>JAQJVK010000012.1:3963968-6570620 GCA_035578135.1 Flexamia atlantica | reverse complement strand
AAGTAGTGATCTTTCGGATTTTTTGTTTAAGGTTTATAATTGCTATTGTATTTGTGAATTTATCCTTTTTATTATAATAATCATAATTTAAAACGTAGAATCCAAGATATTGAGGAAAAATGCGAACACAAATTTTTCGAAGTAACAAACTAATTGCGCAATATACACTGATGTCGTTTCGCCGAGTTATAGACAACAGCGACAGTCGAAAGAGGTTGGTCGTTTTGGCATTTACTTTTCGACTGCATGGAACATATGATTCTATTTGCTGTTACTCCCCTGCAATCCTTAGTCGCCGTTAGACAATGGAACCATCCAGTCGTCCGTCAGTAAGTAGTTTTCTTACCTATGAAGTGCGTTTTAAGACTTTTAATTTCTCTATTTGAGGTACTTAAAGGGTTTTCCGCGGCAAAATTCGAGTTGATTCGGTAATAAAATAGTGAAAGGAACACATTAAGACAGTTTTCATCAAAATCCATGAGGTTACCGTATACGGAACATTTACCCGGAAATGATAGTCGTTTTCCGCGGAAAACGTCGGAAAATGCGCCGGAAAATCGGGAAAAACCGGAAAAAACATTTTTTTATGGAAATAGGTTATGTGGGTACTCAAATTAATCGGTGAGAACGAGCTGAACAAGAATATGTAAGAATTTTCAAGATCCGACGGATATTAACGGAGATACGGCCGGAAAAGCGTCGGAAAAGCCAAAAACAAACTTTGTCGAAAACATATCATGTGGGTACTCAAATTAAAGGACATTGCATGCTGAACAACAATCTGCAGTAATTTTCACAATCTGACGTACAAAAATCGAGATAAAAGCCAAAAAAACATAAAAAGATTTAATTCAACTTTTGTTTAAGTTATGTGAAGATGGATTTGGCTGGAATAAATTAGATAGGGATTTGTTATGTTAGTTTAGGTTGTATTTGGTTTGGTTAGGTTAGGTTATGTTAGATTGTGATAAAAGTTGCATTATTTTAGGTTATATTAGGATTGGTTTAAAAACGTTAAGTTAGGCAAGGATAAGGTTGGTAAAAAGAATGTGATATTATAATCCCTTAATCTAACAACCTAATTTAACATAACCAAACCTATTAGGTATAATCTAGGGAGGGCCTAACCAAATTCAATATATAACCTATCCAAATTCAATATAACCTAACCAAACTTAATTTAACCTAGTCAAACCAACCTAACATAGTCTAACATAACCTAACTAGACCTAACATAGTCTAACCTAACCTAAACTAACCTTAGATCCCACAGTTTAGCGTAACTCACCTAAAACTAACCCCATTTTGTGCAAATCCATGACTTTTCCAGCACGTTTCCGGCCATTACTCCGTTAATCCGCATCTAATCTTGGAATTCTTGCATATTCTTCTTTATCTCAATCTCCCGATTAATTTGAGTACCCACATGACCTACTTTGGAGCCAAAAATTATTTTATCGTTTTTCCGATTTTCCGGCATTTTCCTATGTTTTCCGCGGGAAAAAACTATCATTTCCGGAATCAGCGCAAAATTTCCTACATTTTGAAAAAAAAATTGTTCAATTTCTAGACAACCATTGGAAAGTGAACATTTACCCAACATCCTGATATCCACCTCATCACCCAGTTAGATGTTTTAAATATCTGTTGCAAGAAGAGCGTAAGGAACATGGGTCATTCCATGTCAAACCAACAAGGCATTCAACCTGACCGTTTCAGATTTGGTTCAACCTTTTTTATTGATACTTTTTGACATCCTTAACACAAATATAATTTAAAAAAATTCTATCTCTCATAGTGTTTGAGTTATAAATTTTCAAAAATCACAAAATGCCCTGATTTTTAACGTGCGCCTAACTCTAAAATCTGCCATAACTATAGTTCTATTAGTACTAGAGAACTGAGAGATAGCCCATTTTAAAGAGGGATCATGGGCTTTAATTTGATACCGAACTTAAACACTGGATAAAAAAATCTTTTTCGATAAAACTCAAAAAATTGTTTATGAAAACTTTTTTGAGTTAGTGTTTTTTGATTTTTTAAAATTTGTACAAGTTTTAAGGCATTATTTTGTGAGTACACCATAAACATTTCAGAGTGGGACCTTTATGGAATCAGGAGATAGGCTATGTTAAAAAATACTACATCAATGGGTCGATACAGTTTCTGCACTAATACCCTCGTGCCGATATAGTATATCCAGGGTTAGGCAAAAGTGTGGATACCCCCCCCCCCCCTAGCTTTTTAATGCATCATAGTAGGAAAATCAAACTCAGCATACCTTCACAGCATTAAAAACTGCACTTTTTAACGAGAGTCCCATTTTCCCCCTCAAATTTTTAAATTTAAATCCCAGTTAAGTGATCCCTCATTTTAAAAGATGTTTTAAAAGAAATACAATGGGGCAAACCAGAAGTCAATCACCCCCCTAACCAAAATGGCGGCCATTTCAAAATTTGAGATGGGTAACAAGGTAAAGTGTGGATACCCTACCTTAACTGTTAAACGGGTTACAGTAGGAAAACTAAACTTAGCTCAATTTTATACGACATAAAACTGTACTTTTTTGCTGCACAAACAACTTTGCCTCGGCCCCCAAAATAGGGCCCTTTAGGGGCAGCCCCAAATTTTTAAATGTAAACCCTATCGAGTGAACCCTCATTTTTAAGGGTTTGTCAAAATAAAATCAATGACGCAAACCGGAGGTTAATATCAACCCCCTAACCAAAATGGCAGCCATTTCAAAATTTGGGATGGGTTACAAGCCAAAGTGTGTATACCCCATCTCATTTTAAAGGGTTTGTCAATAGAAATAAAACGGTGCAAACCGAGGGTCAATATGACACCCCTAACCAGAATTGCACGCATTTCAAAATTTAAAAGTTTACAAGAGCACTATTATCAGGCCTTTTCCTCCCTTCCACATTTTGAAATGGCCGCCATTTCAATTAGGGGTGTGATATTGACCCCTGGTTTGACCATTTTGTTTCTTCTGAAGAACCCTTTAAAATTAGGGGTCACTTGATTGGGGTCTACATTTAAAAATTTGGGGCTGCCCCCAAAGGGTCCCATTTTGAGGCCAAGGCAAAGTTGTTTTAGTGATTAAAAAATTCGGTTTTATGTCGTATAAAGTGGTGAACTGAGTTTTGTTTACGGGTTGATATTGACCTCCGGTTTAGACCATTATATTTATTTTGACAAACCCTTCAAAATTACTCAATAGGGGTTTACATTTAAGTTTGGGGCTGCCCCCAAAGTGCCCCATTTTGGGGGTGGGGGCGAAAATGGGACTCTCGTTAAAAAGTGCAGTTTTAATGCTGTGAATGTATGCTGAGTTTGGTTTTCCTACTATGGTGCATTAAAAAATTAGGTGGGGGTAGGTATCCATACTTTAGCCTAACCCTGTATATATCGGCACCCAAGTATTAGTGCTGAAAATGTCTTGACCCATTGATGTATTTTTTAACATATCTCCTGATCCCATAATGGCCCCACTCTGAAATTTTTATTGTGTACTCACAAAATAATGCCTTAAAACTTATACAAATTTTAAAAAATCAAAAAACACCAACTCAAAATTTTTCAAAAACTATTTTTTGAGTTTTGCCAAAAAAGATTTTTTTTACCCAAAGTGTTCAAGTTGGGTGTATCAAATAATTAAAGCCCATGATACCCTCTTCAAAATGAGCTATCTCTCAGCTCTCTAGTACTAATAGAACTATAGTTATGGCAGATTGTAGATTTAGGCGCACGTTAAAAATCAGGGCACTTTGTGATTTTTGAAAATTTATAACTCAAAAACTATGAGAGATAGAATTTTTTAAAATTATATTTGTGTTCAGGATGTTCAAAAGTATAAATAAACAAAGTTTCAACTAAATCTGAAATGGTCAAGATAAAACTAAAACAAAATGAAAATGATTTTTTATTGGTTGATTTCATATGGAATGACCCACATAACAACATTGAAATAATTAGAGGTTCTGTGTGGGACGTAAAGGGAGCTGCAGCCTTTAATTAGTAATATTTTTAGGCCAGATTTAAAATTAAGCCATTCACTATTGGCTTATATAAGAGCCATTGATTATGACAAGAAAGCCCTCTGCTGTGGCCCAGAGGTCATATGGTACCTGGAGACCAATCAGGTCATATGGTATCTGCAGCAGTTTCCCTAGAACTGCTGTACAGATGGAATGCTGTGGGCCGGGATATAAAATCGGAACATTTCTTTGGCCGTAAAATTCCCAAAAATTGGGAATTTATGAAAATTTTTAGATTTTGGATGTTTTAACCCTTTTAAACAGTTTAAAGCCTTAAAATCAAGTTATCCATGTACAGTACATTCAAACATTTTACTCCAATAATTATAACTCCCATGCATTAATTGATCTTGAAAGGTATTGAGAATTTATGGAACCAAACAGATCTTAATTCTTGAATCATTATTGAAACTGAAACCTTGATTTCAGTTGTTGGTGGTTATCAGTGTTTCTTCATTACTGACAGCTGTTGTCAGAAATTTATTGAAAGAGACAACCAAACACAATAGGTTGATAGTTGATATCGTAAAGGATTATTGAAAAATATGCGGAGTTGGAGTACACTTGCACAAACTCAAATATACCGAACTTCGCCAATGTAAAATTAAACTGAGGAGCTCAGTAACTAAACATCAGAACAGATTAGATACTCGTACTGAAAAATTTATCATCTCTGTATTATTCAACAGGAGTACAAGGTTGATGACGAAATCCTCTTTTCTTAGCCTAGTTTTATTGATAAAATTGAGTTATTCTGATCCCAGCTCATGAAATAAATATTTCTCTGTTCAGGCAAGAACAGCATAGAATGT
This sequence comes from Flexamia atlantica, assembly GCA_035578135.1. NCBI lineage: Eukaryota > Metazoa > Arthropoda > Insecta > Hemiptera > Cicadellidae > Flexamia > Flexamia atlantica. The sequence goes on along the minus strand of JAQJVK010000012.1, from coordinate 6,565,768 downwards.
CACATAGCATGGAATTTGGTAGCATAGAATGTCACAGCTTCCACCCAAGGGGCTTGCCATGTGATTGTCCTCTGGATCCTTTCATAAGTGATATAGGCCTATATATAATCTTGTCTAAAACCTACCTGAAGCTGTTAATTACAGAAAAAAACAGGCTATAAAATATAGGTTATTAGGCTACTTATAATAAAATATTCATCTTACTGGTAATTAATTTGGAATTCAATTTTTTTCAGAGGCCATGGCACTTACGTGGAGGGAGATGACCTAAAAGCTTCTGTAGCAGGAGTTGTTGAAAGAGTCAATAAACTGATTCTGGTTCGTCCGTTGAAGACTCGATACAACGGCGAAGTGGGAGACGTAGTTGTGGGTCGTATCACAGAACTCCAGCAGAAGAGGTGGAAAGTCGATACGTGCTCACGTCTTGATTCTGTATTACTCCTTTCTTCTGTTAATTTACCAGGAGGGGAACTCGTAAGTAAAAGTAGCCTCGTTAAATGCTTTTCAAAATACTCAAGCAAAATGCAAATGCAAAATACTCATGCCTATATTTCTCAGTTCCTCTGTTGCAACGTACTTTAGGTCATAACTATTGCTCTGGCCAGCCGTGTTGGCAGGTGAGTGTGTGCTCTGTTTTGTGTATCCCATTGTTTTTGTGTACATCTATTTTGTAACCAATCAACCATTTGATCATATTTTTGAGTAGAGGTGTATTTACACCATGAAATTTGTTACTTTAAGCTCATGCAATAAATGTAAAACCAAGTAGGCTTAAGGCCTCACTAAAATCCAAATAAAACTTTCATAAAAATGATGGTGGCAAATGCTCCCAAGAGTTTGCTGACCTGTTTTTTTGTCACCAGTGATTTCTTTTTAGTAGGTAATTCTTTTTAATGTGTTCTACATAATTTACAAAGATGACCTCTATGTCATCAGTCAACTTGATGTTGTAACTGACAAATGTTTGGGAAGGTTCAAAGCTGGACCTGAGGTATTGGCCTATTAGCCTAATTCATAATCCTGACAAATCGAATCAGCTGATATTTGTGAGTAACAAAGCTCTCTCCTCATCCACCTCACACCTATCATTCATCTTCGCTCAATATCCAAATGGAGTCAATGCCCCCACGTGACTCCATGTGACATATATGGTGATGTAAATGTCACCTGAAGCTGAACAGCAGCTCAAGCTTTCAGCTCAAGCTGTTGAGCTCAAGTTGAAAATACAACACAGAAAAAGAATGTGCACTTTTTTTTGTTAACCCTTGAGCAGGCGCTTCACCAGCAAAACGCGAGCGGGCAACACTAGATTGCACAAATTCAACCCATTTTACTTGTTTTATAACGAAATATTGTATTTAAATGTTGACACACTTCTTTAGGAATCACATTTCATCGTCGATTCAATTAATTGTTCAACTTAATAGGTGTAATATTTCAATTAAACATAGTAGGTAATTTTCTAGTATAAAATATGTATTAATTATTATTTACATTTTTGGACTTTTCCTTTCGCTTCTTTTTTTTTAAAGCAAAAGGAAAAGTCCAAAAAATTAGTAATTATTACAAATCCATTGCTATTATGAATTTTAAAAATAGGTATCAGTGTCTGTGTAACGGGAGAGGGCGCTCCGCAACCTGAGAAGGCATCTCTGAATTGCATATAACGAGGTAAAAAGGGGGGGGGGTGGGGGGTATAAATAGCTTTAGGAAATTCCTGGATGAGGGGCATAAAGTACGGAGCCGGACACGACCGACACCCATTATGTCTGTTTATTTTAACATAAAAAACTCATGCGGAGGAAAACTCCGCGTGCGCCCGCTCGAGGGTTAAGAACCCTACAAAAAAAACCGTATTTTGGATTTTAAAATTGCAGAAACTTAAGTAGATGTGTTAGGAAATAAAAATAGTTAACAAATATGACTTTTTTTTAAAGCTTTAATTGCAAAATAATACACCGAAAGTTCCTGGGTTTGTTGTGGCACTTTTAGTAGTCTGTAGGCTCTTGTCAGTGAATTTTCTATGGAATAGTGAGCTATTGGCAGCACATGCAAGGTGGCTCTGAGGTATGGGACCATGATAATTTTTTGTTTTGGGGCACCATGATGCAAAAAACACCATTTTGCTAAAACCTTATACATGTGTGTGTGTGTTGGCATTCTAGTGGTCACAGTTTTCATCCGATTTTCTTCTAATTGGTAGGAAACATTCCTTTCTATGATATCTAGGTCAAGTTCACATATAAGAGCACATTTAAACCCACTTTTGAAAGGATAAATGCCCAAATTTTGGAGTTTTTGGGCCCCAAAAGAGAAATATAAGCCCCCCAGGCAATAAAAATACAAAAGTGTTATGTCCTCTCCCAAAGTCACAGCACCAAAAATAACTGAGCATCAAATTTACTAAACACAGTTTGTTATATTAAGGGGATTTTGCTCTCTAGCGGCTACTATTATCATCCAATTTACTTTAAATTTGGTAGAGATATATTTCGTTTGATCTATTGGCCATCAAGTTAGGGGAATAAAGCAGAAGCCCACCATTTTAGGAGGGTATAAAGCCTAAAATTTGGAGGTTTAGGGTCTAAACAAGGTGATTTAAGGTCTAAAATTGATATTCGCCCCGTCATGTCAGAGTGCCGCAAGAGTACTCGTTAACTCGATGTTGGTGTCCCGTAGAGGAGGAGGTCGGCGGAAGACGAGCAGATGATGCGCAAGTACCTGTGCGAGGGAGACTTGATCAGCGCCGAGGTTCAGAGCATCTTCTCCGACGGCTCGCTGTCCCTCCACACCCGCAGTCTCAAGTATGGCAAGGTTGGTGTGCAATTGTCTTTTGGTTGTTTAACATTTCTTGAATCCCTGATAATGGGTTTGTGGGGCAAATTTGACTTTCAGTGTGATCATTTGTATACGCATATCATTAACTTAGAGTTAATTGTGTGACTGAATGTTGAGAGTGAAAGTGAAGGAGTTTGGTTTTGAAGGTTAATTCAACCTACGCATGAAAACTTTTCATGAATTTTAGGCTAAGAGGGAATTTAGCAATGATGTGCATAAATTGATTGCCAATATCTTAAAATTAAATTAAATTGAAGTAAATGGCTCTATCTTTTTGTACCTAGGCCTTCTATCCTACTTTAGTGATATGAAGAGAGAATATTAAGGCAGTGTTGCTTGAATTCCTATTGCAAATTATTATTTAAAATTTTTATTTCAAAACCGATTAAATTATGTTTTGGAAAAATGTAGGTTACTCTGAACGTGTGACAAAAATATAAGCAAAGAGGGAATATTTTTTAATAATGAAACTAATAGACAAGGTTATTTTTCATAGGCTTTGCCATATATCTTGGTGGCTGGCCCTAAATCAGCTGGCCAGGTTGAGGGGGGAGCGGGGTGATATGTTTTATTAATATCAGTGTTCTCCATTTAACCGTGTTGCATTTTAAACAGGTGTTTAGAATATAACAAGTTGTAGTATTACTAGATACTATCAAGATATTTTCAAGAGATGTGGCAAGATATGGAAAAAACTAAAAGAAATCCTTATGACAAAAATATTATCAACTTATTTTTCTTGTAAATAAAATTAATTTCTTTTTTAACAGGAGATGACTAACTTATTTTTATTTCAAGCTCTCTCAAGGGGTTTTGGTCAAAGTGTTCCCTGGGCTAATAAAGAGGAGGAAGACACATTTTCACAAACTGCCTTGTGGAGCGAGTGTGATTCTCGGCAACAACGGCTACATCTGGATCTGTCCTACGACCAGTGACGAGCAAGGGACTGGAGGCTTCATACAGAATCTGGACCAGGTATTTTCTAGTCATCCTAAACGGTGTCCAGCTAAAACGACAAACTACCAAAACCACAAATCTAAAGAATGCGGTCATAACGACAAATATCCTGGGTCAGCTACCTGGGGAGGGTCAGTAGGTAATCCAAACAAAAATGTGGTGGCTAAAACCACAACGATTCTGTCAACCGATAGAAGTACAAATTTTGATGGCTTTAGCGATTCTTAAAGTAGTGCAGTCATAGCTCATATAGGTAGACTGTCTTGAAGTTTCACGTTAACTGAAGCAAAAGAAAAATTTTACTGTTATCACATATAGAGATATCATCAAACTATGATCACACTTTATCACACTAAAGTTTTACCATCACTTTGCTAGTCCAAAGCACAGACCAAGAAACAAACTTTTTATATGGTCTGTGGTCCAAAGCCTGGATAAAGGGTGATGAAATCAGATTTTTGTTTCGCTTCAATTAATGTGAAACTCAAGAAAAGCTTTCGCTTCAGTTAATGTGGAATTCCAGTTTATGGTATACTTTTTCGTGAGAGAATTATTGGACCCTACCTTAATTGAAGAGTAAGAGGTAATTCTGAGCAATTGCTTGGTCAACACCAAACTTTTTCATATTTCACTAAGGTCATAAGGATGTTCTCAGAAAGCAAGAGTCATATAATTGAAGCCCCGCAAGGCCGTCGTACAGGTTGTCGAGTTTTAAGAAGATTCTAAGTCCACGCGATAACAGTGGTTTGTGGGAGACGCGCAGAAGGCCAGTTCTGACAGTACCGTTATGGCTAGTGGTTAACCTAATCTAACCTAACCTAGCCTAGCCTAGCCTAACCTAACCCAACCTAACCTAACCTATAACTGTTTACGGTTGGAAGGTTTTACACATTTGACCGTCAACCACACGTAAAATGTTGTAGACCCAGACACGGGAGCAAACACTCAACATATTGAGCGTTTGTGGAGAGAAGTGCGGGGAAACGTTCCGAGGTTCGGCAACACAAAACACCATTTTATTGGCCACCTTGCTGAGTTCTTGTTCAAACGGAAACATAACGATTCCAAACAAAGACTACACCATTTGTTTTGGGCTATTGGTGAGGTTTACAACGGGGGACCATACACCATACACCGGGCAACAGAACACTGATCCAGTTGCCGCTGACTCGGATGAGGACGTTGAATCCGGCGATTACTGAGGTAATTTCTATTTGTATATAGCATACTTTAGCACTTTCCGGGGCCTTAATTATGTTTTTTAGTTTCACATACATCTCTAGATTATCGTAGTGAAATATGAAAAAGTTTGGTGTTGACCAAGCAATTGCTCAGAATTACCATTTCCTAGGTCTACAGAGAGTCATCCCAGCTCGTTGTAACTGCGCTACTTTAAGACTTGCAAAAGTCATCAAAATTTGTACTTCTATCGGTTGACAGAATCGTTGTGGTTTTAGCCGCCACATTTTTGTTTGGATTACTTACTGACCCTCCCCAGGTAGCAGACCCAGGATTTTTGTCATTATGACCTAATTCTTTAGAGTTGTGGTTTTGGTCATTTGTCGTTTTAGCCGGTATTCGTCCTAAACAATAGAAAATAACCAAGCAAATTGCTTACAGGGCTAATTGCCCTTTTATTAAACCTTTGTGCTCAGCAAATTTTAAGGGCACTCTTTGCTAAAACCCATAAACTTTTATCATAAATATCATTGTCTAAGATAATATAACCACTTATTTTTTCTTTGCATGTAGTGATGGAGATATTGTAAGACTACTCATGTTCATGAAAGGTTTTTGAGTTTTACGTTCTGGATGCCAAAAATTAAAAAATTAACATTTTGTTTCAACTAATAGAAAAAAGGTCACATACCAACAAATGAAGAACTATACAGATTGGCAACCTAATGCACTTTTGCGTGCCCGTTTTTTCGCACGGCGTCAAGTTTGTTGGGTTGTTTTGCCGCACATATTGCATTGGCATCGAAGTTATTAATGGCTATATTTGGTCTTTGGGACCTGAAGATTTGATATTGACGAAATCATACTTGATACCAATGCAATATGTGCGGCAAAACGACCTAAAAAACTTGACGCCGCGCAAAAAAACGGGCACGCAAAAGTGCATTGGTTTGCCAATCTGTATAGTTCTTCGTCTGTGACATACCTAAAAACTGTCATCAGTTGACTTTTTGAGTATTATGATTTACTCGAGTTTCGACATTCAAGCTGTCATTTTCAAAATCTTTTACAAAAATATTTCTGCAATATTTCTGTTCTTGATGACAGTTTTTAAGATATGAAACCTTCTCTCTCTATTGATTGAAATCAATTAATTCAAGGGGTGTAAACATGAATAAATTATGTTTAAAGATTTATTGTATTTTTGAATAATGCAATTGAATTCAGTTCATGCATCATGGTTTTTTTTATATTTTTAAACAGTTTTGTAAATGGTTTTTTTGCCCCCAGTGGGATCCTAACTGGCTCTTGCTAGATTAGGTACCGATACTGGGTACAGTAACGGAAGTTGTCACACATTATTGAAGGCTGTGTTGTAGCTGTCTTTCAGCGAACAACTTCAGTTCCCCACCAGGGGAGGCTGAGCTCAATGGCAGGGTGGGCGGGGGTGTACTGGTGACCAAGATGAGGGCCAATATAAGGGCTACCTTATCCCTTAACCCTTGAGCGGGCGCTTCACCGGCAAAACGCGAGCGGGCGCATGCGGAGTTTTACTCCGCAACCCTAGATTGCACAACTTTTACCCGTTTTACTTGTTTTATAACGAAATAAAGTATAAAAATGTTGACAAACTTCATTAGGAATCACATTTCATCGTCGATTCAATTAATTGTTCAACTTAATAGGTGTCATATTTCAATTAAACATAGTAAGTAATTTTCTAGTATAATACATGTATTAATTATTATTAACATTTTTGGACTTTTTCTTTCACTTCTTTTTTTCGAAAGCAAATGGAAAAGTCCAGAAAATTAATAATATTTACAAAACCATTGTTATTATGAATTTTAAAAATAGGTATCAGTGTCTGTGTAACGGGAGAGGGCCCTCCGCAAACTGAGACGGCATCTCTGAATTGCATATAACGAGGTACCAAGGGGGGGGTGGGGGGTATAAATAGCTTTAGGAAATTCCTGGAATGAGGGGCATAAAGTACGGAGCCGGACACGACCACCGACACCCATTATGTCTGTTTATTTTAACATAAAAAACACGTGCGGAGGAAAACTCCGCGTGCGCCCGCTCAAGGGTTAAGGCCCTGTTCCCCAGCATCCATTGGACAAGAGGTATACCTTTGCCCACCCAGTGTAAGCTTGGCCGAACCTATTCCATCTACCTATTCCTTTTTCCATTTGCTTCCTTTTTATTAATATACTAAAGGCTGTGAGCCTAAGGGATAATAGAAGGGAAGTTTCCTTTCCTTTCCGGTAGCTGTACAAAAAGCCAAAATAATGGCTGAAGTACCCTCACAGGATTTCCCTGTGGGGTGGGGAAACCCGACTACCAAATCCCCCCTAAAAAAAGTAGTTTTTTAAATAGTTTTTTTGTGAGTCGGTAGCGCAGTTGGTAGAACACTCGGCCTCGGGACTGTGGCCACGAAGCGTCGCAGGTTCGAGACTCGAGCATGTCACATACTTTTAGCAGTACTGCTCATCCTTGTACTGTACCGGCTCACTCCTTGCCTTTACTTGATAACGTCTACGCACAGATCAATAGTCTATGTGAGTGGGGCAAAGGCAAGGTAAAAAAAGGCTGCCTCCCTCTTTTTAAAAAATGAAAAGAAATAAATATGTTTTCTTGTATGTCGTATTAATAGTTGTATGATACGAATAGTCCTAAAATCAAATAGAAAATAATCACCATCACATAAGATTGTGTGACTAAAACCTCAATTTGTTTTTTTAGCCTGTGCCGAGATCTGACAGGGAAGTGATTGCTAGACTTCGTAACTGCATTCTCGCTCTTGCTGCCAGCAAGATGCTTCTCTTTGACACCAGCATTTACTATGCATTTGAACAGTCACTGAAATATGAGGTAAAATTTTTAAATCCACATTATCATTATACTATAGACTATAATCGCAGGCACCAAATAGGGCGGGTGAGTGTGTTGCTGGCAAAACTTTTGTTTATTATTTGATGGGTAGTTGATCAACCGTATGATCATATGTTAAAGTAAACACAAATTTACATATTGTGAAAGGCCCTGAAAACGTAAATGAAGTCTTGTCAATTCAACAAAAACATTCTTTCAGTTATTTCTGCTGAGGTTTAGCAGACAATTTTATGAGTTTACAGTTTTTGTCGGCTGCCCTATTTCGTGCTTTCTACTCTAGTGGACACGAGCTGCTCAGCAACTTAAGGTTTTGTCTAGTCTGCTGATGAAAAAATGTTTATTATAATTGGCTGGTCTTTGAAATTTATAAATTCATGTTTAGGGGTGGACGAGTAGTGGATTTTGAAGTCGAGTATTAAGCCAAAAACTCGAGTATCGAGTCGAGTCGAGTCGAGCAGTTGCTTGTGAAAAGTATTGAAATTTTCATTTTTTATCTAAAATCTTTCTTCAATTTTATTAATAAAATTTGTCTACTTATTTAAGCTTATGTTTTTATATTTTTCTTGGAAAAATAAAACTCTGATATTCTAATACCCCTACATTGCATAAACCCTAATTTTAAATGAATAAGTTGACTATGCTAAATCACTCAAAATAACAAATCACTTAATGTCATAAGATAATGAAATGAATTTATGTAGAATATGCATAGTTGTAAAATTTAAGCAGTAATAAGATTTAATTATTAGCCTATTATTTTAACAATCAAAAACAGGTTTATATTTTCCTTAAAAATAATTCCTTATAACTAATGTAGTCCGTCATACGCACTGTCCGTTGTAATGTTGGACCTAGGTTTCGGCTACTTGCCATCTTCAGCTACTAATGAGTGCGTCGAATCTATTTCTTTATATATGGAGAGGGCAGATTTCTGGATTTTTCTGGAGTTTTAGGTCCAACATTACAACGGACAGTGCGTATGACGGACTACGTTAGTTATAAGGAGTGTAAAGCAAACGCACGGAAACCACCTCAACCGACTTTAGTTTAAAAATAATTGTTGGCCCTAATTAAAACCTTAGCCAAGAAATTGTGGAAGAAAGAATTAAAAACATCAGGGAGGAGAGCTATGACCAGTTATTTGTTTACTTCTCTAAACCCAACCCCACCCTCTTGCCTGACTGCTGATCTATTGTTTTTTGACATCCAATCTCTTGAGTACGTGTGACACAGCTGCGACCAGATAAGAAAAAAATATCCTCCCAATACAAAAATTACAAGACCTTAACTAATTGTTTTATGAAGTCCACTTTACCAATGAAGTCCACTATTTTCTTCTCATTTTTACACATCAAATGAGACAGAAATGAAGGCAGAGTATCATTCAATAGATAAAATATAATTACAAATTTGAAGTTGTTAAGTGTAGGTCAGAGCTAAATATAGCTGTAAGTTTTCAATTTCCGAATTCTGAGACATCTCTCAGAATCTGGTAAGTCTAGATAACTGTCCAAATCCATTCTTCTATGAGTTAATGAAATATTTTCGAGGTTATTGTTATGAAAAACTCGTGGACGTCTGCGAAAAACTAGAGCGCATGTCTGTCGGTCACGGATGAACGGCAGATGTAGCTTTTCAAAACTCGAGATCTGCCGCCAAATACGATCGGGCGTATTTGCCGATCGCTGAAAATCGGCAAATGTAGCGTTGCTAAGGTCGCAGTCGGCCGAGAAATACGAGCGCGCGTATTTGCCAATAGCTGAAAATCGGCAAATGTAGCCTTGCAAAAGTCGCGGTCAGCCGCGAAAAACGATCGCGTGTATTTGCCGATCGCCGAAAATCTCTCAGAATCTGGTATTTCTAGATAACTGTCAAAATCCATTCCTATATGAGTTAATGAAATATTTTGGAGGTTACTGTTATGAAAAACTCGTGGACGGCTGCGAAAAACGATAGCACATATCTGTTGGTCGCGGATAAACGGCAGATGTAGCTTTTCAAAACTCGCGATCTGCCGCAAAATACGATCGTGCGTATTTGCCGATCGCCGAAAATCGGCAAATGTAGCCTTGCAAAAGTCGCGGTCAGCCGCGAAAAACGATCACGTGTATTTGCCGATCGTAATTAAACTAAATGCAACATTGCGAAACTAGCCATCGGCCGTAAAAAACAGTTGCACGTATTTGCCGGCCACAAATGAACAGAAAATGCTGCTTATTGTGAAACTAGCGCGGGGCTGTGATAAACATTCTGCCTATTGCGTATAAACAGCAGATGTAGCTTTGCGTAACACGCAAAATCCACTGCTCCCAATGTAGGACAAAAATTCATATTTTTAAATATTGAAAAAAGTTGTCTTGGATAGCTTGGAATGTTGAATAGCAAGAAGTAGGCTGTGCCCCACTTGAGCAGGCCCCGACCCCTTTGGTCATGTGACCCGCCCCTTTGTTCTGATTGGTCCCCCACCCCTCCTAAGCCCCGCCCCCTTACTCCCACCCCTCTTTAGCCCCGCCCCCTATGGAGGTGGTAAAGATGGCGTCTATCAAAGATGGCGTCTATCAAAGATGGTGTCCATCAAAGATGGCGTCGTCTTTCGCGCCGAAATTCTTGCCGCGCACACTTTGGAATCTCGACTAATTAGCCCACTAAAGTAAAGCGGCTTAAATGTCAGGCAATCAAACACCGAAATTGAGTGTCGGCTTTTAGTGCTGAATATTTAATTTGCTGCTTAATGTCAGGCAATCAAACACTGACATTGAGTGTCGGCTTTTAGCATTGAGTATTTATTCCGCTAAAATGTTGTTTGGAAAAGAGGCCGTTTTCTCTTTAATGGGTTTGAAAAATATTTTCTAATTTTTGTCCCGAGAAAGAGAGAGAACTGTCTGTGATGGGGTTATCAAAATGGGACTTCCGTTAGATTACGCTCTCTTTCCAGTTCAACTGTACACCATGGAACAACAACTTGCACTCTATTACGACGAGTGCTACTCGTGCGGGGAGGTCGCCTCCTGCATGTATATTGCAAAGACGGGGCACGACCGAGAGTGGCAGGAGATTTTCTGTACGTGTGAAGAAGACTTCCTCCATTGCACCGAGGTCTGGGACAGGCATCCTCCGCCACAGGAGTGTGGTCACAAGAAAAATTGAGTGAGTAAAAATTTATATTTTTTAGTAGATATAATTTTATCAAACTGGTGGGTGAGTAATGTTTACCTTGCGGAAGTGTAGGCGCGATTAAATCACAGCCATTGTGTGTGTTGTCAGTTCTATTCAAGATGCAGGACTGTGATTACTTTGTGGTGTTTAGCGGTTTTTTTTTTGGCCGCTTTATCTGAGTGGCGTTTGTATCTTTTATGGTGAAAAGCAACATATAACGCGGTTCTTTACTTTTCAAATTTAGACTCTGCAAAGTAAACCCAAACTGGTCATTTTCATGGGCTTGTTTTTTCATTTGTTTTATAATTTTAGCAAAACCTTGCCTCAGCCAATCAATTTCATTAGTTTCAGGAGGAGGGTTAGAAAATTAAATATTGTTTTAGTACCATAAAGCCTTAACTTTTTGACATGGGTCTCCTTGTTACTAAGTATTCTAACCGGCCCAACAAGATCAGCCAATTCCATTAGGGGCATGGTAAAACAAACTCGAATAGAAATTAAATCTGTAAATACTTAACAGAGCAACGTAGCGCAGACACCTCTGAACAACTCGAAAGCCAGGAACAGAGTGATCGAGGCAAGGTGTAAACCGGTAAAGGTAAACCAATCAGCCAATCAGAGCATGGGACGCCTATGTACAGCCAATAGGAAGCCCGCTTATTCCGACCAATCACAGCGCAGTATTTTACCTTCCCACCGTAGAGCAACAGGCAAAGCGTATGATGGTCCAAGATGACCTATGATGGTGTAAGAGACATAGAGTAAGGAGATCCATTTCATATGCATATAACGTGCTATAATAGTTTTTCTATTTTCTGTTGCAGATAGCCTCCCTTAGAAACCCGTAACCCTACTTCAACTACTGCTGCTTCAACACTTTCGCCCGGCCCCATCTTCAAAGTCTTCTTCTTGTTCTTCTTCTTCTTCTTCTTCATCGGAATGCCATTCATCCTCAGTGTGAGCCGCACCGTTCAGAAACCATTAAAAATAGGACCAAGATACCACCAACTAACTATTCCAAATTTCATCTATAGACTGTGTCCAAGTCGAAATCTCCTTCCAGTGCATAAGGTGGCATATCGTAAATCAACCTGAAAATATTTTTTGCAAATTTGGAATACATGGAGACATTTCTACTGAATTGGAAAATAGTATAAAATTAGTAGCCAGAACATTGCCTTTTTATCAACGTTGTGTTTATTTAGCCAACAAATTTTTGGAACTCTCAGATGAAGTATTTTTATATTTTGAAGTATTATAAACCATTAACGGTTTTCCGGTTCTTTTGCAATATGCCATCTTAAACTTTTTTCTTTCATTCAAAATTTATTGTTGTAGTAGGGTTTGATTTATTTTAAATTTTTCATAAATTCTTTAACTTTTTTTTAATTTTCAACTACAAATGTATCAATTTTGAACTATAAATATAACTTTTAATTAAATATTCCTTAACAAGCATACAGCCTATTTTTATTTAACTTACCTACGCCATCTTAGATGTAAACATAGAGTAAGACATTCATATAATTCATTGGGTAATATAATCCATAGATAACATAACTCCATAGAGTACCAGACATAGAAGTTAACATTTAATTTTAGTTTTATTAATAAGAGTTAATATTTAGTTTTGAGCATATCAAATTAATTCGGATCACCAAACAAGGTTGTGAAAATGAACGGCCGGAACAGCAATTCATGTGGCATAGCTGGCAACGGCAAAAATACCCAGCATTTCATGTGCATTTCCACCCATAAAACAATAAATTCCCTTGACCTAGAGAAATAAATGAAGGCTTTCTTGTGGTAATATTTCTTTTGTGGGCTTAGAGTTCAACCAATTATTAAAATATAGTTCTTGTTGACCCTTTATGATCGCAAGGCCGGCAGGAGTGGCCACAACACAATCAGCAGCTAGTCAGAAATATTTCCGTATGACTTGGTTCCACCGGTCGGACGCCACGTCAGCTCGGCATTCATAATAGCGGCTTACTCCCGACAGTTAGAATCGTTTTCATGCCTGGCAGATCGGATCTGTTTTCATTGAAAGTTGAAAGTATTGAAAGCCTGCTATGTTAGCATAGGGAATTTTTATGATACAATGTTGCAAGCCTGCCGATCATTTAGTTAAATAACTCCTCACTAAGTCACAGCACTCAACAGACATAATGTAAAAGTTAGAAAAACAAACAAAAACATGTATTTTTGGCCACTGTTTGCCAGTCCTGCTGGATGCTAGAACATTTGTTGGATTTCATGTTGGCCAGCACTGCTGGTCGTCCAACCGCAAAGGACAACTGCTGTGGAAAAAATTCTTCTTCAGTGCACTAATGCTGGTGGCCAGTAGAGCTGGCCAAGCAATTGCTGAGGAATAGCGGCAAATATCCAACCCGATCACAAATGGTTAAATGTTTGAATGATTGTTTATTTTTTGTTTTTGTGTTTCAGGTTGCGGAGTTGCTGGTCCCAGAACACATGTTGGATGTTGCTGTTCTCACTCAAGCCTGTCTGCAGATGCAAGAAAGTGTTTAGTAAACTAGAATACCTATTTGTTTTATACTCACTTTTAATGAATAAAAATTTGATTTTTATGAATATTTTCAACTTTTTTTCACAAACAAGAGTTTTTCCATTATGTTGGTTTGATCACCTTTATGTGATTCAGGAAATTACAGTCATTATTGGTACTTTGGTATTATACGGAGGCCACCTTTACACAGCGTGCTGTGGTGGTTTTGTTGAGTGGGTTGTCATAAATATGTTGGTAGGACTTTCCTTGTTTCATTACGAATCTAACGATACCAGATAAGTCATACTCTCGCCCCCCAAATCCCGTTGACAGGTGATGCGCGCGCCCCGGTCAACCACCTGACCAAGGCTTTGTTGCAGGGGATCAAGCAAGCGAAAGTATGACTAATCCAGTGTCGTTTCATTAGTAACGAAACGAGGAAAGTCTTACTAACATATTTATGATAAGTTAACCTAATACAATCACCGCAGTGCGCTGTATAAGGGTGGCAATCGGATTAGGCCGTTAGCGGCAGCAGCGACGCGTTCAACTCAATTCTCGCCTACATTGCTGCCTTCTGGGGAGCAGAACACAAAGACTGCTCATCATAATTATGTCAAATTTGAACAGTAAGTCAAGTAAAGTGTGTTATTTTCAATTAAGTAATTACTTTTTTGTATCCATTAATGAAAATCTCTAAAAATAGTGGCCTCCGTATAATACCAAAGTACCTCATAATTTAGGCGACTTACGTTTCAGTGCTTTGTTACGCCTGTTTTTAGGTACTGTGAAAAAAACCAACTAATATAAATAAGACATGAACTAAAACTCAATAAATAAAAAGATACAAATTTAGCATTTTGCTTGAACACATTGAAGGGGAAATTACATCTGTAACATGGTCAAGGTAAACTTTCTAATTGAAATAAACCAAAGCAAATTTAATGATTATAAACATAAATTACATTCCTCGCCAATTACTTCTCAGCTAAATCATTGTTTTTTGTTTACTTTCATCACATATTCGGTGAATCTTGGCATCTGACTTTTTAGTTCAGTTAAATAGTGCAAAAAAAATCCAAAAAAAGGAATAAAATCCAAATTTTCCTTATTTCAAGGTTATTTGCCTTTTACCTCTGTGAACTAAACTAAAAACTTTTTCTAAACTCCTTATTTATGTGAACGGAAGTTTGAAGAATTTCAATGTGTTACTGGAGGAAATAAGGGAACAGAAAAAACATATTCACTGTTTTTACCATGTTTTACTGCAAAATTGATATAAATGCATGGAAGTAGAGAGTACGTTAAATACATGAAGTGTGGTAGACTATGTACATTGAAAGGTGGAACCCCCACCAACCCTAGAGCGGACCCACTGTACAGTCACACCCGTATTGGAAACTTGTTCACTTTGTCTTATCCTATATGTACAGTCATGTCAAGAAGTACAGGCGATACACTGGTAATGCATTATTGACATATAACACCATAGGGAATCAAGCATGTCATTCAGAAATATTCATGCAGTGTTTTTTGTTTAGTGTAAAAATAAAAATACTTTTTTATTATTTTACCAGTTAGGCTATAAACATATTTTCCCACTGTTTCCTACCCATTTTATTTTTTCGACCAAACAATTTGTCTATCAATAGAACTTTTATATTTGTTATAATTTAAAGCATACAAAATATTGCCAATACCACATCTATTTTCGAACCAAGAATACTTTAAAAACTTTAAAAGGACAGTAACTTGTAAAAATTAATTAAAAATATATTCATGGTTAGTTCAAAGCCCATACTTTTTTCTTGTGGTTGATTTCTTATGACTTTACATGTCTTAAAAATCCATTACCCGTGTAACACCTATAAACCTTGTGTTATAATAACCTACATGCTACTTAGCTTTACATTACTCTCAAGCTGGCCATTTATCGTTTAGTTTCATTGTGATGTTATTTAATTGTATAAATTACAGCTAATCTGACAAGAACAATGTTAGTATACATGTATAGCTCTCATAATTAAAATATTACTTCAGTCAGTAAAGCAAAATAGGTGGGTATAAAAGTAATAAATATGCTATAATCAGTAGGAGATCAAATATAAAACAAGACTGAGAAAAACTAGGATAAAAAGTATAACATTAAGGTTAACGGATGAAAAAAATTAATTATATGTAAAATAGGTATCCTATTCTAGATTCACTGAAAAAAACTATAAATATAAAATCACACTTAATTAAACTGACTTGTTTTGCCATATTTTTAAATTCCTAATACACAAATTATTGAATCCTTGAATGAAAAAAATTTATCAGCAAAAAAATAACAACTTTCAGTAGAAATTAATTTCTTAAACTACTGCTTTCCTGAAAATAGTTTTTAATTTATTTTTAAAATAAAAAAATCATCTGTTAATTTTTGACACCGGGTTATATAAAGAACACGACCAATCTGACAACACAGTCACATTGCACTTTCATAAATCGTATTAAAGCTAAAAATAAATAAAACTTATCACTATGAAAGTTTCACATTGAATCGTTGCCGTAACGAAACACACATTTTATTTGCAATGAAGAGGAAAAACTTTTAAATAAATAAGTGGGTTCAAGTTTTGCATCTTCACTGCAAAAGTGGCGCGGGTAGCTTTGCACCCTAAAGTTCAGTCTATGCACTAAGCCATCATCTTGCGAGGGGTCATCCACTTCTTCATGTAGTAGCTGAATATCGTTGTGATGTAGATGACGATGAGCAGAGCGCACGTCACGCCCAAAGTCAACACTGAGGTCTTTGTCGGACACGGTTCCATTATCGTCACTGTCTTGTCTGAAATAAAAATGCTTGGATTGAATCTATTGAAGTTAATTCTTTATGTGAAAGTATTTTCTAGGTAATGTGACATATTCAGTTGTGAAAATAGAAGTGTGGTCAAAGTCAAAAAGATTCACTTTATTTATGATCTTTTTATTTTAATTAAATTTAAAACCATAATATTTTGCTAGAGTTTAAAGAGAAATTTTTTAAATATCTAGTTATGAAACATGTTCCTAGGTAAAAATCAAAGAGGAGTGTACAGATCAACCAAATCATACAAAAATGATAAACACCATATGAAAAAGCTTTTTAAATGCACTATTGTAAAATTGTCTGTTTTCATTATGTGTTTATCAATACACATTACAATTCATAATTACCTTGTTTACTACACAAGAACGATATTTAATTTGCGATATTTGATATTTACTATCTTTTTTAGCATTTTCCAACACAAACAAACATTTGTCATTTTTTCATCATCTGTGTAGCAACAAGTATCGTTCAAAACACAAGTGTTTTCACAAGGTTTACATATTCTCGACCATTTGAGGTGCTCGATAAATCTTGCACGTCAAACAAATGGCCTGACCACTTTCAACTCTTGTTTTGAAATATACTGTTGTTTGTGAGTTGATTGTATTCAAGATTTTAAAGTCAAGTCAAAAATATTTTACTCCAAGAAAAAGATTACAGGACAGCATAAGCCTACATGTAGTTGTATGGAAATTTTCTTCCGCATAGACTGTTGATCTGTGAGCGAAAGAAGAGTTACAGTCAGCAGAGTCCTTCAGTTTATTAACACTTGAACAAAAATTTTTTACATATATTTGTTATTTTTGTAGTTAGAGGACAAGTAATCAGATGACAATAAGGATAAGGGAAGAAAATTGTGAAAAAATAAATTTTAAACTAGAACTGGCCTTGCTGCCATGTTACTAGGAGGTAGATACAAGTTAATACAATTACATACATTAATATCAGGGATTTTAAACAAAATAACTTTTTAAATGGTTTGAAAACTTTTCAATTTCATGAACCAATAAGTTTTTAAGTTCTGTTAGAGGGAAGGAGGCTCCTAACTATTAAAAACTTAAAACTTTATTTTTCCGCTCCTTAAAACACTTCTTTTTTTTTAAATCCTGCTTTCCAAACCGCATAAACTATTCAAAATTGAAAGACACTTTCAAATCATCCACAATTACCTTTATCAAACTCCGCATATAGAGGCTCGTCCGACTTCAAGAACTGAGAGGTTTTCTCGTTGTCGCCGAAGTCGAGGACGAGAATCTCCTGACTCAGGGTCATGTCCTCCTCGGAACTCTCGGCGTCGGAGGTGTTGACGGCTCTCTTGCGACGGCCCCACGACTCGACTGACTCACGGCCCCACTCACACACCGCCTAAAACAACCATAACTGCACTTAACACCATAACTTATGTTTGCTTTACACTTTATACTCTATTTGAAAAGGAGACCTACCCAGGTAGGTCTTTTAAGCAAAGTATGAGTGATAGATGAGTGTAGAATGATTGTGGCGCGATCTTGTAGTCTTGTTATTGATTAAAGCTCAAATGTTCCTTAGTTAGGACTGTTATTTAATAGCCCAACAGCCAATGGCAACTAGTGGACCTACAGTTCAACGTGGGATCCGAACCACAGTTTCGCCAACTTCATTTACGAACTGGTCTAATTATGAGGATGGTCTGATGTATGAACTTGGTATTCTCTAGTGCAGACGTTAATCTCCATTAGGACATAACACATCCACAAGCCATCACTTCCTCCAAGTAGTTGGATTACAGGACATGCCACCATACCAGTTGTGTTCGAGGCAAGGTGATGTTATACGGACTTTAGTCCGTATAACAACATCAAAATCCTGTTGCTCAAAATCAAGCTATTTTACAATTTCCCTCCCAATTTTTTCAATTCTTCAGTTTACAATTCCAAATTTCATTTCTAATGTCTCATTTTTTTATTATGACACAACAAAATATAGATAAATTTTAAAATGAATATGTTTTTACTAATTATAAATGTAATAACGAGGGTGTAGTTCTTACCGGTTCACATGGTCCGAGACAGTACTTGACGTTACACTGGAAGATCACACCGTAAGACTCTGTGAATCTGAACGCTTCGTAGACAGACTGCAATGCATTGCCATCGGGAGTAAAAGCAGGGAAGATGCTTGGGTCCACGGGACATCTGGAACATGAATTCAGCATCAGTCCATTTGTTTACTTTATCCTTTAAAAGCTGCAAGTCCTACAAATTAAAAAATTTAATGTCTATGTTTATACAAATATAAATTAAATTAAGTTTTATCGGTGTTAATGCACATGTATGACTAGTGTGCTAAGTATAAAAATGTGATACTTCCACAAACACTAATGATTTCGGCCTCTCCAAAATCTCATTAAACTCAACAAAAATCCTAAAAATTCCTCAGAATGTCAGAACTGTCCTAATTCTGACTAGAAATAATTTACAATTACTTGACTACTTGAGATTATTTGACTCTCAGTCTTATTCCGTGAAGATAATTAATGATAAAAATAAATATTTATCACTTACCCTTCATCATCAATGATCTGGAAAGTACTTTTTGAATCCTTCGCCATCGCAACACAGCTCCTTGCAAATATTCCATAAGGAGCTGAAAAACAAAAAATTTATTCATTAAGGATTGGTCTAAAATCAACCTAGATAAAATAAAATAAACTATATTTCCAACATTTTGAAATTCACTGCTGAAGTTAAGAAGTAAATCAAACTGTGTAATGGTAGAATAGATTTAAATTTTTATTTATTTTACCAAGACATATTTAGAATGAGTTAAGTATGCTGTATTAAGTAAGGTATGAAGTAAGTAAATTGGGTGTTTATCATGTGAGCTAAGTGGTTACTGAGCGATGTCTGGCAAGCTTGGGAATTTAGCAATCTAATCAGGTTTGAATTAACATCTGGCTTTGTTAATTTCAACTCGTAATCATTCATGTCCATTGAGTCGAATGCACCATTATTGGGGTTATAAACAATTCAAGCTCAGTCAAGTTCGCTCCTCAGTAAACATCTGTTTACTGTTAGTTCTCAGAATGAAAACTGAAATATTACACTCAGTCGAAGGAAAAATACTTTTTATCTAGTTTTTCAAAACGATTTTCATACCACTAGAAATCGGTGGGTATCTTAACTAACGATAAATTGAAAACTCAACCCAAACAATTATTATTGATAAAAAAGTGCCAATTTCGATAACGAAATGAACTTAAACAAATTTTATAACTCATAAAATTGGCAAATATATTAGCATAATTCAATAGTCTGCTGTGGTGCCATTGGTAGAATGGTAGACTTTGAAACTAGTGCAGTGATATTGTGGGTTTTTGTATCCTTGCTGCTGCAAACATTTGACAACACTGTTTACTCACTGGATTAGCTCTCCTCACTGTGTTTGTTAATGTTCCAAACACAGACCTCATGCAGAAAGGCAAACCTTTCAAAAATCGCATAAGAGGAGGTTATTAATCTCTTTTTAATTTGTTAGAGAAGAGATAACAGAAGAGGGAGGAGCCCTCTTAATCTCCTAGAGGAGGTTGTGCTCCAAGCAAACCTCGATCCCAAGGTACTTAAAAGTTAATAAAAAGAACACACAATAATATCAGAGATTTGAAACAATATACTTTACACCTTTATAAAGTTCTAATTTACCTCCCAATACATTTGCAGCAGCATGGGAGTAATCGCTCCAACACAGAACCCTAATACCATCCTGGTGGGTGAGATCGCTCCCCAAGCTACACTGTGTTACAATAAGATTTGTTTTTAATCCAGGATCTGAACTAGAAATATGAAACTTTATAGAGCGCTCCTCAATAGTACATAGCATTCTTTGATCACATGGGTTTTCACTGGACAGTGCTGCTGCTTCGGTAGGCGTGGTGGTTTCAGTAATTAAAAGTATCAAAGTATTAACCATGAGTCAGTGTCAATGCGGAGCACCAGGATGGCATCAAGGAGCACGAAAAAACGTGCCACTGTGAACGTGTTAAGATAAATGTCATCAAGTCTGTTACTATTGCCTAAATGTAGGTGTTGATATTCAACTTACTGTCCTCCGGTATTTCGATGCGGAAGGTCAGTTTGTCCCCGATCCTGACGGTCTCGACCTCGCGCTGGCGGGTGTCGAGGATGCGGATGCGCGGGGGCGGGGCCTCGGGCGCCGACGTTATACTGATCATCTCCGGGTCTCTGTCGATACATATCAGTGTCAGCTCGTTTCGTAGAGAACAAATACAATGTGGTAATGTACTTTATGTTGGACACCATTATTAGTTTTTCTTTACAGTTTAGGAGAATTTTAAAGTTTACTATCCTATTTTATGGTTAGGTTTTTTCTTCAACCTTGAAAAGAAAGTTCAATTTGAAGATTTCTCAAAAACTTGAGCTAGTCAGGTGTATGGTAATTTAACAGTGGCATTAGATACAAATTGTTTTTGGGGGTCTTTTTGGAAATGCATAATAAATAAGTGATAGGAGGCTCCTCATTGGTTGCTTCACCTTCAGTCCTACACTCGTGAACTTCCTACAGTAGAGGATTACTTACCTTAAAACAATGAAATAAAGCCCTGAACTGACCAGTATTGCTATTACTGCTTCTGGATTTTGTTTGGCTTAAATTTCTTCGTTTGATTAATTGTTTCAGATTCCTTTGCTTTCAGATTTTGTTGTTTTTTTGCTTTTTGCTCTTTTTTGCTTTTTTTTCATGTCAATATTTTGATCAATATGTACTTCTAACAATAAAAAAAAAACAATTTTACCTGATAGGCATCATGCCGAAGGTGATATTCTTGGAGGACATGTCGTAAGTGCATTTGACCTTGTAGATCTTGTCTGCCTTGGTCATCACCACACTGTGATGCTGCAGGACCACTGTGTTGGAGTAGACTCCGGTCTGGCAAAAGAGAAACATATTTTTCAGTTCAGGGCAAGTTTTTTTTTTCTTTAAAGTTGAGAACAAACAGAAAAGGAACATATTTTCAGAGGATAAAACATACACAAAATCATGACAGTCTAAAAATAAAGCGATAGAAAGTTTTCTCAAAGTCTGATCAGAAATACACATCCGATAACAAATGTTTATCTAACAAATGTTTATCTAATCAAGCTGTTAACTATATTATCTGGGTAATATTTATGCTTTGCATATATTACAATTAGTTGTAAACAAAAAGGAGAATCGAGTTTGATACAGTGTCGATGGATAGCGCCTTTGTTCCAAAACATCAGTCATTTACTGTACTTAGGTGAAGCCCTTTCTTCCAACTCTGAGACATCTCGGCAAACCTACATGAAAATACCTTTTGACACCTCAAAGGTCAAAGTCCATCTAGCTTCTCTCAAGTTATTTCTCAGGAAAGAAAACCCCTCACACCTTAATACATACGAGGGTCTTCCATAAAGTAAGGAATGTTTTGTCCCAGCATCTAGCCCTGTTGCCCCAACACCGCGACTTAATATCCGGTCTAAAGGTCCACTCCAAGACTGGCCAATCACTCTATTCATTCTAGCAGCATTTCAAAATGGCAATGCCCATGGAAAATCTCACCAAGTGAGAATGGGCTGATTTCAATAGTGTTTGGCGGCTAAAATGTTTATCTACTCCATGTTGAGTTTAAGCCTAGAGGATAAAAAAGTAATTGTAAGTTTATTGTTAGATCCCACGATGACATGATATGCCACACAAAACACGCAACATGGAAAAAGTCCATTGCAGACAAAGGAGTTGCTGATCCACGTTGACACGATGCCCGACCCCTTGCAGCAGCAGCAAATTCACGGAACTTTGCCGCCTAAAGTGGGTCATTTTCAGACAAATCCTGTACAACCCTTGTCTTAACCAAAGTGAACACTTTCTTTTTCAAGGTTAAGGGGGTTTTTTAGGCAGGAGAGTGTTAGCAAATGGTATAGAGAAGAAGCAAGAAGTAAGAAGCAACACTATCAGGTCAAATCCACTTGGCGGGATTTTCAATGGACTCCACCATTTTGGAATGCTTAGACTACAGTGTGTGATCGGCAACAAAACTTGGCTCAAATTGAGACCGGGAGTGGACCTGTAGACTGCACACTCAGTCGCGGAGTTCGGGCAACAGGGCTAGATCAAGTGATAAAACATCCTTTCCTATACAACCCATGGGTCTTTTACATGGGGAAAACCTCAGTACAGTAATTACAACCTCAATAAAATTTTACTTCTCCAAAAACGGGCTATGAGGATAATCTTGAAGCTAAGGTGGGATGATCATGTAAGGGACCATTTTAAAAATTTAGAAATTTTGACAGTATATGATCAATATATTTCCGATTGTGTTTTATATATAAAAAACACAACATTTATAATTTTGATTTCCGTTTTGAATGTCATTCCTATGACACAAGACACAAAAACAAAATTAATATTCAAAAACACAGACTTTCATTTTTTACTAAGAAAGCCAGCTACATGGGTACTAAATTTTGGAATTTGTTTCCATTAGAAATAAGGAATGTACAAAACCAGCTTAAATTTAAGGGGAAAATTACAATCAATTTTGATAAATAATCCGCATTATTCGTTGGAAGAGTTTTATACCATGAAACACTGAAGGAATTTCCATTTTTCAAAGTAAAATTGCATATTAGTAAATAAGGCTATTGATTGTAAATAAATATTGACACTACTCTATGTACATTGTGTACTATGTAAATAAAGACATTTGAATTTGAATTTGAATGTAGGTGATGGAGGAACGTACCACAGACTGGGTGTTGCAGTCCTGCCCGCTCATGGTGAGGTCGAGACGAAAGAGGTCACTGTTTACGACGTCGATGTTGCAGGTCTCGGAGCGGCCGAGGGCGTAGATGCGGCCGTTGAACGGTTTGTTGGTCCGCACCTGCACTGCTATCCGTGTGTCCTTGCAGTTCACCGACACTGCGCAGGCGACGGGGTTAGTGATTGTTATGATGAACATAAAGAGAGGAAGGTTCATAATATGTTTTATTTGACTTTGGCAAGCTGTAATCTTTATCTGTATATACTTTTTACTTTATACATTACTCCCTATAGTTCGGACATCTCGGGACCAGATTCTTGTCCGAACTAAAAAAAGTCCAGACTATCCGGAGGCCCATCAAAAGTACTAAAAATAAAATATATAGCATTTCTTCATATTTAATATTTAATAAATAATCTAACGCAAAAACAAGGCCACTCTTGGTATTTACTATGTTTGTTTTGAGGCAGACGTAACAAACAATGTGTTTCCTGTCTTTTTCTGTGTGTGAGAAACCCATCCACGGGCAAATTTTGGGTGACAACTGTTTTCCAAAAAGCTGTCCAAACCATCCAATGTCCGAAACACTCGATTCAGAACGAGAGGGAGTCTACTGTACTTGATATAGCCTCCTCAGGTAGGTATTTTAAGCCAAGTATGAATGAGAGATGGATGTAGGATGATTGTGGCGCGATCTTGAAGACTTGTAACTGACCATGGCCGACATGTTCCTTGGATACGATTGTTAATTGATAGTTCAATAGCCAATGGGCGATCTACAGTTTAATGTGGGATTCGAACTACAATTTCGCCAACTTCAGTGATGAACTGGTCTAATTATGAGGATGGTCTTATGTATGAACACAGTATTCAGAAGCGTGAAAGTTAATCTTCTCTAGGGAACATCGCGTCCACAAGCCATCAATTATAATCATCCACAATTAATTATTTCCAAGTAGTTGAATTACTGGACACATGACAGTCAAGTCTATAAAGCCCAAATTAAATTACCTGGAACTTAAAAAAAACATAAGTGTGACATACATCAACCCCTTATTTAAATGAAATGTCTGGGTGAGAAAACAATGGACATATTAGTTTTTTGACAAAATTTTCCCTAAGGGGACAAATTTAAAGAAAAGGGCTGAAAAAATCATTGGTAAAGATCAATAAAATGTGGTAGTGAGTGTCCAATTGTTACCATTAATACATTTACACTAATATGGTAATTAACCTTTACTTACCATCGTAGCAGGTGCCGGTCTTGTCACAGTTTATGTCCGTCCTTGTCAGATTGCTGATGTTGTTGTCGTCTGTCGTCTCAAACACCACTGGAAGCTGCTCATGTGTGTTGAGGGACTCTAAAAAATAATTAGAACAATTTTACATCAGTTTAGAACATTGAATCAAGCTGCAAAAAACATCATTTAAAATTTTAATTTTATCGTCTAAATTTTTTACTGACCTTCGATCATAGCACATGAAATCAAAACATAGGGTTTTGCAGTTTTAACTTTACCATTTTTTCTATTTTGAAAAAATCGATGGGATTACTATACATTTTGGGTTAGGCTACAATAGTCAATAGACTATGCATGAATTTGGATCCATATCCCCACCATGTGCAAAACACACAAAATGTGACATGTTGTTTTCTACAAAAAATTCCCAACACCACTCTGTGTCCTGAAAAATTAACTTTAGAGGTGTGGTGAGTACCTGTATATTACAAAGTAGTTGCACACTAGATTCCTCAAAAGTATAGAAAAAAGCAACTATTTATACTTCCGAGTCAACATCAATATAGAGGACTGCCTCTTATATGGACACTTTTTAACCGACTTGATTTCACTGGATCACTCTCCATGGAAGTGATAACTTTTTAACCGGACGATTTCAATCAACACACTGGTTCAACCAGGCATGATTGACAGGAATTGGACAGTACTTTGTCAATGATATTCTCTTGGGAAAGATTTGAATCCAGTCATGGGCGCCGACTTTTAAAAAATATTGGGGGGGCTTAAGATGTTATTGACGGAGGGGGTATAGGTAGGTATTTCAATATTTTGCCCAGATTACCCTGGCTGTCCTTGCAACTATTAAGCTATTGTCATATCTGTTTTACATACGGGAAGAATAGAATATAATCTTACAAAAAGTTGCCTATCATAAGTGAATTTATGGCCGATTGAGCATTACTACGATCTGCAAATATACAGCACAACCCAAAATAGATGTAAAGTAATCCAAACAAAAAACCTAAAATTACATTTTTTACCTCTAAATGTACAGTAAGATTTAAGTTATCTTGACTGAAAGACCTCACAGAGTAATGAAAGAATATTTGGCTTGCAACGTGCAATGTGCGGCGGTCTCCCGACAGAATTTGTAAAATAAGACCTAAATAGCATTTTAGGTAGAGTTACCGTGGTCTACAGGAATAAAAACATACAAAGGAACTCCACAAATTCGTATGAATTAAGAGACAAATATTCCTTATTTTTTGGGATTTAGGAAAATTTTGACTAAGCCTATAAGACAATTTTTTTAGAGCACCGTTTGCACAACAAAATAATTTGAATGTCTATCATTTGCAAAGCTACTTCTGTCGGTGAACTTGCACGATTTTTCCAACCGTTAATCATGTTTTTGGAAAATCCTGTCACCTAAAAAATGAATTGTCTTTTTCGGCCGTTCATTCACCAAGCTACAATATTTTTGCAGCTCTCTTCGATCGGTAATACGTGCATCTGTTTTCTTCAGCTATTCGTGTAATTTGATACGTTTTACACTCGTCATTTACCCTAGCGATCGGAAAACACAGTTGTTTTATGGCCTTTAACAAATTTTACCAATTTTACCTCCTCCTAAGCAATTTTCCAAATTTACTACCTGAAATGGCAAACACAATGACCAAAGCTACTCAACTACAAGAAAGCCTAGCCAAAATCAAACTTCAGAAACTTTCAAAACTATGTCTCCTGAAAATAAAGACTGAGGGCTTTGTGGAAGCCAATTTCTCCCCAACACAAAAGACCGGGCCATTAATTGGCGATAAACCTTGTCTAGCCTCCCTCTACAAACTACCCGTCCCTACTGGACAAATTCCTACACTACCACGAGCCCCGCCTAAACCATCCAACCAGCAATCTGTTGACTTAGAGAAAAAAGGCTCAGTTCCAAACCAATCAGTAATGAACATTTCTTCACATATATTGTCTGAATCCGAAACTTCCGTACTCTCGAAAGGACTTACCTTCACTCCCACCCACAAAATTGACCCATTCAGCCTAGGACCGGATGTATTTTCATTCGCCAGAAACCTAAGAATACAGTATCACTTGTACGAATTCCCAGATGCTTTCAAAAACCAACATCAACCAGAAACATGCTTAATGAAATTCAAACCACCATCCAACTGGGACCCTCCACCTTTACCTCCAGACCACCCATTGGAACTTTATATAAATTTCATCATGCAAACCATTACAGACCCTAACTTCCTACAACAATTGCCCAAGGAAGACAACCTAACCACAACCGAGAGAGCAGCCATTAAATCCTTAAAAAACAACAAAAACATCATGATCCTACCAGCAGATAAAGGCTCCACGACCGTTGCGATGAACAAGGAAGATTACATGGCAGAAGCCTATAAGCAGCTTTCGGACTCATCCACCTACAAACAGATCGACGAAAATCCAACAACAAAATTCAATAATGAACTGACCCAGTGGCTAGAAAAAGAAGCTCCCCTGCAAAATGTATCTCCAGACTCTCTAAAACTACTCATTAATACCACCCCATCTACACCACAATTCTACATTCTTCCTAAAATCCACAAGAATACGCTTCCTCCTCCAGGGCGACCTATTGTAGCGAGCTGCAACTCAGCAACGGAAAGGATTTCAGCCTACGTAGACTCGCACCTACAACCCATAGTATCTAACTTACCGTCATACATCAAGGACACCAACCATTTCCTGGACCGGCTAGCTGAACTCCCTAAGCCTCTTCCACCTGACACGCTTCTTGTGACAATAGATGTAACTTCCCTGTACACTAATATACCGCACACACATGGCATATCAGCAATGGAATTTTTCCTAGATCAACGTCCTAAGCACTCACAGCCGTCTACTGCATTCCTTCTTAACCTTGCTAGATTCATCCTTGAAAAGAATAACTTTCAATTTGAGGGCAAAAACTTCTTACAAGTCAAGGGTACAGCAATGGGTACCAGAATGGCCCCCTCTTACGCCAACCTCTATATGGGGAAATTAGAACAGGCCTTTTTAAAAACCCAAATAACTCAGCCATTGTGCTGGTACCGGTTCATAGACGACATTTTTGTCCTATGGACCTCTGGCCTAGACTCCCTCAACCTGTTTTTAAGTAATCTCAATAAATTCAGCCCCCTTAGATTCACTAACAACATTTCAACCACAGAGATTGTCTTCTTAGACCTCAAAATACAGATTCAAGATGGTCAGATTCAAACCGGAGTCCACTTCAAACCTACTAACCACCTGCAGTACCTCCACTTCGAGAGCAGTCACCCCACCAACACCAAAAGATCCATCCCGTACAGCCAAGCCATAAGAGGAAAACGCATTTGCTCCACAGACCAAGAACTTCAGAAATTCAACAACACAATAACTGAAGCTTTTGTGAAGCGAGGATACCCCAAAAACCTAGTAAACAACCAAATCCGTTTAGCCCAGTCAGAAAACAAACACCATCCGAAGAAAGCCAATCGCCCTAACATATCTCTCATCACTAATTACCATCAAGGTCTGCAGTCGCTGAACACGATCCTCAAGGACGGTTTCAAAATTTTACAGGCATCAGCACACACCAAGAACTTCCTCCAAGAGCCCCCAACAACAGTTTTCAGACAACCACCAAACCTCAGAAACATCCTAGTTCAGCCAAAAATCCCCGACCCCAACCATAGGCCTAAAACAAACCCCCCCCAAGGCTCCTTCCCGTGTGAAAACAAACGATGCAAAACCTGTGAAATCAATCAGCCTAGTACCTCCTTCACAAGCACAAAAACTAAACAAAATTTCAAAATCCAGGGTCATAACACATGTGCCACAGAAAACATCATATACCAACTACAGTGTAAAAAGTGTGAAGCACAATATGTAGGCCTATCTACCAATAGCCTAAGGACTAGGATGAATGGCCACAGGCAAGACGTCAGCACAAAATACAAAGACAAGCCGGTAGTCCAACATGCCATTAGCCACAATGAGTCCATCTTTAACAATTGTTTCTCTGCCAAAATAGTAAAATCCTTGCCCCCTCACTATAACCAATCACAGTTAAGAAGATGGGAACTGGCCTACCAGTGGTTCACTAAATCTAGAGAACCACCTAACCTCAACCTCAGATAAATTCCTTCCCCCAAACCACTAACCCTACCCAAAATAGCAGGCTCCAACTACCAATACTTATTGTGCTTTGTATAGTGTATATAGTGTAAATAGTTTGCAAGATGTGTTATATGTGTTTGTCAGTGTGGCAACACTGAAAAGGACAATTTCCAGAAATTCATTCATTCACTTCCTGGTTGAGAATGGTGTCAGTGACACCGAAATATCCCAATTGTGTTTCAATTATCAGTGTACTATCACCTTGAATAATCTTCTCCAAGGTAAGCCTGCTATCCCTTCTAGATAATCCTAATGTGACCTAGAGTCCTATACCATTGATCTAACCTCAAACAAAAAGCTCATTTTCCTTTCCTCTCTACCTCCTTGCCTCTTCCTTTGTGTGTCTGCAGATCTATACAACTTTCCTATCTACATTTCACCATGAATCTTGCTAAATCTTGGATAAAGCAACTGAAGAACTGTGCATTCAAACTAGCAAAAGTGAACTCACATGTTTTATTTCTGGAATCCTGCTTACACCTAGGCCTTACACCTGTAGGCCTAACCTCAAAACCACCTTTGTCTAGCACACCCAAACACATGTGGCCTGAACTAATCCTACTACACAAAAGATGCTCATTTGAAACCACAAAGATTACCCTGTCAAACTACAGATTGGAACAGCAGAGATTAATAGACAACCTTCATGCAAACCATGACCTCCTCCTAAGCAATTTTCCAAATTTACTACCTGAAATGGCAAACACAATGACCAAAGCTACTCAACTACAAGAAAGCCTAGCCAAAATCAAACTTCAGAAACTTTCAAAACTATGTCTCCTGAAAATAAAGACTGAGGGCTTTGTGGAAGCCAATTTCTCCCCAACACAAAAGACCGGGCCATTAATTGGCGATAAACCTTGTCTAGCCTCCCTCTACAAACTACCCGTCCCTACTGGACAAATTCCTACACTACCACGAGCCCCGCCTAAACCATCCAACCAGCAATCTGTTGACTTAGAGAAAAAAGGCTCAGTTCCAAACCAATCAGTAATGAACATTTCTTCACATATATTGTCTGAATCCGAAACTTCCGTACTCTCGAAAGGACTTACCTTCACTCCCACCCACAAAATTGACCCATTCAGCCTAGGACAGGATGTATTTTCATTCGCCAGAAACCTAAGAATACAGTATCACTTGTACCAATTCCCAGATGCTTTCAAAAACCAACATCAACCAGAAACATGCTTAATGAAATTCAAACCACCATCCAACTGGGACCCTCCACCTTTACCTCCAGACCACCCATTGGAACTTTATATAAATTTCATCATGCAAACCATTACAGACCCTAACTTCCTACAACAATTGCCCAAGGAAGACAACCTAACCACAACCGAGAGAGCAGCCATTAAATCCTTAAAAAACAACAAAAACATCATGATCCTACCAGCAGATAAAGGCTCCACGACCGTTGTGATGAACAAGGTAGATTACATGGCAGAAGCCTATAAGCAGCTTTCGGACTCATCCACCTACAAACAGATCGACGAAAATCCAACAACAAAATTCAATAATGAACTGACCCAGTGGCTAGAAAAAGAAGCTCCCCTGCAAAATGTATCTCCAGACTCTCTAAAACTACTCATTAATACCACCCCATCTACACCACAATTCTACATTCTTCCTAAAATCCACAAGAATACGCTTCCTCCTCCAGGGCGACCTATTGTAGCGAGCTGCAACTCAGCAACGGAAAGGATTTCAGCCTACGTAGACTCGCACCTACAACCCATAGTATCTAACTTACCGTCATACATCAAGGACACCAACCATTTCCTGGACCGGCTAGCTGAACTCCCTAAGCCTCTTCCACCTGACACGCTTCTTGTGACAATAGATGTAACTTCCCTGTACACTAATATACCGCACACACATGGCATATCAGCAATGGAATTTTTCCTAGATCAACGTCCTAAGCACTCACAGCCGTCTACTGCATTCCTTCTTAACCTTGCTAGATTCATCCTTGAAAAGAATAACTTTCAATTTGAGGGCAAAAACTTCTTACAAGTCAAGGGTACAGCAATGGGTACCAGAATGGCCCCCTCTTACGCCAACCTCTATATGGGGAAATTAGAACAGGCCTTTTTAAAAACCCAAATAACTCAGCCATTGTGCTGGTACCGGTTCATAGACGACATTTTTGTCCTATGGACCTCTGGCCTAGACTCCCTCAACCTGTTTTTAAGTAATCTCAATAAATTCAGCCCCCTTAGATTCACTAACAACATTTCAACCACAGAGATTGTCTTCTTAGACCTCAAAATACAGATTCAAGATGGTCAGATTCAAACCGGAGTCCACTTCAAACCTACTAACCACCTGCAGTACCTCCACTTCGAGAGCAGTCACCCCACCAACACCAAAAGATCCATCCCGTACAGCCAAGCCATAAGAGGAAAACGCATTTGCTCCACAGACCAAGAACTTCAGAAATTCAACAACACAATAACTGAAGCTTTTGTGAAGCGAGGATACCCCAAAAACCTAGTAAACAACCAAATCCGTTTAGCCCAGTCAGAAAACAAACACCATCCGAAGAAAGCCAATCGCCCTAACATATCTCTCATCACTAATTACCATCAAGGTCTGCAGTCGCTGAACACGATCCTCAAGGACGGTTTCAAAATTTTACAGGCATCAGCACACACCAAGAACTTCCTCCAAGAGCCCCCAACAACAGTTTTCAGACAACCACCAAACCTCAGAAACATCCTAGTTCAGCCAAAAATCCCCGACCCCAACCATAGGCCTAAAACAAACCCCCCCCAAGGCTCCTTCCCGTGTGAAAACAAACGATGCAAAACCTGTGAAATCAATCAGCCTAGTACCTCCTTCACAAGCACAAAAACTAAACAAAATTTCAAAATCCAGGGTCATAACACATGTGCCACAGAAAACATCATATACCAACTACAGTGTAAAAAGTGTGAAGCACAATATGTAGGCCTATCTACCAATAGCCTAAGGACTAGGATGAATGGCCACAGGCAAGACGTCAGCACAAAATACAAAGACAAGCCGGTAGTCCAACATGCCATTAGCCACAATGAGTCCATCTTTAACAATTGTTTCTCTGCCAAAATAGTAAAATCCTTGCCCCCTCACTATAACCAATCACAGTTAAGAAGATGGGAACTGGCCTACCAGTGGTTCACTAAATCTAGAGAACCACCTAACCTCAACCTCAGATAAATTCCTTCCCCCAAACCACTAACCCTACCCAAAATAGCAGGCTCCAACTACCAATACTTATTGTGCTTTGTATAGTGTATATAGTGTAAATAGTTTGCAAGATGTGTTATATGTGTTTGTCAGTGTGGCAACACTGAAAAGGACAATTTCCAGAAATTCATTCATTCACTTCCTGGTTGAGAATGGTGTCAGTGACACCGAAATATCCCAATTGTGTTTCAATTATCAGTGTACTATCACCTTGAATAATCTTCTCCAAGGTAAGCCTGCTATCCCTTCTAGATAATCCTAATGTGACCTAGAGTCCTATACCATTGATCTAACCTCAAACAAAAAGCTCATTTTCCTTTCCTCTCTACCTCCTTGCCTCTTCCTTTGTGTGTCTGCAGATCTATACAACTTTCCTATCTACATTTCACCATGAATCTTGCTAAATCTTGGATAAAGCAACTGAAGAACTGTGCATTCAAACTAGCAAAAGTGAACTCACATGTTTTATTTCTGGAATCCTGCTTACACCTAGGCCTTACACCTGTAGGCCTAACCTCAAAACCACCTTTGTCTAGCACACCCAAACACATGTGGCCTGAACTAATCCTACTACACAAAAGATGCTCATTTGAAACCACAAAGATTACCCTGTCAAACTACAGATTGGAACAGCAGAGATTAATAGACAACCTTCATGCAAACCATGACCTCCTCCTAAGCAATTTTCCAAATTTACTACCTGAAATGGCAAACACAATGACCAAAGCTACTCAACTACAAGAAAGCCTAGCCAAAATCAAACTTCAGAAACTTTCAAAACTATGTCTCCTGAAAATAAAGACTGAGGGCTTTGTGGAAGCCAATTTCTCCCCAACACAAAAGACCGGGCCATTAATTGGCGATAAACCTTGTCTAGCCTCCCTCTACAAACTACCCGTCCCTACTGGACAAATTCCTACACTACCACGAGCCCCGCCTAAACCATCCAACCAGCAATCTGTTGACTTAGAGAAAAAAGGCTCAGTTCCAAACCAATCAGTAATGAACATTTCTTCACATATATTGTCTGAATCCGAAACTTCCGTACTCTCGAAAGGACTTACCTTCACTCCCACCCACAAAATTGACCCATTCAGCCTAGGACAGGATGTATTTTCATTCGCCAGAAACCTAAGAATACAGTATCACTTGTACCAATTCCCAGATGCTTTCAAAAACCAACATCAACCAGAAACATGCTTAATGAAATTCAAACCACCATCCAACTGGGACCCTCCACCTTTACCTCCAGACCACCCATTGGAACTTTATATAAATTTCATCATGCAAACCATTACAGACCCTAACTTCCTACAACAATTGCCCAAGGAAGACAACCTAACCACAACCGAGAGAGCAGCCATTAAATCCTTAAAAAACAACAAAAACATCATGATCCTACCAGCAGATAAAGGCTCCACGACCGTTGTGATGAACAAGGAAGATTACATGGCAGAAGCCTATAAGCAGCTTTCGGACTCATCCACCTACAAACAGATCGACGAAAATCCAACAACAAAATTCAATAATGAACTGACCCAGTGGCTAGAAAAAGAAGCTCCCCTGCAAAATGTATCTCCAGACTCTCTAAAACTACTCATTAATACCACCCCATCTACACCACAATTCTACATTCTTCCTAAAATCCACAAGAATACGCTTCCTCCTCCAGGGCGACCTATTGTAGCGAGCTGCAACTCAGCAACGGAAAGGATTTCAGCCTACGTAGACTCGCACCTACAACCCATAGTATCTAACTTACCGTCATACATCAAGGACACCAACCATTTCCTGGACCGGCTAGCTGAACTCCCTAAGCCTCTTCCACCTGACACGCTTCTTGTGACAATAGATGTAACTTCCCTGTACACTAATATACCGCACACACATGGCATATCAGCAATGGAATTTTTCCTAGATCAACGTCCTAAGCACTCACAGCCGTCTACTGCATTCCTTCTTAACCTTGCTAGATTCATCCTTGAAAAGAATAACTTTCAATTTGAGGGCAAAAACTTCTTACAAGTCAAGGGTACAGCAATGGGTACCAGAATGGCCCCCTCTTACGCCAACCTCTATATGGGGAAATTAGAACAGGCCTTTTTAAAAACCCAAATAACTCAGCCATTGTGCTGGTACCGGTTCATAGACGACATTTTTGTCCTATGGACCTCTGGCCTAGACTCCCTCAACCTGTTTTTAAGTAATCTCAATAAATTCAGCCCCCTTAGATTCACTAACAACATTTCAACCACAGAGATTGTCTTCTTAGACCTCAAAATACAGATTCAAGATGGTCAGATTCAAACCGGAGTCCACTTCAAACCTACTAACCACCTGCAGTACCTCCACTTCGAGAGCAGTCACCCCACCAACACCAAAAGATCCATCCCGTACAGCCAAGCCATAAGAGGAAAACGCATTTGCTCCACAGACCAAGAACTTCAGAAATTCAACAACACAATAACTGAAGCTTTTGTGAAGCGAGGATACCCCAAAAACCTAGTAAACAACCAAATCCGTTTAGCCCAGTCAGAAAACAAACACCATCCGAAGAAAGCCAATCGCCCTAACATATCTCTCATCACTAATTACCATCAAGGTCTGCAGTCGCTGAACACGATCCTCAAGGACGGTTTCAAAATTTTACAGGCATCAGCACACACCAAGAACTTCCTCCAAGAGCCCCCAACAACAGTTTTCAGACAACCACCAAACCTCAGAAACATCCTAGTTCAGCCAAAAATCCCCGACCCCAACCATAGGCCTAAAACAAACCCCCCCCAAGGCTCCTTCCCGTGTGAAAACAAACGATGCAAAACCTGTGAAATCAATCAGCCTAGTACCTCCTTCACAAGCACAAAAACTAAACAAAATTTCAAAATCCAGGGTCATAACACATGTGCCACAGAAAACATCATATACCAACTACAGTGTAAAAAGTGTGAAGC
This sequence comes from Flexamia atlantica, assembly GCA_035578135.1. Taxonomy (NCBI): domain Eukaryota; kingdom Metazoa; phylum Arthropoda; class Insecta; order Hemiptera; family Cicadellidae; genus Flexamia; species Flexamia atlantica. The sequence goes on along the minus strand of JAQJVK010000012.1, from coordinate 6,530,973 downwards.
ACAATATGTAGGCCTATCTACCAATAGCCTAAGGACTAGGATGAATGGCCACAGGCAAGACGTCAGCACAAAATACAAAGACAAGCCGGTAGTCCAACATGCCATTAGCCACAATGAGTCCATCTTTAACAATTGTTTCTCTGCCAAAATAGTAAAATCCTTGCCCCCTCACTATAACCAATCACAGTTAAGAAGATGGGAACTGGCCTACCAGTGGTTCACTAAATCTAGAGAACCACCTAACCTCAACCTCAGATAAATTCCTTCCCCCAAACCACTAACCCTACCCAAAATAGCAGGCTCCAACTACCAATACTTATTGTGCTTTGTATAGTGTATATAGTGTAAATAGTTTGCAAGATGTGTTATATGTGTTTGTCAGTGTGGCAACACTGAAAAGGACAATTTCCAGAAATTCATTCATTCACTTCCTGGTTGAGAATGGTGTCAGTGACACCGAAATATCCCAATTGTGTTTCAATTATCAGTGTACTATCACCTTGAATAATCTTCTCCAAGGTAAGCCTGCTATCCCTTCTAGATAATCCTAATGTGACCTAGAGTCCTATACCATTGATCTAACCTCAAACAAAAAGCTCATTTTCCTTTCCTCTCTACCTCCTTGCCTCTTCCTTTGTGTGTCTGCAGATCTATACAACTTTCCTATCTACATTTCACCATGAATCTTGCTAAATCTTGGATAAAGCAACTGAAGAACTGTGCATTCAAACTAGCAAAAGTGAACTCACATGTTTTATTTCTGGAATCCTGCTTACACCTAGGCCTTACACCTGTAGGCCTAACCTCAAAACCACCTTTGTCTAGCACACCCAAACACATGTGGCCTGAACTAATCCTACTACACAAAAGATGCTCATTTGAAACCACAAAGATTACCCTGTCAAACTACAGATTGGAACAGCAGAGATTAATAGACAACCTTCATGCAAACCATGACCTCCTCCTAAGCAATTTTCCAAATTTACTACCTGAAATGGCAAACACAATGACCAAAGCTACTCAACTACAAGAAAGCCTAGCCAAAATCAAACTTCAGAAACTTTCAAAACTATGTCTCCTGAAAATAAAGACTGAGGGCTTTGTGGAAGCCAATTTCTCCCCAACACAAAAGACCGGGCCATTAATTGGCGATAAACCTTGTCTAGCCTCCCTCTACAAACTACCCGTCCCTACTGGACAAATTCCTACACTACCACGAGCCCCGCCTAAACCATCCAACCAGCAATCTGTTGACTTAGAGAAAAAAGGCTCAGTTCCAAACCAATCAGTAATGAACATTTCTTCACATATATTGTCTGAATCCGAAACTTCCGTACTCTCGAAAGGACTTACCTTCACTCCCACCCACAAAATTGACCCATTCAGCCTAGGACAGGATGTATTTTCATTCGCCAGAAACCTAAGAATACAGTATCACTTGTACCAATTCCCAGATGCTTTCAAAAACCAACATCAACCAGAAACATGCTTAATGAAATTCAAACCACCATCCAACTGGGACCCTCCACCTTTACCTCCAGACCACCCATTGGAACTTTATATAAATTTCATCATGCAAACCATTACAGACCCTAACTTCCTACAACAATTGCCCAAGGAAGACAACCTAACCACAACCGAGAGAGCAGCCATTAAATCCTTAAAAAACAACAAAAACATCATGATCCTACCAGCAGATAAAGGCTCCACGACCGTTGTGATGAACAAGGAAGATTACATGGCAGAAGCCTATAAGCAGCTTTCGGACTCATCCACCTACAAACAGATCGACGAAAATCCAACAACAAAATTCAATAATGAACTGACCCAGTGGCTAGAAAAAGAAGCTCCCCTGCAAAATGTATCTCCAGACTCTCTAAAACTACTCATTAATACCACCCCATCTACACCACAATTCTACATTCTTCCTAAAATCCACAAGAATACGCTTCCTCCTCCAGGGCGACCTATTGTAGCGAGCTGCAACTCAGCAACGGAAAGGATTTCAGCCTACGTAGACTCGCACCTACAACCCATAGTATCTAACTTACCGTCATACATCAAGGACACCAACCATTTCCTGGACCGGCTAGCTGAACTCCCTAAGCCTCTTCCACCTGACACGCTTCTTGTGACAATAGATGTAACTTCCCTGTACACTAATATACCGCACACACATGGCATATCAGCAATGGAATTTTTCCTAGATCAACGTCCTAAGCACTCACAGCCGTCTACTGCATTCCTTCTTAACCTTGCTAGATTCATCCTTGAAAAGAATAACTTTCAATTTGAGGGCAAAAACTTCTTACAAGTCAAGGGTACAGCAATGGGTACCAGAATGGCCCCCTCTTACGCCAACCTCTATATGGGGAAATTAGAACAGGCCTTTTTAAAAACCCAAATAACTCAGCCATTGTGCTGGTACCGGTTCATAGACGACATTTTTGTCCTATGGACCTCTGGCCTAGACTCCCTCAACCTGTTTTTAAGTAATCTCAATAAATTCAGCCCCCTTAGATTCACTAACAACATTTCAACCACAGAGATTGTCTTCTTAGACCTCAAAATACAGATTCAAGATGGTCAGATTCAAACCGGAGTCCACTTCAAACCTACTAACCACCTGCAGTACCTCCACTTCGAGAGCAGTCACCCCACCAACACCAAAAGATCCATCCCGTACAGCCAAGCCATAAGAGGAAAACGCATTTGCTCCACAGACCAAGAACTTCAGAAATTCAACAACACAATAACTGAAGCTTTTGTGAAGCGAGGATACCCCAAAAACCTAGTAAACAACCAAATCCGTTTAGCCCAGTCAGAAAACAAACACCATCCGAAGAAAGCCAATCGCCCTAACATATCTCTCATCACTAATTACCATCAAGGTCTGCAGTCGCTGAACACGATCCTCAAGGACGGTTTCAAAATTTTACAGGCATCAGCACACACCAAGAACTTCCTCCAAGAGCCCCCAACAACAGTTTTCAGACAACCACCAAACCTCAGAAACATCCTAGTTCAGCCAAAAATCCCCGACCCCAACCATAGGCCTAAAACAAACCCCCCCCAAGGCTCCTTCCCGTGTGAAAACAAACGATGCAAAACCTGTGAAATCAATCAGCCTAGTACCTCCTTCACAAGCACAAAAACTAAACAAAATTTCAAAATCCAGGGTCATAACACATGTGCCACAGAAAACATCATATACCAACTACAGTGTAAAAAGTGTGAAGCACAATATGTAGGCCTATCTACCAATAGCCTAAGGACTAGGATGAATGGCCACAGGCAAGACGTCAGCACAAAATACAAAGACAAGCCGGTAGTCCAACATGCCATTAGCCACAATGAGTCCATCTTTAACAATTGTTTCTCTGCCAAAATAGTAAAATCCTTGCCCCCTCACTATAACCAATCACAGTTAAGAAGATGGGAACTGGCCTACCAGTGGTTCACTAAATCTAGAGAACCACCTAACCTCAACCTCAGATAAATTCCTTCCCCCAAACCACTAACCCTACCCAAAATAGCAGGCTCCAACTACCAATACTTATTGTGCTTTGTATAGTGTATATAGTGTAAATAGTTTGCAAGATGTGTTATATGTGTTTGTCAGTGTGGCAACACTGAAAAGGACAATTTCCAGAAATTCATTCATTCACTTCCTGGTTGAGAATGGTGTCAGTGACACCGAAATATCCCAATTGTGTTTCAATTATCAGTGTACTATCACCTTGAATAATCTTCTCCAAGGTAAGCCTGCTATCCCTTCTAGATAATCCTAAATTTTACCAATAATTAGACTCAAGTACCTTTAACCTAGCCTTTAACTGATGTGCTCAAAAAAAACTTCTGTTCTATTCATATTGTATCACGCCGCGTAGGCGTTTTTATCTATGTATTTTTTAATGCTAGCAAAAAAACTGTTGAGGTATGAAAAGGCGGGCTTCATGAGGAGGGATTTTATATTTCATAGCGTGAAAAACATTGTGCCCTAGAGTTTACAGTCAGTGACAAGTACCACAGTCAAACAACCAAAAAGTATGTTTGTTTTACCTTGCAATGATTTTAACTAATAGCCGTTTGAAATGTTAATTTTTCGCTGTGTAATTTTATTTCTTTAAAGTTGTTATGAATCTGTCGTTTAAGGCCTAAGAATCCCAAACTAAAAAAATCCTTCTCGTCACGGGCCTCTAGTTTAGTTTCAGACTTGATTGATATGGCCTCTCGGCAGCCCTGCTGCTATCAACCTTATACGACATTTAATCCCCTGTTATTTCTTGCCCATTTGAAGGTGGCGCACGTTCGTGATGTAGTGATTTAACTTTATCGTAACATAATCGAAATAGTATACACGCTTTTTTTACGCATCATCAACCATCATTTACTGACAAAACGGCTTATGTTGTGTCCGGTGGTTCAAAATAAACTCATGGGGGGCCCGAAAAATAAGTTTCCGGGGGGCCCTAAAAAACCTCTTACGCCACTGGATGGACTAAGTGCTATTACTACGTCGCATGCACTACTTTCGGCACTCGCCTGCGTGGGAATAACGAAGACGTTCCTAGGTCGAGTGTAGAATGTGTGACGTGTACGAAACCCCTCTGTTCGTACAGGTCACAAGTGTATCCTACATACGAAACTTCAGTACCTTTAAATCGTCTTCAAATAGTGTTTTAAGAAATTTTATTCGTTTTACCTTTATTTAAATTATTTATGAAAAGATTTGACTTAACACTTCCTTGATAGTTTTTCATAATAAGACTCTAACTTTACTCTGGTGAGCTCTCCTTCCAGTATTGGGGGGGCTGAGCCCCCTTTCCCTCAACATTGGGGGGGCTCGAGCCCCTTGGGCCCCATGGAGTCGGCGCCGGTGAATCCAGTGATCTTTTTAAGTCATAATTTTGATTAGCACAGTATGCCTTTTTTGACTAGTAATTTGTCATGTTTTAGGGGACATCTGTTTAACCGGAAAACCAGATATCCAGTTGAGTCTCGGTCCCGAGGTGTTGGAGGATCCACTGTATATTTGTTTTGGTTAATATTTTTTTAATTGGTTGAATTCTTGTTGTCAGGCCAGCCTGTGTTTATCTTGAAGTGTCACTGCCCCTTACAATACATCTAATATTTGCATTCATTGCAACGCCAAAATCATCTTCTCTTTCCTAGTGGCAATAGCCTACTTTGCGCCTTCAAAACAAGTACAAATAGCAGTAGCTTTTCAATCATTTACACTTTTAAATTACATATATCCGTATTCGCAGCACTCACTCTCGCAGTAGTTCTCGTAGTACGTGCCCACCCTCTGGCCATCGTCTATGAGCGGTCGCTCGGCGTTGAGGTAGGTGCTCGGACCGTCGGGCAGTGTCTTGTGGTCCAGGTGGAACAGCTGGCAGTTGTACTGCGAGCCGATGGGCGGCCCCTTGTACAGGAACGATCGGCACAGGAACTCATTCTCGATCTCACAAGCCAGTCGGCAGGCCGATTCGGTTTTCACCTGAAAACAATAAGTCAGTGTTGGTCTAGAAATTGTTTAGAGTATTGTGAATTGTAGGACCTAGCGTTACCTTTATTTATATTCTTCCATAAAAAAACCTGATCCAACATTCAAAGTACAAAATTCAGTTTTTTTAGTGTCATTGTTGGTGATATTGCAACATTGTAAAGAAAAATGATTGTTTTTTTTTAGTTTTAATTTTCATATTATGGGCATCTAGGCCTGTGGCATTTTTTAATGTTGTGATTGGGGTTGGTTTAGACCAAGTTTGGACTTGGGTCTTGCCACCTTTGGACTTGGGTCTTACCACCATCTAGTTTCGACCTTTTGATAGATTACAATCATTACAATGCCATACTTGAAAAAGAAAAGATAAAAAATATAGTTTTGATTGTTGTGTAACATTTTAATCAAATTTTCTGGTTAATTTTATTAGGTTTTTAACTGTCCTTAAACATGTTTGTACACAATTTTTTTATCATCATCCGACGATTGTTTTACTATTGTACATTATGTTAAATCAATATTCTTATGGTACAGTCATAAATTTCTTGTCTTTGCCTTTTTTTATTGCAAGTTTGATTTTTTAACTAAACTGTAGAATAAATTCCCCATTTAAAGTTAGTGAACATTCACTCAAAAAAGTTCAAAATTCTTCAGCAAGATTTCAAGGAACACATTTTTCTTCTCAAAAATGTTATTGTACAGTGTTACAACGAAAGAATGTCAAGAGTAATACGGAGGATTTGACCAATATGGACAAAAAAAACAATAAAAATCTATGTTTATATTTGTATACCTGTAGCTCTTTGTCTACGTAGTAATGAAGACTTGCATACTGCGCAACTTTGTCATCAGCCACTCCGATTCTTGGAATTTGGTAGACCCTGTTGCCTTTACAAGCCTGATTTCCTGTAAACAAAAACATTCAATCACATCTATTATTAATTTAAAAGTACTCAATTTTAATAAAAGAATTGTGTATCTGAAAACCTAAAACAGATCCTTCTCCCTAAGAAATGGACTATCCCAATAGATTACAAAAAAACTAGATTCAAGACCAAATGCAGACAATCTTTCACAGACCTAAACATACTTGTACAGTTCGCGCATTATATCTCTGGCTACGGCTACTATGCTAATAACCGTATCATATGATATTTTCAATATATGATATGGTAAACACAGTGTTTGACAAACAGCAGGGCTGTAGAACAATGTTTTACAAAAGTACTCCCTCTCTCCCTCGCGCCTTGCAACTAGCTGACTCTGCCATAGCCAGAGATATTTAATGCGCAAACTGTAACAGTCATTGTTCAATACATCAGGGAGGTGATTCTCTATGTGGGTGAGAAACCTCTTCTAAAGGGATCAGACTTCCCTGCCATAACACGAGGCATAAATATGGTACCAGCTACATCACCACAGCACACTGTGGTGCCAAAACACGAAGGTGTTTCCTCATACAGTGTGCTGTGGTGATGTAGCTGGTACCATGGTATGTATGCCTCGTGTTATGGCAGGGAAGTCTGATGAATGCTGAACGAAGATTCAGCAGAAGTAAGTTATACAATATACTTCCAGAGGATGTCAGAAGCCAAATAGGAACAAAACTGAAGATCGCCCTCGCCAATTGGAAACCCTCACCAAGATCAGCCCCCCCCATCCACCTCACCATAAGAAACCCTTTTTATTCCATAGATGAGTTTTTGAAATGGAGAGAAATCCTTCAAGAACACTAATGCATCCTGATGTCATTACGAATCTTGATGTTTTATTCAGAGGGGGCTCCAGTCACAAAAAATATTGCATTTCTACCTGCGCCTCCCATAAGGCCAATGTTAACTTTCAAATTCGGTACAGCCTCAAATGTTCAACCAAAACCGTTAATTTTTAGCTCATTTGAAAGGGCAAACAATTTTGGATATCATATTCATAATAAGTTATAAATATTTTGAAAACCTAATTTTTTGTGATTATTTAACAACTAAACAAAAATCAATATCAAAATTCTGCTTACTGTATTCGCTAGATAATTTTTTGTTCTTTCAAATGAGCAAAACCGCAATGATTTTGGTTGAGCGGTTGACGCTGTATTGAATTTGAAAGTTAACATTGGTCTTATGGGAAAAGCAGGTAGTCACGGGGACTATAGCCCCCTCTTAATAATTTGAAACAATTGAAAATTTGACATAATGTAACATAATTTCAACCCCTTCTTTTGACATTACCTTTAAGACAAAGGTTCTCGAAGTAGTCGACTCCCTGGGCGTCGACGAACTGTACGTACTGGCCGGTGGTGCGCCGGTCCGAGTCGCTCAGGTGGCACTGCAGCGTTACATAGTTGTACTCCACCGACCGGCACGTGAATCGGTACTGGAAAATGAAGAAATTGTTGAGTGCTATTAATAGAAAGTACCTGGTGGACCGAGCCTTGCTTGGTGTTATTTTATGTTTACCAGTTCATCCAGTTACTATAAAATATTTCAATGTCATAAAATTTATCAATATAAACCTTTTTTATTGCTCCATGGACTCTTCATCCCACCTGCTGTATTTTCCCTTGATAGCTGTAGATTCCTAATAGATGTTATGATTACTTCATTTGTTTACACTTTCCTTGTTTATTTTCGTTGCTATCACGGCAACCCATAAGGCCAATGTTAAAATTTTACAACTTTAAAATTTGATTTATTACGTTATTAGATTTTTCGTTATACTGCTTCAAAAACAGATGTTTTTAATGCATGTTTTCCGGACCTAAATACACTCTTTTTATTACTAGGAATTAAAAGCTGATGTACTCGATACCAGCTGACTCTTTATAGTCCTAGGACTATAAAAGTCAAAAAGTGCCGAGTACGTCGTAATAATCGAACAATATTCATTCGATTACAAATAATCGAAACATTCATCGTTATTATTGAAACATACATTGTTGTCAGTTTAATCAATTTGTGAAACTCGCTCATTTCACCAATCGATTATTACATGCGTTCGATACGTCGATAGTTGTTCATTGTTGTCAGTCTAACCAAATGAAACAGACAATCAGCTGATTGCTTCAAATAGCAAGAACAAGACGGTGGCATCTTTTGAAGGCATCTTTAAATGTAAACAAGCTGTAACATTTTGGTTTTCTTAAGTGGTTTACGTATAGTATTGAGCAATATAACGAAAAATATAGTTCATCACACGGACCTAAAGCTGCTTTTCGTTACTCGGTCATTTTTCAACCTCGGCTTACAGCTTCGGTTGTAAAACTTGTCCTTGTACGAAAAGCGTCACTTTAGGTCCTTGTAATGAAATATACTATTCTCTGGCCAAGTAATCTGCGTAAAAGACGTTTTTGAGTCATAAATTACTTATTTCCAGACTTTGAAGGAAATCCTAGGAGCCATTTTTGAGATAAATGTGCAAGCAAGCAATAGCAAGCACGACAACATTACTCATATAAGAGTATAGGATTAAGAATATGCTGCTTTACTGAAGTTCAAATTTGTTTTGTACTTGAGTAAACTACTTTGAAACTTAAAATTTTTCAATGTTTTGATTTTAATTTTTATGGACATTTGCCACCACGGATTAGTAAAAAAAAAATTATTATGACGTTTGGGATATGGAATCTGATCCTGTCTTGTCATTTTCACCTGAAGATTGGATCAAATTCCAGATCCCAAAATATCATGAAACTTTTTTACTAATTATTGATGGCAAATGTCCCCGAAATTGAAGTTAAAACATCTTTATGACTTTTCACCACCACCATTTGCTCATGCTGATCGCATTTAATAAAGGATCAATAAAAAGAACCAGTGCTTCTATACAGTAGCCTCCCTCTTATCTGGACACCTTTTAACAAGACATTAGTTCAACCAGACTGCTTTTGGGGGAAGTAACACATTTTAACCAATTTTTATCAAAACATTGGTTTAACTGGACGTGATTGGCAGAAAATAGATGGTATTGTGTCGACGATTCTTGGGGGAAAATATTTTAGACCATATTAATGACGTATCTAAAAACTATGCTCTCTTCAATTTAAGTAAAATGAGTTAGTTTTCGATTGAGGAACGATATCGACGATTCCCATGGGAAATATATAACGAAAATACCATCGTTAAATGCATTTTTTTTATTTGGATTTAATAGTTGATTTTAGCAAATGTCGGTTTAACCGGAAAACCTGTTATCCAGACAGGCCTCAGTCCCGAGGGGTCCGAATAAGAGGGAGTCCACTGTATGTGAAATGAGGCAACTCAAACATTGATAAAACGTTCAGGAACTTCTCTTGTCATTGAGAAGGATTAAAATATTTAGGTTTTTTTTAGAATAGTTAGCTTTACTTGTTAGCCATATTATGGATTCTCACCTCATTCAGACATGCTGCTAAACAGGCTTCTTTAGTGGAAGTGTAGATCAAAGCATTGTCCAGTCCCCTGATCATCTTGTTTGGAACCCTCTCAAACGACCACGGCCGCAGGCAAACATTGTCTGGAATCATACACTCATCGTCATGATCAATTTCTAGGTCAATAATAATAAATGCTATGAAGGATGTTCCTAAAAAAGTTAGCTCTTCTTAGAAACTTACTGAAAAGAAACCTTCAAATACTGTATCACTAATTTAAAACAAACAAAAACTGATTCCCGAGATGAGTTTTAAGTTCAAATTTATTTAACTTCCTGCTGAATGCATTTTGTAGCACAAAAAATCACTTCCTAACTTATAAAATATTAAAATTTTTTTACAAATAAATATGTAATCATAACAAAAAACTACGGTTATAAGGTTTCCTTACCCCTTGGCAAACACGCTAGGTAGTAATAACTTTAATTTGTTACCTAGTTGATTTGTTTCTTTTATGAAAGTAAGTGAATTATTTTATAATATTACTCCTTCCTATAACATGCATTTGCCTTTTTTTGCATCCTTTTCCTGTGTTGCAACAGTTTTAAATAGATCCAAACAAATTTCATTACAGCTTAATGTTTCCAACCTTCATTATTTTGGCGTAATAGGGAGATGGATAGAAAAATATACACTGTAGTCAAATAGAACTAACATTAAGAGTAGAATGTTGGAACTTCCTCTAGACCTCAGGGTTAGAAATAAAGTAACATGTAATACCTTAGAGGATCAGGGAGTGACATGGTATAGAGTGATTTACGGTTAGAATGCAGGACTGCTGACTCGCAAGCCCGGGTTAAAATCCCGCCGATTGCCAATGGCTCTTTCAGTAGATTGTAATGGTGTGATCCGTTAGTCCTAGCCTGAAGTACTGTAGTAGACCGCTCCAGGCTAGTGCTAGCGTTCTGGGATGTGAAGGTGGGACAAATAAAAAGAATAAAATAAGAAAGTAACCCGAACAGTATATATTATGTGAAGGGGTCATAATAAATGTGGTCTATGTCAGTTGTTATGGTAAATTCACTTAATCAGATTTTCAAATACACCTCAACGTATTTTGTTCAGAATCAGAACAAAATAAGTCATAGTTCAATTGGTTTTCTATACATAGCAGCACCTCTTTCTTATATGTTCCAAAAAACAACGGCTTTTGAGGTAAGAGTGGACTGACTTATACCAATCTATGTTCCTCTAGTGTACCACACCCACTTTAAGACCCAATCATAGTCCTCAGGATGTACAGAAAATTGACTTTGATATCATACAAATGTTACTGTAATAACTCTATTTATTTATATGTTATAATTTTTTTTAAATAAAACTTCATAGAACCACTTACCCATTGACTTATGCTTGTGTATAAACTAAACTACCTACAGAATGTCTTAGAATGAAAGTGGTCCAAGTCATAGGCGTCGCATGAACCAAACTTTGGGGGGGCACAACTGACCGGGGGGTCTGGGAGTCCTCCCCCGAAAATGTTGGTTTTTTTGTACTCAAAAGTGGGGTTTTAAGCCTTAAAAGCTGTGAAATAACAGCACTAAAAAGCTTATTTTGTTTACGAATTTCAAAGTAAATTTTGTGGGAAAAGTATTGAAATTATTCGATTTTTTGAAGTAGGTCGCTGTATAAACGGGTGGAGTGTTGTGGTAGGATGACAGAATGACAGGTACTAGCATGTACAGGTGCACAGCGCAGAGGGTGACCAACCTTCGCCCAGTCAAAGAACAGGCCTACTCAACGAATGCATAACTGTTATTGAATGGACAACGAATGTATCCAACATATCTTTTAAGAAGATTGTATGAAACATTTTAGTAACTAGATTTTTCAGATCCGTTTTAATAAACACTTTCATGTTGAATATAGTCTCATGAGTGAACATGTTGGCGCCTGAGCTTGTCGAGGGCGACAATTTCCATGAGGGAGACAATGTGCTATGCTTTCGAAATACACAAAACAATTTCCCCCAACCTGCAGTAATAAATATCCTGACCATAAACATTGATTTGATTAACTTAGTAAAAAACATCCATTTTGTTTTGTACTGCTATTAGTGCCAGCATCTGGGTAGCTCCAACCATTCATTCACCAGCAATCAGCTGATTGTTGCAACGTTCTTACATGCTTAACTCTTAGAAGTTTTCACTGCTGATTGTCGTTAATGTTGTTCTTATTTCATTATTCATGCCACTAAATCAGCTGTTAGTGCCTGCATTCATTGAGCTGTGACATATTTGCATGTGTGCGTGGAAATTTGAAGGCGTTCAAATTTTTGAATTTGTCTCCCGCCGGGAAAAGCTTTAAACTTTACTCCCGCGGTGAGACAAACTATTTATTTACTCACACATTACAAGGAGTACAAAGCGTCTGAACATAGCAGGTGGGGGGAAATGCATTTCGCATAGTCATAGTCGGAGTGGTTCTAAGTCTAGAACCACTCCGATTCCGACCTCTTCATATATTTGACCGTCGGTGGAGGTACCTGATCGGATCTGCAGCTTGACCATGTAGTACAGGTTGACGGATCGCTGCGGGACGGCCGCCGGGTTGTTGGCCGACGTCTCGTTCTGCAGCTGACACAGAGTCTCTTGTACCGGCGTCAGCGGGTTTAAAACAAAACTGGAAACACATAAAATACTCATCATCATGTATTTAATTTTGTAAGGCGATTCTTCGCGTCAAAACCGTGGGTGTCTGGAAAATCATAGAAAGATGGAACAGAGCTTAAATTAAAGGTCTCTATTCCGTGGTGGCGGGGATACTACTGAAATTGATTGAAATTCACCAAAAAACGAGAAATACATAAAATACCTGTAATTTAAAAAGCACTGGGATCCAAAAGCGTCTGCTTTGTTTACGTAAAATATGTGATGTTGATACTTTGATTGAAAACCATATGGTGGATCTAAAAGTGAGATGACCACGAAGGTATTTTGTATTATATAATGAAGAAGGTTTTGTTTGATTAAAATGTTCTCTTGATGTTATTAGGGGGGTTTTAGCCCCTTCAAGCCACTAGTTTAGTTTTAAATGTTTTAACACAACTTAATAAATTTAATGTAAAAAATAATTTTTAGTTTTTGGGACTTAAGTACTTGAATTTTGTTTTAGCTTGACCTAATTCATAAAGCTTGGGAAGAAGAATGTTGGTTAACGCTTAAAGATTTATAAGGTTTAAATAATTGAAGAGAAGTTATCAGTATCTTGAAAGAGATCTTATCTATTCATTTTTACTCATTAAATCTCTGTCAACACCCTAAATTTATAATAATGTAAAAGGTCATTTTTTTAAATATATCATTTACCACTCACTAAAAGTATATCAATTAAAAATGGTCACCTCAACAGCCACCCATAGGAACTAAGATAATGTTCGTTAAAGTTATGATCATGTATTTATTGGACCTTACTGACAAGTAGCTTAGTTTACTTAAAAAGGCCAAATACTGTGAAAACTTTTGTAATCCAAATAAATAAATAAAATAAATCTACAAGAGCAGTACCTTCAAAGTTTTACATAGGCTAAACTAAAATAAAATGGAAGCAACATTTTTGGGCATTTTGTAGGCTTGATGTCAAGGCTAAGAGTATTGGGGCCATGGGAGTAGCGCCGTAGTTTTCAATCCCAGTTGCTTTGTTAATCTGTTTTTTGTGTCCTGTATAGAAGTTATTAGTTTTTCTCATAAAGCTTGGCGTTAGAAAAGTATGGTTGGGATTTTGGGATGGGAGCTTCATGAGTACAATGAATAAAGACGTTTTCCCTCCATAAAAAATCTGCATTATCTGAAGTTCAAACCTATTCTGATTGTGAACATCTAAAAATTCATAAATTGAGTGATTAGTCGTAAATACCAAGAATTATGAAAGGCCATTTTGGGTAATACTGAATTTTAATTTCTTTGGTGTTGGTTTTACCTTGTAATCACAAATCCTCACTTTCTAACCTAGACATGATTATTTCAATTTCAAGCCATACTTTTCATCATCGCAATCGCAGTATCCTATCCTAACCTATTGATCCTATTCCGAAAACGGCTCTAACGATTTTAATAACATTTCGCACATAATTTTTGTTTTGGTTTTTAAGTTCATCTATTTGACTCCGATGTAGGAACGCAACATTTTCAGAAAAAAATAAATTTAAAGTTGATAATTTTTACATAAGGTCATATAGGATGCCATGTTGGTTACGAAATGACAACGAGGATGTAAACAAAAGGATCTTCCAGCTGTTCATAAACAAGCCACTTAATATTGTTTTGGCACGTTGCAAGAGATGTGTAAAACTACTGATATTTTCTCCCGAGCAAAATTCAGTCCTCAGAAACTTAACGTCGTAATAGATCAATTTTTTTACTTATTTATAGTTTTAAAAGAAAGTGGAGGCTCACCTGAAGGACGCCGCCTGGCAGTCGGGCTCCTCGCGGCACCAGCCCTGGCACTCGTACAGCGACAGGTTCTTGACTGTGTAGTACGTGTTGCCTCGGTAGTCCAGCTCTGTCAGCTTTTCGAATGCTACACGACCTGCGACAAAAACGAGCTTGATCTAGTACAGAGTTAAAATATAATTTAGGTGAAATGTGTTGGAGTTCTCTTAGTGAGTTTGAAGTAGATGGGACGGTGGCATGTCCTATAATCCTACAACTTGGAGGTCACGAATAATTGTGGATAGTTATAGTGATGGCTTGTGGATGCGGTATTCCCTAGGGTACTAGTCCGCATTGGTGAATGGTACTACATTCATACAAAATACCGTCCTCATAATTAGACCGTGATTGAAGTTGGTAAAATTGTGGTTCGGATCCCATGTTAACTGTGGGTCCACTTGTTGCCATTGGTTGTTGGGCTATGACCTGCCTAAGGATAAAGAACATGTCGGTCTTAGTACCAAGACTACCAGATCGCGCCACAATTATCCTATATACTCATATTTTATCCACACTTGGCTTGAAATACTTTCCTGTGTAAGTCGCCATTTCAAGTTTATTCAACTTATTTGTCAATTTCACATTCGCAGATTTCACAACTGTGAAACTGTGACAAAGCAAAAGATGCAAAACTATAAAAGTTGTCCTTCTACATCATTATATGTGCCCGCCACACTTATTTTATGTGACACCGCAGGCGTAAGGTCGACCTACCTTCCGCCCGTCGACTCCACCCACAACTGAAAATTTTCTCCGAGGTGCAAACAACATAAATTCCACGTCGATAACAACTTCGACTCCGTTTTGCCGAGTAGCCGTATGAATAATCTTGTTATCTTTGTTCTGCACGACTGCGACGCCGCGATCCTCCGCAAGTGGCGAGGTTTGTTGCACGTCTAGACGCAATAAAAGCACAATAATGCGGCATACCAGTGGGGCCATGCATATTCAGCGGTCGGTATTGTACTGAGCGTACGGTACCGAGGCCTAGACGACCGACAGCGTACGGTGAAGCTACGCTTAGCGCTAGGCCCGTGTTGCTGGGTGTGTTTCAGTTTCAGAACCGTTGTAAAAGTTATACATTTTTGATTAGCATAAAAAATACTCGTCAATAAAATATTCATGGGTCATGTGAAATAAAATAATTTTGCTATATTGGTGGCTGTTGTACATTATTGGGTAATTTAATTAGAAAATGATTTCGAGTAACTAGAACTTTTCAGAGTAATTAGCACCTAGTAAACCGAGCCTTAATCGGTATTTTTTCAGTTTATCAGTTCATTTAATTACTATCAAATAT
The DNA here is from genome assembly GCA_035578135.1 of Flexamia atlantica. Classification (NCBI taxonomy): domain Eukaryota; kingdom Metazoa; phylum Arthropoda; class Insecta; order Hemiptera; family Cicadellidae; genus Flexamia; species Flexamia atlantica. The sequence goes on along the minus strand of JAQJVK010000012.1, from coordinate 6,515,329 downwards.
TTCAGCGTCATAAATCTTTTTTATTACTCTATGCAATATTAATGTCACAAGCTGTATTCTCCCTGCATGGTTGTAGCACAGTACCTGAACAAGTTACTGTGGGTTGTAGTTTGCAAACAGCTATTATGACTGGTTACTTCATTTGTTTATACTGTCCATGTTTATTTCGTTGCTATTACGGCAACTCATAAGGCCAATTTTAAAATGTTCCAACTTTAAAATTAGTTTTATTACGTTATCAGATTTTCTCTGGCCGAGTTATCTGCATACAACACGTTTCTGAGTCACGATTTAATGATTTCAAGACTTTGAAGGATATCCTCAGAGCCGTTTATGAGATCATTATGCAAGCAAGCAAAAGCAAACACGCCCGGACGATAACATGCTCATATAAGAGTATAGGATATATGCGTACGCATAAACAATTTTGAGGTCGCAATAAACACTCGTTAACTATTTATCTTAACAATTTTGTATTGATCAACATTTTTCTTTTGTGAATCGAGTCACTAAATGGCATCGCGTCGACCCTAATCGGATAAAAGCACCGGCAGTGATCGCCAGTGACGTAACTGGTTCACAGATAAACATTGGCGCTAGGCAGTTCTCAATGCGTTCGTAGGAGTGCGTTCTTCTGTCGAACATTCACTTATATAAAAGCCAAGTGGTGTTTTTTTCAGTGCGGTGTTATGATTTTCTCTTTTATTTTTAAATCCATTTCCATTTCATACGTTCTTCAGATATTGAGGTGTACTCAAAATTTAAAAAAATCGAATAGCGTTTCTTAAATTTTTGTCTTATCTGTTCCTTGCGTGCATTTAAAGGGTTACCCAACGACCTTTAAAGTATATAAACTGCTCATCTCGTTGTAAAAAGTGAAGCTTTCGCGGGCTTCAAAATTTAACATTGCTTGGTCTATCTTTTTTTTACAATCAATGATATTATATAATAAAGCGATACCAAAATAAAACAAGTAGGTATTGTACGGAAAATGAAATGTCCGCTTATTAAAAAAAATTAAATAATCGGGAAAATGCCCAATTTTCAGAAGTGAAATTCACGTTTTCACACCCTGTTCGGGCGCCCGTGGGCTCGGGGGTCCCGACTGTCGCGAAGTCCCGGTCTTCTCCAGATTAGAGACAGAGAGCCAGAGAGAGAGACAGCGGCAGCGGCGGTGCAGACGACAAGTAGCCCAGCTGACCCCGGGTGTCCTGTGTCGCTCTCTCCACTCCAGTGGCCGGGGGCTGATGACTCATTACGGCACAATGGCTCTGGTCAATGGGCCACACTCTGACAAGGTCGCCCTCCAGATAGCTCCGGTCGGCTGTCACGAGAGATTATCTCATTACCCTCCAAGGGTCTCGATATTCGGACGTTTTTGTTGCACAGCAGCTGCTCAGCTTCGTCCTCTATACAAGGAATACCAGGCATGCGGCATTGCTTTTTGGCCAATCAGACAAATTCAAACTGCGCATCAAAAACTCCCGTAGATTGAGACTATAAAGATAAAAACTTCGTTTAAACTCGACACAGCCTTGACCGTTCATCCAAAATAGTTAGTTCTTAGCTCATTTAAAAGAACAATAAGTAATCTATCGGTTTCAGTGAGCAGAATGTGGAATCCACAAATTTTAATGACATCCATTTGATAATATTATTTATTTGTTAATTTAATTTAACAATAAGTAATCTATCGGTTCCAGTGAGCAGAATGTTGAATCCACAAATTTTAATGACATCCATTTGATAATACTATTTATTTGTTAATTTAATTTAAGGATCGTCCCTTATCGTGCCATCTCTTTGTAAAGATTCTTTTGGAAACTATAGAGATTTTTCCAGTTCAGACCTTGATAACATAAGACGACAGTCATTCAACATTTTGTTTCTTAAGAAAGGACTTTGAAAAGTAATTGTTACTTCTTCATTTCTCCACCGACAGTTCATTTTTCAAGTATATACAGTGCAATTGTTCAAATAACATAGATATAGATTTTTTTAGAATTCGAAATTTTATGGGCTACATAAAATTATCTAGTAGGTAATTAGTTATCTTATAGAACACAACTCCAAGGCTAAAATAGATACGAATTCATCCGATATGGTATAAAAATGGCAATCTCTGTGTTTCATTTCCCAGTAATGAAATCGAATGTTTACATAAAGAATATCACTTCGATGATTCCATTAGCCTGAATTATTCCCCTTTCAGATATCAATCATAACGGACAACCAATCCGCTGAAATTGATTTGTTCAGCGATGAGAGTGGAACAGATGCGTCTCACCCGGAAGGAATTATTAACCACAAGTGGGTTAGTGGAAGAACAATGAACGTTCGGTTCTCCGTCTTTCATCCTGTGGCACGATTGGCTGCGGCCTGACTCTTCTGTGGCGTGAGGTTCAACCATCTCTTTGGTCCTTTGAGGTTTTAAAGGTTTTATTTTGAAATAATTTGTAATGAAACATGTCTCTCATGTCTCGTTTGTTTATGTCTTTTTGTGCATTATAAAACAAAGATTTGGCACCCACATCCACGCACCCAGCATTTTTCTGACGTCTGAAGGTATAAACCTCCCTCAATGCGTATATGAAAGCCACTATTATCAATCAAAGAGATCACACTAGAAATACTCGAAGATCGGACCCAGAGAAAATCATTGTGACAAAATACACAGGACACAATATTTTGTACCCACAAAAGTATTCTGGCGGCACTGGACACAACAAGTGGATGTACTGGACTAAATGCATGCGAATCCCAAGAGTATAAGATGCTTGTTCCAGTTGTGATCTAGTGTCAAAATCGAAGGACTCCAAAGGATAAATCTCCCAAACTACGTCAAAGCCACTTTACCAATCAAAGAGATCAAAGACTCAAAGATTCGGCCCAGAGGAAACCACTGTGACAAAAACACTGGACACAATATTTTTAGTAATGAGTTATAAAAGATTCCAATAAATGAACCTTCAACAATAAGTAAAAGCTATCAAGCTTTTACTTATTGTTGGATCACCAATAAGTGGTGATCAGCTGGATCACCGGTTGTCGAATGACGAAGTATTTCTATTGACGAATTACGATGGACTCATGGGATTTAGTTTCAGATCAACACAACATTTTTCTTGATATTTTTTACAATTCAATACAAATTCCTCTGGTGGCTCTCCTCGCCACCCGTGACACTTGCAATACCTGCTGCACCTGAACAATCTCGTGACCGGTCCGAGACTTAAACAGAAGTTGATTGTTCTCCGAACAGTGCCTCCATCGGAGAATGCAGAGTCTACAACTGTTAAAAATTACAAAGAGGAAAATGAGCACAGCGAATCCGTCCTTCCTCAAGGAAAACAATGTGCCCCCGCTGAGAAGGGCGCTGGGTAAGTAACGGGGAGTAAGCTCTTCATGGGCGCTGACTGCGGAACCACTGGGCGGCAGCGAGAAGGGTACTTGTGTTTGAATCATTACTAAACCAAGTACTTTGTTTGGAATTCATCGTACACCTTCCTTACTATATATTTGTCAAATACCTCTCACCTGTAATCGCGCAGCCCAAACTACTTGACCTAGAACCTTGAAATTTGGCATGGACGTTCCTCTCAGGACGTAGGCATCCACCAAGAACGGATTAAAAAAAATTCCCTAAGGGCTCATGTCCTATGGTACATCAAAGATCAAAGTTTCAATGCTAAACTTATGCAGTTAAGCTAATGAAGTTGTCATATATGGCAACCTAAACTCATAATATAATAAACTCATAATCTATACTATTATAAAGAAGAGGTGGTTTCTGTATGTATGTATGTATGTTTGTGTACCAAGTGATCTCGAAAAATACTGAACCGACTGGGTGGAAATTTCACACAGAGGTATATCTTGAACCCGGGAAACACATAGGCCTATTTACTTTCTTAAAATTCCCTTGGGCTCCGCACCGAAGGCTTCTTACGTTCATTTTTATGTCAATTTATTGGTTTTTGATAGTTTTTATTTGGTTTCCATAGAAACTATTGTTTCTTTTTCATTCTAAATCCGTGCGAAGAACGGGTAGAACAGCTAGTATAAAATGAATTAAAGGAGGTTTTTCTGTTTTTCCACGGGTGAAACCGGATTGATCAGCTATTGATGCATACATTATACATGCATACATTGAAATGGCGACCTACCTTACAGGTGCTTCAAGCCAAGTATGAATGACAGATGGGTGTATGATGATTGTGGCGCGATCTTGTACTCTTATTACTGACTAAGGCAGACATGTTCCTTAGACAGGACTGATAATTAGCCAAACAGCCAATGACAACTAGAGGACCTAAATTTTAACGTAGGATCCGAACCACAATCTCTGGGATTAGGCCAACTTTACTTATTATCTGGTCTAATTATGAGGTCTTATGCAGGAATGTAGTATTCCCTAGTGCGGACGTTAATCCCCACTAGGGAACATCGCATCAACAAGCCATCATTTACAACTATCCACAATTCGTGATCTCCGAGTAGCTGGATTACAGGACACGCCACCATCCCGGACTTTTGTGGTGGTACGTTACTGTGTCAAACTCCGTCCATCTCAAATTATTAAAAAAACGTTTCAGAACGTTTCGGGAGTATTTTTACCTAAATTCGGTTCCAGGTTTCAGATCACGAAATGAATTGAAACTTGTTTTTACTTATCAGTGTTGGCAACGCAAAAATATAGATTTTAACATAAATACAAGTAATACGAGATAAATTATCAGCCCTTTACTTTCTGTAGTTACTTTCAAGTTGTCTTAGGCTTTTAATTATGCGAAAATGTTAATTGGATTTTAACTTTCTTAATTAATACAAACCAACCAAAGATAGCGGATATTATTTCAGATATAAATGTATGTTAAAGTGTCAATAAATTGAAAAAGTCAGACATTTTTTGATTAAATCGATTTTCAACGACACTAAAAATTGTCATACATTTCTAAAATTGGTACCGCACTTCTCTGAAAAAGTTTAATAGCTAAATTGTTTTGTTTTGACTCTCATAATTCTCCAACTTCTAAAGACTACAATTTTGCAATTTCTGTGTTGTTTTACCGAGTGACGTTGAACAATCGGTGATGTGCTTGGGCCGGTATAAAACAAAGACCGTGATTAGATGATTACACCTCTGAGAGGCTGCCGGCAGAATCTTTCTTCTGTCAGATACAACCAACGTCTTTTTGTACTTATTCAAGCTCATCTCATAACGAAAATGGAATAAATAATAACTCTATAGTTTTAAGTGCCTTTATCAATTCGATATTTTATTCAGAAAATCGAATACTTGCGTAAAACTGTGATTCTGTGTCGCATTCTTAAATTTAGGGGAGAAGTTCCGAATGTAGACAAGTCAGACGATTTCAGCTCATCGTCACCTCTATTAAAATTTTTTTCAATACTGGTATAGCCAAAAGATTATTATTTCATTTATTTTTTGTTTAAAATCGTATAGACTCGTAATATATAATTCAATATTCAAATTTAATGTTCGAGTTTGGAAGTTATTTTATTAATCATATACAAAAACTACCATTGTATTATATACTGCTCCAACAGGTTAAAACTACTGAATATGTAATTTTCAAAATTAGAAACCCCAGCTTATTAGCGGTATTCCAACGTATTCTTAATTTAGGAACAAAACACCACCACCCGAAACAGCCACCCGAAAGAGGCGGTTCGCAGAATAGGCTACCGGTACTCTTGGATTTTTGTCAAAAATTATGAAAAAGTATATTTTTGTAAATAACTGTTTTGTTAATTATCTATTTTCATATTAAGTTCAAAATTAACTTTAAATGTTTTATTTTTTTTGTAGAACGTTCTATGGATAGAACTGACTTGGTTATGGTTCAACAAATTTTTATTTTTATAAACTTTTTTTGGTATCCACGACAGTGGCATTTAACGTTAGATTTTTAAACGCTTTAACGGAAATTTTCAGTCGTCCTAGAATCAAATGACCCTTAGACCGGCCAAAGAACCACCATCCTATTATCCGGGCACCGGACCTCTTAGATGATTCACAGATGATTCACCCTCAGACAGTGCCCGCAATTGTCGGAGCCTAGAGTCCTATAGACTTCTACAAAAAGGGCACACTCTTAAGGGAGGTCCTCAATCGGAGGCCAACGCCATGACGTCACCGAGACTGCCTCCTTTCCGCTTGCCCACATATTTTGAAAAATTGGGGTTTGTGCAATCAAAGTTTTTTTTATCAACAATACGTTAAATCCGCGTTTGTATGAAAAATAAATTCTGGTCAATAGTCTTGATTGAAGACAACATAATATTTATCAAGATAGTTAAATTATTCATATATTTTTGCTCAAATGTATCAGGTGATCCGTCACTCCCCTCCTGGCACTTCAGTACATGTCATGCGGGGTCGCCGTCTGAAAATCGCCAAACAAATCGCCACCTCGGCATGACGATGACAGATCGCCACTTCATAAAAATACTTATGATTTCAAGTGCCACCCCATTACATCGCCTCCTTTCTACCCCTAGGTGGCTGTTTATCGTTAGCGTAAACGACTGATCACCACCTCCTACGGCCGCGTCAGACAGTAGCTCGAACAGAACGCCAGTAGCCTCCGAAGCCTCCGACAGATCGCCACCCCGCTCTGTTTTCATCCATTTATTTCCCAACATATCTCGATAACACTTTATAGTTGATGTATACTTAGTATGACCTAAATTCCTCAAATGATTAGATTCCTGAAACAGCAAACCTGCGTAGGCCTTACTCACTTCATAGTATTATTATGATTATAATGCTCAGCATATTATTTGTCTGTAAAAATTGATTGCATAACGAATAAAGAATAACAGTTTTGTCCTAACGACCTGCCTGAATGGTTCATTGGTGGGATGGCTGTTTGACGGTTGCGTCGACGACAGATCGCCCCGCATACATTTTACATACATACTTTTTATTTAACTTATTATCATACAGAGTATAGTTGATTAACTACCAAAAAAAAGAACATTAATTTCGCCACCAGCACACTCACTCACACGCCCTATTTCGTGCACTCTACCCTAGAGGGAGCCACATGCCTTATAACTATATGTTGAGAAATAAGCAAGCTATAAAACTTTTAATAGTGGTGGCCTTCATCTGAGAAGATCCTATCCTCGGCCTCGAAAGGGGGGTTCCTAATCCCTTAGATGACTTGGCCACTGAAATAAAGTGTCGACGCGTTCCCTGGATCTGTTTACGGCTCGCAAGGGGGTTTCCTACTCCCTCGACCCTTAGATGCCTTGGCCTCTGAAATAAAGTGTAGACGCGTTCCTTGCATGTGTTTACGGCCCGCAAGGGTGTTTCGTAGTCCGTTGTCCCTTAGATGCCTTGACCACTGAAATAAAGGGTAGTCGTGTTCCCTGCATGTGTTTACAGCTCGCAAGGGGCCAAGGGAGGTTTCTAATCACTTAGATGCCATGGCCGTTGAAATAAAGTGTAGACGCGTTACCTGCATGTGTTTACAGCTCGCAAGGGGATTTCCTAATCCCTTAGATGCCCTGGCCGTTGAAATAAAGTGTAGACGCGTTCCCTGCATGTGTTTACGGCTCGCAAGTGCGCTTCCTAATCCCTTAGGTGCCTTGGCCGTTGAAATAAAGTGTAGACGCGTTCCTTGCAAGTGTTTACGGATCGAAAGGGGGGTCCCTAATTCCTTAGATGCCTTGGTCTCTGAAATAAAGTGTAGACGCGTTCCTTGCAAGTGTTTACGGATCGAAAGGGGGGTTCCTAATTCCTTAGATGCCTTGGTCTCTGAAATAAAGTGTCGACGCGTTCCTTGCAAGTGTTTACGGATCGAAAGGGGGGTTCCTAATTCCTTAGATGCCTTGGCCACTGAAATAAAGTGTCGAGGCGTTCCTTGCAGGTGTTTACGGCTCGAAAGGGGAGTTCCTAATTCCTTAGATGCCTTGGCCACTGAAATAAAGTGTAGGCGCGTCCCTTGCATGTGTTTACCCTAGCGCCGGCGCGACCACGGCCACGGCCGCGCTAGCCTCGCCTAGCTGGCCCCATTCCCCGTCACCGTCCAGCGCGCGCCGTCCCCGGTCCCGTTATCGCCGTTCGACCACGTCCCGACCACGTCCGACCGCGGCGTCCCCGTCCCCGTCCCCGTCCCATCAACATGTGATTTGCTGTAATGTCACAGCCCGAATTAATGTCCGTTTCCTCTGTCCCCAGACTAAGCTCAAAGACCTCCAAGGAGGGGTGTCCCGGTGGGCGATGAAACAAAGCGGGAAAGAAGGCGGCTTTTAGCTCTGTCTGAATGCCGGCAGATCTAGAAGAGAGTGAAGACGCGAAACGTGGTTCTGAAGCTAAGTCTGTTTGGCTTTCGGGTTGGGCTGTTAACCGCAGGCAAGGGGGTAGAACGTGCGATACAGTTTCCAATATCTGGCGATGATTTTTTTATTAATTTTTATTATTTATACTGGGACGGTGGCGAATCCTGTAATCCAACTACTTAGAAATCACGAATTGTGGATAGTTATGAGCGATGTCTTGTGGACGCGGTGTTCCCTAGTGGGGATTAACGTCCGCGTTATTGAGTACTACGTTCATAAGACCGTCCTCATGATTAGACCAGTTGGTAAATTGTAAACCAGGCGAATCTGTGGTTCGGATCCCACGTTAAAATGCAGGTTCCTAAGTTGCTATTGGCTGTTGGACTAGTTATAAGTTCTGTCTAAGGAACATGTCGGCATTAAGTCAGTAATAAGACTACAAGATCGCGTCACAATAATCCTTCACTCATCTCTCAGTCATACTTGGCTAAAATACCGACGGTCACAATTTCTAGTACGGTATAAGTATAAAGTATTTTATCTTACAAAACATTGAGTTGATTTTTTCCGTCCGAAAAATCATGTAAACATGCAATGAATGTTTATAAATTTACTTTACATAAGTCTACGTTAATGTTTATGAAGTAGTTATTTAATACTACCGCCTATTTGTAGAAATTCAACCAGAAATATTTTGATTTCGTTTATGACTCTTGTTCCAATGAAACATGCACTTGATTAGTTCTACATTTGGTTGTTGACAAAAAGAGAGCTAACTCTTAAAGCTCATGTTAACTCTTGGTCAACTTTTACTTTCACACACATTAAAGCTGGTGTATTATTCTAAAGTTGAGTGCACGAAATAGGGCTTGCAGCAAAAACTGTAAACTTATCAAATTGTCTGCTAAACCACAGCTGAAATTACTAAATCTGTTTTTGTTGACCTGTCAAAACTTTATTTACGTTTTTCAGGGCCTTTTCCCGAGTGAATTTGTGTTTACTTTAACATATCACATGTAAGTTAATTAACTACGCAAACAAATAATACGCAATAATTTCGCCAGCAGCGCACTCACTCATCCGCCCTATTTGGTGCCCGCGATTATACAAGGTGTTCGATCGTAATCACAGTGTATGAACTAAGGTGCGCAGTCTGTCAAGACAAGTAATAGCTTACAAGACGAAGCGGTTAATACAACGCGGTTAGTACCGCGTTGCTCTGTACTATGGTAATACAGAGTAATTACTCTGGGATGGGCTAAATAAAATAATCGCGTCCTTTCGTTTTGAGTAGTCAATGTAATTTTTTCTTCGATCAAAAAACTTGAAAAACTAAATCTTTAAGAACTTCATACTTCTGCGTGCAAACGTTGGTAAACATTTGATTGGCAATTAAATTTTATAAAACGGTATCAACCCGAAGTAAATAGTAGTTTTAAGTATGATTTTTACAATAGCCTGATTAGTGAATAGGTTTAATTCTATAGTATTTTCGAGAGTGGTTTTCTCTGTTCTACCTCAGAACCCGTTGTTACAGTGCATGCAGCAATGAAGATTTGTGTTAATGTCTGAATAACTTTCTACGAAGGGTAATCTGGTACAGTACCAGACTCCCGAGCGCCGCAATTCCACGAGTACGAGTCCACTAGCATTATTTTCCCGTTAGACATCTTAATTCAAACATAAACTCACCCAACATTAGTAATCTCACCAAATCTATTCAACATCCGTGCGACTTCTTACCACCCATTATAAAATTTAACCACCTGAAAATCACTTCAAGGACATTAGCTATGGCTAGGTTAACACAATGACCCCTAGCCCCGACTGTCAATGTAAGACTTGCTTCTGGATCAAGGTTCAAAGTGTTAAATAGGGTAGGTGCCACTAGTGAATTACCACCCTCCAGTGAATGACAGCCCTGTATGAAGAATTTCATTTAGGCAAGCTGATTATAAACCAGCCGTGGGTTATTATTCAAAATTTATCTCTCTTTTTTTATTTGGTTGAATCAAAATACTTTTTGAACATATTTAATATCGAGTGTCCAACTATTTTTGATTTTGGTGTTTCCAGCTAAAGTGAATATCCCTGCAAGGCTTGTTAGATTTACATTCGTATTGCATTTGTTGAAAATTTGAAAAATGTGTTGCAATTAAATAATAGTTAATATACTATCCTGCAATTTAAAATCTATTTTATTGATCTGCATGTTATAAGTAATTATCACTGAGGGTGGTCATAAATTGGAACGTAACTAAGGCTAAAACCAGGGAATGGCCGGGGAAACCTTTGCGGTCATTCACTGGAACAAGATCGGTCATTCACTGGTGCAGTTCCGCTCATTCATTGGAGCATCAACATAGTTATATTTAAAATAATATAACAAAAATAATTCTCATCAAATAACCAATTTAACTGATATTTCTTATTCCTTAAAGAAAAAAATGAGTTTCTATCCTATAATGTATTACTGCGACTATCAAATAAAGGAGTAATGCCAAATTATCATGAGACATCGTCCTTAACCGGTCATTCACCGGTGCACTCGGAACGGATTATTCACCCTACAGAACGGATTATACAAAACGTGAATAATGTGTGCCTTGGAGTTTTATCGTTGCGAATAGGTTCTCCCTCACCCCACCTTTTAATAAACACTGTCTGGTTGGTGTAGTGGTTATAGTGCCCTCCTACAAACTTGTAGGTAGCCGGATCGATCCCGGGAAAAGTTATTAGCTTTTTGAAGGGTTGTTTCTGGAGCCAGCTGCCACTGGTTGTTGGGCTATTAATTAACAATCCTGTCTAAGGAAGTGCCAACCTTAGTCAGTAACAAGGCTACAAGATCGCGCGCGCCACTATCATCACGATCATCACGCTCATCCTTCACTCATATTCAGGGTAACGTCCTCCATGAGGTACCTGTCTTATGAAGAATGATTAAATGATTAAATAAATGAAATCAATGGGCTTTGATGTTAGTAACTTTCTGCGTCAGTTGATCTATAATAGTCTCATCTATATAGTATTTGAGACGATCTATATAGTATCAAGTGCCACATAGATTCTAAGTCATTCTCGCCTCCAACACCACATTACCGATAAACATCACAATTCTATTCAAACACAGAATCGTTGTGATTCTTATCACTACAACTTTCTAACAACTTAAACACTTCTTGCGGCCGCAGAGTCTCACCTAAACGCTTGCCACTTCAGAGAACATTAGCTGTGGCAAGGTTAAGTCTAAGTACTGAGTGAATTGTAAAAACGTGAGTGGCCAGCGCCGCGCCGTGAGAGCGTTGTGGTCTGTAATTGTGTGAAACAGAGGCTCGAATGTGGAACGAGTAGCAGGCACAGATGTCAAGCCGGCGTTACTTTACTGTGACACTTACTCTCTCCCACAGACTGACAATGGTAATTAAGTTGTCTTCCTCGAGCGGGATCTGTTAACTAGAATCAGTGTCTGGGCCTAATTGTAAAAGGTGTTCTCCATCTCATAGAAGTGAGTCAGCCCTCATTGAGTCAGCCCAGAGGTGAGAATGATGATTGAAAATTCTATTTCGGTTGTCATTGACTCTCTGGAAGGAGTTTGGCTTTTGAGCCTTTTGAGGATGGTTTCTCTACTGATCAATCATGTAGTACAACAATCATAATTTGGCTATATGATTTCTGAAGCATTCTATGTTTGCTGAGCAGTACCTATATTTATTTTCCTAATATCAACAAATAAATGACCGCCAATGTTTTTTTGTAAAGAACGAGCGCGGCAGGTATTTTTCTTTCCCCCCCCTATAAAATACCTCTTTAGATAGGGGAGTATGTTTTATAGCATTCCAACCTCAAATCTACTTAATACTTTTACTTTTACATTTTTCTTTCTAATGTTGATCTATTTAATACCCACCAAGGTAGATATGAACAGCCAAGTGTGAAAGAGAGTGAGAGATGAGCGTAGGATTATGACTCGATCTTGTAATCACATCTAAATCCAACATAACCCCTAAACACTTTTATCCAGGAATTTAAGCCTCCATCTGAACGACAAAACTTAAGCTTAAATTATTTATAGTCACAGAATGATACCAACAGACTCTATTGTGATAATAGACGTTTTATCGTAAGCAGTATAGTCTTACTTAGTCGTCAATTAGTTTAGTATTCCTGTCACCATTGTAGGAGTAACAAATCTAAAAAAATCGATAAGTGATTGAGAAAGGCAAATTTTTGATATTGCAATGCCGCAGTTGTAAATGATTCGACTTGAGTTTAATTTAATATTTTTTATTTATAAAAGTCTTATCACAGAAACTAATTGAATTTGGAAATAAAAATCATGTTGTTACATGTATTTTTAAACTTTTGATTTTATATTTATATTCCCACAAACCCTTTACCCTCTTTATAAGCATGATTTAATACTAATTATAAAAAACGTAAATCCTATTTCAATCAAATCCCGCCTGAAAAACTACAAACCCATTGGCTACGGCCATGACTATACATTTTCTACACAATCAAACGGTGACTTACCTAAACTGAGCGCTGAGTTGATGAGGACTAGAACTAGAGACCACCTCCACCTCGCCGCCACCGTCCGCGTCCTGTGCTCCATCTGAAATAAATAAATAAATAAATAAATAAATAATGGCTTTATATACAGAGCTCTTTCAAAGTCACAAGTCTGCTTTCCCAAGATAACTGACAGGGATCCAAGAAACAAGGACCAACATTGAATACCCATCTTGTGCATATCCAATATTTTCTCTGGAATTCTTGCCCACTTGGCAGGCTTAGCTTCGATAGTACAAAATAATATCTTGGCTAAGACTCTTTCATAAAGACACGATGATACGTGTTTTGGATGTGGTGCGATTGAGAATAACTGGAGGGTTCTTAAACCCCGTTATGTACCAGTCTTCATCTAAATAAGAAGTAGCTCGAGAAATACAATCCCGTTGGTTAGACTTGATTATATCTGTTAAAACTTCACTACGACACCACATAATACATACACTATAGGCAGGTTTACAAGGACAAATCGTTGCCGTAACAGTTGGACAACTAAGTTTATACCTTTTATAAAGGCTTTGGACACTACAAAAAATTTGCTTTGGCTGACTACGAGATGATTTTATGACAATAAACACAAATTATAAATTAACAACATTAATGTGCGCATTTTGTTTGGTTCTTTTAAGGAAGACTTCTTGGAAAGTTGATATCTTGATTAAATTAAATTGGGGGTTTTTGTTCTCAATAGTTTTCAGATAAGTTTTTAAACTGTTAAAATTAGGAATCCTTACACTTCTTTAAAGGTTAGTTATTTGTTGTCAGTACACCAAAACAAATGGACCACTAAAAGCTTGCTTGTGTTAAAATGATAATCAGCTGCTTGTCGTACAAAAGACAGTTAAGTTCTCAACAACGGTTCAGAGATTTGTTTCGGTCTATTCATCGGCAAAAACCAAGAATACTGACTTCACCCGGCAAACCAATAATCGGTGGTGGTTCTACGTATCTCAAAAAATGCAGCTAGAAAATAAGAAGGCGACACTTTTTCCGAAGAAATTGTCAAATTAAAAATATCATATCGTACTTTCATGCATGCAAAGATACGATAACTACAAATACTCTTTGTGATTGGAGGAAAAATATCTGAGAGCCGCTACTGCTCACTATGTGAGAGCATTAGCGAGAGGAACACAATTGACAGAATCTTTCACTTTTTACCGTTTGGTTGACCTAATTTTTAACTATTCGAGAACCTACCTCAACATAAAACATATTAGCAGTTTTAACTGGGTGTAATACCCATTTAAACCGCTTTAAGTACCTGCAACATGCAACGTAGAAACTTAACGCTGCTATCTCTTCCTGATTTCAGACAAAAGAATTGTTTCAATCCCGACACCGATTAGACGGAGGAGCAGTTCCCATTGAATCATTTACCAGCTGGTGAATACATTACAAACAATTACCGTAATTACACAAGAGGATCCGGTCCGGGCGAGCCACTTCCGGCGCCCGCGGTACCGTTACCAGTTCTGCCAACATTGCCGCCGACGGACACGGACACAGGTGAGCCACATTTACAACTCTAATTAGTTGCATTCATTCGCGCATTAGACGTTCTGTAATTATGTATTACTGTATTACAGATAATCAAATTATTATAAATCTTTCATCCTCTCTGTAAAAAAGTGCAGTGGTAGCGTTAAACTCCTACTTGCGACCTACACCGTCTATTTTTCCGATACCGGTGTGTAAATACATGAAAGTACATGGATTTTATACTGTACGGTACTTTATGGGAAACCTCCATCGTGACAGTCATGTAACTTTCAGCTGCCTGGTTTAGCTTGCTTTCATACCATTCATGTAGTGGTTTTTCGCAAAGATGTACGGAAAGCGTGAACTCGGCCCTAAAGTAATGAAATATACTATTTTCGATGGAAGTAGGCTTTAAATGCATTGCCAAAACATATTGTTGATAGAAAAACGTGCATCTTATTTTATCACCCAGGTATGTGCTGAAGAAAATATATTTTGACCATCAAGCGGAAAGTTTTGAACAATTCGAATTTTTTGAGCAAGTTAACCTGTTGATAGTTTCTGAAATTAGGTAAAAATACTAGTATAATAAATCTACGCAAAATAGTTTATGCAACGATTGTATAATGAATGCCTTTAAGCCACGAGTGAGATGTAAGTTAGAACGCGAGCGAAGCGAGTGTTCTAAATATCTCACGAGTGGCTTAAAGGCATAATACAATCGTTGCATACACTATTTTATCTACGACCTACAATATACGACAAAATTTCCCCCGAAGTTAAACAAAACTCATGACTTTTACTAATGATGGAATAGGTCAACTAAAATTTGAGGTTAGGCAAATAAGTAGACTGAACCATGAATCGTTGTGGAACAATCAGCTGATGGGATAAGTAAACTCAAACATGAATCGTAATGCAACAATCAGCTGATGTACGAATTGCGTAATTGTTATTATGACACTACTTCCGTCAAATGCCGAGCTCTCATTGGTCTAGAACCAGTACTCTAAAGTGACTCCTAAAGTCGTCATTAGAGTACTGCTTGGTTTTTGGTGTTTTAATGTATATCATTATAATGTTTATTGTAATACCATAATTGGTGCTTATTGCAATGGTCGTAGATAAAACACCCTTAACCTAGAACAAATTGCAACAAGAGCGGTTTTTAACGTATCCAAAATCAAACAACATCGGTCCACGGGAAACCCTCTGAAATTACGTTTAAAAATGGCGGTTTAGAATGGGAAAATTATAAAATAAGATTTACACTGCATTTTCAACATTAGTATTGAGTTATAAACTTATGAACAATACAAAACATTGTTAGGGGTTCAAGACTTTATTTTGATAGGATGGTAATTTTTAGCCGCCATCTTATAGATTTACCATAGCAAATACAATTTTTTTTTTCAAAGTAAAGGTTGTGATGTGACCGGTCATTTAAAACTATATTTCACTCCGGCTTCAATGCCGTAATACGTTTAAAAATTATTGATTCATTATTAATATATTAGGATTTAAGAAATGCATATTTTAACCAACTTATAATTATACACTGTAAAAATAAGTCCATAATCTCAAATAAATCTATATAATGACAAGTAACCATCAGCAATAATTATTGTTGAGTCATTTTTACTCCGTTTTGTAGTATCGTTTTTCGTTTTAGCGAATTTCCCCTATAGGGAAGAAGCTATTACCGTAGGTCTCATAGTAAGACCTAAGCGCGGGACCATCATAACTTTTCGTTTTGGTGCCCCCAGATACCAAAAACACCATTCGTTCAAATTTGTATATATATATATATGTGTGTGTGTCTGTAAGCACGATAGCGCTCGCAAAAAAGGTCCGATCGGAATGAAATTTGGCATAGGCGTGTAAAGTAGTAATTATTCGGATGAGTTCGAAAACCAGCCCGATCGGACCACCGGAAGGGGGGGTAAAGGGGGATAAACCCCCCCAAAAATGGGGTTTTTGAGTTTTTCACATAAAAAATAAAATTTATCAAATTTTTGTTGGCACCATTGAATTCAGCTCAGAAAAACAAACAATTTTGTAATTTGAATCACTGCTCTATCTCCATTGGTTACCGAGATATTGAAAGTGGTAAACACAGTACGTTGTCTCAATGTTAACCTTATGGGAAATAAGCAAAATTCTATATCTCGCTTATTTCTCACCATATCTTGATAAAACTTGGTAAATGGCTTTTTCTAGTTTAGATCTACTAAATATTGAGTCAAAACCAACCAGTTTAAACATACCTGTAGCAGCAAACCTAAATACTCATTCCCCATGTTATTCTTATGGAGCTTACAAAAAACATGTCAAATCTCGCAATGTTGGATTTAAATATGTTGTTTTGCATTTGAAATTCGCTGAGTATGCAGGTCTGCTGCAACGGGGGTATTTTGAGATATCGCAATTTTTTAAAATTTATAATACATATCTAATTACATCCTACAAATTACATTTATACAGGGTTTTTCAAAAGTAATGGTGCAAAATTGCAAAAGTGCAAATTAATAAACACACTGGCGAAATAGATTGAAAGTGACAGCAACGATGGAAAGAGCATGTTTTTTAAAAGTTATTTTTGCATGTAATTTGTTTTGTCTTTGCTGCTCTCACATACTCAATTTTAGTGAGCTTTTATTCCCCTCGTTGACCTTATATCGTTATAGCACTGTTGGTTTTTTTATTCACATCTTACAGAGGCTACCATCGTTTGATTTGAAGTGTAGGCCGTTTGGCGTAATTGGAAAAGTTATCACCGTACTTTTTTCGTGATCTGCGTTCGGTTTGTTGGCACCGTGTTAAGTTCCGCTTCCTTTACTAACGGCGGCAATCAAGCGCGGTTGTTTTTTACGGCCGGTTATTATCAAGCTCTTAAAGATGTTTAATCTATTTTCTTCAAGGCAAAAATACAAACAATTAATTGTATGAGGGTTTAAATTTTGTAACTTTATATGGTCAAGGAGAATGTAATCCCCCCCCGCATATACACAACTAAAAAATTACACTAAAGGGGCTAACAAATGCCCACCTTATTCAACTAATTAGTTTGATTTCAAGGCTGTGGCACTTAGATGAAAAAGCTTTGTCGTTCTGTTTCATAATAATTGGCTACCAGATTTGTGGGATTTCATTCCTACTCCCTTGGTTCTCTTTGCATCACATTGCAAAGAGAATGTGCAATCGCTTGGTCACAAACAAGCCAGGGATTCACGAGATACCGATCATTTTTAAATAGTTTTAGCTTTGTAATGGATTTATATATCTTAACTAAGGGGTCCATGCGCAAATTGCGCATTTTAATATTGTTTCTGTTTGTGAGAAACTCACATAAATTCAAAAGAAAAATTTATGGCTTTAAACTCACCGTTGTTAATCATGTTAACTTTTTCAAGTGATATTTAGCGGTCACACCTAGATAAAGTGAAGCTTAGCTCAACAAAAAACGCACACGTTGTTCATCACTCCAGCACTATGTATTTGCATATGATTGTCTTCCCGCACAATAGTAGGATACCGGTTCTGGAAGTTTTTGTTTGCGTATTCATGTTCTAATATCATTAAGTCGCTGCAAGTAGGTAGTTGATGCAGTGTCCCTCTCATGTTCCAACAGTCATTATTGCCTCTCGGCAGTTCTGTGTTCTTGCCAAAGGTTACCCATATTTCCTTAATCTCCTCGACTCGGTTTTCTCTTTGCCTTCCCCTTTTTTCTGTATCAGGGTTCAAATTACAATATTTGTAATATGTCGATAGTATATCGTTACCATAAAGAGTGATTTACCTACCTCAATCAGGCTTCAATTACCAATAAAAGTTGCCTATTTAATAATTAATTTTCATACTGTATCAAAAATCTTGTTTACAGTTGCAGACTATCTATTTGTATACAATCTGACTTAGGTTAAAAATACATCTGAGAGTAATCAGCTGATAAATTACAATAGAAATGTAAAACCGTTATAATGCAAATTGGACAGCACCACAGCGTTAAAGCGCCCCATAAAAATAAATCAAAGGGTAGGATGGCGAAGTCTTAAACTAAATGACTTTTTTATTACCAGAGTTGGTTCGCTTGATCCCAAGCTTTAAATGGCACATTAATCGTAAAAATCGGTTCGGTAGGAAAAGGGATGTAACAGAGAAAACCCATATTGTATTAAGTATATAGGTTTTAAGAAGAATAAGACAGTGCGCTAGCCAGCTCATCATCATTTTTAATACAGTAGTATTTTTTGTGATTTCGAAATAACTATCTTCATTTTTCTAATGAATTAATACAACTCAACCCTTAAACAAGAGTCAGGCCAATAAACGAAATGAAGACGAAAAGCAATAAAAATCGAAAACTAAATTCCAAAAGCACTCCGAGAAGAGAGTATCCGCAGTGGCAGCAGCAAACCATAGAGTATCCTCAGTGGCAGCAGCAAGCCATAGAGTATCCGAGCAGGTTTTTGTCACGACGTCTCGTCTTCACTTCCTGAACGTCACGGCGGTCAGATTGCCTCCAAAAAAGTTCAACATTAATAAAAAAAACGTGGCGTGGCGCAAATTGAGGAGTGGAGAGCTTTGTATTGGACAATGGCCGAGTTCAGTGGCAGATAACGCGGTGTGGAGTTCTCACATCCCACCGAGCTCTTCATTACTCCATTCCTTTCTCGGCATTGCTGCCAACCTTCGCGTCATAAACAATGTCGTTTTCCTTGTTCATACTGTATTACATGTTTGGTTTGTTGTTTGTTTGGTATTGATTTTTTTTAGTTTTCTCTCTCTCGTGGTGGGTGGGAAGGGACTCGTGTTTTTGTTTGGTTTCAATACAGCTTGAATCTAATGAACTCATAAACTTAAAAGTGGATTTATTTTTCAAATTATTATTCAAAAACTCAAAATCATGCGAAATTTTGTGCATAGCGAACACGATAGTTTTAAAGTAAAATCCTTCTCTTTGGCGTACTCTTTACCGGACTATGAGTATGTAAATTAAAAATTATTATTGAAGGTTGATTATTTCCATCCTTTCACCTTTTTTTCTTGAAGAAAAAAAGGTTTTTCGAGAAGCTGAAAATCTGTAAACTTATTTTTCCGGATTTGAGACGATACATGTGTAAAGTGTTTTGCATCTGGGCTTTATATTACTTTACCATTACCATATAAAACGCTGACAACCAGTAAGGAGTGTTTCAAGGCGAATATGAGTTAAAGTTAACTGTTGGACCATTGTGGCGCGATCTTGTACTCTTTACTGACTGAAGCTTGACATGTTCCTCATCAGACAGGGCTAATTAATAGCCCAACAACCAATGGCAACTAAGGGGCCTGCAGTTTATCGTGGGATCCGAACCATAATTTCGCCAATTAACTAAGAACTGTTAAAAAAATTAAGCATAGCTCACCTGATTACTCGGAGGTATGGTAAAAACAGGGGAACTATTTTAATGTGCTACTAGTGGATCCGAGCGCACGGAATCGTGCGCTACTCTAGCAGAGCGATAATTCAAATGGCGACAAATTTAAAACACAATCATGCTAACACGATCCGTCTTGAGGGTTATGTTTACACAAATTAAAAAATAACAGCAATTAAATTATCCAGCTGATCAAAATGTAAACAATTATGTTCTTCATAAGGATAACACGGGAACTTTTAAAAGCCAATGGGGCAGAGCCCAAGGGACGTTTTCAAAAATGTAAGGCCAGTTTGCAAATCTACGCGATACGCTCTTTCCAATGAGCCGTCAATGATCCAAATCGGTTAAGAAATGACGGAGGAGTTCATGAGACAAATTTCGTGTTGGCGTATTAATTATATAGATTTTCAAAGCTACCCGTCTCTTGTGATATTTTCTCACCCCAGCTTCAGTTGAGGCAGAAAGGTGCAACTTTTGGAAATCAAAATCGGGGATAAAACGAGAAAGATTTCAACACGTATGTCTCTTGGCTTAAAAATATCTTACATGAGTATAAGATACATCTTATGATGCATTTGGAAAGATGAAATACATTTTTGGCCTTTAGTATATATAGCTAGTGGACCTATTTGCCAGTGGCTGAGCAGCTGGAAAATAAACAATTTTTTTTTTAACAAATGCATGAGCTGTTCAGAGTTTTTCTTCGTATTTGTGCCCTTAGGGATTTTTTTCAAGAAAACAATAATTTTTCCTTCAAATTTCTCACCATTACCTTACATTCAAGTACTGGGTTGATGGGCGTTAGACTTATAGTTTTCTCTAAAGTTCCGAGTAATTTAGGCTTTGTATAGTACTAGCCACGGTAACTTTCTAGTTCCGGCGGCACTAGCTGTTGGTGTCTCCTTCGCTGGGAAGTAAACAAATAAAAAGTAAATTAAAACAAATTAAAAACTTTTCAGCCTTTTTCTTTAAATTTACGCCCTTTGGGAAAATTGTATCAAAAGAAGAGTAATATTTTTTCTGCGATTTTCTCACCGAAACCTTTCATTCATTCGAGAATTGGGGTTGTTGGATGTCGGAATTATGGTTCTCTCAAAAGTCACGGGTAGTTTGGGCTCAATATATAGATGTAGGTTGGCTGGTAAGAAGTTATTCGTTACTATCAGACTTTATTTTACCATATTTTTCATTTTCAAAGGGCAAATTTAATGTGAACTCATGTACCACGTGCAAGGGTCAACGGTCAACGCTCCGCCGTCGTGCGCCTAGTGTTAGTGAAAGGGCAGCCAGATTCTGCTGAATCACTCACTGCATGTTAATTGTTCACGACTTCATTCCACATGTAAACAGCGAAATTACAAAGACGTGTGCTCACCGAACAAAACACCCTGACATTATGAGTCTTGCAACAGTTTAAATGCCCCAGAATTGTTATCGTTTATAAGATGGAACAAAGACTTCAAAGGAATTTAGGTTGTGCTAATCGCAGTTGGTCACTTAAGACCAGCGACCGAAGAATAATCGTTGTTTAGGAAAATTTCTGTGTTGTTTGATTAAAGTGGGTTCTGTTTTTTATACAGGGTGTTTCACCTAAGGGGTATCATACGGATTGCGGGAAAACTAGTAGTCCAATATACATGAAACTAAATCAGTCCCCACTAAATCG
Source organism: Flexamia atlantica (assembly GCA_035578135.1). NCBI lineage: Eukaryota > Metazoa > Arthropoda > Insecta > Hemiptera > Cicadellidae > Flexamia > Flexamia atlantica. Next base: position 6,493,873 of record JAQJVK010000012.1, on the reverse strand, counting down.
ACCCCAAGGAACAACGTAAAAATACCGATGTTTTAAAAACCGGGGGTCACGGGCTCGAATCTCGGGATTTTTAAATTTAAACATTTGACATGATATACATAAATTCAAAGCTCTAAACAAGACGAACAATTTGGTAAAAACTAAATTCTTTTTTTCAAAATGGCGGCCGTTTTTGTGAAAACTATTTGAATTTACGGAATACGCTGTACCTCGAGAACAACTGAACATTCTTTTGTTCTGTTTGAAAATTCTTAATCATTGTAAACTCAGCTTTAATTTGATATGTGACACGATAAGATTTAGGAAGTAAACCTTTTGACACTACTTTTATTAATTGTTTTAATACATTTAATAGGTATACCTCTTAAAGACCGGGACCCAGCTCAGCTCTTTAAATGTTGTTAGGCTTGAAAATAAAAAAATTTAAAAGGCAACTTATGACAAATATGATATCATGTTAAAGGTCTTGAAAAAATAAACAACTTTTCAATTTATACCTACCTCCTATCTTTGGCGGTTTCTTATAGCTATGTATAACCAAAAAACTCCATTTTCCCATATAAAACCCATGTTAAAATATGCTGTCCTCGCGAAATGGAAACTTGTATTGATTAAACTTAATCACTTAATCACTTTAATAAGACAGGTACTTCATTGAGGACGTTACCCTGAATATGAGTGAAGGATGAGTGTGATGATCGTGATGATTGTGGCGCGATCTTGTAGCCTTGTTACTGACTAAGGTTGGCATGTTCCTTAGACAGGATTGTTAAACTTGAATAGTGAACGGAAGTTTTCCAAGTGATCAACTCGTAGAAAATGTAAAATTCTTCAACATAGATCAATTCTTACTAATCCATTTTGCGTAGCCCATTACGCAAAATGGATTAAGTTGTTTGTCAAACAAACGAACTTATTGCAGTCTTCACTGTCGAAACGAACGGATCTGCTTCCTAGTATTTAAAAATACTACGATGAATAAACAGCAGTCAGGTAATGGAAATCACCTACATAAAACAACTCGGTAACTACTTCCTAACAGAATAAACTACAGGTTTCTTTTTAGCGCGACCCCAATATTTTTGTGGGAACTTTGTAAAAGTGTGGAGACGATGATCTCTAATGGGGCAGGACGTCACGCACGGGTCGCGATCGCGGGAAATTCCTCCAAAACAGGCCAAGACTGCCCATCGCACCGGGTGACGGATAAGTCCCCGTGACCGGACAAACTGCCTCGTAAACAATTGGACAAAAAGGATCAAACCTTCACAGTTTATCAATTGATCGGTGATCATCCTCGCTGCTCCTGACACCTACACAAGACGGGAATCACTGTTGATAGCCTACTTACCTTATACTTTTCTTGAAATGCCGACCTACCCAGATAGGTATTTTAAGCCAAGTATGAATGACAGATGAGTGAAGGATACTTGTGTGGGAAGTGCGGTGAGGAGGAGGAAACAGCCTTTAACGTGCTATTTGAGTGCTCAGCCCTACAAGGTCTGCGTACTAGACTCTTTGGCCTACCTTTGAGTGATCTAAGGGAAGAGCAGGTAACTATCCTCAAAAGGATCTGACGGTTCGTTAGGACCTGGGATTTGACGGAGAATGAGGACCTGTGTTTGAGAATGCACAAGCTGACTTAGCTGCGATGCAGTACTATGGTCAACTGACCATCTTTAAAAAAGAAATCCTCATTGTTCGTTAGAAGTTAAAGATCAGTAAGAATTTCATCGACTAATACAGTATATAATACTGTATGAACAGGGGTAAAGATCTTTTAGCATAAAGAAATGGATTCGAAAAAATATAGAAAAATGAGGAGCTGGGAACTTTTATGTAACTATGGAAGACAGAGCAAAATTCAATACATTTGAAAGAAACAAATGGAGAAAAATAACTTCGATTGAACACACGTCAGTCAACACAATTAGTCATGAAATAAAAGGGTTTGATAAAAAAAAAACAATAAAGGTTACCTATGCAAGAGGGCTTTTTGTTTATATGTCCTTCCACAGTTGATAACTGAGTTTAACAATTTATAGGTGACACTGGAAAGAATTCGTCGTGAAGGTTTCAATTTATATCATTGCATAGTGATTAAAGAGCTTTTAAAAACTGGAATCAAGATATGTTATATATTATCCAATTGCTAGGGGATAGTACGCGAGTATAACCGTTGTTTAAAATGCATGTGGATGCTGTAAAAAACTTATATGGCAATCCTTCATTTCTTTTTTAACAGATAAAACGGGATTTCTGGCAAATATTGTTCAATGGTTGGTGATTTCAGAAAGAAACCATCATTTTTTATAACTCGCAAGAGTGACTGCAAAGAAGAGCAGTAAGCATGACTTGCAATGTGACCGCAGAACCTCGAGGCGTTTCCGTTCATGATAATGCCTAACTGACCATCCTCTACAGTGGCGGTTAAGAATTTGTAGTTGTTCCCATGCATCAGTGTGAAAATACATGTGTACATTTTTTATAAATCAACTTGTCCAGACGGAAGTCGTGAGTAGACAAGAAACACAGGTTGATGGTCGATTAAATGTGAAGGTATGAAGGTGAAGGTGTGAAGGTAGGAAAACTGAGGGCTGAAGATCTTAAGAGACTGAAGCAAGAACTCGGTTGTATTTTCCATTATTTTCCCTTCATTCACTGTGGTCTGTGGTCTTACAATTTATCAATCGCAGAAAAATTTAACACAATTGTTCAATATGCATCGGTTATGAGACATGTCCTCCCACATTTTTGTATCAAATTGTTTTTTACCTCTGGCATATGAATTGATGATGCTTTATAATAAAGTAAGACCAATACTGTGTTTAATACCTTTGATACCTCTTAAGACCGGGACGCAGCACTGACTGCGTTTTCGAACCGGAATATGAGTGAAGGATGAGTGTAGGATGATTGTGGCGCGATCTTGTAGTCTTGTTACTGACTAAGGCCGGCATGTTCCTTAGACAGGACTGTTATTTAATAGCCCATCAGACAATGGCAACTAAGGGACCTACATTTTAACGTGGGATCCGAACCACAATTTTGCCTGGTTTACAGTTTACGAACTGGTCTAACTATGAGGTCTTATGAATGTAGTACTCAATAGTGCGGGCGTTAATCCCCTTAGGGAACACCGCGTCCACAAGCTATCGCTCATAACTATCCAGAATTCGTGACCTCAAAATAGCTGGATTACAGGACACGCCACCGTCCCTGTCAACACCCCACTGTGTTTATCACTGAATGTTTATGTTGGGGGTCCCTATCAGCAATGAAGTGCGGCTAGACCAGATATCCACATGAACTGCAGCCTTGCCCATTGCATGCGGGTGATATACCCCTATCGGCCAGGTACTGCTGTACGAGACCATTGGCCACATGGACTCCAGCCGCACTCCCTGGCTGCCAGAGTCAGACGGCTGTTAGACTTTGGAGAATAAAAGCCCCGGCATTGCCAGCTAGTCACGTCTCCCTATGGATATTGTGCAGATTGCGGAAGGAAGGGATTGTCAGGATGGGAAAGGAATGATACGGTCAGTCAGCCTCGCCCCTGAAGGAAGAGAAATAGATTTCCAACCCATCCTCCAGGCTCTTCCGGGGACTACTCACCCTCTAGCCCGAGACCTCCCAAGCATCCCCAGACAAGGACCTCCACCCCTCCAAGGTTGGGAGCTCTCCTTGATGTGAAGAGTCTCATCCAGGTCGGTTCGCCCTTCAGACGAGCAGACGCTTAGAATTTTGTCGGCTAAGGGTCCCTCATCCCCTCCCGGATGGACAAGCCAGGATGATCCACAACTCCCTATAGGGCTCAGGCCTGACTGGGTATCCAAGCTCAGCTGGAAATCAAAGTTCCCAGAGAGACAAGGAGGAACCAAGGTGAACAGGAGCTGGTCAATCCGGACAGCCAATAGACTTACCAGAACAATGACAGCTTCTAATTACTGTAGCCATTGTTGACCTCTGTAAAGACATGAAAGGAAGGTGAAAACCATTAAAAGACCTAAACCAAGTGTTGATATTTCTTTTTGTAAATATGATAAACCAGTAAAGACCAGGACATTGTAAAAACCAGTCAGAGAGTCATCTATGGCCTGAAATTGCTAGAGGTATGTCTTGTCCGGTTATACAACTGATGACCCGGCAGCAGATGTGTGCCAGGGAGATTATGACCGTCACATTGTCTTTACTCGGGTAGCGGAGTCACGGATGGTCGTATCGCACATCATAGTCACGGCCCCGGTACCGTTCAGCCACAGCTGGAAACGTATCTTTAATCTGTTGCGAGAGGAATTCGAAGTGGTGTGGCGAATGATGGCAGAGCTTGAAATCTGTGTGTATTTTCCACGTAACTATTCAGTTAATTTTTTTAGACTATGTATTTTTCTTCACTATGAGTTAGTAAAACAAAAAATATTAAAACGTTACTTACTGACTTGTCGTCAATGTCTCTTAAGGTTTGCGTCACCATAAAATACGATAAGTACTAACAGAGTACACGTATTGTACACAGACACGTATTGTGACATGTGTTTGGTATGTGGTTCTAATACCATTTATACTTAAGTAAAAAACGGTTAAACTACCTAAAAACCTTTCTATGACTTTGAAAAAATTTACGAATTCACCGCTTTGTAAATTGACGACCTCTACATGAACGAATTCGTCTTGGAGTTGATTTCTGAGGAAGGGACTTTACTGCCCTGAAACGCGTTAAATTATAGATTCTATAATTAACCTTTTCACCCTTTCGATAATTAGCCTTTTCACATTAGCTATATTTTGGCTTGGAAACTGAAATCGCAACGAAACGGAATGCACATTTTTAAATAGGTCAGCCATGACATCACAATGACTGAATCAAATCCGTTAATATGCAAATTTATTTATATATTTACGTTTAATACTGCATCAAGGACTTTTTTATCCTATTTAAAAGCAGGTGCATATTATTTATTTGTGCAATTTACTATTTTGTCATTTATTGGAATAAATGTTTTCTTTCATTAAATCATTCATTACAGAATACGTTATCTAGGTTGCATGTGTTAGGCTAATTGTAATCAGTCAAAATACAAAAGAAGTCTCAGTAAAATAAACGTCAACCATTGAATTCAGGGGAAAGAAGAACCTAGCGGAGTACTAGCGAAGCTCCATGCTATCGACCATAAAAGGCATGCTTACGTGTCGCTTACTCGGTTTACGGAACCTGACATGGTCTCAAACGACCTCGTTTTCCAGCAACTCACTGCAACTGCAGCAGACACGAGGCTCTGGAGGCACTGGAGGCACCGTTGCCGCGACGCAGCTGTCGCCGCGACTCGCTGTGGATTTTGCCTATCACCCGCGGCAACCAGAGCAACCAGAGCGCGAGCGTACCGTCAGTGCGGCCTCTGAACACGATGACTTGCACTCTCTTTATAGACTAATCTACCTTCAAATTCAATTTGGTTCTTGCGCGATATTTACAAAGAGCTTACGCACCATCCGGTCGCTTTTGAACCGCGGAGGTCGAAGATGAGCGATTGAATTAGAGCGTTCAATGTGATTTTGTGGCCACGTTTTCTGGTTTACCCACATACGCGCTACCGCAAAATTAAATTGGTTTCCGGTGTGCGGAAGACTGCCAGCGATGTAACGGTGCGGTGATTGAGACCATGTTTTTGGAGTGTAAATGTTCTCTTGGGTGTGTTAGGAGTGTAAAGGATTTCTGACATTTAATCTTTGATTTTTGAGTTAATCCAAAACTTGACCTTTTACATTTCATCTGATGAAACTGGTGTTATTCTTGTTTTGGTTTCTTGGGTAGTGAGGAATTAGAGGGTGAAAACTTATTTTATGTGAAATATACCATGAGTACGAACATAATTTTATTCACACCATTTATTAAGAAGTTGGGTAAACATTTCAATTTCATATAAATAGTTATTTTTATTCCTTCTTACCATACAATAAAAACTATTTCGTTTTAATCAGTGGAACTCTTGGTAAATTTGTCTTCTCGACCTTTCGATATTGCTTGTTGTAAAAATTATAATCGTCAATTCACACTGCAAAATTTTAAGTCGTAAATGTCGTTTAAATTGAGAATTATACTTGAAAAGCACATTTCATTTGTGTATTGTAAAGTCAGTTGGAACATTAACAATGGTTGAACCAACGCTTTAAATCGTCTTTGATAAAAACCAGCACTAAATGAAACAACAGGCTATTACAGTCCGGTTCAAATAACGTGGCCAAATAAATTTGCCCAAAAGACGGGCAGCTACGGATGGCCCGCGCCAAGGTATTTGAGTCATACTCTGCACTCTCGGAGTCTCGGAATACCATCGCATCCGGTAAAATCGAATATTTACACCTCGTCGTTAATTCACGTGCCCCATCAGTGTCGGTGTAACCGAGTGTTATTTGTACCTTCTAACGAGTAAATGAGATTCTGACGACCAATCCCGTTGTGTCCAATCAGACCCCGTGTCGTATCAATTCCTCAGATGGCAGTTATGAGGGTGGCCTTTGTCGGCTTTGTGTTTACGACTTTAACAAACTTTAAAAAAAGGAAAGAGATTTTCTGAGACCATAAAAATAGGTGTAAGTATCGAAACTAAAATATGTTTATAGCAATTTGCCTAAATGAGATGTTACCAAGAAAGGCTTTGTCCATACCAGGTAGGTACAGGACTTAATCTTTTTGTTCCTACAGAGCCTCTGAGGTACATTAACAGCATCCTCGGTCGTGGCTACTATTTAAGTAAATTCGAAGCTTGCAATGGTAGGCCTATGAATCTGCGAGTATCAGTCAAACTAACCAAAAGGTAAACTTCATTGTTGCTGATTGTTGTTACTTGTATTCGGAACATTGCGCAGATGAACTTTTAGCTTCTATAAAATAACCAAGGTCTGGCGGTCGTTGGCTTTTGGATACGCCATCCTCGACTCAATCAGTGTTGCAGATATAGGTATTTTTTCCCGCAGTGGCGATTTTCAGCCAAGAGAATTAGTATGTGGGAAATTGTTGAGGATTTCAGCATTGTTGGGAATTAAGTGGAGTTTTTTTTTTAATTTTGGGCGTTTTTGTTGGTTGAACTGTATGACCGGCGAAAATCCGGAAAAAACCGCTCTGGGAATCGTGTTATATGACTGTTTTTTGCTATAAGCATGCACAATCGTATGTATATTTCATAAGTTAATAGAAATTATTTCTATATTTTAACGTCTAGTGTTGTGGGTAGAAGTTTGTGCCCGGGGTTTCGTTCTGGTTCACTAGATGCCCCTGTATAATTGATCAGCTTTGTCAAGGAATACATTTAGTGTTTTAGAATAGATTTTCAGTGTTTAGCATTGTCTAAGAATACAATTTGGTGCATTTTTGCCTCAAAGCAGAGAATTTGTTTTTATAAATATGATAAAAGAGGGAAATTTGGGGATTTTTTGTGTTTTCCGTATGAGGGGGAGATGTGGCAAATTTCCGGTGGCAACAGCGGGGAATTAGTCAAAAACCAAATCGGCAACACTGGACTCTATGTACTGTCGCTGCCGAGTAGTGTACACAGTAACGAGCGGGGAAGTGTGTTACAGCGGTCTGGAATGTCGCGGCGAGGGACCGCGGAATCCAGGCCAGGATAACGGCAGTCCCCGCGACCGAGCACTTGCTGTACAACTGTACCCCGCGTCGTACCACTGCGAGCCTCGATATTATTGAAACAGCTGTTCTTTCCTTGCTTAATAAATGTAAGTGATCAGCTGTTTAAGTAGACTCGGAGCTTGCAATTGAATGACGCCAGTTGGCCAGTTTGACTTGTGGATTGATAGTTTGAGATACTGGATCTGTAAACACCTAAGGCAGTTGGAGTGGAGTGAAAGTAATGATAAACTGACGTGTGTAGTTGTTAGCCTGAGGAGTTAATATTTCCTATCAGCTGTCAATTAAAAACTGAGTGAGTAGAAATCGTTATTTGTGTGTTGGGTGAGTAAAGTACAACGTTGTCTAACGAGTAAAAATGTTGGCGCCCGAGCTTGCGAGGCACGCAGATACCATGGCAGTGGCGGTGGCACTGGCAAAGACCATGGAAGTGGTAGTGGCACTGGCAAAGACCATGGCAGTGGCAGTGACACTGGCGGAGACCATGGCAGTGGCAGAAACCGTTGCAGTAGCAATGGCACCGGCAGAGACCATGGCAGTGACACCGGCAGAGACCATGGCAGTGGCACCGGCAGAGACCATGGCAGTGGCAGTGGCAGAGACCATGGCAGTGGCAGCGGCAGAGACCATGGCAGTGGCACCGGCAGAGACCATGGCAGTGACACCGGCAGAGACCATGGCAGTGACACCGGCAGAGACCATGGCAGTGACACCGGCAGAGACCATGGCAGTGGCACCGGCAGAGACCATGGCAGTGGCACCGGCAGAGACCATGGCAGTGACACCGGCAGAGACCATGGCAGGAACACTGGCAGAGACCATGGCAGTGACACCGGCAGAGACCATGGCAGTGACACCGGCAGAGACCATGGCAGTGACACCGGCAGAGACCATGGCAGTGACACCGGCAGAGACCATGGCAGTGGTACCGGCAGAGACCATGGCAGTGGCAGGGGCAGAGACCATGGCAGTGACACCGGCAGAGACCATGGCAGTGGCACCGGGAGAGACCATGGCAGTGGCACTGGGAGAGACCACGGCAGTGGCAGCGGCAGAGACCATGGCAGTGGCACTGGGAGAGACCATGGCAGTGACACCGGCAGAGACCATGGCAGTGACACTGGGAGAGACCATGGCAGTGGCAGAGACAAGCAGCAGCGGGAGGCGGGGTCGGTCGAGGGCGTGACCAGTCTGCCGCGATGTTGACAAAGAGTCTAGCTGCTACTTTGTTCCTTGCTCTGTGGAAATAATCGGACAAGTACTAGAAAGACTCCGGTCGAGGGACCGACTGCTTCACTGGACCACGCTCGCCCCCCAACTAAATCAATTATCGATCCACGTGATTTCATAAAGTGCTCGTTCGTTATTGGTTTTATTGTTTCCAAAAGGATCACATAATGTTTGGTTGTAAAATCTATTTTGGAAAAATATTACTTTTAACTTTGCAATGAGCTTGGATTTCAATAAATAGAGTAGTTACTTGTGTATGAAATCAGTAGAGTACAAAATTGTCTCACGGGAAAATGGTTGTCGATCAAGGGTTGCCAAGGTTGACTATTTTCCTGAGGTAGACAATGTTCTTTACCCCTGTAATACACATCGATAATATAAATAAACCCACAATCCATTACTGCTTGGTTTTGAACACGGTAAACTTTAAATAACGAGGTTTAATATGTTGTTTATTTATTATTTTCTAATAGCTTGCTGATAGACCTTGTAGCTCCGCATTATCCATCCATCGTAAGTTTGTTCATACGAATGCCCGTGCATTATATATGACTGATTCATTTTTAGAACTTACACTTGATAGGCTAATTTCCATCAACTTAGAAACAAGAGAAGAAAAAGGAGTGTACTAGAAGTCACCTAATCCAATTTCAGGGGTAAAAGCCGATCGTCAAAATCCCTTTTACGACAGGCTGAAAGTTGTAGTACTAAAAACGAGTAAGACCCCAAAGACTTCGCGTTAGTAGAGAAGCAAGTAGAACTTACACTTGGTACTTTCCATCAACTTAGAATCCACCACGAGAAGTAGTGTGTTAGAGCTCCCCTATCGTAAATCCAGTGTATAAGCCGATCACCATAATCCCTTGTACAACATGCTGAAAACTGGAAGTTACAACACGAAAAACGCGAAAGACCCAAAAGATCGCGCGTTAATAGGGCATCAAGTAGAACTTGTAGCCTACTTTGCATCAAATTAGAAACCACAGCAGAAAGATGAGTGTTAAGAGCTCTCCTAACCTAAATCCAGTGTATAAGCCGATCACCATAATCCCTTGTACGACAGGCTGAAAACTGGAAGTTGCCGCACGAAACGTGGAAGACCCGAAAGATCGCGGCGTTAGTAGGGCAGCAAGTAGAACTTACTCTTGGTACTCTCCATCAACTGTAGAACTACAGCAGAAAGATGAGTGTATAGAGCTCCCCTAACCCAAATACAGTGTAAGCCGATCACACAATCCCTTGTACGACAGGCTGAAAGTTGTAGTACTAAAACGCGGAGGACCCAAAAGACTGATCGTGACGACCACGAGAAGGTGTGTATTAGAGCTTCCCTAACCTAAATCAAGTGATTAAGCCGATCAACATAATCCCTTGTACGACAGGCTGAAAACTGGAAGTTGCCGCACGAAAAACGCGGAAGACCCGAAAGATCGCGTTAGTAGGGCAGCAAGGTCGCGTCCACGCGCTGACGCCGGGTTGCGGGTTCTGATGATCTCACTCGATCAATTACGTCTGCATTCATCGCCGTGTTGGCGGACTGCCCGGCGCGGCGCCCGCAGTAACGGTGTGCGGACGGCAGTTGTGTGTGGGCGCGCAACAGCCTTGCGGGACCACTGTAGTGATGGGAACTGTCCGGTAGAAACAAACTATTCGTCCGATGGTTAATTTAATTTTCATCCGGATCAACCATCCATTCATTCGCATGCGAATCATTTGAACCGCATTATCCATCAATCTGAAAACCATCCCTTTCATGTTTTCATTCAATTGTAAAACAATTCGTCCGCATTTTCATTCGTTCCGTATTTTCCGTATTTTCGTTCGTTTGAAAACTACGAGTTAGTTATTTGATTACTAAAACTCTTCTTTAATGAACGGTGAAAAAATCCGAGTATTTGCGTCAAAGATAAAAACATCCTATGTTTGCACCAGTTGGTCAGTCTTTTACCTTATGTAATTATCTCTACCAAAATACACAATTTTTAAGGTAGGCCTGTTAAAAAATTATCTATTTATCCATCTGCAGATGAATCATCTGCTCAGCGGCTTGACAGTCCTATATATTTTTATCCAAATAGATACGCCACAAAACCAATGAAAACTAACCATCTGAATCAGGCTCGCGGACAGTTCGTTTATCTATCCATCCACTAGTCGGATAGTTCCTCCGTTCCTCCCATCTCCGAAAGCAGCCCGGGCCAATGCTTTCCCCACCCAACTTATACAAGACAACCATCAGATGAATCATCCATCTGAAAACTGTCGGATGAAAGAAAAACCATCGGATGACTCTTCCGGATGGTTTGTCCCATCAATAAATAACGGTGTGCGGACGGCAGATCTGTGAAGCCTTGCGGGACCACTGGCCACTGGCTAGTGTGGGCTCACAGGACCACTGGTCCACTGGCTAGTGTGGGCCCACTGGTTGTGGGTCAATAGGATCGGGTGGCAGGTGGCCTTGAGGTAGTGGGAAGTTTAAGAGTATGCTGTTCCTTTTTCCTTTCAGGGATTGCCCCATAAAGAACAATGTTAATTCCGGACAATTGCTATTTATACGCTTTTTTCACTGAAAAATTACAAAATTGGAGCCAAAATTTAAAAGGAATACAAGTATCTAGTAATCGGTGAGATTTAATTTAAAAAAATATTTAACAGTTTTTTTTGGAATTAAAAATATACATGTGTAAATTTAATAATTTTACATGTATATTTTTATCTAAAAAATAAACATGTACAAAGATTTCTTCATCACAGTTCTCTGCTAAATAATGAGACAAAAATGTTCAAGAATCATATCCATACATTTTAAAGTAATTGAAAAATTAATTTGTGTTCAAAGCCGTGCAGATTTTTCAAGGAAATTAGCATTGTTCTTTTGGGACTCAAACCCAATATGGCGGGGGCTACTGCAGACTGCCCGTCTGTTGTACTAGGTGGTGATACCGGCTCTCCTTGGTTTCAACCTTATTTACTGTTTCAAACCGTGTCTGAAGTTGTACACAATGAAGTAATAATTCACTTTCTGATTCAGGTGATGTGAATGGCGGTAACGATCTGCGGAACAGTCCGGTGGGTGTGGGCTACCGGAACAAACCAAGCTACATTTGGAAAAAACAATAAATACAGGTAGTATCTGTATTCATTGAAGAAACTAAACGTAGACAAAAAACATCAATAAAGAATTATTTATTAGCTTTCAACTGATAAAACTGAACCATGATATAAAAAGTGATATATCCATCCCTGGGTTTTATATCAATCTCTTTATTGCCACATGACTTTGATAAAACTTGTGGTTTATTACATTCATTCTACATCTGAAACGATTTGTTTGCTTTTAATTGAGAACAGAAATAGGACGTATAAAGAAACTAAGTGATTACCCATCTCTTTACTGTAATATTACCTGGCTGTAATAAAACCAATAGTTATTTGTGTGTTGAGTGAGTAAAGTACGTGTCTCACGAGTGAAAATGTTGGCGCCCGAGCTTTCGAAACATGACAAATCGGCACGTCCATATCACTCAGAGAAAAATATATATTTTTTATTTCTGGTTTTGGTTTCAGGTTAGAGTTGCAGCTTCGCTTGCAATGGCATTCACTTTCTTCTCCATACATTGGAATTATTACTTGATACTGTAGCATATAGGGTATTTTTAAAAAAGCCGTTTGTAAGTTCCAGTACGTTTTATTAGTTTGTGATTCACACAAGCTTTGTAGATGGACTGTGTTTCCTCAAGTCAACTGCTTAGCTCAAAATTTACTTGGCAACATTCATAGAAGACTTCCACATTTAAAGATATCCGTAAAGCCTTCTGACCGCCATAAATTTGCTGTCCTGCAAAAAGTAGCGCCACTCAATCTAAGCGTTGTTAAAATCGGTTCAGAACTGTTGGAGACTTATTAATGTATTTATTATCAACGTCTGACGTCTTTGTACAGAAATTATCACATACAACCCTTATTGTATTTAGTGTATAGATGGATGCTGTTAAGTGAAACTTACTGTATACATAAATTTAAAGGGTTAAGAAAGACGATGCGACGAGTAAGCGAGTGCAATGGCATTTCCATATGTTTTATTTGTGAGTGAAACCAAGCAGAACGCTCTCCTGCTCGTCGTAAAGTGGTGATCCCGTTACGTGACCACTGACCAAATCGCGTCTGATGGATATCATGATGTAAGTTATAGAGTTTTATTAATTCGACATTTTACAGTTTTACTAAACTGTTTTATTTTAATCCTTTCAGCTGATTTGTTAGGACAGCGTTATACTTGACCGAAACCAATTTTTTCAACTCTTGAAATAACATTCTTGGCGTTTGAAAATTAATAAATTGTACGTGAAGAGCAAAACTCTGTCCCATTAACGAGAATTTTTGTTTACATAATCAGACGTATATATCAGTCAGCTAATTCTTTGAACAATATTCTAATTAATTTTGTTGGGAGTTATTAATCGACTTTAACAACTTTCATAGCATACATTTTATATCGTTCTAAAAAGAAATTGTAAAATTTTCAGTTTACTTTAGTCACGGTGCTAATTAAAGTTGTTTAGGAAATTCTGTAAATAGGATTTTGAGTTCCTCCCTTAAAACTGAGATGACATCTTAGGTATACGTTCTAATGAATAATTTTACAAGAATGTGTAAATCAAATCCTATTACAATAAATAGATTATGTCGAAGTCCAAGTGCATACATTAGCTGCAGTGAGATAATAGCACCATATCGACACCTCACAACCATTGTCGAACAAGTCAAGTATGAGTTGAAGCATAGTCCCCTCTTGCGCTTGTAGACCTATTTATGCCTTTCCCTAAACCTACAGTTAACTTTTAGACATCAAATTTACATTTACACACGACCAATTTACAAATTTAAATCAGTTCCGTTTTATGAACATTAAATTCTCACACAACTCCGTCATGATTTACGTGAGAACGCGAAAGATTGAAAGAATATCAAATAAAACCGCAAAGATTAATCAATGTGGGAATGGCGGGTAACGGCGGGTCGGCGGGTGGCGGTGTCGGATCTGTATCGGCGGTGACGACCGTTAGAAGTGCACCACGACGCCGACTCTGCTCCAGTCATTTGCACTTCTGTTCAATTCTCACAGTTCGTCCTAATGAGCCCATTGCCTCTGTATCGCTGCATTTTAGTTTTAATAGGTGAGAAGTAATTGGCAACCAGGAGTGTTTCACAGTGCACTGTGCAGTGCAGTGTACCTTGTGATGAACTTGTTGATTAAGCTTCGGTATTAATAAATAAAAGTGGCTTGAACTAACTGTTTTGGTTTGGAAGGACAAAAAATAACCTAAATCAGTACATTTTCATTAATCAAACGAATTAATGTCTTTGTTCTTCCCTAAGCCCAAACACCATGTTCAAACCCCTTTTTTTGTTCTAAAGCTTCACAATTTTCCTCATGAGGTATATCGGTGTTAAAGAGAAGGAAGATTTTAACAGGTATTAGTTAACCTGCACCTGTGACCTGTGTATTATTTCTTGTGATACAACCTCGTCTAATCGATTTGGAAATTGCCCTCAAAGACTTCCCAAAAAAGATTGAATTAATCATTGTATTGACATAGTTTTCTTTTCTTTTCACCATGTGTTCTATTAATTTTTGTATTTAAAACCGATTTTAAATGATCTTAGGATGTTTTTGTAGTAGTCTCGTAAAAGACTTCAAAGAATTTTGAAATTACATTAATTTTTAATTGAATATTGCTCGGAACTGATCAAGAGTGGCCCCAAATTCCTCAAACCATGAAGTTGCTTTAGAACAGGATAGCGTGTCGCGGGAGTGACTTGCCTGATCCGAAGAGAGCGTGCATGACGACTTCAGTTTACCGCAACGTTAAAGTCTCTTCCGAGACCAATATTTTCTCACACTTAGAGTGCGATTCTTGGCAAAGAATTCTTCCTGTTTGACACACAAATGAATTTCTTGAAAATGATTAATTTTTATATTAACCAAACCTGTCCAATTGACGCATTATTTGTGCTTGTAGAATCAAAGTCAACCAGTTCCTTGCTAAAATATTCACGAAATATCCGTTTGGGAGCTTTCAACAAATTTTATGGACTCGTATATATAATAGCATACATCTCACGTAGTTTTCAAATTCAAATGTAAAAGTTTTAGTTGATTTTCGTCAAATTTCTACTAAATTATTCTGAAGCAATTGGTCTGAACAACAAGATGACACGAGATTTTTTTAGTTGCTGATCCGACTACACAGCACCATCACCCAGCTTTGCTGGTTTAGGACTTCACCTTCACCCAGTCCACAGCCAGCAGTGGTGAAGACAGCTTGTTACGAATACCTAGCGATTACATGATTGCCGCCGTTTCGCGTCGTTTGGTTCCCCATAGCAATCAAGGGTAAGAGGCTTGGATGATTTGTGGTCGCGAGGTCTTTGAATTCACTGGCTTTTGGTTTGGCCATTTGGAATCTGAATGTGGATTTAGAGCTGCGGTTTAGACCAATGTGATGTTTTTTCCTATCAAATATGAAGAAGAGTGTCGAAAAACGTGTCCGGTTTTTTCGACATGACAACTATGTTGTATATGTAACATTAAAATTGTAATAGTATAGAATTTATCACAGAACATGTTTTCTGAAATAATACCTTACGTGCTATTATTTATGACAATAAAACATTCTACCCATCGTCTTCCTAAAATTCTACATATTCACATTTGAATAAGGCTTTCCTATTATATCAACTAAAAAATGATTTTTTTAAGTTCTTCATTGGATGACAATAATCTTCTTCTTTTGGTTGAGAACTTTTCATCCTATTTTTTAATCCAAATTCATTAAAATCTCTTAATTTTTTCGTAATTGTAATCGTGTTTACTGACTTAAGACGCTTAAAAAAACACGAATTCGCACACTAACAAATAAGGTTTCCTGTATTTCAAAACAGTTTCAAATCCAATACCATAAAAGGTCAGAATTCAAACAGAAAACATCCTATTGACATGGTGCCCGAAACACACTTGGCAATATGACTGTAACGGGGCTCCGATCAAATTTCACACCGATAATTCGCGACTCGCGTGAAGACAGTTATGTAAATGCGGGGAGACGGTGGCCCATTTAGCGCTAACGGGGGTCTGGGGCCGAGGATGTGTGTCTCGCGTCCCACGGTGTGGTGTATCACTGATTGGGAGGTTTGCGGAGAACTTAAACGTTGAAACGTGAGGTCATATGAGAGAGAGTAAATCGATACATTAATGGATGTAACGAATCGATAACGTCGAAGGGTTTAATCGATACCATAAGTTAATGGGTTTAATGATCAATTGGTAATCGATTATTATGTTTATGAATAACTTCAAAAAGTGGATTTACTTCCAGTCCTACTCGTATTTATGATCAGAGTAAAAAAAAGATTCGTGGTATTTTTAAAAATAGCAAATCTTTAAGGTTAAGGTCTTTAAGGTCTAGGTTGTCATATCAGACTAAGTGCCGCAGATGTAATACAAATAGGACAACGTATAGCTGGGAAGAAGATTTTTGTCTTTTATTTCTTTTGGTCTGCCCGATTGATTTTCCTTTTTTGTTATGACCGTATAAAAAGGTCTACATTTTATGGTCATAACAATGGTGAAAATGTTCCTCTCCTACATAGGCCCTACAAGAGTAAAAATAAGCAAAAAAGATTTATCGGCACTAGAGATTAAGGTCTGTAGATTAGTAGAGGATATTAATAGTATTATACTGTCAGGTTGTCTAACTCCCTTATGGCCTGTGTAACCCAAAGTGTAACCAAAGCTTGTGACGTCAACCGAAGACCCAATACCTGATTCTAAGCAAGCTCTATTATCCTAAAGCGTAAAAATATAGTATCAAACGAGGTATCAGTAATATGATTCGTCTGATTGGTCAAGATTAATAATTTTTGTCCCAGCTTGTAGGGTTCGGGTCTACAAAAGACGTCACGATCTGTTTACATTTTTTATTAAAATAACCTGAGAACTATTATTCTCAGACCTGTTCAGATCTGTTCTTCTCTACAGACCTTGACTAGAGATCACTTGGACATTTAAAGTAATATAAGAGTGGAGACACGGTGGCCAATTTGCCACTAACGGCGTTCCGCGGTCAGAGATGTGTGTGTCTCACGTCGTGAGTCAAGACCCGGGGTCGTGGTCGATTGATTGGGAGGTCTAGGAAAACGTGAGGTCACATGTGAGAAAACAAAACGTGAACTGGGTTATGCGGTGAACACTCCTAAAGTACTAGTTTTGATTCGTCTCAATTGTTATTTGAGGTTATGGGAAATGTTATGGAATTTGCAAGGGTTGTTTAGCAAAATTTGAGTTTTAAGTTCTATCTGCCTCAATGGATTTTGAACTGGGAAATTGAGAATTCATTAGGGGGTAATGTAGTGTGAATAAATAATTTAGTACATTATAAAAAAAGTACAAGTAAAATGCCTACACGATATAGCCTACAGGTGACCTAAAGTTTCTACGTGCTTGAAAAGTGTTGATACTAACCAAAAGGAATTAATTAATTATTAACTGTTGTTATCATCGACTGCTAATTGTATATAAGTCTGGATACTTTCTATGTTACTGACAAAGAAGCAAAGAAGGTGACCTTCGTTTGTTTCTTTCTTTGTCAGAAACAACGAAGTGTTGCTCTTCCGTTGCTTGTTGACCATTAACGTTTCTTTTGTAAATTACATTTCAGAAAAGTATCCCTACTCCCCTACGCCTATCAAAGAGCTGTCTGGCTGTGCGCACTTAAACCTTGACCCAACGGTATAAAATAGAGGAAACCTATATGACCTGCTTTATGAACAATTATTTCTCATTTATTGTTATTTTTATTTAGTCCTTTTTAAACAGGTCCACTTTTTGACGAGACAAACCCGTTAGAGTTGGAGGTGGCGGAGTTCATGGGCACTCGGTAAAAACAGTTTCCACCTTCCCCAACGAAGTCTTCATTGTCACCTTCTTGTAACGTTCTGAAAAACTCGAATGCGATTGCAATTAAGGTTGTTCAACAAGGTTTATAACGGCTGCTTGTGATTTTTGCAATGACAAACTGGCACCCTGTAATTAGAGTATGCCGGACAGTGTAGAGTCCAAGACTGGTCGGGCGAGTTTTCTAGGAAAACTGGATCTTTAAAGAGGCACAGAGAGTCGCTAGATTGCAAGGTATAAATTACAGTGCCAGCCGAGTCTTCTTCTGTCTCCCTATTGGTCTAGAGCCAGGGGCTCGCGTCCAGTGGTTACAATTACGAGAAATCGCATGTAATCTATCCCAGAATGCATTGCATTCCGTATGCTATGCACTCCGTATGCACAAAGAGAAAATGGGATTCCGGTATCCTTGCATGCAAACTATGTATTTTAATGGCGTACGAGTGTACTTTGAGTTAAAATTTGATTGAACTTCTTAATATTAATTGGTTGAATTGTCTCTGTGTCTTCGTCGATCTTTAAATCAGAATTTCGGACAAGTGAAGGCACAGTGTTAATATTTTCCACTTCTTGAAGAATGGTTGACATGAGTTTTGAGTTCTGATACAAAATACTCCGCCGCATAGAGCGTTTTTGTGATGTACAGAGATTATTGATTGTTTTTCTACTCATGATTTCTTTTTAAGATTATAGTAATTTCCGGGCCAAGAGTAACATTTTTCAGGTTCTGCGAGTTACGGTGTCGGGAGACTTCAACGACTGTATATAAACTGAATTCTGCACTTTTCTTTCGTATCATACAAATTACTTAATGTATGTTCACTGTTTCCTGTTACCTTATGCATCGCTTTGAGTAAGTAGTTTTTTCCTTATGTGCCTGTATCTCCTAACATCGTACCGTATCTTCGAGATCCCAAATAGAAATAAGATTATTACACATCGAGGCATCAGTCCATCGAAGTGTTCTTAGCAGAAACACAAATGAGAAACTAATTATGTTGGGTTTTCATTTGAGGTAAAAGTTGAAAGAACGTAAAATTCCTAGTTTACGCCTTTCCGCAATCGGAAGGTTCATTTTGTTTCCCAGAACAACGACCAACTCGATTCTCGTCCCCTCCCCATATTTTATGTTCTTTGTTGTCCAGCGTCGGTGCTAGTGCTAATAGGAGAGTTCAACACCAGTAATTTGTACATTATTTCCTTTTCCCCTCATCTCTTTTCCAAATTCCTGTGCAGGTTTGTTATGTTGAAAATTCATACTCGTGTTACAAAAAACTAATAGATTGTTCTAGATTACTGTTGCAGTTTCACTTGCAATGACAATCACAAGAGAAAAAAAATTTAAAACATAATTTGCAAAACACTTTTAATCATAACGATTTCTTAGTTTTGGACCTTCAAAACAAAATCTGGAAGTCCAAGAGCCCACGACTGCCAGACCTTCGTTATTTTATAAAAGCTGAAATTTTCTCTGAGCAATGTTCTGAAAGTAGATAACAAGAATCAGCAACTATGAAGTTTGGTTAGTGGTTGGTTACTTTGGCTGATAGTTGAAGATTCATATCATTGCAAGCTTAGAAATTACTTGAAAATACGTTAATTTCTATTTATCTACGACCATTGCAATAAGCACCAATTATGGTATTACAATAAACATTATAATGATATACATTAAAACACCAAAAACCAAGCAGTACTCTAATGACGACTTTAGAGTACTGGAGTCACTTTAGAATACTGGTTCTAGACCAATGAGAGCTCGGCATTTGACGGAAGTAGTGTCATAATAACAATTACGCAATTCGCACATCAGCTGATTGTTGCATTACGATTCATGTTTGAGTTTACTTATCCCATCAGCTGATTGTTCCACAACGATTCATGGCTCAGTCTGCTTATTTGCCTAACCTCAAATCTTAGTTGACCTGTTCCATCATTAGTAAGTCATGAGTTTTGTTTAACTTCGGGGGAAATTTTGTCGTATATTGTTGGTCGTAGATAAAATAGTGTATGCAACGATTGTATTATGCCTTTAAGCCACTCGTGAGATATTTAGAACACTCGCTTCGCTCGTGTTCTAACTTACATCTCACTCGTGGCTTAAAGGCATGCATTATACAATCGTTGCATAAACTACTATTAAAATACAGGGAAGTGAACAGCTGTTTAAGTAATGCTGAAGCTTGCAATGGTATGAATCAGATGAACAAAATAGCACAGTTTTCATGGTACGTTCGCGCATTATATCTCCGGCTATGACCACTACACTACTAACCGTATCATATGATATTTTTAACATATGATATTGGTAAATACAAAATTTGAGAACCAGCGGTGTTTTAGAAAATGTTTTCAGAAAAGTACCCCCTCTCCCCCCCACACCTTACAATCAGCTGATTCAGTCATAGCCGGAGATATAATGCGCGAACGTACTTTATTCGGAATAATATTGTAAATGACGTAATTTATTGCCAGACACTAAGCACTATTTCAACCCGTTTTGCCTGCTATCTTTAAAATTTAACGAAGTGCAACTATACCATCGTTATTGTGTATTTTTAGACTGTTAGTTAGGGAACTATCATAAGAGGTTTCCTCGGTAGCCAGACAGTTCTGATGGTTTTGACATCTTGCCAGACACACTACAAATCTGAGGTGATTTTGCTCATATACCTTTCAAAATTACCATAAAGATAGTAGAAGTACCAAAATTTACAAAAAAATATTTAAAATTAAATTATTTAAAAACCGAACTTTGTACTTTAACGGAGTTTTTATACAATTTTTCTTCACTCTGCGTCATACCATTACAAGCTTCAATATTACTTAAACAGCTGTTCACTTCCTTATATCTCACATGTAAGTTACCAGCTGTTTAAGTAATTTTGAATCTTGTAATAATTATATTAATCCGCGAATATCAGCCAAAGTAGCCACTAGCTAAACTTCATAGTTGCTGATTCTTGTTACTTGTGAATACATACTTGTTTCTAATGATACATTACTCAAGGGAACTTTCAGCTTTTATAAAATAACAAAGGTCTGGCGTTCGAGGGCTCTTGCTCTATGGAGTATCGTCCACAAACCTGAGGCTCGAGATTGTTTCTCTCGAAATGCCCGTAACTTCTACAAGCGGTTAAGTGTGATTACAAGTCAGATGTCAATCGTAGTTTCCAGTTTGCAGTTTGCGGTGCCAAGACGTCCGCCGGTCGCAGCAATCTTCTGGTCACTAACTGTTGCTTGTTTCTCAGTATTAGGCCGACGACCCTGAGAGGCCGTCGTCTCAGAATCATCGGTTCACACAAAAAAACTAGTCGTTAATGTAAATTAATGTTATTTTTGCAGTAGGAGGCTGGTGTTTAAACTTATTAATTGCGGAAGAACGCTTTAGGATCCGCTTTATGATTTGTGTTGTACGCCTATAACTTGGAATTAATATCTAAGGAAGGTTTCTTTCCGTGGCTAAAGGAAATGATCGTGCATGTGTTTGCTGCATATAGCATAGAGTATAAATCATATAAGCTATAAGCGTCACATTGGACATTCAATTAATGTCACCTGCCCAAGAGTGTCCAACACTGTGGACGCGCCACAGGAGACACAGCAATTACAGTCACCACTCTGCTTATATAGTGATTCAAATTTGACTCACCTAAATTGAACCAATGACGGCTAGATTTGTAACCGACAATGAGCTTTCCATGGGGGACTGCCCTTTACTTGTATTGTATTGTGTGAAATGAGTGAAAATGGAGCATGGGAAATTAAACTGTTTGAAAACTATTTTAGCATAAGCCTTTTGGGAAGATGTATTAAACAATTTGGAACAGGACCAATACCAACAACTTCAGATCATCCGAGGAGGAGGGTCAATTTTCACATTTTATCAGATGTAAACGTGTGACCCTTAAGATTCAAAACTTTCAAGATACGAAAGTGTAATATCGGTGAATATTCAATCGATATAAGAATTTTGCAAATAGCTCAGATGAATTCTCAACTAAATAATTTTGAACGTATCCCTCACGCCTATCCTAGTGGTTATATAGAATATTATTTAATACCCAAATGGATCTCTTCTACTGAACCGTTCTTAAAGATTTAAGTGTCAAATTAAAAGGGATAGTGCATTATAGCTTTGCCGAATTTCCTCAGGATTTACGTTTTTATGAGGACTACACCCTACATCCCTTTAGAGTTTTAGTCAGTATAATTCTTACAGAAGAATAAAATTCAGTTATAATCAGCTATTTAATATTTATAATCTGTGAATGTCATTGCAGGAAAATTTTTATCAAAAACAAATGTCTAAACTGATATTTCTTGGAATTTTCTCAACGAGTCCTTTCATTCAAGCATAGGGTTGATGGGTGTCAGATTTATGGTTTTCTCGAAAGTTACGGGTAATTTGGGATTTAGATCTGTATTATAATTCAACCACGGATAGTATAAGGGTGAAATTAAATTTGAAATGGTTAACCAACTACCAATGAAAGTTGAAAGTTGGCAACTAAACCCTTAAAATCGACACGCTGATTTTTCATTAATCGTAAATCTGCTTTAATTAATTTTTGGTTGAAGTTAGTTTAAAAAGTGTATTTACTTCTTGGTCTAGCTGAATTGAGTAATACTCTACTTTGTGTAGACGTGCAGGGGGTACTTAAGTAACTTACGTTTTACGATCTTAATAAATTACTCTTTCGACCCTATTTGAATGGAGATAGGGGGATTTAATTTAATTAATTAAAATAGAGGAAAATAGTTGTCTCCAGCGGAACGGAATTTTAATTAGAATCAATTTAGTTTGTATTTCAGCAGTGGATGAACTGCAGCTGGATGTAACGGTCCGAGCCTCGCCTCGCCCCACGACCTCTGCCTGATTTGACGGCAAACATTCGGGTTCGAGGTCACACGATTGGAAATTACAGATTCTCCCGTAGTTTTATTGTTCTTCCAAAACGGTACTTGGATGCTCGGTTACTCGGTTACTCGGATTTTGGGGATATTGACTAAGTCCGTCGCCTCAGCCCCACCTGCCCCTTGACCTTCCCACACCGTACTCTGACCTAAATTTTAGAACGAATCCCAGTTTTCCAAAGCATTTGAAGTTGGAAAGATGATTCAGTGACTAATTAAAAACTATGAGAAAATTTAAATTTTTTCCTCTTGAATTGTGATTTTTTTTCAATATATAAATAATTTAATTTTAATTTTAGATTTAGAAAGTAATACGTATTAGATATTCTGCTTTGATCATGCCAATTTATGAATGCATGATAGTGCACTTCTATGATATTGTCTGTTTTCGTTTTGAGTTTCCCACAAAAAATCATTATAGCATTATACATTTAATTCGGAAAAATAATATTTACCATGAAAAAAATAATGTTACTAACAAATTTATTAAAAATATACAGTAGTTTAGACGATTGTTGTGGTTCTTATTTAATTTTAATTTCTTAAGTAATAGACTCAAAGTAACTGTAACGAATCACAACAAGAAAACTAAAAAGTAAATTTATTAATTAACATGTTAATCCTTGTCAAAGTCGCTGAATAAAATATTAGACAAACCCTTGAGCTTCTAAATTAAAACTTGTTTACACATAAAATTTGTTCCATAATAGTCTATGCGTTTGAAATCTTACTTATTTTCTTAAACATGTTTAAAGGAGGAAAACTACTAGTCTGCAGTTATTGGTAACATTTCTTGGCTGTTTCGTTATTTGGTTATTTAATTTAAATACAATAAAATTTACCAGGGTTATTATTAAAACATATAATAAAATTTGAGGTAATTTCTCCATAATGTTTGCTTTACTTATTTTCATTACTAAATAAATACAGTATCAAAAGACGGAAATCTATAGGGCCTAGATAAATCACAATTATTTATTTAATCGATGAATAATTCATTCACGAATTTCGAACTCGCAGATATCGCCTTTACTATCAGATAACCACGGTTTATAAATAATTTTCAGCCACGATCTACAAGTATCTCATCACTAAGCACTCGTTGCCCTGTGTCCCCAGATTGTATCGCACAATGGCGATTCCTCCACAATGGCTGGGGAAGACCTGTTGTACATCTTCCCATCTCAATTATATCCATTATGTCGGCCACTCTGTGTTTACACACGCTGATCGGCCTGACGAACGACATGATCGAGATGTAATCGATAACAATCGATAATCGATGGGCGCATCGCTGCATGGTGTTTAGTGGCTCTACCCCCCAACACCGACGCCTCGGTCTTTGTGATTCGCTCACCCGGGCGAAAAATGGCCCGGGAACACTGTGTTTTGGAACTCTATATTAGACGCTTTGTTCAAAAACGTAGGGCGCTAGGTTATAACGATTATGATGAAAATGGGAATGATTACGTTAAACTAACAATCATGATAATTCCCCCCCCCCCTTAACATAGTAGGCCTATATGGAGGACGTGTTAATTGTTATCGTCAAAATTTTGTAATTTGAGTAGGGTCTAGTTATTAGTGGAAACATTTGTTTTAATGCTTCCTGAATCCAAAAAACGTGGTTTACGGAGTGGTGTCTGTCGGTCCATGTGTGTGGATTGTGTGTGGATTTTTGTGAACAGAGCTAGAGACGACACCAATGGTTCGATTTCATGAAATTTGGTATGTAGATACTAAACCAAGATATCTCCGGGCGACTTTTAAAATTTTTCATTAACAAGGGTATTTGCAAAACAAAAACTACGAAAATCCATATTTCTCAAAAACGCCTCTAACGATTTTAATAACAATTTCATGCTTTTTAGTGCTTAAGATGTCAAACAAAATGACACCACCCGCTTGTCTGAAAAAATTCAGGTTCAGAAGTTATGGGGGTTTAAATGTTGACAAATTCTTGTTTTTCATATTTCACAAAATCTCTAACCTCTAAAGAAAATATACTTGCTACCATTAAATTTGGCTTAAAAATTAAATAGTCCGGTATTCAGAATTATTAGTCTAGGTCAACTGGTTGCGGAGATGATTGATATTTTCGAGACAGTGCATTGTCTAATGTTATTCTTATGACAAATATCGATCAAAACTCGATAGATATCTCCGTTAATTGCTAGCTGATTTCAATAAAATTTAATATGTAATTTTTGGGATAATAGTAAACTTATTTATTTTATTGAAGGTTGTCTTGCTTTAAGGGAGAAAGGAAATAAGTTCTCTAAAGAGACTCGATCAGAAATACGAATAACATAGCTAAAAAAATGACGATGACATCAGTAATTAAGCTAGCCGTACTCAGTTATTTCCGTTCATTTACACAGGCTGTTTGCCCGGCATCACGTGAGGAGGACGTGGTACACTGATGGGGAGGGAAGATCATTTTCAAAATTGGATAGCGGCGCCGGTGTCGGGGGCGGCCCGACCGACCTGTTTGTAACGGCCTGCGTTTGTAGTGGGAGTTCTGTATATAATGTGGGTCAAGTCGGGCGGTCAAATATTACTTTTTGGGGTAATAAATTGATTGCAAAGATTTGCAAACGCTATTAATTTAAAATTAGAATGCTAAGTGGTTGACTAGCAGCCTTTTTCAGTACAACACTAGCTGTAAACTATGAGGAACCCAAGAATCTCCTAAAAATATATGTTGGGCTATTTTTATAATTTTTTTCTTTATAATCAAAGTTTATTATTATTACTCAGCAAAGAATATTTCAAAATTATACTTGACTTACCGATTGAAAGCAATCAAATTTTTTAAAGTGTGAACAACTGTTTCATTCCTATGCCCTAGGGATATGATCATAACTTTACGTCATTGAGGTTAAAGTACACTTGAGGTCCTTGATATTTATCAACTGCATATCAAGAATCAAGAATGCTTTATTGTCATTGGAATATTTACATACCATGGACTTTACGTTATAAATAAATACAATTCATGACACAATTATTTTAGAATACAAAAAAAACAACATCATTATAAAATAAAATGTCATGCTATAAAGCCTAGCATTTTTGTCGCACAAATATTCATTGACGCTGTAGTACTCCTTAGAATATTAAGAGGGCTTTCAGCTCTCTCCTGAACGAGCCCACCTCTAACTCTGCCTTGATATGAGAGGGTAAGGAATTAAAAAGCTATATTGCATAAAAAGATCTATTTTTCAAAGAAAGACGTGTTATGCTTAGGTATGACAAGGTGAATATCGTTTCTGAAGCTGTAGCAAGTATTGTCACAGACTGCAAAAAAGATTTTTCGTTATACTGCTTCAAAAACAGATGTTTTTAATGCATGTTTTCCGGACCTAAATACACTCTTTTTATTCCTAGGAATTAAAAGCTGATGTACTCGATACCAGCTGACTCTTTATAGTCCTAGGACTATAAAAGTCAAAAAGTGCCGAGTACGTCGTAATAATCGAACAATATTCATTCGATTACAAATAATCGAAACATTCATCGTTATTATCGAAACATTCATTGTTGTCAGTTTAATCAATTTGTGAAACTCGCTCATTTCACCAATCGATTATTACATGCGTTCGATACGTCGATAGTTGTTCATTGTTGTCAGTCTACCCTAACACAAATGAAACAGACAATCAGCTGATTGCTTCAAATAGCAAGAACAAGACGGTGGCATCTTTTGAAGGCATCTTTAAAGGTAAACAAGCTGTAACATTTTGGTTTTCTTAAGTAGTTTACGTATTGTATTGAGCAATATAACGAAAAATATAGTTCATCACACGGACCTAAAGCTGCTTTTCGTTACTCGGTCATTTTTCAACCTCGGCTTACAGCCTCGTTTGTAAAACTTGACCTTGTACGAAAAGCGTCACTTTAGGTCCTTGCAATGAAATATACTATTCTTTTTCACCAAGAAAGAAGCGCAGAGAAACATGTACAAACAAGGCAATGTTAAAAGATTGTGTGCGGAAAATATACCCCTGCAAGAATCTAGCTCTTGTAAACCAAACATCAATCTGATTGTCTTCTTTTGCAAACGGAAAAGCTGGAAAGTTTTTGTTGACTCAGCACCCCAGATGATGATCCCATAGCCCGAATGCGGGTAAATGCAACCAAAATATTTAAAATATTTAAATACAAAGTACAAAGTATATTAATATCAGAAAATAATAAGGACTATCTTCGAAGAATAAAAATTCCACTGCTCACCTTACTCAAAACCTTGGCAATATGATCTGAAAAATCTAAGCGAGAGTCAACGACTAAGCCCAGGAAATTTTTCTGTTGGCAAAATCCAACTTCCTCTTCACCTATAAGAAAATTGGAAATGAATGAGTCATTTGAATTATTCCCCAGGATATCACTAAGCCATTGCAGAAGAAAACTACACTGCACCCTCCCCCAACCCCCCCCCCCCTTTACCTATATCAATACAGGAACGCCTTCACGCAGGGGTACCACCGGAAGTATTAACCTAGCGCACTGAGCTACATAGTGAGTTATGTTTATACATATTAACCGAAGCATTTACGAGTCTGTCCCCTTTGCCTGGATCGCGCTCTGCGCATAGCGATGCTCGCGCACTACGTAGGTTGCCGGAAGCGCTGCGCATGCGTGTGGAAGGAACGCAGGCCGGTCACGCTCCTACATCGTGACCTACGCACCCCCCGCCATTGTTTGTTCCTGATTTGTTTTCAATTGTACTGTTACAAGAGATTTCCGCGGTACTAATTTTGGGACCACCGCTGACATTAGTTGGTTGATTGTGTTTTGTAATTAGATTCTTAAAAGTTTAGGAATGGAATGGATAAAGGAGTTACACGGGAAAAATACTATATTGGTCGCATTTTATTTACTGGGGATCCGCAACGAAGAGACAGATATCTTCTGAAGTAATGTACAGGCTTTTTTATTTATTCTTTTTCTAATGGATTGTCCTACCGATGGGTTGTGTAGCATTGGTAGGTAGTGTTGGATTTTATGTTAAATGTTATCATTTTAACGTAATTCTTATGGATTATTATTAACATGTGTCGCCTCCTTCGGAACACCTGTCCTCATATTATGCAGTTGTACTTGCGTTGAGGTTGTGTAAGGGTATGTTGTATCCTTTAGCCATCACTGTGAGTGTCTTTAAAGTTTGCTGTTCACTTTCCTTTCGATTTCTCAAGTAACAAGAGACGTGAAAATGATCTGTCAATAGACCATAATTTAGAGACGAAGACCGAAGACTCATACCACCAAGCCACGGGAGCGCAACTAGGACCTTTTTATCCAAGGCCTTCAAAAAGCCTATTGAGAGATGAATATTTTTATTAGCTAATAATATAAAAATTAAGAAGAATATAGAAATGCAACTTGCGATATTTATTGCAAAATCTAGGTGTTTTAGTTTAAAAAATTAAACCTGTAATCTATGCGCTGTTAACCTTGTAGCTAAGACGCCGACCACCAGTAAGGGGTATTTTAAAGCAAACACGGAGGAAAGACGAGCGTAGAATGGAGGATCCGAAAGTTCCGTTAAGCATAATCGATCATAGTGACCAAGCAGGTAATTATTTATCAATGGATTCACAACCTCACTGCGGTCTTAAGAGAGAAACCCTCAAAATGGCATGTCGCCATAATTTAGACTCGAAGACCCCAAGCCACGGAAGCGCAACTAGGACCTTTTTATCCAAGGCCGTGAATAGGTAGGCCTGACGACTGATGAACCAGTGCCCTACCTCGCTTCCGATAGACAACACCGTGAATGTTTTTCGCCCCAGAGAAGAGAGAGCATGACGAATCTGGTCATAACGAATGTAGGCCGATCAGTGAACCCAGCCATGCGGGTAATATATCAGTCACTTGCGTTAATTGCTCGCGATCGGCCGTCACCGGCCCGTTATGCCTACAAAGGGGCTCAACCACGCTCGACGGCTCGACCCTGACCAAGCGAATTCGACTCTCGATATTCCACGATGCGGGGTCCCGCTAGACCGCGCACTGCAAGGACGACATTGCTGCAGAAAGTGATGTTAGACTGTTAAACTTTGGGGGAATGAAAGCCCCAGTTTTGTCAGCTAAGCGCTAGTCTCTCTAGAGATATTGAACAGCTTACGGAAGAAAGGGATTATCAGAATTGGAAAGGTATGATATGGTCAGTCAGCGTCACCCCTGAAGGAAGAGAGATGCACTTCCAACCCATCCTCCAGGCTCCTCCGGGGAGGTGACCCGAGACCTCCCAAGCATTCCCAGACAAGGACCTCCACCTGGGATCTCTCCTTCTAAGGAGTCTCAGCTGGGTCGGTGGCATTTTTTAAAATCCAACCAAACAATTTTAAGGAAAAACTGTCCAAACCCCTCAGATTTATGATAGGATAACTTTTTGTGAGGTTTGTGATTTTCATAATCTCTCCCTCCCTATTATATTCCTTCCCTTTTTATCGGCTCTTCATCCTTAAAGGAGCTTAATTACATCTACAGTCCACACCCAAACAGCGCGAATTAGACTCTCGATATCACACATTGTAGCGCTGTTCCGCTAGACCGCGCTCTGCAAGGACGACATTCCTACGATGGTCTCGTTAATTGTGAGGCAGGCGCGGCTCCGGCTGTAGATCAGAGTAATTGGTCAGGTTCCTATAGACGATAATTCATTGACTGTTGGAGGAGAATCCAGTAGTGAATCCCCCGGATGGTTCGTGATACGAGGAGGTAACTGGTGGGCAATGAAACCTGTCCGTGGGATTAACGGGAGCTCAGGATTGGGAATAAATAGACGTCTGTTTATTATGGACGCTCGGAGAGGGTTCCCGTCATTAATACAGTTACCTGATGACCGGCAGGCTGATATAAAGCAATGAGGCAATTTTTTACTTGCGGAGACGGGACTCTTCGGTTTAAAGGGACGCGATCTATTCATGAAACATTTTTATGAAAAAAACTCTTGCATTCAAAATGAACTTTAAGACTTTGATTTCCAGATCAGAGTTATAAAAAACACAGTCAATTATACGATATAGAGATTATCGATGGAATCAAATTAATAACTTGTTTTGTTTCAGACTGAGTTTTCTCACAGGTTGACCTTAAAAAGAAGATCACACAGGTAGATTTCACAGGAAGATCGCATACAAGGTTTGTGGAATAGAAGAAAATAATAATATTATTATACTGACAGGTTGCCTAACTCCCATATAGTCCAAATCAAAGCTTGTGAGGTCAATCGAAGACCTAATTTCCGATTCTAAACAAGCTCTAGCCTATTGGGTAAAAATATAGCCTCTAATGAGGTGTCAGTAATGTACTTCCTCCCATTGGTCAAGATTGATTTTTATCCCATCTGGAGGTTATAGATCATGGATTGTATAACTTTTGACATCATTGATTGTATAATTTTTGACAGAGATAACCTGGGGGTCGTTATTCTTCTCCTTTACAGACCTTGGGTCGCATTGGCAAATTTTCGCTTGGCCGGTATTGCATTAGCAGCAGTGTCGCGGCGGCGGCGGCGGCGAGCGTCTGGGCCGTGGAGCGTGTCAGCCACTGACCGATACCGACCGTTACCTGCGGCCATACGGGCACAACGGGCAGCCGCTGGCGCTGGCCACTGGCACTGACCACTGTACTGGCACTACGGGCAGCCACTGGCCAGGGCACAACGGACAGCCGCTGGCGCTGGCCACTGGCACTGACCACTGTACCCGCACTACGGACAGCCACTGGCCTCTGTACTGGCCAGGGCACAACGGACAGCCACTGGCGCTGGCCACTAGCACTGACCACTGTACTGGCACTACGGACAGCCACTGGCCTCTGTACTGACCAGGGCACTAGGAAACAGCCACTGGCGCTAGCTGTCGGCGCCAACAACCTGCACTGCCCACTGTACTTGCCCTTTGGAGACGTTGGACAGTCACTAGCACTAGAACTGTCCACTGAACTGGTTATATGGGCACATCGGACACCGCTGACCCCAGCCACTATCACTAGGCTCTGTACTGGCCATACGAAGACGACGGAGTCACTGGCTCTATACACTGTACTGGTCATTCGGGGACGATGGGCTGTCACTGGCACTAGAACTGTCCACTGTACTGTCCACGGTACTGTGTACTGTACTGGTTATATGGGCACATCGGACACCGCTGACCCCAGCCACTAAAACATGAATATATCATCTCCACAAAAATGAAGACATGATCTCCAGAAGTAGGAAGGTAAGTAAGGAATTGTGGTCTTCCCTAGTATGCAAGACAGGTGTTACTGTTCAAAAGAATACACGAAGTGAATCTGCAATGCTTCATAATGTTCGGCAATGAATTGATTAAAATTCTGAGAGAACTGTGTAAGAAGACTTATTCCTCTGGCAAAAGTAAAGGAAAGCGACAATATTAAGCCTACTATTAACGATTACCACCAGCCTCTGTACTGGCCAAACGGGCACAACGGATTAATAAAAAAAAACAATTATAGCATTGATTAACCTGATTTGTAGTTAATCATCAAAGAGTTCCAAGATGTCCAAATTATATTGGATTCTGGTTTAAACATTTAAGTATAAATAGAAGCAACATCAAGAATAAATATTAAGGGTCGCTTTTTCCAAACTTGATTAACCTAAAAAAGAGGTTTAACCTCAGGTTAACCCTAGGTTAAACCACTTTTTTAGGTTAACCAAGTTTGGGGAAAGCGGCACTTTGAATTATTTATAGTACTATGTTTATTTTAATAGGCCAGACGGCCAGTGTTCTAAACACTAGAAGCGAAAGGAAAAGTCCAACAAATTAAGTAATAATTACAAATCCTTCGCTATTATGAATTTTAAAAATACGGAGAAAGTATGTGTCAGTTTCATGATATAGTTTATTTTCTTTATATCGATGTGTGATGTACACGGCTCATTCCCACACACGAGCAATTAGCTTATGTGGGAATTGTTATTTCACGCAATGTTTTATGCAAATGTTAAAAATTTTCTGGAAATAAATGTTATTTTGAATGGAATTGAATTGAACATTTTCTTTACTTTTGTTAGCGTACCTAATTAATTCCCGGAGTTTATGTCACCCATCATGATCGCTCTCTAGAACCGAGAAGAATCTTATGACCAAGTCAAACAAATACTACCAACACATAACGGGGGAATGCACCTACTTTGCTGCTTTACAGCGGCGACGGCCCAGTCACTCACCAGTAAAAGATAGCAATAATAACGAAAATAACCAGGATAGTGAGGCAGTTAAACGGCGACCAGGAAGTGAGGAAGTGAACCACATCCTGACCGCCACCCATGTCTTCCCTGGCCTACATTTCCCCTTTTCCCCTGTCCCGCAGTGATCCTCTGCAATTCTCTTGTCTCCTTTCCCCTTCTGAATCTTCTAGGTCTTTATGGCTGCATTGCTCTGCCTAATTAAAGTGACTGTTTGTAAATTAAGAGCTCTGTGAATTATGGTTTGTTGTAAAGCCCGGGATATATTATTACTACGGGGTTATTTATTTATTATGCAAGTTTAGTGTTTGTATGATTAATCTCCCAGAACCCTTAAAACGACAGTCGTTATTTTAACTTACTTGCTGTGAAATAATGACTGTGCAACAATTTTTTAGCTCACGAGTAAATTCGTGTGTCCAGTTTCAACTTCATTGATACATATAAATATGGGCATGAGCCTAATTTACAATTATAATTTTAGTAGTTGACGAATATTTATTGTAATTATAATGCAACGCTCTTTAGTTAAAAGACCCAAACACCTATTTCACGATATAAAATATCATGTACTATATTCATTTTCCACGTATACAGTTAAGTTTGTATGCAGCAGTTACCTAGATGATAGCTTTATGTAAAAACAACGCCACGGGTCACCAAACTTTAGACTAGTCCCTGTAAACCGTTATTATAACGAAAAGCATAAGTTTAAGTTGAGCCGTTGTCTAGGAGTGGCCGCAGAGGTCGTCAACTGGAATTCGAATTTACATAGAGCAAGAGGCGAGTCCGGCTGAGTCAAGGGTGCGTCAGCAAGTCATTCCTCT
This sequence comes from Flexamia atlantica, assembly GCA_035578135.1. NCBI lineage: Eukaryota > Metazoa > Arthropoda > Insecta > Hemiptera > Cicadellidae > Flexamia > Flexamia atlantica. The sequence continues at coordinate 6,461,078 of JAQJVK010000012.1, read as the reverse complement.
TTGGAAAACGGCCATCGCTTTGGGCATATTTAATTTGACATTCGTTTAAACTCACGTCACCGCTATATGTATCAACATAAAACCGCTCTGGGAGAGGCGCTCTGTGAGGATATATAATCTACTTTAGTACGAAGCCAGTTAATTTTCAAGTCAATTATCAGGCAATTAATTTTTTTATCAGTTGCACAGTTTATCACAATAATGTTCAAATTTGGTAAATCAGTGAGATGTAGAGGTATGTTAAGTATATATGTACAAGTTTTTATCAATACTAGATAGAAGGTCTGCGTAAAAATTAAGCAGTTCAATTTACTATAGATTAGTTGCAAGTACTTCCACAAGTTTCGCTAATAAAGCTGTGTTTACTCCCACCATCTAATTTACTTGTAAATCACAAAGAGAAATTACAAACTTTAAGTGCGTATTTGTCTTCCCCTCCATCAAAAAGCTGATTTCTTTCAAAAGCTTGACGCCGGGCTCTTTGAGACAAACACCGATCAATTGTTTAAATCGGTTCATATAACTGTAGAAATCTTTATCATATAAAAACTCTAGCGTAATATATCAGGAACGAGCTGCTGTGACTTATAGCCTGTTTATTTGTAATAAAATAAAGAACTATTGTCCTACTTGTTTACACGGCTTGACACTCTAACGGTATGATGAGTAATAAAAATAAAAACACAAATGAACTGTTACTAACAGTTATGATTTTATTGTAACTGTAAAATATATACAGTTACAACTAGGTTAATTAAAAACTCCTAATTACACCCAGCTTTAATCAACCAAATATAATAAATGCTGGCATGCAACGTATTATAATAATGATCCTCACAAGTTTCTTTTATAGAATAATACTAGATATACCCGCGGCTTCGCTCGATGAAAGGATAACAAATGTTTGGTTCGATTATACGTCATTTGTAATTTGCATTTTTACAAATTTCCAAGTAGACTGATGATGTCAATATTTTATCAACTATAGGTTTTTAAGCGCTTAATTACTAAAAGTTGTATCTCCATCCCAAATTGACATGAGATGATGAAATGTTTCCTCTCTTTTCCCCTCAAATGGTATGAATTGGCTACCATGTGCTACCATATTCTAATTTTTCAGTTAAGCCAAAAGAATACTGAAATTTCCTAGTTAATCTATTATTTAACCTATGATATTGGATTTATAATAGTTAAAATTAAAAAACTATCTACTTAAACCTATCGGTCAATTTGACATAAAAAAATAAGAGGCATATGATATATAACTGATGTAAATACTGCAAATTTAAATACCATAAAAGGGCGGACTTTATAGACCTAACATATCAATTTATTGTGTTTATTAATATACCAAAATTGTAAGAAAGAATATAGGCTACAACAAATGTGAAGGCCAAAAAATTGAGAAAACCTAATCCCCAAAATCTTTTTCAATCATATTGGAGATATGATTACTCGTTTAGCAGCTTGAGACGAAAAGTCAATGAAGAAATCGTATATTTGTTTGACAACCTAAATCGTTCTCGGCCAAACATCAAACCTTCCTAAAATTTTTAATTCAGAAAACCCCGGTTCTATAAGAATAACGTAATTATAAGTCCATGCAAACTTTAAATATTCTAGTTCAATTTTGCTTTTATATATATAAAGACAGAAGATATATTGCCAAACGAGCAAACAAGATTTATTAATTTAAGCGTTGTAAGAAGGTGTCCCCTAAATTTCAAGTTGCCACGCAGCAATAATTACACCATAAATATCTCTTTAATATGCAAAATAATGACTCTAATTAAGTTGATTACAAAATTATACTTAACTTCCCACAATTAAGCTTTGATTTAAGATGATTTTGGAGAACCTGTCTCCAATGGTCTCCGATAGACTAGTTTGGCTTATGAAAAGCACACAAGAATAGCTGGTGCTTAGGTACTTAGGTGCTGCAGTACTTAGCCGCTATTACACGTCTCAGATCGCCAGTGAGTCCGAACTGGTTTGCGTGAGGCAAATTGGAGGTTGTGAGAATCACAGGGCAGGCTGGCGGGCCCGGCGGGCATTGGCGGCATTAGCGGCATCGGCGGTAGCAGTAGCAGGGCCTCGGGGCGCGGTTACTGCAGCAACGGCGGGTGAATGGTTCTCATTCATTAGGAAGTTTATTGCACGGATAAGACGTGTTTGATTCGACCAGTGGCGGTCTGACGGCTCTGGGGACCTCGGCTTAACGCTGGTCGAAAATACAAGTGTTCCACCGTTCCACCTCCACTTTTTAAGTTTTGGGAACACTCAAAAATAAAGTTTTAAACACTATAATAATAAAAATATGTGACCTACTTCCAGTTGATTGATTTTTATTTCAACTATAGTTTGATTTTGAATCTTAAAGTCTATCATGCGAGTAAGCTCTGTTATTTAATATTAATTAAATTAGTTTTTCTTAAGTAATGCTGGACATGGAACAGTTGTTTTCCAGAGCAGTATGCACACAAATTTCTATATCCGAATATTCCAAATAAGTAATGTATCTTTTTAAGGAAAGTTGAATTATAACTGTATTCTTTAATGATATTTAAACAAAAAATAGTATTACGTGTAACCTGGCGACAATTGATTTATGTAACATCATAACGTCACTTTTATTTAGATGAAGAATGAAAATGAAACTGGATTTAGAATGCAAGTGTTCCATCTCCGTTCTTTCCTTGGTTTATATTAGTTCGTATTTTGGTTAGTGTAGAAAGTGACGATGTATGTGTTCTATCGCCGGAGGTAGAACACTTGCATCCCTTTTTTCTGTTGGAACAAAGAATTAATTTAAATTTTCTCATAAATCAGCTGTTTTCCAACATGTTCTGTGTTTCAACATTGATTAGCAGTGCAGAGTTCAAAATGATACCACATAGCTCAATTTTGCCAAAAAGTGGAGATGGAGGTGCTCGTTGAGAACACTCCTATTTTCACCCAGCGTTAAGTCCTTTGGAGGCCTTCTATACCAACACCCTAAAATACTTGAATTGCGATAAAGTATTTTATCTAATATGTTTGCAAGAAGTATGTTTTATATTGGTAAACTAAGCTATTGAAAGAATGTTCAATGGATTATTTTGATGCAAACAGTATTATGGTCAGACATAACGTGCCATAGTGGAGTTAGCCATGATGTAACTAACCCGATGATTTGATTAAACATTAAAAGTGAAGTGATAAGTTCGTTTAAGTATTTCCTAATTTGGTCAAACATATGCTCTTAGAACAGTGTAAAGATTATAACGATCGAAACAGTTTAGTAAAACCTCATCATGTCTTTTGCAAATATAACAAAATGCTTAGAAACATATGATTAAATTATTTATATTTTTCCCCTTCCTTACGTTTTTATTTCGAATGTAAGCTTTAAGAAAAGTATGAGAATTGAAGCTAAGAAAATTAAGAACCTTATTGATTTGTCTATATGGAGTTAAATAAAAGTTGGATGTTAATTCTTAAAAATAAAATTGTAAAGATGTAGAGAAAGTTGCGTTCAATATAAATGCTATTTATTAACTACACACCTCAAATTATTATTTGAGGTAAATTAGGTTTGAGGTTATTACCACAGTTAAAAAGATAAAAAAATAAAATAAAATAAAAGAAAAAAAAGAGAAAAAAAGATAAAAAGTAAAAAAGACCTTAAGCCTTTCGTGACTCCCTACTTCGGAAGTTCATGTTTACTTGGGTAATTGTAAACTGATTAGCTGCGATTCAAAGCACATCAGGCCGAATCAAAGGGACTTCAGAACTCGAGGGTCTCCGCAGCGCGGCTGCGAAACAGACGATAACCACTCCAACAAAAAAGAAATTCTACCTGTGCCTGCGTCAAGGACGTGGAAAGACGGTATAATACAACGGGGGTGTTTAGCACCTCTTCGACGACGCGTGTGGTTGATTGATTTATTGTAGGATCACATAAAATAAATATAATCCAACGTAAATGTTTCGTAAAAACTATTGTTTTATTTCATGTTGAACGTTTTAAAACGTTCTGATTTTCCACAAACAGTTTTGAAACCATGATGTAACAAAACCATGAGCTTTTCTTATCTCCCATATCAAAATCCTCAAATTACGATTGTATTTTACGTCCCCACATGATATATTTACGTTCTTGTAATACAAACACATATATTTTTTAAGAAGTTAAGGCATAATGCATTATGGATCACGATAACTTTCTTTCTTTATAAATAATGTAAAAAACTTTTACATTGTCAATATTTATGTATATTGATTATATTGTATTAAAAACTGTGACAATAACAATAGTTATCTTATTGGTTATTAACGCACTGATCGAATGAAAATACAAACTACTGTATTACAGCACAAAAACTCTGGTCGACTAATGCAGCCAGTATAGGTTTTGGTTGATCAATGTCCGACTTCAGACTCTACGATCACACAGAAGCTGCGAAAAAAATCCACCCAAAGGACTAAGAACCTCACTTGGTCTTGCTAGGTAAAAACCATACTTCCTGCTAGCCATTGAATACTCCAGCAGGAAGCCAAGACACTACTTATTCAACAATATCAAAACAGATCTAAAGTTTCTCAATTTGCAATTACACAGTGAGTAAACGCTTTTGCGAATGCTCATTTTATGAACCAAGTACCTGGTGACCGAGCCTTGCTCGGTGCTATTTCATATTTACCAGTTCATCCAGTTCCTATAAAGTATTTCAATGTCATAATTGATAAATAGAAACCTTTTTATTGCTCCATGGACTCTTCATCCCATTTGCTGTTTTTTCCCTTGATGGCTGTAGATTCCAAACAGCTGTTATGATTACTTCATTTGTTTACACTTTCCTTGTTTATTTTCGTTCTTATCACGGCAACCCATAAGGCCAATGTTAAAATTTTACAACTTAAAAATTCGATTTATTACGCTATTAGATTTTCTCTGGCCAAGTAATCTGCGTAAAAGACGTTTTTGAGTCATAAATTACTTATTTCCAGACTTTGAAGGAAATCCTCGGAGCCGTTTTTGAGATAAATGTGCAAGCATACAAGCATACAAGCAAGCAAGCACGATAACATTACTCATATAAGAGTATGGGATAAAACCTTCACGAGATCCGTCGTTTTACGATTTGCAGTTCTGCTTGTGTGGGTCTTAAGGCGTCATACACCAACCACAATATTTTACTGCCGCCTTCAACCATGACCTCGACCCCTAGACCACCCGTCCGTCAGTAACAGGAAATGGACACCTGGCCGCTCGGATGTGTCGACAGGAAGGAAGCTCCGTGTCCACAAGGCTGGGATCAGGACCGGTCCTTGCAACCGACCACCGACCAGTCGACCGGTCCGGTCGAGCACTGTTACAGCTACAGCCACCGAGCTATAAATAGCACTGGACACTTGGCGTCTGCCTCTTCGCTGAGACCTGATACTTTGTGAACTAGGAGAAGAAAGGGAGGTAACGGTTTGAGTTCTTGTGATCGCACTGAGCTATTTCTGGCTAGCTCTAACATTGATTAAGTTCGGTATGGATTTACAGGTCCTCAAGGACAAAGTTTAAAGTTTGTTGTAATTAGGCTTACCAAGTGAATACATGACTAATATTGTTATAATAAGTTAAAAGTCGTATGATAGCATTACGTACGTGTCTTGATTTAAGAGTACCTAATAAATCTCTAAGTTAACATTGAAAATAGCTCCTGTAAAATAGTTACGGTTTTGATTTGTTTCTCAATGAAATACAGAATACCTATTTCAATACTTGCATCAGAGTACCTGACCTCTGAAATAACTGATTCCTGTTTCGTTCTTAGGTGTTTTACACATTTTTGGGAATTTTTCGGTCTTCCCAGGGGGATTAAAGGGTAAACTTTCGTAAATGGTAATAACAATACGATTGAAAAGTATTCTAGAACTGGTTAAAATTTACGTAATAAAAACACCAATCATCTGTTCCAATGGTCGGAATTCCGGCGAACAATAATATAATATTTTTTGTATTATATATATTTACAAAAGATTTTTTCAACAAAATATTCTTATTAAATTACTTGTTTTATTAACTTTTTGAAATGTTTCGGCAATTTATGCCATGTTCAAAGATTATGCAATATACAGTTAATGTACCGATTGAATAATTTCGTATTTGGTATGGAAATTTAATTATTTTAAGTGTAATGTCAGAACATCATATATCTAGAATACCAGTCAGGTCAGATCTTAGGTAAATATCAAAACATAAACACGTTCTTCTCTTTCTAATCAATTTCTATCACAAAATCTTTGGTCAGCGATCCATGATAAAATTTCCCAAACGTAAAAAAATACAAATACTCACATATCAAATATTATGGTTCACTCGTCACGTACAAAATTTAAAACTTTACAAATCAACAAAATAAAACAATTATTAACTAACCATACATCTTTTATGTTTTAAATAACTTTTCTTATCTTTGTGCCACATCAAAATAACTTACATTTTTATCGTTGCCAGATCTAGTTGTCTCATACTTGATGAAACTAATTATTTTCGGCCCGTTGGACATTTATATTCACGGAGGTATGGAAGAAAGGACCGGATATAATACGATAGGTGAAGGTGAGACTTTGCGACATTTGATACGAGGTCGTTGCCCTCCTTGTTGCTGCACCGCCGCCTCTGTGCAGCAAGCCCTCGGTGTAGTATTTGTAACTAGAGTATAGAGGTTCTCTTAATTATCCATTTATCTATCCATGTATCAATCTATTTATTTGTCAATATATCTTTCTGTAAAATAATACAGGGTTTTTTTTAACGCGACCCTAATTTTATTTCATCAGTACCTAACAGACGTAAATGCATCAAGATCCCCGGATTTTACCCCGCTAGATTATTTTGTTTGGGGGTACATAAAAAGTTAGGCCTTCGAAAACAACCCACAGACCTAAAGGATATTCAGCAGCTGAAAATCATCATAATTAATTTAATACAAGAAATTGAAAGAGGTACTTCGAGACGTATTCAGGAATTTGATAGAGCACAACTTTATATGAATACCCATGGCGGATTGATTGAACACTTAATGTAAGCTAAATGTAATCAAATTGAAATAATAGTTTTTATAAAATGTAAATAGTAACAAAAAAATACTAATTTTATCCATATTATATATGCATTATTCAATCTTAAACATGGGTTGCGTTTACAAAAAAAAACAAACAAACAAAAAAACACCCTGTATTAAAAAGAAGAGTTTGTGGTCTTTGTGTGTGCGTCTGTCTTGTTCTGGTAAACCTAAATACTATAGGCCTGCTGAACCGATTGAGTATTTTTCAGGAATGTAAAACAGAAACCTGGCCAACGCTTGGCCTATTCACGTTCTTAAAAACCTTCGAGATTCGCCCTTAAGTGTTGTATACTATCGGGCTTCGGGGCGGTGTTGCACTATATTTTGAATAAAGTTTTGGTATTTTTGTTAGTTTTTATGTTGGTTCTAGAAGAACTATATTATTTTATATTTATGTAGCTAATCATACGAAGAACGGGTATTCTGCAGCTGGTTTCAGAAAGAACATTGCAGCTCGATTTTTATCAGCTAAAATAATTCCTAAATTTAATAATTTACCAAAGTGTCATGGTTTCAGATTTTAATTTCCTTAAAGATTTATAAAATAATTATAAATATGTATGATTTCTTAATAAATTTGTAATCATCCGTTCCCATGAATTGATATTTTCAATCGGATTACGTGTTAATTTGAGCATGGTTCTACGGTTTATTAATCAATCGCACCTATGCACGAAACATTGAAGTCTGAGTGGGTGTTTGTGCGGTATAAATAATCATTTAAACAATATCACATTTTTGATTTCTAATGGTTATTTTTTAATAACCATTACATGTTTAAGACTTTTAAAAGTTTGCTGTTTGTATTTTAATTGAATTTACTTTAACATATTGAAGTCAAATAATATAAAATCTGCCGAGCCTACATTATCGTTGCAAGACTTCAGTAACTCCATGCGTTCAAGTCTCTAGAGTTTGCGTTCTCCGTTTCAACCACGATTAACCACGATCTGCCAGTTGGTATCCTAAGAAACCATACCAGCAATTGAAAAATTGTTTTTATTTCCAAATAAAATCATCTATGGGATTAGCACTGCCACACAGTCCGTTAGTTTTAATAATCTACCACAAAATCTTGATACAAGCCCAACTGAGCAAACACGGAAGTCGAATAGGTCCTCTCACCATGGTCAAGCACGATTACGTGACACTCGATGGTGAATCTCTATTCCAAAATCACAGTACGAGCTACCAGCCCACGGAGGCGACACTACAAGCTACAAGGCACACGTCTCGTACCGGCTTGCAGGCGACACTACAAGCTACAAGGCACACGTCTTGTACCGGCATGCAGGCGACACGTCGCGTTCATGACCATGAGCTCCTTGCAGTATGACTCAAGCGGTCGTTGACTCTGGCTGATGTTCTCGCTGTAACCCGTGTTACACCTGTAGTTAGTGGTACACGACGCTGCCGCTAGGTGTGGAAACGTAGCATAATTTGTTACAAATTTTAAAATAATTGAATAACAAAATAAAATTGTTTACATCCTTTTTATTCTCGCAAGACCAGCAATTCCCAGCGTTAAAGTCGCTGTGCAAAATTTCTCAGGATTGAAAAGATTAACATTTTTAAATTTATAATCATGCTTCTAGCTACTACTGGGGTATATTCCAACGGTAGCTTAGCTCAAAAAATATAGAGCAATTGTTTAAAACGAAAAACCAAAGTAAACGAAATTGCGAATTGCATTACTATAAGAATTATTGTAAAAGGAATTTCAGAAAAATAACACCCTAAGCTTTTTACATTAAGATTCCTTTTGAAGAAGATTTGAATTGAAGAATAACAATTTTATTAAAAAAAACAGGGAATTTAAATAAAGGAGATTTTGCTAACTAATATTGCGATGATATGTTTATAAACTCCCTGCTGTATTATAAAGAAGAGTATGTGGTCTTTGTGTGTGCGTCTGTTTGTTTGTTCCGGTAAAACTAAAAATTTTACTGAACCGATTGAAAACTTTACAGAAATGTAGATAAGGAACCTGGCCAACACTAGGCATATTTACGTTCTCAAAACATCCTCGAAATTCGCCTCGAAGTGTTAAACGAATTAAATTTTCGTTAACATTTAACGAAAATTCGTTGGTGTTCTTTTCATTTGAAGTGTGTTTGTAAAAAAAACAATTTTTCCAACAAGTCGGTTTTTTCGATCTACAGAGGATTCATTGGGAACTGTAAAAATATTTTTTTCACTAATCAAGAAGAGTACTTTCTCTATTTTACTTGTTGCTTTTGGGGGACAAGAAATTTTCTTATTAAATCTTACATATTTTGCAATTTCTGTTTTCAAATATTTCTAAGGGGAATCGGTGAATTTCGCATATATCATTAGTGTTATTTGATGAACAGTAATTAATTAAAAACTAAATTAATTATATTTTTTCAAGAAAAATAATTAAAATTGGTATTTAGTGAAAGTAATATCATAATTGATTATTTATATGCTAAAAAGGTCAGTACTAATTTTTTTTTCAAAATATGCATTGAGAAAAATTTAACTGATCAATAAGTTATTCAATCGTTCAATGACTTTTAATTTTCTGCTTTAACTCATCCTAAAAGCAGAAAACGATCGTATAGTGTTCGAATAAATAAATAAAGGTTAAATGGACTTTTATCAACATTAACAATTGATAAAACATTCCATACTGAGCAGGCCTTCCGGAGGAAGGTAGGGATTAAATCGAGCCAAACATCTATAAATTATATTTCGTCTAAGTGATAACAAACAAAATAATTTTAATAGTCCATTTTACCAACATTCTCAATCCTATTTGACTTTTATAGTTTCTTTTTTCAACAGTAATAAACTCGTTATTAGTTTTATAAACACCTAAAATTAGCTACCTCGTAGTGTGCCAACCAGGGATTTAATTAATATTTTTATGAAAAATTTGAAATAAAATCACTAATAAAGATGAAATATTTTTAATAAAATCCTTACCTTTACATGAGGTGTTATAAAAAACTCTTTTCCTACATTAACTATAAGGTAAAAAACCAGAACAAACTCTCTAATAAAGCAACATAAAAATATGCCAAACTAAACAAACCTGTCATTAAATGGGAATACACTACTTTAACTTTGCTGATACAGTGGGCTTTTGTATTACGTTTTGTTCGCAACGAAAATTATCTAGTAAATGAGAGAAGAATAAATATTGCAATAAAAACTAAACAACAACATAAATTCTATATAAACTAAGTTAAGTTTGTGTCAAAATTAATCGTTTGAATCGTATTATAACTTGAAAGGAATAGTCAAAATTTTCTGCGATATTATGATTAAATTTTAATAAACATTTCGAATACCTCTCCAATTTACTTTGTCAGAATGTTTGTTATGTGAAGTTGCATACAACTAGCAGAATGAAATACGGCCAGGTTGAACCTGAACCATAATAAATTTACTTTATCAAAATGCTAATGACAAATTATACGAAATTTAAGATTTACGTAAACAATATGAAAAATCTAATTTATAATGAATCCTAATTGCATTATAGTGAGAAGTGCATCCTATTCATGCATTCGCCCAAGTTTGACCCCATTACTAATAGAGCCTTTTACGAGGTAATTTTCTATTTCAAAGTATTCATACAACAATAAAAATTCTTCACAGTAAAATTATGACGAAATCCACAACATCTTCACATAAAAAGTCAACCTCTAAGGATTCTGCTCCTTGAATATTTTTAAGCTGTTCCCACATTAAGCCTGCTCGATTCCTGACAGGATCGAAACTGGGTCCAGTTGGCATTTGTCATTGGGCTATGAATAAATTATGCTATCTAAGACAAGGTCGCTGTTAGGTAGTAGGCCTAACATGACCCGGGTTTAGACCGTTCCCGATCAAAACGTTAAAAAACGCCACTGGCGTTGAAATACTCGGGGACAAAAAGAAAAAATTGTTAATTTTTAATTACTGGTATAAAAAGTACTCACTTCGGTGCTGCTTTGTAGCCCGGTAGCTGTATGTATATGTAGATGGGGTAGGTGAGACGGTGCGGTGGGCGACACTAGCGCGGACTGCGGTCTACACACGACACTCGCGGTGGCTGGCGAGCGACTGGTCCCCGTCCGCGCTGAGCGATAGTTTTATGTTTCTGAACGCGGCGCCCTCATTGGCCCAGCCGCCCACGACTGCTTGGTTCAGGGGTTCAGGGCTTGCTCTTGCGTTCAGCAAATTTTGTCTTGTTTATTGTTAATTGTTTAATTATTGTTACGGGGGGTATACATTTTGAGGACCACGTTATGGTTTACGAATTTAGTTTATGAATATTGTATTATGTCTATTTGTTCGCTAACGTTTTTTAATAAATTTTATAAATAAGTTAAAATATTTTATTTAATCTTTGATAAGTTTTAATTTTATTAAAAATATATTAAAATAACATCAAAATAGATATATTTACAAACCAGTGTACCATAATATAAATTGAGCTAATTAAAAATGTTCCATAGTTACATATAATTATAGTTAAATTTTTAATTTATACTTTAACATAGTAGGGGATTCCACTGTTATAATTAAAAGCGAGATCGAATTTATAAAATTAATATTTAACTAACTTGCTCAAACGCTAACTGTAAAAACAAGCAAATAATGGTTAACACGGAAACGCATATGCGTCAAATATGTATGACTGTAATCTTTAACTCTGTTAATACCTCTCCGCTTCATAGGGGCAGTTATTTTATGTATTAAATATCTTATTGATGACACAATGTACGAGTAAGCGACTCAAAATGAAATAAGGTTTTTATAACCAGTGGCATCTGAAGTCCCCTTAAGTTTCTTGTCTCAAAATTGTATTCCTTTCACAAAATACATATGATTACATAAGAAATCAAATTATAGGACAATGATTATTACATTCAATTTAATTTAAATTCAATTTAAACCAGATAACAATGAACTTTAATTAGTTTCCTTCAAATGAAGAATTAAAATACGGGTGAATGATAAATCAAGCCGAAAACAAACTAAAATATTATAAAAATGTAATAATGTTACAGAAAATATATCCCATATCCTACACTCTTATACGAGCAATGTTATCGTATAAGAGTGTAGCTTGCTTGCTTGTTTGCACCGGTGCACCGAAACTGGGCTCCAAAATTGAATCCGCAAAAGGGTCCACTAATCCCTGCACCGAAACTGGGCTTCTAGCCTGCGCAGGTACTTGACCGTGCGTGCGGCGTAATGACTGTGGAATGTCACCTGAATTCAGCGAACAAGCAGTCCCTGCCACCCCTGCTAACCCCCGCCCCCGCAGTCACTTGTTAAACTTGAGAGCAGTTACATCGCGATGACAAACAGTACCAAGTGATCTCCAATTTTGTATAGTTTTTAAGTTAATACAGTAGTGTTGTTAGTGTTGTTTAATATTTTAAGTAAATAGTGTTAATAGTGTTGTTTGATATGTTTTAAGTAACAAGTCAAAGAGGGGAGGAGAACATTGTTAAGGACAAATTTGTTCATCGTTCGTTGGGTACATTGAAAAGTGGTGAAGAGCGGTAGCACTGCTGTAATAGTAAATGTACGACGAGACTACACACCCTGGACGAGACTGTACACCCTAACATTTATATATTTTTGAAAACCTTAAAATCAGTGTAAATTGACTCCTACGTAAGACTAAACAGTGCGTCCAATTCTGAAGTGCTGAAAAGTCGGAAGAAAACATGTTTGCGTCAGGACTTTATCAAGAATAAAAATATTCAGCTGAAGAATAGCCACATTGACCTTATGTCATTCACAACATGTATTGGATCTAAATCGTCACCAAATGTTTGATGAAAATAAATGCATGATGTTTCAATTGTGTTAATGTTTTCTTTCTCCTTTGGCGATCCACCCGCGGGAGTTCTAGGAAGTGCCGGAGCCCAGTTTCGGTGCACCTCTGAGGGGCCTGGGAGGCTTGGAGCCCAGATTCGGCGTCTACCTGGTTTTTGGAGCCCAGTTTCGGTGCGCCCGTTTGCACAACGATCTCAAGAACGGCTCCGAGCATTTCCTTCAAAGGCTGGAAATAAGTAATTTATGACCCAAAAACGTATTTTATGCAAATTACTTGGCCGGAGAAAATCTATTAACGTAATCAATCGATTTTAAAAGTTGTAAAATTTTAACATTGGCCTTATGGGTTGCCGTGATGGCAACGAAAATAAACAAGAAAACAAAATGAAGCGTGAACAAATGAAGTAATCATAACAGCTGTTTGGAATCTACAGCCATCAAAAGAAAATACAGCGAGTGGGATGAAGAGTTCATGGAGCAATAAAAAAGGTTCATTGAAATATTTTATAGTAACTGGATGAACTAGTAAACATAAAATAACACCGAGCAAGGCTCGGTCCACCAGGTACTAATGTGATTACATGTGATATACATTTTTTCATAACGTTTCAAGTTGAATTTTGGTGCGGTTACTGCGGGGTTCTTGTATTACTTCGGTGTTGCTCCCAGTGACTTTAACGGTGGGTTTGTAATAGGATTTGACTAACATTCCGTAAAATGGCAGTTGGTTATTTTCATTTTGACAACTTTGAATTCACGAGCATAAGTTATTTCAATGGTGTTTTACCACATAAAGCAAAGTGTAAAATTTATGGGATATATTTAATAAATTAGCGTCTACCTGATGCTATGTAACTATGTACATGAGTTCAAATAAATTGCGGCGTGATTGACTCTGGGTTGTTACACTGAGAAAAAAGTCTAGTGGTAGACTACAGAAATAAAGAGGGAACCTCATTAAATCTTGTGCTTACCTTGCCGGATGCCATTCTTGAGGCTGCCTCCAGCCTTGGCTAGTGTAAGGACTCCAGCCACATCTTGTGTGCGCCACAAGCCATCTTTGGCTGTAATTGTGATGTCATAACTTAATGACGTCACTACTATATCCTTAATTCTTGAGGTAACAAGCATACTGGACTGGTGTGTGTTCCACTCTGACTAGTTATAGACTCAGTACTGTCTAGTGCCAGACCCCAGCCAGCCAGCAGCTACCTCTCTTTGCGTCTGGTGTCGTTCCAACCTGGATAGTTGCAGCCCCATTACTGTCTAGTGCCAGACCCCAGCAAGCTAGTAGCCACCTCTATTTGTGTCAGGTGTCGTTCCACCCTGGATAGTTGCAGCCCCAGTACTATCTAGTGCCAGACCCCAGCAAGCTAGTGGCCACCTCTCTTTGAGTCTGGTGTCGTTCCACCCTGGATAGTTGCAGCCCCATTACTGTCTAGTGCCCGACCACAGATAGCTAGTGGCCACCTCTCTATGTGTCTGGTGTCGTTCCACCCTGTATAGTTGCAGCACCATTACTGTCTAGTGCCCGACCACAGATAGCTAGTGGCCACCTCTCTTTGAGTCTGGTGTCGTTCCACCCTGGATAGTTGCAGCCCCATTACTGTCTAGTGCCAGACCCCAGCAAGCTAGTGGCCACCTCTCTTTGCGTCTGGTGTGCGTTCCACCCTTGATAGTTGTAGCCCCAGTACTGACTAGTTCCAGACCCCAGCTAGCTCTTCTCGTGTCGTCAGCGGGTTGGTTCCATCGATTAAAATTGATTTAGCCCACAAATCGGCCACAGATGTAGGACTTAGAATCAGACTCCCGCCTAATGCTTCAGTATCAACCTTTCTGTCTAAGCCAGTTTTGATTTTATTCTTAATCCAAAGATTAAATTTTTTTTTCTAAATTTCTGCTAGTTTAATTATATGTATACCAAAAGCGTCATAATTTTGTTAAAGAGTTACTGTTACGTTAAAAAAACTGGCTTGTTTGAAATGGTAAATAAGATATAGGAACAAGGGGCGAGTTGTGATTCAAAGAACTGTATCTGCAGTTCGCTTCTGGGCTGATTTATTTTTTACTTTACACAACACACAGAGGCAGAAAGAGGTGGTAGCTGCTAGCAGATCGGATCTGGAACTAGGTAGTGTTATGGCTACAACTATTGTGGCAAAATTCAACATTTCAAAAATAAAAGGATGATCTCATTAGAAGACTAATTTGATGATATGGATTTTGGTTCCAAGCTGGCTCTTGCTTTTAATATTATGATTAGAGACATATACCACAAGACTTATTTTCATTTTGATTGTTTCAAGTAAAGCAAATCTTCAGCTTTTTAAAAATACTCAGTACAGCTTCGAAGATAATTACAACAGATTATCTGATATATTATATAATTTAATAATCAACCAAACATTATAAAAATATAATCATTTGAGGAGTTAAATTTTGAACAAAATAGGACAAGTATGTGTCATTATAAACTTTTACAATTTCTAGTGCAACATTTTGAAGGGTACCAGATGCTTCATTGTTAAAGCTAGTATTTAATAAATAGTATAGTATATGCCAAGATGAAACTGCAATCAAAGACTTATTTAAGTAATGAAAATATTATTAAAACTTGTGTAATTTGAATACTGAATTTCATTTAATATAAATACATTTTCCATAAACGGTTAATTTGAATGTATAGGCTAAATAAAATATTTGAGACTCCAATTGTAACAAATTTATTAATTGTAATTAAAACGAGTACAAATCAAGAACAATGAATTAATAATAATGATGGCTGTAATAATAATATTCCCTTAACCATAACTATTACTGACAAAACATTATGTAACTGCTGCAAACATGTTGGTTTCAGGAGGGGGTTCCAAACCTACACAACTGCTTGCTCCTCCCTCAAGACTAATTTTAACTTTAAAATTTGGTACCCAGCCTCAACTGCTCAACCAAAGTCTTGATTTATAGCTCATTTGAAAGAGAAAAACTATTTATGATTCCAGTTATCAGATTTTCGATATCGCTTTAGGTTTAAATGTAAAATATAAAAATAATGATTAATTGTATTTTTATAAATTGTATTAGTTGTAATATCAAGGGAAGGATATCACTGGAATATCTGGATAATTTTGTTTAAATTATCCAGATATTAAATATACTATCGTTTAAATGAGCTAGCTATAAATCAAATATTTTGGTTGAGCGGTTGAGGCTGTATTGGATTTGAAAATTTGGGAGGAGCACTTACGAATGTGAAGTTTCTCGTTACTGGAACCCTCTCTTAAAAAATACTATACAAAAATATTAACTACAGTGTTACAGGCAATTATAGCTACTGTCATGATTAAAATAAAAGTATTATGCTTTAACAAAAGCTGTTACAGTAGGCCCTACTTGCAATATTATCAGCATTAAAATAATTAAGAAAACATAAAATGCAAGAATATTAGGTAACAGTTTTAGACACTACATCCATTAAAATTAAGCTTGAGAAAACCCCTTAACTGTTCTGGCCACAGTAGGCCGACTATTATAGTACTGACAATTTTATAACTGCTGCTTAAAAGTCATAAATAATCGAAAAGTCACAACTAATCACTACTTTGCTCTGTTTCATATCTTCACAACTCCCTACCATAATTATAAAAGGCTGAAGTGTGGGACCATACCGTACATATTTCCGTTTTATCTCCTGCACCGCAGCCAAAATGTTTGTTTCACGTGAAAGAAATGAATTTCCTGTTTCGAAGACTTGTTCAGTCCTTTTCCATGTATCTTGCTAATTGTCCTCGTGTACAGAAGATAGTTAAGTAGAAGCAGGATGGCCACACTTGATTGAGAACTATCCTCTGGAAAAAGGGCAGACATACCTGTAATAATTTTTATATACCAACATGATAGCAACATGTTTTTTTGTTTGTAATGCACCATAATAGTTTTGTAAGACTGGTTGGGTGCCCTGCCAGAGGTCTGAGGGACTGAGGGAGGTTATTGAAAATGGCAAAGCACCCGGCATTATAATTTTCAAATGTTGTAAAAATTGTTAATAGCCCACCGGAAATATGTCATCAAATTATTATTTTTTTAACTATAGGGCTTACTGTTTTTTCTTTACAGTTTTATTTATAAATCTGAAAAATTACATTAAAAATTTTACCGGGTGTCCCATAATAACCCCCCCCCCATCTTTTTCCTATATTTTTCTAATTTCAATCCCTCACCCCCCCCCCCAAACATTGTTGGGTAGTTAATACTTCATTTTGAGTAGGTACCCAATTTCGGCCGCCATCTTGGATCCGCCATATTGGATCCAAAATATATTTTTCAAATGTAAAAGTGGAGTTGTGACCCATCATTTTACGCTAGATTTTTTCACTAATTACAATGCCGCAATCTGTTTTTTAATATCTCGATTGGTTCTTAAGATATGATTACTTTAAATTTTATTAATACTAAAAATTTATTTATTTTCAACCAATTTAAGCATTACAAATTGATAAAATAGGCTAATTTTTAGTTTTTGAAAAATTCATATTTTTTGAAATGTTTATTAGAAATTTATTAATATCTTGAAAACTAAACATGATAATTAAAAACGGGTTGCGGCATTGAATTCGGCGTAAAAATCTAGATTGAAATGATGGGTCACAACACTATATTCATATTTGAAATAACTTACCTCATTTCAAAATGGCGGATCCAAGATGGAGGCCAAAACATTTACCTTGGAGAAAGTTAAGTGGAAATAATTCAACAATGACTGGTGGTGGTTATTCGTCACTATCTAGCATTATTTTGTGGTTATGGCCTATTTGATCAATTTTTAATGTTTGAATTGGTTGAAAATAAATAAATTTAAAGTATTCATATCATGAGAACCAATTGAGATATTAAAAAACTAATTGCGGAGTTATAGTCAGTGAAAAAATCTAGCATGAAATAATGGGTCACGACATTATATTTTACATTTGGAAAAATATTTTTGATCCAATATGGCGGATCCAAGATGGCTGCCAAAATTGGGTACCTAATCAGAATGAAGTATTAACCACCCAACAATGTTTGGGGGTTGTGTGTGATTGATATTTGAAAAATATAGGAAAAAGTTGGGGGGGAATGTTATAGGACACCCGGTATATTACATTGGGGAAATGTTGCATTTATTAAATAATAATATATGTAATAAAGGCAATTTTGATAAAAAAAAGTAACAACAAATTAAATGTGTGACATCTACAATTTTAAATTTTTCAAAACAAATACATTCAATGCCGTTTGATTAATGATTCTTCAATTACTTTGAAAAACGTAGTGTCTTTTTGCTTGTAAAAAAAACAATTTTACACGTTGAAAACCCAGAGTAAACGCCCTCCCAATGTTCTTATGATTTAGCTAATCCCAAATTTATAATTTTAAATTTTTAGTCGAAATTGTCATTAATGATAACTTTATATTAAGTCGATGTTATATTATTACCTGATGCAATGGTTTTAAGATGTTTTATTGCCTGTTTCCTGTCCTTATCCCTAGTTTGTTGTTCCTTGGTATTTGCTATAGTCAGGATTTTATTCCTGTACGCTGTGATATTGTTTGAAAGACTTCTCTTTTTCGGGATGGAGATGGTCAAAATCTTGAAGAAACTGGAAACATACAAAGTTTATTTAAAAAGAGTTTTTTAGCTGTTTATAGAAAATTGTATGTATTCTTGAAAGGAGAATTTATTCTTAATGGAGTTTAAGTGAAAAAATTAATAAGGTTCGAACCATAAACTTTGGCCAGAATTATCTCCCCATTATTATAATCCTATAAGCCTACTTTCTGAAAAATTGCAAATATTATTTATTTTTCTCATTAACTAAATTAAATTACGTTTGCCAGTATATGCTGTTATGTCATTACAAAGGGGGGGGGGGCAAAGGGGGCAGATTGCCCCGGACCATAAAAGAACGGGGCCACATTTTCAGCTGAGTATTTTTAATTTCTTTCATCATAGTAATTAATTCTTTAAATATATTTCAAAAAACCGTCTATATTTTTGATTGCAAACAAAGAAAACCAAGTTGATAGCGCCATGGTTCCGAAAATTCAACCCTTGTTTGGTGTACTCAAATAAATTGCATTATTTTATAGGCCTATTTTGTACAATTCTAAGACATATTGGCAAATATATGTAGAAATACCTTTAAATTGAAACCTCAAATATTAAACTCCTTCCAGCCGTTCTTGAGTTATGACTATGAAAAGAAATCCCCTCGCCTTAGGGGTATTCCAAGCCTACAAGTTTTTTTCAAACTCCGTAAGGTCTTAACTTGGGTACAAGTCTGTGGGAGTTAACACGTTGGTCCGAAATGGCTAATTATTTTATAATTTATCCATCACTGGAGACATATTAAGTTACTTAGTTGAAATAATATGGTTTTATCAAGTGACGTATATTAACTTCACTTAACAAGTGGTGGTATTTAAATCAATCATGTTGTCTAAAAAAAACACAAAGAATTTATTTGAGGAAATATTGAAAATCATTTCAAATTTCAGTCGCCTACTCGGTTTAGTTTATTTAATGTAAAGATCCAGATTCGAACACATTAACAAATGAACAGTACTGACAGGATAAAACTTAAAAATCCTTTTGAAAACAAAGTAAACATCAATACATAATTTCAACCACTTCTCTGCTAGGCACCTCTACGCTGGCAAGTGCCACTGTCAGTCGTCAGTGCTGCCAGCATAAAAGTATCATTAAAATCAAAAATTATCTTCAGATTATTTTTAAAATTCACCTTTCTCATTAATGTCCTTTGTACATTGTAAATGACTTTACAAAATTATTTCAAAATTACCCTTTGTTATTTGGGAATGACTTTATAAAATTAATTCGAAATTATGTCAATGAATACAAGACAAACATTTACGTCTGGCAGAAACCATATTTTGTTTGATGTGCTATGTTGAAACGTCAAAACAAATTTAATAATCCTGAATAATATTAAAAATTACACCCAGAATAGAACTTAAAACATTGTGGGCATGCCAAACAACATTTGGATCAAACCACAAAAATGTAAAAGTACGATAATCGTACGTTGGAACACACTACATTAACTTGACTTTATCGTTATGTCCCCATCACCCTGAAATTTTACCAAGCCCGCAAATATAATTGAACGATTTAACTGAGGAAGTATTTTTCAAATCGGCTAAATTTATAGGGCCTATAGTCAGTCAATGGGTAGATATGTGATCTCATGACATTTTATTATGACATTATTGACTAAACAATACGGTAACTTTTATTGCCATAAAACTCAAACTCACCGGTAAAAATCTGTTGTAAGACAAGGAGGCCCCAATCCTGCAGGAGGCGTGAAGTTTCTTCACCCATTATTCACAAAGGAAACAAAGAAACAAGTCACTATAATAAACAGTCCAACCAGTTACACCAACAACTCACTCAGGACTGCATGGGTCGAAGATTAGGGGTATGACGCTGTCATCAGTGTGATTGCGCATGCGCGGACACTTGTCAGGCACAAGGACTGTTAGAGCCGACCCTCTGGTTGGCTGGGGTACGCTGCAAACCCCAGCCTTGGAAGTGCGTCGCGTCTATACGCTAGGGTCCCTCACAAACATTTTGTTTTTTGCCACATGACATTCTATATGTGACTACCACAATGCGCGCCTGGTTTTAGGCAGAGGAATACAAAATATCTAGGGCATTGAACGAGCACTAGTACGGGCTGGGGCTAAGTGTGACGTCACTGATTTCATCACACTAGCATTGCTAGTGTCCGCAACATTTGTTTATTGTTAACCCCTAGATTCTAGTCTGGACTGTTTTAACATTACACTGCTAGGAACGGACCAAAGCCAAATTGGAGATGTAATGTGTGTGACTCCAGACCACATTGGTTTGCCGCATGTCGCTGGTTGTAGCGCCAAGAATCATGCGAAATCAACATTTACTTGCAATCTGGAGCTCTGATTTTTCTCAGTGTACGGATGTTATATAGTAAATTCAAAAGAAATAATTTGTACCTGTCACTTATTTATACTTTTAGATTTTTATTTTATTTAAATATCAGCTCATGCAGATTTTCATCACACGGTGTTTTTTAGGACACGAGGCTTATCATTAAATAAAACATTTTCAATGTTACGAGCCAATTTTGTTAATTATTTATTTCTAATCTTTATAGTTTTAACTACAGCAACCAAAATTCTTTACTTCTGTTCAAGATACAATCAATATATCATTCATTCCCTTTCTGTCTTGACATGCGTTAAGTTTTCCATCGAATCGCAGGTTGCGGACTAATTGTACAATTGAATCTGCTCATTTAATTTTAAATTCAAATACAATTGAATATTTTTGTAAACATATTCGGAAAAAAGTTGATAGCGTAAGCAATGAAAACTACAAGATTCGCACTTTGTAAAGATGAACGTAAAAAATCTCAATAAACAAATTTAGCGCAGCAGGGTATTTTTTAATTGTAAATCCTCAATCTTATACATATATTCTCGTTACATAACTGAAACGTTTTTAACTGTGAAACTTAAAAACTTGCTCTTTCCCCTCGAAAAAACTTAGCAACCACGAAAGTTGCACAGTAGGTCAGATGCCACGACCACCATTGAAACCCCCAATAAGGAAAAAAACCCTGATTCGATGAAGTGGGTTTTCAGGTAAACCGTGACAACTTTAACAATAAAACCTGCATGTCAACAAGCAAAGATGAGATATTCGTGTCGCAACTGTGTGAACGAGTAGGAGGAAGCGAGGAAGTGGAAGTAGGCAAATAGACGGAAACACGTGCGCTACTGAACGTGGACTCCCTTACTGTACTTTTATTAACCCGCTGATCCACTTCTCTACCATCATGCATAAACTGCACTCGCCAGCTGCTGGTTAGTTGCAGTACCGTCCGAACTGATAACCGACGACGTTTGCGTTGTGGCCAACAACCTTAAGTTTTATAGACTGATAATCTCGTTCTAAAACAGTATACAGGGCTCGGCAAAAGTCTAGAATATATTAAATAACGTTTATATTATTTTGCAGAAAGTAATGAAACTTAACAGTTGTGTATCTATTTTTCGCATGATGAGGGGACGGCACACACTGGAAGTCTTGAAATTCTTAAATGTAAGCATACCTCGAGTTTTCCCTTTTTTAAAGATCATAATTAGTAGATAATAACAGTGCAAACCGCACCTCAAAAGGTTTATCCAATCAGAAGTAACAGCTCCTCAAAGATTTAAATGTTGGCCATTAAAAAAAGGATAAAAGTCTAATTGCTAATAAATCACTCGTAACGATGTAGTTTGGCTTTAGATACACGTATTTCTCATTAATAAGGATAATTTTACATATTAAAAATCTACAATTACAAATTACATTGTCTCTAATGTTTTATAAGTAATTAGACTGTTTTCCTTACTTTTGCCTTAGAGTTTAATGGCCAACATTAAAAATCTTTGAGGAGCTGTAACTTCTGAATGGATAAACTTTTTGAGACGCGGTTCGAGCTATTTTGATCTACTAATTAAGACTAATACTTCTATTTATGACTGATACACAACTGCAAAGTTTCATTATATTGAGCAAAATAATATATAAGTCATTTCATATATATGTTCCACACTTTTGCCGAACCCTGTATTTCATTACTAGACCCTCAAGTGACGCTTTTCGTACCAGGTCAAGTTTTACGTTGAAAGATACCTTCAAAAGAGGCTTTGATCTTGTTCTTGATATTTAAAACGACAAGCTGATTTTATGTTTCATTCATGTTAGGTTAGCAACGGTGAACAACAGTTGCATGTCGGTGAACAACTACCGACATGCAATAGTTTATCGAACGCATTAAACTACCGACTGGTAAAATGAGCGAGCTTGACAAAACGATTAAATCGACAACAATGCCATCAATTGCAATTGATAGTAATAACCGATAACCACTCTCGATGCATTCGATAGCTCGCCATCGACGCTGACGAACACACGTTTATAATAATTGTAGTACATTATAAACGAACAGCTGACGTCCTCGACATCAGCTGATTCTTTTTCTCTCTAGGGCGAAAAAGAGCTTCTTTCGACCCGCAACACATGTAATGAATTCTACCGTTTTCTCAGCGGTATAGAAAAGGGGAACTATGACTCTCGTGTTGGCAGCCACATTGTCATTACCTAAATACCAGCAGACATACATTGAATGAAAAATTGACAAGGATTGAGGGGGAACTTTCGATGATTTGACGTCTTCAAAACAAAAACGATCAAAATTAAAATTATGATAAAATGTTTAAGTATTTTCATCTGAGGTTTATTTACAAAATATCTTCCCATAAGGCTTCACTTTTCAGATGAAAAATGTAGTTTCTTATAGCTAGCATTTTTTGACCTTATTATGGGCCCGATGAGTTGCCTTACCGTTTTCGTAATAACAACGAAATGTAAGCGAATCAAGTCACATTTTTACGCAGCAAGGAATAGAAACAAAACTAATATTTTTTTGTGGTTGAACTTCGACCAATATGTGATATATAATAAGGAGGGATTTAATGAAAAAGCACAGTTGTTGATGAGGTTAAACTTACAAAGACTTATCACTAATATTTTTTTTCGATCGATCTTAAAAACTTAGTCAATGACTCCACTAAAGCTTCGTTCTTTTGTTTATTCTCTGTGACTAACTGCATTTTCACGTTTGTTAATCTAATGCGCTTCTTCGGGGATCGAAAGACCTTCGATTCAGCATGGGTTCACTCAGTCAAATCTGAGCCCTAAGAGTAAAAAACAGGCATTATATCATCCGGGAGGAGTGTTATGTAATAGGCTACGTGGATTTGGTGACTTGAGGAAAAGTTCCCTCGAAAATAAATTAACTGAGATATATTCCTGAAATTGTAACTGCACTCTCCCCAATGTTTGTTCGCCGCGCTACCTGAACTCTCAAAAACTTAACTTTCATGCATTTTCAATGGTACAGTATTCATCAAAGTAATTTAGGACATTACTTATAAACTAATAGGCCGACATTTCCAGAGTTAAACATTTTTAGAATTTAAAATAAAATAAAAACAAAGAGCCTTATCATCTTTTGATTCTATTTTGCGAACATTTGTCATTACTTATTGGTAAAATAGGTTTCACGATTTTCGGAATCTGGAACTTGATCCAGATTAACGAAACGTAAAAAGATGAGTGGCTGTGTATTATACTAATCTTGTTATGTTCTATTTATATAACAGATCCCGAAAAGTCATAAAACATGTTTTTACTAACCAGTTGTGGCACATGTCCGCAAAAGTCACAATCAAAACATATAAGCTCGCCATCAACAACAATGAATTTGAAACAAAGAAGCTTATAAACATCAACTAACTAAGATATGATATGGTGATTTTTACAAAAAACAGTAAAATAATATAACAATTATAATAGTGACATGGACTCCTGTGTAACCTTATCTTATTGGTCATGCATGCATTCTTCGGTTACCAGTTCGGTTCTTTAATTAAAAGAATGTCAGCGATTACGACCTGAACGCACTTGACAAGAGGCTGTCTTTGTGAGAACTATCTTCCCCATTCCTCCGCTATCACAAAGCGATCTAATTATGTGAGAACAAGTGGAACGTCTTTTCAGTTGCACTGTTTGTACAAGGCAAGACAAGGGTAATCAATTACGTCCTTTTCCTTTAATCGTCTCGGTTGACGCCGCATCAGCGCAATCTGTCGGTGTAACAGTAAAACTGCATTTATCACAGAACCGACCGATCGGTCTAATTGCGTTCAGGTTTATCTGTCTCTAAGACTGAACAGAAACCAAGACAGAGTAGGTAAAGATGCTTCAGGTATGTTCGCATCAATCTAGGAAACATCAATGTTTTGGGTTAAATATGATTTAAAGGAAAATGTTAATCAATTGTTGATCTATGTTGTTAGTTATTGCGATATTTTGGTTCGAATGTACCGTTATCTGAAAATTACCTCATCTAAATGAGGTGATTAAAGGTGGCATTAAATTACTTTATTGCCTAAGCTTTGTTATTGTACTAATTTAAATAATGAGAATGAAATGTCATCAGCTATTCATTTTAATCTATTGGCCTATATTAATAGACAAGCATTTTCGTAATTTGATTTTTGTAATCCCTTTTTTCAGCTTCTTTGCAACATAGCGAAAATATAGGTACACCGATAGAATTGTATTTTACTGTAGATGTACACAGTCCCATTGACATTTATATTGATATGTATAAATTCGCGAATTTTAAATTTCAAAAAGTTAATATTGGCTTTCTGAGTTTCCAAGTTGATGATGGAATAACAACAAAATGTTAAGGCGGGTTGACACGGTCCGAGTAGCGTCCGATTAATCTCGGACCTAACTAATTTCATCATATGTAGCTGTTATCACATGCTTCTTTACTGAGTTAAGATTAGACGTAGACATGCACCGTACATGTGATCGTAAGACGTGGGTAAAATATACTTTGTTTTTCTGTTAACTGATGAAATATAAAACCAAAACAATAACAAACAAAAGTATGCACGTCATGATCAACTGATTAATAGTTTTTTTTTTTTTTTGTTTTCAGCAGTATGTTAGATTTTTTTAATTTCGTGAATGTGAAATGTTTGCCCGTTATGTGAAATTAATTGTTTTTCTATGTTATTTTGTTGTAAACGTAAGAAGTAACATTCACGTGTTAGCAGAACTTCAATCTCATTAACTTAACGGTGTTTTCAATAGTATTTAAAAATAATATATTTCGTGAACAACAGAACTCCTTATGACATGCCTGTACAGCGAACATTAACTGGCCGTTGAAAGGAAGGACATTTGCAGAAATATAAAACAAATAAGAGCCAATTTACAAGATGAAGTAGTGCGGAACTTCATAGATGAGTTTATGTGTGCATTGAGGGAAGTGCCGAAGCACTTCTGTGACTCAGACATTGATGAGTACTGTGGCAAGGGGTATGGGATAAACTGATTGGATGACTGAATCTTTACTTTTCTCTGAAGCAATAAACGGTTCAGTCGTAAAAAATAAACGAGGACTCTTAATAAAATACTAATTACGCTTCAGGATATAAACCATGCCATGAATGTAAGCCGGAGGGGAGGAAAAAAAGTAGTCAAAGATGAATTCTTTCTCTTTTGCTTTCGGTTCCCGTTTACATTTTGTGTTCACATGGAAAATGTGTATATTTTAAATGCATTTAGAAACACATTGGTGGGTGGAAATATCATTTTCAAAATCAATTATCCCTATACCTTAATTGGAAAGTTGGTCGAATTTTCGACCACCGGTGATCTCTAGTAACATTAAATAAAATAGCAGAAAACTGTAACCTGATGTCTCATTTCATTTACATTGTAATTTTGGATGTTCCACGGAGAGTTAGCCATAGAGAATGTAAAGAAAACAGAGTCAGGTGCTAAAGCAGAAACCATAAGGAACCTACCCTAAAATTCGTATGTTTTAAGAACTTGTGGTTTATCCAGCGATCGAAACACAGATACGAACTGTTCTTTAATTATTTGGATTTTACAGCCTGTAAGCCCCATCGACATTACGTTTTTTATAAATCGAAAACTCAGACAAATTTTTTTAACTACAGTAGACTCCGTCTTATTCGGACACCTCGGGATCGAGACCCTTCCAGATAACGGGTTTTCCGGTTAAACCGGCGTTCCCTGAAACACGTTAATTATAAATGTAACTGTAACGCATACGAAATAAGCCGATACTCTGAATTTGACTTTTATTTACTGGTCTATAATCTTTCCCTCGAGAATCATATATACAGAATTGTTCATTTCCTATCCATCGCGAACAGTAAAACCGACGTGTTGATAAAAATCGTCCGGTTAAAAATATGTCACTCTCCTGGAGTTTGTCCGGTTAAGAGGTGTCCGGATAACAGGGAGTCTACTGTACTTGCTATAACCTGGTGACCACGGTTAATTAAACGATCGAACAGAAGCCAGCAACTAGCAAGGCCAGTGTGAGTGTAGGTCACAGATGCACCGGCCTCGCTAATTAACCGGTTATGCAGATGACCACGAGCCCGGGGAGATGTTCAAAGTTTGCTGACACCGAACGGCGCTGTTTCCAAACAAAACCCGGCATTACCCGGCACGAGAGCGCGAGGCGGCGATAATGCGGGGTTCTAGGAGGCGAAGATGACGGTAATCTGCCCGGCAGGGCAAGGCCACCGACTCCACGTGGCTTTCGCATATTTTCTATCAAATAGTTCTATCAAATATTTTTGCGCGTTTTTTAAAAGGAATAAAATTGTATATTTCATTACTGGAGACTCAAGTAACGCTTTTCGTACGAGGTCAAGTTTTCCAACCGAGGTTCTTTGAGCCTACTTAAAAAGAATTGTTCACCTTCCAAAGATATTTTCCAACAGGGCTTTCATCTTGGTCTTGTCAGTTAAACCAATCAGCAGGTTGTCTATTTCATTTGTGTTTAGGTTAGGCAGACAGTACTGACACTTTACAGATCTGTTCCTCCGTGAAGGCCTGTGTGATGTACATGCGCAAGATTTCCCCTATCGCCAGTCTCAGTACAGACAATTTTCGAAATAACTCATCTGTCAAAACATGATTCTTTATTTACAACAATATTGATTTACTTTTATTTTTGCTAAATAATTTTATCCTGTTAGCGAATTTCCCCTATAGGGAAGAAGCTGTTACCGTAGTACTCATGGTAAGACCTAAGCCCGCGACCATGATAACTTTTCGTTTTGGGGCCCCCAGAAGCAAAAAACACTATTCGTTCATTTTCATACATATATATATATCTATATATATACATATATATATATCTATATATATATATCTATGTGTCTTTAAGCACGATAGCGGCCGTAAAAATGGCCCGATCGGAATGAAATTTGGCTCAGACCTGTAAAGTAGTAATTATTCGGACGAGTTCGTAAACCAGCCCGATCGGACTACCGGAAGGGGGGGTAAAGGGGGGGAACCCCCCTAAAAATGGGTTTTTTGAGGTTTTACATAGAAAAACAAAATTTATCGAATTTTTGATGGCACCATTGAATTCAGCTCAAAAAAACAAACAATTTAGTATTTTGAATCACTGCTCTATGTCCATTGGTTACCGAGATATTAAAAGTGGTAAACACAGTACGTTGTCCCAATGTTAACCTTATGGGGAAAAAGTAAAATTATATATCTCGCTTATTTCTCAACATATCTTGATAAAACTTGGTAAATGGCTTCTTCTAGTTCAGATCTACTAAAGAATGAATTAAAACCACCCAGTTTTAATATACCCGTAGCAGCAAACCTGCATACTCTTTCCCATGTTATTCTTATGGAGCTTTCAAAAACATGTCAAATCTCGCTATGTTGGATTGAAATATGGTTTTTGTATTTGAAATTCGCTGAGTATGCAGGTCTGCTGCAACGGGGGTATTTTTGAAATTCTGTTGTTAAATCAAAATTATTTCGCTGTCCAAAATTAATTTTCCTATTAAACATTGTTATTATTGTTTTATAACTTAGGACGTTCGTTTTCCTCGAGATGATCAATTTGAAACGACTTAAAACATTTCAAGTAATGTATCTAATAAATGTAAAGTCGAAATCGAAGGTAAAATGAACGAACAAAGCCATGAGGTTATTGCCAAGGTTTAGTTTTATGAAGAGAGAAGGTGATGCGCCAAAATTCATCATTAACTCAGAAAAGGTGCAAAAACGGGTGGCAGAGGCTTGTGGAATCTCCATTGAATCAGTATCACGGTTGATGTGTTAAAAGAGAAAGTTAGACGATCCAAATGTGGGTATCGGAAGGTAAATAGAAAACAAAATGACTAACCTTGATGATTTTGACGAAGGAGTGGAAAGGTGGATTGTCAATATCTTTCGTGTAACTGAGACTGTCAATATCTTTCGTGTCTTCCTACACTAAAAGAATCCATTTAAAATCAAAGTCGGAACTTAACTTTGCAGGATAAATTTTTTGTGTGAGAAAAATAGTAAAGAAAATAAATGGATTCTAAAAAACAAAAAAACAGCATAGTTGTATAAAAACCATTTACGTCTCGCATTTTGCGTCTAATTAAATAATGCAAATAAAATGTGACGAAATTAAAAACAGTGTGACATTCTATTCATTATAGGCCTATAAACCATGAATAACAATTTTATACGTTGTATTATTGCAGGGGTTTTCGAGGAGGTTCAGATTCAGATTCAGATATTTATTTCCATTAAAATAACTACAAACATTACATACAGTATAAGTAAGTTATATAGTGGAAATTTCCCCACAAAGACTATATGTCTGCGTGTGGGGAGATTTCCCTCGTGTGCGTGTTGGTTTTATGCACGTCGGCGTTCCCCAACACGAGTTTTGAAACGCGAGAGTTGGCGCATCTCGCATTAGTCAGCGTTACCTCAATTGTAATCAATGTATTTAGAGACAAGCCGCGATAACTGTCAATTTGACTCAATACAACTTGAAACACGCCGCCACAGACGTGCAATGCGGAACGCGGAGCAATAAAACCTGCCTTACATCTAATAAATATATATGTTAATAAGTTTCCAATTCCTGAATCCAGAGCCCAATTCAAGAAATTCATCACGCTTTTCCGGTAAATAGTACTTACTGGTCTAGTAACGTAATATACTATTTCGCCTTACTCAACTAATAACGTTATCAAACCTCCATCTGCCAACCTACCTTACATCATGTCAACCCACGTTCCGGTCCAGGCCGGAGCGGTACCGTCATCTTAACGGCATTGTTTCAATTAGATTGCGCTCGTCAAATTAAATTAATCAGTAGGTTGGGACGGGGACAGATTCGTATCTGCGGTACGGTGGCGCACACGACGTAACGGACTGCGGCGCGGCGCGACCGTGGACCATGAACCGACCATGTCCCGGTACCGTTCAAGGTCCTCCGCGACTCGGTCAAGGTTTGGTACCGGCACGCACGCAACACACGCTATGGTTTGATAGTGGAGCTTGCAAGTTAATTGATTTATCGAGAAGTAATTTTGAACTACAGCAGATCCCCTCTTATTCTGTCATCTCTAACTGGACGTGGGTTTAACCTGACTACTCTCGGCAGGCATCACATCTTTTTGACCTTTTGACATCTTTTGACATCTTTTTGACATTTTTGACCGGACAGTTATCAAAACATCGAGTTAACCGGACGTGATCAGCAGGAAATGGACGGCACTGTATCGACGTTTCTGGTGGGGAAATATTTGAGACCAGTAATTACATGTGTAAATAAATACTAAGCTCTCTTCAAATTAAGTAGAGTGAGTTAGTTTTTGAGTGATTGAGGTACGATATCAACTATTTCCGAGGGAATTATGTAATAGATAAACTATCGTAAATTAAAAATTTTTAATATTTTGATATAATAATTGATTTTTGGAAACGCTGGTTTAATCGGAAACCCCATTACTCGGACAGATCTTGGGTCCGGATGAGAGGGAGTCGCCTGTAATGAGTCAGTACCTGCGGGGAACCGAATCTCGCTCGGTAGTATTATTTACCTGTTCATCAAATTAACTATAAAATGCTGCATCATCATCCCTACACACCTTTTTTAATATTCCACAAAACATATATTTGATAACAAGGATATTTAAGCTTCGCACCCTATAGGTTAATTTAATTAGTTAATTAAATTTAATTTAATTAGGTTAATTTTAATTTAATCAGTTAATTTAATTAGGTTAATTTAAATAAGTCCCTAATTCTTAGCCTAAGAGCGAGTGGTCGGTTAACAACACATAGTTTTACAAACCTTTAATTTCCCTAGTTACTCCACTGTACTTACCATTCATGAAACTAGGCGGCTAGATAAGCCCAATAGCGGTAGCTTCAGCGTCACCAGCAAACAAAAACTAATAATTTGATAATATATGATAATTTGTTTGACAAACAACAAAAATATCATAACGAATCTGCTGTTTGGGTAAATTAACTATGCAATATTTGTATACTGAAAACGCAAGTGGCAGACGTCTACTGTGGCTGTTTCGTCACGGCAGACGCTGTAAAATGGTCAAAAAATGGTCTTTTTTACCATTTTACCAGTTTTTTTTAAGTCTTCTCACCAGTGAGAGAGAGGGTGGGAGGGAGGGAGTGAGGGAGGGAGGGAGGGAGGGAGGGAGGGAGGGAGAAAGAAGGAGAGAGAAGTCAAAGTACCAAGTCGTTCTGCTATCTACAAGTAATTTATACAACTATTAATACGTACAATAAAAAAAGTATATTCCGTTACTATATAGCCCGGTAAGTACCGTTTAATCATGCCAAGAATGCGATATATCCCGCGCGAGCCGCTAAGCGAGTACGGCGAGTACAGTAAAATTTACCGGGCGTGTGACGTACATTTACATCATACTACCCAAAAAACATATTTTTTAAACATAACGTTGAGAAATTACCGGCAACATCACCTTTGATGAAATTAACGCACACATGTCTTATTTTACCTGTTTGTCAATAAATACCTCAATAAATACAACAAATTATATTAACAATTACCATAGATTTATTTAAAATTTACAACTATGATTTATTTGGGGTCACAGTAATTTATTACAAATATGGGCTGTGGGTTTATGCTCTAGAGTTCCGGCCAAATCATTAGGCGGGTAAGTGAGTGCGCTGCTGGCGTTCACAATATGTTTTTGGCCAATGATTTACCCATCTGAAGTTATAGACAGTTATGCTCTTTGTTTATGTTTCCCAAATCAGCTGAGTAAGTTCTCCAAACACACCCAAGTAAATGTGCTTCTATCTCTTGGAAATATGTTCAACTACTTAACTGTGTAGAGGAGCGTAGGTGTCTTTTAACATCAAGTAATTTCTACAGCTGGAGTTTCTATTTTCGCCACCCGCCTAATGATTTGGCCGGAACTCTAGGCTCGTAGGCCAATGTCCAAATTTTAGTTTTGTGATCTTGAATTATATAAAATATAACTGCACCGACTGTTCAGAACACATCTCTTCTAAGGATAGGTTCGTGCTGGGTGACAATCTCAAATGTATAGATTTTGAGTTTCACAACAATGCCAATAAAGCTTCAATCATAAGATGGCCGAATTAGGTAAGTCACTGATAGTTTATTCAAATTTAATATCCGTAAGTTTTGGTTCGAGAAAATGTAAGAATAGGTTCAAATCTTGACATTCAAATTAATAGATACAAATTAGGCTAGTCAATGTTCTTGTTGATTTCTTCAGATAGGTAAGATAATTTAGGCTGGTCTTACCAATCTGTAACAACAATTCTTCGTCAAGTACTTTAAATGTTCATGCACATATAGACAAAGCGTTTGGCGTTAAAATAGTACTTTTGGCAAAATGTCCCTACTTAAGGTATTAGCAAACAAACACTAGTCCTCTGACTTGGGAAATACAAAAATTAGGCTCAGTGTCCTAAATATTTTACTGAGATTAACATATCCCCCTCTTCTGGAAGCTGGAACAGGAGTCTCTCTGATAAGTTCCCTCAACACATTGTTGGTCATGTGGGGTTCAGACATCTTGAAATATAATTATTCTTGAGTTTACTTCACTGTAATTTGGCTTAATCATGAAGCTGAATTTGGAATTTTAATTTTAATTCTTTATGATTGTAATTTCCGTACATTACATACATACTGATGGTAATACATTATTAACTTGTGGTAATAAATTATTAACTTATTTAGCAAATGATTATTCAACTATTAATTAACTGATAAGGAACAAGGTTTATAGTTGAAATATAAATTATTAAATTATTATTTAATGAAATTAACAAATCATATTCTAAATGATTGGTGGTTTTCTGGGGGGTGATAATAAGTTATCTGCATATTTTGAGAGATAGTGGTACAGCTAGTGACTTGTAAGCTGGCCCTTGGGCCTCACGCGGGCAGTATAGGCGCGGGGTGAGTGAGGAGTGTTGGAGGTATAAGAAAAAGGCCGGACTGCAAACATTTCTGCTGCCCGACGCCTTCACGCGGGTCGCGAGGACGTTGCCGCAACCCGCTTGACGGAAGATAATGTTTTTGAACTAGGCTAGTATCGACTGAGTATCGATAGGTCAAGTGCCAGCCTAGAAGTCACCAGCTGTATATATTTTGGCATATCCATACTTAATGTATAAATTCATCATCTGAATCATTGACTATTTATTAGTTAAAATACAAAGAGAAATAAACATTTTTTACTATAAATATGAATGAAATGGCATGAAACATCTCAACGTATTCCTTGTATAAACTACTATGTTCCTCAATTCCTCAAACCTAGCCTACAATAAACAAACATTTGCTACTACCACCAGTGCTGCCAATACTTTCCTCTGAAGTAACCAATAAACATACATAAATCGTCGGTTTTCTGCAATCAGCTGATTGTTTTGACTGTTTACATCCGTTATTTCCGTTTCCTAGAGTGCGGTAAATATACTGTGCACTGCACGATAAATACCGTGCAGTGATCGGCTAAGTGTAACTTTCCAGCCAAGAGTAAGCTATAGAAAACAATGTTTATGAGTAGTATGATGTAAAAATATGTACATCTTTGACGATTAATACCCACATAATTGTAATCATAAACTGGGAGTCACGGTGCAGCGGCGCAGTACCCGAGCCGTCGCGCTGGCGGTCGTTGTAACGACGTCGACGTCTCGGTCCCAGCGACATGTGCTTCACGCCTCCGCAGCGCGGCGCATAAATTGATTACCCAGACCGCTACCGGGCCAAAGAACAAGCGACCGCTCGCCGCTCCTCCGACATTGTCGTCAACTCTCCTTTACATATTTTACAGGCTGGGTCTTCTTCTTCTTCTGAAGCCAGAAGTCTCTGTGATTCACGGAAGGGTGCTTTGGTTTTGTATGTGTTTTATGGATATTTTGAATTTGTCACTAACTTTTGTATAGATTTGGCAAGAGAAACATCTGAGAAGAGCGAGGAGTGTGGCTGAATTTTGGTGTATTTTTTATCAGACCGGTAATGAGTTACTGTGATCGAGTGCGAAGACCACGAAAATTTAAGAACTTTTAACTGAATTGCATACATTGCATTTGACCTACAATGAAACCTAAGTTATGTAATTAGATTGTCTATATTGCAATACCTCCTTAAAATTGTTATACACTCGTTTTTACATATTTTGTCAAAGCCTTCTTTCCTGTGTGTACCGAGCCCTTGAAGCCTTTGAAGTCTTTTTAACGACAAAGAGTTTACTGATATGTGTTATATAAATAGATATGTTTAGGAGCTGATTATATTTAAAAAATAGGGTTTCGGTTAAATAATGAGTCATTCAACTAGTCTCCCCATTATTTTTTTATTTATCCTTTCGATCCAATGCCAGCGGTCTCATTGCTTGCTTGATAAAGAAATTATCGAGGTTGGGTATAAGATAGGGTTTTGGAATAATTTTTCAGGTACCCATGTGACTTTCTGGGGAAAGGGGGAGATAAAAGTATACTTCCCAATGCCAAACTGGCTGATTGTCTCCTATCAGCCAAACAGTAATAATTATTTATTTATTTTCATTAGCTAGCATCAAAGCGTTACGAAATATTGACATCATTATTTGAAATGTAGGTCACCTAAGTTTTATCTATAGTACTACGGTTTCTTGTTTATATTATTCAATAGAAAAAGAGGCTTGAAAATACCTCGATTCTCTCTCTATTAAAAAATGTATAACTTAAACTGCCACGAACAATGGGACGACCACAAAATAAGTGCTGTTGAGTGGTCTACAACTAGCTTTTAATCTCAAAATACCCTCGATTATAATAAATCGAATATTGCTGTATTAAGGAATGCGCAATGAACATGAATTTAACAGGTCTAGCGAGTTAGGATCTATACGCACTTGAACAAAAAAAACCTTCCGGGTAATCTTTTTTTACACGTACTTTTTAACGCAATTCCATCCCTGCCCACATTCTAAAAAAACGTTTATATTCTTCTCAATTAGGTCTGGAAAATAATTAAGTCTTAAGAAGTTAATAACTGGGGCTCGACATTAAGTCCACGTGTTGTGGTAATTTCTGTAACAGATTGCTTTACTGCAATGGATTGGTTAGTGAAGAAGCAATCTGTGCGAGAAGAGTGGCAATCAGAGGACCAGTGATGGCTGGGTCAGCGGCTAATGAAAATGTCTGCAGTGATTTTTTTATGGCTTCATGAATGACCTTGCACACATCAGCACCGTCGTTGAATATCCTAAACGTAGGGGAACAGCACAGAGAACAGAGGTCGCTTTTATATGGGTCTTCTGTTGCGCCCAAGTACTATTTAGAGTTAAATACAGTTACGGTTAAAGTCAAAGTCAGAGTCAATGTCAAACATTCTTTGTTGCCATTAAACAATATACATGCATTGGCTTGCGACACAAAACAAAACCATCAAAATAAATCAATACCTAGCTGTACATTCATGCTTACCATCTATTTTCTATAAATTCCTTTACAGAGTAAAATCATTTCTCATTCAAAAATTTCTTTGATTTCCTTTTGAAGTGATCAACTATCCTCAGACTTCAGAGAGTTAGGGAGGGCATCAAATAGCGTGATGGCGTTATAAAATGTGTGGCGCTTGAAAAAGTTACTATTATATTGAATGTGCATTGCAGTTGACTTACTAGTTATTAGTTACATCCAGTTACTAGTTACAGTGAAGTTAAATTAGGAGAGGGCAGCGACGGTGCTGCTCTCTTGCGGAGTTAATGGTAAACTCCGACCAAGTTAATGGTAAAGTCCTCGACACACACTGGGCAGCGCTCGACACACTCTGAGCGCAATATTAGAAGATACCTCTTTTTGATTCTCCTCTGTGGGAACAGCCTTTATAATACAAGTATCTGTGAAGGTCTAGCTCAATTGCAAAATTATAGCAAATATACCATGAACAAATTGCTTTTTAATTTGGTATATCCATTAACAGGAGGAGTAATTTATTACCACGTGTTTCCACAAAAATTTAATTCAGAATTGTAACACACTTATTTACCTTTCAAGAGCATGCCTACATTTTACTTCGTATTTAAGATATTACTTTTGTCTTTGTTCATTTTCCAGAAACAGTCGCTTCACAAAATGGTAATGTTCTGGTGGAATTGTTCTTATCGATTACAAAATACGATGACTAATGTCATTGTCAGACAATTTTAGCAAATCGAATTTGTTTAATTGAGTTGATAAATAAATTGGTAAAGTTTTATGATAATTAATATTTTTGATGAAAACCAAATAAAGGTAAGTTAAATTTTAAGGCTACGTGAAAATGTCTTTAAATAAGGCCCTGCAATGTTTAATTTCTAAGTACCTGGTCAACTTTCAGGGCCACTGTACTTCCACGGTAAACCAGCAATCTTGTCTGGTAATTGAAATAATGGCCTAGAATGTTTGTTTTTTTATTACCATGAGACAAATCGCGTCGTGTAAACAAGAAATGTTTGAAAAAAATATTGATAGGTTTTAATTGAAATTCCGCTCGAGTGACTGAGGAGACATTAATAGTTAACGGTGAACAATAAAACCTAACGGCCCGTTCAGTTATAATTTAGGTTAAAAGTTATGGGTTTTAATAGACTTATTTCTTTGTCAACGAAGCTGACTTTAATTCTGTCTGTACCTGTGGACGTTTTGCTCTGTCAGTTTTGGCACAAAAACAGCGCACTTTAGTGAATTTCCCCTACCCCTATAGGGAAGAAGCTATTACCGTAGGTCTCATGGTAAGACTTAAGCCCAAGACCATCATAACTTTTTGTTTTGAGGTCCCCAGATGCCAAAACACCATTCTTTCATTTTCATAAATATATATATATACTAGCTGACCCGGCAGACGTTGTCCTGTCTTCTTTATGAATAATTTGTTTTAGTCTGAATAAATATCAAAATAGTCACAACAACAACATAGCTTATATACTAAAGCTTTTCTAATATATATCATTAGTTTTTTTTTCTGGCCCAAAAGTTATTTTTTCAGTGTTCCGACACGGGAACAGGCGACATACAATTGGCCATGTGAAAATCATGGATTTTCAAGGTTGTTTCCACAAACATTCAATGACTGTCCTTTTATGCGGACACTGTAAATGCAGGCTGCAGGAAATTGTTGCCGATGAAAGTCAAAGGGCGTATCGTTTGGAATCATTTGGATACGTGGGATAAAAACGTCTTCACCTTAGTAGTTTCCTTGCGAAATCGTGGTCTCAGTTTTGTTGTTCATTGATTTTTTCACCGTCAGCTGAGTGCCGTTACAAATAAGTAGTGAGTTAATGCTCCGCAACACAATAATTATTAAACCGACTTTTAGCTGAATGGATATTCTTCATTGTATTAGCTGATATCACATAATCGTTTTCATTCGGTTTTATCCTCTCAACCAACCAAATAAGGAAGTGTGTGCGTGTGGCAACCCGCGTTTTTGCCATTCTACTGAATACATCCGACAATACATCTCGCCGAACACGCAATGCTTAACAGTAAAATCCATGAGTGACTTTGATTTTCTTTTAAAAACTCTTGTGGTAATATGGCGATCAATGGGAGATTGGCCAGGAAATAATTCTTGTAGAATTTCTGACCAATTTTAATTGCTCGTGAACGTAATAAACAAATCTGGTGTACCATAATGACGTACATCCAACTTAGCATCATGAGCGTA
The DNA here is from genome assembly GCA_035578135.1 of Flexamia atlantica. Classification (NCBI taxonomy): domain Eukaryota; kingdom Metazoa; phylum Arthropoda; class Insecta; order Hemiptera; family Cicadellidae; genus Flexamia; species Flexamia atlantica. Next base: position 6,423,463 of record JAQJVK010000012.1, on the reverse strand, counting down.
CTAATGCATTTGTCGTGGACTTCCGACGTATGTTGCTGGGAGAATAGTCACTCTGCCGTCATTCAATGCGTTTCACTTTCCATCTGTATTGGTAGCATCCCGAAGATGTACGTATTCCAGGGGACGGAATTTTGCCTGGTTCAACCTGATATGCCAATGGTGTCAATTGTAGTTGGCCACTGGTGCAGCACGTACAGGGGCTACATTTTTAAACCTAAAATCATTGCAATTGCTGACACACAATGTTCATTGAGCCAACATCAACTATTAGCAATAAACTGTAATCGATCGTTGTGTTATAATTGAACGCAGCTCAATGGGGATTGAATGCAAGATCTCCTCGTTGATGGTTTAGATTAAATAAAGCACATTCATCTCCATTTCGAGCCTCCTTTTGCTTGTTGACTTGCCCGAAAGTGTCCTTCACTCACAGCACTGCGTTCTCTACGACCCAGGTTGTTGCGTCGAGGGTAACGTGGCATTTTCAAGAATCAGAATAATACTCAATCAGTGTTATATTAAACTTAAAATATAGTCATGATTGTGGTGAACTATGAACTCAAACACTTCTCAACCTCTCTGGTCAAATAAAAAATAGCAGTTTTTCACACACTCATATAAGGCTTGCAGTATTAATTTTTCTAAAACCAAACAAAACTATGAGGATTCATCTTCATTTATGTACATCCTAAAAAGTTAGTCAGATAAAAAGGTAGATTCACGTGTCATGTAATCAGAATTCTTCAAATACAAAAATTAACTTTAGATTAGACTTTTTAGTTTCACAAAATCCTTGAACTACAAAAGTAAATAATCCAAGTGTAAATAAATAAATAAATACATATTTTAAATTAACATTTGTTTACATGTTAACATATGGTTATGATTTGAAATAGTTCTCAAGTTCCTTCACAGAATGCATACATGGTCAAGTAACCTTATAGGCCAGTGGGACAGAGCCCTAATGTAGAATTAAAAATTTTATTTCATACATACCTTGTTCGAAAAAATACGAAGAAAGCAAAAAAAGAATTATCCAGTTTGGTGCACAAATAATAAAGTTATTGAATTACGAAGAAATAGGATTGTTTTTATTTATATAGGTAAGATTAACATTGGAACAACGTACTGTGTTTACCACTCATCGAATTGATTTTTATTTATATAGATTTATTCCTCGACTAGCTGAGCTACTAAGACCATTAAATGAACTCTTACATAAAGGTAAAAAGCTTGTTTGGGGAAAAAATGTGAGCATAATTTTCGAATCCTACAAGAACACTAGCTGGAGAAAGAACGTAGGCTCAATACGATCTAGAACGGTAATTTTTGCTTTCTACAGACGCACTTCCTGATGGCTTGGGTCAGTTTTGTCAACAGATACAAGGGTGGAACAGAAAAACCTATTGCATTTGTATCGAGATCATTAACAAAGAGTGAAAAACAGTATACAACATACTAAGAGTGAAAAACAGTATACAGTATACAAACAGACAAAGAGGAAACCTCAATATATTGGGGGATTTATACGTTTTCCATATTGTTATATAAGGACGAAAGTTTACCTTAATCACGGATCACAAATCACTGTGGTGTCTATATTCAGCCCAAGAAAAATCTCTTCCAACAATGTCAGCCACTAGTTTACTATACTAAGCTTTATTTCTATCAGGATTTGATTAGCCTACTACATCCAATACCTAAGAACACAGAAAACTCGAATGCAAACTTCCTGTCAAGATTACCTACTGAGCACACGAATGATAAAGATAATTATATGCTCAAAGGTGCAAGCAAATCAATTATATGTTATTCCCGTAACTAAAGAATTGTTTGTAGAACATATGAAAAAATACAAGGAACTTAAAACTATATTAAATGCTTTGGAAAATAGTCCAGACAACGAAAAGGTATAGAGAGAAATGTTTAGAACACAATTTTTGTCTTTGCAGCTTTGTTTGGACTAGTTAGGAGGTGACGATATCAGAAGTCCCCGTCCGTTGCCCTTGAGCAAGGGGAGGGAGGGGAGTCAAAACATATGTTGTTCCCTCTATACCTTTTTTTGAGCATTCGCTGCCTGGACTAAAAGGACGAGTGTTTGGAAAACTAGGATTTCACAATAACTTTCATCACATGATGGAAATATTTTTAGAGACTCAAGAGTTACAATTCCACCGACGTTACAATCGGGAAAGCTTAAAGAGCTTCATATCGGCCATTTGGGAATCACTAAAATGATAGAGTTGGCTCGTAGCTACCTGTATTGGAAAACGTATTCTGATATTGAGAAGATAGCTATGAAATGTATACAAAAGAAAAAGAGCCATCAAGAGAAGTAAATCCATGCGAAGACCCTTGTGCACCATGACGAAGAATACATATCGAACTGAGACACGTTCAACTCTTTTTTAGCGAATTTCCCCTATAGGGAAGAAGCTGATACCGTAGGTCTCATAGTAAGACCTAAGCCTAAAACCATCATAACTTTTCTTTTTGAGGTCCTCAGATGCCAAAAACACCATTCGTTCACTTTCATAAATATATATATATATATATATATATATATATATATATATATATATATCTATATATATATATATATATATATATATATATATATATATATGTGAATTTAAGCACGATAACTTGCGCAAAAATGGTCCAATCGGAATGAAATTTGGCATAGACGTGTAAAGTAGTAATTATTCGGACGAGTTCGTAAACCAGCCCGATCGGACCACCGGAAGGGGGGGTAAAGGGGGGTAAACCCCCCAAAAATGGGTTTTTTGAGATTTTTATGTAGAAAAATAAAATTTTTCAAATTTTTATTGGCACCATTGAATTCAGCCCAAAAAAACAAACAATTTAGTATTTTGAATCATGGCTCTATGTCCATTGGTTGCCGAGATATTGAAAGTGGTAAACACAGTACGTTGTCCAATGTTAACCTTATGGGAAATAAGTAAAATTCTATATCTCGCTTATTTCTCAACATATCATGATAAAACTTGGTAAATGGCTTCTTCTAGTTCAGATCTACTAAATATTGAATTAAAACCACCCAGTTTTAATATACCTGTAGCAGCAAACCTCCATACTCATTCCCCATGTTATTCTTATGGAGGTTACAAAAACATGTCAAATCTCGCTATGTTGGATCGAAATATGTTGTTTTGCACTTGAAATTCGCTGAGTATGCAGGTCTGCTGCAACGGGGGTATTATTATGTTCGATTCATTTTTAAAATAGGTTGATGTAATTGCGACCACAATGACGCAACTGAATATAGCCACGATCATCCTTCACTCATCTGTCATTCATACTTGGCTTAAAATACCTACCTAGGTAGGTCGCTATTTCAAGTAATGTATCTATCTATACGTCAACTGAGACGGCTCATTCAAGATACTCGAGCTACCTTGAGCCTTGGTAAGTGATATCGGACCACAGTTCACATATTTGGATTTTAAAACATTTTATTTTACGAAACAATGGAATAACTCACAGAACCATCGCACCGTTTCACCCCTCAAGCAACGGACAAGCCGAACCTTTTTTTCAGTTTGTCAATAACTCCTTAAGTGCAACGACTGTAGAACCAGGCAACATCTGATCCAAGCTCGTCGACAGACTGTTGGCGCAGATAAGAAAGGCTCCTAATTCAACAGGTCTGTCTGCATATAAATTAATGTTTGCGCGAGCCATTTGAACACGTCTTAAAATTTTATCAGAATTTTGAGAAAACAAAATACAATAACTGGGCCCGGACAAGAAACGATGAAAGCTAAACTTACATCAGAGTCAAAGCTAGAAATTACTCATCTAAAGAGAAGTGGGTATTAGGAGTTTATTAGGAGTATCACCGCTAAATTGGGCGACGTTACGTATGATGTTAAACTAGATGATGAAAGGGTTTGGACCAGACATTCTGATCAACTGCTACCTCAAGTTCAACTGTTCATACATCTGCTTACGGGTGGAGAGGAGAGTTAACTATTACATAATTGGATGAACGAAGTGAGTCCTTATGATTGACAAAAATTCACTCGGAAAAAAATGTATGTTGGTCGCATAACTCGCGAAAAATTTGAAATATTCTGACCAAATTTGGCAGGAAAGCTCGTTTAAAAAAAATCTAGGTCAAGTTCGTTAGCTGGCATCACCTTAACCGTATTTGTATGGGAGCCCTTTGAAATTGGTGAAAAATTTTATCTTATAGACCGGAAGTAAATATTGAAAATCTGATTAAACCAGTGGATTCCTCGAAAAATTTTACATAAGACAAGATTTTGATCCACCTTTATATCACTTCCTATTACGTCACAAATAATTTTCAAAAAATTGGTATTTTGGCCCTTAAAGGGCCAAAATGTACTTTTACGTTTTACAATGCAGATTTCAATACTAATTGGCTGTTTTAAGTTTAAAACCGACAATTTTGATTTATATCATCGAAATACATTGATTTTAAATATTTAAATAGATTTGCAAAATAAGGCCTCATGGATAAGAAAAATGCACTCGGAAAAAATGTATGTCACTTGCATTGCTCGAAGACTAATTTAGATATATTGACCAAATTTGGCAGGGAGGCTCATTTTTTTAAACTCTAAGTCAAGTTCTTTACCTGGCAACCTCGCCTTAACCATGTTTGTATGTGAGCCCTTTGAAATCGGTGAAAAATTATATCTCCGAAACCGGAAGTGATTTTGGAAATCTGATTAATCAAGTGGATTCCTTGCAAAATTTTACACAAGAAAAGATTTTGAACCACCTTTATATCACTTCCTATTACGTCCCAAATAATTTCAAAATATATGTATTTTGGCCCTTAAAGGGCCAAAATGTACTTTTTCATAAGAAACTATGGATTTCAATGCTAATCAGCTGATTTAGCTGTAAAAACCACAACTCTGCCTTAAATAACCGAAATACATTGATTTTAAATATATAATTGGATGAACGCAGTGAGTCCTTATGATTGACAAAAATTCACTCGGAAAAAATGTATGTTGGTCGCATAACTCGCGAAAAATTTGAAATATTCTGACCAAATTTGGCAGGAAAGCTCGTTTAAAAAAAATCTAGGTCAAGTTCGTTAGCTGGCATGATCACCTTAACCGTATTTGTATGGGAGCCCTTTGAAATTGGTGAAAAATTTTATCTTATAGACCGGAAGTAAATATTGAAAATCTGATTAAACCAGTGGATTCCTCGAAAAATTTTACATAAGACAAGATTTTGATCCACCTTTATATCACTTCCTATTACGTCACAAATAATTTTCAAAAAAATTGGTATTTTGGCCCTTAAAGGGCCAAAATGTACTTTTACGTTTTACAATGCAGATTTCAATGCTAATTGGCTGTTTTAGTTTTAAAACCGACAATTTTGATTAATATAATCGAAATACATTGATTTTAAATATTTAAATAGATTTGCAAAATAAGGCCTTATGGATAAGAAAAATGCACTCGGAAAAAAATGTATGTCACTTGCATTGCTCGAAGACTAATTTAGATATATTGACCAAATTTGACAGGGAGGCTCATTTTTTTAAACTCTAAGTCAAGTTCTTTACCTGGCAACCTCGCCTTAACCATGTTTGTATGTGAGCCCTTTGAAATCGGTGAAAAATTATATCTCCGAAACCGGAAGTGATTTTGGAAATCTGATTAATCCAGTGGATTCCTTGCAAAATTTTACACAAGAAAAGATTTTGAACCACCTTTATATCACTTCCTATTACGTCCCAAATAATTTTAAAAATATATGTATTTTGGCCCTTAAAGGGCCAAAATGTACTTTTTCATAAGAAACTATGGATTTCAATGCTAATCAGCTGATTTAGCTGTAAAAACCACAACTCTGCCTTAAATAACCGAAATACATTGATTTTAAATAAATAATTGGATGAACGAAGTGAGTCCTTATGATTGACAAAAATTCACTCGGAAAAAAATGTATGTTGGTCGCATAGCTCGCGAAAGATTTGAAATATTCTGACCAAAATTGGCAGGAAAGCTCGTTTAAAAAAAATCTCGGTCAAGTTCGTTAGCTGGCATCATCACCTTAACCGTATTTGTATGGGAGCCCTTTGAAATTGGTGAAAGATTTTATCTTATAGACCGGAAGTAAATATTGGTCGCATAACTCACGAAAGATTTGAAATATTCTGCCCAAATTTGGCAGGAAAGTTCGTTTAAAAAATCTAGGTCAAGTTCGTTAGCTGGCATCATCACCTTAACCGTATTTGTATGGGAGCCCTTTGAAATTGGTGAAAAATTTTATCTTATAGACCGGAAGTAAATATTGAAAATCTGATTAAACCAGTGGATTCCTCGAAAAATTTTACATAAGACAAGATTTTGATCCACCTTTATATCACTTCCTATTACGTCACAAATAATTTTCAAAAAAATTGTATTTTTATTTTCAACATTTGCGTTAGTAACAGGGCGTTAGAATAACATAGAATCACTGCTTGGTTTTCTCCGTGTTTCTACAAAAGAGTTCGCCAAAGATATCAGGGAGCCAGAGTGTCGTAGAAGCGTGTCGTTCCATGGTAAGCGCGGATATCGTCATATCTATATTACCGTATATTAATATGCAAGCGTTTTTCTTTTCACAGTCCAACCTCTACGACTGCTGGACAGATTTTACCGTTTGAGGTGTCAAGTTAAAGTGAACTTTATGAAGATTTGTCAATACGTATCAGAATTTTTAAAAAGGGTGTCTCTGAAGTAGAGTAAAGGGTTGAAGTTTCGGAATTGTGGGGCTATTCATCGACACTTGAGCAATTTCGGTTCACTTTTTTTACAACCTAACATATGGCTAAGCTCTGAAATAGTTTTACAGGTAGACCACAGGTTGCAGCACTTTTATAATTATTTTCTCTAAAGAGCAGTTTTATCGTTTTTACAGCTGCTTTGGGTTTCAACAAAAATATTTATTATGTAATTTAAGTTATGTTATGAAATTTTTTTAAAGGGCTTAAACATTGCAGTTCCCAGGTTTACAATGTAGTTTAGGATATCTCAATACATTTCAGCACAGTGTTTTGAAGCTTTTTAAAAATATACGTTTCAGAATAAAAAGAAAATGGAAAATGAAGATGTTTTCCAAAACATTGTTTCCCGGTAACTCCTACGGTAAATCAAATGAACTAGAGTTTCAATGGTTTAGCCATCATTTCGTTATTGAATTTAGCCCTTTGATTAAATTTTAAAGTATACAAGTATAAGGATGTTTATACTTTATTCTTTTACTATATGGTTTTTACTCGATTTCGTGCTACGTGTTATCTAGTAACTTTTATTATGTCTGTTTCCAATACGTATCTGCTTTACTTTACTTCAAGTTCAGGTTTACTCTAATAGAAAAAAAAATCAAACCATCATGGCTTCTTAATCATGCGCAGTGTAAATGGGTGTTAGAGGGGGTTGTGGGGGGGCGAAGCCCCCCCTGTCCTTCTGCAATCAACTACTTTGGCTTGTAACTGTTATTATTTGCTGTTATTATGTCCTTCTGCAAACAACTGCTTTTGCGAGTAATTAGTTGCTGATAGTTTTGTAGAGCTATGTTTACTTAATTATAGTAAGAAAAAAAAACATTCAAACTATCATGGCTTCTTAATCATGGGCAGTGTCGAAGCCCCCCATGTCCATTTGCAAACAACTGCTTTGGCGTTTAATCTTGTAGAGTTAGGTTTACATGGTACGAAACCATGGTAAGAAACCATTATGGTTTCTCAATCATGGGCAGAGCAAAGGGGGGGTGTGGGGGGGGCGAAGCCCCCCCCATGTCCTTTCGAAAACAACTTCTTTGGCGTTTAATTGTTATTATTCGCTCATAATCTTGTAGAGCTAAATTTACACAGTAGAAAAAAAGCATTCAAACCATCATGGCTTCTGAGTCATGGGCAATGTAAAGGGGGAGGTGTGTGTTTTGCAAACAACTACTTTGGCGTGTAACTGTTATAATTTGCTCATAGTTTTGTAGTTTGGTTTACTCAATACTAATAAAAAACATTCAAACCATCATGGCATGTTAATAATAGGCAGAGTAAATCGGGGGGGGACGTAGCCCCCCATGTTCTTTTGCAAACAAATGCTTTATCGTATACCTTTTATTAGTCGCTCTTAGTTTTGTAGAGCTAGGTTTACTCAAAACTAATAGAAAAAAGCATTCAAACCATCATGGCTTCTTAATCATGGTCAGAGTAATGGGGCGGGGGTGTGTGGGGGCTGTTCGTTGCAAACAACTGCTTTGGTGTGTAATTAGTCGCTGATAGTTTTGTAGAGCTAGGTTGACTTAATTCTAATACGAAAAAATGCATTCAAACCTTAACGGCTTCTGAATCATGGGCAATGTAAAGGTATACGGGTAGTTTTGCTTTATAAATAGATAAAATAGTCTTCTAATAGATTTGCTTAAAAATTGTATACATATACACTAATTTCTGTTTTACTATTCCGATGTAAAATCTTAGGGGTGAAAACCCTAACTTTTGGGGCTGTTGGAAGAGTTATATGATCAAAAAGATAATTTAAAACATATCGAAAAAAGTGTAGGAAAAGTAAAGATCACAGATGGTGTTATGGATTACAAGAAGTTTTGGCCTTTTTCTTCGTTCATCCTCTTACGGGAAGAATGAGCGTATTCCTAGTATGTTATTATTAATATCACCTGGCTGTAAATCTAACATCTGAACAACTAACATCTATAAATCTGTCATTCTAAACCATTGTTACGGAAACAATGATGTATAAAAATTCAAGGCTTTTTTCTTCATAGTTTAAAATATTAAATCGATTGATAATATATAATTTAAAACATAATAAATACTTTGCTGTCATGAATTGTTTGAATTCAATAGCTCGTTGTAAAGTACATTAATCTTTTACCGGAACAATATCCACATTTGTTTTGATTGAAAGCACTGTTAAATTTTATAGTTGTGAATCATCTTAATCAAAGATCTAAAACGTAATTACAAATTGTTCATAAAAATCTCAATAGGAACACACTCCTTTAGCTTGTTTTTGACTCATAACGTTCCAGGAAAATAATAAACTGTGAGTTTATTTGTAAAAAAATGATTAAATCAACGCTTTTCATTTTCATGCTACTAAGAATGCTTTGGGAGGGGATTGCTAAGGTTGACCCTAAAAACTGTGACTATATGTCGACACGTATGGAACAAACTCCTCCCAGAGGTTAGTGATTTATTTAAAACATTACATATTACCTTTTTAATAAATGCTCCCTGTATAATATTATAGTTAATACTATGTTTCAAAATACTTATTAACTCTAACAGAAATTCGACATCATCAATGGAAGTGACAGGAAATAATTGTAATTTTCCATATTGTTTTAGGAGTGAACTCAATATGCAATCATGTAAAACTATGTATCATATGAGTTTCATTTACACTAAAATCTAAAATTTCAGACTACATCTAACGATTTCAGAAGGTTTTGGAATAGTACTTTTATTTTCATCGAATAAAACAACGCGATCGGAGGGGTAAAGAAGACAACGAGTTTCAATAATCAAGGCCGTAGCCAATGGGGGGGGGGTTAGGGGTCAGAACCCCCCCCCCCCGAAATAGTAGAAATACCATTGAAAACATAGTAAATGGGGCGAAACCCCCCCCCCCGATTTAGCCGAAACCCCCCCCAAAAACCCCCCGAGCTAATGTAGAGGGGACCGTAAACTGTAAAAAGGGGGAAAAATGACGATAAAGGCGCTGAAAAGCACTCACGCGAGGAAAAAAAAAGGTCACCACTTTTGCCGAGCCGGAAATTCACCCGCCGTCCCTGTCCAAACCCCCCCCCCCCCCCGAAAATGAAAAAGTTTTCTGGCTACGGCTTTGTCAATAATATACAGAAATCCGTCTCTGACTATTGGAAAACTTTCCTGGTAGTAAAGTAGGACAAAACTACAAAAAATTACGTATGAATATAATGTCTGTGTATAACGGATTTTCGTTTTTCATCTTCTGCACAAATCTCTACTGTATTTGTTTGTTTCAGTTAATTTATTCCAGCACCGTAACTGGCATCTCCTTCCAGTTGGAAAATGTGGAAGGCAGACATATCCACCGACTTTTCTCTCATCAAGGGTTCGCGGTGGATACGATGTACGAAATCCATATGCATATCCGTGGATGGCCAGGGCTGGTTTCGGTAAGAGACACATCAAACATCAGGATAGATAGAAATCACTATTACAAATCGACAATTATTTTATTGAGGGAATTCATATATTTAGATGTTCTGTGATTTGGTAGTCTTGAAATAATTATTTAACGGGTAGTCCTAATTACTACCCGTAATAAAAAATAAAAAAAGTTTTTTCACAAGGTTTCTGTAAGTGGAAATATACCATTTCTTATCAAATCTTCATAACGGCTAATCAGCCTGTTTGTTGGTATTTTAGCCAGAACATTAATTGATTTTTATATTTAAAAGAAACAGCAAAAGTTATAGTGTAATTACTTTTCTGCTTGTTCGCAGCTGGTGACAACTTGGCGAAAACTGGAGGAAGAGGGTCAGTCAACTGTGGGGGATCAATAATTAATGAAAGATATATCTTGACGGCTGCACACTGTTGTGAAAATATGAAAGTGTAGGTATTAATTTCTTTGTACATTTGGGTTTGAAGAGTCAGAACCGAACACTCAAGCGCTCAAGATGAATTGTAGGTTTTATTTTTAACACTTGGGGAGAAATTCGTTTAATATTGACAATTATTTTGACGATCCCCAATCCTTTACATTGTTCTACCAAAAGCCCTAACAGATACGGTCACATGTCTGTGGCAGAAAGTCTGCATACTCACTTTGCATGATATCGAGGATCACATGTAATATGGCCGTATGTGCTAATTTTTTGTGATTTGTTAGTTTTTAGCGAATTTCCCCTATAGGGAAGAAGCTATTACCGTAGGTCTCATGGTAAGACCTAAGCTCGGGACCACTATAACTTTTCGTTTTGGGGCCCCCAGAAGCAAAAAACACTATTCGTTCGAATTTATATATATATATATATATATATATATATGTCTGTTAGCACGATAGCGGCCGCAAAAATGGTCCGATCTTTATGAAATTTGGTACGGACATGTAAAGTGGTAATCAATTGGACGAGTTCGTGAACCAGCCCGATCGGACCACCGGAAGGGGGGGGTAAAGGGGAATAAACCCCCCAAAAATGGGTTTTTTGAGTTTTTTACATAGAAAAATAAAATTTATCAAATTTTTGTGGGCACCATTGAATTCAGCTCAAAAAAACAAATAATTTAGTATTATGAATCACTGCTCTATGCCCATTGGTTACCGAGATATTGAAAGTGGTAAACACAGTACGTTGTCCCAATGTTAACCTTATGGGAAATAAGTAAAATTCTATATCTCGCTTATTTCTCAACATATCTTGATAAAACTTTGTAAATGGCTTCTTCTAGTTCAGATCTACTAAATATTTAATTAAAACCATCCAGTTTTAATATACCTGTAGCAGCAAACCTGCATACTCATTTCCCATGTTATTCTTATGGAGCTTAACAAAACATGTCAAATCTTGCTATGTTTGCTTGAAATACGTTGTTTTGCATTTGAAATTCGCTGAGTATGCAGGTCTGCTGCAACGGGGGTATTTTATGTTTTTGCTCTTTATATTACTAAAGGAAACCGGCTAAACTTTAGAATAGTCTCCACCTTTAAAATCCAAGTTAAAAATCTATATTTTTCTATTTTATATGAATAATCGATATCCGTTATAAAAGATATGACTTATTGTTATTAATGTTAATCCCATTTTAAATAAACAATTTAGGTTATTTTTTTAACCATTTCTTAAAATTTTGTTTCCAGTTAGTATCCTATTGCAATTACAGAAGCTGACAAACATGGAGTCAGTCACTCAGTTATGTATTGCAAAAATTTGCTTTATTAACTAATTCAGTTTCATGTGGTATTCCGATGATTCTTACACTGAATGGTGATAAAAGCGATGGATATATTAGGCAGTGTAACCAACGTGGATGTAGGTAAATGGTTCGAAAATTTCAAAATGTCGGTGAGTAACATTGAAGATAACTTATATGTGGAGCCATAAGTTAATTCAATTGCAGGTAGATCACGACCTAGCATATCATCAGCAACATGTGTTACCTGGTGCAACAACTCCAGTTTTTAATTTGTTTTCTACGATATAATAGAAGGAAGGTTATGTGACTTATACCTAGGCAATTTTATGCGTCAGTATTATCATAAAGGCAATGTTAAGTGTCGTGAAAAGTGTATTTTCTCAGTATTTAGAAGGTGCAGCTAAAGTTGATGTACTTACACAGTAACTTTAACCATATTTTTGTGATCTTCAATGTTTTATTTTGATCAAACCCGTTAGAATAGTTTATTCATTCACATAAACATCTATGCTTTAAATTACCGTTTCGATGTTAATATCGAAATGTTGTTTTGGTTAATACAATAGCGATTGTAAATATCGGAAAATATAGATTTTTAACTTCGATTTTAACGGTGGAGACGAGTTCTAAAGTTTCACCAGAAAACCTGTACAATAATTCTAGCGCAAAAATAAATATTTACTTCTAAAACTCAGACTCGATAAAGGCGTACGAACTATTTTTTACAAGTTGAGTCAAATTAAAGGAGCGTATGGTCTTAATGAAAAATAAATAAAAAATAATTAAGTAAGTTTTAAGTGATTGTTTTTTAGGTAATTAGTGCTCTTTTAATTTAAAAAATATTGAGTTTTAATCTGGTCAAACTTTATAACAATGCAAAAATGTTGACTAAGATAGACAGTTTATGTAAGTTATAATGAGCCTAAAATTGTAGTTTAATGTTGATTTTGATCGTAAATTAACCGAAATTATCGTACCATTCTAGAATTTGGCATATTATACCAATCATGAAAGGCGTTCAAGAAAACCCAGTAATTCTGTTGAAGAATATTTTTAGTACTAGACAATTATAGATCATCCTAAAAAAATAAAAACAAGTATTTTACAGGCCTTGAAATACCATCAAACTATCTAACCGAAGAAAAATTGGATCTGAACAGAATTATAATTATCGTTTAAGTACGACAATTATCGTAGTCTGGGAACTCTCGCCGGCTCGCGGCAGACACCAACTCTGGCGCCATCGCCAGCCTATATCTCTCTCTGGTCGCTGGATTTAATTCACTGAACATTCCACCACTCATGTCTCCTTTCATTTTTTTAGTAATATTTTCCACATGATTTATATATTTTAGCGAATTTACCTTATCGTTACATATTAATTGCGCTAAATATTCGATTGCTACTTTTTCTTTTCTTTTTTTGCAGTGATAACTTCATGTTTTTTCTTGTCATCATATGTATTTTTGCTTTCTTAATCCCCCCGATTTAATGTTTTCTACTATCTCTTATGTCCGATCTTTAAATATTGATAAATCTACATGTTTTACTATGCACGTTTTATTCTGGATTTTGTTTCTTTGGTTTACGGTCCTTTGAAGTTTCTTTATTACCCATCGCTATCACTGCTAATAAAAATAGTTGAAAATATGATACCAAATAAGAATATTTAAACACATATTTTATAAACTTCGACCATTACACGTTCATGAAATACATGCACATTTAATAAAATTGTACACCGAAAATCGATCTCATTAATGAGAAGAATCCCTTAAATGAGGTGTTCATATTTATCATTCGACATGCTTTAAATGTAATTACATCACTGACCAATATGCAGGGTGTTGATAAAAACCCTTCAGGACTTCGGGAGACGGTTACTAACATCAAAACTAAGAAAAAAGTTCCTATAAACGTCGGTCCTAAAATGCTAGGTTATCCGTCTGTCGGTTTGTATGTGTTTTTAAAAAACATGATTTTACATAACTTCGGAGCTACTAAAGATTTAAACTTCAAACTTGGTACGTTAATGCTGACTAATAGGACCTATTTTGTTGCGGATTATCAAGTTTTTACTTTGTACCATTTCAAAATGGCCGTAAATTTTACAAAAAATGGAAAAGAGACAAAAAAGTTGCGCAATTTTATATCTTACAAAACCATAAAAAGATTATTTAGATCTAACTAGAATTGACGGAGTTATTGCAATTTTACTGACAGAATTCAAGCAAATTTGCTTAACTGCCATAAAACAAGCATGTATTCTGCTGGAAAAATTGCAATAACTCCGTTAGTTGTGGTTCGATCTTAATAGTCTTTATAAGGTTTTGTATTTTGTTGTATAAGATTGCACAATTTCTTTATCTCCTGTACAATCAAAAATATAAACTGTACAGACGGATAACCGAGCATCCGTTAGGAAGCATGGCTAGGAAGAATATAACCATGTCCCGAAGTCCTGAAGTTTTTCTTCAACACCCTGTATTTCTTTCGGCAGGGGAAGGAGCGTCTGGTACCTAGGCAGTAATGCACTGGTCGAGGAGTATGTAACAGTGGGTATAGAGGAGATATTTATGCACGCGGACTTCAACAGCTGCATACCGAATGGTGAACTAGAGTTTGCAAAAAACGACATCTGTTTGACTCGAACCAATAAGAAGATTCAGTTTTCAGGTGAGAGAGTAAAGTTTTAATGCTTGTAAAAACCACCTTTAGGCTTATAAAAAGTTATTTGCAAAATACGTAATACTTAATTAAGCCTTGAGAAAATACATATGAGCAGTCGCAATGACATTAGAACCTGAAGCGCAACAGTCAGGAAATTTAGTACTTGAAACGTTTTTTGGTAAAATGAAGTACGTTCAAACGATTAAAGCACAATTTAAACTCTTTTCAGGAAACGTTAATTTTGTCTCATTTTAATTTGTCAAAGTGATCCGGATAGATGGTTTCAACCTTGAAAGTAATTATTTTACACCTGCTAATATTAAAGAATAAATCTCTACCAACTATAAGGTTTTTAATATGTTGTCTCTTATAAGAACTAAAAGCTGGAAATTGTGAAATAATTTTGACTAATTTTTAAACTCTTAAAATATAGTTCCACCTGAGAGTAAAGGGAACCGAATACAGCAAAAACAGGTTCATGGAACAAGTTTCTATTCGTTCTACACACCTCGTGCTTAATATATTAATAAACTCTTTTGGTCACTACATCCCCGAGAAAACGCTTGGTCTGAGGTGAAGGTTTATTTTTATATAGGTTCCCTGTTATGGTTTGGGATTATGCTAACCGTTTATCTGTATATTTGATTATACAGGGTGAGTCTTCTAAGCCGTCCACAACAGATTATAGGCGAACGGATTAACATATAAAGACGAAACAAAACATTTACCCACTAAATCATACCCAAGGAACAACATAAAAATATTTTTAACCTGTTAAAATACAGGGTGTTCAAAAAACCAGGGGTTATGGGTTCGAATCTCGGAATTTGTGGTCGTCTGGCAAGTCGTAGAAAGGTGGGAGAGGGCTCAAATTTAAGGTCTCTATTCCGTGATGGCGGGAAAAATACTGACATTGCTTGAAATTCACCAGAAGACGAGAAATAGCGTAAAATAACTGCCATTTAAAAAGCATTGGGATACAAAAACGTCTGCTTTGTTTACATTAAAACATGTTCTGCTGATGCTTGATTCAAAGCCATATGCTAGATGTTGACATATGGGTTTATTCAAAAGGCAGCAAACGTAACTATATTCAATATACTATAGCAAATAAATATTTTAACTTCAAGATTTTCATATTTTATATTTACGGGTTTGAGTATTTTGTTTCGTTTACGTTAAAACGATGCCGATTTAATGCCAAATGATCAATGTAAACATATATGTAAGCAAAACTTTTGCTCCGAAATTGTGGGCGTTTGGCAAGTCACAGGATAATGGGAGAGGGCTCAAATAGAAGGTCTTGATGCCAGGGAAAATACTGAAATTTCTTAAAGTTTATCAGAAAAAAAGACATAACGTTAAATATCTGCCATTTAAAAATCATTGTGATCTAAAAACGTCTGATTTGTTTACTTTTAAACATGTGTTGGTTGATTTCAAACCATATGCTAGATTTTGATGTATGGTTTATTTAAAATCCAGCAAAATTGGTTGAACGTACTTTAACACATGACGGTTTTTTTTAGTTTTAAATTTTTCGTTTTTATAATAATTAAGGGATCTTATCCTTAAAGAGGAATTAAATATGCGACTGTTACTTTTACATTGTATCATGTAGTAGTAGCTGATGCTGATATAAAACCAAGTATGTAACATTTACACAAGCGAATAAGCGCAGGCTATAGGTACAGAGAAGACTTCATTCATAATTTTTGAGGCCCAGCTCTACCAGTTTATGTGCAGTCGGAAATTGTCATAGTTTTGATGACCGAGGAACAACAGAGTGTGCTGCACTAACAGCTATTGAGTGCAACAACAGCTTTAAATTTGATTCTACCGAAAAGGTTCCCCTTTACATTTGGCCAATAAAAAGTACATTTATCTTGAATCTACCAAGACGAAGCAGTATTTACTCACGAGCGACCATTAAAAAGTGTTGAGCGTAAAGAAAAAGCCTGAATATTAACTATTTACCAAGCTCGTGGTCTCTAAACCTAACTTCCTTATGAAGTGGAGTCAGAGGCTCCAACGTGGAGCGTGGAGTCGTCAACGGGATACCATTTTCTGATTTCATCCCTGATTATTTGCTTATAGGGTAAAATGTGGCCTCAATGGGAGATTTCCATAATAAGTAACATTTAACTCTACAATATGTTCTTTTGAACCAGGTAGATGCTACACACGACATTTGTTTACATTTTTATGATAAATGTCACAACTTTTTTTGGGAAATAAATTAAGTGCTGCAGTCTGTGGTTAACCTTGAGAATTTCTTCAAACTATGTCCATTTGTTTACTTAAAAACAAAGCGAACTGACTTTTTTCAAGATCGTCGAATACCGCCACTGTTCCGAACGATTCAGCCCTTTACTATAATACTGAAGTAACGCCTTTTATTAAAATTCTGATACGTACTAACAAATGTCAAAATATCTTCAACATTACAATTTAAACGTTCAATTACGTCAACCTGTTACCGAGTTGCAAGTGCGAAGAAAACATTAAATATCCAGCATTTGTATTTTATTTTTAGGTGCTTTTGCCCCTACAAGCCACTAGTCTTTATTATTTTCAAAATGGCGGCCGTTTTTGTGAAACATATTGGTATTTACAGAATACACCGTACCTCGAGAAATACTGAGGTTTTTTCATTATGTTTGAAAATTCTTGATCCTTCTAAATTCAGTTTTAATTTGATATGCAAGGTGCCAACATTAAAAGAAAATATATTTTTTTAAACATTTTATTTTTCGTAAATGTTGGTAGCACTGAAAATCAAAAATTTTAAATGGCAACGTATGTTAAATAGGATATTATTTTAAAGGTCTTATAAAAAATACAACTTTTCCATTTATTCTCACCTCGTATCTTAAGTAGTTTAGTACAGTAGTAATAAACAAAAAACTCCTTTTCCCCATATACGCTCACGTTAAATGTGCAGTATTCAAAGCATTTATAATAAATTTGCATCCTTTAACATGGAATACAGAAAATTTAACATGGCTGTTATATGTGGGCAAATAAATTTTTTTGTTTCTTACCGAAAAACTAGCAAAGATAGGAGGGGAGTATAAATTTAAAAATTGTAGGTTTTTGCAAGACCTTTAAATGATATCCTATTTAACATATGTTGCCATTTAACATTTTTTACTTTCAGTGCTACCAACATTTACGAGAAATAAAATGTTTAAAAAATGTTCATTTCCTTTTAATGTAGGCATTTTGCATGTCAAATTAAAGCTGAGTTTACAAGGATTAGGAATTTTCAAACATAACGAAAAAGCCCTCGGTAGTTCTCAAGATACAGGGTGAAATAAAAGTATACGTAAATAATAAGTGGTTTGACCTCAAAATAAGGTTTAATTCAACATAATTGATCTATGTAAAACTTGACATTGATCTAGAGTTGTGTCTTATTCCAACAATTTAAATAAACAAAAACAAATAATAAAACCAAAGAAACATATGATCTATAACATTCTCCCCAGCTTATTTTTTACTTCAAACTATAGTCCGACAGGTAAGATGGAGGTCGTCGGGTTCTTGAACTCTGTCGCACAAGAGGAGGTGCTTGATTATCATCAACAGAGTTTCTCGAAAGAGGAGCATTTTCAATAGAGTTTCTGGGAACAGGAGGATCTTCACCACTGGTTACATTTTCTACAGAGCACTCTAAAGTATGATTCTCTGGAGAGTTTCTTATCAAATTTTCTTGAAGTCCAGGAGCTGGTGCAAGATGCCTAGTTGATATTGTCGTTTCTCTGCCATCTGGTAGTCTAACGTGGGCATAGTCTGAATTTCCTTCCAACAATATCACATCTTCCACAAGGGGATCATATTTAGACTGTCGAACATGTCTTTTCATGAGAGCTGGACCTGGTTTCATGAGCCATGTGGGCGTAGAGATTCCATTACTCGACCTTCTTGGATGTATTAACATTCTCTCGTGAGGGGAGCAATTAATTGTGGTACAGAGAAGAGATCTTATAGCATGCAGGGCCTCATCCAATACCATCTCCCATTTAGTAGTATCTAAATTTCTGCTCTTGAGTGCCAACTCTATTGTTTTCCACAGTATTCCATTGTAGCGTTCAACCTGACCATTGCCTTGAGGGTTGTAAGGTGTGGTCCGACTAGTGGCAATACCATTATTGAACAAGTACTCTTTTATTTCTTGAGACATAAACGATGTTCCTCGATCAGAATGTATGTACGCCGGCATACCAAATACTGTGAAAAGATGTTTCAATTTAGATATAACAGTTTCTGATGAAAGGTCAGAGCATGGGTAAGCAAATGGAAATCTTGAATACTCATCTACAATCATGAGAATGTATCGATTTCTTGACGATGTCGGTAAAGGCCCTTTGAAATCAATATTTAGTCTTTCGAACGGGGCTGTTGACTTGATGAGCTTTCCTTCGTTCTTACAAAATCTGGGTTTCACTTCAGCACATACTCTACATGAAGATGTTACTTTCCTTATCTCTTCTAACGTAAAGGACAAGTTCTTGCTTCTAACCCAGTGATAAAGCCGTGTTTCACCTGGATGGCATAGTGAGTTGTGCAGATCTTTGAGCTGACTGAGTTTGTCATAGAGAGAACTACAGATTCCAGTTCGTGTTAAAGTGTCTGCAGCCAAATTCTCTCGTCCAGGCCTGTATATTATATCATAGCTATAACATGATAGTTCGAGACGCCATCTGAGAATTTTCTCATTCTTAATTTTACCAGATAATTTAGAATGGAACATAAACGAAACAGATTTCTGATCAGTTATCAGTTTAAAGTGACGTCCAAGCAAGTATTGTCGCCATTTCCGAATTGCTTCTATGATAGCATAGGCTTCTTTTTCCACAGAACTATAGCTATAGACCTCTATGGCTTCACTATGGCTTAGACCTCTTGAAAAGAAAGCCACCGGACGGCCGTCCTGACTCAGAGTTGCAGCTATAATTGTCTCCGATGCATCAGTCTCTACTGTAAACGGGATATCAGGACTGATAGGAAACATGGCTGCGTTTTCAATCTCTTTCTTCAACCCATTGAATACAGATATAGCTTCTAAGGACATGGGGAAACCGCATTTGGTCAAAGGCTGGATTTTCTCTGAAAATCTTGGGATGAATCTTTAGAAATGAGAGAACATTCCAATTGCCCTTCTAAGAGAGGCAGTGTCAGTAGGAAGAGGTAGGTTTTTCAGAGGTAAAAGGCGATCTATGTCAGGTTTAATGACACCATTGCTGATAGTATATCCCAATAAATTGATGGTAGTTAATGAAAAAGAACTTTTACTTTTATTTACAGTAAGTCCATACTTGGATACAGCTCGCATGAAATTGTCTAGATTTTTGTCATGCTCTTCCTGTGATTTACCGCAGATGGTTACATCGTCTAGGTATGCAAAGGTATCAACGAGATTTTCCGTTTGGATTATTTCGTCAATGACCCTCTGAAAAGCAGCAACACCGTTAGTAACACCGAACGGAATTCTTTTAAACTGATAGAGACGACCACATGCTTCAAAGGCAGTGTAGTGTTTGTCTTCATCTCTAATCGGTATCTGATGGTACGCGCTTTTTAAGTCGATGGTACTGAACACAGAATAATTGGCTACTTTGTTGACCAATTCCTCAATCTTAGGAAGCGGGTATGCATCTAAATGAGTGAATTTCTTTATCGTCAGAGAGTAATCAATGACCATTCGACGTTTATGATTGTTAGATGAAGTGACTAGTACCTGAGCTCGCCATGGAGAATTGCTAGTTTCGATTACGCCCTCTTTTAAGAGATTGGATATTTCTGCATTGATGAACTTTGAGTCAGCTACGGAGTGGGAACGAGATTTTATGGAGATAGGTTTACAATCAGGGGTAAGATAAGCAAATAAAGAGGCAGGTTTAACCTTGGCTGCGGCCAGACAACTAACTTCAAGTGGCTTATCAGAGCCGCCAAGCTGCATTTCTAGTTTTGAATGTCGAGAAAGTATATCATGACCAATGATAATATCTGTACATAAACTAGGAAGGATTGAGAGAGAAACATCATCGTAAACATTACCAAGTAGTTTGAGTCGTACTAAACAAGCACCCAGGGTTTGTGAAGTATGTGAGTTGGAAGCCATGGTCACTTGACCAATTTCAGATGGATAAGCTTTTAATCTTAATCTCTTAACTAGAGTGTCGCTTATAAAGCTAGCCGAACTACCAGTGTCGATCAAAGCAGTAACACGTACATGATTTACTAAAGCAGGAACTGTTGCTTTTGATAAACCGGGATGGATAACCGCTAAATGTTCTTTTAGAGTTGGTACACCTAGAGCGCAAGAAGCAACATCAGGTTTGGAGTGTGGGTCTATCTTAAGGGTGCTACGACATACCTTGATAAAATGTCCTTTCTTACCACAACCTTTGCACGTAGCATTTCTGGCTGGACATAAATTCCTTTTATGACGATCGTAACCGCAGAAGATGCATTTGAGAGTAGCAGCAGCAGTTGTAGGAGCATTGAAGTGAGACTCCTCTCTTCCTTCGGTTTGTTTCACTTCTTCAGATATTTTGTTTATTGACATAGGAACTTGGTACATGTCAGCATTAAGTTGGGCTGTTTCTAGACACCGAGCTTGTTCGTACGCTTTCTTAAGAGGTAGTTCAGAGTTTTCTAAAAGCCTTTGTCTTATTTGTGGAGATAATAGTCCATTTACAAAAGCATCTCGGATGCAATCATCTCTATTCACTTCAGCTGTGACGGAACTGAAATTGCATTCTTTACTTAGTATCCTAAGCTCTTCTAAAAACTGGTCGATGCTTTCGCCTTGATTTTGCTTGCGAGTTAAGAGTTTATGCCGAGCGAAAACCTCATTGACTGGTTTACTATAGAGTCTTTTTAGAGTATTCACAGCATCATCAAATTTGTTACATTCACTTATATGCAAATAAACTTTCGATGAAACTAGATTTGTCAAGAGATTTAGTTTCATGTCTTCATCTTCCACCTTTGATACATTAATGAAATTTGTAAACGTGCGATGCCAATGGGTCCAGTCTTGAGATGCAGTAGGACTATTTGGATCTAAATTAAGTTTATCAGGCTTTAAGAGTTGTTCCATTTTAATGTTGAATTAATTGAAATAAAAGTATACGTAAATAATAAGTGGTTTGACCTCAAAATAAGGTTTAATTCAACATAATTGATCTATGTAAAACTTGACATTGATCTAGAGTTGTGTCTTATTCCAACAATTTAAATAAACAAAAACAAATAATAAAACCAAAGAAACATATGATCTATAACACAGGGTACTCCGAAAATGCCAGTATTTTTCACAAAAACGGCCGCCATTTTGAAAATAATAAAGATAATTTAGTTCTGTTTTCACCAAATTGTTTGTCTTGCTTCGAGCTTTATAATGATGAATAATATGACATATATTTATATAAAAAAAATTCCGAGATTCGAACCCATGTCCCCCGGTTTTTGGAACACCCTGTATTTTAAAAAGGTTAAAAATATTTTTACGTCGTTCCTAGATTATGATTTAGTGGGGAAATGTTTTGTTTCGTCCTTGTATGTTAAGCATTCGTCTAAAATCTGTTGTGGACGGCTTAGAAGACTCACCCTGTATATTTGGCAGATTGCAGAATACAGCATACTGTTAATTAAATCTTTCATAATAAATTGATCTAATATGTTGCAGATAGAGTTCAACCTATATGTCTACCTATAAGGTATGGAAGGGAAACTGAGAAAGGAACAGAATTGGAGATAATAGGCTTTGGCTCCCTTTCCCAGAATTTTGGTAAGCTTTTGTTTTTATTTGGTGTTTTAAAACTGATTTGGATATGAATAGTCATTTTTAAAAGGGGAATATCATATTTATGTTGACTTAGATTATCTTGCGCCTGTATGGAATTATAAGTGTAGGGCTTATGTTTTTCTACCCTCCCCTTTGTAAATAATAGTTTTCTAAGTTCAACTGAGGAACTATTGGTTTTCTTATTCTCCAAGCGAATCATTAGTACTCGATCAAAAACTAAGAAAAGGTCATAAAGGTTCTTCACGAACAAAACCACAACACCCGCACTCCAGGAGCGAATCTCCAGTGACATGTCAAAATACAACGGCCAATGGTTTTCCATGTGTTTGGGAATTTCAAATATCTAAGAAAAGTTACCCTTCAAGGAGCCGAGTTATATTTAAAGGAGCTGCGTTAGACCCAACGGTGAAAGGTTAAACAATATTAGTTACTCCCACCACATAGGGTCCCACCATATTTTACGTTACACCAATAAATGTAAAAGGGTTGGTTAGTCTTTTTTGTCTGATTTGAGGGGGGCAGCTCTAAGGTAAAGCGCTTGTCCTGTGTTTCCAACGTCGCCGGTTCGATCCCAAAACCTCTGGCAAGTCTGTGTGACCTTTGCTGCAGCTCGCTGTCTTTAGATCGCCTCTTAGGCTAATTTTCGCATGGCGACGAACAGTTCAGGTTAAAAAATACAATTTCTGTTTAACCTTACATTTTATTCTTTACAGCCCAACCTTTTAAACTCCAGGCGAAGACGGTGCTGATGATGTCCCAAGACGAGTGCCGCGAGGAAGTCTCGGCCGCCGCTGACGCCAGAGAGATCTGCACTACAGCTGGCTACTGCTTGGGAGACTCGGGTGGTCCTCTTATGAAGTGGTTCCCCGAACCTCGCGGAAAAATATACTATCAATACGGAGTGTTATCGCTAGTTTCAGATGATTGTCTGAAAAATATTTCAATCGCTGCGAGGGTGACAGAATATATGCAGTGGTTAGTGGATTGGATAGAGCCTTAAACCTTGAAACACCAATATTCTTGAAGATTGTATCTGAAATGATAAGAAAATTGTTTTTATCCACCTTTTTAATGCCTTTCTAACTAATGGAGTCACTTAAAATAAAAAATTACTGGTAGTAGTGGATATTTTAAACAAAATAACATGAAGAATGGAAATAGTGCTTAAGCTATTTCCATTTATCATTTTAGCGAATTTCCTTAAAGGAATAAACTATTACGATAGTACTCATGGTAAGACCTAAGTCCGAGACCATGTTAACTTTTCATTTTGGGGTCCCCAGAAGCAAAAAACACCATTAGTTCGAATTTATATACATATATCTATGTATATGTCTGTTAACACGATAGCGGCCGTAAATATGGTCCGATCTTAATGAAATTTGGTACAGACGTGTAAAGTGGTAATCACTCGGACGAGTTCGTGAACCAGCCCAATCGGACCACCGGAAGGGGGGTAAAGGGGGGTAAACCCCCCCAAAAATGGGTTTTTTGAGTTTTTTACAGCGAAAATTAAAAATTATCCAATTTTTGCTAGCATTATTGAATTCAGTTCAAAAAAACAAACAATTTAGTATTTTGAATCACTGCTCTATGTCCATTGGTTACCGAGATATTGAAAGTGGTAAACACAGTACGTTGTCCCAATGTTAACCTTACGGGAAGTAAAGAAAATTATATATCTCGCTTATTTCTCAACATATCTTGATAAAACTTGGTATATGGCTTCTTCTAGTTCAGATCAACTAAATATTGAATTAAAACCACCCAGTTTTGATATACCCGTAGCAGCAAACCTGCATACTCATTCCCCATGTTATTCTCATGGAGTTTACAAAAACATGTTGAATCTCGCTATGTTGGATTGAAATATGTTGTTTTGCATTTGAAATTCGCTGAGTATGCAGGTCTGCTGCAACGGGGGTATTTATGCTTTATTGTATTTTTTAAAATACAATAATCACAAATATGGGATAGTGACAAGTCCCTCTTACACATTCATCGCCAAACATTAATGATGTAAGAACGTATCCGTATGTGAAGCTTGAACCATCTGCTTGATTTAATGAACAGTATACCTGGTGGTCCGAGCCTGGCTCGTTGTTATTTCATGATTACCAGTTAATCCAGTTACTATAAAATATTTCAGTGTTATAAAATTGGTAAATAGGGCATCTAAGTTTGGTACGTGGTTTTTAGGATATTTCCCCCAACAAAGAAGTAGCTATTAGACCTACCATAAGCGGTACGGTGAGACTTAAGACAAGGACCATGTTATTTGTTGTCATTTTGAGGCCCTTATAGGGTTCAAAATGACGCTACAAAGACCGTTCATGTATATATAATATATAGTCTCAACATTTAACCCCTTTTTAATAATTTTATTTGAATTTAATTATCAAAATTGGATTCTGCTAAAAAATAAACTATTAATAATTCACAAGGTTACATTGATAGAAAATGATAAGAATGAGAAATATATAAAACTAGCAGTTTCCCGTGGCTTTGCTGACGATAAAAACTATGTCTCTTGCTGCCTAAATGAAGATAGTGCCATTTGCTGAGTTTAGAATAAAAACAGATTAGGTAAAAAAATTATTAAGACTTAAATTTAATTAAGGAAACTAAATTTAAATTTTGTGTAGCACATATCACCAAAAACATCAACAAAACTAACATAAAACCATTATGAAAGGAGCCAAATTATGAATCATCTGTAAAAACGTATCCGTATGTGAAGCTTGAACCATCTGCTTGATTTAATAAACAATAAAATGGTGGTCCGAGCCTGGCTCGGTGTTATTTCATGATTACCAGTTCATCCAGTTCCTATAAATATTTCAATGTCATAAAATTGGTAAATAGAATACTTTTTATTGCTCCAGACATTCTTCACCCCACTCGCTGTATTTAGCCTTGATGCCTGTAGATTGCAAAAACCTGTTATGATTACTTCATTTGTTTACACTTTACTTGTTTATTTCGTTGCTATCATGACAACTCATAAGGCCAATATTAAAATTTTACAATTTTAAAATTAGTTTTGTTACGTTATTAGATTTTCTCTGTCCAAGTAATCTGCATAAAACGCGTTTTTTTGTCGTAAATTAATTATTTCCAGACTTTGAAGGAAATCCTCCGAACCGTTTTTGAGATAATTGTGCAAGCAAACAATCAACCAACCAAACAAGCACGCACGCACGCACGATAATATTACTCATATAAGAATATAGGATTGAAAATTTAAACAAAAGTTTATCCATTACTTTTATGTACAGTCGACTCTCACTAACAAGAAACTTCGAAAATTTTTCTTCGTTTTACGTATAGTTCGTTGTAGAAATAGTTCGAGTTACAGAGGTAAACCAAATGAAAATTCGTGATATAGAGGTAAAGAAAAAATTAGTTCGTTCCCTACATCATCGACAAATCTAAGCGTTTAACTTGTTTAGATACTATATATCAATGAAAAATACAGTATTTATAACGGCTCCGTTTATTTTAATAACCTGTAAAACACAAAAACAGATAAGATCATATTAATTCTGATTAAAAAGTCTGTAATCTTCCTCTGTTTAACATGTAAAAACAATGATTACAGTATCGATCATAATTGTTATTAAAACAATAATATAAAGAAACTTTAGGCCTACTGTATCCCCAACAGCTACAAAAATAAACCTTTTACTTTGAATATTACTGCATTAATAAGTAATACTTACAGTTCGGTATACAAAATAAAAAACGTGTAAAATAAAACAGAGTAAACAGTTTAGAACGCCGGGATTTCGTATTACAGAGGTCCATTCTGAAAACTTCGTGGTATGGAGGTAAACTTCGAGTTATGGAGGTAAAGCGCGAATAGAATTCGTCTTATCTACTGAACTTCGTGTTATAGAGGTAATGTTTCCCTTCGAGTTATAGAGGTAAAATATACCCGGAAAATTAGTTCGTTTTATGAAAATTAGTTCGTGTAATTGTATAGTAATTTCTTCGTGTTAGACAGGTTTTTCCAAGGGGATTAAAAATAATTCGTGATATCGAAGATTTCGTGATATCAAGGTTCGTGTTAGTGAGAGTCGACTGTAGTAAATTTTCAAAACTTCACCCCCACCAAAAACCCCTTTAAACTTCGAATTTTGTAAAACCATTCTTATGGCGGATGCTTACACCCTAAAAGGAACGTCCTTGCAAATTTTCAACGTTTTCATTCAAGTAGTTTGGGATGTGCGATGATAGGTCTGTGGTATTTGACAAATATAAAGTAAATAAACCAGAAGGATGTTTTCATGAACCAGAAGGATGTTTTTAGGAATCCGCTAAGTGCAAGTTTGCTGCGACGGGAGTATTTCTATTGCTAACCCCCGCAGGAGGTATTTTTATTTGACCTCCCTATACTATACATGCGAGCAGATTCAGCACCCCATCGACAAAGCCCCCAATGGTGCCAAAGCCCTGGAACGACCAATATTGTCGAATCTGCTCGCATGTATAATATAGAGTGGCCCTTATGCAGAAATATAAATACCCCCGTCGCAGCAGACCTTGCTTATTTAGTGAATCTTAAAGCAGTTTTCTGTTTCGTGAAAGTATATGTATGTAGAACATAGACCATGCCTTGATTTAATGTAAAAAATCGAAGGTTTTTAGGGTCTATCTTGAACAAAAAAAGACAAATCCGTCCGGCAATTTTTGAAAATGCGGTAGTAAAAATATATAATGGACACACCATGATTAGCTCTTCCAGTAACAGCTGTTATAGGGAAGAACGGTCTTTAAAGTAACTCTAGTCAGTGATTTATTTAAAGTTCTATTCTTGACAGCTGGTTTGACATTCTACTAAATTTCTTGTTTTTTACATCTGTTTAAATAAAAAAAGTGTCATCAATTTATATTTTGCCATAAGGATGGCATGGGATCTTTGGGAGGTCTGTGGCGGAGACCGAGGGTCAGATCAGGATGAAAATAATTTAGCTGTCCTATTTATACCTAAATAATTAGTGTAACAAATTTCAGCTTTCTAGGTGTATGGGAAGTAGGAGAATTAGTTGCGAGTGGGATTTGCCTATAATAGATACTAAAGGACTCACGCTGCTCCACAGCAGTAAATTTTGGTACTAAGACACAAAATCAACTCAAATCAAATAATTCGAGAGCGGCAGTGACTATTTGTGCTCGTAATACACACAAGATTTTTCCTACTACCATAATTTAAACAGTTCAACTTATTAATAACCTGTACGCAACAGTTTATTGAGGTTATGTTTGCTTATTCTATGGAAGAACCGGAAGTTGAAATGGAAACGCCGACTGAGAAATCAGCTGATTTAGAGCAAGGCAACTATAATTTAGAATACGGTGAGTTTCATGGGATTTATGACCAATAGAAACTGGTCTTTGGTGTTTGACGTCATAGTTATCCCTCTTCTGTACCACCTTAACCTATTCTACATTTCAAGTAACCCTGATTTGCGAGCGGGAATGAAATGAAAGCGGAAATGAACCGTTTTGTGTACTGTTTACAGGTGTAGCAATGCGATTATTTTCATGCAGTGGTAGGAAAATTAATTATAAATTCCCCACCATTCATTATACGCTCAATCCTAGACCACTTCCACGGAAATGGCCGATCCCCCCGACCACGACCGGCAATAATCCCGGTCAGTCGGAGGCGAATCGTGATTAGCTTGTAAACAAGCAAAAACCAGAGGGGCGGGTCTTCGGCCTCCATTTACATCTTCATAACTCCCTGAGTTCCGCGGGCGCAGTCGACTTTTTACTGTAACGAGGCGCCTAGCGAGCGAATTACCATTTAAATGAGCCCCAGCCCTAACGGAGTCCGTAATGTGTTAATTGTGACGGAATGTCACTCCGGTATCGTTCCCACCAAATAAAATCCGCAAGCGGAGTCGCCGGACCGGTAAGTAACGTTAGGTCGACGTTTCGCGTGTGCTTCGCTCATGTCTTTCTCCGGAACGGAGCAGCGGATGGGTTCAAAGCACCTGTAAGGTCGGCGGTTCTGTCGTTCTCGTGCAGTCTGAGGTTTTGCTGCAGTTGAGAATGTTAACTCTTCTTCAGCGTGTTGTCGAGGTGCGAATGTAATGTCGCTTTGCTTTCCCGGAGTTATGGCTGAGTTATTGCTGAATTGGAAATACGTTCTAATGGTTATGAAGCTCGACCATAAAACCAGGGGCACCTCTCGATCGGGGACAATCTTCAGCTTTTTACCTTCGCCCCCCTATACATAGTATTAAGAAAGTATTGTTTTTATCAACATTTTTGAGTTTGAGTTGTTAGTGGATATGTTTAGTTTAGTGCTCCCTGAGTCCAAAAATAGTGTTTTTGTGGTTTCTGTCCGTGTGGATGTGTGTATATGTAAACAAAGCTACGGACGACACCAATGGTTCGATTTCCATGAAATTTGACATATTTATAAAGCCGTGATATCTCCAGGATTTTTTAATTGAGTTAATTTTTGACTTTTATGGCATTTACCCCCTAAAAACCCATAAAAAGGAAATAAATCCAAATTTTTCAAAAACGGCTATAACGATTTTGATAAAAATTTCATTGCATTTAGTGCTTTAGATGACAAACAAAATGATACCATGTCATTACCGCATGTCGTTAAAATTCAGGTTAAGAAGTTATGGGTGTTTAAGTGTTAAAAAATATTTTTTTTTAATTTACTTCAGATCTTTAACTTTAAAAAAAGTATACTTGCAACTATTAAATTTGGCTTGTAAAAATAAGCCAATCATTATTTTGAATTATTAGTCTACGTTAACTGGTTGCGGAGATAATTGATATTTTCGTTTGGCGGGAAACGCAGTACGTTGTCTAGTGTTATTCTAATGGCAAATATTAAACGGCCGATATGTCCGTTAATTTCTAACCGAGTTCGATAAAATTTGGTATGTATTTGTGGAATAGTTGTAAATTTATTGTATTGTATATTTTTTGCTTAAAGGGAGAAAGTATGTGTCAGTTTGCTGATACAATTTTTTTATTTATTCGATGTTGGAGCCAGGTAACATTGGTAATTAGCATAGCCATCAATCTCTAGTAATTAGTCTTTGATTAATTATCCTAAAAAATGAATCGGCTGGTCTCCTCCGGTAACAAAGCTTTTATTCATTCATTCTACATGTCTTTTCATTCATATTAGGATTATAATATTCATGAGGATTGGCGTCTTAGCCTATGATGACTGTGCAACTATGAAGCATGTTAAAAAGGGATGATTGAAATTAAATTTTACCATTAACAACGGTTTAAAGCGTATTCAGTGTTAAAGAATACTATTGCATATGTAAAGCAACAATCTGCTGTTCAGTTCTGGGCAAAACCGAAAAAGAGTAAAGAGTAAACTGAAAGAGTAATTATGAAGTTGTAAAACCGGATTTACCCGCATTGGTTGATACAGTGATTGCTGATAAAGAACGAGTCGAGTTGGATGTTGAGCCAAACAACAGGTTGTACGCGATATTTTTACTTATTCCTTACCTAGTCGGCTGTATAGTAAGTAAAATCATCTTAAAGATATAGTAGTATAGTCTCTCAGAAAATAATATGACATTGTACAGCTCTCCAACGAACTATTTTTCTTGGTGACAAAATAACTGTATCCAAACACCCGGGTGTCCGGCTAAGCAGAAACAATTTCGGGCGCATTTGAAAGATGTTTTGTTGTTTAGCCAATCTCAGTTCTCGCGGCTTAAAGCTTTGCAGACTTTCTCTGTGGATGAACGTGAGACATTTGCTGCCCAGCAGCTGTTGGGTAAACAAATAATTGTAAA
Source organism: Flexamia atlantica (assembly GCA_035578135.1). Lineage (NCBI taxonomy): Eukaryota > Metazoa > Arthropoda > Insecta > Hemiptera > Cicadellidae > Flexamia > Flexamia atlantica. The sequence goes on along the minus strand of JAQJVK010000012.1, from coordinate 6,393,237 downwards.
TATAAACAAATATATCAGCTGTTCAACTCTTCTCTTTATTATATACTAGCTTTTCGTTTTGTAAACTGAGGATAACTTTCTCTAACAATAGCTCTGGACAGCCTTACTGGCGGGTGAGTGGGTGCGCTGTATTCGGAATTTGCATGAAACATCTGTGTTGTGTTGGCGATAAATCATATATCACATGTTTAAGTAAAGACGCACTTACAATATGAAAGTTTATGCTGCAAGCTCATATGCAATATATATTAAATATAAACAACGTCTCGTTGAAATCTATTTCAAACTTACACGTAAAATGACGGTAAAAGTTCTCGCAGAGCTTGCCGCAAGTCTGTCGGTAAATTCTCATTAGTAGTGGCAATACTGATTATTACGTTTCGTATTGCACAAGACAACTTTCGGAAAATTATTGCAAGACAAATTTCGTAATGTTGATGTGCCTTAAAAACATAAACAGTGTTTTGACAGATCGACACAATCATGTGTTTTAGCAGATGATTTGTAGAGTTTCCACATTTTGCCACCCGCCAGTAAGGCTGTCCAGAACTATAACATTGTACTCTACATAATATATACTCATTGTTCACATTAGCATAGAACAGATTGTAAAGTTAAATAAATAAATAAATAAGTTGCCCGTGGCTTCGCTCACGATAGATAGCTTGAAACAGCTGATCTTGCCACTGCTCTTAAAACCGTCTAATTAGTACCCACAGCTGTTTACATTTATGCCTTTGAATGTTTACATCCTTATAAAATGTAAACATTGAAACTGAGGACGTTCACGGGGCGTAGCCCGAGGGGATTTTAAGGAAGTAAATAGGGCTATGTGTTTCCCAGGTTCAAGATCTACCTCTGTGAAAGGAATTTCAACCAATCGGTTCAGTATTTTTCGAGTTCAGTATTTTTCGAGTTCACTTGTCCCATACATAAATACATACATACAGAAACCACCTCTTCTTTATAATAATATAAATAGATAGATGAACTACAGTCCCGACAGTAAGTCACAAAAAGTGTCCGCAACTTTGGTGGCACGCAAGAAAAATTACTTCGTCCACAAGCAAATCATATGTTGTTTCACTCTCCAATGTCTAACAACAAATACAGTTTGGTTTCTCTGATCAAAAAGTGTCCTAACAATGCGATCCTGGTGGCTGGCACCTAAGTACAGATCACAGTCTAAGAAAAAAGTTTTTTCTTAGACTGTGATCAGATGGTGTGCGTGCATCTTTGGAACGCTTGTGTCGCCCTGCGGACATCACATGACAACAACATTACAACATATGACTTGTGTCGGGACTATATTTTTTCTTAGACTGTGATATGAACCCTTAGGGAAAATTTTATCAAAAAACTAATATTTTTCTGAGACTTTCTCACTAAGTCCTTCGTTCCATTATGGGGTTGATAGGTGAAAACACAACCAAGAAACACGGTAACCGGGCAACCATTACGAAACAAAGCTTACACATGCGATCCCTCTCATCCGGCTACATAACAACCACTCAAAACCCTCCTTCTTGTAATCAAAAGTTATTACCCAACAAAAGTTATAATAAAAAAACTTGTAATCAACGTTATCAAAAGTTATTAGGGCAATAATAACTTTCGATTACAAGAAGGAGGGGTTTTGAGTGGTTGTTATATAGCCGGATGCATGGGTCGAAGCCCAGACTATTATCTTGAACGCAAGAAGCGCCACAATAATGCTAAATCAGTCTCTTCACACCTCTATAAGGAGAAGCTGCGAGTGAGCGCGTGCGTGTGCGTGTGTGATGCAGTGAACTGTTGCGTGTGTCGGCGTCCTTGCGAGGCCGCAGAAGGACGTTGCCCCTCGCTGGGACGCTAGCAGCCAGCAGCTAGCAGCCAGTAGCTGGGGATGGCAATTATTTTTAAAACATCGATACATCTTTTTTTCGCTGTTTTGGAACCATAAATATCGATTTATACGTTATTTCGGGAGCAAAATAATAGTCTAATATTACCTATACAGAGTATTTAATAAAATCCCTTCAGGACTTCGAGATATGTAAACTTACGTCAAAACTAAGAAAAAAGTTCCTATAAACATGAGTCCTAAAATACTCGGTTATCCTTCTGGCGGTATGTATGTGTTTTAACATGATTTTGCATAGCTTTGGAACTACTAGGGATACCAACTTTAAACTTGGTGCGTATATGTTAAACTTGGTGCACATATACGCACCTATAGGACCGGATATTATATTAGATCCTATTGGTGACTAATAGGACCTATTTTGGTGCGGAGTATCAAGTTTTTACTTTGTACCATTTAAAATGGCAGCCATTTTTATATTTTAAAACTTAATGACTATAAACCGTAAATTTTACCATTGACTTTAAATCTCTTTAAGAGATTTAAAGTCACGAAAATCAAAAAAATAATTTGGTAATTTGTCAGTTTTACGAAAATTAAAAAAATCGTTGCGCAGATTTATTTTGTAAAAAGCCATACAAATATTATTAAGATCGAACTACAATTAACGGTGTTATTACTATTTTTCTAACAGAATAGATGCTTGTTCATGGTAGTTATAACAAATTTTCGCATGTACTCTGATAGAATATTGCAATAACTCCTTTACTCCGTTACTTAATAATCTTTAGGCAATGAAATTGCTAAACTTTTTTGCCTTTTGTACAATTTTAGTAAAATTACGGTTTTAAGATATTAAGTTTTAAAATATTAAAATGGCTACCATTTTTCAATGGTGAAAAGCAAAAACTTGATACTCCGCACCAAAATGGGTTCTATTAGTCAACATACACGCAAAGTTTGAAGTTGATATCTTTAATGGTTCCAAAGTTATGCAAAATCATGTTAAAAACACATACATACCGACAGGCGGATAACCGAGCATTTTAGGACCCATGTTCATAGTTTTGATGTAAATGACTATATCCCGAAGTCCTGAAGGGTTTTTAGTAAGTACCCGTTATATAGGAAAAACTATGTTTCAAGAAAAAAAATCACAATTTTGCCAGTTCAAAGAGGGATTGAACTATTTTTAGAAACCGAGTTTTCCACCACGGAACTCGAGATTTTCAAAATCTTGCTAGGTGACATTTCAAACCGCAAAATGTTATGCTGTACACATTTTCACAGTCTATACCTTATTTTAAAACGAGTTTTGCAAGTACTTTTTACAAACTACTACCAACAAGTCAATAACAAATTTATTACATTCACACAAACACTATAAAAAATAGGATTGCCAGTTTTACAGATCACCAAGTTAATATTATTAATTGACCAATGTATTGTTTTGAAAAAGGCCCTGGAAGCAGCCTCAATAATTCCAACCTTTTCCAAATTTGTCTTCAAAAACCTGTTTTCTTAAGGCGATGTATCTCGGAAAGAAATATCGTTATGCTTTTTACGTTATATCGGAGATAAAAAAATCGATCATTCTAATATATTGGTATTATTTTGCCATCGCTACCACGCAGCAGCTAGGAGCCAGCAGTCAGCACTGCTGCTGCTGCTTCTGTCTCCACCAATTACATCCACTATCCCCCCTCTGCTGCTTTGCATACGGCTGAATCACAGTTGATAAGTGGCCGAAAATAGATGCCCCGTCCGTTGATGTAACGGCACACAAATACTTAACTTCTTGCCTCCATTGTTTCTTCCAGGGGGTCTAATTCTTCACGTGAATGGCCCAACAAAGAAATTGAATTTGCTATGTTTTTAGTGCAGCAGTACTTTTTTGAGTTATTTAGTTGTCTATATGTGTATTGATGGTTATGCAAACCTTAGGAATTGGTCTATATTTTATATATTAATTAATTCCACTAAGGTGTTTTACGATTATTTTGTAAGTTAACAATAATATCTTGACTGACTTTTCTAGCCTCGATAAAAAGGCTTTACAGGGTGCTGGTTGGAGTGTGCCATGAGATTTTATGTTAAGCTGCTACCAGTAAGAAAGGAGGAAATTGGTGTAAAGAATCAAACAGTTAATCAAGATACCTTTTGTAATTTACTTGAACTAATTAGACGTTGCTTCACTTTTATAAGAATATTCACATGAAAATACACACTCGCTCTGCTCTCAGTTCTCAATTAGTATCTAATTCATGTGATCAGCCTTTCGGAATTTTGAGACCTGTTGATAACAGCCACCCCATTACTTTTAATAAGTAAAATGAATATATTAACCCCAGACTACCCATAACTCTTGAGAAAACCTTAAGACCGATACCCATCAACCCCATACTTAAATTAAAGGTCTCGACGAGAAAATCTCGTGAATCATATTATCCCCTACATTAAAAATATATTTCCTAAGGGCAAAAATCTAAAGAAAAGGACTGAATAGCTGTTTCATTTTTTTAATTTACTTATTCCAGCGATGCGGGACACCATCAGCTAGTTATTATAAAACACGTTTTTGTGTTCAATAAAATTATAATGATTCAAGTAGATTCCCCCCGACAAAAAAAATCCTTATAATATCGATTGGCTTCTCCCCATTGAACTTGAATTTCCCGCCGAAGTCTTTAACCCAAGGAACGTTCTACTGAGCAACTCGTGATTAACCTAAATTCATCTTAGGAGAGGTGCCACAGCTTCTAGCAGATGGCTTCAAATATCATGTTTTATTTACGTTTATCTACGACCATTGCAATAAGCACCAATTATAGTATTACAATAATAGTAGTTTATGCAACGTTTGTATAATGAATGCCTTTAAGCCACGAGTGAGATGTAAGTTAGAACACGATCGAAGCGAGTGTTCTAAATATCTCACGAGTGGCTTAAAGGCATAATACAATCGTTGCATACACTATTTTATCTACGACCAACAATATACGACAAAATTTCCCCCGAAGTTAAACAAAACTCATGAATTTTACTAATGATGGAATAGGTCAACTAAAATTTGAGGTTAGGCAAATAAGCAGACTGAACCATGAATCGTTGTGGAACAATCAGCTGATGGGATAAGTAAACTCAAACATGAATCGTAATGCAACAATCAGCTGATGTGCGAATTGCGTAATTGTTATTATGACACTACTTCCGTTAAATGCCGAGCTCTCATTGGTCTAGAACCAGTACTCTAAAGTGACTCCAGTACTCTAAAGTCGTCATTAGAGTACTGCTTGGTTTTTGGTGTTTTAATGTATATCATTATAATGTTTATTGTAATACCATAATTGGTGCTTATTGCAATGGTCGTAGATAAACATTATAATGATATACATTAAAACACCAAAAACCAAGCAGTACTCTAATGACGACTTTAGAGTACTGGAGTCACTTTATAGTACTGGTTCTAGACCAATGAGAGCTCGGCATTTGACGGAAGTAGTGTCATAATAACAATTACGCAATTCGCACATCAGCTGATTGTTGCATTACGATTCATGTTTGAGTTTACTTATCCCATCAGCTGATTGTTCCACAACGATTCATGGTTTAGTCTGCTTATTTGCCTAACCTCAAATTTTAGTTGACCTATTCCATCAGTAGTAAAAGTGAGTTTTGTTTAACTTCGGGGGAAATTTTGTCGTATATTGTAGGTCGTAGATAAAATAGTGTATGCAACGATTGTATTATGCATTTAAGCCACTCGTGAGATATTTAGAACACTCGCTTTGCTCGTGTTCTAACTTACATCTCACTCGTGGCTTAAAGGCATTCATTATACAATCGTTGCATAAACTACTATTAGGTAACTAAAATATTGAACTAGTTTAACAGCTATAGGTTGAATCGAATGTTAAGGCAGTCCACCCATAAGACTCATGTTAATTAGGCCTGGATAATGTTATTTGTCGCTATATATTTTTTATTCATCCGTGCATTCCCCTTTCCCCTCTCACATCTCTGGCTGAGGCTCCGACACGGACGCTCTTCCTACCGAGTGATTTACCATCTGCCCGGTCCCCCGCGGTCAGCAATACGTTTAAACTAGTTTACAACTATCGCATAACGGTCCGTCCGCACCCATCACCACCGGCCGACGATCATACGACTCATTTATTAGTTACAAGTTGTAATCGCCTCGCAATTACCCTTTCCGTTAGCAGATTACTAAGTTCTGTGTACGGTTGGAGGCTATGTAAATGGAGATTATATAATTGGGTTGAAGAAGCAATCCGAGCTACATGTCCCTCGGACGGTGGGCGGTCTAATTTGAATCCTGAATTAATTTTGTGCGCGGATAAGGTTGCGGGGTATGAATTTTAATCTTTGAAGATTGTGTTGCTCGGTTTTGAACTGTTGAAAAGGTGATATTTACTTTTTCAAATGCAGTGAATGTGTTCCTAGAGTCGCGGGCATCAAATAGGGCAGGTGAGTGAGTGCGCTGCTGGCAAAATTATTGTATATTATTTGTTTGGGTGGCTTAATAAACTTATGTGATCATTGTTACAATAATCACAAATTTACATGTAAAAGGCACTGAAAAACGTAAACAAAGTTTTGACAGTTTAACAAAAAACATGTCATTTTAGCTTATAGGTTTACAGACAATTTGAATAGTTTATAGTTTTTGCCGCCCGCCTTATTTCGTGCACTCTAATATAGGGTTAGTACAGCCAATTTAAAATCAAATAGATCAAACAGATTTATGAAGGTATCTCATCACCAGGTGACCATCGCATCATAAACATAACATTTAACGTGTTGCTTTTTTCTCTGTCCTTGAGTGCTTTTTCTTTTCTTGTTGTCATTTTCTGTGAGAACGTCATAACAACAAAGTAAAACCGGATATTGGTACATGCGAAGAACGTAACTGTGACAACAAGCTTTGAAACAAATTTCACATCATTTAGCAGTTTGTTTCGATTTTGTTTTTCTGCTCAGAAACGTAATAAATTTCAGAACGAACAAAAATTAATTCTCCAATGAATTTGGTCGTTATTGATCTACTGTAATAAATTACAGTATAATTTAATTACTAACATCAATTTATTATTTACAACGGTACAACATTTTTCTGACTATAATTCAGTGAATTACACGTCGACGCCAAACGGTCATCGTTAAGCAGTCAATTATTATTTACGGCAGAATGTTGTACCGTTGTAAATAAAGAATTCATGTTAATACAGTGAAAAAATTAGACTGTCAAAGATATAACATTCTTTCGAGGGGTTCCCCGATGATCATGCATATTACTTGTAAATAACCATTTACCTCAGCACAACTCGGGCTCTCCAGGGATTTGAGCATAATAAGGCTCAGCTGATCGTGTCCATGTACACAATTAATTGGACCATCATACCGCACCGCAGTCGGGATAGGCTAGGGAACGATGTACACTGTTATTAACCGGCATTGTTCGGCTGCGTCAAGCCTTGTCCTGTGAGTACAAGGATTATAATAATGCAGGAAGCTATGATTAAGTATCTCAGAGATGCCTACCGTCAGCACGCCGACCGCAGTTTGCCTGAAACCTCCCTCCCTCGGGCGAGGTTCGAGTTTTACAACCTCCATCGAAGGTCGTTTGCCATCCCGGGTTACTATCCTCAGCCGTTTTTACCTTTTTCCTTTCTGCCTCTCGGGGTTTTGTAATTTACGAGACAGATCTTAATACGGGAAAATACCATTTATGAGTGTAATTAGCGGCGTTCTGCCACGGAAAAAACACAACCAATTGCCATTTGGAGATTTGAAATGCGGCAAGCAGTAAAAAAGTAAAGTTATAGTTCGACTAGAAATTCTATCCTAAGGGCACGGTCACGATAGAGCGAATCTGGAGCGAACACCGACGAACGAGCAGCAGTGAGCGCCAAACTTCATTATATTATCCATGTTTTCAGCCCCTGAGCTGTGCAATCAATGTAAGACTATATTACTTACTGTAAATTCTTCAATAGCTCAAAATGCGATTTAACATGTTCAGTACATGTTTCGGCGCGAAAGCACCATCATCAGCTGGGCACAAGAAGTGAAGTTTACACCAAACGGCTTCGTCATTGAATTGAAAACATCGAACACAAAATACATTAAACTCTCGATCATAAATTAACATTTTAAACACACAAACAGGCCTGTTGTACTACTGATACCACGATCTTAACACACCGGCGGTAGTGGACAGACTGAAGATTATTTCCTTATCCCTCAGGTGCGTGGTTATCAGCTGGGCATAGGTCAGGTGGTCTTTGTTCTTTAACTGTATCATAGGCAATTAGTGCGTTGAATATGGAATTGGAGCTAAATTGAAGTTTGTCATTTATTTGATTTTTATAAAGTCTATAATATTTGATGTTTTTAATTCAATGACGAAGCCGTTTGGTGTGAACTTTACTTCTTGTTCCCAGCTGATGATGGTGCTTTCGCGCCGAAACATGTACTGAACATGTTAAATCGCATTTTGAACTGTTAGTCTTACAAACTTCATTATGACGTTCACTACCGCTCGTTCGTTGGGGTTCGCACCGGATTCGCTCCAATGTCACCGTGGCCTATGAATTATATACATTTTCAAACCGTAACAGTAGTTAGTGTTCTTCAATAGTTGTTTTAATAGATTTATCCCCCTCTGTGAGGTCCCTTTCACACGATGCGGTTTTTATGCGGCTGCTGCCGTCTCAGTTGAGCATGTGGATCATACGAAATAACCATAAGGCACTCTGCGTAATCCTCGATCAAATTCATTTGTATAACAATAAATCTCAATTGGTTTTTCTTTTTCGGGTCCGTTTGGCTCGTTTACTGGACCGATTTTAATAATTTAGGGCTCATTATAAAGGTATGCACGCGTAGATTAACCAATCTGTATAAATTTATTAGCAGCATAGCTCGACTTACATACTCAAAGAAAAATTCCTCTCCATGTTTTCTTACGGCGGAAGAATGTAATTTAAATGTAAGTTTTAAATTTACAACATTATCTTGTTATTGTTTCATATACATATATCACGGTAGAATCGAGATACTTAATTAGTTTTGGTAAATAAAATAAATTTGACTTTTTCTTAAATTTGACTTCACTGTAAGATCTATAATGTTTACGTTACCCAAAATATTTTGGTATTAGAACCTCCAATGAAGAAGCGGCTTTTTTGTAACCTCTCTCTGGATTAGAAAAGCGAACTAGTGGACAAAGTAGTCGCTTTATTCCCGCTGGGAGACAAAGAATTATTTTACTCATTCATTAAGAGAATTAAAAATCGTCCAAACATAGCAGGTGGGTAAACATCCTTTTCCAAATGGGCGTATGTTTACCCAGCCAGTCCGAGCGGGTTCACTAGCGGATTCCTCGTTGTCGCGGAAGTGGATGCCGGGATGGCGCCTCAGCATCGATTCTATTGTTCATCTCCATAACCGCGGAGCGCTGGTCAGTCGGACTCAGCAAAACACTGCAATCAGCGCGTGCCTGTGTCAGCACTCCGCCGTCACGGCCCGGCTGTTTACCTTGTGTGTCCCCTCGTAACTGTAACCTAACTGTGCACTTGTCGCATCTGAAGTAGTGTGGTTGTCAACATTTTTGAAAAAAATTATGTTCAGTTGGATTTATGTTTCTAATGCTACGGTGTGGTTAATATTTGAAGTGCTGATGAAAACTGTCTTAGAAACGCAAATGCGCGAAAAATTCGCAAAATGCGAATTATGACGGTTTGTAAAGTCGTTAAAAAGGAAAGGGCGAAGACAGTATATTCCACTGCGGGCAGTAAACCCAGAGTTAAAAAAATTACGTTCGATTGGCTGACTTATGTTTGTAATGCTACGACGAGCGACGGCGTCTGAAGTGATGAAAATTGTCTTTGAAACGCAACTGCGAATTATGACAGTTTGTAAAGTTGTTGAACAGAACAGAGTGAGGGCGAGGACCGTATATAGTATATACACTCCGCTTCGGGCAGTAAAGCCAGAGTTAGAGGTGGCCTCGTATTTTACGATCGAGCTCTAGATAATTGAGAGATTATCTCTTCTAATACTGAATTTACGATGTAATTTAACTCCAAAATAGCCAAGAGTTAGATTACTTATTTAAGTTTAGTAGAAATAGATCTTATACTGTCAAAAGCAACGCGGGTATGTATAGCACTTTTAACTAGTGGGTACTATTAGGAATTAAACCTCCTTAATTGATGTTGAGCAAAAAATCGGGAAAATCTTTTACATTCTCAGAGAAAACTAGACATTACAAATTATGGTTGTATTGAAATAGGCTTACTACATAAAAATATGTATAGCAAATGAACACTTCATTTTGATAAATGATCCACTTTCAGCTTGGTTGGCAGCCTACAGCCTACAGAAATCTCTTCGGAAGAGCATAAGGAAGCATATGGAATTTGTTTAAACATAAACTAATGAATGACGATTAAAGGTTGAGGAAACAAAATGTCCAGTTATATAATGCAGGGTATAAAAATTGCAGAAGTTTTTATTTCGCAAAAAAGCTCTCTGTGAAAAATTGCAACGCGAACTTTCGTATTGTAAATGAGGAGAAACGTAAACAAAGTTTTAGCAGTTGACAAAAACATTTGTTTAGTATAAACTTTGAAGATGACACTTTTTGCAACCCGTCGGCAGTCTAGAACCATAACAGTTTTATTTTAGCGAATTTCCTTAAAGGAATAAGCTATTATCGAAGGTCTCACTGTAAGACCTAAGCCCGAGACCATGATAACTTTTCAAAACACTATTCGTTCGAATTCATATATATAGCGGCCGTAAAAATGGTCCGATCTTAATGAAATTTGGTACAGACGCGTGAAGTGGTAATCACTCGGACGAGTTCGTAAACCAGCACGATCGGACTACCGGAAGGAGGTAAAGAGGGGTAAACTCCTCCAAATTTATTTTTAGTTTTTTACATAGAAAAATAAAATAATCACATTTTTGTTACCACCATTGAATTCAGCTCAAAAAAAACAAACAACTTAATATTTTGAATCACTGCTACCGAGATGAACTCCATTGGTTACCGAGATATCGAAACTGGTAAACACAGTACGTTGTCCCAATGTTAACCTTATATGGGAAATAGGCCTAAGTCAAATTCAATATATCGCTTATTTCTAAACGTATCTTGATAAAATTTGGTAAATGGTCTCTTCTAGTTCAGATCTACTAAATATTGAACTAAAACCACCCAGTTTTAATATACCTGTAGCAGCAAACCTACATACTCATTCCCCATGTTATTCTTATGGAGCTTACAAAAACATGTCAAATCTCGCTATGTTGGATTGAAATACGTTGTTTTGCATTTGATATTCGATGAGTGTGCAGGTCTGTTGCAACGGGGGTATTCTTGATTTAATTGAGTATTTCATTTCATCGGACAATAAACCTGTGATTGTTGTGAGTCGGCGACGCGACGCGACGTCGGGCTAACAGGGCGGATACGAACTGCTCCCTCTTGGGCGCTTGCGGCAGGGACATAGGATTGCTTCCCCTTGCTGTTTTCCCGTTTTTGAATGCTTCTAGACGTAACTGTACCAATATTATTACAAATAATTGTCATGGCATTTGTGAATATGGAGGGTTTTCTTGTCTATCGCAACAAACAACAAAGAAAAGAAACTGACCACAGGAAAAAATGAAAAGAAAAGAAATGTAAAGTATATATCTTTATTTATTTATATTTTCGGAAATGTCTCTAATGATTTAAAAAAATTGTTAAAAAAGTGAATATGGATAGCTATTTTATTTTAGGGGAGATTCACCCATAGGGAAAATCTTGAGCCTAGGTTCAGATTAAAAAAATAAAATATTTACTATTTAAAAACTTGTTTTCATTTTTCTAATACCACTTTAATCTAGTTACATTTCCAACACAAGTATCAACTTAAGTTATTAGAGAGCTATAACTTACATGTTTCCGTCGTTCCATAATGAGATCAGTATTGAATATTTCTTTGATTAGTGACAAATTTTTATGATTGAATCTAGATTTTGATTTATTCAACATCTTTGAACGAGTACAGCCCCGTCTAGAAATATTGACAAGCATTCCAACACAGCAAGGGGTAGCAATCCGCCTCTGTTTCTACCTGCTAAGAGGGAGCAGTCCGTATTCAGCCGCTAACAGAACGTTGCGCGGACAGTGGACAGCGAGTCCTGTTAGCAGATAGGAACTACTTGCTAATGACGCCTGCTTGTCGTGAACTACCGGCTGCGTTGTGTTTTGACCAAACAACTACAGCTGCCATTTGTGCCATTTATTTCGCATTTAGCGTGACATCTTGTCACACACTGGTGCATTGTGGGTGATGGCTCCACTCGTTAACCAATCACTCGCCGACCTTTCCCTCAAGTTCGACAGTTGACCACCCATGAAAGTTCCTCGACTCCAAGAATAGTATTGAAGTACCTGGTGGACCGAGCCTTGCTCGGTGTTATTTCATGTTTATCAGTTCATCTAGTTACTATAAAATATTTCAATGCCATAAAATTGATAAATAGAAACCTTTTTTATTGCTCAATGAACTCTTCACCGTACTTTTTGTCTTGATGGATGTAGATTCCAAACAGCAGTTATGATTACTTCATTTGTTTACACTTTCCCTGTTTATTTCGTTGCTATCACGGTAACTCATAAGGCCAATGTTAAAATTTTGCAACTTTAAAATTCGTTTTATTACGCTCTTGGATTTTTTCTGTCCAAGTAATCTGCATAAAACACGTTTTTGAGTCATAAATTACTTACTTCCAGACTTTGAAGGAAATCCTCGGAGTCGTTTTTGAGATTATTGTGCAAACAACCAACCAAGCAAGCACAATAATTACTTATATATGAGTATAGGTTTTACTCCAGGAACACAAATTAAAAATTGCGTATAAAACGTCTAATGAAATACAATAATTTGATCGTGCTAAAAATAAATATGAGAAAATAAATTTGAATCATCCTTGGAAATTATATTATTATTTATATTATATAGTGGACATTATATTATATTATTTTGTCCTATTCCTTTCGATGGGCAATGAACTCCTTCGTGTCGAAGGCAAAAATTGTCGATTCACACTCTAATATTATTGTTTTATAGAGTGGAAATTTTCACTCTCAAGGCTTTCAGGGAGGCTGAAGAAGTACGTGACCTCGGTATGAGGAGGTAGTTGTTCAAATGCCGAACTTATTGGTGACTTCTGCGTAAGCCATCCCTTGCGCTGAAATGCCGTAACTACTGTGTATTGTGTTTTTTTGAGTTGGATGGGAGTGGAAGCGGAAATACAGAGTCGTCTCCAGTTCAATATCGAAGCATAGAGTAAAAAAATCAATATTTCCTGAATCCAAGGTCGTTGGTCAATAAAAAGGGTAGATCTTGAGTTGATCATGGTTAGAGACCCATGGCCCATAACCAATTATTAATTATGACTGTAATATTTTAGAAAACCTATTTGTATTACAAAAATAGCTAGAAGCCACAGTTGAACTAGCTTTGTAACAGGAAGATTTCCAGTTGCCCCGAGGGAATTATACTGAGAAGGTTTTTATAAGGTTCGTAACCATGACTGGAGCCAGTTGCCATTTGTTATGGGGCACGAATACATGTCATCTTCTTTGAATACTAATAACACCATTCTTTTTACAGCTAGCTACTATCACTCTGTAAACAGGTCTCTCACTGGTCTTAATAACTCAAAACACATTATGATTTGAAAAATAAAAATCAAAGGGATATTTAAACTTTAATTACTTTATTTCAACTTATTTGATAACTCAACTTGTTTCGTATGAAACTCCGAGAACGTTCTATTTAACTTTGGCCATATTTAACTCGCCACTCAACTTCAAAAGACAAAGATAGTACACATACAGGGAGTTTTAAGATTTATATTCACGCAAGCCTAACACTTTCTTTTTAACTAACTTTTTATCACAGTCAGGCTACAATGTGGAAGTGAATTTTATATTTCGGGTTAATGGGAGCTGCTATATGTGCTTATCTTGTCACTTTCCGGAAATCATTCCTTTCCTAATGAACGCATTCGAGATGTGGGCTGCGCATCATACGGGTGGGATGGAAACATCTAATTTGATAATTAGTAGGTCTTTAGGAACTGTACAAGTGGAGCAGTGAAATCGTGACCTGATAAACCCAGCACTTTCATACTTGATAAGTATGGGACTAGGGGATATTTCAGAAACTAGAATTTTATCATTGCCCTCGTTAGAAGTTAAGAAATTGAACTACAAAGAATGCCCCTGCGTCGCTACTATGTCCGCTTTATCACCTAGAAACTAAAGGACACCGAAAGGATACGAAATAGATAGAAAGGATTAATAGGTTGGGATAGATGACTAGCCAATTACAATTTCAGGTCATCCAATCTTCGTGACTCTTGTGACAACTGTCTTGTTAGTTCTCAAACAGGCAAGAGAACAGTCCTTTCCTTTAGGCTTAAACCTTGGTACCCCAACGCATCCATTCTTGTCCATCCGGCCAGGAAATTCCATGTTATGTCACTACAAAGACATAACATGGAAGTGCTGATGAAAAAGGGGTTTTGTGATGGTTATAAACTAAATTCTACGTTCTGTGTCAGCTCCCTCTGTCCTATTCTTAGATTATATTTTTTTACTCATCTGTAGCAAGAGTATTTCACTGTCATGCCTTTTTTTCTATCAACTTTTGGAAAAATATGTCCTCTTTCATTTTGAACACCCCGCAAATCTCACGCCCAAAATAAATCCATCTTTACCTCTTAGTTTAGTCTTTCCGGACTATTCAGCAAATTACAGTTCAGATAGTTATTTTAATATTCCATTTCCCAGGCGTGTCAATGAAACAGGTACTCGTAATGCCGTGTTTGAATGTTTGGAATGCTGGGCAGTGTTGCCAATCAGTGTGGCGTAGCCGTGAAATGTCCTAGTATCGTTGACCTCAACACAATGCGATGCAGCAAAATATCCCACTTACACAGCATTGCCGCACCTGGTCGTACAATACTCAGTCTCTCAGTTTCCAGCCAAATAAATATTCTGTTCTAAAATATTTCTTTTAACGTGACGCTCTGTGATTGTCATTTTAAATGCGACTGCAACTGGTTAATTTTGTATTATTAGCGTATTTCATCTTAAGGGCCTAAAATGAGGTTTTTCTTGCGAGCTCAAATTTAACGACCGAGGCACCGGCCCAGGTTGGAAATTGAGTGTAATATGAGACCTCTAGAAATTGCAACTCTGAAAACTTAAACAGTTAGTCTTTTTTCCAAATGGTTATATTACATAAAGGCAGCTGTTGTAAGGTTTTAACAACTTCCTGACGCCTAATATGAACTATATTTTGGGTCATAAAATCCGCACAAAAACAAGGAAATTGACCTTTCCAAGTTCTCTATGAAATTGCTCTTTGTTTGTTGTCACTATTTAAAAATAGAGCTGATTGAGACCTAATAAAAACCTCTACTGATACGGCTCTACGAATTAATTTTACAACAGCTAGATATTTTTCTTGACGATCATCAGACGACGTCACGACGGGCTTATCTCCACTGTGATATGACTCCATACACACCAGCAGTGTGGTGCTAGTTGCAGCCTCAGCCAGCGATGTAGCGACCAGTGTGGTGCTAGTTGCAGCCTCAGCTAGCGATGCAGTGACGGGGTGCGAGGGGGTGGATGACCGCTGATCAGACGATGTCACGACGGGCTTATCTCCACTGTGATATGACTCCATACACACCAGCAGTGTGATGCTAGTTGCAGCCTCAGCTAGCGATGCAGTGACGGGGTGCGAGGGGGTGGATGACCGCTGATCAGACGATGTCACGACGGGCTTATCTCCACTGTGATATGACTCCATACACACCAGCAGTGTGGTGCTATTTGCAGCCTCAGCCAGCGATGCAGTGACGGGGTGCGAGGGGGTGGATGACCGCTGATCAGACGATGTCACGACGGGCTTATCTTCACTGTGATATGACTCCATACACACCAGCAGTGTGGTGCTAGTTGCAGCCTCAGCCAGCGATGTAGCGACCAGTGTGGTGCTAGTTGCAGCCTCAGCTAGCGATGCAGTGACGGGGTGCGAGGGGGTGGATGACCGCTGATCAAACGATGTCACGACGGGCTTATCTCCACTGTGATATGACTCCATACACACCAGCAGTGTGGTGCTAGTTGCAGCCTCAGCTAGCGATGCAGTGACGGGGTGCGAGGGGGTGGATGACCGCTGATCAGACGATGTCACGACGGGCTTATCTCCACTGTGATATAACTCCATACACACCAGCAGTGTGGTGCTATTTGCAGCCTCAGCCAGCGATGCAGTGACGGGGTGCGAGGGGGTGGATGACCGCTGATCAGACGATGTCACGACGGGCTTATCTCCACTGTGATATGACTCCATACACACCAGCAGTGTGGTGCCAGTTGCAGCCTCAGCCAGCAATGCAGTGACGGGGTGCGAGGGGGTGGATGGCCGCTGATCAGACGATGTCACGACGGGCTTATCTCCACTGTGATAAGACTCCATACACACCAGCAGTGTGATGCCAGTTGCAGCCTCAGCTAGCGATGCAGTGACGGGGTGCGAGGGGGTGGATGACCGCTGATCAGACGATGTCACGACGGGCTTATCTCCACTGTGATATGACCCCATACACACCAGCAGTGTGATGCCAGTTGCAGCCTCAGCTAGCGATGCAGTGACGGGGTGCGAGGGGGTGGATGGCCGCTGATCAGACGATGTCACGACAGGCTTATCTCCACTGTGATATGACCCCATACACACCAGCAGTGTGCTGCTAGTTGCAGCCTCAGCCAGCAATGCAGTGACGGGGTGCGAGGGGGTGGATGACCGCTGATCAGACGATGTCACGACGGGCTTATCTCCACTGTGATAAGACTCCACACACACCAGCAGTGTGATGCCAGTTGCAGCCTCAGCTAGCGATGCAGTGACGGGGTGCGAGGGGGTGGATGACCGCTGATCAGACGATGTCACGACGGGCTTATCTCCACTGTGATATGACCCCATACACACCAGCAGTGTGGTGCTAGTTGCAGCCTCAGCTAGCGATGCAGTGACGGGGTGCGAGGGGGTGGATGACCGCTGATCAGACGATGTCACGACGGGCTTATCTCCACTGTGATAAGACTCCATACACACCAGCAGTGTGATGCCAGTTGCAGCCTCAGCTAGCGATGCAGTGACGGGGTGCGAGGGGGTGGATGACCGCTGATCAGACGATGTCACGACGGGCTTATCTCCACTGTGATATGACCCCATACACACCAGCAGTGTGATGCTAGTTGCAGCCTCAGCCAGCAATGCAGTGACGGGGTGCGAGGGGGTGGATGACCGCTGATCAGACGATGTCACGACGGGCTTATCTCCACTGTGATAAGACTCCACACACACCAGCAGTGTGATGCCAGTTGCAGCCTCAGCTAGCGATGCAGTGACGGGGTGCGAGGGGGTGGATGACCGCTGATCAGACGATGTCACGACAGGCTTATCTCCACTGTGATAAGACTCCATACACACCAGCAGTGTGGTGCCAGTTGCAGCCTCAGCCAGCGATGCAGTGACGGGGTGCGAGGGGGTGGATGACCGCTGATCAGACGATGTCACGACGGGCTTATCTCCACTGTGATATGACCCCATACACACCAGCAGTGTGGTGCCAGTTGCAGCCTCAGCCAGCGATGCAGTGACGGGGTGCGAGGGGGTGGATGACCGCTGATCAGACGATGTCACGACGGGCTTATCTCCACTGTGATATGACTCCATACACACCAGCAGTGTGGTGCTAGTTGCAGCCTCAGCTAGCGATGCAGTGACGGGGTGCGAGGGGGTGGATGACCGCTGATCAGACGATGTCACGACGGGCTTATCTCCACTGTGATATGACTCCATACACACCAACAGTGTGGTGCCAGTTGCAGCCTCAGCCAGCGATGCAGTGACGGGGTGCGAGGGGGTGGATGACCGCTGATCAGACGATGTCACGACGGGCTTATCTCCACTGTGATATGACCCCATACACACCAGCAGTGTGGTGCCAGTTGCAGCCTCAGCCAGCGATGCAGTGACGGGGTGCGAGGGGGTGGATGACCGCTGATCAGACGATGTCACGACGGGCTTATCTCCACTGTGATATGACTCCATACACACCAGCAGTGTGGTGCCAGTTGCAGCCTCAGCCAGCGATGCAGTGACGGGGTGCGAGGGGGTGGATGACCGCTGATCAGACGATGTCACGACGGGCTTATCTCCACTGTGATATGACCCCATACACACCAGCAGTGTGATGCCAGTTGCAGCCTCAGCCAGCAATGCAGTGACGGGGTGCGAGGGGGTGGATGACCGCTGATCAGACGATGTCACGACGGGCTTATCTCCACTGTGATATGACCCCATTCACACCAGCAGTGTGATGCCAGTTGCAGCCTCAGCCAGCGATGCAGTGACGGGGTGCGAGGGGGTGGATGGCCGCTGATCAGACGATGTCACGACGGGCTTATCTCCACTGTGATATGACCCCATACACACCAGCAGTGTGATGCTAGTTGCAGCCTCAGCTAGCGATGCAGTGACGGGGTGCGAGGGGGTGGATGGCCGCTGATCAGACGATGTCACGACGGGCTTATCTTCACTGTGATATGACTCCATACACACCAGCAGTGTGATGCCAGTTGCAGCCTCAGCCAGCGATGCAGTGACGGGGTGCGAGGGGGTGGATGACCGCTGATCAGACGATGTCACGACGGGCTTATCTCCACTGTGATAAGACTCCATACACACCAGCAGTGTGATGCCAGTTGCAGCCTCAGCCAGCGATGCAGTGACGGGGTGCGAGGGGGTGGATGACCGCTGATCAGACGATGTCACGACGGGCTTATCTCCACTGTGATATGACCCCATACACACCAGCAGTGTGGTGCCAGTTGCAGCCTCAGCTAGCGATGCAGTGACGGGGTGCGAGGGGGTGGATGACCGCTGATCAGACGATGTCACGACGGGCTTATCTCCACTGTGATATGACCCCATACACACCAGCAGTGTGATGCCAGTTGCAGCCTCAGCCAGCGATGCAGTGACGGGGTGCGAGGGGGTGGATGACCGCTGATCAGACGATGTCACGACGGGCTTATCTCCACTGTGATATGACCCCATACACACCAGCAGTGTGGTGCTAGTTGCAGCGTCAGCCAGCGATGCAGTGACGGGGTGCGAGGGGGTGGATGACCGCTGATCAGACGATGTCACGACGGGCTTATCTCCACTGTGATATGACCCCATACACACCAGCAGTGTGGTGCTAGTTGCAGCGTCAGCCAGCGATGCAGTGACGGGGTGCGAGGGGGTGGATGACCGCTGATCAGACGATGTCACGACAGGCTTATCTCCACTGTGATAAGACTCCATACACACCAGCAGTGTGGTGCTAGTTGCAGCCTCAGCCAGCGATGCAGTGACGGGGTGCGAGGGGGTGGATGACCGCTGATCAGACGATGTCACGACGGGCTTATCTCCACTGTGATATGACCCCATACACACCAGCAGTGTGCTGCTAGTTGCAGCCTCAGCCAGCAATGCAGTGACGGGGTGCGAGGGGGTGGATGACCGCTGATCAGACGATGTCACGACGGGCTTATCTCCACTGTGATAAGACTCCATACACACCAGCAGTGTGGTGCCAGTTGCAGCGTCAGCTAGCGATGCAGTGACGGGGTGCGAGGGGGTGGATGACCGCTGATCAGACGATGTCACGACAGGCTTATCTCCACTGTGATATGACCCCATACACTCCAGCAGTGTGATGCTAGTTGCAGCCTCAGCTAGCGATGCAGTGACGGGGTGCGAGGGGGTGGATGACCGCTGATCAGACGATGTCACGACGGGCTTATCTCCACTGTGATATGACCCCATACACTCCAGCAGTGTGGTGCCAGTTGCAGCCTCAGCTAGCGATGCAGTGACGGGGTGCGAGGGGGTGGATGACCGCTGATCAGACGATGTCACGACGGGCTTATCTCCACTGTGATATGACCCCATACACTCCAGCAGTGTGGTGCCAGTTGCAGCCTCAGCTAGCGATGCAGTGACGGGGTGCGAGGGGGTGGATGACCGCTGATCAGACGATGTCACGACGGGCTTATCTCCACTGTGATATGACTCCATACACACCAGCAGTGTGGTGCCAGTTGCAGCCTCAGCTAGCGATGCAGTGACGGGGTGCGAGGGGGTGGATGACCGCTGATCAGACGATGTCACGACGGGCTTATCTCCACTGTGATATGACCCCATACACTCCAGCAGTGTGGTGCCAGTTGCAGCCTCAGCTAGCGATGCAGTGACGGGGTGCGAGGGGGTGGATGACCGCTGATCAGACGATGTCACGACGGGCTTATCTCCACTGTGATATGACTCCATACACACCAGCAGTGTGGTGCCAGTTGCAGCCTCAGCTAGCGATGCAGTGACGGGGTGCGAGGGGGTGGATGACCGCTGATCAGACGATGTCACGACGGGCTTATCTCCACTGTGATATGACTCCATACACACCAGCAGTGTGGTGCCAGTTGCAGCCTCAGCTAGCGATGCAGTGACGGGGTGCGAGGGGGTGGATGGCCGCTGATCAGACGATGTCACGACGGGCTTATCTCCACTGTGATATGACTGCATACACACCAGCAGTGTGGTGCTAGTTGCAGCCTCAGCTAGCGATGCAGTGACGGGGTGCGAGGGGGTGGATGACCGCTGATCAGACGATGTCACGACGGGCTTATCTCCACTTGTGATCGCCGTTCGTGACGGCCATTCTGCTCTAGTTGATGTCATCATTACCTTTAATACTTGGCGCATCGATTATGCCACTAACTCCTCTCTCTAATACGCGATTACAAGCCCCATGATCTTGTGATAAGTTTAATATCCATTAGTGGATTGAAACTTTATCTGGAGAAGAGAGTGATTGCGGAGTTATGTTGGTCTAAGAAACGGTCACCATAAACGGAATTATTTTGATAAAGATCTCGAAAGAAATCCAGGAAAGATCTTATGCCTCCAGGTAATTCTACTGGAAGACATAAGATTATTGTAACCCCTGCATGTACACACTATTTATTCTTCTTAAAAACCAAGTTAAAAAAATAAAGTTTATATGATGAATTTAAGTCCATATGACATTTATTTTGTTCATTAATTTCCCACAAAACTGTGTTTAAATTTGTTACTAAAATATTTTTTCTCAGCTCTAAGACCTTATTCTTTTCCAAGATTCCTTCCTATGTGCTTACGACTACACAGGATGGAACTACTGTTGAGAAGCCCAAAGTAACTTTTGAACTTTGTTTTCTGGTTGGTTGTATATCAACGAAATTGCTTATGCAAATTACGTTGAAACTCAAGCAAATGAAAACATTTGTTAATTGGAAGTAGACGAAGCAGCTATCCACTAAGTCAACTAAAATTAGTTTAGTTTGATTGAGCTAGTCTGTAATAGATACTGTATTCTAATATTAAGGAAAAATTTAAACATTGTCACAGTCACACAAAGTAATCATTATGGAGACAACGTAATTTACTCCCGCAATAAATGCAACTTTTACCATTATATGTATTACTTGTTTTCCCCAGTCTGTGATTTAAACAAAATTATTTGTCAAACAACTATTGTACCAAATAAAAATCTACAATACAGGAAACATTTCCATTATGTTATATTTTGCTGTTGGCAGCTCGTACACGAGCAATCGGTAGATTGTTGCAAAATCCCGCGCGTTTGGAAAATGTTTTATTATCAGCTGACTGTTGTCACGTTATTTTTATGAATTTACTCCCTGTAGAGTAAAGCAGTGTTTTATTCCCTTCGCAGTAAGGTACAATTGGCAAAACGTTTCTGCCCGCATGAGTGACGGGGTGCGAGGGAGTGGATGACCGCCAAGTAGCCAGGAAAAAGCATGATAAGTTTATTGTTATTGACTGCTAGTTGCATGCAAGTCGAACCACTCGTAACTCAAAGAAAAGTCGTATTCCCGTGGTATTTCGGGTTAGCGAGAGTCAACTGTATATCCTATGATGCTTGAACCTCAGTCTCAGGTTAGAAAGTAACATGACATGAAAGTTATCGTGTCGCGGCGGCGGCGGCTGCAGCGATGGCCATTTTGTGCCCCGTGGCCCGTGACCCACGGTCCACTTCCCGGGATTAGCCCACATTTGGTCCCCAGGAAGTCCTGGACCTGGACCAATATCGACTTTCCTATTCTTCCGGAGAATTCGGCTGTCCGTGCCAAAACACGCCAATATAAAATTTCCTTGAAGTATTACTGAAGTACTTTATCGACAAGTTCATCCCTTTCAGTTTATGGTCTTTGGTACGTGATTTAATCCAAACACTGACTGATCGGTTTTTCCGTTATTTATTTAGCCGCCTACAAATTAAACACCATTATTGAACCATGTAGAGAAAAATTCTAGGTTTCCTCCTAAACATTTTATCTGCGACACTGAAGTAATTTGGTGGCCAATCAATCAGTTTTATCCTAGGGTTTCTAGGCTTTTAATCACAACACCGCCCGATGGTAAAGTTCCACGGTATGGAATCAAACAACAATGTATCTTTGACATTGCATCTTTGGACAAACACCCATGTATCTTTGAAGTTCAAATTCTCGGTTCTCCCATGAATTATTTGGCCAATTACACATCAAACCACATTATTGAACCATGTCAATGCAGAGAGTAATTCTAGACTTCTTCCCTGAATTACCCTAAAGTAATATTGGATCACCCTGATGACATCTGATGGCAAATTCATCAATTTCTATTCTAACCGAGGGTTTCTAGGTTTGTAATCACAACACCTACGCTGTTGGTGTAGTTCTACGGTGCGTAGATGAACCAATCACTGACAAAACACCCATACGTCTTAGAACTTCTTGGTTCTTCCGTTGATTATTTTTGGCCAGCTACTTATCAAACCACGTTACTGAACCATGGAGAAAAAAATTCTTGGTTTCCTCCGATCACCCTGCCCTGAAGTAATTTTATGACAAATTCATCAGTTATATTTTAAACTATCGTTGGTAGGCTTTTAGTCACAATACAGCCCGATAGAAAATTTCTTGTAAATTTCTTAAAGAAGATCCAAATTAATATGAATGGACCTTGTATTCGGTTGGTTACGACACTTTGTATTCGGTAGGTTACAACAATCACAGGTAAACATAGCCACGAGTGATCAAAATCCGTGCTTCAACAAAATTATAGATTATATTGATCATGCAATAGCTCGTCAGAGATCAATTACATATGCTGTTTCAATTACATACTAGTGGATCCAAGCGCACGGAATCGTGCGCTACTCTAGCAGAGCGATAATTCAAATGGCGACAAATTTAAAACACAATCATGCTAACACGATCCGTCTTGAGGGTTATGTTTACACAGATTAAAAATAACAGCAATTAAATTATCCAGCTGATGAAAATGTAAACAATTATGTTCTTCATAAGGATAACATGGGAACTTTAAAAGCCAATGGGGCAGAGCCCAAGGGACTTTTTCAAAAATGTAAGGCCAGTTTGCAAATCTACGCGACACGCTCTTTCCAATGAGCCGTCAATTATCAAAATCGGTTTAGAAATGACGGAGGAGTTCATAAGACAAATTTCGTGTTGGCGTATTAATTATATAGATGCTTCACAAAATCCTTAAATACATGTCTCTAAGCATCTATAAAGTGTCAAACCTCTTAACAGCCACTCCGGGACCGAGCGGTTTTCAAACCGTCACATCACATCCGGTCCCCGGGTGGTACAAAGAGCAATAGGATGAGTGGAGTCGATCGCCTTGCCATCAAGGTGCAATTGATTCGGTTCCGCCCTTAGCCGAAGCGGCCGTGCGAAGACGAGCGCGCTCTATTGTCTCAGCCTCATTGTCCGACTGCAATGTTCCAATGTTCCCTTCGGAGAAAAAGCGGGAGCGAAATTGAAAAACCGGGATGGAAGTTGTTGGTTTTGTTACTTCTGGCTAAAGCTGTAAGTTGAGGATTTTTAAAGCGCCTTTGGAAAATATTATTTTTAACGACGCTGTTGTTTAGCTGCAACAATAGTTTCCATGTTGTTTATGATTTTATTTGGAACTAGCTGATCAACCCGGTTTCATCCGAGGAAAAAAGAAAAAATTCATTGGATTCATGATTTCATGTTTAGGTTGTCATGACAACTTCAAAAGCTTCCCTGTGGTTTAACATTCAAACCTTAGAGCGTAGCCCCAAGGGAATTTTTAAACATTCGTTCTTAGCGCATGCCTATGCCCTGAGAGGAACCTCCATGCAAAGATTCAACGTTCTAGGTCAAGTAAGTAGTTTGAGCTGGGCGATTATAGGTGAGTGGTATTTGACAAATATATAGTAGATTTAAACGCAGTATTTTTAGGAATGTTTTCCTTTGACCGAGGATTTAGACATGTGAACCACATGTGAACATGCACCACTAGATATGAAAATTTGACATAAAGAAATTGAAGACGTAAATATTTTTAAGAGTAAAACGTTAACATTCAATTGTACTTTGGTCACCATAATCCAAATGTTTTCAAATAATACAATATCAAATCCAGGAGGTGAAAATAATCAGAGTTCTACAAATAACAGGTTATATTTGAAATATATTTATCTGACTCATAATTACCATGGCCATACTTCAATTAATAGAAATGGTTATGCAATTGGCAATTAGTGTTATTCGTGACCCCCTCACTGTTTAAAATGCTATATCTAACATACAAAACAGCCACTTCTGATATCATATCAGTTACACCAACCTTTAGTTAACACTTAGCGCATAGGTTGTCACCTTTTGAAGATTGACGTAATGGTTTGATTTATTGCAGCAGCCATCGGTCCGGAGGAAGGATCAATTAGTGGTGGGAATGTTGCAGTGCACGACTGGGGCTCACGACCACGACATCGCCGGCGTGTCCCCCGTGCCCCTCCGTGCCCCTCCAGATGTCCTTCGTGCCCCTTGCCCCCTATGTGCTGTGTAGGTACACAACCGCCGCCCGCAGGTGTCTCCGCTGATACCGGTTACTGAGATATAAATACTGTATTATGTCCGTGTTCGGTGGAATTCAATAATTTTATCAAAGTTCTATTAGGTTTTGAGAATGGTGCGAAATTTAGATGACTGAAATTTAGTCACTGTCACGCGCATCTTCGGAAATAAAACAAAGATGGGTTAATTTTTATTACTGGGTGACAGGGATTTTACCCTCCAGAAGGCTAATGAGACTAGTTCGAGCACAAGTAACACCAAGTTTAGTGCATGTGGCCTTGACTCGGTGCTTCGAGACTTGTAACAGGTCTTGATTTTTTTCCTTTTATTAAGATCAATTTAAATTGAAACATACACAGAGCCTTGAATAATGTAAATTCAAGAACAGATTAATTTTCATTGGTGGCCTCAATACTTTACACAGACACTTGTGTACAAAATTATGAAAAACAAATGTAAGAAAAGATAATGAATGAAGAAGAGGAGTTTTCAAAACGCTTTGAGAAAGACGTGGGCCTTCAGTCTCTTCACTGATGATAAAAATAACTGCTCCAGTTCAGCTGAGGGAATCAATTTAAAATTATTTACTCATGCAGTTTCATTAATAAACTTGAGGTAATTGCTGAAATCGGTACCTCCACGTATACGCTCAGGTGTCTTAGATCAAAATCCTCTTACTAATCCTGTAATTATTAGCCATATATGTCATGGGGCTGCACAGTTAAATCATTGAAATTACAATGAAATGGATATTTTTATAAAATAAGATCATGTCTAGATAAATATGGGCACTACTTCCACGAACTATAAAAAACATCATTACTGCATATGTTAATTCCTGGGATTAACATAAATAATGACTGGGACGGTGGTGTGTCCTGTAATCCAGCTACTTGGAGGTCACGAATCGTGAATAAGCGATGGCTTGTGGACGCGGTATACCCTAAAGGGGATTAACGTCCGCACTATTGAATACTACGTTCATGAGTCCGTCCTCATAATTAGACCTTTCGTAAAATTTCGTAAACCAGGCTAAATTGTGGTTCGGATCCCAAGTTAAAATTTAGGTCCCTTAGTGGTCATTGGCTGTTGGGCTATTAATTAACAATCCTGTCTAAGGAACATGTCGGCCTTTGTCACTAAGAAGACAAGATCGCGCCACAATCATCCTTCACTCATCTGTCATTCATACTTGGCTTAAAAAACCCATGGTGTAAGGAAAGAAACCTACCTGGGTTGCCTGAGTAGGTCGCCATTGGTGGCAAATGGTGGCCTTTGTATAGGTCGCCATTTCAAGCAATGTATAATGTATGTATAATGTATACCGATCTAAAGCCTGAAACTCACTTCCTGATCACTCCCCTTTGTATCACCCAGAATAGAAAATGGAAAATGGAAAACCCAAAAGAGGGTAATATTGAAACAGATTATTCCACAAAGAAATATTTGGCATTGATGGATATCGGTGAGAAATATGATGAGACGGGGCACTCATGGCGGTATGGAGCCAATCACGGGATTTGCGTGGTAGACGGCCGCTATTGAGTCCGCGTTACACGCGCGTCACGGAGCGTCACGGGGCGTTACGCGTCACGCGTTACGGTGGAACGACGTCGACGTGTCCGTGTACTGTTAGCGGCTCCTCACTCCTCGGCTTCCTCGGCTGCTACACTGTCGGTTCCACGTTTGGCTGGCCATGTATGCAGCTGATAATCATTTGTCAGGGAGTAGCTGTTTTGTAAGGAAAATATGATACAGGTGATGGCCGCATTATTTGCGTTGATGTTGATTGGGGACTTCACAGCGTGTGTTTAACCACCACCTTGCGGCGATTGTATGCTAATAAATACGCGGTAATTAAAAACATATATGTAAACTAATTGTACTTCAGGAAATGATTTTCATGCAGTATGTCTAAATCTTTCATTCCCACACAAGAATAAGATATTAGTGTTGAAAACTAAATCATTCCGTTGAAAAAATATGAATAATGAATCAGGAAATATACGGTAACTATAAGCAATAGTTACAATGATAAAGTGTTCTTATGTAGATTCTCATAATTCAGCATGAGACCAAACGCTTACAAAATCGATGCCCAGCATTGGACCCCTGACGAACTCCAATGAAATTTCTGCATTTGAGGGATATGCAAGTTCGAACCTCTAGAGAATTCCTTACCTACTCGCCTTGAATATATATACTCAACAATTCGAGTATTGAATATATATGCTCATAATTTTTGAGGATATAAAGATAAATTTTAGATATTTAATGAATAAAGAATTGCATTTTTCTCTTTCAATGAAAACTAATGATGGGGAGAGCAACAATCGTTTAGGATTTTTGCCTGAGGTAACTCCAGAAACATAACCAAATTTCAAGTTTAAGAAGTTGTAGTTACAAAAATGGAAAAAGTGGTTTGAGACGATTCGGCAGGCTTTGTACAGAGTACCTAAACAATATATTCAATTAATAATGATCTTTTAATTTGGGATATTATCACAAACTTTCTGTTTTGTAATACATTGTTCATATATTTTAAGTGGAACGTAATCCTTTCTCATAAATTAATTGTTTTGTCCTTCTTATGTTTTCTTTATCAACCTTTTGACTTTAACCATGATTTATCAGCTTTTTATCTATTTTAATGTGTCCAGGACATCTTTTACCCAAAAATTCTCAGTATGTCATTACTTGAATGGACATTATTGATGCTGGGTTTGTTGGCTAACGAGGAATTAATTGCTGTAATAATGTATAGACTCACCATCTTAAGCAATCCTTTGTTTAATTCAATATATTGGACAGCTGTTTCGCCCTTTTGTCTTAAGGGTCTTAAGATTTTGCTGATGATGCCCTTAGGACTAAAGGGCGAAACAGCTGCCCAATAGATTGAATTAAACAAAGGATTGCTTAAGACGGTGAGTCTGTACAGGACATTATTGATTCCCCTTTCAATGAGAGATACGACTGAAAATTTCTTCGAATACTTAAAGGGTATACCTATACCTATTCAATGATGCTACAATCCCAAGCACTGCACTGGGATATTCCAAGAAATGTTCAGTTGTATCTGTCATTTAAATGTGAATCAATAATGCCATCAAATGAAATATCGATGTAAGACATTGTCTGGACCATTCCCAGTGCAGTGGCGACAGTGGCGGGAGCTGCGTGCCTGAACGTCCAGCCTCGACACGTTGGCGGGAAAAGTGAACTGTCCGATGTGTGACCGGCCGTCAGTTATTGTGTTATACAGATCGTTGACTGCCGCCATTGTTGGTTCATTCCTCTTGGAAGCCGCGCCTGACGTGAGTTCTTCCTCTCTTCTTTCCACGTTCGAGGATCGTGAAGGGGAATGTACGTAATAGAAGAAAAACTATTGCTTTTCAGTTTTTCATTTGAACTCAGTCATCGTCTTAAATATTGAAGGTTAAATAATCATGGTGAAATAATTTAACCCGTTGAATGTGCATTATCAATTTAAATTAATTGGCGTGTTGCAAAATGGTTATATCTCTACAGTTCATTCCCAGACATTAAAATCAAAGCTGTAAATGAATTAATTGTAGTGGAACGTAATCCTTTCTCACAAAGTAATTGTTTTGTCGTTCCTATGCTTTTTATCAAACTTTGACTTTAACTATGGTTTCGCACTTTAAACTTTAATGAATCCAGGATATATTTTGCCTTCGAAACTCACATTATGTCATTACTTGATTTGTCTATAACAAAATTTATGAACAATTAGTTGAAAAACAGAAAGCTTGTGAGAATATCCCAAATTACAAGATCATTATCAATTGAATATATCAATTGATTAGACACTCTGTACAAAGCCTGCCGAATGACGGTATCTCAAACCAATTTTTCCATTTGTGTAACTACAACTTCCTAAACTTGAAACTTGAAATTTGGTTACTGTTTCAGCACTTACTTCAGGCAGAAATCTTAAACGATCACCCCATCCTTGGTCCTGACTAAAAGAGAAAAATACAAGTCTTTCAATAATGTTCAAAAACTCTTCTTTATTCTAGAAAGTAAAAGATGAAAGCAACCCCCCCCCCCCATAAACCTTCACGATTCTCACTGCTCCAGGACAAATACCAACCATTCTCCTTAGGTAGAACCTCAGCCAGTTCGAGAACCTCTGATATTAGCCAACCTTCCCTGACCACGCAGTATTGTGCCGCGTCGTGCCGCTCGTCATGCCGCAGAACACGGTGTCTAGTGGAGGGTCCTGACAGCGCCTTCCGGTGATGTCCTGATGTTCTGTCACTGTGCTGTGGCTGATGACGCTGCCGCAGCTGATGACTCCAGGGCATCGACCAGCTAACGAGCTGATGACAGAATCTGATGTCATCAGGCACACCTCATGTTCTTCGACCTTGTGATATTCGAAATTGCAAGTTTTCGCAATGAACTTGTGCCACGTTATTGAAAAGAATTGTTTTTGGTGATCTTAACCTGCTGTACGTTGATAAGTTCTTGATCATGGTTTGAAGAAAACTTCAATTGAAGTATTTTTCTTAGAGTACAGTGGTTATATTTTTTAACTCTGCTCATAACTGCTTTAACTAAATTTAATTTTTTGGAAAAAACTTAGAAAAATCATAATTTTTTTCACCTTTTTAAAAACAATGACTGGTTTTTACAATACATCTATTCTGACATACCGGATGGGTGATGTACCAGGCATTAAAAGCTGTTATAAGTTCATTAATATTGCTGATACCTTTGGTAATAGTGCAAAAATGGAAAGTTTTTTAATCATGATTATTGGTTCCCATTGGTGACATTGCTTGGTGCATAATAAGTAAAAATTGTCCAACCGCTTGACAGTCTATTGTCTCTCGAGCAGTTTGTATCTTTTGTTTACTATCCATTGTGTGCCCACTGTCTCCAACTGCTTAATATCACAAAGGTAACGCGCTCTTTCGTAAAACGAAGGTCGCCAGATAGGTTAAGAAGGCTTGAAAAGGTATTGCGAAGTTTAGAATCTGGAGCCAGCAGCCACTTATTCCGGGCTATTCCGGACAAAATGAATCGCCTGTCTTTGTGAGTAACAAGGCCATCATTTTACCGATCCAACTCTCATCTTCCACTTAAACTCTCCTTAAACTTCTAGGAGGTCGGATACTTGAGAAACGGATTCAGTGGGAACCGATGAGCAATTGAGCATGGTGAAGTAATCAGTAAAAAACTAAAAAATCAAAATATCGACACTATGCCAAATTTACCATAATGGTACCGTATCCTTCCCGCGTCATAACGGCGCCTATGCATGCCTTAGACATAATATCAATGAATTTTTAACTTTTTGCTTTTTCAATCACACCTGGTTATACTTTTATTTGTCTTGCATCTACTGAAAGTTGATTTTAAAAACCTAAAAAATTAACATGTCTTAAATGAATTTTCAATTTTGCTTAGATAACATGCGAACAAAAAGCTACCCACACGGATTCTCGAATAATTCTCACGAATATTGAATTTTATCCCAACAATTTTCATCCCAAGAAAAAATTAATCCTAACCTTTTACAGAACGAATGATTTAATACACTTGTCAGTCTCTTGGCTACCTGCCAAAGAGATGTTTTCTCACTGTCGCATCACTGTCACATTGAAGCCTGCAGGGGCGTACCCTGGGGGGGATATCGGGATACAACCCTACCCCTAAATTTTTGGGAATTTTGGGAAATTTTTGGGAAGATTAATATCTTGTTCATAATGAAGGTGGTACTAAACTTGCTGTAAAACCGAGAACTCTTCACATTAATTACTCACTAAACTTTAATAAACGTTTTAAATAGTTAAATCCTATTATTTTAAAGATAATTGATTCGGGGATTAAATATTCGGGGACCCCCCCCCCCGGCCCACGGTGTATCCCCCCCGAAAATAAATCCTGCGTACGCCACTGGAAGCCTGTATGCAGTTGCAAAGTAATTAAGTTTAAATACTTTGAAATGTTAACGAACTCCATCATCTCAGATCCTTTAGATACGTATTATGGTGACCATAAACGCTGTTTTATATAGGCTCTGCACGATCCAATAAACCAAGTCGATCACCACGGGGGCGGAGAGGCGGCGCGGCGGAGGGGAAGTGCACAAGAACGTAGCCGTTCGTCCGTAACTCCGGTCACCAACCTTGCCTCGGACTCACTTTTTCCTCCACTTAATTAGAAAATATTTACGGAAACCGGCGACAAAAACGGTATTGTCTCTGGTAAGCTTGAGCAGTCGTGGCTATCAAACTTAACATCTACCCGCGATTACCATACTGGGCGGATTTTCCTCGATGTCATTGGCTTAGACAGGCCGATGGGTCCATTACTCCTGCGCGAAAGATTGCTTTATCGTCAATTACTTTTTTTTAACTTTTACATTTTGTAATTTTAGCTTTGAATTTGAATACAAAAGTAGACTTTTCATTGCCATGGTAGAAAGGTTACCGGTTTTTGTGTCAGCCATAGGATTTGAAACAGGACATGGTTACATTATTCTCCAACTGGGTGTGTATTGTTGTATACTAGTAAACTTTTACTAGGAGCTGTTTTGGCGAATTGGTATTTAGGAAGCTAACGTAAGCTAAAAAACTCTTGTTTTCGAGCGTAAAGTTGTGAAAACTTAATTAATTCATAGCTGAAATACTATCTGTTGGTGATTCAGCCAAACTATACGTCCACTTCAAATCCTTGCCAACACCAAAATAGGTACAGCCTTGAGGATGGGAGGTTTCCTTCTGTATTCTAAATCAATTATTTCACTTGAAATGGCGGCGACCTGCTCAGGAGGGTATTTTAAGCTAAGTATGAATGAGAGATGATCGTGGACTGTAGTGCGATTTTGTATCTTTTCACTGACTAAGGCCAAAATGATTGTTCCTGAGGCAGGACTGATTATTTTAGCCCAACAGCCAATAGAAACTAAGGGACCTGAAGTTTAACGAGGGATCCGAACCACAATTTCACCAATGAATTACAAACTGGTCTAATTGTGAGGATGGTCTTATATGGATGAACGAACGCAGCATTTACTGGTGCGGACGTTAATCCCCACCAGAGAATATCGCACCCACAAGCTATCCACAAATCTGTGATCTAAAAGTAGCTGAATTACAGGACACGCCACCGTCCCAGTCCAATTATTTCCAAATTTGGTAAAAATGTGTACTACGTACGTTATTATATTACAATTAGTCTTCTATTAAGATTGTCTTCTATGATTAAGTAAGTCTCTCGATTTGTAAGTAAGCTAATATTTAAAATAAATTCAACCAAAACACGAAGGCCTATCTGCGAGGAAGCAGTCTCCTTTAAAAAAAAACAACTTAATAGATTCGATTTGATATCATTACATCTTAAACTCCATGTTCTTCCTTTTTTATTAGGTATGTTTCAATCCGACCCCATGTATTACTATAACAAAACTAAAAGTGAAACCAGTTATAGCATATAAAGAAAAATTATCACTTTTTTTCAACAAAACTTAATCAGATTATAAACAAATTAGAATATCTAATTTAACAAACATACAATGTAACTTAATCTGTAAAGAAAAACACGGTTTCTTTAGGGGGAAAATACATGATGAGAATAACTAAGGAGATGTCGAGTCCTTCTTTTTGCTCTTGTTTTTCATGCGTTGCTTATGCTTCTGTTGCAACAGTACTTGACTTCTAGTGCTGCCACTACTGGTGGCTATATAATACGGATACGGTAAAATGAACAGGCCACCCTGAAGATTGAAAGATGTAAAATTTTAGGGTTTACGCTGCTGATTAAGTACCATATTAGATATCACCATTGATTATAAAGCTTACTAGTTGATATCCTAGTCAATATTGATGTTTTAAGGTTTTAAGGCAAAAATTACGGGTAGCAGTTAGACGCCAGCTGATATAACACGAGAATGGAAATAACGGTTTCCCCCACTTGCTGATTAGAATCTTTATACTCCTTGTAATGGATGAGTAAAATAATAATTTGTCTCCAAGCGGGAATAAAGTGTCTACTTTTTATCCTGGCAGGAAACAAAATAAACCCGTGAGAATAACATTGAAATAAATTATTCAAAAATAAGAGCGCCTTCAAATTTTCCCTCATACGTGCAAATATGTTGCAAGCTCAATGATCAATGAATGCAGGCGCTAACAGCTGATTTTGTGGCAGGAATAATCAAACGAGAATAACATTACCAACAGTCAGCTGTTAGGACGTCTAAAAATTAAGCATGTAAGAACATTGTAATAATCAGCTGATCGCTGGTGCATGAGTGGTTGCAGCTACCCGAATGCAGGTGCTAATAGCAGAACGAAATAAGTGGATATATCATTTACTAAATTAATAAAATAAATTTTTATGTTTCCTCATAAGCTTGGGCACCGACATTTTCACTCGTGAGACAATTTTTTACTTTACTCACTCACCACAAATAACTATTTCCCCACCTGCTAAGTTTAGACGTTTTACTCCTTGATATGAGTGAATAAAACAATACTTTGTCTCCCAACGGGAGAGAAAGTAAACTCATAAGAAAAAGACTGATATCAATATTTAAAAATTCGAGCGCCTTCAAATATGCACGCAGACATGCAACTATGTTGATTTTCAACAGTTTAAAGGCGTGTTCTTACAGCTGATTGTTAGAATGTTATTCTTACTTGATTATTCCTGCTACTAAATCAGATATTAGCGCCTCCAATCTGTTGAATCTCGAAATATTTGCACGTCCACGTAGAAATTTGAAGGTGCTCGATTCTTAAATTACTAATTTCAATGTTATTCTTATGGGTTTACTTTGACCCTCGAGAGAGACAAAGTAATCACTTTACTCCCCCGGGAGACAAATTATAACCTTACTCACGCATTAAAAGGATTAAAAAGCGTCTAACAAAGCAGGTGGGGGAAAAGTACATTATTGTCTCTCGTGGCAAACCTCGGGCGCCATCATTTTTCACTTGTGAGACAATGTTGTACCTCACTCCCTCAGCAAACAAATAACTTGCCCTCCCTGTTGTTTTTTTTTATGTCTAGGCGCTTTTTATTACTCTTTGTAATGAGTGAGTAAAATAATACTGTGTCTCCCAGCGGGAGTAAAGTTATTAATTTGCCTTTCAGTGGGCTCGGAGACTAAGAAATTACAATTTTATAACTTTACTACCGGTGGGAGACACAGTATTATTTTACTCACTCATCACAAGGAGTAATAAAAAGCGTCAAAACTTAATAGGAGGGGCAAATAGTTATTTTTTGTCGACGGAGTAAGGTACAATGCCTCACGAGTGAAAAATGTTGGCGCCCGTGGGGCCCGAGGTTTGCCAAGAGAGAAAATGTACTTTCCCCCACCTGTTATGTTTATATAGACGCTTTTTACTCCTTGTAATGCGTGAGTAAAATAATAATTTGTATCCCAGCGGTAGTAAAGTGATTACCCATTAGATTAACATTGTAATCAATAAATGATAAATCAAGCGCCTTCAAATTTCCACGCATACATGGAAATATGTTGAAGTTCAATAGATTACAGGCGCTGACAGCTGATTTAGTGGAAGGAGTAATCACATAACAACACCAACAACAATCACCTGTATAAGAAAGTATATAAGAATCAAGCGTGTAAGAATGAATCAGTTGATCTCTGGTGTATGAATTGTTGCAGCTACTCGGATGCAGGCACTAATTTCGAATCGAAACAAAATAGATATTCTTGTCAATTCAGTGAAATAGTTTTTGATTGGGCATTTATTATTGCAAGTGGGGGGGGGATGTTGCGTGTATTTCAGGACAAAAGTATATTGTCTCACACGTAAAAATATTGGTGCATTTTATAAGAGTTTATATTGTACTCTAGAATGATTAGGCCGAAATAGAGATTTAGTTGATATTTCTGGATGAACACCCTTTATCTATGAAACAAACTGAAAAACAAACTATATGTACGAACCTTTTATATAGGTCTTCAAAAGATACCATTTCGTTTGTCCGTGTTTATTATTATGTTTCTTGGTTTCATCGTCTTGGGACGACCTTGAAAGGTCCCGCAGTATTTTGTTATTTCTTTTGTACTTAATCATTTATGTCTTGGGAGCGCCAACAATGGCTCCGCCTGTTATCCTCCGTGTTTTTTTTTTGTATACTCCCTAGTCTGTGCCATGAATAAAACAAGACAAGACTTATTTTTTATTTGTGTCTTGTGCTAATACGCGCTATATTACCATAGAGTAATATATTACTGTCTCATACTAATTGTATACTCTATGTCAGTCATCTTTCACCATTCGCAAATTTTTGGTTGTATCATATCGTTGTGTCATCTGTATATTCTTCCTGTCAAATTCTATTTTGTGAAGCTGATTTGTCCTGGAACAATTTTGTTCAAAATATATCCATTCATTGATTCATAAAGCAGGGATGAACTGTTAGCAACTCGAGCATGTAAGTTGCCGTATTATTAAATCCCATATATGCCAAAAGACTCTCGGTGTGAGTAGAGTTATCGATAGGTTAGGTCTACCTAGCCTTTAGTTAGGAAAATAACATTTAATCCTAATTGATGCCAGTAATTATCAGGACATTTCGCATGTAGATCACTGCTAATTTGTCCGTTTTAATGGGGTCTTCTTAGCAATCAAATCTATTGAAGCTTATTGTACAACATTACTATGATAGGCCTAACCCTTGAGGACAAATTATCAGCTTAGCTTTACCCATGCAGTTTTAGAGACAGATTTAGCTGTTTAATAGTTAGGTCTCTAAACTATAGGCCAAACTATAACTTAACAAATTATTTGTGATTATTCTGATTACTTGAGCTTTCACAGTTGTACTGATTTAATGTATTAAATTTAATTTTGAATTATTTTAAAACTGAATAAAGTTAAAACCAGGTTAAAGAAAAATCAAACAAATAGTTATGTGTATAAAATATTATATTCAGTTACAATACTGTTACTTTTCAACACTGACCTGTTGGCACTCCTGTGCATTCTTGTGATTTGGAGGCATTATTAATTAGGAGCTAGGATAAAGTTCACTCTTGCACTATTCCCCAAAATTAGCACTGCTCGTTGAAAAAACGAGCCCCCGTTGCACGGCGATAGTGGGGATAGAGTGAGTTGTACAATTACTGATATAGTAATACAAATTTAAGGAATTTAATGTCATGTAAATGTATGGACAATTTTGTACCAATCAAATGAAAATACAAGTACTCCATGAAGTCAAGGAAGATTTATTGAACATGTCCAGTTTATTATTACTAGTTATTAGAAAGATATAAGTTGTTTTAACCTCACATCCAAAGGCTGATTCTTATTAATTGCAGTCTTGTCGACCAAAATTTCAAATAAAGGTACTGGTCCCTAATTGGCATCTGTGGGGCGCAGTACACAGTACAGTAGATGCCTTCTAGTTCAGCCACCTCGGGACCGAACCACCGGCCGGACTATCCGGATGTACTATCAAAATGTAATGTAAACCTGTTAAGTTCATTAGGCCTACCTAGGCTTAAAAATAAACAAAACACATTATTTAAACATGCTTCCAGTGCCTAATTGTCAAAGAAAATATTTTAGACGTCTCAAGGCCTTATATTGCATCACTCGTAGACAGGTACCCTACGTTTTTACCAAGATTGTAAAAATAACAGAAAAACTCATTATGTAAATACTGTATAAACACACTAGAAAGTTATTTGATCAAATTACTTCACACATATTACTTCAATCATAACCTAAACAAATTAACAGAAATCTGTTATTTTCTTTTGTTATCCAAACGAAATCCCAGGTCAAATTTTACTGTACAGTCCTCATATTGAAAGGATAACAACATTATTTATTAGTTGAAGTCAAGTGTGTCCATCAATTACAAGCTTGCCCGTAAACTAAACTGACATAAGTTAATTAGTTTACTTCAACGGTCGGAAACTAAGCATTCAGGGTAAATACTGTTGAAGGTCATTCCCCGCGGTGCGGCGTAGCGATATGACAGATATGAGTCACCCTCTTAGGACTGGCCGGACCATCTGGCGGCCGATTCAACAGAAGCCGAACTAGAGGGTGTCTACTGTAGGGCCTATAGGCCTAATGTGGAAAATTGCTGGGGTCAATAGCAACAAGGCCAATCAGGCCTATGTCGCAGGCTGCAGTAGTGTAGGTACGGGTGGGTAATCAGAGGATTCATCCCCCCTTGACCATGTAGGCCTTATTCGTAAAAAAGTATCCTATTTAAATTATGCTGTAACTTACTGTAATGTCTTTTGGCTCGGAAGAAAAGGAGAGGTAACAAATATAAGCCCTAAGTTTAACAGCATGTTTGTAAAAGGCCATAAAAAATCAACTGCGCTCGTTGACCGATTGTGAGTAAATGACAATGGGATTGGGCTATCTGAGAAAGTAACAGTTATCTGTTGCTTTCTCCGTGGTAGCCTTTTACGTCACAAGTGATGTGAGCGATCGTAAAGACCATGACAAGTTTACCGATATCAGTTGCCAGTTGGCAATCATAATTTTTCTAATGAGGCAAACGTCTGTAAAAGATAATCTAGCATAACTTAAACAATTAATTACAGATAAACAATAGAAATTATACAACAATAGAAATAAAGGTAGCATGAAACAATCTTGTGAATTTTTCTGATAGAGGGGGTGAGCTACGGAAGTAAATTTTCAAAATTAATAATAGGCCTAGCCTACTTTTTTTAGTCAGTCGTTTTAGTCAAGCCTCAGTTGGTGCGGTATTGTTGCCCATGACCCCTTCCTTGACCATGGTCTATAATTACTTCTGGTATTCTTGAGGCATAATTGTTGTAAAATCCAGATAATATATGCAGTTATATAGGCAAGTCAGAGGTGACAGCTTATGATGGAACAGGGGTCGCCCGCCTCTGGAATTGAACCAGTGAAGTTTAACACTCAGGGCCAGAGCTTTACCTTTGAGCTACCGCTCCAGTTAAATAATTGCACAGACACGAGTTACCGGTCTATTGCAAAGAGCACATAATCAAAGATTAACTTAGGGTTCTTTGACGTTAATATAGTTTGCAGTCAAAGATTTTAAGACCTCCTTCACCATTTTTCCTTCTTTAACTTAAAGAACCTCCAGCCTTAACCACCAACACCCGTAGTTTTTCATGCTAGGAAACTTTACACTCAGTTTAACCTCGTCCTGGAAACTAGGAAAATAGCCTCAGTAGCCTAACCTTTATTAAAAAAAACTAGGTATTCTTTTTTAATGTAGGTAGGCTCATCCTACCACTAATAGTATATTTCACTACCAGTCATGAAATGGGACTTTTGTGACGAGTTGTGAACAATACTTTTCATCACGATGCAAATAAGTAACAAACTTTAAAAAAAAACTATCCAACATTTTGTAATTTAGTCATTTTTCTATAAGCTAACACTATACGGCTGAACTGCCTATTTTAGTTTTTAAAGTCAGCTGGTTGAACTGTCAAATTAGGAATTTCGTTTGTTTGGGTACGGCAAAATTTTGTTTTGCTACGGAAAAAGTTTGTTTGGGTACGGAAATACAATGTTTGGGTACTGAAAAATAAGCTGATTATTATTTGTTTCGATGTGAGGAAATTAAAGGTTTTCGTAGGTCTCAGCTGTACGGTAACGGGCAATTTTCGTTTACAGAGTGATGAAAAATAAAAATTCCTAGAAGTGTCCTTGAAATGTTTTAAAGTGTTTTTGCCCTATCCATTTTTGCCTCAGGGTAAATCATTTTGTACATTTTTAGTCCATATTGTTGCAGCCAACCCTGTCACATTTACTGTTCAACCAAAATGGATAGGAAATCAAGCTCTGAGTTGCTAAGCTTAGAACCACTTTACATGAAAAATGCAAGCTCAGATTCATTGGCTTCAGATTCCAAATCCAGTTCATTGAACT
This sequence comes from Flexamia atlantica, assembly GCA_035578135.1. Classification (NCBI taxonomy): domain Eukaryota; kingdom Metazoa; phylum Arthropoda; class Insecta; order Hemiptera; family Cicadellidae; genus Flexamia; species Flexamia atlantica. The sequence continues at coordinate 6,354,371 of JAQJVK010000012.1, read as the reverse complement.
CCAAGCTTGGACAAGACTCGGTAAGTAGGTAGTTAAAATTTGTAGATTAGGTCTACCAGTATTAGGAGGGGGATCTTTTCTCTAAAAATTTGGGTTTTTATCTGTTCCGCTCATAGACCAATGATAATTTTCAAATTCGGTAAGGTCAACCCCTCAAACAAAAATTCATTAAATTATAGATGTGTTAAAACATAATCCAATGATTCTAGTTGATATTTCAATTAGAAAAAAGAATACAAACTTTATTGGTTGAGCGGTTACTAACAAAATGTATAGGATAACACTTTGATTTTATGGAATAAGCAGCTAGTCATGCGGGACTGGAGGCCCCCATTAGGTAGAAAGCTGTTTAGTACGGTTTTTTTATCTAAAATTATTGCTTTGTATACAAGTTAAGTAAAAAATGTTTTTTCAGAGGCCCCCTAGATAATGTTTCAGGCCAATAAAAAATTACCAATAGGACAGTAAATTACCAATTGAAAACATTTGGAATTTTTGTATTGTGGGTGCAGTACAAATATTCTAGGAATTCCAATGGATGGTTAACCTATATTTAAGAATAATACTGCCCATTATCAGACACAGATGATGAGGAATGGTTTATTGAAAATAATATGATTTGGGTGTCCATATTTATTTTATTTATTTATTTACATACATCACAGTATGCCTTATAAGTACATTTTCTTGTAAGCAGGTGAATTGTCAATAAATTAAAACTATAAGTTACTGATAACTATAATTAAATAAAATTTACTTGGGTAAAAATTCCTTAATACTGTATAAAAACAGTATTAGATTAAGACAGAAAAATGGTTTATTTCTTACAAGAAATTACATTTTCAATAAGTGGTTATTTATTATAAAACTGGAGACCCATAAGAATTTACTTAAAATTTAGTAATTTTGTTTGTAATTTGTAAGTTTGTTAAAAAATTTAGTTTTTGGGTAAATTGCAGGATAGTTCTTAAAGGTTTTTAAATTTTGTAGTTTTTTTAGATTTTATGACATTTTCTCCTTAATTTTGCTGCAAATTGAGATATAAAGCCAAGATTGTCATGTAACAAAAGATTTTATAAGTTTTTTCACAAATTAAATATTTCACATAGGTTACGTATTTGGAGTGTACTACACAACTTTGATTTCATTTGTTGGAATTTTAGTAACTCCAGAAAATATTTAAAAAGGCCTAAAAGCTATGAAGTATTCTTAAATTTCTAATTTTTGTAAAGTTATTAATGAACTAGCTAGACTTGCAATATGATTTTTTTTAATTGTCAGAAAACACTTTTTTTAGGCAAATTTATTCATTAAGCACATTTTGATAATTCAGTAACACATCGTGAATCCATGAAATTATACTGCTTCAGGTAAGTTCGAAAGCTTCCCCCTCCAAAAGCTATGGTTCGTCAAGTTCAGCGTCTTCTGGCAATATCGTGTCCGCACTTGAGGCTAAGTTGAATCTGAAAGTAAGTTAGTGATGGGCTAAAAACTAACACAGTAGACCTTCTCTTTTCTGACCCTATTGGGCTGGACCTTGGTCAGATAACCTAAAAGTTTGGTCAAAATGGAAGCAATGATAGAGCAATTGATTCAAGTTCAATCAGGCATATCAATGATGTATATTAAACTGCATAAATACATTATGTAAACCTGTTTAGCTTTTTGTGTCTTACCATAACAATAATTGAAAACTTTATAGTTTACAAATACTGAAAGTGTAAAAACTGTGACAGGAGACCCATCTTTGTATCTGTCAAAACGCTCTATGTTAATTTTGACAGCTAAATTGAATGGCATTTGTAGCTAAATTTAAATAACATTCTTACCAAAAATGTATCATTGATACGTACCAAAAAAATAATCCATGTACCAAGAAATGCCTGGAGGATTTAGGGTCAGTTAAGAGAGGGTCTAATGTAAATTTGGCTTGCTCAGCCTGTCTGAAATCCAACCAAGAGTAGATTGTTTATTCCAGGGCTCGTCCATTAGTTGTACAAGCCATTTTAATAAAGGGTGCAGGAGGAATCCAGATATAAACATGACAATAAGACTATATTTGTCTGGGAAGAAAATCAAATACTATAACTTTAACAGTACCATTAAAATTGTCTCACTTGCAAAATCAATCATCAATAATTGAGCATATTTTTTGTAAATCAATCAACAAAACATAACCTGTACAGAGTTGTTCATATTACCTTGATTCTTAGAAAGCATGATTGAGCCGAACTGTTTTAAAAGTGGGTGTGGATCTTATGGTTGATTCAATCTGAAATTTTTTGTCTAGTGAGAGCTGTTGGTTCAGCCAGTGGTCTAAGTGGGGACGGTTAGGAGGGGGTCTAGTGAACGCACTTTAAAAAATGTAGGCATTTTATAAAGTTTCTTCAAAGATAAATTAAGGTTATACTAAATCATTCAACCAAAACATACTGTCTCAGAAAAATTAAAAATATGAAAAGATATCAATGGTCTCATCAATTCAATTAAAGAAAATGCCAGAGATTTTTTTAAAATTTGATCTAAGCCTGAATATTAAGGATGACATACCTTGATTCTTTAAGTTGGAGTTATGAAGAGACTAAATTATGTTGGAGGGATGGAGATCTAAAAATTGGGCAAAGTTGATCATATAATTAATGAATAGCCCCTTCTGACGCATTTTATTGTGAAGAACGCAAATTATATTTATATACTAATACTAATAGTGATAAGGAATATTACTAGTACTCTAAAAAGGTCATTTATATGAATCGTCATAAGAATTCAAAACATCTGGCTTTCTCCAATGTAATCATTCAAGTAAATAACAAGCTGTTTAAGTTTTTGAGCGTCGCAATTTCGTGACGCCTAATGATATTTTTCCTGTACAGTGTATGAAAGAGAAATTCTATTACTGAGCAATTATGGTTGTCCAAATAAATTTTGTATAATCCTACAATCATTCAACGATTTCAAGTCAGCATATTCTCCTAAGCAGCATAGTCTCTAAACTGTCACATAAAAGTTATGTCTACCCTCATTAATACTTATTATTTGTTAATCTGATAACTACTTCATCCCCAATATGTTAGGTTATCATGAGTTTAACCTAAGTTATTGACTTTATAAAGTAAATTACTGATAGTGTACTATTTATTATCATAAATAATTTTTCCTCTTATTTTCAATCAACTTCACAATTATGTCCCTGCTAGCCAGTGGGCAAATGTAAAATGACTAAGTTGATGAATTTTGTCTACAAATTAGGTTAACTTATTGTATTTAGTCAGACCTCGTGGGTATAGTTTTATGATGGTCAGTTTGACTTTTTGCAGAAAGTGTATGCGCGAACTGTCTGAAGCTGGCTAACTTATTTTTTTGTATACCACACTATTTTTTTATACTACGAGATTTTTAACAGCAGACCAGGGAAGTTATTCAGCAACCTTTCAATATTTTTACTATTTGATCAAATCTCCAACCATACCACTGGTTGATAAATATTTAGTGTCCTTCAAAGCCCATTCATTTGGGATGGGATGGACTGGCACCTTCAATAATCTGGCATTGCGTTAAAAGTTTAGATAAATGTTAGTGTTGTACATTGCATAAGCCTTTTAAATGCTTTTCAAATGTTTATATTTCTAATAATAATTCCTGATGTTATGTAGACCTAGCATCACAATTAAAACAGGGATATGCCATATGCATTCAACCTTTGCTTTCATTGGTTCAGCTATTATCACGTTTTTAACTTAATATAATTTTGTTAGCTTGAAATATAAAATTATTTAAGAAGTCTACTATTTTACCAGACCTTAAAAATTATGTTTGGTTTATAATTCCTATTTTTCTCTATAAGGTAGGTGAATTCAAGATAATTGCATGGCTTAAACAATATTTAGACAGAAATTGCCTCATTTAATAACAATTTAAATGTTGATAAAATTGAGTCAAATGCATGATTCATTCTTTTAGTGCATGATAAATTTTACTACATAGCCAACCGATTTCAGTGTTTCTCATCATTTCTCATTTCATCATTAAAAAAAGGTAAGTGAATTAAAATTGGTAATCTTTTGGATCCTTTCCATCCTTCTAATTTTGAATTATTACCTCACAGAGTTGATAAAATACACAACACAGGGACATTGATAAAATACAGAAGTAAGAGCTAGTACAAATGTTTCATAAAAGTGAAGCATCTACATAGTCAAAGACTGCACTACGTACGAGCATTCGTCTGACGGTGCTAACGCGGTCTAAGGCTTCGACTGACGAGTTAGTTGAAGACATATGGTGCAGCACGGGTTCGATTTGCGCCCAGGAGCAATCCCTATTAGTTGATAAAGTTGGTGGGATGGCCGACTTTAAACAAACAGTAACCGGCTTGGGTCGAAGTGACGGCTATTGTACTTTTAATAGGGATTGCAGTGGACACCTATTTTGCTTTTTTACCCTCATTTTTAATGAATTAATTTGGCATATTATCAAAAAGTTTGGGTAATTAGTAACCAAATACGGGCAAAAGAAAAATATTTTAACTAAAACTTGTCAAAGTTTTGACACGTAGTATTTTGAGGGCTAAATTCTGCAAAACACATAATTTATGGTATAAAAATTGGCAATGGGCAGACAATTAAACAGAAAATTTACTTCCTGTTGGGTCGTGTGTTACAGTCGAGCGTGGGAGAGGCCACCACTCCGTCCCGCCCTGACGATCTTCCCCTTCTACCGGGAGAAAAGGTATTGATAATATATTATTTTCTTTTATCTTTCTACAATCTTCTATATTTATCAAATACCACTGACATATCATCGAACAGCCTACTACTTGATCTAGAACCTTGAAACTTTGCATGGAAATTCCTCTTAGGGCTAAGAAAATTTTTTAAAATTTATATCGGGCTACTCTGTAGTACTTCAAGTTTCAATGGAAGCTTAAGAAGTTGTCCTGGCAGCCTAATGAAGAATGACAAATTAGATCAAACATTAAACCCTTAATCCAAGGATTTTTTTTCTCTTTTTACTTGGTTAAAACTGGGTTGATGAGTTCGTAACTTATAAATGACATTAATACAAATGAAATGAAAATAGGCTTTTGTCTGTAAAATATATATTAAACTTTAAGTTTATCATGTTATGGAAAGCTTTTGCGGTTTTAAAATTAGAAATACTTTGCTAATTAAAAATTACTTTGCCTTTTTTTAAACATACAAATTTTATTGTATTCAAAAGTTTTTAAAGACACATCTTAAAATTTAAAAGTTCCCATTAATGTAGGCTAATTTTAGTTTGACATTGTCCCTTTTCTTTGGTTTAGCTTAAAAGACAAATATTATTTTAGGCATTACAAATTTCATGTTGTTTTAGTTCAAGTTTTGTAAACTAAACACTTAAAGTAATTTTTATTTATTTATTTATTCATTTTTATAATGCCATGTTACAGCAGATATGCCAATTACAACATAGCATTAATATCTAACACAATTTGAAGCATATAATAATTAATGTGTCCGTTATCTGTCCATTTTGTGACACTTCACATTGGAAAAAAAAACATCTATGGAGTAAAAATAACAACAAGCAAAAATTAACATTAACAAAAATATGTGCTTATAACCAGATATTACAAAATGTTTTCTATAGGCGTCTACCAGGAAAATAATTAATTATTTTTATAAATTAACAACAGTAAATATAACTCTGCTTATATGTGAATAAATATATTAGTATGTACAGAAAAAACTATGACCATGCAACAAATAAATAAAAATATCAATATATATTAACAACAAATTTGACACTTAACATGCGAATTGGTAATTAAGGAATTAACAATTAATTAGAATCCATGGCATCAAGCAACTGACTAGTTTTAAAGGGCTTCTGAAAAATATCAATTAAATTCGAATATTTATTATATAATCTTATCATTACATTAATTGGTGAGAAATATCCTGCATTGGTACGGGAGTAACGAGGAGTAAGGAGGAAGGAGCTGCGTGAGTTGTGCCGAGGCACGGCAAAGTCCAGTTGCGATAAGAGATCGCTATCGTCCCAAGCGCCGGTCGCCAACTTTTGTAAATAAGAAAGAGCAATCGCTTCCCTTCGTTTATCGAGGCTTGCCACTTTAAAAATAGTTAGTAACCGTGAGTATGATATGAAATTAGCAGAATGTCTAAATGTCTTATAGTACAGAAATCTTAAAAATTTAGCTTGGACTTGCTCAATTGTATTTGATAGATACACTGCATGCGGATACCATACTAATGAACCATATTCTAATCTAGACCGTACTAGTGAATTAAAAAGTAGACTTAGTGAGTATGGACTTTGTAAGAAACTACCAGATCTTTTTATAAACCCCAAAGTTGAATACGCTGATTTACATATTGATATTGCGTGTTCTACAAAGGAAAATTTAGGGTCAAAAATGATTCCTAAATCTTTTATTGATGTTTTTCTTGACAACGTTTCCCCGTTCATTAAATAGTTAAACTTGATTATATTTGCGTCAGTCTTTTTGGAGTAAGTCACAACAGCACATTTTTTTACATTGAATTTAAGATTAAAATTACTCCAGTTAATCAGTGCATTTACATCCTCTTGCAACTTCAAACAATCATTTACACTGTCAACTCTCCTGAAAATCTTTAAGTCATCTGCATATAGAAGAATATTACTATTTTTTACATTTGAGATTATATCATTTATGAATATTATGAACAGGAGGGGGCCCAAATTTGACCCTTGAGGGACACCTGACTCCACACAAAACTCTTTAGACAAAAACCCCTCATAACATACATACTGTTTCCTCATATGTAAGTAAGAAGCAAAAAACCGTATGCAATTATCTGTTACACCAAGGTAGTTAAGTTTACTCAAAAGGCCAATGCTACTTACTTTGTCAAAAGCTTTTTCAAAATCGGTGTATATAACATCAATCTGAGTGTTAGTGTCTATTTCAGATAAACAATACTGAGTAAAATTAAGCAAATTAGAATTTATTGATCGACTGGGAAAAAATCCATGTTGGTTTGTACTGATAAAATGCTTTACATGATTAAATAGTCTATTATAAATTACTGACTCAAAAATCTTAACAGGAGTAGACAGCAAAGCAATTGGTCTATGGTTTTTTATGTCATTTACGCCACTTTTCTTTGGGATCGGGACAATTTTTGTAGTTTTCCAAACTTCAGGGAAAGAATTATTTGCAATGGACAGTTCAAAAATTCGCATCAATGGACCAACAAGTATATCTTGACAGGCTTTGAAAACATAAGGTGGAATGCCATCAGGGCCAACCGATCTCTTTGGCTTCAATTTTTTAAACCCCGTTAAAACCTCCATCTCTGTAATACCACTCAAAGTGAACGAGGAAACGTTATCCATAACCGGTGAGCGCAGAGCGCGATCACACAGCTCGTCCAGGGAAAGGCCGCAGGAATTGTAAACAGAGCTAAAGTAGCCGGCCAATGCTTCCGTTATCGCCGCTCCCCCCTCCACCTCCTCGCCATCACACATCATTGACGACGTACTTTTATCTACAATTCTCAAACCTCTGATAAGATTCCAAAATGATGTCGGATTCTTATTAATTTTACATTCGACAGACTTCACGTAATCATCAAATTTACTTTTAATGAGCTTTTTTGTTTCAATTCTCAACATTTTATATTCATTTAACAAATGGGGCATTTTATATTTTTTATATCTACGTCTTAACTTTTCTTTATTTTTAATCATGTGCTTAAGCTCACTAGAAAACCATATTGGAAATTTTCTGCTACTCGTTTTTGTTTTAGGAACATGCAAATCTAAAGCATTATAAAGCTTGCTATAAAATGAATCTATAACTTCATTAATATTGTTGCTTAAAAATAAGTCATCCCATTGCACATTATTTAACTCGTTATAAAGTGACAAAAAGTCGGCTTTTGAAAAATCATAACTAATGCTGCTAAACTGTATGCAATTCTGTACGAAACATTCCTGAATTCTAAGCCTATATGCTATTTCTAAACATAACGGTGGGTGGTATCGATCAACATTTACCAAAGGAACTAATTCTTCTGACACAGTTAAGGTATGAATGTCTGATAGTACTAAATCTAAAGTACGACCAAATGCGTTTACAACATTATTTTTCATAGATAAATTATAAAGTCTATTAAAAAATAACAACTCCCTACAAATATTATTACCTTTACTTAAATCAAAGTCTGTCCCTGTTATATGTAAATTAAAATCGCCAAGTATTAAAAAATGTTCATTACTACGAAATTCAAACTTTTCGAGCTTATCAAAAAACGTTTTATAAACATGCAACGGAGAATTTGGGGAGAAATAAACAACACACAAAATGCAGATAAAGTCGTTCGATAATGTTAATTTCACCCATATGTTATCATTATCAGTTTCTATGTCACATAGTCGAACTGATTTATACTTATTATTGATGGCAAGTAATACTCCTCCACCCCTACCTAACCCTGTGATTTCTGTATTTCGATCACATCTGTATACAGAATATTCCTGGGGAAATAGTTCAGAATTACAAATAGTGGAATTAAGCCAAGTTTCTGTCAGTGCTATTATATGATGGTTATTTTCCAATAATGCCAATCGAAAATCGTTTGTTTTAGTTCGTAATCCTCTAACGTTTTCATAATAAATATTTATACATTCAACTGTTTCTTTATTCATGCGTTTTAACTGTCATTAATAATTTAAACTCATGCTAGACATGCGTTATTATACAAATTGAAGCTATAATTTTAATAATGGATATCGAAAAATAAATATATAATAAATAACGAATAAATAGGCCTAACAAATGGATAACAACTAATAAGTATATTTTTAAACTAAAGTAACGATATATAAACTATGAAACCATTTAATAACAACAATACATACTTGCAAAACAATAACAGTTCCAGTTTGGCCTACTTCAAACGGTCCAAGTCCATCTTATCAGAGATAAGCACAGCTCTCGCACCTTCCTCCTTCCGGACGAATATTTTCCCAGCGCCGGTGATCCAGGCGTACTTGTAGTTATGGGATTCCTTAAAAGCGCGAGTTTCAGCCCACAGGATCCTCGTCTCCCTCGTCAAGGACAGGTTGATAAATATCTTGCTCTCGCTCTGGAAGCCGAGTTCTGCCGCAGAGAAGCCGTTTTTTGCACGGGCCTTCTTGCGTAACTCCTCCATATCAAGGCGGCGGCAAAACTTGATGATTATTCCTCTCGGCGCTTGTGGATTGTTAGGATTTTTCGATAGCCGATGCGCTGCGTCGATCATTGTGTCTCGTAAATCAAATTGCAGACTACGTGCTATACGTTTTATTACCTCCAATATGTTTTCATTCTTATCTTCAGGCACACCAAGTACCTCGATACAATTGCTGCGAGAGTACTGCTCAGATGATCGTAACGCTTTCTCTAAATTAATAATTTTGGTCTTTAAACTTACGTTTTCCGATTTTAAGTCTTGAATAGAGTTTTCTGTGGACGTTATTTTTAAGCTGTTGTTATTTACTGCCTTTTGACAATCATTTATTCCTTCAAACGCCATATCAATAGACATGTCCAGGCCATGTCGGGTCCTGGAAGCCGCGACCCGGACATGGACAAATTAACTAGACATGAATGGAGATACAGGTTGCCAATTTTAGCCCAAAAATCCGTGGAAAATATGTTGTCAAAATTACCCTCGACTTGCCAGCTTTATGAGCCTTTTGATTTAATCAGAATTATGAATTAACTAACCTGACCTTCGACTGTTCAACTACGAATTTAATAATGATCTAGCATGCTTGGACAACTAAGCCTGAAAATGAAATTTAAGTGCCATGGCTAACAACAACCCTACCAATTTGGAATTTAGAATCTGTGGACCGATTAGTTGCCAATTGGTTTAACCTAAACCCTCATCCCCCAAAACCCCTCCTTTCGGAATCTGTACCTAGCAACCCATAATATTAATTTAGATACCTGACCAAATGATGTTGAACCGGCGATAGCTGGTGGAGAAGAGAGCTTGAAGTTGGGCCGTTGGCGGTATTTTTGATTGGCGCATGCGCAGAGGGATAGTTAACTAAATGATCATTCATTTCTTCTGTCAGCTGAGGGTGCAGGTATACCAACGGCATAAATGTGGATATCCCACAGATCTCCCCGCCTCCCCCCAAAAACAGCAAAAAAAAGGAAGCTGGGGAGTGCGAGATAACTACTGCAATCTAAAACTTGAGAACTTAGGTTTAACATTTAGAAAAAGGTTAAGTACATGTCGGTTAGGTCAGGTTAATTTTACCAATAATAATGGTAAGAATTATTTTGGGATCCCATAAGCAAATACAATAATAAATAATACACAGATCATGAGAATCACAAGTACATATATTAATAAATGTCTAAATGAATAAATAAATGCATAAATGAATAAATAAATGCATAGACCTAAATAAGTAAATGACAAATAACAAATTGATGGGACTGAAACTATTGTAACTGTTGAGGGTGGCAATTTCTGAGTGATGAGCACTTGTATCCTTGACCTGCTGCAGTTAGTCAAGGGGAACAATCCGCTCCTCCCCATGGGCATTGGTTATGCATTGTGCTAGAAGTAATAAAAAAATTCAAAAAAAAAAGGGCCTTCAGCACAATACACAGGCTTAAAAGGGGAACCCTAAAATGTCGGGGGAAAAAAAAATTCTCTAATCCAATGCCACAGGGAAGAGCTGCTGCTCGGAGAAGATGACACAGCGGGTCGAGGACACCCACCACCCTCTGAAGGCACAGCCTACGCGAAGCAGTACCTGAGTCACAGAAGGGGCGAGATGGGCACCGCGGCCAGCTGTGTCTTTGGGTTGTGATTTGATTTGGCCTAAATTAACTATAACTAACTTAACCTAATATCACTGCCGAGGGTCAGTTACAACATACATATCAGGGAGGTTCAACTGAGATATCAGTTAGTTTTTTGTCGGGTGCTACTTTCTTGTTGGGGTTTTTCTTTTTGGAGAAAGTTTGGTTGGAAAAACTTTTTTAATTGTGAGACATGTGCTCTTCTAACCACCTTACCCGTGGAAGGATCTACTAATATAACTGTAACTGGAGAGGTGTAGGCTTGGATGACTGTAGGTTTGGACCAAAGTGGGAGGAGCTTGGCATTGATTTTGTCCGCCGCCTTACTTTGGTGATGAAGCCTAAACATGACCCAGTCTCCTACTTTGAATGATGGGAGGGTCCGCCCTTTGTTGTATTGTTTTTGCCTAGCTTGGTGTGATTTAGTGAGATTATGGTGAGCCTTTTGCCATCTGTCTCTTTGAAGTTGTGGGTTATGATTCCTTGGGAGTAGCTGATCTAGATTCCAATTAAGTTCAAGTGGATGCTTAATCTGGAAGCTAAGAAATAAGTCGGCTGGAGAGTATCCGGTACTCGAGTGTTTCGCTGAATTGAATGCAATCTGGAAAAAGTGGAGGTTTTTATCCCAGTCAGTTTGATGTTCTGAATGAAAAATGCGGATGGCTATTTTAATGTTTTTGTTCACTCTTTCGGCATGGCTAGGATTCGGGTAATACGGAGTCGTAGTAATATGAGTAATGCCAAACTGAAGACACATATCAGAAAATTCTCTAGAAGTAAATGAAGAGACATTGTCAGAAACTATAAATTTAGGGAATCCAAAGTAGGCAAACAAACCAGATTGCAAAAGGTTGACTGTGGTTTTGGTTGTTGTGTTTTTGGCGGGCAGGAAAACTGCGTACTTAGAGAAGGCGTCTACAATTGTCAGGATATAGCGGTTGTTTTTGCGTGACTTAGGAAGGGGTCCAATATGGTCGATGAAGATCTTTTCAAAAGGCTGTGTTGGGACTTCAGAAGAAAGGAGGCCAGTTCGGGTATTAGGGGCTTGTTTTGATCTCTGGCAAGGTGTACAAGACCTAACCATGTTGGATATGGTTTCCTTTAAGGTGGGTGACCAAAAATTGGGTTCTATCCGGGACCAAGTTTTTTTTATGCCTAAGTGAGCTGTACTAGGGGCTAAGTGGTAGTATTTAAACAACAACGGAATAAGGCGATCTGGGACTACTATTCTAGGTTTAGTTTGGTTTGGTTTTTTATGAACTAAAATGTCGTTATTTACAGAGTAGTTGGGGGGTGGTTTCTTTCCTTTTAAGCTACGAATTATTTTCTGAATGTCTTGGTCTTCTGCCTGATATTCTTTTAAGTCTTTAAAAGCTTCCGGAATTTTGAAAAGAACGTTTACTTGCTGTGGTTTTACATTTTGATTAGTGATGTTTGAAGCTACTGGGGGAGTTTCTTCGAACATTCTACTCAAACAATCAGCTACTACATTACTTCGCCCACGAATATGATAAACCGTAAATTGAAAAGAGTTGATTAAGGTGATCCATCGAGCAATTTTGCCTACTTGTCTCGGATGGTTTAAGAGCCAGGTTAACGCATTGCTATCTGTGTAAAGGTCAAAGTGGCGATGTTCTAAATATACTCTAAATTTGTCGAGAAAATAAGTTATAGCTAACGCTTCTAGTTCGAAGGCACTGTAATTCTTTTCATGGATATTAGTCGGTCGGGAACCGTAAGCAACAGGGAAGAGTTGATCGTCATACTTTTGAGAAATTACAGCACTTAGACTAGTTCTGCTGGCATCTGTGTGCATTACAAAAGGCAAATCAAAATTTGGCATTTTTAAAACTGGTGATGAAGTTAGTGCGTCCTTGAGCTTTTGAAAGGCGGTGTTTTGCTCTTTACCCCAAACAAATTTTTCTCCTTTTTTCTTTAGTTTGTTCAAAGGTGCTGCAATGCTAGAATAGTTGGGTATAAATTTAGAATAAAAGGCTGTCATCCCCAGGAATCTAGATAGTTGTTTTAAGGTCTTGGGCACGGGAAAATCATCAATAGGTTTGGTCCGTTCCCTACTAATAGTCAATGAGTTATTTTTTATGACATGACCTAAAAACTCAATTTCGTTAGAAGCTACTGTCATTTTGGTTGGGTTGACGGTGAGGCCTGCTTTACTGAGGCGATGCAGTACTTCCTTAATGTGGGTAAGGTGTTCCTCAAATGAATTAGAGTAAATTACTAAGTCGTCGAAAAATACTGTACTTAATACTGTAGGGAAGGGTGCTGCCTATTGACCTCCCCAGCGGGGGTTTAAATTCCGCTGGTAGAAGTTGGGTGGTGGCCTATTTGAGTTGGGTTGTCTTGGATGTGGGTAGTTGCTATTGAAATTTTGGGGTGGGGGGTAAAATCCCACTGGTGGGTGATAATTCATTGGTGGTCTTGGTCGATATTGATTGTTATTGTAAGGGAAAACTGGTGGACCTGAGTTGTTTGGAACGGGGTAGTTATAGTTGTTCCTAACTGGGTTTTGACGATGTCGCCAATTGGGTTGAAATTGGTTATTATTTGGTGAATATTGTTGGCGTGGCCTATTAGGGTACCTGTCCGGGGGTTGTGTACTGATTGGGTGTTGACTTGAAGCTACCGGTACTGATTGGGTGACTAAACTGGCAGAGAGGGGCGCAACATTCATTAAGTCTTGGATTGTGGTCATAGGCTTAAGGCCTGCAAAAGTGGTCCTAGTTTGAGGGTTTACTCCTCTGAAAATGGTTTGGAAAACCTCAGTGTCAGGTGTTTTCGGCGACAGAATAGTATATAGAATTTGAATGTCTTTTACATAATCTGCCAAATGTTCGTTTGGTCGCTGTGGCCTATATAGATACTGATTTTGCAATTCCCTAAGGGTTTCTGTTGTAAAAAAGTTTTCTCTAAGGCTTTCAAGCGTTTGTTGCCATGTAAGGTTTTGAGCTACTATTGACATCCAGAATTCCCGAAGTCTGTTTGTGGTGTACGGGACAACATTTAATATTATGAGTTTATCTTTCATTAATTTCATGTCTATGATTTGATGTAACCTTTTTAGAAAAGTGACTGTTTCGTGTTTGTTTTCCCCTGATGATTTGGGTAGTTCCTTAAGCAAGTCCCTTACATAGGGTGGGCATTTGTCCTCTTTGGTTTGAACAGGATTGATTTGTTTTATTTGTTCAGCAAGTGATGTTGTGGTTTGAGATACTGCGTTTAGTGTCATTGCTTGGAGAGACTGTATTAAGGTTTGTAAAGTGGGATCCAAAGTTAAGGGCTGTGGTGGAAGGTTGAACATAGGGTTCGGCGGTTGAGTTAGGGTTTGTAATGCAGGATGGGTTGACATTGTTGGACCAAAGGTGGCGTAAGTAGTCGAAGTAGATGGTGTAGTGGATGTTAAAATTGAGACAGTTGTAGCTTCCGGTATAGTGGAAGGCAGGCAAGTAGTCACTGCCGTTGTAACAGGAATCTGATCTAAGTTGAGTAAGTTTGCTGTCTGTGGATTCGATTCGTTTGGTGAAGATCCATCCTTGTCTGGATCAGAATTAGAAGCTTTGACACCTCTGATGAACTGTTTGATTATTACTCTGTTTTCCTCCAGAGTAGATGCTGGAGTGATGCCCCAAGCTATGCATTGCGCATTCGCTTGGGGAGCAGTAAGGGTATTTACCCATGCAACTGTGTCTGGGATATTATTTAAGTCATATGTTGACATTGGATATTTCATAAACATGTTTCCTTTGGGAGGGGTCCCGAAGAGATGTTGGGGAGGTAACTGAAGAGAAGTTATTATTATTATTTATTTTTTAGAAAATATTGGAAAGGCAACAAATTAAAAACCTGTTTTTTTTCCTTAAAAAATCATTAAATTTGTTAGTTAGATTATTGATACCTTGACCTTGGTTAGCTAGCTAAAGAACTACCCAATCCCTATGTTTCAAATTTCTTTGTTTAATTATTTATTTTTTTATTTTTTGGGTGTTAGTAGGTTGTTAGGAAAATTTCATGTGGGAAAGATAAGGAATATAGTCTGACAACCCCTGAGCTAAGTGGAAAACGACATCTGAACAGAAAACCAGCAGTTGACCTATTCGTCCAAGGTGGTATCTCCCGACGGAGCTGTCACACCTAAACACGATACGCCATCCATGCGGAACCTCACGACCCTCCAAGACCACCTTGTCTTGTGTTGGTGAGGGGAGGTTCATATTTGGTTTCGCTATAGCCTAACTACGCATTTGAGGGATATTAATCTCGTCGTTTGCTTTAGTTGGGGAGTGAGGCCTCCGAGCAAATGGCATTAGTTAAAAAGGCCTTTTTTATTTTTTTTTTTCCTTTTATCTTTGTGCACAGAATAAGGAAGGTGAAAGGAAAGATTTATTGCACTGTCTGGATGATCTCCTTTTATCATTTGTTTCCATTTCCCCGCCGACGCATCGCGGGCGTCTAGTATCACTCTACTGGTTTTGCTTTTGGCACCAGTGGTGATTTTACCAGACACCATGGGCATGAGATAAGAGGTTTTGTTTTGCCACCCATCGCATACCCATGGCTGCCACAGGCTAATGGGCCGACAAGGGGGGGTTGGTACCCGACTTACAATGGAATTTACACAGCTGTACCTCTTTCTGTTCATGTGCAATAATAGGGTATACAAGGTTAGGAGGTAAGGTGTCAAGGTTTTCATTTAGTCACCTTTTCAGTCTATTATTTTATTTTATTTTTTTTTTAACAATGCCAAATGCTCGTTCATCTAAACTACGCGGTTTGGTGTACTAAGTGACAGCCCATCCAGGGAGATCCTTGATATGCTACTCGCCCTGAGCTAAGTTTGGATCGAATGACCCAGCTAAAATTCAGAACAAGTCCCTATTTCGGTTTCAGACTATAAAAGGTTAGGTGGCGATAACTGGGATGTAATAACTGGTTATATTGTTATAAAGGTTGGTTGGAATATTGGTAAGTTCACATAAACATGTTACGATAATATGTAATAATGTTTAGGATTTAAAATGATAGATGTTACAGTCATTTTTGAAGCAAAAGGAAAAGAAAAAAAATCAAAGTCTAATTTGGCGCATCGATGCTGATAGCACTTCTGCTAGAACCAAGGTTGGCAATAGAAAAGTTAAACAAAACCCTAAGTGCTTTTGCAATTTATTTATAAAAACCATTTATTTGTTTTATATTAAAGTAAAATAAATAGTAATAATAATTATTATTATTAGGCCTATAATCATTTATTAATATGTTTGATAGCTTTACTGTTTAATGACAGAAAAAGAAAATATTTAGTTTAACTATTAGGTTATGTTAGCTTAGGCGATTAGCTTAAGTTTTTCTATTGATGAATTCAATTCATGCTGCTATTTCAGCTTGAATTGATTTTGTTAAATGCAAAAAGGCATTTGAATTCAAGTGAATTCCATCAAGCCTACCAGAAGGGTAGTATTTCCTTTCGAAAAATTCGCTTGCGCTGCAGGAGGATGTAGGAAGTCGTAAAATGCGAGTGGTAGTTGTCTGTAAAGTTGCTATAAATTTGTTTATTTCATCAATTCGTCCAAGTACCTCACAGTTGTTTGTAAAACGTTGAAACTTCGGTATGGTCAGGATAAGAAAAAGGTTAGGTGAATAAAGTTTTCTTACAAGTCTCAACAATGACACAAATTGATTTTTGAAAGTTTTCAAGGGTGTATTGCGCAAGATGTCATTGATCCCTATGCACATCACAACGGTTGAGTGTAACGGGGGAGGTGTTGTTGCTGTTTTTAAAAGATTCTTAAGCTCAGCCGTTGTAATTCCAGAAACACAAACACTGTGGTTAACAGTTAATAATTTATTTACTGAACCTTTGTGTAAGAAATTTTTATATCTGCAGAATTGTGAATCTCCTAGCAAAATAATATTTGACATTAGAAATTTGATTATTTCTTCGGGGTCTCAGGGTGGGGTTAAATAAGAAGAGGGGGTGTTGGGCGATAACCAAAGGCAATGAAACGCGTCGTTGGTGCAGCTTAAGTAACACCTTAAGTTTCGGTGTGTAAAGAAAATAAAAGATTCCATAAGACAATAGGATTAAGTTAATTAGGCGACAAATCTATATGATCTTGGTACTGGTGAAATCAACTTGAAAAATTTGGGAAGGTGGGACCAGCCTACTGGTTTAGGGTAAACTCATGCATCACATTTTTTGTATTTTTCTATTTTTTTTATTTTTTATTTACTTTTATTTATTTCCTACTGTGAAACGGTATGCGAAGTAAGGAACCATTACTAATTTTTGGGTAGCCTACAGGTCCTTACATTAAACTTAAGCAGTATTTGAGAAGGGTGTTCGCATACCTACTAGGCCGAAATAATATAAGAGAAGCTATCCTTTGAATAAAATTCATAAGTTAGGCCTATTTACTGTCATTTTTTTGGTGCAATGCATGAGTTCTACATCCTTAACCAAAGCCTATTAAGATTTTATTTAGGCCTAGTCTGACATTGACCCACAGAAGGTGAGTTTCCAAGATCAAGAACTTCGTTAGCCTAATCAATTTTTTGTTTTTAACAGAAGGAAACATATTGAATGCAAGGCCTAGTTGCAAAAAATGTCCTGCCTAAACTATTTTCAAAATATCACAAGGTTTTTTACATTCATAGGATATTATACTCATAACCCTGCATCACAAAATTGTGGGCTTGAATAAGTTGCATCGTATTTTAAATGGGGGACTGAAATGGTAGGGGTAATCCATCGGGAAATAAAAACATCTAGAGTACAAAATTGGTTGGAGGCATTATAAAAATAAATATAAGTTAGCCTAAAACAATTTAAACATAATAGTATTTAAAACTATAACCTAAAGAACACTTTACTTACGTGGGTTCACTGCTGCAATGATAAGTTGAAATCAGGCTGGCAACGGTTGGCCTTGACAGGGACGGCAGAAAATATACCCATAGGCGCTAGAGGCTTCAAACCGCTAAGAAATACCTGATTACTGGCTTCAATGATAGGCTGAATAATTGCTTTACCACAAATAATATTTGAAAAAAGGTTTTCACTTATATGAAGGAAAATATATCTGGGAATGCAATTATATTAAATTTTTGGAGGCTACTTCGTACTAAGGGTTTGGATTTATCAAATTTAGGTTGGTGTGCAAACCCTTATTATACCAAGTCTGTCGCATTAAAAATAATCAAACCTAATTCTTGGGTCAAACAGAACTAATCTACCTTGTGGGCACAAGGACAATGACGGCTAATAACCTAAGAATGGAAGTATTTTTCCTTATACCTTATTTGACCCATGGACAGACATGTTTTTTTTTTTTAATCTAGTAGCCTAATTTTTTTGGGCTGCATTCAGGATGTAGAAGTAACTTTTCAAACGTTAATTTGATGAAACAGATATGAAAAATTAACTGTTTAGGAGATAAAAGAAATTATTTCTGGGCTAGGCCTACCTATTGTCGCAATTTGATTACCCATACCTACGAAACTGGAATGGAAGCTAAGTTTTACAGAAATGAGCAAAATAATGCTAAACGGTAAAATATTTTATACATTTCAAGGTTATGATTTAAATAAACCTAAGTTTGTTGTTATGAAAAAGTCGTCATGAATCATGAAAATATACGTACTTGGTAGGACTGCTGAATTACACAAAATGGACTTAGGAGCCGAAATTGAAGTTTATTAAACAGGGCTAAAATATTAATTTAGATTGGATATGCCGTTTACATTACGAAATTGTTTATGAATACACAAAATATGAGACTAATATGTGATGGTTACCTACTTAGAAAATGACGCTAAGTAACTGGCAAGCCTGCAAAGACAGGTGGCGAACGTCTGCAAGGCAAGCTTGCAAATGGTCTTTCACGGTTGAAAATTAACTCTTTCTTCACAGATTTGTTGAAAATAGACGTGGGAAGCTTATCAGGGCATTATGACAACAATTTAATGAGTTTTTTTAATCTCTGCTACCAATTGTCGGGTCCTGGAAGCCGCGACCCGGACATGGACAAATTAACTAGACATGAATGGAGATACAGGTTGCCAATTTTAGCCCAAAAATCCGTGGAAAATATGTTGTCAAAATTACCCTCGACTTGCCAGCTTTATGAGCCTTTTGATTTAATCAGAATTATGAATTAACTAACCTGACCTTCGACTGTTCAACTACGAATTTAATAATGATCTAGCATGCTTGGACAACTAAGCCTGAAAATGAAATTTAAGTGCCATGGCTAACAACAACCCTACCAATTTGGAATTTAGAATCTGTGGACCGATTAGTTGCCAATTGGTTTAACCTAAACCCTCATCCCCCAAAACCCCTCCTTTCGGAATCTGTACCTAGCAACCCATAATATTAATTTAGATACCTGACCAAATGATGTTGAACCGGCGATAGCTGGTGGAGAAGAGAGCTTGAAGTTGGGCCGTTGGCGGTATTTTTGATTGGCGCATGCGCAGAGGGATAGTTAACTAAATGATCATTCATTTCTTCTGTCAGCTGAGGGTGCAGGTATACCAACGGCATAAATGTGGATATCCCACATTAGTTATATCGTTTTTAAATTGTTTTAAATCCTCCTTTAGTTCTGAAACATCATTTTTAAATTGCCTGTTGTCACTCTTAATCTCAGAAATGTCATTTAATAACATGTCAAGTTTCTGATCAACGGATAACTCACTACTGCTGTTATTGCGGGTATTTCGGCCGGTCGGTGGCGCCATCTCTCGCCAAGCAGCTGGAGCGGAACACGTGACTTAACCTTCACTCCCTCACTGATTAAACACAACGTGGATTCACTGTTCTAATCACTTATTACACATAAATCATTCATAGTCCGACATGAAACTTACTGAGACGAAAGATTATCACACAATAAATAATCATGCACCGTTTGACGATAATTACATGCGAAAAAACCAGTGAATCAAACACTTTTTTAAGGAGCCGATACGGCACACGTTCACCCTATAAACATGCTTCCTCCTGTCATTTTAATCCTAAATCCTGTGAAAAGCTTAGTTAAATGTTCCATTTGTGTTTCTGATGCTGTGCGCTGCTCCTTATTGTTAATTTTCAGTTTGAAAAGTTGTATTGTATCTTAAAATATATCGAATGATAACAGCTTCCAGTTATAGTTTATCACACAACACATCTCAAGGCTTTCATCTCATCATTTCCACACTCACCCTTCCCTTATATCCAACTTCAAATCCGCCTGGGTAGCGTTAACTGGCATCTCACAGTACAGTAGAATTAATACAACTATAAAGCAGGAGAGAGAGGGAAATTTCACTTATCTGTCACCAGCGACATGCATGTATATAAAAGGTTAAATACCTGCGTGTTAGCCCAGTGATTCTATGTAATCTGTGATATGAAGAAGACATGCATGTCCCTCTGTAAACAACCAAATACCATTAAAAAAAGTAAGTGAGTAAAGTTTGTAAGATCCTACCAAGAATATTGATGCCTGGAGCATTTTGTTTTTTGTCACAAAGTTGTTTCCTATTAGATGAGTCATTAGGTTGGTTGTTGTTTTTTTATTGTTATAAATGTTTGTTGATTGTCAGATAAACACTCATAAACAATCATTTGTTGTTTGTTGATTGTTTATTGATTGTGTTTTTTTTTATTGTTGTTGTTTGTTGATGTTTTCACTAGGTCAGGTGACCATCTGAGATTTCAGAATTCCTCATGTATTTTTGCCTCCCTTCGTGGGGTTGGCCTTTCATTGGCATAGTTGTATTAAATCTAGTTAAGTGATATAGCTTAAGTATTTTGTTGATTTCGGAAGGCCTATTCAACCGTCCGTCTGTTGTTCAGGTGCAAGGCGTGGCCAAAGAGGTAACGTATCTGTGTCCCTACAGCGGGCCGTCGCGAGGCATTCTCTCCGTCACCAACTACAAGCTGCACTTCCGCAGTGTCGACCGAGACCCGCCCTACTACGTGGAAGTGCCCCTGGGAGTGGTAAGTTGCCATTCTTTTTAAACATTGAAATTAGATTTCTATTTTAATTTAGAAATTTTTAGTTTAGTTGTATTTGTTTTGATTTATTTTACATTTGCCATCACTGATGGTAAAAACAAGTTTGACGATGTTTCGGGATCTGGAATCTGATCTCATGTTCAGACACAAGATGATCAGACCACACTCAGGCCCAAAGATTGGACCTGCGTAGTTTAGTTAGTATATTAACTTATCCCCCTCAATAATTTCCATACAAGTAGTTTTTCTATATTCAATTTCAGTTTATTGCTTTCAGGTTAGCCGAGTTGAAAAAGTTGGTGGCCAATCAAGCCGAGGAGAGAACTCTTATGGAATTGAACTCTTTTGTAAAGATATGAGAAACCTTCGTTTTGGGCACAAACAGGTCAGTTGACAATCTCCATTTCTCATTAAAATTATCTAGTTTTAAAAGATGATAAATATTGACTAAGGATGGTTTACCTTTTACTGGAATATTTAAAGTTAAATTTCACACACTGTTAATGTTGGAGTTATTCTCGGTGATCTTGTAAAACAGTTGTCATATGTTTCAGGAAAACCATTCTCGACGAAATGTGTTTGAAAAGCTGCAGCAGTATGCTTTCCCTCTGTCTCACAAGTTGCCGTTGTTTGCCTTTGAATACACTGAAACTTTCCCAGAGAATGGATGGAATGTGCATGAACCCATTGCTGAGTTGAAAAGAATGGTAAGTGGTATAATCTAATAATTGTTTATATAAATATTCTTCTAGAAAGTTTTTTCAAATTGAATCAAACCAAACTTTATTTCTGAAACTAAGCAGATTACTAAAATTAACTGATGAGTATTGACAGTAACACTATTTTTAAGTTACAGCTCTTATTTTATAAAGATAAAATATCCTCCCATAGGTGTCAGGGCATCTGTTTGTAAGAATGAGTCTCATTTGTAAATTCAAGTTGAAAAAGAACGTGGGAAATTGTTTTGGTTTTATTTTTTAAACAAAATTAAACGTGGCTAAATGATCAATGTGGCTAATTTGAAAGGGTTTTTATCTCTGATTTTTTTCTTTATCTTCAGAATTTCATATAGGCATAGCATTGGAAGATTGTGTCAAATTAAAAAAGTTTGATAGTTTAAAAATTTATTGTAAATATAGTAGAATTTGCTAATCAGACTGAGGTTTCTCTATACAAATTTTTATCTTTTTACAAAATTCTATCCTATAAAGAAATCAAAGTACGGAAAAATATTATGATTCATGGTCGATTTAGTTTACAATTCATAAACACAATTAGGCTTTTTGAACAAAAATCCAATGATTTTTTTCCATTTGAAGGGAGTGCCGAATGAGATGTGGAAGATTTCCCGTATCAATGAGACTTACGACGTGTGTGACAGTTACCCGGCCGTGTGGGTCGTCCCGGCACAGGCCACTGAGGAGGACTTGCGCCAGGTCAGTGACACTATGTTATGAGTATTGTAATGTACTGAACTCATGTGCTAGGTCAGTGACACAATGTAATAAAAATTGTAATTTAGAAGAATCATGGGCCAGTTCAGTAACACAATGAAATATGTATTGTCATGTACAGTAGAATCCCTCGTGTCTGGACCTTTTAATCAGACAGCAACATTTTTTAACTGGACCATTTTTTATGAAAATATTGTGTCAACCGGTTGTGATCAGCAGAAAATGGTCGGTGCTATATCGAAAATTCCTGTGGGAAAATATTTGAGACCAGTATTGATGTGTCTAAATACCATGCTCTCTTCAACTTAAGTAGAATGAATTAGTTTTTCAGTGATTGAGGAATGATATTAAGGATTGCTAAGGGAAATATGTAATAGTCAAACCATTGTAAGATATCTAATTTTAATGTTTTGATTTAATAATTGGGAAAAGTCAATTTTACTGGAAAAACTGTAATCCGAATAGGCCTTGGTCCCGAGTGGTCTGGATAAGAGGCAGCCTACTCTATTATCTTAATGTATTATACTCAAGCCCCAGGTCAATTACAAACTGTATCATGCAATATCCAGAGTATTTTGTCTGTCTATTTCAATAACAAATTTTTTAATTCTAAATTTTTAAAATGTATTTGGTTAAGTGTCGTGTCCCTGGCAGGTGGCCATGTTCCTCAGCCGGGGCCGAGTCCCGGTGTTGTCGTGGATCCACCCAAAGAGCCAGGCGACGCTGTGTCGCTGCTCCCAGCCTCTGGTCGGAGTCAGCGGCAAACGCAGCCAAGAGGACGAACGCTACTTAGATGGTTGTGTGTCTGTCCCTGGCAGGTGGCCATGTTCCGCAGCCGGGGCCGAGTCCCGGTGTTGTCGTGGATCCACTCGGAGAGCCAGGCGACGCTGTGTCGCTGCTCCCAGCCTCTGGTCGGAGTCAGCGGCAAACGCAGCCGAGAGGACGAACGCTACTTAGATGGTTGTGTGTCTGTCCCTGGCAGGTGGCCATGTTCCTCAGCCGGGGCCGAGTCCCAGTGTTGTCGTGGATCCACCCGAAGAGCCAGGCGACGCTGTGTCGCTGCTCCCAGCCTCTGGTCGGAGTCAGCGGCAAACGCAGCCGAGAGGACGAACGCTACTTAGATGGTTGTGTGTCTGTCCGTGGCAGGTGGCCATGTTCCGCAGCCGGGGCCGAGTCCCAGTGTTGTCGTGGATCCACCCGGAGAGCCAGGCGACGCTGTGTCGCTGCTCCCAGCCTCTGGTCGGAGTCAGCGGCAAACGCAGCCGAGAGGACGAACGTTACATCCAGCTCATCATGGACGCCAATGCCCAGTCGCACAAGCTCTTCATCATGGACGCCCGGCCCAGGTGAGCGTTTTCTTTTAACTGTTTAATATATAAATTTTTTTGTGTCAGAAAATAATATTTTCAATCCTACCTAATATAGTACTATTTTACTGTTATTGGTTAGAGTTTCAAGGGCACACGTTGAATCAGTAGTTAATAGTATCACCTCTAAAAGCTAGTTGTTTGCCTCTCTTGACAGCTAGTCCAAATACAGTAGTTGTTTCATCATTGAGAAAAGATTATTTTATGCAAAATATTATTCATGACATGTTCAACTAAAATGAATAATAATTAATAAATGATTTTAAGTGGAGGGTGATGATATTTTTCAAAGTAATGGATCTTTGCTGACTGAAATACCAGTGGAATCTAGACGGGAGTATGTTAAATTTACTGACGATTACTGTAATTTTTTACTGAAGTTTAAAATCATATTGCAATGATACCTGCATGCAGCCAATGGGCCCGCTCTAGTGACAGTTCAGGGCGCTGGCCTTGTGTGTCAAAGTCGCTGGTTGATACCAGCGGCGGGCGGCTCCTGTTCCATCAAGAGCGGCCACCTCTGGCTGGCCTCTGCGACTCTTGCCGCAACGGTACCTCAATGTTTTTAGATCGCCGCACAGGCTTATTTGCCCAAAGCGACAACAGGCAGCTGAGTATTAAAAAAAATATAATATATAATATATAAGTATTTTAAAAAGTTTTAGAAGAAAAATATATGCAAGTAATCATTGTTGTGAAGGCTTCCACGGTCCGAAGACCCATCATTGAGAAGTTACCGGGTTTCATAATGTTGTCGTCGAACTCAATGACTACTGACATTCCTGTTGTGCTGCAACATCCATTCTCAGGGCACACAGCTGAAATTCACTCCTTTACGACTTACAATGCCCTAAGGATGGATGAATGTTACATACGTCCAAAACGTCGATAGTCATCGAGTTTGACGTCAACACAGTGGAACCCGGAAAATTTATACAGTGATGTATATGTATAGTGTGATATCACTATTTCATATTGTTTACCTCAAGTCTTTAAGCAGGAAAATAATTGTTGACTTAATTTCAGTGCCAATGCTATTGCAAACAAAGCCAAAGGAGGAGGTTATGAATCAGAAGATGCTTATCAAAACGCTGAGCTGGTTTTCCTGGATATTCATAATATTCATGTTATGCGGGAATCTTTACGTAAACTAAAAGGTACGTTGAGTTTTTAAGTATTTTATATATTTTATCATAGTTATATTTTTTCAGCACATTTTTGAAACGTGCAGAAATTTTCAATCTAGGTTTTGTTCAAAGTTTGGAAAAAATCTTTTTTTATCACACTACAGACAAAGTTCTTTATTTGCATATCGTCAAGAAATGCAATGGTGTCAAGTTTGACAGTATTCTTTTCTCTTATTGTCCTGTGGTAGAGTAATTCTTCTCTCCTCCAGCCCAGGAACTCCTCTATGGAATAGAATGATGAGCCATTTTGTCAGAAAGGCCAGGTCTAAAATGATAAGTGTATGATTGTCTGTTATTTCTCTTCCTGAACATCACAGCCTTTTCTTGAATGTAATTTAATATTAAAATGATATTGCAGTTCAATCGATGTATTTGCAACCGACGTTGCTGATCATGTAAGCACTTTCTCCTCAGAGAGGGTGAGTCCAGGCAAGTGCGAGAGTGTACACTGTGCGGTCGACAACCTCGCATTTTCGTTTGACCTGTCCAAGCGAGAGTGTACTTATGTAGAGTGTACTCGCCTCTGAACTGCATGAAATAAAGACTGGGAAACTGCAGACGCAAAGACACAAAACTCCTGTAATAACACAAATAAAACTTTAGTACTATATAGGTTGTGCGTTGTAGGTCAAAGACTCATTTAGCCTAGTGTTAGATTACTGAGTGTGTTGGACTATCAAGTGATGGATTATCGAGTGTCATCTGTATTAGCATAACTAAGGTGACCAGACGACCCGTTTAGAACAGGACAGTTCCGTTTTTAGTGACGTTTCCCATTGTACCAAATAACTCTCTCGGGATGCCCATCCATCCAAAAAAATAAATAAATTGGAATAATATTAAATTTAAATTTTTTAAATATAAATAATTTAAAATTTACAATAATTTGCTACATCATATGTATGTTTAAAATTATTTTAATTTATTTTGAAAATTGTTTTTTACATAAATTAATGTTTTTAATAAAATATTATTACACTGGAATGAATTTTATGATTATTATACCGATAATGATTTTTTATAGCAGCTTCTCATCCTAATTTATGAGTCAGTAACTTATCTACTACAGGTTTTGAAACACTGGAAGTGTCTGAAACCCAACAAAATGCCCGTAATTTTTCAAAATTTCCGGGGGAGGACCCCTGGACCCCCTCTTCTTTTGAGGGTCCGCATCCCATTTTGTCCTTTTCAAAATCTGGTCACCTTGCAAAACTGTGATGTTGCACAGAGTTGTGCTACCCGAACATCGACGAGTCGCGCTGGCTGTCGGGTGTGGAGTCGACCTACTGGCTGAAGCATATCAAGTGTATCCTGGCCGGCGCGTGTCGCATCGTGGACAAGGTGGAGAACCACAAGACCTCCGTGCTGGTGCACTGCTCCGACGGCTGGGACCGCACGGCGCAGGTAACGGCTGCATGCGATCACATTTTAATTTCGAAACATCAAATAGCTATTGGATCTAAGACCCAATTCAAATGGAGTAGGCGTATGGTGGAGTTGTGAAATGGGCGAGGCACGGGCAATTCATGTGGCGGGGTACATCACGTGTGCAATTCATACAGACGAGATTTGCTAGTGACGGTTTCCAATGCACCAACTAGGAGGTGTCAACAGTTCTTATTTTGTCCTCCAGACAACGGGTTTGCCACAAGTAGCAAGCACAGTTGTGAGATGGCAGCCGCCCATGCCACTTCTCTTCTTTATGAATTATGCGATCAGTTTACATGCCTTACGACTCGTTTACGACTCTGCCTTACGCTCGTTCTGTGTAAATTAGGCCTAAGTTAACGTTGGCTTTTCAAATCATCCTCATAAGTACAGTATTACTGTCTTTTATTCTTATTCTGCTGTTTACTGTAAAAGGTATAAATGTACCTGAGTGCCAGAGGGATCCTGTTTATCCTAAAGGGCATAAGGTACGTTCGGAAAGTAAGTACCATTTGGAAGTAAAAATGTTCTCAATGCATTTACAGCATTATTATTATATACATCTTAAAGAGTGTACCTTAAACTAATTTTCTACATAGTTCCCACAATATTTAGGCACTTGTCATATCTAGGAAGAAGCTTTTTAATTTGTGCTGAAAAGAATTTTGCCGCCAGTGCACGCAGCTACCCGCTGACGCCATCTTTAAGTTCATCGTCATTCACAAACCGACAAAGGCTACAATGGTGTACAGAAGAGCTCGTGAAATTTGTGGGAAACACTCAGAGAGATTAGTAATAATTTTGAATTTCCTTTTTTCCCGAAATGTAAAGATTGTCACACTAATATCCACGATGAAGAGAGGTGTGGCCAACCATTTGTCATTACTGATGCTCTCGTTGCCAAAATCAACAATACAGTTCTGGAAAAAAGGAAATTGAAAATTACTGATCTCTCTGAGTGTTTCCCACAAATTTCACGAACTCTTCTGTTCACCATTGTAACCTTTGTCAGTTTGTGAATGACAATGAACTTAAAGATGGCGTCAGCGGGTAGCTGCGTGCAACTGGTGGTAGAATTATTTTCAGGACAAATTAAAAAGCTTCTCCCTAGATATGACAAGTGTCTAAATACTGTGGGAACTATGAAGAATAGTAGTTAAAGGTACGCTCTTTAAGATGTATATGATAAAAATGTTGTAAATGCATTGAGAATTTTTTTACTCCCAAACGGAACTTACTTTCCAAATGTACCTCAGATACATATGTTTTGAGGTTTAAAACCTCAGGTGAATTCATACCTTTTACAGTCATCATAGTTATTCATTGACAAGATGATTATGAAGTCTGCAACTAACGGCATGTTAGTAAATTTTGATCATTTATAAAACTCTGATTTGGATTGAATTTAATTTTTGGAAAAGAAGGATAGACAGCTAGCTTACCTTTGAAAGAGTTGAGGTAGGCCACAGAACACATAAAAGTCACAAATGATTATTACAATATTTCGTCCCTCTTGGGGGGACTTCTTCAGGTGAAGGAGAGAAAGTTCAAAATGATATGATCATAATTTTGAAGATAGTGAGTATTAGTGAGTGAAGATAGTGGGATTTTGAATTTAGTTAGTATTTTTTGGATTTAGATTGTTTAGGTCTTGATAATGGAATTTAATTGGGGAAGGGACAGAATTCAACCAGCTAACCGGAAGAAACAGTTTTCTAGTCAGCACACAGAGACACAAAAGATACACATCGTTTTCCACTGATATTGCGTCCATATTTTAGTAATTATTTAGAGAAAAGAGACTTACAAAAACTGAAGAAGCCTCCACATTGAGATTAAATATCAGGGGCAAACTATGTGTATATATTTTATGTTCCTGTGTGCTGAGTTGAAAATTATTTCTTCAGGTAAGCTAGCTGAATTCTGTCCCTTTTGAATCTAAATCTTACTCTCAGCCTAATGATAAAATAAAACAGGTCTTAATATTGTTAGTGTTTGCTTTTAGAAGGAAACAAATGCAAATCTGGTGGTATGACATTTATTAATCATTAGATCTATTTTAAAGAAATTGCAGTGAAGGAATTTCTAAGGTTTCTGAAATCTGTTCTGGCTATTAATCAATACATCTCTCAAATAATTGAAGCAGCCATAAAAGTTCAAGAGTTTAACCTTTCAGTTCAAGAGGTCGCGGGTTCGTATCCCAGTATGCACACACAAATTTGAGGGGTTTGGACCACTTTCCCTGAAAAGCGTTTGAGTATCTCTTCTGTAAAAATACTGTTGGTGTAGACACAAAAAAGGTACTGTTGTTTGTTAGTATGCATAGAAAACATAATACTGGATTAATTACTGACCTTATTATGTTTCATCTAGCTAACTGCCCTAGCTATGCTACTGCTGGATCCATACTATCGTACCATCAAAGGATTTGAGGTTCTCATTGAGAAAGAATGGCTCAGCTTTGGACATAAATTTCAACAGGTATTTATCCTTAACTAGCTAGGTGTTATAAACTATCTTAATGGTAACCTACTTCGCTGGGTATTTACGTTAAAATGTTAATTTACACCTTAAATAGCAGACAACTGTCAAAATAAAAGCTCAAAACAAATAATTCAACTTAAATATAATCCAAAAAACTTGACCCTCTGTTGGACGGAGCCATGGGAATTCGAAAAATCCCTTCTTAGTGGGTACCTGCACTATAAGAGGTGAATACTTGTTCAATAGCCTCTCTACGATGCAATGGTTTGGCCTAATTGTCGATCAGAATTATTTCTTTATAGATGTAGATTATTTATTATAATTTTATTGTTGATTTAAATATTTTAAAATAAAATGAAAACTAACTAAAAAATAGCCAAATATTTATGTTTTACAAATATAGACCTATTTGTTCAATTTATCAAATAAAGTGTATCTTTGAACTTAATAGCTAATTATAGCTCTGGACAGCCTTACTGGCGGGTGAGTGAGTGCGCTGTTGTCGTAATTAGTGTTTAATATCTGCAATGTTTTGGTAATAAATCACATGGTCATTTGTTTATGTAAAGGTACTTACACAAGAAAATATTTTGCTGCAACCGCAAGAGCAACTAATGTTAAATGCTTGCAAGTTCAACACAATTCATGAAGTACAACGTCAAAAGTGTGGAAACACATTCTTAAATGTAAACAAATCATTTAAGATGAAAGGTTGCCAAAAACAAAAAGACCAGCTGATGCATTGCGCAGATATTTCTAGAAATTTTAATTGCGTAAGAAATCTCTCGATGAAATATTACAGGGCATTCTTTTGCAGTGTAAATGAGGTGAAACGTAAACAAAGTTTTGACAGTTCTACCAAAACATGTGTTTATTTAGCAGACATTTTGGGAGATTACTATTTTCGCCACCCGCCAGTAAGGCTGTCCAGAACTATAATATATTAGCCTGAGGGGGTTGAAGTTTTCACTGAACTTTACAAGAATCAGTCTGAAGCTCAAGTCACAGATCAATGGTGTTATGCCTAAACCATTGTCCATGAATCTGAGAATATTGGTGTAGATCGCTTTCTTTTAACGTGTCAAAGAAAATGAATGAACTTTGTGACTTACTTGAAAGAGCACTGTCAAACCTGAATTTGTTTACTCCAAATTGTAAAATTTTAAAGATTTTTATAGGTGTGCAAACCAAAATTGTCGCTTTTTTTTATCTATTTGTTATGTATGTTGGGACAATGCCAGGAATTTCATAAAAAGATTTTAATGTAAACTATGATAGCTACATTAAAGGCCCGAAGTTCCAAAATCAGGCCAACAATGCTGATGTAGTCACAGCTAGTTTTCTGTGGATTGGTGCAGAGAAAATGAACTTTGTTCCTGCATAAATGGATTGTGCAATTTGTACTACACAAGTTAATGCTTCCTGTCGCACACCTTAATAAAATGCACAAAGAGAAAAAGGAAAAAATTAATTGTTAGCCAATCTTAATTAATTTTTTGCCTACCTAACTGTATATTATATGTGTTTGAATATTTTTAGTGAAGTAAATCAATGAAATCTATCCTCTTACTCTGGGTTTCAGAGAATCGGCCACGGAGACGACAAGCACTCTGACGCGGATCGTTCGCCCGTGTTTCTGCAGTTCATCGACTGCGTGTGGCAAGTCACCTGCCTCTACCCCAACGCTTTCGAGTTCAACGAGAACTTCCTCATCACAATCCTCGACCACCTCTACTCCTGCCGGTTCGGCACGTTTTTGTTCAACAGGTGGGTTGTTGGTATTAGGTTTTTTTTATTGTTTTAGGAGGGATCAGGATGCCTGGGTTGTCCCACCCCAAAGGAAAATCCTGTGAGGGTACTTTAGCCTTTTGTTTGTCTTTTCATTTGAAGGCTACCGGAAAGGAAAAGAAGCTTCCCCTGTTTCCACTGTTTTTTTTTACCCTTAGGCCCCAAGCCTTTTATAGATTAATATAGGGAAACAAAAGGAAAAAGGAATAAGGAAGATGGAATCAATTTGGCCAAGCTTAGACTGAGTGTCAAAGATATAGGTACTTTCATCCAGTGGATATGGGCCTCAAGGGATCTTGGTCGTCAGTAGCCCCCTCCCACCCTGCCCATGGTGGGAAACTGAAGTTGTTCACTGAAAGCAGCTACAACGTTGCCTCCAACCATGATAACTTCGGTTACTGTACCCAGGATTGGTATATAATCTAGCAAAAGTCAGTTAGGATCCTACTGGGGGCTTATTAGGTTTACTAGAATACTTTTTAATGTATTATCACTCAAGGAAAGTATACTTTGCATGTATCCGTCTTATGAGTTATATTGTTGATGTTTGATATTTCTTTGTAGAGATATGAGTAAAGGAATAGAATGTAATGATGTATAACAATTAAAGACTATTGAGACCATTAAAAAGGTTGTAAAACCCTTTCATTGGATATTAAATTTTACTTAAAAAACTTATCATTACAAAACAGAAAGTTAAAATTTGCAGACATAAGAGAACACATGACAAAAAATAAACCTTTCTTCAAGTTCAGTTTAAATCAATAAAGCAAATAATACCTACAGTGCTGAGGACATTGCTGAGTATCCAGTCTCAGCAAGGAATAAAAGTCCCTTCAAAGTACATGGGAAAAGCAAGTTGAAGAGGAAGTTAAACATGCTTGACAGCCAAACATACCAATACGTTAGCAGCTTCTTCCTACTGTAAATGTTTTTTATTCCTGTACTAGTACAGTTGAGCCCTGTAAAACAAACCTTTGGTAATCTGAAAGTCCACAAGACCGGCTTAGCTAAAAACACAAGTTAAAAATGTTAAAATTTGATTGCGTGCAATCAGCAAAAGTAATTTTGCAAAAGGCAATCGCAAAATTGCTCTCCTTGCAGAATAAGCAAAGCCTGTGCAATCCGTTTGTATATATTTACCAATCATGAACAAATGGTAGGAGTTGTTTTATGTTTGTAAATACACATTCTATTTAGTTATTAAATTCATTTTGGTAACAATTTCATTTAATCCAAAATATTTGCCAATTTGAAAAGGGTCCCAATCATTTTAGACCATCTATAACTGAACTGTACATAGACAAGTCACAGAGCTGCCTAAGGCCTAACTTATCTTAAATACGGAATGATTGACCAACCACACGGTTGTGTTTGCAGCGACAGGGAGCGAGTGGCGGAGAAAGTTAAGGAGCGCACAGTTTCGCTGTGGTCTTACATGAACAGCAGCCTGGACCTGTACCAGAACCCGCTGTACTACGCACAGCAGCAGGTGATTTGATTTATTTGTTTCACATAGATAGATCTTTCTCATAAAAGAGAGAGCTATCCTTCAGCAGTAGGGGGGTTGCCCTCTCATGCATTATGTAACAATTAAGTGCATGAGATATTTCTTGACAAATCATACAATCAAGATACAATTGGGAATGTGATAAAATTTAGATAATTCTTAATAGTTCGTATTATTGTTAAACTATTGCAATAATAGGAATAGTTTATTAATTAATTATATTAATTGATATATTAATTAAAATATATTAATAATTATTGCAACTATTAATATATTTTTTATATACTTTGAAATCAGTGGCGAGGCGTGAAGTTTTTGCAAGGTCATCGCATAATTATTTTTACAATAAAAATGGAAGAGAGCAAATTTAAGGAAATAACGTAAAAAGTCACAAAACTAACTATAAAGTGTGTGAAAACTATAAAAGTGTAAACGTATATTGGGCGAAAGAATTATTCTAGTTACGTTATTGTGAATCATTGGTTTTCACCGTTTTCACATACAAGTCGGACGAGGCGTTGTTGACAGGTAGACTAATGAGCTACAACGCTACAACTGGCGCGCTCCAGTGAGGAGGACATGGAACTAGTTGCTTTTGGCGCTGTGACAGGTAGCGCAGCTGCGGCGCGGGCGGCAGGGATGTGAACTTTTGGCGGACTCGTACGCTTGCAGCTGCGTCATTCATGGCGCCTGGGCTCTCGTCTCCTTCCCCTCCCCGCGCCCGTCCCGCACCACTGTCCCACTCTGAGGCAGTACTGTTCATCATGCCATGCCACTAATCGAGTTTTAGCGAAATAAAAGCGACAAGATACTCTGAATGTGAATTTCAGATTTCTCATGTTTTGCGCCTGGGCTCTCGTCTCCTTCCCCTCCCCGCGCCCGTCCCGCACCACTGTCCCACTCTGAGGCAGTGCTGTTCATCATGCCATGCCACTAATCGAGTTTTAGCGAAATAAAAGCGACAAGATACTCTGAATGTGAATTTCAGATTTCTCATGTTTTGCAACTGATTTTGACAACCCACCTAAATTACAGTATCCAGTCGTCACCCATACATCTGACCTACTAGATTTTGAAAAAAATAAGCACGGCCAACAAAACAATTTTGATAACGATTTGATACCACAAAGCCATTCATGTGCATTGTAATTTGACACATTAAAATGTCTTGTGTAAGTCCGATTCCTATCGGTAACAACCGCAGACAAATTCGGCAGAATCGGACAAGGTCTGCCATTTTGAATTATTTGCAGTTTGTCTTCAAAACGAAGAGAACCGAAAGGTTGTTCCTTAAGTTTTAAAACTATGTCCGTGTCTGCAGCCATCCGTGTCTGTCCTGTCTTTTAATAAACAGGAACTTACATTCCACAGCGGAGAAGCGCACAGTAACGTTAAAATAATCCAGAAAAACTCACAAACAGCAGAACACACAGCACTGACGTTTAAAGAGCCCAGACTAAGGTCGAGAATTGCCTACCGCATTCGTCTTGTTGCTCAAGGTGTTGTCGTACCTTGAGCCGAAACCCCGCGGAAGCTACCGAGAAATTACGAAAGCGGCCGACAATCTCTGGAAGCGTCGTCGTACCAATAGCCGAAGCTTCGCGGAAACTACCGAGCAGTTACGAGAGCGGCCGACAGTCTCCGAGGACGTCCGAACCAACGAGCTAGAGCGGGAGCCTACGGCGTTGTGATTGGCTGCAGGTTTGGGGGGAGGTATGGTAGGGGGGCCTCCTCGACGGTCAGGGGAGGGGTGTTTCGGACCCGCTCGATCTGCGTAGCCGATCTACACTGCCAGTCGCTACCACTGTCCGCTGCGTCGCCAGCGGTCCCGCCAAGGTCGAGAGTTTGAAGCGGTCGTTTGGGCGCGACTAACAAGCGATGCGTTGACTAGATTTTCGCCAAGACTGAAATTAATTTATTCTTTCTAGTCATCGCCGAATCCAACGATGACCGCACGCTTCGCCACTGTTTGAAATCTATAAAAAGTGAATTATCATTACTTTTGCTCCTGATTTCTGATTGACTTTCTTTAGAACATTTCATTCCTTACAAACAGTTATATTATTCAATGAACAATACCATTTGGTGTGTCGGAATAGAGGACTTTGATGGTTTATAAATTCATTCAATGCCTCTAATATTAACTATAAAAATAAAAATGTTGAGAAGAATCATTAGGAATAATTTTTTGAATAATTTCATCTTCTTTGTTGCTAAAAACGTTTGATCAATCCATTTTAGGATCGTTAATTGTCAGTTGTAAATATCCACAGGTATTGCAGCCGATCGCCAGCATGCGACACATCCGACTGTGGCGACGTCTCTACTGCCGCTGGAATCCTAGCATGCGGCCCCAGGTATGTAGGCCACCCACAAACTACAACAGCAGATTGTTTTGACAGTTCAGTCACGTATTATCGGAAATTTACTGTGGGTAGAAATTCAGGAAAGGTAAAAAGTTGGGAAAATACGATGAGGATGATTGGGGAGAATTCAGTATTTCGGCCAATAGT
This sequence comes from Flexamia atlantica, assembly GCA_035578135.1. NCBI lineage: Eukaryota > Metazoa > Arthropoda > Insecta > Hemiptera > Cicadellidae > Flexamia > Flexamia atlantica. The sequence continues at coordinate 6,319,761 of JAQJVK010000012.1, read as the reverse complement.
GGAGGAATTTAACCTAGCCTGATAAGAGTACAAAAATGCCTTAACATCCTTCATGGTCATAATTGCTGTGTTGCTATCGTACAGTCGTATTCCAATTGCAGTTGAGGAATCTATTATTATGTAATAGACAAGAACTTTAGCCTCATATACTGGCAGAAAAATAACCAGTTGTATTGCAGCAGGCAAATTATTTCATTGTATAGAAGAAAATAAATTTTACCAGGACAAATATCAAGATGCAGAATAATACAAATGTGCCCGTGTTAGTTTATAAATTATTGTTAATTTTTCAGGTATAGGTACAAACTGTTGCGAGATGTTAACCTCAGATTAGATGCAACGAGAATTAAAATATCCTTCAAAAAATGATCAAGTACCACTCACAAAATATAGTAAGAAACCAAACAGATTGTTACAAATATCCAATAATTCAACCAGGTTTCAGGTTCCACCTCCTCGAGGCAGATTTTGACCTCTCTCTCAACATCCATCCCTCCCTCCCTCCCTCCAATCAGACCGAAATAATTTTTTTCTATATTCTCCTCACAAAAAAATCCTCAGCCCAAAATACTGCACACATAAAAAGGGTTTCAGAAAACTATGATGGCAGTTTCTAATCCAATACCTAACTGTCCCTGTGTCCAGGATCCGGTGTACCAGAGGACCCGAGAACTGCTCGTGCTGAAGGAACAGCTGGAGCGACAGGCGGAGGAAGGCCGTCGCGAACAGATGTTGAGGGTCGCGCGCGCCATGGCCACGCCCAACCGCCTCACCTCCCCCGTGCACTCGTAACTGGCCTTTCGCCGCTGTGTAAATATCGTCTGCTTCCCCGAATGTCCTACTGATTATTTTGTATAAAGTGTAAGAGTACCACTAGGTAAAGTGATTTTTTTATTGTTATGTAGGTTTTCTGATTTTATGTAAATAGTAGCAGTTGTAAGCTATGTAAAGTTTCATGAAAAGTTTTTTTCTGAAACAAAATTATTTTATTTATTTATGTAGTAGGTTTTTCTACAATAATACAGGTTGGTTTTTTCCTACTGGTTGGGAATGTTCAACTCCTCTCTAACAGAACTTATACAAAATTCCTGGTACATACTCATTATGCCAACATTTTTTAAACCTTAAAAACAAGTTTTGGTTTTCAATGTGACATTCATGCAATATTAAAAAAGTCAAACTTTTCAAAGCAAGAGACATTTTCAAATTCAGTGTTTTGAGGTAATACTATACTACAGGATTTTCTGTTTGATGAACAAAATTGACCTTTACCTACTTGGTTTGAAGTGTAGTGGATAATTATTTTTTATTGTGTTTGTTTTCAACCATACTTATTGGGACCAAATTTGAACTATTTGCATAAATTATTCATGTTTTGCTTGATTAATGATTAAAGAATAATTCAAAATTCATATAACTAGACATAATGTATTAAATATATGAGTTAATAAAATAAACAATACATTTATACCCCTAAATCATTTAGGACATTGTCCCTAGTGCTATTTTATTTTAATTATTGAGTATAAGTTATAACTTATACGTTTATTCATTCTCATTTTTTTTTAAGAAGTAATCATCGAGTATTAGTGACGATTTACCGGTAGTTGTTTATTTATTCCCATTTTTTATATTAAATTTAAGTGTACAGAAAATGACAAAAGAATTCTAATTTTTTTCATTATACCTAAGAAATTGTAAATAAAATCTAAGTTTAATAAATATTATTTTTTATGAAATGTAATTGTAGTTGTATTTTGTCCCTCTTTACAAAAAATATTCATAAGCATTTGTGATCAGTTTACTATTACTTACTTACTTACTTTGGGGCTTCACAATTCTCAGACGATTCTTAGCCTAGTAGACCAGCCTCTTCCACTCTACTCTGTCATTTGCCAAGTTAGTGCGGATCAGGTTACTATCACTGGAAAAAAATTTGTAATACAAAAAAAGAAGATATGAACAGGAAATGGTGAACTTAAAATTATAAACTAAAAAAAACAATATTCATTGGGAAAATAATTTTTTCATGGAAAGGTTATACACAACCAATTCATCACATTGTTAAATTATTAATTGCCTGGTATTAGTTTGTCTACTGTCAAGCATTTCCTGAAAAAAATTTTTAACTATCTCAGATACGTTCTGACTGAGATCAAAATATGTCTTTGTAAGATAAATTATCTTTAGAAATTCTATAAACAGTGGAAATTGGATAGTTTCAACCCCAAAGAACAATTTGAGATAGGTAGGTTGGTTACATCTAACCTTCTGTATTTTAAGCTCTTCTCTACAAATTGTGGTAAGTATTTGTATATTGACTATTTTTCACACAATTTTAAAATGTAAAGTATCATGATGTGAACAAAAACTTTAAAGATAATCTGCTGTTAATATTTTAATATAGAAGCCTTGGTTATGAAGTCGCTACTCCAACTAAAAGACCCAAACTTCAGATGAAATGGGACTGAAAACTATACTGCAAATCAGGGAAATTGTCTGGTGTGAGTGCCAAGAGTAGTCACTGTAATTTGAGTTTCAAGCTTCTTTCCTTGATATTGAAAATGGAATTTGGGGTGGAAAGCAACAGGTTCAACAAGCTTGAACGTCCATTCTGACGATCGGCCGTAAATTATATTACTGATGATTCTTAGTGGGGTAATCTTTGAGTGGATGCATATTTAGTTGGCATTACTGTTGTTTGAAAAAATTTTGTGTGTATAATGGATTTAAGACGGTGAATTTTATGTCTTTACTCCGGGATTTTGTGTCCATCAACAGACCTTATCATTCAAATCATAAGTTTTTATTCCTATTAAATACAATTTTTAAGGATTGATAAAATTAAATAGTATAACATTCTAGGGACCAGAAGAAATATTCAAACTACAGAAGTTTGTACTATACATGTTCACTTTATTTATATGTCCAAGTCCACTTCCTAATAATATTATAAGTATGAAAGTTTGTGAGTTTGTTTGTCATCATCTACGTAAACTAACAATGTTTGTCTTATTATGCAAGGCACATGTAACAACTTAACCATTTGTTAAGGCAACTACTAGCTGCTTGATTTTAAACAAATCTAAATTATTTCTTTATCAAAATTACTAACAATATATTAAATGCACATATTAACCGATTTAAATAGAATCTTACCATGAAAATATCTTTCTCTCATTTTGAATGTGGGCGAAGCCACGTATAACATCTAGTTTTTCACAAGATTACAAAAAATTAAGAGGTTAAGATCATTGGCTGACAGACATTTAAAATTCCCACTCAACTAAAGACAACTACTTGGGGTAACATATTTTGCTCCTAAAACTCAAGATTTCTTTATTTATAAGAGTTAAAATAAAACAAATAATACATTTTATATGGAAAAGTTTCCCCACAAGTTCAAAGGCCAGAGTTTAGGGAAGAGTTAACATATGAGGCACTAAGCAGACACAATCAATGTTCAAATCGAAGTCCACATCTTCCATTTACTGATATCACTTGAAAATAAAATAAATACACAACTGACGACCAATTACACACTAACCAAAGCAAACCACAATCTGGTTCATTTCAGGATGGTGAATAAAGATTCTCACAGACACATATATTATGGGCGTTCGGCTGAGAATTAGAAAAGTATCTTTTTTCCTTTTATTAGTTTGCTTCAGGCCCAAAGTTCAATTTCTTGATGCAACTCCATAGTAAAGTTTAAAAAGTCTGTCATCGTTTAGGGCATTGTATGGTATTGACAGCCCTGAAATTAACATAATTTTTTTAGCTGAAACATTCTAAATGAAAAAATAAATAACTTCAAAATAATAAATGTTTTTACGTTGTTCTAGATAGTAATGAATCTTAACATTTCCCAAAATACAGGCGATATATATCACATGATTTTCTCTCCGAATTTGCATCAGAATTGGCTTTTTTTGCCTGCTTTTGGCACTTGGAATCTATGTATCTCTGTAGTTTACATAACAAAATTTACATTTATATTCAAACTAAAATTTTAGAAATAGTTGACCAAATTTATAATCTTAAGTTGTTATAAACATTGAAAGTTGAGAAGACACCTCGGGATGAATAACTAATTTTCATTATTTTTACATCAATGTAAATCCTATTAAACAATTTTATGTTGGTGATAAGGGATAGAAGATAAGGTATTTTGATGTTTATACATCCACTTTTTGTGTGGGCTTTTCCTGGTTCTTATAAACATTAATTTTATAACCACATAGAAAGAGAAATTAACATTTTCAAAGAGTTCAGCAACCAGTTACTTGTATATGCTAAATTGCATAAAAATGACTTATAATTTGGGGTGCCCAAAATTACTGGTGGTCTGCATCTTAACTGTATACGTTAATGGTATTGGTTATTACGCTGGCAGCAAGAACTAAAAACTCATCAAGTCGTTTGCTAAACTCAGCTGAAATGACTAAATGAAATATTTTTAATAAACCGTTAAAACTTTGTGATTTTTCAGAGCCTTTTAACATGTAAATTTTTAATTACTTTAAGATATGATCATTTAGTTGATTAACTACCCAAAAAAAAAAAAATTATACCTTTGCTTGCAGCTACTCACCTGCCTTGCTCCCGATTATATAACTGGCGCCAATTCTTGGGGCCCACGCCCTTCATAAGACTAATGTTAATTTTAGCATTGGGCTTATGGACGGCGTGGGTCCCAAGAATTGGTGCCAGGTATAGTTAATTTTTAAAACACTGCAACACTTTTTTGATCACTCTTTTCTTCAATTTAGGAAAGGAGCGAATTTATGAATTGAGTTCATGTAAACTGTAAAACTATGGAAATGTTGGGACTCATTTGTAAATAGCTTGATCGCTTGCTTATTTGGATAGTCTAATCTCCAATTTGTTTGTTGCTGAACAGTTGGTACTGACAACCCACTGAGTTTGGAAGTGATTCGGAGTGCAGATGTTTTTTAGTTTAAACCTGAAAATTAAAACTACCAATGTATTCAATTTTTAATGTGATTGGTCTTCAAATTTGAAAATAGCTTCCCTTTAGGGGGAATTCACTCTTTAGGCTTTACTATGTATTGAACAGTTACATTAAGTGAGAAAATTCTTAAAACTGTTGTCCTCATTGAAGTATGCTACTTTGTAAGGTAGTAAGTGCAAAACCAGGCTGTAGTTTTAAGATCAACCATTGAGACTGTAGGCAAAAATGGATTATAAAAAACGTAAAACAATTACATGAATGTCCCAAAAAGCATAAAATTTTTTCATGTGGAATCCTAAAAGATGATAAAAAATGTATAACTCCTGATTTGGCAGGAATAACACATTTCACTTTACTAAAGTCAAAGTGACTAGCAATTTGAAAATATTTATTTTCATTAAGGCCAACATTAAGCTACAGTAACACAACCAATGTCTTAGCTATTTTTTTTAATTAGGAAAATAAATTAGTTCAGGTTATTATCCAAATGTTGTACTGATTGCTCGAAGAGAAAAAATTGATAGAACAGCATGAACAATTTCAAAATCTATGTTTTATTAATCCACCAGTAAAAAGATTTTAATATTAGTTTTTAAGTAATATACTATAAAATAAATTTTAACGACTGATTCAACTCAAATCCAAATCAAAGTTTTTTGGTTATAAAATAATTTAACAACCTAGTTTTGTTTTTAAGAACAACTAATTTCATAATTCAATTTACTTTTGATTTTGGGAAAACATTCTACGTCAATATATCAAAAAACTTTTTATCATAAACTAGTTGGTCGGTGTTTTGTGGATGTTTGTGAGAGTGTTGTAATATCTCGGTTGACGTGTAAATTGATAAGAGTGACCCGTCAAACAACAGAGACATCTAGTGGCTGGAACCAGAACTCAACCCTACCTTCAGCTGGTCAATTCAGTGCCGGATATGTTTTTATAGGGTAAGTTTGTTCTTAATTTATAATAATTTTCAGGTTTTTATGTCAATTGTTCTATGAAACAAGTATCACTTGAATAGTCACAAGTTCTATGAAAAATATATAAGTAAAGTCTCATGGAATGAAATATCTATCATTCAAATTTGAATAATGAGCATTTTATTTAAATATTTTATTTCATAAATTGTTATTACTTTTTGAATTGTTGTAAAAAGTTATTACAACCAGCTATTGACAAATGAGTTCAATTTTATTAAAAAAAAATCTGTGAATCAAGTTTTTTCATCAGAATGAACCTAAATGTTTTTTCACAGAAATATTTATAACCCTTCACTAGATAAATAAAATCTGACAGCAAACTAAAACTTTCTGCATGGTAGTTATTTTTACACATCTCATTGGCAATCTCAGTCAACATAATATTTATAACTTAAATGTATTATTCAAAGTTTAACCCTTAGGTCATTTTAGAATGTCTTCAGAGTTAAAGATTAAGTACTTAAGTAACAGTTTCTGTGTGTTCTATCTACTGAAAATAGCTATCTTTTAGAAGGATGCAATCAATACAAATGCTAATACGTATTTATTTACAATCAATAAAATGCCAGGTCAAGAATTGTTAAGTTGAATAAACAATTAATATAATGACTAAAGTTAAAAATTACATACATTTTGAAATTGATTTTAAAAACAAAGTTTTCAAGTGTTTATCTTCTAGTTATGGAAAAGTATAAAAAGGATTCACCAATCAATTATTTTTTTTTAACCTTAATATCTTTAGGTAGTTTTGACTCATATGTGCTGTCCGGAATTTTAATACAAAATCCTTTTCCTTCATATCATAGAGTTTACATACTCAGCTGCCATTGGTTATTGGGCTATCATTTTATCATCCTGGCAACTAAATCAGCTGATATTTGCTAGTAACATCGTTTATACACTCATGTTTAATTCATATTCCGGTTAAAATAATGAGTGCTGCGGTCCCAGAGTTAAATAAGATTATTTAGAAACTTTTCTTGAACACAGTATTTCTTTATTATGACTTTCAAATGTTATTTCTATTCTTGCCTTATAATTTTGTGTCATTGAATAAGTTATCTTCAACTTCCAAAAGCATTCATTTGAATGCTATTACCTACCTTAAAAATGTACCTAGCTTCAATTTCTATTATCTACCTTAAAAATGTAGGTATTGAAATTGATATTTTCAACAAGAGATCTGTTTTCCACAAATTATAAATAGATTCTCTTGTCTATAAAATGACTCCTGGTTTTTAAAATTAACAAAATACATCATGCTCGGTGTTTTTGTTATTCACTTTAGTATTATTGAGTTTGCAATAAAAAATTGTTGCAAATGTTTTTAGACGTACGGTTTGTTTAATACAATCCCCATACTTTTTCTGACAGTATGTAATTCCAGTCTTCACTTTATAACAAATTAATTTTTTTCTCATCTTCTCATATTTGTATGTTTACAATTTTTTGTTTCCATCTTAAATTTTATTAAAATTTGTATCTTTAAGTTTTTTAGAACCCAAAGTGTAGCAGTTAATACCTACACAGAATACAGCAGTCCCACACCTACACAGCCTAGGGTCCCATGCAGTGTTACCTTTAATACCTCTTAAGACTGGGACGCAACATTGGCTGTGTATTTTAACCTGAATACAATCATCAAAAAGATTAATTATCCAGGCTATTTAAAATTAAGACCAATAATTCAAAATATTTCAATGAATGTAATGGATGAGTGAACTTTCACAGCGATAAAAGTTATTAGTGATTAATTGTTTAATTACTGATCAATTTGTCAGGGTAAAAGTCCCGATGTTACTCATCCAAGCTAATTAGATCATTTTTTAGATTATTGCCAATCAAAATCAGAATGATAGTGATAATAATAAAACTATTTTAATTAATTGAAGTGTGATTGAACTCTTGAAATATATCTTTGTTGGCACTCAGCAAATAATTGCAATAAATTATGTCAAACTAATTGAATTATGATAGTAACAAATTTAATGATTTTTGAGCCGTATGCTTACCACCTTACTTTGAAGTAAATGAAAAGGTCAGTTAAACATTAGAAATCTGACCTCTGGACTTGACCCTTATGTGATAAGGAACTGATAAGCTAGGGGGCAGCTTTGATTCTGTTACTTATAAAAAACATTAACCTTTAACTCATATTACAAAACTTAAAACTCTATAAATAGCATTTTTTATTTTAATCCCTTGTCAATTAACTGAGGAATTATTATCTTGAAAAAAAAATCTTTATCCGAAAATTGTTGACTTGAATTTCTTTTTTGAGAATATTACAATAACTGACTATACATTTTAAAGCCAAAGATTTGCCCTTATTATCATTTTAATTTTTTCTTAGATCAGTAGTTGTTTATATTAACATTTATGTACAAATTATGGCAACTGAGCTATAACTAAGGTTCAATCTGTAATTTGTCAGTGTTTGATTTCTGTTGACTTTTCCTTGATTGTGTAACCATTAAAAAATCAAACAAAACACCAGCAAATTCAGAGGTTTGATCTGCACAATCTAATTTTATTAAAATATTTCCAATAAAATATTCTTTTATCCTTTCAGAACAATACCTCATTAAACTACGTCTCCCGATTCAAACAGCACGTTCATTCTTAATTTACAAAACTATTTCCACCTCACTCGAATAAATAAAAGATACCACCAGCAATCCTTTTGGTTGTATTTTATCCAAGAGGAAGAAAGAAAAGTAAATTTGCAATACGTGCTTCTAAAAAGCCTTGTGTCAATGAACTATAAAATAGTTGATCTATTTATAACACTGTCTAGGATAGAACCGGTTGCGGGCGGGGCAGTGTTATGAAATTTGAGGGCCAGGATGGTAAATCTCAGCCTGGGGCTGTGTGTTGGGAGGCTGTGTCGGTAGGCAGGACTAGGCCCCGTGCCAACTAATTGACTCCCGTAGCACCACACCTCCAGTGCACCACTGCATCCCGAGCCTACAGTGTTACAGCCCGCAGTGTTGTTACACTCACGCAAGGCATGTTACAGGTTGATTTGCTGCCATCTGTTGCGGTTCATAACTAGACAGGGTAAATTATTTATTTTTGAAACAATTTTGTATACTAATTTTTTTTAAACTAATACTCAAACATTAATTTTTTTCTTTTAAACCATTTTTTTATTAAAAGACTCGATTATAAAGAAATATATTAAGACTTATGTTGCAACTAATTATATCAAAAACTAAATTCACCCACCTACGATAACATTTAAAAATTTTAAAAGTAATAAAAAAGTTTTCTTCTAGGTTTACAATTTTTTCTGGTGAATTTTTATTTACGTCTTTTTTTATGGCTCATAATATGCAAGCCAAATCAAATGAGGCTAAAGTGATAAAAAACACACCGTTTCAAAAATGAATCTGTATAATGAACCAGACTAACTTTAAAAGATCACATTTCCAAAACCCCTAGACATTTAAATTATTAACAGAAAAAAATAATTTTTAGCACATTTTAATATTCTTGTTTTTTTTATACAAGTTAAAGTCAAGATTTTAAATTGAAATGATTTTATGTGAATTTTTACTACAAAGGTGGTTTATGTGAAATAACACTGTTCAGAGCTTGTACTGCTCTAAAAAACATAACAATTAAAAATTTAAACCAAACAAATTTATGAAATATTTTAGTTTAGTTTAGACTAAGCAGGAGAACTGGCAAAACTGGTTCTGCTCTGAAGCTTTAGGGCGTTGAAAACAAACATTGGACGCTCAGTATGCATCTCTGTCTGGCTAAACAAGCGGCCAAGGTTAACTGTGGTTCACAGCCAGAGATAAACAGCTCAGATATCTGTATAGAAATACAAGCGATCGCTAATCCTTACATTTATGGGCGGTTTGGTTTGTTGTATCTCAACTGTTTAAAACCTAATTTAAAATTAAAACATTATTTCTAAAACAAATAAGTCACTGAAACATTAAAACCATATATATAATCAGCCTTTTTATAGTAGGTATTCGTAAAGTTGGTCTCTGAGAAACAAAACTAAAAATATATTAAATTAAATAGATTTTAGCTACCTTCTTTACTGAACAAAATTTCATAGATAATAATAGACGAAAATCTGAAAAATTTAGCCATATTTTTATCAATAATGCACTAAGTTACTTGATACTAAAAGATAGAAATATTTAAATGCTTAAATATAACAGAACAAGTTTTAAGATGTCAACTAGCCTGTTAAGTATTGTACACAGGTTAAAAAACTGCTTTAATACACCACCCAACTCACACAATAATTGGTTGATGTAGTGAAAAAAATTTTATTTTTAGAAAATAAGGTATCTATGAGTTAACATTGTTTTTAATAACAACAGTTTCAAAATCATTAGTAAACCAAAATAATCTATCACTTTGGCTACTCATTATGTGATACACTGATAAAAAATGAGTTTTTCTCTACCCTGGATTTCTAAGTAATTCAGTTTGAGTAGATTACAATTACATTTCAGACAATACATGAAGCACCTTTATTTATTTATGAATGTATTATTGTTTATCTTGATGTCAATCTAGGTTTTTGTCATGTAAGCATATTTTTGTAAATAAATTATTTGTAAGCATTCTATTTGTAAGCATTCTATTGTGTCACTAATTAGTTAATTAGTGACACAATAAGACTTATTGAAGATACAGCTGATTCTCGATAACTCGAATCTCAATATCTTGAAAACCTCGATAACACAAATTCTTTTATATTCCCTAGAAACCTGTCTTAGTTGAAATAAAAACCATGTGTAACTGAAAATAATTTTAAGTTGATACTTTACCTTTGTAAGTCGAAGCAACGCAAAAATTACCTCTGTAGATCCAAGAGTTGAGGGTTTTACTGTCATTGACCTTTGTGTCCACAAAGACACTGTCTATAACTCGAAGTTTAGAATAAAACTCAAACTAAACTTAGACTTTCCGTCTTTACTATGTTTACCCATTTCGAAGATTCCTCAACAGACCTTTACGAGTCGCAACATGTACTGAGTCATATCCAATCCGATTTCCATATTCTTTCCTCTATATCTTGAATTTAGCTCATACTGCCTCTTTAAGCCAGAATTAAACAAGAATTACCTCTTTAACGCAAACTCTGCCTAAGTAAAAATGTACATAACTCGAATAAAAATCGTATTAAAAAATGGTTCTTGAATAAAAATCGTATTTTGAGCTAGCGAGAGTTGATTGTATGAGAATACAGCTATTGTTTTTGTTTTGAAAAATCTTATTCCTGTGGTATTTTGAGTTAGTGAGAGTTGATTGCAATTGAGAATACGGCCATTGTTATTATTGTGAAAAAATCATATTCCTGGGGTATTAAGAGTGAATTGTGATTGAGAACGTTGTGTCGCAGTGCCGAGTGCAGCCGCTGAGCGGCCGGGACCAGCTGGTGGCGCAGAGCAGTCGAGAGCTGCGAGGGACTGTGCGGATGCTAGCCTCCGACGCCAGCCCGCCTCAGGTGCCGGCCGACGCTGACGTCGTCATCATCGGTACGACTGAAGTTTCCTTTATCAACTATATTAGTGTTTTTTATTGGTTATGTAGTTCAGGAATGTATTTTCCCACACCTGCTATGTTTATACTCGATCCAGTGAGTGTGTTTAAGTGAAGTCTCTCCCTTAAAATGACATTTTTATAGAAAATATCCAATCAGAGAATAGGCAGTCCATATGTTTCCAGGGATGGTTCACAGCCAATTCCCTTAGTGATTTAAAATAAAAAAATACTATTTGATGTGAAGAGTAAATAAAGCATGTGTGGATGCATAAATTTGTCTAATGAACTACTTATTTACGTGCATTTTACGTTCGCTGCAAACAAACATAATCATCATTGGCTTTGTCAACAGACATGCAGTTCAAGCTCCAGATTTTACTAAAGCTCTTTGGAGTTCTCAGGGGCGGATTTAGATATTTGCCGCCTAGGGGCTGGTAGCGCACTGCCGCCCCTCCCCAACCCCCCCCCCCCCCAAAACCAAACTCGCCAACAATATGAACGACGTAGGTCCTAGCAAGGCCCCGCATGCACGTGAGAACGGTCATTCGGTATGTCATCGACGTGCGACACGTTTTGGCAAATTAATTAGTAGGATTTCGAAAACTACTAATTAAATATCCACAAGTTATTTAATTGCTTGCAAGACCGGGTACCATTTGAATCATTTGAAACATTGCTTCTTCAAAATGCGCGACTACATTTTGTGTGACACAAATTACGTGCATGGACATGGCTTAATCTGTGCGCCCTTGCTTTAACTGACAAGCAGAACTAACTAAGAAACTAACAGGGTGAACGGTAAACACTATATTAAGAAATCCATGATCACTAGTTTTTATTAAAAAATATGGTTTATGTTTATGTTTCTTATTATAAATAAACCATTTTGCTTTTAAATAATAATGTGGCCTTCAAGAAGCTTCTATAGAATGAATTAAAACTTAAGGATGGCAACGTATTTATTATTATTTGTTTTTTTTACAACCACTTGAACTATATTATAAACAGATTATTGAAATTCATAAATGATAAGAGAGAGTAAAACCCGCGACATTTAAATATACAAAGAATAATTTGGATTCAAGATAGTGCCATTTAGATGAAAATGAATTTAAAATATACCAATACATTAATATAATTTAAGGTGTACCTTTTCCAAACGTCAACATCCTATTTTGAGACTGGTGGGAAATAATAATAGTTTAGATAATGTGTTACTACCACAGACCACCACTACTGGTAAATATGTTTTTTGGACCAACATTTATTTACAATCTGTTTCATACATTTAGTTATGAACATTAAGTAGATATTCTGAAAATTTTACACTATAATAAGTCCTGTTACCCTCCGGCACAAACAGTCTGCGATGATAAGGCACATTTATTTATAAGCTAATCAAATGTTGAGGTCAATCCAGGACGTTATTCCTTGAAAGTCTGTAGACATTCTCGCTATTGTCCAACAAGTTCACCGCAAGGAAATTAATATGATCTTAATAAGATTAAATTGCTGTTTAGCGTTCATCTGAAATGAATGTCTACAGGTGTGAACAACTACAGCCGATCCCTTCGCCATCTGGCGATTGCAAAAGACTCAATTATGTCTTCATCGTCTAAGTTTTTTGTCACTTGGTGTTCGATACTCAATACCACCACATTTTGAAGTCTTTTTTCGCCCATTGTGGAACGAGAATAATCCCTTATGCGTTTGAGCACAGAAAAAGATCGTTCAGCAGAACAGTTTGATACAAGAAAGTTTTAATGCATCAATGTCTATATAAGAGTACATTTTTTTGAAGGTTGTTTTCGTGTAACACTTCATACAGTGAGAGAAGGTTTTTCGGTCATTCTTTTTTATCGATTTGTTTAAAAAATCCGATAAAGTGAAATGCTTCATTGGAAAATTCTTCCGCCCTTGTCAGATCTTTACTATAAAAATTGCACAGTGTGCTGCTGTGATAATTTAAGTCAAGGCGTAATGTATCAATTTTCACTAGAAAAACCCAAACAGTGAATTCAGCTAATCATACGATTTGTTTTCTGTTCTGTAACTCATTGATCAGAACGTCGAGGATTACGTAGTATGTATTCACTCTGAAGTTGTCCCGGCCTGACAGATGAGTTCGGATGAATTTCATTTTCTCTGGTTTCACCAGGAAGAAGTTTTCTATTTTTCCTCCTTTTGGTTTCGTCTTCATACGCTTCGTTCTCTGATTTTATGAGAGCTCAATTTTCATAAATATCAAAGTCATATTCTTGTAGCTTTGAACATACTTGAGCAATGAATTGTACACGACTGACACTGTTGCCAAATCTGTTTCTAGAGACTGGAGTTTTTTATTGTATAAGCTAAATAACATTCAAACATTCCTGTCTGTAAACATGGTAAAAAAAACCACTAGTCTTGAACAAGGGTCGCAGGTTTTGGCAGCGAGACGAGCGAGGGAGGTGGAAGGGGGTGGCAGTAGCGCAGGCGCACCACCCTTGCCCGCGTCACATCGGGCCAAAAGGCGACGGCGGCGCGAGGAGCTGATCAGTGCTTGCCGCCGTGTGACTTATGCCTATCTGCTCTTTCTCAGGCACAATAAAATGCAAATTACTTTTAGTAGTGGGGTTCAGGTAATCCTCCAATCCTCCGATGTCGGAAGTTTGTTTTCCGTTAAATTTAATTTTATTTTATAAAAAAAAATTTTTAACCCCCCATAATTTGCCGCCCCTGAAAATTCGCCTGGGCTTCAGCCCATTAAGCCCCCCCCCCTAAATCCGCCACTGGGACTTCTGTAGCAATAACAACAGGTACTATTGACACAGCCTGCCAACATTACAGCTGATGCAGGAGACGTGGCTTCACTTTACACTCTCATTGAATAAAGTATAGGCGCTTTTTACTCCTTGTGAGTAAAGTAATGTTTTGTCTACCAGCAGGGGTAAAGTGATTAAACTCATAAGAATAACATTAAAATTAATAATTAAAAAATAAAGCGCCTTCGAATTTCCACGCAGACATGCAAATATGCAAAGGTTCACTGCACTAACAGCTGTTTAGGAGCAGGAATAATCACATTAGAATAACATTGACGGTAACCTGTTTATTAAAAGCGTAAGAATGCTGCAACAATCAGCTGATCACTCTGGTGCTTGAATGGATGTTGCTATTGGAATCGCTGGTGCTAATAGTAGAATAAAACAAAATTAATTTTGTTTGTTTAAATAGTTAAGATATGGATGTTTATGGATTATTGGGTATTTTTTTATTATTGCAGATAGAGGAAAAATGTTGTGTGTATTTTGAGAGTAAAGTACATTGTCCCCCACTCTTGAGATAATGTTGTACTTTACTCACTCTATAAACTAATTAAAAACAGTTAAAATTTTAAATACTTTTTAACTGGAAGTTATTGGATGAAAAAATAGTAATAAAAGAGTGTACAGTATCTATTTGTAAAGCCCAAAATAACCATAACTTTTGAGAAGACACTTTTTAGGCACATTTGTTTTTTTTTTAATTATTTGTTTACTTTTGTCCATTGAAGCGGGGCACCATCAGCTAGTTTTAGTTAAAGTCAAATAAAATAATTATTAACATGAAAATTTTTCATTGTCATAAAAAATTGTTCAAATTATTGAAAATGTTGTTTGTATAGTTACATATCCGAGTAAATATTTTTTAATTAATTCAACAATGCAAACGGTACAATACACACAACCAAGAGGTACTGTTTTAGTTTTTCAAATTCAAGTCTTTTTTTGCAATAGAGAATTTGTTAAACTACGTTATATCATAACATAAAATTTGTTTGGAAGTGTCACTAGCAATATCTTTTACAAAAATAATGGTGTAAGAAATACTGTGATAATTTTTTTTCCATTTTAAAATAATTTATTTTACATTTTCCAACTATAATTGGCAGATTTTAGTAAGATATTTTACTGTTTCCCAGGGGCGTTTCTAATAAAAAACACTAAAACCTTTGTTATAATAAGAAACTTTGACATTTTGTTTTGGGATCTCATATTCAATAAAAAGGTGTCATTCTGAAGATTCCTTAAAGGTAATAAACTTAATATTGTAAAGTCTGTATTTTATGTATAAAATATTGTTAACTTTGTTAGTTTTAATAAATGACTTGGGTATACGGAAAGTACTGCTGATAATAAAGTCGATGGTATGAATTTAAATAATCAATATTTTAAACAAAGAAATCAATTTTAGCTAAATATAGAGCAAATTGTAAGAATTGTAGGTGAGGATGTCATTAGAACTTGAAGAGCAAAAAATAATCAGGAAGAAAAATATATTTTTAATTCAGTTAAAAGTAAAAAATTCTTATGAATGTCATCTAAAATTTCCCAAGATAAATCATTGAAATGGGCTGATATATTTTGTTTACTCATTAGCTTAAAGAGTTATCTTTGCTCTCTGGTGATACCATAATTCTTTCACCACTCTCCCCATCTATATTTCAGTAATTAATTCAGCATCTGCCAAAAATTGGTTTGAACTTCTTTAAATGGGAAAATTTAACGATAATTTGAGAGTAAAACAAATAATAATAAAATCATATAATCTTTTAAGTTTATCTGATTTTTTTATAGGTACCATAAATCAGGGTTTCTTATTTGGCACACTTTTTGGGATGTTTAAACAATATGACATTTTACCATATGAATTAGAAGAGAAATAATTGTGTACAATATACATTTTCATGTTTCTCAATGAGACAAAGTCTAAGTAAATAGGTATGTTAATAAATCTAATTTTTTTATCATAAAAATATTTTTGAATGGGCTAATGTTACCTGCCATTGGGGGCCAAAGTTACCCACCAAGGGCTAAAGTAACCCCGGTTTTATAGGATTTATTAAGTTGAAAAAATTATTGGGGGACATTGGCAAAATGGCACAACTACATTTATATCAGAGCTCGAGAGCCAGTTGAACTGGACAATATCTGCGCAGATCAAACGGTTGATTGAATGAATAAACCTTATTACATTAGAGGGGAAACGATTATTAAGCTCAACTGGCAACGTTACATCCTTGCATCTGTCACAGCTTTGGCTTTCAACTTTATCAACACCAATCATGACCCTTATGTTAAAATAATAACTACCCTTTCAGGAAATAATATGATCTGAATTACTTCAAAATCCCTTCAATTTTTACAGTACACTTTTTTGTTCAAGGTTTTAATATTATTTTAAACTTTATTTACCTAGATGAAATTTAAAATCCTGCAACCAATGTTTCCAACATTAATTTGAAACTAATGCCTATGTGAACGGAGATGATTGTTTAAAGCTATGTTGATGTAAACAAATTGGCTACTCAAGGTTTTTGACTTGGTCTAAATAAAATCTTTGGTTTTACAGCAGATGACTGCATTCCAAAGTGAATTTTCCACTTAAAGGATTTTAAATTTTTTAAATACTTATTGGTCTTTTTGCTAGGCTGCAATAAAAGGTAAGGTAATATAAGGTATTATTTGAAGGTAATATAAAACTTTAAATTTGAAAGGCGTAAGTCTGTGTTTGTATATATTTAATAAATAGACAATTAATGAAATGTGGCAATAGTGCATAATAACACTTGAGACTGTAACCATATGTTGTCCGAAGGGGGGGGCAAGCGGGGCAAGCTGCCCCGGGCGCCGCAGCTGAGGGGGCGCCGTGCCGCGGCAAATTTTTTTGCAATCTTGTAGATTTGCATGAATTGTGATGGTATGGTGTTAATAAATAGGAATACGAATCTGAAAAATGAGCTAGAAATTATTCTTAACACTATATCTATCATTAATGAAAATATAGTATGAACTATGAAATAATAACAGTGTCGGTACAATACAAGTTGCGCCCACATCCAATCGTTTGTCGCTGTCAAACTTGTCGAGACTAGTGTTGCCAAAAACCGGGTATTCACCTGGTTTTCGGGTATTTTGGAGCCGTCGGGGATTTGGCGGGGATTAAAAAACTGGGGGTTTTAGACTTGGGCTACGGGGATTTACCCAACAATCTGAATATAAAATACCCCCGTCGAAGCAGACCTGCATACTCAGCGAATTTCCATAGGATTTATTTTGTATATATGAGCATTCAATTTATCTGAAGGAAAGTATTATTTGAATACGTTAAGTAAATAATATACTAAAAACGTATATTTAATCATTCATGAGCTTTAAGCATGAGGAAAATTAACAAAGAGACCACATTGGTTTTCGTTAGTAATACATACATTAGATACATTACATACATTAGATACATACACTTTTGTATTTTATATAATTCTTAATCTTTTAATTTTTAATAACTGTAATCCTGTTATAGTATATATAAATGTCAACAAACATATAATCAATGAACTGAAAACACTCAAAACAAACAAATAACTTAAATGTCATGAAAAAATTTAATTTAATCATATGGTCAGTTCTACAGTAATTAAATTTAATCATATGGTCAGTTCTACAGTAATTAAAACATCTCTGTCGCAACAGACCTACATCTCCAGCCAATTTCAATAAAACATATTATCAATCCTGATCATTGTAAACATACCATATATTATGCTACATTTTCAGGCAGTTTAGACCAAGACATCCCCCCCTCCAAATGCTCATACTTTCTTTATTAATTTTAAAAATAATTTTTATTTTTTATATAGTATATATTTTCTCTAAAATCTTGATCAGTGAACTCTAACTATTCAAAATAAACACAAATAAAATATTCATCACCTGAAAATTTAATCATATGTCCAGAATCGTATTTTTTTCATAAATATCTTAAATCAGGGTGACTATACTTTTTGGAGAGAAAATTTAAAAATAATATTGGACAACATACTGTGTTTAGCACATCCAATATCATCCAATATTTAAGCAACGAATTGACGTAGAATTATAATTCAAAATGCTAATTTTTTGTTTTTTTTAAGCTGAATTCAATTTTGACAATTGAATTTAAAAATGATTAGTAAAAAGGTGTTAAACCTTGAAAATAAACTTTATTTTATCAAAAAAACCTTCTTACAGTAAACCAATCTTGCTAGTTTTCGAACTCGAAGACATGAATGACGCTTTACACGTTTGTTCCAAATTTCATCAAGATCAGACCTTTTTTACTAAAGTTATCGCGCCTACGGACAGGTGTATATATATATATGTGTGTGTGTGTGTGTGTGTGAAAATGAACGAACGGTGTTTTTGGGGTCTAGGGACCTCAAAATGAAAAAATAACATGGTCCCGGACTTAAGTCTCACCCTACGGTAATAGCTACTTCCCTATAGGGGAAATTCCTAAAAAACGGTAAAACCGGATATTTTGGATGAGCTACAATTGTTTGAACTCTAGTTTTTTTAGTTAGTAATATGTACTCAGTATGATTTTATTGGTTTCAGTGTTACAAGAAACCGGGTATTTGCCCAGTTTTTCTGGTACTTTGAAGGCCATTCAGAGATTTTAGACTTGAGCTGCGAGGGTTTACCCAGCATCCTAAATATATGAAAAATTGTTAAAGCCGGGGATTTTTGAATTATGATTTGCTTTGCAAATATCCATTGCTCATGTGAGATAAGAAAAATAATTTGTTTTCATGGTTTTGATCGAGAACAAGTCTTGAAGTAAACAGATATATTTTGGTATATAGTGTCCAGTATAGTGATGTAAGATTTCCCTCCTTACCTAGTAATTTTGAGGAAACTACCAGGTTTCGGATGTTTTGAAAGTAGTTAGGATGTTTTGAAAGTAATTATCCAGTTTTTGGTACTTAATTACGAGGATTATTGCCGAAAACACAGGTAAAAGCGGGAATTTTTATGCAGTTGGCAGGTAAAATGCCTAATCCTGTCTGGCATCACTGGTAGAGACTTGAGTCGGGATTCCGGACTCAGTAGTGGGTGGTGTAGTCATTTGATACTGTTGTTGTTGCTAGTGACTGTTGTTAAAGTAACAGTTAGTTAATGATGTAGTTAAGAGTGAGAGTGAATACCTATTTGTAATTCATTTATTCATTTTCTTTTGAAATACATTCTGAACCGATTGATGTTCTTAATTTTTTGCAGTCCTAGAATTACCCTTTAATACATGTAACTATACTTAACGTAGGCTGTGGAAGTATTGGTGGCAGCGCAAAAAGCTAACATATGCGACTAATGCTGGGGGGGGGGGGGGGGGGCGCTGCGACCACGTTTGCCCCGGGCGCCGCCAACCCTAGGGACGGCCCTGACCATGTTGAACTTTCTTTCCTCCACCTAAAGAAGTCCCTAATATGACAAAATATTGTTATTAATTTCTTTATGACGTGTTTTATGGCCTGCCTGAACTCATTCAAAGTAAAGCTACTAGCCTCGCAAAACAACTTGGCAGAAGGCTGAAAAACCATTGGGGTGGGTTCTGCAACATGTATCATATGGGAGCTTGGTTACTTTTCTAAAAACACTGTTACCTACTGTTAACAAGTTTCATACGTTTTCTAAATCAGATGATTATTTAAGCTGACCATTAGTGAAATCTCATCTGCCAAGTTATTTTGTGACCCTTACAGCTGTCTATCCTCCTATTCCTAAAATGAAAGTCTTGGCCTAGAGCCTTTCCTGAAGAAATGTACAATATACAAATTAATATTTACAAATAACAGGCGGAGGCAGCGCAGGATGCAACACGCTCTACCAGCTGGCGCGACACGGCGTGAAAGCCGTTCTTCTGGAGAGAGCCAAGCTGACGGCCGGCGCGACGTGGCACAACACCGGCATCATCTGGAGCGTGATGCCGCGCGATGTGGAGACGCAGCTGCTCAATGCCTCGCGCGAGCTGGTGCTGCGGATACAGCAGGAGACGGGCGTGGATCCCCAGTGGGAGAATAACGGAGGAATCTATGTGGCGAGGACTAAGGTGATGTGCAGTCGTTAATGTTTGTTGTTGATTCTCATCGGTAACAGTTGTAAAGGAGGAAACATATTTAGTTTTAGGAGAAAGTTAGAGTTTTTACTAAAGAGAAAAAGACTAAAAAATCTTTCCTTCTCTGTAATCAGACTTTGGTGTATGTCAAAATTAAATGATAATACTAAGGAATCTACATCGCAAGGATTAAGTTAACATGCGGCTGTCGTTAAATGTTCGTTGTTTAATTTTCATTTGTAGGAATTGTATAAGGTATACAGTAGAACCTTCTTAAGACAACTCCCAAGAAAATTTGGGAAACTGTCTTGTTATCAAGGGAGTCTTCTTATTGAGGATTGTGTTATTATGACACATCGATGTAAATAAGTACACTGGATTGGTAACTCAGGCCCCGCAACACGAGCCGCCAGCAGTGGTTGCGTTTAAGATTTTGAAGGGGCGATGGGGGAACGCATCTTTTGCCGGCCAACTTGTACTGACCGTCTAGTTAAATATTAATTGTAATTACTTAATAGTTATAGCAATACATCTTATAGCAAGCTTTACCCGTAAAACTGCTATCAAATCTGCCCGGTTTCAATATGGTTAACAATACAGTTTCGCGCTATTTCCCCCAACGCCCCTTCAATTCGGCCCAGCTGCAACCCCAACGGACAGCTGTGTTGGCTCGGAAATCACTACACGAGCCTTACGGGGAGCGCGCTATCCAGTTGTATTTATTTACATCGATGTTATGACATTGAGTATAATGGCAATTTCAGGGTATACAGAGCACTTGTTATCAAGTTTTTGAGTTATTGAGTGTCCTCTTATTCAGGTTCTACTGAATTTTATTTCAGGTCAAAGCCAGAGTCTACTCTAAAGATTCGAGATTCAAAGATCTTTACTCACAACATACAATATTTTTGTTTACAGTACTCAACAATGGCATGTAAAAGCAACTCACAATCAATGTGCACAATACCTGCAGTGATAAGTAATCACTTAACACAGCATGCAATGAAATCTCATGACTAGTCCACAAGGAATTACCTTTGTAATCAGACATCGGTGTCAGTTAAAAATTACAAGACTGGAAATAATTAAGAAATTATTAGTTCTATTATTATTTTTACAACCTAGGTAAATAAATTTTAATTCATTTCATAATTCAAAGATTGACATTTTTACTGTTACTGAATAAAAAACTTCAAATTTGAAAGTGGCTTCAACTACCACTGGTAATTTTTCTACTAAACATTTATGGCACTCCCAAAAAATAGAACTTAGAAAAATAGAAAAATAGAAATAGAACCCTTAGACACACTTTAGAACACACTTTAGAACTTAGTCATCACCAGGACTACAAATTTCAATCACTCATCCCTCGCAGGGCTTTTAACTGGTTATTTTATTATTTTTTTGTTAATTTTTTTGCTCTTGGTTATTTTTTGTTATTTTTTTAATTAGGTTATTTTTGTTATTTTTTTGGAATTTTGGTTATTTTTTTATTTTTTCAAACTCAAGAACTACAAGCCCTGTTCACAGTATTCGTCTGTCAGACGATCTCCTAGCAGCATCGCAGCAGACGAATCTCATCATCCTACATTGCGTGAAAACCATGTCTTGTTGCGTGAAAACCAAGTCTCGCCATCAAATCTAGGCAGATTTGTGATTAGTCTGTCGAGATTTTTTTTTACTAAGGTTAAGAATGTATTATCCCCAATATAATGCTGGTTTTCTGATTTTTAGCAACATTTTTTGTTTACAGAAGGTTATTTTTTGGTTATTTTTTATTTAACCTATTTTTTTATTTTTTTTAACCTCAATATCTACTAACTCAATAAACTCTGTTAACTTATTTTCCCTTAAAATACATACTTTTAGAGTCATCAATGTTTCAATAATAAAATGTTTTGTTCATAGGAAAGACTAGAAGAGCTGAAGCGTCTCGCAACAATCGCCAAGAGCTTCGGAATTCCTGCAACTCTTCTGGACCCAGCAGAAACCAAGAAGGTATGTGTTAGTTAAAAATATTTTCTGCTCCACCCCCGTAAAATAATGTAAAAACCAAATTAAAAATAATAAAATTATTAAATGTACCAATGAATTTGTAGAGCGAACTTCCCTTTTTCTGTACTCAGGTGTTTCCCCTCATCAATGAGGAGGTGATCCTTGGAGCGCTACACTCGCCCAATGACGGAACAGCTGATCCGTCCGCGCTGTGCAGTGGACTCACGTCGGGGGCTCTAGCTCTCGGGGCTAAGGTGAGTGTGCCAATATCAAAAATTAGCTACCGTAGGAAATCTATTTAGCGCTTCAGCACACTTTATAAACTTACAAATTCATTATTCCAAATTTTTTCAACCGTTTTTAGCATAGAAGCAGCATTTGGAATGTGAAATACTAATTCTCTCCTCTGCTCAAAGTGATATATATTTTTATTCAAGGGGCTTGTCTCCACGTCAAACAATAGTGTTATGCTTTTAAATATGACTAAAGTTCATCTTCTATCATTTTTGCTTATACTATAATAACCTGGCAGACCAGATAACCCCAACAGCTTTGACAGGAAAAGCATATTGTGTAAAACCAGAGATGGGCAAGAAACTAGAGCAAGCCTTAAATGCTACAATGCTTAAGATTCGCATAAGACGTAATCTGACTATATCCCGACTCTTCTATAATACTACAATACTTTCTTTGAAAAAAATAAAAAAATACTATGTAAAAATAATTGAAGTGATGAAAATAATATGGCAATTACAGTTTATCATTACAATTAATTTTGAGTTTTTCTCATTAACTTTACGAGTTAACCGTTTATTGGATATTCCAATGTGGAAGTGGAATGATTATCATTTTTAGGTGGTGGAAAACTGCCCAGTGAGCAAGATCTTGACCGGGCCCAGCAATGTAGGGGGCCATCCTCAAGTGAGGGGGGTCGTTACACCTTACGGAACCATCAAAACCAGCTGTGTCGTCAACTGTTCAGGTTAGTGTAATTTGAATTGTTGACATCTTGTTTAGTGAGTCACTGCAGCAGTTGTAATCCAAAAAGTTTTTTACTGTTTTATAAATTGAAGGGGGTCCCCCGTTCAAAAAAAAAAAAAAAAAAAACGTTCTAAGCGACAAAAACCTAGTTTTGAGTAATTAAGCGTTGAAAGTTGAATTTTAAAATTTGTGTTTTTTCAAGGTTGGAACTAATAATTATTTATAATTTTGTAATACCCAATTTATAACTTCGTAATGTAGCCTTATGTTAAATTTTCACTCAAAATTAAGCATTTTAAATCATTTTACGTATTTTTTGGGGGGGGTTATGACGTTCTAAATGACTGGCGTTTGAAACGTTATTTGACGGACTGCTCTTCTGCTTTGAAAGAAAACTACAGGGATTGTAGTAATACCAACATAAACAAAAATAAAACTGAATATAAAACAATTTTATTTATATAAAAGTACAAAAAAGTAATGTTTTTACAAAACGCGATACGTTATTTTGCAACAAAGTTATCCAAATGTGGTGCTTAAAACGTTATTCTACTACTTCTTTTGGGGGCGATTTTCCAGGCCTTGGCTTCTTAGTTTTTGAAATATAGGGTAATCCTACTTTTCTATTTTCCTTTCTGGAAGTACCCTTCCACTTTCCAATATTTTCTTCTAGCGTTTATTTTTATTTACACGATTTTGGTCGCTGGGTGACAACGCTACAACCAGCGGGGAGTCCATCTTTCAACGAATAGAACGTTATTCCCCAAAAAGTTTGTGCAGTCTCGCAAAGCACGCTAACTTTGACAGACAAAATCACGGCTGCCAACTCAAATATCTTCAAAACAAAATATACCACGGTGTAGCTCTTGTCCTAGAGAACCTTTTTCACTAAATATCTCTGATTTTGAAATTTTGTCACTTAGAACGTTTACAGGGGATCCCTTCAATTTAAATTAATTTTTTGTGCTATAGATAAAATAAAGCCGAAGAAATACCTTTCATTAGTGTTTTTATTATTTATTTGCCGCCATGTTCCGTAGACTATCAATTTCACTCATACATCACAGCAACAAAAATAATCTCATTCATTCAACCAAACCAGCGAAACGATCCAATTTATTCAATACAAATTTATTCACCTGACACTGAAGAAGCTCCCCCCCAAAAAACTAGAAGACCCTTAGGCAAACTTTCTGATATAATTCCTAAGTTATAGTCAACACCTCTAAAAGGCAAATTATTCTGCACCTCTTAGAGGCTATTAATTTCTCCTTTTTTTATTTCTTTCCTTCCTTTTATATTAAGGAAATTACTACCCGTAAACAAACCATGAAATTTTGTTTGTACTTAGCCAGTGTTGGTAGACATCTGAAAGTGCAAAGACAGTAGACTCCCCCTTATCAGAACCCCTCGGGATCAAGGCCTGTCCAGGTAACGGTTTCCGAGTTAAACCAACGTTTGTTAAAAGTAATTATTAAATTCAAAATTGAAAATTTTATATTTTACGATAATTTGCCTATCATATATTTTCTACAGGAATCGTCAATATCGTTCCTCTTCCACCAAAAGATAATCCCATTTTACTGAAATTGAAGAGATCGTAGAATATTTAGACACGTCTTTACTGTTCAATACTGTTCTTTACTATCTTTACTGTCTATCTCCTTAACAGTGAAATTGACATGCCTTAGTATTAATTTATTTATTGTTCTAATTAAATGTTCTCAATCCATACTCAACTTGTTAAATTTGTTTTAAACTTGTTATGTTTTAAAGAAATTTATTGACAGTTGATTATTAATTAGACTATTTATTATCTATCTTTACTGGTTGGATTTATTTGTTGTTATTTATTTATATTTATTTTTATGTTTAATGTTAAAGCTCTAATAAAAGTTTCTGAGTGATGTAAATAGACTGGCCGACATCTTATTCTAAAATATATTGTGTTCATAACTTATTTCTGCGCTAGCTCTGTGAGCTCTTGGAATGTAAACATGTTTGTTCATATTATTATAAATAAAGTGTTTGTCTATTGTCTATTGTTCTCAAATATTTATCCACAATTGATGATACAGTATCATCCAATTGTGAGCTTCAACTGATTTTTTCATAAAAATTGTCCGTTTAAGAAGATGTTACTTCTACTGCGAGTGGTCTGGTTAAATTGATGTCCAATTAAAAAGTGTCCGGATAAAAGGGTGTCTAATGTAATTTTTAATTTTTCTAAATCTGTTGTGTGTGTAGGAGCTTGGGCTGCCGAGACTGCGAGGTTGGCAGGACTGACGCTGCCGTTATGTGCTTTAAAACACTCGTACGTAGTCAGCGAGAGCTTGCCGGCAATCCAGGGTCTGCCCAACATCCGAGACGGCGACTCTTCAATCTACATACGCATTTACAAGGACAACATGTTTGTCGGGGGGTTTGAGAAGAATCCTCAAATCTTGGATGAGGTGGGTTCATACGAGAGTAGCATAAAAGTGTTTAAATACTCATAAATGATTCCTTACTGAATTTATTTGTTTTACCTAATTTTAATTTAGTTTTCCCCCTACTGAAATAGTCTTAATCAATTCAGTGAGTCGGTGGCACAGTCGGTAGCACACTCGGCCCCGGTTCTGTGGCGGCAGCGTCGCAGGATCGAGTCCCGATGATGCCGCTTACTTTTAGCAGTACTGTTCATCCTTGTACTGTACCGGCTCACTCCTTGGGTTTGCTTCATAACTTCCAAGCACCGGCCTGAGGCCTATGTGGGGGGGGGGGGGGGGCAAATGCAAGGTAAAAGAGGCCGCCACCCTTTTTTTTTTTAAGAAAGAAGAAGAAAGAAAGAATAATCTAAAAACTTATGTAGTAGGTGGTGAAATTAAAGTATGTATTTCAATAAATAATTTGGAGCTGCCTACTCACTCAAAAGAAATCTGCTTAACTAACCAAATCTTAAATCTGTGATTATTTTATACCGCATAAATTACGAAATACAAGTCCTAAATCATAATTAAACTTATTAAACATAACAGGCATTGAGTGGGTTTTGGGGTTTGGACTGGGTGTGGTCTAGTAAAGAAATAAGTATAGTCATTGACTTTGAATCTCCATGCAGTGGAGCGACACTGCATGGGAGGCTTTACCCGACTAGTTCGGCTGAAATCCGCTACGCTTGTTGACGACAGATTTTTGCACAGAATGAGATGTCTCAAGAGATTCAAAGTCAATGGTATAGTCCCTCATACCTGTCACTCAATAACTTGGCAGATTGAGCCACGCCATCCTACCCAGGGAAAATAATTTGCTTAAAATAGTCTCGACTTTGAAATTACAACAAATCTATGACACTAAGTTAACATTTTATAAAGTTTTCCTCATGAGTTTCTCAAGTTAATATTTAATGTCAGAGATTGCAATACTGTTACAGAAGTTAATAAAGAACTTTTTTACCATATGAAGCATGAACTTCTGATTTTGGGCCCTTATTTCTAGGAGCCTTATCAGAAGCTCGTCATCATCTTGGTCCACATTACACGGGTTTGTGGGATTTACTGTATTCACTGATAATAAGCATTGGCAAATATCTTTGTAGACGGCAACAAGTCAGCTATTGGGGATAAAGAGGAGAGCTGGTGCACTCTTTCTTAAATCATAATTTTTCTAATTTTCACTAAGTGTTTTTTATTTAATTAAAATTTTCATTTTCACTATGTTTAAATCGGTTACATTACAGTAGACTCTCAAATGTCTGACACTCATACTTCGACACTCCGCATAGTTTGACTTAGTCACAGACACTCAACGATCAACAAACATTCAAATATTTTGTACAGTGAGATTTGTTGGATCTATTACAATGAAAGTTAATAAACTAGCTGTGCAATGGTATAGGATGATGATGTTTAATACATTTAGGAGATGTCCATGTACAGTACAAACGTTTTTATATGCTTCTGTTAATGTGAAATCACATATAATCCCTGGATGCTTCGATACACCCAAAGTAAACTAAGTGTCGAACTATCGAGAGTCTAATGTATTGTAATTCAGTTGCCAATTTATGTGGTAAACCTTTCTCTTTCCCAGATGCCCAAGGACTTTGCATTTGACCTGTTCGAGCTGGACTGGGACATGTTCCAATCGCACCAGAACAAAGCCGCGGAGCTGGTGCCGGCGTTCGAGACCGCGGGAGTCAAGACGTCGGTTTGTGGCCCGCACTGCTTCACTCCGGACCTCATGCCTCTCGTCGGTGAGAATATTGACTTATCACTTTCTATTAGACTTTTTCACCTACCAGCTATGGTTAGACGCCTTTTACTACTTGTGATGCTTGAGTGAAACAATAATTTGTCTCCTAGCAGGAGTAAAGTGATTACTTTGTCTTTAGGCAGGAGGAGAGCTAAGACACTCTTTCTTAAATCATCATTTTTCTAATTTTCATCGAGTGTTTTTTTATTTATGTATGTTAAATTGGTTACATTACATTAAACTCTCAAAAGTTTGACGCTCATACATCGACACTCTGCATAGTTCGACTCAGTCACAAACACTCAACGAAAAACAAACATTCAAAGACTACCAAATATTGTCTCCAGATGACAAATAAAACTACTATATTGTCTATTGGGGGAGACAAAGTAAACCTGAGTTTCAAAGTTTTTAATATCACAATGTTGTGACACCTAATTTGATTCAGAGCGTTGACTATTATTAAAATGTGATTTCATGTTTTGTAGATGTGAATGTAAAAAAAAATTAAAACTAAAAAGTTATGAAATGTTTATGATACGAGTGAGTTTTAGTTACCGCATTCAACTTTTATTTACATTATACACTATTGTACTGACTCTGTTTGTATTTAAAGTTCTGTGAACATTTATTTTGTGACGTTTGTCAATGCTGAATACAGTCGGATGACAATAGATAATTGATTGATTGATTGATTTAGGAGAGGACCCGCGGCTGCTGGGGATGTACCACAACTGCGGCTTCAACTCGGCCGGGTTCATGTTGAGCGGCGGCTGTGGCGAGCAGCTGGCCAAGTGGATCATCAACGGCCGGCCCGACCTGCACATGTACAGCTGCGACATCAGGTACAGCGCTTCGTGTACACTCAAATTGAGTGTTTTGGGCCCAAAAAGGGCCCCAATTTACATCGATTATAAATCGTTGTAAATTGGGGGGGGGGTTGTACATTGATCCCAATTTACATTTGGGATTATATTACTGTAATCCCAAATGTAAATTTAATTTATGTTTTATTAAAGGAAATAAAAATACAAAAATTTTAAGCTCTCTCTCAAAGGCTTTTTTTACCAACAACAAAATACTGTAATGAAATCAATGGGAAGAAAGAAGCCATAATCATCTTTAAATCAATTTAAGATGATGGTAAATTTCAAGAACTTTACCCCAACATTAGGACATTTGGAAAAGTTAAAGTTGTGTCAATAGTGCGACTCAATAAAACATGGACATGGACGAGAATCAATTGACAATCAA
Organism: Flexamia atlantica; assembly: GCA_035578135.1. NCBI lineage: Eukaryota > Metazoa > Arthropoda > Insecta > Hemiptera > Cicadellidae > Flexamia > Flexamia atlantica. Next base: position 6,290,925 of record JAQJVK010000012.1, on the reverse strand, counting down.
TTAAAAAATCTTTTCTAGCAAAAAAATCAAAGCACTTTTCTGGCAATCATTGAACTTAAGGAAAAATGTTGCTGCAGGCGTTTTACAAAGGAGCAGATGAACAGTCCGGACTGGGCCAAGCAACGCTGCCACGAGTGTTACGTCAAGAAATACAGCATCGTCTATCCCCACGACCAACCCCTGGCCGGCCGCAACCTCAAGAAGGACCCCTTCCACGAGGTACCCCTCTTACTGACTGATTGGAGTAGTTTACTAGAATTAATACGACTATGCAGCACAAGAGGGAGGGAAATTTATATACTCATCATTTGCCAGCGACAGGCCAAACTCTCAAAGGCTGAACAAAACACACGAGGAATTCCGAAATATCCGAAAATTCCAATGTCCAAGTGTCAATCTCTAGCGAGCAATCAATAAACTTTAAGGGCAAGATGTAAACAACAACAAACCAAATGATTCATCCAATAGAAACGACATGACAGAAAACCAAAATGCTCCGGCCAATGATATCCTTAATGGGATCTTGAGAATAATACTCGTTGGTTTGATTGTTTACTGAGAAACATGCTTGGCCCTGGCGAATGATAAGTGGAATGTCCCTCCCTCTCACGCTTCATAGTTGTATTAATTCTACAATAAATCAATCCACACAATTGATTCTCTCATATACTGAAAAACAATTTTAAAGTTAATTTGGTGCTCTGTGTTATCATGCTTTGTACATACATAATTCAAAAATAGGAAGGAACTGAATAATTATTGTTGTATTTATTTTTTAGGACTTGATACTATTAAGCTGGACTTGATAGTATTTTTTACAAAACAGTATTAAATTATGGATTTTAACATACAGTAAACACAGTCTGTCATTATCCTAAGATTTTTAAAAACTTCCTTGTAGCACACTGAATCAGTAGGTTTATACCAAACGGTAATTAACCTTTTTTTTTGGAGATTCATAGATTTTTATTTCAACCATAACACTTTTTTACATAGCAAATACAGTATCTAATTTTTAAGATATCATGGTACCAGTATTATCATGGTTTAAGTTTTGTTCTTTTTGCCCATTAATTTAAGGTAAATTAAATGAGCCAAATACAAGATTTACTCAACAAATCTCCTTACCTTTTACTCAACAAAAGGGGTTTTTGAGTTTTGTAAACAAAGGATTTGGACAGAAGGGATTATTTGTAAAACTTTGATTTAATATTAAATGTTATTTTACTGGTGATGTAAGGATTTTAACCATCAAAGCTTGTTATTTTTCAGTTAATATCAATTTTCATTCTATCAAACAAATACCCTTTTACATTTTTCAGGAATTGTTAGTGGCCGGAGCGTTTTACGAGGAGATGCAAGCTTACGAGCGGCCGGGCTGGTTCACGCCCCAGGGTCATGCACCGGTCCCTCCTTACGACTGGTACGGGGCTTACGGCACTCCGAGGAACAAGGACACGAGATACGCAGACCTTCTCAAGGGCGACCACACCTTCAAGTTCTCCAAACACCACCACGTGATTGGAGCCGAGTGCCTAGCCTGCAGAGAACACGTGGTGATGTTCGACATGTCTTACTTCAGTAAGATCTATCTCACGGGCCCCGACGCGCAGGAGGCTGCTGATTGGTTGTTCACTGCCGACACTAACGGACCGATAGGAAACATAGTGTACTCCAGTATACTCAATAAGCAGGGAGGTATTGAGGGCGACTGCTTGGTCACGGCTATCAATACAGGGTGCGGCACTCAGTCTGACCCTATTTTCAAGGTAATTAGATTCTTTCTAGAAGTGAGTACAATTTTTTTAGCCAAATTTGAAAAGTTTTATCAACATCGTTTTGATATAGTTTTAAAACCATGAAACTTAAGAAATTTTTGAGGTTTTAAAATAATTTAGAAATACTTAAAATAAGATTGAAGTTTTGTAGGAAAAATATTTTAATATGTTATAAAATGATTTTATAATGAACTAAGGTAGAAGTTCAAAAATTTCCCTCAATTGAAACTTAAATTAAAATAATTAATAAATAGAGTTTAAATTTAAAAATTATGTATATATTTTTAATTTTATCCAATTTTAAAATAATTTAAAAATCATCGTGCAATTTTTTGAAATGATGTGAAACTTGGTTTTAAAAGTGGAAAAATTGACAATTTGGTATTAAATCTCTATTGGTATGATTTTGAAATAATTTCAAGCTTAATTTTATAGATTTTCATGCTACTTGGGACCACAGTAGCAAAACAAGCAGGGGTAGAAAGCATCTTATGTTGGTGTAGGGAAAAGCCGTAGAGTAGGTGGTAATAGACGGGGGGTCTAAACTATTGTTTCCTAAAGATGGGTATCCAGTAGATTGGTGAAACACTACTGCCATAAGAAATCAACCTCTGCCTTTTTTCCTCTGTGGTTACACTAAGTCAGTTACAATGTTCCTTCTAGTTGAATTAAGCGACACATTGAATGAAGCACCTTCAGCTCCTCGATTAAGTGGGATAACATGAAACTGTAAAAAACTCTACAACAACACTTCAAAACTCTAATATTAAAAAATTTGGGAGTCTAATCTATCATACTGACATGAGTTTAATAAATACTCTTGGATTTTAACAGATCCAGAACAACAAACTGGCAGACTATCTCCATCTTATATTAAAAGCATTACCATATGTTCGAACATATCTTAAGTTAAATTAACACTTTCACTGTGTCACAAGAAACTTTTTACTCATGCCGCTCATTGCCTAGAAGCCGACTACTCATTGCGGCTGAAATCGACGATCATTCCCTAGGTTGATTTGTGTACCTTGGTTATTTGTGATGTGATCGCAATTAATGTTATATCTCTGAATTTGTAATTTTTCTGAGAGTACAATTTCATTGTTAATTCTTCACGAGTGACCAGTGCCGCACTGTGGTTAATATAAATTCATGTAACCATTAAATACAGTTTATTTTGGTTGTTATTATTCGATAAAAAACACCATACACATTCTATCAATACTTTGTCATTTAAAAATCTTGATAGATTACTTGATTGCAGCTTCGGTTGCAAACACTACAATCTGTAGTTTGACAGTAGAATTATTTCAAAGCTTGACTATATGTTCAGTTGTATCAAAGTGAACTGAGCTTGGTCAAATGTCGAAGGACAGCACCTCTGTTCTGAAACTTCAACCCTTAACTGTACTTTTGTGACACCCTTTTGTTATTATATTCTGAAACTTATTGACAAATCTACTTAAATATCCCTTTAATTTTACACCTCAAACGTTAACATTCATCCAGCCATTATTCAGGTTTGACTGTGAAAAGAAAACCGCTTATGTTTAAATAGATTAACATTTCTTATATCATTTACTACTAAATTCGTGAATTTACTATCTTGAACAAACAAGCAAAGCTTATAGTTTTTTCACATTTGCTTCATGGGGTTACATCAAAAATGAATCCTAAGCTGCAATATGATAACCAATGTCATCTTACTTTCTGTGAAGGCAACTAAGCTAGAGAGCGTCACCCTCAGCCAGTATATCGTGCGAGAAATGTTGGCTTTGCCACGATTAACCAGATACTTTTGACGCACACTGGTTATAACCATCGATGTAAATAAATACTACTGGATAGCTTGCTTCCCGTAAGGCTCGTGTCGTGATTTCCGAGCCAACACAGCTGTGCGTTGGGGTTGCAGCCGGGCCGAATTGAAGGGGCGTAGGGGGAAATGCGTGAAACTGTATTGTTAACCGTATTGAAACCGCATGGATTTGGGAGCAGTTTTACGGGTAAAGATTGCTTTTATAGATGTATTGCTATAACTATTAAGTAATTACAATTAATATTTAACTAGACGGTCAGTAAAAGTTGGTCGGCAAAAGATGCATTCCCCCATCACCCCTGCAAAATCTTAAACGCAACCATTGCTGGCAGCTCGCGACGCGGGGCCTGAGATACCAATCCAGTGTACTTATTTACATCGATGGTTATAACTAGGCACGAGAACCTGTTACCCATGATGTACCGTTAAGGTGAGGGTGTTGAAATATGATAATGGTTTTAAAAAAATGATTTAGAAATGCTTTTAAATAAGATTGAAGTTTTGTGAGTTACAGTTTACAGTTTAAGCTTACAGTTTATCATGATGTACTGGAGTTAAGGTGAGGTGTTGAAATATGAAAATGGTTTAGCTGATCTCACGAGTGGACTGTGTAGGGTCGGGGGTTCTACGTGGTGGCGGCCGGGGCGTCGGCCTCCCAATCATGGGCGCACATGAACACTGCGATCCAGCAGAAGGGCTTCAAGGTGTCCCTGAGCAACCTGTCCGAGGACATCGGGCTACTGGCCATCCAGGGACCCAAGAGGTATGGGTATATTGGAACCATACCTTCATCCAATTAAATTTTAACAACAGTTAAATATCTTGGAACGGGTGAGATAAAATGTTGAGAATGAGATAATGAAGTTCTGATTAGGTTAGATTAGTTTATACAGTACAAAATTACCTTGAATGGTGTCAAAATGTTTGTTAAAGATGAATTCTTAATATACAATATTAGGCTATTAAAGCTTTACTGTACATATCATCTCTAAAAATTACATATTTCTGCCTTATACTTTCTTAAGGACACTCAAATGAGTGTAAGCAATTTCAATTTCACTTTATTATTTTTTTAAATTATTAGTTGACAAAGTTTGTAATTCCACAAGGCATACTAAGGTATTCATCTAAGGATGAATGCTCCAATTTGTGGTGAAACAGTTATGTGAATAGGTTTTTGTTATTCCATCACCTCAAATATAACATAATCAGCTTTGGGGGAAAAAGAATAAATTTCCGACACTCTGTGCAGTAAATCTGAGGAGAATTCCTTGAACTTTATGGCAGACACCTATTTCAAAAAAGAGCTCTGAAGCTTTATACTAATAACTTAATGATAAGTGCAATACAGTAGAGCCCCTCATATCCGGCCTCGGTTTTACCGGTCCTCGGTTTATCCGGTCGGTTCCCAGAAGCCTATGTCCTACTCTTATAAACGCATTTCCCTCTGGTTCTCTCTCGGATATATCCCTGTTTGTTTACACTGTATTTTCTCTATATGTTTATGGCCCCAGTTTACTACTGTACCAACAAACAGAATGATACTAGGTAGTGAATGTGAGCAATGCGAGCGTGTACTGGCTGTAACGGTACGTTCGGCATTGTTACTCTATGGTTTGGCGTGAACTAAAAACCCCATGGGTGAAATGAGATCAATTAGTAGTCAAGTGATGTGTTGGTTTTAATAAAATATGCATTTTGAAGTAGCCCAAAACAATATTTAAAGCTCTACTTTGGGCTTAATACATTAGCTACGAATTATTATTTAGGTGTGACTTATCGTTTTCATAATAGGTTGGATTATCCGGCCAAACCGTTATCCGGCCTGGGCTTGGTCCCGTGGAGGCCGGATATCAGGGGTTCTACTGTAAACAGTTTATTTTAGAATGTATTAGATAATATCATTATTCAGATAATGATTCTTATATAAAATAGGTATATGTCATGTTTGTTTTTAGAAATTGTTCAGATTGTGAATGTCTGATTTCCGAATAAAGAATGTATACATTTCTTGAGTATATTAGTACCCGTAATAATTCCCTATGTAACTTTATTATAATTAAAATTAAAAATTTTCCACCTTAATTTCAAGGCCATAGCACTTCAATTCTACATAATTTTCAGCCGAGAACTGCTCCAGAGTCTGATCGACGTTGACCTAAGCAACGAGACATTCCCGTTCCGCACGGCGCGCATCATCAAGGTCGCGGGCCACACGGTGCGCGCCATGCGCACCAGCTTCGTCGGAGAACTCGGATGGGAGCTGCACATCCCCACCCAGTCGTGTCTCGCCGTGTACAACGCCCTCTGGGAGACGGGGATAAAGTACGGCCTCCGACAGGCCGGCTACAGAGCCCTGTACTCCCTCAGTTCGGAGAAAGGTGAGTGTAGAATGCTGTATCCCCACGCAGTCATGTCTCGCTGTGTACAACCCTTCTGGGAGACGGGGATAAAGTGCGGCCTCCGACAGGCCGGCTACAGAGCCCTGTACTCCCTCAGTTCGGAGAAAGGTGAGTGTAGAATGCTGTATCCCCACGCAGTCATGTCTCGCTGTGTACAACACTTCTGGGAGACGGGGATAAAGTGCGGCCTCCGACAGGCCGGCTACAGAGCCCTGTACTCCCTCAGTTCGGAGAAAGGTGAGTGTAGAATGCTGTATCCCCACGCAGTCATGTCTCGCTGTGTACAACCCTTCTGGGAGACGGGGATAAAGTGCAGCCTCCGACAGGCCGGCTACAGAGCCCTGTACTCCCTCAGTTTGGAGAAAGGTGAGTGTAGAATGCCCACACAGTCGTGTCTCGCCATGTATAACGCCCTCTGGGAGACGGGGATAAAGTATGGCCTCCGACAGGCTGGCACAGAGCCCTGTACTCCCTCAGTTCTGAAAAAGGTGAGTGTAGAAAACAGTATTAGGTATATAGTCACTTATTGTGGCACATTTATCAATACTTTTTTACTCCAGCTTTCAAGTACAGAAGATTCTCTTTTATCCGGACACCTTGTAACTGGACATCAGTTTTACCAGGCCACACTCCACAGAAGTGACAAATTTTTAACTGGACGATTTTCAACAACATACTGGTTTAACCAAACGTGATCGGCAGGAAAAGGACAACTCTGATTCGGCGATTCTCATGGGAAGATTTGAGATCAGTAATCATGTGACTAAATCGAAGTTTTGGCTTATATAGCATGCAGCATTAGACTTATAATTTAACACATTTTAGAGAACGTCAGTTTAACCAGAAAATGGGTTGTTCGGACAGGTCTCGGTCCAAGGATGTTCGTAAAGGAGGGAGTCTACCATATAGGATCTTTTTAATAAAAGGGAAATTTATAAAAGGAGTGGTTAAAGTAGTGATGCTTGCTTTCGCTCCATAGTCAGTAATAGTTGAAAATTTACCATAAACCCTTGATAGCTAATTTACCAATTTGCATCCAAAGGTGTTTGAAACTTACTTAACACACAATGTTCAGCAGCTCTAAGTTTTCCCTTTAGTCTGCTCGTTAAATTTGAGATATGGAGGTAAATGAAAAGAAAATTTGTGTTGTAGAGGTAAAGTAAGTGACACTGAACCAGAAATGACTCATTATTGGGAATTAAAAATTTGCAACCTGTACTAGATTTGATTTACAGAGGTCTGTCTAGATATAGAAGTAAAACTTCAAGGAGTGGATAAAACATCGAGTTGAGGAGGTCAAGTGCAAATTAAATTCATCTTATCTATTAAATTTTGATTTTTTGATTCTTTTCGACTTTTAGAAGAAAGTATAACCATAAAATTATTTCGAGAACTGTTTTTTTTACAACTCAAACAGATTTTCCCTAGGGGATTGAAAACAATTTTGAAATATTGAAGGTTTAATTTTGAGTTAGCGAGGTTTGAGGTTTTATTAATTGACTGAAAGACACATTTCATATTAGGATTTCATTATTAACTTTCCTGGTGCTTATTAATTTAATTTCAGCATTAAACCTTGTTTCATTTACAGGTATAAGACTGTGGAACGCAGACCTGAGGATAACCGACAACCCCCTGGAGGCGGGACTGCCCTCGACGCTCAAGTCCGAGGGAGACTACCTCGGCCGGGACGCAGTGGAGCAGAGCAGGAAGGAGGGGATCAAGAAGCGACACGTGTTCTTGACGATTGACGAGTGAGTACTTTTGGCGTGTACATCTTAAACATGGATCTATTTTTTTTGTTTACTGGTGTTACTGTTACTGTATCATTCATTCATGAGTGTTTTCACTGGATGAAAAACTATATCAATAGTTATTTATGTATTAAGAGAATTAGGTGGGGTTTTCTTGCTTGGGTAAAAGAAAAAAGTTACCGCAGGACTTGTAGTGTCATGCTGTAATTTTAGCGAAATCGAGAATGATGCTTTACACACAAATTGCAAAGAGCACCCCTCAAATTGCAGTTTTGGATTCCCAAAAGACTAATACAATCACAGTTACTCACACCCATTGTGGCTGAATGCGCCAGTTTTAGATTTTATAGACAAGCCTAGTTCAGTCGAATCACATTGGATGCGGAAGCGCCACAGCCAATAATCTTCATTGGCTGGAGTGCGTAGAGTAACAATGCAATCAGCTGAGGAGCGTAAAAGTAAACAACTGGTGAGTGTAAAAGACTTTTTCACTCGCTCCTCAGTAAACAAGAATTTTACTGAAGGCGTAAACTGACACTCTCACAATGATGTAGAAAAGTTACTTTTCTTCAAGCTTTTGAGGACTGAAAGAGATACTTTTATTTGAACTCTAATAAATTATGGTTTTTAATTATTCATGTCTTAGTGTATTTTCTCTTTCTCGCCCTGGTAATAATAAAAGGTAGCCTATTTAAAATCAATTTTGGCTTAGAATCACAAGTTACATTATGAGTGACAACAAAATCACCAAATTAATCAGTTCAGGCAACTTAGGCACTTGATTATTTACATTACTAATCTTTTCAAAAAGATTTATAAAATATTTCTTGACAAAATATTTTTCAAGAAAAAGTTCTTTGAAAAAAATTCGACTGTAGAAATCTTCTGTTTCAGGCAAGTGCCTCTTTGGGGATCAGAGCCAGTGTTCAGAGACGACCAGCTGGTGGGGTACCTGAGGAGGGGTGAATATGGCTATGCTCTCGGCAAGAGCATCGGACAGGGGTAATTATTTTGTTGAGATTTTTTTAAAGTAAAATTCAAGTCTAAATTTTCATACTTTTAATTGGTTTAACTTGAAGAAAACAACAATCTGAATATCAAACAAAATCAAGACTATAACTAACAAAAATATGACTTAATAGTGAACAATACAGGAAATGCAGCTTCTTCTTTCACTCTGTTATGCCTTTCTTTGAATTTTACTCCAATGCAAATGTTTGGTATGCAAGATCATTATAATTGTAGCTATACATTATCTGGTGGACCGAGCCTAGCTCGGTGCGGTGGTACTTAAATTTGACCATTTCATCCTATTATTATATAATAATCTGTTTTTCATTTTTACACAGATTATTATATAATAATCTGTTTTCATCTTAATACACTTTTTAAATATTTATTCATTCAACACAATGAAATAGAATTTCTCTTGACATATAGCTGAGTTTCCAAACAGCTGTTATGATTACTTTCTTTAAATTTTCGTCACTTATTTCATTGCTATCATGACAAGCCCTAAGGCCAATGTAACAATTGTAGAGCATCGCTTTTTCACGTAATTAAATTTTTTCCTGGCGATTAGACCTAAATATGGCGTTTTGGTGCCATAAATAGGTTATTTCCAGAATTTTAAGAAAATCTTTGGAGCCATTTGTTATATAATTAGGAAACTAAGCAATCCCAAACGTTTAAGTAAGAGTTTAGGTTATTGACATGTAAATTGTAGATGTCTTCATTTACACCTATACATTTTTTAAGTGTTACCCTCTGACATGTCTCATTTCCACTTCATGTTAGGCTTACCCAGTTTCAATTCCGATTGTCTAACTCGCTTTCCCCATACACAGTTACGTCTGCGACCCCAGCGGTGCCCCGGTGACCCCAGACTACCTCCAGAGTGGACAATACCAACTGGAGGTGATGGGAAAACGCTACAACGCCTCTCTGACGCTGAAGAGTCCTCTCGACCCTGACAACAAGAGGGTCAAAGGCATCTACGACGAACCGCTGCCGATCCGTCAGTGATCAGACACAATATGATTCCGTCAGTGATAAGATAAGGTGGACATGGATCAGTAAGTGATCAGATGTGCAAAAATGAACCTGAGCTATCAGAGATGTGTTGTGTTGAATCCCATTCAGGTGGTTTGATGCATATTTTATATTGTATATTTTGTACTTAAGAATAAACATTTTTATTTTCAGTATAGAGATGAATGTTTTCTTTCTTTAGGTTATTTTTGTAGAAAACCCCTCAAAGGGTTGTTGTTTCATTAGGTTTATAGAGGAAACATCTGGCTTTCCTACGTTGAGTAGGCCGTCAGAACACAAAACACAAAACTTTACCGGAAAAAATTCATATTTCTCAATGGTGCTTCTTTTCTCCATCTTTTCGCCTTTGAGAAAGGCCCAAACAGTTATATCAAAATATCTGACTTTTTCCTGTAAAGTTTTGAGTTTTGTGTTCTGGTAGCCAACAGAACAACAAATAAGCCAGTGGTTTCTCTACAATCTTAACATAATGCTAACATTCCATTATTAGGTAATTCCACAAGTTCTTTTCTTCTACAACCATATCATTAAGAAACTTTTCCACGAGTCCCTTTGGCTTTAATTGCATAGTGGTAATAAAATAAATTATTTTATTGCAGTTGTTATTGTTTACTTCTAGACTATGAGAGTTGTATAACTGTTTTTGGGATTAAAACAAACCAAAACTTAAAAGATGTATACAAATTTATTTTCTTATTTTTAAATAGTCTATGGTTTACACAATTAAAAAAATATTTACAGATATATTTTGTACAAATAAAGTAAGTACTGTAGAAGAGAAAATAATTCTCTTAAGGTACATTAAACTCCACTCTGAATTCCTAACAGATGAGTGGATTGATTGACATTTTTCCTCTCACAAAACAGGTAGTATTTTTGAGATTTTGAATTAATAGACTATTAAATCTCACCCCTTCTCTTCAGCACTTACTTACATTTGTTTTTTTCACTTGCACTTGTTTATCTTGCCACTTGGTAAGGATCATCCAAAAGTATTTGCCTTTGTTAGGGGTTTGAGATCAGCCAGCTAAAGGGTTTGCATGTATCGTTACACTGTTTATTCGAGTGTCTGTCAAAGGTTTGTAGTTTTTGGGGTTCACTGGTAATTTTTCCAATTCATCCAATGTGTCAAACCCATCAATGACCCTACAAAAAGAATAAAGTTATGTTTACCGTAGCTTACAGAACAAATAAATTTTTAAGGAAAGCTGATGAAGTATATTCTTATCTCTTTGCGTCTTTAAATTAATCATACATTGTACAGTACGGAACTTACTGCATTTTATACTTAACTTAAGTAAAATCTTCAAAGACTATCATTATTTTAATAAATTGGGAAACAAGCAAAAATTATTACATTATAAATCTATGATCCATCGCAGCAGTTCAAAATATTTTCATGGACAAAGGCAATGTTTCAATTTTTATTAAGATGTTTGAGGATTGTCAAGTCCAATCCTCAAACATGTTTTTATAAAAATTGTGGTCATAACACCCCCAATTAAAAAATACTGCAGCACCCCATCCACAGAACAACATTACTGGACATTATTCACCTTCATGTTTCAGATTTATAACAAGAGTCCAAACAAATTTCATGAGCAACAACAGGTCAAACATTTCAAGAAGAAGTTATTGATTATTTCAGATGCTTCTACAACCTGTCCGGACTCTGAACTGCAACGAACTGAGCAATTTTTTCCTCAGGTTAACTGATTAATTTGCATGATCCATTATGGTTTTATCTGTTAAGTTTCAACTGTAATTAAATGTAAACAGTGACAATTCTACTACCAACACATTTACTGCGTGCAAGGGTGTTTTAGCGAATTTCCTTAAAGGAATAAGCTATTACGGTAGTACTCATGGTAAGACCTAAGTCCGAGACCATGGTAACTTTTCATTTTAGGGTCCCCAGAAGCAAAAAACACCATTCGTTCGAATTTTTATATACATATATATATATCTATACATCTATATATATATATATATGTCTGTTAACACGATAGCGGCCGTAAATATGGTCCGATCTTAATGAAATTTGGTACAGACGTGTAAAGTGGTAATCACTCGGACGAGTTCGTGAACCAGCCCGATCGGACCACCGGAAGGGGGGGTAAAGGGGGGTAAACCCCCCCAAAAATGGGTTTTTTGAGTTTTTCACATAGAAAAATTAAATTTATGAAATTTTTGTTGGCACCATTGAATTCAGCTCAAAAAAAACAAACAATTTAGTATTTTGAAACACTGCTCTATGTCCATTGGTTACCGAGATATTGAAAGTGGTAAACACAGTACGTTGTCTCAATGTTAACCTTATGGGAAATAAGTAAAATTCTATATCTCGCTTATTCCTCAACATATCTTGATAAAACTTGGTAAATGGCTTCTTCTAATTCAGATCTACTAAATATTGAATTAAAACCAACCAGTTTAAACATCCCTGTAGCAGCAAACCTGCATACTCATTCCCCATGTTATTCTTATGGAGCTTACAAAAAACATGTCAAATCTCGCTATGTTGGATTAACATATGTTGTTCTGCATTTGAAATTCGCTGAGTATGCAGGTCTGCTGCAACGGGGGTATTTATCTATTGGGCACAGATGAAGAACTAAACAGATTGGCAACCCAATACACTTTTGCGTGCCTGTTTTTTCGCGCGGCGTCAAGTTTGTCAGGTCGTTTTGCCACACATATTGCATTGGTATCAAGAATAATTTCCGCAATATCAAATCTTCAGGTCCCAAAGAACAAATATAGCCATTAATAACTTTGATACCAATGCAATATGTGCGGCAAAACGACCTAACAAACTTGACGTCGCGCGAAAAAACAGGCACGCAAAAGTGTATTGGGTTGCCAATCTGTTTAGTTCTTCATCTGTGTTAATACCCCCATTGCAGCAGACCTGCATACTCAACGAATTTCAAATGTGTAAATAAATTATTCAGATAAAGCCTCATATTAAGAAATAATATCCATTGAAGAACATACTTCAATATTCTCCATAAGGATAACATAAAATAAATTTGCTAGAAATATAAAATGGAGGGTTTTAGGCGATAATCCAGTCAACTAAAACTATATGAAACCACCTACCAAGTTTCAAAAGGATGTGTTGAGAAATAAGCGAGATTTACAATTTGATTTATTTCCCATGAGGTCAATTAGGACAATGTAAACTTAGTGTGTTTACCACTGTTGATATGATGGACAAAGGGAAGTGATTTAAATACTAGAAAGTTTCTTTTCAGCTGAATTCAATAATAAAAACAGCAATTTTATTATTAAAATAGCTTAGGTCTTAATACGAGACCTTCAATACTAACTTCTCCCAAATAAGGAAAATTCGCAAACAAAAAACTTACTTTAATCTTTTAAAACTAACCTGCCAAATAAAGTATACTTGAGGTCAAGATGTGGTTGAGAAGCATATGTGATGAAGAATTGACTGGCATTGGTGTTGGGTCCGTTATTGGCCATCGACACCATCCCCCGCTCATTGTGCTTTAACAGGGTAATATAATACTTAAAAATACAATGATATAGGCCTAAATATGTAAGATTGAAAAAAAGGCTACGGCTAGTTCAAACAATACTTCCTACTGAGAATAATTAAAAATGCTCACCTGCTATTCAGGTACAGTCAAATGACGGCCCTGTCCATAGGACTAAAGTTAGTTTTATATTTTAGCATTAGGCTAATAGACATTTGCAGACCTGTATTTTCAAAATTTAAAATGCTTAGCCAAAAACTTAACTCACTTGTGATGAATGAAAGCAGTTCATACAAAACAATTTAAATTAAAAAAAAAAAAACACTGAAACTAATCAAACTTAATATAATAAGTTAACTAAATTAATCTCTTTAGCTATTAAATGGGACAATTCTGCTAAATCTCCCTTTGTATACAACCTAAGAAAATTATAATGTCAACAAAATTTATCATGCTGAAGTTGGTTCCCAAAACATCTACATTTAGTTAAATTAATCATAAGTTATTTAACATACTTTGAGATTTTCCTTGAATTCATCCTCGAATTTTCTCCCCCAAATTGAAGTTCCTCCTTTGCCTGTATTGGTTGGATCTCCAGTTTGCACGATGAATCCCTTTATGTTCCGGTGAAATATGCAGCCGTTGTAGTAATCACTGGCACACAACGCGAGGAAGTTCTGAAATTAAAAAGTCAACTGAAATCATTGTGAGGAGGATGTTAAATGAATCATGTTACATTCACTTTAAAAACTTAGGAATTTTTTATGATCCCATTACTTTTCATGTTTGAGACCATTATTTACGTAAAAAACAATAATCTGGTGCCTACACATTCTCATGGATACAACACAAGAAACAGAGCAATCAATCCATCAGTTCAGCACAATTTAAAGTTTTTTGAACAAAAACCTTCCTATATTGGCCTCAAATTCTTTGCCACCCAACCAACCGATTTAAAAGAGACAAACTGTCCCAAAAAATTTATAACTAAACTGAATTAATCACCAGATATTGTTAAATTAATTATCACTTAATAACTTGTTGTTTTTATGAAACTCCTAACTTTTCCTAACCTGGGCCCATCCACCCATCCTGAAAGACCTGGTTCAACAGAACCGTGATAGTGTAAGAAGATGACTAGAATAGTTGAAGATGACTGGTCTCCTGCCGCATATTATGTGGTCTTCGGGACGTCTGACGAAGTATAAGTAAGTATTAGAATGACAGGGTAATATTTTTAGGCTGAAATAACAATAAAGAATAAATATATATAGAACCGATTATTAGAGAACGAAATCATTAAAACGTATTAACAGGATAGTAGAGTGAAACACATTGCTTTGTTATTTTCAAAACAACAAGGGAGGGTCATTCTGTTATCAAAGCAACAACAAAATAGGCCTACTTGACCATCTCAAACTTTAATGAAACTTGACATTGAGATAAAGTTTGACTGGCCCCCTCTTGCCTGATGGCTGGTCACTTAAAATCAATTGGCACTCTCACTGGGCTATATGAATGAACTTTAAAATATATTCATTTTTTGGGGTTTGGATGTGACAAATCAGTCACTTCTACCGGTCAGACTTTCGTAGCACTCTTTACTACCTTGATCTGTTAGTTTCATTAATTTGGGAACAGCCAGTAACCTGACTGTTAGACATTCTGTTCTCACAATTTTTCTGGTCCCAATCTCCGGTTCCAGATTTCTTGTCTCCTCTGGATAATTGTGGGTGTTGTATATTACTCTGATGGTGCAAACAAACTTTTCTACGATACTTCCTCAGGCTCACAGACTATAATTGTTTTTTCTTACCTCGCACATTTGTATTTACCCTACCTAAATTACTTTTCTTACCTCGCAGGTCTTGGGGCAATATTCACAAAATAATTCTATCTTCAGATCTCCAAGGTCTGTGTGAATAGTTACTGACTGAAAAATAAATAAAAAAGGTATTACTTCCAAAAGTGTGTTTAAAAAGAATCTATCTGGCTATGAAAAGTCTGTTTTTCATCTTGTTTCTTTATTTTTCTTATTACATAGCCTATTATGTTTATCACAGTTCAGCCATTTGTAAGTTAAATTGTTTGATTTACCTCTAGGCCTAACCTAAAAATCTGATTCCAAACAGAAACAAACGATAGATTGTTTGATTTACCTATCTAATTTCCTAGGTCTAACCGAAAACCCTGATTCTAAACTGGAACCAAGAACAGATTTTGAAAATAGGACCTACATTTTTACTGCTTCAAGCATTTGAATGAGGGTCCTATTTGAAATGAGGGGCTGAATTTCAAATAGGGCCTAAAGAATTTTTACGCAAAACGTAGCAGATTATAGCATATATAAAGGTTTTCCACCCTTTTCCATGGAAAATGACTATCAAGCAATTAGCATAGGCCTATAATTTCTGGAATTATCATATTTCCAATGTTTTGGAAACAAATTTCAATTACTAAGGCAGGCCTAGTCATGGAAAATGCATGATTACGGTACCATTAAATCTACCTACCTGTAGGTAACTATCTTTTAGACCAATAAAATTAAATTACAGCATTAAAAAACTCATCTACTTATTCCACATCGTCAGCAGACTTGTACTGAAATAACAATCATAACCACAATTATAATAACCATGACAAAATGGACTGAAAATCGTGGTTACACCTAACTAAGATTTCTGGGCCAACCTTAAGCCTTCCCATCCAGTTTAACTAATCTATGCTCTTACTAAACTAACATAACTAACTTTATCTCTGGCTATCTCTCTCTCACTCTCTCTCTCTATTGTGACCTAACTAAGATTGGGCACGTTGACGCGTCCATCGCCCCATCAAGGAGAACCCTGGACCAGACATATAAGTTCAACGTAAGTAAGTAAGTTCAACTCAGTTGAACAACTACTGAGAGAGGAACAACTACTGACTGATAATAATTAGGCCTAATAATTAAAAAATAAATTTGCCTCAAACATTTACTAAGCTATTTTAAAGTGTTTTAAAATAAACCTCAACCATAATCAAACCATCAGTCAGTCAATATTTTGAAACGGTTAGGCCCTATCATAAAAAAATTATCAAAGGAAATCAAGATAACGTTGACAAAAACATAGAATGTTGAGATAAAACTAGGTGGTTGGTCGTTCATTTATAGTTTATTTAGTCAAGTTTAGTTATTCCTGATTTTAAATAATTAATAGTTAGTTACATTCATATAAGAAAAATTCTAATTTAACTAACCATAAACTTACTTGAATATGTGTTTTAAAGGTTCAGTGTTTTTTTTAATAGTGAAGTTACTATGTATAAGGATAATGTTAGCAATAGGCGTTTTGTCTACACCTTGAATCAGCATTTGAGTTAAAAAATTAAATTTCCGACAAATAATTAATTCTAGTAGCTTTATGGTCTATAAAGTTATAAGAACGTTTTGAATTGTGAAAAGGATTGGACGTAAAACACAAACAGTAATCGGTGTAACCCTTCTGCGGAAGTTGCACCAAAATTGAAATAACAAACTGTTTAAACCCTAATCATAATAACCTAATATCAATATCCCGAACTTCATACTTACTTACTTGGTACTTAGAGGGTCATCCAGATTGGCCGCAAGCAGCGTTGGATCCATCAAATTGCTGCTTCCAGGGGATGCAGCTGGTTGGTTCGTGATGGTTAGGTTAGGTTAAGTTTGTCTTTTCTGGGTTAGGGTTGTCTTGGGCATTGACAAAACTCGTAAAATTCATTTAAATTGTAAAAAGATTGTTGCATTAGAAACTTTTTTAGTTCACTCTTAAACTTTAACATTTTATTCTCTAATCTAATATAAGCGGGTAATCTTTGAAAAATTTTTTGACCTGAGTACAATGGTTTTTTCTCAAAAAGGGTCAACTTATGTTGAATAGCAAAAGTGTCCTTAAATCTAGTGTTATATCTATGGAGTTGAATTTGAGGTTCAAGACTGTTCGACTTAATACAACAAGCTATTTCAAAAACATATAAACTAGGCACTGTCAGAACACCCAGGGTTTGGAAATATTCCCGACAAGATGTTCGAGGGTGAAGCCTGAAGATGCATCTGAGCGCCTTTTTTTGCCGGATCAAAATTCGCGACAAGTTTGTTTCTGATGCTCCCCAGAGAACAATGGAGTCCACTATTTAAATACCCACTAAATTCTGTTGCTGAAATGTTGCCAGTGTAACATCGATAGATATAGGACTCAAGCAAGCAGTGGTAATATCAAAATTGAACTCGGCCTTTGATATGCCTTGGCCTGCCTATATTACGAAGTGATCAATTTACCTGGTCCACTTTTCTATAAACGAAAATTATTGATTAATTAATTAATTTACTTATTTTAATAAACTAAGACTGATCCAACTTACCATTGTGACAATTTTTTAATATTTTGTACTTTAAAACCTTAAAATTTGCCACCTGAATTGAAAATGTATGACAGTTATGTGCATCAAAACATAAATCCTCAATATATTTAAGTGAAATTACAAAAACCGTTTAAAGTTTATACAAATTTAACTATATAAGATATTATTTGAAGAGGTTATGTTTACAAACTTCACAGCAACCCAGTCTCAACTCAAGCGCGTTTGCCACTAATGCAAATCGTGCAAGTTGTTTCGCGAAATACCGTACTGCGTAATTAATATTGTGTTTAAAGCGATTGACAGAAAATAAATACTTAGATGTTTACATAAAAGCACCCAATTTATAAATTAATTTAATCAATTTTAACTAAGTGCTTTTATGAAAACATCTGTGTATTTATTTTATGTGAATCGCTTTAATATGAATCACTGATACAGTTTTTCGCGAAACACCTTGCACTAGTGGCAAACGCCCTTCAGACGGAAGCGACGCAAATTGCGCCAACCCAATGGTAAGTAATGCCAACCGTAATCAATACATGCCATAATCAAGCATCAAGGCATCGAGGAGATAAATTCAAGGAGGCACGTTTTATTAGCGACGATTTATGAACCGTCGCATGCCGTCGCGTCGCCAACAACCGAAAACGCCTGATGGAGTCCGTGCGTTGTCAATACATCATGCATTGTCAATGTGCGCATTCAGGCTCACTCAATGGTGAGTCGGTGAGTTGATCTACCAACCAATAATTAGTGAACAGTAGTGGCGGATTTATCATTGTAGGTGACCGGTTTTCATTAACCAAAAAAATTTACGGCAGATTCGGTAGATAACCGGACATCGTTGATTGTCAAGATGCTAGTGGCGGATCCAGAGCATGAGTTCGGGGGGATTACGAGGGTAACCTTTAGGGGGTCCGGGGGCCCTCCCCCGGAAAATTGGTGGAAATTTGAACTGAAAACTCGTCTTTTTAGGCAATCTAGGGTCAAAAACATGCTCAATTTTCAATTTGAAACAACAGTTTTTAATTGGATTAGTTTATTACAGTATACTTGTTTAGGTCATTAGGGAAATAAAAAGACTTGTCTAGGGGTTCAAGCCTTAAATTTATTATTTACAATACTTTCTCCAGAAAACTTAAATAAAAAAAATAATAAGTCCTAAGTCGAGCCTTCTTTTTCAAGTTTTTCCTCCCATAGCATAACGCTCGATTATATTATCAACATTCACCTCAATATCACCATGTATGTATAAAAACATAATCCGTTCGACCTCTTTTCAACCATTCTTGTCCGTTGCCACGATTTATCTAGCTTTACATTTGCCTTTTATCAGCGATCGGCAAGTACTCGCGATCGTTTTTCACTTCCGATCACGAGTTCCGCAAAGCTACATCGGCCATTTATCCGCGATCGGCTGATACCAAGGCCCCACTGAAGTGGTGTGGCCTTGCTGATACGCGCTATCGTATTTCGCGTCCGTTCACGAATTCCATAAAATTGTTTTCACCCGCGACTAACAAATACTTGCGATCGTTATCGCGGTCGATCGCGAGTTTTGCAAAACTACGTTTTCCATTTTTATTCGCGATCGGCTAATACGCGCGATAATTTTTGCGGCCGATTGCGAGTTTTTCAATGATGGATTTGCCGTTTATTCGCGATCGGCAAAATACGCGCGAACTTTTTTTGCGGCGGATCGCAAGTTTCGTGAAGCTACACACTTGTTGCGATCGCTAAAACGATCCCGCTAAAATTTCCTGAATCCCACTCGAAAATTGGGAATTTCATTTTCCCAAAAAAATTCTGATTTTTCCCTCGATCCCGGGGGGGGGGGAATTGCCCCCTTTGCCCCCCCTGGATCCGCCACTGCAAGATGCGGTGGATTTGCCTATCGAGTATCGAGGACTATGGTAACCGGACGGTCACCAAATGAGTGAGTGTATTTTTTAAAGAGCGGAGTCCGACTTCCTCTGACGTCGCTTCCAACGACGGAAATTGCCTACTCGATTCGAAAGAATCTAATATGTTGACTGGATGCATTTTATTGTCAGAGCAGTTGTGAAAGTTGGTGCAAAGGTTTGCTTATAAAATTATTTTTTATTATTTCAAAATTATAGCAATAGCGGTCGTTTATTTTAATTTCTCGAATATATATACAACAAAATAAATTAGAATAACCGAGGCTGTTATTATAATACACTCCACTTTCTCTCATTTTAAAATTTGTATTTTGAGAAAAGTTCAAATGATAGATGAAACTTAGAACACATGTTCTGAGTCTACTATCTCTTCAACAATATCACCTAATTTATATTTATCCAGTTTTAAGAACTTTGTAACAACGATAATAACTTATATTTGTTTGTGCGGTTATGTATATTTTCCTATGGCGCCGTCCACAAATTACGTAATTGCTTTTTGCCCATTTTTTGACCCCCCTACCAACAATCATCCTACCGTCATAACCCGCCTGACCCCTCCACCATTAAAAAATTACATTACAGGGTACAAACTCCTAAAATAATATGATGGTCTTTGGGAAAGTCTTATTATATTAGGTTTCTTTTATTGGGTTGTTAAAACCATAAAATTCAGTTACCCATTTTGGGCTAATGTGATGATAATCAGCGCTTGAAATCAGAACTTGTTGAACTTTTAACACTACATTTACTGCAGTGATGGCCGCTGACGCTACCTGTAATTATTCTAAAAATATTGATGATTAAAATCTGCATTTACTGTAGCTCCGTTTTGACCTAAAGCAAAAAATCAACATTTTAAGGAATATTGTAAAAATAAAGTATGGTTTCTAATGAATTTTCTAAACAACTGTTAAACTTAAGGCCTAATTTCACGAAAAAAATATATTGAAGGTTTTGAATTTTCCTATCTAAATAAGTTTAAAACAAAATTTGAAAAATTACGTAATCTCAGCGTCTACCCCCCAAGCGCAGCATCCTACCGTCATTTCCATTCTGGATCCCCTCCTATCTTCCGATTATGTAATTACTTGATACTTTATGTCTTTTCCATTCCTTCCACCATGCGAAGTTATTATTATTACTCTATGACCATGCGTCGTACGACGACTTTGGGAGCGTCAACGCGTCAACTTTCCCTCTTCTGTGGAGGGCAAGGAGCGAGAACCCATGAATTCATACATAATATGTAATTTATAAACGGCCTCGGTTGCCCCTTGATAATTTAGAAACTTGTCTGGATTGTAGAAGAAACCTTTTCAGACGAGTCTTAACTATTTTCAAATATGGAGAATTTTTTATTAACGGTGGTTATTGAGGTAGAAAGCTCAGACTATAATATTATGGTGAATACTGAATACAAATCGTACACAATTATTTCCCCAGTCCGAATCTTGCTGAAAAAAGGGAAAATCCGTTAGCACGGTACTTAATAGTTTTTTTTACAGTATTTTACTTGAGACTTCGTACCGAACCAGTGCGTAGAAAAACAATGAATTGGAGAATTTAAATCTCCAAATAACTACATTTGTTATTTTTATCTATTAATTTTGTCATATATTATTACATAAATAAATTAATAATTAATATTTGTTTAAAAAAATGTAATTACCGTTTCAACTTTTGAATTAAAAATTTATACATTGCTTAGAGTACCGCATCATAGTGTGAGGGGGTCTACGGCAGCGAGACAAAAGAATGGAGGGGGTCATTAGTTACGTTATTTATAAGTGGCCGGAAACTGTTAGTCACATTATTTAATATACTTTATATGATTATGACAAATATATGATATGTGCATAACAAATCATTATATTTTATAAAAGCTCCAGACGAATGACGTCATTGTATTGATCGTGGAATTAGGATGAACCAATAAAGTCGGAATAAAAAGCCAGCTCTGTGTCGCCATTTTGTTGTAGGTGTAAACGCAGAAAGGCTCGGATATTTTCATTAATCTGCTTAGATCCGACCCTTATATCTACAAAACAGTTATATTTATTTGATTTCAAGCTTGCCCATTTGAACGGACCAAGGTAAGTTCTGATAGAAACTGGTATTTATTTGTCTTAGCTCTTTGAAAGCTCGCTTGTTGAACCAGCAAGTTTTTCCTTTCCGTTCTTTGTCAGTCTTCTGCTTCTTCTGTTTTGCACACTACATGTTTGTATTTATACATATTCTTCATTTTATGTTTAAAAACATGTCCTTATATAAACGCGATACATACTAGTAAGCATTAGGAACCGCCCGATGACCATATTTCAATTAATTAAGAACTCCATACATACAACATCCCGTTCCTGATTTTTCTTGTGACCAGCAGCACGTCCTCTGGATCCTCCCGTTTGACGGCTAATATTGAAACCTTACTGCCTTGGATGATTTTAAGAATTCATTTGTCAATATAGCTCAATAACTGTGTAATGTAGTCATATTCTATTGTGTAATGAGCAGTACAGTGGTTCTTGAGAAGCTCAAACTGCAGCCTCTTGTCAAAAGCATTTGAGCCTAGGCCTAAATTTTTCAATTCAAATTTAACGGTCGGTAGACTTAATCTTGTCACTGATTGACTTCTAAAATCAACCTAATGATTAAGGAAAGCCCTCTTCTTGTTTTCTCAGTTTTTTTCCAACAATTTTTAGCCTAGGTTTTTATCTGTAAAATCTTGAGGACAAGAGGACCAAGGTAAAGGCAAAGGCTTGTAAGGGCTAGGCTTATGAAGGTATTGTAAATTTACAAATTTAATAATGTAAGCGCGTGATTACAAGGCTTTAATTACAGCCGCATGGTGGTCACATCTTACAGTTAGCTCCGGACAGATGTGTCGTCAAAAAACATTGTTTCTTTTGTGAAAAGGCAGAACTGCCACTTAGATGATAGTTGATAATGAGAGCTGCGAGCAGCATGTTATACTGAAATATTCACCTTGGTTGTATGTGAGAAAACTGCTGGTTTCTGATTTGTTAGATGTAAAACCTGTGATGATATGAACTGTCAGCTGTTGATGAGATCACCTTGCGACTGTCAAGAAGTGATGTTTTTATTTTATAAACAATCTCCTGTGTTTTTTTTTATTTCAACCTTAATTGATGTAGGCTTAAGTTAAACATTCTTTATGACGTAGGCCTACATTTAGGCTTATCATGCCTGCATTCATTTAAGACTTAGGCACCGGTATTGTAAGCACGCCTATCTTATTCCAGTGTATCGGCACATTTTTTTCTCCAAAACAGAGTAGCCTTGATTTATATTATTTATTAATGAAATTATTTGTTACGGGGTGGTATTATATTTGTATTTAACATTAAGTTATTTGGATTTTACCCACCTTTGTGAAAAATCCTGTATGCAGCTTCTGAACTTAAAAATGCATAATCACAGACACAGGAAGTATTAAAGGAAATAGAGAAGGCAATAACGACTGATAAACCCTCCTCCTCCTTCCATTGCTGATAGGTAAGATAAGGTATCATCTGACTGGTCAGTTGCGGTGTGTTGATTGGAGATGCTATGTAGTCGAACAATTAACTTAGTCTGAATAATTGAAAATCCTGCGGAAGCGGATTGTTTTTTGGTTATCTGCTAATGTAGATTGTGACAGCAGGGTCCTGATTTGTTTTTTATGTTAATAAGTGTGTGACTCTTTCATGTCTTGTGATTTTGTATGTGTTGACTATGGAGTCTGCATACACAGGATTTATTTACGAAAGATGGGTGTAGTCCAAACTATGTAAAATAGGCCTAAACCTCGGTTCATTGAGACATTTCTCAGATTAACTCTGGATTTTAGGAACATTTGATTGATATTTAAGATAGAATACAGTACCCCTGGATAATTATTTTAAAAATAAAAAAAAATTTTAAATGTGATTTTAGAACAGAGTTGAGTAGAAAGAGTGTCGCCTTAACAAAAAATTTCACGGGTTAGTTTGTTACCGTCCTTTGTTGTCTTTATAGCCTAATTACGGTTTAAAAGATTGGTTTGAACTATTATTCAATTTTCTAAATGAGTGGCAGTTAAACTAACATGTTGCATGATCTTGATACACTGGTAGCAGCACATGTTATAGGCCTAGCAGAGACTAGGTTCGCAAACGCTATTTGGGCATATTTAAAGTGACCTCGAATTATCAGGATTTTTTGCCATCCGGATCGATCTTTACGACATTATTCCAGATAACTCGAGGTGTAGTGTTTTCTCGGCAGGGACTATGTTAAACTCTTAAAAATTGTTAATAGAACAATTCATTTAGGGTAGGGAAAGCCTATGTATGTAGTTAAAGAAACAAGAACATAAAAATGGTTCAAAAATCAAAATTCATTTTTTATTTTGGTTGATAGTTTTTTTTGGGGCTGTGTACCTAGGCTCAAATCACCAACAGTTAAGGTGGTAATTCATTTTGAAACACCAGTTAGCCTTAGTATATGGACAAAATCATTTTTATAAATAATATAATGTAATTTTATTGTTGTGACCACAAAATAAGGCAGGCGGCAAAAACTTCCAACTTATCGTCTCTGTTAAAACTCAGCTGTAATTACCAAATGAAATGTCTTAGAAATCAATTTTAATGTAATAATAAATAATAACTTTATTCACCATTGTTACAATGTTACATCTGAATCATAATTATTAATGAATAAATATAAATATATATTTTTTCTTAAATTAAAACAGAAATTTAATAAAAATTTAATGTATCAGGGCCTTTTACTTGTAAATGTTTGTTTAATTTAATGCACGATCATAAAGGTAGTTCATGAATCTCCCAAACAAATACCAAACACTGATTTCATAAGCTCACTCTACTCAACTGCTTTAATTCGTGATAAAGTATAGTGGATAGTGGAAGAAGCAGCATTAAGTTACCGAAGATTTGTTTTGAGGTCCCTAATCCCCAAAAACACCATTTGTTCAGTTTTGTATTTATGTATGTGCCCTTAGGCAATATATATCTCATAACATTCTGATCTGACTTAAATTTGGAATGATAAACCTGTAAAATGACATTCATTCATGAAGTTATGTTCAAAAACCTAAAAGAAAGTGTAGGAAGAAGGTCAGGCCCTTCTTTCAACAAGGGCCGTTTTCGTTGGAGAACTCTTGTAACTATCACATCGCGACTAGGCACTGCTCGTATGAGGTTTGCGTTGTTCCGTTTTGGTTGGAGCTACTGTCGCTAGAATCACAGTGGCTGCAGTCGCTACACCTCTCTGGGGACAAGTTTAGCGATTCCAATCCCTGTGATTTTATGCACAGACGTGTAAGCTGTGGCATATAGGTTCTTTGTGCCATTCTTTAGTAAAATTATGGCAGGATAAAATCTGTCCTGAGATTCTGTTTTTCGGCTGATGAAGACAATAAGAAGGTTAACAACCCAATTTTGTATGGCAGTAAAAAACCTTTATACAAAGATCAACACATTATTTAAAGACATAATATATTAATGGAAAAGTGTGGCTCAATGTAAAAATAAATTTATTTGCTATCAATGCTGAAAAAGTCTTTAGTAACATGCTACCTGTCACATTATGGCATGTAGCCAACTTCATACTTATGAGTGTAAGAAAAACACAATGTTTAGGCCTAAAGCTTATACAAACAGGTATATTTACTATTTACTAGTTATGGTTTAATATTTATCCGTACTATTTGTTATTCAAGGATGTTTATTAGAAAACTCATCAAGCAATATTTAATAACTTAAGTTTAAATTTTAGCCAAGATGTAAATAAAATTACTATGCCTACTTGTTACCTTCAGTTTTAAAGATCATTTGTCAGTTAAATTAACACACATGTGGGCGATTCTCTGGGAAGTAAAACTGACATGGTGTTTTTTAAAATAATGTTTTAGTACATAAAATGGTTGTATTTTGTTAGTAAAATTTATAAATTTAATGATCATGGTAAAAACAAGATTATTTTTCCATGTCATAGTGAAATAATATCGAACAATCTTGTAAACACCACTCACTAAGAAACATTGCTCTAATTTAAATATAATTTGTTTGGTCATGTAGGAATAGTTGAATAAAATAATTTTAGTACATTATTGCCTTGTCTTAGAATAACACGCCAATTACATCAAATGCATGTTTTAAGTCATTAAAGTCACTTAAAACAACAGATTTCGTAACACACCTCACTGTATCTCATGTGTCAAAAAAGCCATCAATTTTCTTTCTGCTGACTTGAAAAATGGCATTATTATCATTAGAGTTATTGTGCTAAGCTACTTTGTGAAGGATTATCAAAATTAAGTGTGACTGTATCTTTATCTTAAATACATGTTGTTTTAAAATACTTTCAAATCTGTCCCGTGCATCACGTGATGCACAAGACTTGGGTAAAAAAGGCTGATAACTGCAGATACACAAAGTTGATCTTACCATATTTATCAATCCATGGAGTGTATTTAGAATACATTATTCTAATTATAATTTTAAAAAAAGTAAAACATTTTTATTAGAAAAATGTATGGCTGTTATTGTATCTAGGCAAACTACAGGTTATGTTAATAATTTATTAACTTTAATTAATCAATTAATTAACTTAGTGATGATAACTAATTAAATAATTAAGATCACTTTCTTAGAGAAATTCAGCATTTTCAGTGAATCCAGTGCAGAACGACCACATTTTTGGTAATAAGTTGTCTGATTTATACTACGCAAAAATTAATTTTGTGTCAAAAAAATAGAATCTGCACTATAGAGTAAACTTCACCTGCATGAAGAAAAAGTAGTAATTATTATTTTTGTATTATTTACAATGCAATAGAGTGTCAGAGTGTCCCGTGCATCACATGAAGAATCGCCCATTATTTATTTCTTTAACCTGTTAGATCCCACGGGCGCGCCGATGCGACTGCAGCCTCTGATGGTGCTTAAGGGAGTTATACTCACCTAGTTCAATGATTTGCCACCAGGCTGCGCTAGAGCCGTAGGCTTTATGAGTCAAACGAGCGTCCGTCCGACTGTGTGTACGTGGCCGAGGGGTCTGAAGCATTGACTGACGAGTTAAAGTCGCAGACCTTCGGAGCGTCGCGGGTTCGAATCCCGCT
This sequence comes from Flexamia atlantica, assembly GCA_035578135.1. Lineage (NCBI taxonomy): Eukaryota > Metazoa > Arthropoda > Insecta > Hemiptera > Cicadellidae > Flexamia > Flexamia atlantica. The sequence continues at coordinate 6,264,192 of JAQJVK010000012.1, read as the reverse complement.
CATGCGCAATCCCTATTAGGCTTGCAAATGTGTGGTGTAGTTGGAGGGAGGGACCACCTAAAATAAAAGGTGACTGGCTTGGGTGGAAGTTGACGGCATTTGTACGTTTAATAGGGATTGCAGTGAACACCAGTTTTGCTTCTTTTTACCCTTGTATAGAGGAGGAGGACACGTATTTATTTTTTATTATTTAATTCAGCTTATGGTCATTACATATGGACAATCAGAAAGGTCATAATCAAAAAATTAGAGCAAATACAGACAAAATAAAAAAATTTCAATTAAAACTTGAGAAATAAAATAAAAACTTGGGAGTCAATGGGTTAATTTACTTGTGAAAACCTTATAAACCCTTTTGACATGTTAATTTTTTATTTAGTGTATATTAAGTAATTCTAGATCACTACCGAATATTAATTTAAAGAAATGGCAAAACAAGCAACCATAAACTTTGTACCGTGGATCACATCATGTGCATCACAATGTATCAATCAATCAATCAATCAATATATCTTTATTCATAAAGGCAAAATAAAATATGCACAGAATGGCTTTAAATACATATGTACAAAAGAGGTTTAGTATATTTATGAGTAAATTATTTTCAATTCTAGCATAACAGAGTAGATATAAATATAAATGATTCACATAAAAAACTAATCCACATTATACAATTAAAAATCTTAAAATATTGTTTAACATTTCAGAACATGAATCTTTTAAACAAAAAAAATTCAGTTGAAAACATTTTAAATAGTTAAATGAAGATTTTTAAATGAATGATTTGTTACATAAATCACAGGAAAAAAATTTAATTTGTCTTACCTTGTAGGAAAAAACTCAGCACTTTATCTGAGTCCCGTGCTTCACGGTCACATTTCTAGTGATAACTTAGGCATATTACATGGAAATTAATTTGTATTTAAATGGATAGAGTCTGCAGGATGAAATGCACTACACCTGCATGAAGAAAAAACTACTAATTAATATTTTGTACTATTTACTAGTGTATAAAGTGTCTGAATATCCTGTATGTCACGAAGAGAATCGCCCATATCCAGAAAACAATTCATATACAAATAACAAAATACAATTCAAATTATTAACATTTAAATACAGTTCATCTCTGATTACCTGGACCTTATCCGGATGCCGTATTAACCGGATTGGCCCATCCGAATTAAAATATTAAAATAACTCATTTCACAACACAACTCATCGACCAAACACTAAAACAACCAAATGGAATAACTGTGATCTAGCGACGAAATTTGATGAGTGTGAAGGCGGGGTCCTGTAATTGTGGCCTAGTCTAAATGGTCCCATTTGATTCATCGCCCTGTTTCGAGTGTCTGGCATCATTAGTTGCTCTTGGTGGCCGAAATTGATTGTGCGGAAGACACCATGTAGCTACCGTGGCCCTTCAGGTACTGTATCTGCCCACCTAGTTTAAAAATCTTCATCAGTGACAATGTTTCACGAAAAGTGGCCGGCCACCAGTATGGGTCTGAGTGACCCAGTGTAAAGTGCACGACCCTTAAAAATCAATGAATGCCAACGTATCCTCAAGTTTTTTTTGGGTTATAGAAAATAAACATATTACACAATACATAAGCACATACCGAAACAAAACAACTACAGTGGACTCAATAACTTGAAGAACCTTAACAGCTCAAAATCCTCGATAAATCAAATTATTTTCGATCCTCTATAAAAATCTTGTCTAAGTTGAAAAACCATAAAACCATATGTAACTGAACATTTTTTTGGTCATACTTAACCTCTGTAAGTCATAGCAACATAAAAATTACTTATATAGCCTAAAGCTCTAATTTAAATAGATAAATAGAATTAGTTATTCACTTTACCTCTACAACAAATCTTTAAGTTTGCACTAACAGATCTCTATAAGTTGAAACCTGGGCAAAAGTCGCAAAATGTCAAATGAGTATGTCCAGTCCTTAATCACAATTTTTTGCCTTATAACTCAAATTTTCATTTGGTTTTCCTCCATATCGAATTTTGGTCAAATTACAGATCATCTCATCTTATACTGACCTCATATTACAAGGATCGGCCTTTCCATGAAATAAAAGTATTAAAATCACAGTAAAAACAAGATTCAGTGAGTTATAAGTGGGAAAAATCTACTATATATTTGTCAAATACCACTCAGTGGAAACATTGCACAGCCCAAACTACTTGACCTAGAACCTTGAAACTTTGCATGGATGTTCCTCTTAGGGCGTAGGCATCCGCTAAGAACGTATTTTACAAAATTCGTAGTATAAAGGGGTTTTTGGCGAGGCCGAAGTTTTCAAATTTTCCCATTTAAAAGTATGTTGGACGATTTTTGTTTACATTTTTAATGTTCTTAAAACTATCAGCTGGAAGTTAGCTTCGGAAATGTATACGTTGATACAGATGATAATAAATTGATTTCTTTGATCATGGCTGCATTGATTTTTGTTGATTTGTTTCAAGGCATAATTATGTACTATATAAAAGAGTTAAGTGACACCATCTATATTTCGGTAGCGGGAGTTATCGTTTTTCCTGGAGGCGTTCCTAATAATTTTTTATTACATCTATGCCTGTCCGATGATTTGGTGTTTCGTATAGTTCGACGTACGCAGATTTAAACGTGAAGAGCATACTGCCTTTTGTGGCTGAGTCTTGAGACTAAATCCCGGTAAGATGAAAGAGAAAAGAACACTGATTTTTCAGTCACAAACAGAATGTGCTGAAATGATATGATTCTTTGATCTATTTATGTAAAAATTTATAAATTATACAAATCCCTGATTGTAAGTTATATTTATACTATCTTTTCTACTATATTTTTGTCTAATACCACTGACCTATCATTGTACAGCCAAAACGACTTAACCTAGAACCTTGAAAATTTGCATGGACGTTCCTTACAGAGTGTTGGCATTCACCAAGAACGGATTTTTTTTTAATTCGAGGTTTTTAGAGGTTTTTGGTGGAGCTGAAGCTTTGAAAATGCCCCATGTTAATGTAATGGATGATCTTTTGTTTAAATTGCAAATTTTATTAAATCAAGCATATTAGCTTCACAAACGGATACGTTGTTACAGCCGATTTATAATTTGATTCCTTTTATCATGGTTTTATGGTTGTTTTGATGATTTTGTTAGGTTATTCGTACTATATAAAAGTTACATTTGGTTAAGTTTCGTACCTTATACGTTTAATCAAAAGCTCATTACATGGTACCATCTTTTTAGGCAGCGGGAGCTATAGTTATTTCCTTAGGCCGGCCTTTATGTTTTTAATTACAATCATGCCAGTTACAATAATTTGGCAAATACCTTTTTCATCTAATTCGACGGTGTCCCGGCTTTTCACGGAAAAGTAAATGCTGCAATCAGTGGTTGATCTTAAATTATTACTACCCGCCCATATTTTAGGTTAAAAACGAAGTGAATCGAGTTTGAAATACTGCCCACGGATAGCACCATAACTGTTTCGAACATTCAGCCCTTTACTGTACTTAATTGATGCCATACTAGGCAATCTAGGGACGTATTGGTAAATCTACAAAGAAGTACCATAGAGTAGTACCTTAAAATCGACACATTTGGTGTTAAAATCGGTCCGGCCGTTTTCGATTTATAACGGTGAAAAGAAAACCTTCACTGTCTACTGTGGTATCCTACATCCTACTGTGGTATCTATATTTTATCCTACATTCCGCCATAAAACAAACATATCTCTACATGACATATTCCTTGATATAAATATTTTCTAATCAGTCCTCTAGATTCTTCATATCAAGGTTAGACGATAATTTTTATCGTGAGCGAAGCCACGGGTTCTGCTAGTGTCTTATGAAAGTTATTTGAAATTGCAATTCAGCACTAGTAGTAGGCCCTACGTATACGGTTTTTTTTTAAATGTTGAGGTGCTACAATGAATGGTACAGGTAATTGTACCATTCATTGTAGGAGTAGTTTATAGTTTTTATGTTACAATACAATCCCGATAATTCGAGCCTCCGTCCAGGTTGTCCGAGGTCGTTCTAAACTAAAATTGTTTTTCTAATCGGTTGAAACATAATTATAATGTGATTATCACGTATTTTGTTTAACTGAAGATAACTGTAATTTATTAGTTAGTTAAGTTAGTGACTAGTCCAAATATTTGGCGGACAATTTGCTTCATGAGGCCTTATGAGAATGATGTAGAAACGAGTAATGCCGATCTCACCAGCATACTAACACAGGGGTGGATTTACATATGGGCTTAATGGGCTATGTAGCCTTCTGTAGCGGGGCGGAACTGGTAATAACGGGCAAAAGGGCCACAACGGGGTCAAAAAGTATGCGCGCGAGTAAAAAAAAAAAGGTCACCACTTTTGCTGAGCCGGAAATCCCGCCGCCCGGCCCTGGCCAAACCCCCTACTCCCCCCGTGTAGTCCAGGGGCGCCAAATTTACAAATCCGCCTCTGTACTAACACATTTGTATTAGCCTAGCTTCACCCTTGCTCGACAGTAGTGAACTACCGTTATGAACAAACGTTCATATGAATGGAAGTGGTCATTACATGACAAATGACGATTTTCCTTGCTGAAGTGTTATATTTAAATATTGGTACTGTACAGGATCATCAACAAAAGGTGTCCGTGATTACAAAGCTTAATGAAAAAGGCCCCATAAACAGTCAAATATTCAGAGATGCATTAAAATAATATGTAGAAACTAGTAAACTTTTGGTTTGGTATAAACATACATAATTTATTTTTGTGAGCTCCCCTAGTGGCACAAAAGATGTTTAAACAATATTCAACCTCCTGCCATGTTCACTGAATCATTTCAGGAGTCACAGTTGCAGTAGCCGCAAAGATTTTTTCTCGCTGGTGTTTCGATTGCAGAATAGAAATTCCGCAACCAATTATTTATTTGCTCTAAGAATAGAACAAACAATATTCATGGTAACCCCATGAAAAGTCAATTTTTTGTGTGTGAAAAAGTTGTAAATTATAGGGCATTTTTTTTATCAAGCTTTAAAATCACGGACACCTATTACCATGACCCTGTATTTAAATAATGTTTTGACTAGAACTTTTTTACCATCTACATCCTGTATACATTGTTAAAGTACTCTATTGTTCGATATATTATGCTTACTATTGTGGTCTTGTAACACTCTAACCTCCAAATATGTGCAACCTCTGTATTTTCTGAGGCAGCCTCGGTCCCGAAAACCTAGACAAGCGGGAGTATCTGTATTAAAGCGTTGAAAATACAAACTTTTTGAAATTTTTAATTGGTACAGATTAGAATACATTCATCCTCCATAACAGAATAAACCAGTTAATTATGTTATGTAACAATCATAATTTTTAGTTAAATTACAGGCCTTAACAACTTGTTAGTTATATACTTCAAGATTTGAAGTTGAAGTTGAAAATTCAAATAAAGTGAAAGTTATGTTAAATTATGTAAAAATTACCTTCAGACTGACAGTACACAATTGGATCAATAAAAAAAAAGTCTCACATTTATTGTGCTTATCTTTAGGGATAGTGGAACTTACTCTGAAGTTTTTATACTTATTCATGGGATGTTCCACTAGTTACATAATAGTGGAATTATTTAGACATTTTTGAAATTTAAGAAAATTTCTGTTTAAGCAATTTTAAACAGTTTATTTTCAGTGTGATTTCTTCAAATTAGGCAATCATATTTCAATTATTCAACTGTATCAATTCAATCCCAATATTTTCTTCTTTGAGTGTCTCCTATTTGTTGTTACTTGTATTTGATTGAACACTTATCAGAACAATTAAAACCATAAGTAAGTATAGCAGCCAGCCAATGATGTAAGAGGTCTTATCTTATTGTACAGCTGATAACTTGTAATTATTTACAATAATAATGAAACCTTAAATCGCTATTGGTTTTATGAAACAGAATTTTCAAATTTAAATTGGAACTTTAAGAAGGTTTGATTTATTTTAACGTAAACAGCAGTCTGTTAGAAGAGAACAGAGGATTTCCGTGTTTTTGGTAGGGATCTAAGCAATGGTCAGTGACAGAAAGGCCAGTTGAAATGAGTAGGGTTGGATTTCATTTTTTGGGAGGTGAAGCACGTATTCTGTTTTAGAATATAAATATCTCATTAAAGTTCATCAGCTTTGACATCATCATCTTCTTATGAATAACTCCAAAATTATGATTAAATCTCAATAATCAGCGGTAAATGATGAATGATTTAGAATTAAATCAATGCTGGGGTGTCCACCGGCCCTCCAAATCTTCAAGTCAATCTCCAAGTCCTCCAAAGGACCTTTTGAGAAGAGGTCCTCCAAGTCTCCTTAAAAGTCCTTTGGACCTAGCAGTCCTCCAATGTTTTACAATTTATTAAAAAAAATTACTAAAAAATATTTTCATTAGGCTATTTGGGATGCTTAAATGTACCGTGAATGTTCTAATGTAAAACACAAATTTTGGTGCCAACTTCACGAGAGAGATCTTGAGGGATATCATTTGAAAATCAGATTATGACTAAATTGTTTTAGATAGTTGTTTTTTATTGATTTACAGCGATATTTTTCACATACTATACCACCCCAAGAATTGTAGGGTCCTCAAAAATTGTGTGTAGTCTGCAAAGGCTCTTCAGAAGTCCTCTGTTTATTGCCATGGAGTGATAGACACCCTGAATGGCGAAAAGTATATATTATTTGGCACCCGTATTACTATGATTATCATTTTTTTCATAATATAAATAAAAAAATTTATATTACATTCCACCCCCCTTCCCCCCAGGGAACTTTCCTGCACCAATTGTTGTCTTTCTGCGACACAGTCACACACACTGTTGTCCATGTTCTGCTATGTGAGATTTGGAAATACCAGCAGTAAAATAAAAGTTGAAATATATATTTTACTTGCATATCTTTATTATAAAAAGTTATTTTTTGTTTCTTTTCTTTATTTTATTTGTTGGATTGGGTTAGAAGGGTTCTTGCTACAACACACTTCCAATTATATTGTGCCCAACACAAATAAAGTGGCCAAAGAGAAAAAAAGCTATGAACTACCTCATGAAAAGCTATGAGTGGCCTCACTCGTTGAGTAAAATGTGTTGCGTCCTCCCCGATCTATAAACCAGGGTTTTAGGTAGGAGACAACTCGTCAATTTCAATCCATTTGGATGTGTTTCCTTTTTGAGTAGATAATTCGATGGGAAAACAGTTCAAACTGAACTTTGCGCTATTTAACCCTAATCCTTATAGGATAAGAAAGTAAACAGGCCTGTACTATTCTGCAAGTTAAAAGAAAAATATTGGCAACATTTTACAACAAATCTTTTTTTTTACAGGATAAAGGTTCGTTCTACGGGTCTGTTTCTTCTAAATGGTTCCCTGCAGACAGCATGTCTACACTGTCGGGGCTTGCATCGAAAGGGGAGAAAGGAAAGTCAAAATTTCAATCACTAGACATAAATAATTTGTACAGGGCAAGCAGGGTAAGTATTTTCCCATCTAATAATTTTATGAGCTTAACAGAATATCAACCTTTTGTAAACCAAAGTTTTAATGATTTTATTAATTTAGGTAACCAAGCGTTTAGAGTTTTAATGTAAAAATTGAAATTTTATGATTGAATATGAAGAGAAAAATCCTGATGAATGCCCAGGCCAACCAGTTCATCTCTAAGCATAAAATTTTGTGTACTCCTCTCTTAGTGTAGGTACTTGCTATGAAGAGATATTTTGAAATTCCTATAGGGCTCCGCCCTTCAGATAAATGTTTGTGGGATATGTACGGAGAGCACTTTTTCATGTTTAGTTTTCTTGATGGCGGATTAATTATTTGAGTTTGCATTTGACTAAATTAAACTACTAATTTAACTTCATTTGAAATATTTTATGCATTAAATCCTATATTCTAATAAAAATTCCAAAATAAATTGATAAACTACTAATAAAAATTTATTTCTACTGGGGTTATCAGCTAGTTTAATGTAAAGGCATGTATGAAGATCACAAATTACTGTACCAAATACACAAAGGTGCTATACACAACAAGATTCATATATGTGTATGGACAAGTCTTAAACAAAAATGGCATCACGCCTGACACAGTAGACATTTTATCTTCTCTAATTTGATATTGTTACACGCCCTAAAATATTCAATCCTGATAGTGTGAAACTACAGCAACCTAATTTTACACCTCAGGGAGAGTCTTTGGAAACCCACCAACACAAGAGCACATCATCCCGTCGCCATGGCATGCAAACTTTGGGGAAGGTACCTTCAGCCCGTCGCCCTCCAGCTAATTTGCCTAGCCTAAAGTCCGAGTACAGCGGTAACGATCCAGCAGTCAGTCTAGTGCCCAGCGGAGGAACGGGATGGGGAAGCAAGCCTGGAGAGACAGGTAACATTGAGCAGCATCCTTGCTTTGATCTCAAAGTAGGCCCTTACTCGAAACTCTGTTAGGCCCTTCACACACCAGATTGGTGTTGCGTGGTACTGTGTGGCACCTATATAATTAGCATGCTAGATGCATCAAGTGGCAGGAAGCTGCACATCTCCTAATCAGCTGATTTTACATTTAAAACCATGGTATTTGACTACTATTCTGCCACGCTACGCCACTCTGATGTGTGGAGGGCCTTAAAGTACTTCATGATTAGTTTACTTTTTGCTACCAATCATCACTTTGAGAAACAGTTATCAACTGTGCTGAATCTGCAAATTTTGAACGAAGCCTGGTGTAAGCTTTTTTTACAAATGCTGTTTAGTATTTTCAAAATTAATAATTAGTCGGTTGTACGGCGGACATCAGAATTTTGGGGAGAGTGTTGTGGTTTCTAGTCCTGTATGCCGCCAGTATCTTTCAACAATATTGTTCGTTCTTGTACTGTACCGGCCTACTCCTTGTGCTCTGAGAAGAGATGAAATAATTCTAGGTAACTGATTAAACAAAGGGTAAATTATTTTGAAGGTTTAGATAGATGCAATAACTTTTTATTCTAAGGTTTTAGAAAATGTACAAAATAAAAACAAGCTTAAGATCAGTTTAAGATCAGCTGATCAGTACAGTGAAAAGAAAACACTTTAATCACATTGCTTTGCCATTTAACACCCACTCACTGATCAACAGTCCTTGTAGGCGGGGCAAAGATAAGGCAAAAGAGGTGAAAAGGGACGCCTCTTTAAAATAGAAAATAGTGAGTCAGTGGCACAGTTGGCAGTGCACTTGGCCTCGGAACTGTTGCCATGAAGCGTCGCAGGTTCGAGACTCGAGCTTGTCACATACTTTTAGCAGTACTGTTCATCCTTGTATTGTACTGGCTCACTCCTTGCTTTTGCTTGATAACTTCCACACACAGATCAATAGTCTATGTGGGCGGGGCAAAGGCAAGGTGAAAAAGAGGCCACCAACCTCTTAAACAAAAGTGAAGTGTAATATTCTAAAAACCTTAATTATGGATTGCAAAGTGATCAACTAACTTGTGATATTGGAACAAGACTGTTTCAAAAAGAATTTTAAGTTATGAAACAACATTGTACGACCTATTCTCTTCATACACATGTTTGTATTTTGATTCAGGCCCTGCGCCGACTTCGACGGCTGTGCCGACATCTACGACAGCCACCGTGACCAGCGCGCCCTCCACCACTGCTCCTGTCACTGTCACGGCGCCCCCCGCCACTTCCACCCCTACACCCACAACCACCACCAGTCAGGTACCGTCACCACCCTTTCATACAGTGTGGTTTTTATATGGTTGCTGTCATGCAACAAAGAGTCATGTGACCCGCTGCCGACCGGCGGTTTTTTTTAATTGCTGTTTTTTGATGTGGCTATCTGTCGTACGGTTCCTCGCCACTTTTTCAGAGCATGCAAAGTTGGATTCAGCTGTATAAAATGAGTCGTGCGATCTTTCCTGAAGTGGCATGACAGCAAAAATTAACTTGTGGCACGCTGTTGCATCGTGAGAAAGCATTAATGAGGTTAAATACAACTACGAATCACACAACTTTTTTTTACAAATCAATTTTCGCATGGCAGGAGCTGCATTAAAACCGCCTCGTTTGAAAAGGGCATTAGTGCCAAGTTTTCTGTTTTAGTTGAGTTGTTTCTAGATAATAATAAAATGACTCAGGATTCCATTGTCAACCTTTTTTACACACAGTTTTAAGTCCAAAACAATTTGTTAAAATTAATCCTTGTTATCGAAAAAAGAACAGTGAATCAGTTGGAGTTAATACAAAAACACAGAACACTTCCCATTTGAAAACATTCAATCCATCACATCTCTACATTAAAATGACAAATCCCTATTTGGTTTAGGACTATTTATTTTCAACAATAACAAGTAATATTCAGTGAAATGTTTAGAGGAGAGGTGGACCTCAATAGTTTCGTTCAATAAGGCGGAGGACCTAGGAATATCGTGCAATACCTTGGTGTGAAAATACAGTATCTAACTTACTGTATTTTAATCTTTGGAAAAGTAAATGATGGCTTTTCAATGTTTGTAGGGACATGTTGGCGACAAGTCATGGAGCTCCATCACATCCAGCGGCACAGAGAACACGCCGTCGTACCTGGCGCACCAGTCGCCGTACTTCCAGCAGGAGTTCCCGTCCCTGTCCGGCGACGCCGCGCAGGGCAAGGGCGACTCGCCGCATCTGCCGGGGCCCAGCCTCCGCCCGCAGAGTGAGTGGATACTAGACACCTGTTTTTGAGTTTTTTTTTTCTAGGGGGGGATTTGGTAGTCTGGGTTTCCCCACCTTACAGGAAAATCCTGCGAGGGTACTTCAGCCATTATTTTGTCTTTTTGTGAGGCCACCAGAAAGGAAAGGAAGCTTCCCTTTGGTTATACCTTAGGCTCACAGCCTTTAGTAGATTAATACAAGGAAAGCAAAAGTAAAAAGGTATAGGTAGGTGGAATAGGTTCGACCAAGCTTAGACTGGGTGGGCAAAGGTTTACCTTTATCCAATGGATGCTGTATCAGGTCCTCAAGGGGTCAGGTGGCCCTCATATTGGCCCTCATCTTGGTTGCTGGTACACCTCTACTCACCATGCCGTCAAGGCCAGTCTCCCTTGGTGGGGAACTGAAGTTGTTCACTGAAAGACAGCTATAACACTGCCTCCAATTGTGACAACTTCCGTTACTTTACCCGTTCCGCAACCTCCGTTGCTTTATTTGTACCTAAACTAGCAACAGCCAGTTAGGATCCCACTGGGGGTTAGACACCTGTTAGCTTGTAATAATAATAATTCCTTGTGTCCTTCAGGCCAAGGTCTAGTGTCAAGAGTTTTCAGGTCCCACTAACAGCTTAACGTGCCTTCCAAAGTACGGTGGCAGTCTGAGATTAAATTGTTATATGTCGTGATCGGAAATTGAACCCAGGACTTGGGGGTGATGGCCCACTCAGTTATGACTGCCACATTAGAGCTTCTAAAAGCTACCGATTCTACGTTGATGAGGTTTTCACTAGTCACCTGCTCATTAATACTGCCAATTGACAGCAGCATGTGAATAAAATGCAATAAAAATTAATCATATGTTAGCTATGGTCAAGGAGGGTTCTGAAATCTTGTTCCATTTGAGGCAGCCTGCATCTTCAATTTGGAAGGGGGGGGGATGAATTGTAGTATCACCTTTTAGGGAACCTCTATCTTTTTTACTCAGCTTTACATTATATCCTAAATGTAAATATTTTTCATAGATCTGGTACAGTCTAGATTGTGTTGCTTGCTGTTACTAATGGCCTTTAGAACTAAGTGTAGAAGCCTGACTGTAACACAGGCCAGCATGTGTCCTGACCAAATGATAGTTTGACTCTAATTTAAATGTTAGTGGTCTACAAAGTTGGTTGTGAACGAAGGGGGAAGGGTAACGATGTGTTATGACAAGCATGAATCTCAAGAGTAGGGTTTTATAAGAATAAATATTAAACATGAGTGAATATTAGTTGCTGTATATTTATTGGTTGGTTGTGTTGCAGCGGAGGGCAGCTGGATGCAGGGAGGCAGCCGGCCTCCGGGGCCGATGGGAGCCGGGGCTGGCAGCCAGCCGGGGACTGCTCCTGCCCCGGGCCCCCACCTCTCTCAGGGTGAGTACCCACACAACAATAATAACAAACCTTAATTTCTTCTAGTGAATGCTTTTATAAGGTTATCAAAGTACTTGACTTTATTTAGAACTTTAAAATTCATTATTATTTTGCCTCATGGACTGTTTTTTATCAATATTCTAGAGTATGTAACTTTCAGTCAAGCAGTTCTTTGAAGTATTGTAAACTATGTACATATCTCAATATCATATCTTCAAAGAACTGTTTGATTTGAAGGTAAATAATTTTAAATATAACTGAAGTTTAAATTATAACTATCCAAAATTTTACCTCAATTGAATTATGAGCATTTTAATTTCAAGTATTTTTAATTTTTTAAGGGGTTTTTGGCCCCAAGGAGTCAACTTGAGCTGGTCAAAGACTGGAAAAGTCCAGTTTCTGTCCTACAACCTTTCTAAGTAAGTGCCCATGATATCATTTTTGGGCATTTTTTACAAAGTCATCTATTTATATAACCTATTCAGGTTATTTTTAATTTACCCGAGCTAAGCATGGTACCCCGATACTTGAGTTAAAATTTTTAAACATTTCCTCTTTAACTCAGCTTTAATTAATGATTCGTGATTTAAAACAAGGATTGATTCGCTAGAATACCTTACATATTCATATCATATCTAATATGTTTCATATTCATATCATATCTAAACCTTGTTGTTTGTACAATGAACATGTTTCATTCTCATTCCTTTGGTCAGCATTCTATCATTTCTACAATATCAACTGAACTACGTGCTATTGGAATTTTTATAAATATATATTCAAGTGTCTTTGAATTGAAACAAAGTAAATCGAGAGGCTGAAAATGTTCCTTTAGTCAATTTATTGTCATATAACATGCAGTGATGTTGCAGGGCTAGACGCGGGTGGAGGTCGGAGCAACTTGGGCCCTTCTGGGGCGGCCGCGGGCCCGGCAGGCCCCATGACTCCACACCACTATCGGATCTTGCCGCCGTTCGTAAGTATTATTTAAAAAAAATTTATTTTTTAATTTAAATTATTTTATAATATTTTTTTAGGTAGAATATTTGGGAGCAAGCCCAAAATTTTACTTTTTACGTCACAAAAAAGTTTGGAATAGTTATTTAAGCACAAGTCTTTGACCTTTTTTATTTTACACCCACATGTAGTCTAGAAACTGACAGCACATTCTGAAGTGAAATTGGTGACTCCATTTTAAAAGTGCCTTATCATGTTTTCTTAAAAAATGTGATCCATTCTTAGCGACCTTTCCGGATAAATTATCTTTGAACCTTTTTATTTTTCAATAAAAAAAAAGGAAATAAATAAATACTAATATTAGAATTGATTTTAAATTAGTCTTATGACAAAATTAAGTTGTACAGGAGGGTGGACCAATGTCTTGGTTTGTTTCAGATGCTAAGACACAACCACCCCCAGGGAGGTTTCCCCCCAAACTATCAGCATGGACCGCCTCGGCCGCGTATGCCCTACCCGCCTGATACCAGGTAATGTGTTTACAGAAAGCATTGGATAGTATATAATCCCTAAAAAACTCAGCCATGGATCAAAATTTTTTAATAATGGCTCTTAATTATGTTGTTTAACATTTGAAAGATTGAGTGAAAATTGAGGTGCCACCAGTGTGTCTGTAAAATTTGAGGTTCAGAAATCTTTGTCCAATTACATTATTTAAAATTGAAATACTTACTTTAAAATTAATCCCCACAAACTACTAGGCCTAATGCAAACTCACAAACCACTAAACTAAACTACTTTAGGAAATTTTTTTCACAGTTTAGGGGATATAGTAAACAAAGTTTTGTATTATTAAAAAAAGTCCACAAATAAAATGTATGTATTTTTAAATTTTTGTTTGAGACAGTTAAAATATATTTTATTCTTTTATTTTACAGGTTTATGCCACCTAATCGTGGTCCTTCAAATATTGAACCGGAAGAAATACCGAGACCAATAATCAAGGAAGAAGATCTCAAGGTTATGGATGAAATCGCCCGGGACACTGGTTGGGCAGCCCATGATGAAATTGATTATAAGTAAGTGTCATTGGCAAGGCGTGGTTACAACTAATTAAAATTTTGTTATTTTATCTCTCTTTTGGATATCATAGTTTAAAAAAAATATTAAAGTAAGTTAATTTACTTAATATTTACAGTAGTGTGTCACACTCATCTCCCAGTAACTCAATCCATCTTCATTTTTACTATGTTAGCATTAAGGACAAAATAGTTTGTAGCATATTTATGATTTGAAGTCATTAATTATATTTATTGTTTTATGTTTACACCTTTATTCAGTAAATAAAAATAAATGTGTTTAAGTATAAAACAGTACGCTATAAAAAACTTTTCTTTGTTTTTCTTCATCCCCCACATTGTATTCTGAAAAACTTGACACACCCCAAACCCAACAGGGTCAAAGCCCACCTTGAGTCAACATTGTGAGACTAATGTACCTTAAATTGATTGTATTCATAGTGGTTAACTTAAAGTATTATTAATCAGTGGAGAAGTTTGGTTTTAGTTGCTTCAGATGTGAATGGTTTAAAATGTTATTTAATGAAACAGTTTTCAAATTATACTACTATTATCATTGTTATGTCGTAACTGAAATCTTGAAAAATGTATTAATGAATTATTTTATATTTACGTTATTAGTTTTGTGATAGTTAACCAATATGTTTTTCTTTCATTGCCTGTACATATGAGGAAAAGGCATGATATATAAAAAAAAGGATTGATGAAATCAGTCAGAATAGGTGATAATTTTGAAGTTTTGAGTTGGAACTCTCAGTTGATCTTAATTACAAACTAATTTAAACATAGCCTGGATGTTTCTTTTGAAATTAACCAGTAATTTTCTTTTTTAGTCAAACATTGGCATTTAGTGATGAGGAAGGCACTCAAGATGATGATAAGGGAAAGAAGTCTTCTCAAACTGATAAAAAGGATGATAACAGAAGTTCTGGAAAAGAAATGGAAAAGGAAGAAAAAACTAACCGAGTAAGTGATAAATGGTTTTACCCAATTTAATAATGAAACCATCACAAACACAACGCACCAGGAACAAATCAATTTAAACATTTTTATAAAATAAGATGCAGTTAAGCTCATGCTACTAAGCTAGTTACTAGTTAAGCTCATGTGAAAATAGGAATTTGTAATTAAATTACAATTGTCCAGTCATCTGAGCTATTAAACAAAGCTTATGTTAGTAGTTTTCTATGATGAACACTATTTTTTCTGGATATTCTTCAATTTATCAAGTTATTTCTATGTATTTGTTGAAATACACATACACATTCTAGCTGAGAAATGAAGGAATACAGAAATAAAATCATTCTTAATCAGTGATGTTTTGTTTAGATAAATAACACGATACTTTTAAGTTTTTCAAAATATTTGTTCAGCACCGCTCTTAATTATAAGTCGATTTTTGTTAACAATTGCCTGTCACCATGCCTGTGGAGTGATCTAAAGGCAGTGACGTAGTAGTGGTTAGTCTAAAGGTAGTGGTTAGTAGTCTCACAGGCTAGCCAGGGGTGACCGCTAATGATAGAACAGGAGTTGCCCGCCTTTGGGATTGAACCAAACTCGTTTGACCCTCAGGGCCAGTGCTTTACCTCTGAGCTACCTCGGTACAGTTTGTCTGTTCTCTCTTGAGCAATGGAAATCGTTGACACATGAAGCTATTTGAACGGAGTGAAAGGCATCAGAACATCACAGCTGATCTCTGAACTCATACTAGCCTGACGTGTTTTTCCCAACAGCCATCTATGTATATTTGTACTATGATTTGTAAACAAACATGGTTGAAATTTGTTAAAATTAATTTTTACATTGGTTATTATCCCTTATAATTGAGAGTAAACAATGTTTGACAGCTCCCGCAACTGAGTAGGCCACAGCTCAAAACGGATGTACTGTAAAAGATGATGTTTCCTAACATAAACAATCGGGTGCGCACTATTAATTCTTATCAAACAATGAAATCCTAACAAATATACTATTGGTTTTGGATGACTTAAATTGAATTATTAGGAAAACGCTCGGGATTCGATGGCGGAGAGTAGAGACGTCAGAGAGCCGTCGCGAGCTTGGCAGCAGCCGAGACCGGCCGACTTCAGGCAGGGAATGCCGCCGGCTATGATGGGCTTCCCTCCTCAGCCTGCCCGGCCCGCACCCCATGCTGTATGTACACTTCTGTTTACTACGGTTTTTTTTCAAACAGAATTTTCTTGACAATATTTTATTTCTTATTTAGCGAAGTCTTAGTAATTTTTTTTAAATTTGGAATCGTCTTGACTTCACAATATGAGGCAAGGTGCAGTTCTAAGTAGAATTTGGAGATGTTTGCTTGGAAATATGGAATAATTGAAGAGTTTTTGGTATTAAAATTAAAATGCTATGCTTTTGGAAAAGAAATAGGCTATTCTTTTTGAAAAGAAATAGAACTCTATTCTTTGTATGTTTATGCAAATATTGAATAAAGACTATTTTGATTGATTGATTGATTGATTGATTGATTGAAATAAAGCTCTGTAGCAATAATAAAAGCTAATATTTTTGTTATCAAGTAAATAAATAAATAAATCGTTTATAGTAGCTTTGTGTGTTGTATACTTGTTTTCTCTCTCCACTTTTTTTGTAATTTCAAACATAAAGTTAAATCTTTATAAATTTTAGTTAAATCAATGTTTTAAGTTAAATTAAATTAGAGCAGAGGACGCTGTAATTGATAAATATAAAGAAACTTGAAAACTAATAGTAATAAGCAGAGGTAGCCCACCAGATTTTTCAGGGCTAGTTGGCGCAAGGATCCAATCTCCCCCCTCCCCCCCCCCCCGCCCAATCCATTTCCCATGCACCAGAATCCCCTCCCAGTCACCACCGACTTTGTCTTGACTTATCGCCTTGTAAAAAACTATTTGTTGAGGGCGCATGAACTTAAACTTATTCTAAGTTCATGCGCTTAAGACTCAAGCGAAGGCTTCCAAATCTTAAGGAGGGCACTTTTATCTTTTGGTACTTGTTTATCAGACAACCAGCAACTATTGAAGGCACATGAGTAGTACAGTCCACAGCCACCCCTGCAGTAAGTGTAATACTTAATATGTTGAAATTTGTCTTAGATAAATTTCATCATCATTTTTAAATAAAATTGGATGCATCTCATTGGTTACTTTGGTTTGATAGGCACCTGTTGATGATGAAGTTTGGCGCGAACGGCGCAGAATTCAGAATGAAGAAATCGCGATCGCTGTGGAAAGAGCAAAGCAGAGGAAAGAGGAAGAAGAGAAACGGTACGAAGAAACACGTCAGGCGGCTACAAGAAAGCTGCAGAAGCTGGAGGAGAAAATGCGCTCTAAGCGTGGAGTTGATAAGGATGAGAATCGTACGTCTCCCGGGCTGAACGTGCAGCACGGGTCCAACGCTTTGTTGCCGGACTGGGAGAAGGACAAAGAAAAAAGTAGATCGCGCACGAACAGCGAAGACAAAGATGATAAACCACCCAAGGAACATGTGGAAAACTTCCGAAATGTCCAGGTAGGCATAGGTTATTTTCTAATTTATTTCCTACAAAATTCCTCTAAACTGTATCATAAACCATATATCTCAATGAGTTTGTTCATTTCCTGAGTTTCTCTCTGTAAATTAATACTTAAGATTTTAAAAGTTAATTTAAACTATAAATAAAATTTTATTGATTTTGTAAATTTTTAAAACAAATCTTATTGGTTGTGTAATTTCTTACATCCCTGTTAAAGTGAAATTCAGATTATATGGATTCCTTAAAACAATTATTAGTATTTTATGGACGGATATTTTTAATTAATTCATTATTTTCAGCAAAAAACATTTTGCGAAGTTTTTGTATAGCCTAATGCATCTGCTTATTAATATTTATTATTGCAAGTCTGGCTGATTTATATACTAGAAACAATTTAACATATAAGATGGCTTCTGTATTTGGCCCCCTAATACGTTCTTTAAAATTCATAATAAGTATATACTTGAGAGATTTTGATCGTAAAGTTATTGTAAATGAACAGTGTATGTTGCAGGTGGATAATCGAGGAAATTTCGGTCGGGACCGTGAAAGAGAGCGGGACCGAGACCTGAGGCCGGAAAGAGATGGCGGGAGCCAGCAGTTCTCTCAGCAGTTCAAGAACAACCTGCCGCCGCGGTTCCAGAAGCAGGCCGGGCAGGCGGGGCCGAACCCGTACTACAGACAAAACTCTGGCGGCTCCCCTCAGCCGCAACCCCCGTACGATACGAAGTGGTCCATGGGTCCTGTATCGTCTCATTTTGGAGGTAGGCAATGAGTAGATTAGTTAAATTATCCGCTCTTTTAAAAAAATGCAATTTAACAGAATGATCATCAAAATTGTCTTCTTCCGTTATCATTAATTTAGTGATAGGAGATTGTGTCAGTGATTTGTTTTAGTAAGTTAAAACTTGAACCCTGGTGAACCATTTGTTTGGTTGCAGTAAAACAGCATGATGTTATAGGGTTAGAATAGGGTTATGTTAAGTACATCTTTGTGGTGTACGTATGGGCCTCATTCAGTTTACACCATTTGATAATTTGTGATTCCAGTTATGAAATGAAAGGCAAAAGAATCTGCTCAAATGAATTTTCTTCTCATTGTTCTACATTCACTTTATCATTCCATTATTATTTAAGACAAGGTTTTATATTTTATTCAGTGCTTACATTTTTCCTGCTGTCAAAATGTGTAAATAAATAAATAAAAGCACACTTTTAGCTCCAAAAATTAGTTGGATTGAATTGAAAATCTTCCCTACCTCTCATACTACTTCTTCTTCGTATGTAAAACAATGAGATATCTTAATTTTGTTTTTGTCCTTAACTTATTATTATAAGGGGAGTAACAAAAAGAAGGAAAACATGAGGTATCGAATAAAAAAATCTCGGGAAAGTGATATCTGTTTTAACTAATTGTTATCTTTTAATTATTTGGTTTTGTTTCAGGTCCTATGGGAAATGTCAAAAACCTTAGAAACCGTAATGACAGTGATATTTCAGAGAGGGAAAGAGATGACAACAAAGAGAACAGTAGGGATCGGGACAGGGGTGGAAATGAAGGCTCTTTTGATAGAGACAGGTTAGTGTTCGTCACATGCCTTCAGCATTTAATGAAAAAACTATGTTCTTTTGATCGAGGTATCTCGTTGGTATGCTAGTTTTCATTTTAAATATATTCTAAAATAAAATCTTATAGTACAAACAATGTGGTTCGCAACTGCTAATCTCAAAGCTGGAACTGAATCTTTAAAAAAATATTATCAGTCATAACGGGATGGCTTAAAAAGTCAGGTTCTGCTACTCTTCAAGTGATAGAACCCAATTTTGTTAGGCTACTATTTCGTTTTTGTCACTGTCGACGAGGTTTTCATATGCAATTAAACAGTCAATGGACAATAACATTGTTGTCCCAATAATAAATCTTTCGATAAATGAACTTGTCATCACCTTGCAGTAACTAAATCTCATCTTTGTTTTGTGGCCAATAAATATTGTCGTCTTTACACAGACACCACAAATTATTGTCCTTGATGGCTGATAAAAATTGTCATCTTGCCATAGTCAATTAGTATCGCCTTCATTTCGCGCCACATGAATATCACCTTTGTTCTTGGGAGTTCACGGCCTATGAATAATATCTTCGTTCCATGTTTTTGTTTATTGTTTCATTGTATAAATTACACTATGGTTTTGTGTTTTAGGTTTAACCGACCTCCAAGTAGAGACAGCCGTGAAAGGAGTTACGAAAACAATTGGAAAAATGGTGGATATCACGAAGAATCTAGCCGCAGGATCTCAGAAAGTGAACCGAGTCATGAGTACGACAACAGGCAGTAAGTTTTTAATCAATCAGTCGCTTATTTATGTTGTGTTATATTAAATGACAAATCACCCAAAAGCTCAAATCCAGACTTTTTTTGTCAAACCAATTTTATCCATCTAATTGTATCCTTTTTTTTTATTTCTAATTTTATCCAAAAGATTATTTTGAAAAACCTCTCATCAACCCTGATGAGCAAAAACAACAAAATGCTTTGTAACATGTTTGGTTTTTATGTTACATTAAAATATTTATATGATCTCAAGCAAGGTGTCTATATTTATGATAGACCTTTCTTTAGAAAGCGTAATTTAAAATTTGATAGTCAAATAATTAAGGCAGTGATTATAAGTACAGTAGTTAATATCTAACTATTTTTGTTCACAGATATGAAAAGTATCAAGAAGCTGATGAATATAATAAAGAAAAAGTTAAAGACGTCAGATTCAATGATGATGGGAGAGAAATGGACATGAAGACCAGTGACACCTTCAAATCACCTGTAAGTATTGGCCTTAGCAAACCAACACAATAGTAAATTTACAATGAAAACAGGGAGAAAAACCTCGTTAATAAATTTAACATTAATTTTTTTTTAACAGAAGCGTTCAAGAAATTGTGATAAATGGCTTGAAAGAAAAGTCACAAGTATTCTTGATTTTAAAAAAACACAACAATTCTCCAAGATTTATTCAGAGTCACTCTTAACTGTTAAATTAATTATTGGACGCAATTACCAATTAAAGAAAACCATTGATGTTTTCTATTACAGTGGAACCTCTGTAAACTGTCACCCTTGGGACTAGAGTGTGATGGTTAAGAGAATAGACGGATAATAATAGAAATATAATCTTAAACCTTTACAGGATATGTAGATTTAAAAGAGTGTTTGGAAGAAATTATACCCTATATAGGTGGATAATACATGTTTCTCATTAAATTACACAAATAAAAGAGTAAAACAGAACTGCCACACTGTAAGTTGTACTTGTTCAGTATTTTTACGGCGTCTGTGCAAAAACACATGTTCCATTTTCTAGACTGTGTACAATTTTAATTTAATTCTTAACACATGATATATATTTTGTTAATACCAAAAATAAATAAAAACAATAGACAGTCCACTGATAATTGAAAACATGTCTTATTTTTAACTCTCTATTTTGCATTATAATTTAATTTCTCACTTAGTCACTTTACAGCATCTATTATGACAATTTAAAAGTATAGTAGTGGGAGGTTAATACCATCCAAATATGTTAGTGTTAACTGTGATACATTTTTTCAGAATTTGATCCAAGAGGATCCGTTTGATGACCGTGAGAATGTTTATGACAAGAGCCGAGACGAGAGCCAGAGTGAAAGGCGAGAGATGCACAAGCGAGAGGAACACAGGGAGAGGCCGCAGCGGCCGGACAGCCGGGACAGCCGAGCGTCCAGGGACTCGAGGAACTCGCGGGATTCCATCAGAGAGGAGAAGTGAGTTGTAGGAGAAGGCAGCTAAAAAGCTTTTTCGGTTGTCGATTCCATTCAGTTCTATTCACAACTTCTACTTGTCTATGTACAACAAAAACAATAAATAGTCATTATTTGTTCTTTTTTGCCTCCAAATCAAACCATTTCCTATCGTGGACTGTCCGTATTTACTCCTTATATGTATTAAATAGGCCTATATGTTTTAGAAAACACCCTAACAATGAACAAGTTAGAAATTTTCTTAGCAGAGAGATCTTAAGGCTTGAAGATCAATAAAATGTTGTGTGGAGATTACACTGGCTCCACATATTATATTTTATATATATTAAATTTTCTGGATAGTACCAACCCCTGAATGTGGTTCCAAATGCAATTTAATTTTTGTCCTTGTATCTATAAAGGGATTTAGTTACTTGTAAAATTCTGGGAACAAAAATTTGATTTATCTATAGAAATAGAGATAATTCTTTTTAAGCACCATTGAACTAGGTGTTTTCTCTGGTTTTTGATTTCTTCTATGATATTTGTATCGTCACCATTTATTTTAAAACGTTTGTTAATAGATTAATTCAAGAGACTGCTGGCAATGATACTTCACTTTCATGGGCTGATTCCACTTATGATGTAGATCATAAAGATGATAAACGAAGAAAAGATATTAGAGATGATCGTGATATGAGAAGAGATTCCCATTCTATGGTAAGTCAGCATTTAAATTTTTAATACCATGTCTCTGCTTGATAACCCTTCGTGAGTAACAAAACCCTGTCTTCTTCTTATTGTTAAAGGATGTTAATCATTAAAACGAAATAACAAATGTATTCTGTACTCATTTTGTATCTTTTTTTACTTTTTTTCAATTAATGACATTATACAAAAGTTAAATTTTTCTCTTTAATAATCAATGGAAATGTTGATAATCATGCAAGTTTATTCATATACAATGAATACTCTTCAGTGTTTAATCTTCATTCAATACTAAGATTTCCATTTTCAGTCCTTAGTTTCAAAGGTAAATTATATTTTTCAATTCAAGAACGAAGATTTTAATCCTCTTTTGAGCTGAGGTTAACACAGCAAGTGGAAAGTTTATTTTAATACAAAATATGAGTGACGGCATTTTAGCCAAATTTGTATGGTTCTGTGGTCACAATATCTAACATAATCAAAATGTAAACATTAAATTAAATCCTTATATAAACGCAACCAATTTAATCATAACTTGTAGCTTAAAATGTGATTACATTATTGTCTGGTTTTTTTCAGTCATATCATCAAAGACACATACCTGGCCCGATTACAAAGGAAAAGTTAGAAGCCTCTGAGCTGAAATCTGATGCAGCACGAAGCATGAATTTGGTTCCTTTAGTGAGAAATGAGAATAAGAAACCCGAGCTCAAGAAAAGTGATAATCAGGTTTGTGGTCTTATTTTAAAATTCAAAATTGAGTTCATACAATTTTCTGAGCTTTTTTGAGTCGAGGTTTTCATGTAACAAGGTAAAAGTTTTTTAACTTCTACAATATGTCAAAAATAATAGTTTATTATGTAAAAAAATAATAGTACTGTAG
The DNA here is from genome assembly GCA_035578135.1 of Flexamia atlantica. Lineage (NCBI taxonomy): Eukaryota > Metazoa > Arthropoda > Insecta > Hemiptera > Cicadellidae > Flexamia > Flexamia atlantica. The sequence continues at coordinate 6,241,166 of JAQJVK010000012.1, read as the reverse complement.
TGTTATTCAAAGTACTAGTGTGCCTGAGTTAAGAGCAAGTATATCAAATGACATCAACGAATTTAAGGCAACTTTTTACTTATAATCTCTTGAACTGGATTTTTTATCTGTGTAATCACATAAAATTACTAAAGATCAGGCCATATTAAATATATGCTTTCATTAAGCCCAACTCAATGTTTGATAGAAAATATCAGCCTACATGTTTTCTCAGATTTTCAAACAGAAGGAACAAGAAGTAACCTCAAACTCTTGAAAGTATTATAGATCTGTTGATATAAATAACTTTAAAAACTTTTTAATTAAAGTAAAACAATCAATTTTTTACTGATGGTGGTTAAAGATGGGTGTGAAAAACTACCGCAAAACTCTTTATCGCGCATAATGATTTAGGATAAATGGTGAGTAACTGTTGGGGCATCTACTTATTCAATTAAATTAAAAACCTCTTTATTCATGTCATTCACATAAACACATTGAATAGTGTCATTAATTTATAGTATTACTGATAATTACATCATTGGCTCAAGAATTTTACAATACATCCCTTATTATTAAAATAAAAACAAAAATAACTCACAAATTAACCATTAAAACATGAGAGGAAAAACAGTAAAATGCCTAGTATAAAAATCATTTGAATTCTAATTTTTCTCAATTTGGAGCAAAGAAATTAAACAAAAGATATTTTGAACGTATAGTTAAAATATTCAAATACAAGATAAATCTATTAAAGTAAGGTAACAAAAAAAACCAAATAACTAAGTAAAATGACAATTGTTCCTCAAAAGAATATAAAGCTTTGTTAATGAGAAATTTTTCCAGCTTTGATTTAAATAAACTTTTTGAAAATTTTGAACCGGTATAGGCTACTTTTTTCTTTTTTTTGTTTTGTTGTAAAGTGTGAGGGCTAGTTGCAAGGTTTTCCCGATTCCTGGTGAAATAATTATGATTATTTCCCATTGTTTCCTGTTCATGAATCCTGTCCTTTACTGATAAAATTGTTTCAAAGCCATACAATCCATAAACTGTCATTATATTCCCAGATATAAAATATTGTTTTATTGAAGTTCCTGAATTGTAAGTTATGAATAATTTTAATAGCTTTCTTTTGCATTTTCAAAAAATCATTTAAATTGTAGTGACTAGTTGCACCATAAAGAGAAATTCTGAAAGATATAGTTGAGTGAATATAAGTTTAAGAAAAATAAATTTCTTTTTAAGGTTTCTTTTTCACATAAGGGTTTGAATCTGGTCAGTGCATACAACCTTGATGAAATTTTGGGGAGCAGCTTTTCCATGTGACAGTTCCATTTCAGGTTTTTATCTATTTCCAATCCCAAGAATTTAATGTTATCCTTACTTTGAATTACCGAGTTACCGAGCTTAATTTTTGGTTGCATCTGATTTATATATTCTTTAGTTTTAAAACTGATGAAATTTGTTTTATCTAGGTTTAGAAACAAATTGTTGGAATTTAAAAAATCATTCAAGACAGCTAAATCAGAGTTTGTCTTGAATTCAATTTCATCTTTTGAATTCCCTGAAATTTTCAGATTAGTATCATCAGCATATAAGCAAAGTTTACTGTAACTCACTGAGTTGGAGAAAGTCTCTTAAATAGCAAATGAATAGTAAAGATAGATCCCTGTGGCACTCCAAATTTTACTTCCCTAATAGAAGATCGGGAAGGAATTTAATATTATTCAAGTTTTGGCTACTCATCACTTTAATTACAAATAAAAAACAAGAAATTGTTTTAAATTGGAATATATTTCGGCTTCTTTTTATCTGAAGCCATCTTCAGCCATAGTAAATAAACAAACGTTTGACAATCATTTAGTCAAAAATCACATGTTTCAAAAAATAAATTTAAAATTCTTACCACTAATTTAATATTAAATAATAGTTATATATGTAAATGTGCTTAAATTACTGAAATTTTGTTAAGTTGTAAATTTAACCTAGATATTGATTATTTTTGACTTTTTGAAATTATCTGCAACTTCTTTAGTAATAAGAGGAATAAACATAGGTGGAATGGTGGCACTTGGTTGGGATATACAATTTCTATCCGTCACCATGCATGCAGCTTCTTTAAGTATTCTGCTCTTATAATTGTTTTCTTGGAATACTATTTTTGCTTCTGACCATTTTACTCTATGTCCCTCTTCATGTATATGTTCACTGAGTTTGGAGTAGTTTTGGAGCTGTTTGTTTATGCTGTTCTTATGCTCTTTTATTCTGATTCTTACTGGTCTTGATGTTTGCCCGTAGTAGTTTTTGTGACATTCGCAAGGGATCTGGTATACTACATTTTTTGTTTGTTGTTCTATGTTTTCTGGCTTCATCTTAGATACTTTACTCCTTAATGTTGAGTTGGTTGAGAAACTGGTTCTAATGTTAAATTTACTGTTTACCCGTCTTATTTTTTCGGATTTCCCTTTGATGTAAGGAATCACAACAGTAGCTATGGGTCTTTCTTTTATGGTGTTATCAAAATTGTTAGACATCTTTTTACTAGTTTTATTGAATGCTTTATGTATTATATCTAATGGGTAATCATTATTTTGATAACACCATAAAAGAAAGACCCATAGCTACTGTTGTGATTCCTTACATCAAAGGGAAATCCGAAAAAATAAGACGGGTAAACAGTAAATTTAACATTAGAACCAGTTTCTCAACCAACTCAACATTAAGGAGTAAAGTATCTAAGATGAAGCCAGAAAACATAGAACAACAAACAAAAAATGTAGTATACCAGATCCCTTGCGAATGTCACAAAAACTACTACGGGCAAACATCAAGACCAGTAAGAATCAGAATAAAAGAGCATAAGAACAGCATAAACAAACAGCTCCAAAACTACTCCAAACTCAGTGAACATATACATGAAGAGGGACATAGAGTAAAATGGTCAGAAGCAAAAATAGTATTCCAAGAAAACAATTATAAGAGCAGAATACTTAAAGAAGCTGCATGCATGGTGACGGATAGAAATTGTATATCCCAACCAAGTGCCACCATTCCACCTATGTTTATTCCTCTTATTACTAAAGAAGTTGCAGATAATTTCAAAAAGTCAAAAATAATCAATATCTAGGTTAAATTTACAACTTAACAAAATTTCAGTAATTTAAGCACATTTACATATATAACTATTATTTAATATTAAATTAGTGGTAAGAATTTTAAATTTATTTTTTGAAACATGTGATTTTTGACTAAATGATTGTCAAACGTTTGTTTATTTACTATGGCTGAAGATGGCTTCAGATAAAAAGAAGCCGAAATATATTCCAATTTAAAACAATTTCTTGTTTTTTATTTGTAATTAAAGTGATGAGTAGCCAAAACTTGAATAACATTGAAACAACCATCACAAAAAACACATACCGTCAAAAAGGAATTTAATAGTTGTAGTTGTCATAGTGAATAATTTCCACAAACTGTTTTCGATTAGAAAGGTAAGATTTCAGCAAGTTTAATGTGTTATTTTTTATGCCTTATTTACTAAGCTTAGAAAGCAAATACTTGGCTTGAACCTTGAGTATTTTTAGAAACTTTGAGTCGAATAGTATAAACTCTGCTCGAAAAAATTAGACTAGAGGACCTGCACACCCCTACGTCACAGTCTTTCCCATAATGACAGAGTTTTCATAACGCTCTGTGATTTCAGTGGGAGGGCGGGAGCAGCGGGGACGTGTGGCAGAGGATGCCGCCCCCGCCAGTGGCCCCGCCAGCCTCCGCCGAGTCTTGGGCGGACATGGCCTCCCCCGGCAACCAGGCCAGCCAAGAGTTGCCTTCTGGTGAGTGACAAGTTTTAGGCTTTTAAGTTAATTTCTTTTTGTAGGCTGAAGTAGCTTTGTATGTGTCCGGTGATGTGTAAAAACTATTTTTGACAAAAGTGAGCCCAATATCTGTTTTATCCGTTTATTTTCTGTACAGGCCTAGAAGTTGTCTGTGGGAAAAATATTTTCCAGATTAGAGTGAATCAAGTGTGATTATTTCAAAGGAGTAAAATTAAAAAATCTAAAGACTTATAATACATTTTGTTGTACTGTTTAAATACAAAATAATCACTTGTTTCAGATGCCGGTCAAGGAGATCTGACGGAATCTCAACAGTCGAAAGCGGATGGTGACGACAACAAAGTCACCTCCAAACCGGAGCGAGAAGAGACGGACATGAGCCGAGACAACCGCTCAGACCGCTACATGGGCCGGGGCGGGGCCGGGGGGCGAGGGATGCGCCACGACTCGCGCGCCCCGCGTGGCTGGGGCGGCAGCAGCAGCTACTACCGGGGCGCGTCGTGGCGAGGGGCGGCTGACCGGGGGCGAAGGTACGTGTTGAACAATTACTCAGATACCTTCAGCTTTATATGCACATTGATATGGCTAAAAAATCTCTGTGTTAAGGAGACTTTAAAAGTAGTTTATTTTTCTTACATTTATTCATTTATATCATTTGGAATATCACTGTATGATGTTACAGCTGATTAAAATCTTAATTCTATTTTAAAAATGCAAAAAAAAGCAATAAGAATAATTTGTAATCTTCAACCCAGAACTCCGGTTAAAGAGTATTGGAAACCTGAAACATTATGACAGTATATGGCATGTATATTTTTTAAACAATCTAACCAGTCAAAAATAGATTGCAGGTTATAGAGCTAGTAGGAGATAACCATGAATACTTTACCATACACAGGGAAAATTTAGCAACCAGTCCTCACAATAAGCAACTTTTCAAAAGAAACCCAAATACACTGGGTCAAAGTTTTACAACAAACTTCCTTTAGACATTTGGGCAGAGTTATCTTACAAGAAGTTCAAATTGAAACTAAAACTATTTCTCATCAGCAGGACAGTGCATTCTTTTGAGAAGTTTGCAGAGTAAATATATGAATAAAATAGAGTTAGCTGTACAAAGTTTATTAAAAAGATTTTATAACGTCATTGTGTTGTTCACACTAACTTCACTTCATGGTTTTTGACCCGATTTTTTGTACATCATGTTAAGTGCTATTTGACAAATAAAGATATTTTGAATTGAATTGAAGGTCGCAGCCTCGGAGGCCGCACCAGGGCCGTGACTGGCCGCACTCGGAGTCCGAGGACGAAGTGTCGGCGTCCACCGAGTCAGGGAAGGAAGACAAGCGGCAGGACTCGGACCGTAGGCATTACCCGAGGCAAGTACAGTAGGGAATAAAGGCAGTGACTGAGTCTTAACTCATGGTTTATCTTAAACCATATGGGGTCATTCCAAGACAAATCATCCAGAAAAAAAGGATTTGTAACCCACCTCAGAATTTCAGGTGGTTTTTTTTTTTAGTTTCATCTCAGAATTTGATGAATCTTGGTGATTATCTCAGAATTTGATGAAACTTGGTGATTTTGACCATTTCACATGACTGTGGAAGAATACCAAATTTTAGCTTCTTATCTCAAATGTTTTTTTTTACAGACATTTGAAATTTGAAAAAATACGTCGTTTCTGTTGTTCCCGAGCTCAAAGATAAACTTGCATAGCTTAAGAAAAAAAATTGGTACCTTTGTCATTTTTAATCCAATTATTATGAAAATTTGCAGTAATATTAAAGTGTGCTAAATCCAGGAAAAAATAAATTATAAATATCTTTCTATATTTAGGACATCGAAAAAAAAATTATTTTGTTGATATTTTTTGTACCATGACAATGTTTTACAAAAAAAAATAATACCTCCTAAAGGCACAATGATAATCAAGTAAGCTTTTTTTAAAAACTTATTTACATAAATTTCCTAACAGATGCAGCAACAAAACACATGGCTTTTTGCATGCTTTGTAAAAATAAAAAAAACCTTAAAAAATTTCCAAATAAAAACATGCTTTTTCATATTTTTTAATGGAAAACTAAAAAAAATCTAATTTTGGTTTACACTATTAAATTCAGTTTGAAAAAAAAAAACAAATATTCTAGTACTTTGAATCTTTCTACTATGTCTATTATTTGGTTATGTCTATGTTCATTAAACAACACAGTACATTGTTTAATGAACCTACCCCAGAGTACCTTATGGGGAATGAATAAAATTTGTTATCTTGCTTATTTATCAACTTATTCTATTAACATTTAGTGTGTGGGTTCTTCTGGTTGATATTTGTTGAATATCAATTGAAAATCAACAATTTTTTGCTTTCCCATGGCACCAAAATTGCTTACTCTTTTTAAAAATCTTTAAAAAATTTTCAAATAAAAACATGTTTTTTGATTTTTTTTGGGGAAATTTGTAACAAAAGACTAATATTTATTCAGAGATTTCTTAACCGAGACCTTTCATTCAAGTATAGGGTTTAAAGGTGTCGGACTTGTGGTTTTCCCAAAAGTTACGTGTTGTTTGGACTTAATATGTAGAGTTGCTTTTATATAGTTCTGGACAGCCTTACTGGCGGGTGGCTAAAATTGTAATCTCCCAAAATGTATGCTAAATAAACACATGTTTTGGTAGAATTGTCAACCAAATCAACTATGTCTTGTGGAATTAATTAATCTTGTTTGGAAAGGGCTTTTTGCCTAATTAGGTGGGAAATTATGGACAGGATAAGCAGGCTTACCTTTGAAAATGTAGGCATCCCAGATAGTACACATAATACACACACAAAAATATAGGATATTTCGAGGCCTCTGGCTTCTTTATCAACTTGAAAGAGAAAGAAGAGAAAGTTGAGATTTTAAATATTACTGGTCACTGGTTCAGGTGTACCAACACACGTCTTTAAAAGTCACAGGAAAATTGAAAACATATTAGTCCTTGTGTATAATTATTTAAATTTACAGTTCACTTCACTAATTAAAATATTTACATATATACAATGTCTGAGCCTGCTTGAGGGTAAAGGTAAGGTAGGGAATGGTTTATCTTAGGTTCAGGTTTGGGGGTTCTCTTGATTTGGTGAACCACTGATATGAAAGCTCCCATCTTCTGAGTTGTGATGAATTGCAGCTTGGTGGGAAGGATCTAATAACTTTTGAGTTGAAACAACTATTGAGATCAGGTATTTGATGACTGGCAGCATGGATGGGTATGGGTTTTTCAGGATGGTTGACTTTTATATCATTCCTGTGATTGTTCATTCTGGTTCTGAGGTTTGTAGTAGTTAGGCCAATATATTGGGCTGGACAGTGGGTACACTGTAGTTGATAAATTAAATTTTTTGTTGAGCATGAGTTCTGTCCTTTGATTTTGTAGGTTTCTTGGGTGGCTGAACTTGTGAATGTTGTGCTAGGCTTGTTAATTTCACATGTTTTGCAACTGGGCTGGTCACAGGGGTAGGATCCTTCGGGGTAGGATCCTTCCATACCTCTAAAACATTGTATATATGTAAATATTTTAATTAGTGAAGTGAACTGTAAATTTAAATAATTATACACAAGGACTAATATGTTTTCAATTTTCCTGTGACTTTTAAAGACATGTGTGTTGGAACACCTGAACCAGTGACCAGTAATATTTAAAATCTCAACTTTCTCTTCTTTCTCCTTCAAGTTGATAAAGAAGCCAGTGGCCTCTAAATATCCTATATTTTTGTGTGTGTATCATGTGTACTATCCGGAATTAATTAATCATAATTAATTAAATTAATCATGTTACTTTTTTACAGATCCCCGAAACAAGGAAATAAAAAGACTGACAAGGACGATAGACTGAGAGATTCCAATCGTAAAATTGATAATGAGAAAGATGGCTACGGAATGAACGACAACCGTCGCTACGACAAGAAGGGAATGTACGATAACCACGTGGAGAGAGGGTTCCCCCCGAGGGGCGAGCCGTCGCGGCGAGGGAGGGGAGGGGCACCGTTCCGATCCAAGGGCTCGAACACTAACGTAGGGCGGCGAATGGACGGTTATGGCCCGCCGACGTCCAAGAAACCCTTCACTTCCGATCCATCCTTACATATTGACGAGGACAAGAAGTCCGAGGGTGGCCAATCTCTCAGCAAGGAAGAAGCCATGAGCAAACTGAGCCTCGACGAAAAGATGAAAATGAACCAACAACAGTTGGCAGCCGGAATAATAGGTACGAGACCATGACTATTATCTAATCTTATCTTTTTTATGTATATATATTTAAAATTAAATGTTTTGTAATATATAAGTATGGAGAATAAAGTTATGAAATGTGTCAAGCTTATTCAATTTTTCTTGTTTTCTCTTAATTTTGTGTTGTTTTTTATTTGTGTTAATTTTATTCATTTTTTTGCAAAGCTGTGACAAATTGTTTGGGGGAGAAAGGGTTTTATGTGTTGTTTAAAAAAATGATGTGTTTAGTTATATGATCATTTTAGTGATGGTACTAGAAAGATTGAACAAACAAGTAAAATTTTTTTAAGATTGAACAACCAAGTAAATTTTTTTCAAGAGTTGTGTTATAAAATCCAATTATTCATGCAAGGACCAAAAAGGCGGTTGGAACAAACTAAAATCCATTGTGGTAGCCCCTGAACTGTGAAATTGGCTATAATAGGTTAACATACCTCAACGTCCAACAGTTCAAATAGTAGATAAATCCACCCCATGGATAGTGGATTTATGTACTATTTGAACTGTTGGACGTTGAGGTATGTTAACCTATTAAAGGAACAAACTATTCTGTAACCTAGAAAACTACTTCTCTTTCTTAACTCAATGCAATTTTGACACATGATTTTTGAAGACCTGGGATTTTGGGACATCAGAATTCGCAAAGTTAGGTAATCAGGTAATGAGAAAGTACATGTCTCTTATGTTCTCTGTTGAATGGTAATTAATCCCTAATGAATTGTATGATGTTCTATTATGTCAAATGCTAAATCACTGCTAACATACAGGGATGTAATTTATAAGTTTGTTGAATTAATTTATTTGGCATCAGCATAACATAGGTATGATGAGAAAAAGTAGTCTAATATTCATATGTTTTAGAATAAACCCTTCAGTAAGAAAGGTTTTGTCTATAAATTAAAAGGCCTATGTGATTTGTTGAGTTAACAAAGTATCCCACTAATCAAAAGGCCAATGTGATTTGTTAAGTTAACAGAGTATGTCCTCCTTCTAATATTTGAATCCCAGTCCTTTCAACAGAAAGATCGTCAGTAGGATTTGACGATCAAAAAACTTTCAAAGCTGGTTTACTGCTATTACAAAACATGGACTTAATCTAGTATCCCAGAAGTTGTCGATGCATTTTGAAATATGAAAGAAACAGGATGAATGACATCGAAGCAAGGCCAAAACAAACTTTACGCACAAATCGCATATTATTTTATCCTTAATGTTGTTTCTATGAGACAAGCTGAATGTTTGTTTTGTCTTGCCTGGAAAAACAACTAGGCCTTAAATTAAAATTATGTAATTGGATTGTAGAACGTACATGTGAAGGAGAGAATTCTGAGGAATGACCCTGTGGGTTTTAGGAGTTACAAAATCTTTATGGTCATATTCAGACACCTTTTGGATTTGTTTTTCTTTAATACAATTAAATATTATTATAAGAGACATAACATTCACTAAAAATGGCTGATATTCAAAAAATGTATCTACTGTATTTGGTTATAAGGAAATCAGTAATTGAATATTATGCGCTTCATTAGTAATTATTAAATATTCTGATTTTCGCTTGAATATTTTTAAGTTTATTATGTTTTTTATGGTTTAATTTTGTACTATGAGTACATGTACCTTTTGATTTTATTCAACAATCATGATTTTCACGAAACCGCAAATTAAATCTGAAGATAAAAGGATATAACTTGGCACAAACAAAGTAGCATACAATTGTAAGGTTCCAATGTAAAGTAGTAAACAGCTATGTCTTACTTGTGTAAGGGGGCCAGCTTTATATTTCAAGGCTCTTAATTGCATGATGCCTAGTATTATTTATTAATTAATTGTAAATTTTCATTGAAATGATATTTGGGGTTGAATTAGCAAAGTCTTCATTATTAACTCCGTTGTGTTGCAGACATTAGAGATTGTATTCTGTTTGTTCGGACATATTATAATTAAATTTGGAAGCATAACACTCCATATGTTGAATAATTCGTTATTTTGTATAATTTGTTTTACTTTTCAATTCATTAGCTTCCAGATTTGATCAAAATCAAGGGGATTTCTTCACAAATGATAATTTTTCACGAACTTGTTTCCTCTCAGTGCTAGAGTTTAAGTGTAGGCTGCTGAATGGCAGAATAGGAACTGAATGCATTCCTAGCATTCTTTACAGTATGTTAAGTAGTATACCAACTCATTAGATGAAGTTTTTTTCTTTGACAAGGTAACTTTTTATTCTTGGGCTGCGATCTTAAAAATTGTTTGTAATTGTTAAAGAATTTCATAAGAAACAAACTTGAGGGTGAATTGAAGACAGAAGATTAAAACTGTTATTAGATACTTGGAAAAACAAAATCAATTGAGGTTTCCGTAGACAGATAATTCGTTTCTTCTGGGCCTCAAAAGTCTACAGTTGACCTTTTTGAAAAGCCAAAAAAGATTTGAAAGAGTGAAAGTTGGTTTAAAGATCGAGTATGATATAATAAACAATAATACTAGTCAATACCGGTTTCTTCTGGAAAGTTACTACTAAAATTTAATAGTTCTACTTAATCCATTTCTCCCCTTTTATTTACAACTTCAATAACCTCATTTCAACTTGTCCTGTAACAACATAATTTCCTTGATTGTGTGCCGTTAATTCATTTATATCCACATAAAAAAATGTCTACCCTCTTCTTCTTCCACATTCACACATCCCCACAATCAACGTAGATGGTAGTTTGGTGTATAGAACATAGACAATCTGTGTTCGCAGGTTCTCGTCTGAACAACTTTAAGACTCAGTCGGCCAACATGCCTCCGCGACTGAGGAAGAAGTCGGAGGGCGACCGGAGGGACCGGAAGCCGAACGTGCGGCGGGGGCCGGCCAAGAGTGGCTCCGGCTCAGGGGGAGAGGTGGGAGACGAGGCCTGGGAGACTACGAGTGAGACGAGCGATCACGAGGAACAAGACGAGAACAGAGACAAGTCGTACAGTGCCAGGGGTCGTCGACACTCGCAGGCCAATCGGTGAGTCCTTGTGCATTGTAATGAAGGAAAATAGCTATGCCAACAAAATAATGAAATATCAGCTGAGAACGTCAAATCTGAGTAAACTTGGGCGTCGCAGTTGACGAAGCGAGGGTGTTGCACGAGATACCTCTTGCACAGCAGTCACGGGTTCAGAATAATACCACGAGCTGACTCGTGCGCAGCAGATAAGGGGTCAATGAAGGATTACAGTACATAAGGGTTAGTTTGGTTTAAGGGTTATTTTTAACCCTCGGGAGGGTGCTTGCTGAGTTTTCCTCCGGACATGTTTTTTTTACTAAAATAAACAGGCATAATGTTTATTTTATTAAATAACAGGGGTGTCGGCAGTTGTGTCTGGCTCTGTACCTCACGCGCCTCTTTGCAGGAATCCCCTAAAGCTATTTGTATCCCTAGCCCCCTTGGTATTTTGTTATTTGCAATTCAGTAAAGCAGTGTCAGATGGCAGAGCGCCCTCTCATGTAACACATACAGTGATACCTATTTATATACTAGAAAATTCCTTACTATGCTCAATTGAAATATTACACCTATTAAGTTAAACAATTAATGGTATCAAAGATGATATGTGATTCCTAATGAAGTTTGTCAACATTTAAACACAATATTTCGTTAAAAAACAAGTATAATAGGTAAAATTTGTGCGATTTAGTGTAGCGGAGTTAAACTCCGCTTGCTTCCTCTGCCGTTTACCGGTGAAGCGCCCACTCAAGGGTTAAAAACTTCCTTAAATCTTTAGTAAATCAACCTCAAAATCAAATTTGACTTTTGTATTAGAAAATAGTCTACAGTAATCTACAATTGGTCCCTACATTATTTTGGAACTTTTGTAATTAAGTGCGTTTTGTATTACCTCGGGAGTCATATGGGTTCGGTTGATGAAATTAAGGGTAGATGTAATTAAAAGTTGTTCTTTCAGCTTCAGATGTGAGTTTTTGCTGCAGTTGGCTACTGTTGACAATCTAGTTATGTGTTATCACCGTTTTGGGGAATTGCCTAATCGAAATAATGAAAAAATAAACTTTGCACTCAAGATTTGAAAATTGCCTTTTGTTCATGCTCCTCACCTTTACCTAGGAATTTTGAAGGACATTAAATTGAGCAAGCATGGACAAAACCCAATACTCAGATTAATTAAATGCAACATTTATTGTCCTAGTAGGTACTTTAGCATTTCTTTTAATGATTGTTCGCTCATGCCTTAATTGTTCACTCAACCCTTAATTTGTGTTCATCAAAAATGACGCACTTTGTTTCTCGTCAGTCAACCTACTTAAAAAAAGTTAGCAATCAATTTACTAGATTTGTTTGCAGTAGTGGTGGACGGGAGAGGCGCACCGGAGGCTCTTACGACAGGGAATCACGAAAGCCCATGGTTAACGGGAGCATAAGAGGCCAGAGTAACAAGACTATGCCTCTCAGAGACCAGCAAGATAAGGTTTCGGACGACAAGAAACAGCTGAGACCTGATGCCAAGGACAAGAGAAACAACCTGGATCGCATAGACCTTTGTAACACTGCCAGTATGTACACATCTTTGTAATTTTTAAACTTACACCTCAGGTTGTATATTATTTAGATGTATTATTGTTGATTAAGTTTTTACAATAGTTAATCTAACAATCAGTTTGTTTTGGTGTGTGATAGTGATAGAGGTCCAAACTTTGTCTGCCCAATTTATATATACTCGATTGAAAGTGTCATTTATAAGTTGTGTTTAGAATTGTAACTTGTCATGAGATGAATACTTAATTTCTTAATTTGGTTAGAATATTAGTTAATTTATGTCTTAGGTCTTTTAGCTTTTAAGGCACTCAATTCATAACTAGAAACATGCTGGCAAATAATAAAACTGCAAAACATTACATTGAAAATTAGATTACCATGATTATAAAAAAAATACCTAAAGTTTCTCTTATCAATGCAATGGTATATCCAAAAATATCAGGTGGTAAACAAAAATATTATGCTATTGGTTTTTACTATACAAACAGAAACTTTTTACTAATGTACCAGTTATTAATAGTTATCTTACTCCATTTTTCCTCGTAAAATATGAGTAACTGAATTTTACATGAGTTGGAATAACAAATTTAATTAAGAACTCTATAATAAGTTGTTGTTATGAGTGTGAGAGAGAATGAGTTACTCCTTGAGTTGTCGTATTTTTATCCCATTTGTATTGGAAAATATTTTGTTGTGCTGCTTATACTTATCAAGTCACTGTTATCTATCTACTCATGCCTTGACTAAAAGTAATCAGTTTTTTATTAATGTAAAAGCTACTATTGATGCATCATATGTTGTGTCGGGATTATTTCAATCGCATCTTGATATTAGCTTATTGAAAATTTAAATTTAATGAGTTAAAATGTTTGAAGTACCTATTGCTGGTACAGACCTGAAAATACTCTTGAATTTGTAGGGAAAAAAACATGAGTCTGAAAATGTTCATTCATTTTGTTCCATCGCTTCGGGTATTAAAAAAATGACAACTCTTGTTTTTGCTTAGTTACAATAATTTACTTAGTAGTTGCACTTTTAATTTGAATATGTTTATCCCTTTTGCTAACCCCTGTTCCTTTTATTTTCACCTATGCCGACGTTTCCCACTAACACCGCACTTTAGTTTAGTCGGCTTTGTTTATTTTGTTCCGAGCGTGAGGCATGGAGTGTTGTCAGGTGTGGTGGTTGTTGATGATCAGCCAGAGGTTACTGTCGAGGAAGACCAAACGGTTTTTGCTCCAGACAATAACGGCTTTCAAGAAGTGCGCAGCAAGAAGAACGTAAAGGAACGGCAGAAAGAAGAGCCGCAGGGGAAGGGGTCGAGGGAACGGAAACCTAAGGCGCAGTCCCCCGGTCCCCCCGCCGCCTCGGGGCCCCCCGCCAAGGGCCCGTACAGCAACGAGCGGCCCCGCGCGGGCAAACTGGCCCCCCGCTTTGCCAAGCTGCGAGACGCCACGAGGCAACAGAAGATGGTGCAGCAGCAGATGCACGACATAAACGATCTGAACAAGATTAATCAAGGAGGTGTCACCGTTTTCCCCGTCAAAGGTGAGTTTACACCGTTGGAGATTCTTTTTGAATCTTTGAATTTTACTCATTATTTTAAGAATAGACAACTGTTATTCTTTTCTTAGTAAATGAAAGTATTTTGCTCTTTTCATCAACGTACAAAGTTAACTGAGAGACATCTTGTGTTTGTATATACCATTGTTTCAGTTAAGTTGAGGTTCGTTTGACGTTAGTGCAATATTTCAAGCAAAACACAAAAATGTCTAAAACATTTCTGCTACTTGATCCGCGAAACTATGAATTTTAGTTGTGCCTTGATTTTGCCTTTCTTGCCAAAACTTTTCACGATATTTTTGATTTTAGATATACCTTAACATGGTTTTGTGAATGTTGCCCAAAACCAAGTTGCACTATTGTCATACCACCCTAACAATCTAAATTTTTTTCTAAATTTTAGACAGTTACCAGTTTTGTTTTCAAACGAAATTCTATGAAAAAAAAATTAATGTAAACAAATAAAACCAACTTTCAAAATTGAATTAAAAAAATTATTTTTGAAAATGTTAAGTAATTAACAGCATTGAAACAGAACCATTCAATAGTATGATACTGTCGTTGGCAATCATAACACTCAGTTATTTTGAACTCGTAGATTTGACAAGCCCTGCACCACCCCCGCCGGTCAATGCTTGGGACAAGCCCATCACAGCGTCACTGCGGACTGCGACCCCGCCCCTGGCCCCCGCCGCACCCCCGCCCAACCCCGCCCTGCAGGAGGCATGGTGAGTGTGCTGAGTGTGTTTAGTTTTAATCTTCTGTTGTTTACCTGCATTGTCGAGTTCCAGAGGTTTTTTAAGTTTGTAAGCAGAGAAAAAGATATAAGCTAGTTTAATTTAGTATAAAATGAGGGTTTTACAGACATTTATTTATTTTATGAAATTCTTCCTTTTGAAGCATTCTTCGAGAGGTGGGATTGACTTAATATGGTGCTACCTATCAACACAAGCAACAAATTTGCCTACTAAGTCTTTTTTGATGCTTATATTAAATATAATCTTGAGATATCAAGCACCAAATTACCCTGCATATAAATTGAAACTTTACATCCATATTAAATATGCCATATGTTATTTGGTGGTTTTTTTATTTCATAGATACATTTTTGATGTTCATGGTTTTATATATCTCTAAATATAGAGGTAAATACAGTTTATCCTTTTCGATCATGCTTAAAGTACATGAGCTTTTGAATTGTTATGATTTTTTTCATTTAGGGGATTGCATTTTACAATGTCGATTTGAATTGTTGCAGCAATATTGAAGTAAATGAACACGCTCAGTCTACCACAAGCAGTCAGCGAAGCAGTCCCAGTGGTGATAAGGCTGTTGGTAAATTCCCCAGAGAGGTAATTTATCAGCTGTCAAGTTTATCAGCTTAATACCTAGATTTTGTACGAATTCCCTTTAGCGGTGATGAAATATTTTGAATGTCATATCCAATATCCATTCACGCTCTACAAATCTCTACATCAATGATGTGTTACTCTTCATAACTAACGTAGTCCGATATACGCACTGTCCGTGGTAATGTTGGACCTAGGTGAGTCAGTGACCTTAGTGAGTCGGTGGCGCAGTTGGTAGCGCACTCGGCCCCGGTTCTGTGGCGGCAGCGTCGCAGGATCGAGTCCCGATGATGCCGCTTACTTTTAGCAGTACTGTTCATCCTTGTACTGTACCGGCTCACTCCTTGGGTTTGCTTGATAACTTCCACGCACAGGTCTGAGGCCAATGTGGGGGGGGGCAAATGCAAGGTAAAAAGAGGCCGCCACCCTCTTTAAAAAAAAAAAAAGTTTTGGCTACTTGCCATTTTCTCAGCTACTCTTGAGTAACTGAAGATGGCAAGTAGCCAAAATCTAGGTCCAACCATTACAACGGACAGTGCGTATGACGAACTACCTTAGTTATGAAGAGTGTAAAGTTAACGCACGGAAATCACCTCAACCGACTTAAAATTATGTGTTACGAATGAGAGAAATTTTTTTTTATTCCTAAGATTTTTTAGTTTTTGGCACCAATTTAATTTCTCAGCCATAAATACAATTACCTGATGTTAATGATTTTCTGAAAATAGCAAGTGTCATAAAGGAATAACAAAAGTTCCTAAAAGATAAATTTGGAAGAACAATTTAAATAAAATGAAATTTTTTGTTTTGTTGTATTCTTACCATTTTTATACAATTACAATAACAGCGCCGAAATTGAAATTATTCCCCTACTTGAGCAGCCTGTGGGTTGGGAAAGAGTTAAGTTTTTGTTTTTATTGTTTGATCTTGAGCAATTGCACATATGTGAAACAAATTTTATTCACTTGTTAATAATAATAAAAATAAAAAATAAACAATAACCATTGAAGTATTTTGACATTATTTTTGTGTAAGTAAAAAAAGATGAAGTGAAACTACATATATACGTATTAATATATTAAATGATTTATTGTATGAATTTATTTTCACAACTCGGCTATGCAAAAGTAAGTTGTTGGACTTAAACATTAGATACAAAACTAAGAACTCAAAGTTGAATGCTAAATACTCAAATACCAAATCAGAAGAACAAAGGTGAAAATAAACCTTGAATTCTTGGCGAATAACATAGTTGTTTACTATTAATTATTAATAATGTATGGTTTTTTTATTTCAGCCAGCAGAAAAGGCAGTTCTTGACGGCACGTCCCCGCCTGTCCAGACAATAATTTTTGAAAATACAAACTTCAAGTCAGCTCCTGTCGATGTTGCTATGAAGTCTAAATACACCAATCAAATCAATAAGAACCAGAGGACAGACAAGTCTAGAGGTAGGTTTTCCTAACATTCAAAGTTGCAAGTGAGTAAGATGAGGTAATTTGTTAAATTATTTTCAGAATAATATATCTTGAAAATTGCTTAAAACTAAAAGTTAATGAGTAAAACAAAAATTAAAAATGAGTGAATGATCTTTAAAATTTTTTTAAAGTAATTATGTTAAAAATTATCTTTTGTTTATACAAAAATAATCATTTGTATCTTTAATATAAATGTAATGTTTTTAAGTTTTTAATCTAATTTTATTTCTTTTTAAACACAATTAATTGGTGAACAAAGTGCCGAATGTATATGTAAACCGTGTCAAGATTACAAGTCCTACTAAGGCTTACAAGACTATGAAGTTGTGAGGTTTCACTCAATAATGGTCTATGTATTCTTTACTTATATTATACAAAACTAAGAACTTAACACCAAGTTGAAAAATTCTTAAAACTTTGAACTCTTCAAATTCAAAATCCGGAGGTTAAGTGAGTCGTTGTCACAGTTGGTAGCACACTCGGCCTCGGATTCAGGGCAGTGATGTCTGAGTCTCGACGTCGCCTATTTTTAGCCTTACTGCTCACCCTTGTACTGTTCCGGCTCACTTATTGCTTTGCCTGATAACTTCCACGCATAGGCCTGTGGCATATGTGGTAAAAGCAAGGTATAAAGAAGCCACTGCCCTTTTTTGATTTTAAAAATTTAAAAATAAATGAAAAATTTAAAGGTGATTTAAATACATATTGAATAATTTGACCTTTCAATTGAGGTGAAATTGTGTTTGTTGTGGTTTCAGAGAGGCGGCCGGAGGAAGAGAACGTCGGTCTGGGGTTCAAGTCTCCCGGGCCCGACATGAAACTGCAGGACTCTAAGGCTGATCCTATTCAGATGCCTATGTCCTTTTCTAAGGTCAGTTGTTCAGTATCAATATACAGTTGGTGCGTTGTATCTTAAGAGCTGTGGGAACTGTTTACACCACAAGCAGTTGGAACTAGCCTGTTAACATTTTCTAACAACTGTCTATTTACATTTCAGTTGTAATTTGTAAACAGACACAATTGTTGTTTTGTGAAATTAATTTTTATAATGTTTATTGTTCTAGATTTGAGACTAAACAATTTCTGGTACCTCCAGCAATGGAGTAGGCCGTAGCTCAAGATAAAACGCACCAAGAATAAAGTTTGTTTTCGTTATGTAAACTGATAGTTTAGTGGCTGAAGTGCCGTAATTTTTGGATAAATCTATTGGCTTTCTGATCGTTTGATATTTTAAGATAAGTTGATAAATATATCTCGTGGCAGCATCTCACATCATGTCAATTAGAAATAACTGCAAACTTTTCCTACAGTAGACGATCGACTTACCTTAATCCATTTATTTAATTTCTTTTCTTTTCATTGTAGCAACAGAATTTTTTCCTAAAAACATGGAAGTCACAAAAAATCATGATATTTCATCCCATCAGTCACGCCTTCAGGTTAAGAAGAGAAAATTTAACAATAGCTGCTGTTTTAAATGTTACGATGGCAGTGTTGCCACATTTCACTACACTTGTGTTCATGTAGTGGTATATTTATTGTGAATACACAAGTAGTGAAAGGTGGAAACAATGCATCACAACAGTTAAAACAGCAGTCATTGTTGAACTTCCTCTCCTTCACCTGAAGAAGTCCCATACAGGACGAAATATTGTGATTTTGGTGACTTTAACTTGTTCTTCCTCCTACCTGAACTCTGTCAGAAAAGTAAAAGCTGTAACAGCTGTCTATCCTTCTATTCCTAATGATTAATTTACCTTAATTAACCCTCAAGCAGGCGCATGTGGAATTTTCCTCTGCATGTTTTTTTTTCTAAATAAACAAGCCTATTAGGTGTCGGCAGACAAGTCCGGCTCCGCACCTCAAGCGCCTCTTTCCAGGAATCCCCTAAAGCTATCTATACCCCAATCCCCCCCTTGGTACCTTGTTATTTGCAATTTAGTGATGCCATGTCATTTGTGGAGCGCCCTCTCCCGTAACACAGACAATGATACCTGTTTAATACTTACCAACAAGAAAATGACTTACCATGTTCAATAGAAATATAACACCTATTAAGTTGAACAACTAATGGTATCAACGATGAAATGTGATTCCTAGTGAAGTTAATCAACATTTGAATGCAATATTTCGTTATAAAACAAGTAAAATGGGTTAAATGTCTGCGATTTAGTGTTGCGGGGTAAAACTCCGCTTGCGCACCCTCTGCCGTTTTCCTGGTGAAGCACTTGCTAAAAGTTAAGCATCAACCACAACAAACCTGTGATATCGTTACGGAGCCTTGTGGTGTTGGACTGACGCCGTGTTTGTCTGTAGCAGTCTGTTGTGTTGTTGGTAGAATGAAGACAGTGCGGACATGAAGCTGGACTTCAGGTTCGACTCGGACCTGACGCAGCTGACGGACGACAAGGCCAGCAAGAGCATTGCCGCGATACAGATGACCCGCAGCATACAGATGGCGGCGCAGTCCTCCGCCGCCGAGCTGCAGTTCAAACTGGCCTCCGTCAAGAAGGTAACGACCAGATTCAAGTTGAAATAACTAGTTATTTCCTATTTTAAAGATATTCTTAATTAGCTGGAGAAATATATGCTGTTATGTAGAGAGAAGAAATCAAATAAGGAAATACAAAAAAAAAATAATAGAAAAATAAAGCAATTGCATACTTAGAGGGAAGTGCATGAATTAGTTTTAAAAACCATTGGTCTCTTAAGGAAGAGCCTCATTTTCATGCCTGTTCACTCACAAATTTAAACTTTATTCGTAAACAAAAAATTTACTGATGGTAGCTTAAACTCACTTTTTCTTAAATATTTATATTTATAGGTGTTATGTTTTCTAATGGGCATAGAAAGTAATGTTCAGTTTAAAGAAAACATTTTGCTATTTTTCCTGGAAAAAAACTGTTACCAGAGCTTTAGTTTTTTCTAAAATATGAATTGAGGTATAACTCTTGTACCAAGCGTTAAAACTGTTACCCTTATATAACATTAAGTGAAGCCAAAAGAGAGGTCAAAAGATAGAGTAATAATTGTTAGGCTAAAATTTAGCTATCTCAAAGTAGCTTCTGGTCAATACCAGGAGGCGATGAAGAAAGAAAATGCTGAGTTTGGACTTTGCTTAGCAGGCCTAAATTGCAGTCCCGGCTGATAGTGAACATGCTGACTGATATTATTGTGCTGCTGGTATTATTGTGGCAGCACAATAAAACTGAAATAAAATTAAATAGTTATTTATGTATTAAACAAGTAAAGTAGGTTTTTCTCGCTTGAAATAACAGTTACCATGCTCTACGCATCCCGCGATGATTTTAGCAAAAGCGAGAAAGACACTTTACATACAAAAAACATTCAAGATTTTTCCTGCATCTGCAGTTTTTTATTCTCAAACGATATGTACAATCACAGTCATGTCCAATGTAGCTGAATGCGCCATTATGATTTTGAGGTTATAAACAAGTCAAAACAAATCAAAACGGAAGCTCAAGCGTGGGTGGTAACAACTATGATTGGCTGGAGCGCCCAGAGTAACAATGCAATCAGCTGGCCAGCAACATTATAAACAACTGCGAGCAATAAAGACTTCCATCGATCGCTCCTAAGTACTATCCCCAGTCCTGTTAGTGTTAAACACCTGTTTTACGATTGGTTTTCAGTGTGTTAACTGACACTTTACGCGTGGTTGTAGGAAAATATATTTTTGTTAGAAATTTGACGTAGAGTGCTTGTTTGTGTGCAGGTGTGGGAGAGCCCACCGGCTGTGCTAGAGCACGGGGGGGAGGAGCACCCGGGCGGGGGCGTGTCTGGGACCGGGTCCTTCCCCCCCGCCTTCGGCAGCAGCGTGGAGCCCGGCGACCCGGGCGTGGGTGACGACTCCGCCGAGGCCGTCTACAGGTCGGTAGCTTCAACAATAGTATTTGTAATTTTGTTGTAGAGGGAAGGGGTGTCTGCTGACTGAACGATACAGTAGACTTTAAAAAAATTGTATCACTTATTTTGTGTTGAAATTTTTTATCACTTATTTTGTGTTGAAATTTGATTATATGCATCAGAAATTCGCTGAGTATGCAGGTCTGCTGCAACAGGAGTATTTTATTATTTCATGCAATCTTCATCCCACAAGCTGAAATTGGGTTCTAGTTTCAGATGGCTGTATTTTGCAGCAGCTGTAATGGTTTATATAACAGCGTATTTTATATTTTTACGTTTGGTTTCTTAAACCCTGATAAATTATAAATTTTCAAGCTGCAAACTCCGTTTTAAATATCACGATTAACTTTTTGAATCTGATTAGAATTGCCTTTGGAACTGGTTTTTCTATTTTAACATGCTTTCCTCTGTACCTGGCAAGAGAACGCTGCCTTCGTTTAATGATCCCCCGCTTAGGTACTTTGAATCTGGAAAAGATGAAACACTTGAGATTTTCACTTTCTTTCATGAAGGTCTTATAACGTGAAATTAATGAGATTTGGATTGATGTTACAGTGCTGGACAGCAGCTTCAAAACAACCCCAACGCGTACAACGGAGCGGCCGTCCAGAACATGATCAAGCCCGACCCGTCGACCAATGTGTGTAAGGTAAACAATGTTAGATAAGTGAGGGCAGAAGTCTCCATCGGTTGCTTAGCTAGAGAAACGCAAGTAGTAGTTTATCAATCCTAATAAATACTTTGAGTCTTTAAGTTTTTTTTTTCAACACTTAGAAAAAGTCATTTTTAGTTTTCAGGATTTGTACATGATTTTACGAAGTAAATTGATAACTGAATATAAATTAATGTACATATTTGACTTTTCTTAATTGATTAAATATATGCCTTAAAATTAACAGCATCCCAATCATTAGTTCAACACAAAGAAATGTTTCATTTTTAATTTATCAATAACTAATTAATACCTTCATTAACATCATGTTTTACAGCACCCGATGGAGAGAAATACATTTTTAGATTTAATTAAATAAATATTTTTAATCATAAATTAATCAACTTTCTCAGCTTGATTGTCTTAGTTAGGTCTTTAGACTGAGTAACCTTTGTTGTTCCTATAGTTTTATAGGCTTTTGGCCATCGTACAGTTCTGATCTTGGAGGCATGACTGTAGGTAGCCTGAAATCAAAGAGAAGTTTAACTCGTTGAGTACATCTCTTAAATAATATAAAAGACCCCAAGATATTTCCATAGTACCTATCATTAGTTTGCTTGCATGATAAATGTAATTAATAAATGCATGATAAATGTAAACAATGAAATATCACTGAATTTCTCTCTATTGTCCAGACTGCCATCTTGCACAATGCCTCTTGGGTAAAAATGAGAAATTGTTTTTTCCTTAACCTGAATTTAACCTGAAGGTGACCTGGCCATATATTGTGATTGTTATTATAATAAAGACATATGTCAAGTAGTAATATGTGGTGGGACTAAAATTCTTTAAAAATGAAGCAGTAAACTGTATGTTCTACTGTATGTATGTTCTTCTGTAAGTTCTACTGTATGTTACAGTAGAGCGCCGATTATCCAAACTAATTGGGGACAAAGGGTGTTCGGATAACTGAATATTCGGATAATCGAACATGAAAAGACAACATTTTAAAATTATATATGTAACGTAATTCTTAATAGTAAAAAGGCTAAAAAATTATCAAACAAAAATTATTCACTTAATTTTATTATGAAATCTATCAGAATACATTGATATCCCGGCGAAACGGGAGTTTCAGTTGGCGCGCGAATTTGAATTGCTTGAGAATCATGTTCAAAATATGAATTATCACAGCGTTCGGTTAACCGACGGTTCGGATGATCGACGTTCGGATAATCGGCGCTCTACTGTAACTAGACAAAAGTGCATACATCGAAAAGAAATAATAAAAAGAAGTTATAATGTTAATGTTAACAAATGTTATAAAATGTTTATTGTTATATACCTGGATGTTTTTGAAATTGGTATGAAAATTGATACAAAATAACTTTGCTCTACTTCATTTTGTTTTTCTTGTGTTTGAGCTTTATTGCATGGTAAACATTTATTTACAAATAGAAAAGAAGTATGTAAATTAAAATTTTTAGCAATTAGCTGTTAGAGTAGACTTGTAGTTACGGCGAGGGCTCGGGTCGCGTCTTACGCTCATTCTCCCTGATGTGCAGCTGCTTGCCCCGCAGGTGAAACCGCAGCCCCAGACGGCGATGCACCCCCACTCCGGGCCCCTGTCGCCCCCCACGGGTCCCTTCGCCACCCCCGCCCAGCCTGGCCAGCACATCAACTATCAGGTAACTGCAAGGGGCTACACTTGTCATATAGGGCAAAAACAGAAGTTGATCAGGGTGTCTATGGGTCCAAATCCTCCAAGTCCTCCAAAAGTACTGCTTTTGAAAAAATGTCCTCTGTCCTCAAAAAGTCCTCCTTTTAACCTAATGGTCCTCCAATTTTTCTAGCTTAAGAAATGTGATTTTTTTATGTTTTTGTTCGAGTTTGGGGTTTCTACAAATGCACTGTGGTAAGGCACGAATTTTGGTGCCATTATTTGTTATTAACTTGACCAGTTTACGATATGTCTTGAGAAATATAGGTACATCAGATCATGATAACAATGCTTTGGATTATTATTTTTTATTAATTTACAATGATATTTTTCATAAATAACACCACACCTAGAAATGCCATTGGGTCCTCCAAATTCTACAGCGCCTTCCAAAGGTTCTCATAAAGTCCTCTTTTTTGCTGCAATTCGTCCTGTAGACACCCTGGAATTATCTAGTTATGGTAAAAAAAAATTGTTGGTATTTTTTCTATTACTAAGCTAGGTTGCCTGATACTTGATGTAAACTAAATGACAGAAAGATTATTTTTCAAACCACTCCAAAGATGAAATATGATAAAAAGATAAATAAGATAAAAATGATATCAAACACATTAATCTTTGATAAATTATATAGTTCAAATGTAAAACTTGAGGAGGTTTTGAAACAAGTTTGATAGTGTAGTCTAACTGAAAGGATCATGGAAAATAATTAAGATTGACTAAAATAACTGTTCTATTTCTTGTTGAAGCCTAATTATGATTGGGTAGTCAAATGTGTTTTGAAGACGAGCCATGTTTGTGACTGCTTCATTGTAAATTTATATCAGTCTAACATATCTGGTCAAGGTGATGTTTGATTTTCATAGAATTATTCACTATCATATGAAGTGATAGTTAATTCAACAACCTAAATACAACAACCTAATAAAACAACCTAAATTGATCAGTTTGTTTTATAATTGATTTTTAAATATTTTATCTTATAAAAGTGAAATTTACCATGAAAAATAGATAGTTATTTATAATGTTGGTAAATCTTTGTTTAATTATTATTTTGGTTAATCTTTGCCTTGGTTGTTGCAGCCCCCAGCTCAATACGGCGGCATCTCCGCCATCCCCTCACCCCCCACTGTGTTCACACCCCAGGCTGAGCTGTATCCTACATTCCAATTAAACAACCCCCAGGTAAGAACTCAGTAAATCTAGCTTGTTTGACAAAAATTTAAGTTGGCTCACATGCATGATTCAATCTATACTGAGACTTAAAAATTACAAGATTACTCCATAGCAGCTTCACTTGCAAGTTCTATCCAGCCGATTGATAGTGTCACTGTTCCGTATCTTCAGCCCCTCACTGTACCTTAGTAATGTCCTTTCTTAATTCTGAGATGTTTTGGCAAATTTACATAGAAATCCCTCTTAATCGACTCCTCAAGCATACCATCTTTTACTGCTCAAATTGTAAAAAAAAAATTAGTTATTATGTTCCTTAAGTCTTGGTTTATCTTTTTTGCAGTTTTTTCTGAAAATATATCTTGAAGTTATTAAACTGTTTTTGGAAAAGCCTTTTTGTATATAAATAATAAAACATTTCAGTCTATTTTGTTGGTGCTTTTGTAAGAAGTTAAGCCCATTGAAGATGGGATTTCAAAAAATATCTTTGAAATGTATTACCAAAGGCCAGTTAAACCTTTTTTCTTATAATTTTTATTAGCCAGTTAAATCTTCTTATAATTTCTTCCAGTTTTTCAAATTCTTTTAAGTTTTCTTACAAAAACGATTAAGATGACCTTGTGACTCTGTTGTGTGTGGTGTGTGCAGGTGATAGGGTCGCAGGGGCGGTCGCAGTTCTCGCAGTTCGCCCCGTACCTGTCGCAGGGGCTCAGCCAGACGTCGCAGTTCGGCCAGCAGTCGATGTATCTGCAGCACACGGCGCCCCCGCCGCCTCCGCCCTCCGCCGCCCCGCCCGACATCTTCCAGACGCAGCTGTCCCAGTATAGGATACAGGTAAAACTCGCTAACATTAGTTACGTAATTTACTCTTTTAGACTTGAAATATCAAGAGGTTTTGGCCTCGCTAATTGCCCACCTCCACTCTTATCTATCTCTAGACACTTCACTCTTTGGGAAGTTTTTTTACATCCTCAAGTACTTTTTCTGCCGATCATTGCAAGGAGAAAACCAATCTCATTGTGAATGATTTGTTGCTCAAGACAGCCATACTGGCAGTCGGCAAAAAGCGTTATCTCCTGTTATTGTGTGCTAAAACTAATATTTGCCTTGAATTGACAAAACATTGTTTATGATTTCAAGGCCCATTTACACTAAAAATGGTTGAGCTACACTATAAATCAGTAAACTACTAAATGTGTATCTACATATGCATCAATACAAAAATGTAATATTGAGTATAATGAATTTCTGAATCACTGATAATAATTCCACATTCATAATAAATAAAAATTAGAGTTTTGCCTTGGTGACTAGATGTCTGGAAACATTAAAAAAGAGAAGGCATTGTAAAATTCTAGAAAATATTTGCTCTTAGATATAAGAGCAAATAATAATACTTTCTAGAATTAAAGTGTGATATCCAGGATTTTTAATGATTTAAAATGCCTGAATATCACATAAATTTTGCATTAAACGGTTTTACATGTCTTCAAGATTTGCTTATGTACAGTCAGCCCCAGAAAACCTGACCTCTGGACCAGCAAGCTGATGTATCTGTAACTTTTAACTTGTTTTAGAAGTTTTTTAAGCAAAACTTTACTATAATACATTCATTAACCCTTTTTCATCCCAAGGAAGACCTTGAAACGGACGAACATCCCTTCAATAGAAATACAAAACTGCTGGTCCAGAGCTCAGTTAGTCTAGTACAGACAGTATGCCTTGTATAGTAATATCAACAAGGTACCTCAATGTTTTTAGATTTGTAGCAATAAAAAGTAAAGATTTAAATAACCCGAGTGAAGTATATTCATGGTGATAAAGCACACAAGTAAACATAACACAAGTGAAACAATTCAATGCCACAGGCATCATCCTCGACCAGGAGGAAACTGAATTGAAAAGGATAGTGGAGATTAGGAGTGTGCGATGCATCGAAAATGCATCGAAATTCCGATTTGATTCGATTTGGCATGCATTGAAATGCCGATGCATCGATTTGGCCCGATGTATACTTCGATTCAATAGACGCAATTAGTCTAAAATGTATGTTGAAAGCAATTAAATAAACGTAACCATATAAATGCGTAATATTAATGTTCAAAGCAGTTTATTGAATCGTAGTGAAGTTATGAAAAGCTTATTGCGCAGTAATACTTTCAGACTCTAGTCTAGACACTTAACAACAAAGAATGCACAATAATGGCAAAGTAATGCATTGTTATTTTCTCGCCAAGTTTGAAAATTATTGCAATACATTGTTTCTCTATTTTATAATGAGTTTTAAATGGTTGCAAGCAACTTTTTAATGTATGGCTGAATTCCATACACAAATTTCAATGACGAGAATAAAACGAGCACTACGACAGTCGGCGGCAGCTGCAGTGTAACTGCGATCGTGATGGTGATACAGGCTGACCAAGCAATGGAACAAAAACAAATTTTGCTGTTAGACAAATTACCGGACTCTCCGGTATTTCCAAGCCCGTGTGGGGAGGACTTTGTAATACTTTCAACAGTTTATTCCAGCAGAGACGGGTATTTTTGCGGGTAAACTCGGTCTTACAAGTCTTAACACTGTTCTGTGATGCTCAGCTGTCGACTGTCGAGCTGTGTGCCGTCATAAAGCTCAGCACTGCGCAGCAATTAGTGTTTGTTTCTTTTGACTGTCGCACGTATGCAATTGAACGTTTTGTTTTGGAGAAATTGAATGACAAATAAATAAAGATGTTTGAAGACTGCGACGAAGAGATCGTAGACGATCCGGGCTCAAGTAGCCAAAGCTTTGTTGAAACGGATATGAATGACGATACCGACACCTGTATGGATACTTTAATTATCCGAGAAGAGTTACTAAGACTAATTGTTATAATTATTAGATTATTTAACAAACTTTGAACTGATTCATTTTTACTTGGACTGCTTGTGTTTTTTTTTTCATGAAAAACTTTAGGCCTAGTAATAATAACTGTATCTTGAGATTGTGAAAGGATGTATAGGAATTAAGATATAATTATTTATTTATACTTCCAAATTCCTATTTATAATGAATGGGTCAGAAACTAGGCCTATTACAAAAATGCTTTGGTTCTGACTCATTCAAGCTTTGTGTGGAATTTTTCTACTTTATTTAATCCTCTTTAAAGTTATTGAGGACTGCCCAATACAGTAATGCAAGCTGTAAATAACTCTTAGCCTAACAGCAAATGACGCCGCACTGCATCGAATCAAATTGCATAGTTTCAAATCAAAATTCTAGGAATCGCATCGAATCGAAAAAAATTTGCTGCATCGCACACCCCTACTGGAGATTGTCCTTTGCAAATTGAAGACAGTCCGCAAAGGAGGATTGTCCTTTGCAATCTACAAAAAAAAATCCTTCATGACCTTTGCAGATTGCTAAGGATTTCTAGCAGTCTGCATAGGACAATTACTAGCATCCTCTTCATTACTTCATAGTTGAGAATGGTGCCAGTGGCACTGAAATATTCCTCTTGTGTTTTATTTATGTGTGCTCTATCACCATGACTATATTTCATTCAGGTAAGCCTATCCTTCTTAACCTCCTATCCTGCTATCCTTCTTAACCTTTTAACCACGATGCACGAGTTATGCCATGGTAGTATTCTCTACACGCTATATGGCGATGCATGAGATATCTCGTGCAACACCCCTCGTGCAACACCCTTCTTTTGTTTACCGTGATGCCCGAGAATACTCGGATTTGACGTTCTCAGCTGATTTATTTTGTTATTTTGTTGGTACAACTGTTCTGCCAAGTAAGACCGTTGCTAGATAAGTTGCAGACTGTGTGGTGCTGCACTCGAGTGTATTTTTCTGGAACAACGTCCACGCCTCGAGCTCTGCAATATCAAATGTAGTTGTTTTCGTCGCGTTGAGACATAAACCTGGCATGTTTGTGTTGATCTTGTAATTAAATTCCATGCCACTGATCACGTTGAAACCGTTGGGGGTCAACTTAACGCTGCAGTTAAGGGGTTAAACAATCCTAATATGACCTAGCCTAGAGTCCTATATCAGTGATCTAAAATAAGTTAGTAGTCGAACGTGGCAAGGCCCTGATCAGATTTCCGGCTATGACCAGTGTGGCGTGTTGCAGCCGCCGGCCTATGGGACGTCGCAGCAGCTCGGCAACAACCCCAACACGGTGCTGATCTCGTCCAGCGCCAACTCCCTCATGTCGGCCAGCGTGAAGCCCTCGCCCCAGCCCATCGGAGCCATCGGCAGCAAGGCCGCCAGCTACCAGGCGCCCTCCCAGCCCCCGCCCAGCCAGGTACGACCATCGAGGAGATTTCTGTCCCTTTATCTAATTTCTTAGTTTATTAATTTTTACGCCTCTTGAATTGAATCAATCAATGGGAAAAGGCTACTTACCTTAAAAACTGGCATCAGTTCAAATCTTGAGTAATATGATTCATTTGAGTTTCGACGTTCAAGCTGTCATTTTTTAAATCATTTAAAGAATATTTCATCTTCTACTTGTCATTAATTACAAAATACATACTTAACCAAAACACAAACATAACACAACACATAACCGGCCAATATAATCACAGAGGTGTCTGGTCCTCATCTGCATTTGCACCGGCCAGTTATGTGTTATGTTATGTTCATGCTTATGTCAGTTATAAAGTGTATGCATTTTTTTAATTAATGACAACTAGAAGATGAAATATTCTTTAGATGATTTCAAAAATGACAGCTTGAATGTCGAAACTCGAGTGAAGCTCTTTCCTCAATATTTGAATTGAAGACGGTTTTTCATGTATGTAACTTTTTTCTAAATATTACCTCTTAATCTCTTAAGTCTTAATATTTAGTTCTTAACCGGTATTTATCTGTTGTAATTCCAAATTTGGACTCATTTGAGTTCATCAAAGATTAATTTCTTTAGGATGTTAATAGTTGTGAAGTAGATTTGTTTAAGTGATCGTATTATTTAAATCATAAAAGTGAGAATACTCTGAATTCAGTACACTCTCTGTTATCTGGACACCTCGGGACCAAGACCCTTCCGGATAACAGTTTTTTTTTTTTTTTTTAGTTAAACCCATGTTCCCTAAAGCTTGTGAAATTATAACTTAAATGCATACAGTATAAGCCAGTACTGTGATTTAGGCTGTTAGCTGGTCCATAATCTTTCCCACAAGAATGATCGATACAGCATTTTCCATTTCATACCTATCATGTCCTGTTAAACCTATTTGTTTTTAAAAATTGTACGTTTAAAAAGATGTCACTTTCAAGGAGTGTAGTCCAGTTGAAAGGTGTCCAGATAAGAAAGAAACTTAATTGTCTACTTAATAACAATTCCAGTCTACTCACACAACATCCTCAAATACTTTCTCTTCATAAAGATTGATACCCTCTCTCTATCGTCACATATGTATGGAAGCACAAGCAAGATTGCCTTTGAAATGTACGTAAGTAATGTAGTAATACAAATAATATGCACAAAGAATATTTCAATGCCACTGGCATTCAAAGTAAAAGTCTTTTAAGATAATTATCATCAAAAACAGTTTCGAGTTTGTTGTTCATTCATTGTGATGATAACATGTTCATGTGATGATAACATTGGCAGTTGGAAGTCTGGTGGTAGCTTCCAATTTTCTTACCCCTAGACATCCAATTGAGAATAATATCATCACATGAAGATGTGAGAACTGGACTTTCTTAACACCTGCAACAGTCTAGAAAAGACTTGGCCACATTGAAAAACCAGATTGTAAAAAGAGCCAAAAATACGAGGTGTAAGAATAATTTGGCTTTGCCACGCCAAGCCAAGCCAGCTTTTAAAAGCAAACAAGAATAAATAAACAAAATATAATTTGCAGTTGTACATCTACCCGGACCCGCAGCAGCTGCAGCTACAGTCTCCGTTCCTGCAGAACTCCCAGCTGGTGCAGCGGCCGGCGCCCAGTATCCCGCCGTCGTCTGCTAGCTACTACACCGGCAACAACCCCATCACGGGTGAGTGTCAGACGATACTAATGCTGATTTAGATATTTCATATTGTAAACTGGCTATCTACCTGGTCCCAAGACCTCAAAACGTTATTTTTTCAATAGTCCCTCCATATCCTCCAACTTTTTTGATTGATTAAAAAGTGGGATTTTTTGCACTGCTAAAATAATAGTTATTCATGCATTAAGCTTTGTAAAGTGGGTCTTCCTCGCTGGAGCTAAACAGGTAATTTTTACAAAAGCGAGAAAGCCACATGAAACAATACAAAATTTTTCCTACTAATGTAGTTTTGGAATTCCAAACGACAATTACAATCACAGTTACTCTTGTCCATTGTACCTGAATGCATCAGTTTGAAGTTATAAATAAGTCGAAATTCGTCAAATCAAAACAGAAGTGAAAGCGCTGGCGCGTATAGAGTAGCATTGACAAATCAGCAGTCGAGTATAAAAGTAAACAGGTGGCTAGCGTAAAGGCTTTTGCTCGCTTCTCAGTAAACAGCTATTTCACATTTTACCCGTCTATTTGATAAACTTAATTATTTTCTCGTTGGGTTAAAAAATCAAATAAAAAAAAATCATATTAATCACAGGACTTGATTGTAAAACTGTGGAGAAATCTTGCCAGTGACTTATGATAGTTGAAAATTGTCTGTGCTCTGGCTTACAGAATATTTCTCAGGGTGTGAGCACTGACAGATTTAAGTGGTTGAAAACATTGCAGGCACGTACTGAGATTTCACGCCTGCAGTAGGCTCCCTCTTATCCGGACATTTTTTAACCTGGCATTGGTTTAACCCTGTCACTCAATGGAAGCAACATCTTTTTAACCGGACAATTTGTTATCAAACATTGGTTTAACCATAACAGTCTTTCTCCATCTTTCTACCCTTGAGAAAGGTCCTACTAGATGGACCGAAATATTGGGACTTTTCCTGTGTTTAGTGTTTTGTGTTTCTGATGGCCTACTCAACTTCAGGTAAGCCAGTTGTTTCCTCTATATTCCTATTTTAATACCTACCCTTTAAGGGCCTTCCCACAGAAAATATGGTTTAACCATAAGTGATCAGGAAATGGGTGGTACTGTATTGACGATTCTTGTGGGAACATATTGGAGACCTGTAATAAATAAATGCTCTCTTTTCAATTTAAGTCAATCAAGTTAGGTTTTAATGATTGAGGAATATATTGAAGATTCCCATGGAAATAAATAAAACTCAAACTATCGTAAAATATCTAATCTTTAATGTTTGGATTTATCCCTTTGGAGACCAATTTCCGATATATTTCAGAAGTTGCCGTTTTCACCAAAATGGCAAACTTCCAATGTATCGGGAAAAAAATAAATTTGTTTTTTATTTATAAGCATTTTTCCAGTGCATAACAAAAACTGCTGAAATAAATCTGGTCCCAAGCCGTGTGACCTATATATTTTGACCGGTCTCCAAAGGGTTAGTAATTAATTTTAAGAAACGTTGGTTGATCAGTAAAACCTGTTATCTAGACAAGCCTAGGTCCTGAGGGGTCCGTACCTCAGGGAGCCTATTCTTCTGTATCTGTTGTCATCTCACTGTATTGTTGGTCTGCCAACAAATTTTAGGAATGTTGGTTAACCAGGAAACCTATAATCCAGTCAAGCCTTGGTCCGGACACGAGAGAGTCGACTCTACTGTATCTGTTGCCCTCACTGTATCGTTGGTCTGCCAACAGGGGGTGGAGCGGGTGGCTACTACCAGCCGGGCAGTTCCAACATGCAGGCCCAGAGTCTGCATCAGACCACGTTCAGCATGCAAGCTTTCAACACCCAGTCGCCCACCCCAGCCGGCATGGGCAGCTTTGGATCCACTGTAAGATATCATCAACTAAGTTATTGTAGACCAATTTGAGGATTTTTAGTATTCTGTTGTTCACTGTCACTTTTGAAAGTATTGACTAAATTGCTGAATTGTTTATTTTTCGTTCGAAAATAGTTTAAATTTTTTGAATAATAGGATGAAAATGGGTAAAATTAAATGTTTAAGAATGAGTAGTTTTTCATAGAACAGCTGAAAAAGAGGAGGATGGGGGGTCTCCAACTGTTGCGTAAGGTTTTTTACAGTTGTTTTGGTTTTGTAGGTTTATTAAAGGATAAACTTGGTTGTGTTAGAAAAACATTTATACTAGAATACGATTCTTAAATATTTTATTTTTACCTATTTTTAGGTCATTTTTATCAAATTTTTATTTGAAATCAACTTAAGTTGGATCTCCTTTTAATAGTATTTTTTGTTATGAGATCAAAGTATTGAAACTAACTGGAATATGTATGATATAGTACAAAATAAAAAATTATTTAAGTATGGTTTTTTAAAGCCAAAGTTAAATATTTTTTTAATTTTAAGTTAGCCAAATTTGAGAATTCTTTTACCACATTTTAAGTTATCTTTTACTGACATTCGATTGTTAAGATTATAGATCAGTTAAAAATAAAACTACCTGCTATTGTGGTGTTCTTTTTATCCAAAATAAGTTAAAACACTTTTGCACGGAACTGAGCATGACAAAACTTAGGTACTCTGTCATTTTTTATTTTTGGAGTCTTGAATATGGCAAATCAAATTGCATGAAATAGTAAAAAATCATTTTGTTAATTAAATAGAACTCTTAAAAATTACTTGTAATAATACTTCCTTCATGTTCTTTTTTCTGCTTTTATTTATTTATTTATTTTTGTAAACTGATAAAGTAGCTTCAATTATGCCTGTACACTTTAATTACCAGTGGTTTAGTATATTCCTTGAGGATAGGATTCATGACTAGTGAAGGTACATGTGTTGAATCAAAGGGCTTTTTGAAATTTACACTTGCACTTTTCCTTTTGCTACACCCTATAAACAGAGTCATGTTTGTTCAAAGGTAAGTTTTCCTTCTTCCATGTATTATAAGAAGAGTTAACCTTAAGCTTTGAATTACTAACTGTAAAAACTGTAAATAAAATTAAGCCTTAAACCTTCACTGTAAGCTTGAAACTCCTTTAATGTAACAAACACGTATAAAATCTCTTTTTCACTTGGCATTCTTGGGCGAAAACAAGGAGGGGAGGGATGTTTTCAAAATTCTTAAACTTTCCTGTTTGGGGTCCCGGTGCCTGTTACATGTTAGATTACCATTTTGTATCAGTGGCGTAGATACGGGGAGGATCAGAGGAATATATCCCCCCTTTGACCCAATAATTGATTAATAAATCCTTTTGAAAAAATCTTGTGTCTTTGTCCTCTTGGCTGGAAAGAAAGAGATAAACAAGCTAAGATAAAGTTCGGAGCTTGTATGTAAATGATCATAAAAACAACTGGTCTGTTTACTGATCACAAGTAAACGAAGGGAGTATTACATTTTAAATGACGTGAACAGCCACAAAAAACATACCGTGTGTTTATTGGTAGCAGGAAAATTGTAGTAATATTTTTTAATTGGTGCTAACGATAATGAAAAACAACTAATTACACTTATTAACCTACTTCGGGTATTAAAAATTACGGGAGCAATGCAGATGACAAGAGATGCCTAAAAACATTCACATGAGTCTGCTTTTATCGAGATAGTAACGGTAGTCAATTTGCAAAATAATGATATCTTCTTGTATGTCGTTTAAAGGACAGCTGGTTTACTAAAATCCCTAGATAATCCGAATTTTTTTCTAATTTAACCATGTTTCAATCTCAATTTGTATGGATCTAATTAAACTTCTTCTGTCGCTATTATCTCAAAATCACCTAAAACGTGAGTTACAGTTCTAATTTTGAAAGAATTTTCCACCGAGTTTACCCCCCAGATCGGAGGGCAGTATCGTAGGTCGTAGGTCTATCTACGCCACTGTGTTGTGTGATGCATGTGTGGGTCTGTACGCATTGGACAGCCTCTGTCTAATGGGTTACAGATGGCGCAGTACTGCAGTACAGCGCCGTCCTACCTCAAGTCGGCCGCCGACCATCCGGACGTTCTCTCTGTCTTCTCCTCTCCAGGTATCTTCCTTGAATGCTAAGTGCCGTCATACATACACACACACCTAAATGGAATTGCCTACAAATTAAAGCTAAAAATTGTTCGGGAATTTCATTAAGAGCAAAACTCGGTTATCAGTAAAAGGGAAGTGAGATCCTTTTAAATTTAATGATGTTTTTCTTTATTAATGTTTCCCGTCATTTGCCTGAAATTTAATAAAGCAAAGTTCGTTTCAAATAGTCTTTAAGAACACAGCTTTTTTTGAGTTGAAGTAAAAGTGAAGAACTAATACAGATTGGCAACGCGATGTATTTTTCTCCAAATCCTTTAAAGGGGTTTTAATTTCTTAGCCTATATTGCACCGCTCAAGTAGTAAATCTAATCTGAAGGCCCTTTAGAACTGATATTGGCAACATTTTATCAGTGCAATCTGAGTAGAAAAAATCACCAAGCAAACTTAAACACCTGAGAACACGGGAACACAAAAATGATGTAGCTGCCAACCCATATTATATTACATCTTTAGTTGAAAGAAAGCCACAAAAATAACTGAGTTTTTTAAATACTAAGAATCAAATTTTTAACTGACAAAAAGAAGAGTGCAGAGAAAAAATCAAAATACAATCATTTCAGGTTTAATTTGTCATAATGATTCTGAGCTTAAAGACAGAAAAATTTATAAAAATATAGATAAGTAGGGTAAAATAGTAAAATACAATGTTGATGTAGGTGTATTAAAAAATACTAGACAAGAAGACAAAAGCTTTATCAGTTGTAAATATTAGAAATGACTATAAAATGTTTCTTGAATATGATTGGTGATATTAGTGAATATCAACCTGAGATTAATTTTTCACTGATATAATTAAAGTTAACTTCAATATCTTGTCTCATAAAGCAGTGAAATGTTGATTCCATTGATTTTCCAGTTCCACTGATGTTAAATAGTTTTCAGTGTTTGTCAATTCAGTTTTTGATATATAAAACAAATAACATGAACGGTTGAAATTCTGTTATGAATATTTCTCGACTTGACTAGTCAAACATTCGTAAAGGAAAGGCTCTAGGCCAGGATTTTAATTTTAATTTAGGAATAGAAGGATAGACAGCTAGCTTACCTTACAAGAGTTCAAACAGGCTACAGAACATGTAAAGTAAATCACAATATTTTGTCCCATTAGGGACTTCATCAAGTGAAAGAAAAAAAGGGGAAAAATTATTTTTTCCCTTTAAAAATGTCCCTTTTGGGATGAAATATTGTGATTTACTTTTTGTGTTCTATGGCCTGCCTGATCTCTTACCAAAGCTAAGCTAGCTGACTATCCTTCTGTTCCTAAAATTCAAACATTTATAAACATATTTGTATTCGTTTTTGACTCAACTTCGATATGTTTTTGATTTGATATTAGTACAGTAGAAATTGGACACTTAGTGGACTTTCAGGAGTGTCTTAAGTATCAAAAAGTAAAACTGAAGGAAGTGTGTGGAATTTTACATTGATAGATGTATTAAAAATAGAGGTTGTACATATTAGTTTCCTGAATGGATTAAATATACCATAAACCAAAATGATTGCGCAAATAATTTTTTAACTTTAATTGTAATACAGGTCGCAAAAAAAATCACTGGACTAAACATTTTGTTCTGTTTGATTTTTTCTTGAGTTTGAGGCCCTTTCGATTTATACGGAGTTTCAATAGGATCGAGTTATCAAGGTTTTTTCTGTTACCAAAATGTTATTTACAATGTTAATTTTTTGTTTCTAATCATACATTAGGACATTTTTCATTTGCATAAAAGTCAGTCAAAACTGCATTCTAAAATAATGAATCAGCTTATGTGATTCTAATACTTTGTTTTTAGTTATTGTGCTACATAACAGCTGATTTTCCTCGATGTGAAGTGTCAATCATTTCATGAGACTTGTCAGTTGAGGCATTGACTTTATAACTGAAAGGAGATTGCTTATGCATATGGATGTGTTTAAGCCAGAAATTGACCACTCAAAAAATTATTTCGATTGATACTCATCTCTAGAGATGGGGCCAGGAGTGTGTTTTATGCTAAAGATTAGTATCCCTGAAATGGGACATTTTTGCTTCTACCAGGCTAAAGTATTGTATATAGTTAAAAAATGGATTTTATTTTCAAACGCCAAACTACGAGTGCATATGAGGGAATAGAAAAGGTATTTTAATTTCTTTAGCACCAGAATGTGCTAATTTTTGTGACTTATGATTATGTTTTTGGCTTCAAAATTTAATATTGCTTGAGCTATTGTTCTTCTTTTTTTATAATCAATCAATGGCTGAGGTCATCAGTTGTTATTATATCTATATGATAACATACCTTTATTTGGTCACCCTGACACCATTACAAATCTTTATATTTTGTTAATAAAGTGATTTTGGTGTGATTGATTTGATTTGATTGATCATTGAGCAGTTTTGATTTGTATTTTATGACATTTTACATTCTTCATTTTTTATTCTTATTTGTTTTTATTTGTGTTCAGATGTTAGCTTGGTCGATGAGATGAAGAGGAATGTTCTGCCACACCATGTTTAATATGATTGCAAAAGAAGTCTTTTGTGAAATGTAGCCTTTTTCAATTTTATTTTCAGTTTTGGTTGAATTTCAATTGTGATTACTGTTTTAAATGTTTTAAATAAAAGTCATTCAAAATAATAACGCTTGAGTTATTGTTTGTTTTTAATTTTGTGGCAATATTTGCTTTGATAATTGTTGTGCTAATATGAAAGGCTTAATAATTAACAAGGTAAATGTTAAATCTGGCATAGGCTGAAAGATGAATTTTCATATTTTTCCACAATTTTTTTTTCATGTTGTGGTAATAAAAAATTGTTAACATAAATAATTAATAATATAAGGGCAGTGTAGACAGTAACAGTCATTTTGCCACTACTATTAGCTCTGATGCCATAACTATGCATGAGTGTGCTGTGTCTTGCTGTCAACTGATAACGTTTAGTTTTTACTACATTTAAAAATGGCAGCAGCGGC
The DNA here is from genome assembly GCA_035578135.1 of Flexamia atlantica. Taxonomy (NCBI): domain Eukaryota; kingdom Metazoa; phylum Arthropoda; class Insecta; order Hemiptera; family Cicadellidae; genus Flexamia; species Flexamia atlantica. The sequence goes on along the minus strand of JAQJVK010000012.1, from coordinate 6,203,697 downwards.
CATTGAAAATCCCACCAAGTGGAAATGAACTGATGAAATTGTGTCATTCAGTTTGATATCTTGAAATCACTTCCATACACTGAAAAAATCTGCTAATTTTGAAAAGGGAAGGTAATCTCACTTGGTATCAGGTAAGGGTCATCAGAATCAGCCCAAAAATGTCCCACTATAGCAGCTAAGCTCTGTTTTTCTGTTGCTGCATGAGCGCAGGTCAGGAACAGATAGAACTAGTTGTCTGAGATAGAATTTTTTACATGTCCCTTGATATGTATGGCATGTTAAGTTGCAAGAGGGTTTCACTAAGGGTTCGTAATTTATTGTTTCTCCTCTAGGCATCAATTCAACATGGAGTAAACTTGTATGACCCCAAAACACTGTTTCCTTCTTTTAGTTCATATTTGGTGGGATTTTCAATGGGCAGCGAAACTAGGCTCACATTGTGGCTGAGAAAGGACTTTATGGGGAAACCACTAAAAATTCCTGAATAGGTGAACCTTGTAGTGGATCGTTGGACGTTGGACATCCGAGTCATAGGAACCTTTTTGTAGTCTTGATTCGTCAGTTCAGGAGCTACAACAATGGAATTAAATTTTAATTTTAATTTAAGTCACCTTAATTTAGGTCCTATCACTCGTCAACAAAAAATCAAATAAAAAAAATTCAAATTCCAGAATAACCGTAATTAGCTATTCTAATCAAATCAGCTCTATATCAATCAGAAAATACACTTATTTTTTAACTATATATTTGAAATTTCTAAGTCTCTTCATAAGACAACTTAAATCCCAAGGACTTGTCACTTATTCTTTCCTTCGAAGAAGTCGCAGATAGTGGAGTCGTTTTAAATTGTGACCTGTTTAAAGATACACATATTAAAGTTACTTTACAAGAAGAGTATTCCAGTGCTTTAGTCTTATACAACAACCTACAACAAACTAAAATGACAAGACAAAACAAAACCATATGATCCATCTAACAGAAAGTGAAAAGGGACGAAAAGCTGCAATCAATGGCTTATGTGTGATTTGTGTCCATCACACACACAAATTAATTCCCTCATGCTGATTTCTTTATTAGGTATTACTAGCAAACTGTCCAGTTGAAGGTGACAATTTTTTAACTCATGGGCTTGAAGAAATAATGTCAAAATTTTGGATTTGAAAGAAATTTTTATTAGATTTTGGGCCATATGGTTTTTCTTCGATGCAATTTTAGCGGCACTAGTAGACACAGTACACTGCTTCAATCTCATATCGCGCCACTGTTGCAATCCCTCGTCGCAGCTGCTCATTTTAGATATTTTTTTCAGTTAACCAGTCAATTAATTGATCTTCTGATTAGATATGATCCAAATTTTAGGAATAGATGGATAGGCAGCTAGCTTACCTTTGAAAGAGTTCAGGCAGGCCATAGGATACATGAAGAAAACACAATAAATCCATTATGACAATGCAGCCATTATAGGACTTTCTTTCCTTCTTTTTTTCCTGATGAAGTCCCTAATTGGGACGAAATATTGTGATTTATTGTGTTTTCTTCATGTGTCCTATGGCCTGCCTGAACTCTTTCAAAGGTAAGCTAGCTGCCTATCCATCTATTCCTAAAATTAAAATCCTGGCCTAGAGCCTTTCCTAAAAAAACAATTTATGATCCAAAATTATTTGATTTGCGGTTAATATACACAGTCATTTTTATTTATTGAACTTTTTTTAACTGGCAAGAGGCTATAATTAGTAAAAAAAAGTTAAGTTTTAAATTTATACATTTTGTAAACTGAAATACTTTAATTACTCAAAGAATATTCTTGGGTTCTTTGAAATTGATGATTAATATAATGAGTATGTATTAAGAAGACAGGCCAATATGTATGTGATTAATTAGCTAATAATCCAGTTGTCAAAACCATGTCAAACTGCTTGAACAAAAACATGACAAGCAAGCTGTTGCATTCATTATGTATCAGAGTTGGTGTGTATAAATCTAATACTAGCATAAAATGTTTTATGAATTTTGTTTTTAACAATCCCCTATTAATTTATGATAACAGCATAATTTGACTCAATGCCAGAAATAATCTAAGTTCAGTTAATTGAACAATAGGTGGATAATCTTGGATGTAGATAGCCACAACGCTTGTTACAGGGAAACAGTACAAACAACTAGATTTATACAGGGGTGTTTTTTTTTTAAACACAACCCATTTTTAAGATTGAATAATGCACATATGAATGTGTAATGAGTATTTTTTTATTGATCTTTGCATTTTATACAACCTATTATTTAAGTTTAAACACATTTAGTTTACATTATGTGCTCAAACTGTCCGCCATTGGCATTTATATAAAGTTATGCTCTTTCAATCAAATTCCCGAACACGTGTTGCAAGGTGCCTCTTTAAATTTCTTGCATTACATTTGTTATGTTTGTTTTGAGGAGCTGAATAGCTTTTGAATTGTTTTTTGTAGAATAAATACTACTTTACATGTCTGTGGCGATTTTCATTCAGATCAGACCATTTTTATGCAAGTTATCGTGCTTAACGACACACACATTAAAAACGCAACCCAAAACTTAATTTTATCGGTGAAGGATTATTTTCCCCCAAGATCCCTGGATTTGACCTCACTATATTATTTTGTTCTTTGGGGATACATACAAAGTAAGACCTAAAAAACAAGTCACAGCATATTCAGTACCTCAAAACAAACAAAACAAATGTAATGCAAAGAGGTACCTAGCAACATGTGTTCGGGAATTTGATGAAGAGAACATAACTTCATACAAATGCCACTGGCGGATTTTTTGAGCACATAAGGTGAACTAAATGTGATCAAACTTAAATAATAGATTCTATAAACGTAAAGAACCATAAAACAATACTTATTTCATATTTATATGCGAATTATTCAATCTTAAAAATGGGTTGCGTTTAAAAAAAAAAACACCCTGTACTATCCATTTTACAAAACATTTGTTGGATCTTGAGTTAGGCGAGACGAGTCTTGGTACATCAGGCTTGGGATGGGAAGGGTAGGGGTAAAGTTCTAGAATATATCTGACAACATAGACTTGCACACCTCTGGCAATACTGTCCCTCATTCCCCCGCAGGAATGGTTGTTAGCAACAAAATAGACAATAAAATACACAATGAAGAGTACAGGATTCCCTGTTGACAACCGTGTGCCACACATGGATGTTTTGAGCAGTGTTGCCATTCAGGATTTGGCATTTTATCAGATAACTCCATTAATAATCCCTGCTATTATCTGGTTTTTAAGCAATAATCCCCGCAAGTAGCAAAAACCAGTTAGTTACCCGAAAAACCATAACATTTCTTTCAAAACACCCAAAACTGGTAGTTTGGCTAAAATTTCTAGGTAAAAGGGGAAATTTTACATTGATAACGTGCACACTATACAGGGTGTTTACGAAGAACTTTTACAGACTCGGGATATGGTTACTTACATCAAAACTAAGAAAAAAGTTCCTATAAACATGGGTCCTAAAATGCCCGGTCATCCGGTCTGTCGGTCTGTATGTGTTTTTAACATGATTTTGGTTAACTTTGGAACCACTAGAGATATCAACTTCAAACTTGGTACGTATAATATGCTAACTAATAGGACCTATTTTTGTGCGGAGGATCAAGTTTCTACTTTGTACCATTTCAAAATGGCAGCCATTTTTATATTTTAAACCTTAATATCTTCAAAACCGTAAATTTTATGAAAATTTTACAAGACAGAAAAAAGTTACGTAATTTTATTTACTACAAAACCATATAAAGATCATAAACATCAAACTACATGCTTGTTTATGGCAGTTATAGCAAATATTCACATTATTTTGTTAGAAAAATTGCAATAACTCTGTTAATTGCAGTTCGATGATTATGATCTTTATATTGTTTTGTAGGAAATAAAATTATGCAACTTTTTTGTGTCTTGTAAAATTTTTGTAAAATTTACGGTTTTTAAGATATTAAGGTTTAAAATATAAAAATGGCTGCCATTTTGAAATGGTACAAAGTAGAAACTTGATACTCCTCAAAAAAATAGGTCCTATTACTTAGCATATACGTACCAAGTTTGAAGTTGATATCTCTAGTGGTTCCAAAGTTATGCAAAATCATGTTAAAAACACATACAGACCGACAGATGGATAACCGAGCATTTTAGGACCCATGTTTATAGGAACTTTTTTCTTAGTTTTGATGTAAGTAACCATATCCCGAAGTCTGTAAAAGTTTTTCGTAAACACCCTGTATATTTAAACAGATTTCTATTTACTTCCAAGTATTGTTTTCCTTAACGTAAAAACGAGTTATTTTTTGTCCTTTATAAAAATCCCCGAATGGCCGTCAAAGTACCAGAAAACCAGGCACATACCCAGTTTCTGGCAACACTGCAACCAAAACAACCGTATCAAATACATTACCAAAAAAATAAAAAAATTATATATCTAAAGTTCCAAAAAATCTCCGGTTTTACCCCTTTTTTTATCCCCGCAGTCCCAGTCACAAAATCCCAGGTTTTACCCAATATCTTCTTAATCCCACCAATCCCCACACTGCCTCCAAAATCCCTGAAAACTAGGTTAATACCCAGTTTTTGGTGACAACACTGGTTTTGAGGGCTGCAATTTTCTTTGTCTCATTCGTACGACACCGTACCTTGTATGAAGTGATGGCTACAGTTGTCATTGTTGTGTTGCAGCTACCCAGATTAATTCTCCAAAATCCCGTGGTGCCCCCGCCGGTGGGGGCAAGCCGGGTTCCGCCAACGGTCCATCGCAGCAACAGCCCAGCCCAACCCAGAACCACAAGTTCTCCGCGTATCAACAAAATATCTCACCGACAACCCAGCTCGTGAGTTTATGTTTTTGGTTTGTTTTTTTAAGTATACTCTGGATAAGTTTGACTCTATTGAATTAGTTTAAATTTAGTATAGAGCCAAGAAAATATATCCCAACTCTTTTTAGTCAATGAAGAGCAGTTTCATTTCTCTTTAGGCTGCTCATGACTCTGTTTCCATTTGAAACGGAATTTACTAGGTTTTCTTTGAGTTATTATTTTACTCAACATTTCCTGAGTTCTTGTTTTGTCCTTTAAAACTGATTTCAGTTCGTATTTTATTATTTATTGAATGTCTGAGCCTTGTATACTACCAATTTTCTGCTAAGGTTTTTTTACTAATTAACCATCTGTTTTTATGAGGATAATTTCTTACCGCCCATTTGCCTCACATATGAGCTTAAATTGTTTCCCTTATATGAAGTAAAAATATATTTTCACCTTGAAGGTTATTATTTTTTCAAATGCCTAAGGGAAGCAGTGACATGTTATTTGATTAGAAAACAATGATCAAGGAAAAATCATGATTTCTATCACTACTGTTTCATTAGTACTACCCGCAAAACAGCTTTTTACCGAGCAATTAAGTACCTGACCACTCACCAGCTGACTATATTACTACTTTATGCGCCAGCTGATCACTTAACACTCTTGTTTTGATTTGTATGAGCTTGGATAGTTTAACCTCAAATATGGCACATTCAGCCACCGTGCAGACGAGCACTGGCTAGTTGGAATTAACAACACAAATAAAAGTCAAATCAAATCAAAAATGCCTTTATTTTGCTAAGAATGTTTCATGCAACTTACAAAATCATCTTACATAACCCATTAACCAAAAACATACTTATAACTGCTAAGTTTAACTAACTTATAATTTATACTAAATTAATCTCATATGGGAATATCCCTTGCGTGAGAGTGAGTCGCCAAGCTATGGAAGTTGTTTTTATGAATTTATTAAGTTATTTCATTTTAGTTTTCATGCAAGTAAGTAAAACTGCAGTTGTGGAAAAAATGTTATCTGTAATTCTTGTGCAAAGCATCTTCATCGCTTTTGCTTAGTCCACCCACCTGTCTATTATATTGTTAAGCTCAAGTTGTAAAGAAAGGCCTGCTCAACTCACCTGGTACAAAATAATTATGGGGAAGTTCTTGTTTGATTCGTATTTTGCCAATCTAGGCACTTACAATCATCATTTAAAATTATACCCTCATTGATTATAAAATGTGAGGGATTTCTCGGTTCGGAAAATTAGCAATACAAGAAACACACAGCTCACAACTATTGTAAAAATTGTTCCGCTGATTACCTGGGTTCCATAAAAACCAGTTTTAAAAGTTATCACCATTCTAGATGATACGCCACACAGCAGCAGCTTAATCTAGTCACTTTCAATCATCCTTATGATTTTACTCTCATTGATTTTAAGGGAGGGATTTAATGTGAGGAATAGTGTGAAGGATTTGTCAGTTTGGAACATTAGCAATAAAAGAAACAGACAACTAACAGCTAAAATTTAAACGTTCTGACGATACATCTGGTTCTAACAAGTTGTTACCATTGTACCTGATAAGTTCTACAAGTCTTAGCGAGACCAACATTTTGTACTCTTTCCGAATAAAATTGATTGAATTTAATTGTATTGAATTGCAGATGATACACCAACAGCAACAACAGCAGCAGCAGCAGCAGCGAGGCGGTGTGAGCGCGAGAGTGACGCCGCGATACCCGGCGCCCATCCAGCGGCCCGTCAGCTACCCCCGCCACCTGCCGCCACCGTCGCGCGCCCGCTACAAGCCCACCCCCGCCTCCACACCCCCCGCCACTGCTGCCGCTGCCGCCCCCCACTACTACACTGCACAGAGTGAGTGCTCCGCCGGTTGCTTGGGACAAGATACTAGGGATGGTTGGGTCCCGAAATTTAGGGAAATTAAATTCAGATTTTCGAGCAGGATTTCTATTTACTTTGGGAAATTTTTGTGACGGGATCGTTAAATTTTGTAACAGTTACTTACATTTAAATTTATTTCTTGAAATTTTTTAAGTTATTTGGTACTTTGTTCCAACAGATGTATAAAATTTGTGAATGAACATTTGCCGAAGCTTTAGGGAAGAAAAGAATCCTGTCCCATCACAAATTTAAGAGGGCAGACAAAAATCCTTTCCTGCCCCATCCCGAAATGGAAATCCAATCCCGTCCATCCCTAAAAAATAAGGTAAAATGTTGTGGACTGTTCAAACAGACATTGCATAACCCGAAAGAATTTTATTAAACTTCAATTTCCCTGCGAATCCTTTGAGTATAACTGTACTTCAGTTAAAAATTGTTGTACCGCTGTCCATGGTTTAAAAGTATTTTTAAGTACTGTGATAGTTTGATACTTAAATCCTTTGCTTTTAAGATACTTCAATATTGACTCTCTCTTCCAATTTCACTTGTCAAGCCATGTATGACTAGTAAGTTTTACTAACCAAATTATATAACAATCAGCTGGTGATTTTAGAATCACATGATTTGGATGCAGTAAACAAATGAATCTAGGAAAGGGAGAAGGTGAAATTCATTGAAATCTATATTAAGTTGAAGGTTAAGGAGCTCTGCAATTGTTTAACTTCATAGTTAACAAGTTAAGGAAACTTATCTGTACAAACATGCTCTCATTGGTGTACAATCCCATATAAAGTAACCTTAAACCATCCAGACTCTAATTAACTGACGATAACAGAAATATCGGGGACAAGTTCCGCAATCGCTATTTTTTTAATGTAGAATGCATTGCTCTAGTTTTTGATTGTTTGGATTTTTTCTATCTGGATTGGGCCTCTGCCATTAGATCAATCCAGGTAATCCAAGGTTTACTGTACTACTTATAATTGACAATTAAATATTTTTAGAGGTGTGCGGATAGTGATTTTTTGGATCAGATCGGATTCGGATCGGATAGCTTATGTTCGGATCGGTTTCGGATCGGATAACAACAGGTTCGGATCGGATAATACCGGATTCGGATATTTACGGCGCGGCGTAATGAGCAGATTTAAGTTTTCTCAAAAGCCTTAGGTAATTGCAAGGAACTACCATATCATCCTAATGTGTAAGGTAAGATTTGCCTTGATAGGGTTGAGTTGTTGATTGTTATGATATATTGTTTCCAATATAGGCCAAATGTCAATTATTAAAGTATGCAAAGGTTCAACTAAATATCTGTTGAGAATTTAGAAATTCGTTGATTCCCCTTAAGCATAGGTAGTATATAATTAATTGAATAAGCTTATTAGGCCTAAATCAATTTCAGGATTTGCAACTTAAAAAATCCTTTTCCAATGCAACCTAAATTTGTTCACTATTGGGCCTCTGTCTTTTTTGTTCTTTTCCTTAGCCTATTTGATCAGAAACTAGGCCTAAGTGACTAGACAAAAGAATTAAATATAAAACTTGATTCACCAATCACCATTTTTATTTACCTATGCATTAATGCCTGACAACCTAGATTTTGATTCACTACAATAACACTAAAAAAACAAAATAAGTCCGCAGTAAACTTAACCTAAATTTCAAGATAAGTTTCAAATGTTTAAGTTTGGTATCAAAGCTTGGTCATTTAATTAGAACAAAGGTCTAATTGTTTTATATCACAAACAACAAGCAAACTCACTAATTATTTTCATAGACGTAGGCTGTCAAGTCGCATTGTTATCTAAGAAAGTCCATTTTAAAATTTTAATCACGTATTGAAAATACGGCCGGCCGGCTTTGACTAGGCTTAAATCGTCAAAGGTAAATATTTCAGCAAAATAAAAACTTATTTGTGATCGTTCAACTTTCTATTTCTAGGTAGGTAATTGTTTAATTGATAAATAAAGTAAGAAGAAAGACGTTCTTGAGTTAATTCAGCTTTTAAGCAGATGACGACATTCAAAATGAAGTTATTTGGAAAGACAAAACAATGAATGAACAGGTTTGCCAAATCTTTCACAGCCCAAAATTATTGTACGCTTTTTATTTTATCGTATCGACAGGCCACGTAAGATATTTACGGCCTGAAATAGTCGTACGAAACATCAACACGACTATTTATTTATGGGGTATTTACGGGATATTTCGTTTTGGAAATTCAAGACGACTGGCTGTTGGACACTGTCGACTCTGTCGGTCAATGGCGAACACTGATTTGCCTTGATTGCGATTCTCCCTCATACCAATCGATGTTTCGTCGGTAACGGATACTAATCGAGACAGAACTATTACAGGATGTACTACTATTTTTTTGTTAACTGATTTAATGCTACGATACAAGAATTTATCTTAAGAAAATGTTTGTTATCGTGTCGGGTATTGCGCAGTAATCTGATTGTTACAAAGATCTCGATTCTCGATCTTATCACGAGTCGCAATATCGGCAACCGAAATACATCGATTGATGCATACCACTACATAATCGCTTTGTGTTAAGGCGTTGTTCTGGCCGCTATCGCAACCGTCGCATTTCAAAGCATCGTTTTTGCTCCGCGATGTTTTCTGTCACTAATGTACCTTCGTCGGCAGTGACTTCTTTTGTTTGGAAGACTTTCCTTACTTGAAAATTTGATCTTACTTTACAATTTACCCCAAAAAATGCAGTCTATCCGATAGAGTCGGATATCTAGTCAGTCTTACCGGATAGTTATAAAACCCTCGGATCGGATTCGGATATCCGATCCGATCCGAATCCGATCCGAGTTTTCGGATATCCGCACACCTCTAAATATTTTGATATCCCCTATGTCCATGACGACGTCCTATTGTCTTTTCTGTATTTACCTTTTAATTGGGCTTTATGTCTTTACTTGATATACTCAGTTGTAAAGGGACTACTAATTTTGTAATTATTTTGTTATTTATTTTTTCTGGTTAATCTTTACAGTTGGATGGGTGTTACTTGTGTTTACAATATTAGTGAAGTGTGGCCAAAAGTTGTTTTACAAGAATATACCAATGAGGCATGTTAGAGAGAAGAGTTTGTTGTTAATGTACTTATTATCTGTTTCAGGTAACTCCTCGAAACTTGAGAATCCAGAAATAGATGCTAAAAATGAAGCAACTAGTAATGAATGTGAGAACATTTCTCACGGAACTACGGCTGAAGTGCCCAAGGAAGAGTCTTCGCCGGTCAATGAATGAAACCCCGTGCTTACTTTGCTCTGTTCGTTTACGATATTGTGCGTTTCGGATTGATAACATTGACTAAGCAACGACCCGCTGCGGTGTGAGTGGATCCTGTTCACTTTGTGGTCCCTGTTCTCGTTGGACTCCACTCTTCTTGTTCGGCTTTAACTGCCCACAGCTATGTTCTACATTAATGATGCATTGGGTTAGGGTTAGGTATGTATCATAATTGTTTGTTTATATATATCGTCTTTTTACTGAACGTTTATCAAAAAGATTTTTCCTACGACACCGAGATGAGGTGCTTCTACGGTTCGCTCGATGATAACGGCGGTACCGCACCGACCGATGTTAGTACGACTTATAGAAGTCTAATTTGTTTAAGCTTTCTCCGAGGACATTATTCATTAACGAATAAATTTGTGTATTATGTGCGTATAATTAGTGTGCATTTTTGTGTATTTACAGGCAGAGACTATACAAATTGTACATTGCTAATCTGTTCTTTTTTCTAAATAAAGAATAATGTTTAAAACGTGTAGCTTTGTTCAGTGCCGTTTTGCCAAGGACGACGCTTGTGACTGTGAACCAAAAGTAAGATATGAATGGACTGAAACATCGGACACGATATGGAATAGCGAAAATTAGTGTGATAATACCACATGACGGTGGATCTAAAAGTGCTCTGTGAATATAAGTTATATAAAACGTATCTTCCATCTGTTGGAATGAAACTGGTCCAATAGACTGTCTCCACAAGACATTGACTTCGCTTGATGTTGACCACACAAAAATTGTGATATGTTAGAACCATGGCATTAAAGAAGCCAAAGTCTCATCTGTTAAGTTTTGTTTCTATTTTCTGATTTGATCGTACTGTTATTTTTTGGATGATTTGATTATAATTATATAACTTACTTGAAAAAGTTAATCGGTGTTAAAACAACGATGATCATTATTTGGGTTCTTTCAAAAAGCTATCAATGTAGTTGTCCATAGTTGCAATAAATTTCATTACTGAACAATTGAATGCTTTCAACATTTACTATTCATTTTTCTTCCTTATAGAACCTATTAGTGTTATCACTTTAAGATTATGGGCTTCAAGGGTGTCCCTTTAAAGTGTCACTAAACTACGTAATTTTGTTCAAAAACATTTTTGTAAGAACATGGAACCTATCTTGATGCTTTGTTAACCAACAACAAAGACTGTCGGTCTTTGTGTGTCTTTTACATATAATTTAACTCAAATTTTAAACCGCTTGAGATAGCAGCTACAAACTTGGTGCACTAGGACCATTAGGAGGATTTATTTTGGAACGGAGTATAAAGTTTACTTTGCACCAATCCAAATTGGTGACAATATTTAGTTTTTCAAGCTTTGGTTAAATAGTATATTATAGAGGTGTGCGGATAGTGAATTTTTGTATCGGATCAGATTCGGATCGGATAGCTTATGTTCGGATCGGTTTCGGATCGGATAGCAACAGGTTCGGATCGGATAATACCGGATTCGGATATTTACGGGGCAGCGTAATGATCAGATTTCAGTTTTCTCATAAGCCTAAGGTAATTGCAAGGAACTACTATATTATCCTCATGTGTAAGGCAAGGTTTGTCTTGATATGCTTGAGTTGTTGATTATTGTGATATATTGTTTCCAATATAGGCCAAATGTCAATTAATTATTACAGTACCGTATGCAAAGATACAACAACTAATTATCTGTTAAGAATTCAGAAATTTGTTGATTCACCTTAGGCATTGGTAGTGTTTAATTGAATAAGCTTATTAGGCCTAAATCAATTTCAGGATTTGCAGCTTAAAACTTCCTTTTTCAATGCAACCTAAATTTGTTCACAATTTAGCTTCTGTATTTTTTGTTCTTTTCCTTATTTGATCAGTGACTAGGCCTATGTGATTAGACAAAAGAATTAAATATAAAACTTGATTCACCAATTACTTTATATTTTAAGAAATCTTTACATTTTTATTTATGCATTAATGCCTAAAAACCAAGATTTTGATTCACTACAATAATAGGTTACTATAAAAACAAGAGTAGTAAACTTAACCTAAATTTCAAGATAAGTTTCAAATTTTGTAGGTTTCAGTATTAAAGCTTGGGCATTTAATTTGAACATAGGTCTACTTGTTTTACATAACAAACAACAAGCAAACTCACTAATTATTTTCATAGGCGTAGGTTGTCAACTCAGCATTGTACTGTTATCTAAGATTGTCCATTTTAATCACGTATTGAAAATAAGGCCGGCCGCGTTGACTCGGCTTAATTCGACAAAGATTAATATTTCAGCAAAATAAAAACTTATTTTTGATCGTTCAGCTTTCAATTTCTAGGTAGAGCAATTGCTTAACTGAAAAATAAAGTAATCTGGCAATTGAAAAGACGTTATAGTCAGTTTTTAAGCAGACGGCAGACGACATTCAAAATCAAATACGAAGTGAGATGAAAAGACAAACAATGAAATGTACAGGTTTGCGAACTCTTTGGCAGCCCAAAATTATTGTAGGCTTTTTATTTTACCGTATCAACAGGCCGCTTAAGATATTTACGGCCTGAAATAGTCGTGCGAAACATCAACATGACTATTTATTTATGGGGTATTTACGGGATATTTCATTTTGGCAATTGAAGACGATTGTTTGACACTGTCGAATGTCGGACAATGGCGAACTCTGATTCGTCTTGGTTGCGATTCTCTCCCATACCAATCGATGATGTTTCGTCGGTAATGGATACATCGAGACAGAACTAATACAGGATGTATTATTATTTGTTAACTGATTTAATGCTACGATACAAGAATTTGTCTTAAGAAAATGTTTGCTATCGTGACAGGTCAATACCTGTCACGATAGTACTCTGATTGTATACAACGATCTCGAATTCTCGATCTAATCACGAGTCGCAATATCAGCAACCGAAATACATCGATTGATGCATACCAATACTTAATCGCATCGTGTTGAGGCGTTGTTCTAACCGCAGTCACAACCGTCGCATTTCTAAGCGTCGTTTTTGCTCCGCGATGTTTTCTGTCACTAATGTACTTTCGTCGGCAGTGACATCTTTTGTTTGGAAGACTTTCCAAACTTGAAAATGTTATCCTTCTTTAAAATTTACCCCAAAATGTGCAGTCTATCCGATAGTCGGATATCTAGTCAGTCTTACCGGATAGTCATAAAACCCTCGGATCGGATTCGGATATCCGATCCGATCCGAATCCGATCCGAGTTTTCGGATATCCGCACACCTCTAGTATATTACGTTACTAGGCCGGGAAGTACTGTTTTGCCGGACGAGCATGATAGTTCCCGCGCGAGCGAAAACGAGTGCGGGATTTTCATGCGAGTACGGCAAAACTTCCCGGCCGTGTTACATACGATATTTTTCATCATACTACGCAGAGAAAAACATACAATTATAACGTAGTCCTTGCATAAACATACGTTTCTCAAACCTTCAAACCTAACCTCTAACAAACAGAACAAACATTGGCTACGATTGCAGTGCTGCCACTACATTCATCTAAAAATAAACCAATAATCAGCATTAAACTTCGGTTTGCTGCAACTCAGCTTATTGTTTACTTCCGTTCTTTCTGGCCTAGGTCAGATAAAGAGTTTATCCAACAACTACTACATTAGGTGTAGTAGAGCTTATAGCACAAATGACCGTGAAATTAAATTGTTTTTTATTTCCATATGAAAGAATGCTGAAAATGCCCTATATTTGCTATTGAAGTGATAAAAAATTTTGATATTTCTCAGTTATTTGTGCTATAAACCTTTAAAAACTTAACAGCAAAAGTCTTGGAAAGGAGTTGTAATTTGTTTCCTTCCACAACACTCTTGTTCTGCTAAAATTCTTTTTTTTAGATAATAAGGTTTAGGAACTTAGGTTGGATGTAATTTTGAATTGGTACCTAGTCAAAACTTAGTACTCCATCCATAAGATGCACTTTCAAATTTGTAAATGTACTTCGTTCCGTCAACATGTGTGTGTGAGACAACCATTAAATCATGGGCTTTCAACTATATACAAGACGCTGCTGATGATGGACGGTAGTGCGTCCGAAACGCATACAACGTAAAGAAAATAAATATTTGACACCTCAAGGCCATTTACCAAGGTAAATATTCTTTGAATCTAAAAACAACATTTTTGACCCGATTTGACTAAGCATTGCACGATCTGTAAAATTTACTCCAGCAACTTGAGGTCCCTTTTCACCTTCCACATCACATTAAAAGAAGATTGTACCCTGCTCCTATTTGTCTTATGACGAAGTAACCATCTAGCTAATTTTTATACATTTTAATAGTTTTGATATGTTTCTATGTTTGTAATGACCAGAATATTGGTCGTTAAAATAAAACTTTTGGCATGTAAACAGTGGATTAGCAAGTTTTTTAAATCAACAAAATAATTAAGACTCGTATGTCTGGTAAGTAACCGGGACGGTGGTGTGTCCTGTAATCTAATTACTTGGAAGTCACACATTGTGGATATTTATAAACAATGGTTTGCAGGTGCAAATTTTCCCCTGGTGGGGATTAACGTCCGCATCAGTGAATACCACATTCATCCGTAAGATTGTTCACATAATTAGACAAGTTCTTAATTCATTACTGAAATTGTGGTTCGGATCCACACAAAAATTCAAACTAACAGTGGGTCCCTTAGTTTTTAGGGGCTGTTGTGCTATTAATTAACAGTCCATAGGAAGACCAAGATCGATCTTACACTCATCACTCATTCGTACTTGGCTTAAAATACCTTTCAAATTAAGGGGCATATATTTTTCCCTAACAGCAAGCAAGTTGGTGAAAGAATAAAGCAAATACATTTTAAAAACAACTTTATTTGCTAAATTAAATTCTAAAAAACATTTTAATACTTTAGTTGGTATATACATAGACAAGAAAACAGATATTCAAAATATAAACAGGGAGCTTAGTATAATGATCTCCAAAACAATAGAAAGGGTTTCGTAGAGTGTGTTATGTACAGAGGCACACGACTAGATCTTCAAAATCGGAGATGCGGTTTATTCTTTATGAGGTGCCTGAAATAAAAAAAAGCCCAGTTTATTATTGTGTCCAACACTTGTGCTAAATAAAATTTTTTCGATTATCATAAAAACAAATGGACCATTTTACATGGTGGATTCAAGGGATTTTGATTCCATGAAATAAAGAAAAATACAGATGATTTTTGCACAACAAACTGTTAATGAAAATTCCATCATGGAGCATGGATATTGTAGATATTTTGTAAGAATTTCTAACACGTTTGTAACTGCATTTTAATACAACAACAGAACAAAACATAGTGCATTCAGTATTGAGGGAATTTCTGCCATAGTGAACCAGTACGAAGGAAATTTTCTATCAAGGAAATAGAGGAACAAACCAATATTATCCCTTTTAATTCTTTCCTATTTCTAAGCACATGACCGTTTGACAAAACAGTTGGCTTATACATACCCATTATCAGTCACTGAGTGATTCAGACTGCCTAGTTATTGATGTGATAGTACGCCTATACCAAATAAGCATTACTATGCATTTATCAATTAAAAGCTAGCTAACAAATATGTAGCCTAAGCTGTCACATTTATATGTAAAAGTAAATAAAATATTCCATTCCAAAATTGTGATCCAATTAGGCCTACTGAAAGATCTCAGACTGCAGGTTGACAATTTACAAGGTCCATTGGCTTTACTCCACATAACCACAAAGCAGGTCTCAAGGTTTTGGGTCTAATTCAAATCTAATCAAATTGAACATATTGGTCCTCTAGGGCCATATATGCTCACTAGAAATGGTTTATGAAATTCCCTCAGCCTCAAGGCATTTTAGGCAAAAATCCAGTTGGAAGGCTCTATTTTATTAACGCTTCAGCGAGTGCTTCACCGGAAAAAAGGCAGAGGGCGCATGCGGAGTTCTACCTTGCAATACTAAGTCACACAAATCAACCCATTTTACTTGTTTTAAAACAAATTTGGGAGAACTTAATTGGGAATCAACATTTTATCGTTGATACAATTAATCGTTCAACTTAATAGGTGTAATATTTCAATTAAACATAGTAAGTAATTTCCTAGTATAAAAGAGATTTGAGGTTAGGATGGCTCTAGGCAAGGCCACACTAAACTACAGGCCGGAGTCCTTTTTTGGTGACGTCACATTATCAGACGGAATCGCAGACACTTTTATAATGTACTCTTATGACGATTCACTGTCGCACTCTTAAAACTATCGTGCCCTAAGTAATTCGTTTCATTTTTCGTTTAGAAACCATTATTTTTTCGAATCTGCATTAATTAATGAATAACCAAATACGGTCGAAAACATTTTTAAAGAAAACATGACTTTATTTCATAATCTTAAAAACCGGTAAACATTACACGCAATTAATTTGTTTACTTTTCATCAGATGATTTATTGGAAATTTGACAGTTTTGTTTCTTGTTGTTTACATTTCAATGTTCTAATGTCATAATTTTTTGGTAAATGTTTACGTTTTTCGTATGATTTTAGTTGTTGTTTCCAACACAGCGCTAGTAGTTCGGCCGGTGTAGTGACGTGGCATCAGGGAGGAGGGGGGGAGACTCCGGCCTGTAGTGTAGTGTGGCCTTGCTCTAGGCCAGGTTACATTAGGTAGTGTTTTGTTTTGACAGTTCAAGTTGGCAAACCTGCTACAGTTTGGATCAAACTTCTCACTTCTCAACTGACTGAAAAAGGGGCATGTTGTACCGAAAATTGTCAAGATAATGTGTGTTTTTATCTGTGTATCTTTGAGCCAGTAGAGTCTTCAAATCATCCAGTTGGGTAAGTTCTCTGGCAATTCATTCCTTACCTAGTATGAAATAGGTATCACTGCCTGTGTTACGGGAGAGGGCACTCTGAAAATGACACGGCATCACTGAATTGCAGTTAACAACGTACCGGGGTGGGGGGGGGGGGGTATAGATAGATTTAGGTGATTCCTGGAATAAGGTTCATTGCATGAGATACAGAGCCCGACCCCGACATGACTGCCGATACCCATTATGCCTGTTTTTTTTTATAAGAAAAAGTGTGGAGGAAAACTCCACATGCAATGCGCCCACTCAAGGGTTGATCGACTGAAAGCACGAGCAACTCACTTGTCTAGCCTCTCCCAGAAGACCATGAGGGCCGCTCGGTCGAGATGGCGCTTGGTGCGGGACAGCTGGATCACCGACACGGCCCACCCTTCCACGTTCTTGTCAAGCTTCATCTCATCGTACTTCAGGTGAAAACCGCATACTGTAACAAATGAAATCATTGAGATCAATACACTGGAGTACTTCCCCTACGTCTGTACTTGATTGAATCATTGAGTCTCAACCAGCAAACTAAGGAGGCCACCTCTATGCGTGAGTGTGAGACTTCAGGCTGTACAATCAACTTGGTGACATTATTGATACCCAGTGTAATACTATCATTAGGGATGTGTCGGTACCTTAAGTCGGTTCTCGGTACCACCGGTTCTTGGTCAAAAGAACCGGTACCGAGAACCGATGTCAAAATGTCAGTACCGGTACTTCGGTACCCATGGTAATCGGCGGGAGTAACTAACGGTTACGAAAGACGATCGATCGCACCGCGCATTGCCGCAGGCGTTGCGCCGATGGCAAATGCCACTGCGCACTATTATTGAAGGACAATAATGTTTCTAAAATAAATTTTGATTCAAAATTTATCTTAAATTTTTTGACTCTTGATTGATTTTTTACTCTTAATACTTAAAATTAATGGGGATGGGGTTAAAACTTATTTTCTTTGGGAAACCAATGGAAACTAATTTGGAAACTGTTATTTTTCACCTTAGAATTTGTTCTTGATTGTTTTATTTACTCTAATTTTTAAAATTTATTGGAATGGGGTTATTTTCTATGGGAATTGTAAAATATTGTGAATGGAAACAAATTTGTAAGCTGTTATTTTTCACCTTGGAATTTATTCTTTTGTTCACATAGTATATATTTTTTATATTACCTGTTAACAAAAGGATAAACAATTAAATTAATGACTGAGATAGTATTTTATGTCTTGGCGAAACTTACTCTTGAAAATTAAAACATTTTTAAAACAGTAACATACAACAGATTGTTTGTAGGTTTGAGGGTTTGTATAACACGTATTTATATAACTTGTTTTGACAAACACTTGGTACCGATGGTACCGGTACCGAGAACCGAGAACCAATCTTGTCAAGAACTGGTACCGGTACCGACTTTGGAAAAAGTGGTACCGACACATTCCTAACTATCATAGGCTAAGACAAGTTTTATAGATAAGAAGAGAATAATATTACTCTCTTGTCAGGTTGTCTTAATCCCATAAGGCATGTGGAACCAAGTGGTTATAGTTTACTGGACTAAAAAAGACTTCATGATTTGTTTACACTTTTAAAGTAGTCAACCTGTACTAATATAAGTACTGTTATTCTTCTCTTCTCTTCTTCTCTACAGACTTTGAACTATAAGGTCACATCCATCCAGGCAAAAGGCATTGTGATGTGTACAGACATAGACAACAACAATCAGTTTCGCTTTGCACTTTCATATATCAAAGATGACTGGTATCAGCCTAAAGATCTGTAGAAAAGAGGAGAAGAGAATATTTAACATATTGGTAAATAACCAGATTTAACGGTTATGTGACGACATAATCTCAAAATCCTTGAGGTTATTGACCAATATGTTAAATATTCTCTTCTCTTCTTCTCTACAGACTTTAGGCTGGCACCGGCCATCTTTGATATGATATGAAAGTTTTGTTGTCAGCAAAGACAAACTGATTCAGTAACCAGGATCATTAATTGAAAGTCCAATGACAGTTAGCTGAGTCAGGAAGCAACCCACCAAAAGATTAAGAATTTTATCTGGATCGACCTGGTGGCATCTGAATTTATAGTCAAGCACTGTTTTTATTATTGATAAGACCCCATGGTGGTTGTCATGATATCAAAAGGCCTTGCACTAATGTAAAAAAAGTTCAAGGCTAGTGCCTTGGATTTAATTGAGGGATGTTCAGCTGGTGGTTTGGAGGACTTTAAGAGTTCGATACTACTTGGAAGAGGATGAGCTTCTCTCTGGGCGTAAATGCAATGTACCTCCTATAAAAAAAACAATCAAACCAAAAATTCATGTAGATATATTAAATGAAAAGAACAGTGGGCACTGTGCTTTGCTGTGAGTTAAACTTTTAACAACTGTATATTTCCAGTAGCTTTTGAGGAAAATTCAAATTTTTAACTGAGAAGTAAAATGATACAACAGGGGTTCAAATATACTAAAAAGCGAAATAAACACTAACGAGTGAGTAAATTTTAAAATCAATTCTCTATACACTTAAAAAGAGAGCTGAAATAATCATATAAATATAACTAGACGCTAGTAACACAAACTTCACATGTTCACCGTTGTTAGCATGGTGTCCATGGTTAGCTTGTAATCTCATAATGTGTACTTTAGTAAAAGTAACAGACTGACAACTGTTTTATGGGAACTGGGTTTAAAAAGTTAAAAGACCTCCATGTTTTACTTGTTTGTAAAAAAACAAAGCCTCACTTTCAAATAAATTTAGAAGATTAACCACAGAATGTGGCACTTCCTACTCCCTGAGCAAAACCAGGATCAATGATAAATGATAAGTAGCTACGGATTGATTTAATATAACTAGAAAGTTTTTTTTTACTTGAGTCTTCAATCAAATACTGTAATGGTATACACATTTCGACACGAGGCCATCAACAGTACCAATAATTTTTTCAAAAGGTATAAATAAATACAGTATTTATAAAGAAAGAGACACTACTCATTGAAGAAATTATATCCGAGCAAAGATGATAATAATCTTATGAAAAACTGTTTGGTACTGTTAATGTCCTAGTGCCGAAACGCGTATACTTAACACTGAATCCAAGGAAAGGAAAAAGATTTCAAAAAAACAGGATCACCAACTAAATTCTGATTAAAGAAAATAATATTTGAGCACTCTACAAAAAACACTTTCTGTTAGTGGTGAATGAGACGCTTTAGGGACATACTTTTGGAGAATATCTCGACAGGGTTGCCGTCCCAGGGCCAGCCTTTAAACTGCCAGGCGGGCCCCATGACGAACACGGCGACCACACGGTCCCAGTCGCCCAGCGTCAGTTTCTGCGGGTTGTCGATGACGCGGTACGGCACAGTCAGCCCCCCCTCCTTCCGCCGCTGCAGCAGGATGTCGTTGTCGCGCTTCGCTCCCTGCAGCTTCTTCTCTTCCGTCGTGACGAACCTGGAAGTTTGTCAATTTGAGTTGACATGGTGTTTGCAGTAGAACCCCTCATAACCGGCCACCACGGGACCAAGCCTAGGCCGGTTAACGACTTGGCCGGATAATCCAACTTATAATGAAAATGCGAGTCCAATTTCCCTGTTCAGTAGTGCGCTGTATTTGCTACCGCGACAGCTTTAATCAGTGTTTGTATGCCTAACATTCAAAGGGACTTCAAGAAAAAACAATTAAAACCCACACTGGACACAGATACATATATTTTTATGGCTTGAAATATATAGATTTGCAAGAGTAAAGGCATATATTTCATTTCCGATGCATACATGACAAGTGACTGCAGAAATTTGATTAATCGTTGCATCTGTTTACTTAACACGAAACAAACATGTGTGTTACAAATTAGGTAATTAGTATCTGATTAATTATCGAAGGTGATAACATTTCAGCCAGTTTCATTAACAAAGTAGATGGTTGAATTATTAAAGACACATTGTGATTCACAGTCATGAAACTGATTTTTCTTGGAATACTATCAGTGTTGAAAGCTTGCAGCAGTGAGAATACCTTCATTGAATCAGTTCTGGATAAAGTTTATGACATACAACCAAAATCTTATGGAGTGGAAGTAGGAACAGATTTCATAGCTGACCTAAGAAAAAATCTGTTTATAGTGAATGTTTTTGGAAACATTGTTAAATTAATTCCGCAAACATTGAAAATACCAAGATTTATAGAAAACCTAGGAAATACTGGTTATCTCTGTACAGAGGAGACTACAATTGCTCTTAAAGTAGGTGGTATAACGTCACATATTGATTATGTTCAATCTCAGGATGATCGTCCCAGTCAGAAAATGTTTGTCGAGGCTTCATTTGTGGCGGATGCAACTTTTACAAAGCCTGTGACATTTCAAATTTTTAAGGATAATACTTTACCAATAACAATTAATGACCATTTTTGTGAAGAAAGTTCTGAAGTAGGTTCTGCTACTTACACATTCAAAAAGAAAAATAGAATCAAATTCTCACTCAGAATTCCCGATTTTTTAGGAAACCGAGGAAATATTCCTAAAAAATGTACTGTTTATGTAAATGAAATAGCCATTGTGGGACTAAGTAACTCTATAGATGTTATGGTGGATGATAAATTTAAAACCTTAGCAGAACGATTTTGGACCAGTGTAAAAGGAGAGGACATCTTAACAATGATGCGTTTTGCTATAATGAAGGATTTTCTTAAGGATGGAAGTATGTTTGATTCCGAGTATAAGTGGGTTTGTCTGAGAAACCAGTTCATGGAAAGGTTCATAAATGATAGAAAAGACCATTATTTTCATGAAGCAGGAACTCATAGCACATTGATTTATCAGAAAATCAACTTCGCAGCATTAGAGCTAGTTTTGTTTCAGTCTGCCATGGAAAAAGATGTAAAAACTGATCGCTCTCGAAACAACTTCAAAGATTTTACCGCAACTTCCAGGATAGTTGTAAGAGATAAAACAGGTAAAGATTTTACATTCATCACATATGCCCCCAATACATTTCATTATATAAGGAGAAAATTCAATATTGAGAGAGACTATCTAGATTACTTTTGCCGAGATACATTAATACCGATCGTAAATCCTGGAAAAAGCAAGTCTGGTTTGTATTTATCAAAAAATCGTATGTTTATTGCTAAAACAATCGATACCCAGGAGACAAAAACTTTTCAAGAATTACTTCCATCCTATACTGAAAATTTGAAACAAAACTTTCACTCCCTCCTACCAAAATTTGTTGGCCTATACTCAAATGGAAAGCTAAATTTGATTGTATCAAACTTTTTATTGCCTCCCAATGTGAAAATTGGACAAAAATATGACCTAAAAGGCTCTACTGATGCAAGACAACTTACTCAAGAGGAGAAAAATAAAGGAAATCTAACGTTTAAAGACAGCGATTTTAAGAGACATCATCATCCTCAAGGAATATATTTGAAGCAGGATGATTACAAAAATCTAGCTGAAGCTATTGAAAGAGACTCCAATATTTTAAAAGAATCTAAAATTAAGGATTACAGTTTCCTGCTGAGCTTTCAGTATTTAGACTATGTAGAACTTCCTAAAGAAAAAAGAGATAGCCCGACTGAAGCAGTTGGAAGTTTTCCTTGTGAACCAGAGACTTCGTCCCGTCGCCCAAATTCTAAAAAAAATAAAAATGGCTTCGAAACAACTGGAATTGAAGCGTGGACTGTCAGTGGAGAAAGACTGATGTTGTATGTAGGGATCATTGACGTTTTACAGGATTACAACTGCAAAAAAAAGTTAGAGCACATGGTAAAAACACATTTGCAGGGTAAAAGAAATATTTCAGATGTAGAACCAAACTGGTATGCAACCAGATTTCAAAACTTTTTGAAAAATCGAGTGTTTAAAAAAATGAAACGATGTCCAAGGGGTCAAACTGAAATCAAAGTAAAACAAAAGTTAGGAACTTGGAAGTTAGGAACAGTTAGGAACTACCTAAATACATTACTATTCGCAGACGATATGTTAATTATTCAAGAAAATGAAGACAGCTTACAGCAAGCAATCCATCAGCTTAACATTGTTTGTAAGGCATATAACTTCCGCATTTCCACAAGTAAAACTAAAGTGATGGCATTTAGAGGAAAGTACCCTGTTAGGTCAAAAATTGTTGTTGACAACTTCAATCTTGAACAGGACTCTAGGTTTACTTATCTTGGCTGTGATATTAATTATGAAGCAGATTTTGACATTGAGAACAAAGTTCAGAAGTTTCAAGCTATTTGTGGTACACTTAATAGAACCCTTAGTAATAAAGTACAAAAAGAAACAGTTTTGAAGTTTTACAAAGTTATGGCAGCTCCTACTATTCTTTATGGTAGTGAGTCTTGGGTCACCACAAGCAAACAAGAAAGTAAGATTCAGGCAGCAGAAATGAGATTTTTAAGTAGAGTAAATGGATGCACAAGAAGAGATATGATGAGGAATGAGGAAATAAGAAGAGAATTAAATATATACAGCTTAAATGAAAAAATCAAAGAATACAGAGAGACCTGGAGACAACATCTTCAAAGAATGCCGGAGACCAGAATACCACGGAAGATTTTTTATTACAACCCAACAGGCAAGAGAGACGTTGGAAGACCTCGGAAGAGATGGGAGTAAAAGTTAAATAAATTTGTGAGATCGGAACAGGTGCTGCCTAATCCTTGAAAGGAAGAAGAAGTAAGACTTTACTATAAAACTAAATTAAACAAAAACCAATAACAAAATGACAATTCCGGCACTAAATTTTGCGACCTTCACTTAATCTTCCAGTAAGGACGACACAAAAACTGAATCAAATGCAAGAACGACGTGAAATAAGCTTTTGGTAGGTCATATTAGTTAAAATTATCGTTGATTTATGATATGTTAATAACGATAAAATACAAATTAATGAGTTTTATTCACATAGTTTGACTAGTTCATGTTGTTTTTTTCTGAATGACATTGTTTATTAGATGGAGTATTCTCAATAGATATTTTTGTTTTGTTGTTCGGACTCACCCACTTTGTTAATTTGATTCCTTAGCTGGTGTAAATCCTGGTCACAGTAAGGTCTTATACACTAAAAATCCGGATTACACGCAACTAATTAATTCGTGACGTTTCACGTGAAAAAAATTAAAAAACATCACGCTTCTTCAGACTTGCTGGATGTCCGAGCAGCGATGCGCTTAGACCGTCGCGGACGGGGCTTGACTGTCGTAGCCGTGAAGCGCATCGCTGCCCGAACATTTGGCAAGTCTGAAGAAGCATGATGTTTTTTAATATTTTTCACGCGAAACGTCACGAGTTAATTAGTTGCGTTTAATCCAGATTTTTAGTGTATAAGACCTCACTGTGACCAGGATTTACACCGGCTAAGGAATCAAAATAACAAGGTGGGTGAGTCCAAACACTAAAACAAAAATAACGATTAGTTCATGTTGGATCATGTTAGTTAAAAGTATAATTGGGTTATGATAAGTTTATGACGTGAAATCTAACTGTAAAAGGAATAGACCGCTTACTGAACTCCAGCAAATTTCAATTCAAAAAATTAACTTGAGACTAGTTATACCTGAGAACACTTCACCTGAACACAACATAAACATAAACATAAACATCGCTTCATGCTGGGCTCATTCCGAGTACAGTTCGTCCATTTTATCTTGAGCTATGGAAATTGTTTACACAAGAAGCAGTTGGAGTGGAGTGAAAGGCAACAGAACATCACATCAGATCTCTGAAGTCGTACTAGCATGACGTGATAACATTGTCTAACAGCTGTCTATTTATATCTTTACTGTAATTTGTAAGCAAACACAGTTTTTGTTTGTTGAAATTAATTTTTTCATTGTTTATTGTCCCAGATCATAGGGAATAAACTACGCCTGACAGCTCCGGCAGCGGAGTTAGTTATAGCTCAAGATAAAATAGGTAAACTATAACATATCACCTACAGGTGTGATTGTGATGGGTGATGCACAAGCACATCATTCACAATGTGAATGACTCATCAAGCGAAACAAATGAATTGTGATCCCTTTTTGAGAAGGTGCCAATCTGATTTTGTTTGCTTTGCAGTTCAGCTGATAAAAAAGCAAACATGTAATAAATGTTTTAGCGAATTTCCTTGAAGGAATAAGCTATTACAGTAGTACTCATGGTAAGACCTAAGTCCGAGACCATGTTAACTTTTTATTTTGGGGTCCCCAGAAGCAAAAAACACCATTCGTTCGAATCTTTATATATATATCTATATATATATGTCTGTTAACACAATAGCGGCCGTAAAAATGGTCTGATCTTAATGAAATTTGGTACAGACGTGTAAAGTGGTAATCACTTGGACGAGTTCGTGAACCAGCCCAATCGGACCACCGGAAGGGGGGGTTAAGGGGGATAAACCCCCCCAGAAATGGGTTTTTTGAGTTTTTCACATAGAAAAATAAAATTTATCAAATTTTTGTTAGCACCATTGAATTCAGCTCAAAAAAACAAACAATTGTGTATTTTGAATCACTGCTCTATGTACATTGGTTACCGAGATATTGAAAGTGGTAAACACAGTACGTTGTCTCAATGTTAACATTATGGGAAATAAGTAAAATTCTATATTTAGCTTATTTCTCAACATATTTTGATAAAACTTGGTAAATGGCTTCTTCTAGTTCAGATCTACTAAATATTGAGTTAAAACCAACTAGTTTAAACATACCTGTAGCAGCAAACCTGCATACTCATTTCCCATGTTATTCTTATGGAGCTTGCAAAAACATGTCAAATCTCGCTATGTTGGATTAAAATATGTTGTTTTGCATTTGAAATTCGCTGAGTATGCAGGTCTGCTGCAACGGGTGTATTTTATTATTGACCTTGAAGCTTCTGGGTAAAATATTTGTATCTGTATAAACGGTTATGCCATTTTTTAACAGCCTAAAAGCCACAGGAATGGCCTACTTGAGACAGACAAGAAAGCAGTCCACTCCACTAATTATCTTAAACCGTTAAATAATTTGTGTGTAATTCAGTGGTTATGGTATTCATTCACACAACCAATTTATTTCAGTTTTTATGCAGTCTTGTTACTGACTAAGGTTGACATGTTTCTAGACAGGACTTTTAATTAATAGCCAAAAAGCAATGGCATCTAAGGGATCTACAGTTTAATGTGGGATCTGAACCACAATTTCAACGGGTTTACAATTTACGAACTGGTCTAATTATGAGGAGAGTCCTATGAACGTAGTACCCATTAGTGCAGATGTTAATCCTCACTAAGGAACACCGCGTCCACAAGGCATCGCTCATAATTAACCACAATTCGTGACCTCGCAAGTAGCTGGATTATAGGCAATTAGTGAACAAGTTGCCCACCACTAAGTCTGTACTTCATAAACCTCGCTTTGCGCTGGGCTCGTTACCTGAGGTCCTGAAGGATGTCGCGGGCGTTGTACATCGTGATGAGGGAGGTGTTGGCTGCGGGGATGATGATGATCGGGGTCCGCGACACTCGCTTGTTGGCCGAAGACACCAGTCCCATGCGGGCCTAGTACACACATCAAACTTACTAAAATCGAATTACGTAAGCGAAATTTTTGCAAAGAGTGGGTGTTTGGCATGTTGTGGGATGATGGGAGAGGGCTCAACGGCAAAAAGGGCTCCCTGGGATATCGAAGGTCTTGATAACAGGGACTCAGGGAAAATACTGGAATCTCTTTAAAATTATCATAAAATTAATGACATAAAATATCTACCTTGTAAAAAGCATTGGGATCTAAAAACATCTGCTTTAATTACACTGAAACATGTGGTTCTGTTGATTGTTTAAAACTGTGCTAGATATTAACATATGATGGATCTAAAAGCCAGTTTACGATGACTGTACTTTATTTATACAATAATGAGGAAAGATGATCTCAATTTATCTCCCATTATGATTAGGGGCTTTTAGCCTCTTCAAGTACTAGTGCTAACTAAAAATCTCACAATCACCACTTCTGACAAAAAAAATATCACTGAACAATGTTTAGCGTTTTAAAGTGAAGAAAATTCATTGAAATATTTAATTGTTCAGCTAAAACCAAAGACTTTCGATGGATATATGGAAATTGTGCCCTTTCACTTATATTTACACTTACACTACACTGACAAATTGAGTGGAAAGGGTTGGAAAATTGCCACCTATTCAACCTGGTCACACCAATTAACATAAAGTCAAATTGGACACGGCTCACATTGTTGGGCCTGATAGTGATCGGTATGACTTGTCTTAATCTTTCTGATCTTTTGTTAAAATCTCCTGCCTTACATGTGATAAGTCTTACAGTATATAAATGCTGTAAGATTTTATGGCAATTTACAGGATACAGGCATAAAATAAACATAATGAATCTACTTTATTGTCACGCTTTTAAATATCTCTGCCCTCATTTTTGAAGGATAGGTACTAATAGGTAAATTAAGGAATAGGTGAATTTTATAGGATTGAAAACTCAACTTTTATTAAGCTTTCTGTGTAAGCAAAAATTTTCAGGGCTTGTAACAGTTCTTGAGGTTGAAAAAAATAAAAAAAATAACTAAAATAAGAAAAAAATAAGCAAAAAATAACCTTTTTAAAACAAAACATTTTGCTAAAAATTAGAAAACCGGCGTTATATTGGGGATAATTCCTTCTTAACCTTGGTAAAAAGAAAATCTCGACAGACTAATCACAAATCTGCCTAGATTTGACAGCGAGACTTGGTTTTCACGCAACGAGACTTGGTTTTCACGCAATGTAGGATGATGAGATTTGTCTGCCGCGATGCTGCTACGAGATCGTCTGACAGACGAATAGTGTGAACAGGGCTTTCAGCAGTTCTTGAGGTTGAAAAAAATAACCAAAATTAAAAAAAAAATAACAAAAATAACCGAATTCCAAAAAAAATAACAAAAAATAACCAAGAGCGAAAAAAATAACAAAAAAATAAAAAAATAACCCATTACAAGCCCTGAATTTTTTATCCAATCGATCATGAATCGTAACATATGATCGTTGGCACTTATTTTTACTCTAGATACAATTTTACATAAAGCAGCAGGTTGGTATGGTTTGCTTCTGGAACTTTTAACTTACCTGTGCTGTTGGAATGGGCTGTGGTGGGTGAGGGTTTTGTTGAGGCGGAAGTTTTTTGGGTTGGTTGCCTTCAGTCACTGATTTTAACGTCATTCCATGATATGTTCCCATCGTATCGATTTTGAATCCCTCGGTTTCTAGAAGAGAACAAAGAAATTCGCGATGGATAAGTGTGATGTTTATTAAACTGTCTTCATAACCAGGCACAGTAAGTAGCCCATATAATTTTGAAAATCATTTTAAAGGATTTATTACATTAAATAAAACAATTTTCAAACTACCTTTCACATTTATAAAGAAAACAAAATCGTTTCAATCAATACATCGCTGAAAACATAAATAATTATTTGAACGATTCAATTTATAGATACCAGCTGTATTTTCCAGGCAATTGTAGGAAGTAATGCCTATTACAATAAGTGATGCCCTTCTTAAAACCTTGAGACATAGGGACCTATAGGAAAATCTAAAAAGGAATACACACAACAAACATTAAAAAGTTGTCAAGCTGTTAACGAGGTTGACTCTAAAAAGAAAACCTTTTGCTTATTAATATATGGATATTGCAGTTGTGCAAGTCTCTAACATATTAAGCTTCATTTCCTTGTCCCAGAACTAAACAGATTGACTTTTTTAGCCTTGTCACCTGTTATAATTAATTATTTTGCCTTAAGTGTCACAATTATCCAGTTTAATATATACGACGTGTCTGACACTATTACAGTGCATCATCAGCTACCCTAAAACTCATAAGTGATGGTCATGTCTTGCTGCAATCAAATTACAATAAATAAATACTTGAAATTTTAAACACAGGAACATTTACACAGTTTTTACACATAAAATACAAATAAAAGACTTATTATCCCGGCACAGTTTATTTATTGTAATTTGAATGCAGCAAGACATGACTACCACCACTTATGAGTGGAAATATAAATAATTTTAGGGCAGCTGATGATGAACTGTAATAGTGTGAAACACGTCCTGCTTTGAACTGGATTATTGTGACACCTAAGGCAAAAAGGTAATCCTCCATAAAATAATTAAACAGATTGATTTGTAATTTCAATGGTCAACAATTTGTTTAAATGAGGAAAATACTTGATATATTTAGTAACTGAGTTAAATGTTGTAGATAAGATAGAGATTAAATAAATAACCTAAAACACATTTCAGCTCAACAGACTAATCGCCTCAATTAACAACAAACTACAGTAAGTTGAAAAACTACAGACTACAGACTACAGTTAACATACTATCTTGAGTAAAAATCTACTTTTTCTCAATTCCTTCTAACAATTTGATGACAGACTAAAAACAATTTTGATCCATCTAAAAAAACTCACCCTCTTTCTGTCGGATGAATCGCTCCTGATCGTATCGGTTGTAGACGATGGGCTGGGGAATGACGGGTTTGATGGGCGTGGCTCGAGGGGTCATGACGGGGGTGGCTGCGGGGGGTCGGTGTCTTCCCTCCTCCCGTGCCTTTATCGACTGCAGGATTGCGAAAATGTTCTTCGCAAACATCTGAAAGGAGAACACATTAGTGAATAGTTGCTCATAGAAATTCACAACATGATTCCAGGGCCACTGGATTTATTTATGATAGATTTTTGTAAAAAGTTTACAAACATTGTACCCTACATAAAATAGTCGATGACTTTGGATTTATTTCAACGGTTGGGACTAAGTGGATTTCTATTTTCCTGAGTAAAAATGTTAACAAAACCTCATTATAGGAACCCTTGTTTTTTCAACAATTAGTAAACAATTCTGGTAAACTAATTAGGGTGGTTTCTGACAATTATGCTGGTTTCTGACGGTATCACACCAACAAATAATTTAGGTGTTCTTTGTTTGAAAAATTCATGGTTGGTGATGTTGATTTTATGTTTTGATTTTGATTTTTGCGGACATTGGCCATTAGCCTACTGATTAGTAATCAGATCGACGTACAAGTTTCACAACATTTCGAGATCTGGAAGCTGATCCCGTCTTCATTCAGGTGGTTATGTTCTAGGCTCTTTTCCACCTGAAGAAGGGATCAAAATCCAGATCCCGAAACGTCGTTAAACTTATTTTTGCTAATCAGTAATGGAAAATGTCCGCATAAATCAAAATCAAAACAAATAGGTGTGTTGCTAGCCTATTAGTTGGTCTTCAGTTTAACCCCTTATCTGCTGTGCGCGAGTTAGCTCATGGTAGTATTCTGTAACCTGCGACTGCTGTACACGAGCTAACTAGTGCAACACCCATGTTTCGGTATCTGCTGCGCCCGAGTATACTTGGATTTGACATTCCCACCTGATTTATAGTGGTACAACTGTTCTTCTAGGTTTTTCCATTCTATGAATGTACAGTTGACCCTGACGAGTAGCAGACAGTTTGGTGGTGCACTCTAGTGGATTTACTCCGTAGTTAAGGGGTTAAACAAAAGGGGTTTGGACTTCCTTTGACAGTGTCACCTTTCTTAAAGTTAAAAACACTTTTATAGAAGCATTCCTCTCATATTTGCGATTGAAGCTCACCTTCCCGGTGCTTTGCAGGATGGTGGTTCGTGTCCGCCACTGCCGCTCTCGAGAGATGATGTCTTTTGTGACGTCGACATCAAAGTCCAACATGACTCTGAGGTCTGACCCGATTCCAATGTCATCATGACCTTTGATTGTGGTCCTCTTTTTTGCCAACCGCTTAGCTTTGATGGCTGCGATTTTTTCGACTGACATGGCTTCTGAAAGGGACCTATAACAAGACGTGTACACTTTACTGGCTAATAAAGCTTGAAATATAAATGGGTATTACAATCTTTTGTATTGTTTTATTTTTGTGGCTGGCTATAACATTCATCATTTCGAAGATAAGGAAACTTTAGGGTTCTTTACGTGATGTTGAGAAATACTAACATATTTAACATAATCGACGCAGCGTGCTATATGAGGGTAGTGATCGGTTGTGGCCGCTAGTGGCATTGATGCATTCAACTCAATCCTTGCCGACTTTCCTTCTTTAAGGGAGGCAGACCACAAAGATATACATCTGGCTTTGATGAAATTCCTATGCCTATATTAAAAAGTGCAAAAAAATCTTTAATCAAACCGCTTGTTCACATTATAAATTCTTCATTCATTTCCGGTACTTTTCGTAATAAATTAAAAATATCTAGAATTAGACCTTTGCACAAAACCGATAATGTAACAGAACCATCCAACTATCGACCGTTATCAATCCTACCAACTATATCAAAAATTTTTGAACGGGCAGTGCATTCGCGTTTAGTCAATTATTTAGAAATAAATCAATTATTTGATACTGAACAACATGGTTTTCGACCGGGTAAATCTGTCATTACGGCAGGGATCGACTTGATAGAGACCATAATCGATTCAGTAGATAAGGGAGAGAACACAGTTAGAATCTTCATGGACCTCAGTAAGGCCTTTGACTGTGTTTCACATCCAATTTTGATTAAAACTTTAGAAAAATTTGGTATTGTCAATAATTCTCTAAAATGGTTTCAGTCATATCTGGAAAATAGAAAACAATATGTGGAAATAAATCATGTTACGAAATTTAATCAATTCATTAAAGTAAAATCTTCTTTTAAGGATGTCAAGTATGGAGTTCCTCAGGGCTCTATACTTGGTCCAATTTTATTCCTCTGATACATTAAAGGTCTCCCAACAACAATAAAACATGAAAACAGTAAATTGTGCCTCTATGCCGATGATTCAAATTTATTGGTTTCTGGTAAATCCATGAATGAAATTGAAATTGCAGCCCAAAACAACCTCATGTTGATTAAAGAATTTTTGACAAACAATAAATTAATATTTAACGTAGATAAAACCAATTTTATATCGTTTTGCACAGCACAAAAGAAAAACTCTAATCCTTCTATAAAATTAGAAAATGTGCCAATAACTCAAGTACAAGAGACAAAATTTTTAGGGTTAATATTAGATGAAAATTTATCCTGGACAAACTATATTCATAAGCTGAAAAATAAAATTTGCTCTGGTCTTTATGTATTAAGAAGATTGTCTAAATATTGCTCATTGGATATACTATTAAAAGTCTATCACGCTCATATAAACTCACATATTACTTTTGGGATTGAGTTATATAGTGCGGCCAATATTCAAAATTTGGAGAGTATTTTAGTTCTCCAAAAAAGAGCCATTCGGATAATGTTAAATTTAGGCCCCAATGAATCTGCTAAACCACATTTTTCTAAATTAAATATCCTCACTGTATTTGGACTATACATTTTAAAAACTATAATGAGTGTCAAAACATCTTCAGATACATTGCCGAATTTAGGAATGAACCATAATTACAACACTCGAAATAAAAATTATCCAGCCATTCGTGGTCATAACCTGGAGTTTTATAACAAAAAGCCCACTGCTGCAGGGACAAGATTTTTGTATCACCTTCCGAAGGAAATTTATGCAATAGAGAACATAAAACCATTTAAAAAGAAACATAAAATGTTTTTGATAGAAAAATCTTTTTATTCCATTAAAGAATTTTTTGGTGAGCATTGAAATGAAATGCAAATGTATTTTATTTCTTTTTTTTAAGTTTTAATATTTTTATTTTAAGCTAGTATTTAGTTAATAATTGACGCCATTCTGTATTTATACATTGTTGTTATAAATCATGAATAAAGTATTTCTGACTCTGACTCTGACTCTAAGACAGCTCAGTATAATTACGTCAAAATTTGAATAAATAAATTAAAGTATGTTCATTCCAATTATGAAATTATTTTTGATACCTAGTCGCCTAAAAGACAAACCTTTCCAAAATTTTATTATTTTCTTATTTTATTTATTATTTTCAAATGAATTTATTATTTTTCCTTTTATTTATTTTTTCTAATACGCATTGATGTTGGATGTGGCTCATTCTCACGCACAGGCACGTCCCATGTGAGAATTAATTTCGCATATATAAAAATGACTCATTTCTAGTTATTAAGTTATCTAATATAAGAAACATTTTTGTAAAATCATGTATTTTTTGGCGAAATAAAGAACTTTGAATTTGAATTTTGAATAGTGGCCTCCAAATGAGAACAAAGTACCGAGGGAACTGCCAAAATTATCGTAATATCCTAGCCATCTTAAAGAAGATGTGTATTGCCCTTGAACTGGTGTAGACAATATTAATGTTTTAATTACCTTACATCATCCAGTTCCTTAGTAAGATCATAGTAGCAACCTAATTGACTCATCTTCGGGCTTGCCTGTAAGAGAACGTGATCAATCCATTGGACGTCGCTATTAAGTAATAAAACTTGCAACACAGTTCATAATAAATGGACACACACAGAACTGGAAGAACGAAAAACTGATCAGTTAACATTTGTGGAACGAAAACACTACACATTTGGTACCAGCCGCGGCTAGTGGACTATTAACTCCAGCTATGAACTCAAAATTGTTGAAGTTGTTGATAGCTGGAGCCCACTCCCCCTAGCCGGTGCTAATTGTGTTGTGTTTTTGTTCCGTAAATGTTTATTGGTTGGTTTTTTGTTTTTCCAGTTCTGAGTGTCCGTTTTTTATGAACAATGCTGTAAGTTTTATTACTTCATAACAACATCTAATGGACTGATCACATCTCTTACAGTAAGCATTGAAACCTAGGACGCTACTATGGCTTACTAAGGATCTGGATGACATAAGGTAATTAAACCATTAATATTAACCTAATAACCTAATTTGCTCACTTGATGTTGTCGACGGTGACGGAGGCCTCCTTGGGCGCGTCCAGCCGAGCCGCCAGCTGCTGCTTCACCCGCTGCACGTCCTGCATGTCCTCCAGCCGCGGCTTCTTCGCCAGACTCTCGATGCTCTCGTCCGGCGCCCGCTTCACCTGTTCATTCAATGTTGTTATTATCATTTTCTTCCCCGATGGTTTTACAACTATTTACAGTACACCCCCCCTCTTATCCAGACACCTTTTAATCGGATATCGGTTTAACCGGACTCTCTGCATAAGTCACATCCTTTAATCAGACAATTTTTATCAAAATATCGGTTTAACCGGACGTGATCGGCAGGGAATGGATGGTACTTTATCGACGATTCTTGTGGGAAGATATCTGAGACCAGTAATGATGTGTCTAAATATTACGCTGTCTTCAATTTAAATAGAACGAGTTACTTTTTGAATGATTGACGAACAATATCGACACTTTCCATGGGAAATATTTAATGGACAAACTATCATAAAATATCTAATGTGAAATGTTTGGATATATTAATTAATTTTGGGAAACGTTGGTTTAACCGCGGAAAACTCATTATCCGAACAAGCCTCTGTCCAAAGAAGTCCGGATAAGAGGGAGTCTACTGTACAAAAGAAATAATAATGTATCATATGGCTTATATATCTTGCAATGGATAAATTAACAATTGGCCTTAGGTCGTAAGTTATCACAGATCATTCAAAAATAGAAGACATTTGGGAACAATTTCAATGATTCTAGACCACCCTAAATAGACAATCAGCTTACACTTGGCAAATCATATCTTGGACCATGGCCTACTGTACTGTCATAGGCCTAGCTGTCAAAAATCTGTTAATTGTTAATTATTTGGGACAATGAAAAATGAATGGACAAATTATAATAAAGCAAATGTATTTATACACAAATTACATTAAAGATAAAATGTATCAACTGTGACTTCCACTTTGCTACAATTGCTTTACGAGTGCAGTTGAACCTTTCTGCTCAAATGTTTCAGTGGCTTCAAAATAAAGTGTGCCTTCTTGAGTAGTACCTTTTGCAAATGAAATAATCTAACAGAGAAATCAACATTAAAATAGAATAAGGTAATTCCACTTTAGTGAAATGAGAAAAACAAACTAGGTTTGTATGGATAAATAAAATTTATATAAATAAATTCACCTGTGTGGGAATCTCCAGTGGAGCACTCTTATCGATGTTCGCTGATGTGGCTGTTTCTCCATTTAAGTAGGCCAACAGATCCTTACGATCGGGTCTTCGCACAACAGGTATATTTTCAGCCTAAAAAATCATTAGTGTTATCATTATATTTATTGATACAAGACATAACCAATTTCAAGACACATTATCTAGCCTGAGCAGGAAAGCAGTAGCCCTAGGCTTTTAAAAATAGAGTCAATCAGAATTATTTTTGTACTATGGTAGGCTGCGCCTACTCAGTTTCAGGGATCAAGATTTTGCAAGTTTAGGAGCTGGTGCCACATGAAACTAACATAGGCCAATTACACTGATCAGGTGATTGGAGAAGAAATTTAACTGAACAAAAGTTGTTATAGCCGTGAAATAAATCCTATCCCACACCACACCCAACAGGTATATGAATCCTGTTTAACTGATTATTAAAGGTTTTATGGTTGACTACTTGCCCCTTTCCACCACCTGGGAGCAATTATTTGGCTCCAGTGATACTTTGACTCTCGGTACAGGTCAATTAAAAAATTCTACCACCTCTAAATTACAAAGGAAATGGTTAAATGAATGGTGCGTAAAGAAATAGGAATAAATCTGGCATCAGTATTCTTGTTTGTGGGATGAAATTTATGACAACTGACAAGAGGGCATCTACTACAGTGTATCCAACATAATCGCATGACTTTAACTAAAAAAATTAAAGAAGTTGTCAAGAGGTTTCGGGTAAAATGTTTAGGCAGGATATAGGTAAGAGAAAGATTTATGAGTAGGATATTTTTTCACACTTGGCTAGAAGTGAGCAGAAGTAGTCAGTTAATGTGATTAACGTATACGATAGTAACCACCTAACCAGTAACTTATTTACTTACAGCAGCCTGCCGCACATACACTGGATGTGACAGTTGTACATTTTTAAGTAAAAACAGCAAACACTCCAAGGTGTAGTATTCTTTTGAGGCTCCATCTTTCCCGGATCTGAAAGATTAAAAATAGGCCTAATAAATTAAATTCAAAACAATTATTTGAATTTCATATGCCATCTATCAATATGGATTTCGAGAGGGAAACTAAATCATTAACTTAAATTAGAAGCAAATTCCTGGTAACCCATAAACGTATTTTTTTCTATCTAGACAAATTATTCAGTCCTCCTAGAATAACTTATTATGGGTCCTTTAATAAACGAGCCTACATATGCAATAGGGATCCAAACCACTGCATAGTCAAACTGAGAAAAACAAGGTTAAATTTTCTACTTCATTATTAATTCCTGTCTAACGTTTTAAATTTGCATTGTATGTATAAAAGTGACTCTCCTCCACTTATAAATGATAGGTTTAATGTCATAGTCCATATATTCCCTTTGTTATTAATTGGTTTTGTGGCTTGGATCCTTTTTGAATAAAGATGTTTAGGGCAATGTATACATTTTTTAGAGGGTCCAAGCCACAGGTGTTGTGTTGTGTCATTTTTCAGGTGATTTTGCAAACAAGATCCAGTCAACTGAAACCAAAAAACAAGAAACAAGCTACAAATACAAAAAATAAGTTACAAACAAACTCAATAATCTTCTTATGTCATTCACTAGTTATATGAAATTTACTCTTGTACGTGTAATTGTAAGTAATAACTAGGTAATCTCTCATAGAACAAGCCATTGGATCCTTATTGCTAAACCTGAAAGTATCTTTGCAGATATGTGGGTTGGTTCCAAGCAAGATTTTACTGCTTAAACAAGCTAATTTTGGTCAGATCTTTTTTGCATAAAATAAATCAATGTTTCTTTGGTAAATGTTCCGTATACGGTAACCTCATGGATTTTGATGAAAACTGTCTTAATGTGTTCCTTTCACTATTTTATTACAGAATCAATGTAAAATTTTCCGCGGAAACGCCGGGAAAAGTGGGAAAATCGGAAAAAACTGGGAAAATGGGAGAACAACTTTTTTCTTCAAATATTACGTTGTGGGTACTCAAATTGTGCGGATTGTTGTCCTGAACACGAATATGAAGTTTGTTTTCAGATTGAACAATTTTGAAACGAGATATCCTCAAAAAACGTAAAATAATAAACAAAGAAATAACTTGCACATCAGAACCTTGACTATCCAGGGGACCAGGTGGGATTCCGGGGTATTGGGTGTGGAACTATTTTAAAATTTCCCTACAAAAAACTAAAATTTCCCAAACTGGGAAATTTCCCATTGCGGGAACATTTCCCAATTACAGCAAAACCTTGACTATCTAGGGGACCAGGTGGGATCCCGGGGTATTGGGTGGGGAACTATTTAAGAATTTCCCTATAAAAAAGTAAAATTTCCCAAACTGGGAAATTTTCCCATTGTGGGAAAATGTCCCATTTTTGGAAAATTCCCAAAAAATGGGAATTTTTAAAGGGAAACAATAAAACTAAACTATCCAAATGTATTCAGTTATGAAGGAGGTCGAAGGAACGGCAGGTTAAGTTATGGTAGGTTAGGTTAGGATAGGTTGGGTTAGGTTAGGTTTGTTAGGTTAGGTTAGGTTAAGTAAAGTTAGGTTAACTTAGATTAATTTCTTAATTGGTCATGCCGGAGGCTGGAGGCCGTAGGCCATGGGCCGGAGGCCGGAGGACGGAGGCATGACCAATTAAGAAATTAATCTAAGTTAACCTAACTTTACTTAAACCTAACCTAACCTAACAAACCTAACCTAACCCAACCTATCCTAACCTAACCTACCATAACCTAACCTGCCGTTCCTTCGACCTCCTTCATAGCTGAATACATTTGGATGGTTTAGGTTAGGATAAATTGCTTACTTTTGGATAGGTTAGGTCTGGTTAGGTTAGGTTAGGTTAGGTTAGGTTAGTTTAGTTTATTTTAGTTTAGATATTCAGTTGAATCAGTGGGAGTTTTTGAGTTATTGGGTATTTAGAATCACCGCATAAATCAAATAATTTCCCCATGAGGGGCTAATTGAGGGCTTCATAAATAACCGGCTCAACACCTCATAAATAACTGTTGACTCACACAAAAATTGTGTAATATCCTCCTCCAGAAAATAAATAGATTTATTTTAATTTAAACCACAACTGGCTTTAAAAAAATCACCTATCATTTCTTCATTTGGTATAACTATGAACAAATTGTGTCATTGCATCACTGTCAGTTCTAATTCATGTCATTCAATACCTATATTAATATTTTCAATTAGGGAAAATAGGAACAATTTAAATAAAATCAACAAAATAGAATCTTTATATTTTCCTAAGTTGGCACACCTGTACAACCCGTTCCAAGGCCAGCCCGTTCCTTATTTTACAAGGGTTTGCAAGTAGTGATCTTTCGGATTTTTTGTTTAAGGTTTATAATTGCTATTGTATTTGTGAATTTATCCTTTTTATTATAATAATCATAATTTAAAACGTAGAATCCAAGATATTGAGGAAAAATGCGAACACAAATTTTTCGAAGTAACAAACTAATTGCGCAATATACACTGATGTCGTTTCGCCGAGTTATAGACAACAGCGACAGTCGAAAGAGGTTGGTCGTTTTGGCATTTACTTTTCGACTGCACGGAACATATGATTCTATTTGCTGTTACTCCCTTGCAATCCTTAGTCGCCGTTAGACAATGGAACCATCCAGTCGTCCGTCAGTAAGTAGTTTTCTTACCTATGAAGTGCGTTTTAAGAATTTTAATTTCTCTATTTGAGGTACTTAAAGGGTTTTCCGCGGCAAAATTCGAGTTGATTCTGTAATAAAATAGTGAAAGGAACACATTAAGATAGTTTTCATCAAAATCCATGAGGTTACCGTATACGGAACATTTACCGTTTCTTTTATTTGGAAGTTACCAAAACACAACATTTTAATATTTGTGGGTTGGATCCCTATTGCATATGTAGGCTCAAACAATCAAGGTTATGTTTTCTATGGACATTCATGGTCTCAATTATGGTTCCGGGAAAATACTCAATATATAGTTCAGATATATTTTAACGCAGAGCAAATTAGGCTTATCAACGAGGGGAAACCAGGACGGCCTCGGCTGTGACAGCACAATGATGTATTGATTTTACCTACTTACCCCCACATAAGATAGTTGGTTTTAACATTCTTAGGCCAGGAGAACTCTCCAAATATGATCTGGTTTTCTCTTTCGATAATTTCTTTCTTGTTAACATTGTATTGACGCAACAAACTCAAAGGATCTGCCATATTGACAAACTCACGGGATACACGGACACAGGGAAAAGCGACGAATAGCTCACAATGCTCACAAACACAGACGACTCCGACACTATAAATTTCTTTTCCTTCTCTCCTGTCTTCAATTCCTTCTTCCCCATCCCCATAAAATTTCTTTTTTTACCACTCCGTTACTAGTCATACCAACATAATCAGATAATATAACTAAATAAGAAGAAACAAAAAACGCTTTGACGTCACAATTTTGTCTGTCAATAATGTAATAGGTAGTCAAATATTACGCAAAACTTGGAGATTAAAAGACCGGTGTTGACCTATTCCCTTCCTATTGCGGCAATCTCACAAGGTTGGGATGGAGTATTTAAGGACTGGTCTCATGCCGTCTTATGCGGTCTACGGGACGACGCGGGATGTATGTATGTATGTATTTATGTAGGTTCAGCATATTCTAAATAGTGATTGATGTCTAGAAGCGTAACGATTCCCTGTTTGGCGATTATAGTTCTATATTGAACGAAACCTAAAAAACAAACTTAAAGCCACCCAGTAGATAAGGTAGTGTGCAGAGCGTGCAGAGTGCAGACATTTTTACTTTTAGACATAAAGATACCGAAACCTGTAAACGGATAAAGCCAGGATCGCGCCACAATCATCCTAGGCTCAACCTTCACTCATTTTCCCGTTAAAATACGCAGCCACTGCTGCGTCCCGGTGTTAAAGAGGTATTAAAGAGATACAACGACATAATGTTTTATGGCGATAATAAGGGTTTTAATTTTTTGTGAGCTGAGTGGGAACACTGATTGTCAGTTCATTTTC
The DNA here is from genome assembly GCA_035578135.1 of Flexamia atlantica. Classification (NCBI taxonomy): domain Eukaryota; kingdom Metazoa; phylum Arthropoda; class Insecta; order Hemiptera; family Cicadellidae; genus Flexamia; species Flexamia atlantica. The sequence goes on along the minus strand of JAQJVK010000012.1, from coordinate 6,163,736 downwards.
CTTCGTTCCAGTTCATTTCCAGATGACATCATTGACAGTTGGTTGACAGTTGACAGTTGATAGTTGATGGCTGATGGCGGAGTTTATTGTTTTGTCCCTGTCAGTGGACACTTAATTTGCCCGGTCACTCGTTTAAATTCATGTTGATAGTACAATCAGAAAGATAAATAGTAAACTGAAAAATGTTGCCCTTTTTTGGTCTGTATCCTCCTAGAAAACCTAATCTTAATATTAGGTAAGTATTTTTCAATTCAAAATTTTTATTAAAATTAAGTTAAAACTCTAGACTATGTTGAGATGTGTCCTGAGATATTTTGTACAATGTTGTCTTTTGCATGGCTCTCATATGAGCTTGGGCAGCCTATTTAACCTATTCGGGCTGCAGGCCTCGTTCCGGAATGTGGTCGGGGTCACAAAATAAAACAGCTACTGTACCCCTTGTCAAGTTTTGCAAAATGATTGATAATTTGGAAGTCCACAGTTACCTGTTAGTCCAGGTCAGTAACCAAGCAAACATTTACAAAGAGGGAGGATCTGAGTTATTGTAACTTTATTTTTCAATTGGTTTTCAGCGAGCGAATTAGCATGACTTGTGTCGATTTGGAAAGTTTAATGAACCAGCTGGATCCTGAGATTGTTGTGAAAGAACACCTCTCCAGTTTGAAACAGGCTCTCTTTCATTCACACACAAAAGTTGTCCAGGTTGCTGTTAAACAGGTAGGTTTTTGATGTGGTAAGTTCTCTCAAACTAATCTAGGCTTAGATACTGGCTGGAAGGTTGCAAAAGCCATGTGTACCTATTGATTTTTAATTGTTGTTAACTTATACTACAACTAACTAACAAATTGGTATTATTCTACTTTATTATATTTATAATTCGGTTTATAGGAAAAAATCTACTGCTCAACATACAATTTCCTCATCTCCTTCTTTAAACTTGTTACGTAATTTTTTAAACTTAAATTAAATATATAAAAAGGATAATGACTTTGTGATCACTTTAGGAACTTGACATTCCTGGGATTGCTTTTACAATTTTTAATAATTGAAGAAGTAAGTTAGATCAGTAAATATTTAATATTGTCTCAGTTTGAGACTTGATATTAGCCTAGGAGTTTTTAACTAATATATATACAATTGTAATAAAAATTGTATGCAATAATTTAACTGATGCTGATATAATTTGCGTTACCAATAAGAAGCCCTCTCGGCTCCTAAACTTTATGAATAACTTAGACCTTAAAAGCTTTTTTTATAGATTTTCAACCTATGAAACACTTTATAACTCTTCTCTTCATTTTTTCATGTGAGCTTTTTATGAATGATTGATAGATTGATAGCCGCCGAATTGATTCTACACACTTTTCCTTTAAGATTTACCTGCCTTGTTTGCAGTTCATTCGCATCGCCAATGACAAGCGCTTCACCGAGCAGCTGAGCGAGGACCTGGAGGTGGTGTTGGGGATGATCGAGAACCTCGCACACAAGGAGCAGAGGGTCGCTCGGGATTGTGTCACAGTAAGTGGCATATTATTTGTTTCGCCTATATTTTTGTCTTTGCCCAAGATATGCACTTTTTGCATTGGCAAAAGTGATGAAGTGACAGGACTCTGCGTCTGTGTCCGGGCACTTGTTGGCCTGATGTGTCCTTCACATTGTGACTAGGCTTAGGGGCCTTCTAGTTACCAATAACTGTTACAAACAATTTGACAAATAACTTGAATGGATTATAAACTCTGGTCTAAATTATTTAACCTAGGCTACGGTAGTTGTAAACCTATCAAAACTTAAAATGTTTAATGAGCTTTACTTTTTAAATAATCAAATTTCAAAATTCAAAATCATTTTATTTCCGATAGATATACAGCTTGTTACAAACATGAAGCGTAATAAACTTAAAAATAAAAATAAAATGGTACAGTAACAAGTATATTTTATTTGTTCATTTTCCTAGGGAAATGTACCCACATGGGCCAAAGCCTGTGAGTGGGTACGAGTCGTTATGCATTGTTTTGGATTAAAAAAATAAAAAAAATAAAAAATTTGCAATAGGAAAAAAAGTATTGCTATTTAAAAATTTTATTCAAGTATTGGGAGATAGAAAAAAAACATTCAATTTACAGAAAATAATGTAGAATTACTTTTAGACTAGGAGAAAAGCTGGCTGGCTGGCTGATAAGTCCATTATTGTCAAGTTCAGTATTGTTAGGGTCAAGGACGGGCAGTCCTGTAGCCAGAGGAGATTATGAGTTCAGCACCTTCCCTTCCGATTTCAGATAACCATTGATTTAAGTGTGCTTTGTACATGCTAATCGAGCCTTCAAAATTTTGTATTGGTGCAGGAATATTTCTGAATAAAATATGAGCTATATAAAAAGAATTGGTTGTTGAAAAAGATTTATGGAGCTGGATTGTTTGTATTCCTATATTTCTTGAATGACGTGTAAAATGTTCATGTGTAGTTGGATTAAAAATAAACTGTGAATTTTTCCAAATAAAAATTAAAAGGGTTTTTATATACAACTGTCAGATATTTAAAACGTTAAAAATATTAAATAGTTCGTTGGTTGGGAACCGCCTTCCTTGGCCCAGAGCAGCTTTAAGAATTGATTTTTGGACAATTTGTAACGGTTCTAAAATAGTCTTCGATCCCCCACCCCATGCAATTATTCCGGATAAAAATAATGATTGGCAATATGCACAGTATGCTTGTTTTAGTTCAAAGATGTTCAAAACCTCGCTAAGTCGCCTAAAACCATATATGAGCCTTCTTATCTTGAAAGGAAAAATATAATAATCATAATCAATATATATAATCATAATCAAAATATCATATTTTGATGATGATCTTGGATAAAGCGTATTGTTTAGGAGCACTAGATTTTTTTACAAGCACATTAAGCTGTGGAAAATTATCGTCAGATCAAAAAAAAAAGAAAAACTTCAAATATCACTAGTTTTTCTTCAGTATCCTATTTTATTCAAATTTACTAAAGATATCTCCCCTGAATTGGTAGAACTAGTTTAGAGGTTTTATACCTAATCATGTTTTTTGTCCCTAGTTCATAGACAGTTGAACCTCGAGGTTCTACAGTATTTTAGTAGCGTCCTTGAATTGAAGACGGAAAAGATCAGGAAAGGTAATAACAATAATGACTTGAAAATAAAGGATATTTTTTATTTAATTTCAAGAACCATAAAAATTGCACTGTATTCCTTGCCTAAACCTTCCATTTCATGAAGTTGTCGTTCAGGTACTGCTACTGCTGACTAGCACCCACCGATCCCTGATGAACCTTCTGTGTCCCGACGTCACTGATGTCATCAAAACCATCATGACATATGTGGCTGTCAGACTCCTAGTATATGAGGTCAGTAATGATGACAACAATAATCATACATCATACACTCAGTTGTGAGAGTCAACGTCAAATACAACTATTCGTTTTTAATATTATTTATTTATCAGTCTCTAATAAAAGTTTAATGATATGCATTAACCTGCTAGATTCCACGGGCGTGCCGATACGTCTGCAACTTCTGGTGGTGTTTAAGAGAGTTATACTCACCCACCTAGTTCAATGATTTGCCACCAGACCGGTTGCTCAAGCGGTTCAATGAATCGCCACCAGGCTTCGCTGGAGCCTTAGGTTTTATGAGTTAAACGAGAGTCTGTCCAACTGTGTGTATGTGGCCGAGGGGTCTGAGGCGTTGACTGACGAGTCAAAGTCAAAGACCTTTGGAGCGTCGCGGGCTCAAATCCCGCTCATGCGCAATCCCTATTAGGCTTGCAAATGTTTGGTGTAGTTGGTGGGAGGGCCCACCTAAAATAAACGGTGACCGGCTTGGGTGGAAGTTGACGGGATTAGTACGTTTAATAGGGATTGCAGTAAACACCTGTTTTGCTTCTTTTTACGTTTTTTATTTTTTATTATTTAATTCAGCTTATGGTCAATACATATGGACAATCAAAAAGGTCATAATCAAAAAATTAGAGCAAATAAAGACAAAATAAAAACATTTCAACTAAAACTTGAGAAATAAAAAAAAATCTTGGGAGTCAGTGAGTTAAAATATTTGTCCAAACGATAATTGGTGTTGATCAAAATAAATTGTATTTATAGTCTATTAAATTATCCAGTGGATGCGTACCAGAAGTGTGTAGTATTTCTTAGAAAGGAAATTACCGGTAAATCAAATTCAACATTAACAATGCATAGTGTCACACTGTAATACAAAGGGATCGAACCTTTTTTGTCAGCGAATATTTCAGATTAAGCTGAATTAGTACAAAAAAAACCGTTACTAACTATAACATTTCATTTACTCCTGCTGTTTACTTTGCAAAGATATTTGTCAAATTATTCCTGTCACTTTTCCGTGATTGATCGTCTTTGCCAACCTACTTCTGCCACTACTGTCAAATACCTGCAAACTGCAAATATGCACGTTTAAATTTAATGGTCATTTGCTATTTTACAAAGTGGTATTCCTGCGATTATCCATGTAAACAAATTACACGGTCATTCATTTTTTATTTAAAGTTATTTCTACTGTTCCTGCAAGCTATATCTTTCATCACCCACACCGGTTGGTAAACACATGCGGCAAAATTACTACCGCTGTTTACATGTAATCAAATTTAAAGCCATTTATGTCTTTAGTGAAGTTTTACTTATTTTATTACCGAGGATTGGGGAAATATTCCCGTCCCAATAGCATTTTGGATTAGGTGGGATTTTGGATCACCGAGTTTTTGGGATTATTGGGACTCCACTGCACCCTTTTATCAATGGTTAGTTTTGTACAAAATATTAAATACCACAAAATTAAAAAATGACACTGTAGGTGTCAGGTAACAAAACATGGGGGAGTTATCATATTTTTAAGATACTCAGGCATTACAACTGATAAAATATGATAACATTCTTCCTCATTTTTCAACAATCTTCCCTCTTTTAATTGGAGAGTTTCCATTCCAGTTCATCCTGCAGCTGAGCATCAACTCGCCGATTGGACTGGAGAAGAGCCACTCCTGCGGGATCCTGGAGGATGTCATCAACGACTTTAAGAAGAAGGAGTCGTACTTGACACCGACTCACCACCTGCAGCTGCAGCAGCTGGCGACGACAGGTACTCTCGACTCTCGACAGGTACTCTCGACTCTCGACAGCTCAACACTTAGTGAACTTTGGGGTGTCGAGGTATCGAAGTATCAAACAATAGGGAGTATATGGATTTTTTACATTGATAGAAGCATTAAAATAAAGGTTGTACATACACATCTCCTAAATGTATGAAATACCACAATGCTAAACCACAGCTAATTTATTAAATTGTATCACAATATATATCCCAATAAATAGCAAAAAACAAAATATTTAGTAGTCTTCAAATATGTTTGTTGATCGTCAGCCTGTGTTGAACTATAAAGTGCGTTGAAGTATTGAGTGATAAACTATCGAAAGTCTACTGTATTGTTACGAGGGTCGTTCAGAAAGTAACGGATGTTTTGTCCCTACATCTAGCCCAGTCGTCTCATCTTCATGACTGATAGATAGTGCGGCCTAAACCTCCACTCCTGGTCCCAATCTAAGCCAAGTCTTGTTGCCGACCGACCACGTATTTCATTCTTACAGTGTTTCAAAATGGCGGTATCCTTTGAAAATCCCTTCAAACCTATTTGACCTAATAAAGTTTCTTCTTTAAGTTCCTTACCATTTGCAAACAATTTCCTGCCTAAAATTTCCCTTAACCTTAAAAGAAATTCTCCTTATTCCAAAAATGTCTTACTCGAGGCAGCAAAGTTCTGTGAAGTTGCTGCTGCTGCTTGGGGCGGGCGCCGCCGCGTTAGCATGGACCAGCAACACCCTCCCCTGCAATTTGATTTATCCATGTCGCATGTTTCGAATGGCATATCAAGACATCAACCTCACAATAGACTCAGGATTACTTTTTCTCCTCTTATCTAGGCTTAAATTCAATCCAGAATAAACTTTTTAAGCTGCAAAACACTATTAAAATCACATTAGACCTACTTGGCTCAAATTGAGTCCAGGAGAGGACCTTTAGACTGCACACTCAGTCACGTTGTTGAGGCAACAGGACTAGATATGTTACAAAACATCCTTTACTTTCTGGACAAACCTCGTACTTTATAAAATACATGGAATTTTTTAGCCTACTCTGATGAAGGGTATTCAGAATATTAACTAAATGTGTTTTGACCACTTTTGCCAGTTTTGTATTTTAATTATACCTTATAACTTAAATAGCTGTAGGCCCTATTGATGGTTTTCAATTAGCAAAATTATAAACATATAAAAATTAGCAATAAAATTCATTGCCTGCCCCATCTATATATAAGATGTAAGATGTTTTCTTTTCACATTCACGCCTCAACAACAGCTGGACTGAGTTTAATGTTTGAGGTGTTAATTTAAAGATATACTTACTTCTATGTAGATTTGCCAATACATCCCCAGAATTCTAAAAAAGGGTAAAGTCGCAGCCAAAAAAGATTTTGGAAGGGGGGGGGGTTTGGGCTCCGCAGTTACAGGAAGTGAAAAAAAAACTTTCTAACCTTTCATTTTAATACGACTCTTGCAATTTTAAGGGGGGGGGTTAACCCCCTGACCTCCCACAAGGGTTGAAAAAAAAGGGTTATGTCACAAGGGTTGAAGTTTCAGAAAGATGATGCAATCCATCAAAATTTGATCTAACTCAATTCACTCTGTTTACAAGAGAACAAATGGTTTTTCTTTGAAATAGTTATACAGTTGAACTAAAGATCACTGTGTTTGCAAGCGAAGCTGCAACTGGGTAATCTAGTGAAATAAAATAACAAAATACTAAATTCAATAAAATCCGGGAAAAACTGTAAGTTCAAAGGTAGTAGTTTTAAACATCAAGGTTATTCCAAATAAAAAAGAAAATTATATCTTTAATGTTAATTATTGTTTGGTAATAAGTTGGTAGATAAGTTTGATTGAACTGACACCTTCCTAATAATTAGGCGTTGATGTTATATATTGTCAGCGCATGGCCGAGCACACCTGAGCAAGTACGAGGCGCTGGAGTGTGTGTCGAAGGTGGCGGCAAGTGTCGCGCGGGAGGCCATGACTCACCTCATCTCTGTGGTACCCGTGGACACTTCACCCCCACCCCAGGAGAAAGGTAACAAAACTTAAGTTTTATTTTCTAGTTTTATCTTTTTGAATTTTTTGCTTCCAAGATGGGAAACTTGTAGTGGAAGTTACTTTAGTGGTAATGTATCATTTAACCATCCATTTTATTTTTACACTAACAATTATTATTGTAGATCATTCATTTTGACAGGTGATTTGTTGATCTATACTTATTTAATACGCCAAGGGTTATTTTGTGATCAATACTCCTCAAAGAGATCTTAACTGATTTTAATAATTTAGGTGTTGTTGGAAAGAGCTCAGAGTGAATTTTTTTAGGAAGTAAAATTTTGTTTAGACAAAGGAAAGAGCCCCGAATGACCTTCAGTTTTTTGTATTTGTCCAGAAGATATTACATGGGACCAAAAAGTTCAAGGAATAGCTGTCTATAATAAACATTGTTTAGACAGCAGAAAATTTAAAGCTGCTGAGCAGCTTGTGCCTACTGAATCCTGCACAAAGTCCTAATCTAATATTTTCAAAAAATCAGATACTTTAATATTCTTCTAAACAAAAATGGTTCACAAACCTGTATCCGTCGCAGTTCTCTCAAATCCTTTTGGTGGATGACCCAGGTTTCGGTCTGTTTCAGACCATAATAATATCCTTATACAGGGAAATTAAAATCCATAATTTAAATTTCAGATGTTTCAGATGTGTTTGTGTCAGAACATTCGTGTTAGTGAAACGCTTGTGATAACGAAATCTAAATGATGGATTTTAATTTCCCTATATAAGGATATGATTATGGTCTGAAACAGACCGAAACCCAGGTCATCCACCAAAAGGATTTGAGAGAACTGCGACGGATACAGGTTAGTGAACCATTTTTGTCGTAAACTCAGTTCTGGAGGCTCTTTCACTATGAATTTTTCTGAAAACTCTTCAGTGGAATAAAAGGGCTCTCGAATAACCAATTTTGCATAAGACCTTTAAATTCAGAAAGCGAATCAATCCCTCTAATAGAGCGGGGCAATTTATTAAAAATCATTGCTCCCCCTTTACTACGAGGATAAATGGAATAATTTAAAATGGTGATATACTGGTTTTTTTCAATTATTTTTTGAAGTTCAGTGCCGACCATGACCTACTTTAATGCTAACTTTTGTCATTATTAATTAGATTTCAGTGCAAACTGTCAATTCAAGCTTCTGCTGTCTGTTGTTGAATAGACTGTGTATTTGAAAACAGTTAAACACTTGCACAAACATATTCAAGCAAATGAAATGTTCAAACATAGTGAATGGTCAGCAAGCACTATGTTGCTTGACTACATCTCTAGTGCTTTGAAGATGCCTATTACAATTAATGAAAATTATATGAGCTTTCTGATTTGCTTGTCGCAACAGAAGTTTTTGTAAAACTGTTACAATTAGGTATCCACTGTTACATGTATCCAATGTGATGCAACAGTACTTTTTAAATGCTATTACACAGTTTCGAGTTTTTCTTAAGTATACTTCATCTTAGCATCCAGTTATACTTTTAAATTATTTGTTCTTATCTCCTCACCGCAGGCAGTGCAGCTCTCTAGTGACGTTATATTCATCAAGAATAATACATTTTATACTAAGCAGTTTTTTGTAAGAAAAATAATAAACAAAACTAGCATGAGATGAGTGATAAAAAATGTAAATCAGCCACCTTTTAGTTTTTTACCATCTGTTATTAACTACAGTACACCTCGGATTATCCGGATTAATGTGGCAGAACACCGATCCGGATAACAAAAAATCCGGATAATCCGAGGTCATTACAATATTGCCTAAATAGCGATCGAGTAGGGACCTAGCCCCTGCTTAATTGATGCTGCAAACGGCGTATCAAGGCTGTAAAACATGATAGTCTTTCAAGCCTGTTCCGCATAACATTTTTTAACTGCACAAGATTCTTCTTCCAGTCACTGACTAATACTCTGGCCTGAGAGCCACTCTCTACTGTACATGCAAGCAGATTCAGTATTACCATACTTGTCCCAACAACCAGTTCCTTAGCTGATTCTTTACCTGATTCTCCCGCGTCAAGTCTTTTGACAGCATTCAGTTTCTGTTCTAAAGTTAAAGCCACTATTTTCATTTTTCAATAATCACTCATTTTGAACTCAATATCAGTTCACATAAAGAATTCATAGCAATAAACTAACTCACAAACTTGCTGTAGGCTTTGTTGATTACTGCTAGTGCCCCAAGTAGCAAACTAAAAAACTACGTCCACAAAAATTGCAAAAATGCTGTAATGTACTTAATGTGACTCCTTCAATTATATTGTGTTTCCAAATAAATGCTTACAGCAATGTGTTGCATTTGCATTTTACTTTTTTTACTCACAAACTCGCTAAAAAACACGTTTTTGCCATGATTTTAATTTTTTGATTTCTTGGATGGACCGTTCCGGATAATCCGGGATCCGGATAATGTGGGGTCCGGATAGTCCGAGGTGTACTGTATTTGAACAAAATCAAAAACTTTTTCAGCCTCACCCATGAAAGAAAGTAAACAAAAACCGTACCACCCTTTACGGGCGGTGCGGAAGCATCACCACCCGCCGACGCCCGGGATGCCCCCGCTACACCCGCCATACCAGCCGCACCCGTCCGTCATGACTCCACTCTACCTCGACCAGATCCAGCAGGTAGACTAGGCTAAAGGCTAAAGATTAGGTTACATTAAGCAAAAAAATCTCTTGTGATGAGGAAACTAAGGAACTACTTTAAATAAAAGTAGTTTATTTTTCTTACACTCATAAAATCATAGCATTTGGAATATCACTTTATGGTGCTACAGCTAATTACAATCTGAATTATTTTTTTCATGCAAAAAAACAATAAGAATGATTTGTAATCTTCAACCCAGAACTTAAGTCAAAGAGTATTTCAAATCAGAAAAAATTTTGACAGTTTATGGCATGTGTATTTTTGACACAATAAAATTTATCCATCAGTTGAAAATAAATCACAGGATATAAAGCTAGTAGGAGATAACCATGTTATTTTACTAGACGCCCGGAAAATTTAGCAACCAGTTCTCACAATTTTAAACTTTTTAAAAAGAAACCTAAATACGCTGGGTCAAAATATTACAACAAACTTTTTCTAGACATTCAGGCAGAGGTATCTTACAATAAGTTTTAATCAAAACTAAAACTATTTCTCACCAGCAGGACAGTGTATTCTTTGGAGGAATTTGCAGAGTAATAGTATACTTCATTACTAGGGACTAAAGTAACACTTTTCGAACAAGTTCGTTATATGACTGAGGCTGTAAGCCGAGGTTGAAAAATGACCGAGTAATGAAAAGCAGCTGTATGCCCGTGTGATGAACTATATTTTTTGTTATGCTGCTCAATACAACACGCTAACTACTTAAGAAAACTGAAATGTTACAGCTTGTTTACCTTTAAAGATATTTCCCAAAGAGGCTTTCATATTGTGCTTGCTATTAAAACAATCAGCTGATTGTCTGTTTCTTGTGATAGGTTAGACTGACAACAAGGAACATCTATTGATGTATCAAACGTATTGAACTATCGCTCGGTTAAATGAGCGAGTTTCACAAATCGATCAAACTTACAACAATGCAACAATGAAATACAATTGGTAATAATAACTGATAACCACTCTTGATGCAATTGATAGCTCACCATCGACACTGACATGGTGCAGTTTTAGTACATTATAAGCAAACAGCTGACGTCCTCGACATCAGCTGATTCTTTTTCTCCCTACGGTGAAAAAGAGCCTCTATAGGTCCACAGCACATGTAAGAAAACTGCTGTTTTTGCAATCGATATAACAAAAATATATTTTTTAATTATTCTTTATAAAATAGATCTTGTTTAACTTCACTGTATTATTTTCTTTCAGACACTATTTTTTTTACATCATTTTATTTGCTATTTAACAAATAAAGATATTTTGAATTTAATTGAAACAGATTCCCAACTCGCTCGGCGCCAGAGACCTGCGCGACGTGAACCTGACGTCGTCGTCGTCCTCACTGTCGTCGCCGTGTGATTCGCTGGACTCGACCACGGCTGCAGGACGAAGGCGCGAGGACGCCAAGGAGCCCGGGTCGGACCGCTCCTTCACCCCTCCGCTCAGCCCCGCAGCCCACTCGGAGTGTACGGAAGTGTCGGCTTCTGGTGAGTTTTGGTTTTTGTGATGGAAACAGTATTTTTGTCGTTCATAACTGGTATTTTAGTGGGGTCAGTTTATAAGTCCTCTATTACAGTTAAAATAATTGTTTTTTGTTTTATTTCTTAATTAAATGTGACATTTTAGTGAGTGTTGTGCTTGATCTTAATGGTTTTAATTCTTGACAGTGTGTTTTCATTATGATTTCTTCTATGCTTAAATTTGATATGTAGCCAAAATAATAAAGACTTTTGAATAACTCTGCGCTACAGTGATTTTATGTTCCTAAAGAACTATATATTTGGCTACCTTATTAATATTTAAACTAATCAGGACTACCTGTTGGATTCTTTATGGTTTTTTATATTTCTCATTTCATGATGTTTTTGATACATCTTTTTTATGTAAAAATGAATTCTGTAACCAAAAAATATTTCTTTTTTCTGAAAACCAAAAAATAGGAGTGTAAAATTTAATTTATTGAATGTATATTTTGTGTATTTTTGTTGTGAGGTGTTTGAGACCTTACATAGAGACCTGTTTTTAATGTTATAGGCTTGGCTGAAATTATTTTTGTGAGTTTAGTTCATGTTGGTCCTTATTTATTTTCTGTTTGACATTTTATTTACTATAATTTATCTCTGTTTTTAGTTCCAATGTGATTAAATAGCTGCCGATGTTAGTGAATGTTACCTTGTAAGTATGTTTAGTAAGATCCTACTTTTATTTGATATATTGTTTAAAATTTCAAATTTTGAAATTGTGGATTAGAAACAACTATATCTTACCACAATATTTAAGTTAGTACAAAGTGGGAAGGTACTTAAAGGTACCTTCCCACAAGGTTAGTACAGGTGGGTGTACTTAAAGCGATATTTGTCCAATAACAATTTGTGTGTAGTGGTCAGAAATATAATATGCCCCTGACCTGCATTCTGCCAGGGTGTCTAGCAGTCCTCCAAATCCTATAAAAGTCCTCCTTTTGACCTTAAGGTCCTCCAGTTTTTCCAGTTGTTAAAAAAAACTGTGATTTTTAAAAATATTTTTGGTAGACTTTTGGGGTGTTACAAATGTACTGCTGCGAAACACGAATTTTTGTGCCATTACATGTCGTTAACTACTTTTCTAGAAATCTTGAGAGATATTCATTGGTAAGCCAGACATTGCCTTAAATTATTTTTTAAATGGTACTTTTCATAAATTACACCATACGAAGAAATGTCACCGGGTCCTCCAAAATTCTGAAGGGTCCTTCAAAAGTCCTTCTTTTTTATTGAATTTGATGTGTTGCGGGCATTTGCAAACACTGATTGGTAAAAACAAGTTTCAGGATCTGGAATCTGATCCTGTCTTCCAGATCCTGAGATATCATGAAACTTTTTTTTAACAATAAAACACAAATTTACGTCATTCAACACTTTTATTTCACAACAACATTACACACAAATCTTCAGGTAATATATTTCGGCAATCTATGTTGCCATCTTCAGACCTCCTACGTGACTTAACAACACGTACCAAGAATGATTATCAAGAAACTTTTTTTTACCAAATCAGTGATGGCATATGTCCACAAAAGTCATAATCAAAACATAAATTTGCCATCACCAATAATGAATTTCAAACATGGCATTTGATATGGTAGATTTGATGTGGTAGATATGGGTCACACAGGGTTGTGTGACCTGGAGGTCCTCCAGTTTTTCCAATTTATTAAGAACTTTTGCTTGAAAAAAAATTTTTATTAGTCTTTTGGGATGTTACAAATAAATGTACCATCGTAAAATACAAATTTTGGTAACATTATGTCGTTTACTAGTTTTCGAATAATCTTGAGATATATTGACTAGAAAAATAAAATTATGACTAAATTGTTTTAAATATGATTTTATGATTTTAAATTGTATTTTCTTAAATAACGCCACACTAGAAATCTCACCAGGACCTCCAAATTTCCTTAGAGTCCTCCAAACTTCATTTTATGTGGTGGACACCACATAAAAATTAGAGCCTCTATTACACCAGGTGGCGTCACCAGCGGTGTTGCTTAATAATCTACTTGATTTAACAAGACCTATTACCATTTTCATATTCAGGAATATCTGTGTTGCATATTAATGTATTAAGGAGAACAATTTGAATAAGATTTTCATCACTTAGTGTGGTACAAGAATGATACCACACTAAAAGGCTAAATTAATGTATAGATCTTTGATATAGGACTCTGGGTCATATTGGGATTGTTTGAGAAAGATTACTTTGAGAAGGAAGTCTTATCTGGATGAATGCAGGCGTATTAAGACTTATTCATCAGTGTGCTATCACCATGAATATACTTCAGTCGAGTTAGCCTGCTATCCTTCTCAAACAAGTATAGGTAATTAATAAGTTATATAGAATATCTGTTGCCCAGCTATGCTGGATCGCTATATTTGTGTCAGTAACGTTCCGACTGTGTCGCACAGAGCTGGCGCGCCTGGTGGGCAGCATGCGCAGTGTGGCGCCACACGAGCTGTGTGCGCGGCGCGACTGCCGGGACGCCGTGGTGCGCGGCCTGCGCTCGCCGGACAGACACACCGCGCTGCTGGCACTGCAGCTGGTCGGCTACCTGGGCTCCACCGTCGACGGCAAACGGCTGCTGTACAAACAGAGTGAGTGTCGGGCGGGGAGTGGGGTGTTGCGGAGCTGCTGAAGAAATACTCAATTGGGGCTGGTTTTAATTTCTTCAAATTGTACCTGTACAATTTGAAGAAATTAAAACCAGGCTATTTCCGGTTTAAAATTGTATCGATTTAGTTTTAGTTTTTGAGGCTAAAAATTGCAGATTATGTTACAAAGGAAGATTAGTTAGAAAAACTTGTTAATTAAAATGCACTTTAGTAAATACATTAACATTTAATTTAGGATTGGCAAGCTGACATTAATAATGTTGTTTTATTTTACCTTCAAAAATTTTCAAGTAATGGCGATGCATAATGCTCAATTCCTCATTTAAACTCTTAAAAAAGAAAAGTTCATTGTCTGCAGGGTTAAATCGCAAAAAATGCTCTTGGTAGGATTCACTAAAGTAATCATGTAATACTTGATGATCATAAGAGACCCTTAGAATGTGACCTGAGCATATTATGGATAGAAGCCACACTTGAATCAAGATTTTTTCAAGTTTTGTTGACTAACTTTGTTTTTTCAAACTTAAAAACTCTTTTAGATCCTGAATAATGAACATAACTTGACCATTTAGAATATAATTTATTTTCTTAATGGAGTTGTTGATTGTTAAAATAAAGAAGAAATAAAACGTTTTAAGTCGTATAAAATAAAGTAATATTTTGTTACATTTTGAGCAGTTTATCCATAATATGTTCTTTTTTGTTTACAGGTAAGAAAGAGAAGTTCATGTCACTGGTGATGAGGAAGCTGCTGGATGTTGTGGTCCATTCGTCCGCCGAGAGCCGGGTGCGAGCGCTCCATGTCTTCTACAACTTGATAAACGTGAGTTGATTTTATTTTTATATAATTGCAGTTTTGAAATATCATTGATTTTTACTATTTTTTTTATTTTTGTCATTGATTTATTAATCACTTGTAAAAATGTCCACATGGTATTTGTTTTTGGTAATTTGTAATTCAAAACGCAGAATATAGTTAAGAAATATGAAAGCGACCCTTATTGGACCAGGCCTAGGCTGGATAACCTAAATGATAAATTTAATCATAGCATTGGTGAGGGACATCAGATAAAGTCAGTATTATTTTTTAGAATGAACTAGAATATCACATTGTCTCACTAAACTCTATATCAATATTTATGATAATATCTGTACCTCGGAGGTAAAGGGCACTATGTCCATTTTTGAGGCCAAATTGAGGTTATTTTACATTTGAATATAACTTTTTTTGCTTTACACAGACGTGTAGGGCAATATGTCCCCAACCTATCACGTGGCAAGTTACAGCCTTTTAAATGGGCACTAAGTCCATTTTTACTCAGAGGAATACAGCACCATGTGGACTTGGTGCAGTTTACCTCTAAAAGGTTTTAACAGTGCTGCTCACCAGCTGGACATAGTGCTGTTAGTTTTACAATCCTCCGATTTTTTTTGCTTTATCCCTGTTACTGTACGTTAGATCCTAAATATCCTTACATATTCTTATTCAGCTTGCAGTTTCGGTTTATTAGAGTACCCTCATGATATATTTTGGACTTTTCCAACAGTTTTCCGACGCTTTTCCGGCCGTAACTCCGTTAATATCGGAAAATGTTTGCATATTCTTGTTCCACTTGCTCTTCCGGTTAATTTGAGTACCCACATGTCCAATTTTGAACAAATAAAATTTTGACCGTTTTTCCGATTTTCCGGGGTTTTCCGGTCGTTTCCGAAAAAAAAAACTATAATTTCCGGAATCAGCGTGTTATTTCAAGCATTTTGAAAAAAATTCAATTTTGACACAAGTACTGTAATATGCATATTTACCATAATGCTATTGTAATGTAGGCCCTATCCATTTACTTAGGCCCCACAGAATAAAATATACAGAGGAACAACTAGGACAAACCCAAGCGTCATTTAAATGTTTCATCAGTATATTTTGTTGTTTATTGTGAGTTTTTACTTCTTTGTGCCTAGGCTTACTCTAAACTAATTAGTAGAAAAAAAATTAGCAGACGTTTTAAAACCAATGGTAACACATTTTTTGGATTCAGAATGACTAATGACAGTTTAACTACTAAAAATAGTATGTTCTTAAACTTAAGTCTTATTAAACTTATTATTGTGTTTTCAGAATAAACGAGTTTTCAGTGTATATCCTTCAATAAAATTCCTTACCAAAAAAACTATGTCACATAAATATCAATATTTTAAGAGGTATACAGCACTATGTCCGCCGCATAAAATTTAATTATTTAATTTTATAAGAATTAAATTTTTTTTGTAAATTATTCTTAAGTAAATGAAACTTGGAAGTACTAATAATGGTGGGGTATAATGTTTTTTTCACACATTCCAACTATTGTTAAGGAAATTTTTATAATATTTTAAAAGAATCTTTAAACTGCTGTCCTGAAAAATGAGGAAAATGGACGTAGTGCCCTTTACCTCCGAGGTACAGATATATATATTTTTAATTACAGAACACAACAGTACTGATCTAAAAATTTACTCAAACAGCAACCAATTGTGAATTCTTTGTTTGAAATTCATTGTTGGTGATGGTGAGTTTATATTTTGATATTGATTTTTGGGGAAATTTGCCATCACTTATTGTTGCTGATGGTGGGTTTATGTACTGATTTTGATTTTTGCAGACATTTGCCATCACCAATTAGTAAAACGAAATTTCACGACATTTTGTGATTTGGAATCTTATCCTGACTTCAGGTAAAAAATAACCTAGAACATAACAAGATTAGTAAGCAAAGCCCTGGTTGTGAGTAACTAATCTTGTTATGTTCTATGTTCTTTTCATCTAAAGACAGGATCAGATTCAAGGTCCCGAAACGTGAAACTAATCAGTGATGGTATATGTCCATGAAAACCAAAATCAAAACAATCTGAAATATACACCTATAAATTCATAACTTTACTCAGTCTTAACATTGCATTTAATGGTGCAGATGAGCGAGTCGAACGCCAAGTACGAAAAGATCACGCGGAAGTGGTTCCGTCTGATGGGTCGGCCGCAGGACGTGATGAAGCTGGTTATTACTCTGTGTCACCAGCCGCCGCAGACGACGCAGCTGCCCGCGTACCGCGTTCTGCGCAGTCTGGCACACCAGGAGTGGGGCCAGCACTACATACGCGGCCGGAAAGGTACAGCTTGTGGGAGGTTTGCTCGTTGTGTTTGTTTTTTTGTTTTCAGAGCCCAATCAAATGGGAGTATATACATAAATATTGCTTTCAGCTGAACCCTTTTTAACAAGCTTTTCATGTTTCATCTTAGGCCCTAGGGTAAAAAAATGAAGCGTTCAATTCAATTCAATTCAATTCAAATCTTCTTTATTCCAAACAATAAATGTACATTTAACATACAAAGAATAGAGTCAAAAATTAACATAATAACATTACGAATACAATATTTGTCACTTAAATCATTGACTTTGAATCTAAAGCTTAAATGTAAATATAAATCCATTATTAAAAAAATCCCATTTATGATTAAATTCTTCCAATGAATACAAAGATGATTTCAACAAAAAATCCTTTAAAAATTTGAGAAATTTATTGCAATTTTTCTGATTTTATTTGTTTTGGTAAACAGTAAAAAAGAAGTTTCCCGCAAAAGTGGTTTTTTTATTAAAAAATTCAAGGTTGTGCTGTTCAACGAAGCGGTGTGATCGGGTGTTATAAGTGTGAGTAGAATTTCCAATAATAATTTTGTTATTTAAGAATCTATATTTAATGGTTTCATAAATTTACCAAGCTAAAAACTGTTAATATGTTTAATTCTGAAAAATATTTTTTGACAGAATCAGTTTGTTTTAAATTTAATATTATTCTAAGTGCTCTTTTTTGTTGTATTACAATTTTATCCAAGTTTTTCTTAATTGTGTTCTCATATATACTTATACCATAAGCTATGTGCGAGTGAACTATCGCAAAGTAAATTGTTTTTAAGGTATCTAAATTACAAGTTTTTTTCATTTTTCTTAGAGCAAAAATGCCACTAGAAGTTTTCTTTAGTACATGATCCACATGTCTATCCCAGGCTAGATTTTCATCAATAATTAATCCTAAAAATTTTGTCTCCTGAACTTGATCAATTAAATCATTCTCAACAAATTTCGTTGGACTTAGTTTATTTTTCATTTGTTTTGTGGAAAAAGCAACAAAGTTGGATTTATTAGAATTCAAAAGCAGGTTTTTAATGCTCAAATATTCTTTAATCTGGGATAAAGCAATATAAGATGGTACCCCGATACTATCCTCGGAATTTCCAGTGATTTTTAAGTTTGTGTCATCAGCATAAAGACATATGTTCTCATTTATACCTTCAACTAATCCGGGAAGACCCTTTAAATAACAGAGGAATAGTAAAGGACCCAGGATTGATCCCTGTGGGACTCCGTATTTCAGTGACAGTGTCTGTGATTTAAAGTTTCCTTATAGGTAATATTTTTGTGTTCAATGAATTGATCAATTTCAACAAACTGTTTTTTGTCCTTAAGATATGATTTGAACCATACCAATTCCGTATTATTTATTCCTAAAGAAAAACGTCAATCAATTAATTTATTGTGTTCAACACTGTCAAAGGCTCTGGACAGATCTAGAAATATGCCAATAACTTTGTCCCCTTTATCTATGGAATTTATAACTGATTCAATGAATTCAATACCGGCTGAGATAGTAGACTTATTTGACC
Organism: Flexamia atlantica; assembly: GCA_035578135.1. Lineage (NCBI taxonomy): Eukaryota > Metazoa > Arthropoda > Insecta > Hemiptera > Cicadellidae > Flexamia > Flexamia atlantica. Next base: position 6,145,052 of record JAQJVK010000012.1, on the reverse strand, counting down.
AAAAACCATGTTGTTGATTGTCAAACAATTTATTAGATTCTAGATAATTATAAAATTGAGTATATACTACCTTTTCTGATTTTGGTGGTCAGCATTGAGGAAGGCTGACAATTGGAGGCAGTCAGTTGCCCATACTTGGGAATAACGATTAGAAATTCTAACGATTAACGATAATCGTTAGTTTTTTCAACTAACTTCTAACTTATTCGTTAGTTTTTAAAAAGTACTGGAAATAACTTCTAATCAGTTAGAATCTAGTTAACGAATAGATTGATCTATTCGTTAGTAATTTTGGAGTTTAAGTCGTTAGTTTTTGAACGGGCAGAAGAATTTAAATACGAGTTTTTCACGCGACCGTAGAGGATTGGAGTGGCCGTGCCGGATGCTAGCGAGGGGTCAGCGCCCTTGATGACAAACAACGCGGGGGGGTGGGGAAAGTCCAGTTGCTTTGGTATGCCGCCCCAGCCAATGGCAAGGCCGCAAGCACCGAGGGGTGGGGAGGGGGAATGTTTGGTGTTTGTCATCCCCAAAACATTGTCTTCAGTTGATGTTTATCTCTGTCAAGTGTCAAGCAATTCTGCGGTAGCAACATAGCTGTGATAAATAAATTAAGCTTTATTAGTGTTTAGTTGGTAAAATAATTTAGTTGTGTTAATAGTCTTGTTAAATTTTAGTGATAGTTAAGTAATATTTTAATAAGTTATTAAAGTGAATAGTTTTAATTTAGTAGATTATAAAAATATTTTTTGCGATGGCGGGTGATATTCAGTGGCCAAACATATGTGACCTATTTCAACAGACCGACAAAAATGAAAAGGGTGGAATCTCTTTCAAATGTTTATTATGTTTACCGAAAACGAAAATAATTAAAGCATCAGTCACAAGATGTGTGCTTATTTCATTTCATACGATCCTTTAGAAAAACTACCCAACAGCAAACTTTTCCGAAAACTAACTTTAAAAACTAACTTTATTTTCTATCAGTTAGTTTTTAACTAACTAATAACTTCTATCAGTTACTTTTTTAACTAACTAACTTATAACTTCTATCAGTTACTTTTTACGGGACTAACTAATAACTTTTAACTAGTTAGAATTTTTGATTAACTTTCCCAACTATGCAGTTGCCTAATGTCGTACTTAGGAGTGTGTAGACAACTTTCTTTTCTGTTATATTTGGATGAAGGCAGTCACACTAACCATGGAGGTATTTTAATATTCAACCCCACATTCTAACCAAACATTCAGAGGACGGGCCGACCATCCTGCATTTTCCCACATTCCCATTTTGCAACAGTGGATGCTCGGGTGAAACCACAAGCCACACCCTCCTAAAACATGCAAAAATGTGAATTTGTACTCCTAAAACATGCAAAAATGTGAATTTGTACTTAAATAATATATCTTTAAATGTACAAGTTACAGTAGTAGAGTTCTGTATTCCCGTTGTGTACAGCAGTTATATTCCCATTGTATACATAAGTAGAGCTCTGTATTCCCATTGTGTACATTAGCCAAGTTCTGCACTCCTATTGTGATCAGTACTTGAGTTTTTTATTCCCATTATGTACTATAGTTGAGTTATGTATTCCCATTGTGTATGTAGTTGAGCTCTGTAATGCCATTGTACATATAGCAAGTTCTGTATTCCCATTGTGTACGTAGTTGAGTTCTGTATTCCCACTTTGCAGGTAGTGAGTTTAAACTCCATTGTGTATGACTCCCATTGTTACATAGTTGGGTTATGTACTCACACTGTGTACACTATTTGATTTCTGGACTCCCATTGTGTACAGTAGTTGAGTTATGTACTCCCATTGAGCACAGTAGTTGAGTTCTGTACTCCCATTGTGCACAGTAGTTGAGTTCTGTACTCCCATTGTGCACAGTAGTTGAGTTGTGTACTCCCCTTGTGCGCAGGTATGCTGGACATGCTGCTGACGGTGCACCACGAGGAGTCGGAGGCGATACGAGACGCCAAGAACTCGGTGCTCGAGGCCGTGCTGAACTCTCCGAGTGCACCGCGCATGTTCAAGCCACAGACCCTCGATAGGATACATGCTTTTCTTTACCGATACAAGGAGTCATATAAATAAATTTGTATGTTTGTTACTAGTTGTTTAATTTAATGTTATCTAGTCTGATGTTCTGTTATTATAGGTTTTTTTATTAAAATTAATTGGAAGTAAATACAAATTTCTTTTAAATAGAATTTTTTACGGAGGAATAGTTGTTGATTTAAGTAATTTTTTTATTTTTTACTAAGGTTCTTTGTCACAAATAAGATCTTTAATGCGACCTTTAATTTTTGTTTAGTAGTTTAATTATTTTTGTAATTGCTGCTTTTGACAGTGTTATCTCAAGTTTGAATATGTCTTGTTAAAAGTGTATTTTGTCCTTGCTTTGATATGGATTCGTCTGTGATAGTTATCTTCTTTAAATGTAAATGTTTCATTTGATTTTATAGAGTTCCTCTGAAATGAACTACTTGATGAGGTATATAATATCGGTATGTATTGGTTACTTAGATTACAATTAATTTGTGAAATCACTTTAAGAATATTAAAATTGCATGGAAAAATTAGAACCTTTATTGAAGTGACCTTGCTTAGATGTGCTCTGAAATATTTTACCTAAATTTATTTTTTAGATGGAACTGGGTGAAAGTCATACAAAAACTTATTATTTCTAAATTTAATAGGTGACTGTCAAATATCCATACATTCCAAATACTTGTAAAATGTATGTTCCAAACAAAACACTTCATTCCTTAAATTGAAATTTAAACTACAAAACATAAAGTTTAACTACAGTTTGCTAATTTTTTCACTAATAAATAATTTGAATCATCCGGGTGACTGATCAGTTGATATGAGGCGTCTGTCTTCGCGCCAACTCCTCAGTCAGTAGTTGACACATCTCGGGCTGAGACAGTCTACGGTATCCTTGCTTGGCCACGTCCAAGGCTGGTTTTAGGTCAACCTGGTTTGCCTGGATTAGCATCTGTAATACATGGAATAAATTTTGAATTGAGGAATGAGAAATTCATCCCCTATAAATTAACTTAAACCTTCAAAAACAATTAATTAGTCTTCACATCCTAATGTAATCTATCTAAAAACTATCAGTTTCCAAAGTAATTTTGTATCTCAAACTAACTGACATGGTATGCTTACAGCCCTCTTAAACACCCTCTACAGGGCAAATAGCATGGATAAATAAGGGGTTGGTTTATTCGACTATCAGATATAGATATATTCAATTATTACTCAGAACTCAAAATTTAAATCAAAGCACAATAGACTAGGTGTAAGCTCTTTTATTGCGTTATTGGAAAACTTACAATCACAAACCAGTTACATCGCCAAAAAATTACCATTGGGGAAACCTATTCACTAAACCATAGAATACAAATGACAATCATTTTAAATACAAAAAAATTTGGCTAAATATGCAAAAGATATATTTTATCAACATTTTCTTTTCTTTTTCAAATTCAAATTTCGTTTATTTCCAGAAGAATACGTTATGATAGACAAAATAATATAAGGACATATACACAAATTGTTACGAATAATAACAAAAAATCTTGAAAATAAGCCTACATGGACAGATTTCATAATGTTGTTGTTTTTCTGAATCACGTGAATTGACTTAATTAAAAAGGTTAATTACCTGTCAGCCTCGTGATTCTTATTTTATCCTTGGTTGGATGACGCGTTTCGGCAAATTACATTGCCATCTTCAGATCTTCAACTCGAAATTTTTCTTCACCCATTGGCTGCGTCATAATTTAATACATCTACAACGAACACTTAACACTGCACAAAATTTCAAGTTGAAGATCTGAAGATGGCAATGTAATTTGCCGAAACGCGTCATCCAACCAAGGATAAAATAAGAATCACGAGGCTGACAGGTATTTAACCTTTTTAATTAAAAAAAAAAAATAGACAGATTGCCTGTGTGTAGGCTCAGCCGCTATTAGAGAGCCTGTGATTAGTTTTTAGAAGTGCAATAATACGTAACTAGCTTATTATTTGAATATGTTTGTATTATTTTCTAGAAGAAAAAAGGTTGGGTAGAAAAGTTTGGGCATGCGCAGAATGTAGGAGGTCTTGCTGTTTGAAGCGAGCGAAGGACGACTTTAGTATTACCTATCTGTTGGTGGGGGGACCCACCAAACAAAATACAATCCTGTTGCTGGGGAGATGTTGTTTTGAAAATATATATTTTTTTGTGTCCCATAATTTAATGAAAACTTATTTTCTCAATAGTAATGTAATTGTATTTTTTACCAATTTAAAAATTAGACTGCTAATAACAGTTCAGGGGATGTATTTTATAATTTAATCAGATATTTTTGGTAAGCTATCACAAATGTTTGTGCAAGATTTGAAAATAATCTGTTTAACCATTTTTAAGTAATCCTATTACGTACACCCACAGTGACGGATAATGGATCTTTAACATTGATCTAATGGGGCCAATACATTGATTCATTTCACTTTTTTCGTTTATAAATCAGACTTACACACCAACCTGAACCACTGTGATAAATCCGCTCTCGACAGCGCAGGTGAGGGGGGTTGCGTTGTCACAGTTGTAGGTGTCGAGGTCGAGGCTAGGACAGGCGAGCAGCTGCCGCACTGTATCCGCGTAGCCTCGCCCCGCGGCCAGGTGCAGCGCAGTGTTGCCAGCCAGGTCCTGCGCATTCACGTCTGCGTTGTGTCGCAGCAGGGCTGCCACTACGTCTGCCTACAGCATGTTTTTGTTTAAATAATGTCTTTAGTAAAAACAATATGATGTAATTTTTTTACAAAAGGGTGGCAGCCATTTTTCCTTTGGATTTATCCCCGCCACATGGGCCTTGGACCTGTTAGTGGGAGTTATCTAGAAAACCAAGGAGTGAACCAGTACAGTATAAGGTAGAGCAGTATGCGACCACAGGGAGACTCAAACCTACAGCATTGCTATCATAGTTCCGAAGCTTGATGTGCTACCAACTCACTAGTAACTTGGCTTTTTTATGTTTGATGAAAAGGATGTTTGAGGAAGAGGCAATGGTGAATTTGACAAGCATTCATTAACGCAATAGAAAACACCACATTTTGTTTGATTACATTATTGGGGTTAATCATTTTGAAGCCTCTTAGAACAATTTTTTAGAGCAATCACAGTTTTCGAGTGAATGAATCGTAAGAAAGTTAAAAAGACGGATGAGCATGTGTAGTTCTTATATAATTTATCATTGATATCAGCTACTCTACTATAAAAGTTAAAAAAGATAAGTTTACAGAGCTTGTGTGGTTCTTATATACCATATCAATAATTTCATTTATCCTATAATGAAAGTTAAAAATGTGAATTTTTTAATTGATTGTGTTAGCGATAAACTATAAGTTACTGTGCAGAGCTCCATAAGTAATTACTTATTGGAGGGATAATAATTATGGGTTTGTCTTCTTTCTTTAACAATGCAAACTGTCATTTATTACATCCATTACAACATCTTCAAACTAGCTGCAAGCAGAATTTTTCAGCCAATTTATAGCTGTATTTTTGTATCCTAAATTTGAAAATTCAACTCGTATCAAACCACTGACCTGGTCATGCCTGGCAGCCACATGCAAGGCAGTCTCCCTGTACAGGTTGGAGCTGCTTAGTTCCGTCCCCGCTACTAGCGCCAGCGCCCCCTCCGTCCAGCCCCGCTCTAGCGCTACACACAGCGCCGTCTCTCCTCGGTCATTCTGCATATTCGGGTCTGCTCCTAGCTCTAACAACTGGGATAAAAAAATGTGCAGTGAAAAAAAACAGTTATAAAAGTCTCAGAACGTTTAAGTAATATATTTTCAATCCTTATTGAGTACAAATATTAACTTTAAACATCAATAATCATCATAAAAAAATACTTTTTGAAGCAAGAATGAATTTATTGTATAAATAAGTTGATAATAAGCAATTTAAATGTATGATGGTTCAGGATTACCTCAAACCTGGAAAGTTAGAGAAGACCAGGGAAATTGGTTTATCTGGTTTTCCATCGGCCATGGTACCTAAGGGATTAGGAGACCCTTACACACACAGATACACAAACACAGCTAGCCCACCGCCCCGTCCATCGCGCCCCGCCTCGCCCGGCAGGTAGATGACTCACTGAGGCCTCTAGTACTGAATTGCAATTGTTTTTTAATTTCAGTTTTGACCATCTATGATATTAGATCTATAGCCTCTGTGCAATTACGAAAAAAGTGATACCAAATATGTACTACTAGTGTGATATATTAAGAAAATACAACCAAAAAGCTTAATTTGGTTTGCCTAGTGTTTGGAAATAATTATCTATTTATATATAATTACGTAAGGGAAATTTTTGCGCCAATATTGTGGGAGTTTGGCAAGTCGCAGGATATTTTATACATTCCTGTAATTGATATATTCCTGTAAATCAGTGTATAACGATTGTAAAGCTGCCACAGGCAAACATTCATTTCTAGTGCCCTTGTGGCATTAATATTGATAACACTTTAAAATATTTATTGAATACATTATTCCAAACAACTGAATTCATGTGTGTCATTAAACAATTACACAATACTTCCAAAGCAAAATACTTCTCTGGCGCTACTCAGATGACAAAAAGTGTTAGATAAATAGTTATTTTTCATCAAAATGAGAGGTATCTATACCTATAAAAGGCAAAGCCCTCACTCACTCACTCATCACTAATTCTCCAACTTCCCAATAACCCAGAAGGCTGTAATTTGGTTCACTGTTTCTTTAGGCATTAAATAGGAAAACTAAATGGTTTTCATCCTGATCTGACCCTCGGACTCCGCCATGGACCCTCTCAAAGATCCCATATTATCTTTATGGCAGAATACAAATTGGTGAAATGTTTACATTTAAACAGATGTAAAATGCAAGAAATTTAGTGGAATGTCAAACCAGCTGTCAGGAATAGAACATAAAATAAATCACTGACTAGAGATACTTATAAGACCTTTCTTCCCCGTAACAGCTGTTAATGAAAGAGCTAATTTAAACCATTTATTTTATCTACATCATTAGAAAAAAATACTTTGCCTTTGTCTTTTAGAAAATTTCATTGATGGAATTATTATCATAGGTCTCATGGCAAGACCTAAGCGCGAGACCATGATAACTTTTCATTTTGGAGCTCCCAGAAGCAAAAAACACTACTCAAACTACATTTAAAGCTGAAAACACAGTACATTGTCCCTATAGAAAAATTCTATATCTCGGTTATTACTCAACATATGAAAATAACAGAGACCATATGTTAAAGAGATAGACACCCCAAGTGCAGTAGGGTCTGAACTTGGTATGTGGTTTTTTTGGTTCAGATTCACCTGATATGGTTTTAAAACCACCAAATTTTTGAATGGCTGTTGCAATAGACCTGCATACTCATTCCCCATTTTATTCTTATGGAAGAAATGAAATAAGGTCATGCACGTAGTCTGGAGGTCTGCTGCAACGGGGGTATTTTTATGTTCAAGATAGACCCTAAAAACCTTAGAATTTTTTTGACATTAAATCAAGGCAATTTCTACGTTTTACGTACATAAACTTTCATGAAATAGAAAACTGCTTTAGGATTCTCTAAGTACGCAAAGTCTGCTGCGACGGAGATTTTATATTCCTGCTTAAGGGCCACTATACAGTATACCATGCATGCGAGCAGATTCAACGATATTGGGCATAAGCCTTCCCAGGGCAGTTGCACCCTTGAGGCCTTTATCGGTGGGGCGCTGAATCTGCTCATATGTATAGTACAGGAAGGCCAAATAGAAATATCTCCTGCGGGGGGCAGCAATAGAATAACTCCAGTCGCAGCAGACCTGCGGACTTTGAGGATTCCTGAAAACATCTTTCTGGTTAATGAAAGTCCATCTTCTTTATATTTGTCCAATATCACTTACCTATCATTGCTCAGCCCAAACTACAAGACTTAGAACCTTGGACCTTTGCATGGACGATCTTAAGGGCGTAAGCATCCCCTAAGAACGGGTTTTTTAATTCAAAGTTTTAAGGGTTTTGGCGGGGTTGAAGTTTATAAATTTTCCTACGCAAGTGGAATAGATGATCTTTTGTTTAATTATCAATGTTCATTTAACAAGCAGATGGTTCAGCTTCACATATGGATACGATTTTACAGCTGATTTATAATTTGGTTACTTTCATAATGGTTTTATAGTTGTTTTGTTGATTTTTTAGGTGATATGTACTATGTCTATATAAATAAAATTAGAGTTTTGTCTGTACATTGCTTAGAATTTTGAAATTTTTGGTTATTTTTGCGTTTCCAAGGTCAGAGAATCCGAATCAAGCCTTATCTCAATTTATGTCACGATGTGTGTTGGTAACGCTCAACATCACACTTTAGACCGCTTTTCACGCAAAAACTAGAGTACCATTTTGGCTGAAACTTTTCTCCTGTGTTGTATTCACATATGAGAAGGTTTTAGACGACTTAAAACGAGCGTACGTCTTTTTGAAATCAAATAGCAAGCTTCTAAAAACCGGGTTTTATTTGATTTCGAACAAGTTTGTTTTGAATTTCCCCATAATTCAAGGGGATGACGTTTTGTTTACATTTTCAGTGTTCCAAGCAGATGGTATTACCTTCAATGATGGATTCGTCGTTACAGATGTTTTATGATTTCATTCAATTTTATGTTTTGGTTTATAATATTTCTTTTCAATTGACATGTACTATATAAAGTTAATATTTTCCCATTCATAATACATTTATCAGGATTTTCATCCTGATGTGACCCTCGGACTCCACCACAGACCAAGGCCGCGCATAATCCCTCTTTGATATTAATATGCAATGCCAGGTGGCCAGAATTATAAGTGATGAAATGTTTATATTCAAACAGATGTTAAAAGCAAGACATTTCAAAGAATGTAAAACCAGCTGTCTGTAAAAAATAAAATAAAAAGTCTTTCCTTCCTTATAACAGCGGTTAATAAAAGAGATAATGTAAACCATTTTTAAAAAATTGCGGGATGGCTATGTTATTTTTGTTGTTGTTAAAAATAATAGACCCTAAAAACATTACAAAATACTTTGGTGGCATTTCATCAAGGCATTTTCCACTCTATGTACATTAACTTTCATGAAACAGGAAACTGTTTTAAGATTCACTAAGTACGGCACGGTCTGCGAAGAGGGTATTTCCTGCCTCAGGGTCACTCTATACTATAGCACAGATTCAACGATAGGCCTACTGAGTATAAGCCTTCCCAAGCAGCGACACCCTTAGGGGTTTGTCGGCGGGGGCGCTGGAATGTGCTGGCAAGTGTAGTATAGAGAGGCCAAATAAAAATGCCTCGTGCGGCGGGCAGCAATATTTCTAAGTACTCCCGTCGCAGCAGACCTGCGTTCTTAGCGGATTCCTAAAACATCTTTCTGACTGATGAAAGTATATCTAGCCTACTTTATCTTGTCAAATACCACTAACCTATCATCGCACAGCCCGAACTACTTGAACGTGACTTAGAATCTTGAAACTTTTCATGGATGTCCGTATAGGGCGAGAGCATCCGCTGAGAACGGGGTTTTCAAAATTAAAAGTTTTCAGGGCTTTTCGGTGGGGTCAACGGTCTAAAATCTTTCCGACAGCTGAAAGACCAGAGCTGAACATAAACAGCCTGAGCTGCCCCCCCCCAAAAAAAATAATAAAATAATTAAAAACAGGCCAGGTCAGGGGCCAGGGGTGTTTGTTATCGGGCCAGGCCTGGCTGGTTTGTGGGGGGTGCTGGGCTGGGCTGGGCTGTGTCTTTCATAGCTGTTTGGATTTTACAGCTGATTTATAGTTTGGTTCCTTTTATCATGGTTTTATGGTTGTTTTTTTTTTCTTTTGGGTGATATGTAATATATTAAAGTCACCAATAGTTTTTGTACCTTATCATAAACTCAGTATGTGGCACCATCTTCATTTAGGCAGCGGGTGTAAAAATTGTTATAGTGAGCGAAGCCACGGGCAACTGCTAGTTAAATATATAAAAGTTAAATTTAGTTTAGTTTGTTAACTTAAAGTCGTCATTCGTTTTTGTACCTCATCTGTTTAATCATAAACTCAGTATGTGGCCCTATCTTCATTTAGGCAGCGGGAGTTACAGTTTTTATCGTGAGCAAAGCCACGGGTAACTGCTAGTAGGAAATATTCCTTTTACTTGAAAATATTGAATTTCATTAATTGATTAATAAATCTACTTTTACTTATAGATTAATATGTATAGTTTATTTGTTACATGAATCGTAACTGCAAGCAACTTTAATTAATTATTATCTTAATTATACGTATTTGGTATAATTTTTCTCGTAATTGCATGAAAATTAAAAATATACTATCATCGTTATTTATAATTGATGTTTAAAAAAATGTTAATTAAATACTTGAGACCCTAGAACATGTGTCATCTACCTGCCGGTCAGAGAGTGGTAGGGCCGGCCGCTCTGTGTTGGTGAGTGCGCGTGGGAGAGCAAGGGTCTTCTTAATCCCTTAGGTGCCATGGCCGATGGAAAACTGCATAGGATCAGGGAACTGTTTAAAAGTAAGCTGAAATCCAGGGAAATTTTCTGCAAATAATTTGAAGCCAGGGAGTAATGGTAAAAAATTTAGAGAACATGGACTTTAATTTGTTTTGAAAAATTGTCAAGAGTGCAATGAAAACAAGAACATTCAAAAAATCTAAAAATTAACTTTCTCTAAAATTTGTATTTTGTAGTTTAAATACACCATGTACCCAACGTGTTTTTTTATTTTTAAAACTGTTAATTTAAAAAAATATTATTCAAGTTTTAACCAACATCTACAAGTAAATTATAAAACAAAGAAGAAAATCTATGACATCTGCAGAATGTAAAATGAGTGTGTTATTCACATTTGTGTTGTGTGTTATATTCGCATGGATGTGCGTTTCATCACCTTCAACTGTAAATGCCCTTAAACAATAGACAATAGTCACTTGTTAAACATTCTTTATTCCCAAAAGCGTTGAGTATGGTATTGGTTGACCAAGGCTTTCCTGACAAACCGACAGACCCTAAAACTTGTTGAATTTCAGGTCACTTTATTTTGATTTGAAAATGCAGATCACAATTAACATAAAGTAACTTTCTTGGCTTAATTCTATGGGGACACCCACCATCAGTTAAAACATTTTATTAACTCAAAAGAAAGTCATTCAAACTCTTTGCAGGCGTGGTTTCTTTGTCGACGTTATTCGCTTAAATCAAAATTCTAACCGTCATAAAAATATATATTTTCAAATACTTTTGTAATTTAAATTTATTAACTCCCTAACATCGACTGACTAAAGTTGGATCATCTCACAAACTTGTAAATTCATTTAATAAGCTGGTCTGCATCTGAGTCTGCCTGAACTACATCCATCAGCATTTTTAATTGTAAATTATATCAGTGGCTATTGGTTAATCAATTTTACTCAGATAATGAACTTCAAAACTGTGAAGTAAATTTAATATTTTGATATATTTTGTCTTTTAGATTTAGATAACTTTTCTAAAGATTGCCTGAAGTATTGACTGTGTATTGTTTTTAAGATTTAAACTGTGACCATGCCTATTTCATGTACACAATCAATGATCAATGATAATACAGAGTTGATTGATTTAATAATCAATTTCACTGTTATCCTGAAGATTTAATCGTGAATCACCCGAAAACTCAAAGGAAGTCATACACTAAAAGAGGACCTCCCTTAAGAATCTAAAAAACCAAAATTTGATATTTATCTTTGAATCAAGAACTCTTTTATCCATAAAGCAATAAATAACCTGTTTGATCCATGCCACGTTGTAACTTGATGCTGCCACTCGGTGCAACACCGTACAGTGGCGGTGGTCGCGCAAGTTGACGTCAGTGACCACGACCAATCTCCGGAAGACTTCAGGCTCGTCATCGGCGAACCCTGAGACGCAGTGGAGGGGGGAGCAGCCGCGCAGCTTGTCCTGAACGTAGGGATTGCAATTATTTTTTAAATATCGATTTATCTTTTTCGATGTATCGGAACCATTAATATCGATTCATTCAACATATCGGGAGACAAATATAGATATTTCTGATATATTAAAAAAAGCAACAATTGAGGAGAAAAAGAACTCAATTTTGCAAGTTCAAAGAGGGATTGAACTATTTCAGAAACAGGTTTTCCACCATGGAATTCAAAACTCTTACTAGGGGAGATTTATTTGCTTTAAAAACGCAAAAAATATATGCTGCACTCATTTTTATCGTCTGAAAACAGCCTCGATATAAAATACCCCCGTTGCAGCAGACCTGCATACTCAGCGAATTTCAAGTGCAAAACAACATATTTCAATCCAACATAGCGAGATTTGACATGTTTCGGTAAGCTCCATAAGAATAACATGGGAATGAGTATGCAGGTTTGCTGCTACGGGTATATTGAAACTGGGTAGTTTTAATTCAATATTTTGTAGGTCTGAACTAGAAGAAGCCATTTACCAAGTTTTATCAAGATATGTTGAGAAATAAGCGAGACATATAATTTTACTTATTTCCCATAAGGTTAACATTGGGACAATGTACTGTGTTTACCACTTTCAATATCTCGGTAACTAATAGACATAGAGCAGTGATTCAATATATTAAATTGTTTGTTTTTTTGAGCTGAATTCAATAGTGCCAACAAAAATTCGTAAAATTTTATTTTTGTATGTAAAAAACTCAAAAAACACATTTTTGGGGGGGTTTAACCCCCTTTACCCCCCCTTCCGGTGATCCGATCGGGCTGGTTCACAAACTTGTCCGAATAATTACTACTTTACACATCCATACCAAATTTCATTAAGATTGGGCCATTTTTACGCGAGTTATCGTGCTTAAAGACACATAGATATATAGATATATATATATATTTATGAAAATGAACGAATAGTGTTTTTTGCTTCTGGGGGCCCCAAAACGAAAAGTTATCATGGTCTCGGGCTTTGGTCTTACCATGAGTACTACGGTAACAGCTTCTTCCCTATAGGGGAAATTCGCTAAAAACTATTTTTGGAGAAGCAGAACACAATTTTGCTAGTTCAAAGAGTTATTGAACTATTCTTAGAAACAGATTTTGCCATAATCGAACTCAAGATTCTTGAAAATCTTACTAGGGCAGGTTTTTACCGTTCTTTAAAACTTTCTTTACTAGCTTCTTTAAAATTTGTCTTCAAATACCTTTTTCATTTTTTTAATCTATTGGAAAGAAATGTCGAAACACTGATAATCTTGGAACAAAAATATCTATACGCTTTTAACGACACATCATAACTAAAATATCGAGACTTTCAATATATCAATCTCTGACATTCCCACCTGGACGTTGGGGTTGCAGCCTGCGGCCAGTAGAGTGTCCAGAAGCGGTAGGTTGACAGGGCGGCGACTCACCACCATGTGGAGGGCGCTCTCCCCACGGACGCTGGTCTGGTTGACGTCACACCCCGCCTCGCAGAGCGCTCTGCAGTAATATATATAAGAAATACAATTTCTTCCCATGTGCCCCGTCTAATGTTCTAAAACATTTTTGTGAAATAGGATTTTTGTGAAATAGAGTATTAAAAATATTATGTAATTTAACAACATTAAACGAGCCATTCATGCATCTGATATTGATGCGGTTAAAGACAAATAGATCAATTACAAATAAATTAAGGAAAATACAAGTATATTCCTCAAATATTGAAATAGTATGATTCATTAGTAGGGATTAAAGTAACACTTTTCAAACTAGGTCCAGTTTTCCAACCAAGGCTCTTGAGCCAAGGCTGAAAAATTAGTCAAAGATTACAACAACCTACATGTGACAATTCATAGTGCATGATGCCTAAGTTGAGTTTACAAAAATACAATTCTCAACTTAAAATTAAATTAGACCTATATTTACATTATGACAGTCTTTTTAAAACTCTTCAACTGAGTAATAGGCTTTACTTTTTAAATAAGCTTCTATTTTATTATAAAAACAAGTTGAGTCATATTCCTGTAATGCAATGGAAAGAGCCCTCGTGGATGTTCAAGCCTCTGTGTGGGGTTTATATGTGAATTCACTCTGGTGAGTCGGTTGGTAGAGCACTCAGCCTCATAACTTTGGCAGCGATATTGCAGGTTTGAGTCTCGACTTTGACGCATACTTTTATCAGTACTGTTCACCCTTGTACTGTACTCACTCTTTGCTTTGCTTGATAACTTCCATGCACAGGCCTGGGGCCCATGTACGGGGGCAAAAATGCAAAGTAGTAAGAGGCTGCTACCTCCCTTAAAAAAAAAGAAAACTAAGGTGGGAAATTTGTGTAAAATTTCATGTTTTATAGAATTGAAAACTAAAAAATATTAATACCCTACTTATTTCAGAAATTTTTCTTGTTCCTCCCACTGTAGACCAATTGCAATCAACTAACAATAAAATTACCTCCTCAATATTTGTTTTCGCTGGGAGAGATTCCTAAAATTGGGGAATTTTAAGTTGTCTTTCAATCTCAAATTAAAATCAAATAGAATTTAAAATTTGATAATTAATTTACACCATAAAATATATACTAAAACTATCTGGTTGATTTAAAAACTGGCATGATATAAAAAAAACAGAAGTACTGGAATTTAGTTTGCCGGATAACTGGGGAAATTATTCTCAAAATTAGTCAAGCTGACCCCCCTAATTTCTCTTCTCCCCTATCCTCTGATAAAAAAATTCAAATTGGAAAACTACAATAAAAATGTTTGAGAGGCAACAAGTTTTTCATTTTAATATTTAATAATTTTGAAACGCACAGTTAATTATTTTAATCACTGCAACAGTTATAGTTATAGCTACATAACTTATAAATAAACATTTCAGAAGATGACGATATTTATCCTTAAGTATATTTTTGCGAAAGTTTCATCCACACTTATATCTTGATGCAGGTATGCAATACTACAGAATTATCTATTACCTGAATAATCTTGATTTCCCCATTAATCAGAGTTCAACAGTAATGATGTTTATGTCAACATAAGAGGGTAAGGTCATTGGCAAAGGCCTGTCAGCACGTAACAAGCTGAGGTATGCTTTCTTGGCATTAACTGAGTCACGATGTTGATATCATTATCACATCCATTCATTATTCTATCTTCTATCACTTCTTTTCCTACTATCATTCCACATACTTTTCTATCTAGTGTGTAAATAGATATTCCTAAAAGGTCATGTTAAAAACTTTTTTTGGTTTCACATTATGTTTACATTATGAGTTTAAAAAATACAAATTTAATAAATCTGTAATAAATTGATCACATAACATTTATTCACTCCTTAAAGCAAATACTTTTTCGTCATACTAAGCGGGAACATATGACTTTCAATACAACAGGAAACTTGTGGTTTCCGATTAAAATAATGTATTTTCCTTTGTTGTCTTTTCTGATCTCTAAAATTAGCTATGTATTCTTATGGTGGAAGCCTATTTTTGTGGGACAGTTCTTCTCCGATCAGATTTAGAAGTTACAAACGCGAAACAATGGGTGACTCAAAATCTGTTTCTTTGTTTTGTTATGCGAGAGTTTGTCTCGCATGTAAACACTGGGGAAGAGCGCTTTTCCGGACTAGTAACGAAATATACTATTTCGCAGCTCTAAGTATATTAACACTTCTGAAAATAGAATATACTTTTTCATGGTACAATGTTTAAAGAATTTTTTTATGATAAGTTTTAATAGGGTATATTCTTTCTGATTTAAGTGTGAGGAGTAAAGGAGGAGGATGGGAAGTCCAGACGGACCCTCCCCTACTCAAGTTCCGCTCCTTCTGTCCAGCAGATAATAAAAACATTTTAGGAACATGAAAACCCTAACAAAAACCAAATGATCATCCAATAGGAAACCAAAAGAGGCACAACAATCTAAAATACTGCAGCTGGAGATGTACTATTATTAAACATTCATCTTCCATCTCTCTCGCACAAGTTTTTGTTCTTACTAATTATATCTAAGAGTAAAAAAATACTATGTTAATGGTTAATTAGGAAGGCCAGGGACAGCACTGTACTGTTTTTAACATATATTTACAGAAATTCAATAACAAAATGTACCCAGTCCCCAATGAAAGCTTTGCTGATTAGAACAAAAGCCAGTTAAACAATTATGGAAGATAATAACTTTTGGATTATGTGGACGGAAAATGAATAAATTTTAATACATAAGAAATATAATATGGAAATCAAACAAATAAAGAGATTAAATTATAATCTCTGTATGAAAAAATACGGAGAGGGCGATTCAAAAACTGCAGACTTAATCTGAACTCAGTTATTAATTTCGGTATCATGGAATTGATCACAAGTAACAATATTGTAATATGTTATCACTTAAAATAAAACTTTTCAAAGATTAATCAGATTAAAAAAATTAAGTAACTGTAAAAATAAAACACTTACTTGACGATGGGCGTGTCCTGTTTGAGAGCCGCTTGCACTATAGGAGGATCGCCCTTCCCTCCCCAGTCTGGTTCATTAGGATCCGCCCCTTCAGCCAGAAGTTTCCGCACCAAAGTCTCATCCCCACAGCGGATAGCTTCATGTATGTCTACTTCCATGTTACAAACTGAAGCAGAAACCTTTTCCGATGAAGAACTTTCATCTTCTAGCTTTAACATATTGTTTTCAACTTCTTTGTCGGATTTGAGACTTGTTAATGTTTTCAATGCATGGAGGTTATTGTCACTGTCTAAATTTACTGTCACTTTCAAGGATTTAGTTGTTACATCTTCGTGTTTATTTTCATCAGAGTTTGTGTAGGGTTTCACCAGCCCACAAGGAGAGTCCTGCTTCTTTACATCCTTGTTTGTTAAATTCTCTGGTCTTGAACAATCCAGTTTTAAAGTTGTATACATCAGCAAATCATCGGAAAGGTAAAATTTATGTGGTTGATTAAGCTCATTTTTTACTTCATTTTTATTTTCACTCTCCAATGTTCTGCCTTTTGAATGATTGAAGTCAAACTCCTCTGTGTTCTCATTCCAAAATTTACTTTTCTCTAACTTTTCACAATCAGCAGTATTTTGTTCTGTCCTGTTTTTGTTTTCCTTAAGCATCTCAATTTTCTTGTCTAAGAATGATAAGGTATTTAAAACTGAAAAGGAGTTTCCAGTTGGGTTGAAATCATTGAAAGTCACTGGATTGTTTATCGATTTATGTTCTAGAATGCAGTTTTCTGTCTCATCCTCTGTTAAAATAACTTTCCGCTCGCTTTCCAAACCACTGACTTCACCAAATCGAGATTGTAATTCAGTATTTTCAATGACACTTTTTATTGGTCTTTCACAAATTAATGACTCCTTGAAATTTTTAAAAAGTGAGTCAAGCTTAAATATTTTATCATCACTTGATTCTTTATGATTATCAGGTTCATTTGGGAAATCTTTGTTAATAAATACTTGCGATTCCCTACATTTCCGAAGCTCTTCGTCTCTATCCAATCTATCAAAAGAAACATCATTTATCTGGAGTTTAATAGGTTTCAAATATTCATTTTTTATTATTTCCAAAGAGTTCCCACAATCACTAAACTCACCATGTGAAGTTTCATTTTCCATTTTATGTGCACAGTATCAATCACAAACAAAATGAATGTCCACCACTCACAGTTATTTTAATCACAAAGAAATCTTCCATCACTCCACCGATCTGAAGATTGATTGTTGATAGACGTTAACGTCTACCGCACTCAACAGAGAACACCAAACAAGTGCAAGACAGCAGCTGTGTTAAACCCAACACAGCGCAGCGCACAATGAGTAGGTGCCTTGCTAGTCTCTGCCGCCCCACACAGACAGACAGACAGACACACTCCCCGGGTGCCTGCTTACGAGCGCAAAGTTTGTTATCATTAGGGCATCAGAATTAAATGTATGGAATTGTTTTGCTCGTTTTTATCCAGTAGAACAATTTAGTTTCTGTAGGTTCTTTGTATCGTGAATAAAACTCTTTGAAGAGGGTCAATTAATTAATTTCTAATGTAATATTTCATTCCAAGTTTTAAACTTAAAAAAACTATATTTATTCAATAATAAAACCTATGTTTAGTGCCTATGGTAGTGATTTTTAAATACCTAATACAATTCAATTGTCATTGCTGACTTGGATACTACAGTTACAGTAAATAAATATTAAGCATTTTTTTCTGGAAATAAATTTAAAACAGACGTTTCGTTTACATATTTTATTATATTTTGATTGATTAATTAGCTTAAGTCAGTGGAATCTGAATAATTTTAAATTAATGATTAAACGTTAAAAAACAGTAATTAACGTTTTCAAAGTTTTATGCTTTCCCTGTTATATCTTGATGAGTGTTGTTATCAAATTTCTAATGAAATGTATTTTAAGAAATTAATTTAGTATAAATCAATTTAATTTTGAGGGAGTTTTTTTAGGATAATTTTCATTTTTAGTACACGGGATAAATTAATTTTGTACGTGAAAAGGGAATACTGCATCCAGTTCCGGGTAGGGGATTACCATTGTGGTTGTTTCCGTTTCCGTTCCTGATACGCCCGCCCGTTGGGCGCCGTGGGCCGTTGCCACTGCCATTGAGATAATAAACTCCGTTTAGGATAACTGCAGGCACTCGTGGCCCTAAGTAATTCTGTCTTGAAATAGAATTTCAACTAGATAAGAGCTCAATTTAGGAAGGGTCCACAAAAGTGTACAGTAATTTATCATACCTTATTCCTATAAATATGTAAAACTTCTATTCCATAAATGAAATAGTTTTCTATTTTCCGTTCTTAATTTACATATACATTTAAAAATAATTTTACAGCATTTTTATTCAATTTAAAAATATTTAGCTTGCAGCTAAATAATTTAAAAGTTTTAAAGCGTGTAAAACTTTTAACTTTTGTTTCCACTTTTGTTAAAAGAGAAACTTGTTAATCCTTTTTCTTGTTGGCGTGGAACGTGTTAAATTACTTCATTTTTAATAATTTTAAAGGGCAGGTCGAATTTTTAATGTCTGTGGTTACGGTGGCAAATAAATGATTTTGCTTGTACTGTAATTTAATCTCCAATACACAACAAATTTCCTATAGGCTATTTAAAAATATAGCTAATACAAATTTCACAAATCCTATACTCTTATCCTATACTCTTATACGAGTAATGTTATCTTGCTTGCTTGTATGCTTGCTTGCACAAAGATCTCAAAAACGGCTCCGAGGATTTCCTTCAAAGTCCATAAGTAATTTATGACTCAAAAACGTCTTTTATGCAAATTGCCTGGCCGGAGAAAATCTATTAACGTAATAAATCGAATTTAAAAGTTGTAAAATTTTAATATTGGCCTTATGGGTTGCCGTGATGGCAACGAAAATAAACAATAAAAGTGTAAACAAATGAAGTAATCATAAAAGCTGTTCGGAATCTACAATCAAAATACATCAAGTGGGATGAAGAGTCCATGGAGCAATAAAAAAGGTTTCTATTTATCAATTTTATGACATTGAAATATTTTATAGTAACTGGATGAACTCGTAAACATGAAATAACACCGAGCAAAGGCATGCAAAGGCTCGGTCCACCAGGTACTTATATATTATTAATGCAGACCTCGCTGGTGTTTGACAAAACTTCACCAACAAAATACGAACTACGTGAATCATGCATTGTTATTTAAAAACAAAAGACCCAAAGGTAATTTTTGTTTTGCACAAATCTTGTTAACTCGGACTCCAACAGCTGAAAATAAGGAAAAAGATATTTGAAGAAGAAATCAGTTTTGGAACATATGGAATTGAGAATAGGGAGCTACAATACTCAAGACTAATCAAGTAAATATGGATGATTTATACCGTCAAGGGTCTCAGATATTGACTTTTAAAGAGCATTGGGCTCCATAATTGGCTTCATAAATATAGTTTGAAGTGACAAAAGATCTCTCCGCACTCAGTAATATTCATGTTAAATACTTAAACAAATAAATTATTGTTTCATTATTGAGTAATGTTCATGTTAAATACTTAAACAAATAAATTATTGTGAGCATTATTGAGTTATTAGTTTGAGCAAATTTCCTTAAAGGAATAAGCTATTACGGTAGTACTCATGGTAAGACCTAAGTCCGAGACCATGTTAACTTTTCATTTTGGGGTCCCCAGAAGCAAAAAACACCATTCGTTCGAATTTATATATATATATATATATATGTAAATATTTAAAATTGACATGAGTACCCTTTTGTTTTAAAAATAATTAAAAAAAAATTATTTTTAAAACAAAAGGGTACTCATGTTAATTTTATATATTTATTTAATATTAGCCCTTATAAGTGATCTTTATTTAACAATATATATATATATATATATATATATATATATATATATATATAGTGATAAGTACGAGTCAATAAGTCTACATTTCATCAAAAATCCGGCAATAAGTCTACGTCTCGCGTAGACTTATTGCCGTAGACTTATGGCCGGTTTTTCAGATAAATTCTTGTCAATAAGTCTACACGGGTTCATGTAGACTTATTGCCGTTGGCAATAAGTCTACACGAACCCGCGTATATAACTGCATTCCTGCCAACAACATAAAATAAAAATCACAATGCCGTCTGTGATGATTTTGTAATGATATAATTACCCTTTAATTTAATTGCCTTTTAATTTTAATGTTCGACCACTGTTAGTATTTTGGAAAGAAATTTAACTATAAATTTGTACCATATTTTAAATAGTCATCTTGAAATAATATTGGCAGTGTATAGTATGACAGAATTTACCATCTGTGACATGTGGCACTGAAGCAATATGCAGTTAAGTGCAATATGTAATAGGGTATATATAATTTTTAATCCTATAAAAGTAACATAATATACAAAGTAATCGCACGGGTAAGCAGTTATAACCCGATTCAAATCATAAGGCCCAGTCTGTCCGTAAGACTAATGTTAATTTTAGCATTTGGCTTACGGGCGGTGTGGGCCTTAAGTTTTGAAACCAACTATATCTCTTTCATCCACCCGCTCTCACCCGAGACCAGAGAGTGTGCTTTATTTTCGCGCCTTCCGCCCAAGCTCGTAAACGTCGCGACGAACGGTGCTATACGGTCCCGCCATCCGAGACAAACAATCAATCTTTAATTCATTTGCTCGAACACTGTTGATTTCACTACAGCAGACTCTCAATGGTCAGGGAAATATGGGCTCCCCTAGTAGCCTTTGATGGCCAGACGTCCCGTTTTTTTATAGACGTGCGCCGTTGTCCCAGTGAACTTTCTCGGGTCGCGATTGGTCCAGTTTTTGTGTATTTTTTTTTACCAAAATAAAGATTAATTTTTATTTTTATTAATCTTTAATACATTAGCTTTGAACATTTTGATTTAATCGTAGTTTTAAACATCTAAGTCAGGGCCGTAACAACCACCGGGGCAACCGGGGCACCGCCCTGGGGACCCCAAGTGAAGGGGGCTCCGAAGGGCCGGCGGCCGAGGGAGCATAAAACCAGACCCGACCCCGACCTCCACCGTCCGTAATATTTCCGGAAAACGTAATATTTCCGTAATATTTCTTAGTTTACATCAGTGAAAAGGTGACTAGTTTAAACTGCTTTGAGACCGGATTTTTTCCTACAACTGTTTTATTTGGCCATGTTGATTGACTTAATAATGTAATAAATGTTTTAGAACCAAAGGTCACATAAACTGTGGTATAAGGGATTAGAAGTCTTGGCTAGGTATCCAAATGATTTGGGGTTATAATTTATGAACTAAACCTGAATGATTCAATTTCATTTCAGTGTCATTCTTATGATTCAATTTGTGCCCGGAAAATTTCTCAGCTTGTAAATCCAAACAATAAAAAGATTTTTAAAATATTGTATGGTTTTATTGTATTTTACCCTCAGTTAAGTCCCCAAACAATATATTCTTTATTTATTATTTGTAAATCAAGTTTATTATGAAAAACTAAGTACTTATGGCCTGTGAAAAATTGTAGAGGAAATTAAAAATCATTTTAAGTTTCACGCACGCACGCACATGCTTGACTAAGATATGGGGGCCCCGCCAGCCAGTCTTGCCCCAGGGCCCGCTATAAGTTAATGCGTTACGGCCCTGATCTAAGTTAAAGTTTTCTGCGATGCAAACCAACAATTGAAAAAGTCAACTTAATTGAAACCCCATTTGGTCAATTTGACATCGAAGTATCTGCAATTTTTCTCAGTTAGTCGGCAAAATCTGGGGTTTCTCGTCAGGATCTCGCAATTTCTCGCTTCACGTACAGTTCATACGTTCCACATATAGTCAGGGGCCTATCATTTCTGAACATAACTCTATATCTGTATTCCTCGTACCCTTATTGATTCTCTTATTTAGCTTTGCTGGGTAATACTCAGTTTTACCATTTCATCCCATTCCTACATTAAAAATCATTGTCTATCTCTTTATGCACTTATTTAATACTCTATACAATCTTTGTGTAATATACTAAAATACTCTTGGCGGAAGGCTTGGCGGAGTTTGAAGCAGCTGTGAATCACTTTCCTTATGTTTAGTGATTTGTTTAGTTGCTATCACAACATCATGACAGCCCATGAGGCGAAATGTTAAAATTTAAAACTTCGAATTTGCTTTTTCACGTAATTATATTTTAATTGGTTATGGGACCCGTATAGAAAACGTATTTGAGCTATGAATAAGTTATTTTTCAGCATAAGAAAAAGGAAATCCTAGGAGCCGATTTTGAGTTAAAATTTTGATTACAATAAAGCAAACAGTAATGCAAACATAGTTTATATAAAAGTATAGGATTAATTTAAAGAATAAAATGGCAATCAGTGCAAAATTTGTCTTGAGTTTTTTTGGAACTTGTTTAAATCTTCCAATATAAAATAAAAATACTTAACCAGGTTGAACGGTAAAGCAAAGAAGAGCATGCAAGTTTCAACGGTATATCGGTTGAATTTACTTTTGTAAAGTGTCTAAAAACCCACAAAAGGATTCTATTTTTCAAACATGTTTCAGGGGAGCATGAACATGTTTCATGTTTCATGTTGGGGGAGGGGCATGTTTTGCGGGGGTGGGCCGTACCCCTTCTCTGCCCACGCCCACCGGAATTAAGCTTCCCGTTTTAATTGTTTGAAGTTCTAGTCTCTCCTTAGGTATTATCGCTGTACCGTTTCTCTTACTCTAAATGGCGCGCAGCAGTGTTGTCACTCAGGACCGTTATCACCGCGGAAAGCGCGCCAAATCCAAGGCTACGAGGAGCGACACACGGGTTGCGTTGAAGCCAATGCAGGGCTGCCCAACCGGCCACGGTGCGGCGGCAATGGCGGGAAACAGCCCGCTTACTAATTACCACATACCTCAATTATTAAACTGACTATATAAATCTGAGTGTTTTTTTAAATTAATTTTAGTTAAAGACACTTAAATCGGTTTCATTACAAAAAAATCCGTTAAACACAATTACTAGGCTGTTAAAGGAAGCACGAAGCAGGAGTTTTCATTGGTAATTGGAATTTTTCATTTTTTCTCTTGATATTATCAACACAAATATGGCTTACGAGGTATTAAACGGTCGAGAATTTAAAGGGACACAAATGTCTTATCTTTTATTATTTTAATTCTATTCCGACAGCCATAAGGGTAATTAATGTGAGCGTAGTTTTCCTACGTTTAGTTCCTTAACTTGTGAATTTATTAAACGTAGCATACATGTGATTAAAAGTTCAAAAATACAATGATGAATGTGAATCATGCATTTATTTTGACATCCAATTTGTATTTTATTTTAGCCAACAACTAGATTTTAGTGAATTCGTTTACGAAAAATTGAAAAAATATAAATATGATTATTGTTACAAATATTCTTACTGAATATGGTAAAACGTAGTATTGATTATTTGAGTATCTTTTACGAAACAAAGATAAAACGTTTATTTTGATAAAAACTTAATATTTTGTCCACTTTGCATGTTATTTAAGTGATCATCGACCTATATAGCTATTCTAACTTTGACCTTCTGTAATAAATAATAAAATTTTGTATTTATAAGAATGAATTACACAATTTGTTAGAAAATTTAATTTTCTTTCAAAACGCCATCGGCGAACATCATGGGTTTCTAAGTTGGGCGGCAATTTTTTATCGAATTAGCGCGCGTCGCTTATTCCCCGTTAGTTCAGGAGCTGAGAGGGGTTGAGCAATAAGCATGCATGAAAGGGTGACGCAATATTTTTGTCGATTGTAGTAATATTGACAGAAGTGATGAAAATGACGTATGTCACCTATTTATCAATTATCGATATCGGAGGGGGGGGGGAGGGGGCACACATGGCGGGGGGCGCTATGCGTCAAAACGCAGATATCCCTAAAATTTTAAATGATAGAACATTGGTTATGTATTTAATTACAATAATGAGGCAAACAATAATGATCATTAGGAACGAGGTCGAATGATCAATATTGTTCACTATGATGACTAAAATCATCATATCATGAATATGATCACTATCTTCATTTAAGGAGCGAGAGTCATAGTTTTTATCGTGAGCATAGCCACGGGCGACTGCTAGTAATGTAATAATCCAGGCATCCAGGCACAGCTAATATTGAATGAAATGAAATAATCCAAACAAACTATTCATTCCTGCTTCCTCATATAAGAATTCTAGAAAATAACAAATAAACAAAGGTTATCCACTGATCACAGTTAATTACAACAAGCGGAAACGATTAGTTTTGACCAGCTATATGTATATTTGTAGGCATCGGTGACCCTGAATTGATTTATCTAAAATTGTACGTTGTCTTGACGTTAGCCCTGCACAGGCCATGCACGGGAGCACGGCTGGCTTGACAACAAGCGAAAATAAGGATACGGTAGGTGGCCGAATCATTTCGATTGACCGACGAATTTGAAGTAGGAAAGAATGTTTAATATCACGAATCTGGGTTCGCTCTGTAAAGAAAATAAGCTAACTTAAAATGTATACCGATTAAATATGTACTAGAGATCGCCAGTGGTCGAAAATTCGACCAATTTTCAAATTGAGAAATAGTGATACCTAATTTTGAAAACGATCTTTACATACACCAATGCGTGTCTAAATACATTTCATATAGTACACATTTTCCATGTAAACACATAAACTAACAGAACTAAATGGGAACCAAGACCAAAAGAGAAAGATTCAATCTTTGACTAATTATTTTACCTCACCTCTGGCGCATATTTAGTAATTAGTGTTTTATTAAGATTCCACATTTATTTTTGTAAGACTGAGCTGATTACTGATTCAGAGAACAGTAAAAATTCAGTCATCAAATAAGTTTATCCCATACACCCCTCACCATAGTTCCCTCCCTCCCTCCTCAATCCATTCCTTACCTCACTCTCTATTTCCCTTCCTTCCGACCTTCTTTCCACTTTTCCCTCTATTTCCCTTTCATTCTCTTCTTAACATCTCCCCTCCCTCATTTCATACCCTTCGGAACTTTTTCCCGTCTTCCCTACCCCTCAGACCTTTTTCCCTCCCTCCCTCCCTCTCTTCCTATCATTATCATTAAAATATTATATACATTTTACCCGTTCTCCTCCAATGAAAAACACAATTTGAATGTAATGTCCGTTTGTATTCCAGTTGCACGTCAGTTAGTACACTGGATGGTAGAGTAATCTTTATCTCTTAATCTTATTTAAGCGACCAAACTTTATTTTCTCCCTACATCTCAAATGAAACACATTTGAATATAATATCTTCAATATTCACTAAATACTTAGTCCTAATTTCATTAAATAGGTACTACACTTTCACTCCATGCCCCAATAAAAGTTGTGGCTTGAAACTGTTTGAAGATAACAATTTGTTCTTCCTAGATATTTTACTGGACGAATACTAACTCGTGTCATCAATGAATTCCTTACATTTATTTATTGCTTGATAAAAATTTGTTATTGTTTTGGCTTTATATCTCTAATGAAAACATCGTACATTTCTACCCAATTTTCGCTCTCACATAATGTTTCTACATCTAATTTTTGCTCAACGAAAAATAACATGTGTCAACAGCTGCAACAGATGACAAATGTAAAGTTCTGTTTTGTTTTTCTATCTCCTCCATGGCAACTCATAAGGCTAATGTTAATTTTTTTGAAATTTAGAGTTAAATTTTCTGTTAATCTAAAAGACTGTTTAAAGTTTTAATGGGATTATGCACATCTAAAGAAAGATTATCGGTGTTCTTAGATTTTTGCTACGTTGCACACAGGCTGAGAAAAAAGGAGGACAAAAACCTTATGGAAAAAATGCTTGTCTATTAATATAAAGATAATAACGTTTAAGAGATCCGTATTAAATAATAAAAAAAAATTCAACGACCAAATCGCCAAATTGTTCTGGTCATAGTTTTTTTATAACTATTTTATGGACTCATCTATCCATACCTTTCATATGTAGTTGCTATCTGGGGATGCGAGAGTGTCCGTACCAAGTTCGTATTCCGACTACAGAAGAAGACTTTGAGAGCCGTCTTTAAAATACCGCACCGATCATCTTATAAGCCTATTTTCAAAGAAAACAGAATTTTAACTTTTCCATCAATTTACATCTACAGTTGCTTGACTTTTTTTCACCAAAACAAAAATCTTTTAACACCACCTTTTCACCAAACACAGTACAATCTTAGAAATAGTAACTTTATCAGGATTCCTCAACACAAAACGGTGTTCTTTGAGAAACACGTGCATTTTAACGGCATCAAGCTTTTTAATGCACTCCCAGAGACTATCAGGGCTGAGCAAGACGCGGGACGATTTGGCCGAAAGGTAAAACGTTTGTTGAGTGAGCAGGCTATTTACAGTGTTAGGGATTTTTATGAGCTGTAGCTAAGAAATCTTATATTTTATAACAAGGGATTATTGTTATTTTAGTTAGAAATAATGACACTATTGTACAGTTTACTGTGGTTCAATAAAGGATTTTTGATTTGATTTGATTTGATTTGATTTGATATTTCTTCCTGCTTGCCCTCAGATATTGCAAATTGGTTAGTGCGCATAGCAAGATGTCATGGTAACCGTAATTGAAGGTTCTATTCTGCGTTGTCAATACAGAACCAGAACCACAGTCTGTCTTGAACGCGACAACAAGGGGGCTGCCGTGTGAAGAAAGACAAGTCGATAGCAATAGTTTTGCGAATCTGAGAAAATACGCAAACATTTCAGTAAACGTACTGTATCTTTTAAAATATTTAACTGATATTGTTGTATCCACCGGGCATGCCATTTCGGACCATACGCGAGGAATCGTGTGCTTGCCATCTTAATTAAGTCATGCCTTTTTTTCAGGCATTCTCCCCACTTCGTACGACTTCGCAGCCCCTTCTCCTCCACATAAGAATTGTGTTTAGGGAGTGTTTAAAAGGCAACTTTCAAACATAGCAAGTTTAATTTTCAAGTGATTTAAATTTCTAAAAGTGTAAAGGAAAAAATTCGCCACTGTTAAAACTAAAAAAAATAACCTCAAAAGCTGCCGCCCTTTAAAAATTTGCCGCTCTGGGCTGCAGCCCCTAAAGCCCCCCCCCCCCAATCCACTACTGCCTCCTCACCCCTGTTGGCGACTACCGGGAAATAGGCGACATGCATGTTTTATATACCCAGAGTCAATGGGCGCGTTCAGCCGCATTCCACCGGTGGGTAACCGATTACCATAGTCACTAATAGGCAAATCCACCGCATCTTGACAATCAACAATGTCCGGTTACTTACCGAATCCACCGTAAACACAACATCGGTGGATGCACAACAATGATCGGTAGATGGTACGTCCACCACTACCGTTCACTTATTATAGGTTAGTATATTACCCACCGGTGGAATGCGGCTGAACGCACCCAATGTTACAAAGACAAACAAAAATATTTGGTCAAACTTATTTACGACATTCACAATGTAATTATATTTCCTTAAAAAGAAACAGTCTAACTATATACATAATTTTATAACAATTCGTTTATTATAGTACGTGTGGTTAGCGTAAAAACCTTGCACTTTTTGATACAGCTTAGCCACTTGGTATGTGTATAGAAGATACCTGTAGAAGTATTTTTGTCCGAAGATCCAACCTTGAATTCGTGTAGAACACCCCCATATCAGCCATTACATTCATAAATTGCTCTATAACTCCGGTAATAGTATTCCGATCTTGATAAACCTTTTTTTAGAGATAATTTTAAAAATGAAACTTTTTTGCATTTAACATTTTTTTCTAAAGTTAATAGTTTTCATTGTATATTTGAAAAACGAAATTGTCCATTTAATTCCATGGGAAAGTCTTAATTCCTCAATAAAATGCCTTTTGAAGGGCTCAACAAGGCTATGGCTAAATTTAGAATATTCTCTAGGTTGAAAACTTATACGCACAGAAATTTTATTCCAATAGGTCAACTATTATCAGAATAATGGCCTCAAAAAAATATACGCACAGGCTATTTTCCGAGTTAGCCTAGTTTTTTCGGTATTCTATGGAGTAAAAAAACTATTATTGAGGTGAAACCTGAATAAAAATGAAGGAAAATAACTAAACGACCGAGAAAAATCGATCATAATAGTATAATTCTAGTTTTACATCCATTTTGAATGTCCAATTGGTGAAAATTTACGCTAACCACACGTACTATTATTCTAGATAAGACCGCGGATTCAATCACCCTTATTGTTGGCTGTATTGTTGTGATTAAAATAACGTTTTAATTGATGTTCTATCTTTCTCGTTTTTTTTATCCCCGCTGGAAGGGAGGTTAAAAATAGCTCTTACCCGCACCGAAATGCGGGCCCTCTACGCCGCTCGCTCAAGAGAGGAAAGCGACGAGCAGGGGTCCAGTTTCCTTTACGTCTCCTTGGGCATACCTGCTAAAAAACCCCTCGCGTGCTGTCACCACCCAGATAGCACAGTCACATCAACTAGATGTCTAATAGATGTACCTCATGTTAAACCACACACGTCTATTAAACGTGACTGTTATAGACGTCTAACGTCCAATAGACATTCCTACAACGTTCAAATGTCACCATTATCGACCTTATATCAACATTCTACGTGGATGTAGAATAGATGTTCAATAGATGTTAATTACACATCCATACATTGACATCTACAGAACATCCAATTAACATACAAAAAGTAACGAATAACAAAATTGTAATTATAAATATATAAAAAATCCAAAAAGTTTAATAAAAAAAATCTTAGTAAGGATATGCATTTGTACATAGTTTCTACACAGATTACCACAATGCAAATTCTGTTGACCTATGTTGGGATTTGAACCGGGGACCTTTACCTTCGTAAGCTGAGCCTGTATCCACTACACCACCAGACCTGATAATAATCTCAGGGCAAAATCTCATCTTAACTACTGCTTTGGTGGTAAACATTATAGGATCCAAATGTAGTGCAGAGATAACCTTTAAGGACTGAGAACGAGTTATAAAGTGCCTCCTTGTCACTTTTTTCCCCATTCACTCTATAATAACATTTTTTCAGTAAACAACTATTTTAAAAAGTGTAATGACAAAAACTTTTTACCTAAAATTTACCTCGTCTAATTGTTTAAATACTATGCTATTCTACTCAAATCGATGTAAAGTAATTATAAGCTCAATGCGAGTAGTTAAAAGAGTAATGTGGTAAGTGTAT
Source organism: Flexamia atlantica (assembly GCA_035578135.1). Classification (NCBI taxonomy): domain Eukaryota; kingdom Metazoa; phylum Arthropoda; class Insecta; order Hemiptera; family Cicadellidae; genus Flexamia; species Flexamia atlantica. The sequence continues at coordinate 6,115,309 of JAQJVK010000012.1, read as the reverse complement.
ACATGAAATTTCAAAATAACGTGAAGGTGAAATACCCCCGTTGCAGCAGATATGCATACTCGGCTAATTTCTAAGGCAGAAGAACATAGTTCAATCAAGGCCACACTACACTGTAGTGTGGCCTTGGTTCAATCGAACATAGCGAGATTTGACTTGATTTTGACATTAAATCTCATCTAGATTAAGCCGCAAACCAAGTTTTATTATATTGAGAAATAAGCGAGATATAGGCCTAGAATTTTACTTATTTCCTATAAGGTTGACATTGGGGCAACGTACTGTGTTTACCACTTTCAGTATCCAGTAACCAATGGACATAGAGCAATGATTCAAGGTACTAAATTACTTGTTTGTTTTTTTTTTTAGCTGAATCCAATGGTGCTAACCAAAATATTATAATAATTATTATTTTTCTATGTGAACACCACCGACGGTGAATATGTGAAATGGCAAACTCATGTTAAGTTGCCGCCGCCAAGTTGTCATAACTATCAAGAAACAGCTTTGCCTGGACAAAGAACTGCAAATATGTGACAAATTTGCTAGTGAAAAGTTGCTTTATCAGACGAACAGCAAATGAAGGCAACTTTGCCGAAAAACAACCTGTTATGTGGGCATAGTGAGGTAAACAATAACAGATTAATTTGGGATTCAAACCAATAAAAATGTTAAGTTTTTTTATTATTGTAGTCATTAGGGAAATAAAATATAATTAAGGAAATAAGGTCGTTACATTTTTATTTCAAAAAAGTTTAATTGATATTCTGTTCTCAGCAATATTGATTTTATTTACGAAAAATATACTCATTTGTACTATATACTTGGTTTATTATTTTCGGCGATGTCTATACATCGTCTATTAAATGTTATTACGCTGACGTCATATACATGTACGACAACGTCTAATTGACGCCATTTTGACATCCGCGTTAGATGTCTTTTTGACATGATATCGCAGATGTCTAATAGATGTACGAATATTGACCTAGACGTGAATGTAACTTGCAAGCCCTTATATAGACGTTGTATAGACGTTATGTGCTGTATGGGGCACATCATTGCGATCGACCCGAGCGTCTGCTCATTGCGACATCGCAATGCGTGGCCTCTGTCCCTTTCAGGACTCCGCGCTGCTGTCCCTTTCGGGGCTCCTCAGTTGGTGTTCAGCCGTTCTTCTGCTGTCCTCGGTTCTGGGGTCACTCGAGACAACCGTCTGTCCTCTTCTAGCGCAGGACGGACATGACAAAGTTAGCCACTGCGTTCCAGCTGACGCTACCCTGCAGCATCTTCCCCACGATGTTGTCCGGGGTCAGATGACCGCCGACCGAGTCGGCGAGGTCAGTCCGTTCTTCGTCAAAGCGACGGCACACAAAGAAAGTGTGATGCACGTCGTCTCCGTCGCGTCCGCAGTACTTGCACCTGGGCGAGTCGACTTTGCCCATTCGGTGGAGGTACAGACGGAAGTAGCCATGACCTGTCAGGAACTGGGTGAGGTAAAAGTTCACCTCCCCGTGGTCGCGGCAAACCCACGGCTCCAGGTTCCTGATGAGTCGCAATGTCCACCTTCCGGTCGTGTCTTCGTCCCATCGACGCCGCCAGGCGGCCATTGTTTGGCCACGGGCCAGCTCGGCAGCCTCTTCCCGATCCATCTCGGGAGCACGCCCCCAGATGGTCTTCTTCTCTTGTGCCAGCAGGTCGATTGGGATGACTCCCGCAATGACCAGCACCGCCGCCTGCGAGACCGTGCGGTACGAGGATGCGACCCTGAGCGCGCCGCGTCTCTGCACCGCCAGCATGCGAGTCTGGTATTTCTTCATCTTCGTCGCATCTTCCCAGATCTCCGCTCTGTAGAGCATGATGGCCTGTGCCGTCGACAGCAACAGCCTCCGTTTCCCCTGACTCGGTCCTCCGATGTTGGCCATCAGTCTTCCGAGGCAGGACGTCACTTCGGCCGCCTTCTCAAACACGCTTCTGATGTGGTCCCAGTAGGTGAGCTTGTTGTTCATTACCACCCCCAGGTACCTGGCCTATCTTTCTCGTTAAGATATCTGCGCTTTAAGGCATAACGCCCCTCGCCATGTTTGCCCTCCCCTCCCCCCATGTTATAGTCCGCCTGGGAGATAGGCGACATACGTCATTTTCGTCACCTCGGTCCATATTACAATAATCAACACAAATATTGCGTCTCTCTTTTAGACTATATCGCCCATGCCACCTTTCGGCTCGGCGTCCCCACTGCGAACACATATTTTAAATATCTAAAATCACTGCCGTTGAACAGGAGAGGCGGGCGGATGACGCGGGCGGGCATCTGCGCCAATTGACCTGAGACACGTAGTCGGGTATTCCTCAACTGCGCTACCTATTCCAAGTAGCCACCAGATACGTCACTAAACTGCACGAAGTGACGGCCCTCTTTGACCGTAGAATTCTTAGAAGTGAGCCTTTAAAAATTTGTCAAAGCCAAAGCCCAAGTCATCTGTAGAGAATGCATTCATTATTGATTCTATGTTTTCTAAAAATGGAGAAAGTACTCAACAGCTATTTTTTTAACTGAGGTGGTGTATTTAAGTTTTTAATGAAAATAAATTATTAAAATGTACAGATCACATTACTAAACATAGAATGTACCTTTTTGGGGATTAGGAAAATATCATGGCTTCAAGACGACGACAAAAGTTCATATTCTTTAATTGCATTCGAGAAAAAAAAACATAGCAATATGGGGGTTTTTTAAAGTACTCTCGTAATTTTTCACAATAAATAACTCTGAATAGAACGGAAAAAATAAATAAACTATAAACCGTATTTTAAAATTAAATCCCGTTGCTGAGAAATAACTAACACAGTAATCATCTATCTTCTTCTATCTATCTTATATATATTATACTATTAAAAGAATTTCTGGGATTTTGTACAGAGCAAATCGACCCCTAGAAATTAATTTTTCTACACATATTTGGTATCAAATTAAAGCTATTACTCTCTAGATGTTCCTTTTGTGGGTTTGGAAAATATCCCATGAAACGCCTTCACACAGGAGGCTTTTGAAATTTCAGCGAAAGTGCTACTATCTGTGATAGAACCTATGCACTTTTTGAAATTCACATTTGTTCGTAACAAAACAGATGATCAAGATTAGAAATAGTTCCAGAGATATGCCACAGAATGCAGGGAAAGCAAATGTCATTATAATTTTGATTTCTTAAAATACTGAAGTTTTGTTAAGACAACAGATAATAAGGAAGAGTATTTGCTATATTGAAACTGAGACCAACGGTCTGTAATCATCTTAATTTACTGTATTTCTTTTCTTAAAAAGGAAACTTAAAAAGGAAATTAAGTAAATAGGAGTTGCTCTGGAGATGGGATTTTATAACAAACTATTGACAGTGAAGACACATTGATACATGCTTCAACAAATTGATGCATGTTTCAACGTTTTGAGCTTTAAAATATCAATATTAGTTTAATGTTAACCTAAAAATTCAAGTTTTAAAACACATTATAAATTTAAAACCTGTATTTTGTAATAAATATACTTGGAATGGGAGGATATTGAAGTCTTAACGGTTAACCTACTTATTTTACTCGATTTTGAAATGTACCAATAACAATATGCCTAAATTAATGAAGGCTTTTCGTAGAAAGTTATGTTATTTGCTTAGGTATATGAATATATGAAAAATATGTATTTAATTTAAGATGCGAAACAAAAAGCGGGTCTGTTTGAAAATTTAATTCTTTGGCCGTTATGTGTGTTGAATAATTTGTTTTAACGGCGAATGGCTATTTAATAAATGTTATTTAGAGTATAGTTCATCAGTAAATCAGTTAACTTTCCATCTTCTTACCGATAGTTGTTAAAACCTTACAAAGATGAATGCAAGAAACTTATGCGTTGACGTTGTGTATAATTAACTCTAAAACAGAGACATGAAGATGCGCCAAGCAATGAAAATCCATATAAACTAATTAACCCCCATTTAATGTGGAATGAATGCTGACGCTTTGTCGAAATATCAAAATGTAGAACTACGTGGACACTTTTAAAGCCGACGAAATAAATGAACTTCTCAAATTCCATGAGGAATTTCTTACCCAAATTGAAGTTTCGAGTATAAAGTAATAAGTTATTTTTAAAAGTTTTCCCCGATGAGAAGTTTAATTACTGCCAGTTTTATTCCAGTGCTATGACATAAAAAAATTAGTAGGTAACTAAAAAAATCAGAAAGTCACACAGTTCATCATTGGAAGGCATTTTACGCTGCAAAACTCCATACATAATCGACATGAAACTAAAGCCTATTTTACCAAGACGTTATTATAAATCACGAAGTGACGTAGGCTGCTAGTTATTATTATTAACTTAATGATGCATTTATCAATAAATTTTGCACATACATACATTTTTTACGTATATTTTGTTTTTGTGGTGTCATGATTTCGGTAAAGAAGTAAATCATATATTATTTGGAGGTTCCCTGAAAGAAAATGTTAGTCTTCCAAATGATTTTCTATGAACTCATGGTAATACGACTACAATTAAAATGTAAATAGGACCTATGAAGGTACTGCAATAAAAATCCAGCAATTCAAAAACACACTTAAATTGCTGGCGTGGAAGCCAGGTGTTTTGCCGTACTTTGGTATACGCCCGTGGTATGATGACACGTAATCAAGAACATTCTTTCTGCCGGCAACTGGGTCGCCGGATTTGTACCCCCCGGATTTGTACCCCCCGGATTTGTACCCCCCAGAAAAAACGCTACGACATTTTTACGTCACAGGAGGGGGGGGTATAATTTCGGCCGCGAACTTTTAGGACGGATAAATTATTATGTATTTTAATCATCTGACATTTCACGGTTGGCAGAACAGTTGCATAACTGATATGAATCCAATTAAACCTGGCTCCTTAAGTCCTAACCCGGATTTGTACCCCCGTGATCAAATTCTTAAGTCCGACTCCGGAATCGTACCCCCTGGATTTGTACCCCCCGTGGCCAAATCCTCAACCCTCCCCTGTGCTCAAATCCATTTTGACCGACCATGGAAATATAACGGGAAATATACAATATTCATTGTTGTTGTTGACTTTTTTAAATAGTTCTCGTAAATCAACGGCTGTTCGTTAAATTATTATACATAATATTAGTGTTATTCGTTTTTTGTATGTTCGTTCGTTATTAGTGTATAATTATTAGCCTTTAATTAGGCTAGAAAATCTGTCAATAGTACCTGATGAACGTATTTGATAAAATATTGTTTTGAATATCTAAATTTCATTATATATGTTTCACGTTTATGGACTCGTATTCCGTTGGACATGGCCATGGGGGTTACAGACCGGGGGGGGGGTACAATTCCGGGGTCGGACTTAAGAATTTGACCACGGGGGTATACAAATTCGCGGGGTACAAATCCGGAGGCTAAAAATCCGGGGGTTACAAATCCGAGGCAGGACTTGAGGTTTGGCAACGGGGGGTTATTCATTTGAATTGATAGTGGAAATATTTTTTGGGAGTGACGTGTCTATCCGAAATCTGATTCAAATTATTAATACCTCTAATGAAAATAAATTAATTATTAGGTGTGTAACAAGAAACCAACTTTGGATCATGTTTAGAAATTTATACACAGGTTTATGATTAAATTTGAATTTTTTAATCAAATTTTTTTATAATCTTAGAAAGAGAAAATCATTTTTAAATATTCGAATCAAAATGATCAATTGCTGAAACGAACTAAAAAATATAGCAAGTATTTAAGACGGGAACAAAAATTTTAATATATTTATGATCTGTGATGTTAATCTTTTTAAATGAAATAAGTTTTGTAAAAAAATAATTTTTGTAGGATGGAGCTAAAAAACTATATTTTACTCGTCAGATTTATTATATCGATAGTTTTAATTTAAGCTGTTAAATTACTGTGTGTTTGGGATGTTTAGAATGTGTGGTTAGGATGGAAACAAACTGCATGCAGCAATTCAAACGAGGGATATATACAAAAATATTACAATATTTTATTTTCAAAGACTATGAGAAATTTGGAGCTGAGTTTTTATGTTTGTATATCTCTAAAACGAAATCTTTCTTTTAACGGATTGCGCCATTATAAACAGCGTTAAAATAAAGTTATAACTGATGTCACAAAACTACCTCTAAATGTAAAATTATCTTATATTGCGGCTTCAAGATGGCGGTTAAAATTATTACCTGGTCAAAATGTTTTTCGGATACAAAAATTAATGAACTTTTTTAATTACATTCCCCTCCCTAAACTCAAACCCCCATAAAATGTAATTTTCGTTTGCCAATCACTAGGGTCTCTTTTGATTATTTAAAAATTTCCCTGATATAAAAAAATCTTCAAAAACCTCACGATTGGTCCTTTTTTCCCTTTTCGCTTATTTTGTTTGTCAAATAAATTTCAGATGAACATTTTATAAAGCCCCTTGCAATAATCATGAGGACTCTTAAAGAGAATCTTGGTGGCTTATTTTTTTTCATAAGGACGTATTAACTTTTCCAGGAATTAGTCCTTTGTTCGCGATTAATAAACATTAGCTTGTAATTTATTTCAAAAGGGGGAGGTTGAAAATTACGGTTTATAGGCATTATAATTAAGTGTGAGTAAATTATGTTTTAACGACTAAATTAATTTAATTTAATCACTTTAAGTTTTAATTTAGTAGCCGTTTAATAATTTTATGTGGTGCGTGACATCCCTAATATGACAGCTAAAACCTCTTTTTTTACCCTCCGCGCTGGAAGAGATCACTCCTCATTTCACGGTTGTAACTCTTTAAACTCTTTAATTTGTCTTTTTTATGATAGGAAATACTGGGAATTAAAATGATAACGGACTGGCCTTAGTTTCAATAGAGTAGATTCTCTTCCTTACGGTCAGAATACATTTTTACGTCTGTAAACGTCAAAATTGACCTGTGAATTTTATTAAAACAACGTAAATAAGCCACAGGTCGAATTGTAAGAGAGAATAAAACGGTAATAAAAGACAAAATACAGTTTTCATTCCCTTCAATACTGTTAATGCATTTTGTCTTACACTGTGGTATGCGGAGTTCTAATTCAAAAAATGGAGGAGCTGCCAGGCGACTAGACAGGATTTCTTATTTTAAATTATCATTAGCAGCCTGCGTCATGTTGTGACTCAAAGAACAACGTAATTTAATTGGCTTTAGCATCATGTTGGTTATTTATGGTTTCTTAACATCTTTCAATGAGGAAGTGTGCCTATTGTGAAATGCAATAACCAAGAATTTCATCATTCTACGCAAGGAAACGGAATAAAGGTTAATTTTTTTGGTGTACTTTTCGAAATAATTAAACATCTTTCTAAATCAAAGTTTTTATTGTAATCTTCTGTATATTAATACGCAAGCGGTTTTCTTTTCACAGTCCAACCGCAATAACGGCTGGGCGGATTTCAACATATGAGGTGTCAAATTAAAGGGATTTTTATGAACATTTGTCAACAAGTCTCAGAATTTAAAAAAGGGGCGTTACTAAAGTACAGTAAAGGGCTGAAGTTTAGAAACAGAGGCGCTATTCATCGGCATTTGAGCAAGCTCAGTTCACTTTGTTTATACAAACTGAACATATGGTCAAGCTCTGAAACAGTTCTACAGGTAAACCACAGATTGCAGCACTTACAAATATTTTTTTGAAATGAAAAGTTTTTTTTGTTTTTCCAGCTGCTTTGGCTTTCAACAAAAAGATTTATTATGTAGTTTAGGTTATGTTATGAAGTGTTTTTAAAGGGCTTAAACGTTGCAGTTCCCAGTTTTACAACTTAGTTTACAATATCCCAATACATTTCAGCATAGTGTTTTTTGAAGTTTTATTAACTTAAGCCAACTTATTTTTTTTATATGGTGCGGTAATGCCAATTAGAAGAGGGCGAACATTGACCGATCGGAGGGAACACGATCGCAACCGCCTAGAATCACCCTCTCGATGTAACATTTCATGCTCCTTCCAACCTCAAACCAATAAGCTTACAATGTTTTCATCGCGCTGGGTTGCATTTCAAGAATTAAAAGACTGGTAGAGATAATGCGTCATTTACGCGTTGTAGCCACAAAGACAACCTAAAAAGACAGCCGTTCCCTATAATTCCTGATTTTGTGATAACTATCAATATTGCTCGATTTCGAGCTATGTGTTATCTAGTAATGTTGAATAGTCATCAACACAATACCGTAACTCTCGCCCATCTCAAAATATGTAAAAAAATACACTGAATAATTTTGGTCCAGTGACATTTTACCGCAACTCTCTTCCCTAAGCAATTTTCAGGCACTTACGTGTTCAAGACCGTTGTGGGATGGAAATAAGAAACGCCCCCATAGCAATTAATCAATTTATGTGTCGAAATGTATGTTTTCGCATTTTTCCAGTCGAATGGGTTCATTTTTAGACTTAAAATATGTATAGGTTAGCTCCTATACGCAAAAAGTCGGAAAAACTAAAGATTAGTTAATTTTGATGCCAGATAACACAGTACCATCTTAAAATATGTAAAAAAATACGCTGAATAATTTTGGTCCAGTGACATTTTACCGTCACTCTCTTCCTTGAGCACTTTTCAGGCACCTACGTGTTCAAGACCGTTGTGGGATGGAAATAAGGAACGCCCCCATAGCAATTAATCAATTTATGTGTCGAAATGTATGTTTTCGCATTTTTCCAGTCGAATGGGCTCATTTTTAGACTTAAAATATGTATAGTTTAGCCCCTACACGCAAAAAATCGGAAAAACAAAAGATATTCTTATTTTTGGTTAATTTCAGTGCCTGATAACACAGTACCATCTCAAAATATGTAAAAAAATACGCTGAATAATTTTGGTTCAGTGATACTTTGCCGTAACTCTCGCCCTTGAGCACTTTTCAGGCACTTACGTGTTCAAGACCGTCGTGGGATGGAAATAAGGAACGCCCCCATAGCAATTAATCAATTTATGTGTCGAAATGTATGTTTTCGCATTTTTCCAGTCGAATGGGTTCATTTTTAGACTTAAAATATGTATAGTTTAGCTCCTATACGCAAAAAGTCGGAAAAACTAAAGATTAGTTAATTTTGATGCCAGATAACACAGTACCATCTTAAAATATGTAAAAAAATACGCTGAATAATTTTGGTCCAATGACATTTTACCGTAACTCTCTTCCTTGAGCACTTTTCAGGCACCTACGTGTCTGACCGTTGTGGGATGGAAATAAGGAACGCCCCCATAGCAATTAATCAATTTATGTGTCGAATTGTATGTTTTCGCATTTTTCAAGTTGAATGGGCTCATTTTTAGACTTAAAATATGTATAGTTTAGCCCCTACACGCAAAAAATCGGAAAAACAAAAAAGATATTCTTATTTTTGGTTAATTTCAGTGCCTGATAACACAGTACCATCTCAAAATATGTAAAAAAATACGCTGAATAATTTTGGTTCAATGATATTTTGCCGTAACTCTCGCCCTTGAGCACTTTTCAGGCACTTACGTGTTCAAGACCGTCGTGGGATGGAAATAAGGAACGCCCCCATAGCAATTAATCAATTTATGTGTCGAAATGTATGTTTTCGCATTTTTCCAGTCGAATGGGTTCATTTTTAGACTTAAAATATGTATAGTTTAGCTCCTATACGCAAAAAGTCGGAAAAACTAAAGATTAGTTAATTTTGATGCCAGATAACACAGTACCATCTTAAAATATGTAAAAAAATACGCTGAATAATTTTGGTCCAGTGACATTTTACCGTAACTCTCTTCCTTGATCACTTTTCAGGCATCTACGTGTTCAAGACCGTTGTGGGATGGAAATAAGGAACGCCCCCATAGCAATTAATCAATTTATGTGTCGAAATGTATGTTTTCGCATTTTTCCAGTCGAATGGGCTCATTTTTAGACTTAAAATATGTATAGTTTAGCTCCTATACGCAAAAAGTCGGAAAAACTAAAGATTAGTTAATTTTGATGCCAGATAACACAGTACCATCTTAAAATATGTAAAAAAATACGCTGAATAATTTTGGTCCAGTGACATTTTACCGTAACTCTCTTCCTTGATCACTTTTCAGGCACTTACGTGTTCAAGACCGTTGTGGGATGGAAATAAGGAACACCCCCATAGCAATTAATCAATTTATGTGTCGAAATGTATGTTTTCGCATATTTCCAGTCGAATGGGCTTATTTTTAGACTTAAAATATGTATAGTTTAGCTCCTATACGCAAAAAGTCGGAAAAACAAAAGATATTCTTATTTATAGTTAATTTCAGTGCCTGATAACACAGTACCATATCAAAATATGTAAAAAAATACGCTGAATAATTTTGGTCCAGTGACATTTTACCGTCACTCTCTTCCTTGAGCACTTTTCAGGCACCTACGTGTTCAAGACCGTTGTGGGATGAAAATAAGGAACGCCCCCATAGCAATTAATCAATTTATGTGTCGAAATGTATGTTTTCGCATTTTTCCAGTCGAATGGGCTCATTTTTAGACTTAAAATATGTGTAGTTTAGCCCCTACACGCAAAAAGTCGGAAAAACTAAAGATTAGTTAATTTTGATGCCAGATAACACAGTACCATCTTAAAATATGTAAAAAAATACGCTGAATAATTTTGGTCCAGTGACATTTTACCGTAACTCTCTTCCTTGAGCACTTTTCAGGCACCTACGTGTCTGACCGTTGTGGGATGGAAATAAGGAACGCCCCCATAGCAATTAATCAATTTATGGTTCGAATTGTATGTTTTCGCATTTTTCCAGTCGAATGGGCTCATTTTTAGACTTAAAATATGTATAGTTTAGCCCCTACACGCAAAAAATCGGAAAAACAAAAGATATTCTTATTTTTGGTTAATTTCAGTGCCTGATAACACAGTACCATCTCAAAATATGTAAAAAAATACGCTGAATAATTTTGGTTCAGTGATATTTTGCCGTAACTCTCGCCCTTGAGCACTTTTCAGGCACTTACGTGTTCAAGACCGTCGTGGGATGGAAATAAGGAACGCCCCCATAGCAATTAATCAATTTATGTGTCGAAATGTATGTTTTCGCATTTTTCCAGTCGAATGGGTTCATTTTTAGACTTAAAATATGTATAGTTTAGCTCCTATACGCAAAAAGTCGGAAAAACTAATGATTAGTTAATTTTGATGCCAGATAACACAGTACCATCTTAAAATATGTAAAAAAATACGCTGAATAATTTTGGTCCAGTGACATTTTACCGTAACTCTCTTCCTTGAGCACTTTTCAGGCACCTACGTGTCTGACCGTTGTGGGATGGAAATAAGGAACGCCCCCATAGCAATTAATCAATTTATGTGTCGAATTGTATGTTTTCGCATTTTTCCAGTCGAATGGGTTCATTTTTAGACTTAAAATATGTATAGTTTAGCTCCTATACGCAAAAAGTCGGAAAAACTAATGATTAGTTAATTTTGATGCCAGATAACACAGTACCATCTTAAAATATGTAAAAAAATACGCTGAATAATTTTGGTCCAGTGACATTTTACCGTAACTCTCTTCCTTGAGCACTTTTCAGGCACCTACGTGTCTGACCGTTGTGGGATGGAAATAAGGAACGCCCCCATAGCAATTAATCAATTTATGGTTCGAATTGTATGTTTTCGCATTTTTCCAGTCGAATGGGCTCATTTTTAGACTTAAAATATGTATAGTTTAGCCCCTACACGCAAAAAATCGGAAAAACAAAAGATATTCTTATTTTTGGTTAATTTCAGTGCCTGATAACACAGTACCATCTCAAAATATGTAAAAAAATACGCTGAATAATTTTGGTCCAGTGACGTTTTACTGTAACTCAAGCCCTTGAGCAGTTTTCAGGCACTTACGTGTTGTAGACCGTCGTGGGCTGGAAATAAGGTTCGCCTCATAGAAATTAATCAATTAATGTGTCGAAATGTATGTTTTGGCATATTTCCAGTCGAATGGACCAATATCCAGACTTTAAATATGTATAGTTTAGCTCCTATACGCAAAAGTTCGGAAAAACTAAAGATTAGTTAATTTTGATGCCAGATAACACAGTGCCATCTTAAAATATGTAAAAAAATACGCTCAATAATTTGGTCCAGTGACGTTTTACTGTAACTCAAGCCCTTGAGCAGTTTTCAGGCACTTACGTGTGTTAGACTGTTGTGGGATGGAAATAAGGATCGCCTCATCTATATTATTTAAAGAATTTCTGGGATTTTGTCCAGACCAAATCGACCCCTAGGAATTAGTTTTCAACACATATCTGGTATCAAATTAATGTTACTACCCTCTAGATTTGCCTTTTGCGGATTTGGAAAATATCGCATGAAAAGCCTCCATACACGAGGCTTTTGAAATTTCAGCGAAGGTGCTACTATCTGGGTTAGAACCTGCGAACTCTTTCCAATTCACATTTGTTTACAACAAAACAGATGATCAAGATTAGAAATAGTTCTAGAGATATGCCATGGAATGCAGGGCAAGTAAATGTCCTTATGATTTGTATTTACTAAAACATTGAACTTTTTTAAAGACAACAGAAGAATAGGAAGAGTGTTTGCTATATTGAAACTAAGACCAACAGTCTGTAATCAACTGAATTTACCGTATTTCTTTTCTTAAAAAGGAATTATTCTTTAATCATTCTTAATAAGACAGGTACCTCATGGAGGACGTCACCCTGAATATGAGTGAAGGATGAGTGTGATGATCGTGATGATAGTAGCGCGATCTTGTAGCCTTGTTACTTAATTAGGAACATAAGTAAATAGGAGGTGCTCGGAGATGGGATTTTATAACTAACTATTGACAGTGAAGACACATTGATACATGTTTCAACACATTGATGTATGTTTCTACGTTTTGAGCCTTAAAATATCAATATTTGTTGAACGTTAACCTAAAAAATTCAAGTTTTAAAACACATTACAAATTTAAAACCTTTATTAATTAAATGTACTTAGAATCCGGGGTTATTGAAGTGTTAACAGTTAGCCTACCTATTTTAATCGATTTTGGCTGGCAAGAATTGGTTGGAAGGCAAGAACGACAATACAGACCGAATTACTTAAAAATGATTCTATTATGACTGGAAAACTATCCAGTAACTAGATGACTTAGCCATAAAACGTATATACAACCTATAGTAAAAAGTTTTTTCAGTTGTGGGCAGATAACGGAATTTTACCGTTAAGTGTTATCCTAAAAAAACCAATTATTAGCCGAAAATGTTGGGTCAAATTAAAACGTTCGAATATCTATCGTGAAATTATATTTTTAAACAATGATTTATAACGTAAATAATGAAAAATGTTAAGCAAATCTTTTTGGTGATACAATTCAGCCAATATCATTCTTATTTAATCCCCAACATTTGAAGCAGTAAATAATGCAATTTAAAACACCGAACGAAGAATAACAGAAATCCTAGACAACATATCGCCGTGAGAACATAAGTCAGGCGAGGACTTGCCGATCTCGCCACGATTAAATCTCGAGTAAACCAAACCTTGGGTTCAAGTAACATTACTATCTGTTTTTATAATTAAAATCAGCTGACTCTGGGGATAGATTTTTCTGGGTAGCGATGATGACAGATTGCAGGCCACGGTTATATTACTTAAAATGACTATTACGGTAGCCATTGTCTACCATGGGCGGGGTTAACGGACGGGCGGGCGGGAGTAGAGGACGTGCCTGCTTTGTCTCAAGTAAAGGATGAGCAGAAGGCGGGAATATTATTTTCTCTCTTACCGGGCGGATAGATTGTATTCTCGAATGTAAACGATTCTACATCAAACGGTTCAAATGCCTTACTGTTCACCTGGTAGGTAGTATGGTAAGATGGTAAAGAGCTACAGTAATTTTTACGTGGACGTAGGAATCTATAAAAAGGATTTGTTATTATTCACAATTAATAGGTCCCTAACTATTTTGTAGCATGATTGCCTGATCTTTATAAGCAACCTGTTCGCAGCCCCGGATCCAGCCGACAAACAATAATAGTCTGGCTGACGAACTATGAAAATTGCAAAAACGTTTGAGTGTTAAAAATGGACTTCGGAATAAGTACAAGTTTAATTTGTCAAATATAATGTTTCAATAGCATTAAATTGGAACGTAAAGTATGAAATCCACGAAGAATCAAAAGTAATAAAAAAGGTGATGTTATTTATAAGTAATTTAAATAAAAAAATTTTTATAAAAGGTATTTTTTACAAATAACGCCTAAACGGGACATAAAGGCGTTCCGACAGAGTTCGTCGGGACAACAGGACACGTACCTAAATTAATTTCTTGATAATCATTCAATCACGTACTTAAAGTCATCCCGTTGAAAACGGAACGCCTGGTCATCATAAGTAAGTTACACAAGTGCTACAGAAGGTTGTTCAAGAGCAATAGTGGTTTAAAACCTCAGTTGGCAACACCGCCGTGAGGTAGACTTACTGACGGATTTTTAAATTCATGTAGACTTATTGCCAAAATGATTTTAAATACTATATATGCAGCGAAAAACTAAAAAGTTGTCCATAACTCTACGTAGACTTACTGCCGTCTTTTTGTCAAACGTAGACTTACTGACTTATATTCCACTATATATATATATATATATCTGTTAACACGATAGCGGCCGTAAATATGGTCCGATCTTAATCAAATTTGGTACAGACGTGTAAAGTGGTAATCACTCGGACGAGTTCGTGAACCAGCCCGATCGGACCACCGGAAGGGGGGGTAAAGGGGGGTAAACCCCCCCAAAAATGGGTTTTTTGAGTTTTTCACATAGAAAAATGAAATTTATCAAATTTTTGTTGGCACCATTGAATTCAGCTAAAAAAACAAACAATTTAGTATTTTGAATCACTGCTCTATGTCCATTGGTTACCGAGATATTGAAAGTGGTAAACACAGTACGTTGTCTCAATGTTAACCTTATGGGAAATAAGTAAAATTCTATATCTAGCTTATTTCTCAACAAATCTTGATAAAACTTGGTAAATGGCTTCTTCTAGTTCAGATCTACTAAATATTGAATTAAAACCAACCAGTTTAAACATCCCTGTAGCAGCAAACCTGCATACTCATTATTCCCCATGTTATTCTTATGGAGCCTACAAAAACATGTCAAATCTCGCTATGTTAGATTAACATATGTTGTTTTGCATTTGAAATTCGCTGAGTATGCAGGTCTGCTGCAACGGGGGTATTTTTGTGTTCCGGATAAGATGATGTTTCCTGGCCTGGATGATGTTCGGGGGCCTGGATGCAGACCTTTTCGTTAGGCTAAGAATTATTAAGAATAATTAGTTAAGTTAAACAATAAGAATCCAAACTGTTAATTTTACTTGTGAATATTTTTTGGAATAAAAATATGTTTTCATTTCATTTCATTTCATTTGAATAACAGCTTAATACGTTAATACGTTACTTTAATTTATACATACTTTTAATCAGAAAGTACTGCGAGGGACAGTTAAGGGGGACAGTAAAAAAATATTCAGGGAAACGACTCAGGGATTTGGTGGTGGGGCGGTGCCAATGCAGTGTCTATGCAGCGCCTCGGCTGCACCTCAGGCTAACCAAAACACTAATTAGTAATGTATACCAGCAACTAAAGTTAAATTGCTTTTAGCTTTAAGAAATAAATTATTGGATCAAGAACCAAGCCTTCTTTACTGTGGCTGAATATGTGGACTATCAGTTTCCCTGGACGGCCTTGTTTTATGTAAAGCATCATTATGCATTTTGCTCTTTTTAATGTAACCAAAATGTATAATTTGTTTCTTTTTGACTCGTCCAATTACATTGTTAATGACTAACGGACCAATAAAGATTGTCTTCTTTGTTTGAAATTCATTGTTGGTGATGGTGATTTTATATTTTGTTCTGGATTTTTGCGGACATTTGCCATCACTAATTAGTAAAAAACAAGTTTCACGACGTTTCGGGATCTGATCCCGAATCTGGAATCTGGAATCTGATGCTTTTACAGTTCTCTGTTTTAGCTGTGTTTTTGTCTAGGTTATCCTGGCTATGTGTTACTAATCTCGTTATGTTTTAGGTTTTCTTGGGTGTGAACGTGCTCTCTCCTGACTGGTGATTCTTGATACTTGTGATTTCTGTGTTATTTTGTGTTCTTGTTATTCTTTTAAGCATAGTGTTTTTGTGACTGCTTTTACAGTTCTCTGTTTTAGCTGTGTTTTTGTCCAGGTTATCCTGGCTATGTGTTATTAATCTCGTTATGTTTTAGGTTTTCTTGGGTATGAACGTGCTCTCTCCTGACTGGTGATTCTTCACTCTTGATACTTGTGATTTCTGTGTTATTTTGTGTTCTTGCTTTTCTTTTCAGCATAGTGTTTTTGTGACTGCTTTTACAGTTCTCTGTTTTAGCTGTGTTTTTGTCCAGGTTATCCTGGCTATGTGTTACTAATCATGTTATGTTTTAGGTTTTCTTGGGTGTGAACGTGCTCTCTCCTGACTGGTGATTCTTGATACTTGTGATTTCTGTGTTATTTTGTGTTCTTGTTTTTCTTTTCAGCATAGTGTTTTTGTGACTGCTTTTACAGTTCTCTGTTTTAGCTGTGTTTTTGTCCAGGTTATCCTGGCTATGTGTTACTAATCTTGTTATGTTTTAGGTTTTCTTCCACCTGAAGTCGGGATCAGAGCTCAGATCCCGAAACCTCATGAAACTTGTTTTTACTAATCAGTGATGAGTGATGGCAAATTTCCGCAAAAATCCAAATCAAAATAAAAGATTGTCTATTGTCTAGTCACCTACTAATCCCATTAGTGAACAAGTAAATTTAATATATTTTAGAAAGCTCTCTCTATACTTAAATGTTTGGTATAGCCCTTAGCATATTTGTCGATTCTACATTCATATTTTAAATCTTAAAATACTAATTACACGTGACCGAAACGACCGATATTTCATCACATCTGAAACGCCTAATTATTATAGTGTGAGCCTAACAACCTTTTCAGCTCTCAGACTGTCTATTATATCTTTCTCCAAGTCTGACTCCAGAAACTGCAGCTGTCATTGCGTGTATGAGTGATGGAACTTCGAGCAAAGTAAGCTGCAGTTTTGTATTCTGCCCCTTTGATGTAATGACGGCATGCGGAAATATCAGTTTTAGTTGTTCCAGACCAAATTAAATCATTTAGGTACAAATTGTGAAGTTACATGTGATTTTGTTTTAAGAGTGCTTAGTAATTCCTTAGATTAACTCAAGTTATGGCCGATACAACGGTGGATGCAACCCGTCGACTGAACGTCAAGAAACAAACATTAGATGATGCTTATGCGGCTCCAGCGAATTTTCTTGAAATAGATGTTATAAATCCAACTACTCACGGCGTCGCAAAGAAGAGATACACGGATTATGAAGTGCGGATGAGGGTAGGTTTTCAGTCATGATAACCGTTCTTCATTACCTCTAATCAAGTGTTATCACGTCAGGCTAATTTAGTAGTTTTAAATCCTTTGTCATCACATCACACATTAACAAGGTTAAAGGAAGCCAGACTTTGCAGCCCAAGTTGAGTTATCAAATTGTCAGATCTATTTTCTCTAGCAACTGAGCATAATACAGACAATAATCAGGTAGGGAACAAATTGGAGATTGGCCAAGTTCCTGAGTGTAGGCCATAATAAGCCTAAACTAAGGCCAAGGCCCTTTTAAAATAAATCTGGTAAACTAAGAATCAAGAGTGACATTAGGTGAGAGTGAGCTGAGCACTCAGGGTGGTACAGCACCTTTTAAACTAAATCAGAACCCTCCTAAATCTTTAATGTCAAATTGAAAAAAGTGAACATTTTTTAGGCAGTAATGACCATGAAGAACTATTTTTAATTAGCTTTAAAACTATTAAAACAGGAAAATCAGCTTAGGCCTACTACTGTCTTTTTTACGATTGTAAAACCTTAACATTGCGTGACAATAATGGCAGTCAAAACCTGCAATTGAGCGAGGAGCACTGCCTTGTTGCAGACAAAAGAAATTTGTCGCATTGCCCTTTGTCTGGCTTCCTTTGGTGTTTTGTTTACTAACTTAGACCTACTTAATTATTGTAGCCTTAAGTAAATTTAGGGGAAAAACTAGCCTAAGTTTATTCCTTGGACCAAAATTTTTCAACAAGATTCCTCAACGCATAACCTCCATTGCAAGACCCTCAAAACTTAAGTCTGAACTTAAAAGCTACCTGATCAGTAAGTGTTTTTACACTATTGAAGAATTTTTATCTTGCGAAAACGATAACTTAACCTAGCCCAAACAACTTAGCCTGGCCTACCAGCCCTTTCCAATCTTCTTTTCATGCCTACCTAACCTAACCTTGGTTTTGAGAGAGAAACCTACACAGTGCTTCAGAGCACTTGACTGGTCCCATGCTGCGTTATGTGGTCTGCGGGACGACTCATCGTAACTTATGTATTGTATGTATGTATGTAAGTTAAAAAAAATTGAAACATGGATTGAAAACTTTTTTGACATCCAATTTAACTATACACGTTTACTACTGACAATGTTAGAACTTATCCATTCTCCTCACAGACCTCACCTAAAGATGACAAGCATTCTTCCAGTTAGTTGCATGAAGGCCCGACAAGCCTTTTTATCCCAGTGACCTGATGGCCTGATATCAAAGTGGTAAATATTTAGTTTCACGCACATGATCCTTCCAGTAGCCAACTGACATAAATGCGGAAACACCCATATGCTTATACATCTCTTATGATGAACTGGGTTTGGAAATGATTGTTTTTCGAGGGGTGTTTCATGAATATATGCATAACTTATTGTATATCTCTAGCAGAACTGCTCTGCAGAGAGACATTTCTTTCCGTTTTAGTTAGTACATACTGAAGTTGACCAGTAGTGCAGTACCCCGGTAGGCCTACTTGTATGGGTGTCTTGTGTTTGATTGTGCCGTTTGAGTATTTTTCATGAGGTATACAGTAGAACCTCGATAAGACAACATTTGATAACACAAAAACCTTGATGAAAAGTGCACTTTTCAAGTCTCCTTGATACTGTAAAGACACTTAATGTCTTGTTAACATTAACCTCGATAAGAAGACTCTCTTGATAACGAGACACTTTCCAGAATCCCCTTGAGAGTCTTCTTATCAAGGTTCTAGTGTATAAATAGAAAGTGTGTGTCTAAAATAAACCTGTGTGTTAATTAATTTAGTGATAGTGAAATTTACCAAGAATTAGACTGTGAAAGTGATTGATTCACATCATTCAGCCACAGCTGTGGTTGATTCAGTTCATTGGTTAGTTTGGATGCTGACTTATTGGTCTGTGGGTTAAGTGAACATCACTTAGTGTTCTGTATTTGGGGTTTGGCTCAATGTCATTGGTCAGCGAAATGGGACATTTGTATCAACTACAGTAGGCTAGGTAGCCTATAAGTTAAAAAAAAATTATTTATTAGGGGTTTGTGCTTTGAAGCCCTGAACATCATAAAAACAACTCCCAGCCAGATATATACTTCCTGTTCGCTTTTAAGTTCATGTTGAAATGTTTAATTGTTTTGATGTTTTGGGGGAGTAGTGGAAAAAGCTTCAGACCAGCACACTCGGGCTTTTACATGTAAATAAAAATGAAAATAATCAATTTGACCAAAACACAGAACAGAGGTGCTCATGTTTTGAGGATATATTCAGCAAACACATGGAGTACGATGATCCGCCTCACGTACCTAGAAACATGTTGCGCCATTACATACACTGATGTGTGACTCTAACCTTTTTTTTTGCAAAACATCAACCTCCAATGTATTCTAGTTGAATATTCTAGGGGCCTATTTACTAGACCTATATTGCTATTTTGTATTTCTGTTTCTCTTGCAGACAAACCTCCCAGTTTTTAAAGTAAAGGAGTCAAGTGTAAGACGCAGATACAGTGATTTTGAATGGTTACGAAATGAACTGGAAAGAGACAGCAAGGTCAGTACTTAGTAGTGGTTAATTTTTTAA
The DNA here is from genome assembly GCA_035578135.1 of Flexamia atlantica. Lineage (NCBI taxonomy): Eukaryota > Metazoa > Arthropoda > Insecta > Hemiptera > Cicadellidae > Flexamia > Flexamia atlantica. The sequence goes on along the minus strand of JAQJVK010000012.1, from coordinate 6,095,277 downwards.
ATAAGCTGCACTATTGTAGTGAATGTAGCTTATCGTTAGTGGTAAAACATGCATTTTCAACATGTTAACATATGTGCACACGTACTAAGTGGTATCCCATAAGTAGGCCTAGCCATGCAGCCTTGTCATCAGTTTTACCATTAATTTTAAAAGAAATTCCTCACGTGAGTAGTAGGCCCACTTTGTCTTTTTCTCTTGATACTCTGGATACCATTAACCTTAACTTTAGACACTTCCTTGGAGACTTTACTTATCACCTTTAACACAGCCTTTTAAAACCATGGCACAAGATAGCGGTATTTTACATAATAAATCTGGACTTGACAAGCAAGTCATCATATGGTCATGATCCTAACCTTTTTTAGGCCTGTGTCGCTTTGGTTGTTTCATGTAAGAAAGTCAACTGAGAATTTGGGGTTAGTCCTTTGAATAATCTGACTTGAAGAGGAATTCAAAACCTTCCTTTTTCTTGAGCTTGAAGAGGAAAGCTTATTCCTATTGAGATGATTTTTTATTGTGAACTTAGTAGTAATTCTCAGTATTCTTATCCTAATTGCTATCAATACTTGTATAGCCAAAACTGTGTAGTATTCATGGTTTTGTTGCACATTTTATAAGTAAAAAATAAAAAGAACTGTTTTGAGATAGGCTTCGATATTAAGGGCATGACATTGACTGTGATGTACAAAATTACTATATGTAATTATTGGTAAATAACAAAATTATGTGTACCTAAATTAAAAAATAAATAACTTATTACCAACAGTAACGTTAGTTTAAGAGATAACTTACATCAATTCAATACTGAAAAAAATGATTTAATATTTTTTGATTATGTTCTAGTGTTTGTGTATTGTTCAGTAAAAAGATAATACTTGCTCTCCAGGTAGATTTAACAGTCTTGATTACATAACCAAACTGTGTGAAGCTAATTAACTATGCTTGTTAGCTAAATGCTTGGCTTGTTCAAAATATATTGAATTAAAGATTGCTGATCACTTGTTACTATTCGGATCACATTATCAATCATGTTTATTGAGGCCGAATGAGGAATTGACTTCAGCTAGCTCACATGATTTGTAATAATTTTTCTGAATGTGCACTGTACAGTTCGTCCATTTTATCTTGAGCTATGGCCTACACCATTGCCCGGGCTGTCAAACATTGTTTACTCTCTTAAGTGAAAATTGCTTTTTGTTTCAATTTTTATTGTAAACATGACCATGTTCATGCAAGGAACTTTTCTTACAACATTTGATTGTTAACTGTTAATTGACCATGTTTATGCATTACATGTAATGTAATAAATAATAAATTACTTGATTTGATCTCTCAATTATCAGGGACAACAAACAACACAAAAATTAATTTCAACAAACATCTACTGAGTTTGTTTACAAATAGTAGTAAAGATATAAAGAGATAGCCATTAGAAAATGCTAAAATATCAGGCTAGTACGACTTAAGAAATCAGGTGCGATGTTCTTGCTGTTGCTGTGATGTTGTTGCTGTTGCAGCTGTGATGTGTTGTTGTTGCTGTGGGTTTTTGTGGAGCCTTTCACTCCAGCCCAACCGCTTCATGTAGGGCTACAAATAATTCTCAGATAAAAAAAAACAGACAAACTGTAGAATATTTAGGCTAAGTGCAGCCTGCAGTCCACATTAAAAAAAATTCTAATCTCATTAGGTATTGGGCTAATCAAAATAGTTGACTAACGTTTCTTATGTTCTCTTACAGATTGTAGTTCCTAGTTTACCTGGAAAAGCATGGAAACGTCAAATGCCATTCCGAGGTGATGATGGTATTTTTGAAGAAGATTTCATCGAGGATAGACGGAAAGGATTAGAGCAATTCATCAACAAGTAAGTTTTTGTACAACGCAAATGGTCGAAACTCAGTAAAAGGCAGGAGGTAGATGTTGCCTCAAGTTAGGTAGCCATGTCAAAATCTATCAGCAATATATGTTTTAGTTGTTTTTTTTGCAGATCTTGAATCAAAATCTGGATACTAATCCAGGTTTAATTTCAGCCTTATATTTAACATAAGTTTCATATTCTTCAGTTACAGCTGGTTGTTTGTTAATCTGTCTAATTTGAGCAAACTAGATTTTTGTATGAAATTGCACCATCTTCATATGATATTCAATGAACCTATAGTTTAATTTAATGAAATTCATTAAAATTTAAACTTTCTCTAATCACAGATTAAGGTAAAACATTTATTTGTGACTCAAATAATCTTATAAGCTTCTCATCCAGATTGTTTTAGCATATACCTAGTGTGGCAGCTGTTTCAATGCTGTAACCCAGGGGCTATATGCTAAAAACGCCGGATTACTTACAGTATGATGAGTCATAATTAAATAATCTGAATTAATTCCTGAAAACCATTTTATAGAAAAAAGCAAAACAACCTATTTTAAAACCAACGATATGATCAAAGATAAGCTGAACTACTCGGGGTGCAACAGTGCCTCTTACTGGCCACTGTGAGTTAGTCACAGCTGAACTCCTGTTGGGCGAAACAACCCTTTGCTTTCTGTATGATATAACAACTCACTGAGGTTGGAGAGTCATCAGACAATCCCGGAAAGCTCTTTTGGTTGTGGTCGAAGCCAAATCATACCCCTTAACAAATTGGCTGCAGGAAAATCAATCCATTGAGCATCTAAAGTGTGGATATAACTTTTTGCTGAATTAATTTTAAAATTTCACAAAATACCTGAAATATTTAATATAACCAGTAAACACGCTGAGTTATTTCCGGTGTTGCGATGACGTCACATCCATGACTCATCCATGAGTCAGCAGCTCCTCACCCCTCTGCTGTTATACACTAGTGTAAACGCTATGAAATGATAGCTCCACTCAACAATAAATGACAAAAGATGATGATTAACTTTTTAGTATGGAAAGTAATTACAGTTTTAAAAATATAAAAAAATGACAGAAGTATCAGATTTCTAAGAAATGTCGTCCTTTGAACTGGCACCGCCAAAAGAACTGTTCTTGAACTGTTCTGTTTCATTTTCGTCCTTATCCATAATTAATTGTATTTGATTATACTAATTCACAACATATACAGTAAAAAAAAAACATACTGTAAAAAACACAAAATAGCATCATGTGGAAAATTGACCCATTGTAACACGTTGTATCTGTGGGACAAACAAACAGCTTATGGTCTGTCCCCGTGAGGAGTTGAGCTTACATTAAAGTATTTGAGTGATAGCTGCACTGCTCCTACACTAGGGTCATGTGGCTCACACCCGAGTCACCTGCAGCCACTGTATTACGGTCGCTAAGGCCTTGTTTATGTATGCGTTCTGGGTACTGCAATGGTTTTTAATTAGTTTGAGACAAAATGGGTCTGTTAATGCTTGCGTTCCGGTTGCGGGCCAATTTTTTCCCCACACGGATTTTCTATTCCTCCCGCATGTAGTTCAAAACCGCAACAGTTTTTCTGCTGCAGCAGTTTCTAACTATATTGAGACAAATGGGTCTGTCTATGGCTGCGGCTATGGTTGTGGTCAGGGCTGCCAACCTGCTCATCCTCTCTACGCACACGTGCGTACACAGTGTCTTCAGATCAGAGGCTATTTGTTTGTCCGTTAATGTAGTCGTGTTTGACGGAGTGATGGAATCTGTAGAAGAAGATCAACACTTTCCCACAAAAGGGTTTATAGATGAAATTAAGGAAAGGCCTTTTATTTGGGATACACATCTATTTATAGCACACAGTCAGTTTCTAGGGTGCACATCCCATCGTCTTCATTTTTTACTTAAATAAGCACAGTAAAGTATAACAGGGTCCATTGCGTGAAAACGACTCGCCAGCTAGCACGGTACTGTAAGTTGGCAACACTTGTTCTCCCTCTCCTTCGCCGCTGACCGTCCGCAGCCGCAACTACATGCAAAATGTTCACTCTAGTTGCAGTCAGGCTGCGTACCCAGGGCCTAAGATAATGGTTGTTGCAGGATTGCCGGCCACCCGCTCGCCCAGAACGAGAGGTGTCTCCACATGTTTCTGCAGGAGCCAGTGATCGACAAGAATTACGTCCCCGGCAAGATCAGGAACACATAATAACGTAGCTTCTGCCCCTCGGATTGCTGCCGACATATCTTTGGAAATGAGTTGGTTCCGTTTCTCATTCGGCAGGCTGAGACTTACGTATTTCCCATCAAACTCACAAGAATTACTATTAAGTTCTTTCCTTTGTTCAGCGTGAACAATAATAAAGTATAAATATATTTTTATTATGTTAATATTGTGATTTATATCAGTGTTATGAAAAGTGTCATTGTTAAACATATATTAAGTTATTCTATGGTATCGCCAAAATCTGTATATGTAGCATTATGTATGAAATACTATTTTGTGTGTTTATGTAGCAATATTCCGTTGTTAGATGTAATATTATTTCTGTAACCCTCGCATGTTTTTTCAATCACAACACGGAATTTATAATGTAACAAAGATATGCTTTATAATATTCAGCCATAGATTAATGGCCTTCATTGATTTTAATAATTCATTCAGATAACATTTGATTTAATTATCGATACAATCAAAACAAAAATGTTAATAAAGATTCGATTTAAAACTTATGATTGAAATATTCAGAATGCATAATATATTAAACTTTACATACAGTACCTGTGTTTGTCTCAGTTTATTTTTTATACCTGATAAACATTCAGCCCTCGGCAAGGCCTGACAAAGATTTGTCATTTTAAAATCAAACAGAAATTAAGTTTCGTAATTTCAACCCTTACATTTCCCCAAGTCATCCACTGATATTGAGAACTAACAGCCTGAACCAACAAAAGGTGCAAGTCGCTCGCTCGGCCAAGTTATAACTTAAGGAAACCAATATGCCATGATTTAGCACTACCACAAAGAATAAAAGGGACACTTCAATATCTAATGAGTTGTTCTGGGCTAACGAGCTGCCAGCCCGATACTTAGAACTTTTAAAACAAACTAAAAACCGTGTTTTAGTACTGGATTGATACCACCAATAAAAAATAGGTACCTCGCAAGATAACACAGCAATAACAATCCTTACATGGGATCAATGACCTCTTAGCCCAGTAAGATTTGATAATCCTGTTTTTTCACATATTGGAAGACAGGAAACGATTGATACTAATAGATACGGTACTAAAGAAAAATTCTGCTGTTTTTGCATTAGTATTAAAAAAAATCAGGAACAGTACAGTAAAATTTTACAGGTAGTTCAAAACAAATTACATTTATTAATTAAAATGTACATAGTAATACAAATGTTATTTGGTAAATAGAAATAAATAAATGTATTTACAATATATAGTTAAAATGATTTGGTCAATTTTTTAATATGGTTACAATAAAAATATTAAGTAAAATACAAACTACCAAATATTTCATGCCATATAAAAGTATTAATCTATAAAATAAAAGCTAATCTCTTTGATCTCCTAAAAAATATAAATATTGATAAATATAAGCTTTAGTCCATCAAAATGTAGAGAAGTATTCTTATTTTCTCCACTGTAAAAACATACATGGCTCACTTCTTAGCCATATGAAGTTCACGTAGCACATTTGAATTGTACTGTAGTTTTATTTACAGTCAATTACAGTCAAAGACAACTGCTATCTATTTTAATTGCATTAACTCTTATAAAAGATAATTTAGACTAGAACAAAATAATTCATACAAAGAATAAATCTAACAACTAATTGTAATGGTTTAATTAGTTGATTGTGAATAAACCCAGTTTTAATTAAAACTCAACCAATTAATTACACTGGTTGATATTACTTAGGTTTTGGCGACCATCAACTTTGATTCATGCTATAACTGAGTTGATTTTTTTATAACAGATATTCGTGAATATTATATTTATATTTTAATAAATTTTGAATTGTGACGCTTAAGACTTGAAAACAAAATACGGAAATATTATGTGTCAAAGAAGTGTCTGTAAGATGAAGCGTGAAAAATAGAGCCTTACAATGTTGGGTTGGTAAAACACTCCATATTGATAAAACCCAAAAGGAATATTTGGACAATTTAATATTCCTTACCTAGCTGAGATAGTAGCATTGAGAATTGTTTATGTTTAAAGAAATGCAGAAAATTAAGTTTTGGCTATTTAGGATTCAGATTCAATTTTCAAGTTTTGGTTTTGACCGTTACTAGTAACCACATTCAACCTGCGTGGTTTGTCAGTCAGTTTGAATCTTATGAATTACAGATATAAAACCTTAAGTAAATCACATAAGTTACAACAGATACTTAGTAAAGTTAAAATGAAAATAAAATAAAACAATAGGTTGAACCCTATACGAGTTGTGTTTTTAAATCACAGTAAATCCCACCTAATTAAATAATACTGTTAGTTAAATAAACAGACCTAGTTAGTAAATACTGATGACAAACTACTGTACTAATCCTGAGGGTACTGAACTAGAGGCCATTATACAACTCGGATGGAGTCCGAGGGCAGGCTTGGACACTACTGATGGACGAGGAATAAGCCTTCCACAACTGCAGGTCCTCGACACAAACAGTGCCGCCACCCCGCACAGCCTGCGTCGTCTGCAAACATTTCACCACTTATTTAATTATTTTTAATTTAATTAAAATCAACTAATACATCAGCAATAATAAATTAGTTGGCACTTTGGTCACAAATTTTAGATAATGATAATTTAAGGCTGAATTTATAATAATTGAGTCTATCAGGAAACAATTACTGTGATAGTATATTACGTTACTAGATCAGAAAGAAGGGTTTTACCGGACGAGCATGACAGTTCCCAATTCAGGATTTTTATGAGACTAAAGTAAAACTTACCAGGCATGTGAAGTACAATACTTTACATTATACTACTCAGAAAAAACATATTTTTTAATCATAACGTATTCCTTGCATAAACAATTACTTCTCAATTTTTCAAACCTATGCTATGATTTATTTGCTTGTGCTGCTAGTGCTGCCACTACATTCCACTGAATTAACCTAAACATGCAGTAAACATACATTAATCGTCAATTTGCTACCATCAGCTGGTTGTTTTGATTGTTTACTTCCGTTATTTCCGTTTTCTAGTGCATGGTAAATTTACTATGCAGTGATTGGCAAAGAGTGACTTTCCAGCCAAGAGTAAGGTACAGAAAACAGATGTTTCTGTGTAGTATGAAGTAAATAAGTGCAATGCATTGAAAACTGTCAAGTACCAAATTTGGATTTGTCAATATAATTTTGATTGATTGAGGACTACAAAACCTAAGTAACGAGTGAAGGAGAGCATAGAGACCTTACAAATATTTTATATGTTGCACATCGCAATAACAAACTGAAGTTACAGTTAAACTGTAAAGTTTACATGTTACAAACATGATTTGAGTTACATGATAGATTTGCTGCTTCTCACCCATCTGATTACCCCTAGTATCTCAGCTTGGTAGCTATGTTTATGGATATAAACTTGGAATTTCGGTTGTCCTCTTTCATTCAAATTGATTTATTGTAAATTTTGATTGGTATATATGTAACAAAACTATAAAAAAATTATTTTTCATTTTTATATAAGTGAAAATAAATTTAGTTTTTTAGAAGTAAACAGGAACGAAATAACTTATTGCTCATCATTCTGTATACTTACAGCCCTATTGATATCACCGATGCAAACCCAAGGCTGGGCCTCTGCCTCGGAGACAGCCCATTTAGAATGATCCTTGGTCGAAGGGAAAGATTCTTTGACCAAACTGATGTTGATGTCTTCAACATTCTCGACTCTGAATAAAAAATACAATTAATTTTAATCAAGTAACGGTTATTCTTCCATAATGTATATTTTCAAAACAAGTTCAAAGTATCAGAATAATGTTCTAGTCAGATAAGACTAATAAATATATAAATCAACACAGCCCCATATATTTAAAAGTTTTATACTGAGAAAAATTAATGCAGTAAAGAAGACTCCCTCTTATCCGTATAAATCAGTCAGGAAAAAGACACATTTAGCTGGTTTAACCAAGGTGCCCAAAAACTCATTAAATTGTAGATCTTAAACATACTTTAACCCTCCGCCATTTTGAAACGTCATCAGGCGCATCTGGAGGTTACCTCTAGATAGTGAAATAACACAAAATATTTGCTTTAAACATTTTTTATTAATGAAAACATGTAATAAATTGAACAAAACCTTAAACACAATGGTATATTAGGTATTTAAATGCATGAAACATTTCACTATAATTATATATTAAATATTTCAATAAGAATTAAAAAAATTTAAGTATATGGAGGTAACCTCCAGTATGCGCTCTATGGAGGGTTAAATATTAATACTGATTTTAAAAAATGTGATAAACGATAAATGGTCTGCGATTGCAAGGGAACCCTGAATTGTTAAACTTAGTGACTTCTAATAATTAGCCGGTTAAATGTCAGAAATCCTTCAGCAGAGCTCGGGCCGAGTAAAGTGATGTCCAATTAAAAAGTAACCAGATAAGAGGGAGTTTGCTGTATTTTTCAAAAAATATTTTTATCAAGGAAAATTGTAAATGTGAATTATTTATAGAACTTTACAGTTCTTTGTATCTATATTTAAACTTGAGAACTATTTTTCAATAATAATTTGAAAGTGAGGGTACGTACTTGTAAGGGTGGTCGCAGGAGGAGTTGAGCCGTCCGGCGCCGTTGGGCCAAGTCTCCACCAGCAGATCCACCTGTAGCGCGGCTGCCACCCAGTCACTGTACAAGTCTGCAACAACGACCGATGCGGATAGAAACAGCAAGATATCATTTTGAAATGTAAAAGTAAAATATTGAATTTGGAAAAGAATGTTTCAAAATGTGAAAAAAAACCTCATCGCTACTTGTTTTGCAACCTAGAAAATTGTTCTATATGCTATTTCCCCATAGCCCACTCACCTTTGGGCAGGCTAATCAAAATCGGTTTCCTAGTACAGAATTGCAGTTTTCGGTGTGAACTACCCCATGCACGGAATTTAAAAATTTAGGTAAAGAAAAAGAGCCAACGAATCAAGTCCTTTAATTCATAAAAATCAACATTGTAACCTTTTTTTTAAACAAAACCACTGTTTTATTGGTGGTGTATTTCTATAATAAGCAGTCTTTCAAAAGAATACTTAAAAATATTATCATTGAGGACTAATTCGTGTGCTATCCAGAAAGTAACAGATCTTTGCCACTACATCTAGCCCTGTATTTAGCAGGATTTTTAAAGGGTGCTGTCAGAAACATTACATGATCACAGTGAAGATGAGAAGTGAGAAGATTAGAAGTCTATTGGGCTTCACTTTGATATTTTCTTCGCAGGTACGCTACCAGTAGCAGTTGAAAATGGCAAGACGCTGAAAGTGCTCCTGTGAAGAAAATATCAAAACATTACAGCCTGACAGACCGCATTTCACCTTCAGTATGTGACATCAGCCCACGGACCACAACACCATTGTTGGATTCTATTACATAATCAGTTGGCAGCGAGACATAGCTCACGTTGTGGCCGGAAGTGGAGCTTTTTGGCTGCACACTCGTTCACAGGGCTGGGTCGAAAACGCTAGACGATACTGTAAATCGTCTGTTACTTTCTGGATGGCACTCGTACTTTTTGAAAAAGGTCAACAGCAACAGACTAACCTTTGTTAAATTTGGGCGTTTTAGCGAACGTGTGGAAGACTGTGCCCTGAGCCGAGGTGATGGTTTGGCTGTGGTAGTACGGCGGTGACGACACGTCCAACCCCAGTGCTGCCTTCGTCAGTACGGGATATTGCGTCTTCAGATGCTCAGGGGTAGAGTTGGCGAATATGTTGGGGTCGTTAAACATCAATTGTGTTCCTTTGATCAGAAACAAAATTAATGACTACTGAAAATCAGAATTAGTTGATTGATTCCAGACTATTTTCATCCTGGAAATAAAAATGTTGGGCTGTAAAAAGGCCGAGTGAATCAAACCTTTTCAAAAACAAATAATGTACATGAATTTTGACTTAATGTTGTAAAGTAATAAAGTACGACATTTTTTTCAGTGATCAAATGTCCAACAATTAAAATTTTGACTCGAATATCTAATTGAAATTTTAACACCGATTTTTTTAAAACTGTGGACATATTCAGGAATTTTTTTGCTAAGTTTTCTCTAGTAAAATAACTAGGCATCACATTAGGAACTTAGTTACAATAGTGTCTACTAATGTTAATTTTGAACTTTCAATAAGGAAAACTATTCTATTCATTTTAGATCATAAAACAGAAGTCTGCAAATGTGTTTTTTGCTACACAATGGTCAGTTATTTTTGTGACGAGGAGTAAAGGACAATATACTTTGCTCCCGAAGCACACACATTTTCTCCCACCTGTATAGGAAAATAGTCACACAACAAAAAATTATTACTGTATTGTCACAAAAAACTTGAATGTAACAAATACAATTTAATTGTGCTGTACTCACTGGGAGGCAAAGTAACCATTTTACTCCTGCTTGGAGACGATGAAGTATTGTCTTATTCACTCATTATAAGGAATAAAATGCAACAAAACATAGCAGGTGGGGGAAAAGTTTTATACAAAATTATTTTGGTGTGCTTACCTACGATCTCCAGCTGATCCGGTTTCAATGTGATGCACAAATAACTCTGCCCGTTCTTCAGTCCAGTGTGGGGGTAGCTGTAGGCTGCGGATCGAGGGGGTGGGGGATAGTGAGGGACGCTGTGGACCAACCAGAACCCTCCCGTCTCTCCCGCCACGACGACACCCTTCGTGTGACCCCCGGTTAAGACAACTTCGCCATTCGGTGGCTGGTCGTTGTAAAATATGTATAAAACTTCCTGCAAAATAATTATACAGTGTGATTTAAACAAATTTCATAAAATCTTGAAAAGTCAAAAATATATCCACCCTCATTGCTCATTCATCTCTGTTAAGCTCATAACTCTGTCCATTCCAACTTAAAATCTATGATTTAATAAAAGACTGTGTGATTTTTACACAATTAATTAATTGACCATGTGATTTTTTCTGCATGTATATGTATTATACAAAAACCACTATTTTTAGAATTTTTTTTTTATTTGGATACAAAAATAATTTCATAACTGGAAAGAACAAAATTTAACTGAATTAATGTCCAAATTTAATATAGTTATGATGAGCTACATTTGTGTTCTGTCACCCAAAAGGCAGCAACGTCAGTGAGGATTGTATTGAATGTGTCACTTCCGCCGCTAGCGGCCAAACCCGATCGCCACCCTTATACAGCAAGCTGCGGCGGTATGTTAGGTTAGGTTAGGTTATCATAAAATATGTTTCTACGAATTTCCTCGTTTTATTAGGAATCAAACGATACCAGATGAGTCATATTTTCGCTCGTTAAATACCCTCCAAGTAGGCCAAGGTCATGTCATTGACCGGAGTAAGCGCATCACTTGTCAATGGGATTTGGCGGGTGAAAGTATGACTCATCTGGTATCGTTACGTTCGTAATGAACTGAGAAAACTACTTCTAACTTATTTATGATAACACAACTGCTGCAGCACGCTGTATAAGAGTGGCCTCCGTATAATACCAACATACTTATTTTCTGTGGAAAGTTACAGATTTTGTGAAATCTGAAAATTATGAATTTTTAACACTTTAAGCCCCATAACTCCTAAATCTGAATTTTTACAGACGTGCGGGTTGTGTCATTTTGTTTGACATAATTTTTATAGTTTTTTATGGGCTTTTACCGTTGGGTGAATACCCTTAAAAATAAAAAATAAAAAAACACCTGGAGATACCACAGTTATATACGTGCCAAATTTCATAAAAATCAGATCACTGTCGTGTCTAGCTTTTTTACATACACCAAGCGTACCAAGCGGACACATCCATACATCCCACACCGTCAGACAGACACCACTCCGAAAACCATTTTTTTTCGATCCAGTGAACACTAAACCAAATATTTCCACTAACAACTCAAATTCAAAAATTTTTACAAAAAACATACTTTCTTCTTATACTATATATAGGTGGGAGAAAGTAAAAGTAATTGTGAAGAACTGTTATAGGCTTTTTACAATGGTTGGGAAGGCCATTCACCCGAAGATAAATGGCACCTGCATACAGTTAGGTTTGAGGTGGAAATTCTATAAGCAGAAAAATTATGGACCAAACACCAAAAGAAATACAAACTAATAATCAATTGTTTTTACTTATCACTCATCAAAACACAAAACCACAAAATACTGAACAGTAAAATAATTTCATTCACTTATGAAACAAGCCAGTTTGAAAAGAAAGTTTACCTCTGAAATACTGTTTGAGTCTTCATAAAAAGAAGATAACGTTAGTCCTGGAGTAGATGTTGGGTTATTTATAGATTTTTCTGAGAGAATCCATCCTTGATCATTGTCTGAGGAGGTGTAAACATAAGCGGCTCCATCTTCAACTAAGGGATTGTTGTTACCCTTGAGTTTGGGTATTTTATAAATTGCAAACCTGAAAAAGTTAGTTGATGAATTAACTAACTGACTAACTGAATTGGGTCTCATGACTGACTGGCAACAAATATGAGTGCCACTTGTTTTACACTTTGGGTAGCCAACTATTCATGCAGAAACTAGAAGTGGTTGAGTAGTTAGGTGATTTAATGCTAGGATGGCACAAGTTTTATCATTCGACACTGGTGTTGTAAATGAATGTGGAAGTTTTACTAAAACATCAACCAAATAATCATGTGTTTATGTTTACTGGCACCAAGAATTGTTGTATCCTATGAAAATTAATCATAGTTTATGCACCATCTTAAAGCAATCCGTCTTAGAATTGAATTGGATTGCTTCAAGAAGGTGAGTCAAGCATAATTTAAATAATTGTGCGACCTTGCATATAAACAATCTAATCCTGCTATAGAGTTTTAGTCAGCGCAGCCACGCGATAGCATGGTAGGCTAAACTAAGTTAAAAACATACAATTCTCATGAAAAGTAACATGTTTCTCATAACTTGCTCTGACTTGCTAACTAAGCAAGTAGGTAAGTTAGCTAACTGGAAGCATATTACCTTGTGATAGGCATCTAGAACTCATGTACAATGAAATTCCAGCTTGGGCTGCTGATCCAAGAAGTTTTTTAAGACTTAAAACAAAATTCAAGAAAATTTAATTTAGCCTAATAAGAACTTATTGGTTGTAACTTTCATAAATACAGTTATTATAATAAAATATCAACTCACCAGTCTACTGGGTTATTATTTTCATCCAGGCATGAAAAAGCGGCTGATGACATAGAGAAGAAGGCAGGGATAATGATCGATGTGAGTAATAACATGACTTTTGAAATGCTCTCTGTTGTTTTGTTAAATAAATTTACCTAAAATACAAATGTTAACTGATGAAACAAATGTTTATCTTCAATAAGTACTAGGCTTAAAATAGTACCCAATGTACTTTTATAAATAATTCAAGGAACTAACTAATCATGGAAAGAACAAGGAACTGACTAATCTCCTTGTAGGGCCTACCATAAATCTGTTCTTTTTATTATTTAACTTTTTTTATCTTTTAGTGATATTACGAGACTTGTTTCTCTAATTTTTACTACACTGTCGTGAAAATATGATTCCACAGATCAATATGGGCTTATTTCCAATGGATTTAGGTGAATGGGGTTAAGCTGACCACATTTTTATATTTTGTCTTCAAAACCCTTAAAATACAGTTGACTAACTCGAACCTTGATATCTTGAAATCTTTGCAAACTACTTTCAATCCTCTTGAAAAAACTACCCAAGTAAACAAAAAATTACTTAACTTACACAACTTGTAGCAAGTTAATTTTATAATTATTATCTCTCTGAAGTTGGAGGGACGCAAAAATTACCTCTTTAACCCTAGAAGTAAAATTTGCAATTTACCTCCACGAGTCAATGTGTTTACCCATAGGACTGCTACCTCAATATATGTGTTTACGCATATGTGTTAGCTGTGTGTGGGCATATGTGTTTGCTTATAGGAGGCTGTGTACCTCTTAAGATTTCAAAGCCAACCCTCAGGAACTCAGTAAGTTGAAACCTTACCGTACAGGTCCCAACGAATCGGTGAACCATATCCAGTCTATTGGTTTTAACCTTAGCCTATATCTTGTTACTTCAGTTAAAAACTTAGTTAGGCCTACCTAAATTTTATCAGGGAAGACCTCCATAAGTTGGAAGTATACAGAGTACCTAAGGTCAAACTAAATGTAACTCAGATAAATCGTGGTCCCTTGAATTTTGTCTAAGCAAGAATCTCTTGTAATTTAACTCCAAATATGCCATCCACAATTAGACCTAGCCTACCTAACCTCCCTTTCATCACCCCCACCAAATAGATAGGTATTAACTTATCGGGAAACTCTGCACTAATAACATTCAAAAAATACTTCTTTAAAATGGTGATGTACATGGACAGGCCTAAGTTAAAATTAAAAAATAAACTTGTCAGTGTACCGGTATCTGTTACAGTGGGCACGCTGAGTCACCGGTCACCCTAGCCCATTAGGGCAAAAACACCGCATCTTGACAAAACAATGGCTCACCAAACCCACCATAAAATTTTGTGGTGGACACACAATAATTGATAGGTGGTAAATCCACCTTTACCATTCGCTTATTACAATTACAGGTAAGGTAGGCCTAGGTTTTTTGAGGCAAGCCGGGACATAACTGTCTAAACCGCCGCCATCAAAGAAATAGTTTTAAATATTAGTATGTTTTGTATATAGTAGTTTAGTTTCTAATTTGACACAGTCTATCCAGCACCGCTGGTCAACGACGAAGGAATAGGTATCAGGTATCAGGTATCAGGTAGGCTGACTCACCAGTGAGAGCGGCTGAACAAGCTCTTTATAACAAGGTTACCCTTTATATCAAGGTTCTTTACACCAAGGTTGCACAGTACTGTACAAGAAAAGATTACAAGGAATCCCATTAGGCTATTAAAAAAATAAAAAAAAGTTTGAAAATTTTAAGGCCTAACTTTTTAAAATTAAAAATATAAATAATTAATTGCCAATTCATGTAAACATACCACCTTTGACAGATTAGCCTTCTAAAAAACACTATAAAAAGTAAAAGATAGCATCTTCAAGATATTTGAACATTTAATTTTGATGTTTGTTTATACTTTCTGTCACAATTTATTGTTTTGATCATGCAGATGCTATAAGTGACCAGAGAGTAAGGAAAATTATTTCTTTTACTGTCTGCAATATTAATGGTATATTTATGACGCTGAACCATCCCAATCATGTCTTTGCGTCTTGGATTTTAGTTATCTAGCAATGAAAAACGAAAAAATACATAGCACAAAGTATAAAATCGCTATTAAATGCCGGTTTAATTACCTGCCAATGCAGTGGCAGTGTCCCCTGGTTTTACTGGGCACGTTAGCGTCACTCACCGGTGAGTGATGCTAAACGACTGAACGTGCCCAGTGAAATCTTAAAACTGTACTCCTTGGAAAAAATTCATCTTGAGAAAAAGACAAGTTGCCCATTCTGTCAAACCTGAAGGTTAGGTTATGTTATTATTGAGATGGAACTGTGAAGAGAGCAGATTTTTACATTTTTACTGTTTCAAGAGCATTAGGGCAAATAACACAGTGTTAGAAGCTTAGAACTCGGAGTCTACAATATTTGATGAGGTTACAATTCATCTATAGTTCCCCTAAGTATTCCAAGCCCTCCTTCAGGTACAATGTAGACCTAAGTTTAAGCATGTTTAAGTCATTGTAAGAATCAACTCATTCCTAAAAGAATGGATTCCAAGTGAAGTTAATATTTTTTTGCTTGCTTATTTTCCTTCACACAATGATTGAAGGTACAGGAAGTCTTTCCTTTACAAAAAAACTGATATCCTGGACAACATATTTAAAAAAAAAAAAAACTAGAAGAGGTTAGTACCTAGTAGTGAAAACATACTAGGCCTATCGATAGTTTTTGATAGTTTTAAAAAACAATCGATACTATCGATAGTACTATCGATAGTCACTAAGACTAAAAAAATATTCATATCTATTCAAATGCATATTTACTTAATATGCAGGCAGGTTTTTTGTGATATTCACTCCTCTTAAACTACTGAACCATAGACAGCATAGGCATATTGCCTAGAAATCATCATTTACAATTCAAGGCTACCTCAAAGGAAAAAATTATTAATTATTATAGGTACCTAGACTTAAATTTCAAATGAATCT
Source organism: Flexamia atlantica (assembly GCA_035578135.1). Classification (NCBI taxonomy): domain Eukaryota; kingdom Metazoa; phylum Arthropoda; class Insecta; order Hemiptera; family Cicadellidae; genus Flexamia; species Flexamia atlantica. Next base: position 6,079,037 of record JAQJVK010000012.1, on the reverse strand, counting down.
CATTGAGTTAACCTCAAGTGAGTCATCAAGTGAAGCCATAAACTAAAACTTAGGTAAGTTATTTGTGGTGTTGTCTATTTTAAAGTCAATTTTCAGTGTTAACTTTTGTGTCCATCGTTGTGTATATGTCCTTATTTGTGTTTGTGGTTATAATTTTAAACTCTTGACTATCACTTATGTGAACTGTTGTAATCTGTTCTACACAACTGATGCGTTGTCATTGACGTGAAACGTGTATTGCCCAGGAATCATCATTGACCCATTAAGGCAATCAATGGTTAAAAAGTGATTGAGAAGATTCATTTCATCGTGTTGTTTTTAGGAAATGTTTTTGTAAATATTTTTGTTAAAACTTAAACTTTTAAGTCTTTGAATTGATTTTTATAGGCCCTAGCCTAATACAAATTTTTTTATTTTACAAATTTTTTTATTATAAACCATTTTTCTTTTCAGGAAGATTTTTTGTTATATTGGAGACTGAGCAATAAACTGGGGAAAAAATTGTCAATCATACTACGTATATTAAATAGAGTGACAGCTTTTAAGAATGTATCCTCACAGAATTATAAATAAAGTACCTGGGAACATACCAGCAGAACCAAAAAAGGAGAAGCAAGGCTATTTGGGAGATTTGTCTCAGAGAACAGTTCCACAATTGAATGAACTGTTGGATAGACAGCTTAAACTGTTGGCTAACAAGTAAGTACGGTACCGCTAGGCTAACTGTAAAATGTGTGGCGTAAGATAAGGAAACATTAAATTTTTACAGAACTGCTTTATTTATACACAGCACAGTAATTAGTTCTGTGTGTCCTTTCTGATTTTTTACATTCCTTTGTATTTGGTGGGTTGAACTCCTGTCAGGCTGGCCTACAGGATCAGAGCATTAAAGTAGGTGAGTTTTGCAGTCACCAAAATTTTCAAAATAACCTAGAACTTACAAATAATCCCACCAAAAATGAATGACATTAATCATCTTTTTATTATGCCTACCTCATTCTTCTTTTTCCCAGTCTAGTGATTGATCGTGTCACAGAAAATACCAAACAATGAAGTCACATGTCGTATTTAGTAAAAAATCAATCAGTTAGAATCAGAGTCACAATCGTAATTTGTGCGCTGGTATTTCATCGTTTCAGGTCATTCATCAACAAATTAGCAGACAAGGGAGAGAAGATAACGAGGCTGAAAGAAACGATCGAGGAAGAGTTGAAGAAGCGTAATGAGAGCGAGAACCTGTCGCGGATGTTGGCGGCACTGTCGATGGACGGGAAGGAAGACCTGGACGCGCTGGAGTGGACGGGCCGCTGCGCTCCGGGCCATGTGGTGGGGGACGACGACATGAGCGACGACGAGACCGACCCCCTGCGGATACTGGCCACCCACTCGGGCGCCGGCTTCCACAGCAAGAAACACAAGTACGCTCACTTTGTCTCGCTGTCCTAATTGTACCAGGCCTAAGTGATTCAGAAGACAGGTCTACTTTGGTTAATGTTTTATGAGATGATAAGATTTTGAATAATTTATGTCAAGTTTATTTTGGCGAATTTCCCCTGCAACTGTATTTATAGCAGTTTCATATATATATATATCTGTTAACCCAATAGCGGCCATAAATATGATCCAATCTTAATTAAATTTGGTAAAGACAGACCTGTAAAGTGGTAATCACTTGAATGAGTTCGAAAATCAGCCCAATCAGACCACCGGAAGGGGGTGAAGGTGGATAAATCCAAAAATGGGTTTTTTAATTTATTTTTAAATAGAAAAACAAATTAATTTTTGGTAGCACCATTGACTTTAGCTCAAAAAACAAACAATTTGAATCACTGCTCTTGGTCCGTTGGTTACCGAGATAATGAAAGTTGTAAACACAGTAAGTTGTCCCAATGTTAATCTCATGGGAAATAATTAAAATTATATATCGCACTTATTCCTTAACAAATCCTTCTATCCTAATAAAATTTGGTTTGTGGCTTAATTCAGTCGTGCTGCAACAAGGGTATTTTCCACTAAACATTTCCTTATCAGTTTAACTTTCTTGTTGGCATTAAAAAGTGTTAGTTACTACTCAATAAAAAGATTAAGTTAAACTTTAACAAAACATTTATATGTTTTTCAAAATGTGTAGGCCTAGAACTATTAAAATAATGAGTGATGTGAATAAAAAGTAAGCATTTGCTTTGAGAATTAAGTAAAAGCAAAAGCAATTGCTAAAATAAAATAGCAATTGCTGGGTTCTCTTATTCATCAGTCCCTTCAGTTTAAAGTTCAAATATTTTGTTATACCTTTTGTTTTCCACTATTTACATGTAGAAACAAGGGTCTCCTGTAACTACAGTGTTAGTAGTTTGTTTGCCAGTTGACTTAGGCCAGTAATCAGTTCACTTCTTGTTGTATCTGTGTTGTGTTTAAGTTATCGTGTTGTAAAAATGGATTGAAGTAGTGGAAGTGACATTTTTGATGGGAGTGAGGAGCTAAGTAAGAATTCACACTTCGTGGACCTGCTCTGTAAGTACAAGGTTGTTTTTAATAAGTCGCAGATCCCAAAAGTAAAGAGTGAAAAAAACTAGGCTTATTGTGAATTGATAAAAGAATACGGACAATTGTTCGCTAAAGAAATAACCAAAGACCAAATGCAAAAGAAAATTCACAATTTGAAGCAGGAAATTAAAAAGAAAAGTGACAAAAATGCCACCGGAAATAAAAAAAATTGTTTTAAAAGATTGGGAAAAAAAGTTTCTGCTGATGTTAGACGTAGACAAAAACCCAGTGTTTGCTAAGGTGCCAGGAGCACTGTCTGTAGGCACAGAAAGTGAAAGGACTCCTCAGTTTTCAGCTGGGACTTCCACAAACAGACCAACTACTCCCTCCCCAGAATTAATCGGAGTGGGTAATAAGAGGAAAAAAGTCCAACTTCAAATTTTTGAAACTGAAGAAACAAAAAATTTGGGGAATTCAGAGCTTCAGCGACTAGTACTGCTTGAGCAATTGCAGCTAATCAGGATGCAGAAGGAAAGGGAAGAAATTATCATTGAAAAACTAAAAAACAAATGCATGGAAGGAGTGAATGTTGTTGAAGAAGGGGGAAAACCCTATATTGCTTTGTGAACCATTAAAATATTTAAATGCTTGGATGATTTTTTAAAGCATGTATAATATGATTTATTATGAATGGAGTGCAATTTAATTCATTTTTCTTTGTGACTTCCTATTTACTTTTCTTTTTAAAAAGAGAAAGACTTAATGGAAAACTGTTATGCTATGAAAAATAATAAGAAAATATGAGTGAGTGCAATTTAATTTATATTTCTTAGAGACAACCTGTTATCTTTTATTTTTAAGGTGAAAGACTTTTAATGGAAACTGTTATGCTACAAAAAATAATATCGAAAACATTTTCTGTTTTTGCAAGTTTTTTTTATCAACCATTAAAGCAGGAAGTTGTTAAGTTCACATGTTGCTTATAATAGTTTTTATTTCATCTCTTTTCCTTTGGCCCAGTCTCCTTCTTGATAGGTCACCAAGCTCCCTCCCAGCATGTGGTTGGTTTTCTTCATCATTTTCAACCTCATTGTCATCCCAAGGTAAGTAATCCTGTAGGTATTTTGCAATGTTGTGAAGCATAGCACAAGCTACTACTATTGATGGTACTTTTTCCAAGGCTACACGCATAGGATGTTGTAATATTGCAAATCTCTTCTTAAGCTGGCCAAAGCACCTCTCAATAATAACTCTCTCTTTAGCGTGCAATTTGTTATAGGCTCTTTCTTCGCGAGTCAGTGGATTGTCATATGGTGTCATTAACCAGGGAGATATTGCGTAACCCGAATCAGCTAGAATTACAGCATTTGGGTGAATGTTATTAAGCAAATCATATATTGAGGAATTCTTTAAGATTCGACTGTCATGCACCGAACCTGGCCATTGTGCATCAATGCTAGTAAATACTTCCTTTGAATTACAAGTAGCTTGAACATTAATACTGCAGAAACCCTTTCTGTTAACATAATCATCACCAAAATTTTTAGGTTTCATTATTGGGACGTGGGTACAATCTATGGCAGCAAATGCAGATGGAAAGTTAAAGTGTTGAAGCCATTCAATTTTATCTTGCTCAATTTTTCTTTCAGTTGGAAAAACCACCCACTCCTTTGATTTATTAAGTACCCTTCTTAAAACAAAGGGTATGGTTTTAGTTACTGTAGATCTATGGACCCCAATATCCTCAGCAACTCCACTTTGAAATCCTGGATCTCCCAAGAATCTCAAAAATATCATCATTTTTTGCTTTGAACTTAGAGCTTTGCCTCTACTTTCAGCATACTCACCCAAAAAATGTTCTGCCATCCACTCAACATTTTCCTCAGAAAAACGATATAACTCTTTATATCTTTCCCTCTCACAAACAACACGGTCACGGTAATGTTTTTGGTTTCGAAATTGTAAAAAAGTAGCCATTTTATACACGTCTGATCAAAGTGGTAGAAGCTAAGCAACTGGAGAGGCATGCTGAACAATTTATAAGCAAATGCTAGGGATTTTAAGAAAAAGGTAGGTTTTATTCACATGCAAGTGCTAAAACCACCAGCAATTGCTGGTATCATAAGCTTTTGCTACATCACCTAGCATTTGCTGAAAATTTTATTCACCAAAATCATAGGATTTGCTTGAAAAATACTAAGCAAAAGCATTTGCTTACTTTTATTCACATCACTCAATAGATGACACTTACAAAACAATTTATCTATAAACCAGGCGTCTAGAAAATCGTGACATTCAAAACAGCCAACTTTTCAATTGCAATGTGAGAAAACAATCAGCTGGTTTAAGAGTTGCAATTTTGTTTCGCCCAGTATAAGTAATATATTTTTATTTCAGTATTTATTGGGAACCAGATTGATAGTTATTGGTCTTGATATGGGAAAGAGATAGCTCAAGAGGAAATGTTTTTTATTGGAAGAGTTAAACTTATTGGCCATAAAAAAATGGTCATGTTCTGTAACAAAATGGTTTAATAGTTGTTTGCTTCTGATAACTAATATATTTTTATTTTAGTTTTTATCGGGAACTAGATTTTTAATTATTGGTCTTGATATGGGAAAGAGATAGCTCAAGAGGGAATGCTTCTTCTTGGAAGAGTTAAACTTATAGGCCATAACAATGTTAAGGTTCTGTAACAAAATTGTTTAATAGTTGTTTTCTTCTGAACTTGTTGGCTGAATGACAGCTCATTCATGAGCCAGTCATTGTTGCAGCCTGCATTGCTATAACAAATACCTTTGCTGTGGCCCCGGTGAATGAAACTGTATGAAACCATTGATTATAAAGAAAACATTAGATAGTCCAAGCAATGATACATTTTGAAGCAAAACATTTGATCATATGTTACAAAAATTAGAGTATTCTGGTAGAGAAGGTTGGTATTACAGAAATAAAAAAAAACATTTTATGTCCTTTTTTGCACTCCTTGTTTTGATGTTTTAAAAATGAAATCTTTTCTACAACCCTGTACCATATTTTAGCTTGGGAGAAGCAAAAATGTTCCATTTCAGAGATAAAAATCTTTAGCGTTAAGTCATACTCTTGGTACAATCTCAAGTGACGAGTGCCGGACTAATTTTTCAAAACGTTTGTAAGAATAATGAGCAGGCTCCTTTTAGTTTTAAAGTCAATGATGAAATCCAGAGTAAATGCTACAGTTTCCCCAAAGACCGCTACAAAAGTATCAAGTCTCTAAATAGATTGATGTCTCACAAACGACTATTTCATCAAGTTGAAACACTGACTCATATCTGAGCCGCTGGGCTAGTTTGGCAAAACCGGTCGGCTCACATCTGAGCCACCGGGCTAATCCAACACACCTATCAGCTGACTCATATTTGAGCCACCAGGACTATATTTTGGGATTTTTCATGCGTTCTGGTAGCAAATGTGTTGAATTAAATATAATTCAGTATTAATTCCACCCACATGTTATGTTTCAGAATAATCAAACCTGCAGAACCACTCATTAAACCATCAGACTTGGAGGAAATTGATCAGAACGGACTGAAAGAGCGCAAAGAAGATGAGAAATACAAAGATCCTGAAAATGAAGGGCTGGACGAGTATGCAATACACCTCTGTGAAAAATTGGATTCACTAAAGGCCAAAGATCAGAAGACAAAGTTTTTGCCACACAGAACCCTGAAAGGGTCGAGTGAGAGGAAGGAGGGGGAGGGGAGAAAGGGGAAGGGGAGGTGGGAAGTGACGGCTGCCACCCCTCCCCCTCCTGTGCACGGGGACACGAAGATGGTCAGCCTTCAGGAGTCAATCAAACTGCAATACGAGCAACAGCAAAAGTTGAAGGTAGGCTAGTGACAGTGGTCGACTAGCTTTGGTGTTGTAGCATCCTATTAAAGTTCCAGAAAAGTCTTGGGTCAATGTTTGTGTTTATAGAGTAAACTTTATTTTTATTTTTTAAAGTGTCTGCTATCTAAGCAGGGGCATGTAAACCAACTGCTGTTGGAAAATATGAATACCCATAGAAGCTGATGGGGTAATATTCATTAAAAATATTGTGTTAATGCAAGTCCTTTTCATGGAGAAGAATGGAGTACAACAGCCTTAGTTTGGAAATCAAACCTGACCATTAATAAGCGTAGCCCACTTAAACTTAGGAAAATATTACCTCGATTAAAAAAAAATCTATTATTCTAAGACTTGACTACTTTTTAGCCGATGAAGTGTGTCAACAATAAACAAAGACAATCTCTGATTAGTTATCATTTACCTTAGTAGGGGACTTGTTGAAGCTTGGGTGTTTAGAAAAAATGGCTTTTATCAGGACTCTTTTGTTTGGAAGTGCTACAAATAATACAATAAAATACATTCTAATCACGCTATTTTAACAAATTTATATCTTTTGTTCTTTCTCACAACAGAAAATCTGGTTCAAACCACCTCTATTTGTAAACAACAAAGCTTCAACATGTTCCTCATGAGGTCTACCCACTTATTGTGTAAGATCCTATTGGGTTTCATTAAAACTTACTTACTCGCAGGGCCATGCATATCCAAGAAAATATTTAGACACACCTTTCTCTATCCTCCGCAACTTCTTCGGTTGCTCCATTAAGCTCAAAATCTGCCTTTACTTGACTCCACCGTTTTTGGCATGGTCTTCTTCTTGGTCTTCTTTCTTTTGGATTCCTCAGAATGAATTGTTTTAGACTACTTTCCCTCTCTTCTCATCTGATTCTTCTACAATCGAATTCACAAACTACGTCGGGATCCTTATAAATTTGTCTTATTTCTCTGTTGTGTCTCCTCCTCCACTCACCTTCTTCAAACATTGACCCATATATATTTCTAAAAATCTTATTTTCAAATACAATCAGTTTTCTCTCTTCTTTTTTGTTCAGTTTCGATGTTTCAGCTCCATACAGCAATACTGGTCATTGCTGTTGGGTTTGCTGTGTAGGTCATCCGATTGTTTTTACATTCTAATTTTGGTTGTTTTTGACAGTATTTTTGAAGAATTTTTTAAAACAGTTAGTTATAACCAATTATAAATAAATTTCATCCTAATTTGTGATCTCTTGTCTCTCAGGAGGTGCAGATGAGGCATGCGGCTGAGCGGCTGGCGGCGGCCGGGTGCAGCGTCAGTGTCGGCCGTGTGCCGATGGAAGTGGGAGATTACCGCGATCCGGCGTCCCGCAGTAGCTCTGACGACGAGGGTAGTGAGCATGAGGTCAGTGTTGGCAGTCTGATTAGTATAAAAAAGAGAAAAAAAGGTTTCTGTGTCAGTTCATACTGTGTAGGTCATTAGACAATTAGTTTACTGCAATATTTGATAGTACAGTTGGCAGATAGGAGGGCTCTTGATCAGGCTACCTTGGAACTGAGACAGAAAATCTGTAACAAAGCTAAAAGTAATAATGTTTTTCTAAGGATGGCAGCAAAATGACTCCATGAGTGTCTAATGTGTCCTTAATGTTCCGGCCACAGCATCAGATGGGTGAGAGAGAGCGCTACTGGCGTTTAAAATAAGTTATTTGGTTATCATTCACCCATCTGACGTTAAAGATAGTTATGCTCTTTGTGTCCTCAAAAATCAGCTAATTTTTTTTTCTATTTAGTATTTATCTATTGTCATTTCATCTGTAGAACTTAACCTTAGTAGTTTTAAACGAATAAAAGTCATATTTTGTTGTTCTTTGCGTCTTAGTTTTGTTTTACACTTTTTTCCTTGTTTAGTACCTAGCTCATTCTCGTTGATCCCCTTAATTTGAACTCAGTTAATTCATACCCAAATGAATGTGCTTTCATCTGGTGGAAATATGTTAAACTACTTAAATGTGTAGCTCTAACATCAAGTCATTTACTCAGGTGGAGTTTCCATTTTTCGCCACCCACCTAATGCTTTTGCCGGAACATTAAGTGAAAGTACTGCAGTTGTCATTTCCTGGCAAACACATTCAATTAAAACAAATCTCTGTTAAAAAATAACCAGTTAAATTTTTCAACCTGTCATCATTTTGTTGAGTTACCAATCCATGACTTTTGGAACTCACACTTTACAGGCAAAGATCAAAAGGCAAAGTTTTGCACAACTTTGAAGTTTGGCATGTAATATTTTAAGTTTGCTCTGTGTCATGATTTCAGCCACATATTTAATTTTTTATATCAGTACCACAGAAGAATCAGATCCAGAATGGCAAGGCTGGCTGAAATCTTGTAACAGATTTCTTGACGCCGCTATAGCTAGTTCGCGCGGCGTTGGGAGAGAGTGCGCTGAGTGCGTACTGTTTTATCGACATTCTAACTGTAGTGCACGGTTCAAAGCGTGGCGAGCGTTGTCCTTTACGCCCTGCTGTGCCTCTCCTGTTAAATGTAATCATAACAAACCCTGTATATTTCTTTTCACAAATAAATGTAGCATCCAGCGGTATACATTTTTTATGGTTCAAATTATCTGAAATTTATAAACAATAAACTATTTTAAGTTTGGATTTACAACACGAAAATGACAATAACGTAAGATTGTTTTGTTTAATCGTTACAAAAAATATTATCAGAAAGAAAAATATCGATGATTAGTTAATCTAAATTGTAGTCACAAATTTTATTTCCATAAAACCCTAAGTTTTGTTTAATAATTTAGTGTAACACGCTGGGAAAAGCCATTTATGATCGCACCAAGCGCGGTGCAGCGCAAGCTAAACTATCGCTTTTATTAGATTCAAACAAATGAGCAGGAGGAACATTTATTTACTTCGAAATCTTTTTCATTAATAAAGTTTTGTGTCAATTCCTTACAAAGACAAACCACAATGTTATGTATATTGGACATCATGCTATAAGATTACGGTGGCAAATGTATACATATACGAGCTCATCGTTGTATTTATTGAATGATCTTGTAAAATACCAAAGCAGATCAAACTTGGCCAGCTTATTCTATAACATATGACGAAGGAATGCTGTAATATAAGTGAATAACAAATGGCTTTAATCGGTTTTTTACTTGCAACAAATAATCTTTTTTTTACAGACGACAAATAAATACTATAAGTATTCCCGCAGCAGTAAAACTTTTAACAGCCATGATGCCAAGATGACAAAATTACATTACTTAGTAAAATGAAAATGGAAGAAGAGTAAGTTAGAAGCATCGGGAAATTATCAAATCTTACAACTACAAATTGAAATCATAACAAACCTTACCTAATTTCTAAAATTAGAAGTAATAATGCAAATTAAAAAAAACATATTTACATCCTTCATTCGCTAATCAATTACGAAGGTACATTTACAAATAAAATTAAAGGCACAAAAGGTTTTCACCAAAAGCATATCTGTAGTTACACATTAATATATTAAATATCATTCAAGATTGCTTAATGACAATTTATAAATGGTTTTTAAAAAACAAATTAATTAAAAATGTTACACAATGACCATACAGTGATTGTAAATTTAAATTGATCGTTAATAAATCAAACATTTTATTTCTAAACTGTTACAACTATTCTTAAATTAAAACGGGTAAAAACTAAAATTTTATCTTTAATTGCAGATTAAAAACTTATACTATAATAGAATAGAATATTTAGGAAATGACATATGTTTTACATTTACACTAATGGAATATTAATTCCCGATTTATGAATATTTTACATATCAAATATACCAACATTTGTATAATTTTATTTTAATATATACAACACTTTATCTTCTGGTTATTTGATTTTAAAACCAAAATTTTATTAAGTTATGAACATTAAGTTTTATTTGTCCATAAAAACCTGAAATACCTATTACAACAATATCTTTTATCGTATTCATATGAACCTTGATAAATCTAAGAAATTAAATTAATAGTTAACTCCCAATATGTTGTTAATTCTTTTTAATAATGTACACAATAACTCTCAAGTTAATAACAAGCACATATTCTGAATTTCCGTCCGTGTGTATAGATGTGTGTGAGGATGGATGTGTGTGTGAATGGATGTAAACAAAACGAGAGACGACACCAGTGGTCCGATTTTCATGAAATTTGGCATGTAGAAATAAAGCCATGATATGTATTTTCGTCATTTTGTATTTTTAAGGGAATAAAACCCATAAAAATTACTAAAATCCAAATTTTTCAAAAACGGTTGTGGAGATAATAGATTTTTTAGTTTAACGGTAAACGCAGTTCGTTGTCTAGTGTTATTATTATGGCAAATATTTAAAATCGATATCTCTGTTAATTACTAACCGAATTTTATAAAATTATGCATGTATTTGCGAAATAATTGTAAATTTATGTTACCTCATTATTTAGGGTTTCTTGCTTTAAATGGCTGTAAGGAAGAAAGTGCGTGTCAATTTGCTGATACCGTTTATTTGAAATAAGTATTAATTCTATACTGTCATTTGACCTATATTTGAATGCTTCCTTGCTTGATCGTTAGAATGGTAGCACTAGTATTTCGTTATCGGCTACACGAATGTGGAGATGACTAATTTCAGACAAAACCCGTGTTTCATGCAGGTTACTGGGCCAAAGAAAATGTAATAACGTATTACAATGGATTTTAAAGTCTAAAAAATTTAACATAGGGCCTTGTGAGTTGCCATGCTAGCAACAAATGTACAGCGAAAATTGAAAAAAAATAAACCAATCATAACAGCTGTTTGCAATCTACAGCTGTCTAGGAAGCAAGGGCGTGTGAGTTGAAGATGGCATGGAGTAATATTAGGGGCGTGGGAGTAATGATTTTTTTAAGTCGAGTCGAGTCGAGTTTTAAAAATTACTCTCGAGTTTCCGGATATTTTTAGAGTCGAGGATTTTTATAGTATAAGTTAATAGTTATCGTACTTATTCTTTAACACATAAAATGTAATATATTTTAGTCATTAAACTGGTGGAGTCAGGTTACTTTTTTGAGTTAAAAGCAAACCTGTTTTCAAATTAAATGTAACGAGAATCCAGGCCATCTTTAACATATTTTTATATCATTACTCAATATTTTATTAATCTTTTAGGCTGAGGAGGTAAAACCAAGCTACATCTGCACTTGTTCGCCTTAATAGAGTTTTTGTAACAAGTTTTTATAGGTTTGAAAATGATAAGTTAAATCAGGATCATTGAGTATAAATGATTAAGAAAATATCTCAAATTATAGAAAAAAAGATTAAATTAAATTTATTGTTATTAATAACTGAAAAACAACTTTAATTCAAGTAAAATAAAAAATGTTATGGTGGCTGTTCATGAACAGTTTTGACTGAGTGAAAACGGCCGTAAATGCGATCGCGCTTACCAACTTCGGGTACAAAGTGGGAATAACAACTCGACTCGAACTTCCGAGTATTTTTTAAAACTTCGAGTCGAGTAGCGTAAACTCAGCTTGAAAAAGCTCGATATTCGAGTACGCTCACACCCCTAAGTAATATAAAATTGTATTTCCAAATAAATTTCGATACCGAAATCTACCAGGTATTAAGTATTGATTTATTATACTAAATGAGTATGCATAAGTCTGAAGAACGCTGTAGAAGCTAGTAATTAAGGAAAATTTCAGTTGCATAAATTATCATGTCTTAAATTTAAACCTTACGATATTGTCTATTTTTGACAACTGGATTGCTGCGTAGTTTCACTTACCCCAATTCACGAATTTACATTAAAACGGATCAGCACACAAGGTAAATACTAAAAAACATATTAGAGATGGGTTTGTACACTACAGAAACGCACGCAAACACCACTGATCACTGCTATGCTCCACTCTGACTGACGAATTTTGAGTAATGCTAAGATACCACCCCTAACAGAACTTGAATCATTGTTGAGGGATGCGGACGGTCGGTGTTAATAAACAACTTTATTTATAATTATGTCATCAGCTCTGAACAGTGGAGTGTTTTGAGGGTGGGGTAGAGTCAACCCCTAAACTTTGTTGGTGAAAAGAAAGAAGGACGACGCTGGAGTTCTGTGGAAATTAAGACCGTCGCAGCCGCCGCGCTGGCGTTGTGCGTTGTCGTGCTTTTCGTTGTCCACTTACAGACAGCAAATTCGTAAAATCAATATGTTATTTTGAATGAACTGACCAAATGTCTAATCATCCTTCGGTTCACATTTCTTATTGAAAAATTTAGCAGCTCAGTAACAAAATAATATTTAAAAAATATGTTACAGGATGGAGAAACCAAACAACTGCAGCCCACCATTGAGTACAGGAATAAAATTCCCTAACACTGTGCATTAAACTCTTGTTTGCCACAAATTAGTTAATTTAGTTGTTAACCTTTTAATTTCATGTATTATAAAAGTGAGTAGAGGAAATTATGTACTCTAATACTGCGCATATTGCATTCAAAATGGACTAAATGTACTCAACGCGTGATATTTGTTTAGAATAATTCAATTAACTTATCAGCTTACACAGACTCTAGTCTCTTATAGTTTGATCATATAATGGTTTTAATCTTAGAGAATAATAATAACATATTACACAATGTACTTATATTTATGTATGATTAAACATGCACATAGACATTCTTAATTTGTGAATAAACACATAACATACGCATATTCTTTGTTTGAAATTCATTGTTGGTGATGGTGATTTTATATTTTGATTAGGATTTTTGCGGACATTTGCCATCACTGATTAGTAAAAAACAATACGCATATGTCTCACTCTCAATAGCATGATACAAAATAAAAACTAACAATTATAAATTACAGCTCATTAAATCTAAAATAATAATGAGATGGCGGTAATAACATGCAGTAATAATGTTGGAAATTTAACAAACACAAGATAAAAATTATTGATCAGTTTTCTGTACCTTAAGTACGCGTGTAATACAGTAACTCTTGAATAACTATTTAATCAGACAAAATATCACAGTTACATATATTATTCTGCGAATATTTGGATTATAAATCATCGGATGAATATATATCTTAATTTGAAAGTAAAATAAATCAAAACAACAATATATTGTAATTTTTCTTACTTTAGAGAAATTAGGTACTTTTTAATTAAAAACTTTTTTATTTTAAACGGTGTAATGTAGAAAACGGCATCCAACTATTTGCCAAAACACTCAATTTGTGGAGCAGTTAGGCATTCCAGTGTGGCGGAGAAGTCAGACCCAAATATTGTTGTTGTGACAGCGACAAGACAGGAGGCAGTGATAACACGCGGCAACGTCGCGTCGCGACAATTTGGCAACGTTTATTTCCGTCCCGTGGTAAAGCAGTATGCTTGGTTCCCAAGGTCTCCAGTTGATGGCGCAACGTACTAAGCGATAATACCGGTTACCAGATGTCCCATATGCTTGCTTATCTGTAGTATACTTCATCTGTGTCAGTACTCTTAAGTGTTATATGACTCCTATCATAGCCATCTCTAGTAATAAGGCCGCAGCCTTCGACCTGGCAACGTCGCTTCTCAAGGGTTTTTTGCATCGTAAAACCATTGACTTTCCCCTACAGAGCCAGTACTAGAGATGGTTATGCTCCTATAATCAAAGTGTCAGTAGAAACAGCTGGTGAAGATCAGCTCAGAAACAGGCCAGTTGATTTTTAAGCATAAGGCGGGTTGACACAGCACGACTTATCTCGGACCGAGCTAGATTTTTCTTGGTCTGATTTAGAACTCACTTGGTCCGAGTCTACTTGGGCCGAGTTTAAACGGAGGATTGTGAGCCAGCTAGTGCACTCGGATTGAATTTTTTAATACTATATCCAATGGTAAATCCATTTCAAATCCAAATTGTATCCAAGAAAATATCTCCATCCGAACTAAGGCCGAGTTGTTTACGTAAGAGCGGATGTATTTTTATTCAATCCAAGTAGCATCCGAGTAATCTTTTGAGTTCTCTCGGTCCGAGATTAATTGTACCGTGGCAACCCGCCTTAAATCAAATTAATGTAGAATCATACGATATTTTCTAAATTCTAAATATTTATATTCACCTGTCATATCTATTGTTCAGTTTATTATAACACACTTTCTGTTTAGTGTGGTATTAAGTTTTTTAGTGCCCTTAACAAATTTTATAAAATTACGTATTAATTTTCCAGGTCCTTGATGAGGAGGAACCAGACGGCGGGGGGGTCGTCATCTACAATCTGGTCGATGACCCTGAGAACAGCTGAACAAAAATTCTTAATCTATTTATTTCGTTGTATATTTTGTAAATAAATATTTTTTACATTAACATCTGTGGTATTTCTTGAAATCTGATCCTACCATTCAGAAAAGCTTTATCCCAAGAAGATTAAAAGTGAAAAAAAACTAAGAAGAATACTAATTGAACCTAAGAACTGGCTGAAACTAAGAAGATTAAAGTGAAAGTTTTTTTGGTTATAAAAAAAATTAAATAATTAAATGCAGGAAAATGATAAACATAAGTTGTTTCTACTATAATAGCTGGGAATTACCTTGACTTAATTCTTAGTATTTCTCTTTTGCTAAACAATATTATGTAAGGACATGTAAATATTTTGCGAGCTTCACATATCTATTTAGGCTAAACCAACGAGCTCTATGCGGTTAATCAGTTTCAGCAATGGTGAATCTTGGTCTTATGGTTGTAATTTTTTCAGGTAAAATTAACAGAAATTTATACCTACTTTTTTAAATAATAAAATAAAAAGCGATCATTAGAATGACTTTTACTCTTTTTCTAGATAATCTCAATACATAATTTTTCAAAGTTAATACAATGTCTATTTGCTGTACTGTAATACTTGGAATGTAAAAGTTACCTACTTTAATAATTCTTAAATTTTGATAAATCTAAAATTTTAGCTCTAGTTTATTTTACTTAGGAGTTTTATTTAATTGGAATCGAGAGTGATTTGTGTAGCTTGGAGGAAACTTTATTTTTGTTTTATTGAAATCAAAATTATTATTCTCTTTATTTTAGTGCCAATCAATACATCTTAAGTAAGAAACATGTAGAGTTAAGTTATTTCTCTAAAATGACAACGTCTGAGTAATCACTTTATGATTCAATACAATAATACCCAAGTTGCAGCAGACCTGCATACTCAGCGAATTTCAAATGCAAAACAACATATATCAATCAAACAAATCAAATCAAATCAAATCACTTTTATTTCCACATAAAACATAGCAAGATTTGACATGTTTTGGTAAGCTCCATAAGAATAACATGGGGAATGAGTATGCAGTTTTGCTGCTACAGGTATATTAAAACTGGGTGGTTTTAATTCAATATTTAGTAGATCTGAACTAGAAGAAGCTATTTACCAAGTTTTAACAAGATATGTTGAGAAATAACCGAGATATAGAATTTTACTTATTTCCCATAAGGTTAACATTGGGACAACGTACTGTGTTTACCACTTTCAATATCTCGGTAACCAATGGACATAGAGCAGTGATTCAAAATACTAAATTGTTTGTTTTTTTAAGCTGAATTCAATGGTGCCCACAAAAATTCGATAAATTTTATTTTTCTATTTAAAAAACTCAAAAAACCCATTTTTGGGGGGGTTTATCCCCCTTTACCCCCCCCTTCCGGTGGTCCGTGGTCCGATCGGGCTGGTTCACGAACTCGTCCAATTGATTACCACTTTACATGTCCGTACCAAATTTTATAAAGATCGGACCATTTTTGCGGCCGCTATCGTGCTAACAGACACATAGATATATATATATATATATATATATATATATATATATACAGGGGTGCTGAAAAGTCCCGGAACGGCTAAATATTTTTTGAACCGAATTGGTTTGAGAAACCAAACTTTGCACATTCACTCCTATGTAAAAAAACTACTTTCTGAGGTGTTAACTGACTCTTGGCCTCCAGTGGGGGACGGCCCACAAGGAGTCGGTACAAAATCTTCAATGTAAGCTTAGGTCAATATGCACATCATTTTAAAGGGCTAATCAAGTAGAGTTAAATGCCGCAAACCGCACTTCAAAAGGTTCATTCATTACAAAATGGCGGCTGATCAAAAATCTAAAGGAAATACACAGTGTTCGCTTAAAGATTGTTTAAAAATTGTTTACAGACTATGTCTAAAGGATCTAAACTCCGGTATCGTATGTCAGCCCTAAAAGCCTATCTTTTAGGGTGCCGTAGAGGATATTACCTCCAAGGGGGGATGGCCCACAAGGAGTCGGTACAAAATCTTTAATGTAAGCATAGGTCGATATGACATCATTTTAAAGGTCTAATCAAGTAAAATTCAATGCCGCAAACCGCATATCAAAAGGATTATTGGTTACAAAATGGCGGGCGATTTAAGTTTTCAGCAAAAATACATAGGCTTAGGTTTGATACGCAATTTGATTTATTCAAACCTTTTTTCCACCTCCCCTCCCAACAAACCTAAGTTTATGAATTTTTGTTGAAAATTTTAACTATCCGCCATTTTGTAACAAATAAACCTTTTGAAGTGCGGTTTGCGGCATTGAACTCTACTTGATTAACTCTTTAAAATGATGTGCATATCAACCTATGCTTACATTAAAGATTTTGTACCGACTCCTTGTGGGCCATCCCCCCTTTAGACATAGTCTGTAAACAATTTTTAAGCGAACACTGTGTATTTCCTTTAGATTTTTGATCAGCCGCCATTTTGTAATGAATGAACCTTTTGAAGTGCGGTTTGCGGCATTGAACTCTACTTGATTAGCCCTTTAAAATGATGTGCATATCGACCTATGCTTACATTTAAGATTTTGTACCGACTCCTTGTGGGTCGTCCCCCACTGGGGGCCAAGAGTCAATAAACACTTCAGAAATTACTTTTTTTACATAGGAGGGAATGTTCAAAGTTTGATTACTCAAACCAGTTAGGTTCAAAAAATATTTAGCCGTTCAGGGACTTTTCAGCACCCCTGTATAAAAATTCAAACGAATAGTGTTTTTTGCTTCTGGGGGCCCCAAAACAAAAAGTTATAGTGGTCCCGAGCTTAGGTCTTACCATGAGACCTACGGTAATAGCTTCTTCCCTATAGGGAAAATTCGCTAAAAAAAATTGTAAGTTCATATTACCTATTTTACTAGTCAGTCTTATTGAATTGGAATGAAGTGTAATTTAAGGAGCTTAACTGTTTCCAGTGCCAATCAAAATACAGTAAAATAAGAAAGGTGTAATTGTAAAGCCTGGTTGTTTGTCTAAAATGACAGTATCTGCGTAATAACTTTAAGGTTCACTACAAAAAAAATTGCAAGTACATTCTTATCCTTAAAAGTCGAGGCCTCCAATTGAAAAAGAAATTTGTAGCTATGTTTGAAGCATATCATGTTACAGAAGGTATAAAGGGAATTGAATTCAACATAAAAAAAAACAAAAAAGCCAAATGTAACTAGACAAATAATAAAGTAAATTCAGTAAATTGTGTTATTAATTTAAAAAATAATCAATAATTTTTATGTTACGAGTGATGCTTGGGCCCAGTCTCCCCCAGCGATGCGGAGGATTCTGTCCCTCGTACTCCGATCCGGTGTGCTGCTATGATGATGATTTCGGCTATTACGAGTTTAAAAACATCTGTTTCATGCGGCTGGCGAACAGATGTCGTGGCACAGGTCAGTAGCATTCAGGTTACTTTTTTCCCTAATCACCAAACACCACTCCACAAGTTTAAGGATCTGGTTGGCAGGACAAGGAAAACTATTTGTTTTTAGATGGACGAGATGAAAGAAATTAATTTGACAAAAATGATATATATTTGCCAAGTTTATTCAAAACTAGATGAAAGTAGGAGATAGGATGGTTTTTGTTACCTGTAAAAGTAGTTGACATACCTGACTAGAGATTTTTATTGAATAATTTGATTCAATTTTAGTTTAACAATGGTTGCATTAGTAGGAAGTATTATGTTGAATCACGAATCCACCCAGTTTGGTTAACCATTTAACCATCAACCTCGTATCTACTTTTATGTTTTGGTCTTGTTTCATGGCACGGGCTTGTCGGTGTCAAACAATCAGTAAATTGTTACCCTCCCTCTCCTATTTCATAATTTCATTGATACTATTGTAATTTTGTAATATAATTAAATTGATTTTATTCAATAGTGTAATTCAGTCCATTGGCGTAGACATATGAGACTGTCTCATAGCACCGCGATGAGACTGCCTCGTGCTTTAAGTGGATGGCTGGGCCTAGTTGTTCACTGGTTTGCTGCTAGGGTCGACTGTAGGCTTTATGCACCAATTGTTCTGCTGGCTGAAGGTGGCACCATGGCTGAGATGACTAACACACTATACTTACGAGTATAGCGTTGAAGTCGTTCAAAGGTGCGTGAGTTAGATTCCTGACCATGTGCATTGCACAGTCTATCGTCGGTGAAGAAACAATACCGCCTATCTGACAAATTTTGGGAAATTGAGTTTTTGCTATCCTAGCAACCGCAGTGTTATTCTGCACGTAATGGCGGACGTAGTTCACTGAAAATCCGAGGGATAGCGTTGGTATAGGCAATGTTCTAATTTGACAAATTTGACTTTATTTGTGACAATACCGCCCATCTACCAGATAGGCGGTATTGCCAAAACAGTTTTTCTTCTCACCTGTAAAGTATTTATTAATCAGAGTTGGGTTTATGGTATGATAGCAACCTCAGTGTTATTGTACACGTAATGACGGCTGTAGTTCACCGAGATCCCTAAGGATAGCGTTGGTAGACACAATGTTTTAATTTGACTATATTTGACTTTATCTGTGACAACACCGCCCATGTACCAAATAGGCGGTAGATAGGCTGTATTGCCAAAACGGTTTTTCTTCTCTCCTGAAAAGTTTGGGTTTTGTCAGATAGGCTGTATTGTTTCTTCACTGACGCTATATAAGAGTTACACATTGAGAGCTTATTAGGCTTGCCAATGTGTGGTAAGTTGGTGGGAAGGCCCATCAAAAAAGAAATGGTGACTGGCTTGGGTGTAAGCTAACAGCATTTTTACGTTTAATATGGATTGTAGTGGACACCTGTTTAGCTTCTTTTTACCCATATAGAGAAGGAGGACACGTTTTTTTATTTTTGATTAATTAATTTTATTTTTAATTAAGCATATTGTCAATACATATGGACAATCAAAAAGGACATAACCAAAATATTAGACTAAATACAGACAAAATAAACATGTTAAAACAAAAACTTGAGAAATAAAAAAATTGGGACGTCACAGGGTTCAAATGTTATTACATGTTTCAGGTTTTTATCCTGTTGATCCTTCATATTGCGGCTGGTGATAGTAACGGAAGACTACTGAAAATAAACTTCATTATTATTTTACATAAGTTTTTTTTTTAATCCATCCATTGACTTTATATAGTCAATAATCTAACCTAACTCATGTTTAACCCTAGATTGGTAAGTCTCACAGACTACGCAAAACACATTTTTGAATTTCGCGCGCAAACCGTCCATTTGTTTTACTTCTCCGCTCTTGCCAACTCAGTTCGCCCCCACCCGGCGGTCCGCGAGGAGGGGTTACGCGCTACGGCTCATATTACAGTCTGTGCGTGGGCGAGTAGTCTGAGAGACGAAGCGTTACCGTTTACGTTATTTTTACGTTTGCACGGCGTAGTCTGACAGTCGAAGCGTTACCGTTACCGTTATTTTTTTGATTCTGTTGTGTGTAGTGTTAGTGTAATAAACCATTGCTTTTTATAATATTTTTTACAATAAGTTTTCGTGTTTATCGTTACAGTTTCAAATACTAATAAGTAGTTTTTTTTATTAAAAATGGATCCTAATGAAATGAAGAGGCAAAAAGACATTGAGCGATATCTCGAAGAGGATTTTTCAGATGCCGAAAGTGTTCTTTCTGAAGATGCTAATGATAAACCATATTTTTCGGGAATGGAAGATTCAGCTGATGACACCGATGCTGACCCGACCTATGAACCTGATAGTGATGAAGATTCTGATGATGCAGAAGACCTAAAACGTCCGAATATTCGTCTTGGAAGTAATGAATTAATCAACAAAACTATTGACCATGTTATTGAAAGTCATTGTTCCAGTTCCTTTACATCTAATATCGTTACCCAGAACGGTGCGACTACAAGTGCTACTCAGTTTTCACCTTCATCTGACATTGCCAACTAGGATAAAGGGACCGTGCCACCTGTTATAAATGATAATGGTGCGACTACAAGTGCTACTCATTTTTTACCTTCATCTGATACTGCCAACCAGGATAAAGGGACCGTGCCACCTGTTATAAATGAGGTATTGCTAAATCCAGTCGAAAATATGGAAGAGGTTGACGAAGACACAGTTTCAGCAACTATTGAACATGTGATAAATACGTATGCTAGGGAACTTCCAACTCCTCAAGCTGTGAATGATAGTCGCCCAATGTACCTTGCTGAATCAACTCATCCAAATCATGTTATCTGTGCCACTGAAGTAATGAAAGGGAAAAATGGTAAAACTTGGAGGAATAAACCACCTCAACACCATACCAGAACAGCAGCTAGAAACATTGTCCACATTCGTCAAGGGCCTCAAGGTGATGCCAAAAATAAGGTAACTCCTTTAGAATGTTTTTCTTTATTTTTTAATGAAGCGATGAAGAATGTTGTTATCAAACATACCAATGAATCCATCCTAAGACAGCAAAAAAACTACTCAGGAATAACTTCAACAGTTTCACAAACAGTCCATGAGGAATTTGATGCATTTCTCGGCATACTTATTTTGACAGCTGCCCAAAAGGACAATCACTTGAACACTGAAGAGCTGTTCAATAGTGAATTTTGTGGAGAAAGGTACAAGGCAGTAATGAGTGCCAAGCGATTTTATTTCTGTTGAATAGCCTTCGTTTTGATGCGGTGGAAACAAGAGGAGAAAGGACAAAAGAAGACCGGTTCGCGCCAATTAGGCAAATATGGGACCTTTTTATACAATCCTGTAAAGACAACT
Organism: Flexamia atlantica; assembly: GCA_035578135.1. Lineage (NCBI taxonomy): Eukaryota > Metazoa > Arthropoda > Insecta > Hemiptera > Cicadellidae > Flexamia > Flexamia atlantica. Next base: position 6,057,618 of record JAQJVK010000012.1, on the reverse strand, counting down.
ACAAGCTGGGTTCTTATACTACGATCGACTAACAGCTTCTCGCGTTCAGAGGGCGATGTAAATTCAGAATGTACATGCCAAATAAGCCCTCAAAATATGGCTTAAAAATAGTCATGCTTTGTGATACAGGAACCAAGTATATGTACAATGCTCTCCCTTACCTAGGGAAGGGTACAACTCCAAGAGATGTTCCTCAAGCAATGTTTTTTGTCAAGGAACTGACTGCACCGATATATGGATCAAATCGCAATGTAACTCTCGATAATTGGTTTACATCAGTACCTTTGGCCGAAGAAATGTTAGCAAGTCCAATGAATTTGACTTTAGTTGGAACACTGCGCCGTGACAAGCCAGAGATTCCTCCGGAGATGAAGGATCCAGGAACCAGACCGATAGGTTCGTCAATGTTTTGTTTCGACGGTCACAAGACAATGGTTTCGTACAAAACTAAAAGCAAGAGGGTTGTCCTTTTACTCTCCACAACACACAGTGACCCAACAATCAATGATCAGAGCAACAAACCCGATATTATTGAATGTTATAACACTACAAAGGGAGCTGTAGATTCACTCGATCAGATGTGTGGTCAGATGTCGGCCAGCAGAAAGACAAGGCGATGGCCACTCTGCGTGTTTTACGGAATGATAAATATTATGTTGGTCAACTCCTACATTATCTACGTCCACAACAAGCTCTCTAAAGGAGAAAAACCACTGTCAAGAAGGCAATTTGCAAAAGCAATACACTGTGAACTGGTCAAACCGTGGTTGGAACACCGTTTACAGTTAACAAACTTGAACAGGCCCCTCAGACAAACAATTGCCAGTATTCTTAAGGTTGAAGTTCCTGTGACTCCAAACACCCCAAATCAAAATAGAGGACGCAAGATTTGCGGATTTTGTCCTTCAAAAAAGCGACGGATGACAGCATACTTCTGTGACCGATGTTCCCGGGCGATGTGTGGAGAACACCAGGGAAAAGTTTGCCGAGAATGTACTGAATGACTCTAATACGTTAAAAATTGTAAGTTCAACACCTTCTTTAAGTATTGTGAGCAATAAAATAATTCTTTGTAAAAAAACTTTTGTGTAATACCATTTTTTTTAGAAAGTAGTCTCCCAGACGAAGCGTTACCATTTACGTTTTTTTTGGGGCGTTACCAATCTAGGGTTAAGAGAAAATAATATTTTTCACACTTAAGACGATTTTTAGAAAGTCTCCTCCATTTCATCTCTAGCTGGAGATATCACTTGACAGAAAATTTATTGTGTACTATATTTTTCTTGGGAAGGAATGCTCTCCTGGTTTTTGAGTCCAAAAATATAATGAGATAAGTCTTCCCAATAAAAACTCTTATATTAAAAGATCAGCTCAAACTTCAAGATTTTTAAAAAAAGTATCAAGCTGAATACTGAAAAGCTCAGTTAAGATCAGTGGTTGGAATCCTCGCACACCCCACTTAATTAATATTACAATAAAAATTTTTATTGAGTAATACTTTACTAATGCCTCCTAATCCTTAAAGAACAAAGTAGCTTTTTTGAGACTAAATCCTTAACCTGGAAAATACGGGAAACCAGAGGGAAATTTTTAAATCACACCTGTAACTGTACAAAATTAACTTTAATGCTGTACAACCAGTATTTACAGATAAATGACACAGTATGGTGGTAGTTGACTATTTGTTGGGCAATATACCGAGGGCTTTCAGACAGACTTCTGCCGCCTCGGCTCGAGCCTGCTTCTTCTTGGGGCTGCCGACCGCGGGCTTGTACTCCACCCCGTTCACCCGCACCTGTCAAAAGAGAAAAAAGACTTACTACTGGAACAAAATATATTTTTAGTCATCTTGTTTCACTCAAGGAATAGTACATTTACAACAAGAATGAAAAGTGGGTCATTGCATATTCAAGAGACCATGTGGTCAATAATCTGCAAATCACTTTCACTCGTGTTTTTAACAAAATTTGTTTTTATTTATGTAAAAAAATTTAAAAAAAAATAGTAAAAATAATTTTGCGGAGTAAACTTTGTTTCTGCCTAGAAGACAATGTAATGATGAATTTTCATAGGTGATAAACGCGTAATAAAATCAGGTTATTTTGCAGTAGTGTAGTAAATAATTTAATATAATTTTTTGGCAGAAATCATGCAACATTCTTCTTAAAAGTATCACCAATATTTGGAAAACATTCATGAAGGGGGCACAAAATATCGTATGAATTCAAAGTTAACAATTTTTAGCTGCCTTGAGGAATCAAAAAACAGTCAGAGAGGTAAACAAGAAAAATTTCTATTTATTACAATTTTTCCCTATTATGCATAACTCTACTAGTAAATTGTCCTTTGTTGTATTAACTTGCATCTCATTCATGGAATTTTAAGGTATAACTAGCACTGTAACTTAACAATCGATTAAATAACTCAAGGAGAATTTGACTGTTTAGAATCCTACAACCCGTCAGAATTCTATATAATGCGGGAAAAATCTCGATCCATAACACCAGGAAATATACCAAGACTTCATATCTCACCCCAAATTAATAACCTCATTGTGCAGAGGTTAGTAGAGCTAGAAATATAATTGAGATAAGCCTGTGAATAAGAAGAGCTAATATTTACCTTGAAGAGGAAGTTTTTCTTATGGTCAGGGCCAGCTTCATCAACCAATTCAAAGTAAGGAGGTCCGAACTTGCGCCTTGAGCAGTACTCGTTGAGAAGTGACACCGGGTGTTTTCCTACATCACAGAACAACATTAATTTTAACAGTTTGTAAAAGTTTTACTGACAAAAATGTATTATTCAACATATGCTGTACCATCTTACAACACAAACAATTGAACTAAGATGTTATTGCATTAAGCTTTGCATTAATTGCATTAAGCTCGTCGTTATCAGTCAGCCGACCAGGACGGACCGCTTATCTGTTGCGCTAGCGGTTATCTGAGCCCGGCCGAATCCTGCTCAGTCACGGACAATTCGGTATAATTTTCAAGTTTTTGTGTCTTAATTTTGTGATTTTCTTTTTCTAAGATCATGTCTCAGTGCGTGAGATGCAAGCTGGAATTCGCGAGTGGCGAAATATCCGCGAAATGCAGTGACTGTTCGTCAGTTTTTCATCCGGCGTGCACACGGTTGGGATCCGCCCAGAACTTGACGAAGAATAAAATGAGGTCTTGGAGGTGCGATCAGTGTGACGTGAGTACTGCGAAGTCTAGTGAAAGCAGTGACAGTTTAAATCTCACAAATAAGCCACTTTTCGATGCGCTAAATTCGTTGAAATTAGACATTAATTCGAACACTGACGCTAAAATTGCGGATGTCATGGAGTCAATCAAACTCCTCCAGGAGGATTTTCAAAACTTTGAAGGGAGACTATCAACCTTAGAATCACGAGTCGACGTGTTGGATCAGTGGTGCGGCACGTGGGAGCAAGGCAGCATGCACACGCACGAACAGGTCCGCGAGTTGCGTCAGCAGCAGCGTGATTCCGAGCAGCACTCCCGTTGCGCTAATATCGAAATCACAGGAATTCCTATGACTACGGAAGAAAATATTTATTTAGTCTTACATAAAATTTCGGAGGTGATCAAAGTGCCATACAAGAGAGAGGACGTTTCGTTGGCGCATCGGCTCCGTTTATATTCCAAGAAGCACGCACACCCGCCTGTAATCGTGCAATTCGTATCCCGCAGCGTTAAGGAGATGTGGCTCAAGGCTGCTAGGACCAATAGGGGATTCAGTTCCTCTGAGATAGCCAGTTCTCTTCCATCATCCACCATCTACATCAATGAACAGTTGACGCCCCACAACAAGGCGCTGCTGGGCCGCGCCCGGAGGCTACAACGAGACGGGAAGCTGCACTACGCTGGATTCCACAATGGGAAGGTGTTGGCGAAGCCGACGGACAAAGACGCTGCCATTCGTGTGTTCGAGCTCGAAGATTTGGACAAATACGAGTAAAAGCTTTATGTAGGTAATTTATAAATCTTTTCTACATTTAATTTCCGGAAATATATTCTCAGCTTTAAATAAATTAACTCTTTTAAATCATTCCTAGATATGTTAAAATCAAATAAATGAGATTTGTGCATAATACTGTGCTTAGGATAATTAATTGTTGAGGCTACAATCAATGTTAAAGCGGAAGTCAAGTGATTCAAAAAAATTATATTGGTATGAAAACTCTTTGTTTTCATTATCAAGTTATTAATTTGCAATTGGTACCTTTAAGCTTTGTATTAGTTATTAAGTTTATATTAGTTTATCCAACGGAGGAAAGCTTAAAAATCAAATGTATCCCAAAGAAACTCTTTCATTTTATTTTCCTCACTTTGTAATATAAATAAATTAGCTTGAATTATACCAAGATCAGTAGCATCTAGATTATTTTCAAGTAGGCCTATCACCATCACTATGCCTAAGTGAATTTTTAAGTTCGAAATGTGATTTTTATTTGACATAATAAAATTATTTAGGCTAGGATTTAAAAAAAAGTAAAAGTAAAATGATTGAATTAGCTGTGAAAAGTTGTTGTCATGAAACAGTTTGTTCTCGTTATGTTATTTTAAGTTAAGAATTCATGTATTGGTATTGGAATATAATTTCATTTCTCTGATACCTCACTGCAATAAGTATATCTTATTTTATTTTATCAGATTAATAGAATAATCAATTCCAGACACAAAGGTAATTCCTTTATTTTTTATTGAATCATCGTATATAATCTACGTTGAATTTTCTTCAGTAAGATTGATTAAAATTTTACAAAAAAACTTTTTAAAACAATTTTTTCCTTGTATAACAATTTTTTCCTTGAATTTTACAGCTTAATAAATAATTATAATTCTCATGCACGGTATGGACGTGAGAAATTGTTCATAATTAAAATAATTTACAGTTTAATATTGATTCCACAAATTGCTATTATTTTCAGTTTGTAAAACTCATTGATTGTAATTCCTCAGTTTCGAAATAGTACAGGCAAAGTTTTAATTCAGCAGTATTGTTTGTGTCCCTGACTGGGCAGGGGGCTGGGTGCGAAGGTCATGCTGTGTTCGCAAGATAATGACATTCTTAACTTCGATGCGTGTGTCACATTAGACACAAGCATTGATCATTTAAATTTTTATTCTAGGAAATTGAGTGGTGTTACGTTAAAAATATTTCACATAAATATCCGGAGTTTACAGAAGAACTTTGATGAATTATTAGTTTTCATTAATTCTTTTTAAGCTCAACTTGATTTTATTGTACTATCGGAGTGTTGGTTGAGGGGCGGGGCCGGGGGGGGAGGGTATAGAGGGCTTTGACCTTATAGCTACAGACCAACAGCTCAATCAAAACGACGGAGTAGTAGTTTTTGTGAACAAGCGACTGACTTATACATTCAGACAGATGACGATTGAAGACGTTTTTGGTTTAAGTTTAGAGTTTACTTTTTGTACTGATCATTATAATTTTTTAGCTTTATACAGGACCCATGACAGCAACATAAATACCTTTCTTACCGGACTTGAAGACTATTACAGCAACGTTTCAATTAATAAAAAATGCATTTTAATAGGAGATGTAAATATTGATTTACTCAAAACTGATTCATTCACTGACCGATATTTAAACTGCTTACTAGGCAGTGGCCTTCTGCAATGCATAGACAAACCCACTCGTGTTACTGTTAACTCTGTGTCTTGTCTGGATCATATATTTGTTCGCTATCCAGTCGTAAAAAATGTAAGCTCAGCAGTTTTTCAGACAAGCATAACTGACCACCTTGCCACTGCTCTGACTGTTACTGCCGCATCGCCTATAACGACTGACACTGGGTCACGTGGCACTGAACCACGAACTTACATTGACCGCACTGTACTTTCCGACAATCTTACTCGAGCAGACTGGGGCACCGTTCTAAATTGTTTTGAGATTAATGAATCTGCAGATAACTTTAACGTTCTTATTAAAACCTCGACCCATAATGCTAAAAAATATTCAAAAAATTGTACTAGATTCAAGAAAATAAAGCCGTGGATAACACTGGATTTGATTCGGAGTATTCGGGACAGAGATAAGCTGAGTAAACAAGTAAAAAAACAACCATTCAATGAGAATTCAAGACTTAGATATTTAGATGCTAGGCAAAACCTCAGTAGGTCCTTAAAAAATGCAAAACGTACTTATTACAGAACAAAAATTACGAGAGTGGTAAGAATCCTAAGGTTTTTTGGCGAGTTGTAAATGAATTGGCCGGTAGGGTAAAAGAACATGAGGCATTTCCGATAAGAAGATATTTACCTGATATCTCCAACATAAATAACAAAACAGTAAAACAAGTTGCTAATAACTTTAATGATTTTTTTGCTCAAGTTGGACAAAATTTAGCTGGTAATATTGACTCGGGTGGGGCCCCAGTACTGAACGACGTTAATTACAGACTTCCTACGGAATTCACGTTTCACACTGTCACTGAACATGACGTCATACGACACGTGACCTCACTTAGGGGAGGGTCTGCCCCCGGTATTGATGAAATTTCTGCCGAATTTCTCAAACAGCATCTAAATATATTTTTATATCCACTCCTTCACTTGATTAATCTTAGTTTGACTTCCGGTGTATTCCTCAATATTTTTAAATTAGCTAAAGTATTTCCCTTGTATAAATCAAATGACTTTTCAGATGTGAACAACTTCCGCCCCATATCTATGCTGAGTGTCTTTTCTAAGGTTTTGGAACGAATAGTAAAAGATCAATTAGTTTCTTATGTACAACTAAATGGCATTTTAAGTAGCAATCAATATGGGTTTGTTCAAGATAAAAATATATCTGATGCTCTGTTTGACATCAGCAAAGATATCGATTATAATATTTCGTGCAATAAGCGTTGTATGTTGATTTTTTTGGACCTTAAAAAAGCATTCGATTCAGTTGATAGATGTAAATTATTGGCTAAACTTGAAAATATTGGAATTCATGGTGTAGCTCTTTCATGGTTCCGCAGTTATTTAACTGACAGAAGGCAGTGTGTAGTTATTAATGGCATCTCAAGTGATATTAGGCCTATAGATTACGGAGTTATTCAGGGAAGCACTCTTGGTCCGATTCTTTTCCTTATTTACATAAATAACATTTCTAAACTAGCTCTAAATGGAAAACTTTTCTTGTTTGCAGACGACACTCTCCTATTGCAAAATGGTGCTAATTGGGAGAACGTACGTTGTAATGCTGTCAAAGATCTTATGGTCCTAAAAAAATGGTTTGATCAGAATGTTCTTTCCTTGAATGTCTCTAAAACTAAATTTATGCCTATATCACTGAGATCTAATTCTGATTATTTTTTGCAAGACCTTATCATTCATTCTTGTGGAGATTACCAAAATAGAAACTGCTTTTGTGAATCTATCCAAAAGGTAACTTCTTATAAATATTTAGGTGTTGTTTTTGATAATAGAATGAAATGGATAGATCATGTTCAATTTTTAATCTCTAAATTGAGAAAATTTATTTATGCCTTCAGACAACTGCGGGAAGTATTAACATTCAATGAAATCAAATTGGCATACTACGCTTATGTGCAATCCTTACTTTCATTTGGCATAATCGTATGGGGTGGATTGTTTCCAACAATTTTAGAACCCCTTTTTGTCATTCAAAAATTAATAGTAAAAATTTGTTTTAAGAAACCTCTTCGTTACTGTTGTGTACGAGAACACCCCTACTTGGCGGGTCTCGCACAGGCCAAGGAGCCGAGGGATTAGAAGAACCCCTCGGTTACTCCGACGACCTTTTACCTTGGGAACGTGGTTCGAGGGTTGCTGAAATAACTAGACAGTGACATGAGGTTGACAAACAGTTTATTAAGAACCAATTTATAGTTACAATAGTCAACAGGCCTGAGCTTATGTCTCAGGTATAATTAATTATTACATTACATGAATTCTTTGTTAAACTTTAGATTTACTTTACAGAGTTACTGATTAAAAACTCAATACATTTTATAGGGAGGGTGGAGACAAGACTAGGATAGGATCTGGCTAGACTTACAGAAGGCGGTGAACATCGTGCGTCACGAGCTGCGGACAGGGGCGACGCGCACGGCTGAAGATAACAAAGACAATATTGCGCGTCTCCGATTTTCCCTCGGTATATATACGACCACCAATGTCCTGTGTGGTTTCCTCAGCCAATCAGAGGCCAGCCCTCTCGTCAGGACCATACATGGTCATATCCGCAAATTTCCGGCGAACTCGGGCCTCCGCCCAGCTCGGGGCCGCGATTCCCGTTACTCAATTTTAGAAAGCGATTTGCGAATTTTTAGCAAGTCTAACCCAAAACTTCCAAACACTCCAGTTCGGGGCATTTACAACACTCGCCCCTCACTGCAGAAGGAACACCTTTTCAAGGTGCTCCTTCGTCCTCCACCTTTCCTCCCTTGTCTCCATACAAAAAAAAAATATTTTATATATCTTTTTACTATATTTATTACAATACAATAAAGTTCTAATAACTTAAATTCTTAAATTTTAAATAATTTTATATCAAGACTACAAGTCTTCGTTTTTTTAAAGAACCTTAATCCATTAGAAAAAGTGATCCTTATCCTCTAACATTAATTCGTATTCCCAGAAGGCCCCTACCAAAGGAGGCTTATTAGAATTTTTGAAGATAATTCAAAGATGTAATCTAAGATAAATTTTCCAAAATAATTTCTCAGGAAATTAAGCTTTAATTAATTTGTCTAGACGCATTGTCTCAAAACTAAAGAAATACCCTCGACACGTCAGCCCCCAAAATAACTGGATTTCGTTTAATCAACCCCATTTTCTCCCATTACTACAAGCAACAAGCAACTATATTTTCTAGTAGCGCAAAGGTCAACGGACAACCTGCCTACGCTAGCATGCGAATAATTCCTTAAACCTCTAAGAGACAATACGAGGAATAAATGGTAAAAATCTTGCCCAAATTAATCATAAAAATAAGCAATGAGAAACCATAACACTTCAACATGAAATCGTCTTCTTACCCCCCTTACATGCCTACTTATTTTATAATCATAAGCATAGATACGGGCAAAGTTATACAACACACTTATACCCCTCTACCAGAGATAAAATCCATAGTAATATCAAAATAATAAAATTTCCCGAGATAATAAAATCAATCCATAAAATTAACAAAAATCAATCTATGCTTAACGAATCAACATTCCTTTACTACAATGGTGTCAATCCTTTAACACTATCTTAACCCTAACCTCATAAAATGAACTAAACACTGATTATTGCCTTCCTTTTTTTTTTTTTGAAAATTTCAATAGTTTTTATGCCGCCCAAATTTGTTTGTCAAGTTCATTTCTACAAATTTGAAAAATATGCATACCATGCAAGGTTCTTCCTACTTCTTCCTGCTATCTTATCACTTGTATTCTTTTTTTTCCAAAAATCCTATGTTTTTATCATTTTTTTTGTAAAGCTATTAAATAACATTTCTTTCCTTAGAGCGACGATACTCGACCTTAAGATTCGACACAGTATCAACATCAATTAATAGAACAAGACCTATCTCAAAATAATAATAGTATCCCGTAAAATCAGCAACCAATCCAAACTATCCCATTGTTATTTAATTATTCATTTACAATCATGTTTCCCATTTGTAAACTTTTTAACATTTTTATAAATTTAAAATTTTTTTAAAGCAAACAGCTATTTTAATTGCACGCTCAAATTAATTGTCATTAAATATCATTTAGGTTATCCCTTTCTCGACCATAATCATATCCCTTCTGCAAATATTTAAATAGTGACTGACTAATAGTAACTGACACAACACATATGCTACACTATTTCTGTTACACCGCAAAACTTTGTGATATGTTGTTTACCTTTTTACTTGTATAGGCTATTATACCTGGTTACTTCAAGCTATGTTAGTCTAAACTACAAATAAACATACCTTGATATAAACTCAAAAACATATTTAAACGATAATAGAACTTTACATTTTCCTCACCGATTTCCCTTTTTTTTCTTTTTTTTTGAATTGAAACACCTCAAAATGCGCCCTAACCTCACTCTTGAATTGACACGTCTCACTTTTGACACTTCCTTGCTTACCACAACACTATTAACGATCGACTGAATCCAACAATTAATTCCTGCCTATTACTTAAATTTTTTTGAAATAACAATGTACAGAAATGAATTAATATTAACTGTTACTAAGTTAATAGAACTGAGATTTGACCCTATACCTAATAATTTTGCAGTGACTGCTTCAGGACCTAGCACTTGTGACGATAAACAATACACTATACAATTTTTATATTGCGTCAAATTTAGAATTTTTTTTAATTTACACTTTTAGATCAAAAATTTTAACTATTACCCCCAATTCCCACAATTTAATATAACTTATTGTTATTAGCCAATTTTCCACGACGAGAGGAGTGGGTACAAGAAGTATTAGCCAGGATACTAAGTATTAGCCGTGGGGAGGGCGCGGTGGCACGACCCGTCTTTCCCCGGTTTCCGGGTCTCTGGCCCACCTAGGTGGCCAGTTCCCCCCGTCCAACTGGGACGGTCCCGTCGCTGTCGTCGTCGGAGTTGCCCGTCGAAGGAGGCGTTTCGGTGGTGTTACAATAACCCTAAAAGGGACCAACTCCCGGTCTCCCACCAACCCTCAGTCGGACACGGATCTTTGCCGATCCCACCATTGATACGATCTCAGGTCAGGCTCTGGCAAATATTCCTCCGTCCGCCTCCTCAACTCCTCCAGGGCCGCCGCATACCCAGGGACAGTCGACCCCCAAGCCGGGGTCGCTCCTCGTAGTGGACGTAAAAAGTTAGTGGCATCGTTCCTCTCCGGGTCCACCGATCCCCCCACCGCCGAACCCCTGACGTACATTGGGGATTAGTCACCCTCGGATTGTAAAAAGGTTCCGAAACTTCCCACCCCTCTACTATTCCGGCCGCCATTAAGTCGCTTCGTTCTTAGTCAACTTGGTCTATAAGTATCATCAACGAACAAAGAACCACTTGAACACTTTTTGAATGCAATGAATGAAAACCGATCTCTCTGTGCGACCCGATAGCAGATAACCGGGAGAGAACCACGGCCAGACTGACCATTTCCCTCCAGCTCTAAGAACCAAACCACCAATCGCAATTCGTTATTATTCGGTTCCTACAGCTGAATCTCCATTTTTCTAATAAATCACAACTATGCTGGTTCCCTCGCAGCCTACCGCCTCTCAGAATGATTTAATGGCGACCCTTGGCCTCCCGGCGGGTCTAGGACTCACCTTCTTAGCCTTTATCAATTTAACTGGTTTTTATATAAATGCTAATTAACAGGTGTTGCTTAAAGCTTAATGTTAAAACCCTACTTCGAGGTGCTTCAAAATATTTCTTTTAATTTTGCTATTTCATAACTAACCTAACTAATCCTAACATTATACACAAAATTTTGAATTTATCATCATTTTAAATTACTTTTTTTTAATTTACCAATCTTAAAATTTTTTCCCCTCATTTTTCCCCACACTAACACTCACAGTCACAATTCGGTGGCTTCCATGACGACACGTGCTGCAGCGCTCCCACACAGTGGTTCCAATTCCACGGCCAGATGACTCGCTTGCTCCGGAGACCTTCAGATTGCCCTGCGATGATACATAGTCGGAGTAGGCGTCTCTACGGCGCGGTCAGTTGCACCCCTGAAGAATTTCACTGCTGCTACGGGCTCCTCCCGACTCCTCCTCACTGGCTTGACACACTCCCACGTATAGCGTACGCAGTTGCACACAGTTTGTGAGCACTTCACTCCCAACTCAATTACTACGATAGCTACCAGCACAGTTCCAAATCCAATGATGGATAACTTCCGGTTCGCCAATTTTTAAAACTGTCTGTCTTATCCTTAATTTCTTTCAAAATTTGCGACAAATAGGAATACTGACGCCCCGGCACAGATAATCGTTAGGTAATATCGTCCAATAGTCCCTGTCCTTCAGCAAAGTCCAAAAACTCGTGCACTACTTTTTTTCTTGATGATTTAAATTTATTGAAATGTTAGGAACAATCATCCCACTGTTAATGTCCGGGAATGTAGAACGTCCTGTAGAAAACGGAAGTAATATAAATTTTGAATTTAGCACATAGTCTGAAGTGTTGGGCAGAATACCGGCTCCATAAATTTCTATGGTATGCTGCTGTGGACCTATTGAGCAACGATAAACGTTAAAACAAGCTCGTCTGGAGTGTAGTAGACCCAGTAGTCTCTCTCTGGAATACGGTGCAACCTCGGTTCCACAGGTCCATGGTGTACTTTCCTCTCGCAGGCTGCTGGCGTCTCGGTCTCCAGATCCAGGAACAGAACAGCTTCGCAGGATTCTTCTACTCGTCGTTGAAATGGGAAAACGGGCTGGCAAACTACGAAGGCCCCCTCGGTGCAGAATTCCCGGTCGTCCTCGCTCAGCAGGCCGTATCTTTGCCGGTCCATGGCGATTTCCAGGAAATCGTTTAAGTTAGCCAGTTGGATGGGTCGGTTCAAGGTAGGTTCAGGAATAGGCAAGGTTATATAATTTTGTATAAAGTTCCACAAGCCGATCTTTTGATTTTAATAGTACCCTGAAAATTACTCTAATCCCCTGGTCCGTTTTTACCCCAACGGCTGTAATTAGGCGATAATGAAAGTGCACAAGTTCTAATTCCCCTTATACTAGCAAAGACAGGTCGTCTGGCGAGCGTTTGGCAAACGTGTCAGCTAAACCAGGTTTGACTTTCATCCTAAAACCTCTTAAAACCCCATTTCTCATTATTTTTATTTCTTTCCCACTAACGGGTACACCTGATGGTGAATTCGTCGGCAATAGTAATCAGTGTCTGATGAACTCGCGAATATGTAGGACGTTTTGAATTAAGATAAGTTATCCGCCTACAGTTCTCCAATCACGGCTTCACTGCAAGATTTTCCAAAAGACACCCCAATAGGCAATACAGTACAATAAGATTTTCCATTCTCTAATGCATTTTCCAGTTTGCCTTGAGACATATTATATACTATGCAACAGCGAAACCTCCCCCTGATTAATTTCACGTTTGTTTGTTTATTATGATAACCGAGTTAGTTGATTAAGAAACAAATCCTGTACCACTTAATTTAGAAATAACTCTGTTAGTAATTTTAGTTCCTGCAATCACGCAAAACGTATTATATTACAATTAATCCACCACGGTTTTATTTTGTAGACCTATCATATTATTTGTACTCCTTATTTCCATTCCTACTAGCTTTTACAGATATCTCCCCTATTTTAATACATTAATGCCAAACAATATTTACCTCAAAACAGTTCAAGCGCAATTTTGGCAAGGTACATTCGGCAGTGCACAAAATTGCGCTAGGTGCACAATATGGGTGGTTGCATTAAATCTGCTAGTCCCCTGGGTCAAAAGGCAACGTGTGTCTAGTGAGGATTAAAGTTGGGACATAGTATTTGTTCCAAGGTTAATGTCTTATAAAGAGTCGTTAAAAAAAAACTCAAATTTAAGTTTTCATTTAATTTCATTAAATCAATACAAAATTGATTTAAATTGAGCCAATATAAAGAGGCATAAAGTAAACAGCTCAACAGTATCGTTGTTTTAAATTATAAATTATAAATGCCCAGTAAAAAACTTACGTATGTATATCCTTTTTACAGTTTTAGTATTTCAGCTAGTTGCGCGAAATAATTTAAATTTAAGTAAAATTCTAGCTTTGACCAGATGTGTTAACTATATTAACAGTAGCTTGGGTCACGTTATAAGTGTCACATTTTATAAACTCTGTAACTTATTAAGCATAGGAAACAGTTCAATATAAACTAACAATATAAACGTCAATGTCAAAGACGAATACTACTGTTCTCTCTCTCACTCTTCTGTCGCCTGCATTCTATACGACAGACATCAAGTCTGCTCTGTTTTTTCCCAATTATTTTGGCCCAGTTATTTCCTATTTCGTACAAGATATGTAGTTATTATTGGTTTATTTCACCCATTTAATTTACTAATAAGAATTAATTATTGTACTACCAATAGGTTATTTTAATTTGGTTTAATTAACTTTTTAACTGAATAGACTCCCATAAATTTACCAAATATTTTTGATATCGCCTTTTACTATTGCCTTTACAACTCCCAAAAAGCAAAAAGTTTATCTCCAATAGTACTTTTACGTGTTATTGGTCGTCTCACGTTCCGACACAATTACCCTGACATACTTCAACTGTCGCCTTTCAGTCACTTGTTCCTGGTTTTAATTTTCTAAACCTCCTCCTAACCAAATTTTTATAAGTCACAATACTTTCTTTATCTCATTTTTATTTCAATATACATCAATACTAATCCATAAAAAGTTCCAATTAATAATCTCTTTAATTAATCTCTGATTTTACGTAAACAATTATTTTTTCTAATAAAATCTACATACTACTTAATTACGTATCAAACAATTTCTGGCTTGGATAATCCCTGCAGCTAAATGAAGTTAAACTTTATTTACGTTATTTACAAAAAGACTAGTACATTATCATTAAAATTATATTTATCGAACCCACAAGTCGCGATCCTCTCTCAACTGGGGGACAAGTTTGCGTTCTTCACGTCATCGACGGAACTGTGGCACTCCTCCCAACTACTTCCGACCACAGACTCGCTTCTAGTTTGCGCTCCTTGCCGATGCGTCATCGGACGTACGCGCGCGGCGCACCGGGATAGCTCTCAACCCTCAGGATCACGTCACCCGGCCACATCCGGAGCAATCCGCCTCTTAAACGGAAGCTCTATTTCTTAATTCGGACCGATCTTCCCACTTTGCTCGACCACGGTTTCCTGACCGGATGGGACATTGCATCCGTTGACAGCTAATGTTTGCATTTCTACATCTTTATTGCTTTACATTATTACAAATCTACTGTATAAAATGATTACCCTCGTATATATTACCTCAACCTCAAGCGAATGAAATTTAAACTTTCCTATTTAAACTTTTTGACCATACAAGATCCGATAGTTTGCCTCTTAGAATGGGGTTCTCGACCAATGCATATTCTACTACCTTTAGATTTTTTTATGTCTAGATGGAAAATTGGAACAGAAGGTCCCGCTTTATAACCTGCGAACTTTGACTTTGTCCAATTCGCCATTTACTTTTCTCAAGACTCTGCAATTTAAAATACATATCCAGGGTACTTCATCCGGCATTACAATAAATAAAACATGTAAGAGAGTATAATTATGTATTGGTAACAATTTTTGTTAACAAGTTATTGATACAAATAAATTTAGAACTTGGAGCATAAATTCTCATTCTCCATTCCTTCCATTCTTTTCCAATTCCAGCCATACCCTGACATAAAGATTTTAAATTTGTAAACTACTGAGAATATCTAAATTCTGACTAACCTAGTTTAGTTTTTCTTCATTGTAATTTTGCTCCTTCTCCTTTTCAATAATTGAACTTTGCTAATCACAAAATTGCCACTAATCGTAGTAAAGTTTTAGTTTATATTTTATCACCTGAATTATTTTTAGTGGTCTACATTTAATGTTATCTCAATATATTTAATTCCAAAATATTTGTTATTTTAAAGTTAGATCTCAGTACGACCCTCTAATGCAACACCATCAATAATTGTATTCGAATTTGTTTTTAATAATAACATCCAAATTAGTTTGTATTACAATATTCATAGAAAAACAACTTTAACTGTCCATTTTATCATAATATCCTTTAAGCATCTGGTTAATTATATGTTTTTCTCTTTAGCGTTATTAATTCGAACCCCAATTTCTTGCTTAAGCGATTATTATTTTCTTACAGAAGCTGTTTTTTTTTGTATTTTATATACTTTAATAATTATTGAATCCAACACACTGTTTCCCTAGTGTTCCCTGTTACAGCAAAGTATTAAATCAAACACACCTCTGAATATTAAATTTAATGAAAATCTATCAAAAGCAATCTTAGTGATTTGAATTCAAGCAAATTCATTAGAAAAATATAGCATAACGTATAAAGCAAATTCAATGAGATATTAATCTACGTTTCCCAATCAAAGCTAAAATACACGCAGCAGAATCAAATCAATACATACGCTACTTATATTAAATTCAATAAACTCATATTTCAACCAATGGAAATTATTCCTTGTGAAACGACGCCATTAAACACAAAAGAAATGTTTTACAATGAATCAGTTATGACATCCCTATCCTACAAGTATTCCAGCAATATTTTTTTTAATTATTATTTTTTCCTTTTTACTTTACACGTCCTTTTTAGCATTATTATACAGCACCATGCATACGGAAATCTAGGATACTTCACCAGTTCTATTTATTATTCACTCAGATTCTCATTATACTCCTTTTTTCTAATTAAGCTCAATAAATTTAAATTCAACAAATCATTCTATCGGCTTATCGTTTTAATAATTAATTTTTTTTAAGTTTAATTCCCCTTTCATGCCTTTTTCTTTACGTAATAAAACTCGCAAATCATTTTTCCTTCTTTGGTGACAAACTCATCCCGTCTCTTAAAATTTATAAAATAAAATCCCCAGAGTAATCCTCAAATTTCCCATCTCTACTCTTATTTGCTCTGTTCAATTTAATTTACTTAAACACCTACTCACCGTTTCAAATATTGCTGGCCTTTATTTGACTTTTTCCTATTACTAATAAGCCCTTTTTACTATTTCTTAATTGAATATTACTTGAAACAATATCTTTTCTTGTCCATATCTGTGCAGTTTAACCTTCCATCCATAAGATCGACTCAAAATCAAATTAACCTCACATATTCCCAACAATAAAATATTTTCCCATATTCTTCAACGAACCTCACATTTTCATCAAACCATCCAAAGTTTCATTAACCACAAATAACCTCTTCTCAACCTTTAAACCACAAAACTTCAAACTACACGACTTGCATACTTTAATCCTCGATTACAACGCATCACCATAAATCACCTCAATGAAATTCCTCTACCGAAACCATTACAGATCTCTCCTCCACCAAGCCACAGTTTAATCCCAAAGTAAACTCACTGCTACGAGCCTGTCTAAAGGTGTGACAACCACGACCTTAGGACGAACTATGACTAAGTGTACGTGTACTCCCAGAGCACATTTAAAAAATCTGCTTATAAAACACCATCTCATAAAACCACTATTTCGTCACCTTCCCATGACATTATAAACCAAAACTGTATGTAATCTCCATATGACACCACAAACCAAAACTCTTAAGTCATCTCCCTATGACTCCATAAACCAAAACTCTACGTATTCTCCATAAGACACCATAAACCAAAACTCTCCATATGACACCACAAACTAAAACTCTTAAGTCATCTCCCTATGACTCCATAAACCAAAACTCTACGTATTCTCCATAAGACACCATAAACCAAAACTCTAAGTCATCTCCATATGACACCATAAACCAAAACTCTACGCATTCTCCATAAGACACCATAAACCAAAACTCTAAGCCATCTCCCTATGACACCATAAACCAAAACTCTATGTCAACTCAACTCCCTATGACACCATACAAATCTGTTCCATTGCACATTTCACTACAGCTGTAAATGACCCGGGTGGTGGTGCTGCCGCTCAACCATCATAACATGTTTACAAAAACAAATCCGCATTAATGTCGCTCTCAAACTCATATGGAATTTATTTTATGCTGCTGAGATGGGAGCTCAGGTTCAGGCATCAAATACATCTTAATTGCACATACTGTCTCTCTAGATATGAGACCATGAGGAGGGTTGGCCATTTCCTCCTTTGTCTCAAAACAAACAATCTCTCCTCAGTGTGATCAGTACTGAGGAACCTGTAACCCGAGTCCCACTTTTACAACAACACCACCGATTTCGTAATTGAATGAGGTTAAACTACACAGATAAAATTATTCCACATTTTTGTTCCCACTATCTACTTCTTAATCATAAAATAAACACCAGCAAATTCGACCGAATTTTTTTCTCTTTTAAGCCCCATCCTATAGTTATTTTATCTCATCTTTATTTAATATCAAAAATTTGCGGCGTCAAATCGCCCATTATTATTCTCAACACAAAAGCTATTACTGACTTTATTAATCAGTCACTACCTAAATATCCCATTATTATTTTCCAGTCACTTTTTTATCGTTATGTACTTAAAGAAACAACCAAAACACATACTACTGAAAAATTATCAACTATTACAAAATCTAGGAATCCATAAATAATATTTCAAAGAATTTTAGATGCACTGAAAAGGTATTCTTTCTAAGAGTTAAATAAATTCGCGCACATTCGGCGTGTTTGTGCGTATTTTAACCCTTGATAAATTCTCGCAACTACTTAGTGCCTGAGCGGTATGTTCAGCGGTCTGAATTACCCAATTTTTCACAATTTCTAAACTTATTCGATAAGACTTTTTATTCACCATTGGCCGTTGTTTTGCACCAATATTATTATTTTTTTTCGATCTTCCGTAAAAATACGCATTGCGCGATAAACAGTTTTATCTGTGACTGATAATACTATCATTATACCGACCGCAACTAGACGGACGGATGTTTACTACACCGAACAAATAGCAATCCTTTAGAGAAAGACAAGACGCGCACTGTTTACTTTCTTACAGCTTAATTTCATTGCTACTCATCTCAATAATTTTTTTATATAAAAGAAAGCTTAATACTAAATTTGTAGTCCTAATTATTTTTTTTAATCAACTGAAAATTGTTTTTATTTAAAAATTATTTTGGTCATAAAATGTATTCGAACTCCTCTAAAGAGTGAAATTATTTTTCAGTTCATATCAGCTTCAGTTGCCCAGTTGCCTAGACTAGAGGATTTTAACAATTCATACACAGTCCAAATTAAGTTTTAGTTTTGATGATTTCTGCTATCTTAAATCAACTTTCGGCGTGTCACAAGCCGCCTCTCTTGAATTTTAAAAATTTGGATAGTAAATATTAATCTCTGACAAAAAAAGATCTCTTCCTCGGTTGATTAGTCGTCGATTCCGCTACTAAATGGTTACAAAAAGGCATCACAGTAAGAATTTTAAATTTGATTCCTTAAAATAGTTTTTCAATTTTTTTTTGGCAGTATTTTTGTTAAATAGTTTCTTTAGCTAGCTTCAAATTTTCCATGGCAAATATAAAAAAAAAACCCACGGTTCCTGGCGCGACATTTTTAGGATGTTCGTTCATTTTACTATCAATCCTCCCCTGTTTTCTGATGTCTTAATTTTCACAGAATGATTATAATGATCATGTAGTCTAGCTGATACTCTACTGCAAATTTACGAAAATAATTCTGTCATCACGAATCTACTATACGTACGGCCGGCTTATAAAAGTTATTCTACTGTAATCTATCGAAATATTACTACATTCCAGTTATAAGTTTGGTCTACGTTTTAGATGAAAAAAAGTCTTTTTTTTGGAACCACAAGTTTATCTGGTACTAAAATTTTGAACATAAAGTCTTTTTACAAAGCATGTTTGAAACCTGATTTATTCGTATCCTTATTTTTTTTACTTCCGCTATTCATTACTGCCCCATTCAAACACATAATTCTTAAGTGCGTGAACCCTGCCATTGCATCATAATAATATATGCCTCGCCCATACTTTCTAAACCTTAAAACACAAAATACAATCCATTTCTTCGGTTATTATCTCAGTAAAATCTACAATCCTACAACTAAAAGAAATTCTCAGACCTCTCATCGTTACATAAAAATTATTTCACAAGATAATCTCTCCCACAAAAGTTGTATTATGTTTCTGACTTAATGGCAAAGATTCATTGGAGGTATTAACTGATTAATTTAAACAAAATTCTAGAACCGGTGAGAATCTCAACTTTTAAATTTGCTACGGGATTATCCAGCCATTATACACAATATTAATTACATTTTAACGCATTTCCGCCACTGCCAACTTATACATTATTTGCCCCTAAGCTCCTAATTTCTTTAAATTAACGGTTAAATTCGCCATCACATATAGTTGATACCTAATCAACATCATTACAAGGAGCCTTCTTTCGGGTTTAACCATCGGTAACAAAGTTGTCATGGGATTTTCTAAATCATCCATAACCTCCTGCACATTTTTCCCTCAATTCTATCCTTTACAATCCTTACGTAAAACAGTACCCTATTCCCAGTACACCCGTTTCCGTTGTTATATGCGTCTCTTACAACACTCTTTCTATGACCCTTTAAGTCTTTCTTTAAGCAATCTTTAAGTCTTGCTCTTGCCAAATTCTAAAAAAAATTATTTTCTATTACCGGCACGGAAACGTATCCCTAGCTGTCTTAAATGATCGATATAACCCGTCCTAGTCAGTATTTCATCTAAAAACGGTTTTACTGCTTCTTATTCTGCCATACCCTCCTCTAATTCGATAACATTGTTTCATACCCCATATACTTGTCTACCTCGGTTAAAGAAACCTAATTAACTTAAATAATTTGCACACTTTCATTATCTCCACAAAATACGTTTTCGCCCCTCGTTAAATCTCTACTCTCCCCCAAAGGACCACACGTCACTGAATTTCTCCAGCCACCCCTCGACCCCACGCTCACACCTGACACCACATGTTGTGTACGAGAACACCCCTACTTGGCGGGTCTCGCACAGGCCAAGGAGCCGAGGGATTAGAAGAACCCCTCGGTTACTCCGACGACCTTTTACCTTGGGAACGTGGTTCGAGGGTTGCTGAAATAACTAGACAGTGACATGAGGTTGACAAACAGTTTATTAAGAACCAATTTATAGTTACAATAGTCAACAGGCCTGAGCTTATGTCTCAGGTATAATTAATTATTACATTACATGAATTCTTTGTTAAACTTTAGATTTACTTTACAGAGTTACTGATTAAAAACTCAATACATTTTATAGGGAGGGTGGAGACAAGACTAGGATAGGATCTGGCTAGACTTACAGAAGGCGGTGAACATCGTGCGTCACGAGCTGCGGACAGGGGCGACGCGCACGGCTGAAGATAACAAAGACAATATTGCGCGTCTCCGATTTTCCCTCGGTATATATACGACCACCAATGTCCTGTGTGGTTTCCTCAGCCAATCAGAGGCCAGCCCTCTCGTCAGGACCATACATGGTCATATCCGCAAATTTCCGGCGAACTCGGGCCTCCGCCCAGCTCGGGGCCGCGATTCCCGTTACTCAATTTTAGAAAGCGATTTGCGAATTTTTAGCAAGTCTAACCCAAAACTTCCAAACACTCCAGTTCGGGGCATTTACAACATTACCCCACAACCGTACTATTCCATGAGTTATCACTGCTTACCGTTAGACAATTGTTTATTAAGACCTTGATGATTCATATTTACAAGAATTTTAACTCCTT
This sequence comes from Flexamia atlantica, assembly GCA_035578135.1. Classification (NCBI taxonomy): domain Eukaryota; kingdom Metazoa; phylum Arthropoda; class Insecta; order Hemiptera; family Cicadellidae; genus Flexamia; species Flexamia atlantica. The sequence continues at coordinate 6,036,173 of JAQJVK010000012.1, read as the reverse complement.
ATTTACTAGCATAACACACACTCATAACACACGCTATTCACAAAATGTAGGAATAACAGCCATTCACTTAAATAAATCTTACTCTACCACCAACTCCTCTTACATTTCATCTGTTTTGTACCGGAACTTAAAAACCTATTCAAATAACTTAATTTTTAATTCTCCTTCTGTGAAATCATTTAAAAAGCATGTAACTGATTGGCTCGTTGAACTGGAAATAACAGATTCTGAACTTCTTATCACTCCTCAGTACAGGCAGACCTGACCCTACTTACACCCACTAGGACCTGATCTGACCGAATCTCACATTTGACTACCTTTTACACTGCCTCTTGCCATCTTCCCCTCTCTGCCACTCCCATGCTCCGTTTTTTTATTCTCTAAATTATTTGTTATTATTTTCAACAAGTCTAGTTTTTTAAAAAACCACTCTTTTCCGCATTAAAAAATTAAAAGCAAATTTTTTCCAAAAGTTTATTCACAATAAATAACCTATGCTGACTGTAATATCGGCTAAGCCTTCGCACAGGCAACCTGCCCATGAAGGCTTATTTCCCTGGTTATAAATATCTTTCATGGACAATGTTTTTGAAATTAAAATTTAGCTTATCATTCCATTTAGTTATATTTTTCTTTGTAATTACCAACTATTGAATTGTAATTTGAATTCATGGAAGATTTGTTTTTTGTAAATATTACTGGAAATAAACGATTTTTTCATTTCATTTCATTTTGTTATATTGTATAAGCAAAATAATTCTGATTCATTCGTAAACATTATTTGAGTTTTAAATTTTCATCTCCTTACCATGCTAATAATTTTTCTAAGAGCAGTTAACCTTAGAATAAAATAATACTCCTACACAGTATAGAACATAACTACAAATCATTTCAAATTCATGCAAAAATAAAACTATCAGCTGTGTAAAAGCTCATTTAAGGTCATAGCAGAGTTAGGACATAAATGAGCTTGTAGGGTTTGCAAGGTAAACATTCTGTGCAAAAAATTAAACTTGATTCATATCTTACCTTCCAAACTACGAGGTTTTCCTCTCAGTATCTGATGAGGTTGTCTGACAGGCAGTTCTTCCTGGGCCACCAAGCCTGAAAAGAAACATTCCATAATGATACAAATTATAAATTAAAAACGATATGTATCCCATCTCAAGGAATTTAGACGATCAATATAATAAGGTTATTTTAAACTTCTTTCTGAATTAAAGGGTTTATTGGTGATGTGATATTGTTAAAAAATTCAATTTTTACAAACATTTACTGTGATAATTAGTGCTAAATGAAGGGCCACTCTCGCATGATAAGAGTAATGGTAAAAAATCAACGCCCATCCAGTCTAAGCTTGGCCAAAAATACTCCCAAGACCTTTTTTGCTTCCTCTGAAACAGTCTGCCGAGTGGGTGCTTCTGCCTAGGGAATATTTGAGTAGAAGCTTCCTTTTTTTAGAAATAAATGAGAGATTTTAAATTAAGGGTTCAGTGGCTCAGGGGAACAGGGTTATCTCAGCTTCGTAATCCTCCCCCTTACCACTAAGGACTCCATCTACTCTATTTATTTAAAGAATAAGGATGATTTTTTGCGGAAGATCCTAACCAAACTATTGGGCAAATATTAATGATCTGCATGTTATTTAATATCCCTAAATGGATAGATGTGCCTTTCAAGTCCTCAAAGTGTTGTTTTGACCTACTTAAATAACACTACTTTCACTTGCAATCAACAGCTGATAATACAAGAGTTATATTGACTCAACTTTTGAAGGGCCGTAAGGGCGTAGAATTTTGAAATCACGAAAATTCTGAGGAAATCCGGCAAACCTACGCATTATTCCTTTTAAATTGATGAAAAATATCAATTCAGTAGTCATTGAGGACTTAGTCTTTCAGCTGTATGTTAATATATGGGATCAAACATAAAATCAAGTAGATGTATACTTGAGTTGTGATGGATATGTGATTACTATTTGGTATCCGGCCTATCTGGCCCTTTTTTAAGTATCCGGTATCTGGCCGGATACTTGTTACTGTTTTTCAAGATAGTGGATACTTAATTAATTATGAAAATTCAATTAATAAAACACCTTTAAAATTCAAACAGTTGTATTAATATTGAAGAGTTTAGTACAAACTTTAGTTTTAACTCACTGACAGACTGTTGGGTGGTACTGACTGATTGCGAATAAAAAATGAGAGCCATCTACTGTCCGATGGTCAAAGAGAAAAGTTCATATGTGTCTTTTTATGAATCACTGCTAAAACTTAACATACACTACTTGAGCTAGATATCCAGTGGCCGCATATTCGGCGCTCTGGCCTGGGACCTAACAAAACATCTGGTATCCGTTTTCCAGCCAAAGCGACTATCGGTTACATCTCTAATGTATACAAAGCAAACAGAAAACCGACTGTCAAATAATATTTCAAAGCCAAACACAAACAAACGGTTCGCTCGACCCTTGACCCCTGACCTTTCTTGTCCATCTTGACCTCGAGCAGGAGCGGCTGCAGCGTGCCCTCCTTGTTCTTGCCGAGCCCCTCACCCGGCCGCCAGCCCATCTTCTGCAGCAGCGTCATCCCCACGCCGTCGTTCACCGGCGCCGCCGCCTGTAGCTGGTCCTGGACACACCGCCGGGCCACCGGTTAACACCACCCTCATGACCGGTTTTGTTTGGAGAATCGGTTTATTCTCAGGAAACCAGTTTCATTTAGAGAACCGGTTTGTTGTGGAGAACATTTTATTCAGAGGATTGTTTTTCTAGAGAACCAATTCCATTTAGAAAATCAGTTTTTTATACAGGTAACCGGTTTTATTTGGATAACCGGTTAGTTCTGGAGAACTGGTTTAGATCTTGAGAACCGGTTTACTCCAGAGATCAGGTTTGTTCTACAGAACCGGTTTGCTACAGATAACTAGTTAACTAGGGTTGGAAGTAGTTACAAAATATTCTCCTCTTTCTGGATTAACCTTGTATTCTTCATGAAATAAACTTTTTCAGGATTTACAAATTCATCTAAGTTACTTGTTTTAGCTATGCTTCTAAATTTCAAATCCTATCACCAGAATAATACGCCAAATAATAGGTTTGTTGGTTCTTGATACTTGTGCAGATCAAGCTGGTTCTTGGTACAAACCGGTCTGTAGAAATCCAGTCAAAGACAACTATTCCGTTCTAGAGAACCAATTGGCTCCAGATACCTGGTTTATTCAAGAGAACTGGTTTGTTCCAAGCGCCAGCTTCTTGCTTTGCACAACTTGTTTCAATAAACAAAAAAAATATTCAGGCAAATTAAACTGGTAATAGGATTTGACATTTAGAAGCACAATTAAAACACCTAATTTATATGAATTTGTTAATCCAAATGAAGTTTTGTGAAGAATCCGAGAGTCGTCAAGAAAATGAAGAATATTTTGTTACTAAGTCTAGCCCTGTTGCCCCAACTCCGCAACTGATAGTGGGGCCTTAACTTCCAGTCTGGGTCTCAACTTGAAAAATCCAATCCATGATAAGCCACGCCCACCCCCATGTAGCAACAACAACTTCACAGAACGTTGCCGCCAAAAGTGGAACATTTTAGGACAAATCCTGTATAATACTGATAAGAATTATAGACAGAAGAATTATAGTAGCAGATTATCTTTTTTTTGAAGTTTAAGGGAATTTTTGTGTTTGCAATAGGTAAGAAATTGAAAGAAAATCAACTTGGTGGGATTTTCTAGGGACACTGCCATTTTGGAACAAAGTAAGAATGAAATGTGTTATCGGTTGGCAATAAGACGGCTCAAATTGAGACCAGGGGTGAAGGTTTGGGCCGCACCATCGGTCGCTGAGATGGGGCTAGATGTAAATCCAAAACGTTCTATATTTTCAGGAAAACCCTCGCATTACAAGTAAGCTAAAATCAAAATAGAAAAGCTTAGTCCAAAGCGTAATTCCTTAAAATATGAGAAAGTTCAGTTTTTTGACACAATTATTAGTTTTACAGTATTACATTAAAGGTATAAGTTTTGGATTTGAAGCGAAAATTTATATACCTGATACCTGAATATACGTTGTTAACGATTTTGGTGGTAGGCCTAGTTAACATGACTTATTATTTAACAAAGCCTACTAGTCATTTAACATGACCATTTTCTTAGTTTCATAAATTACAATTGAAAAATTTTTAAGAATTGAATAGAGAATCAAAATAATTCAGTTGCTGCAAAAATTAACAGACCACCTTAAACATTCCAGGGAACAAATTAAACATTCCAGGGAACAAATTAAAAAAGATATAACAATTTATACAAATTATTGTTAAGATAATTTTGACTTTGGATAAGTGTTGGAGTAGTTGACCCAAAATTCAAAAAATTTGGTTGTTAGTTATTATGTTTGGTTGGTAGATTTATGTTGAGTTTAATGACAATTTTGTAAATAGAAAAGCAAAAAACATTAAAGTTGTGATTTCACTAGGGTGAAAAAAATTATCAATAATCATTATATTTATTCTCTTATAAGAAAACTAATTCTGTTAAAACTGTTTTCCATAAAATTTAACTAGAAGCCAAAATAAATTCACCAAATGCTATGGTAAAACTTTTGACGTATTATTCACATGCAGATTTGACTTTTTTAATGATGAGGATAATATGAAATCTATATAGCTCATATCCTGGGATATAAAAAATAGTAAGAAATTAATTTTAAATTGAATTCAAGATTTAATCATCTGAAAAATTTTATAGCACAGTCCCTACACATACACAATTCATACAATATTTAAAAGGTAATTTTAAAAAGAAAAATTTAATAATGGCGGGGTGCTATATAAGTGTTATATATTTGTAAAAGTAACCATATACTAAAAAAATCTTCAATACAAGTAAATTCTACAGAAGTAAATTATAAATGAAATTCTACTATTTGAGTAACTCAGGTTGTGAAACAAAACTATACTTATTTAGTGACAATTCAGAGTACAAGTATCGATGTTTTAACAAAAAAACCTGGTTTGCATAAAAAATATTACAGTAGTATCCAGTTTGACAGAACTGATTTGGGTTCAATTTTGGGATTGATCCAAAACAGTAAAATTTCATCTAAAATAAAGGGTTTTGATAATAAATTATGTACCCAAAGTAGTGTTTACAAAAATCATTTTCATCTGATCTGCAAAATGTAATGTTAATTCTTTATTTTTGAGAATGTTTCATTATTCAAAAGTTATGCTGGTTTTAAAGTGCACTGGTTTTAACCCCAGAAAAATAATTTGGATGATTCCAGTCCTGTATGTTGGACATTACTGTACGGTAAGATCTCGATTATCTGAGGTCCACGGAATTAAGGATACATCGCATGATTTGAAGTTAGGTTGTAATGAGACCTTCAAGGAGAACTATTAAATATAATCTCCCATTAATGTAAGTAAGTTCAGAAGTATCAACTTTAAAGTTGAAAAACGTTTCAAGTTAACCCAGGTTACTATACCAATCAATAAACGGATGTAAAGAACGTTTAAGACATGTTTAGATACAAATAATTTATTTTTGGAAACAAACCAAAATAAATTTTTTTAGATAGCACAATTGAAACCAATTATTTTTAGACTTAAAACAAAAAATCTAGCCTTGAGCTTGGATAATCCAGAGGTCTCAGATAATCGGGACTATACAGTACTTTTACTTATCACTAAAGCTGAAAAACAATAAAAATTATAGTTTTTCTAATAAAAAAAAACATCTTGGCGCTACTCACGATACACAGTTGCAGCGTTCAGCCAGCAGACAGTCGAGTTTGCTGTGATCTACAAGCCTGTAACAAATTCTCAGGTGTGGTCCCTAGCTCGACACACTTGCCAACTGGCTACTACTCTCAGTGCTGTTTGTAATAAACTTGAGAAAGTATATTTTTTATTTGAAAAGTTTACTTACTTAACTTACTCATTCCATATGAACAGTATTCGAGTATTGAGTGTTTCAAGCTGAGTAAACCCGACTCAAAAGTTTTGCAAACTACTCGAAAGTTTGAGTCGAGAATCTATTCCAAAATCTGATAAACACGTTAAAATTTTACAATTTTTTTACGCAGGCAATCCAATTGTTAACAGCCATCTGTAAAACTTCGATTGTTTGACTGGATGATAAAAGAGTTTTCTCAAATAATTAAGATCAATAAATTTACATAACTTTATCCCTTTCTAGAATTTGAAATGAAGAAAGTAAGGTGAAAGCAATTTCTCATTATTTTTCTTTGTGAGTGAATTTTATTTTTATTTTTTAACCTGTATAAAAATATTACAAATTGAATTTGTTGCAAACGAGAACTGTTTATAACTGCAAGTGTTCCTGGGTGAGTAAAACAAAGAAGTAGGCTGATATTTCAATCAAATATTGAATTAGAATATGAAGGCATATTACAGTTGGCCTAAGTTTTATTTAAAAACTCAGGTAAGCCTAATCAAGGTATGCAGACATCTAAAAAAATGATTTCAAGCAAAATGTTTTCTTTATTTAGTTGTTATTAATTCAACAATGTAAAAACTGTCAATCTGTAATAGAATTTTATCTGACATTACAGTAAACTCCCGATTATCCGTGGAATTGGGTGGCGCGAGTACCGCGGATGACGAAAATCACGGTTAGTCCGCAAATGCATTGAAAATGGGAGGGAATAAAAGAGAAAAACAATTTCAACATTCAAAATCAATTTGTTTAAAACAGTATACTATAAAGTAAGACATAAAATAATATTAACATGAATAATAATTAACTTGTACCCTCTTAAAAAAGTCGGTCACTTGTTATTGTTTCTTGCTTTGGGAACAAGAAAACATACATTTTTTTCAGCCAAGTGCGCGTCTTCATCTTGTTCCTTTAAATAATGGATCGTCAACACAACCTTCTTTCGCTTTTCTTTCATTTTAAATCCGCATCAAAAAGTACAAAACCAGGCAACACAATCACTAATCGCGATAAAAGACGAAAAATAAACTTCGACAGGTCAGTCTCAGCACTCACTCAATACTGGAGTGTCAGATGAGAGGGAATAGTTTGGACACGTGATTAAGCAAGAGAGAAAGGGGAGGGGAATGGTGGGAGGGGTGTTCAGCGACCTTGGCGCAAACACCTGCATATTGTACGGTGATAAGGAGATAAAAATAGATTGCGTGCCAGCCTAATGCCTGAGTTCAGAGAAAGCCTGCGCGTGTTTTGTCCTCAAAAAGCTTGTCATTTCAGTCTAATTTTTTTATAAATACATATTTTCTCGTTGTTTGTAGCACACATGGATAATCCGATCGCTGATAATCGGGAGTTTACTGTACTACTTTACTTTAAACGATGAACATCAATGAACGAAATTAAATCCAAAAATAATTTATTATTAAATAAAAATTTACAGTTCAATTAAAACTAGGGGTATTTAATTTGAAGTCAACGATTTTAGAACAACCTCAAAACGACAACAATTTTTGTGATGACGATTTTTTTATGATTTGTCTAGATAACCTCAAAAGAATCACAACATGAATTAAACTTTTAACACTCAAAGTAAACTGAAAATGTTGTTACCAAAGAAAAGCTGAGTTGTTCATTTATACAATCAAATACCAACATTTATAATAAGTATCACTTAGGTTTGTGATTTTTATTTTTTTGTAAATTGTAACTAACTACAATCTAACAGCACTGGTTGTAGTATAAGCAAGTCACATTAATGCTCTTACATAATTTTCCTTTCTCATTCTATCAATAGACCAAAGGATGAATTCTACTGGCTATGAATTCATTCTACCAATAGATGAATTCTATTGGCTATGAATTCATTTCACCAATAAAAATGGACTTTCATTTGTGCGATGAAAAAATATTTCCCTTATCTCATTCAAATGTACTTCCCAGGATATAATTTTTAACTCTAAAATATTGAGTTAGAATTAAAAATGAAATTATTGACACACTTGATAGAAATTCTGACGGAGAGATCAAAGTGCCAATTCAAAAACTGACCATGCGGGGCATTCAAAATAAAAATTTTTTGAAAAAGTAAAAATTTTTAATAAACAAATGAGAAAGGCTTTGCTTTAAGGTTATTACTTATCTGACTTTTTAAGGAACTTTATAGCATGCCAACTGAGAACCCATCAATTCATATAAATGGACTCAAAGAGCATGTTAACACCTGAAAATTTGTTACCAAGCATTGTATAATATGAAGAGTCTATTGGGAAAAGACAATTTGTCACCATAGGTAGCTTTGAGAAAACCAGAAAAAGTAATTGAAATAATATTGGAGTAAAACATAGATAATTCAAACATCATGGAACTGATGAAAAAATTTGAATGACACAAGTTTGCTAAAACTGATCAAATCAAACTTTAAATCAAAATCTTCATCAAAAACTGTGACACTTGTTTGAATATTAACTATTTTGTTTACACTAAGAAGATAAAAACATAAACATTACGTAAGATATCGTACCATAAATACTTCTATGGAAATTTGTTAATGACATAGACACTTGAGACAAAAAAGACTAACGTGCACTTGACCAAAAATAATATCTAGTGGCTAGGGGCTGAAAGACCCTAATAATAATAGGGGAAATTTTTAATCAAAATAACCCTTCTTCGTTATAGTACAATACCTTCATAGTAAACTAGCCTTTAGATTCACCATGTTAATATCGAGCACATTGTTTTAAATTAAAAAACTTCAAATGTTGATAATAGAATCGGGGTGGGAAGTGTCAGATTCAACTACCCTCATAACGTTTAAAAACAATCGTTGATTGGCCGTTTCTTCACGCAGTCATATTACATTGATGAGATAGTATTGAGCAGTTGCAGAATTAGTTAGTATAACAGTCTTATGAAAATATTGAGTTGAAAAATGGATTTAATACTGCTCATTCTATGTCATTCCTTTCCTTGTAATTTTCAGATTACAAGAAACCCCTTTAAACCTCTTTTACAGGATTTTTTTATGAAAAGATTATAGCTGTGAAATGATATTTCCAAACTCATGAATAGAACATGCATGAGGGAATTTACATTTAGTAAGGAATTTAACATGCATTTACTTATTTTTGATATTGATGGGGGTTAGGAATAATTTTAATGAATGTCGGCCATGTTTAAATGAACCGTAAAAAATCTCACCGAATTGGAGGGGCGCTGTATCATCCTGAATTCTGTTCAGTGTACGGTTCTTTCATTATGAGTGAAGGTGTTGTTCGTCAATGGGTACGATTTTTTTAAATAGGAGGACAAACATTCACAACAATGACAGGAGCATGTGCCTTCTCTTAGTAGTGATGATATCGTGAACAATAGTGGATGGTAAACTTTGAAAACTATGAGAAACAACAGTTTACTATTACTGAAATTTCCGATTATGTTGCCAAATTTTTTGGAGTCTTTCGCACAAGATATTGAACTGAACAGAATACTTTTCGGTTGCTGAGTGTTAAAAAAAATAATTTAATCCAATTCGGTGGGATTTTTTCTTCAAGCACACACTGAAGTGAGGATTATGGCACTGCCTGAGCTACTTCATGCTATGAATGAGGGGCAGATACTTTCTGAATGGCCCTCGTATACCTGCTTACAACTTGAAATAAAATGTCAAGAAGCAAGGCGGTAAAAAGTGCATAATATTTTTGATACTTGGGACAACTAATTATAAACCATTTTCTGATTTTCTCAAATAGAAAGGTGACACTTGTCATTTTCTCACTTGGCTCTTCGGTCTTTAGGAAAATTCGGTAAAACCTTAATTTCAAGTGACCCAGAGCCACTCCCATGGCTCAAGGCCACTCGTAAAATCGCCATGCCGCGCCCAAAGTCAACTTCTGTCCTCCCGTGATTCTTCTTGGGGGACCTGCTGTTGTGATAAAAAAACATTTAACATAACGCCAACTGAGTTGAGACCAGACAAGGTGTGACGACTGCCCAAACTAGCCAAAATCCTCTATTCCTAATTGATCAGCAACTCTATAATTGTTGACTGTTGCTGACTAAAGCAATCCTAGTTTATTTCTTGAATTTAAGGGTTCTCTTTCACCAGGGTGTCTACCAAATTTCATATATAAAGTTCCCGACTCTTTCCCGACTTTTCCCGACAAATTAAAAAAACTCACGACCATAGGAAACATGACCATTACCTCATATAACGAATATTGAGAACGATATTTGTAAATAAATATATTTAGACGGCTACAATGCAAGCGAAAGATCGCCAAAAGATGAGCAAGATGACTGCGATAAGCCCAATATATTTGCCAGCCGTAATGCGACCGAGATTTCCGGCTGGAAAGAACAAGCGATTTTCCGGCCGCAATGTGACCAAGAGATTTTCCGGCCGTGGTGTAAACGACCGAGATTCGACAGCCACGATGTGACAGAGAGATTTGCCGACCGCAATATGACCGAATCATGTAACGGCTATGAAAAGAGTAAGCGACACAATATGATCAAGAACCAATCAGCCATCCGACAACCGAAAAACTAGTGAAAGATTTTCGGCCGCAATAAGACCCAAAGATTTGCCAGCCATGTTGTAAATTACAATATCTCTGGCTTCGAATAAAATAGCGATTTTCTTGTCGCAATACGACCGAGAGATATAACGGCCACTAAAAGAGCCGCGCAACTCCAAGTTCGTGGAACTCGTCTGCCGCGAATCGATCGAAAAATGTTTCATTCCTAAAACGAGTGAGCGACTTTCCAGCCGCAATATGACTGAGGCCTAATGGCCGCGAAATGAGTAAGGTCATCGGCAGCGATGCGACCAAGAGATTTACCTGCAGCAAAAAAAGCGAAAGATTTCTGATCGCAACGAGACTGAAGATCTTGCCGGCTACGGTATATATGATAGATATCCCGTCCGCGAAAAGATTGAGCGATTTTCTTATCGCAATACGACCGAGAGATGTGACGGCCACGAAAAGAGCAAAAAATTTGTCTACCATGAGAAGACCGAAACATTTTTTGGTCCCAAAATGAGTGAGCGATTTTCTGGCCGCAATACAACCGAGAGGTCTAACGCTCGCGAAAAGAGGGATGAAGTCATCGGCCGAAATGCGACCAATGCCGGTAATGCGATTTCCGGCCGCAATAAAAGCGAAAGATGTGATGGCTGCCAAAAGAGCGGCAGATTTGATGGCCGCAAAGAGAGCAAGATATCTGACGGCCCCAATGTGACCAAGAGGTTTACTGACCCCAAAACGACCGAGGAATTTGCCGGCCGGGTTATAGATATTCTGGCCTTCATGTGGCCAATAGATGTGATAGCCACGAAAAGAGCACACGATTTTAAGGTAGCATTACTAACGAGAGATGTGTCGGCCGCGTAAAGAGCAAGAGACTTGTCGGCCGCGTAAAGAGCGAGAGACTTGTCGGCCGCGTAAAGAGCGAGAGACTTGTCGGCCGCGTAAAGAGCGAGATACTTATCGGCCACGTAAAGAGCGAGGCTTGTCGGCCGCGTAAAGAGCGAGGCTTGTCGGCCGCGTAAAGTGCGAGAGACTTTTCGGCCGCATAAAGAGCGAGATACTTGCCGGCCGCGTAAAGAGCGAGACTTGTCGGCCGCGTAAAGAGCGACACTTGTCGGCCACGTAAAGAGCGAGGCTTGTCGGCCGCGTAAAGTGCGAGAGACTTTTCGGCCGCATAAAGAGCGAGATACTTGCCGGCCGCGTAAAGAGCGAGACTTGTCGGCCGCGTAAAGAGCGACACTTGTCGGCCGCGTAAAGAGCGAGAGACTTATCGGCCGCGAAACGAGCGAGCGTTTTTACAGCTGTATTAGGACCGAGAAACTTGCAACAGCGGAGTAAGCGACAGCTTTTCTGGTCGTGCTATAGCTAAAAATTTGTCTGCCGCGATTCGTTCGAGAGATTTTCCGGCCGAGACTATGACAATAACGAAGAAAACGGCCATTTCGTTTTGTTTTATAGCCAAATTCAAATTTCCCGACCAAAAGTTGAAATTCATTACTTTTTCCCGACTATTCCCGACCTTACAAAATCCCTGACATTTTCCCGAATTCCCGACTGGTAGACACCCTGTCCACCCCTATTTCCTAAAGGCATTGTCGGCGCCACGTGTGAAGCTAAGTGCATGCCGAACAAAAATGTAAAGCAAAAAGAAGAAAAATAAATAAATTTGCTGATCCTGTCACAGTTAAAAAAAAAAATAAAAAACATAGCATTAAACGTGGAATGACTTTGAATTTTGAATTGGAAGTTTGACTTTTTTTATAATTAACTCTAGACAACCTGTCACAATAAAGAAATATTGAAGGAAAACATTCAGCCGATTCAATTAGATGTTTCAATGGACGATCAATTAGATTGTCAACCCATAATTATTACTCTATTCACATGTCTCAAAAGAATATTTCCTAATACGTAAGGAAAAATTAAACTATTAGCAAACAGAATAGCCTCTATGTTACTCCTTTCATTTCCTGTGGAAGACTATAAAGCCAAAAAGTTAAATTTGATTGTTATAGATTCAGTAAGGGGAGTTTCAAAGCAAAAAAATGATTGTAGTTAGTTTTGAGAAAGTTCAATCACACCACCAGCAGGACTGTCTGAAATCAACTCAGTTACCTTTGGAAAAACCTTTCTTTGTAAAGGTATAAAAAGACCTTCTAATAAAGAACACTTAACAAAATTATTACTCCATTCAAGTGGGTCAATTTCGATAATAATTTCTAGGCCTATCGATAATAAAATGAAATCTGAACACTTTGAGGCAAATGCTTTAAATTTGAAAATGGACTTTGTGTTCCCCCTTAATAAACAATGTTTAAAATCATGTCAATAAAGTGTCATTGACGCTTATGTTTGTTTAACTTTCAAATTGAACCAAACTAATATTACACTCTCATACAAACTTCAGAGTATGTGTAATGAAAACTTGTTGTTACTTGAGTTGAAATATTAACTGTCAATTAAAATATATTTTATATGAATTTTTCTCAAAAAAATTGAAACAACAAGTATCAAAGAATATTTATAGTTCTTTAAAAGTAAGGCTCAATAAGTCTTACATTAATCACACAGCTCAGGGGTTACAATCATGCTTAATAATTCATTTAAAGGCCTCAAAAATAAATTCAACCATTAATTTTACAACCATAATTACTGTAATTGGTATTTTCTCTTTAAAAGTAAACCAAATTATAATTCAATACAAAAGTAAACAACAACAAAGAAAATACCAAAACTGAAAAACTGACCTCTGCTATTCCCAGATATCTCTTAATTGTTAACAATTTCGCTGTTACAAAACGTTACGATGGAGAGATTGTCGGACTTACTCTGCGAGCCCAGGCTTGGTAGCCGGAGGCGAGTTCGGCTTGACTCAGCACCTTGACTCCCGTCGAGCCCGAGAACTGGCCGGGGAGCGACTGCTTAGACTCCGCCCACGTCTGCATCTGCGATAAATAATTGACTGTTATAAATATTGCTGTGATATTGATCTTTTTTGTTGACTGAACATAAGAAAATATTAAAAGCAAAGATTTGCAAATTCTTTAAGCCTAGCTGAGAGTTCCATCAAATAGAATGATTTGTTTGGTAATCAATAGGAAGTATGAGGTTCGTCCAGAATGTAAAGAAAGTTTTGTCACTACATCAAGCCCTGGTGCCCAACATCGCAGCTGAGTTTGTGGTCTGAATTTCACTTCCGGTCTAAACTTGAGCCGTCCCATTGCCGACCGATCACTCATTTCATTTTTACAACTTTTCCAACAAGTGGAATCCACATAAAATTTATTTTTTTGCTGGACCCTATAAAAACTTGACATGCTCTTCTGAACTTGAGACAAAGAAAAATCCCATCACAGGCAAGAGTGTTGTTGATCATATGACTCAATGCCTGTCCCCACGCAGCAGCAACAACTTCACTAAACTTCGCCACCTAAAATGGGACATTTTTGGATAAATCCTCTCTAACCCTTTTCTGACCATAAGTGATTACCTTCTTTTTCAAGGTTAAGGGAATTTTTAGGCAGGAAAGTGTTTGCAAATGGTAAGGAACTGAAAGAAGCAATATTTTCAGGTCAAATCCACTTGGGGGGATTTTCAATGAACACCACTATTTTGAAACACTGTTAGAATGAATTGAGTGATAGGTCGGCAATGAGTCTTGGCTCAAATCAAAACCAAGAGTGGACTGAAAATATTCAGTTGCGGAGGTGAGGCAACAGGGCTCGATGTAGTAACATGTAGTGACATTTAACTTTTCAAAATGGCATTGTCCACTGAAAATCCCCCCCCAAGTGGATTCGACCTGAAAATGTTGCTTCTTTCAGTTCCTTACCATTTGCAAACACTTTCCTGCCTAAAAATTCCCTTAACCTTGAAAAAGAAAGTAATTACTTATGGTCAGAAAAAGGGTTGTATAAGATTTATCGGAAGATGTCCCACTTTAGGTGGCAAAGTTCTGTGAAGTTTGTCAATAAGAAACGCCCTTCACGTTAAGGCTTACCCTTGTAATTGGCTTCTCGCGACTATATAAATAAATAAATAAATAAATAAATTCTTTATTGTAGGAAAATACAAGTAAAAACATTAAAGGAAATATACTGCAAAAAATAAACTTAACATACTCAATATACTCCTTAGTATATAATTAATACAAAGTAAATAATTCTCCTACAAAAGCCGCCCCAACAGGCACTAAACCCAATTACTGGGGAAGCCAGCCAAAAATTATTTTTCGCCATTATTAGAATAAATCAAACAATTATATCAAATAAGAAAACTGAACTGAACAATATTTGACAATTTAAATTTAAAAATACTAAAGAGATTACAGAGGAAAAAATATATTATAGAGAGAGAAAATCGACTAAATTGAAATTTAAATTTATTTTACTAGGATGTTTACTGAATTATAAGTAAAGTTAAAACCTCTACAAAATTAAGTTTATGAAACAGGATGAAGAAACGTATTCATTATGGATATTTATGTTTAATTGAGAACTTTTAATAATTCAAAGCATGTTTTCTTAAACACGTTCCGGCTCATGGTAACATCTAGCTCATCTCCCAAACTATTAGAAAGAGATATGGTGGAAACAAGGAAGGAATTAGCATGAAAACAAGTTCGAGCAAAGAGCGGGTAGAACGGTCGGCTCGCCCGCCCTCCTCTCGCCGGCACATGCCACGCGACACTGGCCAAGGTCAAGGGGTCGTCAACGACACCAGATAAGACGTCCCTTAGATAACACAGTCTAGCTACCTTCCTTCTGTTCCCTAATGACTCGAAATCAAACAATTCCAACATTTCATTATATCTCACAAGCCAAATAGGAAACTGAAGTGGGCCAAACGATTTGTAATAACGGGAACGCAGAAAGCGTTTTTGGACCTTCTCAATAATACTTATATGAATGAAAGTGTACGGTGACCAAATTATGCTAGCAAATTCTAACTTAGAACGAACCAACAATTTATACAACAGTTTTACGCTGAAAGGGTCATTGAATAACTTGGATAACCTCAAAAAAAAACCCGATACTCCATAGGCTTTTTTCGCTGTAGATAAAATGTGCATTTTGAAGGAGAGATCGCATTCCATGACGACGCCAAGATCCTTATACGAACTTGTTCTACTTAACACAACATCATTTATACTGTAATCAAACATTATGGGGTTCAATTTCCTAGTATATGACATGAGTACACACTTCTCTACATTCAAATGAAGCATATTTTCCTCACACCATCTACACAAGGAGTTCAAATCGCTCTGTAACAATACACAGTCATCAATAGAAGTAATACAACTAAATAGTTTCATATCGTCTGCGTACATTAAAACATGACATTTGAGGACATTTACTACATCATTAATGAAGATATTGAAGAGCAAAGGACCAATATTACTTCCGTGGGGAACACCGGACCCAGAAGAGAAAATAAAGGACTTATACGCCTCAAAAGATACATATAATTGACGATTTTGTAAGTATGAAGAAAATAATCGAATTAAATTGTTGGAAAATCCGTAAAAGTTCAACTTTGACTTCTGACTTCTCGGTAATTGGCTTCTCGCGACTATATACTTATTGTACGAAAAGGAAAGCCAATAGCTAATTTTGTTTATAGCTAAATCCGATACATCCATCAAAGTTACCAAATTTAACATATATGTTTCCCAGATACTTAAAAATGTTTTTTATACACAACGAAAGTCAAATTTGGGAAAAGGGGAGAAAAGAGGAAAAGGGGGGAGGCAGTTAATTCTTTAGTTTTAGAAAAATAAAATAGATTAATAGTTGGAGTTTTCTATAATTTATGTAATTTTCCGGTAATAACTGCCAGTAACTACTCACATGTTGCTGAGCTGCTTGCATCTTAGAGATAGCATCCGGGTCAGTGGGGTTCTCTTGCAGCCTCCTGATCGCCTCCAACCGCTGACTCACTATCGAACCTATGTCCAAATCCTGCAGTGGGAAAATAAAATTAGGTTGTGTATGAGGAATGATAAATTAATTAGGCTAGTAATGTTTATTACTATCTTTTACTAACTACCCTAACTAGTACAAATTAGCTAACTATTTAGCAATTAAAGGGCTTTAGCTTTGAGTGTTAGCTAATTATAAAAAATCATCACGAGAACAAACAACCAACGTTTTATTTTAATACATAACCTAGAGTCAAATTGCCTCACTTCCTCTAAAAATAAAATCATTTCAAAGCATAAATCAATGTTACTGTAGATGATTTGTACGTATTACTTTTAAACATAACCTCAAATTAGGTCATGCCTCATTTTCTCTTTGAATAAAACCATTACAAAGTACAAATCAAAGGTTCTGAAGATGATTTTCATTTTACAATCTGACATAACTGACTGGACGGTGAAATCACGACATACGGTAAAATTAAAGACCAAAGCTTATAAATAATAAAGTTAAAGTACACATTTTTGGCATACACTAAACAGCCCTTAGGAAAAAATATAAAAAAGTTCTTCGTCTCTTGTTGGACAATACAAAGATTATCAACTGAATGATGACTCACCGATTTAGTGGGTGGGTCTTTAAACACTCGCTTGGCGGTGGTGGTGGGCTTGACTAGAGCAACTTGGGTTGAGGGAGTGGCTTCTGTTCTTTTAGGAGACACCGGAATCCACTCACTCTCTGGGACAACAACCAGATTTTCGTTATGGTAGTTTGAGTAATACTAAGGACAATTTCAATAGATAAAACCATAATTTAGAAGGTATTAAAAGATAATTTTCAAATTAACAAAGCAGTGCAGAGACTACAAAGAGAACTAATATTTTTCCCAACATTTCTTACCATTATCATTGCGGATTTCAAGATCACATGACATGCTTTTAGAAACTTTTGTCATGATAGACTTTAGAAAGTACAGTAGACTCTAAATAATCCAGCAAATATCCATTGTCCATGGTAGCGCCGGATTAATGAAAAAATTGAATTACTGAAAAAAACATAGCTTCTTTCACAAGATTACTCCCGCTGTTTACCCGCTTTCAGCAATAACATGCAATCACATTTGATTGCTATTTGCATCTTTTACCAAGTTTATTAAAGTCATATACTTGCGATCTGTAAATAAACCTATGTAGGATCCAAATCCATCTTTTGTTCCAGTCTTTTGCAAAATTATTTCTGTCATTTATCTGCTACCAGTAAATACCACAATCAAAATTATCGGTTGTCAGTAATCACCACACTACTAGAGGGTTCGATTATCAAACTATTTACTAAATCAATCAAACTTATCGCTTGCCTTCCTATCTGTATAATTGCACCCTTGACTTAAAGGCACGTTTTCCTTGCGACGTTTTGTAAACCCAGGACAACGGAAAATGCCGATATCGAAAATCGGACGGATTTCGTCCTGTGGAGTATTTTCCTTTACTGCGGAATTGACTCATTATGAAGTTTTGCCACAGTTATTTATCAGTCACAAAAAAGAGCGTTTCCTGAAACAGGAATCTTTGTATAGCATCTTTGTTGTTGAAATAAAGTAAAATTGATGGAGACTCACTTCTCACCCATTTCAAAAATAGTACCCGAGAAAACTTCGACATAGAGTAAGTGTGGTGTATTTTAACAGGCACATTAATTATATTAACGTTATAGTTTTGAATATAAATTCAAATAAATGAAAGTCAACGACTGCCATCACTACAGTTTCGAAAGAATCAAATATAATCCATAAACAAACAACTCACAACTCATGACACGACTACACTGACACTAAAACACAGCGGACGACGTGTTAAGACTCCTCCAAATCCAGTGGACTTACTCCATCCTGGATTTGACGTCGGCGGAAGTCGTATTCCATTCTTTTGGAAAACACAAAAAATAACTTTGCATGAAAACTAGTATGTGGCGGTTTCCGCTGGGCGTTTCCTGCCGAGTATTTTCCACTTTCCGCAACGGTTTGTAAAACGTCGATAGGAAAAGACGCTTTTTGGCATTCAACTCACCAGTCTTGCGATGCTGCTGGCCGCTGGATACGGGGAACTGCAGCCGCAGTTGTCGCGACTGTTCGGCCGCCTTCTCCTGCAACGACTTCACGGGCAGCGCCACAGAATTCTGCGAAAACACAGGGCGCCCACTCAAACTCAACAGTCAAATTCACGGCTTTTCCACGCTTTTGAAGGTCTATAGGTTAAGAATTTCCCGGTCGATGTTTATATGTACAAAAATACATCCCCCAACAATATAGATCGAACGAAATGATCATACGGCCGCAAACGTGAAGAGAAAAGGGGGTGAATGACGAATTCTGATCGGCTTAGAACAGTTATAAAATGATCCGCTTTAGGAATTGATAAAACTTGATTTAAATTGGTCATAAACATAACCAGATTATCTGTGACTGCGTCAAAAAGTGTCTAGCACAGAAAAAGCTAGTGCTCTCTTCAGGTTGGGCAAGAGAGAATATTTTACTAGAGAAATAAATATAGTAGGCCTATTTCTTGAATTCTCTGGGGATGGCCTTGTATGATCTGATCGCTGCTAATAAACATTTTAAAAGCAAACAAATCCTTTTGAACTTGATATGGTTGGATACAAAAAAGGTTTGAAAGAATAAACAATTGTCGTAATAAAACACGCAAAATCTTAAAAGTCTCAAAAAGATACAATATAATATGAAATATAACATGATCATATAAAAATTGATTGCCACAAGATAAAAATATGAGTCCAAGAGTTAAAAAAATAAATCCAAGAGTTAGAAGTAGCCTCTACATGGTCTTTGAATGAATTTGTTTAGAAAAGGTCATGTATGCTATCACATTTTTTTGAGAATTAGAAGATATAAAGAATAAGATTCACAATCATATGACGAGATTCGCATTTTTATAAGGTTTTTCCACGGTTTGAAAAATTTACAGCTAAGTCACGGTTTTCACGGTTTCATGTCTGAGTGGCCACCCTGAAATACCTTTGAATTACTTTATTTTTATGATTCTGATGAGTTTTTTTTACAAATCCTCCTCAAGGTGAGAAACAATCTTATTAAATTATGTCCAGTCATCACAACCTGGACTGGGAGCACAGTGTGTCCCAGTGTTTCAAGTTTTTTTATGAAAACTCAATTAAATGCTACATTGATTCGACTGAAATACTGCAAATAAAAATTAAACATAATACGAGGTACAGTCAAAAAGTTCCCGGAATGAATTTTTGTAGACATTTAGCGCGATCGCCAGAAGGAAATTCAACTTGCATTAGTTGGTACGACTCCTGGGGAGGGCATATCGGTAGTGGGGGTACAGCTAACTTTCCGTGGTGCAGCACTGGAAAGCCCTTTTCGTGTTCCTGCAAGTCTACATTGTCGAATTTTGAAAAATGGTATTTCATGACCAGCGTGCAAACATTAAGTTCTGTATTTAACTTAAAAATTACATAGTGAGACTCTTGAGTTGTTAATTCAAGCTAATGTAGAAGAGGCGATGAAGAAAAGTCAAGTTTAGGAGTGTCACAAACGGTTCCGTGAAGGCCGTGAAAGCATTGAGGATGACCCTCGTAGTGGACGACCTTCAAACATCAATTAATGACGAACACATTGAGCGGGTACGACAAGTTGTGCATGAAACTCGGAAATTAACGATTGATGAAATTGCATTTCAGCTAAATTTATCACATGGAAGTGTTTCTTTATGATCATTTGAACATGCATCGAATTTGTTCACTTAACAAAGAAATCCGTCATTTTGGACATGCAGGTACACAAAAAGCGCTTTCCAATGCTGCACTACGGCAAGTCAGCTATACCCACATTACCGATATGCCCTCCCCAGGAGTCGTACCAACTACTGCAAGGCGAATTTCCTGCTGGCGATCGCGCTAAAAGTCTACAAAAATTCATTCCGGGAACTTTTTGACTGTACCTCGTATAATTGTAATGTCTCTTCAGGAGCACAACCATCTTTGTCCCAGGTTGATAGAAAATTCAAAATATCAAGCAAATTCTTGGTCCTAGGTTTCAATTGTCCCAGAGTTTTAAAATATTAAATAACCAACTCAAACTATAAACAGGTTAACGTACCACGTGACTCAGCAATTCCTGTAGTGCAACTGTGTTGACTAGTTTCGGCTAACACGTAGCCATTATCAAAACTTTAGGCCAATATCATGTCTTATTGTGTTTTAATTTATAGACAACTTGACGAAATTCATGGAATGAAATAACGTTCTATAGTTTTGATAATGGCTACGTGTTTGCCAAAACTAGTCAACTTAGTTGCACTACAGGAATTGCTGATGTCACGGGGTATGTTAACCTGTTTATAATTGACAAACAATCGGAAGGCATCATGGAGAAACCGACTCAAATATCAACTGCCCCAAGGTCCATATATCCTTATCAGATGGAACGATAAATTGGTTAAATTTAATATAAGTAAAATGATGTTAAAGTGTGTGTTCCAGGTTTCAGTTGTACAAGATGTCTTATTTTTTATACAAACACACTGTGTCAATTAACGTGGGTATCATCAGAGCCAATTAAAATGGCTCATATGCCTTGCTATAGGTTGGGAAAGTTTTAGGTTGGGAAGTTTGGTTGGTTTTGGTTAGGTTGTATATGTTACGATTGAGTCAAATTGATTTAGGTTGGATACAGCTGGATGGCCTTATCATGGCAACTAAACCTCAATAATTGACAAACTCAACCACTTCTTAATGTGTAATAAGACGTAAAATATATTATTTAACCAAAATTTCCTACCAAATGGAGTAGGCTACACATATTTGAAAGAAGGCAATAAAAAATTCATGATAAGCAAAATCTAAAATGTTCCCGATTTGATAAGGAAAAGTAAATAAAAGAGACAAAGTAGGCCTACTATAAATGCTTATCATGCATGGGGAGATAAGAAAATTAAAGACTAAGGAGAGAAACAACTCGAGGAAAATGTATGGTGGTCAGATATTTTTGATCAAACTTATTATATAAATGGAAATTTAATTCAACTGTTGCTCAGCAAGAATTTCTCTATGAACCTTCACACATCTTGTCTTCCAAATTTTCTCTTTCAGGGTGTCTACCAAATCAAAAACAGTAAAAAGGAGGATTTTAGGAGGACCCTACAGAATTTTGGAGGACCCGGCGACATTTCTTGGTGTGGTGTTGTTTATGAAAAATGACATTGTGAATCAATAAAAAACAACAAAGTAAAGCAATTTAGTCACATATTTTGATTCACCAATAAATAGCATTCACGATTTGACAAAAACTAATAAAGTTAACAACACATACAATGGTACTAAAATTCGTGTTCTTCAGTGGTCCATTTGTAACATCCCAAAAAATTTAATAAAATTTGTTTCAATAAACTGGACAAATTGTAGAATTTTCAGGTCAAAAGGAGAACTTGGGAGGATTTGGAGGACCGGTAGACACCCTGTTTTCTTTAGGGAGGCAAAGCAACGCACCCGAATATTCAGCACAATGCTGTTGGGCCGGTCCTTGATCTGGAAGGGGTGGTGGAAGGCTTTCTCATTCTCACTTTCGTCTCCCGATGTGTTGGAGCTGATGGACTCGTGGCCGTCTGCGTCCTTCTTTGACAGTAGCTTGCAGAAATCTGAAACAAAGTTATTTTAAAATAATTGTGCAGTGGTTTATTTGGGTTGCCCAGTACACCTCGGATTATCCGGGCTCCACATTATCCGGATCCCGCATTATCCTGACCGGTCCATTCAAGAAATTAAAAATTAAAATCACGGAAAAAACGTGATTTTAGCGAGTTCACATGAGAAATGCGCCTCCTAACAGTAAAATGCAAATGCAATACATTACTGTAAGCATTTGGAAACACAATAATTGAACCATGGATGGTTGTAAAAGGAAAAAAATGGTTTTAACTTTTGAACTGAAACTGAATACTGTCAAAAGACAAAGCGGGAGAATCAGGTAAAAAATTAGCTTAGAAACTGAGTGTTGGGACAAGTACGGTACGTAAGTGACTGGAAGAAGAATCAAGCGCATTTACAAAAATGGTATGCAGATCAAGCTTGAAAGACATGTTGTACAGTTTTGATATGCCGTTAGCAGCATCATTTTAGCAGAGGCTTATGAGGTCGCTATATAGCGATATTGTAATGACCTCCGATTACCCAGATTTTTTGCTATCCGGATCGGTGTTCCACCACATTAATCCAGATAATCCGAGATGTACTGTCAAGAAAAAGTTGGATAAATGGGTTTGAGGTTTTAATATAGGGACAAGTTCAAAACCATAGGCCTAACAGGGCTTCCAATGAGCTCAAATATTGAAAGGAAAGAATGATATTTGGGACATTAACTATGATGAAGTATGTATCTATAAACTAAAGTTAATTAGTAAAACATTTACCTAAATATGGCAAAGTTTCTATAGTTTTATTTTCCTTGTTAAACTTGAAATCGTTTTACATGTTATTTGGTAAAATTATCACACAAACATTGTATGTGCAATATTAGAAACAGTACTGACAAAAATTCATAAACTGATCATCTGAGTGTGCATGAACAATGTTTCCTTTCTGATTTAAAATAACTTAATAACTTAAAATTTCAGTAGGTGGCATCAAACTTCACAGTTATAGTCTGTGATATGACAACAACACTTACAAGAATACCGACTTTCACATAGTGCAAACCTTTACTGAGTGGCCAGTCAGAAAATGGGGATTTCAAATCAGCTGGACCCTTTAACAACCCATTATTGAATTTTAATAGGCCTAGAGGTGATATTTCATTTACATGCGGTTGGGCCTTGTTGCTAGATGTGGGAATGTCTTAAGTCATAAATTTATTATTTGAATGAATGAAAAAGTGCTTTAACGATCATTTTAACAACATAAACATTGCATACCCTTATGCACAAACTAAAACTGCTGTACAAAATAAACATTTTTGTTTTTTGCACTTATATCAGCAATGGTCACATTAGACCGTCTGCTGAAATTTATTATTTCAACTCAAAACATTCTTTGGTAGGCCTTACTAGAACCACTTGCCTTATATGTAAATCTCCAACTTAAACACACTGAGGGAACACTGACCTGTCAGTTCATTCACAGTTTTCCCGCCGGAGGTGATTGCCAGTTTCGTCTGGTCTGCAGCTCCCGAGGGATTTTTCAACATGTTCAAAGCATTCTTGCGAGCGATCTCCAGCAACTTCTGCTTGTCAATCTTCTCTACAGGACTCCTACAACATTTAATGCTAATGAAAAACATCTACTGCAAAATAATTTGGTGGGGATCTTAACAACTGTAAAACTAACTATCAAAAAATGATAAGCTTGTCAGGGCAAGCAAACTCAGGGTGGAAGCTCAATATAATTTTTATACTAACTGAATTTTATCATCCTCATCAATAAATTGAAATGTATGAAAGTGATCAAGCCGAGTATACAAAATGTCAACATCTAGCAAAGGAGGAAAAAAAGGCTTAAGATAAAGAGATCATAAAAAGCAAGAAAAACAACAACCCAACAATATGACACAGTTTTGTGTTGTGAAAAAATAGAAAGGTATTTGGTCTACCATATTATTGTCTACCATTACTAAAGAGTGAATTTATCATATGAGCTTATTACTAAACTATTACAATGCAATAAGTTTGAATTTTAAAAGAAATATTTCTAATAAAAACTTCCTGCATGAAACTGTCTACAACACAATTTCATTTAAGATAAGCAAAAGTCTGATTTCAATTACATCACTTCCAGATTAAGTTTCAACTTACCTCTTCTCCCTTTCGTGAGACTTGGTCCTGGTCCTATCATGTCTTCTACCATCTTTTTCACGACTTCTCTTTCGTTCTTTGCTTCTCTCCCTATCTTTCGGCTTCTTGTCACGGCTTCTGCTTCGTTCTTTGCTTCTTTCCCTATCTTTCGGCTTCTTGTCACGACTCCTACTTCGGTGTTTTACATCGGTCTTCGTCCTATCTTTGCTCCTACTCCTGTGTCTGTCCTTACTTTTACTTCTGCTCCTACCTCTATCCTTGCGGTCTTTGCTCCTGCTCTTACCTCTATCCTTGCTTCTATGTCTGTCCTTGCTTTTACTTCTGCTTCTACCTCTTTCCTTGCGGTCTTTGCTCCTACTCCTACCTCTATCCTTGCGGTCTCTACTTCTGCTCCTCTCCTTGGTTCTTTCCCTACTTCTTTTCCTATCTCTGCTCCTCTCTTTCTCCCTCCCCCTGTCTCTGCTCCTCTCCCTGCTTCTTCTTTTCTCTCTGTCTCTATCCCTATCTTTGTCTCCAAGCTTGTCTCTTGCTCCCTCCTTGTGATGGTGGGATGAATGGGATCTTTCACCATGTGAATGAGACTTGTGCTTGTCACGGCTCCTTGATCTGTGCTTGTCACGGCTTCTTGATCTGTGCTTGTCACGGCTCCTTGATCTGTGCTTGTCACGGCTCCTTGATCTGTGCTTGTCACGGCTTCTTGATCTGTGCTTGTCACGGCTTCTTGATCTGTGCTTGTCATGGCTTCTTGATCTAAAAATATATTTGTTTGAATGTCATTGTTTTGTAAAATAAAATATGCTAATACTGATGACTGAAAACTAAGTAAATGGCATAAAAATAACTGTCCCGTGGATTTAGTTCAAAATCTAAAATATTCATAATTGATAAGAAAAAGTAAATAAAAGAGGCAAAGTAGGCATACTATAAATGTGAAGGAAAGAAAACTAAACAGACTTTTAAATTGTTTCTCAGCAAGAATCACTCTATAAAACTTCTATTCCAAATTTTACATTTTTGTTTAGATTTGTTTCAAACAAAAAATTAAAATATACCTACTGATAAAAACTTGAAAACATGAAAAAATACTTAAACTTTATAGCCTCCTAATTAACCACCTTCCTTCAAAGAAAAGGAATTCAAACTTTTGATTCATTTGACCTACTTAGGGAGGTCCATACAAAAAAACTAGAACCTATAAAGTTAAAGAATAATCATTTTAATTTTTCCTTTGAACATTGTAAAAACCTATTAGTTTGATAAGAAGAACTTCTTTTCTCATCAATTTTTTAAAATTATATTTTAGATAAACTAAAACGAAGCAATGGGGTTCCAACACAAACCTGTGGCTGCCGCGGCGGTGGTGCCTATGACGATGATGTCGGCGATGGTGCTTTTTTTTGTCTTCTGGTTTCTTGACATCTTCTTCTACTGATCCTATCACAGATTAATACTATAGTAAATAATATTAAAATTATAGTAGTAAAATCAGTGGTGTAGTGGCAAATTTTCCAGTGTGGGAACGCTTTATATATTAATTTGTCAAATTCCCTGCAAATTAAGATACCTTTTCCCTGAATGCGTATAGGATGCGTATTAGGCTATGTATTTTAAGCTCACTGAATTTACTGATGCTTCAAGAAAATATTTAATAATTTGTATGATTTTTGTTAAAGCAAAATATAAAAACAGTAGTCTACATTTTTATATTTAACTAACTTTAATAAATTTATTATTTCACAAAAAAAGTTATTTTAGAAAAGGTTATTAGTTAAGTTAATAACTACTTTTATGTACGTTATCCCCCAAAATAGCAACATAAATAAACTAATTTTTAAATGACAAATTCTGTACAAGTTAAAAAGGCAGAGAACTAAAATAAATTAAATCCATAAAACGGAGAAAAAACAGAGTAATTAATTAGAATGACTTTTATGTACGTTGTCGTTAACCTCCAAAAAACACCATACATAACCTCATTTTTAAATAACATAATCTAGACAAGTAAAAGCAAAGAACTGAAATAAATTAAATCCATAAAACATAAAACAGAGAAAAAACAGAGTGATTAATTACAATGAAAGTTCATTGCCAGATTGATAAATTAGGTTTACAATCAGTCGGCAAATGCATCCTCTTCTGTAGTATGGGCTTTTGTCACCGTTACCGCCACCGTCTACTGTACTCGGTGCACAATACAAAGTTCAAGCGAGAGTGGGGTTGTCTTTCGAAACAGATAGAGTAAAATCGTGTTTATTTACAAATATGTTTGTTAAGTATTGCACTTTATTATTGACATTAAAATATATATTTTATATTTTTATACTCTTTAATTAATGTTTAGAAATATAGGATTTTTAACTATTTTTCCGGATTTTCCCTAAACGGGGCACTGGGATTTTCCCGGGTTTCTGAAAACCAGTGTGGGAACGCCGTTCCCACGCGTTCCCGCACCACTACACCACTGAGTAAAATAATAAAAATGGGTTTGATTTAAGTTAGTTTGTTACAGTAATATTTATGTATTTTTAATATTAAACCTAACACATTTTTTCATTCATAAACACTGAATATGGGTAATAAGTTAGGCTTATGAAAACATAATATTAAACGCAACTGGAAAGAGTCCAAAAATAGTTGTCCTCCACTCCTACACCATGCCACAGAAACTTAAGACTAAATATTTCGAATGATACCTTTCAAGTCTAAATTTCAAATTTTGCTTTTTATGTATTTGTACCTGAACTAGAAAGATCTGAAGGTGTTGGACTTCTTTCTTCTTCACTGCTCTCAGAAATTTCTCCCTCTTCATATTTCTCAGCTTTAAGTTTTGCTTCTTCTTCAATTTGCTTTACAGTGGCTTCATAAACTTGGCTAAACTTTAGGTTTGGTATCTTTATTTTTCCGCTACTCTGTTTAGGTTTCTCTGAAAAAATTATTCAATTGTTATTATTTGTCAAATTAGTAAACCAGACAAGTACAAAATCAGCAAGTACATTGGTTGATAAAACTATTAAACGGGGATGGATTGTTCGTAAAAGCATTTTCTTCAAGCATTAAACAAGTTTCAGTGAATTACTTTAATATCAGTATGAACAATATTGACCAAACATTATGGTAATATTTTTACCAATCTCCAAAAGAGAAGTAACTATTAAATTGCAAAGAACAATGAAACTTAACAAGACTATCCAACTAAAAAGAAACCATCAAAATGTAAAATATTAAAAGGTAATACAGAATTATTAATTCTGGTTTTAAAATGATATCCGGCATTAAAAACTTAAACCCATTTATTTGGTAAGTTTACCTGGATTGGGGTTCAGCTCATCTTTCTTGATACCACAGTCAATGAGATCCTCTGCAAAAACATCAGCTACAGGAAGGGACTTGGGTGGTTCTGAAATAGTTTTACTTGAGTCTTGTTTTTCATCTGAATTTTTCTCTTCAAGAGGTATCTCTATTTCCTTTGGTGATATTTTGTTACCAGATTCATTTACTGTTTTTTCGGAACTAACTTTTGATGATTTATTCTCTTTGGGTTCTTGTTTGATTGGTTTTGATAGGAACTGTGTTTCATTATCACCTGACTTATCATTTTCAGTACTGTTTTGTATCGACTTCACACCATTAATACTCTTGCATATTTCTGAAGCCAAATCTGAACTCCGAATGACTTTATCAACGATCTTGCTAACGGCTTCTTTTAAAATATTTTCCCGAATTACTTCAGGCACGGTTGACACGGTAGATGATCCATTTACCTTTGATGACTTTGAACTATCCTTTTCTTCTTTTATTTTAACCGTAAGTAGTTTTGATTCATCAGCTGACTTTTGTTTTTTACTTGATGGTTCTTCATCGTCGGAGTCCGTATCACTAGCACTAAATTTTCCCAATTTCCTCTTTTTTTTGGCATTAACTAAATCAGAGCTTGAGCTTTCACTTTTGGAAGTGTGTTTTTTGTTCTTATTTGTGCTACTTTTCTTCTTAGAATCTTTGCTGTCACTGGAATCCGAACTAGAGGAACGTTTCTTTTTCTTCTTTTCTTTCTTGTGTTTTTTCTTCTTCTCTTTCTTATGCTTTTTATGGCTTTTTTCTGATTTGATGCTGCTAGTGTCAAGAATCTTGAGGTCATCCAAGGGGGGAGGGGTTGCATCAAAAGCTCCAAATAGTTCACTGAGAATCTCATCTGAGGATTTTAGAGTTTGTGGATTAGGAGGCACTGGAATGCTCTCGACCGTCTCTGCCCCAGAAGTGGCAGATGATTCATCAGCCATTCTCTTTCAACAGGCACTGTCAAAACCGAGAATAACACAAAATTAAAAATGGGCTAATGTTCAATTATGTGGTACCCACAATAATAACAATTATCTATTAACATGTTTTTGGCTGTTAATCATTTTAGCCTATCATTAATCTCTAAATGGTTAGAGTTTAAAATTTCCAGTATGGTGACCTTGTGTTCATGAATCTATCATGGTAACGCTGATGAATCCCATCTAATAAATAGATGATGAGTTAGGCCTAAGGAATAGATGATGAGTTAAGGCCTATAAACTAAAATTTTATCTTAAGTAGGCCTACCTATACTGTTTTTTATTCAATAAACAACCTAAATCAAGTAAAGGTTTATTTTTTGCTCCATTATTTAGGATAAAGTCTATCAATAGCTAATCTGAATAAAACTAGGTAGGCCTAGGCCTAAATCAAAAACGTCTCTCTTTGTATTTTAACATGGCCGACATAGCATTACACCATCTTACTTAAAAGACTTTGCTATCTTATAGGCTACTGAAATAGATAAGCTTAGGACTACTGTCGATGCTAATCATACATCTATTCTGAAACAGTAACAAAACAAGTAATTAATTTGATAGAGACGGACGTCAAAGTTCTACCAAACATTGTTTAAGCTAGGCCTGATAACAATTTTACTCCAGAAGATTTGAAATAAGTTAGGCCTGAGAGGCTCGCAATATTTTCCCTAAGGCAGAAGTTTTATATTATAAGCCTTTATTCGACTCCTTCAGTTAGATCAATTGTTTTGTTAATCTATGAAAGTAATCACAGGACTAACTACAGAACTCCAATAAAAGGTGGCAGATGATATAAATTTAGTTGCTAGTGACTTTTTACATTATGTAAGCATCATATATTTATAATTATTGCAATTTTACTCTATGAAGGAATACAATGTGGCTACAGTTGGTTTCTAGGCCTAGTTGGCTATAGTTCCGTAAGCGATTTATGTTTTAACGATTTAAGATATCGAACTTATATCAATGTATCGACTACAAGATATGTCAAACTTATCATCTCTTTTGATATAATATTGAATCGGCCAGTGAAATCAAATCGGCGTGGCTTTTTATCGGGTATGTTTTAGTATCAATGAAATAATCGGGTTCAGTTCCAATGAATTTGGTTTATCATTAGGTTTACGTTATAATGTATGACTTAACATAACTGTTAACTAATTGACAAATCAGTTCATACAGTCACAATTTAACTTCCAATACTCTGATAACTAACCAAACTTTACATCACAGAGACTAGCTGTCAGTATCATGACAGTAAACATCGAAAAGCCAAAATCCAGTACAAAATGGTGGAGGATGTGAAAGAAGGTGTTCTTTGTTGAGCTAAGTATATTATGTATTGTTTTAATATAATGAGTGTTTAAAATATTAAGTTATGCTATTACAATTTATTTTGTTTATTGTTAACGGTTTTTTTCATATATAGGTTAGATATTGATGTTTTGTTGTGTTGTGTTTTTTTTCTTGATGTACCTGAAAAATACTTTGGTTATTGATGCATCAAAGTTTCAGTTCAATATTTTCAATAACTAAAATGTAGACCGCTTATTGAACTGCAGCCGCTTATTTCTATATCTCGTTTAATGATAGGATGATGAGAGTTAAGGTAGTTTGTTTAGTTATTAGAACAACATTTTCATTTAGTTTGTGGCTAGATCTAGCTTTATTATGCAAAGTTCAATTTTATAAAGTTATTTGACCCAGATTGTGTTTATCGGTGGTTAAGTTATTGATTTTCGTGCTGTGACAGTTGTAAGAAAAATATATCGAATGAGTCAACCAAACACAATAGCAGTAGGCAAGTTGAATAGTTGATTTGGAATAAATAGGCCTACTGAATCATATTATGCGGAGTTGAAGTTTAAATATACATAATAGATAAAAGCAAAGATGATCTTCGCCCATGTTAAATTAAATTGAGAAGTTCAGTTAGACTACTGAACAATTTATTTTAAGTTTCATAACCAGGCCTATTTTATTATATCACAATTTAAAAAGAAGTTGAAAGAAGCTTCTACAACTAACTTGGAAAAAGTTTTTAGGCTTCAAAAATGGGCTGTAAGGTTAATGGGTAAATTGAAACCCAGAGGTCACTGTTCCGATTCTTTTAAGAACTTACCCAGCCTTATACCTTTATAAGATTGTAATGTATGCTAGATGGCATGGCCATATTTGTATGTCAACCAACACATAATTATAATACTAGAAATAGAAATATTAGTACTTCTGTGCAACAAGTTAATGCACAACTTAAAGCTTTTTGAGTCAAAACCTGAAAATGCAGGGGAACATGTTTTCCAAAAGCTCCCAATAAAATCAAACAAATTGAAAATAAAAACAGATTTAAGCTTAAACTTATGGACTATCTTATTGAACGGTGTTTATACGCTCTTGACAAATCGTCAGTCCTCGGAGTATTTCTAGGGAAATCCCCAATCTATTTTCCTTTCCTAACATTGACTAGTCTCATGCCACTACGTGGTCAATCGGGACGACTCTTCAGAAGTAAGAAGTAGGCTTTCCTCAATAAAAGGCCCTTTACTCTCCGGGGGAACTTTGAATAATATTTTGGGATCAAAAGTAGGCCTAAGTTGGTTGTAAGACTAATATATTCTACAAATGAAATTGTAACATTGACACCATTCGTTTATATGTAACCTAATATGAATAAAAATCTGTTTATCTGAATTGAATTAAACCTGAACATCTCTTAAGCTGTAAACATAACCTGTGAAGGCAGAAGATCAGGTATGAAACTACTGAGATCAGAGTCATTTTATGCATTTAGGAAGTCTTTTGTAACTTGAGATAAATTTATGTATTTTTGGTGTTATGTAGCGTATACATACATAAGTAAGTTTACTATACAGCTGGACTATAAAAGTTACCCCCAGCAAAACATCTCTGTTCGACTGCAGTTCACTATCCGTCCCACAACCTCTGCAAACTTGGGGAAACTGTGATTAGGTTTTTCAGGTGAGGGAATTGGAATTTGGCAGGACCTAAATTTAATTAGAGCATAAACTTTTGGCTGGACTGGACGGATCACAATTTTCCTTGGGTTACCAAAACTCAACAGGGAATCACCCTTCTTAAATTAACAAGGACCCTTTCCCCACCCAAAAAAACTGCAATTCCGGGCACGTCCCTAATTTGGTTGATGTTATAAGGTAAGGGACGGATATTTAGCGAACTGCAACTCTTGAACTCTGGAATCTATTCAATTCTAGGGGCCTAGAATTACTGAATGTAGACTTACTCCTATAACTGGAGGTCTTTGCAATGCGCCCTAAGTTTGTAACATACACAATCTCACCAATTGAGTCATTTGATATAAAACCAAATAAATCTTGTGACAAAATGTATCATAAGAAGACCATATTTTAAAATAATTAACAAATAACTATATAAGGTGCAGCAAGTCCTAGGAAATAATCTTGGGCCTTAGCCTAGTTTTTTAACACCTACCTTAGTGTAGGCTTTTAACTCTTCAAGAGTGCTAAAATTCATAAAAGTGTTGTAAAAGATAATAAAATATTGAAAATTAATATTCAAAACCTTGATTATGAACTTTTAATAAATAATTGTCTAGAATAACATGGAGATTGACATAACTTTGGCTAGCCACCATTTACAGTCAATGCTGCCAACATCCTTAAACAAAATAATGTGTTTAGCCGCAGATAAAAAGTATAAATATTATACCATTGGCTATATATAAGTCTTCTTGACTATACTGTATAATTATATTTTTACTGCATATTATCCTATTATCATAGATAATAAGGATCATATTATACATTACATTCAAATGCATAATATTATGCAAAATATCCTAAAGATGGTTTTAGCGAATTTCCCCTTTAGGGAAGAAGCTATTACCGTAGGTCTCATGGTAAGACCTAAGCTCGGGACCATTATAACTTTTCGTTTTGGGGCCCCCAGAAGCAAAAAACACCATTCGTTCGAATATATATATATATGTGTGTGTGTGTGTGTGTGGTGTGTGTCTGTTAGCACGATAGCGGCCGCAAAAATGGTCCGACCTTTATGAAATTTGGTACGGACATGTAAAGTGGTAATCAATTGGACGATTTCGTAAACCAGCCCGATCGGACCACCGGAAAGGGGGGTAAAGGGGGATAACTCCCCTAAAAATGGGGTTTTTGAGTTTTTTTACATAGAAAAATAAAATTTATCGACTTTTTGTTTGCACCATTGAATTCAGCTCAAAAAACAAACAATTTAGTATTTCGAATCACTGCTTTATGTCCATTGCTCTGTATACAGAGGGTTCTGTATACATTGCCATTGGTTACCGAGATATTGAAAGTGGTAAACACAGTACGTTGTCCCAATGTTAACCGGAAATAAGTAAAACTCTATATCTCGGTTATTTCTCAATTTATCTTGGTAAATGGCTTCTTCTAGTTCAGATCTACTAAATATTGAAATAAAACACCCATTTTTAATATACCTGTAGCAGTAAACCTGTATACACTCATTACCGATGTTATTCTTAAGGAGCTTACCAAAACATGTAAAATCTTGCTATGTTGGATTGAAATATGTTGTTTTGCATTTGAAATTCGCTGAGTATGAAAGTTGCTGCAACGGGGGTATGATATTATGCATTATATTTTTTAGTACTTCATATTTGTAATGTTATGAAATTAATTATTGATATTTTTCGTAAGAATTCCACAGTTCAAATTTAAATTGTTATGAGACAAAAGTTTACAGTTAAGAGTCATGAAATTGCGATCTTAACAATTACTTAAACAGCTGATTCACTTTATAGTTACTTTATTTACTTTATAGTTTTGTAAGCAAGTGACCGTGGCCAAGGCCACACTATAGTGTGGCCTTGCCGTGGTCTTGCTTTGAGTTAAGTTAGGAATCAGCTGTTTAATTAATTAGTGTAGGTTATAGAGTTTTTACAACGCATCTGGACGTTTTGAGACGTCTCCGCATTTTCATAACGCATATTATAAATTGTATTTTGATGACTGTTTTTGTCCTAATGTCTTTTGAGACACTTTTCAGAACAATACAGAACACAGAAGTGATTTATTCGGTTCTGCTGACCTCGGTCAAGAAGGAGGCAATTCCTTGGTCACTTGGTTAACGCGAACCCAGCATGGGGTTGCAACAGTGAACTTTGTGCGTTCGGCATGCCTGTTCCGGCGTCAGTGCTCAGGATGAGTCCGCCTTGCCGAAACTTTCGGCGATGATTATTTTTATGGCTCAAGTAAACCACTAGCCGAACATTTCGGAGAGGCAGACTTCCGGGTGAGGGCGAGTCTGCTCATCTGCCTCTCTGAAATGTCCCAATGTTCGACAAGGGTTTTGAAGTATACGAGGCGAGGCGGGAATGTTTAAAAACGTTCGGGTCCAGGTTGGGTTGGGTTAAGTTAGATTATTTTCGATTAATTTAGGTTGGGTTAGGTTTGAGGTTAATTTAGGTGGTTTGAATAAGTTTACTGGGCGTGAACAACATTTTTAACGTACCTACCTGGACTTTCTGAACACGGACTTTTTTAACTGTATCCTACAAGGCCTCATGAAAGCAACTTTGAATGAGGCATGCGGAACGCACCAAATACACTCTCGCACTTGCTTTGGAATCGCCCAGAACCAGTGAAATGTATATTTCAGCCATAGGGTATTAGAATTGCCAGTCTATTGTTATCCAAATCGAATATCGTATCGTATTATTTAGTCAATCGAATATCTAAATTGTTTGTACTGGTGTCAAGCCACGACGCGACGGAAGTGAAAAGGTGGTCTTACTCGCCCCAAGGTCGCCAGTGTGGTCTTGCTCGTCCTCTCAAGGGAGGGAGGAGAATAGTATATCTAAAAATGACATATAACAGGAGTAAGAAAATATGCGAGTCACCCCAGTAAACATTTGACCTGAGAACCTACATCAAGGGATTCTTAGATTCCCCATTAAATGGTTCTCTATTGCTACAATCGTAGATTTAATCTTTTATATCGCTAAAAAATTATGACATTTATTTCTCAGGTCTGATCTGTTCCATACAAAGAGATGGAACTCTATTTCAATAATCTATAGATAGTTAAAAATGAATAATAATAATATATTTGTTCAGTTTGTAATTTTAAAATTATTTTTATTAGTTTTCGTATTTGAGGTTAACTTCAAAAGACCACGCAGCCCTATTGTTTGCCTCGTAAAGGAGTTATTTTTTCATTTAGGATAAATCAACAATGTACTTTTTTCTCTGATTTGCAATCAAGCTCGATGAAAGGTGTGACGTAGTTTAAAAAAAAATCACTCAAAGAAAAAATCCACACTTCCTGTCCCTGGTCAATAATAATACCGAACTTGGGAACGAATTTACCCGAACCTATCCGAAGACCGGGATCAGCATTGTTGTTATTGACGTTGGCAAGATCAGGAGTGGGAGTGCACAGTGAAAGGGGGGGGGGGGGTTGGGAGGGAGATTTCCCAGCATCAGCCCTCAGTGTAGGGTTAGGGTATCTGGGGTGTTATTCTTAGAGTGGATTTAACTAGTCATCTTAAATTTATATCTAACTTGTATATATTATTTTAATACAATCAAATCTTGTAATAAAAGTGTGTCATAATACCCTAAAAATTATCTTGAATCAGAAAAGTATAAGTTAAATTAGACTCATCTTTTATACAAATAAATGATTATGAAAACTAAAATTTAAAAGAATAACAGTGTTCTTAGTTTATTTCACAATCTTTAATTCTGTTTTAATTGTTCTGGTTGAAGAAAGTAAGTGTCAATAGTCCTCTGAAAAAATTAAAACAAAAAGCAAGTTCCTATGTAGGTGCATTTATCTCTGAACAATTAAGAAATGGATTTTGCAATGAATATTAAATATAATTGTTGTCTTCTTTATAGAGTATTGCTTAATTTTATTGAACATTATTTAATCTCAAGATTTATAAAAATAATTCCAAGAAGATACAGATTTATGAAATTCAAACCCATTGTTATTACAGTATTCGTAATTATAGTTTCTGTTCAACTATTCGTCTTTGAGGGTTTAACTACCAACAAATTTACAACACCTACACCTTCTATTGCTACTCCAAATTACCTAGACGATAGAAACAAGACAAATCACTCCTCAACACTCAAAATTCCAAGTGAAGCAGAGTTTCGAATGAACTGGATAAAGAACAAGCTTGAAAGAATAGCCAAACACTCCCAACGTTGGGAGATTATGAAGTTTTTAGATGAGGTAGAACCGCTTCCTCAACCCGCTGCCAAGGTTCATATTTTCTACCTACCATTTTTTGGAAATGTGCACCTAGATGGCGAATGGAGTAGCTGGGATCGTGAACTTGTTCTGAACAGAGTCCAAGAAGACTCAAGTAAACTTCATTTGCGAGAACTCCCAACTCATAGTCCTCCAACAGACATTGCATCGAGCTTCTATCCTCTGCTCGGGTGCTACAGTTCAAAGGATCCCAGTGTTATAAATACTCACTTCAAGCAAATCCGGGATTCAGGAATAGGTAAAGTAAGTTATTAATAACATTATTTCAATTATATTAGAACTTTTTCAGGTTGATATGGGATACACAAATATTTATCGTTACCAAACACTAAATGTCTTTACCATTCAAAGTCCATGTCCTTAATAATTAAATTGTTTCAACTTGCTTATTAGTCTCGTCAAGATATGAAATAAAACATCTTAACCCTAAAAAAATTGTTTTAAAAGTTTTTTAAGTGATTTTCACTTCCAATAAGTGTGTTAAATAATATACTCAAAGTCTAAT
This sequence comes from Flexamia atlantica, assembly GCA_035578135.1. Taxonomy (NCBI): domain Eukaryota; kingdom Metazoa; phylum Arthropoda; class Insecta; order Hemiptera; family Cicadellidae; genus Flexamia; species Flexamia atlantica. Next base: position 5,999,831 of record JAQJVK010000012.1, on the reverse strand, counting down.
AAAATTGGAGTCTAGGAAATAGGTTTCTCCAATATGGCGTCCTGTAATTTGAAAAAATATTCTAAACTTTATTAAATTTCATCATTTTACATGCATTTTTTGAGATATTGACTCGGTACCAACATGTATCATTGCTGGGTGGCTAATTCTTTATATCGACAGGATAATAATTTTTCAGCCGCCATCTTGGATCCGCCATATTGGATATAAACTTTATTTTTTTAAATGTTAAGATGATGTTGTGACACATCATTATGAACTAAATTTTTACGCTGATTAAATGTACTTTAAATTTTTATTTAAATCAGAAAGGTAACAAGAGTGAAAAGTTGTGCTTACCAAAATGAACTAATGAGTTAGCACATTCATAATTTTTTTTAACATAAATAGTGGATCTTGTTCAACTTGCTTCACTTTGCACTCCCAATTTTAAGAATAAAGAAGTCATCTTTTTGAACTACACAATGCATAATTCGGTAATAAAAAAAATAATATAATGAAAACTTTTTATGCCTAATCTGATCAAATCAAAATTTTTAAAAACCATTAAATCACCTTAAAAAAGATAATTCTTTGTGGATTATCAAGTAAGATTAATATTTTGACCAATTAAAAGAACAAAATAAAATTAGAAAATTTAAATTTATTTTTGTAAAAAAAATAAAGGCGGTCCACTTTGAAATCATTATGTAAGTACTTTTCAAGGCTTTAATTACTCGAATACCCACTAATCCTGAATTTATTGTTTATTATTACGTTACAGGGGTAGTGGTGGTATCATGGCTTCCTCCCCAACACCAATGGTCAACCGAAGAGGTGTTGCCCCTCCTATTGGATGTAGCGGAGAAATACAACTTGAAAATTGCCCTCCACATTGAGGCATACAATGGACGAGACATTGATAATATTTTAAGAAACATTAAACTCATATCGAAACAGTACTCTTACCACTCGAGTTTCCACACTCTGATAAGGAATGGAAAAAGTTTACCGGTACGTGACTTATAAACGAGAACAAGTTTATTTGGTGATTAAGAAAGGAAAAGAATTTGAAAAGGAAAGTTTGTTACATTCTTGAGTGCTTTGTAAATTAAATATTTCTTTTTTGTTGTTGAGAAAAGTTAGTTGACCAACAGGGTCATAAAAATAGATTGTGCAAGAAACCTGTCCAAGATTTTAAATGCGATCATTTTGTTAGTTAAAACAATTTTAAGAACAACTAAACTGTCTTGGCCTTATCAGTATTTTGTGAATTATCTTGATGCTAAGGCTGAATACTTTTTCCTGTAATTTTTGGCTGTACTTGTTTAATATCAAATATCATTGTTACAGCTTTGCATATGTAAGTGGGAGAATTGCTAAACTGTTAGTGTCTTGGGCTACGGTTCAAGAGGTCATGTGATTACATCCCTGGCATGCCCACTCAGATTTGAGAGGTTTGGTCTGCTTTCCCTTAACCCTTTGTGATCATAGGGCCAGCAGGAGTGGCCACAAGGCAATCAGGAGCCAGATGGAATTAGTTTTTGTGTGGCTTGATTCCGATGGTCGGGAGGCCAGCTCTACTAGCCAAGCCCCACTCAGTGTCAGCTCGGCATTCATCATGTTGGCTCGTTCCTGTCAGCTCAGAATTGTTTTCACGCTTAGCAAGTCAGAATTAATTGTTTAAAAAAAACCTGCAATAGGGGATTTTTACGATTCAACGTTGCAAGCCAGCTGATCATTTAATTAAATAACTCCTCACTATGTTACAGCAGTCTACAAACATCAGGCCAAATTTAGAAAAAAAACATCTTATGTTATCGGCACTTATTGGCCAGTCCTGCTGGACACCCGAGCGGTTTTTGATTTCATGTCGGTCAGCACTGCTGGTCATCCGATCACATATGACAACTGCTGTGGAAAAAAAACTGACTTCCGCGCGCTAATGGTGGCGGCCAGTAGAGTTGACCGTACGATCGCAAAGAAATGGCGGCAAATAGCCAATACGATCGCAAAGGATTAAAAGTGTTTGTTTATCTCTTCTGTCAATATGTCGTTGGCGTAGACAAAAAACAAGTTTTTCAATGCCTTGTTCTGCAATAGACTATTTTTAACACAGTTAATTAAGTCTTTGTGGTGTGCAGGTGTTGTACATTCTCGACTCCTACCAGCTGCCGGCCGCGGAGTGGAGGGAGTTGTTGGCAGAGGACGGAGCACGAACTGTCCGAGGAACTAATCATGACGCCGTCTTCCTCGGCCACCTTAGAGACGCTCAAAATAGATTTGAGATACAAAAGTCTAATTTTGATGGTAAGGACAAAGTCAAAGTCAAAAAAATTCTTTATTCAATAATAATAAAGTTTATAAATGTTTGAAGATAGTTTTGACATTAAACGATAGATATAACAAATTGCTCCAACTTAATAATGATCTGAATAATCTGGTTTGACTGCAGCACTCACTGAGGATTTTAAGCAAAATATGAATGAAAGATCAGTGTTGAACAGGTGATATGAATGCTTTGTTACTGGCAAAGCTCAGGTGGTTTATTTGCAGTATTAATTTTTTTTTGTGTCTCTACGCCAGTGGCATTTTTTAACGTTTTGATCGGGAATGGTCCAAACCCGGGTCTTGTTACTATCTAACGACGACCTTTTGTTAGATAGCATCATTAATTCGTAGCCCAATGACAAATGGCAACTGGACCCAGTTTCGATCCTGTCAGGAATCGAACCGGCGACCCTCAGGTAATTGATAGACCAATAACCGATGGAAGCTGCTTAATAACATGAGATTTATTGCTTAAGTCATTGGTTTTACCTGAAAACTAATAGAATCTTGATAGTTCGTCATTTGGACTTTGGGGGTGATCTGGTATCGAAATGTCGAAGTATAGGGATTTTTACATTAATATAAGCATTACAAATTCACTTGAAATATGATTAACCTGAACCATTGTACAGGTAATTTGACAACTGTTATCGTAATATAAGTCCAAATAAATCACTGGACAAAGTATTTGGTAGTCTTTTAATTTTGAATGTTTGTTAAGTGTTAAGTGTCAGCCCATGTCAAACTACAGAGTGTCGAAGTATCGAGGTTTTACTGCATGACCAATTACATCAATGCAACTTAACACTTTGAACCCTAAGCCCGAGTATAGCTCGGGGCATGGCATATGTCGCCGTGTACGAAGCCCGAGTATTGGTCGGGCCGCGAAATTAAATTCCATAGCAACGTATATTCGACGTATTTTCGCTAATCGTTGCTAGGGAACTCTTCCTTGATCATCTGGCATTGTTTATAGTATCCAAAGGTCTCGAAAAAGCCATCTATTTAGCAGCAGAAAAATAAATCCAAATGTCTACAGCTGATCCTTTGCGTCACCGGCTGACGACGCTTTGTTGTCTGCAGTAATGGCTGACTTTGTTTACGTTGGTGTCGGCGCCCAATAAAGTGTGATTTTACTTATATTTACAAGTGTTTTGAGTCTTAGTTAGTTATAAGATTTGTTATTACTTTATTACGTAATGTTTTTGTCATGTTTAGTGTAAAATATGAGAGATATATTTGATATGAGTGATGTACGTGACTACCGTCGCAATTTTGTTTTCTTCATTTTTTTATGTCCGTTTTATGTGGAATCCTAAAATTGTTGTTTGTTGTAACTGTAATAAAATTTATATCATTTGAAAGGTTACACTTTTCTCTTTATTTTGATATATAATTTTTATGGGTAACAAATATATGTATTAAGCTACGAATTTTAATTTGAACCCCAAAATTGGCCAGTAACGCACGTAAAAAGAGATTTTAGCGCCCAGGGTTCAAAGTGTTAAGTTAACCCGGCAGAACTTACGCGATGACTGACTCACGGTCTTTTGGACCAGGTTTTATACAAAAGTTAGTATATTGAACAATTATGAGTTTATTTGCACAAAAACTCCACTAAAGTCTTTTATATTAGTTTTGTGAGGGGGAATAACCCAATAACCCCATAACCCAATCCTGGCTTGGTCCTTCACCTTACACATAGATATAAGGGCCTCTACAAATACTAAGTTAAACAATGAACTGTTTCAGGTTTTTACACATACTTTGCAAGCAATTCGTACACATACGGTTCTACATGGAAAAACTGGAACACGCTGGCCAAGTTCGCCGAGAAACACAAGTTGCTGTTTTTCCCGTCAGTCAGTCCCGGCTACGTGGACACCAACTCCCGGCCATGGAACTCCGCTCTGACCCGCCACAGGGCGCGTGGCCACTACTACCAGGTCTGACATTCTTCATTGTGGTCATGATTTTAATAAAATTACATCACCACTGACACTTTCTGGAATGAAAAACCATCCAAACATTGATTTTTAAGTTTTAAAATGTGAACACTAGTTTAATAAAACTTCAGACCAAACTAAGGCAGCAAAAATGGGGTTTGCCAAAAAAAAAAAATCTGTGCTGGTGTTTTACGGTGTTATTGAAGTATAACATTTCTTTAAAAATAAAGTTTCCCCAAGTACTTTAACGTTGTTTGATATTTGATAGCAAGCTATAATATTGGTTTACAGCAGAAAAACCAATCTGTTTTTACATGATGTTGGAAGTTTACATTACTCCCTAAAATTAAACACCAGCAAAGTTATGATGGTATCTTTACTCAAATAATACAAACAAATAATAAAAAGTCAAACTATTCTGTTGACGATAATTTTAGGGTGTTTCTAAAGTATTAACTTCATTACCAATAGTAATGAAAATGTATCGAATATCAAATATTTTACTCAAAGTCATTTTTTCGGCAATTACGACGTTTCTCCATAACAGGTGGGTTGGAGAGCAGCGTTGGCGACTCACTCTTACGGAGTGTCCATCACATCGTTCAACAACTGGCTGGACGGATCTCAGATCGAACCGGCTCGTTCGTCAAAGGGCTCTCATCCACCGTATCTCGACTACGAGCCAGAGGGGCCTTACTTCTACCTGAATCTGACGAGGTATTGGGTTAAGCAGTTTGTGATTCAAAATAAAGATTCAAAAGAGGATTAAACTTTTTTAACAAAACATGTGTTTTCATTATGCTCAATAATTTCTTCTTTATATTTTAAGAAACTTAGCTCATTCCCTCAAAATTTACAAGTTAATTTAGGTTCTTAAGCTTAAGTGAGCCATTATTATTATAGAAATAAAAACACTTCTAGAATTCTTGCTTGCTTTTATTTTTATTTGAAAATTTTCGATATCACTGCAGCTTTATTTATTAGAGCATTGAAAAAGAACTTCATTCATTGTTGACATTGAAAAGAACAAACGAGCGAGATCAAAACTAATAGTTATTTTACTTCTTAATGACCTGTAAAATTTGATATGAAAACCCTCCTGACAATATTTAATATACCTGATACTATACACACAAGTTCCTAAAAAGTTTTTGCAAAATATGGTAAGGGAAGCAAATATTTCTGGAAAAGATTTCTGACGTTAATAATGAAAATTATTTTTGTATCAACATCGAAAAAACAATAAACTTTTGTTCATAAATAGCTAGATGGGAAGATATGGAATAGAAGATTCCTGAGTAAAGTGCTGACGAACGGCACCATATTTAGAAAATAATGCAATCCAGCAGTACATTTTTACCACATTAAAAAGTCTATTGAAAATACACTAAAAATAATTTTTTTTTTAAATTGGAAAGTTGGAGGACCTTTAGGTTAATAGAAGGGCAATTATAGGACAGCTAGTTACCTTGGAAAGTTAAGGATCAAGCAGCCTAATAATCCTAATACAAGATCTGTTAAGGAATGGTAAACCATAACTATTATGATAAATTTAAACTGTTTATTAAATATATTACATTACAAATGAGTGTAAAAAACTAACTACATTTAACTAATTACCTATGTATTATGTTAGTTTAGTTGCATTCAAAAAATAAATAGCAACAAGTTTACTACAAAAAATATGTGCGGGTTCACTAAGTTAGAGAGCAAATTAAGATCTTTAAAAACAGTATGTTCTCTCATAAAACTAGAGATCATGGCAGAATTGTGTGAAAACAAAGGTGATAATCCATAACAATACGAAAATGAACAGCACAAAGTAAAGTTTTTAAAATGCCTTCTCAAGCAAGCGTTATTATGTTTCAGCAGATAAAAATTAGTGTTATGCATAAAGTTAGCACAAGATTCTTTTTCACATGTTCAAGGTAAAATAGACCATGAAAGCTTAAACTGTCCTCAAGATAGTAATTTGATGAAAATATATCTACATACATTATACTATTGCTATAGCTCTTACTATAGCTGGCTTTTTGTAAGAAACTATTGACAACCACCAAAAAGCTCATGTATATTTAAACATTGCAAAAATATTATATAAACATATAAAATATAACAGTATTCACTATTAAGTACATATTGTGTCTAACAATTATGATGGCATTTTCAACACCGCAAATTCGATGAAAGCGCTTAGTGAGCCGGTGTATCAAACAGCTTTTTAAAACTCCTAAAACACAAAACAATGTTTGACTTAAAAGATAATTCTTAATACATAAGACTGTGAGAAGAAATAAATGTAATGTATCTTAATGTGGGAATGAGTTAAAAAAAAGAACAGTATTTAACTATTTCAACCTAAGAAAGCAAAGATTAATTCTTGGTAAATTAAAACAATAAATAAATAAATACAAACATTTTATTCCTGATTAAGGGTTTCTATCAGATTACACACTTCCTGACTGTTCCTGAATTTCCTCTACCAATAAAAAAATTTCAGACCTTTGACAACATTGCCATGATACCTTCTATAACAAATACTTAACCCCTTATCTGCTGTGCACGAGTTAGCTCGTGGTAGTATTCTGTAACCCGCGACTGCTACACACGAGATATACCCATATGGAAAAATTATATATTTGAATATATTTAAAATATATTTAAAAAGACCAAAATATATATAAAATATATTATAAAATATATATTATTTTAGTTTATATTGAAAATATATTTGAAATATATACCAGGATATATTTAAAATATATTTAATGAAATATATTTTAGGAATATATTTTTAAATATATAATATATATATATTTCAATTCAAGTAAGAGTATATATTATGAAGTACTGTTAGTGAAATATATTTGAAATATATTCTTGTATATATTTCAAATATATTTAATAAAATATATTGTTGAAATATATTTTGCAATACATTACAAATATATTAAAAATGAAGTAAGACAAATATATTACGAAATACTGTTAGTGAAATATATTTGAAATATATTCTTGTATGTATTTCAAATATATTTAATATAATATATTTTTGAAATATATTTTGCAATACATTACAAATATATTAAAACTAAAGTAAGACGTATACATTATGAAATACTGTTAGTGATATATATTTTAAACATATTCTTGTATATATTTAAAATATATTGAATGAAATATATTTTTGAAATATATTCTGCAATACATTACAAATATACTAAAACTAAAGTAAGACAGATATATTACGAAATACTGTTAGTGATATATATTTTAAATATATTAACACCATATATATATTTTATAACATATAATCATGAATATATTTCAAATATAACTTTAGTTTTATATTTGGAAATATATTATTAACAATATATTGCAAATATAAAAAACATAAAATCAAAATATGCGGAACATCTTATACAGTGTATCTATAAAAGATCTCCGGGATTTTAAAAATTAATATCTTAATAACTGTAAAAGGTAGCGAAATGCAGTTAATTTCTTTGAAACGAGTAGCTCATAAGGTTTAACTCATAACAATTGGGAATGTTTTTGTCAAGAGGTGGCAGCGCTGCGGAACATTGGCCTTGAAACAACTTAGCGCGGCTGTCAAGTGCTGTCTGAATTCCTGCGCTAAAGGCAGCGCCGCAACAAAAGGCTCAATGCGTTATTTGGCTAGTATAAACTAAATCTGTCGTTACGGTGCACAGAATCCTTCGAAAATTCGTGATGTTGACCACCTCAGGCAACGAATAATTAATTCTGTGGCAACCGCCCCCCCCCCCCAGAAATGTCATCCAGGACATATAAGGAGGTGGAATATCGTTACAATGTGTTCTGTGCCGCCAATGGAGCCCATTTTGAATTTTATGATATTGCTAAAGAAAAATTCAAAATGCAACCTTTTAATCATGTATAAAACAGTTACATAAGCTTATTGCTTCATAACAATATTTTGCCTCAAAACCCTGAAGTTCTTTTATAGATACCCTAACATAATTATACCAAACACATAATACATGAGGTAAACATAATTACATCATATGAAGTAAACATAATCACACCAATATAGATGAAAACTTAAAAGTACTGACCAGAATGTACTCATATAAAAATGAAAAAGAAAAATTACATGTAAAATAATTGATATTTCTTAGTCAATTTTTATGCAATCCTATACTATATAGGATGTTTTATATTTAAGGAAACACTATTGAAATACATCTCAATATACTGTCACTCAACACATAATGTAATGCCCAATGCTAAATCAGATTATGTACGATTAACAAAGCATCTACTGTATGAGACTTTTAAAAATGCGGAAGTAAAAATAGCCTATGGAACTAAAAAATAATAATAATTCATTTGATTTATAAGCGATCACAAGCAACGGCAGAAAATAAAAAAGATGACTTGACGAAAGCAGGGGAGTGTATAAACTTAAATGTTGGAACTGCGATACGGTAACATCTATTTTGGACAAACTTTAGAATAAATTTTCAAATAAGATACAAAGAACGTTTACAGTCTTCACCAACTCCTATGATAAACTTTAAGTACGCAACGTGTGTTATATACAACAGCAACTATTTAATTACTGAATGCTGTCCATTAAAAATAGACTAAAACTTAGTGCTACAACGCAAAAGCATTGTAACTCCAACTCCAAAAGGAAACAGCGTTCCCAATCAGCTTTACATCCCAAGTTATGCCATGTCACCCATGAGTCGAAATGGCCGAGTGGGTTAAGGCGTAGGTTAGGTTAGGATAGGATGTAGGCTTAGTTAGGGTAGGTAGAGCGAAGGTCCGGGGTTCGAATCCCAGCGGGGTCACCCTTTTTTTGTTCATGAAAATCAAATGTAAGGCTAATATTATATATTTATATATCAATTTATTGATTTTTTTTGTAGAGTTTTGACATTTAAATTGAAAAAAATCATATTTTGAAAAATATTTTGAAATATAAATGAAATATATTTATAATATATTTTTATTCCAAACAACAATATATTTACCTAAATATATTACAAATATAAAATAATATATTATTAACAACAAACAATAATATAATTTAAATATATTTTAGAAATAAATTATATATATAATTATATATTTAGTAAATATATAATTATATCTTTCTGGGTCCCATAATTTGTATATTTAAATATATTTCAATATATATTTCAAATATATGACGTTTTATTCTAAAATATATTTTTATATATTTTTTAAAATATATTTTAAATATAAATTTTTCCATATGGGTATCGTGCAACACCCATGTTTCGGTAACTGGTACACCCGAGTATACTCGGATTTGATGTTCCCAGTTAATTTATGTTGGTACAACTGCTCTGCTAGGTTTTTTTCATTCTATGAGTGTACAGTTGACCCTAAAGAGTGGCAGACCGTTTGGTGCTGCACTCTAGTGGATTTTTCTGGAACTACGTCCACGCCACAAGTTCTGCAGTATCGCGTTTGTCACGTTGAAACGAAAATCCCGCGTGTTGGTGTTGATCGTGTAATTAAACCCCGCGCAACTGATCACGTCGGCGCCGCGGCGCGCCAACTTACTCCCCCCCCCTTATGGTTAAGGGGTTAAGCATAATGCTGTAAATTAGTACACTTAAAACCACAAAATTTGCATCCTACATAAACTGTAATACAACCAAAAGATTCATCTACAGACAAAGGAATTTATTGCAAAAAGAAAGATTTTGATGGCCACGATGCCACTGACAAGTTTGGTGACCACAATATGATTAACACCTTCAGCCCAATGTGCGCCACCGGTAGTACTTGTCGAAATTTTCGAACTGGTTAAAAGTAAATTACAATAGACAGTAACTTGACCAAAAAGACTAAACTAACTCAAGTCGTAATTTTAACTACATCTTAAAGATACCTGATGACATTACCTTGTGTATACCTTATATAGCTAACTTGAGTGAAATTGATAAATTTTATTAGTGTACTACTGGTGTTGTCATTCAGTGGGCATACTGAAACCCCAATGGGCCGACACGCCCTATGTGTGGTACATGCACAGTTTGCCGAGGCATGGCAAGCTGCAGAGGGGCAAACGATATACTGTTCGTCATTGTAACCGCCGTACGCATACAGCGCGCCCAGGTCTTCTTACGACTCCTTCCGCCATTTTGGCATTTTTACATCGCCTTTATTTTTTCAGGATTTTTTTTTTACAAAAGCTCTTTACACGTTTGCTACCTGGGAGCCTAACTGGGGGCCACGGTGTGTCTACATAACCCTAAAATACGAATACCTTATAATATAACCCAGTACAGGGTGTCCACAAAAATTTCATAATAATTTCCCCTGACTTCCCCTGACTAATTTCCCTTACTCACGAACTTTTTACCAAGAATTTTTGGCAAACATTCTAAACGATAACATAAAGTTTTACATGTTAAATTGAAAAAAAACTATTATCACTAAGAGTTTTTCTATTACATTGTATGAACACTATATAAGATCTAAACAAAAGTACAATTTCTCTGTTTGGAAAAACTTAAAATTCTGGGTGCTTTGATTCAAATAACCTGTTTTCGGTTGTCATTGCACGCTTCAGAACGATTTAGGCTACTTCGATTTTTGTAACTCACTATGGGTAAAAAATTAGGGGGTTTTAATTTTCCTGTGTATTTCTAATGAGTCGTGAGTTCTAATTCAGTGAGTCGGAGGCGCAGTTGGTAGCGTACTCGGCCCCGGTTCTGTGGCGGCAGCGTTGCAGGATCGAGTCCCGATGATGCCGCGTACTTTTAGCAGTACTGTTCATCCTTGTACTGTACCGGCTCACTCCTTGGGTTTGCTTGATAACTTCCACGCACAGGCCTGAGGCCCATGTGGGGGGGGCAAATGCAAGGTAAAAAGAGGCCGCCACCCTCTTTTTAAAAAAGAAAAAAAAGAAAAAAAAAATGAACTAAGATTTTCAATATTGCAAGTATGATATCCATCCATCATTAATGCGAATCAATAGCGTAATTTTTCAGCATAATTTCTTATTCCCCTAACTTTCCCTAACCAGACATCAACTTCCTGACCAAAATCCATTTCCCTGACTTTCCAGCATTTGGACACCCTAAGTGATCGGCAAAGAGTAATTTTCCAGCCAAGAGTAAGGCACAGAAAACAGGTGTTTCTGTGCAGTATGATGTAAAGAGATTTACTGGCCGCAGTGAACTACGTACCTGGTGGAGGGGGTGCGGAAGGAGCGGGGGGGCTCGGACCGGGGAGTGTAGTAGGCACTGGAGCTGGCCCCGGACAGCACTCGGTACCAGTACTCTGCCGGGATGGCCAACAGCTGCTCCAGTACCTGGAGACAAAAGAAGAGAAAAGTCAGTTGTGAATGGAATTTAATATGTTAACAATGCTACAAAATTGTAGATAATTCAGTTAAAAATTTAGAAAGTTTGAATTTCTCCTTTCAAATCTGGAGGGACTGTGATACCTACACCCAACAAACTCCTAAGCGTCTACTAGTCCAAAGGGTGAGAAACCTCATAACAAGGAGAGCTCTCACGTGACAGCCCTTGTCTGAAGGGTCTCAGAGCTTGAATCATCCCCGGAGGAGTCCAATTTTGGGTTAGAAACGTTTCTCTCTTGCTTCAGAAGCAAGGCTGACTGACCATGTCATACTTTCCAAACATACAAATCCCTTCCTGCCATAAGTTGCACAATATTTTCAACGAGCCAAGCCAAAATGCTGGAACTTTCATTCCTTTAAACTCCAACAGTCTGAATAGCTTTAAAATATTAGTCTACATTTTATTTGAATAATTATTATTCTAAATATGATGTCAGCGTGAAAACATTATCTAATAATACTAAAAAAACTCAACTCAAAAAAGCTCAAAACTAGACTAAAAAAACCTCAAAACTCAAGCAAGTAATTTAAAACTCAACTCAACTTCAAAAATTTATTTATTGGTCGACTCACATGCCCCTAGTGGCAGTTATGCTTACCAGTTTGGCTTTGGAAGTCTGGCTGTAGGTCTCGCTAGGGTTGTACTCCGAGGGGTAGCCGACAACAGTGGGTCCGAGGATGGTCGCCAGGTTGCTAACTGTCATCTTATTGGTCTCCTTCGCTTCTGCCACTCTACAAAAACACAACAACTTTGATTCAACAGCTGTATTTGCAAACTTATTCATCTATAAAAATCAGTCATTAATCGATGATAAAGTTAAACAAATGTGATAAAGCTTCAAACATAAAATATAACATTTTTAATCCAGTTTGTGACTAGAAAGCAGTTCAGAAGAGCACATGGGATCCTAAAACAAGATTCCGACTTCAATGCAGGAGTTGAATTTAGAAAGTACAGTAGCTGAAGCTAGACTCAAACCTGGACCAGACTTTATGAACATTTAGGTAAAATGGGTAAAATAAAAACTATATGCAGCAAGGATTGATTACTTTATCCTGATAGATATTAACTTCTTTTGTACTATTTGGGTAAGAAAACTTAGCTGGGTACAGATAATTATTCCCTCTGTAGATTTTTATGAAAAAAATGTAGTAAAATATACCACAACCGAACCTTTTTTTTCTAGTGAAAAGCCTTAGGCTGAGTAGAATTTTGTTTAGTCTTGTTTGGAAAGGGCTTTTTGCCTAATTAGGTGGGAAATTATGGACAGGATAAGCAGGCTTACCTTTGAAAATGCAGGTATCCCAGATAGAACCCATAATAAACACACAAAAAAGTAGAATATTTCGAAGCCACTGACTTCTTTGTCAACTTGAAGGAGAAAGGAGAGAAAGTTGAGACTTTAAATATTACTGGTCACTGGTTCAGGTGTGCCAACCTACATGTCTTTAATAACCACAGGAAAAATTAAAACATATAGTCCTTGTGTATAATCACTTCACTAATTATAATATTTACCTAAATATACAATGTCTAAGCCTGCTTGAGGGTAAAGGTAAGGTAGGGAATGGTTTATCTTAGGTTCAGGTTTGGGGGTTCTCTTGATTTGGTGAACCACTGATATGAAAGCTCCCATCTTCTGAGTTGTGATGAATTGCAGGTGGGTGGGAAGGATCTGATAACTTTTGAGTTGAAGCAACTATTGAGATCAGGTATTTGATGACTGGCAGCATGGATGGGTATTGGTTTTTCAGGATGGTTGACTTTATATCATTTCTGTGATTGTTCATTCTGGTTCTGAGGTTTGTAGTAGTTAGGCCAATATATTGGGCTGGGCAGTGGGTACACTGGAGTTGATATATTAAATTTTTTGTTGGGCATGAGTTCTGTCCTTTGATTTTGTAGGTTTCTTGGGTGACTGAGCTTGTGAATGTTGTGCTAGGCTTGTTTATTTCACATGTCTTGCATCTAGGCTGGTCACAGGGGTAGGATCCTTCGGTTATTTTGGGTTTGGTTCCGGTGGAATCATCTGTTAATTTAGGGTGTAATAGGATTTTTTTCAGGTTGGAGGTTTGTCTGAAAACTGTGGTTGGTGGTTTTTGAAGAAAGTCTTTTGTATGGGGGGAGGCTTTGAGAATTTTAAATCCATCCTTAAGGATTGAGTTGAGTGACTGGAGGCCATGGTGATATGTGGTTATCAGTGATGGAGCTCGATGAGAGTCGGTTATTTTAGTAGGCCGAGAATCAGATTGGGCCAAGCGGATTTGGTTTTCCACCAATTTTGTGGGGTAGCCTCGCTTGGAGAGAGCGTTTTTCATTGTTTCATTGAACTTATGCAGCTCTTCATCAGTGGAGCAGATACGTTTAGCCCTGATGGCTTGGCTGAAGGGTATGGATCTTTTGGTGTTTGTAGGGTGGGAGCTATTGAAATGTAGTAATTGCAGATGGTTCGTGGGTTTTATGTGGATGCCTGTTTGGATGCTGCCGTTGTTCAGTTTCAGATTTACATCGAGGAATGTGATTTCTGTTGAGGATATCGTGTGGGTGAATTTCAGTGTGCTGGAATCAGAGAGGTTCTCTAGGAATTCATCCAGGGCTTCTTCGCTTTCTGTCCATATCATGAAGATATCATCTATAAATCTGAACCAGCAACTAGGTTGCACTCTTTGTTTTTTCAGAAATGCTTGTTCCAGGCGGCCCATAAACAAATTAGCATATGATGGGGCCATTCTGGTCCCCATAGCTATACCTTTAATTTGTAAATAATTTTTCCCTTCAAACTGAAAATTGTTTTTTCCAAGAATAAACTTACAGAGGTTAACCAGGAAAGCTGTGCTCGGATATGTGTTGGTAGTTCTTTGATTTAGGAAGTGTTCCACTGCGGCTAAGCCGTGGGCATGGGGAATGTTTGTGTACAAAGCGGTGACATCTATTGTTACTAGTTTGGCATCTGGTGGGAGAGGAGTGGTTATTGTAGCTAGGCGTTCCAGAAAGTGGTTAGTGTCTTTAATATGAGAGGGAAGGCTGGTGACATGGGGCTGCAGGTGCGAGTCGACGTAGGCAGAGATACGTTCCGTGACTGAATTGCAACTAGCAACTATAGGTCGGCCAGGTGGTGGATTGATGTTTTTGTGGATTTTGGGGAGGATGTAGAACTGAGGGGTAGAGGGATTCAGATTTATAAGTAGGTTCAAAGATTCAGGGGTGATTTTCTGGTTAGGGGCTTCCTTGTTCAGCCATTGGATGAGTTCATTGTTGAATTTCTCTGTGGAATCGTCCTGTAGTGACTTGTAGTTGTTCTTGTCAGCTAATTGTTTGTAGACTTCAGTTTTATAGTCTTCTTTGTCCATCACGACTGTAGTAGAGCCTTTGTCCGCTGGCAAGATCATAATGCGGTCGTTGTTCTTAAGGGAGATCATGGCACTTCTTTCTTCTTTAGTTAAGTTACTAGTTTTGGGTAGCCTATCAATGAAATTACTGTCGGTTATGGACTGCATGATGTAATTAATATATAGTTCAATAGGGTGATCAGGAGGTAGTGGGGGGGGATCCCAGTTGGATGGGGGTTTGAATTTCATTAGGCATTCATCTGGCTGTGATTGGGTTTGTAGGGCTGAGGGGTTTTGGTACAAAAAATATTGAATACGAAGATTACGGGCGAAGTTGAAAACATCTTTACCCAATGAGAAGGGGTCGATCCTGGAGGTTGGTGTGAAAGATAGGCCTTTGGAGAGAACTGAGATCTCATCTTCGGTTAGTTTGTGTTTGGAAATATTCATTACAGAATTGTTTTCCGGAGGCGAGTCCTGAATTTGGTCTTTGGCATTATCCATCTTTTTCAATAGTTTTGGGGGTTTAGGTAGTGTTGGTGGCTGGCCAACAGGAACAGGAAGGTTGAAAATAGTTGCTAGACTTGGTTTGTCTCCTAATAAAGGCACTTGTTTTGGTTGCTGTTCGGTCTTTGAAATTTCAATGTAGCCTATGTTGCGGATTTGGTCCAGACATA
This sequence comes from Flexamia atlantica, assembly GCA_035578135.1. Lineage (NCBI taxonomy): Eukaryota > Metazoa > Arthropoda > Insecta > Hemiptera > Cicadellidae > Flexamia > Flexamia atlantica. The sequence continues at coordinate 5,984,178 of JAQJVK010000012.1, read as the reverse complement.
AATTGGACAGTTTCTTTAGTTTGACTCCAGCTAGGTTGTTTTGTAATCTGTTGGCTTTAGTTATTGTTTCAGTAACAGCTCGAAGCATGTTTGGATTGTTGGATAAGAGTATTTCAGTGACTGATCTTAGGTTGGTTTGCAAGTTTACTTGTTGGATTTTGTATTCACTGAGAATTCTATGGGTGGCTTCAGTGGAGGTTTTTCTATATAATTCTGTGAGTTCAGATTTCATATAGACAGGTGTACCAGATAAAGGGGCTTTAGTGTTTAGTCCTTTAGGGAGTAGGCCTAGATGTAGGCAGGCTTCTAAAAATAACACATGAGTGTTCACTTTGGTCCTTCCCACCCACCTGCAATTCATCACAACTCAGAAGATGGGAGCTTTCATATCAGTGGTTCACCAAATCAAGAGAACCCCCAAACCTGAACCTAAGATAAACCATTCCCTACCTTACCTTTACCCTCAAGCAGGCTTAGACATTGTATATATATGTAAATATTATAATTAGTGAAGTGATTATACACAAGGACTATATGTTTTAGTTTTTCCTGTGGTTTTTAAAGACATGTGGGTTGGCACACCTGAACCAGTGACCAGTAATATTTAAAGTCTCAACTTTCTCTCCTTTCTCCTTCAAGTTGACAAAGAAGTCAGTGGCTTCGAAATATTCTACTTTTTTGTGTGTTTATTATGTGTTCTATCTGGGATGCCTACATTTTCAAAGGTAAGCCTGCTTATCCTGTCCATAATTTCCCACCTAGAATTTTGTTTAGTTAGGGGGTAGGATTCAGCTAGCTTTAAAGAAATTTTTTCAAGTACATCAGTAGAAAAGTATGTGCATAGTGTTTGTACAATTACCTACTGTTTATTCACCTAAGCTAGCGGACTTCCAGTGCATTCCTAAACAAAATCCTACAACTGAAATGAGAAATCCATTCCCTCCCTGCCCTAGTGTGTAATTGCAAAATGAAGACATTACACTCAAATTAATAGAACTATGAGATAGCGAGAGAGGGAAGAAAATGAAATGTTACTTATCGTTCGCCAGTGATAGGCATGTCCCTTTGTAGACAAACGAAAAAGCCAACGAATACAGTTACAAGATTCACCAAATATAACATTGGCTGGAACACTTTTTTGTTTTCACGATGTTGTTTCCTACCTGATGAACCATTTGGTTTGTTGCTGTTTTTACTTTGTTCAGAAAGTTTATTGATTGCCACTTCACTGACAGTTGTGTGGTTTCATTTGCCTTTGGGGGGTTGGCCAGTCTATGGCGAATGATAAGTTTATACATTCTCCTGCTGCATAGTTGTATTAATTCTACTGTAGGCCTAATTCATTTAATTAAAAAATCCACCCACATCCCCACCTAGCGCACCGACCTTAGCAGATGCAGCACCAGGTACGCCAGCGTGTCCTTGTTCGCTTGCGGCAGCTGACTGACGGCCTGATACAGCTCGGCTTTCCGTTCCTCCAAGTCGCGCAGCTCGGCGGCTCGCGTGAACTGCCACCACAGCGCGTGGGTCACCAGCGGCTCGCGCAGACTCCGCAGGAAGTCCTTCAGACACCCGCAGATCGTGTGGATGTCCAGATCGGTGAGTCTCGGCACACCACGGCCCTTCATGAACTTCTCCTGTAAAGTCCGAACTTACTTTTAAAATGTCCTGTTGACAAGGGTTAGAAAAAGCTACCACAAATGTGCTGCAGTCTTCTTTATGTTGGTTAGTAAACTTTACTTTAACCTGTTCTTTATTTTTAGAATATGAACAAGGTTTTTTTACAGAGTGAATACAGTCGACTCAATAACTTGAAGCTTGATATAACTGTATTATGTACAATCCCCTAGGAATAACATGTCTAAGAAGAAATATGTACCATGTATAACTCAAAAAAATGTTATGGCTCTGTAAGTCACAGCAACGCAAAAATGACTATGACTCGAAGTCCAGTAGTTAAGTCAAATTACATCTTCACTTTATTACCTCTTGGCGATAAGTCAAAGATTACCTCTACATCTCAAAGAAATATATTCAAGAGATTTAGTCAACAGAACACTGTAAGTCAAAACCCAAGCATGCAGGTCGCAGCAAGTCACTGACTCATATCCATCATGAAACGGTAGAAATAACTACAAAAAATGTGAAATTCGATTACATGTATTTACTGTTCGCATGAACAACTTTGTAAAATAAGGAAAGGGCCATATACAGTATTAGCCAATAGAAACAGAAGGCCTACTGAATAAATTATAACCATTTCAGTCCTGTATATTTTGGCTAATACTGTAGTATTCGCTCGTATTTACTGTTTGCAGGTAGTCAAAACGTCAGTGGCTGAAGTAGGCACACAAAAGACAATCGCAGGTTTTAATTGTGGAAGAATGAGGGACGTAACAAATAAACACGCGGCTGTAACTTTTATTGTGCATATTGGGCGATTGCAGGTAAACAGAAGAAGTAGATTAAACATTGTATTTAGTATTTATTTTTATTTTCGTTACAACTCAGCTTAATTCGAAATATTCGAATATCCGAAGAGTTGGTCCCAATTATTTTGGATTATCGGAACACCACTGTATTTTCTTAAACTCAAAGACTATATATAACCATCAATCTTAATTGTACAAACCGGTAGTTTTAGGTCTTCCACAACTAATATGTGATTTACCGACTTTATACTCTTACTAGCACTTATACCCACGGCTTCGCCCGCTGAAAGGATAACTATTTTTTCATGAAATCATATTATGCACTGTGCATTTTTTTCTATGAATAATTAACACAGTGACTGATTTGGCTTACGGCTATGGGCGTGCAATTACACCCTTAAGGTGGAGCTGTGATTCCACCCTAGATTAGAATGAGAAGATTTAACGTTTTCTCTCAAACTTTTTCTCACACTAGGCCATTAATAGATTTAGGCTATGCATTTTTTTATTTTTTTAGATTGGATCTTCTGCCTTTTCTATCCTTTGAAAATATCTTAACCATCCATTGTTTTGAAAACTGAAATGTCCGCCATTTTAAATTTCTTAATCTACCCTTTTTTAGCCTATCAAGAGAAAATATTGTAAAACCCTTTATTAGTATGCATCTACAGCCTATAAAGAATAATTTTGCCACATTTCATGGCCAAAGAAACCGTTATAACATTTTAAAATTGATTAATGGATTAGTTTGAATCTTATAATCTGCCTTCTTTTAGCTTTTTGGGAGAAAATATTTTAAAATCCTTTCTTAGTACGCATCTACAGCCTACAAAGAATACTCGAAAAAAGTTTCATGATCCAAAGCCTTTTAGTTTTTGAGAATCTGTGATCAGTGACTGAGTGAGTGAGTCAGTCAGTCAAATACTTTGGATTTTATACTCTTATGAACAAATCTATCAGCCAAACAAAAAATCTTCCCCACCAAACAGTGGAAGTGGGCGCCGTACCTTGAGCGAGCGGACCTCCCTCTCAGACCCGGGCACCCGGTAGATACCGTGCTCATTGAGACCTCGGGCCTCTATCTCCCTGATGCAATGCACCACCAGCGCCGGCACTAGCGGCGGGTTGGCCGGCGCGTAGTCCGCCACCACTCCCTGCGGACAATAATTTGACGATTAACATAAAAATGCAGTTTACAATAATACCCTTAAGATTCAGAATAAGGTAAAAAATCCTTGCATTCACTATTAAGTAAACAATTCATTGCTGATTCATTCAAAAATTCTCATTGATTCATTGCTTGTCAACAACTAACAGTCAGTTTCGTTTCTACCTGACGATGCATTATTTGTTACTTTGTTAACAGTTTCTTTGACCTTAAAAATGTCATTTAAATGGGTTTGACAGAGGGATTCGTGAAGGTAGATCACAAACTTGACAAACTTATTCCTTTAACCAAAAATAAAGGAAAAAAAGTGCGATTACCTCAAGGTCTATGATGCTTGCTTTTCCATCTGTCAGCCCATACAAATTTTATAGATAATTTCTGATAAATTTTAAACTGCTAGATGTATTAACTTCACTCCTTTAAGTAAATGAGAGCTAATAAGAACCATTTCGTTACAAATTATCAAGTTCCTAGCTTGGATCATTTCAAAGTGCTGGCCAACTTAAGATTTCAAAGCTCAATACCCAAAAACTAAAAAAAATTGTCAGGAGACAAAAAAAGTAAAATATAATTAGCTTTAGAGTAAAATATAACTTTTTTAGGGTTGGTTACAACTCAAATTAAGGCTATAATTGTCTTATGAAAAATTCCCCCCTGTTTTATATACCAGATCGGAGAAAAACAACGGTACTAAAAAAAGCTAGGAAAATAAGTTTACATAGGAAATAAATTGATACAGAAAATTTACACATTCCCTTTATACCAGACAGAGCATCAATAATGTTTTACAAAATTATCTTGGCTACTTTAACATGTTTTAATTGCTGATTTAAAACTCCAACACTCACCATATTCTTGTTGGAAATAGGCGTAGAACCTGGCTCGATGCAGGGCAGAGGCAGATTCTCCTTGCAGATAGGATGACACGAGGACTTGCAGTTCTGGCACCTCATCACAGTGTTGCCGAACTTGATCCTGCCATAAACACCAAAAACATTGTCGTCAAAAATAGTTTTTTTTTTTTAGACTTAAATATGACGTCTTTCCATATTTGATTTAACTGTCAATACAAATTGGTTTTTATTTAGGCTAAGTTATTTTCAGTTAACCCTGTAAACACGCACATCAATACTACCTTAAATTAATAAAGGCAAAATACACTTTACTAATTAATTAATTAAACATGATTCACCGACCAAAAATATTCCTTATTCAAATAAAAACAAAAGAGATACCTACATTTAATTCACAAAATGAATTGTAGGCCTAGTAGCCTTTTATGTGATTTGAGAAAAATCTTAATTAAGCCCAGAAATCAAAAAAAGTAATTTAATAAATAAAAGTTAAACTGAAAAAAGATATAATACAAAACTATCAGCAAGATTTATAGATAGTTTTTATAAGTACACTTTAACTTTATAGTAAACTTTAGTTTTTTATAGTACACTTTATTTGAGACTAGTTTACGTTACTAACCATTATAACAAGCCACCAAAATTTATGTTTTACCATGACTCATTTGTAACATTCCAGTCTTATACAAACATTTAATAAATCAAAATTTTTTCATAGACTGGAAAAATTTGAGGACCTTCAGGTTGAAAGGAGGACCTTTGGAGGCCTTGGGAGGATTGGAAGAATTGATTGATAACCTTACTACTTATGTATAGTCAGCTTTTTACTATTTACCTGACTATACATCTTCAAATTTAGATCCAATCACCTACACCTAAACTGTGTGGCAGTCATAGCTGGATGGGTAGAGAGCTGGATGTGTGGATGTGTGCGTGTTTGAGAGGGCTCCCCTCTTTGAATGTATGTCCAGGTCTCAGGAATCTTTTGTTTTAGTACTGTACAACCTTTTTCAGTTTTAGTTGTGGCTCTATTCTATTTTATTAAAATTTTTATTATTTGTATATACTGAATTATTTGCATGTTTTTTATTTCACTGTAGTCATATAGAAAGTAAACTCTGAAAACTAAGTGATTGTGCTCAAGAAGCGGACTGCACGAACTCATTCCCCTCGCTCAGGCTTGGCCTTTGTGGGGAATTATTCCAATTTCTAATTATATATTTTTAATTTATTTTTTGTACGCATTTTTGAGTGGAAATAAAGAATTTCATTTCATTTCATTTCAGTACCGGCCTACCCAAAAGTGCCAGGTTCAATACCCAATCAACACACGGACAACATATCAGACTGCCACTATGCTTCGGAAGCCTCGTTAAGCAGGTGCACCTGGCTACTGGTAGTAATTGATGGGTAAAATCAGTCATTAGTTGTGACCTAAAAACTCATGACACCAGACTTTGGCCAGATCAAATTCTTTCTCAAAAATTCTGTCTGTGGCATGTGATTGTTATACATGACAAACTCGATTATTTATCATATCTTAATTATTACTGTAATTTTTATTACTTGTTATTGTTTACTTGTGTATTATCACCCCAGTTCTCACATTGCAGTATACTCTATATTTCTCTCTCTACTCAGTGTTCTGTTAATTCAATATGTATTTTTAAATTCTCAATATAACTTTTTATATTATTTAAGTTACTTGGTTCTTTGATTCTATCTTTTCTAAATTTCAAACCCCACAATATTTTTGGTCCTTTGAGCCGGATAAAGGTGATAATATTTAAATTACTTGGCGCTTTGATTGTATCTTTTCTATATTTAAAACCCCACATTAGTTTTAGTCTTTTGGATATACACAAGCCGTTTTTTACTGACACCGACTCTGGGCTGTTTTTGTTCCTTGGGGCCAGATAAAGACACAAGCCCGCCTTGACTCTCACCGACACTTGGCTATTTTTTATCCTTCGAGTCGTATAAAGATACAAGCCCTTCTCGACTGTCACTGACACTTAACTAATTTTGGTTCTTCGAATCCGATAAATATACAAGCCCTTCTCGACTGTCACTGACACTTAACTAATTTTGGTTCTTCGAATCCGATAAATATACAAGCCCTTCTCCACTGTCCCCAACACTTGGTTCACGGCTGTACCTTTTCTCGCAGACGTCGCAGTCCTCCGGCCGGATGACGGTCTTGCTGACCAGACTGTGCGGCCGAGTGCTCAGCTTGTTGGCGCCACTGAGCAGCACTCCCACCTGGTGCGGCGTGGCCTGCGTGTACACCGCCGTGTTGTCCACCGACAGTCCCGACTCCACTGACTCCAGCGACCCTGCGCCACGAGACCGACGTTATATCACTGAGAGAAATTACTTGTAGTAAAATAGCCTAAATAACTTTCCTACAATCGCGTGTAAACTGCCAGTTCACGCACTGAGAACCAATCTGAAAACAGCTGTTTACTGAGGAGCGAGTGATGAAGTCTTTATTGCTCGCTAGCTGTTTACTTTATCACTCCCCAGCTGATTGCATTGTTACCCTATGCGCTGCAACCAATCACAGTTGACCAATCAGCGCCAGTCCAGTTACCACTTGGCCAGTTGTCACAAGATGGCTTCAGCGTTTTACGCTTTCATTTTGATTTGACTGAGCTCAAGTTGTGGATAACCTCAAAATAATGGAGCATTCAGCTAAGATGGAGAGAGTAACTAAGATTGTACACATATTATTGTTTGAGAATCCAAAAATGGAGTTGTAGGAAAAATTTTGTTGTACTATTTCACGTGTAAAGTGTCTTTCTCGTTTTGCGTCGCACAGTAAGTTTAGCTTGAGCGAGAAACACCCACTTTACGTTCTTAATACATAAATAACTATTTCCCAAAACAGCTTGTAAAGTGAGTTAATGCAATGAAAACTCGTAAAACAGCTGTTTACTGAGGAGCAAGCAATGAAGCACTTAATGCTCGCCAGCTGAATACATTATTACTCTGCCAACCAATTTCTTTAGAAAAACACTAACAAGAATGAGTATACTATACTTAATATTTTTATCTGCTCACAGATCTGTCACTCAATTCGTACTGTACCTGAAATATCAATAACAAAAAAAAGATAAGTAATAACAAAATTAATTTTAAATCGAACCAAACTACCACTGACCAGTCCGGGAGGGGGAGGGGGCCGTGGCGAGGCTGCCAAGAGGCGCCGGGATCGTCTCAATGTGCGACTTGGCCTGCATCGAGCCGTTGTGTTCCATCGTGACTGTCGTAGTCGCCACCATCCTCTCCGCTCCGTCCCGTCCATCCCGCGCTGAGTTCAGCTGCAAAATCGTAAATCGTGTTTTCAGTTACTTAACATGCTCTTAATCAATTATTATATTTTATTAATGATAAATAAACTGTTTAAAAATTTATTATTAAGTCTTACAATGTTACAGGATACAACGTACAAATTAATGGATACACAATTCAACTAATATTAAACTGAGAGATATTGGAGTGCAATTGGATTGATTATTCGCTCTTTATTTCACGTTAAGTACAGTAGAACCTCGTTTATCCGGTCCTTGGTTATCTGCCTCTCCGGTTTATCCGGATAAATAATCTTGTCCAATATTACCGTAATAAATTAAACTTTTCAACGCAAAAATAAAAATTTTAGACACAGCATTCACGTTGATTTACAATGAACTTTAAATACAAATGTTCTATAAATCGCAATTATTGTATTTTATATAATAACTGAGTTTGTTTTGTGCCATGTTTGTATGTTGATTGGGACGCGAGTACTGTATGTGAAGCTATAGCCGCCCGCCACAGCCGATGCATGATGACTCATTGTGGGCCAAGCGACTGCACCTGCACGGGAAGCAATGACCTTGAGGCATCTCCTACCCCGTTTGCTAAAAATAGCCCCTCCCCCCTCCACGTCGACGCATCCCTCACCCATCGCGTTGACAGGTGTTATTGTTGCTTAGTATGAGTAAAGAAAATTGACGATTTTTTTTTACAGGCCTTAATAAAAACTGAATATTATACTGTACTGTACATTACTCCCATGTGTACTATTGTTTGATGTGTAGTACTAAAGTAAATCGTTTTTAGACGTTGTTATGATAAATAAATGGTAAGTTTTCCATTATGTATTGTTTTTATTGATATTCCTATTATGTCCGGTCCCAGTTAATCCAGATAAACGAGGTCTACTGTAAATTATTATGAGAATATGATTTTTTGAGGAAGGAAAGAATTGAATTACTGTGGCTGCACTATATTGTACAGGCTGAATAACTTAAATGTGCCACAAAATAGTACTTAGAGAAGAGTGGGTCTTAAATGGTTAGTATTGTTTCAGTATTTCTCAGTGATATCAAATACTGAAGAAAACTTTGTGTATTGAAGTACTGATGGAAATTCTGATGAATTTCCTGATAAGTGGGATTCTGAATACTAACAAATGGAATTGATGAAGTTCCCTCTAGCTAAAGTTCGTGTAAAGTTTCCTCTAAATCTTACAGTTTCTGAAATGCCGATGGTGGTGCGGTTAAGTTGTTCACCCTAAATAATCTATTAAGAAATCATAATTATTTAAATTTTTGAAAAAAGACCATCTTTTTTGAAAAGAAGAAAAACTTTTCTTTCATAACTTTTTCAAAAAAAGATAATGTTTGCATAATTATCTGAAAGAATAATTCCAACCATTTATCTCGTTCTACATGTGTAATACTAAATTTTTTTAACAAATGGAAATAACATAATAAACGGCAACATTCTATGCCTACCTCAATTACAATACTTTTAACATTTCACTAAATTAATTCCTGACAGAATTTCTGACACTAAGCATCAAAGTTATGATTTATATAAATGAACATTTCCTACAGACTACCTCGATGCGTTGAGAACGCCTCCGCTTGGCCGACGGCAGTTCATCGTATCCGAGCGACGGACGGTTCTTCTTGTAGCTCCGCCGCTTGCGCAACACAGACTCGACGTCCAGATCATCATCCGATCTAGAGTAGCTCAGGTCTGAGAGCATCGATCCTAAAAAGTGTTCGTTCCATATACGAATGTTACTGCCATAAAATGTTAACCCTTTGGGATCGTAAGGCCAGTAGGAGTGGCCAAAAGGCAGTCAGTAGCCATTCGGAATTAATTTTCGTATGGTTTTGTTCCAACGGCTGGACGGCCAGCTCTACTGGCCAAGCCCCACTCAGCGTCAGCTCGGCATTCATCAGGGCGGCTTACTCCCATCAGCTCGGAATTGTTTTCATTGAAAACCTGTAATGTTCTCGCAGGGGATTTTTACGATTCAATGTTGCAAGCCTGTTGATAATTTAGTTAGATAACTCCTCTCTAGTTTGTAGCACTCTACAGGCATCATGAAAAATTTAGAAAAACAAACAAAAACATGTTATTGGCACTTATTGGCCAGCAATGCTGGACACCTGGGCATTCCTTGGATTTCATGTTGACCAGCACTGCTGGCCGTCCGATCGCATGACAACTGCTATAGAAAAAAATCTGAAAAAATCTAATGGTGGTGGCCAGTAGAACTGACTGCCCGATCGCTACGGAATAGCGGCATATCCAATCCGATCATAAAGGGTTAAAAATAGTTAATGATTCTCTTGTAATAGTATATTACATTACTAGTCGTTAAGTACCATTTACCGTATGAGCATGATAGTCCCCGCGCGAGCCACTAGGCGCATATGGTAACACTTAACGGGCGTGTGACATAAAATCCTTTAGACTACATCATAATACTCATAAAATTTTTTTTATCATAGCGTATTCCTTGCATAAACTATACGTTTCTTAGTTTTTCAAACCTAGCCAATAATAAACAAACAAACATTTGCTACTGCCACCAGCGCTGTCACTAAATTTTCCTCTGAAGTAAATCTAATAAGCATGCATTAAATGTCGGTTTACTGCAATGAGCTGATTGTTTTAATTGTTGACTTACATTATTTCCGTTTCCTAGTGCACGGTAAATTTAATGTGCACTGCCACGGTACATTTACCTCGCAGTGATCGGCAAAGAGTACCTTTCCAGCCAAGAGAAACAGAAAACAGATGTTTCTGTGTAGTATGACATAAAATAAATTTAAAAGATCTGTACTTAAAATATTTCTTAAAATAAAATTCTTGCGTACGGTTCTTGAACTGTATGCCAAATAAATTGTGAATCGATTTATTTCTTTTAAAGTTCAGAGTTTGAGGATGACATTCAGCAAGTCAATTTCTGAATAGGCCAATGTGAAGCAATCAAAGTGATACATTAACATGTCTGACCACAAATAATATTACAACAATATATGAATCCAGTGTTTTCATCATATTATGGAAAAACTTCTTCTTATAACTGGTGCCAAATCTTAAGGCCCAGTCCTTCCGTAAGACTAATGTTAATTTTAGCATTAGGCTTATGGACAACGCAGGCGTTAAGATTTGGCACCAACTATAATTAACTACATCAAATATAAAAAATCTAACACTACCTGTGGAATCAAGTTCATGAATGGCACTTAGACGGTCATTTAGATCGTAGCTCGTTCGGCTTCTAACAGTAGAATCTAAAAACTTGAGCTTCTCTCTTGTCTCATCATGTAAATGATTGCGATTGTCGGAGAGAAAGGTTCTAACTGTTTGCAATTGCCGCTCCTGTAAACATACAGTACGGTATAGCCTAATACTAATGAGGCCCTAAGCCTACTTGACGATACCGTTAATAAAAATAAATTCACACATATAAAACGTTGAAGAAGTTTCTTCAAAGGGTAAACAAGCTCAAAAGAAACCAGCAGTTTTCAAAAACTATTACGTTCAACATTGGGTGCTGCACCCCAAGCAGAAGAGGCCAGGTAGGCTTAATAAAATTACCATGTGGAGGTCTAATGGAGGACTATATATAAAAAAATTTGGGAGCTCAACAAGACTTCATGCACAAATTAAAATTAAGTCCTGTGGATAATTATGTTTTATTCAAACATCAATAAGCCTTAATATTTTTAGCATTGTAAAATTAATCACACACTATTTTTGTTGGTATATGTACAATAAAATGATCAACAACTGACTCACTAAAGTGTACTTGTACCATCTGAGACCAGTTTACAAAAGGTTTTGTTTTTTTGTTTACTTTCAATTATTGTGTAGAAAGAAATAATTTAGTATGTTAAAATAAAATAACTTTTTGATTATGAAATTATCTGGTTTCTTTAATTTGCACTCTGCTAAAAGGTTATGGGCAATCACACAATAATTTAAAAGCAGAGATTTATAAGAAGAATTTTGTAATTTGAATTTAAGATTACAATTTATCCTTATAAAATGGAAGCACTGAATACAAGTGTGAAACTGAGAGGGGACTCCAACTGGAGTGTATGGAAGTTCCAAATGAAGGTTGTTTTGTCATCAAAGGGCTTATTTGACATCACCGTTGGGAATGAGAAGAAACCAGAAAAAGAACAAAGGACAAATGAGGAATTTGAAAAAGTACTGAATGCCTGGAATACTAAGGACAGTAAAGCACAGGAACTACTAGTAACCAGGATTTAAGAAGGACCAATGTCACACATTTTAACGTGCGAAAATGCTTACATGATGTGGACAAAGCTGATGTCGGTATACGAAAAAAAATCAGAGGTAAGCTTGCACTTATTGCAACAAAAATTCTTTAATATGAAATTTGAGTGATGTGTTGTATGTACCAGAACTAAGAATAAACTTATTTTCATTGAATGTTGTTCTTAGTAAAGGTTACAGAGTTGAGTGGAATGGAAGTGACTGTATGATTTTCAATTCATCAAACCCTTGCGCTAAAGGTTCAAGATCAGGTAAATTGTATTCAATGGATTTTAAATACGTAACTGATTTTGCTGGAGTAACTGTAAAATACTCATTAATGGAATGGCATGAAAGGTTAGCGCACCAACACATAGACCAAGTAAGAGCCACTCTTAAAAAACATAATATTATTGTAAATGAAAGTGAAAGTTTTTTCTGCGAGTCGTGTTTGGCAGGTAAACAACAGAGGTCAACTTTTAAGCCAAATGAAGTGAAAACAAATGAACCATGCCAAATAATCCATGCTGACCTATGTGGTCCGATGGAAGTGACATCACTTGGGGGCTCTAAATATTTTCTTCTCTTAAAAGATGATTTTTCAAAGTACTGCAATGTTTATTTTCTGAAGCAGAAATCAGAAGTTGCAGGATGTATTAAGAATTTCTTAAAGCTGGCTAAAAATGACACAGGAAAAGAAGTTAAAATATTGAGATCAGATAATGGATTAGAATTTGTGAATCAAGAAATAAAGAATCTGACTGAAGCTCAAGGAATACGCCATCAACGAAGTGCAGCATATTGTCCTGAACAAAACGGAAAGGCCGAACGTGAAATAAGGACTGTAGTTGAAGCAGCCAGAACAATGCTCCAAGCACGAGGAATGAATAAGAAGTTTTGGGCAGAAGCTGTGAATGCAGCTGTGTATACAATCAACCGAACTGGAACAAGCAGAATTTTAGGAAAAAGTCGCTATGAATGTTGGTTTGGAAAAACGCCAGAACCACTAAATTATCTTCAAGTCTTTGGAATTGATGCTTTTGCTCACGTACCAAATCAGAAACGAAGAAAATGGGATGCTAAAACGAGGAAAGGAATATTTGTTGGTTACCAGGAAAACTCAAAAGCTTATAGAATTTATTTTCCTGACTCAAATAGAATTGAAATAATGAGAAACGTTGTTTTCAAACCTTATGACCAAAAACCAAAGAACCAAAATGAAGTAAGTGAGGAACAAAGTTATCATTTACATTTTGATGAGGGGAGTGAAGTGAATGAAAGTATTGTAGATGATACTGAATATGAATGTCAAACGTCAGGAAATGAAACAGACAGATTACCTCATACAAATGAAACTCAAGAAGATGAAGCAATAGAAAATGAACCAATTGAAGGAGAAACTGAAACTGAATGTGAAAGAGATAAAGAGAAGAAAACTTATAACTTGAGAAATCGTGATGAAATTAAAAAATCGATAATACTCAAAGGTTTTGAAACGAGTTTCCTAGGATGTGAAGAAGGTGAACCTAAAACATATGCTGAAGCAGTGCAATCGTGTGATGCAAGTAAATGGAGAAACGCAATAGAAGAGGAGCTACAAGTACTTAAAGAAAACAACACATGGTCAGAAGTAATCCCTCCAATGAATTGTAAAACAATTAGTACAAAATGGGTTTTCAAAATAAAAACAGATGAAAATGGTCAACCATCCCAATATAAAGCGAGATTAGTCGCAAAAGGTTTTCAGCAAAAGGAACACTTTGATCTCTCCGAAATATACTCTCCAGTTGCAAAACTGACCACAATGAGAATATTATTGGCGGTAGCAAATAAGGAAAATATGCCTGTTTATCAAATGGATGTTCAAGTGCATTCCTTTATGGAGAAATTGATGAAGATGTCTATCGTAAAACACCTGATGGAGTTATAGTAGAAAAAGGAAATGTTTTAAAACTTAACAAATCTCTGTACGGACTTAAAAACGGACTTAGGACTTGTTACGGACTTAGGTTTTGTTTTTTTGTTTACTTTCAATTATTGTGTAGAAAGAAATAATTTTGTATGTTAAAATAAAATAACTTTTTGATTATGAAATTATCTGGTTTCTTTAATTTGCACTCTGCTAAAAATTTTAATGTACAGAAAAGGTTGGAGGGCCTCAAGGTAGAATTTCTTGGATAGCTTTCTGTAAAGGAAGATTTTTGGAGGACCGGAATTCACCCTGGTTCCACCTAGTTAATATCTATAATGTTAATTCACAGTGAAATAGGTGATTGCTAAGTTATTAATTATTACTAATTATTTAAAAATTAGCCTTTTATTGGATCGAGTAAGTTGTTTTGATATACACTCACTGTTTTCAATCTTTCTTCTTCAGCCATTTGTCTTTTATTTTTCTCTTGATCCAAAAGCTTACGAGCAGTGGTCAGCCTTGAATCAAGATTATTAATTTCTTTTTTGGCATCAGTTAGAGCTTTCTTTAATGCTCGATTTTCTTGCAAACATTCATACCATCTCAGGCGGCACTCTTCTTGGGAAGTAACAAAACGCAAGAACTCTGAAAAGTAGAGACAATATTCAATGGAACATCTATCAGGATAATCATTCAACAAAACTATGACTTAAGATCTTATTGAAATTCAGGAAGTATTACCATGAATTGAAAAAAATCAAGAGAAGATTGGGAACTGTGCATAGGAGGATTTACGTCATGGCGTCTACGGACTCCTTCCCGCGGGCCGGCCTGGTCACCCGGGCCCATGGGCCGGCCCGGGTGACAACGATTATGGGCGCTTTTTTTTTTTTTTTTTTTTTTTTTTTGGAAAATACGCCTGGGAACTCAGTTTGAGACCATGATCCTGGATTTTGGATACAAAAGCTGAGATTTTATGTGAACGAAATTTTCAGGCCCTGGGGAAGGTTTTACTCATATCGTTGCCGAACCCAAATTGTTAAGAGTCGGGTTAACAATGGTGTACCCGTCAATCAAAGTCTCCATTTCCATCCGATCTTATATGAAGACTGGGGTAGACATTTAAACTTACCTCTAAACAGGAAAAATGGCTTCTTCATAGCCAAGTTCATTGACAATTTAAATATGGAAGCACAATAAATGTGAAATGAACTTTTTTAGCGAATTTCCCCTATAGGGAAGAAGCTATTACCGTAGGTCTCATGGAAAGACCTAAGCCCAAGACCAAAATAACTTTTTGTTTTGGGGCCCCCAGAAGCAAAAAACACCATTCGTTCAAATTTCTAGATATATATATATGTGTCTGTAAGCACGATAGCGCTCGCAAAAATGGTCCGATCGGAATGAAATTTGGCACAGGCATGTAAAGTAGTAATTATTCGGACGAGTTCGTGAACCAGCCCGATCGGACCACCGGAAGGGGGGGTAAAGCGGGGCCCAAAAATGGGGTTTTCGAGTTTTTTATATAGAAAAATAAAATTTATCGAATATTGGTTAGCACCATTGAATTCCGCTCGAAAAACAAACAATTTAGTATTTTGAATCATTGCTCTATGACCATTGGTTACCGAGATACTGAAAGTGGTAAACACAGTAAGTTGTCCCAATGTTAACCTTATGGGGAATAAGTAAAATTCTATATCTCGCTTATTTCTCAACATATCTTAATGAAACTTGGTTTGTGGCTTGATATAGATGAGATCTAATGTATTTTAGTATAAAATCCCGGATATTACCGTTTTTATGGCAGCAAACCTGCATACTCATTCCCCATGTTATCCTTATGGGAAATAAAAAAAATGCAATATGTTCCTTATTTCTTAACATATTTTGATAAAACTTGGTGTATGGCTTCTTCTAGTTGAAATCTACTAATCATTGAATTAAAACCACCCAGTTTTAAAATACCTGTTGCAGCAAACCTGCACACTCATTTTCCATTTTATTGTTATGGAGCTTAAAAAACGTGTCAAATCTCGCTATATTGGATTGAAACATGTACTTTGTACTTGAAATTCGCTAAGTATGCAGGTCTGCTGCAACGGGGGTATTTATTAATTGCAGTCCAGAACATTTCTTAGCATTGAAAGGTTTAGGCTTATGCCTCATGTTTTGGCTGGGATAACGCATTGCATAAAATAGCTAACGATTATTATGTCTAGAAGATACTCACTCACCTTCAAGGGGTGACTGATTGACGACTGCTGATAACCTACGAATCTCATCAAATCGTGATACTAATGATCTTTCTGTAGATGAAGCCATGGTGTTAAGGATCATGCAGATTTATCTGAAAGGAAAAAGAATATTAAATACCAAATTTTGCTAGGCCTCTTTCTTGTTAATTACATTATTGACCTAAGCTAGAGGTATGCAATTAAACAGCCCTGAATGTGTACCGTATATATACTATTCTAAGGTCAGAAATTTCCCTTGATCACCGAGAAGGGGGTTTCCTTCAGCATTCTTAATTTCAGACAGAACGGGTCATTCCATGTTAAATCAACCAATTTGGTCTGGACCTTGAACTCTCAGATTTCGATGATTTATGGAATATAAGCTGTACCCACTAATAACAGTTTAAATATAAAATTTTACATTTTTCTGCATTTTGTTTTTGAGTTATAGCTATTTAAAAATGTAAAAACGACAGTTTTCAGTTGCATTTCCACACTTTCAAAATGATATAGTTTGAAAACTATAGCACCTAGAGTGCTCAAATTTTTACCATTCTTTTCCATTTATTTTGCTCTTTAATTTGATATATCACATGGCTATGTTTACTTAGTTTTCAAACTTTTTGAAAAATCCAAAGAACTTTTTTGGGAATTCCCAAAATACGACCTCTTCGATTTTTTGGGAAAAAACCTATGTGTTTTTCAATACAATTGTCTGCATGCATACAATTTTCAGGATGGGATGATACTGAGTTCTTGATTTAAAAAATATTTTACTACCACAGTACACACCAGTAAAAAAAGTAGGTATCTAAGGATAATTGAGCGTATTAGTAATTCAGTAGATGGGTCACCCGTCAATCGAAATTTCAGAAATTGATTACCGGTCTAGGCCTATTTTGTTTTACCTACATACCTGAAAAAAAATACAAATTTTCAGATTTTAGAATTTATATTTTTTTATATGGCCGTTTGAAAATTAGGCCATGTCAAATCAACAGGAATGGTCTGGACCTTGAACTCTCAGATTTCAATGATTTTTGGAATAAGTTATAAGCTGAAACCATTAATATAAAAACACAGTTTAAATATAAAATTTTACATTTTTCTGACGTTTCGTTTTTAAGTTATAGCTATTTAAAATGTAAAAAATACGGTTTTCGGTCGCGTTTCCAAATTTTCACAATGATATAATAGTTTGAAAACGATAGCACCTAGAGAGCTCAAATTTTTACCATTCTTATCAATTTAAGTACATTTTGCTCATTAATTTGATCACATGGCTATGTTTACTTAGTTTAAAAACTTTCTGAAAAATCCAAAAAACTTTTTTGGAAATTCCCAACAAGGCTACGTCCTCTTTGATTTTCTTGGAAAAACTCTATGTGTTTTCCACTACATTTGTTTAACTTACATGCTTACAAAATTTTTAGGATGGGATGATATTAATGGGTTCTTGATTTTAAAAATATTTTACTACCACAGTATACACCCGTTCTAGGTGTGCTACCAGCTATATAAAAAACGTCTAGGTTCTCAGGATATCTGAACGTATTTAAACAAATATATCTAGCCTAAATTAGTAGATGGGTCAATCAATATTTCAGTAATTGATTATTTTTTGTATAGGCCTACCAGCATTTTACCAGATAAAAATACAAAATTTCAGATTTTTAGAGTTCATATTTTTTCATATGGCTGTTTGAAAAAGTAGGCTATGAAGGAATATAAAGCAATGAACATAAAAACTTTCATAGATGGCTTGGTCAATTTCATCAAACTTTATCAATAGAATTGGTTTTGAAACAACAATTTTTTATCCTTTATCATTTATGGACACTTTAAAAGTTAGGCTTAACCTAGAATTTTTGCCAGGTGTATGCATTACTTTAGGCTAGATCTACAGGGTTGAAGCATTATCATTACGGTCCACGCCTGGAGCAAAAACAAATTAATGATAGGCAGAATTTAAAACCCACAATTAGTCTCTCAATCCAGCCACTCCCCAAACTTAACTTAATAGGCCTATGATCTATGATCTTTGGTTTCTTGATTCATTTATCAAATTATTCGTTTGCAGTAAATTATGAAGAAATATCAACAACGGATGAAAGAACAAGAAAAGGTAATTATGCAGTTTACAGTAGGCCTACTCCTCCCAAAATTGAATTTTTTTTCAAAATGCAGGAAATAACGCCCTGATTACAGAAATGATAGTTTTTTCCCACGGAAAAGATCGGAAAAACTAGATTTTTTTTATGGAAATAGGTCATGTGGGCACTCAAATTAACCGGGGAAATGAGCTGAACAAGAATATGCAAGAATTTTCAAGATCCGACGGATATTAACGGAGATGCGGCCGGAAAAGCGTCAGAAAAGCCAAAAACAAACTTTGTCTAAAACATGTCATGTGGGTACTCAAATTAAAGGAAATTGCACGCTGAGCAACATTCTGCAATAATTTTCATGATCTGACGTACAATAGTCGAGATAAAGCAAAACATCATAAAAAATTATAAACCGACTTTAGTTTAAGTTATTTTAAGATGGATTGGGCTGCAATAAATTAGATAGGGATTGGTTAAGTTAGTTTAGGTTGTATTTGGTTTGGTTAGGTTATGATAGGTTGCGTTATTTTAGGTTACATTAGCATTGGTTTAAAACCTTACAAGTTAGGTTAGGATATGGCTGGTAAAGTAAGAATGTGATATTATAATCCTAATCTAACAATACCAAATCTAATCTAATCAAACCAAACCTAACATAGTCTAACCTTAAATCCCACAGTTTAGTGTAACTCACCTAAAATTAACCCTTTTTGTGCAAATTTATAACTTTCCCGACCGTGTCTCAGTTAATATCCATCGGATCTTGAAAATTCTTGCATAGGCCTAGGCCTATTCTTGTTCAGCTCATTCTCTCGAATAATTAGAGTAGGCTACCCACATGACCCTTTGATTGTTTTTCCGATTCTCCGATAGGCTATTTTCCGACGTTTTCCGCGGAAAAAACTATCATTTCCGGAATCAGGGCGTTACTTATTTCCTAGCTACATTTTGAAAAAAAATTTTCAATTTCGGAAGGAGTGCAGTAAACTGCATAATTACCCAAGAGAATTAGGTATGCCTGAAGGAAAGAATTCCAAGTAGCTTGCAACTTTCTATGGTTAGATTGATTTTTTATGTATAGCCTCGGCCTACCTTAACTTATGTTTTTTCCCTTCCTACATCAAATTCATCAACAATGTAGACCTAAGATGGCCACATTTTACTGAATGCCTTAGTGGCCTATGGCTACAACAAACACTCCAACTGGGCAAAAATAAGAGCTAATCTGAACAAACACTTTCTGTCAAAATTAAGATATTGACAGATTGTTCAAATTCTTCAACGAAAGGTATACACAGAGAGGGTCAATTAATTGTTTCCAGGAACAAATGGTGAAGTTCAGATAATGGATTTGTACCCAAATATAATCATAGCCTGAATAACTAAACACAAAATGGTCAACGCTAATTTTGCCGGCAATTGAAAGGCAGTTTCTCATGTTCCACACCATGGCAAAAACATCTTTCAAAATTACTTGCAGCCAACTACGAATGTGACTTTTTATACTAAGTAAGATAACTTATCTGGTCATTAAAATCGAAATTGTATACAAAACCCCTAAATGAAAAACATTACAGCAAATTCCTTAGTTTAACTTACAGTGACATCGACTAAATTATTCAAAATGAAATAACACTTCAAATTCTATCTTGAATCAACAAAATGGAGCGAAACAAACATAAACTGTCGAGCAACAAACAAGCTGTGATGAACAAAATTCAAAAAGAAACTGTTTACAGTTTAGCCAATACACAGCATAAAATGACAATGTATGTCATTATATAAATACATGTTATGTTATAAGCTAATTATGTATTTAATATAAATATTAAATAATTTAAATTTATTAAAATATTTTCGCCTGTTTATTTTGTACCGATGTCATGCTAGATATTGACATGGTATAACAGTGGTGGATGGGACGGGATGAATAATAATGGTATGCAATTATTGTATGAAATGGCCCATTTGAGAAATGAGAAATCACTTGTTTACCAACATATTTGTTTTTGTTGAATAACTCGATAAGGAAGTATTCCAAGTATATTAAATGGATTGAAACGTAATATGCAATTTTGAATGAACAAAGATGTAAATAGCAAAATTTACATACCATCAAGGCCATACTGAAAAAATATTTGTAGTGTGGCCTTGATACCATGCTCTCTTCTCCTCCTCGTCCGTCATGTCATTATACCGCTACGGTCTAAGAAGATAGAACCTTCACTGTAGGGATTCACAAATGAGACTGTTATTAAAATTACAGCAAAAAGCCTCACACATACTGGGAAAAATTGGACTTCATAGGAATACTGGGATACACATACATACATATTTGAACCTGTACATGAACCTTTTATCATAGAAAATAATATCCCGACAGTAATGGCTCTTTACATATGAAGTATATCGTACTAACTCATAACTTTTAGCGAATTTCCCCTATAGGGAAGTAGCTATTACCGTAGGCGGCACGGTGAGACTTAAGCCCGAGACCATGTTATTTTTTTCATTTTGAGGTCCCTAGACCCCAGAAACACCGTTCGTTCATTTTCATATGTATGTATATATACACCTGTCCGTAGGCGCGATAACTTTTGTCAAAAAGGTCTAATCTTAATGAAATTTGAAACAAACGTGTAAAGCGTCGTTCATGACTTCGAGTTCGAAAACCAGCAAGATTGGTTTACTCTAAGAAGATTTTTTGACAAAATAAAATTGATTTTCAAGATTTAATACCTTTTCACTAATTATTTTTAAATTTAATTGTCAAAATTGAATTCAGCTTAAAAAAAACAAACAATTTAGCATTTTGAATTATTATTCTATGTCAATCCGTTGCTTAAATATTGTAAATAATAGATGACATTGGATGTGCTAAACACAGTACGTTGTCCAATATTATTTTTCCCTCCAAAAATTATAGTTACCCTGATTAAGACATTAAAAAATACAATTCTGAACATATGATTATATTTTCAGGTGATGAATATTTTACTTGTGTTTATTTTGAATAGTTAGAGTTCATTGATCAAGATTTTACAGAAAATATATACTATATCGAAAATACAAATTATTTTTAAATTTATTAAAGAAAGTATGAGTATTTGGAAAGGGAGTATTTTTTGGTCTAAACTGCCTGAAAATGTAGCATAATATATGGTATGTTTACAATGACGAGGATTGATGATATCAATGTTCTATTGAAATTGGCTGGAGATGTTGGTCTGCTGCAACAGGGATGTTTTAGTTATAGAACTGACCATATGATTGAATTTAATTTTTTCATGAGATTGAATTATTTGTTTGAGTGTTTTAAAATTAATTGATTGTATGTTTGTTGACATTTATGTACTATAACAATATTACAGTTATTAAACATTAAAAGACTAGGAACTATACAAAGTACAAAATTGTATGTATTACTAATGAAAACCAATGTGGTCTCCTTGTTAATTTTCCTCATGTCTAAAGCTCATGAATGATTAAATATAGGCCTACGTTTCTGGTATATTATTTACTTAAAGTATTCAAACAATACTTTCCTTCAAATAAGTTGAACGCTCATATACACAAAATAAATCCTTTGGAAATTCGTTGAGTACGCAGGTCTGCTGCGACGGGGGTATTATAAGATAAATAAATCTGAACCATCCATGCGATAAAATTTTTCGCCGAATGTTTGGAGAAATCAGGTTCTAAATGGTAAAACCAAAAATATGGTTGACACGCGCTCGCGCTTTGTCACTTTCTAATAGAACCCAAATACGAGGTATATGACCCCACTTTAACGTCTAAAAATAATGTCCGAATCATTTTTGAAACAGAAATGCTAAAGAAACAAAGAAATGTTGTTTCCGTTTCGTCATAGATAAAAAATACCCAGAAGTATTTTTTATCTATGGTTTCGTGTAACTACTTGATTGATATAGTATGCAGGCAGATATTGACAAAATCAAATGGCATAAATTACAAACTGAACACTTTTGAACACGTGGTTACAATTTCTCATCGTCTCAGCTGACAATCTAGGTCATGTCAAGATGTCATTGGTTTATCACGTAATTTGTTCGTCTGTCAGTTACAGGAAAATTATTATTTTGGGTTCTTAGACAATTAATTAATTTTATTATGATCATATCTGAGGTGTAGTTAGATAAACTGGCTGCTTTGCTTCAAAATCCTGTGCACAAATTCTCGTTTTGAAGAGTCTCGAGTACATGGTAAGTTTCATTTCGTTTTAAGTTACATTTTTCTGGATTTATTTGTCCTTGCAATATGTTTTCTATAAAATTCAATAAATAAACCTTAATATCTTTAGCAACATAAGAACCTCTTATGAGCCAAGGCTATAGGTAAAGCACTTAGGTTATATGTCAAACCTTTTTTTGACATTGGTAATTAACATTAGGCATCATATTCACTGTTCACTGCTGAAGGTAGCAGCCTATAGCATATTAGTGATGGGACAAACGACTTATTTTAACCATCTGTTGGTTCATCTTATGGTTTTTCTTTCATCCGATAGTTTTTAGATGGATGATTCATCTGATGTTTTTCCTGTGTACTGGGGCGGGCAGCGGATTGGCTCGTGCTGTGTGCGGAGATGGAAGGAACTATCCAACTAGTGGGTGGATGAATAAACCATCTGTTCGTGAGCCTGATTCAGATGGATAGTTTTCATTGGTTTAGTGGTGTATATATTCGGATAAAAATATATACTGTTGAGCCGCTGAGCAGATGATTCACCTGCAAATGGATGAATAAATAATTTTTTATACCTAAAATATTTTGTATTTAGGTTGAGGCTTAAATAAGGTAAAAGATTAACCTTTTGGTGTAAACATAGGATGTTTTTATCTTTGGCTCAAATACTCTGATTTTTTCACAGACCATTAAAGAAAAGTTTCAGTAGTTAAATAACTAACTCGTAGTTTTCAAACGAATGAAAACACGGAACAATTGTTTTATAATTGAATGTAAACATGGAACGGATGGTTTTCAGATAGATGGATAGTGCCATGCTGTTCAGATGATTCGCATGTTAATGAATCGATGGTTCATCTGGATGAAAATTAAAGTAACCATCAGATGAATCGGTTGGCGCGCAGCAACCGGATGAATCGTTTATTTCTATCGTATAGTTCTCATCACTAAGTTTAGAGCATTTCCATTTCACTGACCAACATTGCTCATAGTTGACAAGTGGCCCGATGTCAACGAAAGTTGACCCATGAAATCCTTTCAGTAGCCAGAGATAAACGTAAAAAATATTTATGAATGTTTATGTTAACAATATTTATGAAAAATGTAAGTACGCTAAACAAACATACTCTTGTACAAAAAATCGTAAAAAACTTTTTTGAGTTCTGGTCAGAGCTTTCACACCTCAAAGCAAGGTTCAATAGCCTATGCAGTGTGAGAACACTGTGCACAGTGTGAGGGGTGAGCCGGGATTGGAGGGGGGCTCGTTTGAAAGCAATGGATGAATTGATAAGGCTTTGAGTTAGCGGAGTGGTTAGCTTTGAGGGCGGGGCTAAGCGCCGGGGATGTTTACTACGCTCTTCTGAAGGAGAGTGTTTAGTGTCTTTCCTAGCTGCTATTGTAAGAGTTCTTGAAATCATGTCAAAAGTTATAACTTACTGCAATTCCTAGCTGTAAATAGAAAGTGTTAGGCTAATTTTATAATGTTTCTCACACAGAATTTAATCATAGCCTAATTTAAGAATTAACTATGCCTATATCAGAATTTTATTGTGGTCTTGCATGAGAGGCATACTCTCTGTCACGAATTTCAGTCATTTTTTCAATGTAGGCTACAGAATAACTTTAATCGGCAATATTCAAGTTGTGTAAAAACACTGTAAACTTCAACCTGAGATCTTACAGTTGCAGACTATGAGGTCTCTTGAAGGCTACTATGCTGTGCTTTAGAGGTTGTGCTGTAACGAAGTTGTGATGTGAGAAGTGATTGCTTTTAAATATTGAGTCAAAGGTATGGTTTTGCCTAGAAATATTAATGCCACAAGCAGTGCAAATCAGTGTGTATAACAAAATGTATCCCAAGGACTGCAGGCACTAGGATGTTAACGGTAATGTACTTAAACTGATTGTTTTAAGTTAGTACCTAGGCCTATAGGTATAATAACATATATTGGGATGATGTTCTTTTTTTTGCGAACCTACAGTACAAAAGCTTATGACCCCACTGTGACAGCATACATCGGATAAAAAATGATAAATTTCAACAGTTCGTTAAATGAGAGCGCTGGTGTGAATTTTTTCATCATTTTTGGGCTATGTTCAGCAAGAGTTTCCTATGTTCATTTATCACTAGCTTTGTTGACAGGACTACTAAGGAATTGAAACTCATTAAGATGGGTGACTGGCCAACAATGGTTCCCGTAAAGGCCACTCCTTCGCCCCAAGAGAGGGAAAATATCTACTTGCAATTGGTTGACATGTTTGTTGACATTGTAGAACCAGATATCATCCAGATGGTGTTGCAAAACCGCAACTGGGACGGTAAGGATGGGATTATAATCTATTTACGCATATATTTTTGTGAAAGTTTTTTTTAAGAAAATTTTAGATAGGCTAGGCTATAAAAGTTTTGTTTATTTATACATTTTTTCTGACTAATTTGTTAACATTTAATTTATTACTGGTCACAAAAGTCAATTCAGTCCATCTTTTTAAAATATTTAATTCATTTTGAATTACATGACTGTATTCCACAGTCATATTTCTGGTCAACAGGCGAATCAATTATTATATTGGGCGTTCCATTATTTATTCTTGGACTTCATTACTAACGTGTCGGTCATGCTGCTGCTGTTGTATCCACTGGAGACTGCTATCTGTTTAATTATGTTAAATTCTTTGCAAATGAAAGGGGGATTTGAGCAGTCTGTAAACTAAACTATTATATGCGGCAAGTTTTTTAGGATTGGAATGATATGATTTGGCATGTATTGTTTGGTTTTCTGTAAATCCTGTACTCAATTTTGCTGTCCTTTTTTTCTATTGTCATCTCCATAAATTTTATTTTGTTGTTATTTTTGGTTTTTATAGCTAACTGGAGCTTAGGTGGGATGTTATTTAAATAGTTAAGTAATAAGTTTTGTTGACGAGCTATACAACAAGATATTATCATCCACATAGCAGTTGTAAAGAGTGATTTTGTTTTTGTATTTTGTTTTTGTATTTTTATCTGAAAAAATTAATTTTGATTTACCCTAGTTAAAATAGATATCAGATAAAATACCGGATAATGAAAAACCCATTTATGATCCGTCGGATTGAGTGTAGATTTTTCCATTAAACGTGGATTAGTTTTATCATGATCTCAGTCATTAGATTTATTATTTCATCAACAAATTCAATCAGCAACGCTATTCGCAATGTAAAACATTAACTCAGTTGCATTATCTAAACTATTTCAACTGTGCACATCCAATCACATTATTTCAGTTACTAAATTTAAACCAAAAGCTTGTTAAAATGTAGGTTATTTTTTGGTTTTACACCTAATATTTTTTTGGTTTATTAATGATCAAAGTGTGATTTTTTAAACATTGAATATTTATGACATGGTTATTATTTAAGGTTAGTTACTTTCCAAAAAGTCTCCAAATTCAAACAAACTCAGATTTCTCTAAAAAGGTTCTTATGTTTATAAAAATTCGGAGACACTATAAAATTGATTTATGACAAGCCAGTTATAACTTGGTTTGAAATAAATTAGGCCTAGTAGAAATAATGTCTTTAATTATTTGATTTGTTATTAAGACATTTCAGAATGCTATGAGGATTTAAGATTTTGTTAATCTACTTTTCACCTTTTTGTAATATTTACTACAACTAATTTGAAGCTCCCAATTTTCTAAAGTATTTTAAAAACTTCAGTGTGTTTCTATTTCACCCTAATTTGTAATCCTGTGCATAATGAGTAACTGATCACTCACTGTGCGCTGACAGTTTACGGACAATATCTCAGCTCTAAGCAAAGGTGAAGTGCTCTTAGAATGTTGCGGGAACCATGACAACCATTTTCAACAAATGACAGCTCAGGATTAGTTTCTGACATAATCGTGAATATCCTGTTACTCCTGCCGCATACTCAGAATTGGATGTTTTTTTATTGTATTTAAAAAATGAACCAATTGAACTCTATAGTAGGCTATAATCATATTTTTGCATATATGAGTTAGTTTTATTCTTACAATCTTAAAAGAAAGTTGTACTCTGCTGCCTAACGGAAACAAACTAATGTTCCACCTTTATGTGCATGAGTAACATATTACTCCTTGTTGCACATAAAGATGGGGCATGTTATCGATATTATAAAATAAATAACCACAGTGCAGCATGAGCTACTCATTCAGAGGAAATAATAAAATGTTGGTGTCCAAAAAAATGTATTCAGGAGGTATAAAATATAGTCAAAAAATTGAGAGAAGCAAACCACACTCGGGGTCGTCAATTTTGCCTACTGCACATGTGAAATAAGCAGCATCAATAACCAGTTACTTGTGATGCGGGAAATGTTTTTAATTGAATAAGATGACTTATTGTACACACACATCAAAATTTAACTTTTGGAAAATTTATGATTTGAACAGTTCAATAGGTTGACATATAGTTCCAGGTGCATAATTTAATTTTTGTTCCAGTGGATGGGGCCCTGGAAGATATCATGACTTTGACCAATTCGTCTCAGCCTGAGCCAGCTCAGGATGTAAATAAAACAAGTGCCACCCCAAAACCTCGTAATCAACATAAGGTAAAAAAAAATACTAACCCAAGTTCCAAGGATGGGAATGTGTCATTTAATCAGTTTTCTCCATCCACTGCAAATACAGCCTTTGTAAATCCACAAGATGGTCAACAGTTCACTGAGTTTAAGCCGAAAAAGCAACCAAAGGTTTCTGATGCCAAGAAAGTCAACCAATTACAGCTTTTACCATTTAGAGAACAGTACAATTATGTGAAATGTCTAAAGGTCCCGTTTGACAGAGCTGTAATGCTGATAAAAGATGGTGTGAAAATTATGATCATATTGAGAGGACCTCCCGGTAGCGGAAAGTCCTTCTTGGCAAAGAAAATCCTCCTGGAAGGTGGTATCGATCCCTCAGCACACAAAAGACACATTTTCAGCACTGATGAGTTCTTTGTACATAATAACGCTTATATATTTGTTCCTGAACTGTTGTCTGAGGCTCATTTGTGGAACCAGCGAAGTGTGGCTGCCGCCATTAGAGAGGAGGTTAGTCCTGTCATTATTGACAATACCAACACCCAGGCTTGGGAGATGCGAGTTTACGTGGAGATGGCCGTCTCTGCTGGTTACGATGTTGAGATCATGGAGCCGGAAACGACTTGGTTCAACAGAGAAGGTGAATTAGCCAGGAGAAATGTTCATGGAGTACCGAAAGCGAAAATAAGGCAAATGCTGGAAAGGTATGAAAGAAATATCACACCTGATATGTTGATGAAACAATATAATTTGCGATATCTTTTGGCCAAAGCACCACCACAACCCGCTCGTAATTGCAAATGGAGAGATAAATTGAGTAGTCAAAGGAATAATAAACCAAAGAAAAAGAAAAGCGATTTCAACTCAAAATCTCAAAGTAATTTGGATAGTATTAATTCTATGTTTCAATCTTTTCAAATAAATTCACCTTGTTATTCACAGGTGGAAAATGATTTTTCAGTTCAAAATGGTAGCAGGAGTTATAGTGTTCCCCATAGAGTAAGCACTAATAACTTAACATTTGCAGAAGAACTTAAAGTTTCCCCAAAAGATTCAAGGTGTAGAGAAGAAACTAAAACATCTCATAAGGACGGGGAAAGCACTGAAGGTGTAAATTTTGACGAATCAGATACCAATAAACTATTTGAAAACTTGGTGAAAAGTTCAAGCAGTTTTTTTAAATCTTTCAATGAGGCTCCAAAATCCTTCCCAGATCCAGTTGAAGTTCCAAAACAGTCCAATGGCATTCCTTCAACAGGACTGTCTTTTCGACAACCTATAGATGCTTTTGATTTCATGACTGAAACCAAAAAATTACTAGAGGCTCTTAATAGGCCATCTTCATATGCTCAGTCATCAACTACAAGTTCTGATCTATCCTCATCCCAGAATATCTCAGACATTGTAACAATTGAGTCATCAAACACATGTTCCGATCCATCTTCATCACAGATTATATCAGAAATTGAAACAGTTGAGTCATCAAGCACAAGCTCTGATGATTCGTCCTCATCACAGAATAGCTCAGAAATGGGAACGATTGAGAGGATGGAATCTCCTAAGACTGTAAACATTTTTGTTTGTAAAGAAAGGGAGATTTTCTTACCAGATGAACAACATTCCAACCAAACATCTCAGCCAAGTCAAAATGTTATCTTAGAGGATACAAGAAGTTTAAGTATTGAAGAAAAAGTGGAGGTTGCCCATGATTTGGTAGACTCAATAATTGAGAAAGCTGTAAGTGCTAGAGATTTAGACCCTTGCCAAAGTCGTGTTGGTCTTGAGACTGAAAGTGGCAGAGGTCTGTCTTGGGATTATGTTGTTGTGAATAATGATAACACTTTCACTTATCAAAGAAGGGATTCGATTCCCTTTGGATTACCTTTGAAGATAACGAATGATACTGGTTTGTTTAATTTACACATCAAGAATACAATTTCTACACTCAAAGAAACAAACCTGGGTGAAGTTGGGGAAGAAGATACTGGAAATAAGTTAAACAGCAGAGAGAAAGAGCCTGTTGCATCAGGCTGTGAACTCAATCTTGGTACCAAAGTTGAAGAGGATGTTACACTCACTGTACTGACAGTGAAAAACGAATCATTCATTGAAGATGAAGAAACATGTGATTTGAATTCTGTTGAAGTGTTAGTATCAGGTACTAATAATTCTGGTTTTGAGGATACAAATGAGGAACCCTCGGTAGATTCTGGAAATTTGGGTACCGAAATGTTAAGACCCAGGGAAAAATCTGTGGAAACTGAAAATAACACTAACCCAAATGTATTTGAAATGATGAAGGACATTTTGTACACTCTAGGACCCATCAGTGACAGCTATAGCTCTGGGCTTGATAATAATACTGATAATAATTTATCAGAAACAAAATCATCCAACATTGAAGAAAGCACAACAACTACAAACAATGATAAGAATGAGAACCCTTTTATCTTCACATCTGATCATTTTGCTGATTGGAATGCAGGGCAGGATTGGAATTCCACAAAAAATCATACTAAAGAAGAATCTCAACCAAAACCTCCCCGTAGTCTTAAAAGACCAAAACTTACCAGCAAACCTCAGTTCAGTGATAATGACTATTCAAAATACTTTGGAGATTGGAATACTGTTTCGAACCCAGCAGAAACTTGGGGCTTAGAAAATGCGGGTGTATCTAGTTGTTCTATGGATGAAGCTAAAGTCCTTCCTCAAAGAGTTAGTCCTAAACGTTCAAGAAACAATAAGAAAATGGCAGATTCATCAACAAACACACACTATCTTGACTTTACACTCCTCTCTGATGAGAATCCTGCTGGTGCCAAAGTTCTGACTGGAAATATTAATAATGTATTTCCCCAAAACGTTCCTGAAGCAACACAGAACATTGCGGAAACTTTATTTCTTGATAAAAGCACAATGACAGTTGATGAGTCAACCACATCCGCCACTGGTTACGACACTTCTCAGATATCATCTTTGTTTCCAAACATTCCCGAGAAGTACATAATAGACATGGTTGAAAGATGTCAAGGGGATATAGATTGGGCTGTGGATGTCCTATTGGACTCGGAACACATGATGGCTCCTGTTAGTATTGAATCAAACGATGATTCAAATAGAAATTTTAATGAAGTTGTAGAACCTAATTCAAGACAAACTGAGGTGATCAGCGACCAAAACGTCTCTGACGAAAGGGCCTCTAAACGGGAGCCTAAAAGTCCGACCTATGAACAGACAGAGTTGAAAAGGCTAATCGAAAGCTCTGTTGTTTTTGACAGATCACATTATTCTGATAAGGTCTTGAAAATTGTGAAACGGAAACATCCAGAATATGTTCAATTAATAGAGAACAACCCATCACCTGGTGACAGGAATGAAGACGAATCGGGAGCAGCGGATTCACAAGATGGATGCAAAACTGAAGACGAGGTGGATGAAGTGGAAGAAGAAAGCAGCGGTAGTGGCTGTGAAGTGGAGACTGAAGATGACACAATGGATTTGGTCATGAACAATGATTTGATCCTTCAGTTGCAACAGAAATTTGGTACTTCGCCCTTACCACAAATTTCAGGTATGATTTTATTTTTAGCGAATTTCTCCTATAGGGATGCTATTACTGTAGATCTCATGGTAAGACCTAAGCCTGAGACCATGATGACTTTTTGATTTGGGGCCACCAGAAGCAAAAAACACCATTCGTTCAAATTTTTATATATTCGATTTATATATATGAATTTGGTTTATATATATCAATCTATCTGTATATATATATATATATATATATATATACAATATATATAGACAGGCTATCGTCTGTGAGCACGATAGCGGCCGTAATATGGTCTGATCTTAATGAAATTTGGTACAGACATGTAAAGTTGTAATCAATTGGATGAGTTCGTAAACCAGCCTGATCAGACCACCGGGAGGGGGGGTTAAGGGGGATAAACCCCCCTAAAGTGGTTTTTTGAGTTTTTCACATAGAAAAATAAAAATAATAAAATTTTGGTTAGACCATTGAATTCAGCTCGAAAAAACAAAAACAATCTTGAATCGTTGCTCTATGTCCATTGGTTACTGTTATATTGAAAGTGGTAAACACAATATGTTGTCCCAATGTTAACCTTATGAGGAATAATAAGTAAAATTCCATATCTCACTTATTTCTCAACATATCTTAATAAAAACTTGGTTTGTGGCTTCATCTAGATAAAATTTAGTCCATTTT
Organism: Flexamia atlantica; assembly: GCA_035578135.1. NCBI lineage: Eukaryota > Metazoa > Arthropoda > Insecta > Hemiptera > Cicadellidae > Flexamia > Flexamia atlantica. The sequence continues at coordinate 5,952,906 of JAQJVK010000012.1, read as the reverse complement.
AGTTTAAAATCCCTAAAATTTCCATTTTTGTGGCAGCAAACCTGTATACTCATTCCCCATGTCATCCTTATGGGAAATAAAATAAGAGTATCTTCCTTATTTTTTGGCATATCTTGGTAAAACTTGGCAGGCCTATATGGCTTCCTCTAGTTCAGATTTACTAAATAGGAATTAAAACCACCCAGCTTTAACGGTCCTGTTGCAGCAAACCTGCATACTCATTCCTCATGTTATTTTTATGAAGCGTACGAAAACATGTCAAATCTCACTATGTTGGATTGAAATATGTTCTTTTGCATTTGAAATTAATTGAGTATGCAGGTCTGCTGCAACAGGGGTATTGATAACTGAAGTTTTAAAATAAAAAATAGTTTTAATTTAAATGTTAGTGAAACTTCAATTCAGATTGTGACCGTATGTTCTGCACAGTTTTCAGTTTATGTGGATTATTTGTACACATGAAAAACTCTTCAATAGAAAACTCACATTAGTTTTTTCAATTATTTTAATTCTGTAAAACTATATTTTTAGCATGACATGACAACCATTTTCTTTTTCGTTGCAAGTGTTATTTAAACTGCATATAATGCAGACTTCTGTGGTTATATCAATGGATGATTTTAATAAATATTTTTATCGTCATTTTACAGAAGTCATAAGTTGAACTGGGTCTTTGTGCTTTAACATTGTTATGCTACCATAACGTTTTTTTATTTGACAAAATTCCAATTAATATGTTTATCTAGATATGTCTCCTATTGTCGAACTTTTTATCTAGATATGACTCCCATTGTCAAGCTGCCTGTGTCGTTTGCCCGTCAGCTGTATGGGTACATAATGGACTCGCTGCAGTCAGATATGGACCAACAGCAATCTCTCATTGAGGAAATGATCGCTAGAGGTAGGTTTAAAAATCACCAGGTATTTAAAATTTAAAGCTGTTAGTGAGGTTAAGATGTTCATGCGTTTTTGCGATCCAAAATTTGCGGATAGGATATAGTATCACTGGAAAATACGACAAATATAAGGATGATCTAATTTTATTCTTGTTTATTCTAACCCCAGAAAATGTATAGGCATAAGGATGTTTTATAAATAAATGAAATGAAAAGAAATTAATCATAAAATAAGTTTAAAATCTATGTTTGTGTTTAAAGGAACTAGTTGGAGATATTAAATTCTTGACCTCTGGGGTAGACCGTGTCGTATTGTCGAAGATTTCTGTCGACGTTTCGGAGACATTACAGTACTCCATCTTCAGGGTGAAAGCGTAGTCGCGCACAACACAACCACTACTTCATTACTGTAGGAGCAGTTATTAATGCACTGAAGAAACAAGGAAACCGGCCTGAACAGAAGACTAAAGAAGAATCTCAAGAGAGAGAGAACCGAGCCTTTTTACCCTATGTAAAAGCTACAACGGATAAAATTGGCAGAGTCAAGTTCTTCGGAAATTCAAAATAAAATCTATTTACAAACCTTACCGCAAGATTCACCAGTGTTTGAGACCAGTTAAAAGTAAATTACCTCTACACTCTACACACTTCAGGCGTTTATAAAATAGATTGCATCTGTAGGAAGTGCTATGTCGGGGAAACGGGAAGATTGATCTCCACAAGGATTAAGGAACACATTAGAAATACAAAAAACAACGAAACAGTAATTTCAGCTGTCGTCGACCACTCTTACACGACAAAACATTCCATCAAATTTGATAATGTAAAGGTTTTAGCTAGTTCTTCCAACTTTTTTGAGAGGAAATGCCTAGAAGCCATTGAAATCAGAAAACATTACAATAATTTTAATAAAGACTGGGGCTGTGAATTGAGTAATACTTGGACACCGGTTTTGAAAAAGTTAAAAAATCTAGAATTGTCGCCAAGGGAAGGTGGAGGAATTTCTCCAGGTCAAAATACAATGGAGACCAACAATAAACAATTTGCGGAAAGGCCAGCCGCCCCCGTCCCCACCCCCTCGCGTCCATTGACATCTCCGGAAAGGAATGCATCCCAGTCGCGTCTCGAATACTCTAGAAATAGAGTAAACATCACCGAGGCGGGCCTATATAACCTGAGGCCGCGTACTGCTCCTACAGTAATAATAGTTGTTGTGTTGTGCGTGATAACGCTTTTGCCCTGAAGATGGAGTACTGTAATGTCTCCGAAACGTCGGCAGAAATCTTCGACAATACGACACGGTCTACCCCAGAGGTCAAGCATTTAATATCTCCAACTAATTCCTTTTAACACAAACATAGATTTTAAACTTATTTTATGATTAATTTCTTTTAATTTCATTTATTTATAAAACATGCCTATACATTTATAAAATTATAAATGAATTACATTTATATAATTATTTATAAAATCACTCTTCTTAGTTGGAGATACGTTACCTCATCCCTAAATGAGTACAGTAATTATTATATTAGTACTTTAGGCTTACCTTACAATCCTATCATTGTAGTCCTCGAGACCTAGGTTTCAGCTCCAAAGAGCCATCATCAGTACTAGTTCTGAATAAGAATATATTCCTAGAACTGATGATAGCTCTTTATAGCTGAAACATAGGTATTCAAGACTAAAATAATAGGACTCTAAAGTAAGCTTTTAAGTACTAATATGATGATAAATAACGATCCAGAAGCTTTAAACCTAAATACAGTAATTAATTGTCAACGATAGTTGAAAATGGAATTAATATTTTAATAATGGCAAAAAACAAAAATGTGGACTGTTGTTTGCAAACATTGGTAAGTCGGCTGCATGAGCTTGTTTATTGAGAAGTTTAATCCAAAATACTTTATTATCTCAAGGACCAAGCTCTTAAAGCTTTATTATTTATATTTACTGCATTAACAAATCAATGATAGATATAGTATCAGTTGAAGATAAATAATGTTTTATATAGTGCAATGTTTGCTATGTTAAGTAATTTTTGATTTCTAATAACCCAATTTTCTGCCTTAGGAATGTTGCTTGCTCTAAGTTAAGGAATTTGCTACTTGTCAGTAATAAATGTTAAAACATCATGCATTGATATTTGCGATGTTTAAAAGTAACATGATTTATATCACCAAAGGTCCAACATCCCTTACACACATACAACAGTTCCAAACCCTATTTAGTTATCATCAGTGAAGGCTGTATATCAGTTATTGTGGTTTACGGAACCTATAACTACAAAACTGACTGTAAGCCTTGCCAGTTATGATTTTTAATATTAAAAAAATGTTATTCCAAGAATTGATTTTCAGATGATATTGTCGATGTTCCTGGAATAAAATGTAGTGTTAAATTGAACACCTCGCCCTACAGAAAACGTTAAAGTTTAAATTTTTGAGGAGAGAGAAAATGTAAAAACTGGAATTGTAATTCCAAATATCACGTTTGTAATACTGCAAGATTAATCTAAGTATCATCAAACATTGAACGTGTAAGAAATTTATAAAAAAAACACAATAACAAGTGATAATAACATCGTAAATTACTACTGTTTACTTAGTTACTTCCCACAGTGGCACTTTCTGTGTAAATTTGATTGAAAAAACTTTATCTACTGCACAAAAAACTGCTGTTTTTTTTCTTCCCTAAATCGTCCACAAAATCTTACTTTTTAGCATGGTGTAAGGAAAAAGGAAGGTGTGTGCAGGGTTAGCTGATGTGATGTAGTTGGGCTCACGCAACCAGCGCTTACGATGACTACAATACATACCAGTCAATACAACTCAATCAAAATATTTTCAGTACGGTCTTAGTTCTCCTGTCAAACTAGTTTCCACTAGTTTCTAGGGTCCACTAGTTTCTTGAGCCCATCTACGTCATACCATCTGACTGTGCACACACCTTTCTTTTTTCTTTACATCATGACTTTTTAGTCCTAGTACATAAAAGTCAACTCTAACATCAAAAGTTGTTTTTTTATATTAATTATGTGTGCTGAAATCACTGTTTGCAAGGAAACGTTTTTGAACAACAGAAATGCAAACATTGTAAATTACATGGTAATATCAAAAACTAAGTTATGGTAAGAATTTAACAACTAAAAGCTTAATTCTGCAGTATGATATTAAACTTTGTTTAAAAGATGGCGCAAAATTTTCTTTTTGATGCTTCATCGTTTAAAAAAAGCTCGTCTGTGCCTTGCTTTTGAAAACAAGATTTTGCCCCAAAAAAGACCAATTTTGCTCCTTTTGATGAATACTACTATTTTGAATAGATTGAAGTTTTTAAATACTAAATCACACTAATTTTGGAGGCTATATATTCATTAAACTTTCAACAACCAGTTTTCTATTATCATTCAATTAGCCGCTTTATATTTGATTAAATGACAGGAACTGCCTTTTGATGTCGGTGTATACTATGTTTCTGTCACTGAGAGGTTGAAAACACAAGGAGTCTCAACCCCAGTGCTACCAACTTTACCTAAACCAGCATACAAATACTCCACATTTCAAAGAAATCTTGATTGTGACAAATATATTTACTACATTACTGGTGGGAGCTCTTCAATTTTGGGTATGTTTTGCTAGTCCCAAATTACCAATCATGAAAAATAAACCAGGATGATAATTTTTGTATTGATAAATGATCAGTTATGGGAAATAAACCAGGTGGATGATGATTTGATTATTTTCTTAGACTGAGAGGCTGAAAACAAGGAGTTTCAACCCTAGTGCTACCAACTTAACTTAAATCAGCATAAAAATACCCCACACTGCAAAGAAATCTTGATTGTGACAAATATATTTACTAAATTACTGGTGGGAGCTCACTCAATTAATTTTGGGTACGTTTTGCTAGTCCCAAATTGCCTATCATGAGAAATAAACCAGGATGATATTAATAAATGACCAATTGTGGGAAATAAACCGGGTGTATGATGATTTATTTTGGTAGATGAGGAAGTCGCGCGGCTGCTGCAGTTCCAGGACCAGAACTCCCGACCACAGTTGCAGGAGGTGATGGACATGGAGATAGCCTTGGCCATGCACCGCGCCGACCAGGTGGGTGGGCGGTCGTGATGTTGCAATGGACTAACCGATTAAAGAAAATCATAGCTTGTTAGGTACTTTAGGTTCGCCACTGACTAGCAAAGTAAGAACGCTTGTTTAGTTTTGCCTCCAAAAAGCAGAGGATAATTAACACTATTGCATGGGATAATTAATTGTAGCTGGCTTTGTTGTGCAATAATTTTTAAATTAACTAACAGAAGTGCAAGTGACAAAGCCAATAACTGTGAGTTATCACTTAGTAGCTTACTTCTCAATAAAATATCTATTGCAATTATTTTGTTTTATATAGGTAAAAACTGGTATCACCTTTTCCCCATGTCACTCAATACCTAAAATCTCTTTATAATCTCTCACTTAAAATGAGAACAAATTTCAAAATGAAACCTCAACTGCCTGTTGCTATGGACATACAGGCTTGTGCGGCGATACAAAGACAATGAGGTACATGAGTTGCAGGGAGGAAATAGGCTAGCTAGAGATAACCACTCACAATGGAACAGGAGTTGCCGAGGTGTGACTTACTGGGCCAGTATTTTACCAATTGAATTACACTGGGAGGATTTCAAATTTCTTATGATTCCCGGTTGAACTGAACTGTCCATACAATATTTAAGTCGCATCACAGTATGCAAAACGAGTTTACAAGTGTTTTACCCTGGCTCCGTTGTTCACTCGCAGGAGGAGTGGAAGGAGAAGGGGACGGAGACACTGGCGGCGAAGCTGTCCAAGAACATCCTGCTGGAGAAGTTCCCGACGGTGGACCCGCGGATGCTGACGGAAGTGCTGCAGGCGCATGATTACTCGCTGGCCGACACCGTCGCCTCGCTGACTCTCGGGCTGGGGGTGGGGCCGGCGCAGGCCGCATCCGCCGCGCAGCCGGAGCCGCACAAGGTGCCTGGTGTATCTCTCACGTTTGTGTTGGTTGTAAGGTGGCCCTAGATGGCTTTCTCATCTCAGTGTTGTAATGGTTAACTTGTCCTTGTTCTTATTAATTGTATTAACAGTATCATATTATAATAAACACAAATTTAATAAATTAATAATGTCTATTTTGGTAGTGGTAGAAGCCTATTCAGGTTGTTTCAGAAATTTTGAAAGGTTGAAGGTACTAACTATATAGTATATAATTAGTTGCAGCAATAAGTACTGTTACAATAACAGTAACAGTACTTATTGTATAACAGCACTTCATGTCTTTCAGGAAGAGAAGGAGAGGGTGACTTCAATCATAGTGTCAGACGAGGTTGGCGCCCCTGGTCATGCCGGCAGTAGTGCCAACCACAGGTCCGAGGCAGAGGTCCACCGAGCGCAGGCTGCCAGCTACTACAGTCTGCGGATGGAGTGTCTCAACAAGGCTCACGATGCTCTACGCTCCGGAAACAAGACTGTGGCCACCTACTACTCTCAGCTGGTACTGTATCGGTGACCACTAGTTGATATTTAGAACCTAGGTGATGTAATTAAAACAAATTTAGCCTTATACAACAATTTAACCCATTCATCCCAACAGAAGTCAACAGTCAGTTCTTGTACATATCCTGACATGTGCCACCGGTGGCGCACAGCAAACCTTCCAAAACTTCAGCGTTTACCACCACTGGCACACTGTTCCCCTTGGATTCAAAGCTTAGCGCTTTCAGAGCTTTGCTATGTATGGTTATATTATTACTTTATTTCTATTTTAGGGTTGTACAGTCACGCCCTGGCAATTGGTGGCGCATGTTTAAAGTTTATTGTAAAAAAAAACTGAAAAGAAAAAGGTGATGTAAACACATAAAAATGGTGGAAGGGGTCGTCAGAAGACCTGAGTCATGATTTACTAGTGGAGGCACACCATTAAATGTTATAAATTTCACTCAAATTACTTATTTTAGGTATACACAAGGATAAATCAACAGATATTTTTAAGATTTTACTGAAATTATGATGTGAGTAATTTTTATTTCTTTGGTCAGGTTACTGTATATTGCAATGTACTTTTAATCAGTTCGAAAATGCTTACGTTTACCACAGGTGGCGCACATTGGGCTGAACATGTTATATTCTTTTGTTAGTTCAATCTTTTCTTCCTACTGATAGAATACATTGGTACTGTTAGGAATACATAGGTGTACACATATGTTCGGTTAGTTGACTAAATAAACATTGAAAGTATGCAGAATGTAAACAGAGTTTCAGTGAAGGTTAGTGAGTATGAATCATTACTGCTATGAAAACAAACAGACTGCTACATCAGCCACAGCTGTTGTTGTTGTTACTTGTGCTACTGTTGTCACAAGTGTTATTTGTTGATAATTTATAGAGTTTTTAATTCGAGTTTAAATTGCATTTTTAGACTGTCAAACTACTTTGGTTATGTTATTGAAGAAGATAAAATATTTTTTACCATTTAGCATGTTGTGATCCAAAGTCCCGCAAATTATTTCTTAGTATTTTTATCAAAATAAATAAATTGATATAAATAATGACTTAATTTAAAGCCAGCCACATTGATTGCTTTATTACACAATTCTTAGCCTAACTGATTTTAAATAATTAAAAACAATTTTTTATTACATCCTTTTCCACTTTGGTTATTATTTCAGCGTCTGGATGTCGACCAGGTTTCTCTAACTTCCTCTAGCTTTTTACAGATCCTCTTCCTCTGCTATCTTCTGTCTACATATCCTCATCTCTTCACCATATCTCTCTTCACTTCATCATTATAATCTTCTTGGTCTCCCTCTTGATCTTCTTAGGTCAACTTAATCTTTTTAGGAATCCACTGTTTCCCCATCCTTCCCACTTGTCCAAACAAACCTACATTTATGTACTCTCCCTCTTAATATCTTCTGATCTCTTCTTTCCCAACTATTCTATCTTGTTATTTTCTTAACAACCCTTAAAAATATTATTTAAATAATTAACACGTTCGCCACTGGCGTCAACTTGACATGAATGACCATTCCCTGGCCAATGTTGTAGAACCTAACCCAACATATAGACCATTGTAAGTAAAACATTTTACAGTATTTTCTAACATTCTTGGTATCAATTGCATCAGGATTTGTCAGTGAATTTCAACACTCTATCGGATTTTTATTTTTTATTCGCAAAAATATGTTTCAGGCCCAGATCCACCGGGAGCGGATGGAGCAGAGCAACAGCAAGGCGGCCGCGTGTCTCTTCGCCACCCACAAGACGGGAGCCAACACCCTGGACCTCCACTTCCTGCACATCCGCGAGGCCGAGGTCGTGCTGGACATGTTCTTGGATGAGGTGACAATTCGGCAAATAATCTGTGAAATCGGTTAATAATAATAATAATAATAATAATAAATTTATTTCTCTTTGTTCAGTACAATGATACATTAAAATAGCAAACATAATCATTAAAACAGCATAACAAATAAAAGAACACAAGGTTTTTTAAAGTCTGAACATCGAGAAATATACACACCCATAAAAGACTAAGCTTTTGTGTTGGGTGGGAGTCCCATGTAAATTGTCCACCAGTCAGCACTTAAAGACACTTATATTATATTTAAACATAAAAAACACTTCAAACAAGTAGCCTTGACAACCAATTACCAAGTACAAACCAGGAACACAAAACATATCAAATATTCACATAACATACATTAATTAATTGTATAGGTATTCAAAATATTACATAGACAATAGCAGGCCATCAACTAGACTAATAAAGACGCTCAATTTCCTCATGACTTTTGGATAGTAACCACTTTCTCAACAGCCTTTTGAAACAACCTACCGTTGCACTTTTTTTTATACATTCAGGGAGCATATTATAAAATTTATATGATAAATAAACAAAACTTTTTTTAAACAATGTACAATTGGGTTTAGGTAACCTTAGTATATTATTCACTGTTTGCCTGGTATTATAACTAAATAAAACGTCGACAGTAGGACCATTATTACCGCTCAACTTATAAAAAATTGTCAACACTTTGAAAATGTACAAATATCTAAATGGAAGAATAGAAAGGTCAATAAATAGTGGAAAAGAATGATCAAGATAATTGGAATTTGAGATCAGTCTAACAAACTTTTTCTGTAAAATTATTAGGTTATTTAAGTTAGTTATATATGTACTTCCATATAAAGAAATGCCATATTCTAACCTCGAGTTGACCAGTGAATAATATACCTGTTTCAATGTTGATTTTGGACAAAAATATTTTAAATGAAAAAAGGTCCTAAGTGAAAGACGCAAGTAATTTCTCAAATGACCTATATGTTGCTTCCATGATAAATTATTGTCAACATGCAGGCCTAAATATTTAGTTTGCTCATGTTACCGTAGGTCCCACATGGCTGTCACTGGTTTGTATTAAGTTCAGACGTCAACAATGTGTATAGTAAAGGCCATCGAGGGACCAATATCCGCTGCTACTGTCGAACAACTAACAGCATGCAGATATTTCAAACTAAATCAAGCATTCGTTTTGTGGTTTAAGAGTCCAAGCAAAAATTGGTACAATTAAAGTGTAAAAATGAAGTATTTTAACCTGTTATAACTACATACAACACTCATTCCCCATTAAATTTAAACCAGATGAAGCCACATACCAAGTTTCATTAAGATATGATAATAAATAAGCAAGTTATGGGATTTTCTTTATAGTGATAAAAAGCAAGTTATGGGATTTTCTTTATAGTGACAACATGAGGACGACACTGTACTTACCACTATCAATATCCCTGGTGAGCAATGGTCATAGAGAAATGATTCTGGATACTAAATTGTTTGTGATTTTGAAACAAATTCGTTGGTGAAAACTAAAACTTTATTATTATTTTTTCTATCTGATGAATCCAAGAACGAATCCCATTTTATACATGAGCAATGACATTTTAATACTGTTACTAAAACATAAAAACCGGGTGTGCGTTTAAAAGTGCAAAAAAAAGCAATCAGAATAATTTTTAATATCCACCCCAGAACCTCAGTCAAAGAGTACTTCAAGTCCGAAAAGATTATGACAGTTTACGGCATGTATATTTTTGAGACAATTCTATCAGTCAAACATAGATTGCAGGATATAGAGCTCATGGGAGATAACCACAATTACTGTACTAGAAATCGGGACAATTTAGCAATTAGTTTTCACAATTTACACCTTTTTGAAAAGAAACCTAAATATGCTGGGTCAAAATTTTATAACAAACTTCCTGTAGAAATCCGTGCAGAAGTATCTAACAGTAAATTCAAATTGAAGCTTAAACAGTTTCTCATCAGCAAAGCAATGTATTCTTTCGAGGAATTTGCAGTATAAATGTGGCTTTTACTAAAGCTGGTAAGGGTGAACTTGTTTTACGCATTCTTGTCAGACATTTTATGTACACGATGTTATATCTCTGTGTTATTTTTTGTGACGCTATTTTTGTACATTTTGTTATGTGCTAATTGACAAATAAAGATGTTTTGAATTGAATTGGATTGAATAATAAGTACATTTCAGCAACAATAAACAAATCACAGTAAAGAGCAAAATGAAGAAGGAAATAATTGTAGAAGGGGGCATGTCCAAAAGAAAGCCCAACAGCAAAAACAGATCAAATACCCCCGTTGCAGCAGACCTGCATACTCAGCGAATTTCAAATGCAAAACAACGTATTTCAAGCAAACATAGCAAGATTTGACATGTTTTGTTAAGCTCCATAAGAATAACATGGGAAATGAGTATGCAGGTTTGCTGCTACAGGTATATTAAAACTGGATGGTTTTAATTCAATATTTAGTAGATCTGAACTAGAAGAAGCCATTTACCAAGTTTTATCAAGATATGTTGAGAAATAAGCGAGATATAGAATTTTACTTATTTCCCATAAGGTTAACATTGGGACAACGTACTGTGTTTACCACTTTCAATATCTCGGTAACCAATGGGCATAGAGCAGTGATTCAAAATACTAAATTATTTGTTTTTTTGAGCTGAGTTCAATGGTGCCCACTAAAATTTGATAAATTTTATTTTTCTATGTAAAAAACCCAAAAAACCCATTTTTGAAGGGGTTTATCCCCCTTTACCCCCCCTTCCGGTGGTCCGATCGGGCTGGTTCACGAACTCGTCCAATTGATTACCACTTTACATGTCCGTACCAAATTTCATAAAGATCGGACCATTTTTGCGGCCGCTATCGTGCTAACAGACACATAGATATATATATATATAGATATATATATATATAAAAATTCGAACGAATAGTGTTTTTTACTTCTGGGGGCCCCAAAACGAAAAGTTATAGTGGTCCCGAGCTTAGGTCTTACCATGAGACCTACGGTAATAGCTTCTTCCCTATAGGGGAAATTCGCTAAAATGAAAGATCATGACAATTGCAACTTGAGATGAGTGATCATTCAACAATCAACTCCCAATTAACCAGGGTGGGTTAATCAAGTTGTAGATTACCCGTGTTCAGGGCCGTCCGAAGGGGGGGGCAACTGGGGCAAGCTGCCCCGGCTGAGGTGGCGCCGTGTCGCGGCAATTTTTTGCAATTTTGTAGATTTGCATGAATTGTGAAGGTATGGCGTGTTAATAAATAGGAATACGAATCTGAAAAATGAGGCTGTAGCTAGAAATTATTCTTAACACTACAGGTATCATTAATGAAAATATAGTATGAACCTTATACATTCATAGTCAATGGTATGAACTATGAAATAATAATAGTGTCAATATTATGCAAGTTGCGCGCACATCCAATTGTCTGTCGCTGTCAAACTTGTCGAGACCAGTGTTGCCAAAAACCGGGTATTTACCCGGTTTACGGGTATTTTGGAGGCCGTCGGGGATTTCGCAGGGATTAAGAAGAAACCGGGAGTTTTAGACTTGGGCTACGGGGATTTATCCAACAACCTGAATATATAAAACCGGTAAAACCGGGTATTTTGGACGAGCTACAATTGTTTTAACTCTAGTTTTTTTAGTTAGTAACGTGTATTCGGTATGATTTTATTGGTTTCAGTAGTACCAGAAACCGGGTATTTGCCCAGGCTGGGTACTTTGAAGGCCATTAGGGGATTTTGAGACAATTAATAAAAATCAGGTAAAACCATGGATTCTAGACTTGGGCTGCGGGGGTTTACCCGGCATCCTAAATACAAGAAAAATGGTTAAACCCGGGGATTTTTGAATTATGATTTGCTTTGCTTTCATCCATTGTTCATGTGAGATGAAAAAATAATTTGTTTTCATGGTTTTGAGTACAAGTCTTGAAGTACTGTAAACAGATATATATTTTGGTATATAGTGACCAGTTTAGTGATATAAGGTTTCCCTCCTTACTTAATTAAGGAATTTTGAGGAAACTACCAGGTTTTGGGTGTTTTGGCAGTCATTAGGTGGTTTTTCGGATAATTACCCGGATTTTGGTACTTGCGGGGATTATTGCCGAAAATCCTGGTAAAAGTGGGAATTTTCATGCAGTTGGCAGGTAAAATGCCTAATCCTGTCGGCATCACTGGTCGAGACTTGAGTCGGGATTCGGGACGCGGTAGTGGGTGATGTAGTCATTTGTTACTGTTGTTGTTGCTAGTGACTGTTGTTACAGGAACGGTTAGTTAATCACAGTGATGTAGTTAAGAGTGAGAGTGAATATCTACTTGTAATTCATTTATTCATTTTCTTTTGTAATACATTCTGAATCGATTGATGCTGCTCTTAATTTTTTGCAGTCCTAGAATTACCCTTTAATACATGTAACTATACGTAAGCTGTGTAAGTATTGGTCGCAGCGCAAAAAGCTAACATATGCGACTAATGCTGGGGGGGGGGGGGGGGGGGGGGGCGCCGCAACCACGTTTGCCCCGGGCGCTGCCAACCCTAGGGACGGCCCTGCCCGTGTTGGCTAAACTTAAAAATAATAATTTCAGTATAGACAAAATTACAAAGTAAAGATGCCTTAAAAACCTCTAATTATTATAAAAAACTGTTTTATATGGAGATGTAAGGTCATAAATTTTAATACAGTGCATAGCAATCTGAGTGTTCCTTCGCGAGTCACTACGAGGTTATGCCAACTTGGGGGAATTGACGTCATGCGGGGTGGGGAAGAACGAGGAAGGAATGACCTTGAAACTTCACAGGTATGACCTTGAAACTAATAGCTGCGTGTAAACTATTAGTACCATTTGATTGATTTTTATTTGACATAAGTTTATTGTCAAAAAGTAAAAATACTTCGTGAGAATGAATTACTAAAATTATCACTCAGAATAACCCAGGTTTATTACTCAAATTAAATATAACTCATTTAATTTCTAGCACGATAACTTATCATTTGTGTGAAATAAATACCAGAAATATTATTTTTCAGTTTGTTTGGACATTTATTTATTAATAGTAGGTTAGAGTGATTTTGACCAAATAATTATAGTCAAATAAGTACTCTTTCATCTTTCTACACTGATATCCACACCTGTATAAGCAAAATATCGAATCTATAGATACCGATAAAAACAATTGTCCAAGTTGACTTCTTTACAACCAAGTTGCTTTAGATTCTATGTGTCCGTTTGATGCGCTTGAACCTGATTGTTTACCAAAAGAGGTTTATTTAATAAAATAAAAATAAACTAATTCACATATTTAAAGCAGTATTTTTGCACACTCAGTGTTGTTGCTTATAAAATTCAGATTTTTTACTCATTTGATACTTTGGTATTAATTACTGTTAGGTTCAAAATTGATATAAAATATCAAAGGGGTGGAATTGGAATCGTCTGTAATGCTGGGTCTTTCAATCCATCACATCAATTTTGGGGATTTAAAGTTATTTCAAATTAAGCTTTATCATAAAAATATAAACAAATCATAAAAATATTGGTAAAACTATCATCAGAGAGTATTTTAGTCAGGTGACCTTCAAAAGTCTAATGTAAGTGGTACAATTATGGACCATTCTTTTCTACAACAAAGACTTTGCGTTACAGGTGGTGACGTACATCATGGAGCGGAACAAGCGGCACCAGACGGTGTTCTTGATCACTGGACGGGGCCTGCGCAGCGTGGGCGGCGTGTCGCGCATCAAGCCGATGGTGCAGCGGAAACTGCAGGGCCGCGGCATCCCGTGAGTGCACCACCTGACCTGTACCTATAGTGGAGTTCTTTAGAGTTGTGCCCAGCGTTGGATTGAATAGTGCTCGTTTTGTTGGAGTGTCAAGCCCAATATTAATATGATTAAATTTTAATGGTTGTTAGTTGTTCTTTTCTTTGTAGGGAAACTGCAGGGCCGCGGTATCCTGTGAGTGCACCACCCGTACCTATAGTGGACTACAGTGCACTATCTGTACCTATAGTGGAGTTCTTTTAGAGTTGTGCCCTCCGTGAGATTGAAGAGAGTTCAATTTGTTGGAGTGTCAGGTCCATGGCCGGATTTAGGACTTTGGGGCCCCTAGGCTCACTCAGTGGTGCGGGCCCCCGGGGCCATAGTGCTCAACCATCCGTTTTTAGGAGGACATGTCCTCCGTTTTAACCATTGTCCTCAGTCCTTCCAGACTTGTCGGTCTTATTGCGGTATACAGCAGCTAACGGGTATATTTCTCGGTCGTTTCGCGACCGACAAGTCTCTCGCTCTTTTTGTCAAATCTACTGACCACACTGCGGCCCGGAAATCTATACCTGGTCGTTTATACCGCACCTGGCAAATCTGTCGGTCGAATCGCGGCTGTCAAATCGCGGACCTCGGTCATAATACGGAGGCTGGCAAATCTCTCGGTCATATTGCAGTCAGAAAATCGTGCTGACTTTTCGTGGCCAGCAGTTTTCTCGGTCGCATTGCGGTCGGTAAACATTTTGACATATCGCGGCCGATAAGTCTTTCGGTCGCATTGCGGCCGTCTATATTTTACAACAAAGATAGTGCTCAAGTGTTCGATTTAAAAGCTACATTACTGATTTTACTGATCGGGGTTTTTTAATGGCCTGGGTCTGGAAAAGTAAGAGAAAAGTTGGAAATGAATATGTGAAATGTGGTTGACACCCGGCTTTATGTTTACAGCAGCCAGCAGATTTCTCGGTCAATAGCAAACAGCTCTTGGCTAGGCTACGCTGTATCGTAACCTGCGAATATCGGTCGTATTGCCGTCGGTAAATCTCTCACACCTTTTACTGCCGTCATATACTCGACAAAGATTTTTCAACAAAACGGCGTCTAATACATTTTAAAGAGGAGGGGGGTTAAAATGGAGCAGAGGTCTCCCCCCATCTTGCTCCCCCCCCCATTAAAATTGCTGAATTTACTCCCATGAATATTATTATTCTGTCATGTTGTCCAAATCCCGTATGGCCTGTGGTGGAACCAAAACCATCAATCGTAGACTCATATCCGGTTCTGCAAGCTCTACTAGCCTATTGGGTAAAATATAGCTTAAATGAGGTGTGAGGAATATTCTTCCTCTGATTAGCTAACATTAATTTTGTAAAAGCTGCAGGTTATGTTTCCGGTCCTCAAAAGATGTCACAACTTGTTTACATTTTCCACTGAGATAATTTGAACACTATTATTATTCTCTTCTCTTTACCACTACAGACCTTTCCCCACGCCCCCATTTCGAGAATTTTGGTTCCTACAAAGCGGCGCCGCCCGCAACATCTGACCTATAAGTTGATGTCATATCTTTTGAGCTGTCTGCTACACTCGTATTTAAGTACTTAAATTACGTTGTTTATGTTTCACGTTCAATTAGGATAACAATTATTAATTATCTTTTTATTCTTGGTCGAGGTTTATTGAGTACCTACCAAACTACTATAATTCCTGGTTTAAAAAAATTCTACATATATTTTTGTGTGGCGCGGGCCCCTAGGCGTGTGCCTATGGCGCCTATGCTTAAATCCGGCCCTGGTCAGGTCCAATATTAATATTGTTTAACGGTTGTTAGTGTTCTTTTCTTCATAGATCGATGGTACATAATAATGTTAAGATATTTTTGGTCAGGGTTGTTTTGATCTAAACCCTCACATTGAGCCAGGGAATTTTAAAGGTATTTGTAAGTGAAGACTCAATTTAGTTGTTCTCCTAAGAGAATCAAACTAGAGAGAGTTTAACTAGGACATTTTTAAGCAATATAGAACCTCAAAAACCTTTTGACCCAATTTTGTTTTTAATAGTCATGTTAAAATTTGATTAGAATATTACATTCATTATGAAAATATTGTTATGAGAGCATATATGAAATTGTCACAAGGTAAAAGTAAATAAGTTTTACTAATTGGAAACCAATCATCTTGAGGTTATTGGCAATATAAGCCATTCTCTGCTAATTGCTAGCTTCCCAGAGGTGCTTTTTTAAACTGTTCTGACATAGATTGTTTAGAAGCAGCAGAAATTTCCAATGACTTATTCTTTCAGTTTACCAAAATAGATCTCACTAGTGATATGGACAAGTTTAAAAGTGATCTCTTTTAGTTTATAGGAGACATTCTATTACCTGGATAGCGTTAGAAGTGACAGATTACTGAACGCTGCCTAAATTAAAATAGTCTTTCAATCCCAAGAATAGTGGAAATACTATTTAAAACAGAGATTCCAAAGAAAAAAATATGTGTAGTGCACCATCATTTAGTTTTTATACCATCTCTGGATGGTAGTGATAGCAAATCTTAAATAAAACAACAAACTACACCAGCCTTGCACAAATTTAGCTGATCATGAACATGCTCTCCCAAATTACGTTAGATTACGACCACCAATAAGGGGTATATTAGGTGTAATACGAGTGAAAGATGAGTATTGGATGATTGTTGCCCGACCCTTGTAGTCTTGTTACTCACTAAGGCCAACATGATTCTTAGGCAGGACTGTTAATTAATAGCCTTACAGCCAATGGTAACTATTGTGGCCTTATTTAGATTAATGATTAAAAATACATTTTATGAAACATTGTATCCTTTCTTTACAATATTGATTGTCAGATAAACAAAATGGCAAGTCATATGTTGTAAATAAATATTGAATCATCTGCAAATATTAAATAGGCAGTATAGTAACTCAGCGACCTACAGTTTAACAAATATCCCAGAAAATCTCTTAGACCGATGATGCCAAAGTAGCGCTTTACAGTAGTAATTCTATGATTTTCACAAGTTGAATTGTCCTATTTAGACTGATTGTGTTGAGTCAACTACTCTTCATTTACAATTGATGACTCTGAGATTTTTCGGTTATATTTTGCTTCCTTTCCAGATACAACGAGGTGAACCCTGGAATGCTGAGTGCACTTGTGCGCAATGTCACCCCTCTCAGCTACACTCTTTAACTTTTGCACTGTAAGTAATTTTGAATTTTTTTAGTGAAAGATCTTAAATTTGTTAAGTTATTGCTCTGTCTACTCCAAATTAATATTGAATTATATTGATTTTCGCAAGTCAATTTACTTTTTGTTCATTTCATTCTTGTAAACCAATGAATACACATAACGTTTACAATGCCAAGTAGTTTACATGCCAAACAGCAATAAAAAGATTAGTTTGTTTTCAAACAACATGACAATTTAAAAAAAATTGTAACAGCATTTCAAACTTAAATGCTGACTTTCCGTACCTGATCTGCTAAATGAAAAATTATATGAAGAATGTGGACTTTACTTTAGTAAATTTATTTTCAGGTTTCATGCTTTTTATGCTTTTCAGCTTCCAGCTCCTTTTTGCATGTTTTTTCTTTCTTTGCTGTGATTAGAATGATATTTATAAAATAAATAATTTTAATTTTTAGTAACTTAAATCTCAATACTGGATTTTTATACTACTTTTTTTTGCTGTATCCATATAAATTTGGAGTTTTGATCTTTGTTGCAGATTTTGATTGATACACCGTATGTAAGGGATAATATCAAAACAAAGCCGGGACATAGAGGGTTAGCCTCAAGCACAAATCATTATTTATTTTATTTGTGACAACACTTGATAAATAATCAGGTATGTTACTAGAAATTTGGTTGTATATTGTATCATTATGAGTGAGATTTTTGTAATTAATTAAGGATTAATAGTTAAATCAATGAACTTGACTTTGATTGGCTGTACGGAAGTCAATTTAAACAAGAATTCTGTGTGAAGTTCGTAATTTTGTAATTAACAAATATTTTGTGGCAGTGATAGAAATTGTTGATCAAAGATTTATGATAGGTAATTTTTTCTGTTTGCTTTTAATTATCGGTTTGAGTAATTTGTTTTTGAAGAATTTTCATAATTTAAACAAAATACTATGATGCTAATTATATCGATGAAGAAACATATGATAGATAAGCGATTATATTGAACTACGAAATAGAAAATAACTCAGAAATTTTAGAATTGTTCACTGAGGATTTTTATTTTATTGTTATAGGTTCTTATAATTTAATGCTACTTTTTTATTTAACACACTATGCCTGCTACATC
This sequence comes from Flexamia atlantica, assembly GCA_035578135.1. Lineage (NCBI taxonomy): Eukaryota > Metazoa > Arthropoda > Insecta > Hemiptera > Cicadellidae > Flexamia > Flexamia atlantica. The sequence continues at coordinate 5,934,498 of JAQJVK010000012.1, read as the reverse complement.
AGCAAACCCAGAATCAGCAGAGTATTTAACCCAGAATCTTGTATATTTTTTAAAATACCTTTGAATTCACTCATGTAAATAATTGAATCAGTGTTTGTAGTTGTAAAAAGATGCTACCTTTTTATTAATGCTATTTGTGTCATCATCTCAGTCATTTGTAATTTGTCTAAATTACTAGGTACTGATAAAAAAAAATTACTTGTATTTTTTATCGGCTAATATTGTTGTCTGATTTATAGAGATTTAGAGTCGTCCATTAAATGTTTAAACAAATTTTTAGTCCAAAAATTGTTTTAAAATTTCTCTTGGTGGCTATTAAAACATACCAAAAAGCTTGGATGGTGGGTGGTCAGTAAGTGGCCGCCATCTTGGATTTTAGTTGCCATTTTTAGGTTTTTCCAAATTTCTCGAAAACTATCAATTTTTAGTATACTAAATTAAATTTAAAAATTGTGGGAAGCGAAGTTTCCTGCAGTGAGTCTACATAATGTTTTTATATTGGTCTAACCATGTATAAGGTAACCACAGTTTAGTTATATAAAATTAACCTAAAAATGTTAGACAAACATAAACACTATACAGTTTTTTTTAAATAAACAGTGACTAACTCATTAATATTTAGACCAATTTTAAAAACAATTTCTCTAAGGAAATTTGATTTCCTTTCATTTTTAATCTTTATGTAGTATAACAAAAGTTGATGGTTTTGAGATATTTGAGACATTAAATATGAATTTAAAATCAATGATGGTGTCCACTTGCAGATGACAAACCTTTGGGGCTTATGGTATTTTGAAATATACACCTGTAAAAACATTTTTTTAAATATCCAGAACTGTAAGATTTTTTTCTTTTGTAAAAATAAAATATTACAAAAATACTGGACTAAAAAGGAATTATTTATTTGATGTAAAATTCAATTTAAAAAGGATCATTGAAGTTCTTACAAAATTGAAATTTAAAATGAAATCCTCCATCATGTACATATCTGTTAAAATTATCACTAAAACAAAGAACAGCAGTTATGCCTTTTAGGAACCCTACTAACAATAATTAATTCTGCTTAAAAATGTTTAATACTCATATTTTATGTGATTAGTCAATACCTCTTAGTACGCTTACATTTGAGATGAGATTTTTTTCTTAGTGTCTTTCTCTCAATGGTTATATTTTGTTTATCACACAGTTATTTTCAATTTGCCTAATATTTTAACATATCATTTTACTTGTTATTTTATAAGTTTTTTACTGTACATTATTTTTTAATGCTGTTAATGTATGGAAATACCTACTGTGATTCAACTTGTTTTATGAGTTTTACCTACTGTATATTTAATAATTTTAATAACTTTATCTATAAAAAGTACTGACCAATACAGTCTGCTATTTTGGTTGTATTTAGTATAAGCCTTGATGTTCAGTAGAAGTGAACTGTTTTGATCCCTTGCAAATAAACAGAATAAGCGCTGTATTCCCTTGTTCATCAAAGCTGTTCACTTGTACTGATATTAATTGTGTACATTAATATAACATAAATACATTGTGGTTGAGGAAAATATGTAAAATTAAATGTTAAGTTTCAATAGTGGCACATTAAAATCTTATAAGAAATTATGATTGTTTATTTTTTCATCCTTATTAGACTAGAAAATTGAGTTAAATTCCAAATGTTCAAATAATTTCCTTTTTTTATTCTTCACTTTTGATTGATTTTTTAGCATAAAATTTAATGATTTGATGGATATTTTACTTATCATCTTTTAGACTAAAACTTTCAAGATATATAACTAAATACTTAATTTATAATCAAATAATTAAATTAACTTTGCATGTTAATGATACTCACTCATACAAAGCCAGTAAAGCCGAGAAGGTATTTTGTACTAGGTACTTATAAAATAGTAGAATAGGCTACCACTATTCCTCCTAATGAGGAAATGATGAATAATTTTATACTAAAATACTCTGTATGCCAAAGATGGGAAAAAGTTAATTTGACAGATTTAAATAATCCATGCCTCAAAGATCAAGTTTACTGTAACAATAACAAATAAAGCAAGCATGAACTTTTTTAAACTTTTGATGGGGGAAAATATTGCTTTTGTTTTTAGGTTTTGCAACTCTTATTTTAAATTAATACATGAACAATGATTCTGTTTTATTATTTGGCAATTAAAAATACAATCAATCGCTGAAAGCCCATTTTACAGCCATTTAAGTGTATCTGTTGATTGCATTAGAAACGAAATGGTGAAAAATACAATGTTGGTAAGTTGAAGTTTTAAAGTCCTAGAATATATAATTTAATATTTAAATATGGGACAAAGTGAAGTATGTGTTCCTTGAATAAGTAAAGAACTTATGGTACTGATTAGTACACTTTCAAATTAAAAATAAAATACTAAAAACTAAAAAAAAGATGAATTTGAATTTTTGTATATTTTTTGTTCTGTTTCTAACTCTTGAGTGTTTTAATCCTGTAAAAAACTCAATTTTTGTATCATTCTGTTAATCCCTTTGAAAGATGGTCCCCATGAAGCATGCAAAGCGAATAACCATCAGATATAAATCTGTAAACAAAACCAGGTATTCAACAGAAAATAGTAGTAACCTCACTATTTCATTATCTTTACAAATTAATAATCGGTCACAAAATTATCATTATTCAACACTCCATTTGATAGTAGAGTCATCAATAATTTCTCGGTTATCTGTGTCCAGTTATGATTTAAATGACCATTTCAAAACTGCACGGCTCCACAACACATCATAAACAACTCAGACATCACAATAAATTCCTTTGAGAAAGATTTTTTATATACATTAAGTTTGATAAACGAGTATCATGATATCTAAAGATGAATGTTTATTTTGTTCCTAGCTGTGATAGAGTTAGTTTTTATCGTAAATGTGGGTGAGGTTTATGTGTCTTCCTGGATTGAGGCTGAAGACAACTGAATTTCAAGTAAGACCATAAAACTTTTTTAAACATTTTTATAAAAAAGGTAAAAAATTTACTCACCTCTATTTTGTGCAGTAACATTTTGAATAAAATGTCTTCAATTTATAACAAAAAGTATAAAAAACTTAAATTTTTAGGAAAATCTATAGGTAGTTTATGAAATTGAGGTAACTTTTATTTCGAGTAAATGCAAAATCGATGGTGGGCTAAAATTTTGTATAAAGGTAGATCATGTACCCAGCAATCGTATAGGGCTACTAATTTTGAGATTTTGGTGGGTTTTCTTTGGTTCCCAAGGGAACTCTTGCTATTTTCAAGTTTGACAATGTGAAGAACACACACAGCACATGTGTAACAGCAATGTTAGTACTCCAGCATATGTTAGCAACCTCAATTTTTCAATGATTTTTTCCAGTAAGAATTAATAAATATTAATCTACCTATTTTACTTATAGGTTAATATGCCTATGTTACTAGTTTTGGTCTCTTTCTGCAGTTTAGAGGGTACGACATAATTCATGATAGTTCTAGTCAGTGCTTGATTTGTAAAGATTGAGGTACCGGAACTGTAATTTGCCAATTTGTACAACCCCCCCCCCCTTTATAATTTTTTCCCTTAATAAAGTATTGTTTGGCTATGTGATTAATTAGGTCGATTTAAAAAGTCCCATTTTATCGAACTCGATTTTTTTAAAGTAAATTAAAAACTAACAAGCAGTATTTTTCTAAAAAATAAATTGTCTAAAATATTCCAGCTTTTTTATGACGGCTTTTGCGAGTATTCAGGTCTTTTTAGCGTTTGCAAGATTAGGCTTAGCTCAAGAAAAAAGAGCATTAATTTCAGAGAGAGCGCTAATTTCAGGCCGAAATTCGGCGCGTAATTTCCGTACATTTTAAGCGATCGTTATTTTCGGTAATACTAATCCGGTCGGGTACACGTAATCAAATACTCAGGCTGGTTACACATAATCCTCTCTTTTAGCAAATTCCCTGGCCGATCATACGTGATCGTCTTGTGCGGCGAATTCTCCGGCCGATCATACTCGATCGTCTATTGCGGCAAATTCTCCGACCGATTACACTCGATTGTCTTGTGCGGCAAAGTGCCCGTCCGATTACACGCGATTGTCTCTCGTTCTCCGGCCGATTGTACGCTATTGTATTTTGCGGCAAATCATCCGTCCGATAACACGTGATCGTCTCTTGCAAAAAATACTCCGGCCGATTACACACGATGGACTCTTGCGGCAGGAAGAGGTCCCGGAACGCCGTTCCGCCGCGAATCAAGCACTGGTTCTAGTAATCATTTGGGTTGCTAAGATCAAGCCACAAAGGGCCGTTACCAAACCATGATATATCAAGCTTTAATTCATCTGGAAGGCAATCAAATGTTTATAAACCACTTTTTATACAACATGTACCTAACATGAACTCTTAACAATCGGCATTTTAAAAACGCTGAATCTGCATGTTGATTGCAAACAAGTAGTTGAGTAAATAGTATATTACGTTACGAAGCCAGAAAGTACCGTTTTGCCAGACGAGCATGATAGTTCCCGGACGAGCAGAAGTGGGTGCGGGATTTTCATGCGAGTACAGTAAAAATTACAGGCCATGTAACGTACGTTACTTTTCATCATACTACTCAGGAAAAACATTCTTTCAATCATAACGTAGTCCTTGCATAAACCAATATGTTTCCCAATCCTTCAAACCTAATCTATAACAAACAAAACAAACATTTACTACTGCTGCCAGTGCTGCCACTACATTACTCTAAAAAGTAACCAATAAACAAGCATTAAATGTCGGTTTGCTGCAAATCAACTGATTGTTTACTTCTGTTTCCTGTAATCACAGTCCGGCAAAACTTAAGCAGACCAGAAAAAGTTTTTGCCGGACTAGTACGGCAATGAGTAACTTTCAAGCCAACAAAAAGGAACAGAAAACAGGTGTTTCTGAGTTAGTTTAATGAAAATGAGAATAATCAAAGGGAAGAAATGTAGAATGATTAGCTCAGATGTTCATTCAACACATCTGAACATCATATGAGAGTAATCCAAATAGTAAAGAACGTTTTGCTATCAGATCTAGCTCTGTTGCCCTACCCTTCACGACATTGTGTGGCGTACACAGCTCAACTCCTGGTCTCACTTTGAGACAAGCCTCGATGCCAATTGATGATGCATTTCATTTTTACACTATTTTAAAGTGGTGGTGTCCATAGAGGATCCCGCCATATGCAATGAACTGATTACAATCAGCAAGTTCACTCCATGTTAAATTTGTGCTTAGAGAAGAAAAATTGTGATAAAGAGTTTATTGTGAATGAGACCCTATTCTAACTTGAAATGCCATACAAAACAAGAGACGTGGAAAAATCTTATTGCAGACAAAAGGTTTTCTTATTTCATGACGCTAAGCCTGCTCCCAAGCAGCAGCAGTAACTTCACTGAACTTTGCCGCATCAAGTTGGACATTTTTGCACAAATTCTATATTTGTTTTAACTGGCCCCAAGTGATTACTTTCTTTTCCAAGGTTAAGGAAATATTCAGGCAGGAAAGTGTTTGCAAATGGTCAAGAACGAAAGAAGCGACATTATCAGATTTAATCCACTCTGTGGAATTTTCAGTGGACACTGCCATTTTGAAATGCTGTAAAAAAGAATGAATGATTGGTTGGCGACAAGACGTGGAAAATGTCAGCTCAAATCAATTTGAGATTGGGACCTAAAGCTGTAGTTCCAGTCTCAAGACTGGGACTAAAGCTTTAGGTTGCACATTTACCTGGGAGGTGGGGCAACAGGGCTGGATAAAAAAAGTTCCTTAAAAAACATGTTAATAGATGAAATGTGTTGAAGTCTTTACTTTCTGGACGACCCTCATACTTTACCCTGAGGGTGGGGTGTCCACTCGAGGAGGAATACTGGGTGTCCCAGAAATAGAGATCTTGGTTTTGAATCTAGAAATTTTCTCTGTAAAAATATAATAAATGCTGTATAACTTTAAAGGTCTTGCAACAAATTTTATTTTAGTATAAAATTTAACTAAATTAATATAATTTTTTTTTCAAAATGAAGGAAATTTTTGTGATTTTTTTATATTGAGGAAATTCCCCTGTATTTTGAAAACCACTAAGAATTTTTTGTTCAGATTCCAAATCCTTAATCCTTGACACTTGAGTTTTGAAATGATAAACCTCTACTTTTAAAATATAAATTTTTTTATGGTTATGAAGTTATTTTTTTTAAATCAATTTTTTAAGGATAGCAATATCATAGCTGAAGATTAACAATTTTGAATCAGAAAAAAATGTTAAGTGGTTTTTTATAGGATAAAAAACCACAAACATGATGAACATGATGTTGTTTGATGTTCAGATGTGTTCTGTGAATATAAGAAAATTGTAAAAATGGAAGCAATTTTTAATAAAATTGAGATAAGAGCTCTGTTCTCATCGAAGTGTACCTTGTAACAAGACCTTTAAGATGATATAGTTGTTATGGGTTTATAAAGAAAAACTTTATCTTTATAGGGTAATAAAGGAAGACTTCTATTTCTGGAACATCCTGTAGAGTCCCTTTGGGAGCTGTCACTCCCCTCTGGAGCAGACAGATGGGTTAAACGCACATCCGTGCAAATTTTTAGCCATCCAGAATTTTTTCCCTTGATCCCCATTTTTCGTTTTATCTGACTGAGCTAAAATATAAACTGATTGTTCCAGATGAAGTAAAAAACGACATATTATCATGGTTTTGCTTTCTTCTTATTTTATTAGCCTCTTCAATGCAGTAGAGCCCCTCATATCTGGCCTCATTTTTACCGGTCCTCGGTTTATCCGACTGCTTCCTGGAAGCTTATGTCAAAATATATATTTCCTTGCTTAAAGACTCATTGTCTCTCTGATTCTCTCTTGGATATTTGTTTACGTCGTATCATCTCTCTTTTTGTTTATGGCTCCATTTTACTACAAACCTCAGAATGATCGAGGTGAATTCGAGCGTGTACTGGTACATTGGGCATGACTCAAACATCACGCTCGCAAGGTCTACCGCAGGAAATCGTTCGCCGATCGTTTTGGCAAGTCAGACTCGCCCTTATTCAATGATAGTGAATTTAAGCCAATAATTTTTATCGCTATGAGTACACTACTCAGTTGAGCTAGTAACCTCTAAACTGTTGTTCCAGTGCAGTTATACATTGTTTTGTTTCATCAAGTCCCTTGTGTGGCAGGCATACAAACACCAATGATACCATAACAAATAGTACTGAATAAGGAAATGGTTTTTTTTTAATTCACCCAAATCCATGGGTGAAACTATTAAGTGATGTTGTATTGGTTTCACCAATTAACATGTGTATTTTTCAAATAACCCAAAAATAACACTTAAAGTTCTACTTTGGACATATTTCATTAGCTATGAATTATTATTTAGTTATACTTTATCGTTTCCATAATAGGTTGGGTTACCTGGCCAAATCGTTATCTAGCCTTAGCTTGGTCCTGTGGAGGCTAGATATGAGGGATTCTACTGTAGAGGATTCAGTGTAGAACTCCATCTTATATGGTTACCACAGCAACAAAACATTTAACTATACAAACTGAATATTTTTATTAAATTCAACAATAGCAATTTCTCACGTTAAGAAATCACTTTTCAAAAGGTCACTTAGTAATAACTGTTAGCGCAGTAATTGTCTGCTATAAGCCTTTCCTGTTTTTCTTCTTACGTTCAAAATGATCAAATTGAAACTGTACGGCTCTCTTCTCGGCCATGTTTTATTCAAAATGCATCATCATGTTTTACGGTATGTAATATTTGTCATCCTAAGAGTACAGAAATCAAGATGAAAAAGTTTGTTTTAAAAGTTATAATTGCGTTAACAAAATAAAAGTTTTCCAAAAAATATTACATTATTTCTAACTAGCTGATAACCCGGCTTTTCCCGGGAGATTATTTTATTATTGTTGTTTCTTAGTGCTGCATTCTGTTAGTAACCATAGCAGCCTAACTATTTAAAGCACTTACATGGAATAGCCTTGACATGGTTCCCTTTCGGACGATCCTGTGCCTAAGTCCTTAAATATATCAAAACCATACCACCATAGAGCACATCATGAGATTCCAAGCTTTAATTTGACACCAAGATCAAGTATGTACGACATGTAGTTTTGGCTGTAGCATGAAATATACGAACACACAACTCTTTTTATATATTATATACACTAGCTGATGAACCGTGCTTTGCCTGTGAGATTATTTTCTTCTTGTTTCTTAGTGTTGCATTTTGTTCGTAACCATAGTACCGATTTTAAATGGTAACCATAGTAACTTGAAGTAATTCAAAGCACTTCTAAACCCTTGACATGATTCCCTTTCGGACGGTTCTGTGCCCAAGTCCTAAAAAATATCAAAACCACCAGGTGCGATATATAGTTTCTGCTGTGGCACGAAATATACCAACATGTAACTCTCTTTTTATATTATTATTGATTTGACTGAACTTAATTCAACCATTCTGTTATATTTTTCTAATGTGTTTTTTGTTAATGGATTATAAATATAGAGTTCAACGTAAAGTGAGGAGAGTGGCTGTTGTTACCTTGGCTTCAAAAAAATATGGATACTAGTAATATTGTGGTTATTAAAAGACTCTTATTTGGAATTAGACTTCAGATGGTTTGTCCGGCTCCTTGGAAACCAGTTATCATCTGAAATCTACCTGCAATACTTTTTCAGCATTAATTGGTAGTAAACACATTGTTTATTGTCTCTATATGCCCAAAACACAGATCAATGAGATCAGTAATCAAAATAGTTTTTTTTGTGAAATTATTTATATCAGATAGTGTCATTATTTTTCAAAAAATTGTAATTAATACCACTCTTCTACAAGGAATACATGTAAAATTTGATGTAAAATTAATTCCCAAAGGGGCTAAGCCTGTTAAATTTTTTGATAATACACTATAATCAAAAAATCTTAACAAAAATTCCAGTAATCTGACATCTCAATAGTTGTTTAGTGATTTTTATGATGTAGGTATCATATTTCTAAAATTTTGTTCAGGATTCTATGAACATAGTTTATTATCCTCTAAGATCAAAAGGCTTCGCTCCATTGGGATATATTTTACATAAAATACTACATGTATTACTTAACTCAGGAGTTTTATAATAACAATATCTATATAGAAAATTAACAATATCATCAATTGTATTTAATTTTCTTAAATGTACAAGACATTTTTAAAATGACAGAACAAACAAGTACAGGGTGTTTTTTTTTTAACATAACCCAATTTTAAGATTAAATAATGCACATATAAATATGAAATGAGTATTGTTTTGTTAGTGTTTACATTTTATGTAACCTATTATTTCATTTTGATCACAATTAGTTTACATTAAGTGTTCAAACAATCCGCCATTGGCATTTGTACAAAGTTTTGCTCTCTACATCAAATTCCTGAACACGTGTTTCAAGGCACGACTTTGAATTTCTTGCATTAAATTTGTTATGTTTGTTTTGAGGTGCAGAATATCCCGTGACTTGTGTTCTAGGCCTTACTTTTTGTGTAAACTCCAAGGAAATTATACAGTGGGGTAAAATCCAGGGATCTGACCAGTGATCAGTGGAGGGGGGGGGGCGAATAAACCTTCACTGATAAAATAAAGTTTTGGGTTGCATTAAAAAAACACCCTGTATCATGTTAATACTCGTTTTATTGGAAATTTTTCCCCCTGCAAAAGTACCACTTATAAGCTTACTTTTTTGTACTTCTTATGATTTTAGTACTAAACCTAATTATAAATGTGTATAGTTTTTCTAGGTGGTTGGATCACAGCAGGGGTTTCTGGGGACTATGTCATTTTAATTAGGGAGGTTACTTAACATCCATGCAAAGTTTCCTCTTAGCCAGAATTTGTCAGCTCATTTCACTTTTTATCCATAAAATTCCTGTAGTGTGAAAACAAGAAACATATCATTTAAGTGGTACAAAGTAGAGGTAATGTGCCTTTTTGAGACTACATAATTTTTTTATGCAACTGGAGGAAAATTTCTGGATCATCATCATCATCCAGTTGTGGCTAAGTTTAGGTTTAAACCTTTAAAGAAGTTGGCAGTCAAGAATTAAATTAACCTTGTGATTCAGGGTTGTTAGAGGTGACAGGTTGCAGAACTAAAAGTAATTTTATCAAATGATCTTCCAGAAATACACAACCTATAGTGATTGATCGTTGATAAGTTTATTTGTTACTTGGTAAACAGAGTTTTAATTTTCATCAAACTCTCAAAACCTTTTAGTTATTCATTATCATCCAAGGTTGGTTCGATACCGAAGTAGTTTATGCTCTGATAATTTCAGTATCTTGATAACGGTGTCATATTTATTATTTGCTTTTGTCCAAATAATTCATATTCATTATCAAAATAATACCGGAATAAGTTGTTATGCCTGTTATTTTTTAGTGTTAATAAACATGATTATTTTTCATTGAGAAAAACATTGTATTATTTTTATTTCTCAAAACTAAATACATATATGATTGATTCAATTTTAAAATGTATTAATTGGTCGTTTTTTGAGTTGAGAATTAAAGAATGTACTTCATATTCCCTATTTCAGAAATTAAATTTGAATATCATGCAAATCTTCCTCGCCATCTCTTTTAATTTTTATTCTAAATTGTCCTAGGAAAATATTAAACTTTTCCAAGAAAAACTAAACTATTTTGAGCAACAAATTATTTTTTCTGTCAGTCTGCAGTCTTATCAGCTGCTTGATTGAGTCAGTAATTGCCAGATAGCCTGATTGACGCCCCCCCCCCCCTTTCCAGTGGACCTTGCCCTGTTTGGCAGTTTCTTGTGGACAGTGGGCAATGTATTTTTCCTAATGTGAAGTGTAGTGTGTGATATCTAAATTTCAGTTGTCATTTGGTTGATTTATAAGAAACCAGTTTTTGTATCAGTGTTAATAAAACATAACTATTGGTACTGTTGTTATTTTGGAAGAGGTTCCACAGGAAATTGTAAATTGATTGAGGTTATTTGACTCCTTGAAGACATTAGGAAATAAAAAAAATATATATAAATGATTGAGAAAATGTTTTTGTGGCAATGTTTATAATCACTTTCGAAGTATTTCGTGTACTTTATAAAACAAAAATAATGAGTTAATTTATTAATAATGAAAAAAAGATAGGTTTGCATGTATATATTTAAATTTTATGATTTATTCATCTCTTCAAGTCTTAAATCCTCTGTATATTTTTGTGGTCCCTAGTGAATTATTATTTACTCAAAAATGGAGGAAGAAGCGGAAAGGTTAGTATAATAAATGTTTGTTTTATTCTCACTCAAAAATTATCCTATACTAGGCGCAGAGGCATCACATATACCATACATTTGGGAGGGCACAACCACTGGGGGGTTTGGAATACCCCCATACTAGGGTTTTTCGGTTTAAAAAACTTTTGGTTTTTCGTACTTAAAAGATGGGTTTTAAGCCTTTAAACCTGTGAAATATTTAATATTAAAAAGCTTAGTTAATTTACAACTTTCAAGGTAAATTTGTGGGAAAACTTAACTTTATACACCATTTAGATTTTGAACACCCTGACTAATGAAGAACTTCTTGTTATGTTTACCTCAAAACCATTGCAGTTATTGTTTTATTTGTTTAAAAAATTGGGTGGACAAAAAAACTGTGTAATTTACAACTCCCCTACTTCCCTGGCTGTTTCTTTGCCGCAAATGTCATTCTCGACTGCAGCTCGCAGGTTAAACTCAATATACTATCTAGCAGACAATCAGAAAACTGTTAAAACAAGATAAACACAACAAAAAACCAAATGATTCAACCAATATAGGAAACGATGTCGGGGCAAAAAAACTAAATTCTCGATCGATGGATGTACTTGGCGAGATCTTGTGAACTAAGCTTGTTGATTTTTGTTTGTTTACATGAGGAAAAAGCTTATCGCTGGCGAAAGATAATTAAGTGAAATTTACCTCCCTCTTGCGTTTCATACTAGTAGTTGTATTATATTCTAGGGAGCTCACGTTTATGGGACCAAAACCTGTGCAACTATGCAACCCGCACCCACGCAACAATATCATTGGCTATTTTTTGCCTTCAAATCTCAGTCCCACATTCGTGAGCTCACTGCGACTTCAGAAGACGGCTAGACAAAGAAGGGTGGAGTATTGTGGTGGGGGAGTGGATGATATAATGACAGCATTGATAAAAAAAGCATATTTAGTTTACCGTAGTACAAAAACTTAATAATCTTTATGTAAAAAATGTTAAATAATTTTTATTGTTTTCACACCACTTGTCTTCAATCTTCATAAATTTTCTTGAAAATTCATAGGTATAAATATCTCACCTTTTCCCATTAAAGTGTAGTTTCAGCATTAAAACAGAAAAATTGTTTGGTGATAAGCTGAAGGTCTACCATTACTGTCTGGTGGTTACCAAACATTTGAAACATATTTTACTGAAAGCAACAGTACAGGTATATTTTCCCCCACAATGTCTATGATTTCGTCCATACGTCTGTTCCGATGCCGTTATGGGCTTTACCACTCATTGTTGGTGACGTGCAGCATGGCTCGATACAACCACTTCGTCGTGACCCCGGGGACTTGTGCCGAGGACATGCTCCGAGGAGTGGCTGCCACGTTCCCGGCCCTCAGTGTCGATGACAAGTCAAGGATTATACTCCATGCTCAGGTAGTTTTAAAGTAGCTCACAGTTTTTATTTTGTTTTAATTTTTGAATTTGTAAGATTTGAAGAACTATGTGTTATTACAAACAATTTATAACTGTGTACCAACATAAATCTTAAAAAACTATAATTAGTTACTATAATTAGTAACTACTATTAGTAGTTAGAATTAGTTTCAAACTATATGGTTTAGATATTACAGTTTAAACCCATTGGTGATTTAATATTATGCATGTCCTAATTTTTTGTTTCTATAGTTAAATATTTTGTCTGCTTTTGATGTTAATTTTCGGTTATTTCTATATTTTCCAAAATTATGTTGAACTATAAAAAAATTAGAAAAACGAGTGACTTCCTCTATTCAAGTGCAAAAAGAAGCAAAACAGATGTCTGTGCAATCCCTATTAATGTATAAATGACATCAACTTCCACCCAATCCACACACCATTCATTTCAGATGGGCCTTTCTGTTGTGTCTGTGTCGTAGATTAAATAAAATAAAAATACATTTAGTAAGTAGAATATTGTATTAGATTGCTAACGTGACAGTTGTAAAACGTAAAACATAAACAAACAAAATATAAACAGAATAAGAGAACCAATTTCTATGGAATCAGCTGATTGACTATACTACATCGTCCCCCCTTCTTCTAAGAACTAAGCCTGGCGAAGTTGATCTGCGTGGCATCGTCTGTTTAGTCCATTAGTGTTGACTACGTACGAGTACGGGCCACTCACTTTCACAATTGTTCCTTTCTTAAACCCAGACCCCGATTGGTTCAGGACCCAAACATTGTCGTTTTCTTCAAACATTTTTGCTTTGGATCCAGGTTTTTGTAGTCGCTGTTGAACCAACTCTTCATCGATTTTCTGCTCAACGTCAGGAAATAACAAATCTAATTTAGAGCACAACTCACGACCGAACATCATGAATGCTGGTGTTTTCCCAGTAGATCTTCTCGGTGATGTTCTGTAAGCGAACAAAAAACTGTTGAGCTTTTCCTGGACAGTCCCAATATTTTCTTTTGAGGCATTCATGCGCTCTTTAAACGTCCGCACACATCGTTCCGCCAACCCATTGCTTTTAGGGTGATAAGGAGTGATTCGAGCATGTCTGATGTTTAGGCTCTTACAAAAGGTTTGAAACTCGTAGGATGTTAGCTGTGGTCCATTATCGCTCACAATGACCTTTGGGTAGCCGAATCTTGAAAACAACTCTTCCAGAGCTTTGATTGTTGACTTTGTTGTTGTTGATGACGTTGGTATTACTTCAAGCCATTTCGACCGTGCGTCCACTACGATCAGCCACATTTTCCCCATAAAGGGTCCGGCAAAGTCGATGTGGATCCTTGACCAAACTTCTGCAGGTACAGGCTATGAGAATAACGGCATTTCAGGGTCTTTGCTCCTATTTTCTTGACATCCAGTGCAATGCTTAGTGTGTTCTTCTAAGTCTTTGTCTAGTTTAGGCCACCAGACTTGAAAACGTGCTTTTCCCTTCATGGCTACAATACCTGGATGTCCCTCATGGAGTATTTCCATCACCCTTGATCTAAGTTTTGTGGGTATAATTAATCTTCCAAACCACAACAAAATCCCATTCTCAAAGGAAAGTTCTTCGCGTTTGTTGTAGTAAGGTTGGAGATTGATGTCCTCATTTTTCTCTAGAGGCCAACAACCACTTCGTAAATAGTTTATTACTTTTGAAAGTGTAGGATCAGTTTTTGTCGCTTCTTGTAAACTCTTTGTAGATATTGGTAAATCGTGTGAACGTAAATGGAAAAGGTGTGCTTTGTTACTGCAACCCTGGTCTTCCTCTGTAGATTTGGTCGTGGTTTGCAAGGGAAACCTTGATAGTAGATCCGCTGTTTTGTTATCTTTTCCTTGTTGGTAGTTGATTGAGTAATCATAGGCACTCAGTGTTAAAGCCCATCTAGCGATGCGATTTGATACTACCTTCGGAATTGAATCATGTTCGCCGAAGACTTTAACCAGAGCTTTATGATCCGTGCGAACTTCAAAATGTCTACCATAAAGGTACTGTTCAAAACGAGTGACTCCAAAAACAAGACCTAACGCTTCCTTTTCTATCACACTGTATCGACACTCAGCTTGGTCAAGGCGTCTTGATGAAAATGCCAAAGGTTTTTCAGTCCCATCAGGGTACTTTTGAAAAAGAGCAGCTCCGACACCAATTTCACTCGCATCAGTCGCGAGGATCAGAGGTAGTGATTCGTCATAGTGAGCCAAAGTGTCTGTTGTAGTCAGGAGATGTCTTAATTTTGTTGCTACTTGTTCGTGTTTTTCACTCCAATGCCATTTCACTCCTTTCTTTAATAGTTTGTATAATGGAACACACAAAGACTGTAAATGGGGAACAAACTTACTGTAGTAGTTAATTGACCCAAGAAATGATCTCAACTCTTTCACATTTTTCGGTGATGGCATGTTTTTCACTGCTTCCAGGTGTTCTGTGGTTGGGTGTATACCAGCACTATCGATTCTGTGACCTAGGTAGTTAACGGAATCTTGAAACCATTTACATTTTGACGTTTGAACACGAATTCCAGATTCTTGGAAACGCCTTAGAACTTCTTTGACTCGTTCTATATGCTCCTCTCTCGTTGGGGCAGTCACTATGCATATGCGTGCATAGTGATTTAGTCCTCCACAGGCGTTGCAAGTAGCATCGAGAGCGGGACAGTTCGTTCCTCGTTCATGTTTCTTGTAACCACAACGAATGCAGTCTGTTGTTTTATTAAGATGTAAGACGTTTTGTTTTGAGACAGTGTTTCTTCTTGTTTCTTGTTTCGAATGAATTTCATTCTTTTTGTTACTGTTGCTTATTTTGTTGACTGTTATGTGTGTATCACGGAATTGTGACTGTTGATTGTCGACATTTTCTAACAACGTAGCAGTGTTTGTCACTTGTTCCAATGTAGTATCTGTCGTAGCATGTAAGCGTAAAAGTTTAAGTTGCCAGCGATCATTGTTGATGCCCAGAATAAATTGATCTCTTAGCCGTTCATTTAGGTTGTCACCAAAGTCACAGAGACCTGCAACTTCGCGTAAAGCAAGTTCGAAATGACTCACAGATTCTCCCTCTTGCCTGAAACGGCGAGTGAAGACAACCCGTTGCGATAGTGGTGCAGACGCTTTTGTGTAGTATTTCTTCAGTATGTCAATAACTTCTGTAAAGTGTAGATTACTGACGGGAGCAGGGCGTGCATGGTCAAATACTAGCTTGAATGGTTGAGGTCCAAGGTTTCCTAGTAATAGGTCTCGTTTTGTATCTTCATTCTTGATTCCTCTGTTTCGTAACGCAATCTTGAAACGTTCATGCCAGTAAGTCCAATCCTCAGAGTTTCCATCAAAAGCATTTATTCGCAAATCGTCGGTTCGTTTAGTGGACTGCGCCATTTGTTGTGTCTGTGTCGTAGATTAAATAAAATAAAAATACATTTAGCAAGTAGAATATTGTATTAGATTGCTAACGTGACAGTTGTAAAACGTAAAACATAAACAAACAAAATATAAACAGAATAAGAGAACCAATTTCTATGGAATCAGCTGATTGACTATACTACACTTTCCACCAAGTGAGCCACAGAAGTTTGCAAGATATTGGACACCTACTAGGGACTGTGCATGCCGAGAATTGAACCAGCACATGAAACAAATGACTTCAACGTTACACTCCTCAGTTTAGCACCTTAGACCGCACCATCGAATGGTCAGACTTTGGTCATAGCCAAGAGTTGACGCTAGTGGCAATATTCAGCCTCATCTTTCAGCCAGAACTAACAATCATTGACACAATAGCATTTTTTGCTACTTTACAAATTTATCAAAAGATTAAGTTGTCAAAGACAAACACAGGAATACTCCCAAGTATTTCACCTGGTCCTTATCGTATTTGATAATATAGTGAAACTTGTTATCAAGGTCACTGTTGCATTTCAGAGTGAGAAGCAGGGCAAAAACAGAGTTGGCTTAATGTCAGGTGGTGGATCTGGGCATGAACCTTTTGCTGCAGGTGAGATTTAGCAGTCGTAGAACTGCTTGTTACAAAAAATTATAAAATTTTCTGTTGTTTAAAAGCTAATTATTTTTTAAAACAATTCTTTAACACCATAAAATTTTTAAAACATGACTGAAGATTGTTGTCATTCTCTTTGGTAACATTTAGTTTCTTACAAAGAAATACTTAGATTTAATTTTTAATGATATAATTTTTTTTACCTCTCTACTTGTCAAAAATCCTATCCATTTGGTTCATCAGGTCTTTTTAACAGGATCAAAATAAGGACCAGAACAGTAATTCAAGTGTAATTTGTTTATGTTCATTGGGTTTGTTAAAAAAATATTTTATTGATCACGATTAGCTCTGAGAATTACATACAAAGTTTAATCAAACTACATACTTTAGCTGTATAGCTAAGGAATTTTCGATGTTCAGTACTACTCAGACAGAGTGTTCCACAGGTTTCGTCGGCGAGGGAATGCTAACAGCGGCGGTGGCGGGGAAGGTGTTTACCTCCCCTCCCCCCACCACCATCCTCACCACCATCTGTAATGTGGCGGAGCTGTGTTCGGGTGAGCGATTGTCAGTGTGTGCGATTTTTGTGCCTCCTTGTTATGTTGGCAGTAGCTTGTCAAAATGAAGTATGCGGAGAATTGTCAGTTCTGTATGAAAGGGGACTCAAATAGACATATAGTCAATAATACAGTGAAGAATAAAATAGGAAGAAGTATTGTATTGTGTGTGACTCTTCATCTTATTAACTTAACTGTTAATAATAGTCTTAGGTACTTTGAACTATCCTCAGTTGTAAAAGTATAAGGCTTAAAATTATCCATTTCACATATCACATCTGTTGACAATCGTGTGATACTTGAAAATAAATTTGATTCTTTTGTTGTACTGATATTTCATGAAAATTTCAAATATAGCGTAAACGTTTGAATTGAACCCAATACATCGATGATTGAACCTTGAGACCGTTAACCCACCCAGGTTAAAATCAACTAGCAAACCAATGGGCTACCAAGAAGACTATGAATGGTCAAATTTGTGCTAATCCGTCATGTTGCTGACTTCCCCCCGTTTCATTAGTTAAGTCCGAAGGAAAATTGGGCATCGCTCACGAATCATTTACAAAATCAGTTTACCACTGCCATCCAAGTAAATTTTTGTAGAAAATCAATTGAGCACATTCCCAATTTAATTTGAAAGTATGCTTGAGATAAGTTAATTTGTTCACAATGGCATGGCTGATATATAATTCATTTAATTTATTAATTATCGCCATGCCATAGTTCATTTATAGTTAGTTTATTCATAGTGATGGCATGGCTGATAGTCATAGTATGTGTATGTGTGTGGGGGCCCCAAGTGTGTGTGTAAGTATAACTTAAGTTTATGATTAATATGTAGTTTTAGTAATATATATATGTACAGTCCTTTATTTTTAAACTAAACGTGAATCATGTAGTTGCATGTCAGAATTATTTATCAATTACCAAGTTTAGCATTACCGCTTCAGACAGATTTACAGAAGATTCAAATGAACCATTTCACAAATCTCTTTTAATTCAAGTGATCCTTGACAATAAATCTTTATTTGAAGTTATACAGTATTACTTAGTTTTCCAATGTAATTCCAAGATTCAAATCTGCTCATATATCTTTAATTTATTACAATCAATCTATTTTAGGAGGAGTGTTGGTTTTCATTCTGAATTATACTGGTGACATATTGAACTTTGGATTAGCGATGGAAAGAGCAAAACTGAAAGGGATTAAGGTAAAGTATCATATACATATTTTAAGATTAGTTAATTTAAGAAGAAATCCCACCATAGCAGAGACATGTATGTCAGACAAAGTTGTATGTTGCATGTTATTTCTACATCACGTTTGACTTGACTCTTTGGAGGTCTTTCATAAACAGTATTTAGTGTTAACAACACTCTTGTCAATAATAGATTTTCTTATAGCAATCTAACTAAAGGCAAAATCATAACTGGGAATTGTTGATATTTTTTTTTGAGACATGATTTTATTTTTTGAAGGTTAAAAGCATTTCGGTGGAGGAGGATTGTGCCATTGACTCGCCCCAAGGTGCAGGCAAGAGGGGACTATGTGGATCTCTCTTTATGTTTAAGGTAGGTTTTCAAACACTACTATTACTCCTGATCCTATTTAATTGGAAATGAACTGAATCATGTCCTAAGCTAACTAGCTGGCTATTTTGGGTAATAACCCAAAATAGCCAGAAATAACTCTGGCAAATGGTTCAGCCGACCTTTTATTCCATAGACATGATTTTTTTACTGTTTTAAATAAATGTTGGAATAAGGCATCATTTCATTACTTGGTCTTAGCCAGTAACAAAGGTTTTTTATGTCATCCTTTTTACACTTGCCTCTCAATCATCTTTGCCTTAAAAAACCTATTAATAGAGGTGGCATGTTGCCTTGTAATGTACTGTTTTATTAAACTGCATTCTGGTAATATTTTTCATGCAAATATGAACATGAGAATGGTTCCATCCGTTAAACCAATTGAACAGTTTTTCCTTCCAGGCAATTTCAATAATATTTTTAAATTCAACATTTTTTTATAAACTTGTTGAATTTGTTGAAATGGTTTATAAACTTGTTGATGTCAAGATCCATTCTGGACTTAACTAAGATTGAGTCCTAAGATTTTGATTCATTATCTACTACGTTACAATTAGTTCACAACTGTTACTTTCAGATAGCTGGTGGAATGGTTTCTCTCGGCAAAAGCTTGGATGACATTTACAACGAGTGTGTTCAAATAAAGAAAAACAATGCAACATTTGGAGTGACGATAAAACCTTGTAATATGCCTGGCTCTGGCCCAATGTTTGAAATCGAAGAAGGTTACATGGAACTCGGGATAGGAATACATGGGGAGGCTGGAGCCGCTAAATCTAAGGTTTGTCAACTGTCAATTAGAATAAAAGAAACCGTAAACATTTTTTTACAGATGATCAAGATGTTCATTATGCTACTTTTTAGTGTAAAAAAGTGGTAAAACAAGAGTATATGTGGAAATAGTTAGTTTAAAAGTTGGATATGTAAATGGGATTAAAGAAATCTGTTATTGCTATTGAAACATAAAACTATTCCACTCCCACATCATGCAAAACCTAAAACCTCATGCAAAAAATTACTGTATGTGATGTCGCAAAAGAGCTCATTGACACATTCTTCTATAATGCTCCAACGTGTTTTAATTTCGTCCTAATCGTGGAAAGTAATTATTCATAAATAAAACACCACTAAACAACAAACATTTGACCACCCTTATGGTGGGCTGACAATCTAATCTTAAAAGTACGCTGGCAAACTGTTACGAATTGGTTGTTATTCTCGTAAAAGGCGTGTTCACACTGGTTGAGGAATTCATCCGTGTTACTCAGTCGAAATTATTTACTTTTTTTATTCGATCTCTCAGTCAACTCTCTTATCACTTGACTTGTTCATTTGTCAACACTAGTCAAGAATTAACTCGCCTTTTTACTTACCCTCTTACTTGGCCAAAATAACTAAACTCCTCAATATTTTACAAGGAACAAGAAAACCTATTCCATCACAAACATCTTTGTTCAATTCCTAAATTAAACTGTGAAAACTCCTATTTATACAAGTAATATCTAAATTAAGTTATTGATAAAGTTAAGATCAGTGTGATAAGTTTAACTCAATATGTTGCTGATATGTTTAGATAGCAGCAGGGGACGAGATAGCCAGGATTCTTGTAGAGAAACTGTGCAGAACACTGAACGTCAAAGGCCGGGACAGAGTCTGTGTTATAGTTAACAACCTCGGTGGAACCTCTCAGCTGGAGCTGTTTATCATGGCAGGGCTGGTGCATCAAGAATTAGGTCTGTTCGGATCTTTTGAACCTGATACAGGGTTATTAAATTTATATCCCTCCTTCCCCCTCCCACAAATATATATTTATCTACATCTATATATTATGTGATGCAGAAAGTGAATAGGGACCTCAAGTCACTGGAGTAATTTTACAGTATGGGCATTTTAGGCAAATCGGGCCTAAAATATCGATTGTCAGGTTTCAATCAGATACGATTCCTTAATCTTTCCTGTACAGATTCATCAGGTTGTTTTAGAGAAATATTTAAAAAAAATAGTTGTTTAGCAGTCCATGTCATGCATGTGAAAAGGGATCTCAAGTCACTTAAATGGAATAACATGACCGGCAACTTTGGGTCCCTTTTCCCTTATGTGCAGGCCTGCACTGACTGAGTAGTTAGGGGCATCACAAAACCCCCTGCTACTAGAAGAAATGTGCAGTGTTCTGCACATTTCTTGGTATATATCGGTCCATGAGAGAACTTCTTCAAGTTAGTCATTGTTTAAGAATATTGTCTAAGTACAAAAATCGCCGTCTCGACAGTGCATTTCTCCTTCATTCTTGAACATTTTGCCTTCCGACTTGAGGTCCCTTTCAATTTCTCACTTTCTCTTTAATTTTAACAATGAAATTGCAAGTTTATCACATCTTTTTTGTTTTAGATTTAAAGATATAGTTTTCAGCTTTATTTTTATACCTGATTTATTTCTAAAATATTAAAAATGAATATCTGTCAACGTTTGAAGTTTTGGGCATGATTTCCCAAAATTCCCGTTTTGATTAGTTGAAATTAAAATGCAAATAACTCAAAGACAAAAAATGGTAGAACTATGAATTATATGTCTAAGTGTTGAAAATTCAATGCTGAATTTCAGGATGTTAATAACTCAAAACCGGAAAATTCCAACTTGAGGTCTTTTTCACTTTCCGCATCACATATTATAAAGAGGAGGTGGTTTCTGTCTGTTTGTTTGTTGTGTGGTTAATGTAAAAACTACTTAACAGACCTGGCTGAAGTTTCGTACAAAGGTGATCATGTACTCTGCTTACGAATTGGCCTATGTCCTTATAATTCTCTAGTACTTTTGCCCTCTAGGCTTTTTTATATACTGCACTAACTTTTATGATTTTGGTAGTTTTAATTTGGGTTCCAATATTTTTAAGTTTAAACGTGTGAAGGAAGGGTACAGCAGCGAGTTTATATACTCTGTTAAAGTGTGCATATGCTTGATTCAGTACCGCTCAGGTTATGTTATGATATTATTGTAACCAAAGTATTTTTCACTGGTAGCTTCTTGAGGATGGAAGTTGAATCTATGAGTGCATGAATGAATACTTTATTAAAGTTACAGTCTTTTATTACTTAGTATTTTTAAACTGATGAATATTTTATGTCTAAAAATAAGCATTTTTTATAGGGAAGAGAAATGTTGTAGTGGAGCGAAATTATGCTGGCATATTGATGTCTTCACTGGACATGGCTGGAATACAGGTTAGTATAAAATATTCAACCGCATGAACTGTTAACTTATACTTACACTATGTTATAAAAAATCAAAACTAACTAAAATATGATTTTGTTCCTCCCAGAATATATAAGAGTACAATATTGATTTTAAATTGTTTATAAACTGATATTATTAGAAAAACTAATTTAACAACATCACCCTTTCCACAGATGTCATTCTTATTTTTAACTAAAATTGTTCATATTTCTCAGCATTGTTATTATTTATGAGAAAATTTCCTTAAATATTTCTGAACAACAATTATTCTGATGGCAGGTCTCACTGCTGCTGTTACCCCACGATGACAGTCACAGACGGCTGTGGCTGGAGACTCTTGACTCTCCCACTAACGCATTCGCCTGGCCGGCCACCTCCCTCTCTCTTCACCCTCCACGCAAGACGGAAATATTCACGGTGGAAGACACTGATGCTCAAGTAAGTTTAGAATATACAAGAACAAAAAGTAACAGATGTTTTGCCTACGTTTAATGCTGTTGCCCTATAATTGTGTGCGTGGTTTGCCAACCGAAAAGCGTTACTCTCAGCTGCAATGTGAACCAGTCAGTCCAAGTCTCGCTGGCGACCAGTCAGGTATTCAATTTTTATAGAATTTCTAACCACTCCCCCATACCATTAAACATCCTGAGAAATAGAATTAAAACAATGACAATAGTGTTTTGGGCCATATGAGTTTAATACATGGTGATTTTATGCCTAAAGGAGAAAAAATAAATTTCAAACCGAATGTGAGACCCTTCAACCGTTCCACATACCACAAAAAACTATTAACGTGGAAAAAATCAATTGCAGACAACAGTTTGCAAAGGAGTTCCTGATTGACGACAACACCTACCCCCATGTGTCATCAGCAACTCAACAGAATTTTGCTGCTCAAGTAAAACATTTTTGGACAAATACTGATAGCCTTAACCTGGCCCCAAGTTGTAACCTTTCTATGAAAATTGAATGGCATTTTTAGGCTGGGAAGAGTTTGTGAATAGTCAGAAACTGAAAGTAACAACTTTATCGGTTCATTCACTCTTGGCGAGATTTTAATGGGCGCTGTCATTTTGAAGTACTCTAAAAATAAAATACTAGTTAGCTTGGCACCGAGACTTGGCTCATATTGCAGCCAGGAGTGGAGCCGTCAACTGCACACTTGGATGCAGGGGTGGGCGCTTTACGAAGCAGCAAAACGTCTGTCAGTTTCTGGATGGCCCTCGTACGTAGATTCATAGTTCTCCCTTACACAGGTGCACCACATCAAACAATAAATAAGTTTTAGTATCCAACTTAAAATTTTGCAAAAATAATAAATCAATAATGAGAAATAAAAGTCTTTAGTCAAGAGACGACACATTGCTTAACACGTTTGCGGTGGTGCAATTTTCCGTGTTCCTCGCTGCCATCCTGGTGTTCCACCTTAACATTGACTTATAGTTACTGTCACTGCCACACCTACTGTAGCAGCAGCACAGTCCAGTGAAAACCCCTGTGATCACAGAATACAATGTTCTATTGAGTGGTGCTTTTAAAGTTTTAGATCATCCTCAGATCCAGCTTTAAAAATAAATCATATTTTAACACATTGCAGCTTGGGAGCGATCGCTCCCACCAGGATGGCATTAGGGTTCTGCATGGCAGCGATTGCTCCCATGTCGCTGGGAATGTGTTAATTGAAAAAATTATAATTTTAATTATAGCATCGCAAGATTGGGTGAAAGTTCAAAAAACTAGTTTTTTATACATCGAAATTCAAATATAAAACCCCATCACTACGACGCTCAACTGGAATAGTATATTACGTTACTATAGGCCGGGATGTACTGTTTTGCCGGGTGAGCATGATAGTTCCCGCGCGAGCGAAAGCGAGTGCTGGATTTTCATGCGAGAACGGCAAAACTTCCCAGCCGTGAAACGTATGATATTTTTCATCATACTACGCAGAAAAAACATACCTTCAATCATAACGTAGCCCTTGCATAAGCATACGTTTCTCAATCCTTCAACCCTAACAACCTATAACGAACAGAACAAACATTTGCTACGGATGCAGTGCTGCCACTACATAGACTACATTCCTCTAAAAAGTAACCAATAAACAAGCATTAAACGTCGGTTTGCTGCAAGCCAGCTGATTGTTTACTTCCATTCTTTCCGGCCTAGGTCGGATAAGAGTTTATCCAGCCTAGGCTGGCAATGGGTAACTTTCGAGCCAACAAAAAGGAACTGAAAACAGGTTTTTCTGTGTTAGTATGATGAAAAAAATATGTTATAAATAAGGAATATTTAACATTGAAAAGTGTTTTTCTAGACCAAAGGGCCCCAGATATCAGACCAGAGAGCGGAGGTGCTGAGGAGGTGTCTGCGGGCTGCTGCGGAGGCTCTGGTCGCCAACGAACACAAGCTGAACGAGCTGGACAAGGGTTGCGGGGACGGAGACACCGGCAGCACCCTGCGGCGTATGGCCGACGGTGAATATATACTACTTTATAATAGGAATTTTAAGATTTTGATATACAAATTTAATCATTTTTATTTAAACCCTTTTGTGGATTTAAATAAGTCATCAAGTGTTGGAACTACCAAACACTTGATGACAATAGTACTGAGGTTTTTATATGAGCATGTAATAATTTTTAAACCCTCTGCCGGAAATGGGATTAACTAAAAAACACTTGATGTCTGAAATAGTGTGATAGTAATAACTTGATTCAATGAAAAAAGTATTCCTAATGTACACTGTTGCCTCAGTATGTTGATCAGTTGAGTGTTAAAGTATGATCAAAGTGTTAATAAAGGTTAAAGTGACCTTAAGGTCAAAGTGTTAAATACTTATTAATTTTGCTGGCTTCCAAGACCAAATAAATGTTTCTTAAAATTTGTACACAATATTTTAGAGTTGCAATTATGAATACTGCTTAATAAAGACATTCAAAGTTTTATCGTGAGAAGAATAGGAAGACGTGGTTGTGTGCACAAAATAAATTTAAAATTACTTTTATTTTAGTTAAGAACGCCAAATTGTTCCTGAGCCAAACTTTGATAGAATATCACAATAGTCTGATGCTTGTTTGAGCTGAGGTTGACTGTTTGGGATATATCAATAAATCTGAAATTAGCTTAAATTTTTTCAATAATAAGTTAAGTCACCTCATAAATGTTGATTCAATAACACAAGTAATCTTAAAAATCCTTATTATACTCTCCCATTGTTGATATTACTTTCATGAATTTCCACTACTCACGTTAAAAATTACTCCTCGGTTGCCTTAAAAGGTAACCAGGGTATTTTAAAAGGTAATTTAGCAATTTAGTGATTGTTAGTTATCTAGTCATAAAAATTTGCACTGTAAATAAGAAGAATACTTATAAAACCAGACTACCTCATTGGTCTTATTTTAAATAATAATTTTTGAAATAAATAATTTTATGAAATACAACAAAATATTGTCCTAGCTTTTTATTAAAACTAATTACCTTAACTTTTTCCAACACCCAACAGATGCTTTTCACTTTCTCCGAGTCTCAACTCTGTACACCACCCTCAGCACATTCTGTTGTCCACAGCCATCCTACAGGACCTGGCGGCGCTGCCAGTGCGGTATCCGCAGCAGTGCTTCGCTCAGCTGTCCAAGATGGCGGAGGACGTGATGGGAGGGACCAGTGGCGCCCTTTACAGCCTCATGTTCGTCGGAGCCTCCAAGCAGGTGCCGGACTGGGGCGCCGCGTGGGAGGCTAGCCTCGCCACGGCCATGACTTACTCCAAGGCCACACTTGGGAGCAGGACTATGGTTCGTTTTGCAGTTAAATCGTTGATAAGTTTCATGTTTTTACAATCGGCAGCAATTTTTTTTGTTATTATAAGCTAATTGATTGGAAAAATGCTAAAAATTTATCATATAGACAATCTTTTTATTCATGGGAAGGACACAGTCAAAGAAAAAATACAGTCCCGACACTTATCATATGTTGTAATGCATTATTTTGTCCGCAAGGCGACTAGCATTCTAAATCGGGCCGCAAGTACAACTTCTTACAAAATTAGACAACGCCTGATTATAATTGTACTTATGTGCCAGCCACAAGGATTACATAGGGAGGCCACTTTTTTTGTCCAAGTGACAAGACTGAGTTTGTTGTTAGACAGTTGATAGTGAAACAACATGTGTTTTTCTTGTGGACAGTAATTGTGCTTGTGTGACACAAGGGTTTTGTAGGGGAGACGCTTTTTGCGACCAACTGACGGGACTGTATTTTTTCTTAGGCAGGGTTATAAATCTAAATATACTAGATTTAGGTTATTTGTATTTATTTTCAATTCATGTTACTACATTTGTTTAGGGACTACATGTACGAAAATAAATAAATAATTTTCACTACTATGACTATGACTATGATGTGGTGGAATCTCATTTACATGACACTTGATAACACGACAACCTCTATAACTCGTGAACTTTTCAAATCCCCTTAAAATCGCAATAAAACAATGTTAAATGCAACCTCCATAGCTTGATTGTTTTCACCAAAACCTCATTAATGGGGATTTTTCCTAATTCAGATCATAGCTCTGGATCTCTACAACATGACGATTTTATGAATAAACCTCAAGAAGGCAACTTCAAATTTCATATTGCACAGTTCTTTTGATTTTATGGGTAATGCTTGTCACGGTGAGTGTCTAACCCTAATGGATGTTTTGAAATAAAAATCAAAAGTCCATTTGGATACAAAAAAACATTAAAAACTAGGCACATATTTGTAGTGTTCTCCTACATTTCAAAAGAGTAAATCCTACTGACTTTAATAGAGGAAAGTTGGTATAAAGGCGGATTGACATGGTCCGATTATTCTTGGACCAAATGAACTCGGACGATGCGCGCGCATCACTCGGACGCTACTTGGATCGCGATAACAATGCATCCGAGTAGCTCGTATGTAAACAACTTGGTCCAAATTAGTCGGATGGAGATATTCTCTCAGATACAAATTCTGATTTGAAAGGATTTAACATTGGATACGTTTAACGATTCAATCCGAGTGCACTAGCTGGCTAAAAAACTCGGCGTGAGTAGGAAAAAATCTTGGAAAAAAAATCAAGCTTGGCCCTAAATTAATTGGACCGTGTCAACCCGCTTTAAGCCTCTCCATATTATTGTGGATGAATATACAATGCTATTAATTATACCTATAAACAATAAAAATAAAAAAGTATAACCATTTTCACTTTAAAACTTAGAACATTGATGTTTCTAAAATAGTACCCCTGCTTTGCTCTGCTATCACCAATTCCAGCTGATTTTGGTCAAGCGCCAAGTCTTCAAGTGATAGCTAAATTACTAGATTACCCTGTTGCAGATTCCCCTGCAAACAAATACGTGATTTGTTTTATAAAAGTGCAGCAGTCTGTGGTTAGCCTTTAGAAATTTTTGAAACCGTGTCCATACGTTTGTAAACAAAGTGAATTGAGTTTAATCTAGTATTGTCGGATAATGCCATTGTTCCGAAAATTCAGCCCTTTGCTGTACTCTAGTGACACCCTTTCATTTCAGAAATGTATTGGGGATCGAAATAAAAATATCTTTAATTTAGCTCCTCAAACGTTTAAATCCTTAAGCAATTCTCAAATTATGACTTTGAAAAAGAAAACCCCTTGCATATTAATATATAGATTCACAAAGTGACGTGTGTTGCAGTTTGACGCCCTGATCCCGGCTTGCGAGGCGTTCAAGGCGTCAGGTGGTGGCCCCTGGGCTGAGGCTCTTCAGAAAGCGGTGCAAGCAGCCGATGAAGGCTGTCAACGCACCCGCCACTACAAGCCTCTGTGAGTGCGCCAACTACTTTGAGCCAATTTTGTTACTCCTAATCTTCAGTACGCTTCTGACTTTTAATTACTACTACCGGTAATTAAATACTCAGTGGAGAGGGGTGGCACATTTCCTTGGTTGTCGCATGATTTTCAATTAATTTTTCCCCTAAAGACGCTTTTTTTAAATAATTTCTTTCTATTTTACTCTCAAGTTTCTATATTTCAACATGACTTAGTTTCGTTTTCGTTTCCTTCCTATTTTTTTCTTTACTTGACTCTTGGGGTGCTTTCCTTACTTGTTTTTTTCTACTCTTATTTATTTATTTTTACCACTTTAATCGTTCCCCCTCTCTCCCTCCTCCTCCTGCCAATATTCTTACCTAAATCACTCAGCTTACTTATTGTTAAAGAAGTTGGGAAAATTCATTGAAGTTATTTTTTTTTACCGTTATGAAAGCTAAATATTAGTTCACATTAGTAATGGTTGTATTACCGTGTACTTAGCCACTGACAATAACCCTACTAACCTCATGACATTTCCTACAAATTTGATGTTTATAATCAAGGTTGCCTGATGTAGCTACCGAGAGTTCTTGAACCTTGAACCTAGAAAGGCTAGTGATATGTAAGGTGACCAGACGTCCCGTTTTGAACGAGACAGTCCCGTTTTTTAGCGACCTGTCCCGTTGTCCAGACGAACTCTCTCGGGACACCCATTTGTCCCGTTTTGGCTTATTGGTAAGGAAAATACTTTTTAAAATACATTTTTTTGTTTTTTTGGGGCGGGGGTACGCCCCCCGGAGGTCGGCGTCCCGTTTTGGCTGCTCCAAAATCTGGTCACCTTAGTGTTATGTCAAGAGCGCTAAAGAAAATTACTTACTAAATATACCCTGCGGCAGGGCCGGATTTAAGCATAGGCGCCATAGGCGCGCGCCTAGGGGCCCGCGCCACAAAAAAATATATCGAATTTTTTTTTAATTCAGAAATTATTGTGGTTTGGTACTCAATAAAACTCGACCAAGAATGAAAAGAGAATTGATAATTGTTATCCTCATTGAATGTTCACATAAACAGCGTAATTTAAGTACTTAAGTACGAGCAGCAGACAGCTCAAAAGATATGATATCAAGTCCACTGTAGGTCACCTGTTGCGGACGGCGCCGCGTTGTAGGCCGCAAAATTCTATAAATGGGGTTGGGGGGCAAAGTCTGTAGTGGTAAAGAGAAGAGAAGAGAATAATAATAGTGTTCAGGTCATCTCAGTCGACAATTTAAACAAATTGTGACGTCTTTTGAGGACCGGAAACATAACCTGCAGCTAGGACAAAAATGAATGTTAGCCAGTCAGAGGAAGAATATTCCTCACTGGCTATATTTTACCGGTTCTGCAAGCTAATAGAGCTTGCAGAACCGGATATGAGTCTACGATGTCCCAAAAGTTTTGACTTACTTGACTTATATTCGGCATCCTGTGTCCATAAGGCGTAGGATCTGTCATTTGGTTCTCGGCAAGGAACCACTCTTCCTCCAGGGGAGTGTTAAGGGGGTTTACAAGCCTCCCAATATTCTTCAACTGAATAAAAACTATGTTTTAAAAGAAATTACTTTAATTTGGTTTTAAATTTGGAAAAATCAATGGTATTTTTAATCAATGGTTATTTTTTTGTTTTGGTTCCACCACAGGCCATAAGGGAGTATTTCACATATTAAATTTCCCGACCAGTAAAATCGGTAACGTAGCTTTTAAATCGAACACTTTACAACTATCTATAATGTAAAATACAGACGGCCGAAACGCGACCGACAGATTTACCGGCCGGCGCCCGCAATATGTCAAAAGGTTTACCGACCGCAATGTGACCGAGAAATTTGCTGGCCACGAAAAGACCGGACGATTTTCTGACCGCAATATGATCGAGAGATTTGCCAGCCGCGGTATTATGACCGTAGACCGCGATTTGACAGCCGCGATTCGATCGACAGATTTGCCAGGTGCGATATAAACAGGGTATAAACGACCATCAGGTATAGATTTCTCGGCCGCAGGGTGGTCAGTAGATTTATGACAAAAGAGCGAGAGACTTGACGGTCGCGAAACGACCGAGAAATATACCCGTTAGCTGCTGTATAAACGACAGATTTTCTGGCCACGATAAGGCCAAAAGATGTGACGGCCAAGAAAAGAACGAGAGGCTTGATTTTTTCGGCCACAAATGCGACAGACAAGTCGTGAAGAACAATGGTTGAAAAGGAGGACATGTCCTCCTAAAAACGGACGGTTTGGCACTAAGGCCCTGGGGGCCCGCACCACTGAGTGAGCCTGGGGGTCCAAAAGTCCTAAATCCGGCCCTGCCCTGCGGTGCCTAAGATGTTGAAATTGTTGCAATGTGGCATTCATGACAATGTTTTACAGTAAAAAGATTAATTATTGGTAATCATGAGTTAAAGACCTTGAAAAACAAAATCATAAAAAATCAGTCCTAGTGAGTTGTTGGTGCAGTCAGCAGCGCACTGGGCTTCAGAATTATGATATTGTATGATATTGTAGGTTTGAATCTCCATGGTGTAGCATATTTTTAGCAGTACTTGTACTGTAACAGCTCACTCCTTTCTTTGCTTCATAACTTCTACATACATTATACATTATTCATTGCTTGGAATGGCAACCTACCCAGGTAGGTATTTTTAGCCAAGTATGAATGACAGATGAGTGAAGTATGATTTTGGCCTACATGTTCCTTAGACAGGACTGTTAATTAATAGCCCAACTGCCAATTGCAACTAAGGGACCAACATTTTAACTTGGGATCCCCTGAAGTCCATGTGGGGAGGCAAATGAGAGGTAAAAAATACCACCACCTCGTTTATAATAAACAAATATAGTTGGCCTTACTTTACTTTGCCACTTCACATAACTCTTAGTGTAGAGTGCACGAAATAGGGCGGGCAGCAAAAACTGTAAACTCATCAAATTTCCTGCTAAACCTCAGCTGAATGACTGAATGAAATGTTTTTGTTGAACTTTTAAAGCTTTCTTTATGTTTCGCAGGGTGTTTTACATGTAAATTGGTATTTACTTTACCATATGATGATATTTTTGATTAACCACGCAAACAAATAATAAACAATAATTTTGCTAACAGCGTACTCACTCACCTGCCGTATTTGCTACCCGCGATTGTACTCATACTTACACATTTACTTGCAGGTTGTATTACTATTTTTGAACCAATTTTTGAAATTTTTTGGACCAGGTTTGGCCGAGCATCGTACGTTGGAGCAGACAACATCAAAAGCGAGGATGCCGGTGCCTTCGCTGTCACGGTCTGGCTGAAAGCTATTCAGTCCGAACTAAGCAAATAAATCTGTATAATAGATAAAAAATTGTAAATATTAAATAAATTTTAATCCTTATATTATTTTATTAAATTAAAACTCTTTAATCCTTCTCCATTCCAATATTAATTCATACGTTAACTAGAAGAAAACACAGCATCTGATGAGCCAGTGACGGAATTACACATACTGTCACCTGGAGCAAAATTGACGTTTGGCGCGCCCCCCCCCCCCAACACCTGGCACCAAACACAAAATATAATGTGTTTTTAATGTGATGGATCTCGCATAATATGATTTTACATTATGGCCGCAATGCAACCGATGTTCGCAGGCCACGATACAGCCTAACCAAAAGCTGTTATTGCCATAATATAAACAATAAATTTGCCAGCCGCTGCAAAACCAATGCAAGGTGTCTTACCAGATTTCATATATGGAACTCCCGACTTTTTTCTGACCTTTCCTGACTATTTAAAAATAATATTCCCGACCAGTGAAATCGGCCATGTTGCCTCCTAAAATGAATTCTTGAGCCCAATCTATGTAAAGTAAAATATAATATTATTTGATGGCTGCAATGCAACCAAGAGATTTAACGGCCACGATATGTCAACAGTATTTAACAGCTGCAAAGAGACTAAGAGATTTGCTGGTCACAAAGGCACTGAGTGATTTTCTGGCCGAAATATGATTGAGGCCCTAGTGCCAAGGGGGTTGGTTATACCACGGATCATCACAGTTGCACTAGCTGTGATGAGCACAGGATCTCTTCAACGTTATCCCTGCTGTGGAGACAAATTAATAATAGATATGAAAAATCTACTCCCAGCATTTGGGACCTCCAAAATTAGCCATAAGCTTACAATGTTATTGCTGATCTTTCACAGGGTCCTACAACATTTTGCAACCCCAGGGACAGATTTAATGTATTTTCTGGTTGTGGGCACTATTGTGACAACTGCTCCCTGTGCTTCTCATCCACTTATTTTTTTTGCATTGATTCAAAGCTCAGTTAGAAATAACATTGATATGGTTCAATATCAGTTCCTCACAAAATCACTCCAATTTTTGTTAGCTTAGAATAAAAAAATATCAAAATTATTTTTGATGAATTACAAAAAGCTGAAAGCTACTGAGATCTGAAGTTAATACTCAGATGTTGTCAATTAATTTAATATGAAATCCTTTGAACCATATAAGCCCTTGCCGCCCTCCTGGCTGTTCCACCCTTAAGCACATATCTAGTGTGCCCAGAGTAAAATCTGCTACTGTATAGGCTACTTGTCTACATAGACATGCACACTGCTGTGGGTGCTGTGCCAGCCCTGGCACCTAATGTAGGTATCGAGGGGGGTGCCAAAATAGCCAAATCAGAGAAACAAACAGTTTTAGTTTGATTTTACACTAGGTGACTGAGTGACCTACAACTAGGTTTCCGCTAAATCACCAATTAGCCTTGAGTTAAATGAAGGCTATTTAACTCAAGCTAAGATACTAGTCAACTTCTTGGTGGCTGGCGACATCACAGAATAACCAGCCACCCCCATAATTCAATACGATAGGAGCCTTATGAGTAAGTATTATGATAGAAACGGTAATAAACAGTAATGATTTTCTTTTAGTACTCTAACCAAAAGAAGGTTCAGGTTTTTCTTGGTTCATGTCTAAGTCTTTTAAAATATGCATTTATTGCTATATTTCTGCGATTGAAATTTTTTTTTTTACATTAACCTTCAAAGAAATTTAATAATAGTTAATGGCTGTTGGTTGTTTTATAATTGGATTTTAATGTTGGTCTCCTGAATGTCTGAATATTTATAGGTATTTTTGCACCATAATCTGTCTTAGAGGCCGATTCAAATTCTAAGGTCCAGCCTGTCCTTAAGACTAATGTTAATTTTAGTCTTATGGATGGCGTGGGCCTTGTGTTTTGATTCAAACTGTACCTTCAAAATTTTATAGAGGTTATCACAGACTAATTTTCTAAAAAAAACTACAACCAATAAAACCAATTGGTGTGTTTAATAAAACCAATTGGTTTTACAGTAAATTAGACAGGAAAAATTTATGTAAAATAAAAAACTACAATTAATTTGTTTCTCTGAGCTTGTAAAAAAGTTTTAGAACTATAATTCTTTCAACGTTATCCTTGCAAGTATTCTAATCGAACTGTCTAAAGTTGGGGAAATTTATTTTTTATGTAAAATTAATGTCAAAAAACTTTATACAAAGAAAATAAAATTATGAAACTGGTAATACAAGACTTATTAGCCAGCTTCATAGTAAAACTAAGGGCTAGTAATACAGATTTAACAACAAAACTATGTTTTGCAGTTGCTTTAGAGCCTAAAAAATCTTACTTTAAACCAAAGTTTAGTTTGGAACTCAATATTTCCTTTCAAGAGAGGTCGTGATCTGGTAGGCAGAGACCGGAAGGTGGCAACCAGGAACCGGAGACCACAGCCTCCTAAATGACAGTTTCCTACTTGCCTTCAACCACAGCCACAGCCTTCGTAATTGAGGACCAATTAAATACTGAACTGGCAACATCACTTCTGGCAAATATCTGCGAAAGCTCGTTTGTTGATTGCAAAAATATATCTGCTGGAAACAAAAATTGACGGTTTACTTGTGTAGGGTGGATTGACACTACACAAGTTACAAAACTTTACTTTTATTAAGCTAAAATAACAAAGTTATCATACAAGTAAGTCTTACATTACATTATCATACAACTATAAAACTATACAATTCATTTTTCGACGGTAATCACTGAATTAATTTACAACCTATAAGTTTCCATCCATCACTTAAAATATTCAAATTTTGATTAGGCCTAATCACACGTTCTCTTTTGTTCGTAATTTGTTCGAATGTTTGTCTTGGATTCCTTTACTACATTAGAATGAATTCAACCATGAAGCTGGAGTAGGAGGGTAATACTTATCATTAGCCAACGACGACAGGCAAAACCCACGAAGGCAGACGAAACAATCGTGTTGAATTCCGAAATTGCCGAAGATTCCAGTCAAAGTGTCACAATCTAGCGGGCAATCAATTAAATTTTAGGGCAAATTAAAAACAACAAACTAAATGATTCATCCAATGAGAAACGTTGTCTGGACAAAAACCAAAATGATCCAACTAATGAAATACTTTGCGGGATCTTGTTAACTATACTCGTTGGTTTTCGTTGTTTACATGCCTATCGCTGGCGGAAGGTCAGTAAAATTTCCCTCCCTCCCCCGCTTCATAGTTAATTCTGCCGCACACTGTCGTAGTTCAGCTCGCGAGATCAGAAGCGTCGGCCTCTCCCGAAGGACCTGGGTCGCGGTTGCTCCTCCTCCACCTCCTGTTCCACAGCCACAGGCGCCTCTGTCGTCTTTCCTCTACTACTGGTGAATCTCCTGTTCCCGTTCACCGTCGACGACTTCCTCTCCGACGTGCTTCCGGTCTGGTCCGATATCCTGTTTCCTGTTCTTCTGCTGTTCTTGCCGAAGGTCTTGCCGCCGTCCGCCACGGCCGGGGCGGGTGTCGTGGTGGTGGAGGAAGGTCCTGGTCCTTTCTGCTGCTGCTCTCTTCTCCTCTTCAGTCGCTCGATGAGGTCGGCGTTGCTGCGGAAGGGCCGCACAACTCCGGTCTTTAGCCCGCCCTTCTTCGGAGCTTCCGTGGTCGTGGTGACCACTGCCTGTTCTTCTTCTTCAGCTACCCCCTCCTCGCCCTCCTCGTCCTCGTATTCTAGCGGGGGCGCTTCTGTCGTGGTCGTCGTTGTCTTTTGTGATGCCTGGAAACATAAATGAACCGGTAATACGAAATTGTATCAAAGAGCTAGGATTACAACAATAATATTTAGACCTGAAATTAATGAATAACTAAACATTTCTCATCCTCTTAGTGTAAGAATCAGCTACAGTCTGTAAATTGAAACATTTGACTTTAAAGAGGTACATGAACAAATCCCTACACGATCATTACATAAATGTACCCAAAGAGGATATTCAGAGGTAATTGTATAAATCTTGAGGACACTCAATTTAAAGGTGGTGATTTCAAACGATTCAAATTGAAGGATAGAACCCCTTTTAACTAAACGAAAATAAGAAATGCATTTTCTTCGACGTAATAAATTAGTTTGACCATACAAGAACTCCTACCAAAATACAAGACATACTTAAAAATGAGCATATTTCACATCACAGTTATACGATGTAAGGATATTTTGTACAGTGGTGAATTTCAACAATCAATTATACTAAATGTAAAAGTTTTGAGGTTATTACAGATTTTATAACACGCCAACTTAACAATTGGATAACCGATGTAACGCAGTGAATATACGATAAACGATGTAACGAGATTGTTGTTCAAAGCACGTTTGTAATGTTGAACAAAGCCAACATTGTAGCTGACTGGCGTGTCGGGCAGTTCAATACCGCAAACC
Organism: Flexamia atlantica; assembly: GCA_035578135.1. Classification (NCBI taxonomy): domain Eukaryota; kingdom Metazoa; phylum Arthropoda; class Insecta; order Hemiptera; family Cicadellidae; genus Flexamia; species Flexamia atlantica. The sequence goes on along the minus strand of JAQJVK010000012.1, from coordinate 5,898,788 downwards.
GCTACGTGAGGGACTCTAGACTGACTGGCCGACTGATGAATACTAACAGACTGATATGTCTGATAGCAGGGCATTTCGAATACCAGCTCTGCTTTGCAACCGAATTGCTTGCTATTACAAGTACTTTTTATTTAATGTGGTATTTGGCTATAATTGTAGTTATGGTGTAGTTTTTTTGCCTACGAACTATTTTTCAGGATAAAATGCAAATATCAAAAGCCTCTGAAAACAGTATACTTTTATGTGTGTGTTTTTGTTTGTCCTTGTTTGAAGTGGGGTTTTATTGTAAATAGTCATGTTTTCCAAGAGATAATTTTTAAACATTTCTACAACTGAACAATAAAAAAGAAAAACCACATCACTACGTCTCTGAATTTGGGGTCTGCCTGTGAAATCAGCAGAAACTTAGTATTATGTTTTCCAGCTTTGACTAATCATTGCTCTTGAACATGCATATTTCCCACTCTGGTTTTACTCTGCATGCTATCTCTTCCACAAAATATGATAAAACGTGCGACAAGACATACGTTTTACAGTACATTAATTATACCTAATTTTATTTTTTTCGTTGATATTTTGTTGACCAACCCATAAAGCCTCATGTTAAAATTTTCATACTTTCAAATTAATTTTGTGGTTTCTTAGTTTTTTTGTGGATTCATACGGGTAACGTGACTTGGATAGAACAAGCTTTTAGCTAAAAAAAAATGATAAATTTTCAGAACTTGAGAGAAATTTGTCGATCCGTTTTTGAACTGATTGCTCAGTCAACTAATCAATCAACATACAAACAAATATACATTGTTCATTTAAAAGTATATAGGGTTATTTTTAAAATTAGTACTAGTTTGTTGTTAAACATCTTAGCTTTATCAAATAACTCTCACTATAGCCAACAAGTGTGGCTGAACTACTGTAACTAAATAGCCTGTCCAGGCGCAATTATTAGCTCCTGGGAAAATAGCCGCTGCATTTCAATTTGCACACTGAGAAAAATCACTTTTGGCCTAATATCTATTCCGACAATAAGTATATCTGATTGCACTGATGATATTGGGTTTCGTAACATAGTGTAAGTTACAGATATAACAGTATATTTCGCAACAAGGGCCGAAAATGAGGTTTTGTAGGCTCGAGATTGTGTTTTAAATTCGAGACGAAGTCGAGAATTTGAAACGATCGAGAGCTGCAAAACCCTTTCGGCCGAGGTGCGAACGCTATTTTTCACCACACTACACAATGAAATGTACCCTAAATAATTAAAAAAAACTGATCATTATTTGACTCACTTGAAAACAAAACACAGCTATGACAATCATATGATCGCAACTATCCTGTCTTGAATGCCGTATAATTTTGTGATGTTCTGACGTTGTTTCAAGCAAATAAACGATCAGCTGACTTTCAGCCCTAGGGCCCCCAACGTTTTCGGTCCTGTAGCGGCAAACGGTGTGTTTCGGTCCGCGTTTGACGTTTGTAAAACAGGTGATTTCGTCGTAGTGTGGTGAAAAATATTTTAAACGGACATAACCTTTTCTTCGTAAGAACATAGGAAATGTTTGTATTTCACATAACCCTATATTTATTATTTCTGTTTTTGACATAACTAAACGTGAATGAAAATAGTGTCTGCTGCAGACATTTTATGTCTGACTACGGTATAATATTTTTCTCAGTGTACCGCTATAAACGGGAGCATTTAACAAGGCGGGCGAGAGTGCGCTGATGGCAAAATTAACGTTTATTGACGTTTATAATTTGTTTGGGTAGTTATAAAACGATATGATCAAGTGTTAAAGGAAACCTAAATTTACAAGTAAAGTGCCCTGAAAAAAACACAAACAAATATTTAGCAGTTGAATGAAAGCATTCCTTTTAGGGTAAACGCACCAGTGGCCGACACTGCTCCAATAACTGGCACCCTCGATTTATTTGCATTATAACGCAGATCCTTTTTACACAAGATTTTACACAAGATTGAACCTTTTATAGAAAATATGTTTAAGTTATTCTTAGATCGTTTTCGGAGCAACGAAAACGGAGCGATTAGAATCCTTAAGGGGGCAAGGTTTTTTGTGATTTTTAGCGATACTTGTAAGTAGTATAAATTATTAGGTTCAATATTTCATAAAAAAACACCTTCATGATGATTTAATTATGCTTTAATTATAAGGGGTTTATAATTATATTAGTGTCAGACACGATAGTAAGTGCTGAGTTGACTTGAACACCTTAGATTACCTTAGACGTTTCAGCTGAGTTTTGTAGGACGATTTGATGTACAGTTTTTGTTTGCCCATCTTATTTCGTGTTCCCAATTACAGGCACCTCTACTGCTGCCACTTACCGCAGTCTTGGGCCCCGGGCGGCAATACAGTACTATGTTTTTTTTTATTGAATCCGTGTATTTATTTATTTGTCATGAAGTTACATGTGTAATAAAATGTAGTTAATTACCGAAATAAATTACCTTTATTTTACAGTTAATTTTCAATATTTTTTCCTCTATTTGCATACTTTCCTTCGTAATGAAAATAATCATCCGATTTTACAACTATTATTGGGAGCACTAAATAAGGCGGGTGAGTGAGTGCTCTGCTGGCGACATAAGCGTTTATCAATTGTTTGGGAAGTTATTCAATCATATGATACGATGTTTTTATTTTATTTTGCGGGTCTCTATACCAGTGGCATTTTTAACGTTTTGATCGGAAACGGTCCAAACCCAGGTCTTAGTACTGTCAATATTAAAGCAAATCAAAGAATTGGCAGTTCAATAAAACATTCCATTTAGTCGTTTCAGCTGAGTTATAGCAAATGATCTGATGAGTTTACAGTTTATCGCCCGCCTAATTTCGTGCTCCCCATTATAGACACCATTACTGCCACAAAGGCCGTAGCCAATGGGGGAGGGGGTCCGAAGGCGAAGAGCACACCGGGGACCCCTTCTTCTTTCCGACCCCTGTGTATGCTCGACACGGCCGGGAAAGTGCTTGAGAAGCTCCTGCGTGTCAGGCTGACCGAGGCCATCGTCTCTGCGGGGGACTTGTCCCCGCAGCAGTACGGCTTCAGATCCGGTCGCTCTACCATCGACGCTATCCAGGAGGTAGTTGAGGCAGTGCGGAGGGCGGAGGACCACAACCACTGGTCGCGCCGCGTGGTCCTTCTCGTCACGCTCGACGTGAAGAACGCTTTTAACTCCGCCAGGTGGAGCGATATGCTGTGGGCGCTTGAGCATACGTTCCAAGTTCCATCCTACCTCCTGCGTATGTTGGAAGCGTATTTGTCAGACCGCGTTCTGTTGTACGACACGACCGAAGGTCAGCGGCGCATTCCCATCACTTCCGGGGCTGCGCAGGGGTCCATTCTCGGACCAGATCTCTGGAACGTGTCTTACGACAGCTTGCTGAGGCTAGACATGCCCGATGAGACCCGCCTCGTTGGCTATGCTGACGATGTCGCTGCCTTGATCGCTGCGAGGAACGTCGAGCAGGCAAAACTGAGGCTCAGCGTAGTGATGGCCAAGGTCAACGGGTGGATGCGAGATCACGGCTTGTCCCTGGCTATCAGTAAGACGGAGATCGTCGTCCTCACCAAAAAGAGGATTAATACCGTGTTCCCGGTGCAGATAGGTGACGTCACACTCGAGACTAAGCCTGCTGCAAAGTACCTGGGAGTCATGGTCGATAGCAGACTGTCTTTCGGCGAGCAGATCCAGCGCGCCGCCGACAAAGACGCTAAGGGTGTCGCTGCCCTTGGTAGGCTTATGCCCAATGTCGGCGGTCCTCGCTCCTGCAAGCGCCGCCTGCTCATGACTGCCGTCCAGTCAGTCTTGCTGTACGGGGCGGAGGTATGGGCTCACGCACTCGAGAAGCGAGTCTACCGAGATCGGCTTGCCCGAGTCCAGCGCCGAGGAGCTCTGCGGGTCGCTTCGGCCTACCGCACAGTCTCCGAGCCTGCTGTGATGGTGATCGCCGGAGTCATTCCCGTCCTCTTCCTCGCGAGGGAGAGGCAGGCGATTTACCGGAGGAGGCCTGAAGTGGGCCGGGAAACAGCTGCCAGGGAAGAGCGCGATCGCAGCTTCGACTCTTGGCAGCGCGACTGGGAAGCCGAGCTGAGGGGACGTTGGACCTTCCAGCTCATACCTTCCGTCCGACCATGGGTGGAACGGCAGCACGGCGAGGTCGATTACTACGTGACCCAGTTTCTTTCTGGGCACGGGTACTTCCGAGCCTATCTGCACCGGATGGGCAAAGTCGCCAGCCCGGACTGTCTGTATTGCCCCGGCATCCCAGACACGTCCGAGCACACTTTCTTTCAGTGCGACCGTTGGCACGTCCGCCGAGCCTCGCTTTCATCTGAGATCGGCGTGGTCGTCAGCCCAAACAACATCGTCGGAGCTATGCTCCAGGGAGAGGGCAACTGGAACTGTGTCCAGCACTACGTCCAGGCCATTCTTCGGGCGAAAAAGGTCGACCTCGATCGGCCTTAATCCTCAGCTTTTCCCCAAGGAGGTTGCCCTAGTGGCGTAATATCAAAGGCCTAGCCCGAAGTAATGTGTGAAACAGTTCCAGGCTAGTGTCCTCGGTGCCGAGGGAGGTGGTTTAGTCGGTAGTTCACGGGACATCGAGCTCGTGGGAGTCCGACACTACTGAGGGGACAATGAGCCCCTCAGTGTGCGTAAATGCATTCCACCTCCTACCCAAAAAAAAAAAATGGGGGAGGGGGTCGGGGGAAACCCCCCCGAATATTTTGAAATCTCATTAAAATAAAAGATTAGATAGTTATTTTTTACTTTCTGTAACCACGGAGCCAAAACCCCCCCAAAAAAAACTTTAAAAACTGTTCCTGGCTACGGCTTAGACTGCCACTCACCGCAGTCTTGGGCCCCGGACGGCCGATGGCGGGGCCGCGCGCCTGTCGCAGCAGCGGCGAGGGCCTCAGGGGCGACGGCTTGACGGGGGCGGGGGCGGGCGCGTCGTCGTACTCGTAGTCGTCAGCGGCCAGACTCAGCGCCGCTAGCCCCAGCAGCACCACCACCCATCTGCAACACGAGGCGGCTCGGGTCAGCACACGCTACAGGGGGTAGGAAACGTACTGCGGAAAACATGCTGGGAATGGGAGCACATGCTGTAGGTTGCTGCACCTGCAAAAGGCTGCCAGTGGCTACTAGATCACTGCCGTCCCTCTTTCGGAGTTTAGGAATACTCACCGTACTTTCAAATTAAATCTTCACCACTAGAGGTTCTATTCATGACCACAATATCAGAAGCAAAAGAAAAAATCTGGACATTCTAAGGAGAAGGTTGTTAACTACTTCTAAACACTTTCCAGATCTGCCTGTGAAAATGTTCAATAAACTCCCCAGTGTGTCAAGCTTCTTGAGAAAAATCGTTTAGAGCGTGTTTTGGTGTGGTGGCTAAAGGACATGGCCTTTTTACTCCAATGATGAGCTTTTCGCCGACTCTTTCTCTTCCTTCTGTCCTTGCCATCTGTGCTTAAAATTAAATATTAATCTATTTTCAATGTTTCTATGTAGTGTTTTAAAAGTTAGTGTTGTTTTTTTAAATGAAAAATCCAGCTATCTGGCAAAAGTTCACAACGGAAGGTAAAGGTAAAGGTAACATAGCTACCTCTAGTAATAAGGCCACGGCGCAAGTAAATGGCAACGTCGTACCTAAGGGCTTAAATAACATACTCTGCTACGATCAGCTGCTGTTTACTTAAAATCAAATGTCTCTGAGGATAACGTATTCTGTGTTCAACCCTTGCAAAGCGGCGTTGCCAGTTCGAAGGCCGCGGCCTTGTTCGACAGCCAACCTCATAAAAATGACTTAGTGTTGGCCTACAATAATTCCTCGATTATTTTTTCAACAAAAGGTAAGAGTTAGTCTATATTTTACCCTTACGCAGCAAAGCATTGGGCAAATTATACTTAAAACAATATCACGGAATTATAAAACAATAAACAGAAAATCAACTGATGACATTGAATCTCTACCACAAGAATGCTAGAATGCACGTGGATTGAGCAGCACTCAGTGTCCGCAAAAATAGAACAAGAGTAGATTTAAGTAGTTCAATAGCATAAGTGAGGATAAAAACTTTTGAGAGTGGATTCATTTTATTAACTGTCTGCCTGTGGCTGTAGAGAAATTTCTTTTAATTGAAGATGCCGTACGTTAAACTACAATCTACCATTCACCATCTCTGGTTCATGAACTCAAGAAATGTAACAGGAAAAGGAAATTACAAACATAAATTTTGGATTAGGGTGACCACAATATGTGCTGCAGTCCACGCTTACTGATGTCGTCCTGTAATCACCTGAACACAACTAAAGTTCAAATTTTAATTTTAATTACTTGAAGAAAGAAAAATATAAGATGTAGTTAAAGTATTGGGTGGATAAAACTTGTCCCAAACGCTCTAGTAATAAGAACTGTGTAAGTGGATACAATAATTACTATCGGTGGCGTTTCGCATTGTTGAAGTAGTGACGGCTGGTTGTCGCTGCAAACAACTTGTTACTCTATAACGGTATCCAAGGCTACGACCTTCAAGTCCAACCTGTATTGAACTCATTGTTAAAAACATTGTGTCCAATGCAACATACCACAGGTGCGTTTTGTGCGGTGTCTGGCAAGGTCGATCAAGGTCGACCAACCAGATAAATGACCAAGAGGTCTACATTCTAGTAATTAGAACAAATTAGAAGAAATTTCTAGTAACCTAACAAATTAGGTTAGAATTCTAAATTAGAACAAATTAAAATTATTTGGTTTTTGGTGTGGTAGTGGTATACAATAAGACGAGCAAAACATTACTATTATGGTTTTCGACAAGTGTAAATTTAATAAGGAACTTCTTGTTTAGCATGATACGTGTTGTTTTATATACTGGATATAAATAAAATACGTCTTACAACACTTAAAATATATTTACACTTATACTGTTCTCATATACAAGCACGTACTGTCTCTCATTGGGCCTGACGATGGTTGGTGTGACCAACCGAAATCGATCGCCATTTTCCATCTTGTATGTATATTTACCGTCTTGTATATGAGTACAGTATAAGTGTAAATATATTTTAAGTGTTGTAAGACGTCTTTATTTATATCAAGTGTAAATTTAAAAAAACCAGTCATTGGTTTGCTCTTTTGTATTTAGCATTAAAATACAAGCGATTTATCACCTTTAATAAATTACGTAGGTCCCAATAATAATCTTATGAGAAATAAATAGAATGCTGTATCTTGCTCAGTTCTTAACATAACGTAATAAACCTTTGCAAGTGGCTTCATCTGGTCTACTGGATTATGGCTTTTAAGCAGCCGTTATTTTGTTTTTAATTTAGTAGGCCTTGAGCTAAAATTTTTTTCACCTTAAGTGTCAGGGCAATATTGCTGTTATAATACATTAAAATACAATCATATACATATTTAAGTCGAATATTTAGAATAAGACAAGACAAAATATTGTAAGAAGATGGAGATTTAATTTTTTTTAACGTGTTAAAAATAGGTTAGACCCAAAGTAAAGCAAAAGTTATAAAGAGAAACTTAAAGAAGAAAAGAAAAGCAGACGTGAAATAGACAAGTAAGTTACTACCGCACTTTGTTTTGGCACTAATCAGTCATGGCAAATTTTTGCAAAACTCTAAATAAAAGCTAATTGACTTGTAAAGAAAAAGTAACAGATCAAAGACAGAATTCGTTTATGGTTAACCAGCAAGCTCCCCTTTACGACAACTCTGTAATTAAAAAGCAATATTACGCCAACAACACGTGGCTTCTTGTATCATTCCAAGAATGCAATTCAAATTGAAATCTTACACGGAGCTGTAGAAATTAAGCTGTGGGCCACTTTTAATTAAGTCGAACCGACATGTTGACTCACCCTGTATTGCCGAGAGGATATTGCTCAACTGCAGTCCAGGTCCAGTGGGCAGGGATAACGAATCTCATGATTGTCAACACCAATACCCGAGGGTATGTTGTCCTTGGTTGTTAGCAGTGACATTTACAGTGACTAATGTTATGGAATAGTAGGCTGGCGGTTTATGGCAGGAAGTTGCTATTCTATTAACTGTGCATTCGCAATGAATTAAGTAATATACGTCATTTATAAAGGAGGGAAACCAAGCTATTAAAATGTATTTATTTATTTGAAATGCTACAAAGCAGACTAACAGACACAGATCCAATTACAATGTAGCCTGTATAACTAATGAATACAAATAAATTATTGCCGCGTACAAATGAGGAATATACAGATTAATTGACTGAGAAATCCGAGTACTACAATTACAGTACTCTAAGGAAATTGGTCGGCTGTCTCTGTACTTAGTTGGATACTCAACCAGAGGTTTTATCCAAGTTCGTAAATGAAGTTGGCGAAATTACGGTTCGGATCCCACGTTAAACTGTAGGTCCCCTAGTTGCCATTGGCTGTTGGGCTATTTATTAATAGTCCTGTCCAAGGAACATGTCGGCCTGAGTCCGTACCAAGACTAACAAGATCGCGCCACAATCACCATTCATTCACTCATCTTTAAGATGAGTGAAAACTTGGCTTAAAATACCAACCTGGGTGGTAGGTCGCGATTTTAAGTGAAGGATACATTTTATGAAGTATCGATTAATTGCTATGGCCAATCGTAAAGCTAATACCCCAAAAGTTCAGCCGACTATCCAATAAATAGATTGTAAGATAAACTATTGATAGACATCTATTGATAGATATGGAATAAATTCCTACCTACCAAAAGATTCGACCGTCGTTGAATGGTCAGATAGACTACGAGTACAACAGTGTGCGGTTACCCAGCGAGTACCCCCAGTTAAATCACAACAGTTTAGAAACTGTAAGTTCAGTAAACGTCGGTCGTGTGCCGTGTGCAGACAATGAAGCATTAAGCCGTGTGGGGTTGGCAATGTTGACATTCAGCGATCGCCGTTCACGGGCCACGAGCGACGGCCACGACCGCGGCGCGTGAATGTCGAGGCATGAGCGACCGCCTCTCTCCACTCGCCGCGCCGCCCGCGCCCAAGGCACTGGCAGGAATCAATAGGTTGAATCTCAAATTTGTTTTGCCCCCAAAGTTGGTATAACTGCTCTCAGTAAGAAACTTTGAAAGGACTATAAAATATTCATTACTAGGGACTAAAGTGAAAGTGACACTTTTCACTTTAAATGACCGAGTAACGAAAAGCAACTTTAGCCCCGTGTGATGAACTATATTTTTCGTTATACCGCTCAATGTATTCCACCACTACTTAAAAACCCAATGTTTAACAGCTTGTTTACTCTTAAAAGATTCTCCCAACGGCTTTTATCTTGTTCTTGGCATTTAAAACAATCAACTGTTTGTCTAATTCATTTGTGTTCAGGTTAGACTGACAGTAACCAACTATTGACCTCCAGCTGAGGAAAAATATTATCATTACTGACACCTCGATTACAGCGAAAATGTCAATACATAATTACAAACGCACACCCAAACGAACCAAATCGACCATGAACCGTGTCACCAAAGTGACCACGTCACTTTTAGCGAATTTCCCCTATAGGGAAGAAGCTGTTACCGTAGTACTCATGGTAAGACCTAAGCCCAAGACCATGATAACTTTTCGTTTTGGGGCCCCCAGAAGCAAAAAACACTATTCGTTCATTTTCATAAATAAATAAATAAATAAATAAATATATATATATATATATATATATATATATATGTGTGTGTGTGTGTGTGTGTCTTTAAGCACGATAACTCGCGTAAAAATGATCCAATCTTAATGAAATTTGGCATGGATGTGTAAAGTAGTAATTATTCGGACGAGTTCGTAATCCAGCCCAATCGGACTACCGGAAGGGGGGGTAAAGGGGGTTAAACCCCCCCAAAAATGGTTTTTTTGAGTTTTTTACAAAAAAAATCAAAATGATCCAATTTTTGTTGGCACCATTGAATTCAGCTCAAAAAAAACAAACAATTTAGTATTTTGAATCACTACTCTATGTCCATTAGTTACCGAGATATTGAAAGTGGTAAACACAGTACGTTGTCCCGATGTTAACCTTATGGGAAATAAGTAAAATTCTTTATCTCGCTTATTTCTCAACATATCCTGATAAAACTTGGTAAATGGCTCCTCCTAGTTCAGACCTACTAAATATTGAATTAAAACCACCCAGTTTTAATATACCCGTAGCAGCAAACCTGCGTACTCATTCCCCATGTTATTCTTATGGAGCTTACAAAAACATGTCAAATCTCGCTATGTTGGATTGAAATATGTTGTTTTGCACTGGAATGTATGCAGGTTTGCTGCAACGGGGGTATTTTCTTATGCGTTATCGTTGCTTTGTCACAGCAGCTTTGTTTCACGCTTTATGTTTATTTGACTATATTTTTACCCAATAAGCTATTAATAGAGCTGGGATGAAGCAGGGAAAGGTTTCGGCATTGACGTCACAGCCTAGGCTCCACAGCCTTAGGAGCACAGAGAAACGAATAGATTCGTTTCTCTGTGCTTAGGAGTTAAACCTTACATTGTTGCCCGCTTCTTCTCTACATACCTTGATTTTACTTCTGTAAAAAACGAACTGAGTCTTCAATATCAGCTGATTCTTTCCTCCCCAGGGAGAAAAAGAGCTTTTCTATCCCCGAAATACATATGATAAAATCTACCGATTTTTTAGCGGTAACGAAAAAGTGTTTTGCGACTTTTTTGTATGACCCTTACTGAATCAAAACTCTTTGATCATAACTTCGTGAAAAGAAGTAACTGAAGGAGTGGAAGTAAATAGCATAGGGGGTGGGGCTCATTCTGCCATTTTGGATTCATTAAATTTTTCGGTGATCATGGTTCGTTAGCCAATTTAAGTGGGACTGTATAGAATTTTCAATATATCTGAGTATTTCTGTTCAATTAGAGATCAGTGTGAAGCCTAGATAAACTCGAAAAAAAGGAATACTTCAATGGCTAAACAATTTTCACCTGGTTAAACTATACCAGAAGCTGCACCCGTTCCCAGCACGGTTAAACTCGAAAATAACAACTGTTCCAATTAACACTACAATAACATTATAACTTATATACACAGAAAGCGTACGAAGTGAACCCGAGAGTGTTTTGAGTAAGTAAATATGCCTGTATGTTGTAGGGTATAGGCTCTCGATTTATAGTCTAAATAAAATTATGTGGCTCAGTACGTCCATAAGACTAATGTTAATTTTATCACTGGGGTTACGAACGGCCGGGGCCACGTTACTTAACTTGGACTGTACCTTTGTAGAAGTTTTTAAACCCGTCGATTCTATAGTTTTTACATTTACCTCCCAAATCAAACAGAAAACTTACCTCTTTTTTATAATCTATTATAGATATACATGAAATACCAATTCATTTAGCCTATAAGAGCCTTAACAAAAATAAATCAGACAACAAAACAAATAAATTCTGAAAGGCGTTTTATCGTTATCATAGACAACTTCAGGACCCAAACCTCCAACATCAAATTTTTGTTTTGAAGTAATTTTATGTAAATCTCACAGCTATAAACAATAAAATCATATCTGTTACATGTGTTCTTCAAACACTGTCGAGAGGATTAGATAGTGTAAAGAGGACAAGAAGATAAAGCCGGCACTTGTTGGCAAGAGGACTTTCGCCATAAGGAGGTTCCTGTTAGAGATGATCTGCAAATCTGCGAAGATTACGTCGATCACCTGTTACATTAACACCCCTCTCATCAGCTGATACACAGCTGTTACGTGAGTGAGTAACAGCTGATCAACAATGACGGTGGATAAATACAAATTATGAAAGAGAAAAATAGGGACAATATAGTTTGCAGATTTGGTAAATTAATCTATTTGCATTTACTAAGATTTCTGTATTTGATTTATTATTTAAAAGTTATTTAAATATTTGGTTATGCATGGACGTAAAGTAAATAAATGTTCGGTTAATGTTTTTAATATTAGCTTAAAATTGAAAAGTGTGTTTATTATTTTTAACTCAAGCAAATAAGGTATCAGTCAGCATGTAACCCGTCACTCAATCGAAAATCAGGGAGTGTAAAAAAAACTTGTTATTTTTAATATGTAGATCCCTGAATAAAACTTTGAATCAGAACTCTTGAGTACATCAGAATGTGTTTTTTTTGTATAAAGTGACCACGATTATGGAAATACAGCCTACAATGTATCTAATGTATGTACAGACTAAGAAAAAGTATCACAAAAATGTTTGTCTATTGATACATAGATTCCCCCATTACAGCTAAGAGGAAGCTTCAACAATTCAGCAATCACAACTTGTCATTCCCGTTTTCAATAAAACGACTGTAGGAAAAAATCTATCGCTTTTAGACAAAAATAAATATAACATTTTAACATGACCGCGGAGAGCTGAGTGGAGACCGGCGCCGGCGCCGCGGCGCGGCGGAGTCTGCGAGTTATGTAAAGTTATGTTTATGTCTGGTCGCACCTTCAGTTTTGTAACACAAAGCATCCTCGACCTCTCGTCCCACACATTCCTGCCGCCTCATCCGCCGCCGCGCGCGCCGTCTGCCGCCAGTCTGTCACTGACGGGGACTGATAAAGGTATTAAACGCAGGGTGTTCCGTAACTACTGTGACAAACATGAAAAGCGTGATTTCTTGGGTCAAGATAAACGTGTTTATCGGGAAAACAAGTCTCCCGTGTCTAGTATTCGGTGTATCAAAATATACACCGTTGCGGCAGACCTGCATAATCAGCGAATTTTAAAACGCTCAAATTAATAGTTCAGATGAAGCCTTAACATGTACAGTAGTATCAAAGTATGTTCATAAACGAACATGTAAAAATGTTTTCTTTATGAATAACATGTGGAAAGAGTTTGTAGGTTTGCTGCCATAAAAATTTAAACTAATCTCAACTAGATGATATCACATACTGTTTTAATATGATACATTCATAAAAATGCAAGATCGATGTTTTCGCATTGGCATGAAATAGGGACAATAAGGTGTTTACCAGTAACGATATTTCGGTAACCATTGAACGTGAGGCAATAATTCAAGATGATACCATTTCATTTTACCTTAATACAATGGTTCAAACGAAAATTCAGTTATTTTTACTTTCCTATGAAAAATAAATCCAATCAGGCTGAACTTTGTACTTGTTTGATTACCTCTTTACACCTCTTGGTACATGTCTGTACCAAATTTCCTGCAGATCGGACTATTTTACGAGGGTTTTGTTTTACTAAACAGCATCGACGGTCATACTCTAACCCTATGTAGTACTAATATTTATAATGTGAAGAGTACTCATAAGTCAACAGACGGCAATCTCTGTCTAAACTGGCTAGAAGATTCAAATTTTGCAAATCTACTTTGAAGGATAAAATTCCCGAGAGTCTTCTTTTAAATGTTCGGTTTGTGGAAATATTTTAGTCTTGGCGTAAGCGATTTAACTTTGCTTCCATCCATTCCATATACGGCATTATTTCCCCTGGGAAAAGTGTCAACATAGTTTGCCAAAACACCCATCTATATAAATAAAAATCAATTCGATGAGTGGTAAACACAGTAGGTTGTTCCAATGTTAATCTTACCTATATAAATAAAAACATTTATATTTCTTAGAAATTCAATAACTTTTGTTTGTGCACCAAATTGGATAATTCTTTTTTTGTTTTCTTCGTATTTTTTAGAACAAGGTATGTGTGAAATAAAATTTTAAATTTGATCCTGGGGCTCTCTCCCACTGGCCTTAAAGTTACTTGACCATGTATGCATTTTGATGGAGTAACTGGAGAACTAATTCAAATCATAACCATATGTTGACATGTAAACAAATGTGAATTTGAAGTATGTGTTTATTTATTTAAACTTGGATTATTTACTTTTGTAGTTGAAGGATTTTGGGAAATTAAAAGGTCTAATCAAAAGTTACTTTTTGAATCTGAAGAATTCTGATTACATGACACGTGAATCTACCTTTTTATCTAACTAACCTTTTAGTATGTTCAGAAATGAACCTCATAGTTTTGTTTGGTTTTGGAAAAATTAATATTGCAAGCCTTATATGAGTGTGTGAAAAACTGCAGTTTTTTATTTGAGAGAGGTTGAGAAGTGTTTGAGTTCATAGTTCACCAAAATCATTATTATATTTTAAGTTTAATATAACATTGATTCAGTATTATTCTGATTCTTGAAAATGCCTCGTAACCCTCGACGCAACAACCTGGGCCGTAGAGAACGCAGTGCTGTGAGTGTAGGACACTTTCGGGCAAGTCAAAATGACAAGCAAAACGAGTTTCGAAATGAAGATAAATGTGCTTTATTTAATCTAAACCATCAACGAGGAGATCTTGCATTCAATCCCCATTGAGCTGCGATTCAATCCCCATTGAGCTGCGTTCAATTAATTATAACGCGACGATCGATTACAGTTTATTGCCAATAGGTCCTACTGCCTCAATGAACAATGTGTGTCAACAGTTGCAATGATTTTAGGTTTAAAAATGAAGCCCCTGTATGTGCTGCACCAGAGGCCAACTACAATTGACACCATTGGCATATCAGGTTAAACCAGGCAAAACTCCATTCCACGGAATACGTACATCTTCGGGATGCTACCAATACTGATTGAAATGCATTTAATGACGGCAGAGTGACTATTCTCCCAGCAACATACGTCGGAAGTCAGCGACATATGCGCATGACTACGCTCAGGATGCTACGTTGTATGTACGTCATTATGGTACACCAGATTTGTTTATTACGTTCACGTGCAATTCAAATTGGTCAACAATTCTACGAGAATTATTTCCTGGCCAATCTCCCATTCATCGCCATATTACTACAAGAGTATTTAAAAGAAAGTCAAAGTCACTCATGAATTTTATTGTTAAGCATTGCATGTTCGGCGAGACGCATTGTGGGATGTATTCAGTAGAATGGCAAAAAACGCAGGTTGTAACACGCACACATCCTTATTTGGTTAGTTGAGAGGATAAAACCGAATGAAATGGATTATGTGATATCAGCTAATATAATGAAGGATATCCATTCAGCTAAAAGTCGGTTCAGTAATTATTGTGTTGCGGAGCATTAACTCACTACGTATTTGTAATGGCACTCAGCTGACGGTGAAAAAATTAATTAACAACATTATTGAGGCAACTATTTCGCAAAAAAAAAAAAAACTACAAAGGTGAAGACGTTTTTATTCCACGTATCCAAATGATTCCAAACGATACGCCCTTTGACTTTAAGCGGCAACAATTTCCAGCAGCTTGCATTTGCAAAGTCCGGATCAAATGGACAGTCGTTGAATGTTTGTGGAAACAACCTTGAAAATCCATAATTTTCACATGGCCAATTGTGTGTCGCCTGTTCCCGTGTCGGACCACTGAAAATATAATTTTTGCGCCAGAAAACAAAACTAACAATGTTGTATATTAAAAAAGCTTTAGAATAAAAGCTATGTTGTTGATGTGAATATTTTGATATTTATTCTAACTAAAACATATTATTCATAAAGAAGACAGAACTACGTCTGTCGGGCCAGCTAGTAAATCTTATAAAATGTCAAACATCTTATCAAGCTTAACTCAACGCTACAAACCGCATCTGAAATGTATGGGCAAACATTCAACATATTGAAACGGTAAATGAAGAGAGTAATCAATTAGTTTGACAGCTTACATCAGCATAGGCTTAGTTCAACACTGCCTACAGCTTAAACGCGGGTCGTTACGGGAAAATGATAGTGAAAGCATCAACAGCCGATGATATCATCGCCGTTACCGCACCCGGTAACCTCCCATCAATATAACTATTACATGGTTTTGTCACAAAGTAAATACATTATCATAAATAAAATTGAAATATCAAACTGATTTATAACAAGATAAAGGTTTAGGACAGTAGTAAAAGTAGGTAATTTCCTAGCGATACCGGGACTACCAAGACAATTAATAACTTAACGGGTTTTTATTCATATGAAAAAAACGGAGTATAAAAAATTTGCAACATCCAGTCCGTCTGCAAATTACTGATATAATCAAACATTGATACAGTAAATTGTCTACGCCAATGAGGCACTAATGTCTACTTAAATGACTAATTACTATTAAATGACTAATTACTATTATTTTATCGATATATTGTAGAATATTAGGTGTAGGATGTCCTTTGTAAAATACATTATGAGTCTACTAAACATTGAAGCTCTGAGACATTTTATATTTGTTTGTGTTTAATGGAAACTTAATTTAAAAGCGTGGGATTATTTTTTTGAGGTGATATGACCTTACGTGGTCAATTCCTCATAGAATAAATAGGGCATGATGTAGGCCTATTATTTTGGCTCCCCAAGTTATATTGGCGTTGATAAAGTTCCTGACCTTGGTTTACACGTATTCCTCTCGAACGAAAAAGGTAAACAGCCAACCATAAACGTGTTTACATTAGCTTTTTTCTGTGAAGTAGATTTAATTAGTGTTGGATACTAATAACTACTACAAGGGTATTTTATGAAACTATCTATGAACTGTGAACGACTATGAAACTTACCAAAGTGAAGGGTGTAGATAAGTGTTGTCTCCTTATATAGCAAAATAAAATGTTACACGCTATTTTAATGCTTCATAATTTCGGTGGTATTACCATGTATAAATCATAAATAATGTCTAAGGCAATAAGTTTAGAAATACATTAGATATATTACTTGAAAGGGCGACCTACCCTCCCTGTTTATTTCGTTGCTATAATGGTAACTCATATAGTCAATCTTAAAATTGTACAGCTTCAAAATGCATTTTATTACCTTGTTAGATTTTCTCTGGCCAAGTAATTTGCATTGAACAAGTTTTTTAGACATAAATTACTTACTTCCAGACTTTGAACGAAATCCTCGGAGCCGTTTTTGTTACAAGCCGTTAATTGTACAAGCAAGAAAGCACGCTCGATAACATTGCTCATTTATGAGTATATGATAAAAGAATACTTAATTGTCTTCAAGAGTGTGGGTGCAGCGACCACTTGTGGTCGCTGTGTGGGTGTCACAGGATAGACTGATTTTTAAGGCAAAACAGTCACCTAAGAAATTTACTGATGGAATCCTAACACCTCAACACATCTCAATATACAGAAACAATTACAATAAATTCGAATCTTTCAAATTACATAGGAAAATTCATAATCCCTACAAATCGAAGAAGATTAATCCCAACTATTGACATTAAAGTAAAAAAAACATTAACTCACGCCCACTTTATTATGTGCACGTACTTCGGAGTGTAACATGAAATTTTATTGATGAATTATTTGGGATAACGTGGAACCCGAAATTAATCAATAAATGAGGTCAACTTATACAAACACATAATTTACAGACATCTAGGGGCTACCTAGTATCTAAATAAAACCTAAAGGACCATAACCTAATTATAAAGTTTAAATACAAGTGAAGTAATAATGTTTCCATCTTTAATACGGTGTTTGGCAATCGGCTGTGTATGAATTGGCAACCCAGGATATAATGGCCACACCCTTCCCTTTGGACCGATTTGGTAACGATTCCTTTAACTTTCGACACTGGTACTGTGGAATCGCCTTTCGCACGGTTCAAACGCATCACACTAAACTTTAATAATTTAAACTCTCTACTTAACATAGAAATTAATAAATGCCGCCACATCCTACTTACCTAAACCTTACAATGTGATATAAATAAAATCTATGATACAGAATACATTTTGACATTATGTTGTATATTAAGTCTTTTTTAAATTTTCTTTATATTTTGAAACCTAGTATTTTTGTGGAGGTTTTGGAATGTCAAAAATTAATAGCTTAAAGGCAAAAATTGTTTAGATGCCTTAATCTGTTGATTAATACATAATCTGCTGATGATACACTGGTTTAATATTTTCGTTTAAAACTGTAACCGAAAATAGACATAAGCCTATTAAAAAATATCTTCTAGAAAAATTAAAAGATTATGTTGCAATTTCAAAACAGTTATGTTCAGGCAAAAATTTAATTATAAAAGTTTAAAATTAACCAATAGTTTCTTCAAGCTGTTGAATATGAGTTTTTGTTTAGTTAACTATCTTTTACGGTTAACCTTGAGGGTTTATTGCTTATTGTATGTTAATATAATGAAATATCATTATATTAAAGGCTGCAGCATTAATGTTCGCATGTGGACGATAATATTACAAACAAATTTTTATTGCAAGGTCAAAACATAATATAAACATAAAATCAATTTGTACAGTCGGTAACTGCCAGATGATTACATTTCCGTAAAGCAATTTACATACGATTGAATAAGTAAAACAATCAAAGCATTCTTTACAGATTCAACATATTTTAACTCTGAATTTTACATGTCACAGCTGTAAAAAAATCAAGTGTAAAACATAAGAGAGATTAGGTAAATTCTAAGATTGTACTGTATAAACTTTTACGGATAACAAATATTTGTTTGCTTCAACTTTCGTTGTTTAAGCCCCAATACTCTTTCTTTGTTATACATAATTCTTAATTAATTTGTTCAAGTGCACGTAAATAATTATCTTATCGTACTTTTTCCCTTTAGGCTTTTCTTGAGGGTTCCACAAATATTTTATCTACGAGCAAATTCCAATAATTTAAGGAGAGGATTCATCTATTTAAGCCCAGTTTTATAGGTTTGGATAAGCAACTTCCCATAAACTTGATTGGATATATATTCACGATTCTGTTTGATTTCTTTTAAATCATCAGACTGGAAAATCAGCTAATAACACTTTATATCCACCGCGAACCGTAAATACTAAATACAATCTACTGATCGATATTTATTTAAATTGTTTTTGTTCCCAGTCCCCTTTACTGATAATCGTAATCACCATCCTTCTCAAAAAGCATTTTCTATTAAGGAGGATCACCATATCAACAGTTTTTGATATTAAGGAGCCCTAATATCAAAAAAGGTGGATAACTATCCACCCTATCCAGAAACTTTAAAACAAACCAGACAATAGCAAGAGCACCTTGGGCTCTGGGTAGGTAATTTGCAGGAAAGGTCAGTGGACACTTGCACTGCTCAATGCAGCTTAAGCAATAGAAAGTAGAGGCTGTTGCACGTTGCACCAGCTGAGCTCATCTGCAATCATTGCGCAAGAAATGCGTCTGCCGGTTGACCTTCACCAAGGGTCCCATGACACTAATGCAATATTGCAGGCGAATTATGGTAATGTGCAATTTATATTGTGTTTAAGATCAAATTGTAGGAAGTAAAAATACATACATTTTTTCATAAAATTACTTTATAGAAATTAAAAAATCAGCATAAAAGAATTTTATTGTGGTTTTAGATTACTCTGCTGTACATTTCACGAATATTTCAATTCGTTTTTAACTGTTCAGTATATATATCGCCTGCAATATTGCACTAGTGTACTGTCATACGACCCTATGAATTCGTCTCGCAATTAGACATTTTAGACAGTACAGACTTGAAACTACTTTTTTTCTTAAAAAAGAAAAGAAGCATAGTTATACGTTTGTTTACTTTTTTGTTCCTTCTTACTTAAAAAAATTTTAAAAATTTGTTGTGTGCTAAACAACTAAAATATATTCACCTTTCATATAATATGTATTGCTTAGGTCATGAAACTGTTCAAAAATCGTGCTGGATGCTATCAATGATGATAAATCTATATATGACAATAATAAAAACCCAAATTATTAAACCACTTAAATTAGGTTCGACTGCATATGGAAATATGTAAGAAAAAGTTGGAAAAAAGATTTAGCTTAATTTTTAGAATGCCGGAGTATGTCCAACGTAAGTCATAGGTTTTGACTGATAATTACAGCCAAATTTAAGTAATAATATTAACACTCCTCCAAGACTATCAAAATTATTGTTATAAAAGACGAGAAATTATAAAGAAAAATAAAATTTAAATTGGTCAAGGTTTTTTAATTGCAAACACTCTTGGTTCTATCACCTATTGTCAACGCTTAGATCGTTTGGTGATTCAGGTGAAGGTCATTAAAGGTCGTCAAAGGTCAGTTTGTCAGTCTGCTGCTATCTTGTCCTCCATCCTTTATTTTAAAAGCTAAGTTCTCAGAAAAAATGTTATTTTGCATATTTTATCATTTAAAACATTGAATACATAAAATGTCAAAAAATATCTTTTGATACGGCTAACAAGCGACTAACTTTTGATATCTTACTGTGTTATAACAGTTTATAAGTAAATTTATATATTTAATCTGTTGTTTAATTGTTTATCTCTATTCTTACTGCGTTGCTAATTTGTTTAGAAGTTTATTGATTTCGCTTTGAACCAGACTATACCGTAGATAATGAAGATTGATAGCCCGAATGTGAAATGAATGATACA
Source organism: Flexamia atlantica (assembly GCA_035578135.1). Lineage (NCBI taxonomy): Eukaryota > Metazoa > Arthropoda > Insecta > Hemiptera > Cicadellidae > Flexamia > Flexamia atlantica. The sequence goes on along the minus strand of JAQJVK010000012.1, from coordinate 5,878,380 downwards.
TGTGTTGATAATGTAGATGGACTATTGACCAGTAAATGTGTTCTTGACCGTAAACATATCTAAATTTCAATTGGAATTTCACTACGTCTCTCCTTCTAATTATTCCATCTTACTTATTGTCGGGACTCTAGCAGAATGTCAGAATATCGTAAAACGTTTACCAGTGATAGCAGATAATGTAATGCAATCTCATTATCACCAGCAATTTCTCCCTAGATCGGATGCAAGAGGTTTACCTGTGATACGTGTGGCCCGAGATATATAAACATCAAGACCAACACATGGTCTAAAGGGGGTTTAGTCTAATAAACGATAAATGACCAAATCTACCGACATAGTGATTGATGATTGGGCGCAGAATCAACCCAAAAATCTACAGACTGTTCTCAAAATCGACCTGGCTTTATAAGGTGAAGACTGTAATCACTCGCTGCAAAATCAGCATTAAACGAATCACAGTTTAAAATAAGTAAAAAACCGTGTGGTCGGCGAGGAAAATACGTGTTTTATCGAGAAGGAACTGGAGGATCGGCCTTCGAAAAGGTACTAAAGTGACACCTCCTTACCTTGCCGCAAGCCGAGCAGTGGAATCACAAATCAAACTTGACAGCTACTTATTGAAAACAGAAATCTACAAGCAAAACATTAAGCTTGTTGAAAAATATTTTCCCATCTGTGTATAGTCGCTTTTCCCGATATCTGTAGATATACAGTTATTGTTTTTGCTTGATATTACAAAAAAAGCAACAAATATTCCAATCGACTAAAATGATGCTTTAAACTATACCTGGAATTTAGTAGTCATAAAAAAATATCTGTTGTTTGTTGTTAAAAGATATTTCAATGCCTGTACATCCTTAGCTACCGAGAGGGAAGAGTTAAGTCAGGACTTTCATATACAACTAGCCTAATCAAAATAATACCTGGAGAACCCAATAACGATCCTTGGAAAACACCGTATATAATCGTTCAAGCAACCTCGAGTTTTCATTTTGATTCGAAAGCATTAGTGTATTCTGATACAATATCTACTTTTATTATTATGATACATAATAATAAAATGTAACTTAGGCGACACAAAACTGTGAAAGTTTAGGGCTTCCTAAGGTTATGTGGGTTCATGCACTGATTTAAGCCCATTAAAAGGTATCTAAACGAAAAGGGCTTTCAAACAGTATATAAAACACCCACATTGACCCATAGCAGACCAGGATCTATACAAAACTCCTTATTTTTCAATACTCCCTGAATCTACATTTAATACATATTTAATTTATATTTTTGAGAAAACTATAAGTCTGACATCAACTCTAAACTTCATTGAAAGGTCTCGGCGAGAACATCCCAGGGAATCATAATGAGTTTCTGTCACAATATTTCCCCTAAGGGCATAAACACAAAGAATAGGACTGAGCAGGTGATGCATTTGTTTTTATTTACCATTATTTGTTTACTTTTTCCCAGCGAAACGGGACACCTTCAGCTAATCTTTTTAACATGCAGATTCCGGGAGGAATTCTTAAAACAGTAAGTGTCACTGTCACATATTTTTTGCTACAAACCGACAACGATTATGAAGAAACGATTGAAATTTTCTTCTTTAGAAAAAACAATTAACGATATCCCTCGGCCCATGTGTTGCGACGGGCGTCAGGTGTGGATATGTATCTGGGTCGGCAGGTACATTCCGATACTGTTACGTAAACAGATCAGGTTGCTGCTACTACCAAGGTCGTCTAAGGCTTGGATAATCCTGCCGGCAACACACAAGACTACCGCGTTCAATATATGCTGAAGACAAGCCACCGTCTTGTGGCTTAAGACTTTTGTTAAGCCATATTACAGCCGAGATGTAGATAATTGAAATTACTTATTTTGTACGGTTGATTTTTAGGTTTATTGAAAAATAAGAATATGGGTTATGTGCTGTATGGAGTTTTCTGAAAACTATGCTTCGGTAAACTCCGTAAACTCAAGTGTTAGAGAGGAGACTGGAACGAAAAAAAACGTTATGCACGAAGGTCATCTAAACATTTTTGGTTAAATAATTAAATATAAAACCTAAAAGTTGATTTATCCAAGCTTTTTTAATGTTAGCAGCATATTTGCTCAAAAATGTTATTATAACTCTTATTTGATATGACTCTAAATAATGTACCACAAGATTGTAGATGTGGTGCTTTTGTAAAAATCACAGTGTAGAATAAACCGTGTAATTCAATGATCGGTAAGAATTAAACACTTAATGACTGAACGTATTTTAATCTTGCTTGTAGTGAAAGAACAGTGAATTTATGTGATAACGAATGAAAATAGTAAAACAGTTGGTAAGGAAAATACCTCTTCCTTCATCACACGCGTTCAAGTCACCAGGCGTAGTAGAAAACTACTGCTTTTCAAACCAATACTTTGATTTTATTTTATAATAAAGTTTGCAAATTATGAATTGAGGTTTTTAAATGTAATTAAAAATTATTTAAAAAAATAAATTTAGTTGTAATTAAAGTTTGTTTTGACTGCTTATAAGCCTTTATTTTTGCTTGTGATAGGCGTTAAACATTGACTTGTCATCTGTCAACCTACAAGCTTGGAAGGCGGTTTAGTAGTTTTTCGGCTATATTAATAATCAATCATGTTAGCCTTTGGACTTGCATTCCAGCAATATTAAAAAATCTTACCTTAGCAATCCTAATGTTGAAAACCCAATATCGATTTCAAACACGTAAAATTTGGTCCACCTAAATCCCAACTGATGATGAGCTTACGAGCTTGAAATCGATATTGGGTTTTCAACATTAGGATTGCTAAGGTAAGATTTTATAATATTAATTATATTAGTAAGTTTATTTTCTGAAATTATAGTTTTAAGGCTACCTTAGGACGAAATGAACACATCCTGCTCATTATTCATAATCGCCTTATGAAAGAGTACTTTGAGATTTTTAAACACTAATAAGGCGATTATAATATTTCAGTATAGAATAGAATAGAATGGAAAATTTATTTCCTCAGAACATTATTTCATTCCAATATACACATAACCAATATAGTATAAAAACTGGGCATTACTTTGAAATACCGACGAAATAAACCTTCATGGGTCTCTTGCATGAGTTGGCTTATAATTTTTGAAGGCTAATGCGATGAATTATTAACCAGTCTTATTGTAATATCTAGATACAATTCGGCACCAGCCGAATTGAGGATGGATTTTTTAGAATATAATGCTAATTTGAGGTAGTGAATTTTATTAAATTTAATCAAATACATTCACAAACTCGAGCTACAATTTTAGCTCTATGAGAGTGAGCTCCTTGAAAACGTGGCATGTCACTCGCTATACTTGATCAAAGTATGTAAAAACCATACATTATATCTGAATAAAACCAATAAAGATTAAATAAAAATGTAGATTCCTTAACATCCCAAGTCTAAATAATGTAAATAAAAAAAGAATGGAGACTTACAGTGCGGTGCGGGTATTCATGTTGACAGTGCCGGCTCCCTGTAGAGACTGGGCGAGAGGCGGCACACCCCTACCACGCCGCCCTCCGCCCTTCCATCCGCCAGCCGCCCAGCCACCCAGCCTCCTAGCCGCCCAGCCACCAGCCGCCCAGCCACCAGCCGCCCAGCCACCTAGCCGCCCAGCCACCTAGCCGCCCAGCCACCTAGCCGCCAGCCGCCCACTGTAAGTACTGTCGACAGCGTAAAGACTGTCCGACTGTCCATATACAAACGTACAATTTGGCGCCCTTGGTTGACATTGGTGCCCTTGTCTGTAAATATTTTCACAGACTTAAAATATTGCGTTGGTTAAAACAAGTAATGGTAGATACTTTTCAACTAGGTTAATTGCTCTGTTATCAGCCTACATTTAAGAAAACGAATTCTTAGTTCGCTTTCAAAAATAAAATTCACCTTCAATTATAAGCGTTTTTAGAGTTGTTTTTCGATGACTGAAAGATGTATCATTGCTATAAGCTTAGTTTATATTTCTGATTAAAGAGTGAACGAGATTTTGGAATTAAAAACGTTAATTAGCGAACTTCTACATTTTTACTTGAGTAATAGAGCCCGAAACGTTTTATCAGCAAAATAATAAATATTTGTTTTACACGTACGACATACAGCCTCCTTCTGAGGATCAAGTCTCTGTATTGCTGCATTAATTTATTCTGTCTTGTTAGACGTTATTGCCTACGCTACAGGTTGAGGATGATAGGTGAAAGGCATGTCACTCTTTGTAGTGAGTGCCCTTCTAGGTTTTCTCAGTCGAGCATCTCGTTCGACTTAAAACGTTCAAGAAATACACCCCAATTCAAGGTTTTTGCATTGACCTTTGTTGATTGCAGTCCTTTATATACTTTCCATCTATTTTCTTAGATAGTGGTTTGGCTCTATACCCTATGTCTAAATAACTTGTTTAACGGCGAAATCGAATGCTTAATTTTTAATTTTTGATGTAATACAACGAAATGAAAGACGTCATACCCTACAGAATCAACCAAAAGTTTAATTCACTTTTATTTAAACTAGTATGACACATAAAATACTGCAAATGTTTCAGAAACTAATATTTTCCTTCCCACTAGAAAATCAATAAAACGTATTTAATAAGTAAAGTGTTGGGATTTACAACATCAAAAGTGTTGTATTGTTACACACAAGAGGAACCTTGTCCAGGGAAACATTTTTTCATCAAACCTGTGCAGGATCCATCTCAATCTTTGAATTTAGACTTGTTTTTACGGTGCAAGACCATGTTTACTCAGGTCCAATCATCCTAATTTAAAGTATGCTTGACCAAGGTGAAGAAGTAGACACATGAACGACACTTTTACAGCACTGTTTGTTGTTGATTACGTTTTTACAGAGACTCTTCATTATAGAGTTTCTTCAGGAATCCTGTATTGTTATTTGGCTCCATCCCTTGAAAAACTTTTTTGCTATCAACTCTAGACTGTCTAATTAGTTCGTTCTCTAAGTTTTTTTAAAACGTAAAATAAAAATAGTTTATTTTCAATAGTTTGTTTGAAAGTCATAGAACATTTTACAGTATCCAAAGTAAAAATTGAAACATTGTTTTTGAGAAAAGTACACTCCCCACATTCCTTCTTGCAATGCCCAATTAAAGCTGATTTAGTCTTGATCTTGACCAAGGTAGGTGTTTAGGCCTATTCAAGTAAATGTTTCAGGAGTTATGTTTTTAACTATACCGCTCAAAAAGTATCCAGCAAGAAAGGTTCGGTCATAATTTTCAATTCTTGTATTCAAGAAGACTTTGTTTTGGACTTATTCTATAAGTGCAATTGTAAGTGAATATCTTAGTAAATATCCACCTATGGATCGATCCCGGGCCAAATAAACTTCATCCCTCTAGAATCAAGCTTTTATTACTTACTCTGCAACTGCCCTCTGCCATCCCGGATTCGCTCACAACCCTGCCCTTTAAAAAAGATGATTCCTAAACAAGTCGCCGGCGAAAAGCGGATGCACAGGACAGCGGGACAGTGGCGCCAGAGAAAGTGATGGATCAACTGGAATCAATCCACACGGATGCGGACAGGTTGTTGTTTTGGCGCCAGATCCACTTTCCTTTTCATCCAAGTCCAGGGTGACTTACACCCGTCATTCCCAGAAATAGATCTAGAGTAATTATAATTTCTCGGTTCAGCTTAAAAAATATTCACATGCAAAGGAAAAAAGCTTGTTCTTTTCATTATAAACAGGAGATTACGTTAATGAAGTATAACCCCTTTAGGAATTGTTTGAAATACCTTTCCTAAAAACACCCAGGGGTTAATCCCTCTCAGATGACTTCTTCGTAGAATATTCAATCTCCAGATAGCTGTGGGTGAGATTATATTTAAATGCTTCTAGGTGTTAAAGAACACAACAAAACCTCACACAGACTCGTATGGTTTTGACCCTTCTTCCACCAATAACACTTACACTTCGCATTAATGTAATTATGCATTATGATAACAAACTTAAATATATTTTAGTATAAATATGTTCTATTATGAAAAATTAGTTCACAATGCAATGATGCGTAACGTTGAAATGCAGACTGTTGACCATGACTAAAACTAAAATTGGACCTAATTCCGAACCCTGTTGCACTCCAAACTTTATGTAACAGGCGGAAGATCTGCATTAAAACTTGCGTCCACAGCAAGGCAACAATCTACCATTCCCGACCTAAAAACCCTTGTACGAATATTGGGGGCAATGTTTGCAAGAGTTTTCAGGGATAAATATGCAACCGCTGACATTGTAAAAATAACGTTTTATGAGTATAGCCTAAGCTGATCTAATTGTCACCCTTCACCCTCTCCTCTGCTTAAGAATAAAGAGTTTTTTATTTTGATTGTTGAAAACTAAGATTGTTAAAATCACATTAATTTGTTGTAATTTGTTTTTCTGTTTCAAAATGCATATTGAAATCTAGAAATCCAAATCTGTACTTTTAAATAATTTAAGAAGGGTTGGGCAATTCAAGATTTTAAAGAAACATAAATAGATAGTTGTTGGTTTAGTGTGCATTGTTGTTGAATTTTTTCAGCCGTTATGTTGCAAATATATATTATCTATAAAAGAGGAAAACTTAGGGAAAAAACATGGCCATAACCATTAATAGAATAAATATTATGTTAACGTTATTAGTTTAATGTTAAACATCGCATCCAAAATAGTTCCAAAATTTGTTGAGATATAAATTTGAGAGACCATATACCAACGATAAACACTCCGGAGTATACATCGTTGCTTGAATCTGTACTTGCAAAAAATAAAAAAATAAAGGGAAATGGTTCGTTATTTTAATGGAAAAATAAGTATGATGACAAAATAAGTCAATAAAAAACATTACGAGTACTGTGTTTTTATTCAACAAAGCATCCCAGTACCAGCTAAAAAGATTGAATTCAAAACTAGAATATATTTTATCGGTTTATTTGCGGTATTTCACAAGTTTACAGCATATGGGCGGATTTCTGGGGACGCCAGGGGGTGCCTGGCACCCCCTGATATTTGGTGGATTTGTTGACAGTCAAGGGGGAAAATTTGTTCAACATAACTTTGTTTGAGGTATTTACATAAATTACAAATGGTTGCAGGGCCGTAACGTTAACTTAGGGGGCCCCGGGGCAAGTTTGGTTGGCGGGGCCCCCCCTTACGTCACTTGCGCATGAACGTCTATATTAATAATAATTCTATATTAGTATAGATATGCTACCTAATCATAATAAATCTGTTGACAACTACTTTGAAAATAATTTTTATGAAAGTGATATTAAAACATTTTATAGTTTCATAATTATTCAATCATTTACTTTATTAATAATAAACCAAAAAAGATTACGTATCACACTTATCAAAATATTAAAAACATGAGTTTTAAAATCTATTCATCTACGACCATTGCAATAAACACAAGTAATTATATTAGAATTAACATCGTAAATAGGTAGATTATTAAACCAAGTTGCATAAAGTTAACTTTACAGTACAGGAGTCACTTGACTTTATGCTATAGGTTCTTCTAGATTCTAGACCAATGAGAGCTCAGCAGTCGGTATTTGATGGAAGTAGTGCCATCACAAAAATTATACGCAACTCGCCCATCAGCTAAACGTTTTAATATGATTCTGGTTTTAGTTTGTTTTTGTTGCTAACCTGAAATCAGCTGATTGATCCAATACATTTCATAGTTTTCACGTTGAAACCGTCGGAACCAATGAACCACTGCATAGCCATCTCTAGTCACTGTGCATGCCTAACCTCAAAATATGTGAGTTCTCCATCATGAGTGTTAGTGATGGGTTTAGCTTTCACGGAGGAATTTATTGTTGTTCGTGGATAAAGTAGTGTATGTGACGATTGTAACCAGCCTTTAAGCCACTCGTGAGATATTTAGGACACTATCTCACTCGTGGCTTAAAGGCGTTCACAATACAATCGTTGAATAAATTATTATAAATTTACATGCGTTACAGTTTACAAAATACAATTTACAATTAAGCAGTTCTTAAAAACTAACAAAATTGAGAAACCACAACAATAAACTAAAACTTCCAAAGAATTTAATAGCACCCGGCAGCGTATTTACAATCCCCCTACGGATTCAGCGCGAACGGGCGAGTTCGTAGGGACTTTGCAATATCCACGCGCGCTGTAGTTTTCTTAGTTTTTAACCTATTTCAAAACTTATTTTTTAAAATTTTTAACCTAATCTAACCTAACCCAACCTAACTTAGCGGTGGTTCGCCACGTGTGAGCTCTTGGCTGAACGCGCTGAATTCGTAGGGGGATTGTAAACACGCCACCCGGCACTACAAATGACAACGTAGCTTAATCTTAAACTAAGGCATTAAATAAAAACGAGTACGCACGCAGCACGCTGACGTGAGGGAGCGAATTTCAATGTTTAAAGGCTTAAACTACCATTTTAGACAAAAAATGAGTATGGAAGACCTTTTGTTAACCACATCACTGTAATGTTACACAACACACTCAGTGGCAACTAATCAGTCTAAAAATTAATATGTAAAAAATTCAGTCTCTCGCTTTTTACAAATATATTAGGTCTATACATTTTTTGTTGATTTTTAATCTAAAAATTACGTTTTTCGGAAGTAGTACGCATTTATGCCCCTCGATCGGGGGCCCCTTCGGGGCCCCCTAGGCTTGGGGGCCCCGGGGCGGTGCCCCGGTTGCCCCGGTGGTCGTTACGGCCCTGAATGGTTGTTGTTAAATAAAATAAGTACCTACTTGGAATATGCCTTATAATGGACCATTTAAGTAGGAGTTTGATGATTGAATTTTAGCATACAATACTTAAAACATTAGGTGAACTGGCATCTCCAAATATTATGACCTAAAACCACCCATTGTTTACACTATCAAAACCGATAGAATACAATAGACCTATACAACCTTAATATTCACTGTTTTACCCTGATCGTTACTATATAGTAATTCAATAGTTTTAAAATTTTCTACTCTTACGCCACATTGTATTTGCCTTTTCTAGCATTCTTCTCCTCTTCAACAACTTGATCGCGTCTCGTCTCAGGGTCCGCAGCAGCAGCGTCAGCGGCGCGGCGCGGCGGCGCGGCGGGGAGTTGCGTCAGCTGTTGTAGTGGGCGGGGCCGCGGGCTCTAGGTGGCCGACTCGGGCTTCCGGGCAGTGTTGCCAGCCAGGATCTGCCGTTTTACCCGCAATCATTATTAAAAATCCCCGCTCTTACCTGGTTTTTCGGCAATAATCCCTGCAATCCCCGAAAGTACCAAAAACCGAAAACCCACCGCATGATCTACAAAATACCCAGAAGGGTCTAAGAAAATATATATCAAAAGATGTTTGTTTGAATCATATATTGTTCTTTTACCATTAAAAATTTCATCTCGCATAAATATTGGATTTTTGTAAGGAAAAACGATCTTCAAAAATTCCCGGCTTCATTCGTTTTTTTGATGTTGGGTAAATCCCCACATAGTCCAAATATCAAATCCTTTGTTTCATCTGGTTTTTTCTTCATCGCCTTAAAGTCCCCGAAAAATAAATATAAATAATCGAAAACCCGTAAAATAGCCGGTTTCAAGGAACACTTCATCCTACACAACCATTCTAAAGACAAGACCAACTTCGTTCAAACAATGACGCTCGTAAAAAACCCCGGCTTTAACCGTTTTTTTTGTTAATAAATATCCAAGCTGTTGAGTCGGATTAAATTTTTGCAGCCCAAGTCTAAACCCCCGGTTTCACCCAGTTTTGTTATTAATCCCCGCCAAGTCCCCAAACGGCCTCAAAAATGCCCGTTAACCGGGTAGGTCTAAATACCCGGTTTGTGGCAACATTGTTCCTGTTACACCTTAGTGTTGCAATAAACGAGTTAAAAAGGATCGATTCTTTTCGATTCGATATTTTAAGAATCGAATATTTGTTTGGATGAATACACTCGTTCTCCTCCCCGATTCCCGCGGTTGTTTGCAGTTTTGTACTTGATGCGCTAGTCCTGTTTATAGATAACATAACCTACGTGGGGGTTATAAACTACTAATATAAAATATTATAAAAAATTTTATAAAACAAAGATTTTTATATAAAATCTTAATATATAAAAAAATACACATAAAATATTATTGTATGATTATTTGTTGGATAAAGACATTCCTACTAATGGCTACAGGAGCATCTTTAAAAAAAACGAACGATTAAAAAAATATTCTTGAGAAAAATCGAAAATTAATTACAGAATCAGCAACAAGTAGATTGATTGATTCCAACCATAAAATTGCCAAAAAAAGGTACTAGTTGGTAAGATATTAATAATTTCTTAGGTGAGGCCTAAAACCTATTCACTTGTTGAAGATCCTATAGGATGTAATTGTTAGTGGGGTTAATCAACCCCCTACAAATACTATACGCCCAAGAATTCTGGTCGTACAGGATTTAGGGTCGGTAATGCGTAGTCGTGAGTAATATTTGTCAAATTTGTAATTACTATTGTATGGAGAAAAATTGTTCAAAACCAATGAAATTTTATATAATGTATCAGCCAATAAGCTCAAATTGATTTTAATTAAATCACCAAAAGACGAATTCCTCATGAGTGAAATCGTCTTTATGTTGACTTCTAAGGAAGGGACTCTACTGCCCCGAAACGAGTAAAATTGTAGATTTTAAAAGCCACAGAATGGATACTGTGGTAGTTTAACTTTTTACTTATTCTGTCTCAAAAAGGACTGAAGAAAAAGTTTTCATGATATTATTTAGAAAAGTGATAATATACTTTAGCATTTGATTCATTGTTTAATGTGGATTTGTCTATATTGTCTGGGATGAAATTAAAATGGTTAAATGTTGCAATACCTTACAATACGTTTGTTGCGACTTTAACAAAATATAATATTCTTCCTCCTGTAGCACTCTGTGTGTAATTTCAACCTTAGATATTCTGGGCGAACATATATTGCGAGCATTCAAATTGTCTTGGATCCATAAAATCTTAAATTCATATCTGAAGATATACATTGTTAAAATATATTGTTAGGGGGATTTTGTATAATTAAAAATTATGATTTATTATACCATAATTGATTCGGTTCTTGTCTAAATTTAAACACAATTCAATTTCTGCCCTTCTCATTTTTTCTCGAACCACTCTCTGACTAGACACGAAAAACCAAAAACAATAGCTTCTCCATTCTCCCAATCTATCCCTCACACCTAGGCAACATGAACGATATGGTCATCGACCTACAGCAAAGCTAATCTCCAAAAGAAATCTACAGTTGGCTACTGTCTTTTCCTGAAATTTACAAGAACTCGTAATCAATCAAATTAACGACCACTTCCTCGAGTGGTCAAGGCCTTGGTAACGGAAGTGCGGCGTATCAAGGCTGCGAGGTGGTTAGCTTTGCCTGGAGGGTGCAGACTGAAAGTAAGGCCAGCCACTGGGCAAAGGCGTCTCAAATGGGTATTTAATGATAAGTTGAACATAATGTCATACGTTTGATTAGGATTGTGGGCACCCTTTGATTTGATAGTGATTGATTTTTGGGAATAAAACATATGTGAATCTAGATGAGTACTGTGATGTATTGGTATTTTTCAAGTTTGACTTAGTACAACTTTATAGGTAAAAAGACTAATTGAAAGCGCAGTTAATCGAGAAAATTTTTTTTAAGATTAATATACCTGTCCCGTTTTCATGACGGATTAACGCTATTGTTTGAAATCAGGCCTCTATTTGGTTAAAAACACGTGTACAGAGGAAAATGTTACATACCGTATTAGGTTTTTGACTTTATTTGTGAATGTTAACAGTTAATGAACAGATAAGTCAACCAGGTCAAATAAATATGAATGCAAACCAAACAATTGAACATTTATCTCCCTTTGGTATTTCTTAATCATGTCCTATCAAGTTCATATTTATTTATCTATGAAAATACAATATGTTTGCATTATTGGAATCCATTTGCTCGGTGAATTCTGAAATTCCCGATAGTCCATGAAAGTAGGCTAAACAAGGTATAATAAGCTCAAGAGTATAAGTCCTAATAGGTTTCCATTGAGCCGAATGTATGGGCTTTACATATTTTAACATGTCTTTTGGACCTTTAACGTTTCAAATATGCGGTAGAAAAGGTATCAAGTACTTGTGTATCAATCCAAATCGGCAGCTAGTTACCATAGGTATGACTGACTTTAAAGGACATTTTTAATTAGAGAGCTTCTAGTTTCTGTTGAACACAGAAATTAAAAGTATTTAAAGTAAGCAACAGTAATTAAAAGTAGCAGCCGTTCTGAGTATCATTACTGACAGTAATAAAAATAATAAGTAATCGATTTTTTATGGTCCAAATCCAATGATCAGTATAACCTCGAAATGTTTTTAGGCATTTTTAGAATTATGTTCGACGCCTTTTTATTTTTCTTAGCCTGATTAAAACGTCCATTAAACATATCCAGAATAATTAATCATTAGTTACTACTCTGTAAAAACTGCAAAATATGTCGAAGATCCAGCAACGGTTACGGACTTACCGCCACCGCCAACAAGGTCGCAGTGAAAGTATTGCAGGAATGTAGCTCTGAATACATTACTGTGCTGCTATAATCAATTTGTAGCCAACACAAATTCGCCTGGCACCAATTTGAATGTGATTGTCCCGTCCCACTGGTCGCCCGGGCCCCGTGTTACGACCGCGTAACGCAAGGTGTCCCGTCCCACTGGTCGCCCGGGCCCCGTGTTACGTCCGCGTAACGCAAGGTGTCCCGTCCCACTGGTCGCTCGGGCCCCGTATCCGCGTAACGCAAGGTGTCCCGTCCCACTGGTCGCTCGGGCCCCGTATCCGCGTAACGCAAGGTGTCGAGCTCCCGTCCCACTGGTCGCCTGGGCCCCCGTGTTACGTCCGCGTAACGCAAGGTGTCGAGCTCCCGTCCCACAGGTCGCCCGGGCCCTGTGTTACGTCCGCGTAACGCAAGGTGTCGAGATCCCGTCCCACTGGTCGCCCGGGCCCTGTGTCCGCGTAACGCAAGGTGTCGAGCTTAGTCGAGCTCCCGTCCTACAGGTCGCCCGGGCCCTGTGTTACGTCCGCGTAACGCAAGGTGTCGAGCTCCCGTCCCACAGGTCGCCCGGGCCCTGTGTTACGTCCGCGTAACGCAAGGTGTCCCGTCCCACTGATCGCCCGGCCCCCGTGTTACATCCGCGTAACGCAAGGAGTCGAGCTCCCGTCCCACTGGTCGCCTGGGCCCCGTGTTACGTCCGCGTAACGCAAGGTGTCTAGCTCCCGTCCCACAGGTCGCCCGGGCCCCCGTGTTACGTCCGCGTAACGCAAGGTGTCCCGTCCCACTGATCGCCCGGCCCCCGTGTTACATCCGCGTAACGCAAGGAGTCGAGCTCCCGTCCCACAGGTCGCCCGGGCCCTGTGTTACGTCCGCGTAACGCAAGGTGTCCCGTCCCACTGATCGCCCGGCCCCCGTGTTACATCCGCGTAACGCAGGGGTCGAGCTCCCGTCCCACAGGTCGCCCGGGCCCTGTGTTACGTCCGCGTAACGCAAGGTGTCCCGTCCCACTGATCGCCCGGCCCCCGTGTTACATCCGCGTAACGCAAGGAGTCGAGCTCCCGTCCCACTGGTCGCCCGGGCCCTGTGTTACGTCCGCGTAACGCAAGGTGTCCCATCCCGCTGGTCGCCCGGGCCCCCGTGTTACGTCCGCGTAACGCAAGGTGTTCCGTCCCACTGGTTGCACGGGCCCTGTGTTACGTCCGCGTAACGCAAGGTGTCGAGCTCTGTTGGCTAACTAACTGTGAGCAGATTAAGAAGCTTAATTACGTATGACGTATGTTGGACAACAGCGATAAGAAGTTTAAATTAATACACTTAAAATACTCTGCAGTTCAATAGAAATACAATACAATACAATACAATACAATGCAATACAATACAATACAATACAATACAATACAATACAATACAATACAATACAATACAATACAATACAATACAATACAATACAATACAATACAATACAATACAATACAATACAATACAATACAATACAATACAATACAATACAATACAATACAATACAATACAATACAATACAATACAATACAATACAATACGAAACGATACGTTACAATACGATACAATTATATAATTCAATACAATACAATACAATATAATACAATACAATACAATACAATACAATACAATACAATACAATACAATACAATACAATACAATACAATACAATACAATACAATACAATACAATACAATACAATACAATACAATACAAAACAAAACAATACTATACTATACTATACTACATAATTAAATTAAATTCAATAAAACGCCATGCAGTAAAATACAATATATTGCAGTGCAATAAAAAACAATAATAATCATAGTGAGCTTTATCTTTTATACTGATTCTTAATGAAACCCCTTTTGAATTTTAGTACAAAACCAGTTAACGCGTAAGTACCAATGAATCAAGTACTCTAACCTTTGATGAGCTTTTATAGCTGTAGAAGATTTATGGAAAATCTCCTCTTCATTAATCTGACGAAGACTCATGTTTGGCCTACAACAAGAATGGAAAGGAGAGATTCCTTTTATGTGATCATTTAGATGAGTAATTTCAATTAATTATAATGCTGATTTTTCAATAAGTAGTTTTTTTTTGAAATATTGACTCTATTAAAACTTTGTTCAATATACTTGGTTGATTCCATCGTGGCCAGTGCTTTGAGAGGATCAACAAAGTATTTATGTGCAATTAGTAAAACCTCCTTTCGCAATACCCCGTCAAATGAACGATTTATACCGACCAAACGGCTTTTCATTGGGAATAAAGTACTTGTATAATTATTTTCCAAATCCATTAGTGAGTACATCGGGTGTCTACAAAGTTGCGGAAATAGGTCTATCTCGAAAACTTTTTCTCGCATTAGTGGTTCGGACGGATACGACAATGAATACTGAAACTATTTTAGTACTATTTCATGAGACCATTCTTTTTTCTTTTAACAGCTAATGCAAATTGTAATCGTATCTTGAACGTTTTTACGTTTTCTATAGTTTTATGTAATCTTGAATTAGATATATAAATGCTGTACATATTTTTTTGGAATATAAATTTCTTCCTTCCATTCATTCCATATTCATAGCCAACCTTTGTCACACCTCCATTAAACAAATAAATATTGCAAAGTCCCGTTTTCGATGTTTGAGCCTTCAAACAAGAAGATACTTCCGCCAAACTCCCGCGTTACTCTGTAGCATCACAACAGCCGCGGAAGACAAATATTACTGTGGTCATGTGTTTTCTTCATAATTAACAAATATTGTTTAATATTTACAAAGAGATGACTAAGGAGGTTTATTACATATAAATTTTTAATAGGTTCAAAAATATATAAATTATTTTACAGTTTCGACGAAAAATTCGTGCCTTGATTTAAACTCATGTAAATATGCAATATACAGTGTTTGCGATGAAAAATTAATACTATTTGTTTAGCCTTAAATTATTACTACAGTCACGCAAAATAAACTTCTAAACATTTCAGTACTCTTACCGTAATCAACTCATGTAACTTCTAAAAAATATTTGTGAGGAAAAACATTTTTGGAAGCCCTCTACATGCATTTATTTTAAAGATACCCCCGTTGCAGCAGACCTGCATACTCAGCGAATTTCAAATGCAAATTAACATATGTTAATCCATTATAGCGAGATTTGACATGTTTTGGTAAGCTCCATAAGAATAACATGGGGAATGAGTATGCGGGTTTGCTGTTACAGGTATATTAAAACTGGGTGGTTTCAATTCAATATTTAGTAGATCTGAACTAGAAGAAGCTATTTACCAAGTTTTATCAAGATATGTTGACAAATAAGCGAGATATAGAATTTTACTTATTTCCCATAAGGTTAACATTGGGACAACGTACTGTGTTTACCACCTTCAATATCTCGGCAACCAATGGACATAGAGCAATGATTCAAAATGCTAAATTGTTTGTTTTTTTCGAGCTGAATTCAATGGTGCCAACAAAAATTCGATAAATTATATTTTTCTATGTGGGTTTATCCCCCTTTACCCCCCCTTCCAATGGTCCGATCGGGCTGGTTTACGAACTCGTCCGAATAATGACTACTTTACACGTCTGTGCCAAATTTCATTCCAATCGGATCATTTTTGTGAGCGCTATCGTGCTTACAGACACACACACATATATATATAGAAAATTTTGAACGAATAGTGTTTTTGGCTTCTGGGAGCCCAAAAACGAAAAGTTATAGCGGTCCCGGGCTTAGATCTTACCATGAGACCTACGGTAATAGCTTCTTCCCTATGGGGAAATTCGCTAAAAAATACCGTATGATACATATTTTATGTTATACGCCTCTATTTAATAATAGGTTATTATTGTTCTAAAACCAAAAGCTCAAATAAACGTTATGATTAGTATTTAAGTTTAGGCATTGATCGGCCATACATTGTATATTTTTAGATTTTCGGGTTGTTTCTGGTATTCAATAAAGAACTGGAATTGAAAAAATGCCTGAATTTATATTATTATAACAATTAAATCTCGTATAATGATACAGGAAAGATGTACGCTTTCCTCTGTATCATTTCCATTTAAAATTGTGCAAAGTTTAACTGTACAAATCTATCCAGCAGTTTAAATGTACGCTTCCTCCATTCATAAAAAAATTAAAATCCTATATGGTTTCAACTTTAAGTAAATTGAGCTTTTATGTGGTATTATTTCTTAGAAAGTTTAAAATGGCATTGTTAGTAAACAATAGTGATTGAATTATGTATTGCGTTCACGTCTCTTTGTTTGGGAACAACTGAAAACAATACTATTTACTGTTGCAAGGAAACTGATATAAATAATACATTCAATTTAATTGAAAGTTATATTTTCATACAGCCATTTTTTCTCCTGATTTAAATCAAGAATCTAAGTAAACCTAAGAGTATGATATGTAAGGGCATATTGCATACACAGTGTAACGCTCGATAAAAAGAAACCAATGACTTATTAGGGTGTTTCACGATTACCTTGACAAACTTCAGGATATTGTTCCTTGGGACGAAATGAGAAAAAATGTCCAATAAACATAGTCCTAAACTCAATAATCTTCTATCTATGAGTGAAAGTAGGGGTTTTTCGGTTTTCAGTGTACCTACTGAACATTTTGATGTCTAGATTGAAAAGTTGACAAAATATTTTGATAAAGCCCTCATAGCTAGATAGAATATTAAATTTGGAAGGGATTTAATAAATATTTTATGCAAAGATGTTGAGAGTGACTAAAAGTTGTCTAAAAACAATTTTTTCCTTAAAATTCAAGAACTAACAAATATTTTTTTGTTTTTGACAGCCCTTTATATTGTAACCGTTCAGGTGTTTGACTTGTAACTTTACCAAAAGTTTTAGAATTTTATGGAGAACAAAGAAATATTAATTTAAGTATACTTTATATCGGGATTATTTTTGTAAAGTAACAAAAATTACTCAAATTTGGAGAAACAAATAAAAATTTATACTTTGATTATTTTTTAACATATTCGAACCAATCTTGGTATACGTGGCTTCGACTGGCTGAGAGGTTAATAGCTTGAAATCCCCTCCTTTTTACTGTATGACAGCAATACTGCGTATTCATTTTCTAATGTTATCCTTATGGGGAAATAATTTAATATGATAATTAAGTTATTTCTCAATAAATTTAAATAAAACTTCATATATGGCTTCACCTTGTTAAGATCTACCTAATTATGGCCTAAAACTCTCCAGATATAAATTTTATGGCATCAATCCTGCATACTCACTTTCCATGTAATTCTTATACGGAAAATTTTAACATGCTTAATTATGCTTGTAAGTTTGTATTCCTTGATATTATGAAGCTTGAGAATAATTATTAAATATAACATTTCAAAATCACAGAGTATCAATAAGTAGCAAAGCGGGTATTATTAAGGTATGTATGGAGATAAGAAAGAGTGAGATATTTATGTTTTTCCCATAAGGTTAACAGTGGGTGAGTATGCAGGTTTGCTGCCGTAACAATGTAAATCTGGAGGGTTTTAGGCCATAATTAGGTAGATCTCAACAAGACGAAGCCAAAGACGAAGTTTTAGCGAATTTCCTCTGAAATAAGCTGTTACCGTCGCCGTCGTTTTAACAGAATGGACAAAAAATATCCGTTAATGGTAACCTCAGCAATCATATTTATATTTATATTAATTAATAGCTTTTTATGTGTACTTTCTGCATATTAAGTGAGTTTATTGTTAAAACGCACTTTTACCTGCCAAAAATCAGATTTGTTTCAAAATTTAACATGGGCTTATAAGGGAAATAGAATTTGCATTTTTTGAATGTCTTTAAGCACGATAACTCTTGTAAATATCCTCCGATCGTAACAAAAATTTGGTACAGACATGTAAAACTAGATTCTCTTGGACGAGTTCGTAAACCAGCCAGATCGACAAATCCGAAGTGTGGTAAAGGCTCCATTTTACCACCCAAAAATGGGTTTTTTGAGTTTTTCAAATTTAAAAGTTATATTTATCCAATTATTGTGTTCACCATTGGATTTAGCTCGAAAAAACAAACAATTTGGTATTTCAAATAATTTCTCTAAGTCCATCGATCTCCGAGATATTACCACTTCACACTTTTTTCCTGTGTTTATAGTGTCAGGGCAGCAGAATGTTGTCTTAGCCAATATCTTATTCACTCTACTGAGGCTTTCAATGAATCCCGTTGAGTAATTTCTCAGTTTTTCAATGTATTTAATAGGATTTCGGTTTTTGAAACAATTTTATGATAATATAATTTAAACATTCTCGCCTACTTAATTGAAATAAATATCTGTGTTTTTTCATCTAAGTCATTTACCAATATTTTTTATAGAGGCTTTGTAAAACAAGCTATAATATAATATTTTAATATATAAATATATCACTTGTTTATTTTTCTTTTTTTCGTAATAATGGATTAATTACTGGATATTTTGTAATTGGAAATTCGCTGAGTGCGCAGGTTTGATGCGACGGGGTTATTATTTAAATATGTTGAGAAATAACTGAATTATCATATTAAATTGTTTTCCCAAAAGGTATTTTTCCTTATATATTTGGTTTAGAGGAATGAGTAAAAAAATCTGTTAAAGTTTTTTATGCATTCATTATTTATAACTTTATAAATAAAGGGAAAATAGGTGAAATATTGTTAAATAACTAGCCCTGCCGGAGGTTAACATCGGGATACAAAACCGGAGCTCTGCAAATCATAGAAAATTATGATTAATTATTTAAAATACATCAGATAGTTATTTATTTTATTTATTTATTTATTTATTTATTTATTTATTTATTTATTTGAAATGCTACCAAACAGATTATGTTATGTTATGTCAGATAATATTTCTACAGGAGGGCCATTAAAAGCGCCACCAAACTTATAATTAATTATGTTCTTTGGGTCAACACAAGCAAATAACAATTAACAGCAGTAAAAGTTCGACCACCCTGTAGGTTATCCTCTGGTGATCTGTTTATGGGCTCTTCATAACTGACGTAACTTTAAAACCATTTAACATCAAATTTGGTTTCTATTAGAGTCAATACTATTCAAAATTAATTGTTTTCATACTCAGCTTCTAATGTTCATCTTTGCTTCTAATTGGTAGTCATTTACATCAAAATTATTCTACAGTGTGTAAAAAAAGTCCGACCCCCCCTCTTTAATTTTTTTGTTTATTAAGACAAACAATTAACCTTTGGGGAATGATACTAACTCAAACCAAATTATTTTTTGGCGTTACCAAAAATTTTGAGTTGCCCCCAAAATCCCCCATTTTTGGGGGACACTCAAAATTTTTGGTAACGTCAAAAAATAATTTGGTTTGAGTTAGTATCATTCCCCAAAGGTTAATTGTTTGTCTTAAGAAACAAAAAAATTAAAGAGGGGGACGGACTTTTTTTACACACTGTATAGTAGTAAATATGAGAAAAAAAGTTGTAAGTGGAAAACATTTTAAAATTTAATATTACTTCCAAAAATGTATGCTTGTGGTAAGTTTATTCATAGAACAAATAAAATTTAAAAGTTCCTATATGAAGTTCCAAATGCAAAAATGTTAAAATACATAAATTGCTGTACATAACAGAGTAGATGACATGTGGGGGTAGACAACTCTTCAGGGTTTGTTTGAAAATTAAATTTAGGATCAATGTCTGCTACATGAGTCTCATATTGGAAAAATTTGAAAATACATGCTTTCTGAAATTGTAACTTACGTCTATTTATATCTGTAACATAGCCACATTTGACGAATTTTGGTCAAATACAGTACTTATTATTTGGATACCTGTATAATAGTACACTATATGACAAACTGACCCTCCTCTGTTATGTTTGATCTCCCATTCACCGTTTGATTTTTTTACCAAAAACTTTCATATAACCTTATTTAGTTTTTTCTCCAAATATATGTCCAAGAAGCATGTTTCAGATTCGTACAGAGGGATCGATTGCATTTCAGTTTTATGGATTTGTTTAGTAATTTACTCAGTGATAACTTTAGTTTCAATTCCTATTTTGAAACACCCTGTAGACCTCCGCGCGAGGCGGCGCCGCTCCGGCCAATACTTTCTACGCGAGCGGCCAACGAAAGTGAAAGAATTCAAATGCGCCCAGAGAAAGTATACCCTCATCCTTTGGCCGATCGGCGGTGATCAACTCGGATATCGAGGGTCACGTGGTTGGGCGAAACAGATTGTGGTTTATTGCAACGGATAGTTTCTTTATGTAAAAGCAGGGCACTTTGTTGGTAAAGTTGATAAAGGGAAAAGAAAAGTTGGCAAGTGGAAGATTTATTAGATTGAGATTTAGTGATTTTCCCGCCGTCTTTGGATAAAAGGTTGTATTTTAATATTCGTAATCCTATTGCCGTTTTCAGACATCTAATATACAATAGCCCAGTCAGATAAAAAATTAGGGCCAAGGGAAAATAATGAAAACAGTGAAGATGATCCATAGACCCATCTCATCAGCGCCATACTACAAGACACCGAACGGGATGTCCCCTCGAGAATTGCAGGGTGTTCCAGAAATGGAGGTCTTGGGTTTCAATCTATAAATTTTCTTCATAAACCTACAACACATTTTATTGAAAGTATATTAAAAAGAACGTTTTGACGAAAACAGATCTCCTCAATACGTTTCATAATGACAGTCTTTTTTGTTGGTTTTTATATTCACCAACGAAATACATCTTATAAACATTTTTTTCCAAAATAATCTATATTATTATAAGAATTCCTGGGATTTTACCTAGAGCATATCGACCTCGAGATATTTATTTCTCTATAAATATTTGGTATACAATTAAAGTTATTACTATCAAGATATGCTTTTTGCGGGTTTGGAAAATATCTTACGAAAGCCTTTGCACAAGAGGCTTTTGAAATTCCAGCGTAAGTGCTACTATCTGTTGTAAAACCTGTGAACTTTTTCCCATTTACATTTGCTTATAACAAAACAGATGATCAAGATTTGTAGTGGTTTCTTAATTATATAACACATAATGCAGGGCCAGCAAAAGTCAGTTAAATTCATCCACATCATGATTTTGGTTTCTTAAAATATAAAATTGTTAAAAGATAATAGATAATAATCCATTCTCATCATAAAGAAGAGCATCTTTCCTATTAAAACCAAGAATAACAGTCTGTAATAATCTTAATTTCCTGAATTTCTCTTTTAAAAAATAAAATTTAAAAAGGAACACACTAACAAATGAGGTGTATTGGAGGTGGGATTTTCTATTGATGCATATTCCAACGCTAAAAAATTAAAAATATCAATATTAGTTGAAGATTTATCTGAAGGAATCCAAGGTTAAAACGCTTTGTAAATTTTAAACCTAGATTTTGTACATAGAATGAGAAGGATATTCAAGTGTTTACGCGGTCAGCCTGCCTATATTATTACTCGATTTTTAAATGCACCAATAACTATGCACTTATTTTATGTATAAGTATTTCGTAGAAAGTTATAATGTTTGCTTGAGTATTAATTTTTGAAACCTGTTCTCAAGATACGAAACAAAAAACCAGGTCACTTCGAAATCGAATATCACGGCTTTTGAGTGCTGGTTTTTTAATGGAGAGTGACCATTTTATCAACGTACAAGCAGATATACCCGCAGCTTCGCCCGCTGAAAGGATAGCTCATTTTAATTCAATTATATTATGCCTAGTGCAATTTTTAGAAATAATTAACAAATGGACAAATTTATTTGGGCCTTGTGCGTGCAATTAAACCATTAAGATGCAGCTGATTATTCCACTCTAGATGAAAATGAGAAAGTGTAACGTTTCCTCTAAACATGTTCCCATCATGATTAGCAAATGGTATAAACTAACTTCCTCCAATTTCCCAATACAGAGAATGAGGATAACCCGGAATATAAAACAAAGAAGACACTAAGGATGGATTTTCGACTTGACATCAATCTGAATTTAGCACGTTTTTGAAAATAAACCGAAAACTGTAAGAAAAAGTAGGAGGTAAATATCTTGGCCAAAAACCTATTTCCCCAAAAAGTTTATTGTTAAACTTTTAAATTTTATTCTTTCAGTAGATTAGTTATCGTACCTTTTCTGTTCCCTGAAAATATTCTACAGGACTCCCATCCATAGTTAGGAAAAACTAAAATGGCCGCCATTTTGAATTTTTTCAAATAATCTATTTTAGCCGTCTGAGAAAGAATATTTTTAAAACCTTTCTTTTTTCACATCTAAAGCCTATAAAGAACAATTGTGCCAATTATTCAGAATTACTACTTACGTAATATAGCCTGTAGACATCAAAAATTTTTTATTTTATTTTCCGCCAACATGTTTCAAGGATATAACTCCTCATCTTCAGGGCGATTTATACTTAATTTACTTACTTATGTTGGCGGAAAATAAAATAAAAAATTTTTGATGTCTACAGGCTAATTTTTGATGTCTACGTAAGTAATAATTCTGAATAATTAATCAAAGGCATCAAGGCTGTTAGTGTAAAAATTGTGCCAAGTTTCATGGCCCAAAGTCTTGTGGTTTTTGAGAAATTAAGCTTTGAAAGCCAAAAGTGGCCGCCATAATGTATTTTATAATATACCATATTTAGGCCTTTAGAGACAAAATATTGCAAAATCCTTTCTTAGTACGCATCTAGAGCCTGTAAGTAATATTTGTGCCGAGTTTCATAACTCTAAGCCTTATAGTTTTTGAGAAACTGTGATCAGTCAGTCAGTCAGTCAGTCAATGGGTTTTGGCTTTTATATATATAGATACTTAGAGATTAGTTTATGCCGATCAGAGATTTGCGCATCCTCTTACCGTTCTGATGAAAAATGAATTCAAGAGACTGATGCGTCGATGTTAAGTTTAAATAATATACATATTCAGTACTTTTGACAAAAAGCAGAAGAATGCGCTAAGCAATTAGGATCCATGTAAACGAACCCCCAAATTATCCAAAATTAAAATTGTTGAACCATCGAAGGTGCAAAGTGTATATACGTTCACTTTTAAAGTATATATGAAATTAATTTCTTCTCCGTATTGAAATTTCAAGTCTGAAGTAATAGGTTAATTGTAAATGTTTGCGGGGAAATTTCATTTCAGTGACACAATTTTTTAGAAAATTTAAAAAATCACATCAATAAACACTTTTCTTCTTTGAAAGGCGTTTTGCGCTGCGAAAACTCATTTAATAATCAACATGAAACTAAAGCTTTATGTTGATTTTTCAAGTCACAAAGTGACGCGGGCTGCTGATAAGTTATTACATTTCTTTCCTCAAGTGATAAGTTTAGAACTCCATACAAGCAACGAGCTGTGCCTGGCGTTGCCTCGGTCCATTAATTTATTCGTATGTGACCAACTGAAGTGGAAAGAACGGAGGGTTGCAACACTGTATCACGTTCGCCAAATTGTGACTAGATTGTGACCTAGTCCGTGGTATTCCCTTTGCATAACTCGAGTGAGTTCCATTCCCTGGAACTGGAGCTGGAGCTGGAACCGCTCAGGGTCGAGGAGCGGGAACCGGCGTCTAAAGGTCGAGGACGGACTAAGTGATGCACGTTACTTCGAAACCTGAATAAAATCACGATGTGACATTATGGTTGGCCAATACTTTCTGATTTGAGTAATGCGGAAAGTGGTGGTTACATGGTTGGATCTTGCCATTGGTCATGGCCTTTTGTTTGTTGAGGAAACATGGGGTATGTACAAGGAGTTCTCTTTGGTTTTGAGGAGGTTCGGTATAAGCAGTACGTAGATGTGCATTCAAATTTATCAGCTGGCAGCATTTAGTTTTAGTCCTCAAAAGATATTTTCCTCCGAACCTTAGATTGTTTCCTCAAAGAATAGACACATCAACCAAATAACGTTCTAAATTGATTTTAATAACAAACATTTCTTCCTAACTTGGTAACTTTCTAGTTAGTAAATGTAAGTGGACCTAGATGTTGTTGAAGTGTGTTGATGTAGTGGGCCTAGTTAATTTTATTAGTGTTAGAAATATTTTTTATTAATTAAACTGTGAGAGATATACTCATATGATAATTGTCTGGGAAATAGAGAAATAATTATCCTTTTTGATTTATCTTAATGATTCCAGAATCATTTAATTAACAAATTTAACCAATCAAACAACCGATTCTAAACAAAGTTACGTTTGAACTAAACGAGCGAAAGCCTTTTCCATACAAATTTCCAAAGAATATTTTATTACAATTTCTAAAATTTGTTGGACTTATAATCAGGTAATTTAAGTTTTAACGTTCCCATAGGAGGTTCAGAAACTCTCACTTGGTTGAAAAATCACTCTGTCAAGTCTGAAACGTAATGAGTTTCATGGATGAAGACTCAATTTAAAGCATGATTAGTAGGAAATGGAAGGTCTTTTAGATAAATTAGTCGGTACCATAAAAGAGAAAAATAACGCGGTTAAATCAATTTAGTGATTGGATGCTTTAGGGCCTTGGATGCTTTAGGGATGTTTGTCTCTTCTTTGGGCACATCAAAAGCCTTTCATCCAGATCCTGTTAGCGATCAAGATTTTGTGAACGTAATAAGGTCCATGTTAAATATAGGCTAATACTGTCATGTGTTATAAAATAGCTGCGTGAGACAATAAATTATTATTATATAATCTTGGCCAAAACCACTAAGATGGATCTGATTGACGAGTTTTCACCAATTTGTATGGTCAACTTTACAGCAGCATGGCATTTTTGTGATTAGGAGAATAAGATTTTTGCAACGTAAATGAAGGCCTTAAAACCTGGAGTCAATAAATAATT
The DNA here is from genome assembly GCA_035578135.1 of Flexamia atlantica. Lineage (NCBI taxonomy): Eukaryota > Metazoa > Arthropoda > Insecta > Hemiptera > Cicadellidae > Flexamia > Flexamia atlantica. The sequence goes on along the minus strand of JAQJVK010000012.1, from coordinate 5,852,967 downwards.
TGAATCTTTAATATTATCCAGTCTAATTTGAGAGCCATCTGATGACCCATTACCATTACCATATAACGTGCCAACCACCAATGGGCAAAGGCGAATATGAGTGGATGAGTGTATAGGATGATAATAGCGGATCTTCCATTCGTCAAACACTTAATTGCTGTAATTTGTCAGCAAACTCTTATAGACGAATAACCTTGACATTTTATTATCGGTTTGATCAATAAATCAACAATTAACCTTTAACAATCCAATCAAATGCAGGACTTAAATCCTTCCGTTACCCAACGGTCGCCCTGCCACGGCCGGCACTACCGCTGCCACCGCGTTACCATGGTAACCCACCTCGGCGGTTGCCATGGTAACCCATTATGGTTGTCACCGTGACGCTCGTGACGAGCCGAGCCGACAGTCGGCGGGCGTTATACAATAAACTCGGGAAACTATCAGGTTAATGCAAATTATGTAATTTAATTACGATTGCGAAAGCGGTAGACGCCCAAGAGATGACACTGCACTGAGGAACTGCTGCATTTTGTCGAATTGGGGTTTTATGTGGGAGATTAGAGAACAATATTTGCTAAAAATCTGCAAAACTAAAATATGTGATTTCCGTAAAAATATTAAGTTACAATTTTAAAACTGGAGAAACTGGGGCGATACGTAAGAGAAATAAAAGAGTTGTCAAGAAATAAAGCATTCCTGATATTAGGTATATTTTGGAATCTAATAATAGTGAAATGGGAGTATCGAGGGGCTTAGGGATCATGGTAGCGATATCGTGGGTTCGAGACTCCACACTGTTGCATACCTTTATTTGATAGTACTGTCCACATTTAGTTGTATTGCACCGGCTCACGTCTTGCTTATCTCGATAACTGCCACGCTCAGATTTGAGGTCCTTGTTGGGTGGGGGGGGGGGGGAGGCAAATGTAATAAGATGCCTTTATAGAAAAAACCTTCATCTCAATTATTTTAGAAAAGCTTACTTGCCGATTAGTCCAGGACCAACTCCTGACTGACTGTAAATTTAGCGCAGATGCTAGTAGTACACCTCCCCAATGAAAATTTCTAAAGTTCCCGCGTAAATCCCTCTTTTGCTTTAGCCGCTATCTTGAAAGGACTATTTCCGGTCCCTGTTTTGCTATATTTTTTCAGTTGCCACGAAAATCATGAGAGATACGAAATACCCCCATTGCGGCAAACCTGCATACGCAGCGAACTTAAAATGCAAAAGAAGATATTTCAATCAAATATAGCGAGATTTGACTTGTTTATTTAAGCTCCATAATAATAACATGGGAAATGAGTATGCAGGTTTACTGCAACAGGTATATTAAAACTGGGTGGTCTCAATTCAATATCTAGTAGATCTGAACTAGAAGAAGCCATATACCAAGTTTTACCAAGATATCTCAGGAAATAAGGAAGATGTAACACTTTTTATTCCCCATAAGGGTAGCATGGGGAATGAGGTTTGCTACCATAAAAATGGAAATATCAGGGATTTTAGACTAATATACAATATACCTATAGGGGAAATTCACTAAAAATTGTAAAAGGCTACTTTTATACGATTTAATGAAATAACGTCTGATTTATTAATTTCTTAAAATGAGAATAGCTTAAGCCAAATAACTTTATCCGTGAAAGAAATTAGCTGGTTGACTACTAGCCAAATTAAAAAATTGTTTTAACACATGTTTTGTAATCATTATATTTTATACAAAGATCAGATGTTATTGCAAAGGTTTAATTTCACTAGTTTCAGAGCTCTCTTGATCTGTAAAAGAAAATTTAAAGTTATTTGGCTTTAGCTATAATTCTAATCCTACTGCCATGAGGAAAACGTGTAAAACTTTATGGAATTTTTTTTTCATCATACTGACATAGAAAAATCTGTTTTCTGGTCCTTTTTGTTGGCTCGATAGTTATCCATTGCCGTACTGGAAAGTTTCTCAGTACTGCAATTACAGGAAGCGGAAGTAAACAATCGGCTGATTTGCAGCGAACCGTCGTTTAATGCGTGTTTAATGGTTACCTTTTAGAGGAATGTACAGTAGTGGCAGCACTGGCAGCAGTAGCAAATGTTTGTTTTGTTTGTTATAGGTTAGGTTAGGAAACGAATTGGTTTATGCAAGGAATACTGTGATAGAAATTAGGTTTTTTTTTTCTGGATGGTATTATGAAAAGTATCGTACGTTACACGGCCGGTAAGTTTTACCGTACTCGCATGAAAATCCCGCACTCGCTTCCAATCGCGCGGGAACTATTATTAAGGTGACCAGACGTCTCGTTTTGAACAGGGCAGTCCCGTTTTTTAGCAACGTGTCCCGTTGTCCCGACGAACTCTCTCGGGACGCCCATTTGTCCCGTTTTGACGTTGTTAGTAAGAAATATACTTTAAAAAAGTTTTACTGTAAAAAACTCTTACATTTTTCCGGTTCTTTTGTCTTTTCTAGTAACTTAAAATTATTGGTAAATATGAACTAGAGTATAACACATATTTTCAATCTGAAAGAGTGTGAAAACCCACCAAAATGTTCGTAATTTTTCAAAACTATCCGAGGGAGGATCTCCGGACCCCCTCTGTTGGGGGTTATGGAAATACGTTTTAGTTTAAAAAACGCCTAAATAAATCCTTTTCGTTCTTTTGTAGTTTCCTAGTAACTTAAAATCAATTGTAAAGATGAACTAGAGTATTGCATATATTTTAAGTCTGAACGTGCCTAAAACCCCACCAAAATGCTCCTAATTTTTCAAAATTTTCAGAAGGAGAACCTCCGAACTCCCCTCTCTTTGTGGGGGTTTAGGAAATACGTTTTAATGTAAAAAACTGTTAAATAAATGTTTTCGGTTCTTTTGCAGTTTTCTAGTAATTTAAAATTAATGATAAAGATGAACTAGAGTCTAGCACATATTTTCAATCTGAAAGAGTCTAAAAACGCACTAAAATGCTCCTAATTTTTCAACATTTTCTGGGGGAGGACCCCCGGACCCCCCTCTGTTTGTGGTGGGTATTCCATACCCCTCGGAAGTCGGCGTCCTGTTTTGGCTGTTCAAAAATCTGGTCACGTTTATTATGCTCGTCCGGCAAAACAGTACTTCCCGGCCTAGTGAAGTAATATACTATTCCCAATGGGGCATTGCCTTTTGTACTTAGAGTCATAGGGTAGCACAGCAATCCCGCAAGAAGGTAAAACAACAAAGTACCTATGTAGTTAGCGGAATCACTTGATAATCTCGACCCCATAAATAACTAGAACCACACAAGGAAGAGAAAGAGTAAGACTCTCCCGACCTTCGCTTAACTCGACACTCCACAACCAACGAACCAACCACGTGGGCCGCTGTTTACGACCGAGCTCCTCCTAGGTATAACTCGAGACTATCGCTGACTAGGAGCTATTCTCGGGCCGTCTCGGGTCGTTAGGAGAAAAGAGAGAAAATATAAAATAATGACATGCGACCCTGATCTTTATTGGGCGCCAGAATGATGCAACAACGGCTCACAATCGTTTCACCAGCACCAGCCGCGAGCCGCGAGCCTCGTGACCCGGAACCTGTTTGTTATTGAATTCGGTGTTGTAAAACATAAGACAAGTCCGTGGGGGAAAATCATAAGATTACTGTTGCTTTTGTTTTCAGTGGTGTTTAAGGTTCAAGTTTTAACATCTGGTTTTGGTGATGTTTGGGCCCTACTCCCGTTAGCTGTTTTTCGTGAAATTTCTACTCCAAAGCTTAATGTTCGATTTCAGTGACTATGGAGAAATGCCAAATTTTAAGAGCGCATATGGCTCTTCCCTCAAATCTATCTTTTATAAATTTTGTTTCCTGCAGAACTTGACGCGGAGCTTTTTTCAAAGACACCTAAATTATTAAAACGGTTGAGAACATGAGTGCTGATCGCAAACTCCAGGGTATAAAATAAGTATATTTGTACTGTGTAGAAAGACATATATTTTACTATTCTGTTTACTGCTTTTATACGATTGTGGTTATGACAACAGCCATATAACGTGGTCGTATATTATTGTAAGTGTAAAATAACATGATTTTGTAATATTTTAACAAACAAATAATTATTGCAATTATTGTGTTTTCATCAATATTTTATATCTTTCATCACCAATTCAAATCAATCAAATTAAATCAATATTTATTTTCCAGAGAAAAACATACAACAAGTTACAAATAATTAACTGTTATAGTTGTTATAATTAAATGTTTATTTTACAGAAAGTGGTCTCGGCCCGGTTTGTCACAACCTGGTTGCTCAGTGACAAATGGCAATCATAAAAATGGTACGATTTTAATGCTGGCCGCTAACATGGATTTATACCTTGGTGTAAAGGAATTAATAACGGTAATGTAATTAAGGCTACATCAAAGTGGCCAATTGCTCATTATATCATGAAGCAAGACTTGTATCATATTGTTAGCAACAAACCACCATCTCTGTTTTCTGTAATCAAAATATTTAAACTATATATGACTCAACGATCTGTATTGTCTTTTCTCAGAATATAAACTCAAAATTTTCAAGAATCCAAAAAATCTGACTTTTTTCGCTTGAAAACATGAAAGCTAATGCATAATTCATTGCACAATTGAAGCTCACACAGTGTCTAGACAGCCGTTACACGCATATATACCGTTGGTCGTTAAATTTATACGTGTTTGTGTCCTAATGTTCTCGCATTTTACGTTTCACGGTCACAGCCGCGGATTGTGACTGTGATCATTATCTGCCAAGGAGTTTCGTTTTCACGGTTCATAACTGGATTTTGCCGTGAAGTCCTTACCCTTGAGCCGGTGGCTCTACAGTAAATATTCCTGGGAGGCTTGCATAATCGCATCGGTGTGAAATCTAATGTCGAAAATCATCCGAAACTGATTCGAATGAATGAAACTTTTTTATAATACCATGGGGTGTTTGAAAAAAATTTTAAAATTAGCAAATGTATACCTAATGAATCAAAAGTTTTTAGTATCGTTTTTTTATTTAAATAGATAAATAGTTCAATTAAGCCTTTAAATTTAATCTTAATGATAGATGTGAAATGTTTGTAGCCCGAAAGGAAGTCTGATACCGAAAAATAATACTACTTGTACAGTATAGTCGGATGAAACAAATGTGTGCCTCTTTCTGTTAAAGTACTGGCAAAGAATCACATTCTGAATAGTGATACATTATTAATATGCTATAATAACGTAGTGTAACTATTCAAACGTCAATGAATAGTGAAAACTATTCAACAAAAATTACTTAATATGTCTAATTTTAAGCGATTTTAAGTAATTTTCTATCTGGATCGAACTATCCAGAAAACGTTTCGAAAATGCTTCCAACGTGGTCATTAGGATCTTACTATTACCTCATTCTAAGATCTACCCTCTTCCATTCTATTGTTGTTTTGATGTACTTCAATTAACATTGTAAATTGGTTTTAGTTTCTTGGAAATATAACTTCATAAAAAATAAACTCCAATAATACCACTGCAATCCAACATGTATTTCGATCGTAAACGTAAAATGCACCAAGCAGATACAATCGTGATGTCATAAGTAGTTTCCTAGACGTTAAACTATCATAAATTTAAACTAGGGGTGTGCAAGTAGTGATTTTTGAAGTCGAGTCGAGTCGAGTTTTAAAAAATACTCGCGAGTTCGAGTTTTTTTCAGGTCTAGTATTTTGAAAAGTAGAAGTTAATAGTTATTATACTTATTATTGATCACATAAAATGTAATATTTTTTAGTTATTAAACTGAAAAATTTTTCAATGAATTAATAGCAATTCCAAATGAAATGAAACGATATTTCAGGCCATATTTAACACAACTTTAAATCATTACTCAATATTTTATCAAACTTTCGGCCTTAGGAGGTAAAAACCAAGCTACATCTGCACTTTTTTGCTTTAAACAAGTTTTTATAACATATTTTTAAAGGCTCGAAAATTAAAGTTAAATCAGTCTCATTGAGCATAAGTAAGAAAATATCTCAAATTATACAAAGAAAAAAAGACAAAACTAAATTTATTGATATTAATAACTCAAACACTACTTTAATTCAAGTAAAATAATAAAAGTGCTATGGTGGCTGTTCATGACTGGTGTTGACTGTGTGAAAAACGGCCGTAAAATACGATCGCGTGAACCAAATTCGGGTAAACGGCGGGAGAAACTCCTGAAGTTTTTTTTCAAAACTTTGAATCGAGTAGTGTAAACTCGGCTCGAAAAAAGCTACACCCTGATTTAAACCCATCATAAAATGATCTGCGAAGTCAATTGAACATATCATCCGGGGCCTCGGGATTTCCCTATTGCTAGTTGGTTGTTTATGCAAGCCTGCCGTCGCCGTCCTTTCAGCTGCTGAGGACGGAGGCGTCTTCGCTTTGTTTCGGCCGTCCTCGGTCCCAATGGCTGCACCGACCTCAGTCCGCCCTTCCTTAAACGATGACATTGCACTTCCCAGGAAAACCTAATTAATTTTCTAGAGGCAGATTGCATTTGTGTAGACCTAAAACATGTTGTAATAAGCTCGTTGAAAGATAGGTCGATTTTTTAAATTTAAAGTTGTAGGTAAATCTTAGTGATTTTAACCTTTTTCATAACAGTTGTTTTTGTAAAACAGGTTGACTTATTTATTGAGTTTTAATTGATTAACAAGTCGTTATTTATTGGTCCAATTATAATTGTGGCAATTAGTTAAGGCTTGTTCAATTACATCTCTACTTCCAAAATCGTTAATGCACAAAATATACTTATCATCTTGGATTACGCTCAAAATCTGCCGGAATAATCACATAAACAAAAATTAAACTCTGAATGGAATACTAGGTGAAAATTGGATCCAGTTATTCGTCGTTAAATAGTTATTGACTTTTTAACAAACGACTAAAAGATCCCCTAAGTGTTTTCCTAAACGTTTATATCAATCATTGACGTTCAGTCACACTTAACACCATATAAATGCATTTTATACACAGTTTGGTATGACTTATTTTTATGGACCTTAACCAGATTATTAACCAAATCCTTGATATTGCCGATAAAAGACTTATTGACTCAAGTGAATTCAATAAAGAGAGCTGAGATCAGAAAGCTCATGTAATATTTACGTATTAATTCTCTCAAACCTAAAACCATGAAACCAAACTTGATGTTTAACTTAGGGGACGTTTTTCCAAGACTATTACTATTACCTATTCCCACAATTTTCAATAGACCAGAGTAAACTATTTACTAATAATTTCTAAAACTGCTGGCCCCATTTCCTCTCACTACTGCATCAATAAAATAAATTACCAACACACTTGTGCTACATTCTCCAGTAATTTGCGGGAAGATCGGGGACACAACTTTCAGAATAAGCTGATGCTGAACAAGAAGACTGGCCTAACTATTTGATCCAGTAGACAACTACTTCTTCCGTCCGGTCTCATTTTCGTTATAAGATGATCTGGTTCCATCCGTTGGCAGTGAAATAAACTTTCAGCAATCCCAGTTATGATTTATGAAGAATATTATTTTGAGGGATTCTGTCAAATCTTTGTGATTTAATGACGAGTAATAGTAGTACATTTCACACGATAGAAGGTGGCGCTGTTCATTTAAGTAAATAGTGTTTTCAAAATTTTAGTTTTCAGTTAGCTTGTTAATAAACTTTTTTTATTTAATGTTTCTAATTTCTAACTTCTTTAACATAATAAATAGGTTTTCTCGTTTATTGTGATTTATGATTATTCATAGAGAAAACTTTATGTTAAAAACTCAAACATCCTCATTCCATTCACTACTTCGTTGCAGAAGTCTCATTTCATAATACAGGGTGTTTTTTAACGCAACCCATTTTAAAGATTGAATAATGCACATAAAGAAAGATGAAATGACTAGTGTTTTGTCAATCTTTACATTGTTTACAACCTATTATTGAAGTCTGATCACATTTAGCTTCATTATGTGTTCAAACAATCCGTAATTGACAATTAATTATACAAAGTTGTGCTCTCTCGATCAAATTCCTGAACACGTTTTGCCAAGTACTTCTTTGAATTTCTTAGCTCCACCTTCGTACCTCGGTAAACTGTCCTCCACTAGCAGAACGCTTGACGATGCAGTCTGCATAACATATCTTCCCCTCCCCCTCTTCATTTGATAATTGTGATAATCTGATCAAGTGCAGACATCAGAGGTAAACAACAACATCAAAGCACTATATCTGATGATTGTATGCCTGTTAACAGTCTCTATAAGCAGTTGAGAACAAGATAAAAAACGTGAAATTAGGAAAAGTAAATTTGTTTGGCGATAGGAGTTTTTGCTGCCTTTACAAATGTGTGTTAGTCTAAAAAATTAATCATCCTACAGTATTCAATATTTCCTAAACAACGATCGACTTTCAACATCAATATAACGATCAATCTAGAAACTCAAAAAAAGGTGATAAAATCCAATCGACCAATGGAATACCTTTACGGCTGAACTATGCTCCGGACGCAAGCCCATATTATGAGCGTCGTTTCCTCAGAGAACAAGAACCGAGGAGAGAGGGAAGACCAGAGAAGAACGGAATTCCCCTTTCGGCTGCAAACTCCCAATAAAACACGCCTCTCATAATAAAACACAAGGATCGAACAGTAAAACACGCTTCAAGTAAAACCACAGAGAAAGGATTAGATATCATTCCTTTCTCTGTGATGAAATTGTTACGGTATGTTTGTTGTGACTGCATATTTAATGAATTAATTTGTAGGCCTTACTTTTTTTGTGTCCCCAAAGAAAATAATATAGTGGGGTCAAATCCGAGGATCTTGAGGGGGAATAATCCTTTAGTGATAAAATACTGTAAATTTGGGTTACGTTTAAATAAGAATATCCTGTATTTTCCTTTTATACCATTTTATACCCATGGTGTAAACGGACATCACAGATAATTCACGTAATCATTTACAGTAATAAAGACGCTTACTCCAGAAATATTTCGACATCACAAATCTCTCGGCTCCAAATAAACTATACTTTCAAACATCTGGTGTAGAGTTTATGCAAACATTATTCATCACGTTTTTGCCAGGTGATAAAAGGACGAGCGGACATCCAAGGCCGGTGGGTTGTGCAAACCGTTGGCTGCGACGTCGACAACTGTACTGCACTTGCCTCACCGGTGACGCTGCACTTACTGTACTGTGCAAACCGTCGCTGCGACGTCGACAACCGTGCTGCACTTGCCTCACCGGTGACGCTGCACTTACTGTACTGTGCAAACAGTCGCTGCGACGTCGACAACTGTGCTGCACTTGCCTCACCGGTGACGCCGCACTTACTGTACTGTGCAAACCGTCGCTGCGACGTCGACAACTGTGCTGCACTTGCCTCACCGGTGACGCTGCACTTACTGTACTGTGCAAACCGTCGCTGCGACGTCGACAACTGTGCTGCACTTGCCTCACCGGTGACGCTGCACATACTGTACTGTGAAACAGTCGCTGCGACGTCGACAACTGTGCTGCACTTGCCTCACCGGTGACGCTGCACTTACTGTACTGTGCAAACAGTCGCTGCGACGTCGACAACTGTGCTGCACTTGCCTCACCGGTGACGCTGCACTTACTGTACTGTGCAAACCGTCGCTGCGACGTCGACAACTCTGCTGCACTTGCCTCACCGGTGACGCTGCACTTACTGTACTGTGCAAACAGTCGCTGCGACGTCGACAACTGTGCTGCACTTGCCTCACCGGTGACGCTGCACTTACTGTACTGTGCAAACAGTCGCTGCGACGTCGACAACTGTGCTGCACTTGCCTCACCGGTGACGCTGCACATACTGTACTGTGCAAACCGTCGCTGCGACGTCGACAACCGTGCTGCACTTGCCTCACCGGTGACGCTGCACTTACTGTACTGTGCAAACCGTCGCTGCGACGTCGACAACCGTGCTGCACTTGCCTCACCGGTGACGCTGCATATACTGTACTGTGCAAACCGTCGCTGCGACGTCGACAACCGTGCTGCACTTGCCTCACCGGTGACGCTGCACTTACTGTACTGTGCAAACAGTCGCTGCGACGTCGACAACTGTGCTGCACTTGCCTCACCGGTGACGCTGCACTTACTGTACTGTGCAAACCGTCGCTGCGACGTCGACAACTCTGCTGCACTTGCCTCACCGGTGACGCTGCACTTACTGTACTGTGCAAACAGTCGCTGCGACGTCGACAACTGTGCTGCACTTGCCTCACCGGTGACGCTGCACTTACTGTACTGTGCAAACCGTCGCTGCGACGTCGACAACTGTGCTGCACTTGCCTCACCGGTGACGCCGCACTTACTGTACTGTGCAAACCGTCGCTGCGACGTCGACAACTGTGCTGCACTTGCCTCACCGGTGACGCTGCACTTACTGTACTGTGCAAACAGTCGCTGCGACGTCGACAACTGTGCTGCACTTGCCTCACCGGTGACGCTGCACTTACTGTACTGTGTAAACCGTTGGCTGCGACGTCGACAACCGTGCTGCACTTGCCTCACCGGTGACGCTGCACTTACTGTACTGTGCAAACCGTCGCTGCGACGTCGACAACTGTGCTGCACTTGCCTCACCGGTGACGCTGCACTTACTGTACTGTGCAAACAGTCGCTGCGACGTCGACAACTGTGCTGCACTTGCCTCACCGGTGACGCTGCACTTACTGTACTGTGCAAACCGTCGCTGCGACGTCGACAACTGTGCTGCACTTGCCTCACCGGTGACGCTGCACTGACTGTACTGTGCAAACAGTCGCTGCGACGTCGACAACTGTGCTGCACTTGCCTCGCCGGTGACGCTGCACTTACTGTACTGTGCAAACCGTCGCTGCGACGTCGACAACGGTGCTGCACTTGCCTCACCGGTGACGCTGCACTTACTGTACTGTGCAAACAGTCGCTGCGACGTCGACAACTGTGCTGCACTTGCCTCACCGGTGACGCTGCACTTACTGTACTGTGCAAACCGTCGCTGCGACGTCGACAACGGTGCTGCACTTGCCTCACCGGTGACGCCACACTTACTGTACTGTGCAAACCGTTGGCTGCGACGTCGACAACTGTGCTGCACTTGCCTCACGGGTGACGCTGCACTTACTGTACTGTGCAAACCGTTGGCTGCGACGTCGACAACTGTGATGCACTTGCCTCACCGGTGACGCTGCACTTACTGTACTGTGTAAACCGTTGGCTGTGACGTCGACAACTGTACTGCACTTGCCTCACCGGTGACGCTGCACTTACTGTACTGTGCAAACCGTTGGCTGCGACGTCGACAACTGTACTGCACTTGCCTCACCGGTGACGCTGCACTTACTGTACTGTGCAAACCGTTGCTACGACGTCGACAACTGTGCTGCACTTGCCTCACCGGTGACGCTGCACTTTCTGTACTGTGCAAACCGTTGCTACGACGTCGACAACTGTGCTGCACTTGCCTCACCGGTGACGCTGCACTTACTGTACTGTGCAAACAGTCGCTGCGACGTCGACAACTGTGCTGCACTTGCCTCACCGGTGACGCTGCACTTACTGTACTGTGCAAACCGTTGGCTGCGACGTCGACAACTGTACTGCACTTGCCTCACCGGTGACGCTGCACTTACTGTACTGTGCAAACCGTTGGCTGCGACGTCGACAACTGTACTGCACTTGTCTCACCGGTGACGCTGCACTTACTGTACTGTTCAAACCGTTGGCTTCGACGTCGACAACTGTGCTGCACTTGCCTCACCGGTGACGCTGCACTTACTGTACTGTGCAAACCGTTGGCTGCGACGTCGACAACTGTGCTTCACTTGCCTCACCGGTGACGCTGCACTTACTGTACTGTGCAAACCGTTGGCTGCGACGTCGACAACTGTGCTGCACTTGCCTCACCGGTGACGCTACGCTTAATGTACTGAGCAAACCGTTGCGTTGGCTGCGACGTCGACAACTGTGCTGCACTTGCCTCACCGGTGACGCTGCACTTACTGTAATGTGCAAACTGTTGGCTGCGACGTCGACAACTGTGCTGCACTTGCCTCACCGGTGACGCTGCACTTACTGTACTGTGCAAACCGTTGGCTGCGACGTCGACAACTGTACTGCACTTGCCTCACCGGTGACGCTGCACTTACTGTACTGTGCAAACCGTTGGCTGTGACGTCGACAACTGTACTGCATTTGCCTCACCGGTGACGCTGCACTTACTGTACTGTGCAAACCGTTGGCTGCGACGTCGACAACTGTACTGCACTTGCCTCACGGGTGACGCTGCACTTACTGTACTGTGCAAACCGTTGGCTGCGACGTCGACAACTGTGATGCACTTGCCTCACCGGTGACGCTGCACTTACTGTACTGTGTAAACCGTTGGCTGTGACGTCGACAACTGTACTGCACTTGCCTCACCGGTGACGCTGCACTTACTGTACTGTGTAAACCGTTGGCTGTGACGTCGACAACTGTACTGCACTTGCCTCACCGGTGACGCTGCACTTACTGTACTGTGCAAACCGTTGCTACGACGTCGACAACTGTGCTGCACTTGCCTCACCGGTGACGCTGCACTTTCTGTACTGTGCAAACCGTTACTACGACGTCGACAACTGTGCTGCACTTGCCTCACCGGTGACGCTGCACTTACTGTACTGTGCAAACAGTCGCTGCGACGTCGACAACTGTGCTGCACTTGCCTCACCGGTGACGCTGCACTTACTGTACTGTGCAAACCGTTGGCTGCGACGTCGACAACTGTACTGCACTTGCCTCACCGGTGACGCTGCACTTACTGTACTGTGCAAACCGTTGGCTGCGACGTCGACAACTGTACTGCACTTGTCTCACCGGTGACGCTGCACTTACTGTACTGTTCAAACCGTTGGCTGCGACGTCGACAACTGTGCTGCACTTGCCTCACCGGTGACGCTGCACTTACTGTACTGTGCAAACCGTTGGCTGCGACGTCGACAACTGTGCTTCACTTGCCTCACCGGTGACGCTGCACTTACTGTACTGTGCAAACCGTTGGCTGCGACGTCGACAACTGTGCTGCACTTGCCTCACCGGTGACGCTACGCTTAATGTACTGAGCAAACCGTTGCGTTGGCTGCGACGTCGACAACTGTGCTGCACTTGCCTCACCGGTGACGCTGCACTTACTGTAATGTGCAAACTGTTGGCTGCGACGTCGACAACTGTGCTGCACTTGCCTCACCGGTGACGCTGCACTTACTGTACTGTGCAAACCGTTGGCTGCGACGTCGACAACTGTACTGCACTTGCCTCACCGGTGACGCTGCACTTACTGTACTGTGCAAACCGTTGGCTGCGACGTCAACAACTGTACTGCACTTGCCTCACCGGTGACGCTACGCTTAATTTACTGAGCAAACCGTTGGCTGCGACGTCGCCAACTGTGCTGCACTTGCCTCACCGGTGACTCTGCACTTAATGTACTGAGCATACCGTTGGCTGCAACGTCGACAACTGTACTTCACTTGCCTCACCGGTGACTTCTGCACTAAATGTACTGAGCAAACCGTTGGCTGCGACGTCGACAACTGTGCTGCACTTGCCTCACCGGTGACGCTGCACTTACCGTACTGTGCAAACCGTTGTGCTGCACTTGCCTCAACGGCGACATTGGAATTTCCGTAATGTGGAGACACTTCACCGTCAATGTATTTAGTCTTCTTTACAACGTTCTTTAGTACATACAGACATGTACACATACAGCGGCGAAAAGCTTGTAAACAAACGGCTTCACTTGACAAATATTGGCTCACACGGGGAGGAGTCCTTATATGATTTAGACTAAACTGAAAGTCAGATCGATGCAAAAATACTGTCACTCTAATGAAATTATCCAGGAAATTCCATGCCTAAACTCCATGCCAAACGAAGGTATTTTTGCAATCCTTTCAGTTAACACTATTAATAACTATGTAGCCACTGAATGTTGTGCGAGCTACTCAGATAAAAATTACCAAATCCCAATTGCTCGATCATCCTTGAAGTATCACCGTAGTTGCGTTGGGTAAACAAGTAGCAGATCTGCATACACGGAAGCCTAACAGGGTCGGCGTCCCAGCTAATGAACTCATTGTTGGCAATGTGCAACTATTTAGTTTTCACTTTCATGTTTTAGTGCAGTTCAGAAGCAAATTCAAATCACACAAAGAACATTGTAGGATTATATTTCCAACTTCGTGTTATAAATTAAAGAATCATCACGATTAAAGTTATTATTATTTTATGTTTCATTTTTATTTTATGTTTCAGTTCATTTTTTATGTTTTAGTGGAGTTCAGTAGCGAATTCAAATCACACAAAGAACATTGTAGGATTGATATTTCCGCCTTCGCGTTATTAATTAAAGATTCATTACAGTTAAAGTTATTATTATTTTAACGTACACAATATAATTCAATATTTTTACTTACTTGAAAACGTTTTTTCGTCAACCCATTGTTTGTTGATACTGACATACCGCTCAATTACTGTAATTTTTCATGTTGAACGTGAAAAAATAGTGATCGCTTGTCACTATTAAACTAGTTTATCGAAGTTAAAAGATATTTATAAGGTTGAAGTAAGCCTTTATGCTGATAAAGGTCATGCTAAATTTAAGGCAAATAAATAGAATTAATTTTGTGCTACCGAGGATAAACCAAACTGCCAAAAATTCAGCCAAAGAATTTGAATCTGCGCAGCTGTAATAAGTGACCTGTAAACTATCATCCCCAAATGGCCCAAGATAAATTTTCCAGCATTTTATTCCTGACAAAAAATCCCAATAGTTTATTACTACAAGCTGCTAATTGCTACAAGCTCTATCAATCCTTCACCTCGTAGGTCGCTCGGGTCGATGATGTGACCGAGTCGTGTAGTCGCCAGTTGTGGAACAATGGACTAATTTGGCCGCTGTTGCCTCTTGCATCATCCTGGCCATTAGGCCATGTTGGATATCAACACAAGTAACAGGCACTGGGCCAGAGTGATGTCAAACTACTTGTTAGGACCTTAATGGATTAAGAAAACACCGCATGGTTTGCTCATTGTGTTTGTTGTAGCCTGAGTCTTTTTTTCATGTAATGATTTCAAATTTTGAAAGAATTGATTTTAAATCAGTTTTGTATTAGAATGCCAAAAGTTTCAATGTAAAATTACAATTTTACGCTAACCTGTAAAACATAGCAGTTACCCTCCAGTTGTGAAAATGCCTTACTCCAATTCATTATTTCACTTAAAATAACTAGATGACTATTTCATCATTATTTCATTCATTGCTAACTATGGGCTGGAAGGTAGACTACAAGGTGATTTAGAAATTCTTTTTTCTGTTTACCTTCACCTTATATTGTGTATAGACATGTAGTCAAAATAAGAATTGGCTCCCTAGAATAAGAAGAGTACAGCCCCAATCAAATAATGTGGCCCAGTTTGTAAGATAGGCCCAACTCATGAGAGAAATGTCAATTTTAGCATTCGACTTACCTGAGCAATGCCTGAGCCACATCATTTGGCATGGAGTGTAATATTGTGCTCTCTTCGTGATCCGAAGATTGCCGGTTCGACCATGAGCGAAATCCTGAGAAAAGTGTGTGAAGGATTAAAACTTAATCCAGCCATCTCTGGCCTTTTATGCAGTAATTAACAATAACCCTGGCTTGATCAGTCAGCCTCAGTCACAAGATCTCTTCTTCTCATCCCACACCTATAACCGATTCATGATCACTTGGTCAGTCGTTCAACACATTTAATTTACAAACGTGCTGATTTTTCGCTGTCTTCGAGAAGTTAGAAGAAACAAAGAAAATCACTGTGCCAAGAAGTTTGCAGATGGTGGTGATAATCTCATTTTTGGACTTGCTCGGGAGTTTTTTAAGGACTGAAAAACATCCATCCCAAAGAAAGAAATCAACCTCAATCCATCAAATATTGCGAATCCGCGCTCTCTAAAGTCTTGAACAAGTGGCCAAACCAAGAACCTCAGTACACCAGTGCGTCGGTAGCTCAACAAATCCCTCGATCGATCAAGAAAGGGAAAAAACACAATCTGCTCATGAGAATCGACCCAATAACAATAAACAAGCCGCTTTACTCTCCCTCTCCGTTGAGAAAGGACGTGTTGAGACACTGCGCTCACGAACGGTTCAAGGCGCCGCGCCGTCGTCTTCCGCGATCCGGCGTGTGCTGGACACCTTTGCCCTTTGGCGGCCCTAAATTCAGCCTGTTTGGAAGTGTTTATCCACACCTAAGGCGAGGTGTGGCCTTGAGCGCGGTGTTATAAACGGGCCGAGTCAAAACAACGCCACACTCACGGAGCAAATCCAAGTCTCGGTTATTTCTAGGTGTTGGCTATGGTATTAGTTTAATATAAAAAAGAGAATTGGGAAGAGTAGGAGTTTGTTTAAATTTTTATTTTTTTCAAGAGGGTGGCGGCCTTTTATTATTATACCTTGTCTTTGACCCGTCCACATAGATTATTGATCTGTATGTGCGTAGACGCTATCAAGCAAAGGCAAGGAGTGAGGAGGTCCAGTACAAAAGTGAACAGTGCTGCTAAAAGTATGCGACAAGCTCGGGTCTCGAGTTTCACATTACTTCCATGGAGAAATCATTGTGTTTAAACCACATGTTAAGAAACTTGGCGTTATAATTGAATGACTAATTAGAAAGACACTTTTTGGGACCACAGTTAGTTGTTGAGCTGATTGTCCTTCATGCGGTAAGATTTTTGTATAGGAAGTGTCAAAATTTGGTTCTTATAGATGACACGTAAACATTTTTTCATGTGGCAAATAATTTTACAAATATTATTTACTGACCTCATATTTAACACCCATTTCGCTGAAAATAATAAACTTACATTTGGTAAATTGTACGTTAAGTTTAAATTAGGCCTTAATATTTCATTACATTAAAAACATGTAATTCTTTACCTTCAAAGCTAAACAGCTGTCTTATCTGTCAAAAGAAGCATTGAATTGGTTAATATCATAACACTTGCTTTTTAAATACCTGAGGCTAGATTTTTAATTATAGCAAAACTTCTTTTAAACCACTCGTTGTAGTCTCCGCCGCTGTCAATTTTAAAGTTTTAGTGTCGTGGGTTTACAGTGAACTGTAATTTCAAAGTATATATTTTTTACTTCATAAATTTATTTTGTATTAACGGAAAGCTCATAAGCTCCAATATTTTAATTGAAGCTTAGAATTTTTTAATGTAATAGTTGATAAAACATTCACAAGTAGGTCCTTTTAATGTTACGCAATAAAAAACCAGAGGGTATAGAAATAATTGTGTAGGCCTACAGATTAATATTACAACTCAAGTTAAATTGTGACTTTGGTCTATAAAGCTAACACGCTTCTCGAAAAATATATATTCAGCTATTTTAAGGCAGAGTAATTGACATGGTAACGAGTAATACTAGAACACAGATCTTAGTAAGTAGTATAAAAGTACTAAATACAAGTACACCGAAAACTGAAAAGCTTTTATATCACACTAAAGCGGAACAACTGTTTTCTGTGCCTTGTTGTTTATAAGAAAGTTACTCTTTACCGATAACTGGACGGCAAATGACTTGTGCCCTTTTGATTACAAACGCATGTAAATAAACAGCTGACTGATTAACAGCTGTTTGATTAGTACGGTTTGGGTTTGAATAATTGAGTAACGTAGTGGCTTATGCAAAAAGTATGTTATTAAATGCGTGTTATTCTTTATGTGTGGTACAATCTTGAGAACCGTACATAACTCGCCCGGTAATTATCCTAGTCCTCGCATGAAAATCCCGCACTCGTCTCCGGCTCGCGTGGAAACTATCATGCTCGCCCGGTTAAACAGTAATTTACTATTTCAGGGAGGGATCGATCTAGAGCACCTAGCTCCACCTCTAACTCCCTCTTACTCTTTAGACTTTTGGATCCACATGAGCTCCATAAAAATAAACGCTCCAGTTTCACAAGTATACCCAATTCCCACCCGGTGAACAGCCGAGTATTGTTTACAACCGCTCACAGACTCACGGCGAGGTGTTGTGTTGAAAGTGGCGAGTGCGGAAAGGAAAGCTGGAGGCGGCGGGGACGGCGGGGACGGCGGGGACGGCGGGGACGGTGGGGGCGGTGGGGGCGGTGGGGGCGGTGGGGGCGGTGCTCCGGGGGCAGCGAGACACGGCGGGCCCAGTCGTAGTTGGACTATCGACCCAGCAGGAGCTAAAGCGAGGTGAGTGCAGCTCTCTCCCTCCCTCCCTCTCTCTCACTCTCCTAGCTTGCAGTAAGCTCTCACGCCACACCCACCCCCGCCCCGGGGTACGTCGCGGCGCTTGGAGCACGTGTTTTGTCGTCTTTTCAAAAAAAAAAAACTGTCTTAAAATATCCATAAGGTTCTTACTCACAATGAATTTAAATCTTTATTAGTTTGCTAATTAGTTTTGAATAAATTTTATAGTGATTACAAATTTGTATTTTATTTTTTGGGGGTGGGGGAGGGGGTGCGATAGAATTAAATGTTATTATAAGTATAATATTTTAAGGTAGTTACTTCAATTTTTATAGCCATTTTTAGTGCGGAGTTCTATTTGAATTTTTGTTGTATTGCTTATTCGTAAGAATTTAAAAAATATTCGAATTTTCAGTATTTTTCATTTTGAATGTGATCTTGTTTGCTATTTTCAGGGATTTAGTGAATATACTTTTACTTTTACTTATCCTTTCCATCCCATTGCATGCTTTTCATTAATATATTCAAAGTTGTCTTCCATTTTTACTTGAACTCTCTCTTTATGAAGGTTTTTGTGTAACTATTATCAAATATGAATTTGTTGATATGTGTAATGTGTACGTCGAAAGTTGTGAGGATTAAAACTCTACTCTCTGGACATGGGATAGTTACTTTACTGCTGGCGCATTTTAGTGAGGACAATTTTATTGCAAGTACATTACATAGTGGACATTCTAGTTCTGGGAAAGAATGTATAAATAAGGCATTGCCAGGCAGAGCAACTTGTCAAGATTTTTTACTAGCATCGGGTGCTTTTTGTCTTGTTCTAGAGAGGTAGCATTAGTCTTGAGAAGTGCGGTGGTATTTATCTTTATTTTAAAACTTTACATATGATAATTAGATTTGAATGTAATTAGTTTTGTATGGTGAGATATACCTTGGGGTGTAATAGTATATCAGTCGATTTTAGATGACACAACAATATTTTAATGAAGATAAAACGTCATTGAAATCGAGCGTTGGAGTCTCCATCGTTAGAAAACGGATTTCGCGACTATGATGTGTTTATTATTGACACACAGATAATGTTCATGTTTAGATCTCCCCTCTTCTTATACTTAATATTTTACCCTTCACCTTATATTTTACCTCCCTGCACATGTTGTAGAAGTTTGCTTCGTTAAAAGGTCACATTGGTATCCTTACTTGAATTATGCTCACTGTTATAGTGGTGAATATTCAAATATCCTAAATTTTACAGTTTTACTTTCTTCTTTAAAAATAATTTGTGATCAAGCAGATAAAAATATTACAATGGAAAAAGTATAGTTATTTAGTTAACCATTGGATGTGGATATTAGGTATTTCCTTAAGGAAATATACATAGAATACATTTTGTGATTATTATTGCAAGAGGAAGTTCCTGCTCTAGTGAATTACAACACATCGGTGTGAGTTGAAAAATAAACTTTTGCACAAACATATTATGTAACAAATATCGGGAACCACCTTAGCATTGTTCAAAATATCGACGGGAGCATTTTTTTTATCCTGTCAAGAATTTCAAATACGAACTACAAAACGAAATTCATTAATGCTTCTAATTCAAGAAATAAAACTGCATTGTTTGTTCATTAAGAAGTGAGTGTCCCCGATTGATCTCTTCAGATAAGCTCCTGGAATGCCGTCAGAGTTCACGTAACGTCTCAAGTACACCTTGCAAGGCCCGAACCTCTGTTATGTGACAGTCTCTCCCAAGCGCGAGGGCGAGCAGAGTATTGTATGCAGATTCGTCTTCACCACTTCAGACACGGATTGGATTTAGTGTCGAAACTTCCCTGTAGGTATTTTTATATTGCGTTACATAGATCGATCTTTTGTTGTACTTCCTTTGTAAGCAAATCCTGACTGTTTAATTAATGATTTCTTAATAATAATTATTGTCACACTGTTCATGTTATAGGGTTCAGTTTCTGAATTTCTTCAACTGACTTTGAAAGTCAAAGTTTAAATTACACGAGGAACACTTTCGATTATAAGTTTAAGAGTTCGATTAGATTTATTTAACTTTCTACATGGCTTACTTTACTTCTCGTCTCATTTTGTTTGTTGGATCGACCTTTGTTTATCTTCTTATGTTCAGGAAAAAGTAGTTGAATTTTTCACTTGGTGTGAATTAAGTTAAAAAAACATGAGGGTATTTAAACTATTAAACGTTCATCGATTGTTGATTGAGTATTTACAAGTTGACTACTCAATTTGGTTTTCTCGGTGGTACCAATTTATTTAGTTTCAGCTCACTTAGTAATACTGCTTCCATGTCGACTACAGAACTTCATTGAAACCTTGCGTTGAAGTCTCCCTTGTACAACAGATTAAGCAATAATCCCATTATATTTTTGATTCGTAGCCACCCGCTTGAATTAGTAACGTAGAAAATCAATCCCGCCAAATTAAATTACAGAACAATAGATCACTGAACTTAGAGATCGACCGTTCCAACTGAACGGTTTCAATTCCGATCAGGAAAGAAGTGCAATTTATAGTCCAGAACAGGAAACTTGGTCTGAAACAGTCAGTAACTGTAGATCAGCAGTGCCTTGAGCCACTGGACCACCTTGGCCCCGCCACCGGCGCCGGCGACTCTATACCCTTGTCAACCTGGGAATGCGGCTGAGCCATAAGGCAACATGGCCTCTAAACGCACTGCTTGGGAGATTAAGGTGTAGTAGCTCGTAGACTCTTCTGAAAACTTAACGATAATGGCGAAATTTACCCTATCCTATCAACCGAGGAGTACGGCTGGCCATAAAGCAACATGGCCTCCAGCCGCCCTGCATGGGTGATTGGGGCGTAGTAACTCATAGGTCCTTCCGAAAACATAACGATAACAGTGGTACTTATCCCTTATCAACTACGAAATACGGCTGATGTTAATAATACTATATGTCCTGCAGCCGCTCTCTATGGGTGATTGGGGAGTAGTGACCCCAAGGCCCTACCGAAACTTAACGCAATAGCGATTCTATACCCGTATCAACTAGGAAGTGCATCTGGAGACCAAGCTTTATGACCTCCAGCCACGCTGCATGGGTGATAGGGTGTAGTGACCCCGAGGCTCTTTGTCTCTTCTGAAA
This sequence comes from Flexamia atlantica, assembly GCA_035578135.1. Lineage (NCBI taxonomy): Eukaryota > Metazoa > Arthropoda > Insecta > Hemiptera > Cicadellidae > Flexamia > Flexamia atlantica. The sequence continues at coordinate 5,831,583 of JAQJVK010000012.1, read as the reverse complement.
ACTTAACGATAACAGCGAATCTCTACCCCTACAACTAGGAAGTACGAAGCCTATAGTGCTACATGGCTTGCATCCGCACTAATAGAGCGATTGGGTGGTTTGGGTGTAGTGGCCCTAGGCTCTTCCGAAAAACTTAACTATAACGGTGAAACGATACCCCTATCAACTATGGGCAAGTACGATTGGGGCCCATAGTGCTAAATGGCCTCCAGCCGCACTCTTGGTTAATAGAGGTATAGTGACCCTAGACTCTACCGTTGCTGTCGTGTGCTGCCGGCTATACATTGTGTCATTGTGCTGATCCATTGTACAGAAACGTGAACGCAATAGCCATGAACGTTTGAATGCGTGTCGGAAATGAATTAATCAAACCCCGTTACATTATTGTGTTGTGATATACTTGTGATTCATTGATTCGAAGGCTTGGATATAGTGTTGAAAAGCCTTGTAAGGATCAATAGGTTCAAGTCAAAATAGAAACTAAATAGTCGCACAATTTTTTGGAAATTTTAACATGGTCGAGCCAGCGACATAAAAATGTGAGATTCCCTTATAGAACTTTTCTAGTAACAATATTTCACAAACTATTTTCAATATTTCGTGGCTGGACGGATCTACCACTAAACTAAAATGAAGGAATTATGTTATTTTATTAAATAAATTTGTTTTATGTTTATCTCTCAATGTACCGGTTTAATTACTTTTCGCCCATTGGTCCTGTTTCGACCTTGTAGTACACCGGTTTCGATCCTTTTTCAAGGGATTGTCTTCAGACGAACGCCGCCATTAATTTGAACTTTTAAAGAACGCCGCAACTTTAAAAGAAACAAAGGGTAATTTACATGTTTAGAGGAGTTCATGTTTAGAACTCTAAGTTCATGCAAATACTATAAGTTTACTTAAAAATATGACGAACAAAAAACATTATGAATCAAAAAATAAATTGGTCATAAAATACGCGATGAAATATGCTATCATTTCTGATATTTTTTTAACTGATTGCAAACGGATTTCTCAATCTCGAGCACCATTATCAGATTTGTTCTGTATTTCTGTATTTCGCTGGAGTACCTTATCTGCCGTGTTCTGGTTGGGTAAACCCTGAGAGCCGAGTAGAGTGTGTGAATGAGGGACGGGATAGGAATACAAACCGAAGAGAGTGTGAGAGTATGAGACCTCCCGGGCGTTGGCGGACGCTCAAACTGCGACGCTCACAGATTTCTGGACTCGGATTTATTTTCCTTATCGATTCTTTAGTTGTTAATAATGCTCGACCATGAAAAAGGGTGGGTGTTGTTGAAGGTGGATTTAGAGGAATTAATTTATTATATATATATCTTTTTTGAGCAGGTAAGCTTCCAAGTAAAAGGCTGATCAGTAAAGTGAGATGATTGAAATGATTGCGATGACAGAAAAAAGTATTAAAACTAAAGGGCACAAAACTGTTTATTTGGCTGGTGATATAATTACATCGATTTCAAAAGACTTATCTAAACACACACGAATAGGCCTGGGTTTTGTGTTGACACATGACAGCAACAACCAACCTCTTTCTTGAGTAACATAAACCTTTAAAAATGTAAACGTAGAAAAAGTGCAATGAAAGTGTTTTGAAATGTCTTTTGAATCTATGTTTCAATTTTGAAAATCGTAATCCAATATTAATTAATCCACCGATAATTATGTTTCCGACGCCATACGTTTAGTGACTGTTGACTATGAAATTTTATTTCACTCCGTTTAAAAATAGACCACCCATGAACCCATGACCACCCATGAATTGTTTATTCCCTAAAAAATAAATTTAAACCAAAAAGTTTTAGTTAAGTTAGATTAACACTTAGGGTAGCGAATCATGTCTTAAACATAACCAACTTTCCAAAATAACTTATACACTGTTTTCCTCGTTCAACTTTCTTCTGAAGTTTAAATTAAAGAGTAGCTCCGAAAAACTACCACTACTACTTTTTAACGTTGCATCACTGTCGTGCCTATCGCCAAACACTACTTTCACACTCTTAAAATTCCCCCAAACCGGACGGCAAAGAGTAAAAGTGAGTACCGCGGAGTTAAAAGTGAAATATAAGTTGGTGGCTGGATTAACCCACTGAATCCACGGTCTACTAACCCGAGTGTGTCATAATTAGTGGTTTGGTCGACAGATGGGCTCAGGACACGCAACCTGGGACGGAGACGCTCGCTTGTGGTGTTCTCAACTCGTTTGCGGCAAACATCCGCGAAAGTAATAAATATAATAGAACAGCAGTAAGCATTAAAAAATAATTAAATTTAAAATAAAATTACTTTGAATTATTGCAGGCAAATTAATAGGGACTCTGACGGAAAACTATGATGGGATCGATATAAAATAATGTTACATTAAAGAATCAGCAGAAAAACGATTACTTATGCTTACAAGTATATTGCATATACTTTCATTCATCTGATCAAGGATTTAACCATTTCACTGCGATGAAAGGTAATGTTTGACATAAATATTTTCAAACAATGAATTTAAACATTAGTGGGTCAAAAGTAACAAATCATGTGCAGAATTTGACTGTGGTATGAGGAGGAGATTGAAAAATAAAAGCAATCCAGCACAAAAGTAACTAAACAAGAATACTTGAAATATTTACCTGATTATCTTTAGCACATCATCAATAGGTTCCTAAGAGGAAAGCTATATTTCAGTTAGTGGAGGAACGTATTTAGATATGTAAAATTGCCAATTTCTGGACTTATGATGATAAATACTCTAGGTGCAATACTAATGATATGAGTTTGTTTTAACTGGGGGGACTTTAATACAGGTATGAGCTTTACCGTCTTTTGTCCCACTGTCAAAATTATCTCTCGATCCATTTATTTATAAACGAATATCGACTTTGATTTGATTTAGACACTCCTTTCTTATTATTTTGTGTTTATGCCTACTAGATTTTGTCTACGCATTTAAAAAAATATCTCCTGGATGTAGTGAACAGAGAGTACTGATGTCGTATATTGTTTAAGGTATGAGGAGGACGCATTATATCATTTAGGCATTATATCATTTAGTGACACAAAAACAAACAATATTAAATTAATGATTGCATTATGAAGTGTATAATACGATAAGTAAAAGTACATAGGTAAAATAAGGGTGTCGGCGTTCACCCTAGGGCCGGTACACGTTGAATTAAAGTGCACTTTTTTTAATTAAATATATTTTTCGTTCGTGTGAAATGTGTTTTGACCGTTTTAACCGTAGTGCGACAATAGACTAAATAAAGTTCGAGGTTGGTGTATTGGAATTGACATGAGGATGGAAACTATGATTTTCTGAAACCGGAAATCCATTTGGAATTACAAAAGCTGTTGACTGAAGTAACAAAAATCCGTTTTTTTAAATAAGGGGTCTATTAATTATAAAGGCGATGAAGGTTCCTTCACTAAAAACTGCGTAATAACATGATATAATAATTTAGAAAACAGTATTTAGATGCAAGTTAGTTTCATGGACATTATTCAAGCATTAATCATAGCTTATTGTAAATATTATTACAATTTTCATCATACATAGACGGCCGGATGCTGCGTAACGTTGTTGCTCTCGGTGTTTCCTTCGGGAAGTTGCTTTACCAAACATCCACCCGTATTACCCCGGTATATCCGACACGTAAGAACTAATTTATTACCGAAGATTAGATTTTGTTGGTAAATTTCGCTGGGAACCGCCCAGGGCTGGGATCTCACCACAAACGTTACATCGACCGCAGTGAACGTTCCATGTTCACATCTTCCGTTCTTGCTTACGGAAAATTTCCCGCTGAAATTCACTAAGATTGTAATTTTTGTTGAGGGAAGAAAGGTGGCTCCAAAGTCTTTGTTCTTAGATTTTTGTGTTAAGGTGATAACAACAGCTACAATAAACATGTCTACAACTTTCATTAAAAAAATACGAGTATGAAATTATCATTTAAATTATATCACAGAATTTATCAGCTCAAATTTTAAACATAAAGAAATGAGCAGTATGCTTAGAATGTAAAGATAATTAGTAACTAACATCTTACAAACAATATAGGATTTCTAAAACCTCGTTAAAGTCTCTCATACTTGAGCAATTTTAGAATTTAAAACTTGGTACTTATTTTATTTAACAAAATAAGTAGTTACATACAACATTAGGTAAAAGCTACAAACGTAAGACTATATTATTTACTAGGAACGTCAAACAGCTCATCAAAGTAAGTACTTACATTTGTTCGCACAGCTCGGGGGCTAAACCATGGATACTAATGATAAAAGCTACAAGTTGGTTTTTACCACAGAGGAGAATCAAAGAATCAAATTAGATTCTTTGTGGTTTTTACAGACTATATAAGTATAAACGCCAATTGAAAAAAAATTGAATTTACAGTGACAATGCATTGTGAAATTCTTTAAGTTTTATTTGAAATATTTTCAAATTTCAGATGAGCAGCTAAGCCAAACTGTGAATCTTTTCGATTTTAAAATTAATCCAACTACAAAGCAAGTTGTTTTTAAATGGTGTGAATAAAATACTTTTTTAAAAGTACTGTTTTAATAAAGAAAATCCAAACAGAAGGCGGTATGTGTGGCTGAAATTGCCACTACTGTTATTATAGCTGCTGTAGATTTAATCACAGGTGTGATACAATGGACTAATTTAATTGCACCTCTGTGCTGTTGTAAGGACGACGCCCTTTTTAATAAGTAGGTTGATGAATATAACTTTCAAATGACTAATGACGGAAAATATTATTTACTTAGTACTATTATTAGGGTATGAAAGTCCCCATGACTTTGATGAAGAACTCGGCTTTGATTAAACAATAAATTATCTTCGGTGGAGGAGTAAGACGTACTTAATAACACCATTTTTTCATTTCCAGCTTCATTCAGTAAAATGCTATGTGATTTCTTCGGTTCAAATACTGCGGGTTAAAACACACATAGACCTTGACATTAATTCTTTCGAAGGAAAATGAACAATATACACATTTCAGTGTTATTCTGAATAATGATTCGCCGAGACATATGGAGAAATTGAGTATTGAATGATTAGTTGTCTTGTTAAGTTTTGTTTCTGAGACGGAGATATTATTTAACTGTGGATCATATATCAATATTCCGATATCAAGATTACACACACATATAGACGTTTTTATTTTAATCTTGGACGAATTTCGCTTTCTTCGTCTTCAAGGCGCCCCCCATGTCAGCTATGCCTCCCAAGAGGCGCTCATCTATCATCCAATTATAACGGATATGGTTCAGGGCCGACTTTCTCGCAGAAACCATAAACATCTCGCAGCGACGAAACAAGATCTAGTCGGAGGATTAGTCTGGCCGGCCGGTCGGCGTTTCCGAGGAAAAAATAAAACCCGGCTATTCAACTGACTCAATACTCCTCACATGAAATTGTAATAGTGCTTAAATTTAAAGTTCACACAAATCTTTATATGTAGGCCATATTAAAAATAAACTGATGTTGGCTTATCCAGTCAATTTCTCAGTTATTTGTATTAAATCTCTCAATGTTTATTTGCTTTTTGTTAACGCCTAGTTCACTTTAAACTCTTAATGATCATTCTGAACGTTTAAGAAGTGAGTTAAAGTGATTTCAGGATTTAGAAAATATTAGGGTTACAATGAAAACAATCAGTAGGGCTTAAATTATATACTTGCTTGTGAAATGTTTGTGCATAATACTTTGATATTTACTTTTGACTTGATAGTCATGCACATAAACATTGAAGGTCGTTTCCAATCTTCAATAAGAGCCCTGAATCAGTACAACGATTTGAATCATAGCACAACACCAAACCATAATTGTGCTTCTTTCTACTTACACGCGTAGTTAGTTATAGCTGCCATTTCTACTAAGCTGCAGCTTTAATGTACGGTTTTTCACATATCTACCCAAATCCAACACACATTATGCACGCACGTTTCCACCCGACAATACGACACCTTGCCACAATTTAAATCATAATCCCCGGGATATTATCGCCGCTATGTTACTTTGTATTCCAATTATATGCACAATTAACCTTTCACGGCTAGCAGTAAGTTGGTAAATCCGGCGTCGCCATGTTGGCAACTGGAGAAAGTGGTTATCGGTAAAAGTCAAGGACGGCAGAGGAGTGTTGCAAAGCCCCAGCAGCCGATCCTCCTTCATCTCGCCTTCATCCTCATCCTTCATTCTTCATCCTCGTGTGACATTAGAGCATCTTGATCCTTCTTCATCTTATCTTCATCCTCCATCCTCCATCCTCATTCCTTTATCCTCGTATGACGTTCAAACGCTTTGTATTATAATAGAATGTAATGTATATAATATATGCAATTATTTTTTTCTGCAGTTCCAAACTCAATATCAAGCCGCTTGCTTTGCTTGTTTTCCTTTTTTTTCTCAGCAAATCCTTCTATAAGTCCATTTCCCCATGATCTCAGAATGAATTCATTGTTTAAACATTAACCGTAGACTAGACTAGATTCAGGACTCTGGTCTCAGTAAGTGAGAGGTTGGTATAACCAGTATTGTAAGCTGCCTTCTAACTGAGACCATATAATCCTGAAGAACAATTAAATTTGTATTTTGGATGCAGCATATACAATTTCAAATCTTTCACTATTTTAATTTGGAAAATTTTACATAAAAAGTTTGTCAATGGTTGGAGTAAAGATATCAGGTTCATTCTTACGTCAACGTAGCGTTATTATTTAAAACTGTAGACACAAAGTTTAGGATCATTAAAACAATGAGAATTGGATTTCTTGGTAATCTACCTTCACATCGGCATGTTATACTTTCTTTTATATAATTTCAAATAGACAATGCTTATTATATTATGTCAGTAAGTATTATATCATTAAAACGTAATGGTTAAAATTAAAAATAAAAATTCTGGGGACGTTTTTTAATAGTCAAAACTGATTCAAAGGTTTAACACAATAAGTAGTAAATAAGACCTTTTATTGTCTTTGCAACATTTACCTTTTCCTCTTCCTTGATTTTTATTGACGTTATATCATGAAGAGACAGTCGAAGGAGGACCTTTCTAAAGTCAGTTCTTGACTGTATGTATGAAGCAGCCACTTCTTGAATTGGGTGTGGTTAATACTTCAGTTTCAAAGTTCCCCAATAATATGACTTAGTTTAACAAGGTCATCAATTTCTAGCTGCTTACACTTCATAATCTTAAATTGACCCTCGCAAAGGTCCGAGTCATGAGTAAAACACTATTTATGTTCTTTAGCCTACAAAAAAGATTGGGACCGGGAATATCCTTTCGCTTGCAAATATCACGTTTTCCTTGACTGGATATAAATATTCACCACGTAATGTGGGTCGGTCGGGCTCTGTCACCGGCTCTTGGGCAATATCGGGTATACCCGCTTCAACTCTGAAACCTTAGAGGGCAGAGAAATAACCCAATGAGTGGGCCCGAACACGTTTATTATTTCGACAAGTGAATCATCATAGCCATATTAGACATCGATTTGCCCGTGTGCTGGTTATGAGAAAATATAATGGTATAAAGCCTTTTACCGTCGTCCATCTCGGTTGATGGACAAAAAATGAGACCAACATTATTTACACTATCTTATGCAAGTGAACGAAGACGTTCCCAGCCTACTGAATGTCGATAATAGATCAAACTTGCACGAACAATTTTAGCCAAGTTTAACACTGTATAGTATAATGTATAACATATTTTAAGAAATAACATTATTAGATTTTGATTATGAATTTGAACTTGATGGCTTCATGTTAGCTGCACTGACCGTAAACAAGTTGTAGTGCGGCGGCTCGTCGTGATCGTGTCCTGTCTACATGTTGTTTCGTATAATGTTTAATTTCGTAATGCACCTCAATCTTTTATAATTTGATAGTTTTCGTCCAAGTTCTATCTATTATTAACGTCCATGGACTGAGACCTTCTTCGTACACGTGCCTGAGTGTGGTGCAATCGACACTGAAACCTAGTCCACATTTTGACCCTAAACTAATCGAGTTGGACGACGAGAATGGGTGTTGAAACCATTGAATCGAGTAGAATATATACATATAAGAAACGGCTATTACTTGTTGAAACGCGTGCGATAGCGTAATAAATGTTCAGTTTATAGCAGGAATTAAAAAACCGAATACTTATTAAGTGTTAAAACAAGTTCCTAGGTTTATGTGGTAGTTACATAACTTCATGAAGGCCTTCTAGTTGATGGTCGGCGCCATAGTCGGTCGTTTCTGAACTTCTGGTATTTACTCCCACCTCCTCTCTTCTATTCATTTACATCTTCACCCGTGTCGCATTACAAGCTTTCATTTTTCAAAGCGTGATTTCAAAATTTCTGAGCATCATTCTACAATTTCAACCGGCACATTTTGTTTTGTATAAAAAACTTCAGACGATGTTTAAAAGTTTGTTATTTAAAAGAAACATAACATAAGTAAGTTATTTAAACATAACATAACATAAGTTTGTGTTTATAGATTTAAAAGTTTGTTCTAAACATTAAACGGACAGATTTCCGTATATGAAGACAGGGTTAAAATGTGAGAGATTAATGAACATCTTATAATTTAATCTAAAAAATCCCTTTAAGGAAAACTTATTAATATTTTATTGTTGACACAATTTTTGCACCAAAAAACGACGTTAGAGGTTTCGTGTCCTTGGATGATAATCAAGTATTCGTAAACAAATATTGGTAGGTTTTAAAAAATATTGGTAATATTTAAGAAAAACAAAATCTAAAATATTTTTAGAATATTGGTGCCTTGAAGCTGTGAACTGTTGAGTACTGCAATCATAATGTATTACCTAAAGCATTGATGATATTATAATACAGTACTGTGTGTCCCAAAAGTCCCGGAACGGTTTAATATCTTTTAAAGTAAGCCAGATATCAAAACAATATTTTGCATACCTTTTAGTAATAAAAAAAAACTACTTTTTGATGTTTGTGTCATTTCTGCCCCTGCCCCCAAAATTGGATTGTAAACCCCCATCGTGCGACTGCTTATTTTAAAGGGCTTGTTAAAAGAAACACAACGCCGCAAACCGGAGGTCGATATCATGCTCCAGTCCAAAATGGCAACCATCCAAAAATAAAAAAAATGCTGTCCGTCAGTTAAAATTGAGAATTTTCTGTGTTCGGCAATTCACATTTAAATCGATTTTCACTACTTAAAAGATACAAAAATAATAATTTCTTGTTGTCATCATTAAGGCTCAGCCCTCCAAAATGGTTTTGGAGGGGCGGGGGTTTGTCCAACCAATTCCAATATTAACTCCCATCTCATCTTTTAACCCAGTTCCTGTTTTATACCTGGATTTTGAAATGCATCTTTGGTTTTGTTTTACTTATGAGATTGTATTCTGACTTTGATTGTATACATTTTCTCTCATTATTTAAATAGTTAATCTTATTAACTGGAGACTACTAGTATTCAAACTAAATACCAGTAAAGGATCGCAGAGAGAAAATTACTTCGATGACAATTGTTTTATACAACATACGATGCCTTTTTTGAACCAAGTTCTATTTACTGGAGGTAGTTGGCAATGGTTTTCAGTGTGTTTTTCCATCCGATTGCCTCGCAGTAAACGATCGCCAATCCGTCACGATATGGAGAGTGCAGTGTTCTCACGACCAAGTGACAAAAACTAAGATCGTTGAATTATTGATAAGCGATCATCTCGGCCGTCACAGTCTACCGTGCGCTCGGTCATTGTCAGCAGAAGATTTACACAAACTCCCTGTTTGTTTCAAGGACAAGTATCCTTCAAAATGGCCTTGAGGTAAAATAAAAAATATATATCTAGGTATGTAGATAGCAAAGCTTCAATTTTGATTTATTCTCTGCAATATTAATGCCTTGTTATTTACGTTACATTTTAGCGAATTTCCCCCTATAGGGAAGTAGCTATTACCGTAGGCGGCATGGTAAGACTTAAGCACGGGACCACCGTAACTTTTCATTTTCATGTCCCCAGACCCCAAAAACACCGTTCGTTCATTTTCATATATATATATATATATATATATATATATATATATATACCTGTCCGTAGGCGCGATAACTTTTGTTAAAAAGGTCCGATCACGATGAAATTTGGTACATACGTCGAGAGTGACATTTATTACTTCGAGTTCGAAAACCAGCGCGATAAGTTAACTCTAAGGAGGGTTTTTTGACAAAATAAAATCTATTTTTAGGATTTAATATCTTTATATTAATTTTTTGTAAATTTAAGTGTCAAAATTGAATTCAGCTTAAAAAAATAAACAATATAGCATTTTGAATGATTACTCTACATCAATCGGTTACTGAGATATTGGATCTGCTAAATGCAGTACATTGTCCCCTGAAGGGACAAGAACTATCCAAATTCTGGTATAAATACCTACATTTTTCATTGAATTCCCCAAAAATGGGATTAAAAAAATTATATTACAAACCATATGATTGAATTTAATTTGTTCATGTGATGATTGATTTGTTTTTATTCCTTGGATCTGAGTAGATTGATAACATGTTTCCTAACTTATATGTACTATAACAAGTATACATTGATTAAAAATTATTAGAATATGAATAATTGTTGAGAAATAAGGACATGAATGATGAAATTTACTTATTTAAATTAATATTTAAACAAAATTAAATATTCAAAACAACAACTTCCCTAACTAATGTAGAATATGCCCACATATAAAAAATAAATCCTTTAAAAATTAACTGAGTATGCAAGTTTGCTGCAACAAGCTTTTTTAAATTTTAAGATGAATCATATGTTTGTATTTAATTTGTTTATATGATTATTTTATTTGTTTTGATTTTGACTGATTTTAGATATTGATTTTATGTTTGCTTACATTTTTATACTATAACAAGAATACACGTAAAAAAATATTAGACTATTAATTATAAGAATAACAAAAAGCGTATTATTGGAGTGGATACCGAAGTGATTCCCATGATTATTTACTTTATGTCGTAAGCTCTTCAATTATTATATAATATACTTTTTGCAATAATTACATGAGGTGTCTGAAAAATTTTCTCTTACATAAATTAAATAAGCTCCCATATAAAAAATAATTCTTTAGAAATTCGCTGAGTACGCAGGTTTGCTGCGACGGGGGTATTGAGTAAACTCGATGTTCCAGAGGTTCCCAGCGCAAATTGCTACATCAGTTTTGTACAACCAATAAACCTCGATAATTACTTCAGTTAATATAGTTAATCATGAAATATCTCTCTTGATCCGCAGTTTTTGGACTTTTGTCACATAAACTAAATATCCGTTACACTAACTATGGTTTTTGATGACAAGAAAATAAAAAAAGTTTTTTTTGGTATGTGTTAAAGACAGTTTTAACGTTTTGTTCAGGAATGGTCAAACCCAAGTATTTTTAATATCTACAATTTTTAACGTTTTCATTCGATAGCAAAATTATCGTAGCCCGGTGAAAATGGCTACTCGACCAAGTTTCGATTCGACCTCAGGGCATACCACAAGATACCTCGACAATACCACGTTATACTTCAAAAACTTCCTAAGTTCCGTGAGAGTGTGACCTCTATTTCGTCACGCAATGTATTAAGGTTAGCACCTCATCCATTCGGCTGATAAGGTTTTTTTTTCATCTTGCCACTGCTGAAAAAGAGTAATCAAAGTTACGATTTCTTAAAATATATTTTTTCGTCAGGAAAACCTACTAGATATTAAACAATTTAATACTTTAAAAACTGTGTAAATAACAAACAAAATTATTACTCAACAGATATTTTATAAACATTGAAGCTGTAAAACGCAGCAGCATCAAATAAACACGTCAGCATCATCAAACAGGCTAGACAATCTTCACAGCTCGCCTATTATAGTGTCTGTTGCAGCATCGCGGTGTCACAATACTTCATCGCCCGGTCGTGACAGTCTCGCCGCAAGGGCCCTCTTTATGTAAAACGTTTTATATAAGAAAATAATACATCAAAACCTCGAGTGTGGTGTGCTTTACACTGTCGGGTTTTCGGGTTTCGTGTAATATTAAGCGTGTTATTGTGGTTAAAGGTTTAAGATTAGGTTTTTAAAGTGTTAAGCGGTCTGAAAAGAATCACTGCCTGCTCCTCCAAAATATTGATCAATATAAATAATAATGTGATTGCACTATGCTTAAAAAAGCCTCATCGGTTATGTAATCACAACTGGAAGTCAATAATTCCAAATAATCTAAGTTTAAAATATCTCCACTGTGTTTTTATCTCGTTATTTCTTGACTTGTAAACATGTGCAATATCAGTGGGAAAAAATACTAGTTTCATACTTGGGACTAAAGGTATGGATACTAGTAGACTTATCTAGTACACTTGATTGTATTAGGCACAGATAGACATAATAAAAATGAGGTACTTGAAGGAAACAAATCTTCCAAAGATCTATTTCAACCAAAAAATGATTCATTGCCGACAATAGATTTCTACCTGCTCAAAAAGGGTAAAATAACAAATTCTGAAGAAACTTTTAGAAATAAATACAATGTTGTAAAACAATTAATTCAAACCGGTCGCAATGCAGACGCAACCAGCGACCACATAGTATGTGGTCGCTGGACGCAACGCACCCACGAAATGCTAAGTGTGACAAAGCGTGACAACGATCCTGCACGCGTGTCACGCTGTTTACGCTGCCGGCGTCACGCTCACGTTCAGACGGTCGAGGGGGGACAAAGCCCTCATCGTGAGTGGCACTGGACACTCTTTCTTTGAGTACGAGATAAGGGTTTTGCGAGCGAAAAGGATTTGCTCATTAAATATTCGTCTAGCAGATATTTAACTCACAATTACGGTACAAAGCGTTTTTTTTATGTTCCATGTTGTTACTTTTGCTATAAAAAAAACATCATATGTAGTGTGTTTGGTGAGCAAAGAGATTAGCTCTTTGTAAAGTTAGGATAATGTTAGGAGAATGGTCATCGTCTCATTTCTTGACCGTGAGACAGTAAGTGTGGTCTGGGACTAAGAGTGCACTGTGCTATTGAATAGGTTTATATGCTGGGTTTTATCCATTTTTATCCATATATCAAATTAATGAATAAGGCGAATTTTATATGCATAATATTGTGGCCAAACTATTGGATGATTTACATGTTGTCTGAAAGCTCTTAACGTGCAGATCTGCCTTTTGAGGGTTGGCGGGGCAGTGCATGAATCCGAAAACACTTATAGGAAGTTCTGAAAGTAAGGTTTTGACCCATTTATAAAATAATATTGGATAACAAGTCAAAAATAAATACAGCCTGTATATAAATCAAGTAGACAACTAATCGTCAAAATAATTGTTTTTAAACGAAATACAAACTAATGGTTTAGTAGTATTTCTTAAACATTTAAAATGTGAACTATTTCATGAGTGGATCATTAAATTTGCAGTTCAAACATGTTAATCTTGACAAAATAAACTTGAAAAAGCTTCCTTTCACGTAACTCATGTATATACAATGCACTTTTACTACACAACGTAAACTTTTAAGGAAAACTAGGGGCCCCATGCGCAAATTGCGCATTTTAATATTGTGTTCGTTTGTGAAAAACTATAACCTAAAATTCGAAAAAAATAATTACCTTCTTTGAATTCACAATTATCAAAAAGTTAACCTGTTTAAACTTGAAATGGAATTGTTACATTTTTTAGAAGCTTAGCTGGGAAAACATACACTCATATTGTCCATCGTTCCCACACTATTTATTTGAATTTAATTGTCTTCTGGAAATAACTTCGCTCAACATTAGGATACCGCATGTGCTTTTCACGTTTGCCCTTATATAATCGTTAAGTCGCTGAAAGTATATAGGTGGTACAATGTCGCTCTGTTGTTCAATATTTGTCTCTTAGCAGTTATCTGTTCTTGCCAAAGGTTACGCTTGTTTTCCCGGATCCCTCTAATCTTGTCTTCTCTATTTTCTCTTTGGATTCTTCTTTTTTCTTTTTCAGGATTCAAAAATCGCCTTACAGGCCGAATAATGTAATAATTTCCTTTTATAAATTTACTTCCTAGCTGGAAAAAACTTTGAACATTCAAGAAAACTATCATCATATGGAAATAAAAATAATGTGAATGTTCGTTTGAAATTTTGTATATGAATAAAATTAAAAATTTACAACACTTGAAACATGTCGATATACACATCAAAGAGTGATTTACCCCAAATTAATAGAATTATCACATCTAAAAATTGTTCACTGTTCATAAGTTGTTTCGTCTCTTATTTAAATTTTCAGGGTAGCCTATCTATTTTTGTTTGTCACTGGTTGACAATTCGTCTGAAGGTAATCAGCTGTTAAATTACGATTTACGTTTAGCAAGTTGATCAGCACTGGACCGTTGAAAGCGCCCTCTAGAAATAAATCAAAGGCTCTGGGGTCGAAACCGAAAAAGAAATGCCTATTTTAACTATCTGTCGCTACGTTATAAGCTTTAAAATGACACCTCGATCATAAAATCGGTTCAGTAGGACGCCTGAAAAAGGGATCTAACAGAAAAAACCTTATTGTATTAAGTATATAGATGTAAAGATTCTTTACTGTAAAATAGCAAGATGTCATAACCACTTTACTATACAACCAATCTTTAAATACAAAACTATAAAATACTGAAAGCAATAACATTCTGATGTTAAGATTATTCTAAACGTCCCTACATACTTACATCTTTTACAGTATATTACATTCCGAATACTGTCTCTTTATTGTATCAGTTCACTATGTCCCTCTTAGACTTCACCCTGAAAGAATAGTTTGCAAGACACAGCCTCTGATCAAAGGGCCTATTTTTAAATCACCCTGTTCGAGTTTCTCCGCACGACCTCCCTTTGTCAGAGGTCATTCAACAGCACATATGTAAATTACCATTTCCTCCCGACAGCTTATCGTTCAAATCGCTTTCTAGGTCGAAGATCGCTTTCTTTGATAGTCTTGGGAGCGAGGCTTAAATCAAATTGAGGCCGTTTATTATGAGTAGTACATGATTTCTTGCCACTGATAGGTGAGAAGCCCTGGTAAGCAGGCTGGAAAAAATATTTCAAGAGCGAAATCAGAATCAGAATCAGAATGTTTATTTCCACAAACAAATTCACAATAAATACAAAGGTAAAAAACGATGGAAATTAAGACATCGCATGGGCCCGCGGGCTTGCGTGCGATGCCGCGTTGTGAAAATTAGAAACTGGAAATTTGACGTACTGTCCAAATAAATTAAAAGAAACTCAAAACTCTTAAGGTCGCAACAACAAATATTAAGTTAAGGCATTCCTTAACAACGCTGCTATTCGAGATTAATTAATTAGTTGTGAAAATATATAAATATTTCAAAAATGCAACTAAAATTAAGAAAATTTAAGCAAAAACAAAATTACTTTAAATAATAAATTCTGGCGAGAACACAAAATGGCATCAAGTGGAAGAAAGAGATGATCAATTCAACATAATATGAACGAATCACTTTATATGAAATAATCAACTTTAAAGCTTAAGCTGTGTATTCACTGTTACATTATGCGGTGTAATATTTGTTTTTTTTTTAGTTTAGTTATTTAATTTAATTTGCTATTTAACAAATAAACCTATTACAAAACAAGTACGGTCCAATTACTTTGCACAAATAATTTTTCCTTAAAAAACTAAAATTCTTTCAAAACTTGTTAAAATTATAACTGTTTTGACCGTCTTCAAATTATAATTCTTTTTGTGCTACCCAAAGACATCCATTTATTTCCGATTTATTGTCTTCCCCTACCAACTAAACTCTGGTTAAATTAGCTGAAACGTGGAAATTAGCTAAAAATCTGGGTAAACGCGGAAAAGTTTAGTAGTAGTGTATTTTTATTTTCAGTTTCTGAATGAAAATAAATCATAAGAACGATTAAGAGAGGCTACATATTGACCTAAGATTGACTGCCAAAACACGGAAGGTTAGACTAATTACTATGCAAATTTTAACTATATTAAATTGCAAAACTGGTTATGTAAGACCTTATTATGCAAATTCATTAATAAGACATTGACCATGGGTTTTCCCTAAACCCTTTAGCACAGACTGGCCCTTAGTAAATAAGGAATTTCACAAATAAACCAAATCGTATTGATTACAGCGCAAGATTGCGGTTTGAAATAAGAAGACCTTGGATTCAAGTTACAGATATACATACATGTCCTCAGAATAAATAAATAGAGACGTGGACAACGGAATTTTGAATATTTTGTTCGGTATTATCGGTCTGATGTATTTTAATCGTGTTATCGAATTTCAACTAAGTAAATCCACGTCAAATATTACCTAACCGTTTCTTAAAATTAAATCCTCCTTATCAACATAAAAATAACCATTTATAATTAACTTTTGAACGAATGACATTTAATCGCCTAGGTGAAATGTCTTCATGAAATCATTACTGTATTACTACTTTCGGTAATAACTTCCCCAATGGGATACTGCTAACGGGAAAGGCAAAGATCGATAAATTCCCTAAGTAAAACTTCTTATGTATAGCTTTCATCAGAAAGACGTCAGAGAAGACAATGATTTCCCTTGAAGATACAGAATGACTCCAAGAATGGCGATTAAGATTGCAGAGATACCTAAGACAGACTTTTGCACAGCTACAATTTAGGGACCATACTCCAGGATATTAAGGAGCTGAGATGATACACTGGAGGAGGTTTTAGACTTCTCATGAAATGACACTAAAAGGCAATAAAAACGTAAATATGCATTGTAGCTCTAAAGATCTTTCTTTTGAAAGCATCAATCTTCTCTCAACATAGAACACGTTCAACACACCCCACAGTGGTACTTGAAAGATCCTGTTCAAGACAAAAGATGATGACGTCATTGTTAAATTTAGAAACGCAGCCACAATAGAAACATGGCAGGAGCCGGTCTATAAACAAGTCGTTCTGGATTCGCGACCGAGCCTAGAAGTCAAGGTTCACATACCGATGGCGACCGTATCTCCAGCAGACCATTGTTGGAGCAGCAGAAGGAATGTGGTCAGGGGCGTCGCGCCGTCGCAGAGGTGCTGCTGAAAACTCCATATTTTCCCAGAGCTCTTGAACCGTACATTTCCTGCGGTTTCTGCGGTCGTATGAGGATATGACAAGAAAACTTCATGACTAAAATAATGCTATTGATTTGTTTTCTAAATGTTTCATAAGTAAAGTAAAATTTGAAAGGTCAGTCTATTTTACATTTGTCGAATGTTTCTGCTTTCTCGTTGATGATACCGTATCTTAATTAATTTTTGATCTCCGAGATTTTCTCAGTGAACTCTTCCAATGTATGATTTTTTGCTTTTTTTAAACTATGTGCTAAAATTCCTAGAATTCTGTCTCGGCCGGTGTAGGTCTCAACTTCTATTGTGTAGTTCAAAACACAAAGAAAATTTGACGCTTGATAAGTCCCTATTGCACATTTACACTTAAGGTGCTTTCATTGAGGAACCAATGCTATGTCTAAGTTTCAATTATGGAACCATGAAATCGGCCACAACTAAAGGAATCGTATTAAATATTTCGACTATTGTCGAAATTCCAATAAATTCTATTACTTCGAATTTTTATCGACACCTGTGACGTTGTGTTGTGTTCTACTCCTTTCTTTGATTGATACATTCCATACTCATTCGTACCTTCACAGTTCTGGAGTATAAGAGGGAATACAAAGTAAATTGGCCACAAATTTCTTCGAATAATCCGCAGCTCATAGAGCCTGCTGCCTCTGGTGAACAATCTGCTATGAGGTATAGGAGCTACAAGTTACAAATTGATCAATTGTTAAACCACAACAAAGTACATGTTAAGGTAATTTCCTTATAAACCACTACGTTGCTCAACTCGTTGCGGTCCGCATGTCGTTCAAATAGGTCAGCGACAACAGTCAGCACCTGACCTTCAACCACGCCCTTGCAGCTGAGCGGCCGAGCGGCCCTCTATACCCCTGCCAGCCTGAGAGTGCAGCTGTAGCCATAAGCGCCTCATTGCCTCCAGATGCACTCCCCTGAGGATAGAGGTATAGCAACTCCTCACTGGCATCCTCACAACTGAGTTTAGTCACCCGAAAAACCCTCTGTACCCTTTCCAGCCAGAAAATGCAGCTAAACCTTTCAAGCGTCAAATTAACTCCAGCCGCATTCTCTGGCCGATAGAGGTATAACAACTACTCGCCGGCGGCGTTACTAGAGCCGCGATTCTGGTTTCACACCATTTTCACTTTTATCCCTCCTAGAGATTTTAACGAGGCGCACGCGTTTGCAGAACGTGTCAGGCGTAATTGACCCTCTAACAAGGGTCTCCTTGCAGGGAAGCGGTGCTGCCACTTTGCAATTACAAGCTTGACTAGCCTATCACAGAAGCCTCACGCCCTCATCTGATGTTACATACACTGCGACTGCTGCATTGTTCCGTGGAAGAAATCTTCCAGCAGGAAATGCTCTAATGCAGCAGTGATACTTATTTATTTATAATAAAAATAAGTAGGTGACATTTGAGTCTCCATTTGGCAATGAAATTATTACTGTACCATATGATTATCATTCTAAATTTGATATTGACAGCATAAGGCATAAATTTGAATGACATTTGTTTCATGTCATTCAATATTATCAAACATATACAATCTCTTTCCCTCGGTGGAAAATAAAGGAATCCAACCGTAGACAGACAAAGTCTTCTCGGTTTCGTCACCTCACACGTTTGATTGAAAAACTCAAAGAATTCCATCTCCTCAATAACAGTTTCTTATTCCGTGATCTAAAAATACCCAAATCTATTCAGAGCAAAGTTCTAGAAATATTTGCGTCCAGTCAAAAGTAAACTG
Source organism: Flexamia atlantica (assembly GCA_035578135.1). Taxonomy (NCBI): domain Eukaryota; kingdom Metazoa; phylum Arthropoda; class Insecta; order Hemiptera; family Cicadellidae; genus Flexamia; species Flexamia atlantica. The sequence continues at coordinate 5,812,686 of JAQJVK010000012.1, read as the reverse complement.
TCCGCCGTTAGTCATTGGCCCATTAGTGACAGACTAGGCTAATGAACTAATCCGTGCAATCAGTAAAAGAATGCTCAAGTCATTCCACACTTCATTCACATTCCCCTGAAATCCTGTTCTGTATCATTTAGATTTCCCATTCATTTTCGTCATCTCACGCTCTATTGATCTCATAGACATCCTAGATCTCTTTGTCGGCAGCCACTTGTCCTGCCCCCGGTTGTCACCCCGACTCGGACCGGTGTTTCCTGAAGGCGGCGCCCGCCCCGCACATTGGAAAGTGATTTCGTGCGATCAAGGTCTCCGGAGAGAGCGGCCGGCTCGGGCTGCTGCATTGTCTCCCAAGGTCGCCGCTGCCAATCCCCGCCTCGCCTCAACCCCTGCCCCGCACGTGACTGACGGTCAGGGGGAAATCAGCTGTTCACGAACAAACTATCACAGAGGAAATCAGCTGTCCACGAACAAACCATCACAGAAATACAGCTAGGCTGTTGAGTTTCTGTTGAACTCTGTTGGTGTCTGGGGTTAGGTATCGATTCAAGATAATAGTTGAGTGAATAGTTTATCAAATCGACTCAGGACGATTTACCCTAGCTCCTCCAACAATTGAAACTAGTCTGGTGAGTTCCTGTTCAACTCTGGTGTCTAGGGTTGGATACTGATTCAAGTGAATAGTTTATCAAATCGACTCAGCACAAATTACTCCAGCACCCCCCTCCAAGTTGAAACTACTAGAAGTAGTCTGCTGAATTTCTGTTGGACTCTATTGGTGTCTGTGGTTAGGTATTGAGTCAAGCTAATAGTATGAATGAATAGTTTATAAAATCTACACGGCATAAGTTTGTCCAGATCCTCCAACAATTGGAACTAGTCTCTTGAATTTCTGTTGGACTCAGTTGGTGTCTGTGTCAGTTGGTTGGGGGGGGGGGGCTATTGATTCAAAGGAATTGTTTCAGCAGTGAGTAAATCGCTTTGCACACTTAACCCCTGCACCCTATCTTCTTTGAGTTTTAACTATTAAAACTAGTCTGCCGAGTTTCTGTTGGAGTTTTGGTGTTTGGAGTTAGGCAATATTTCAAGTGAATAGTTTCACCAGTGAACAGTTTATCAAATATACCTTGCAAACACCCACTTTTGAGTTGGAACTATTCAAACTAGACGACTGAGTTCCTGTTGGATTCTTTGTGCCTGGGGTTAGGTACTGTTTCAAGAGAATAGTTTCAGCAGTGAATAGTTTATCAAATCGTCTCTGCACTCATGGCCGTAAACCCTATCTCAATTATACCAGGTTTGCAACTATCAAAACTGGTTAACATATTAGAACAGTACTTTAATTTGAATTTAGTTTTCTAGATTTTTTTCGACGTAGTGACTGGGTTGGAATTAAGTATAAGAAATAGCAAAAAACAAGTGGACAGTTTTAGTAGTACTTGAACTATCCATTTTTTAACTCCGGAGCTGTAAGAGCAATAATTATAAGTCTAAATTACTAAAATTGTAACCGTCTTGAGAGGTTAAAATATATTTAACGTTTTGAACATGTTGAATGTATCACTCCTAGCCGACCAGAAAGTTACACTGGAAATAAATTAATCATACTGTACTTTCATCACCAATTTCCTTTGCCCCTTCTCTTTGTACGTGAGTTCGTGTCTGGGAAATCGATGGTTCACGAAGGAAATAACAAAACTAGTTTAACGAGTGTTTTATTAACCGTTTACTCAACTGTATCTGAAATATCAAGTTTACCTTTCAAGTATGCTTACAAATGATCCTTGCACCTTCACCTTGCACCGTTTGTCTGCACGGTAACAGGAAATGCGGGAAATCAAACGGTTCACGAACGTCGTGATTGAAAAAATTAACTGGTCCGAGCTTGTTTTTGTCTTAATTCTTAACAGGGTTAGAAAACACAATTGAATGGTTTCAGTTATACTTAAGGCTGTTAAATGAACTCTGCACCTTTCTTTTTTTGTCATTTTGTACCCTCTCTTGTCATGTTGAAACTATTAGAACTAGATTGCTGGGATTCCTTTGGTCTTTTTTGTTGCTGGTTTTTTATATGGTCTGAAATAATTGGAAACAAGGAGATTGTTTTGTATTTGAAACAAATTGCACAACAAATTCCCTCTCTTCGGGGCGTCGCGTCGGGAAGATGAATCAATGGTTCACAAACGTCGTGGGAAGGTAGAGATTGTAAAACTAGTCGGCTGAGTCTTTTATACGTGTTCAATGGTTAGGTTGGAACATTGGCTAAAATGTCTAGGCACCAGAGGATGGTTTCAGTCATATGAAAAATGTATCGAGGATTCCCTTTGCGAACCCCATCTGAGAGACTGGGAAGTCGAGCTAGGGGAAATCAACGATTCAGACACGTCGTGGTTGAAACTGTTGACGTGTGTTGAGTTTCTTCGGACCTGTTTCTTAATTAAGTTGGTATGTAAAGCGAAAACAACTTTGGGACAAATGAAAATTAATTAAAACCCATCTTGTCAACAAATTGAGTTGGTATGTAAAGCGAAAACAACTTTTGGACAAATGAAAATTACTTGAAACCCATCTTGTCAACATATCTCAACATTTTATTTAATTCCACCCTCTCATAGCCATTACGGATTGAACTTTAGACGAAGATACTATATGGTGAATATGTTACGAGTCACATGGATCACGGATCATTATTGATCTTCTTTTCTCTTTTTCTCCTACTCTCTTCACTCTTTTAAGAGCTCAAGAAATACTAAATATCATAATGTTCTAAGTATTATATTGATCAACTAAAAGTAAGTTGTCTGGTATTTTGTGTTTTCTCAGTAGATTTTAATAATTATCTTGTGAAATATGCTCGAAAGAAATCGAATTCCCCCTATCTCTCGTCTTTATAAATTCAATACTCATCAACGGCGAGCCCGCAAATGTCCGGATCTCGTTATCAGCTGGTGACCTTCACAACTTTCTTCGCCGCCAGAGGAGCCACATCCGGTCCACGTGGTCGCTGGTCGTTCACTTCACTTTCCGTTTCCTCCGGAACCGGCTCCTCCTTCTTCTTCCTCTTACGTCCATTCTTACAGCAAATCTGATTTTACTTTCGTTCGGGCGTTCGGCCTTGCCTTTGTTAGAACCGCCGCCACATTCTGGCTTGGGAACTAGAGAGTTGGTTGGATTTAAGAAAATGAAGGAAAATTAAAGTAAATCATAGAACTAAGAAAAGGAAATGGTTGAACCTTAAGAAGAGATGTCTGATAGTTGAACAATGTGGTTGGTCGAAGAAATTTACCTACAAGTTTTACTTCTTTTGGTAAAAAACCTCCTTCATCCTAGAACGACGTAATTTTCGCTTACAACATCATCACCACTGGTTGGACCAATCCACCCAAGTGCCCAAATTTATTCGGTTATGTCATTGAAATTGTAATGATTTTTCTGTAATTAATCAATTACGAGATCAAGATGGGATGGTAAAAGAGATGTATACGTGGCCAGAATTGTAGTTTATGTAGACTTTCCATGAGGGATTATCCTTAATCTAACCATACATTGTTAATCAAACTTTATTGACTAATGTTTTACTTTGATGACAAAATTTAGAGTGACTTTTCGTTTTCAAAAACTGCCAGCCCACTTAAAATATAGAAAGCACAAACTCACTGCATTACTAGTAGGACACATAAATTTTACGCAAGCTCGTCTTTAAGAATTATATTCAAAATTTCGATTTTCCGTATATGCATGGGACTGGCAATTAAAGAAACGAAACCCTGCAGTAAGGTCTCACCCTACTAGCCATTCCTGATGATCGTCGCTTGAGTCACCGTCGTTAAGGCTGTCCCGCCTCGTCGCCTCATTGTCTTCGTCTTTCCAGGATATTTCTCAATATCGCAGCTGTCCCGCTCCTCGCCTCGAGGGAAGATCTGTCGCCGGCGTTGAAAACAAGTCGTATCCGTTCTAGTAGTTTCTAAATACAGGCGTCAAAACCCGTAAACTCGGTCAACAAAAGAGGTAGACTAATCTCATAGTCTCATATACCTTCATTATAAATTTGACTGTTTGGTAAAACTTAGTTTCACAACGTAGCGGCGTCGTAGGTAAATGTATGACCTTTTTTGAACCCGAGGTCTTTTGGGGTTTAAATACTGGAGGTGGTTTTCCCATCGCAATTTTTCCCGTCGGTCATGCACGGATGTCTCCAACAAAGGGACAATCTACCAGTTCGTGCACATTTCCCATTTCTCCACTTTCCGAATGTGGAACGTAATTATAGCCTACGGGAAATTAAGAGAAATAATTTGGAAACCAGTTTCTCTCATGTGATAAGCAGCTTGATTTTAAATTTCGTTCCTAAAGAACAACTTGTTTTAAACGGAATCGCTTGTGACAATTTTGTATGACGATTAAATTTAACTCGATGAAGGCCAAGAAACAAGAAATTAGTGTCAATATCTCGTTCTTACTAGTGGCCTAAACTATGTTTAAAATTTTTCTGCGAAAACACGAAACATACTTCGTGCTCACATTGTGTGGGATGCTTTGAAATTTACGCTATCAGTGTGTACTTTCATTAATGTCACCAGTAAAGAGTTCAAGCAAGTAATTTCTATCGATTTCTAATCATAAAAAACAGTTCTAATCAGTTGCAATTATAAGCCAACAATCGTATTTTAAATGCCCAACGAAATAACATGCTAATACCATCATAACAGTAAACTAATCTGAAAACAAAGACGGTGTTGATCTTATAATTTAAGGGACTATGGTAGTAGACCTAAAATTCAGTGGGTTTCAAAAAAACTGATACAAAAATCTGTAACAGTTTTTTGGTGTAGGACGATAGACATTGTGACGATGGATGTTTCAACCGTTGAACTCTAACTGTTGATGTTGATGCACCAACGGTACGCCGGCCGCGCCGTCCGTTTATAAATCGTCTCTGTGCAGCTCACGTTGTATTGTTGGCAAGTATCTTACTTTAACATTCGCGAAGTTGTCACTAAAACTTTGCATTCCTAGCACATGTTTCGTGGGATTGTTTTGAATTTTATCAAAGAATGTTAATGTATAATCACCAAATAGCCTTAGCCATTTAACCTCCTCCCCCAGCCTTATTTCTTATATAAAATCCAATCTGTTAATTTTCCATTGGTTGGTTACAATTTAAAGAAACACTAGTAGCTTGAAGGGGCTAAAAGCCCCTAATGAGGGAAAATTCAAACAATCCTTATTTATTATAGTACAAAATACTTTCATAGCAAACTGAATCTACCTTATATTGATATTTAGCCTACCACATGGTTTTCAATCAAGTATCAACATCACATGTTTTATGTAAACAAAGCAGACGTTTTCAGATCCCAATGCTTTTTAAATGGCAGTTACCCGGTATTTAACGTTATTTCTCGTTTTCTGGTGAATTTCAAGCAATTTCATTATTTTTCCCACCATTACGGAATAGAGACCTTTAATTTGGGCCCTCTCCCACCTTCTACGACTTGCCAAACGCCCACAATTTTGACGCAAAGAATCGCCTTACGAAATTAAATATATGATGATTTGACAAAAGTAGATAAAAACAAATTGCCTACATAGAAATAGCCCAATCGCTAGGTTAAGTCTCTGGCGCGAAACTAATAAACGTAAAATTAGTTTCCATTCGATTTGGTGCAATTGCGGTCTGGCAATGTGTCAATGCACTTGTTGCAACCAGAACAAGGGACTGACGCCCTCGAACTATCAACCACGACCACAGAGCGAACCAGCAACCAGCAGCCAACAGTTAGCAACCAGCAACCAACAATTACCACTTAGCAACCAGCATTCGACAACTAGCAACCATTAAAATGTAAAATTTTAACGGTTTCAACCATTGAAATCAAATTGTTTCAACCATTAAATTGTTGGTTGATCAACCAGCAACCAGCAACCAAAAACCAGCAACCAGCAATTACCAACCAGCAACCAATAATTACCAACCAGCAACCAACAATTACAAACCAGCAACCAACAATTACCAACCAACAACCAGCAACCAACAATTACCAAACAGCAACCAGCAACCAGACCTCCCCGGTCGATCGCCCTGCGCAGTCAATGACGGCGTATCTCGGTTGCGCCAGACTGTCGCAATCGAGGAGAAAGCCAACAAACATCCGAAACTTCGCTGATAAAGTACTCAGGTTTCATCTGATGGGTTTACTTTCGGTTTCAACAGCTAAGCCCGCGCCCGGCGCCCGGCGCCCCTCCAGGTAGTGATGCGACCAGTGATTCGATAACTGAGTTCAAAATTATCGATAAATCGATTTTTAAGAATCGATGGTTTGATTCTTATGCTAGAATCAATTAATCGATCCTTTTCCTTGAGAATCGATTTTTTAAATCGACTGATTTCCTATTACCGCACATCCGATTCTTTGGCAAGCATTAAGAGTTGCCGAATCATCTGAATATTTTCTCCATGCAAAAACTACTTTTTTATCACAAAATTTGTATTTTTTTCAATTTTATTGGTTTCTTTACTAATTACAGTACCAAGTTATGTTATTCATTAAATAAAGGAATAACATTGGGTAACAAGAACTAATCTGCCAAAAATCGCAGGAATCGAGGAGGAAATGAGTGAAAAAATCGATTGATGTAATCGATTATTAAAATAATCTAATCGAAAAGAATAGATTTCAAACTACATTAAAAATCGATGAAGCGACGGTAGAGTTCCGGGCGTTGGTTGGCGAGAGTTGTGTTTTATTGATCAATAATTACCCGCCCGGAAATGTGCCTATGGTGGAACTAACAGTGGGCCGGGTTGCGCTACAAGTCATCAACCGTCAAATCTAGGGTATTTTGTAACGAAAATAGTTAGGGTTACTTACCCCGGATTCTGTCGTCGATTCTATATAATCAGCAATCAGTTATGACTATCGTTTCGGCTCCATTAGGCCATTAACAAATCAAAACAGAAAAATTCAGGCTCCATTTAATTCAGTGGTGTGAAGGTCATCATGATGTTCAGACATTTTGACATATTATGACACTAAAACTATAATCATCACTGATTATACTTAGAATCGACGACTAAGGACTTAGGTAGTATCTGGGGTAAGTAACCCTAACTTTTTTCGTTACTTTAACTTTCATTCTGGCAGGAAAATCATGAATAAGTGTTTTGCAGGATTTAGTGGGGCTTAGGAGAGGAGAGATTGACTGTTTTTTGGCAATTCTAATTATGAATGAGAATATTGGCTCAAACACGTGAGAGGAAGTTTTCCTTGTATTGTATTAAGTTGCTCAAAAGCTAAAAATCGGACAATTAATATCCGTGGTAATGTAATGCACAGGGCGAACAAAGGTAATCCCCCCAAATGAGAAGGAATCCCCTCCCGTCGAAATTAGTGTTGGTAACTGATCTAATAATACGATAAATGAGAAATCTTGGATGTATGGATGAATGTTTGTTGACTCGATGACGCAAAAACTACTGAACCGACTAGGTTGAAATTTCACAAAAAGTTAGATTACCTAGAACTCATGCAACTTATAAGCCTATTCACTTCCTTAAAAATCATCTCGGGACTCGGGCAATGTCCCGTGAACGTCCTTAGTTTCAATATTTACATTTTAGAGGAAAATAGGCACTTAAATACCGAAATGAACTATTTCACCACACTAAGACGAAATCACCTGTTTTACAAACGTCAAACGCGGACCGAAACACACTGTTTGCCGCCACAGGACCGAAAACGTTGGGGGCCCTAGGGCCGAAAGTCAGCTGATCGTTTATTTGTTTGAAACAACGTCAAAACATCACATAATTATACGGAATTCAATAGGTTCATAAGACAGGATAGTTGCGATCATATGATTTTTATAGCTGTGTTGGTTTGAATCATGATAGAGTAGGATTCATCTAAGTTGGCCAAAGCATGTACTAATCATCTCATCAAAAATTTGTATACAAGTCACATTGAAAACATTGTTGGTTACACATGGTGTCTGTTTACATTTTCTCAGAACTGTCAAATCGCCAAGTTACGTTTGTTTACAATGTTGTTATAGGATATATAGAATGTTTACATTATCGCCTATTTTTAGAATTTTTTTATTTTCATTCAACCTTTTTACATAGCTGTCAAAGTTTAATTTGATTTCATTTCTTGATTTACATGTATTTTAGTTTGTTTAACTGGTTTTTTATATTTTCCTGGGCCAATAATGAAACACCTTTTATAAGTTTTGACCGCAATATGAAACAATCTCTCTTTTCAGCTGCTGACTTGCAGCAGGTAGTACTGGCTATTCAAAAACTCGCCTATTTTTCTTTGTAAATATTATTTCATAAGAAAATCTAAGACTTTTTACCAGGCCACATCCATGACACATCCTCTCCCTGTTAATTAATAATTAATTTGGAAAAGCCCCTGAGTAATATTTTAACCTGCGCAAGTGAACTTTCAGTTGCAATATTGCATCAAAACCTTTTCTTTGCTACAAGTGCTACACTAAAACAGATGTTCGTTGACAATGTTTTCAGCACAGCTGGATTTCATGCTTAAATTCGTAAAAAGCTAATAGTTTTGGTCAACTTGTAGGTGAATCCTACTCTAAATAAGTTGTCTCGTCGCTCATAACCTTAAAGTTTTGTTCAAGTGAGTCAAATAATAATGTTTTTTTTTAATTATTTAGGGTAGGCCTATATTTTATTGTGTAGTGTGGTGAAAAATAGCGTTCGCACCTCGGCCGAAAGTGTTTTGCAGCTCTCTATCGTTTCAAATTCTCGACTTCGTCTCGAATTTGAAACACGATCTCGAGCCTGCAAAACCTCATTTTCGGCCATTGTTGCGAAATATACTATTACATACTACAACTATTGAGAAAGATGTTAAAAATGTGACTTGTAGACACTTGTATTATGATACATTGTGTGTATACTAATAATGGAACGTGACGTAACACATGTACAACTGTGCGACCCCTCATGGTGGTAATCCCCCCCAGAAATTAATTCCTAGAGTAGAGTGCACGAAATAGGGCGGGTGGCAAAAACTGTAAACTCGTTAATTTGCCTGCTAAACCTCAGCTGAAATGACTTAATCTAATATTTTTGTTGAACTGTCAACACTTTGTTTACGTTTTCAAGGCCCTACGTGTAAATTTGTGTTTACTGCAAAATGTGATCATATAAGTTGATAAGCTACGCCACAGATTAAGAACTGTAGTTCTTCATCTGAGGCTACGCAAACAAATAATAAGCAATAATGTCGCCAGCAGCGCACTCACTCCCCGCCCTATTTGGTATCCGCGATTGTAGGTTGGATCCTGTTAATAGAAAGACGTTTCACCAGACGGTGAATGATTACATTACGCAACAGCAATATTCTTAAGCATCAAGTAAGTGTTTAGTTTATTAACAATTAATATCAAATAAACTGTCGAATAAACTGTGCCGGCGAAGTAGTTGCAGGTTTTACTGTTTTGAAAGATAGATATAATAGGTCCACCACGCATTCCCGATTAGACGTTTTGTGCAGGTTCGCTTTCATGCTATCATGACGATTGTGTAACCGACAATAACACTAAAGAGTCGTGGTTCGCCGTTCTGCCCGCGTGCGGGAGCAACTTAACCGGCTCAACCCTTGAAAAAGCGTGGCGTTATTTTTTATTCGTGGCCACGCGAAACGTCGGGTTAGACTTTAGGACGCTTCTAAATGTTCGTCTGTTTGTCGTGAGTGTTACGTGTGATTTGTGTGTGTGTGTTTTCGTCAATTGACAAGCCCCAAAGGAGATCTTACTAAGGTGAGTGAAGCCCCAAAAATAGGAACGAAATAACACTACTAAACACTGATATTTGTAGGAGTGTATCGGCATATCAGCACTTTAATTTGACCCTGACGAAAATTTAATTTCAAGTTCGTATTTTATTCGTGCTTTATTATTATTCACGGAATTGTAAAATAATGTCATAATGCCAAAAGAGTTAAGAAAATGTAGCTTTTTATAACAAAATTTAAAAATTTTCGGTTAAACGTGGTTCAAAAAGGCTTTAACTGTAGGGGTGTTATAAATATTTTAAAACTTCTATTAGCGTACAGATTTTTCGTATAAATTCTTTATAATCTCTTAGGGAAGATCTAAGCCTTGTAAGATCGAAAAGAGACTAGTGGACTTAACAAGAAATACACTATACCCTTTTATATAATCCTTTAACCTTGGGCTATATTACAGAAACTAACTATAACTTATAAAACAAACAAACAGATTTATTTTGAAGCCATGAATATAAAATCCTCTCCAAAATAGAAAACCACACCTCAATCAAAACTGGTTGAATTTAAAATAAACGTGATTTTGTGGTTTTAGATATGCTGAACAGTGCTTAGTTCAAAACTATATTCGTTGCAATTAAGGTTAAAGTTTTTTCACCCAAACTATAAAAATACCTTACTGGTCTTCATAAACAAATTATGCTAGTAGGAATATATAGAGAAAATGTATTGATATACATTTAAACCTTCTTTCCAATGAAAGTTGCTGTAATACATAGGTTACCAATACAATTTCTTTTTCGTGCATTTTTTCTAAATTTAGAAAATATTACAAGGTGTTTTTTTTAAACGAAACCCATTTTTTAAATTAAATTATGCACATATAAATATGAAATGAGTACTGTTTTATTGGTCTTTACATTTTTTTACAATCTATTACTTAAGTTTGATCACATTTAGTTTGCATTATGTGCTTAAACAATCCGCCATTGGCATTTGTATAAAGTTTTGCTCTCTCCATCAAATTCCCAAACACGGGTTGCAAGGTACCTCTTTGAATTTCATTCATTAAATTTGTTATGTTTGTTTTGATGTGCTGAATATCGAGTGAATTGTTTTCGTATGCATTACTTTTTATGTATCCCCAAAGAAAATAATATAGTGGGGTGAAATACGGCGATCTTGGGGGGAAATAATCCTTCACTAGCGTTTAAAAAAAAACACCCTGTATTTAGGAATAAGTTCTAGTTAATCTTAAAATTGCATCTGTATGTAATTACAATTGCAATAAAATAATTGCAACTGCATGTAAATAATTGTTTTACAGTTTAATTATTATTTATTGTGGTTTATTATTTAATAACAATAGGTAAACAGACCGTAAAAACGGTAAATTTGTCGTAATGAGTGGGAAGACATGTCGTTGCGCAAGGCGGGGACTGGGACTGGTTCGGTGGCTTATGAGAAACCCAGTCAAGAATGTGGCCTGTTGTGTAAGCTGGAGCTATTGTTGCATTCCACCCCTCCCTGCATCGCACCTCGAATTGTCAAACTGTTAAATCGAATTGTCAAACTGCGCGATCGTTTTGTCAGACTGTTCAAACAAATCGTCGATCTGTACGATCGTATTGTCAAACTGTTGAATCAAATGGTCAAACTGCGCGTTCGTATTGTCAAACTGTTAAATCAAATCGTAAATCTGTACTATCGTTTTGTGAAACTGTCAGATCGAATAGTCAAATTGCACTAATAGTCATTGCAATTTGTACAAAAAAGGCCGCCACCCTCTTAAAAAAAATCTTATTGTCAAACTGTTAAATCGAATTGTCAAACTATATGATCATATAGTCAAACTGTTAAATCGAACTAACAAGCTGTAAGATTGTATTTTCAGACTGTTGAATCGAATTAACAAACTGTTCGATCGTAATGTCTAACTGTTCTATCGTTTTGTCAAACTGCTCGTATTGTGAAACTGTTTGATCGTACTGTCAAACTGTTTGATCGTATTGTCAAACTGTTAATTACATTTGTCAAAGTGTCTGTTCATGTTGTAAAGCTAGTAATGTAAAGATTTTTGATCATTTTGTCAAACTATTTTGTACTATAAATTAACTAAAAGGCTGATAGTATATAGAGAACTACTTTGACTGAAGTATGACTCAGATTCATTAATGTGATCACCTCTTTTACAAGCTGACATAAAAATCATGTCAAATTTAATACTTCATGTAATCTTCATTTACACGTTGAAATCAATTTAAAATCCTACGAGTCAAACTGCTCGTATTGTGAAACTGTTTGATCGTACTGTCAAACTGTTTGATCGTATTGTCAAACTGTTAATTACATTTGTCAAAGTGTCTGTTCATGTTGTAAAGCTAGTAATGTAAAGATTTTTGATCATTTTGTCAAACTATTTTGTACTATAAATTAACTAAAAGGCTGATAGTATATAGAGAACTACTTTGACTGAAGTATGACTCAGATTCATTAATGTGATCACCTCTTTTACAAGCTGACATAAAAATCATGTCAAATTTAATACTTCATGTAATCTTCATTTACACGTTGAAATCAATTTAAAATCCTACGAACCTTGCGATGAAAATGCATTTCTCCTGATAGAAGGCAGTAGTTTGCAACAGATCTTATGATTAATTTTACGTCCTCGTTATGTATTTCGTTGTAATCATGGCAATCAATAAGTAAAAATCCTAGTTACTCTTACTTTAAAAATATTTTTTCCTGGCTAAGCAATATTAATGGAACACGTTTTTGAGCTAAAACAAAATATTTCTAATATTGGAAGGAAATCTTTAGATAAGTTTTTGAGATAGCTGTGCAAGCAAGCAAGAACGTACGTAAACAAAAATAATTCTCTTATAACATTATAGGATAGATATGGTACTATAATTACAAAACTTGGATTTTTAGATAGGAAAGTAGACCACATAATCTTTCAAAAGTTCTGCAGTAATTACCTATGTAATCTTTTCCTTTAAATGAATACAATATTTAGTTTATTTACGGTTAAGGAAACCTTCATGGTTACCTAATCAAGAAAAATAGCTCGAGCTAGGCGGACCCAAGGCAAAAGGAAGTAGTCAGTTGTTTAAGGAGGAGCAGCGAAGTCAATTATGTAAATATTCTCTTGGAATGTAAGGACATAATGTCAAACGGCTTTCTATGCGCCATAAGCCACGGCGACTGGCTGCAACGTCATCTTTGCTTTCTCTTCTTTGGCGCCAATTAATCATGAAATGTATCTTTAAATGTAAGTTTTCAAAAGATGACGGTTTTACGTGTCCATTATGTGGATATTAAAGCGTATGATTGACTCAGATTGATTCAGACTATCCTCAATAAAATTAAATGTCACTGCCAATAAATTAAATGTCTACGGCCGTTTCAAACTTTGTTCACTTAACCATGAGCCATTGGATAAATTATGTTGCTTATGCCCTTTACATAGAAACTAATATAAATGGCATCAACTAAATAATCAAATACAATTTACTTTAATGTGCCAAATACTCACCAGAGGTTTTCGCAAGATTAATTTTGAATCATACTTGAAGACCAGAAAGGAGCAGATTAGAAAGATTCCCCCGAGAAATTCATTTATCGTCTGACCTTTTGGTTGGCCACTGACCACTACCAAGGAAACTTTGCAGCTTACGCCGCGCCGTACAAGTACAAATAGGAAATGTCATCCTCTCGGACGATCAAGCCAGAGAAAGGCCTAAGACTTACAGGACTTTCGGGCTCAGGATTATCTAAGGATATCAAAGCTCATACGGAATCAAAGTTCGTAGAGAGAAAACCCCAGATAAAATGGAGGTTCCTACATTTGTTAGCCACCAGTCAGAAAACCTTTAAGTATTCACAGAATGTTGCGTTCAGACAAAATACATTTATTGGTCCTTCAGCACTTTACAAAAACCTTCAATAGACTTTTCGTCACATATAGCATAAAGATAAAAATCTACATTAATAATAAGTGGCCTATAAGCGACTAAGTATTAAGGTAGCACATCAATTCTGAAAACTAAATAAAATATAAAATTCCTTTGGAATAATAAATGGAGTCGACATAAAATGATCAAAATGTGGAAACAACAATTTACTGAATCGAAATGTCTAAGGTCGGCAAAATTGTAGAGGAGAGTACCAGGTTATGTGGCAGGATGTAATTTTACTTCATATTCGAAGGTCATCCTGCAAATTTTACTCATAAAATAATCATTCCTCCTTTCCTTATATATTTTTTTCCTTTCATCTACATAATCCCCCCGTTTTTACATTAATTAGGGTTTGGAGACTCTCATACTTATTTTCCTCCTCTCTTCCACTTCTCTTTATCATCCCTTAAGCATGGTTTCATCTTAGTCTATCTTATAGTAATTTCCTTTCACTCCTCCCATCTCGTTTAGCCAACTCTCTCATCCTTGTTCGTTTTCCTTTATACTCTTTCCCCTATCTATCCTCTTATACACTTGCCTTTACCTAGGAATCTGGTCTATTTATTTGCTTTTGGGCTTGGGATTCTGCAGGCTCGGGCATGTCTTCATGTATTTCTGACCATCACTCCCCTGTTGCAGACTATGGTGACGACAGTGCCGGTAGCGGCGCTGGTGCTGGCGCTGGTAGCGGCCAGTCTCGCCGCGGCGGCCACCCGGGAACCGGAGCTCATCACGGAGCCGCGACCGGGCGAGGCCTACGTCAACATCCACGTCGGCTCCACCAACAGTCCGAGTGGTAGGTCCCTTCCAGCCTAGATTGTTAGATTATTAATGAAATCAAAATCACTTTATTAACAAAACATTAAGATTTGTAAAGATGTCAGAATACATTATGTTATTGAGGATCTTCTCTCCATTTCAGTAACCCATCCATGGAGTAGAAAAGGTTTCTTTCCAACCAATTTATGAGGGAGGTCTTCAGTTTTGTTCCTTTTTGGTTTCTAGCATCCTCTGGAAATACAATGCAGAACTTCCTTCCGCAATATGAGGGTGTTTTCTCGCACAGTGTGCTGTTGTGGTGATATGATAGCAGGTACCTAGATGCATGCTTGGTGTTATGGCAGTGGATGTCTCACACCTTTGGAAGGGGTTTCCCATCCACATAGGGAATCACCTCCTCGACGTATAGAGCACAGACTGATAGTTTGAATAGTTCTGTAAAGGATCGTCTGCAACTTTCTCTCAATTCTAGTCCTTTGATAATTCGGATAGGCCTAGCCCTTTTCTGATGGAGAAGGATCACTTTTAGGTTTCCAGTTGTGGTTCCTCCCCATTAGATTGTCAAGGGAAAGCACCAGCAATGCACGGCTAGGCTTGTCTTCCTTTTGAATAGATTGCGGAAGGAAGGGATTTGCGGGAATAGGAAAGACATGAAGTGTGGTCGGTCAGCCTCGATCGGTCCTGAAGGAAGAAGGGAGAGACACCCCCAACCTATCCTAATGGCCGATAACAGGGTGACTTACACCGTGATCTGAGGACCTCCAGATAAGGACTGACATCCAGGAACTCTCCATATTGGAGTGGAGAATCTCACCCAGAACGTTGGGGTACTCCCTTATACGGATTATTGCTTGCGGAATATGGGAAGGGATTTGATGGGATAGGAAAGGTATGAAGTGGTGTGTCTGCTTGGATCGCTCCTGAAGGAAGAAACATTCCCGAACAGAGAATCTCTGGGCTCTTAACAGGGACGGCTCAGGCCTCCAGGGCCCTCTGACAACGACCGCCCCTTAGGAACCTTCCTTATTGTAGTGTAGAATCACCAAGGACGGTTCGCTCTCTAGATTACTAGACTGGCAGATTCTAGAAGCCCGCTAGGCAAGGGTCCCTCATTCCGCCCCACATTGACAAGTCAGGATGATACACTACTCCCTCCAGAGCCTGGAAATGACCGGGTATCCAAGTTCTGTTGGGAATTAAAGTCCCCAAAGAGACAAGGAGGAACCAAGGTTTCCGGAAAGCAAGTCGCACTGGATAACCACTCAGAATTCCTAATGTAGACCAATATTATATTTTACCGATATGATGACTTAACAGTACTATTTGCTAGTCTTAGCCTGTAATGAAGCCATCTAGGCCCCATCTAGCGTAAGATGAACTTAGAACAGTAAATATTATCGAACTAAAACCTTAATAGATATAATCTGCGGTCTATTTTTAGACGTCGATCGTGTCAACGGATTTCATTGACCTTGGGCTCTTTTGCATTGAACGGATTTGTATTGACATTAGTCTAGTCTATATACTGATTCCTAAAAGTGAAATGAAAGTATTATAGCTGGAGTTTAAAAATTTAAAACTTTCCGAATATTTTATGGCTTTACAGAGTGCGCCTATAAAGTTTAGTTGATATGAAAGAGTAGCCCTTTAAGGTTACATATTCACGAATTGTTTTAGAAGTGGAAGTAGTCAATTAAAATAGGTATTTATTGTGCAATCGTGTATTACCGCTAATTATTGGCCTTTAGACCTCTTTGTACTGGTACCTGTTTTTAAAGTTTGAACCTTGGAACTAGAGCGATTTTAACTTGCCAAAGGCTTGATCAGAAATTACCGAGTTGTGGAGGTATCTGGACCGAATTAAGTGGCTTCATTATGCTTTGCCGAGGGCAAGGTCGCTTGTAAATGAAATCAACCTTCCTTCTCATTTCAAGGAAATGTCATGAAATCAGGAAAATTCGGATCGAACATACTGTAACACACACAACTCGGGAAGTATGAAAACCCATTCCACTATAGATAACTGATATTAAATTTAGGAAGGATTTCCTGATATAATCTGAAATACTATGGGATTTATTATTGAGTAAATGCAGAAAGAACGTCAATATATGCCCAATCTGGGCCATCGATTAATACTTTACTATCCAATTTGGGATTTTTCACTTTTCGTAGGGAGAAAAATGTACTTCTCTGATGGGTTTTTTGTATCCAAGTCGGACACTGGCCCGAAGTTCAGTCTATACAGATGCTTTTTAATTATATTATTACAAAAACTTTCAATTGTAGGCCCAAACAGTTTGCTAATGCTTTAATCATTGTTTTCTTATAATTTTCACTAAGTGGGGCAAAAGACTAGTAAATACAATTTCCTAATGCAGAAATTAACAAATGTTTAACATAGAAGATAGAGCTGACTGTAGAAAGATGAATTGTGTTTAAGATTCTAATCGCTCCAACTGCTTATTGGGACGTATCTCCTCTCTTATATACATCACCTCCTCATGTACAATCACCAATCAACGTCAAAGTTTAAAAAGGTTTCGGGTAACTTTTACATAGAAATTCGTGTTATGTGTAGCAAATAAAAATGGGTTAATACGCACATCTTTATATCATAACTCAAGTCTGCTAAAGCTGGTAGAGTTTGTGTAGTTCAATGTAATTTAACTTTGCTTTAGAAAAATAGCGAACTTAAGAAACTCTTTGGGATGTCAAGAAGGTTAAATAGCTGGGATGTGTGCTCATCATAACCCTTGGTGGAAAGAAATAGTTATGTTGAAATGTATGTTGAGTGAGTAAAGTGCAACATTGCCTCACGAGTGAAAATGTTTGCGCCCAAGCTTGCGAGCATAGACATAACTAGGATGACCCAAAGGGAGGGGGGGGGGTTACACTGGAGGGTCTGGCCCCCGGAAAATGTTTGAAAATTAAAACCATAAACTCAATTTGCTTGCATCGAGGAGGGGGAGTTAGGGGAGGAAGCGTGGTCCAGTGGGCCTGGACTGAACGATGTTGCAAAAAATTGGGTATTGCCTTTTTTTCTTTTTTTGTATTTTGGAGGACGTTTGGGGATTTAGCGGGGATAAAGAAAAATCTGGGTAAACAGGGGATTTTTTATTAGTGCCCAGGTTTTGGTTGGCCTACGTGCGGGGATTTTGAGGGGATTATTGCTAAAAACCCAGGGAGTCTTGAATGGAGTTTGTGGGTGAAATGCCAGGTTCTATTTGATAACAATTCCGACCGGGTGCAATAAGCGATTACCGCGACAAACGCTCGCACCGCTTTTAAGTCGGCTTCACCAATTTTGTTACAATCAATTGTGTCCAATCAACAATCTGTCGTTCCATCGTTTTTTAATATTTTTTAATGTCGAGGACGGGGTTCAAACGCCTAATCCCCCTCCCCCCTGATTACGCCACTGCTTACAAGGGCAAACATTTTTACGAGGGAGACAATGTGCTTCACTCTTGAAATACACTCTGGTGCAACGGTTTTACCTTACCGGCAATAATAATTTTACTGACCATAAACATTGATTTGATTTACTTAGTAATCAAAAGTCCATTTTGTTTCATTCTGCTACTAGCGCCACAGTCTATCTGATAACAATTCCGAGTTGTTAGTGAGTCGGTGGCGCAGTTGGTAGCGCACTCGGCCCCGGTTCTGTGGCGGCAGCGTCGCAGGATCGAGTCCCGATGATGCCGCATACTTTTAGCAGTACTTTTCACCCTTGCACTGTACCGGCTCACTCCTTGGGTTTGCTTGATAACTTCCACGCACAGGCCTGAGGCCCATGTGGGGGGCAAATGCAAGGTAAAAAGAGGCCGCCACCCTCTTATTAAAACAAAAAAACAAGTCTAAGAAAAAATGCAGTCCCGACACTTGCCATATGTTGTAATGTTGTAATGTATTAAGTTGTTTGCAGGGTGTCACTAGCGTTCCAACCGGCACGCAAGCACAGTTACTAACAAAATTAGATACCATCTAATTGTAATCGTGATTTATGTGCAAGCCACCAGGATCGCATCGGGAGGACACTTTTTCAATTTGAGTAACCAGACTGTATTTTTTGTTAGACAGTATACTGTATAGTGAAACATGTGATTTGCTTATGGACGTAGTAATTGGAAAGGATCGCGACTTCGTTTCGAATTTGAAACACAATCTCGAGCCCGCAAAACCTAATTTTCGGCCCTAGGTGCGAAAAAACTATTTTCACCCTTAACCCTTAAACAATTTTCCTACGATCGTGAACAAAATTATTTAACCGTTTCAGTAAACTTTGGGTGTTTCAGTTCACGAAAGTAGGGAAAACAATGATAATCGAAAATATTATATATTTTATTTAAAATTATATAATTTATTGTTATTCCAGCGCCGTCGGCGGCGGCGGCGGGGGCGGCGGGGGCGGCGGGCAAGGCCCCCGAGCGGCTGCGACCCCGCGCCGTGGACCGAGATCTCAAGGTCAGGGACACGCGGCAGGTCCCCCACGGTGAGTCCCCGGTTTTCACTACTTTCTCGGGTTACGTAAACCGATGTGCGACGAAACGATGATCCCCGCTGCTGTCGGTTCCGGCTCCGGTCGCCGCCGGCTGTCGTCTTTGATATCAATTTTTTCAGATTAGTCTTCTTTTTTAATTTTTGAAGGAGCCGTCCATAAATTACGTCATCTGAAAATGGGGGGGTACTGAATGGAAATTACGGTAGGATGATGTGCTTGGGGGGTAGACGCTGAGATGACGTCATTTTTCAATTTTTGTTTCAAAACGAATTTAGATATGAAAATTTTTACTTTTCTATATAAATTAATGAAATTAAGCCGAAAGTTGAACAACTTAGGAAAATCATTAGAAACTATGTACTCGATTTTTACAATAACCGTTAGAATGGTAATTTTAGTTTAGGTTAAAACAAAGTGACAGTAAATGTTGATAATAATTATCAATATTTTTAGATTTGCAGGCACCAGAGTCAGCAGCCATCATTACAGTAAATGTAGTACCACAAAGTTAAAAAAGTTCTGGTTTGAAGCCTTGATTAACATCAAATTAGCCCAACATGGGTTTAAAATTCAATTTGTTGGTTTTAACAACTTAATAAAAGAATCACATAATAGGGCTTTCCCTCAGACTGGCATTATTTTTGGAGTTTTTATCCTATGACGTCATTTTTCAATGGTGGGGTGGGGGGGATCAAGCAGATAGTGACGATAGTATGATTTTAGGGAGGGGGGTCCCAAAATGGTCAAAAAGCGATGATGTAATTTATGGACAGCCCCGAATACTTTCAAAAATTTTTAATATTAACTAAATACCTGAATATCACCTTGATTATTCTTCTTTGGCCAAAAGGGATTGATGACGTCAAGAACACATTTTCATAAAAACATTAATCTAAAATTGAACTTAAATTTAAAACTTTTGCTTAACTAATTAGGTATTACCATCAACTAATGTTGGTAGTTATAGTCATAGGCTATAGGTTTAAAGTCAAATAGGCTATACAGTAGTGGTACTAAATTATCTACCACCAACTTCTAAGTAAAACCAAACAAGAAGGCCTAAGCCCTGAAACAACATGCACTTTTGAAATGAGACAAATTAGTTTTTTTAATGATTCAGATTTGCAGGAACCAAGTCAAAACCAATTAATGAATGTTTAATTAGCTAGGTAGTTCGAAATGTAAAGATGGTCTTTATCAAGGAGCTCATGTCATTAAAAACTACTTATTTATGTGGTGTTTATTTGATAATATTTGTATTTATATGCATCTACGGGATCTATAAACATATATGTAATTATCTTTCCCAGCTGCTCATGTATTTCACGAAGTTAGTCCTAATACTGTACTGTTTATTGCAAACAGAAAAACAATTGAAATTATTAATTTTAGAAAAATACAAAACTTCTTCTTTACAAATCAATTTTTTCGGCCTAAACAAGATTATAAACTTTTTCAACACAGTTAAGTTTTCTGTTCTTTTGGAATCATCTACCAAATATTTGACGTTTTCAGATGAACCCCATGTCCAGATATCGGATGAGGGGTCAAAAGGCATTATTGATGAAACTCAAACTGCTGACAGTGAGGAGAAAAAGATCATGGTAAGTGGTTAATGCACAAGCTACATGGATTCATACCACTGTGACCCTAACTATTATGACAGTCACTTAAAAAAAATCTCTTATGATTTCCCTTTTATACTTAATCCTGTTATGCTTTTCTTAGTGGAAATTTTAGTCCCGATAATACTCTGGTAGTTGGGTGGGAATTAAGTTCTCAGTCACTAAAAACAAATTCATACAAACAAAAGAAAGAAACTACTCACTTTTTTCTACATATTACAAATAAAATGTTGAATTCATTGGAAACAAGCGCAATACATTTTGTCAAATTTCCTATTTATTATTTGGTGATATTTTCTAGACTCTATCCTTTAGTTAATGATGTTTTGGGTGTGTAATATTTGGTAAATAACAGATATTTTCTAGACTTAATCCTTTAGTTAGTGTTGTTTTGGGTGTTAATCTTTCCATGCAATAAACATCAGTACCGGTAACTACATTTTTACAGGCAAGGAAATTAGACACAATCAACCATAAAAAGGCAGAGAAGAAGGAAGAGGAATCAACAAAAGAGAAGGAATATCCCAGCAAAACCAAAGAGGGCTACAAGAAGGTTCAGATAGAGCTCGAGGGCAGTTCTGGTGTGAAAGCAGCGCCGGTACATGAGGACGTCGATGACATTGCTGTGCCTCCGCAGAAGTACATCACGTAAGGATAAACATTTAATTTTGCAAACCAGATACTGGTAAATTTAATTTGTCTAATTAGCCTATACTTTTTTAGGAAAAGCTCATTAACTCTCGTTGAGATCTTAAGCTAGAGATCTTAATGACAACTTTCTTTAAATATTTTTTCAAATATCTTAAGAAACTTTTACATAGTCTGTCTCTATTCAAGTGGATTTTAGAGTTTAAAGGCTGTTTATATAGTTGCTATTGCAGTTTTTACTTCATCTAACGGAAGCCAACTGAGACTAATTATTAGCTAATAAAAAAGGTACTAAAGTTCAAGAAAAATAAAGGAGGCAGTAATAACAGCGATTTTCTTACCACTGTAACATATAAAACAAACATAAAACCACTTGGTAACCTTGTTTTTGCTCGGGAAATTATTTTCTTATTGTTATATTGGAATTGCTGCTATATTAACCGTTGTAACTATTTATACGGTGTGTTTTAATATAAACTAAATTAACCTAAAGCACTTCCAAAATCCTGTCCTTAAATGGGTCGCTTTCGGACAATTCTGTGCCTAAAGGCCTAAAATATTACAAAACCCAATCACCATAGTGCACATTGTGAGTTTACAAGCTTAAATTTAACAAAGAAGTCAAGAAAAACAAATATTAATAGTCATGTAAAATTAATCTTTTTTTGGTAATAAACCGATGAGAAAACCCCGCCCTAAGCGGGGTTTTCTCATCGGTTAGTCCAACCATGCAATCGGAAATTGATGTTTGTTTACATTTCCGGTGCATTCCTCCGTTCAGGTTGGCTCCTGGCGATGTTGTATTACTCATTGGGAGTGTGTATATCGTTCAGTAGAGCAATAACATTTGGTGCGGTTAGTTTTTTTGGTCCGAATGTCGTTTTTTACAGTACGGTACCTTGTTAAACACTCTTAATGCAATTTTTTCTAATCGAAATACAGTTTTTGTATGTTTTCAAGGCAATAAAATGAGTTCATCCAATGATCCGACCTTTTTGCTGTTCCGACCATGAACCGTCCGACCATGGTCCCGTAGATGACGGATTAGCGAGGTTCTACTGTACCACATTTTCAATATTTTGGCGCACCATTGCAAGGACCCCCTCCCCCTACTACTGAGGGATCCCCTCCAAAATTGCTCATTGCCAATTGCTTATTTGGTGGTTTTGTTGCTGACACACAAAAAAACAAATAAATCTATTTTATTTTACCTCCAATATTCATTTTTAGATCGTATTTTTATTATAAAGAATTTTTGACAAATTATATGCTCCTCTCAGGTCTGCTCAATAATGTTATAGTCAATTTGGCAAAAAAACCAAATGAATTTGTAAATGAATATCGTAATGTGAAAAAATTTCTTGGTATACGGGAGAAATAATCTCTGTTATTTGGAACTTTACATACTTCTCATATTTTATATTGAAAAATTAACATGAATAAATTTTCACCAATGATCTTATATTTAAGCATGTTACAAAAAATATACACAACAGATCGACATAATTAGACTGTGTGTATGTTCAAAATAGAAAATATGTTTGGTTAGTAAATCGTACAACTAAAAACTGTAGTAATACCACCGAATTAACACTTTAAAACTGGTAGTATTTCTTATATAGAAAGATCATTATTTAATGTCAAAATGTTTAGTAAAAAGAATTTCTCTTGAAATAAAAGAGTAACAATCGTTCCTAAAATATGGTACCAAATTGGAATGCTGTGACAAAAAACAGATACTGAAAAAGTAAATAAAGTTAAGGCATTAAGTGCGACTTTACTGTTTGACGGGACAGCGTTCGTTCGTAAACCTAGTATTTTACTTTGTACTACTTCTTCAATCTCTAGCGTACCACCTGAAAGGCCTTCTCGTACCACCAGTGGTACGCGTACCACCGGTTGAGAAACACTGGCTTAAATTATAAATAATTACTTTTGTGTTCTTCTGCTAGTATCTTTATCTCGAGCTTTAATCTTCCACTCAATGTTTCCAGCGTACCGAAAGTAATCCAGCCTACTACAATCTCACCGAAGCACCACTACGACGTAATCCAGGTGAACAAGCCGACAGTGAAGCAGCAGATCGCAGACGAGGGGACCTTTGACTTTGTGGACTCCCCATTAGGCGACAAACAACTCGAGTCGTCAGGGTCGTCACAGGCCTCGCGAGTCAATGTGAAGAAGGGTCCTAACGGCCAGGAGTATGAGTACGAGTATGTGTATTATTATTATGACGAGGACGATGAGCTTGTGGGCCCCGCCAAGCCGGCCCCGGGCCCCGCCAAGACGACAGCCAGACCCCCGCCTCCCCCCACCACCGAGGCCCCTGCCAGGAGAAGGCCCACACAGGCCATCCCTGAGGAGGACGAACAGGAGATTGCGCCTGCTAGGAATAACGGTCGCAACAGGTGAAGTTCAGATGTCAAGCTTTATCTTATCATGTAAAAAAAACTTTGTTAAGTCATAAATATTATTTTATGCATTGGAAATTGCATTCATTCAACCTAGGCTTACCAGTTTGTTACAAAAAATCTCCTGATCTAAAAAATCTGTTCTGGAAAATTTTCCACTTTTTAGGGTGAACATTTAAACTTTTAAATCAAAAAACTGTGTTAAAATTTAATAATTTTAAAACTATTTTATTGTTTTGTGAACAAAATTTGTGAAGCCTGTACTTCTTAATCAACTACTTATTAATATTCAACCTCCTAATAAAATAACTGTTGAATACTGTAGTTAAGTTTTTGTATATTAAAATTAAGTTTTATATCTTTTTTTCATGTATTTCTTCTCATTAAAATATAAAACAGGGAAGCTGAATAGCAAAGTATTTAGCAATAATAACTTGGAAACCAACTGGACCACTAACATTCTAAAATAAAATTAAAAATTTCACCACACAAAACACTGGAATTCACGATGACCAAATGTCCCACAGGTACACAACGATAGAGCGCACCCGAGGTTCGGTCCCCGCAGAGGTGCCGGTCGTGGAGCCGACCACTCCTGAGCCTGCCAGCAACGAGGTCCTGCCTCAGACCACCCGCGGCGGCAACAGGTGAATATTAACACAAGCACAGCCCTAGATGGCTCTCTGAATGATCTACACCAGAACATAGGTCGACAATGGGTGCAGTGGTTAGAAGCTATCATCTATTGACTGTCCGGATTGACCAGCTTCCCTGTTTATTTTGGTTTCTCCCTGCCTCTCTGGGAACTTAGATTCCTGGCTGAGCTTAGATACCTGGTCAGGTGAGAGACCTGGAGGGAGTTATGGATCGTCCTGGATTATCCATCTGGGAGGGGATGGGGACCCTTACCTGACAAACTTCTAAGCAGTTGCTAGTCGGGAGGGCGAACCGACCTGGGTGAGACTGTTCACAACAAGGAGAGCTCCCAGGTGGAGGTCCTTGTCTGCGTTTGTTAGGGAGATCTCAGGTTAGAGGTGAGTCGTCCGCAGAAGAGCCTGGATGATGGGTTGGAAATGTACCTCTTATCCTTGAGGGGCGAGGCTGACTGACCATATCATTCCTTTCCCTTCCTTCCATAAGCTGTGTAATACATTTAAGATGAGCCTAGCTGGTAATGTCGACGCTTTCATTCCTCCAAAGTCTTAAAGTAAAACAAAAACACTTAATAAGACAGGGGCAACAAGTGCATAATACAACAGAAGAACTAATTAATTATATTGAAAGTGTATAATAAAGTAATTTCTTTAGGAAAAACACTTGTTAAACCATTCACTGTAAAAAAATATCAGTGCAGACATCAGTCTTGTTTTCTACAACTCCAGATCAGAATAAAAAAATATTAATAGGTATTGATAGAGTACATAGTAATTCCTTACTTGCCGGTTATCTCTGTTATGCATGGGGAAAATAAGTGCTAAAATCTTTGGCTGACCCAATCTGCAAGAGACACAATATCTAGACATATTTTAGAGCGAATATAAGTGAGTTATGAGATAATAGCCTTCTTACAGACATAAACCAGCTGGTTCATTTGCCAGGATTATTAATTAATAGCTCAATAGTCAATATGGTAGCTGAGCCCACGTTCAAACCTTCACAACATTTTCCTCAGGATCTATCCAGCGACCTCCATTTCACAGTGTCAATTATTGTTCTACTACCTGAGCAATCTCTCTTAATTTTGTTCAGCTCTTCATATTGTAGTACCTGGTAGTCTGAGCCTTGCTCAGCTTTTTTCATGAATCATCATGAATCATGATCAATAATCATGAATCATGATTATCAGTTCATCTAATTACTATCAAATATTTCAGCGTCATAAAACTTATAAATAAAAGTCTTTTTATCACTCTATGCAATATTTATGTCACACACTGTATTCTCCCTAGATGGCTGTAGTTTGCAAACAGCTGTTATTTATTTAATTTAATTTATTTAAACTTTCCTTGTTTATTTCGTTGCTATTACGGCAACTCATAAGGCCAATGTTAAAATTTTACAACTTTAAAATTAGTTTTACTATGTTATTTGATTTTCTCCGGCCGAGTTATTCACATAGAACACGTTTTTGAGTCATAAATTACTTATTTCCAGACTTTGAAGGAAATCCTCGGAGCCGTTTTTGAGATCGTTGTGCAAGCAAGCAAGCATTCAAGAACGGACGATAACATAGCTCATATAAGAGTATAGGATTCATTTCCCTGCCATTTCCTTCTTAAAACCAAGAATAACACACTAACTGCCGCAGCAGGTTCCGAGGGCGCACGGTGCAGGCGACTCCGGAGCCAGTGGAGCAGGATCTGTCGGAGGAGAGACTCCCGGCCAACACCCGCTTCCCGCCCCGCAGCCGCTCCAACCACAACAGCAGCCCCGTGACCACCCAACAGCCCTCCGCCACCGACACTCCCATCACCCGCATCCGAGGTAAGGCACAGAATATGTTGTGAATTGACGGTTAATAGTACATTACGTTATTAGACTGATAAGTACTGTTAGTTTTACGAGCATGATAGTCCCATGTGAGCAGGATTTTAACATGAGTACGGTAAAACTTACCGGGCATGTGAGGTACAATACTTTACATCATGCTACTTAGGAAAAACATATTTTTTAATCATAATGTAGTCCTTGCCTAAACCACTATGTTTTTAAATTCTTCAAACCTAACCTATAATAAACAAACAAATATTTGCTACATTCCTATAAAGTACCACTACATTCCTGTAAAGTAACCTATAAATTTATTGAACGTCGGTTTGCTGCAATCAGCTGATTATTTACTTCCATTATTTCTGTTTACTAGTGCACGGTAAACTTCCTGTGCACTGCCAAGGTAAATTTACCGTGCACTGCAAGGTAAGCACTGCAAGCTCGGCTGATTGTTGTGTGGTGTTGCAGGGAGTGTGAGAAGATACATGTTAGGTTGATATTTTTTTCAGAGTTTAAAATCCGCCAAGCATGCATGTCTGCTGCAACGGAGTGTTTATACTTACCCTAAGCCGTTTGAAAATATTCAGACTACCGAACTTGACTGTTTTTAACGAGGTGTTGCAGAGTGTGAGGAGACCCACTATGTTAAGTTTGCCTACTGTTTCGGTAAAATTTTTTTAGAGTTAAAATTCACCGAGTATGCATGTTTGCTGCAACAGAGTGTTTTTACTTACCCTGCACCGTTTGACAATTTTTGGACAATTGAGTGCACCTATTGTTGCGTGGTGTAGCAGGCAGTGTGAAAAGACTATGTTAGGTTGAAATATCTTTTTTAGTGTTTGACATTCACTGACTATGCAGTTAGTCGATGCTGCAATAGTGATATAGTTTCTTATCCCATACTGTTCAAAGTATGTCCACTACTGAGCTTGAGTCTGAATGAATAACCACAATATAAATAATAAAGGACATTTTGAAATGAATTGAATTGTCACATGGTGATGCAGGGAGTGTGAGGAGGCCCAGCCTGGAGCTGGTGGACAGCAGCTCGTTCCGCACCCACTCCAGCGACGTGTCCCCGGACCAGGACCACACCCAGGCTCTCAGCGACCAGGAGATCCCTCCCAGAGGTACCGGCCGACACTCTCACACAGGAGGATAATAAATGATAAAGTCACTAACACAGTAACGAGTTTACAAAAGAAAAGAGGATGGATTTATCCTTGCTTCTTAAAGCAGAACATAATTTCCATAACTCCTTGGCCTCCCCAACTAAGTTGGAGGCTTATTTAAAATTTTTTTGAACAGCATTTTGATTATTTCAAAATCAGTATATCCCATTGCTATGAGTCAAATCTTTAATGAAGAATTGTCTCGTTAGTAATAATAATTGAGTACAGATACAGGAATTTCTTGACCCCTCTTAACATCCAGCAATTGTCTCTTGCGTCTTTCAACTCAAGGAGAATGTTTTTTGTTTTTTGATCAGTAGCGGTCAAAATGCAGGATTTGTTCCATCTAATGGCGACCTTATTATTTAACCCAATGAATAAATGGCAACTTGATGCGATTTCAATCCTGGTCATCCAGAAATCAATTTTTTCATGATCAACATGTTCATGATTTTTTTCTATTTATTTGTAATTTTGAAGTTTAAAGTTTAAAGTTGACCTGATTCTGATTGTGTGCTGTAAGACACTTGTCACATAATCTCTTATTACAGCCTAAAAAAAAAAACAAGAAATGGCATCAAAAACTACCATAAAAATAATGAGTATATAAATGAATTGTAAAAGACAAAGATAAAAAAAGGTTTACAGTCATAAATTTTAATATTTCTATGATTATGATTTACAGGTAGCACTCAGACTAGAGGAAGAGTCAGGCCAGCAACTGAAGACAGTCTATCAATCGCCGTCGTGCCTCCATCCACGTACAGTGATGCTTCAACAAGGTTTGGCAACGAAGCCACAAGGTTCAGCAACGAAGCAGCACGGTTCGCCAACGAAGCCTCAAGGTTTGCAGGAACAACAAGGGAGTCTGACCTCAATGAATACATCACTGATGAGAGATTGTCGTCTCAACCCAAGACTGCGGGAACTGGGCTGACCAACGACGTAACTACAGAACATACATCCACTGCTCCTACTGCTACAGGGTTTGTGGCTGGTAAGATTAAATTACATGAAAATTGTTTTATGAATTGAAAAATTACATAAAAATTAAACCTTTCTTGATATTTATAGGGAAGTAGACTCCCCCTCATCTGGACTGGCATGGTTCATGTACCTATTGGATTGTCTATATGACTTAGAAGGCTACCTACACACAGAAAATTTTCTCCTGGAATTAATTACCAGGAACACAATTTCTGTTTTAAGTCTTGTCCAAATAACAGATAGAAATCAGAATAATGTTTGTATATGTCAAAGATAAATATAATGATATCAGTTCAGTTGTAAAATAATGTTTTATTTGCTCATTTAATTTCAAAACCACGAGATGGACTGGACTTTGTTAAGTGGACTAAGGTTATGGTGCCTAATTGTCCGGATTAATGAGAGTCTGCTTTGAATTATTTCTTTTGGAGTTTTTATTCAGTAATTTAGGTTAAAAAATCATACACTTCTTATTTTCTTGTCTTCATTAGACTTTGATTTGGCTGGCCACTTTTAAGGGGAAGGAAAACTAATATATTATGTAAGAAATATTCTTCTTATAAAGAAATCATACTGTTTGCAACAAATGAAAACATTTCAAGATGTCATGACATTTTTTTTCTCAAAATAAAAATATTTCTTTTCAGCTATGACAGATAAGGCGGCTTTTGACCTCTACGCCCTCCTGAGAGAAACAGAAAACGAACAGTCCAACCTGCTGACATCAAACGACCACTCTTCTTCAGAGGAGACGGAAACAACGGAACTGGAGGGTGACTCGACTCAACCACCGACCACTGTGGCGATCACAACCATCCCCACCACAACCACTACCACTACAACCACAACTACCACAACCACCACCACTACGCCAGAGCCTCCCTTGCCCGCTCTGCCTGGCAGGAGGTACAAGGGAGGGGTGGGCGGCAGGAACAGGATACGTCCGGGGGCGACTGCACAAACGACCACCACGACCACTGAGCCCAGCGAAGAGGTCACAAAGAGGGCAAAGTTCTCACCAAGCAGGAACCGAGAATCAGGACAGGTGATGATTGGTTTTACTCGTATGGTTGGCGAGTTTTGTTTGGGATCCTTTTCAAACAATGTACAGTTCGCGCATTATATCTCCATCTATGGCAGAGTCAGCTGGTAGCAAGGTGCGGGGAGGAGAGGGGGTACTTTTATGAAAAAACTATAAAACAGACTCGCTGTTTGTCAAACACTGTGTTTAACAAAATCATATGTTTAAAATATCATATGATACGGTTAGTAGCGCAGTGGCCATAGCCGGAGATATAATATGCAAAAATATATCTAACTAAATAAATAATAAATAATAAATTTGTTTTTTTTACTGATTCAATTTGTAAAACTGTATGATATGGAAATCTCTTCTGTTTAACTATGAGATGCAAATAAAGATAATTTAAAATCTAAAGAAACAAGTTAAAATGCAAGAAATGTACTTTATAAAAAAAACAAAGTATACAATCTTTTTAAAGTTTTCAGGTTATTTTATAAAAAAAACAGCTAATTCAGTGTCATTATTTGCAGCAAAAGAGCATACACTTAGTGTTTCATTAGATTTTGCTAGAAAACAGTTTTCTCTGTTAATCCTTATTAGAATCTAAAAACCCTTGACCCAAATAACAACATCCTACTCCCCAGGTGTCAGCATACGGCAGAAGGGGCTCCAAGACAACAGCTGCACCGGAGCAAGTGTCCAGCGCCAAGGCATCAACTGCCGAGAGTGCGCCCAAGTCCCCGACACGCGGGCGATACCGCAGCGGCTCCCGCACCCCTGCCGCCTCCACCGACGCAACCCCCACCCCCTCCTCCGCCACTGCCCCCGCCTCTCAGGGCTTCTCCAGACCCAGCTTCGGCAGTAGTGACAGGTACTGAAATTTTTAAGTACCAAAAAAAAAATTCTATGTCATTGGTTTAGTGAATCAGAAGCACAGTCAGTAGCGCCCCAGATCTCATCAGCTGGCTTTTTCCAATGTAATCAGATGGGTAAATGACCAGCTGTTTAAGGATTTTGAGAGTTGTGATTTCATGATGCCTAGTATAGTTAGTTGTATTTTAATTTACTTGTTCACATTGTTTTAACATGAGAGACACTTTTATCACATTGTAATTAGAGCTAACTCAGATGTTAACCGGATCGGGTCTTGTTTCTATGTCCTGGTGACTTACTATTTCCTTACTTGAAACTCATTGTTGGTAATGGTTTTATGTTAATCGGATTTCAGTGGATGAATAAGGCAATTGTCCACTGACAAACATACAATTAATAATATATTTGTGACCTTTGTATTTTGATTAGGATTTTTGCGGACATTTGCCATCACTGATTAGTAAAAACCAAGTTTCACGACGTTTCGGGATCTGGAATCTGATCCCGTCTTCAGGTGGAAGAAAACCTAGAACATAACAAGATTAGTAACACATAGCCAGGAAAACCTGGAGAAAAACACAGCTAAAACAGAGAACTGTAAAAGCAGTCACGAAAACAATAAGCTGAAAAGAAAAACAATACACAAAATAACACAGGAATCACAAGTATCAAGAATCACCAGGCAGGAGAGAGCACGTCCACACCCAATCAGAGCTGAGCTGAGACTGGTGGGGGGAAAGCAAATGGCGGCGGCAACGGAAATGGCGGCGCCCACAGCCAACCAAATCACGGCGCGCTACCGGTGGCGAAAACCTGAAACAGAGACATGTGATATGCAAATTCCGTGTGTCTGTGTTTTTTTAGTTAATTTTTAACCTGATTTTGCCCCTTGGCCTTGCTACGGGTTAACATGTTATGAGAATTTTGAACAGAATTGTTAGTAATTACCCTATTTGCTGACACTTTATTTTCCCTGTCTTTCAATTCTTTGTTTAATATTGGTAGCCATACTGGCCTTATTTCAAGTGAAGATTGACTGATTGGTTGGTCTGCTAGTTTTATGTATGAAGCTTCAATTAGTTTTCTTTTGAAAAAATGAGGTTCGCGGTGTACTATTTTTGCTTCGTCAAAATTCATCTGGTGATTTTCAGACCAGCAGTGTTGAGCAATTTTTGATTTATCCACTAAGCCCTTCCTCGTGTTATCTTTGTGCTCTTTGATCAAAGAGCACAAAGATAACACGAGGAAGGGCTTAGTGGATAAATCAAAAATTGCTCAACACTGCTGGTCTGAAAATCACCAGATGAATTTTGACGAAGCAAAAATAGTACACCGCGAACCTCATTTTTTCAAAAGAAAACTAATTGAAGCTTCATACATAAAACTAGCAGACCAACCAATCAGTCAATCTTCACTTGAAATAAGGCCAGTATGGCTACCAATATTAAACAAAGAATTGAAAGACAGGGAAAATAAAGTGTCAGCAAATAGGGTAATTACTAACAATTCTGTTCAAAATTCTCATAACATGTTAACCCGTAGCAAGGCCAAGGGGCAAAATCAGGTTAAAAATTAACTAAAAAAACACAGACACACGGAATTTGCATATCACATGTCTCTGTTTCAGGTTTTCGCCACCGGTAGCGCGCCGTGATTTGGTTGGCTGTGGGCGCCGCCATTTCCGTTGCCGCCGCCATTTGCTTTCCCCCCACCAGTCTCAGCTCAGCTCTGATTGGGTGTGGACGTGCTCTCTCCTGCCTGGTGATTCTTGATACTTGTGATTCCTGTGTTATTTTGTGTATTGTTTTTCTTTTCAGCTTATTGTTTTCGTGACTGCTTTTACAGTTCTCTGTTTTAGCTGTGTTTTTCTCCAGGTTTTCCTGGCTATGTGTTACTAATCTTGTTATGTTCTAGGTTTTCTTCCACCTGAAGACGGGATCAGATTCCAGATCCCGAAACGTCGTGAAACTTGGTTTTTACTAATCAGTGATGGCAAATGTCCGCAAAAATCCTAATCAAAATATAAAATCACCATCACCAACAATGAATTTCAAACAAAGAATTTGACCTTTGGTTAGATAGCACCATTAATTATTAACTCGATGATAAAAATAATTGGGTCCAATTTTACAGTCAGGATTTATTATGGCATACTTCATAAAATAGTTGTTACTCAATTTTCCAACACTTAATCTATTGATGAAATGGAAATCTCAGCAGGAGCCACAGTTGATTTTCTGCATTTTCCAATGACTCATAGTCATAAGTGGTCCAAACCTGGTAACCTCTGGATCTTGTTACTTTTATCATTTTTTACAAACCTCAAATTATTTATTCTGTTATTGGGTTGGTTTTTAAGGACAGTACGGTATTACCCTGCCCGTATACACTTTTAATTTGGGTGTGAGCGTTTTCAAGCAAAGCAAGGAATAACCCTGTACATTAAAAATATGAACATTACTGTTAAGACACTGGAGGTGTGCAGATTCGAAACCACCTTATTGCTACCAAGGCAATAAGTCTGGCACCTTACCAATTCACTCATATGTTAGTAACTCAATTAAAAATCTAATTAAAGAAAAATATAAGTTAATAGTGGACACACCCTTCTCAGCTTTTAACTTCATGTTTACAGTCTGGTGCTAATTAAGTGTTTATTAAAATGAGCTTCTTAAAATTTCTGATCCAATCATAAATCTTATGGACACATTTGAGGTCGTCTAGGGCTTTTCCCATTAGTCTAACCCTCATAAATTTGATTTCCTGCAAAACGTCATAATGCCAAGCTCTTTCCAATGACACCTAAATTTAAATCGATTCAAAACTGTAGGAGTCTTGATCACAAATAAATCCCTTGTGTATTAAATAAGTAGATCTAATTTCCTAATACTTGAAAAATATTTAAAAATAAAAGATTTCTTCAGAAAATTTTATTGCCCACCAGGTTCAACCCGCGCAGACGGGGCAGCACGAGAGTAACTTCGACAGCGGCTCCGGCGGAGCAGGAGGACAAGGCGGAGGCCGGCGGGGACTCGGAGGCCGGAGCAGACGACTCCGCTTCATCCTCCAGCACAGCTCGGCCCACCAGGTCTGTGGCTCGCGGTACAACTGTACCCTTAGTACTGTGGATAAACTATACCCTTACAGTACTCGGCAGGTTGACTAGAGAGAGGGAGGAGGGAATGGACGACATAGAATTTTTTTAATGCTGAATATAAGGTTGGGATTGTTCAAGAGGTGGCTTTAAACCTTGAAGAATGGGCCTTGACTAGCTTTGTACTAAAGTAAATTATCACATCCAAAACATAAATATACACAGATAAATTTTATGCAGTTGCGTTGATGAAAAATCTGATTTATAATTTTATATAGATTGTATTGGGTTTATGTGATGAAGGGGGAAAGTGATAAGGGACCTCTTGTCGGATTGTTCCAATTTTGAGTTTTTAATGCACTGAAATTCAGCTTTGAATGGGAAACCATTTGACCTATCATTTATGATTCTACGATCAAAACTGGATTTTTGAGAAATCAAGGAAACTTCAAACTTTAACAGAGTTTGTACTATAATGCCTATCAAATTACTTATAAAAATAAATCTGAAAACTAAATCTCTAAAACAAAACAAAATTTTACTTGATACTTTTAAACTTTTCAGTAGTTATTAGAATGAAGCAGTTTTAGTAAGATATTGGGAAACAGAACCTGAAAATGAAAGGCAGAATATTAATCTAATGGGAAGAAAGGCACAATATTCACTTTCTGCATTACATAAGTCTCATCTTAAAGCCCCTTCACACAAAGCAGTTTTGATGCAAATCGTGTCGTACAACAAGTTGTTGTCAGATTCATATTTGAATGTAACCATATGGGTACTTTTACACGACGGGACACTGCGCTGCACGGTAATTTCGTATGATTCACACGCTAAACTAAGATGGCAGCAGGTGGCACGACTTTTTTTTTAATGACACGAGCCGCAAGAAAATCGCCTCGTGTGAAAGGGGCCTAAGCAATGAACAAGGTCAAAAAACCAACTGATAAGTGGTTCTATCATTCATAAAGTTCACAGAAACCTTCAGAGGAATTTTCTTCAGAGGAAGTTAAGAAAAAACTTGTTTAAACCTTATAAATTATTCCTTTTACTGGTTTTTTAACAGGCAACAAATGGATTTTTACCAGTCTAATCCACAATAAGTAAGCATGAAAGTTACAAAAAGGTCAAACGATCATGGTATTATTCCTCAGTTGATAACGCTGCAATCACTGCACTATATCAGACACCAACCTCAGAACGACTCAGTTTAAAGCGAGTTTTTCCAGATAACCTCTATAGTCCCAAAATGTTGCAGGCCGCGCCTGAACATCGGCGGGGGCGTGAGGCCGCTGCGGCCCGGCCCCAGGATCAACATCGGCGGCCGCGGCAGGCCGGGGCAGACGACGGCGGCCCCCGCGCCCGTCAGCGAGGAGCCCGCGGCCGCCCCGCCGGCCGAGCCCAGCGAGCAGCCCGAGCCGGCCGAGGTGAGAACAGAGCAGATGTTAATTACAGTACTAAGAAATAACTTGGCCCACTCCGCAAGTAAGACTAATATTACTTTTAGCATTGTGCAGTGGGCCATGTAATTTGACTTAGTCTACACCAATATCAATACGGAACTTAAATATTTCTTCAAGTGTGTATTTTTTTGTTAAGGAGTATTGATTTATATTTTAAAACCTCCACTGCATCATGAGTACAATGACTCGTGTCACTTATTCCTGGAATGGAGTGGCTGAAATCAATAATCACTCCCTGAATGCGTTTTGCGTATCTCAGTTATTGGTAATACAATTGACGTAAATGTAATATCTCCAAATTTGTAATTTCCCAAGCATACAGATATAAAGTAAATACCATTAGTCCAGGCAATGGAAAGGTATAAAGTGATTTTTTTGGAACACAATTTTTGACTTTGCAGCTTTGTTTAGACTAGTTAGGAGGTGAACATATCAAAAGTGAGGGTCCCCCCACCCCCCCCCTTGGCCCTTGTGGCCCTTGGTGGCTCTGGGGGCCACTGAGGGGTCCCTATGGGGGGGAGTCATAGGGCTATGGGGGGGGGGGGTTGTCCATAGCCCTTGATCGGGATGTGGGAGGGGGGTCTGAAGGTACCATTTTTAGGTTTTCCTAAATATCTTGAAAACTATCAATATTTAGGAGACCCTATTAAATTTGAAAACTAAAGAAAATTAAATTTTCCTGAAAGAAAAGTATATAATATGTCTACTGTGGTCCAACCATTTACAAGGTAAGCACTAATTTTATTAATATTTAAACAATACCCCTTCCATAAAAAATACATGTAAATTTATGGGTAACATACATGCCCAATGGGGCAACACTTTTTTCACCTAAAGGAAAATGAACAGCATTCGGAAAAAAATGTCAAAATTTACCATAATTTGACAACTCAATCAAAAAAATTGGTCCAAAATTAAGGTCTTAGCGAGCTCACAAAAAACGTTATTTTTCAAGGAGTTATCACATATTTGTTCACCTCCTAACTAGTTCAAACAAAGCTGCAAAGTTAAAAATTGTGTTCCATGCAATTCCCTCTATACCTTTTTTGAGCATTCGTTGTCTGGACTACATGTAAAAGAGCAGATAATGGAATGAACTTTATTTTGTAACCTTCCCACATTACTTATGTAGCATGTTCTTTGATTAATATTTCACTAGACAAAGTCATCTACCATTAAGGCATTACCTACCTTTGCATATGGTGTAACATGACTGAACAAATAAAATGAAATGTTCTGAATGACTATTTTGCAATAGATTGTACAATCTTTGAATAAAATCAGATACAGGAGTTTCTTTGAAGACGCGAAATCGTTTGTAATCTATGTTTAGTTTTTCCTTCCAACCACTTGGAACATTTTTCATGCATTTATAAAGCCCAACTGATTTGAAAAACCTTAAAAAACTACTTTATCAAGTTTTTATTAAATATTTTATATCAATGTCTAAATTTTCTGATATCAAGCTAAACATGATTAAACAATACTGAAAATTCACATCTTAAAAAGAATTACCCTTTTCACAGCAAACCGCAGAGACGACAACAGCAGCCCCCGCCGACGCCTTGACCAGGTTACGCAACCGCCCCCGCCTCACGGTGGGGCCCAAGGCCAAGGTGGCGGCGCCGCCGAGCCCCCCCGCCAACCGACGACCCCCGCCACCGGGGCTGCTGGGCAGACGACGGCCCGGCGTGACGGAGCCTTCCACCGAGGCTACCTCCACGGAGGCGGAGGAGGAACCTGCGGAGACCTCAGAGACTGCACCCACCACCTCCTCGACGACTGAGGCCGCCCCGCAGGAACCCACGAGTCGGCTGTCGTCGCTCATCGGGGGCCGTAGGAGGCTACCCGGTAGGAGACCGGGGCTGCCGACCCGCCCCGCCAGTCCTGCACCTGAGGAGTAATCGTGGGACGAATCGTCTTTAATGATATTCTCCTCCAGAATCGTGTAGGACTTATTCATGTAACAGGTTAATAACCTTTATACTTCGACGATTTTGAAGCTGATTTCATCCGATGATTATTCAAAGTTTGGGCCACAAAGGACCAATTTCCAACCTTTGATCTTGCTCATTTCTTTGAAGCTCGTCATTCTTTTAAAATCCGCTTTTTTACCCAATGTCATATGTTTTTGTGTTTTTCTGTTAGTTTTAAAAGCGGTTTTTAAGAGAATGACAACCTTGAATGAAATAAAAGGCCTTTTGTGGCTGAAACTCTTGGTAACCATCAGAGTAAAAACAGCAGAATCATCGATGGATAAAGATTAATAACCAGTTATATCAATTGTCTCTTACTCCTCAACAATCCCGAGGAGATGTGTGAATAGTGACAAATCAAAATTTCCGTCCGAATTAGTTTTAAGATAGTGAGTGTTAAATTATTAGGAAAACATCTTAAGAATTCGGATGAACATTAGTTTCTATTCTAGGAGCTCATAAAATGTGAGTATAATCAAAATATAAATTTAATACTATCAGAGAAGATTGGCGCTATACTTATGGATGTTACTGATTACTGTGAAATGTATAGCCTGTCTTTAACATTAATTTTAGGTTGGTAGAAGACTGCTTTTTTATTTTAAGAATTATTGAAGAAAAATTAATGTTTTTACTCAAATAAAAATATGTTTAACATATAATCAACTACTACATATATGTTTCATTGAATTAATTATCTATTGGTTTTCTTTAATCCTAACTTTATGGAGAAAATTGTATCTTAATCTTAAATGAAACGATTGAAAATGTGCGTAGTGATTGTATATTTTTGGATACTTTAGAATGAATGAGTATTAAGTTTGATCAAGAAATCTATCCTTTGCCATTAAACTAAATGAAAACCTTTGGATGTCCAATTAGTGTTTTGTTTTATTAATCATAATACCTAAGACTTTCATCAATATTTATAAATAAAACACTAGTGCAAGGCACAATTTGTGAACGTGATACACTAAGATATTATAATGTGAGAGTGATGTTTTATTCTTTGTGTGAAACGGCAGTGCCAATGTTTGTACATAATGTATTATTAAACATGTATTAACTATACAAGACTGTTTCTTATTTCTTCCCCTATCAATAACTCTGTTTAATCAAAGTGTTTAAAATACCTTCCTGGGTAGATCATCATTTTAAGTAAAAAATATTAAAGTGAACCACTTTTAAAGGCACGTTAATATAAGACTGCGGTTGCAAACATAG
This sequence comes from Flexamia atlantica, assembly GCA_035578135.1. NCBI lineage: Eukaryota > Metazoa > Arthropoda > Insecta > Hemiptera > Cicadellidae > Flexamia > Flexamia atlantica. The sequence continues at coordinate 5,774,698 of JAQJVK010000012.1, read as the reverse complement.
TGGAAGTATATACTTCCACCATGGTTGCAAGCACTGACTGACAATCAGCCGATTAACAGCGACTGACTATAGCGCTAGCAGAAACAACATGTACCCGCTAGCACAGGGCAGGGCCCTGATTGTTATCAATGTCAGTGCAGCGAGTTTTGTGTCTACATCATGTTAACGGTAGCAGCTTCGTCACAACAGCTGATGGTCAGTGCTGGTAATCAGCCTGTGTAAACGAACCTTGACCGGATTATTAATGAGATTATACAAAAATCTAGATGTTCGGACTTTTAAAACATTTTTCCTACACTTTTACAATCCTTCCACAAAACTAACAAAATCATATAGGCCCAAACAATAGCTGTTGCAATAGACTGAGAAAATATTTTTTCATCAAACTACGACATAATCACCTGTTTTACAAACGTCATTGGGTGGCCGAAACCAGCTCTTTTCAACCAGAGGGCCCTAGGGCCGAAAGTCAGCTGATCGTTTATTTGATTGAAACAACGTGAGAACATCATATAATTATATATGGCATCCAATAGGTTCCAAAGACAGGACAGTTGTGATCATATATATGATTTCCATAGCTGTGTTTGTTTAAACCATGACAAAGAAGTTGTATCGCATCATAACCTCAAAGTTTTGTTTTCAAGTGTATCAAATAAATAAGATTTTTAATGTTTTATAGGGTATATTTTATTGTGTAATGTGGTGAAAATAGCGTTTGCACTTCGACCAAAAGGGTTTTGCAGCTCTCGATCGTTTCATATCCTTGACTTCATCTAGAATTTAAAACATGACCTCGAGCCTGCAAAACCTCATTTTCAGCCCTTGTTGCAAAATATTAGATTCTTGGGTGGCATAATTTTAAGGACATATTTTTTAGGGAGAGGTTACTACATTAAAATATTCATACAAAGAAAGGCTACTTTAAATCTGTCTCTTTTCCATACTAAGAGAAAAAGTCTCATCTGTTGGTTGATAAGAGGGTCTTATGCCGTTCAACGTAGGATTCACAGTGATTCAAAGTTCATGAAACATGCAGTCATGAGACCAAAAATACTGCCCCAATTCGTATTAAAAAGTTGGGTGTTATATATTGAGCTGTGGAAACCATTTACAATGAGGCAGATGGAGTGGAGTGAAAGTCATCAAAACACCACAGCTGATCTCAAAAGTCGTACTCGTCTGATATTCTGACATTTTCTACAGTCCCAGATCATTTACAATAAACAATGTCTGACAGCTATGGCAAAATGGTAAGCTAAGATAATAAGCACTAAGATATAAAGCACCAAGTGTATCAATACAAGTCAAAAGTCAGCCCTGAATTAGGTTTAAGAAAATTAGCATTAAATTACTTAGTGTAACAGAAGATCATTGGCTCAATTTTTCACACAGATCTTACTCCATTTCAATCTACTAAATGAACACAAAAAAAAATGTTTGAGAGGGATCTAAATTGAACTTTGAGTGCCAATTTAAGGGTTAATAAGTGACCACCAAAAAAAGTTATCAATAATAAATTCTAACTAAACAAAATTCAATACTACGATCACACTGGTTATATACACTTCCAAAATTCCGAGTTTCTTAGTCCTCACCAATATTCCTTCTCAAATACAAGTGTTTACACACGTCTGCCAGAGGCAGGTCACACACAGGCGGGATTCCTTTATCACCGAACCTCACATTCTCCGGTTTGATAGCAAACTCATCGGTGATGATCCGACTATCGTTCATCGGTGGAATCAACATCAGGTTGATAGCTGGGTAGATACAGAAGGCGAACAGAGCCAGCGTGACAAGCAGATGTATCGGGATGGCGAGCGCCCAATACTTCTGAGGCCAATAAGTGAGACCAATGGAGTGAAGTACTTCGTCCGGCACGAATGCCCAGATAAGGTAGATACCAAAGGCCGCGTACGACCCTAGATAGAGGGCGAAACCGTAGTTGGCTCGGCTCGGAGTGGGTGCGGGCGTACTCTGAGGTGTCATTGGGGCAAGTAACTGTCCGAGAGCGGTGGTCCGAACTTGCTGATAGTTTCAATAGATAAGATCGCCAGGTCCATAAATGAATTGACTCCGATTCGCAGACTTCGGGCGTCCGGTGCTGTCAGTTCTCTGTAAATGGAGGATAGATCAATGAAAATAAATTTATCGGTCCCAAACATGTAAGAGAATCTTTTAAATATATCATACTGTGAAAATTGTACTTTTGAGACTCACACATGCCACACGTTTTAAAAGAATGGCTAAGAATTGACAATACACAAAAAAGTGCCATAAGGAGTCGTAATTTTTATATCAATCAACTAGACACCCTTGATAATTCAGTATAAACATAATGATAGCAGAACTAATGGTTGAAATAATAACATAATGTATGAAAAAAATAAGATCAATCTGGACTTTAAACTGTAATACAGTACTTAACTCTAATAAAATATGTACAAAAAACAAATCCTGATTCTGTGATTACATGCTACAAGGTAGCATGTGTGATGATCAATTTCATCACTGGCTGACTGAGAAAGTCCATACTTCAACAGCGATCAAATCTCCAACAAACTCTTTGCAAGCATGATTTATGAGAACATTTTTAAGAGGTTAAAATCTTCATAAAGTATCTACTAGTTGATGTTTTAGTATTATATACTAAAATTTTTTAGATTATTCTCTTTAATTTTCTGATAGATTAATGGTTATGGTTAGTTAAAAAATAAGTATTAAAGTTTCGAAGGAAAAATAAACATTTTTCATTAGTTTTTTAATGAAATGAAAGAAAAGTCATGTACAAGTCATCAATAGCCATAAGTGTGCTTACTTGAAACAGGGGATATTTAATCAACTTAGGCTCATTTGCTTATAAAAAAACATTAAAATACGGTACTTACGCAATTAGTTTATTGCCTTCAACAGACAATTTCTTTTTTATTTGTTTTCTGTTCGGCTCTATATCCACTCGGAGAGCTTCATAGACAATATCAGCTTCTCTTTTGCTGGGCAAAGGGATTTCAATCTTTCTGTCTAACTATAAGGAAAATTCAATTCAATTTAAACTTTATTTCAAATAGGCATAGGCCTATCAAATATCTTGTTTAATCTGAAATTTGAGTTATAATAACAAATCTAGTAATCAGTGACAATTTTATGAATAGGTAATGATGAGCTGCATGCCAAAACTATCAAATTCTTCATTCAATGGCTTCGAATGTAAGTTGGTATGGCCAATGGGAGTGATTAACCTGAATTACGTGAACCAATAAATACCATGACCGTAACTTCGGAGCTACATATTTATTATTTATCTGGTAGCAGGCAACTTATCTTTTACTAGATTTAATTATCAGTCTTCACGAATGTCATAGGCATGCTTTAGAATTATATAAAGCCAAATCAAGATAATTCTTAACACTTTAAGGTTCCTGTTGCACAGCATGGGACATGTCAATGTATTGATTGATGGGCTCTTGACTTGACCCAAGTTAAGTTAGGATAAAAACAAATATGGTTAGGTTAGGTAAGGTATTATACCTCAAGGTAGCACGAAAAAACTCATTAATATGGTAAAAACACTGGAAGACCAGATACTGCTTGAGATTTATTTTGAACTTAGGTGTTCAAGTAAAAGTAAACAAATGTGGTAGGAATAAATTGCTATATCAAAAATTACTTCGGATTTGAGGTTAGGTCAAATACCAAACTATCACTATTATAGGCCTAACGAGAAAAATATAATATTGTAAGAGGAAGGGTCTTTGAACAAAAGGATACAAGTTCATTGGTTCGCTCTCGGCCATGATAGTGAAATTTCATAAATTACCGACAAAAAATAGTTAGTGTGGGCCCAAAGACTATTCATTGATAACATAACCTAATTTTCAACCCAGACAAAGACAAGTAAAGTTTCTAGTGTTGACAGTTGACAGTTGTGTGTTGACGTTGTGGCTCAAGTTCACTATCGCCGCATCCTGATAGAGCGAACGTTCTGCGAGCAATATGCCGCAAAGACTTATATTTTCATGGTTCAGCATGAATCGTTTCTACATCAATCTACATCACTAATATTTTCTACATCACCTCATGCGCCAAATAGTTCACCGAATATTTGAGCAAGCAAGATTCGCCCCTGCTCGACGATAGTAGACTCCCGCCATTAGAAACTGAGACTATACCTCTTGCCCTGTGCTGTGCTTCTCAGTATTCTCAGCAACAGACAACAGAGCAACGCCAGCTGATAAAACAGCCAACAGCAACAGCTGTAGTTTCGTCTGCCAGTAACACGATTGTTGCTGCAGTGCCGTTGCTTGTTTTGGTTATATTTTGTGGTTTGGTATTTATAATGGTAAATAAATTATAATTCTGCTTTGAAGCCTTTACATTTTTATTTAAAAATAATATATCGTTTCTTGAACCAGAGGTTTACTGGGATTGAACTTTGGTGAAGTTTTAAAGTGGACTGTTGGGAATGAGGTTATAGTTTTTTAACCAATGTAAGATAAATTAAAAAATTATAATAAAATAATAAGAACCATAATTTTTAATAGGAGTAGAGGTTTAAAGTTAGCAGCTTTCATATAACCAAATTAAGTAGGCATACCAAACAATCAGAAGTAGGCCTTAATGTTGTCAAGGCAATATAGCCCATTGGGCTACAGTTTCAGGCTACAGTGCCGCAGAAGGTACATACTTCGCCTCACTATACAGGGGACTCGGTGGGAACCGGGGTTATTGGGTGGGGAACTATCGATAGTCAAACATTTAATACGAACAATATATTGACCTTCGCAAGCGATATTCCACCAATTTACTCCACATTACTATCTAGGGGATTAGGTGGAAACCAAGGTTGTTGGGTGGGGAAGAAGCGATAGTCTACCACCTCATACATTCGACATATCGACAATGGGTTTTGGCCTGGCTGAAAATTTTCCGCATTGGAATTTGGCCAGACTTCAAATTATGGCCAAAGGCGCCACTCAGGGTGTCAGCAAACCAGGGGCCACCAATTAACGGGAACTACATGTCACACATGACAGATCCGTCACGTTGTCATTGGATAACTGTTTGAATTGATATATCAGTGACAAACTTTCGATAGAACTATCGATACATCAAACTTCAGTAGGCCTAATTTGATTGTCAGCTATAGATAGTTACTTCCCCACCCGACAAGCCCGGTTCCCACCGTGGCCCCGAGATAGACTGTATGTGGTGCACAGGTGCTTCGTGTGGTTCTGAAGGTGCTTCTCTGCGGAACTTGTAAGTACCACAGTTTCATAACTGTCCTGCAAAACAATGAAAAGAAATATCAAACTGAGACCACTGCTTATTGAACTAATTTTTTCGGTTGTGTAGCCTGGAGTATTTTTTTCAATCAGTCATAATCTTTAGTATCTTTCAGGGCATAAATTTTGAGTGGCACAGAAATTTATTGGATGACTAAGAGCAAGATCTGAACCGTCCAGGCCTAGAAGCTGATTCCAAACTAATTTGACAGAGTAGGCCTATTAAATAAATATGGATACAACTAAATCTTGATTGTTTAAGTCATACTCCAATATTACCTTAAAAGCGATCTGGTAACAAGTACCAGCTGTATTGATGCTGCAAATTATATGCATAAAACAAATTTAGACCTTGTCTAATATTTAAGCAGTTTGTGGTTGCTTCTGAGAGTTAACTATCCTAAATAACTATACAGTCACATATTATTTAAGAACTGTACTTTCATTAAACCTGCCAAATCTAAGTTTTTACATCGGTTTTAATTTTTTATTAGAGGTAAATTCATCCTAATCTTTCAGAATCTGAATAATCTGAGTGTAGACGATCCTAAGTGTATTGTAATTACAAAGATACTTGATAATTTCAAAGCACATTGTTAGGCAGAGATGGGTCCCTTGTCTGCTTACAAGTCAAATCTTAAGTGGTCGAAAGGGGAAAACTTTATCTGCCATTAATTTGTCCTGGAAAATGGAAAAATATAATAGGCTTTCCAAAACAAATAAGATGAAAAAAGAATATTTTAGTTTATTCTTAGCTTAAAAAATTGTATAAGTTAGATTTCCTTTTATATTGCAAACAAGAAAAGTAGTTGGTGAAAATTTATTTTATCCTGGGGACATTGCTAATTTACACAAGCAAGTTATAGCACATCCAAGCTTACCTCAAAGATAAGATTGTTAACCACAAAGAGATAAAAGAAAATTACAGGAGACAGGATTCTACTTCACTCACATTAATCTAGAACTTATTAAGACTTGTAGACTCGTTAATGTTTATGAAATGCCTGTAAATTTTAAACTGAAATCCTGGTTTAAGCACCCAAACAAAAATAAATAATAATTAGAGCCTCTATTAATGTACCAGTATTATTTTGTGGATGATTTTTTCTAAAGCCAGAAAGTAAGTGATAATGAACTGTGATTATTTGTAATAATTATTCTCTGTTTCAAACATCACAAAATAAATGTTAATGTTCCTTTTTGGAAAATGTATATCAGAGAAAATGTACATCACTAAGTTTTATATACTTAACAACTTAATAATAACTAAAACTTATTGGCTTTTTTTAAGTGTTTCTCTGTGCCAGTGGCATATTTTAAGATTTTTATTGGGAACAGTCCAAACCTTGGTCTTTTTACTATCTAATGGCAATGTTTTGTTAGAAAGCATAATTAATTCATATCCAAAAAAAAAAATGGCAATTGGACCCAGTTTTGGTCCTGGTCAGGATTGAAAACCGACGACCCTTATGTTATGAGTTGAACACTTTATCCCCTCAACTTTTCTTTTTTTGTTGCTATTATAATGTTTTTGTTTCAGAAAAACCAAATTTGAATAAAACGTATGGTGTTGGTTTCGAAGAGCATCATAATTAAGAAACGACAAATTTTGATTAAATTACCATGGTAGAAGAAAAGTGTAATGGTGAAAATCACAAGACAGGCACAATTGTTGAGGTTTGTAATTTTCTTTGTTATCTTTTCTTTATTAGGCTTGTGTGGGGATTTGAAAAATAGCAAGTTATAGTATTGAAACATTATTTAACAATTAATAAATGAAGGATATGTAATAATTTAATTTCAGTGACAGCTTCAAACTGATGGTTGTTGACAAAATTCTTTTTAGATAATTAATAAAACCAGCTCCTTTTCTCTTTAATCTATGATGCAGGCAAAGTATTTACTTATATTATTTACATATATTCAACTGTACATATATAAGATGGACTGTGTTATATTAAATATAGGCCTAATAATTTATTAGCCATACATTTAATATAATACAGTCCTTTTTGGTTTATTGACAGTTGTTACTTAGCCTATCAAAAGGGAGATATAACTGCATCAAGTTAAGAAAAACACAGTTATGAATAAAAATCACATCTTAACCTTCAGGAGACAGTATTTTATTGTATCTCTATGCCCCTTTATACATTTCTAACAAGATTGTTTTGTCTACATACATTAATATTGGTCATTTGGTATAACATTTTCCATGATATTCTTTTTTTGACTTTTCCTGTTTCAATAGACGCAATGGAAATTCAAAGATGGACAAAGGACTATAGACTTTATTTTGGTTTGGGATGGGCACAGTGAAGAATCGTGTACACTAGAAAGCACAGAAAAAAGAAAGGTAAGTGCAAGGAGAAAGCTTATATTTCATGCCTACTTCCTTATAAAGCTTTTAACACCATAGGTTGAAAAGGGGGTTTATCTGAGTTACCTACACTAAATACTGGGGAGACACAAACATCAGTTGATTATCCTCTCAGATCAGCCTCCTCCATTCCTCTCTTTCCTGAACCCTCCTCATTTACTGACATCCTTTTGTACTAGGTCATACATTTAGCCCTGCAAATTTATTTCATTCAGTATTTTGCCCTTCACAAAACGTGGCCAAGCCAATCTTATCCTTTTTGCCTTTAAGAAAATGGTGATATCAGGTTCTTGGTGTAAGGTGCATAATTCTACATTTTGCCTGGTACGCCATACTCCTTCATATTTTTGAAATATTTGTCATATTTGTATATATATTTTTAATAGGCAAAATATTTTGAAAAATTCCTTTTTCACATCAATTAAAGCGTCACTCATTTTCCTTGAAAAGGAGCCAAATTCTTGTTTGGTCTTCTAAATAAATTTAATGTGAATTTTGGGTTGAATTAATTTCTTGTTATATCATTGAAATATTTTCCATGTCAATGGAATATTTATGCCAACCTTGTAACTCTCTGATATCAAAGGCATTAGATGTAACTCTGTTTATTCCCTTTTCACAATGTCTTTAGAGTAATAGCTTTTACAGTAAAATATATCTTGTGATAATTTTTTTTAAGTATGCAGATTCATTTCAACTACAAAATTCCAAGAGGTATTTATCCATACTTATTTAAATGGGCTAGGGTTTTCTTGTGATCAAGACTCCTTCATCAGTTCGGAACCCATTTTAATTATTCAAGTGTTGATGGAGAGAGCTCAATGTGAAGTTTTGCAGGACGTAAAATTTGTAAGGGTGAGACCAAAAGAAGAGTCCTTTTATGCCTTTAACCCTTGAGCGGGCGCCTCAACGGCAAAACGCGAGCGGGCGCATGCGGAGTTTTACTCCGCAACACTATACTGCACAAATTTAACCCATTTTACTTGTTTTATAACGAAATATTGCATGTAAATGTTGACAAACTTCATTAGGAATCACATTTCATCGTCGATGCAATTAATTTTTAAGCTTAGTAGGTGTAATATTTCAATTGAACATAGTAAGTAATTTTCTAGTATAAAATATGTATTAATTATTATTTACATTTTTGGACTGTTCCTTTCGCCTCTCTTTTTCGAAAGCGAAAGGAAAAGTCTAACAAATTTGATAATAATTACAAATCCTTCGCTATTATGAATGTCAAAAACAGCTATCACTGTCTGTATAACGGGAAAGGCGCTCCGCAAACTGAGACGGCATCTCTGAATTGCAAATAACGAGGTACCAAGGGGGGGGGGGGGTGGGGGTATAAATAGTTTTAGGAGATTCCTGGAATGAGGGGCGTAAAGTACGGGGCCGGACACGACCGCCGACACCCATTATGTCTGTTTATTTTAACATAAAAACAAGTGCAGAGGAAAACTCCGCGTTCGCCCGCTCGAGGGTTAACCCTTGAGCGGGCGCTTCACCGGTGAAACGGCAGTGGGCGCATGCAGAGTTATGCTCCGCAACATGAAATTGCATAATTTAACCCTTTTTACTTGTTTTATCCTGAAATATTGTATTTAAATGTTGATAAACTTCATTGCGAATCACATTTCATCGTTGATACAGTTAATTTCTCACCTTAATAGGTGCAATGTTTCAATTGAACATAGTAAGTAATTTTCTAAAATAGACTAGGTATCACTTTATAAATTGTATTTAAATGTTGACAAACTTCATTAGGAATCACATTTCATTGTTAAAACAATTAATTGTTCAACTTAACAGGTGAAATAATGCAATTGGACATAATAAGTAATTTTTTAGTATAAATAGGAATCACAGTCTGTTACGGGAGAGGGTACTCCGCAAACTGACATGGCAACACTGAATTGCAAATAAAAAGGTACTAAGGGGGTGTGGGAAGATATAAATAGCTTTAGGAGCTTCCTGGAATGAGGTGTGTGAGGTACAAAGCCGGACATGACTGCCGACACCCAGTATCCTTGTTTATTTTAATGAAAAAACTCGTGCGGAGGAAAACTCCGCATGCGCCCGCTCAAGGGTTAAGTGTTGTATTTGTCCGTAATGAAATATTAAAACAGAAATGTTAAGGACCAGCTGATTTTACTAAACATTTATTTATCGGCTTACTGTAAAAACTTTAAAAGCTGCTTAGAAACTTAATAATTGTATTCACTAGTTATTATTTAGGTTCTTGCTTAAAGTTATAAATTGTCATTCGTTATGAAATGGCTTTATGATAGAAAATTTATTTTGTAGACATATGAAGAAAATCTTATAGAGGAAGGCTTAGAGCTGGAACATGAGTTTGTGGAGGACACTGGACTCCATTTTGTAAAAATTCATGCACCATTGGAGGTTCTCCAACGCTATGCAGAGATTCTCAAACTACGCATGCCAATGAGAGAAGTATGTGTTTATTAAACTTATTAAAGTTTCATCACTTTTGTACTTAGTTTAGATTTTATCTCTTAAAATTTGAAATTTTTCATGTAGTCTAATGAATACAATAGGCCTATCAAAAAACCAAAAGTCTTATGTTTAAATGAATTTTTGAATAGATAACGGCTGGGTTTTTATCTCTCTTGAATTTTTATTAACACATTCATTCGCTAATGGCCAATAAATGCTCAGACTGGGTACTGAAACTTTAGTCACGCTATATGTGCCAAAACACTGAATCAAATGCTTCTTACAAATGATCAGATCATACTCAATAGGAACCCTCTGCAAGATAACTGCTTATGTAGTTGTGAATGAGACCAATAGTTTGAAACATAATCTGGGTCGCGATCGGTAACATAGTGTTTTTACTTATTGGGAAATGTAAGAGAAAGGGGAAAGGAAGAAGACCCTTGAGTATTTTATCAAATAAAATAAAGGTGAAGGATATTTTTAAAATCCACATGGTACACTTATTCTGCTGAATCAACAGCAATTTTTTTCTTTGATTACTATAATATTATATATTGAAAAGGGAATTTATCCAGAAAGAAAATTATATTAGAGAAAAAACAGAAACTCTTCATGGTTTGTCTTAGGACACAATATAATAAGTATTACTACTCAAAGGATATATGTAAGCATGAATCACCAAGGCTTGTGAGATATTTTGTTTTCTAGACTAACTATGGTAGTATTAAATACTGATTTGTTGTAGGAATTGTACTCTGGCCCTAAGTATACTAAGCAAAGCTCCTTCATCCAAATGTCACATTATATTTCAGAAAAGGTAAAAGTCAATAAAATATATTTGCTTTAAAGGCTGGTGCTGCTCTTACTGTTTTTGTCATCTTTGGTTGTGTTGTTTTGTTTGCGTCTTGTTTGTGTTTCCTGTCACAGAGATTTACAATTAATTGGTTTAGTATTATCATTTAACTATAATATTGATTGTGATTTCACAGTAATTCTTTTGATCACCATATTAACCTCCCATGTAATTATTAACAGGTAAAAAAATATCCTGAGTTAGCATATACTTAATGTTGCATCTAATTTGGGTTTTTGATAACTAAAGTAATACAAACATTTAAGGTTGGCGATTCAATCAGAGGCGGATTTTAAATTTTGCTGCCCATGGGCTGTCTAAATAGTGCCGCCCACCCCCCCCCCCCCCCCCCCCCCGTCTTACAGTACATGACTTTCGGACCGATCAAGATCGTAAATCTCCATTTAAGAAACCAAGACTCCCATAAAAATAACAAAATAACTATATCATATATTGTTTTAATAGGCCAATAGGCCTGATAGGATTTGTACTCTTTTAGAAATTCCACTTTTATGAAAACTTAACGAAGAGAATATCACTTAAATATTGTTGATGTGTTACCTATGAGTTCTAGCTTAGCCCCTAAATGAGTTCTAGTGTATCACTAAAAGTCATCCCTTTTTTTCAGGCATTCGCTCAACTTCGCAGCCCCTTCTCCCACCTGTGAGAATTCTGTTTTAGATGTGTTTAAAAGGCAACTTTCAAACATCACAAGTTTAATTTTCAAGTGATTTTAATATCTCGTTAAAAATGTAAAGTACAACATTTGCTACAGTTAAAATATAAAAAAAAACTCAAAATCTGCCGCCCCTCAAAATTTGTCGCTCTGGGCTTCAGCCCCTAAAGCCCCTCCCTAAATTCGCCACTGGACTCAATTTGCATAGGTATACAATGAATAAAAAAACGCAAAGTAAACTTTTAAACGTATAATTTTTATTACATTCATAGTCTTCCATCTCGGTCCATACTTAGGTGTTTCTTGTTTTTTAATACTCTTACAGATATACTCAAATTAGTATTTACTACTGTTGACTGTGCATTTCATTTGAGCTGTTTTATTTGCTAAATCGATCTAATTAAGTTATGCTAAGCTACCTTTTATTTGTGCAGGCTGGAAAAAATGCTAATCTCTAAAACTTTATTTCTTGTCAACAGTAGAATATGGAAGATCTATGCAAGTAACTATGGGATCGTGTTTTATCTTGTAGGGTTGGTTTCTTTTATAGAGTTACACAAATGATTTAGTGAATCAGTGGCTCATTCGTAGCGTGCCTGACTTTAGGTCCTTAGCAGCGATGTTTTGGTTTTGAATCCGCAAGCTGCCAGTATTTTAACCGTACTGTTAATTCTTGTTCTGTTATCAACCCATTCCTTGCCTTGCTTGTTAACGTCCACACCCAGATCAATAGTCTATGTGGGTGGGGCAAATGCAAGGTTAAAGAGGCCACCAACCTCTTTAAAAATAAATAAATTTAATATGAAAATAGCATTAAAACCATCTATATGAAAACTTTTAGTTATTTGATTGAATCTTAACATTTTGTAATTTTGTTTGAGAAAAAATGTTGATAAAAGTATTTAATTTTTTAATAATTAATGCTCTAAGTATAATGTTGCCTTGTAAAAAATAACTTGTGATACCCATTTTCGAACATTGCTGGCAGTTTTATGAAATGGCATTATTACTCTGTCATTGCTTTCTTTAAACTCATGTTTTACTGTGGCTGCTTGACCTTTAATAATTAAATAGTTATTTAAAAGTAGTTCCTTCATTGTACTCACTAAAAATTAATATAAAAACCTCTTTTTCAGCTTCCAAATGTGAGGAGGCCCTGCAGCTTTTTAGAAACGTTATTTTCGTGCTGGGGAGATTGGTTCAAAGAAAATATTTTCATTAACAAAGAAGTCTTCCCAGACTACAAACAAAGATATACTGCTATTTATAGTCGTGACAAAGAATATTTGTAAGTTGTTTGGTTATATTCAATTCACTTCAATTCAAAACATCCTTTATTTGTAAAGTACATTACATACATAAATAGCGTCATAACTACAAACAATGGTGTGTTATACAATAATTTTAAGAGTAAAAGTCCTCAATCTTATAATAGCACTTTTCACATAAGTAGTTGAACAATTTTTTTTTGAATGAATTCAATAGCATTTCTACTATACTGATTTTTTTCACTTGTAAATGAATTATTGATATTTGTGTGCATTTATCAATGATGGTATTATGGCAGTTCAGTGAAACCCTTCAAATCCTAATTAGTTGAGGCTGTGGTATTATTCTTGAGGCAGTCTTGTAACAAGGGGCAGCCATCATCAGTTCTTGGCGATTGGGGAGCTATTTTCTCCAAAAGCGGTCCTGTATTCAATATTATTTATATTGTGTTTTCTTTTATGTCTATCAATATTGTCAGACAAAAAAATAAATAACAAACTTTAAAAGATATACTTTTTTACTAAATTATTGATTTATTATTATTATTATTATTATTTTAATTTTTAACATGTTTAGATTTACCAGGATTTTAGAGCTATAGAGTCTAGTCAATTGTTTGGAATCGAGGAGTTTCACTAAGAAAAGCAAGTGAGAATTAATTGAAGACTACATGGGAAAGTTATTGTAAATCTCTATTTAAGAAAATCACTGTCAAACTAGGGTGTATGTAGAGAGGTTGTCATATGAATTAGTTGAATGTCTTAAGTCTATATCCAAGATAGTTTTGCTACATTTTTTATAGTACTGGTGGCAAGACATAGATCTACATACATTTTTAAATCAGGGAAGTTTTGGCTTGAATAAATTATTTAAGTTTCAATTAATTAACAACGCTAGCACAACAAAATTTGTTCTTTGGTGCACCAAAAGGTGTGCACCATCAGAGTCAGTATTAAGGTAGTTATTAACTTACGAGCTAAGAGTTTGTTTTAATGACACACCAAAGCAACTGGCAAGATGTGAGAAATTCGATCAACTTACAGTTTCCTTGCAGTTAAGATTCAACACAATATCAAGTGCAGGTTTTAGCAAACTGTCTACCTCAGCTATAATTTTAAGTTTTTGTATTTGATTATACAGTACCTTTGACATTACTATTTTAAAAGTGTCAAAGTTATTCTTTTTCATTGTTCTAACTTGTGTTTTAGATATTCCTGGTGTATTGGATATGTCTTCTTTTTTGAAAAGGTAGTTAATTTTTTCAGTCAGGGGTTTTAGGTGGTGGTGGTTTGTGGATTATATGTATATATAAGCTATTTTATATTTGTTGTAGATTTTGTAATGGTAATTGTGTAAAGTGTATGATTTTGTTTAGCCTAAGTATAGATATTTGGTGGTGGGCTGTATTTTTACCATAAATATTATTTATTAATGTTCATTTGTGTAGTAAATGTGTTTTAGGTGTTAAACTTAAAAAATCAAACTAATTAAATTTTTAGTTAGTAACAAGACTACAAGATCGCGCCACAATCATCCTTCACTATCTTTCATTCATACTTGCCTCATTCATCCTTCACTTATCTTCATTGTAGGTCGCCATTGCAAAGAATGTATAATGTATGTATCTGATATACTTTATCTTTAAGTTTTATACCAGTTTTATACTTTTTTAGTAGTTGTCCTTATTTGGGAACAAAGCTATATTGCTATTCTCAACTCAGAATCATTAAAATTCAAAATAATTCCTAAGAATTTGTGTAAAAAGCATTAAGTTTTAATGGAATTCATTTACACAACAAATCCATCCCCAAATGAATATACAGTGGAACCTGGATAATTCGAACTTGTATAATTCAAAATCCTCTTTAATTCAAATATTTTTCTTGGTCCCTGGCATTTTGTATCTAAACAATGCTAAAAAATCATGGATAATTCAAATTTTATTTTGGATAATTTGAATTTTTTAAGTGCCAAATTAAGGTACATCAATTTCATTCCACGACTGAAAATAGTTACAAAATTCATTGGAAAACACGTTTTACTACGACGTTCAATAAAAAATTAACGTCAGACCTATGGCGTGTCAGGTTATGGTCAAATGATTCATCCCTTCCACCTCCCAGGCTTCCCACCCTGCCCCAACATCGCTTGTAACTCGACACCAATAATGTAAATTAAAACAGTACAGAACGCTGACTGGGTTCGGAAAAGGGTTGCGCTCGCCGTGGCAGCGCCACTAGTCTTTTCACGCTTGATTCTGTGCAGAACGGCTCCCGGCAGACGAGCCATGCGCCAGACCTGATGCGCAGTTTTCTATGTCGACACAAAGGCTACTCAACACTGCGACCCCCTTCCCACCCCCACCAGCCAAACTAACTTCCGAATTCCAGTGCAGCATTCCGTTGTTTTCGATCGTCCTTCAAACAAAGTGTTTTTTTTTAATTGTGCAAAGTCTTGTTTTTAAGTGTTTAAAAGTTTTTACGTAACATTAAATAAGTGAAGTGACCATGTCGACAAAATCTCGGACCTATAAAACACTCACTTTAGCGGACAGTCAATGAGCGTGTAATTGTCAATGTTACACGAAGTTAAGTTGGTAGCCTGTATCAAGTTCAGAAGTAGCAGAAGGTACTGTATTTTTCTATCAGAAATGTTTCTTTGTATTGTCGTACGTAGCGTCGTACTTAGTTTATACTTTAGGGTTGTTATTTCTGTTTTATGATTACTGTTTTTGAACCCTTATAATTAGCGTTTGTGTGAATTTATTCTCTTAGAGTGTCAATTTGATATAGAGGTTAAATTCACAACGTGAAGTTTTAATGTTTTGGCCTCATTCTTTAGAACTTCTTTAATTCGAATTTATGGATAATTCGAAGTTTTTGGCTGGTCCCTTGAGGTTCGAATTATCCAGGTTCCACTGTATTCAATAGTTCATCACAATATTAGAACATTTTTTAAAGTAATTTTATTGATTTTTGAGTAACATAAATTTAATCTCAATATTAGCTTTAGTAACATTCATTATTGGTCATATTTCCATAAACTTATTTTGATGCATAAAATATTATTACCAATTCAAAACATAGCAAAATAATCCGGACTTAGAGCTCTGAAAATACTATACTTATGTCAAAATGTTTAGCGACCACACTTAAAAATTATATAAAGCCAATAAATGGGCATAATTAATTAAATTACATATAATTCGCTATGTTACATTCTGTTTATTCATTTGCATAGCCCTCCTGAGCATGAATTCCAGAAAAACTATAATTCGTTTGGAGAAATACAGTGCAATCAAATTAAAGCAGAAGTCTTCAAAATGTCAAGTAACTGTTCATGCATTTCAGATTCGACTGGAAGGCTCCAGGTTTTTTTACTCCAGCCATTAAATCCAGAATAGTACAGTTTATCTTAGATAGAACCTTTTTCAAGAAGACTGATGTGCCGAATGTGTTCAGTTTTGGCATTGAGAGGCTCGTCAGTGCTGGTGTGTACTCTGCAGCGTACCCTCTACATGATGTAAGTGTTTTGAACAGAGTGATTTGAGTTTGATCCAGTGTCAACGGATAGCGCCAACACATTATCAAAAATTGAGCCCCTTTACTGTAGTTAAGTATAGTGTAGTTTAAATCCTGATACGTTTGCATTCTATCTAAAAATACCCTTAATTTTTCATCACAGATCTAAAAATCAGTCCAGCCACTGTGGAATGTTGCTGTAAAGAAAAACCCCTAGCTTATTAATATAATATAGGAGATAATTGCAAAACACTCTTCCTCTTGAAAAAAGGCTTATTGCTCAAACAATTTTCAAGTTCATTGTTTTCTCTTTTGCCAGTGATGATTTTTGACTGGTAGATCATTCCTATCCTCAATCACTCAATCAATTTTCTATATAGACATATATAGAAAATTGATTTCTACATAGAAATCAATTTTCTATTATGATTCTAGAATAAATAAACAATAAGTCAAAACTACTAAATAAAGAGTCACCAATGATTTGCTCAGTTGCAGCTGAGTCAGAACTGTAATAGCAGCCTGTATTACGTTACTAGCCCAGTAATACTGTTTTACTATGCGAGCTAGATAGTCCCTTTGTGAGCCGCTAGGCGAGTGCAGGATTTTCATGCGAGTACAGTAAAACTTACCGGGTGTGAGACATATGATACTTTACATCATACTACTAAGAAAAAACCATATTTTTTATCATAAAGTATTTCTTGCTTTATGCAAGAAATACTTTACGATACTTACTTTACTGCTTTGCTTAATTTACTTTGGTACTTTACTTTACTTTACTTTGCTGGGCTATTACGTTTCCAGTTCTTTAAACCTAGCCTGTAATAAAGAAACAAACATTTGCTACTGCCACCAGTGCTGCCATTAGATTCTTCTGAAGTAACCAGTAAACATGCCTTAAATATCGGTTTACTGCAATCAGCTGATTGTTTTTTATGGTTAACTTCCTTTATTTCCGTTTCCTAGTGCACAGTAAATTTACTGTGCAGTGATCGGCAAAGAGTAATTTTCCAGCCAAGAGGAAGGCCAAGAAAACAGATGTTTCTGTGTATTATGATATAAAATAACCAACCAACAATTTTATGGTAGATCCAATGTACAGAACATTTTTTGGATTTTACACGAGAACTCACAATCTAACGTTGATCTCCGTGTTGATGCTAGGGTGACCTCTACACCCCTGGTACGATGAGGTACCGGTTCTACCACCATTGGGCGTCCATCCGGCAGTGGTACCGCTACCAGCCCGTGGACCACATCCGGCATTACTTCGGCGTCAAGATCGGCCTGTACTTCGCCTGGCTCGGCTTCTACACGCACATGCTGCTGCCGGCCTCTGTCGTCGGACTGGCGTGCTTCCTCATCTCTCTGTGTCTGCTGTCCTACGATAAGCCGACGTTAGTTCAAGTTGAATGTTTTGGTTTGTTGATTAGGTTGTGTTAAATAATTAAGGTTTAGATAGGTTAAGTTTAGTTGGTTAAAGATTATTGTTGTTGGTTCGTCGGTTAGGTTAGGTTAGGTTAAGTTTCTTAGTTCAATCAGGCAGGTAAAATTAATTTAGGTTTGGTTAGGTTTAAGTAGGTTTTGTTTGGTTAAGTTAGGCTTGGTTAGTTCAGTTATATTGTTGTCAGTTGGTTAAGTCGGGTTAGGGTGTTAGGCTTGGTTAGTTCAAGTTTGTTGCTGTCGGTTAGTTGGTTAGGTTATGCCTAGGTTATGTTAAGTTAGGTTTGGTCAGTTCAGGTTTGTTGTTTGGTAGTTGGCAGTGGTTATGTGAAAGGACAATTTTTAGTTTGATTTGTAACACAGTTTTGTTATTACATTCATAATTTTATAATTTTCCGATTTAAGGTTGATGGAGTGTTTATAATTATCTAATTAAGACGTGTAACTGGGACAGGTTTAGTGTCATGATAAATCACTATTGAAAAATGTTTATTGTACTTCATGCTCTGAATGTTTATGAACAAATTTTTATCTGTTGTTAGGTCGTTATAAATTTTACAATGTGTTATAACTTATTTATGAATAAATGTTTTTTAGATGGCATAATTATTTTATTGACATTGAATCACAAATGTTTTTGCTTTGAAGGAAACTTTTTACGCATCTGTGTATGAAACAGGTGGGTTTCTCTTACCGTATCATCTAAAAAAAGACTGAATAGATATCGGATAAAGATTAAAAGGTTTAGGTTACTTTGTGAGATTCATGCTGAGTACGAACACACAAATAACCCTAATTCTGCTACCAACAATATTTCAAGATCACTCAAGCTTTGATTAGTAAAATGGAACGTAAATTATTTTATTATCTCCTCTAAGTCTTAATGTCTATTTTCTAGTGAGGACATCTGCTCAGGTACGCTGAACGCTCAGATGTGTCCGTTGTGTGATTACTTCTGCACCTACTGGGACATCTCGGAGACCTGTTCGTACAGCAAGATCATGTTTCTGTTCGACAACTACACCACCGTGTTCTTCGCTGTCTTCATGTCATTTTGGGGTATATAAGACTAACTCAATATTTATATACACATAGCAAAAAATTCTTATTCATTTTTCTTTGGTAGATTATTTGTATATTGGCAGAAGTTTTTCACTGCCACTTTGGGAATATATATTCTCTTTTGCTTGTTAGATAACTTGTTTATAGACAGGAGTTAGTTTTTGCCAGGAGTTAGTTGTTTTGGAGTAATAAGATTGCAATTATTAAGACATCAATACCAAAGAAACAAATTGCCATTTGGCAGTTCAGACACTGATGGGAGAAGCAACGAGTGAAATGAGAAAAGTTCATGAATATCAGATAAAGTGTTAAGTGAATGTTAATTTACTATCATCCACTGGTAATTCCTTAATTTGTTTCATGAAATTAAACTTAAATAATGAAAAATAGGACTAAAAAAAGTTATAAACTTGTTTAGTATCTCAGAAAACGGTATTTCTCATATTTTTGACTCTTATTAGTCTTAGTCATAGTCAAAACTTTTTTTTGTGCACAGGAAGAATAGTAAATAGCATCAGTCTTTGACATAATCTATAGGTAAATACAAATTCCTTAAATTAAATATTTATATTTAGAGCAGGGTTGAATGTTCTTCCAAATAATAGAGCAATTTGCTTAAAGATATTTTTGATAAGATTTATCCAGTGATGGTTATCAATCGAGAATTGATAATGGTAATTTTAGAATTTTTTTAATTCCTTTTGTCTGTTAAGCTGGTATTTTTTAAGCTCATCCCCATTAATTTGTTAGATTTAACTGTAATAAATAGTGGCATGATTTAGAAACATATTACCCCAAAAACCACCTAAACGTCACAAGCACCAATCCAATTCCAACTGATCTCTTTACCATTACCAATCCTTAATCAACAGTTGTCTCCAAATGAATCTTGAGAAATAAAAATCCTTTGTTTGGAATTCATTGTTGGTGATGGTGAGTTAATGTTTTTTTATTTTTGGAATTTTTTGCGGATGTTTTGATTCTGTTTTTACCAATCAGTGATGTCAAATGTCCTTAACCCTTGAGCGGGCACTTCACTAGTAAAACGGCAGCGGGTGCATGCGGAGTTTTACTTCGCAACATTAAATTACACAAATTTGACCAATTTGACTTGTTTTATAACAAAATATTGTATTTAAATGTTGACAAACTTCATTATGAATCACATTTCATCGTTGATACAATTAACTGTTCAACTTAATAGGTATAATAGTTCAATTGAACATAGTAAGTAATTTTCTAGTATGGAATAGGTAACACTGTCTGTGTTATGGGAGAGCGTGCTCCACAAACTGACACGGCATCACCGAATTGCAAATAACAAGATACAAATGGAGTGTGGGAAAGTAGCTTTAGCTTTAGGGGATTCCTGGAATGAGGCGCGTGAGGTACGGAGCCGGACACGACTGCCGACACCCATTATGCCTGTTTTATTTTAATAAAGAAAACATGTGCGGAGGAAAATTCTGCATGCGCCTACTCAAGGGTTGAAAATCAATTAAATAAATCAAAATCTCGACAAATAAGACTCGTGTTGCAGCGGCCATGTTCCTGGAGATGTGGAAGCGGTACTCGGCGGAGATCACGCACCGCTGGGACCTGACGGGGTTCGACAGCCAGGAGGAGCACCCGCGGCCGCAGTACCTGGCTCGACTCGCGCGACTCGACTCCCGCCACAAGGCCGAGTACAGGGTCAACGTCATCACCAACAGCGTTGAGCCGCGCGTCCCCTTCTGGAAGATGCGGTTCCCCGCGACCATCTTCAGCTTCTCTGTGGTTCTGTTGTTGGTGAGTGCGGCTTTTCTGGAGATTACTTGTTGGTGAGTGCGGCTTTTCTGGAGATTATTTTCCTCTGTTGCAGCTTTGCTCGGAAACACTTTTGTGATTTTTATAAAGGTGCTACAATTTGTGGTTAACCCTTAAAAATATGTCAAAACATTTCCTATGTATTTGGTATTTTTCTTCTTTTTTACGAGGGTGGTGGCCTCTTTTTCACCTTGCCTTTGCCGTGCCCAAGATAGTCTATTGATCTGAACGTGGATGTTATCAAGCAAAGGCAAGGAGTGAGCCGGTTCAGTATAAGGATGGACAGTACTGCTAAAAGTAAGCGACAAGCTCGAGTCTTGAACCTGTGACGCTTCATGGCCACAGTCCTGAGGCCGAGTGCACTACTAATTGCGCCACCGACTCACTAAAACAAAGTGAATTGAGTTTGATCTAGTGTCAACGAATAGAGCCACTGTTCCAGAAATTCAGCCCATAAATTTAACTAAGTGGAGCCCTTTCTTAAGATTATGAAAGGTATTGGCAAATCTACTTAAAAATACCTTTAATTTTACATTTCAAACGTCAAAATCAGTCCAGCCATCCTCCAGTTATGACTGTGAAAAGGAAACCCACACGTATTAATTAGTAGGATGAGAGGGGATTTGTTTTTTCGGAGAAATGTTATTTTGAACAGTAAACGGCTTAGTAGAAGGCAGAACAACAGGTTAGGTAGCAAAGGAATTCTTAGTCATGTAAAATTGATACTGAAAAAGATCCGAAGAAAATTTAACAGAGGTCTGTATCCAGTTGTCATTGATTGACAATGCATTGTTATAAATTATCCTCGCAATACTTCAACTGGTCCTAATCTGTAACGAAAGCACTCGGAACATTTTCACAAATAATGATTTAAATAATTTACTCTTCATTTAAAAACTCTTCAAACAATTCTTGATGCTTTAACAGGAAAAAATGTAACATTCTAAAACATTTCTATTATGTTATTTTTTGTATCGTCAACCCCAATTGTCACCCAACAGATGAGATATGCTATTAGATATGCTATAGTCCAAACCCTTCAAATTTTTGTGAGCATGTTGGAAACCGAATATGTGACATCTTAATCTTCAACTAAAAATTTCATCTTGGTTGGCATCTCTGAAAGATGTTTTCATAATCTAAAAATAAAATCGGTTGTGCAACCCAGTCTGAATTTATGTTAAAAACACTGTTAGATTTGTTAGTAGGACAATGGCTTGAAATAAAGACTACATGAAATTATTGATTGCTCCTTTATTGATTCATTCATATTCTGTTTATCCTGCTCTATTGATGTGTCCCAGTCTTATTGCCGGTAATAAATGTATGTATTGCTGATACATTTAAGAGACAATGCATCTTTTTCTGTAATTTTATATTCAACATGACAAGATACAATAAAGCGGTTTAATTTTTTGGTCCAGAGTGTACCGGATATTTTCCCTACCTCATTTATTACACTTCTAATTCTCTCATAAGAAATCTGTTTATTTTAAAAAATCTAACTAAGTCCCACTCTGAACAGGTGTCGCTGGCCATAGCGGCGGTGATCGGAGTGACGCTGTACCGGATGTCCGTGTTGGCAGCCCTGAGTGTCTACGGAGACTCGGTCATCACCAGCTACGCAATCATCTTCACCACCACCACTGCGGCCACCATCAACCTGGTCTGCATCTTCATCTTCAACTGGGTGAGACTCGGATTTAATCAACATTTTATAATCAATTTAAGAATACCGAAGATCGCCTACTGGTCTAAATTCAACCAGAAAATATTGGAGTTTAGATTCTACCCATTGCTCCAATAAAACTTGACTACATTTGTTTACATTTTGTTGTTATTCTGTTACCAACATGGCAACTCATGAGGCCCTTGTTAAATTTTTTATAATTTTAAAACCATTTTTGTACGATTCCCATAAACTACAGAACATTACAATGGGATTGTGCACATGTACAGGAAAATACAATTATATCATTGCTTTTATTTTTCCTTCAGCGCCTACTGGCTAAGAAAAAGGGATCACAAAAATCATGCATGCCTATTAGCAAATAGATGAATGTGAGGTGTTATTAGCTGCCATAAACAGTGATACCGGATAACCGGATTGAATATTGAATGGATAGAATTTAATGATGAAATGAGTTTTCTCACCTATTATTGCAGTGGAACTGTGCATTTAGAATGTTGAATGTAGTCGACAAGGGGCTGATAACTATTATTGAAAGTTGATAGTTGAAATGATGTTGAACTATAAGGAGTATATTGAATTTTTCATTAAAAGAAGCAGTAAAAATACATGTTGTATATATAACTAATTTACAATAAGGCTGAAACATTGCACAGTTAATTTGTTAACTTTTATCGAAATGTAGGACCCAATAAATGTCACTAGAGTAAATATTTTGTATTCTTTGATTGTTCATTTACTGTGAGCTCCATGTCAAACATTCAAATTGTACTGAGTGTCGACAATCTTTAAACATCCTTATTTTTAACTTTGATCGCCAATTGATTTTTAGGTAAGTTGCAAATTTGTGCAGTTTAAAAAACAAAAGCTTTGGTTCCGAGTCACAGCAACTAATTTGGTTTAGGCCCAATTAAATAGTTGAATAGTTTTCTTTTGGTTTTAGCTGAATTTGTACAATTTTTCACAGATGTATGCGTGCCTAGCAGAGTATCTCACAGAGATGGAAATGTTGCGGACTCAGACGGAGTTTGATGATTCCCTCACACTCAAGATGTACCTGCTTCAATTTGTCAACTATTACGCTTCCATTTTCTACATTGCTTTTTGCAAGGGAAAACTAGTAGGGTTCCCTGCAAAATATAATCGACTTTTTGGCTATCGCCAAGAAGAGGTGAGTTGCCAAGTGTCAAAACATTTTTTTCTTCCCTTTAAAAAAAATTATTGGTGACTAGAATAGTATCGCACTTCAATATTTTTAAGATTTTGGGTTATAATGAATACATTATTTGAGGAAACCACTAGGCATTGATGTCTCTATGATTTCTACTTTACTTGACAGTGAATGAGATTACTAGATTCTCACCAAAAATAAAATAGTATTACCAAAGTAAACCCAACCTACCTAGAAACAGAATCAAAACACACATTTGCACTTCTTCTTTTGCCCATTTGCCCTGTGTGATTTTATGCTCTCCTTGCTTTCCTTGCCTATTAAAATATGTGTAAGAAAAACAGAGATATTTGTACTTAGAGGAAACTGTCAAACAATATACAAAACTTTAGTTGCATGGCCTATTTTTGCTGCTCAAACCTTTATTTTTTCCATTTGTTGCTCTAGTGTGGACCAGGAGGCTGTTTGCTTGAACTGTCCATCCAGTTGGCAATCATCATGGTGGGCAAACAAGCTTTCAATTCTTGTCTAGAAATGGTGTATCCGTAAGTAGAGTAGATATTAGACACTACATTCATCCATAAGACAAAACCATCCTCACAAGTAGACCTGTTTGTAATTCATTGGTGCAAGTGTGGTTCAGCTCTCTTGTTCAACTGTAGGTCCCTTAGTTTCCATTGGCTGTCATTGTTTCTGTCTCATCTCTCATTCATACTTGGCTTAAAATACCTGTCTTGGTAGGTCGGGTTTCAAGTAAAAGTATTAAAAAAGTATTGACCATTTAGGATTAGTGCTTGTCTCAACAAAAAAATTGCATTTTTTAGTAGTAATATCGAAGCTGTAAAGCTTTTTCCATTGTCAGTGGCATATTGAATTTTTTTAGAGGTAATTGCACAAACCCTAGTCTTGATGTCTCATATAATAACCTTGGCCGTAAAAGGTATCAATTTACTGGAGTCTGCTGAAGTAATCCTTGTAATCCCTTATGGATCCATAAGGAATTACAAGGATCACTTGGCAGACTCAGGTAAATGTATACCTTTTACGGTCATTAAAGCGATTCAGAGACATGACAACAAAGTATGAAGAATGACCTTGCAGTAAATGGTTGCTGGGTCTAGTAATAAACTGTGTCTAGTGATAAATTTCTCTTACTATCACGTTTTATCAAAATATTTGAATCTATAGAAGACAGCAGTTTTTAACAAATAAAACATTACCCTGTCGTAAAACATTATTTAAAAATTTCTGGTGAGTCATCAGTTTTTAAATACCGAGCTAGAGCTCCAGAAATTTGAATTCATAGTCAACAATCTGATTCTACATTTGATTTTGTGTTAATCAAGCTATTTATTTTCACAACCCATTTTTATCATTAGTAATAAACTGATAAAATCT
Source organism: Flexamia atlantica (assembly GCA_035578135.1). Taxonomy (NCBI): domain Eukaryota; kingdom Metazoa; phylum Arthropoda; class Insecta; order Hemiptera; family Cicadellidae; genus Flexamia; species Flexamia atlantica. The sequence continues at coordinate 5,749,678 of JAQJVK010000012.1, read as the reverse complement.
GTGTATTTTTATGAACATTTACCAAGCAATAGACAAAAGCAATTCTTATACATTTAACAATTTTAACCTCACTATAAAAAATTATTTTGAATTTTACGTATTTTCATTTTTACATTTGGTAGGCAATTCTTTCGGATTATCATCCTGTTACCTTCATTCAAAAATAAATTATCCAAATGATCATTTTCAATTCACCAAAACGAGAGTAAGTTTCATTTGGGCAGGATAGTGTGGAAGTGGTGGAACACTCGGCACTTCAAGCGCCGCAGCGCCCGGGCCCGGGCCTCGCAGTGGGAGAAGGATTACAAACTGGTCGAGTGGGGCTCCCAGGCCCTGTTCCCGGAGTATCTGGAGATGGGTGAGTCCCACCGATTCAGGCTGAATCATGGTTTACTCTTGTTAAAGTGATGACTTGTTTTTATTATGATGACTTCAGTTGTAATCAGACCATAGCATCACCAGATGAGTGAAAATGCCGGATTACTGGAGTAAAACATGTAATGTCTCTTGTAAATTTACTCCTGCTGTTTGCCAATACAGGTAAATACAAGGAACAAAATTTCAAGGCCGTTCAGACCTTTCACAAAGTTATTCTTGTCACTACCTGTGATTGGTAATCATGCACGATTCAACATGTCACCTTTTAAAGAACTGTATTTATAAAAATATAATGTTATATTGTTGTACGTTCATGTAAAAATGTTTCTAGACACAAATAAGAAGTAAGTTATTGTATGCATTTTTGTGGTCATTCACTATCACTGATTAGCAAAACAAGTTCCACATTGTTTCAAGATCTGGAAACTGATTCCGTCCTTAGGTGTGAAAAATCTTGAACCTAACAAGATTTTAACACAAAACAAGGTGAACCTGGACAAAAAATAGCTTAAACAAAAACTATAAATACAGTTTTATCACCAGTAGAACAAAGCATGACTACACCCAATGACAGCTGAGAAGAAATTGGCCAATAACTAGCGAAGCGACTACCTTAAAGATGACCGCACCCTCCTTTTCCAGTAACAAAAAAAATGAAAGAGAGCAATTGACATTTAAAATTCAATGCATCTGTTTGTGTGTTTTATTTTATTTATTTATACCTAAACTGATGCTACCCCTTATTTCTTTCCTCTTTCCAGTGCTGCAGTACGGGTTCGTCACGATATTTGTGTCGGCGTTCCCGCTGGCGCCGCTGTTCGCTCTGCTCAACAACATCCTGGAGAGCCGACTGGACGCCAAGAAGCTGGTGACGTACCACCGGCGGCCCGTGGCCCAGCGCGTCCGCGACATCGGCGTCTGGTTCAACATCCTGGACTCCGTCTCCAAACTGGCCGTCATCACTAATGTAAGTACCCGAGAGTGTAGGTAGGCCTAGTGTTACATAGTTGGGAAAGTTAGTCTAAAATTCTAACTAGTTAGAAGTTATTAGTTAGTCGTGTAAAAAGTAACTGATAGAAGTTATTAGTTAGTTGGTTAAACAAGTAACTGATAGAAGTTATTAGTTAGTTTAAAAACTAACTGATAGAAAATAAAGTTATTTTTCGGTGGATTAAAACTATTCACCTTCATAACTTATTAAAACTTTTACATAACTATCACTAAAATATAACAGAAAACTATTAAAACAAAAAAATTATTTAACCAACTAAACACTAACAAAGCTTAAATCATGTATCACAGGTCGCTACCACAGAAAAAATTACTTTACACGTTTCTGAGAATAAACAATAACTGAAGACAATGTTTAGAGATGACAAATTACCAAGAATTCCCCTTCCCACCCGTTATTGACTGCCACTGCATACCAAAGCAACTGGACTTTCCCCACCTCCCACGTTGTTTGTCAACAAGGACTCTCTTTGCTTCCTGTATGGCCGCGCGCATCCCTCACTGATCGCGTAAAAACACTCGTATACGCCATGGTAGGCCTACTTCCGTCTGTCTAAAAATCTAACTATTAAGACTCCAAAACTACTAACGATTATATTCTCTGTTCATTAGCTAAAATCTAACTGAATAGAAGTTATTTCCAGTAGTTTTTGAAAAATAACAAATATGATAGGAGTTAGTCGAAAAAACTAACGAATATTACTAATCGTTAGAATTTCTATTCGTTATTCCCAAGTATGCTAGTATAATGTAGTAACACCGGTGGCCAGTGGCCCAGCGCGTCCGCGACATCGGCGTCTGGTTCAACATCCTGGGCTCCGTCTCCAAACTGGCCGTCGTCATTAATGTAGGTATTCGAGAATGTAGGGAGGTCTATTGTTTTTGTTTCTGCTTCAGTTTATAACATTGTTTCCTGGTAATTACCTGAATATATGTAAACTGCAGGCCACCAATGGCGGGCATTTGCCGGTGTGGCAGCAGCATCTGAATGCGATTGGCACAGGCAAATTCAAATATTTTGGTTTGACAAATCGCAAAACAAGAGATAAGACAGCAATGCAATGACTGTGACATAGTAGCAACCGTAAGGTCAAGAAGATTGAGATGGGCAGGACATGTATGGTGTAGAGAGCAAGGGACGGTACTGAGAGAAGCTGGATTGGGAAGACCAGAAGGAAGGAGATCTCTGGGTAGACCGAAAAGAAGGTGGTGGGACGGCGTAAATAAGGACGTCTCAGCACTTAGAACTAGTATGGAGGAGGCAGAGGACAGGGAAAGTTGGAGAGAGCGTGTTGGTAAGGCTAAATCCCTTCTTTGGCCATGGGAGTAAAAGTAAGTAAGTAAATCGCAAAACACTGTGCTTTAGTTTGCTGTGTTACCAAGAGAGTGTATGTAGTTTGCTAAAACACCCACAGCATTGCCTGGATAGTAGCAAGTTCGGTTCCCTTGTATTGGTAATCGGAGGGAGAAAAACAGGGCAAAAAGTGGTTTTCTAAAAAATTGCTGGATGGGAATTTCATGAGGAAATTTAGAACAGACCTTTCTACATTGAAGAACACAGTCTTCTCAAAGAGCGGGAAGCCAGTAGACTGTCTAGAGCAAGCGATGGTCTTTTAGACTTGCATTTAGTTTGCATGGAGAGGCTACCACCCGGTCGGTAGTTTGCACCCAGAGACTGCGAGGACCACCGCCTGGGGGGCGACTTGCAGCAAATGTGTTAATTAATATAACCTACTCAAAACCATTTTCTCAGAATGCTCAAATTATTTATGTTCCATTCAATTGAATGTTGGATTGATTAATGTTTAATAAGATTAATTGTTCTGAAATGTTTTGTTAATTATTCTTGGTAACTGATAGTGTCAAATAGGAAGTTAGTATCAAAACCTATCCAATAAGGATTTCACAAAATAAATTAGAATAAATGGAATTCTGGTGAGTTTTATTCACTGACAATTTAGAGAGTGTATGCAGATGGGTCAAAGTTTCTGTACATTAAATCAAAGAAACTGTTCTTTTCTAAAAACATTTTCTAAAAACGTTCAACCATCAATATTTATAAAATAAACTAAAATAGGGCTTTTTTCCTTACGACGTAAAAGTAAATCAGTTACAAGCCAGATCTTCTTCTAGTCAATAAGCCGTCAATAAAAAAATTCCAAATGTTTCTCTAGGTTAGTAAAAGAGACATGAACCTTGCCATCTGTAACCTCATCATTAGTGGACAACAAACTGGTTTACATCTTGTGCAGCCAGAATATTGACACATCAATACTTTTGTGTAATTTTTAGGCACTTATTCTGCTATTGTTTGGTTTGTTGTGCGAATATGTTTTTACTACCCATCACTTCCGGTGAGACGAATTTTTAAAAGTTGTATTCTATTTTTGACTGTCACAAATAATAACTACTGCTTCTAATTACTGTATATTTGCCACCTCTAGGGGTTCATAATAGCGTTCACGTCGGACTTTGTGCCGAGACTCGTCTACAAGATGACAGTCAGTCCAGATCACAGTCTCGACGGATACATGAACCACTCATTGGCCTATGTCGGGGTGAATGATCTCGACATGGCCGGCAAACCTAACTCCTCTCTTCAATATTGCAGGTAAGTCTTCTTGCAGGTAAGTCTTCTTGCAGGTAAGTCTTCTTGCATGTAACTTTAATTCTATTTCTGTAGGTATGTTCTTTGATTTGATTTTATACTCTTGGACGTTTGGGTGGTGTTTAAGTGATGGTTTAAAACCAAATTTTGCAAGAAAAACATTGTCTCAAATTTTGAAAAAAACTTTAACAAAAAAACTGTTTTTTTCACTAAAATCTGTTAAAAAAATTAATAAAAATATAGGCCACTAAAGTGCTGAGGATTGTTTAAGAAGGATAGCAGACTTACTTGAATGAAATATAGGGCTGTGCGAGTATTCGAACGGTCGAGCTTTTTAGGTCGAGCTTTTCAGTATTTGGCTCGGCTCGACTTTTTTCAAAAAGCTCGACAGTCGAGCCGAGCTTTTGATAAGAGAGTTCTTATCGGAAAGATAATTGTTGCGATCTGTTTTTGGACAGTCAACATGGAAGAGCGTTTCACTCCCACGAAAAACAAACAAAAAATATTCCCTAGTGATAAGGAAGGACATTGGCAGGTAACAAGAAATATTTCCTCCATTTTATACGTAAATCGGAGCTATATTTAGTTGACCTTGGAGAGCCACGAAATACAGCATTTAAGTCTATTGTTTTATCGAGGTTTTTCTCTTAAACGGTATATTGTACAAGTTTCATTTTGGTCTCATTTGATTTATAAAAATAAGACAAAAAATATGAACCGTCAATTATAGTTGGATGACAAGTAGTTTGTATTTTTGCATTTTGTAGTAAGGATTCCTTATCTCCTAATTAACTCAGCTCTCTGACATACGCACACACGAGTCAGACAGTGACAAAAAACAGGGACAGAAGCTTAGTTGAAGTAAACAACCTCTACCCCCCTCCTCCCTGGCCACTGATAAGGAGAGTGAGAGAGGTAGCTGTTTCTTTCTTTTTCTCTTTACAGTAGAACCCCTCATATCCGGCCACCTCGGGACCGAGCCTTGGCCGGATAACGATTTGGCCGGATAAACCAACGTACTATAATTACAGCCATTTGCACCAATTTAATCTTACGTAACTGATAAATAAAGTCTTAAGTAGTGTAAAATACTCGTCTTTAGGGTTATTAAGTAGCCTACACACACTTTGTAAACCAATAGAAAATTATTTACTGGAAAACAAAATTAAATTACGGAATAATAGTTCACAAAAATATTCGCTGCAGTACAGTACTGTAGGCTTCATTGTAATTGTGATACATTATGAATATGTAAAGAAAACTCATATTGATGTTAAATAAAGATGAATTTAAAAAATCTCTTACAATAAGTCGGTTTTAAAGATTATTAGGCCTTAAAAGTCAATAATTTTCAGCTCACAGGTTACTATCTCAACTAACTAAATTATTTTCATAAAAATACAATGTAAACCGATGTACCGTGGGAGCGTTCAAATCGCGATGAGTTATCGCGTGCGTCTACGCGTACGTAAGCCGTGGGAAATATATTTTAGTATTTACTTCCAGGAAGCGGCCGGATAAACCGAGGACCGGTAAATCCGAGGCCGGATATGAGGGGTTCTACTGTATTCCGTCTTAATTTCTGATCTTTCTTCTAATTTTTTAAAACTGTTCATTGTTTTCATTACTAAAGTTTAGAAATGCAACTCATCTTAGGATTGCAATAAATTATTGTTGTTATATTATTAAATATTATTTAATTAATATATTATATTCTAAAATAATAAATTTAGCCATGAATATTACCCACAATTGGGACTGCTCTTTATTTAATTTGTAATCATCTTTACTTTGTAAACATTCAAAAAATCAATCTTGTGTTTGACTAAGTGTTAATATGTTATTTTTCTACTAGATATAACCATTTGAAAACCTCTCCATCTACTCCTTTGAACTCTTGAAATTAATGTTGTAGTACCTATATGTAACTAGTCTAATTATGTAATTTTAACTATTTATTAAAGTAAAGTATTGTGGAATTGGGGAGTCAAATAATAAATGTAGATTTTAAATTTGTTATTTTTCTTCATAAATCATTTTTTGAGCCAGTTTGATTAATTTTATGTAACAATAAAAAATAGTGATGAACCTATCAGATCATTAACTTGTTTTGGAGATAAGCTTTCTAGTTTTTAGCTGGCATTCACTTATGTTATACAAACATTTGTCTATTGCATATTTTAAAATTAAAATCAAGCTTCATATTCCTTAATAATTTGTGATTGTTAAAAAGCTCGGCTCGAAAAAGCTCGAGCTCGAAAACTACTGAAAAAGCTCGGCTCGGCTCGGCTCGAGTTCAAAAATCACTATTCGCACACCCCTAATATTCAAGATAATAGAGAACACAAATAAATCAAACAAGTTGTATATGTCAGTGGCAAAGGCACCATTCTCAACAGTATGTGACCCGAGGCAGTGAAGCGAGTCACTTCCTGGTTGAGAATGGTGCCAATGGCACTGAAATATCCCACTTGTGTTTCATTTATTTGTGTATTCTATCACCTTGAATACACTTCATTCAGGTAAGCCTGCTATCCTTCTTAAATAATCCTAAAATGACCCAGGGCCCTATATCAATGCCACATGTTAAGTTGACGTGTATCAGTTTTTAAAAAAAACATTCTCAAAACACAGTAAATCTTGGTGTTCTGGTCAAATGTCAAAATAGCACAAACACTTACACATACATGTAGACACGATAAAAAACATTAAATAACATTAAAAAGTCTAACGTTTGATAGGCCAATCATGATTACTGGTCATGACACGCACGGGTCATGCCACAGACCCTGTGGCATTGTTGGAAATGAACTTCTGACAAAAGAGGTAATGAGTCTAAATTTATTAAATCTGTAGTTCAGGGGCTCCAAAATGAATTTCAGTTGTATTTAAATGGTTGGAATTTCTATTTCTTCATGTGAGGTTTTCCGCAATCTGATTAAGTCGTCTAATTTGGATTTTATTTAACATCCTCGGAACTCTGCTCTCACTGCCATAAGGGCTCTTATTTCATCTCAGTTGCTCTTTCCGATGTATTCATAGCTGTTTGCCTTGCATTATTTACACCTTTTATTATGTCCGACACATTTAAAAATCGTTCCAACTATTTCTTTCAGATTCAATGAGTATAGAGAGCCTCCTTGGTCTGATCACAAGTACGAGAAGACAACCATGTATTGGCATGTGATGGCTGCTAGGTTTGCTTTCGTGGTACTTTTTGAGGTAAGTCAATAATACTCATAGTGATTAAATCAATAGTGTAAAAATAAATATTTTTTGTTAGATATATGTCTATTGAAATATTGACAGTGCAAACTCCTATAAGAATTACAATAATAGGATTAATACATGCTCTACTTGTTTCAGTGTTCCATTAACAATAAGTTCAATGTCACCAAATAAATGGCATTTTAGATATTTCAACCATATTAACGTTCATTATTCGAGGAACACTTTATTAATCTATTGTTGATGCTTGCATTTTGCTGAATTTGTTACCATTTAGACAAGAGATGATATTCAAAGAGTTGTTATTAAAAATCTCAAATTTCGAGATAAAGTTAACCCCATGCTTTCGTATAAAGCCATGGGACATATTAGAGGTCCTGAGTCTACCCGCCAGCATCGCAGCCCATTACGCCTACTTGATGCAACCCAAAGACCTCTTAGAGTTTGTGTTTAACATCGTGGTCGGCGTTAAATGTGTGATGCTCACCATCGACTTGGCGACCATATTGCTTGTCCCGAGACCTTCTCAGCTGTACAAGGACATTCCGGATCCTCGCGGTCGAGTCATCGTTGGGCCCACCTCGAACACAGCCCTGTTACCCCTTGTCACTTGCAAGTGGCTGTTCTTCGGTGTCTCACTGCCTGTGTTGGGTTTGGTACACAGTGATATCAGCAGCACTTTGGCAAGGTTCATCAACTTGATCTGCCAGTCGCACATCGTGGATGTCGCCATCTTGAAGCGCGAGGTGGTGAAGCAGCTCAGGTGTGTCAGGGAGATGGCCGAGTCCTCCGCTCATCTGGAGGAGGTCATCACAGGGGTGCGGGAACTGCTCAAGTACAACTCCAGGATCAACGATGCGTTTGGAGCCCTGGCTACCGCCTTCTATGTCTTCTCCTTCGCACGCGCTCTCTGCCACCGTTACATCTACTGGATCTGGTTCGGCCTGGGTGAGAAACTACGCCTACAGTCTCATCTGTACCATGCACTGTTTTCTGGGATCGGCCTCTTCTCAGGATTGCTCTTGATTTTGTTAAGCTCGTCTGTGTCCGACAAGGTCGAAGAGATCAAATTCAAGCTCGACGTGACGATGACGGCGAGGCCCTGCTCCAAACGGAACAAGAAAATGATCTCTCTGCTGCTGCTGGAGTTGTACCACAAGGACGTTCAGTTCTCGGCTCTCGGCCTGTTCTACATCAACCGCCGGACCATCTCGGTGGCAGTGGCCACTGTGATGTCTGTCATGCTGGTCCTCATACAGTACTCTTCGTAAGAAATGAATCAAAAGGAAAACTAATCAACTTTTTCCAAATATTTTTCATTGAAAGAAATATGTTTGATTGTGATTCTACTGTCCAGAAGCTGCAAATTCTATTAATGAAGTGGTCACTATCATAAATTCTACAAAGGGCCTCTTGTTATCTTGAAGTTTTTAATTTGAAACATTAAATTTTATGTCGCGTGTAAGCACTCCATTTATCAATCTATTAGAGTTTAACTTTGTCTAAATGTTACACTGTATTCTCTGTGTGGCTTAGTTGTTATAGCATGCACCTAAAACTAAAATAAAATAATAAAAAAATAAAGGTATTTTTTTATTTAATTTTGACTATATGAGATTTTTTGTCACCTTGTCCCCATCATATCTCTCTGTAAAAGCCATGTTGCTGGTAAATGGCATCATCACACCGAAGTGTTCGAAAAGCATACTCCCCTATGTACCATCTGGTGTCCTCTTCTAGCTTCCAAGATTCAGTTTCCAGTTTTAAGAACTCTTGCATAGTGAATTTTCCACTTCTTACTAGAAATGTTTAGTTCTAATAAAATCTCATCCGTTGCTTTCATCCAAAGAATGAGAAATTAGGCTAAAAAGTGAAAAGCTATCTAAAAAGGGAAAAGCTCTTTTTTTAAGCAGTATAAAAAAAATCATCCATCCCAGGAGCCATTGTACATCGTTTAAGTTCTCTAGCAGCTCTTAAAAATTATCCCTCTCACTTGATTAACACTTTGGGTTTGCGCCTGTCACCGGTGACCGGTGGCGAGATGCGCACGCCGGCCTGGCCGGTCATGTATGTCGGCCCGCACTCGATGGAATGAATCAGCCACAGTGCTGCGACCTTGCGGAGAAGTTTGGAGTTTGTCGTGTGTGTTGCCATGGTAACCTGCCGTATACTGTGTGCTTGTCGCCCGCATCCTTTTATTTGTTACTTACTTTTTGTGTGTTTTGACTTATTACTATCGTGTTTTTGCGTGTTATATGACATTTTATAATTTATTATTTTAGTTTTGGTGACGGTAGGCACAAACCAGAATTGTGAAATAGTAATTGCTTTGAGCAGTTCCATGATGCACTGTGAATGAAATTGACACTGGTTGGGATGGAGGAAGGGGCTGTATATAATTGTAAATATTAGTTATATAGCCATTTAACATTTTTTGTGTGAAAACCAGGGTTTGTGAGACGAAAGGTGGGGGATTTTTTCGTCACGGCGCCTACGGACTCCTTCCCGCAGGCCGGCCCAGACGTGGTGTCTGACGATTTTGGACGCAATTTTTTTTGGAAAATACGCCTGGAAACTCAGTTTGCGACCATGATCCTGGCTTCTGGATACAAAAGATAAGATTTTATGTAAAAAAATTTTTCAGGCCCTGGGGAAGGTTTATTCATATTTCTTGCCGCACCCAAAGTGTTAATGCCTAGAATTTTAAACATTTTCCCAAGAGACTGAACGTCAATATAGTTGTAGTATCTATCCTGAGATACTGGATGTTATTGTTGTAATCAAAACTTGGAAGAAGATGACATTGTTGACTCGGCACTGGTAACATCTGAGTGGACATCACTCAACCCAAGCCTACTTGTACTGTGTGTTAAAATATGACTTTCATATCTGATCTTTCATATGTTCTAACCTCACTGAGGGTCAGCTTTAGAAACTGAACTTCTCAACACAATGTTTCAAGGACAACGCATAATTTTACTTCGCTACAGTATGTGCCGCAAGGAAGACCAGATACTGAAGCCGACCGTAGTCATCCGTTATTGACAGATGTTTGGTCGACTCATTCAATATACTGTACCAACAACCGTCAGTAATGAAGTAGAAACATTTTGATAACCACCCATAACTGAAATTAAGGTCCAGTTTATTACTTGATTGTTTTACAAACAGTAAACATACCGTGATACAATAAAACAAAACGCTATAAAACTAAACTAAACATAACGCACCTAACCAATAACTAAATCAGAATGCTACTGACATTAAATAACTGAACAAACATCCTTGTTTTCCAACGTCCACCATTTTGAACAAAGGTATTAATTATCGATAACCAATAACCATACTTTCATAGAATCGATACTCAAAAAAATCGATAAATATGATGAAGTCGTATACTGAGTTTTGACCAACAAACTATTTATACAGAAGTTTGGCTATTGGTAGATAGTTTGATATTGTTTCCTCAAAGACCAGATGTTAAAATAGAATTAAATTGTCTGCTATAGGAACAAATTGCAGAAGATCAGATATGAAATTCTTATCCGTGTGGACCCGCCTTAATAAAGGTTTGCTTGGTAATGTTACCAGTTATTACTTACCTCGCAACAACAAAATTGTTCACAGAATCTCGTCGTAGTGCTCGTCCTAGCAGTCCAATGGCTGATCCCCGACATCCCCGGCAAGTTGAGGGAGCAGATCCGACGAGAGGCGTATCTGACCAACGAGATCATCATCAGTCAAGAGGCGCAGAGGGCTCGCAAACGGTCCACTCTGTCTCTAGACCGCAGCCTCAACTACCTCAGTCCTCCTGGCGACACAGCCAGCCACCTACCTCATACCAAGTACAACTACGTACACTCGCAGTCCCTTGATTTTGTCCCCAACGAGCCTGGAGTGCCGATGAGTAAGTTTACGAAAGAGGAGATACAAGACGCGGCGATGATACACAGGCCTCAGAGTTTCGGGGAGATCGTAGAGGAAGCTGTGTGAGTGTTTGGTTGTTGGTTGAACGCAGCGAAAGTCCACTGATCCTAAAGCAGAGAATTCCTGAACTGTTTTTGAATACCAAAACATTTTTGGAGTGTTAGTATGTATAAGAAACTTAAACTTACTTAACCTTCATCCACCATTTTGGTCACACCTCAAAAGAGCAAAAGTTTTGGGAGCAATTGATAAAAATCAGGCCCAACATTTTGTTCTCAGTTTTTAAAGTCTTCAGTTTATTGTTAGACAGCTGTATACAAACTATTGCATTGAAGTTAAAATTATACCTCAGAATTATACTAAAAAGACATTATACTTCTCACATTAAAATAATCACCGTACGTCATTGCTATTTTTAAATCACCTTTAATGTCCAGGCATCTTTCTGGCTTGCTAATGTTTCCACAAGGGTCAGGGCAAGTGGGCTTTTACTGTAGTGTCAATAATAAAAAGTTGCGAAAAGACACAGTATTCAATTGTTATGATGTGAAAGAATGCTTTCGCGAAGGAGTTTTTGATAGTCTAGTCATTTGTGCAATGTCTTAAGTTATTTGCTCAACAAAATGAAAAATAGCTACTGAACTAGTCAAAAGTCAATCAAAATGTTACAGCTTGTTTACCTTTAAAGATACCTTCCAAAGATGCCGCCATCTTGTTCTTGCTATTTGAAGCAATCAGCTGATTGTCTGTTTAATTTGTGTGAGGTTAGACTGACAACAATGAACAACTATTGACGTATCGAACACATGTAATAATCGATTGGTGAAATGAGCGAGTTTTACAAATCTGTTATCTTCCTTCCGAGAAGAGATTATTATTTACTTTCTAGGAAATCTGTTTACCTTACATGTTGATTGTTTATTTAAATTTAATAATTTCTATCATTGATCATAGTAGTAGAATTTATACCTTCTTCATTTACGAACGGAAATATTTGCTTATAATTATTGATTGTTCGAATCGATACTATGTATTCAAATGAAAGAGTTTCGTGAACAATAGTTATGATAATAAACGACAAAAATGAAACAGCTGATGTACTCGGCACTTTTTGACTTTTTTAGTCCTAGGAGTAAAAAGAGATCAGCTGGTATCGAGTACATTAGCTTTTAATTCCTTGGAATAAAAAGAGTGTATTTAGGTCCAGAAAACATGCATTAAAAACAGCCGTTTTTGAAGCAGTATAACAAAAAAGATCTATTTTGATGAGGAATATTAATTTTGTACTTAAAAATGTTTAAGAAACTTTTTTCTTATAAGGCCTTTTTTTCATGGAAACAGTTCAGTTTGTTAAATTTAGCAATTAGTTTGAGGGCGGTTCTAGAGTTTGTATGTACTTCATTTTTTATGTATTGTGTTTCTGGATCAATTATAGACTTTATAAAGGTTAAAATACCTGGCTGTCCACCGATGATCCTATTTTAGCCCTTAAAGTAATATTAGTTCCTTAAGTAGTTTAGTCCTTAACCCATTTGCATACTTTTACGGAACAGTTCCGTCAAAGGATTTCTATGACCTCCAGGTTCTGTAAGTGATGGATGGACCTAGTAGTTCACTGGTTTGCTGCTAGGGTCGACTGTGGGCTTTATGTTATTTAGAGATTAGTTCATCAGAAGATCAGTGGTTTGTCTATCTTCTTACCGTTTGTTGGTGAGACCTAAAAAAGATTAATGCAAGAAACTGACGCGTAGATGTTATGTAGAATTATCATATCAATTATCAATACTTTTGAAAATAAAACCATAAAACAGAGACATGAAGATGCGCCAAGCAATGGAGACCCATGTGAAGTAACCCCTATTTTATGCTAAATTAATGTTGTTGGACTGTCGAAATTTCAAATTGTAGAACGTATATACAGACTCTTTTGAAGCAGTTGAAATAGATGAACTTTTCAATTCTGTGAGGAATTTCTAACCCATATTGGAGTTTCAAGTCTGAAGTAATAAGTTATTTTTAAAAGTTTGTCCCGATGAAAAGTTCAATTATTAGCAATTTTATTCCAGTGCTATGACACAAGGAATTAGTCTAAAAAATAAAAAAATTATAAACATTCAAACACTTACTCATTGAAAGGTATTTTACACTGCTAAGCTCCATACATAATCAACGTAAAACTAAAGCCTATTTTACCAAGTCACAAAGTGACACAGGCTGCCTGTATTACTAAATTGATTTAATCTACTTAACTGTACATATTTCAAAAAAAACTTTTGAAAATTATTCACATTTTAACTTCAACAAAAATGTATCATTTTTAAATATTCAGAGTTTTAATTTATTTCATTTTATGAAATTAATTTACATGAATGACAACCATGTTAAATGTTAAATCTAGATTAAGGCTTTTTTTCTTAATGTACCATATTCACTCACTTATGGACAGTACAGTATTTCATTAATGTTTTTATATAAATAATTTTATAATATCGATGTTGAATTTAAATCATGTTAAAAAATTTGCAGTTGAAAAAATTGTAGTAACATTACTGTAATATATGGTAGCAGATATTTTTCTACACATTACCTGTAAACTTGTAACTTGGTGCTAATTTTGTGATGTGTTTGCCAAAGATGGTAACATGATTGCCAAAGATGTTAATATGTAATTATATCTTTTTCAAAACATTGTACTTAAGATTTTTGCATTTAAATTGGTTATTGACTTGTGCTTTGTTCATGATTATTTGTTCATTAGCCTGACATTTGTTACCTGAGCTTTCAATGTGTTCTACATTGTAATGTAATGGATTGTGATATTGTTATGTTAATTTTTACATAATTTAACCATTGTTAACCATGAATAACTGATTATTTATTGTTTTAACGTATGCTCAAATTTCTTCCTTTCTTGTTAAAATATTATAGATTTTACTAAAGCACATTGTTTTATTTTTCATTATGTATCCTTTACAATTTTTTTATTCTTTAGTATGTTGTGTTTTGAAGTAGAAGAACGATTATGTTAATAAGTTAATACAAATTATGTCATATTCAAATGGAAACCCATCAAATTTAGTTCAGGTGACTAAAGACCACTTATTCCAGACATATATTTTTTAGCAGCTCTGCCACCTCAAGTTCCCCAAAAAACATAGTAAACTTTGGTTTCTGGACAAGTCTTTTTCAAAAAAATGCCATTGAACTATAATAGACTCCCTAAAATTCAAACCCTTGGGACCAAATCCTCTCATAAGCTATTTTTATTAATGTTCTGTATTTTGTGCCATACATAAACAGATGTGTTTCCTGTCAGCTTATGCCTTGAAAAACTTTTCTAGTAGCAGATTTCTGTTGACAACTAACTGACTTCCAAGAAACCCTCTGAACCATCCATTGTCAGAATTATCCAGTCATAAATGAGAGGGAGTCTGAGTCTACTGTATTAACAACAGTACTTTATTACACCATTTATTATCAAAAGATTTCATAATATTTGGCTGTTCATTTTGAGCTTAGGGCCCTTACAATTAATTAAGCAACGACAATAAGTTCAACTGCTCTGCTCAGAATAATGAGGAATATTGATACAAGATACAATGGAACAATTTCTCATTGACATTCACAACTTAAGCTAGGGACAATAGAAATACTCAGCGAAAATGTGTCACAAAAGGTCGCCTTATGTGGAAATAACTTCTTCCACTGAATGTCAGTGAATGTTTTGTGAAAACTTCTTAATTTTTTATTAGTATTTGGTCTTCTAATTTGCCTGATTTTTGTTTACAAAATTTAATTTAAATTTTACAGAGAAGCAAGGACAAATTAATTGTGCTATTAGACAATAAGGGTAATAGTGTTTTCAGATCTATGCAATAAAAATTTGCTGAGTTAATAGTCCAGGCAACGAAGAGGTATAGAGGGAAAGTTTTGGAACACAATTTTTGACTTTGCAGCTTTGTTTGGACTAGTTGGGAGGTAAGAATATCAAAAGTCCCCATCTGTAGCCCTTGAGCGGGAGGAGGGAGGGGGGACTGAAGGTACCATTTTTTGGTTTTTCCTAAATATCTTGAAAACTATCAACTTTTGGTATTACCTATTAAATTTGAAAACTAAAGAAAATTAAATTGACTGTAAGAAAAGTATAACATTTGTCTATTTTGGCTCAACCATTTACAAGGTAAGCACTAATTTTATTAATATTTTAACAAATATCCCTTCCATAAGAAATACATGTAAATGTGTGGGTAACATACATGCCCAATGAGTCAACGCTTTTTTCACCTAAAGGAAAATGAACAGCATTCAGGAAATATTGATAAAATTTCCAGCAATTTGACACCTCAATCATAAAATTTCGTCTAAAATAAATATGTTGGCGAGCTCACAAAAAACGTTATTTTTCAAGAAATTCTACATATTTTTAATGATTCCTTGAAAAATAAAATAATATCGGGTACTTTTCCGTTATACGGAGGCCACCCCAATATAGGAGGTAATGTTTATTTAGGTTAGGTTAGCTTATTATATTTTTAAAAATCAGTCTTTTATGATCACAATTTTATTGTAATATAAATATAATCCCCCATACTACCCTTTACCTGCTCGTTAAATCGAACTGATTAACGTTATAAGTAGGTTTCTATAAATTGAGGGGAAAACAACTCATTGAACGAAACGAAAACACTTTAATCCCACAAAATGAACTAGATATAATGAAATGACTTAATTGTGGTCCTTAAATGAACTGCCAAAACTTGGCAATGTCACCAATGAGTTTATCAAAGAGCATGAGTTTAGGCAACGTCGCCAGCCGCCGTGCGCCACATGTACTCGGCGAGGTACGAGTCAAGGTGGTGTCTGCTTGAGCCCCTCTGTTTTTCGTTTCTTCACTTTGCTGATCCCCACATACGTTCGACTTGCTGGGTATTAGCCCCAGTTTCGGGGTCAACAAAGTTTTAAGTGCGGTTGAATTTGAAATGGAAGAAACCACCTCTTCCAGTTCAGCTGTCTTATAACCTGACCAACAATCCGACATGATAGTCACTAGACACTACTCGTCCAGATGATAAAAATTCAACTGAGGCGGAATGATGGTCATGCAGCAACAGTGACAGGCAAGAGATAAGATAAGGAAAGATAACTCATTGTTGTAGCGCGCTGTCCGGCCGCACGGTGCATTGACCTTGATTTAGTTAAATGTGTATTTTCTGAGCCGCACTGCACTTCCAGATTGTTATAAGCGTAAAACTTTGCATAATACTATTGGCATTTATGTTGAAGACAAATTAATTGAATTTGAAGCATGTATGAAGCTGTACTGGGGTGGCCATTCGTAATCTCCACCCCAACGATTCTGATTATAACGCAAAAGTACCTAATATTGGAATATAAATAAAACAACAAAAATATGAAACAAATATATTTGTACTTCAATCCAGAAACTTTGAAATATTGCACACAAGGTAATCATGTTATAGCAGAACACTAATGGACACAATGTACCAAAAATAAGTTAAGAGTAAGGGAATTAAAACTATAACATAAACCTATTACTTTTGAAAATACTATCAAACTTTCAAAAAGAAAACCATTTATGAGTTTGATAAAGTAAACATGACTAAAGCTAATAAATAAGAATGCTATTTGACCTACTTTCATTTGTCAAATATGTTATAACAAAATCTTCATTCAAAAGGAGTC
Organism: Flexamia atlantica; assembly: GCA_035578135.1. Taxonomy (NCBI): domain Eukaryota; kingdom Metazoa; phylum Arthropoda; class Insecta; order Hemiptera; family Cicadellidae; genus Flexamia; species Flexamia atlantica. The sequence goes on along the minus strand of JAQJVK010000012.1, from coordinate 5,732,823 downwards.
AGGATAATTTTCTCTAATAGTCTGGGAGCAGGAATAAAGGCTTAAAGGCTTATGAAAAATCATAACAACTGATTATTAACCAGTTTTTAAAGAACTAAGAACTCATATCAATATCAAATGTGTAAATTACTGAAATCTTACCCACATAAACACAATGACTATAACCACAGCCATCTCAAGTAATAAGGCCAAGGCGCCAGTAAATGACAAAGTCACACCTAAGACAATGTTGACTAACATTATCTCTTTTGACCTTACAGGTGGTAGCTGGATCTGATGATAAGTTTTCTAAGTTTAAACCCTAGCAAAGTGATATTGCCAATTCAAAGACCACAGCCTCATTACTATAGTTCTAACAGCCTTACTGGCGGGTGGCGAAAATTTTCATCTCCCAAAATGTCTGCTAAATAAACACGTTTTGGTAGAACTGTCAAAACTTTGTTTACGTTTCACTTCATTTACACTACAAAAAAATGCCCTGAAATATTTCACTGAGAGATTTCTTCCGCAATTAAAATTTCTGGAAAATATCTGTGCAATGAATTAGCTGGTCTTTTTGTTTTGGCAACCATTAATCTTAAATGATTTGTTTACATTTAAGAATGTTTCCACACTTTTGTCATCGTACTTCATGAATTGTGTTGAGCTTGCAAGCATTTAAAATTAGTTGCACTTGCGGTTGCAGCAAAATATTTTCTTGTGTAAAGTACCTTTTCATAAACAAATGACCATGTGATTTATTACCAAAACATTGCAGATATTAAACACCAATTACGACAACAGCACACTCACTCACCCGCCAGTGAGGCTGTCCAGAGCTATAGAGATGGCTATAGTAAAAACTCATCTAAACTATATTTACTTAGAGGTGCTATCTTACATTCACTAAGAAAAGTTCAATTCACAGGGATTCTTCTCATAAACAATTGAGGTTTTATTCTGTTAGTCTGCTAAAAAATTGGATTTGAGGTCCTAAGTAGGTCTAGTAGTAAGCTCAAGTTAATGAAGAAAACAAAATGTAAGCGACACACTCTAACCAAATAATGTTTAAAAAATAGCACCAAAATTAAATTTTTGACAGCAATATTATCTTAAGAACACGTCAAATATTATGTCGTGAAATATCATTTCTACAGAAATTAATTGCATAATATTAAGTAGCACATTGAACAAAAAATGCAGAATACTTTATCAATAAAATAAGATAAGTAAAGCCTGATATTTCCTTGTAACAAAGCATAAAAGTATAAGTAACATGTTTCATGTAGAAATAAGAAACACATAAAAAAAACATCAACAGCCACAAGAACGCTTTTCAACCACTTTGGTAGAAGATTACCATGATATTTTTTATAAAGCTTAGATCATTATAACATTTCACACTAAAAATCTTACTTTGACACTCAACTACCTTTAGCTACTAAAAAAAAGATAGCAGCCTGGATAAACAAATACCCCAATTAAACTGTTATAGAGTGGAACCTCGGTATATCGAACCTGAAGGGGAAAGTGAAAACTTCGATATATCAAGGATTTCGGTATAGCAAGGTTCGATATATCAAGGTGATTTTTGACTGACTTCGATATATAGAGGTTCGTAACAGCGTGGGTTGAAACAAGGGAAATGTAAAGAATACACATTCAAATTTAACACACTAATTTCAATGGATTATAAAGTTCTCTAATACAAAACATATGGAGAAAACTAAGGTTAAACATAAAAATTTATGAGTAAATTACAGTCTTAAGTTTTTAAAATACTTATCAACAGTAAGGTTACGTTTTTTTAAGTTTCTATCTGCTGTACTGCTCAATCTATGTCTAGCAGAACTTCAATTTGAACCATAAAAAATACTAAAAAATTACGGTAACTAAAGAAAGTTTTAGAATCATCTAGAGGAAGAAGTAAATCAATAAGTTTGTTTAAGGTTAGCAAGCGCAAGGCTTTCGCCCTGTTTTTAAGCTTGTGTTCTCTCATAACTTTGCAGCGCAGTCATTGGGTCATTGCAATGACACAGAGGGATGTTACGGCATATGATTGGATGGAAGTGTGGTTGCCATGACAACCACCCATCCTGGGGACTTATATTGGTGTGTTTAGTTGAGCAGTTAGTGACGACGCACACCCGCTTGTCGTTGCGTCTTACCTAGGACTGGTCTGACGATCGATAATGGCAAAAGAAACAACTTAAGACACGTGCACATAGCGACGGTCCCACGGCAGCTGGTTGCAACACGAATGACAGGTCACTGACTTTAAAGATAAATTACATATTTGCAAAATAACTTCGTTATATTGAGATTTCCAGCTAAAACTTCGATATATAGAGGTGGTTGATTCGATATGTAAAGGTTTTCCAGACAAAACTTCGGTATATAGAGGTGAAAAGTGTCTTCCCAGAAACATGAAAATTCGTTATATCAAGGTTTTCAAGGTCAGTGCTTCGATATATAGAGGTAAAATTAGCATTGGGAAGATAGGAAGGTTCGAGGGAAATTGAAAAACTTCGTTATATCAAGGAATTCCATATATCGAGGTTCCACTGTATAAAAAACACATTAAAAACTTTAAAATTCCATCACTAAGAAAATAAAAAAGTGATAGGAAACGGCAAAATCCTAACAAAATAATTGGATAATTCAACTAATTTTCCTGATGTTACAAAGTGTGGATGTCCCAGACAGACAACGCAAATAAAACAATTTACGTATAACAAAGAGCTATGTTACATAGGTCGCTGCTTAAAATATGAAAGTTACAATAAATGCATGTATTATTATATTGTGCAAGGTCCATAACAGAGAAAAATTACATAAATTTCAATAAATGTAATTTCAATTTGTAATTTATACAAAAATATCAATTCTAGAGTGAACACGTAATAATTTCTACTACAGCAGGTACATTTCTAAATCTGTATTATTTGTAAAACACTTACATCTAAGAGCACAAAAATTATGTTTTCTAAAATATGTGATGATTTACATACTTGGTAACTTTCTTTAAATTTGTTTCTCTCAAGGCACTTGGTGTACAAAATATCACAGCAATAACAACGACAAAGTAATAAACTGCAGTTAGAACAATGGTTCTAAAACAGAGTGCGAAACAGACAGGATTACTTCAGTCACAAACTGCATGGACAACCCACCAAATGGTCTGTATGTGTTTTGTTTTTGATGAGATCATGATTACTTTTGTAGTTATCGCCTAAACTAGAGGTGTGCGGATATCCGAAAACTCGGATCGGATTCGGATCGGATCGGATATCCGAATCCGATCCGAGGGTTTTATAACTATCCGGTAAGACTGACTAGATATCCGACTCTATCGGATAGACTGCATTTTTTGGGGTAAATTGTAAAGTAAGAACAAATTTTCAAGTAAGGAAAGTCTTCCAAACAAAAGAAGTCACTGCCGATGAAAGTACATTAGTGACAGAAAACATCGCGGAGCAAAAACGACGCTTTGAAATGCGACGGTTGCGATAACGGCTAGAACAACGCCTGAACACAATGCGATTATGTAGTGGTATACATCAAGCGATGTATTTCGGTTGCCGATATTGCGACTCGTGATAAGATCGAGAATCGAGATCGTTGTATACGATCAGATTACTGCGCAATACCCGACACGATAACAAACATTTTCTTAAGATAAACTCTTGAACTCTTGTATCATAGCATTAAATCAGTTAACAAATAGTAGTACAAACTGTAATAGTTCTGTCTCGATTAGTATCCGTTACCGACGAAACATCGATTGGTATGAGGGAGAATCGCAATCAAGACAAATCAGTTTCGCCATTGACCGACAATGTCGACAGTGTCCAACAGTCAGTCGTCTTGAATTTCCAAAACGAAATATCCCGTAAATACCCCATAAACAAATAGTCGTGTTGATGTTTCGTACGACTATTTCAGGCCGTAAATATCTTACGTGGCCTGTCGATACGATAAAATAAAAAGCCTACAATAATTTTGGGCTGTGAAAGATTTGGCAAACCTGTTCATTCATTGTTTTGTCTTTCCAAATCACTAAATCACTTCATTTTGAATGTCGTCGTCTGCTTTAAAGCCGAATTAACTCAAGAACGTCTTTCTTCTTACTTTATTTATCAATTAAACAATTACCTACCTAGAAATAGATAGTTGAACGATCACAAATAAGTTTTTATTTTGCTGAAATATTTATCTTTGACGATTTAAGTCTAGTCATAGCCGGCCGGCCGTATTTTCAATACGTGATTAAAATTTTAAAATGGACTTTCTTAGATAACAGTACAATGCGACTTGACAGCCTACGTCTATGAAAATAATTAGTGAGTTAGCTTGTTGTTTGTGATATAAAACAAATAGACCTTTGTTCTAATTAAATGACCAAGCTTTAATACCGAAACTTAAACATTTGAAACTTATCTTGAAATTTAGGTTAAGTTTACTGCTCGGACTTATTTTGTTTTTTTAGTGTTATTGTAGTGAATCAAAATCTAGGTTGTCAGGCATTAGTGCATAAATAAAAATGTAAAGCTTTCTTCAAATATGAGGTGATTGGTGAATCAAGTCTTATATTTAATTCTTTTGTCTAGTCACTTAGGCCTAGTTTCTGATCAAATAGGCTAAGGAAAAGAACAAAAAAGACAGAGGCCTAATAGTGAACAAATTTATGTTGCATTGGAAAAGGATTTTTTAAGTTGCAAATCCTGAAATTGATTTAGGCCTAATAAGCTTATTCAATTAATTATATACTACCTATGCTTAAGGGGAATCAACAAATTTCTAAATTCTCAACAGATATTTAGTTGAACCTTTGCATACTTTAATAATTGACATTTGGCCTTATTGGAAACAATATATCACAACAATCAACAACTCAACCCTATCAAGGCAAATCTTACCTTACACATTAGGATGAAATGGTAGTTCCTTGCAATTACCTTATGCTTTAAAGAAAACTTAAATCTGCTCATTACGCCGCGCTGTAAATATCCGAATCCGGTATTATCCGATCCGAACCTGTTGTTATCCGATCCGAAACCGATCCGAACATAAGCTATCCGATCCGAATCCGATCCGATCCAAAAAATCACTATCCGCACACCTCTAGCCTAAACCATTTTTTTTTTACATTTAATCCCAACATTTATAACCATAAAATAAATAACTAGACCTGACAATCTGAAAGTTACACTATTAAAAATTAACTTTACTTTTTATTTTCAGTATTAATTACTTTCTTCTTACTTTAGGCAGCACTTTCAGGACACTGAAGTGTGTGATCAGACCTCCAGACAAAGATGTTGAGACTGAAACCTAAATAATAAATTCACAAATGAGTTAACCCATTTACCTATTATTAGGATTATAAATTTGTGTCATTCCAGCTTTGAGTTAACATTAAGTCCTTTTCTCCCTATCCTCTTCATAAGGATAAAAGAAGGCGTGAAGATCATAACATCAACACCGATAACCTAAACAACTGAGAACTCCCTTCTCCCGTTTGCAGAAAAAGTGAAAGAAATTAAATAAATAAATGAAACTGAAAACAACATTCTTGTTCAAATATCAATTGTCATGGAAAAATTAACAACCGCTGAAATCTTGAAAAACCAACAAAAGCACTTTTGATTTTTACCAACATTTATGAGCACTACACAGAGACAGAGCCTCAGAGAGTCAAACATTACGCAGAGACAGTGGCCGTTGAAACATGTCTGCGGCAAGTTCTGAGCCCAGGCACAGGAGTGCTGCGGCACAGCTGGCCGTTCCGACACAACACTCCGCAGCGACGGTGTCTCAGAGAGTCTGGGATGGCAAACACGTCCTCTCCGAAGTCCTCGCCTCGGGTCGACACACTTCCAGCCCTTGACGAACTCCTGGTGGACATATTGTCTTCATTTTCATTTTCGTTTTCATTTTGGTCTCGCTTCGGGAATTCTTTTTCTGTAAAACAGAAAATATTATTAAGTGGTGCTGAGAGGAATTCTTTGACTAGAGATATTCAATCTATATTTAAACATCTCATTAAAGCATTAAAGATGGATGCAGCACAAACTTATTGAAGAACATATTTTGGAAGTAATAGATTTGAAAGTGTTTATTCTTGATATCATTATGACATATTTAGTGATAAAAATAATTTAATAAATAAGTTTAATAAACTGAAAATGTGAAATAATCATAGCTTTGAGTTTGTTGTACTCTCAATTTGTTTGTCTAAACTTGACTGGGCATTTTTAATTTTTTGACCGACGTAAGATGAGATACACTTTATTTCTTGTAGGGTAATTAGGATCAGGATCTGAAGTGAAATTTACATCACTGATATTAATCCAATAATGACTGATAAAATCATCTTCCAGGAACAAGGTTAAATCTGCTCTCATTTTTATCATTATCTCATTTATTGAATAAAATATCCCTACTATTTTTACAAAGGCAAAAAAGTTGTCACTCACAAAAAATATGATACAGTTTATTAGCCTGATCATAAATAAATTATAATTCAATGAAAACTCACTTTGAGGAACACTGGTCTTTGATTTGTTTATGTAAGACCAGCAAATAGGGGTCAAAATAGCAAGCATCCACCAACCTGCAACAAATGATTCACTGACTATTCTACTAATATTACAAATGTGAAATAATAATATATATAATAATAACAATGTAACAAGTAATCTACAACTAAGTAGGTACGCTGCTGTAGCTTTGATTTTGTGGCATAAAGGCCCCCATTCCTGCTTGCACAGTGCACACCGTGCGTATAAATCAGGCAAATTCTTGATAATGTTTTGAAGCACTTCATGCAAGTTGTACCTCATCCAACGGAACTTTCTGCATGGGGTATTTCTCTAATAAAAACACATAATCTAGACTTTGCATGATGTGCAATGCACAGATTTTTCATTATGCTCTGCTGAAGGCTTGTAAGAGATTTTCAAAAAGTTTCCAAACTTTTTGGAAAAGATCCTTCATGTTTTTGAACCCAAACCTTTGGTTTTTTTTATTCAAACCTTTCAATATACCTCACCAAATAAAAACACATCTGGACATGACCCAGCCTTTGTCTTTACTTTCAACACTCAAAAACGTTTTATCAATCTCTCGTCAAACTCACCAATGACAGCACAGGAGAGGTGCAGAAGGTTGAGCGGACGTCGGTGGTAGACCAGCGAGATGTTGGCGACGACGGCAGCCAGCAGGATGAAACGACAAGCCAGACCCAACTGCAGGAACAGACTGACCAACACTCCGGCCAGTAGGAACAGGCCATGCTGTGCCACTGACAACAGCACTCTGCTGTCACCGCCTGCACCCAGATAACGTTAACAATACGCTTCGACTGACTTTAGAAATGAAAATTGTAATGTCTAGGTATTATGTTCTAAGGTAGGATAAGCAATTGTGGGAATAGACTCCTGCCATCCCACAATTGGATCTATAAAAAAACAATGGTTTTACAAAAAAAACAATTTCTAACCAGTAAGAAGGCTGCGCCTCCACACTTAGAGCAACTGATCAACAAAACATTGGCAATTTTACTTTAAAAAAAGGGTACATATAAATGTCATTAACCAATTGAAAAAAGAGTGATAAAACTTGTGATATTAAAAACCACTTTTAGTTTAAACAGTGACAGTTGCCAGTATCAGAAGACAAATGATTTTTCAAAAATTCTGAATACTTTAATTTTGTGACTTTGTAATCAAGATCTTTTCCAATTTTTATGTAAAAAATCTTAAATCGTTGGGAAAACTGAAGTTTTCTTAGGGGTATCTACGAGAGAATATTTGCATTATTTTGTTTACAAAATTCTTCCAAACATAAAAACGTACCTACATGTTCAATTTAGGATATATGATTAACTGTCTAATTGTTCAAATTAAAATAAAAAACTGAAACCTACCAACGGCATCGGTGAGGAGATTCAGTTTCTCATCAACTTCAGTCCTTACTTGCCTCACCATTCCTAGTAGGTAGTTAATACTGGAGTTGATCTTTTTCAGGTTTTCCATTGTTTCCAGTGTGCTCTTTGTAATCTGCTCTTGTTGCTTTAGCAATCTATTGCTTCTCTCATCTAGACGCATAAAAAAGAAGTTTAACTCCATCGGAATACACAACAATCTATAAATAACAAACAAATGTTTGGCAAACATTAACTTATGAAGCAAACAAAATACAAATTACCGGTAGTTACACTCATCCTTCGTATGAGTCAAAAAAGGCATTAATTAGTCAATGGCATTTCTACTTTCAACTAGCTAATCATGCTTCTGCTCTAAGTTGTTCTTTTACAGTTCTCAATTCAGTTTGTTTATTAATATTCTTCAATAAGACTTAACATTGAAACTTTAGCAGCCAAAGGGACAGAGCCCTAATGGATAAAAGAAACAGGTATAGGACAGAAACCTTCCAAAACATATATAGAGCAAATTCCATAAGTTTAAGGATGGTCAGATAAACGATCTAATTAATCTTGAACACAATAAAACTTAATATGACCATTAAAATTAATACTATCCTCTCTAATTTTAACTAAACTATACACACCAATGGAATTCCAAATGGCATCAGCTTTGCTAGATATTTCATCCAACTTGGACACAATCTTCTGGTGGATTATTTGATGGTGTTCACTCTGGCTTTCCAGCTGTGATCCCACATCACCTGTTAGCCGCAAAAATAATACATTAATAGGTCGAGAAAAAACGTCATGATAAAACTTTAATGTGGTAGATGGTTAAAAATGATGATGGGTTATGTCTGTAGCTGTCCGTAACACAAAGAAAAAGATGAGAACAAGAAAAGTGATAATTATTGTAAAGCTGTTTATTGTAAAGATAAATACTTAATGCCGGGGAAAAACATATAGGCCCCTAAGTTTAAAAGCAGTAAATCAGGAACGGATCAAGAATGTGGGAACTGCCTGGTGTAGTGCTAGAAAGCGGGACTTTGGCTCCCAGGGTCCCACATTCGAATCCCGCCAATCACCGATGGCAATTTGCTACGTGATAATGCCGCAACCTTGAGGGTGCACAATAAGCTAAATAAGCTGCAGTGCATGTCCATGGAATCTTCTAAACCTGGACCTTGTCTAGAACAAAAAAAAGGAACAGATCAACCGATTTTACTAAAACAAAAACTAAATGGAAGCTTATTCAAATAAATTGTATGTGATGTCTTTAACAAAAATTTCAGGCATACAGAAAAAGATTTACAGGGTAAAACGCAAAAAAGTAACAGTTTTCAGGAAGGTTCGCACTAAAAAAGGTTTTAGCAAAACCAGTTGATCCGTTCCTGATGTACTACTGGCTTTCAAACTCCCAGGCCTATCCTTCTTTCCTCGACAGTAAGTACATTTTTTTACTAAATAACAAACCCCATTGAGATAAAGTGTTTGAACAGCATAACAGAAATATAAATTTCAACTTGATACATTAAAAACATTGACATAAAAAGACTGAAAAAACAAAGTGGCATGCCAGTACATTTGTACCAACACTACTCCTTATTCCTAAAAATCAACCATTCAAATAGTTAAAACGTAAAATTGCAACATCTATTATTACAAAAAATTATATTAAAAATCTTGTATACACAGAAATTCGATAACTTATTAACTACTTAAATTACGAATCATACAAGAGACTAATTCTGTAATAGATCAAACTAAAATAACAAACAAACTATTTACTAACCAAGTTCCTGAGACAGTTTCTCGGACATGGCGCTGAGCTGGTGTTGCATGCTCTGTATGATCGTCTTCTCCTGCGTGAGCTGCTTGAGGTTGGCAACAATGTGGTTCTGCACCTGAGACGCGGCCAGCCTGAGTCCGCTGTTCTGGTCCATCAGCCCCTGCTGCCCTTCCTTCAGCGACTCCACTGTGTCTGTAGTCAGCTTGGACAACTCGTTTTGTAGCTCCTTAAACCGTCAGTTACATTAGGGCCAATTATTTTCTAACGGGTAAAAATGTGGCAACAAAAGAAAACTATGAGGAATAGTATGAGCCTGAAAAAATGTTTATAAAACCTGGCCATGAATACTAAGAGGAAAATTTTACATAGAAAAAGTAATAAAAACATGGTTTTGTACCTGCGTCAACTAAGTTTATTTCACAGTTTTGGTGCACTAAAATATAAATTACTAGCTGATTAATCTGGTTTCATAAAAAGAAAAACAGAAAAACTACCTTGGATTAACAATTTAATGTTAAAGTTGCCATGATAACTTCATAAGCTTCCCTGTAGTTTTAACATTAAAACTTTGATGTACCATAGGGAGTAGCCCTTAGGGAATTTTTAAAAATCCGTTCTTAGTGGATGCCTGCGCCCTAAGAGGAACGTCCATCGACCATGCAAAGTTTCAAGGTTCTAGGTCAAGTAGTTTGGGCTGTGCAATTATAGGTGAGTGGTATTTCACAAATATACAGTGGATTTTGATCAATCACATTCAAATTAAAAAATCATAAGCTTAACACTTACTGTTAACTTACTCTTTTTGTGTTTAAAATAACTCTTTTAGGTTTCCAAAAAAAAAAACCGTTTTACACAATAAATTTAGAGTAGGTAAAAACACTGAGACAGTTTGAAAAATATCACCATACATGTGTTTTTGTTTAATTTAAATTAAGTTTAATTGCAAAAATAAGAAAAAATTGTGGAGTAATCTTTAAGAGGATATTTAAAATAACTAATGAACACCTATTGCTTAGAAGTTGGTCAAGTAAAACAATGATTGTAAATAAAAACAAATACATCAGCTGCTCAGCCCTTTTCTTATATCTTGTGCCCTTAGGAAACATTTTATCAAGAAACTAATCATTACTCGGACTATCTCACCGAGACCTTAGGGTCGATAGATGTCAGACTTATGGTTTCCTCAAAAGTTCTGAATAATTTGGGCTTTATATAGGCTATATAGGGCCCCCCTAAACTTAAGACTTAGTTACTGGTACCTCTAAATTATCCATTGTTTTAAGCTGTTCGAGAGCAGAGGACATCAACTTGTTGACGGTCATCTCAGAGAGCGCTCGGAACTGGACCTGCCGTGTGGCATAGCAGACCGCTCGCGCTCTGTTGTTGATGGTGTGATACGCATTCCACGTCTCACCGTCCATCGGGGCGGTGCATTCCTTCAAAGTCTACAACACAATCACAAAGTTTTAATAATATTAATGACATGGATTTTTATTGATCAATGTCATCAACTAGTGAGTGAATGTGTTTACTGTATTAAATGTGTGTACTGGTGTAACATGTGTTCCTCAAGAAGAAGTAAGCCTAACTAAAAACTGGTCAACCATATAATATTTTTAGAACTTGTTGATATGATAGATTTTGGATGGTTCCTGTATGTGTGTGTGTTGTCAGCCTGACAAGTTGAATCAAAATATTACAAAAGTAAATCTCAAACAATGAATCGAGCTTTTAATAGGTAGCCTAAAGACAATAAAATATAATAAAGTGATCATTTTAATGTGTGATCTTATTAAGTATTTTGAAAATACTTATCTGCTTGGCAGTGGATAATACAATGAAAACATCATTATCTCCCCTGATAAGGCTGTAGGATTAGAACCAACAAAGCAGGGAAGCTTTAGGCTCTTAAAGAAGAAAAATCTGTTCATTAGGTCAGCTGCTCGCCAGTGCAGAGCTTGACAGAAAGCTCAATCAGCTCTATAGGTGTGTTGTTTACGATCGGCTTTGTCTCAGTTTACAAATTACTAATTATGAGTCTAAACTCTTGTTTGAAGTATTTATAATGAGTGATTTTAGAGTACCCTATCTTAACATTGCTAGCTAAAGGAAATGAATAAAATTGAATAGGAGAACTCATTGTTACTTACCATTTCTTCTGTACATTTTATCTGAGGTTTATCACTTATTTCCAACTGGCAGTTCAAAAGCCCTATGCTGAGTTTTGCAAGTTCTTCTTCATTTATATTTGAACATGATGTCTGGATTTTCATTACAGCCTGAACAATATTGACACATGAAATCAATTTAACAATGCATGAGACAAAATATTATAATAATAAACAGGCTATCCTGAAGTTATAATGAATGGGTGTGAATACATCAGTGATTAGATTTTGTATTATAAGTAACTAGGCCTACTTGTTTGTACATTAGGCTAAGTGCTGTAAAAAAAGCATAGCAATGTAAAAATTGTGAATTTTAATCAAGTACATTAATAAAGACTTTAATTAGTTATTATTTTATTTAGGATACAGGGTTTAAGTTGGGAAAAAAATTCTTTAAGCAAAAATGCTACAAGCTCTTTGAGACTTGTAGCAAAATAAATTATTTTCCTTTTAGCATTTTTATCGCATGTCATTAAGTTATAGCAAATGTCATCAAACCAAAACAACTTAATAGAACAACATAACCTCAAACTATATTTCGCATCATCGTTTTCGAGACGTCTGTTTTCGCCAGTGTTGCCAGACTGGCCATGAGATTTTACCCACCGTGAGTTTCGAAAATCCCCGCTTTTACACGGCAGTTTCTTTAAAAATACCCGCATAATCCACGGCACCGTTTCTTGCCCCTTAAATAGGATATTCATGACTTGAAACTGAAATTATCGAATGACTATATTGATTATTCGACTCCATATCATTCCAAGCGGTGGCGAACTAGCCCCGCACATTCTCGCATTCGCCACCGCTCGGCTAGATTTGGTGACTCGGCCACTACAGAGTGCGCCCCAACTTCTCTTTAGCACAGAGAACTTATAGAACGTCTACACATTCTCTGTGTCTATTTATAGTCTTCTTTTTGACTGTGGATCTTAATGACGTGGCATCTGATCGAGGGTACGTTGACGACTACATTCTATAATTAACTCTTATTTTATTTTAAAGTCATACAAAGTAATTTGTGGAAGTAAATGGACTTTTATTGAGATTTGTATTGGTTAACTTTGTTATTGGTTAACTTTATTTTCTGCAATAAAGTTAAATACTTAATTTCCACTCTTTACTTTGTAACAAAAATGCGACAGCCTGTCTGAATATTGTCGCATTTTTGTGGAGCATGTCACATTTTGCGACAAAAGCGACCGCAGCTTAAACCCTGGGATACTATGCTGCAATAAAATCAGATCATCTATTGTAATCGAATATTTAAAAATGTTGGTTTCATGATAAACCTGATCTTTTGAAGCCAAATGCAATTGATGGCCATAGGCTATACTTTCATAGAGAAACAAAAGAACCGATAAATATGATGGAGTCAGACACAGAGTCTGTCCGATAGTTAGTTTAGCCTATCAACGTTTGACTGTCAGTTAATTGTTCGATACTGTTTTCCTCACCAGATGTTGAGATTTATCAATTATCTGTTATAGAAAGAACAGCAGGTCAGATTCTTTACTTGTACCTTTAAATCTATAAAACTAATATAGGTTAAAATGTAATTTGATAGTATATGCTTAGTTATTTTTCACTAAGTTCTCTCACTAAGGTTGAGTAAAACAATCTTACCCTATGCTCACAGGAGTCAATGCCTGATAGTGCCACTCCACTAAATCTTCCAGCTTCTTCTAAAAATTTATCCTCAGGACTTAATTCCTCAAAAGGTACAGAAATTAAAGTAACGCCTTCCCTTAGATTGATAGGCTCTTGTTTGGCAGAAGGCTGCTGATCATTTTTACCTAAACTTAGAGATGAAAATGGGTTTTCAAAGTTTTCCCAGTCAAACCAATCGAAGATTGATGCAGCAGAAACACTGTTAATACACAAAATTAAAACAATTGCAATAAAATAAGTAAGTTCTAGTACCTTACAGGCCATCGTCGATGATTGTTTAGCCTAAACTTACAAACAATAAAAACTAAGCACCGCTCACAAACTGGCTCAACAAATAAACATTTAAAATCTGCCGTATTCACAGAATATGAGAAATGAATAAATGTATAGAGTTAATATTCGATTGTTTTGACACATAAATAAAATGATCTCTTTACAGTTTTTTAGGTTAACATTCGCCCTTTGAATGTATATACACACAAAACTAACTGTTGACAAAAAATCATATGTCAGAAGCAGACTTAAGGTGTGCTACTGCGCATCCAGCGTCAGCTGATTGTCGGGCCAGCTGTTGTCATGACGTCAAGTGGGGGCTAGCGGCTACGATAAAAACATGGCGAGAGATTGGGCGAACTCGACGCGCGCTGCTTTGAATTTGAATTATGACCAAACCACAACTTCCATCTCGTCCACCGAGTGCATTTTTCAAAGAAAATAAAATTCTTTATCGATTGGTATGATTTGTTTTACATAGAGTCTTTTTTATTAATTATTATAGACGACCAAAGGTAGAAGAGTTATCATTGATTATGAAAACATCATCACTCCATTACTTTATTTTTGGAAAAATAGAAAGTTTTTCCTTAAAAAAACTATTTATTCTTGTTTCTTAAGAAGTTCCCGTAATATCAATGCTAAATTTAGCCATTTTTATTAAATAATACATAAAATACAAATTAAAAAAATTCTTTTTAAATGCAATTAAATACTGTATTAGTTTACTAAAATTAGGCCAACGGCAAAAATGCAATAAGAGTATGGCAAAATAAATATGTTGTTCTTGTGTCTTAAGGTACACTCGGACTTTCAATGCATTTTTTCTCTATAGCTTTAAAACATTTATGTGTAAGGCAAACAATTATGATAGGAAAGTTTTCAAAAATATACCAAGATACGCAAACTTAATTACATTTGATGCGTCCGTTATACTCAAATGAAAACAATATAAAGTAAAGGACTGCGTCGCCGATTAAATGCTTGAATTTTTAATAAGTTTAGCGAGTTTTGAAGTGTGTGATGGCTGATTTGTGTTGGCTGTGTTGGTTCAATCAGTTAAGTTTGGGGGGGGGGAGATATCGGAATATACCCCTCTTCTTCACCGAAACCCTAAAATGTGATGAATATAATGTCAAAATAGGTGAAATTTGGACGTAAATCAATGATATCCCCCCCTACCGAAAACATTCTGGGCACTATATTGGTAAAGTTCACACTACTAAGCCAAATACTTGTTCTTAAATCATAAATGATTTGACTTTAAAGAGTCATACACAATTTGATAGTTTACCCAATGAAAGATGTGAAAGATTGAAACCCAGGTCCGGCAAAATTTCAATTAGTATAACGCCACCGACCAAGCTAAATTTATTACTAAATCGAAATTAGACAATGGTACTTACTTTTAAATAGTCTATATTGCCCCTAATCAAATGACAACCAATGGAATCAGTAGATGTTTTTAAATTGGACAAAATGGACCAATTTTTAATGGAAATATTTAAATATTACATGCTTTCATCTCGATGAATTTTGAAACTTGGACTTAAACTTTTGTGTTAGGGCTATTTTCTTGCAGTATGTTATAAAAATACACAAAAGTGAAATCACATTACTAATGATACTAATAATCAGGACATTCCTAAAAAGCGTTGCTGTCTATGCAGATTCGGATTCTGTGCAAAAAAATAACTAAAAAAGCAGATTTACATTTTTTATTTTTAGTTTATTTTTGCCGTAATCCACCATTTTGTATTTTTAGTGAATTTCGCATAGGGAGCGGATAACCCCCCCTTCAATACGGGTTATTTTAGTTTTTACAAAAAAAAATGAAAATTATCCAATTTTGTTTGCACCGAAAAAACTTTTTCGAATTCAGCTCGAAATAACAAACAATTCAGTATTTTGAACCACTATATCCATTGGTTACCGAGACATTTAAAGTAGTTTACACAGTATGTTGACCCAATCCTTATGGGAAATAAGTAAAATTCTATATCTTGGTTATTTCTCAACATATCTTGTTAAAACTTGGTAAATAGCTTCTTCTAGGACAGATCTACTAAATATTGAATTAAAACCACCCAGTTTTAATATACCTGTAGCAGCAATCCTGTATACTCATTCCCCATGTTATTCTTATGGAGCTTACCAAAACATGTCAAATCTTGCTATATTTGATTGAAATATGTTGTTTTGCATTTGATATTCGCTGAGTATGCAGTTATGCTGCAATGGGGGTATTTTATTTACTTTAATTTTATAAATTTATTTTTAGAATAGTTGATTAATTTATGTACCGTACATAAACTTGGAAAATATTCTGGATTATTTACTGGTTATGTATTTTTTAACTGATTATGTAGGCCTACTAGTTATTTTTAATATCTTAAATTCAAATCAAAATACTGCAGGGTAGAAAATCATTTCTTTGAAGACTGTAAATTATGTGAAAGATTTTGTATATTAATAAATTTAATATATTATACAAATTTAAAAATAGGCATTTGTTATGATCAAGCCTCCTCCTAAATTTTTTGAGAGAGTTCAATAATTTCAGTGTTCCAAATAATTACTTTAAGGTTTTTTAGATTTTAGATGTGATTGGCAATAGTCTGGAGTGGAAATGTTGTAAGATTTAACATTTTTCAAGGTAAGAAGGGGGAAAAGCCTTCATCCCGGCCCCTAAAGTTTAGTATTTCTCCATATTTGTCATTAAAAAAAATAAATTAAATTAAAATAAGACTAAAACAGATGAATACAGCATTATCATTTTCATCAAAAACAATTAACACACATATACACAGTTCATAAACATTTATGTTATTTATGTTTATAACCATTCATACATATACACGGTTGAATTATGTAACTGATACAACCATTGTGGGGGTCCCAGAATAATGGGAGAAGGCTCAAATTAAAGGTCTTGATCCCAGAGACACAACAAAATAGAGACAGCTCTAAAAATTACAATTTGTGCATTACATCTAGGCTATGGCTCCTGCACTACTAACCGGATCAAAACACCCAAACGGTTAGCATAATTTTGATATTGGTAAATACAACATAAGACATGCACCTGGAATGTAGAACAATGTTTGTAGAAAAGTGTACCACCTCTCCTCCCTGTGTCTTGCTATCAGCTAATTTGGCCATAGCCGCAGATATAATATGCAAATTATTCAATATCTATCTGATGTACATTACAGTAGAACTCTAACGATACGAATCACCGATAATCCAAATCGGTATAAGGAGTAATACTGGGAGGCGCAACCTTTACTTCAGGGTGTTTTTTTACGCAACCCCAGTTTAAGATTGAATGGTGCACATATGCAGTTGAAATAATCGTTTTGTTAATTTTTACATTTTATACTACCAACTATTTCAGGTTGTATCACATTTAGGTTACATTAGGTGCCCAAACAATCCGCATGGATGAACAAAGTTGTGCTCTCTTCACTAAATACTTGAACACATTTTGCCAAGTATGTCTTTCAGTATCTGCTTGTATTAAATTTGTTATGTTTATTTTCAGCTGCTGAATATCCTGTGGGTTGTTTTCATAGGCCTTACCACAGATTACACATATCTGTGGCCTTACTTTTTATGTATCCCCAAAGAAATTAATCTAGTGGGGTCAAATCCGGGGACCTTGGGGGGTGTAATCCCTTTACTGATAAATAAAATTAGGGTTGCGCTAAAAAAAAACACTTTGTATGTAGGTACCAGGTGGAATTTATTTTAATAAAGTGGGATTTATTAGGTATATTTCTTGTTTTTATGAGGGTGCCAGCCACTGAAATACTTTATTTAAATATTGAAGTGGATTGACTTTCTATAGCCGTTTAATTGATGTACTACCTGATTAGTTTTGCTTTTCTTTTGCAAACAAGATAAAAAGAGGCAACAGAGCATTCTGCCCTCTCCCCCCCAACCTTGAATTAATTATGCTCTAAAGAGGGGATAATACAAGGAAGGGGTGGAGGGTATTTTGGTGAGAGTTTAGTAGCCCATTATTGGCATAGCAAACCTTTATAAATAACACAATGAAATAGTTTACAATAGCAAACTCTGTTAGTGACATAAGTCAAACCACATATATTTTAACTATATTCACCCCACCATGTAGTAAGCATGGCTAAAACAAGGTTGATACAATTTGAGTCTTCTTCAGTATAGTCATGCTACAATACAACATATTAATGTTTGCTTTGATTGTGGTTATCTTTATAAACGGTGTTCTAAAGTAAGTGGGTTAACTAGTATGTAAATAAGTGTGTGAACAGTATATACAAATTGTATGTGTTAAATGAAAAAAAGTTATTTCTCTGCACAACTTAAAGTTTTGAGAAATTGTGGACCACCATCTTTTGCATCAGACCTAAACACACCTATGTGTCAAAGTATGGTGTTCAGACCTAAACATACACATCAGACCAATACTTATATCAGGCCTGTTAAGTAGGCTACATCAGACCTAAACAGCATTTACAGAATCTCCTTAAAAAAGTGAGGATGGAATGAATTACATTTAATTCATAAAACCCAGTAGGGATGTTTTAAGGTGAATATGAATATAAAATATTATGATAGAATGTATGATAAACCAGCTGATTCGATCATTTGCAGGATTATTAATTAATAGCCTATTAATCTATGGTAGCTGTGTCCAGATTTGAACTTTTGCAACATTTTCTCAGGATATCTAAATTGCTTGGGTTTTATCTAGCAATCAATTATGATGCATGAGTGGAGTAACTGGAATTTTGACTAATTAGGTAAGTTTTTGTGTAAATTATAACTTATCCACAACATTATAAAGCCTTAATCAAGCTAGCTTTTGTAGGCCCCAAATCAAGTATTAACAAATAGGCTGGCAAGCAATAAATGTATAATGTATTCTCTTTAATAATAATCAAGGAAAGTAAAAAAAAATTAAAAATAACCTTATAAAATTTGAATTTTGGATATAATTTAAAAAGCTTCTCTTGAGAAAATTTGGACAACAAACGGATGCATTTGTTATCTAGTTCGCAAACTTCTAAGCTAAATGTGCTACCTTACAATTTGGAGACACTGACATGTTCAATCAGAGAAATCACATTTGTTTTAATGATAGGGCCTATCACAACAAATAACATGAGTTGATGTTTTAAAATTGAACCTGTATTTTATTGTAAATCCAAACAGATATTTTGGTAATATTTAAATAGTACTATTTTACATTTTAATTCATAGTGAATTTAGAAATTTACTTAAACTAAGGCCTATTCACTTTGAATAGGCTTATTCATTTATAGGCCTAAAGCAAAAATTCATGTGCTTTCTTCTAGTAATAACTTATTCAGAAAAGGTTATGGTGAAATATTTTTGGTAAAAAAGGTTGTCCTGCAAAAAGGGATATGTTTGTTTTCTAGCACCCTATACAAAAGTTGGTTTAAAACTCATTTGTTAAAGGAACTAGGTTCTTTAATTTGTCATTGCTTAGCTCTAGTGAATTTAATTATTTGGAGATATTAATTATTTAAACATTTGCTAATGTAGTATTAAAAGTTTGAGCATAATGGGCGAGACAATCCTTTACTTATATTGTTTTAACTAGATTACTTTTATTGTTTTAATTAGATTATAATGGACGCAAATGTAATGAAGTATGCGCGACTTGCTATAGGCCTATTTTTCGAAAATTGTCCTATAATAATTGTTTTCTTCACTCACAAACATCTTAAAAACAAGCGAAAATGTATTGAGAGTCCAAGTGTAACATAAGATACAAACAAATATTCATATCGCCAGACTTTTAATTTACTGTTAGCCTAATTTTAGTAAACTAGTATTTAACTGCATTCAAAACAAATTGTATTTAAAATTGTGTTTGATGTATTTTTCAATAAAAATGGTAAATTTTTGCATTGATATTACGAGCAACTCTTAAAAAACAAGAATAAATAGTTTCTTTTTAAGGAAAAGCTTCCTATTTAAAAAAAAAAAAAACGTAAATGGAGTGGTGACATTTTCATACCTAAGGATAACTCTTCTACCTTTGGTCGTCTATAATGATGAATAAAAAAGACTATTCCTAAAAACAAACAACACCAATCGATATAGAATTTTATTTAGTTTGAAAAATGAACTCGGTAAACGAGATGGAGGCTTTAATTAGGTCACAATTTCAATTCGAAGCGGCGCACGTCGCGTTTGTCCAATATCTCGCCATGTTTTTGACATCGCCGTTAGCCCCCACGTGACGTCATGACGCAACAGCTGATCGAAATGCGCAGAACGGTCCAAAACTCGTTCAGCTGAGTATCACACCTTATTCAATAGTATATTGATATTCCTTCCACCATGAGAAGCAGACACTTCAGAGTAGAGAGTAAACCAAAGTTGTGGAGTCGACAAAATCATCCCCATCCAGCTGACTTAAACTTTATAATATTATAGTATACAGAGTGTCTGTAAAGTCCGTCACCAAACTCCATAACTTGGTTTCTTGGGTCAAAATAAGCAAAAAAGTTCCTGTGAAGGTATGTCCTAAAATGCATATTTTTACCCAGATATCCGCCATTTTGTATTTTTCACAAAATATTTTTTATCTCCGAAGTTTGTTAACAGATTCTTTTGAAACTTAGTATGTACATATAGTCAAGGTTAGTTTATGAAAAAATAATCAGCATGGTCGAATAGTAAATTTCAAAATGGCGGCCGTTTAATTTGAAATACCGGAAAAACGTTACGTAGTACAAAAAACTATGAAGAATTAAAATTTTTAGAATATTTAATTTCCAGTTTAATGACACCAGAATTATGAAAATCGGTTTATGAATAACTGAGTTATGATCGAATTTATCCAACGAGGCAGCTTAAATTGGAAGGAGAATGGCCCATTGTTGCATTGAGTCATGCGCTGACATAGGTCATTACGCTGCCTCAGTAGATAAATTTGACCATAACTCAGTTATTTATTAACCGATTTTCATAATTCTGGTGTCATTAGACTGAAAATTAAATATTCTAAAGATTTTAATTCTTCATATTTTTTTGCACTACGTAACGTTTTTCCGGTATTTCAAATTAAAGATTTTAAACGGCCGCCATTTTGAAATTTACAATTCGATCATGCTGATTATTTTTTCATAAACTAACGTGGTGTTTTTTAACTAGTTATAGGTACGTACCAAGTTTCAAAAAAATCAATTCACAAACTTCGGAGATAAAAAATATTTTGTGAAAAATACAAAATGGCGGCTATCTGGGTAAATATGCATTTTAGGACATACTTCACAGGAACTTTTTTTGCTTATTTTGACCCAATAAACTAAGTTATGGAGTTTGGTGACGGATTTTACAGTCACCCTGTATAAGTATAGATGTAAATCCGAATATTTGTGACCATACAGGGTTAAGGACAAAAATCAAGTGATTCTAGTTCAGAATCAGAACGAGAAGTCCTGACAGGAGGTAAGGGTCTATAAAATGAACTAGTTGACTTGGCAGGGGTGTAAACCCACGTGGATATGTGGCATACTGGTTATGTACTAAGTATGTGAGAAATTCTCTCATATTGTTTTGTCGGTTTATTTCTTTTTAAACGTAAATGTATGTTAAATAGAAAAACATACTTTGAGACAATTTTGACACATTATTTTGAATTTTTTAAATGTGATTTATAATTTTAATTCAAGTTCAGTTTTTTACATTTTAAAATTATTTTAATTATTAATAATCTACACAGATGGAGATAAAAAATATTTTGTGAAAAATACAAAATGGCGGATATCTGGGTAAATGGTAAATATGCATTTTAGGACATACCTTTATATGAACGTTTTTGCTTATTTTGACCCAATAAACCAAGTGATGGAGTTTGGTGATGGACTTTACAGACACCCTGTATATAACAATGCAATTATTACAAAAATTCATTCAACCTTTGCATATTAGTTTGCAATTGTTTGAAAATCACTTTTAAAATTGACTAGATACACATATAATTACTACCTGAATACTTGAATACTTGAGAATAGCAATAATTAAAACATTATATAATAACCATTTTGATATGAGTTTACAATGATTTAAAAATCAATTTTAAAATTGACTAGATACACATAGCAATAATTAAAAAATTATGTAATAACCATTTTGATATGAGTTTACAATGATTTGAAAATCACTTTTAAAATTGACCAGTTACCAAGTTAACAGCTTATAAAATAATTTTTTATTGTTTTATAATCATTACAAATGATTAATCTATGATTTAAAAATAATTTTTTCCCCTTAAAATGCCCATTGGGTTACTTTTGGATTAGAAATTCCATATATTTATTTGACAACGTAGCTTGGACTCCAATAAGTATATAAAGTACAATATTATACACATAAGCCATACGTTATGAAATAGCGATTCTCAAAATTTGAAGGTGGCAATTCACCCATTTAATTATGGGCGCGTTCAGCTGCATTCACCGGCGAGTCATCAGTCACCGCAGTCCATAAGAGTACATTGCATTACATTACATTGCTTGAAATGGTGACCTACCCAGGTAGGTATTTTAAGCCAAGTATGAATGACAGTAAATCCACCAAATCTCAACAATCAACAATTAATTGCTACTTCCGTTCCGATTACTATCCGAACCCACCGTAATTTTTCTAAGGACACAAAAATGACTGGTAGTGATTATTTTGGTGGCAAATCCACTACTAACAGTGGTAGGGAAAATACTCAGTGATGAGTGCGGCTGAACGTGCCAATATTGGATGAAAACCTACTGTTTTTAGGGGAGCAATTTTATGACCCCTCGTATATGTCGTGTGAATGTATAAAGAAAACCCGATGTTTTATATTTGCGTTAAGCAGCAAAGTCAAAAAAAGAAAATTTGTTTGAATTTCCATTGTAAAGTATAAATATATAAAAAAATCCCAATCCAACAATTGAGAAAATAGACAACCACATAAATGGAATATATTACGCGCTTTAAGCCGGACTCATCGGTGAGTCATCGGTTACCATACTGTCACTAAAGTCAAATTCACCGCAATTACTGGTAGATAGATTACTCAAAGATGAGTGCGGATAAGGATAAAATCACCTATTTCGTGGTTTCATGGGATCAAATTCAAGTCCACCAAATTGCTACAAATAATTTTATTCTTCTTCTCTAAGCGTTAATCTACAGACGTCAAGACGTCAACAAACGATACGTCAAAGTGCTAGTTGTTACTGTGAGGAAAGGCCTCTGTTCCCTAATTTATAGTTTATTTAAAAAAACAGTTTATATTTCGATAAAGTGAAGAAATATTACCCTAGGTTTGCAATGTACACTTTATAGTCAGTTTAAGTTTTTTTTGTTTATGAAAAGAAATTGAAACTGACAGCCTTAGGCTCTGACTGTAGGCCTAAAACAAACAACTGCAGATAAGTAATATTAGTTCATCATGCCTTTTCCCAGCTTACTCAGCATTGATCCAGATAAATTGTTTGAGCAGTCTTCAATTTCCGAAATTGAAGATGTGCAAAAGAAACTTCAGAATGAAATTGAAAGGAAACGTGAAGAGTTGAGAACTATGGTTGGGTAAGTACTTTGAAAAACTATTTGGTTTTAATTTCATTATAAGCGCTTGCAGCACTTCCGCAGAGATCCGGTGAAACTATTGAATGAAAATAACTAGTGTAAAATATCGATACACTCGCTACGTTAATGCTGAGATAGCCTATTTCGTCATAGAATATCGGAATTGATACAGCTGACTATGGCAATCGTAATAATGGTTATATTTCGGTGTTGCATCTGGTATGGTTAGGAAATTGATTTAAAATATTTTTTGTCATAGTTTTAACCAAAAACTTATATTTGCACATTCAAACAAACAAGACTTAAATATGAAACTAATCTTTACTTAACAAACATGGGCGGATTTAGGTCATAATATTTGGGGGTGCCAGATCACCTAACGTTTGAAGTATTGTGCTAAAATTTAAACATCAAACTTCTATTTCAATGGTCCGATTTTGTATTTTATGCAAATACCTCAATCAAAGTTATGTTTACAAAATTTTCCCCGTCACTGCCAACAAATCCACCAAATATTAGGGGGTGCCGGGCACCCCCTGGCACCCCCAGAAATCCGCCCATGTTAACAAAACACCTCTTTGTTGCAAAGAGGTGATTTCATTGTTCTAATCTGCCAGTGTAATTTATGTAACCATTAATTGGAAATAAAGATATCTGAATTGAATTGAATTGAATATACAGGTAATTACAAACCAAATTATGATTTAAAGTTCATGCCACTGGGTAAATAATAAGTTGTTGTCCAATTCGTATTTGTATGTAACCTTATGGGTGCTTTCAAACAACGCGGCAGCGGGCTGCACGGCGATATGTATAAAATTGAGACAGCAGCGGGCTGCATAACTCTTTGTCGTGTGACACGAGCCTCATAAAAACCGCCTTGTGTGAAAGAAGCCCTAGAAGTAAATACATATTTTCAACTGAGAGAAACCTCTGCGAATGGCTTTTTAGGCAAAAGAATCTCATGGTTTCCCTGCAATTTAAGGCAAGTAGGATATGTTGAAACATTTCTTGCTGGGTAAAATTCATTGCCTGTTTGTTTTCAACTACATACATACTAATGTAATATTCATCGACTCAGCAAATATTTTATCATTCAATCAAATGCCTAAGTTTAATATAATTTTACATGCAAATAAGTTCCAGGTAGAAAACAATGACATTTTGGTTGGTTGTGATATTTTTCGTTATAAATCTGTGATGATTTATTTGTGCCCTTACTTATAGGCCTAAACATATTATTATCAATTAATATTAGATAACTATATCGTAATTTTCAGGGAAAGATATAGAGACTTGATTGAGGCAGCCGATACAATTTCACTTATGAAAACCTTGTCCGAGAAGGTGATTGAAGATGTTAACAAAATGAAAAGTGCTACTATCGAGCTTCAACAGCGACAAGTGTCAGGTTTTAAAATGGAGTCCCAGCAAAAGTAAATATTCATTGCTTTAACTTTGTAATTTTATGTAATAGTAATATGCTTTATGTAGGCCTGGTAAAAATTTTCATCATATAGCTTGCTCTCCTTATCTGTTCCAAGCTATACAACCGCAAAGGTAAAGAAAAGTTCATTATTTGATGGTAAAGAGAATTGTTTTTGTATTTGGTAGAAGAACCCATTATCAAGGCATACGGTACTGTATTCTTTAAATTCATTCAAATTTAAAGAACAGAACCAACCCAGATTAAGAATTAATACCACACAAGCTCATTAGCTCTTCAATCAACTTTTATATGTTTTAGTTTGACTAAGACCAGAATTAATTCAGAGAACTTTCAAGTTAGTCAGCATGTCCTCACGCTTTTACACTTTTAAATGAGTGTTGGATTCCTCATAAATGCATTGATTATAATGCATTTTGTAATTAAGCTTTCAAATTGGCTGGCTATAGGCCCTAACAACTTTTATTGAACTCATATTGAGACATCCTGTACATGAAATAGATATCATTACACCAACGAATACCAAAATCAACACATAGGTATGTTATTTTGCTTAAAAGTGACATTTTCATTTAAGTTATTTAAAGTAGTAAATTTTAATTTATAATTAGGCTAATTTGATTTATTTTTCATTTCTATTGGTTTAGCCTCCGGATTACCATGAAATATTAAAAATGGTTTAAATACCTGCTTCTAGGTAATCCTAATGTTGCTTGATAGCTACTAGTTTTGCCTCCTCATGAAGGCATCATCGGGCTGCAAGGATGTATTTCTTTCTTCATAGTTGAAGAGTGTCATCACACGTACACACGCGTTTAAAAAACATCAAGTACGAACACACGGACAACACGGACATTAATAAATAAACATAAAACAGATGGCAGACTTTACAAAAAATGATTAAATGTTGGGTCCGGACAGTCCGGACCCAACTCTCGCCGGGATTGTGTCGCAACGCTTTAATCATTTTTTGTAAAGTCGGCCGTCTGTTTTATGTCCTTGATGTACATAAAATGTTTTACGTAGAAATGTTTTACATAATGTTTTACGTACTTGATGTTTTTTAAACGCGTGTGTACGTGTGATGACACTCTTCAACTATGAAGAAAGAAATACATCCTTGCAGCCCGATGATGCCTTCATGAGGAGGCGAAACTAGTAGCTATCAAGCAACATTAGGATTACCTAGAAGCAGGTATTTAAACCATTCTTAATGATTTATTTTTGTCATTTAGGGACTCTAAGAACAGCACTTTAGCTTGTGTAGCCTCTCAGATTAAGATGCTGGTGGACATTCCAGAGTATATCTGGGAGGCTGTTGATGAGGCTCAGTTCACACATGCAGCATTGCTCTTCCTGATGGCTCGATACATCAAAACAAGTAAGTCACCTGTATTGTGTAGGTGTAACTGTTATATAATCACTTTGCTAAGTTTTAATTTGGTCAGCAACAAAAACAAAAATAAATTTAGCCATAAAAAATGTTAAATATCATGTTGGGATTTTTTGTCCATGCTAGAAAGGAGGAAGAAATAGCCTCACACATGAAAGGCGAGCCCTCTGTGCGGCCCAGTTCAGTGAGCAAAGCAATGAACAGGGGTCTCAGCCAGTCTCTGTGACATCGACAGCACCGATGACGAGGCCCCGCCTTGAGGCGTCTAAGGGAGAGACGCCTGTGTGCCTCCCCAGGCATTACCTGCTAAAAAAAACCCTCGGATGCCGTCACCATATGCATTGCGATCGACCTGAGTGTCTGCTCATTGCGACATTGCACTGAGTTGCCTCTATCCCGGATTCCTCAGTTGATGATCAACCTTTTGCTGTCCTCGATTCTGCGGTCACTCCAGACACCCTCTCTCCTCTTCTGGCACAGTACAGACTGGTCAGCCACAGCGTACTAGCTGTCGCCACCCTGCAGCACCTTCCCCACGATGTTGTCTGGGGTCAGATGGCTGCCGACCGAGTCGGCGAGGGCAGTACGCTCTTCATCAAAATGACGGCACGCGTAGAAAGTATGATGCGCATTGTCCCCGTCATATCCGCAGCTTCTGCACCCGGGCGAGTTGACCTTGCCCATTCAGTGGAGGTGCAGGCGGAAGTAGCCATGACCTGTCAGGAACTGGTTAAGGTAAAAATTTACCTCTCCATGGCCGGGGCAAACCCACGGTTCCAGATTCCTGATGAGGTGCCTAGTTCACCTTTCAGTCATGCCTTCACTCTTTTTATGCTGCCAGGCAGCCATTATTTGGCCACAGGCCAGCTCAGCAGCCTCTTCCTGATCCATGTTGGGTACATGCTTCCAGATGGTTTTTTTTTCTTGTGCCAGCAGGTCGATGGGGATGACTCCCACAATTATGTTGGTATTATGGTACTTGTGCCTCAAATTGATATTGATGGTCCTGTGGTTTTAAAGGACTTTAGTTTGTTCATATTTATAAACAGAAGAAAATTATTTCAAATTTAACCATAGGTCTTAAAACACTTAGGCTTTGGAAAAAATATATTTTCTGTATTTCTGTAATTCGTATTGCTGTATGTTTATTAACTCCTTTCTACCCACTCACCTAGTGATGTTGTGTTTGATCAGCTGTCCAATGGATGATGCAGGAAGCATTATTTGAAGGTTCAAAGATTTTTTGCAACAGTTACATTTCAAAGATTCTACTTATAAAATACTGTACAAGAGATCAAATCCTCATAAATCGGCAGCATGACAGTATTGTGACTCCGGCGTAATACTATAGTGCTCACGAGACTGCAGAGTTGGACCGAAATTTTAAGGTGTTAGGCAGCTATGGCTGCTGTAGTTTGTATCTTTTGGTCGGTGAGCTCTCTACATTAGTCAGCAGTGCTTTTTAAAAATATTTAAAATTAAAATAAATTTTGTAACGTTCTGTTTCTTAAACTAAATCCCTTTTTAATCATGAATTTATTTGTTTCAAGAGTAAGCAGTCGATAAATGTAAATCCCTCCTTGCATTTCAGGTCTAGAAATAAATCCAGGCTTCCACACAGCTGCCTACTTCCCAGTGGTGTCTCGACAGTGGTCGTCCTTAGTCCACTTTAAAGATACAATCATTAAAGGAGCAGAAAAAACACTAAAACAACAATATGACTCTCAGGTATTTTTCAATAAATTTGTAATGTTTTTTACTCTAAATGATAGCTTTTGTAGTTTGATGGTTACTAGTTAGGTGACAGCATCTGCCTATTGCCTGCAATGAACGCTTTATCAGCCAATTGATTGCACTAGCCTATTTGCCAGTTTTTACTAATCATGTCATAGATGAAGTAGTTGTTTTTAACTATTTTCAAAAGAGTTTTCAATTCTTCAAGTCTAGGAAATAGCCTAAACTATATAGCACTCTTTAAGGTTCTTTATTAACTCATATTATTTTTACTTTTATTAGCACATTTATATCATTTATTTATTGGGGTTTTTGTTCGTCTTAAAATTTTTCTTTTATTTCTTTACCAATGGTTTTGATAAGTGGATTTGACAAAGTTTACATCTTGTCCCCTTTATCTGATTTGATGCCCTTCTAACAGGTGACCTGCAGTGGTCTGTTGAGCCTAGCGCTGTTGGAGGGTCTATCCACGAGGCAGTTGTTGCAGCGCTATCTAGCCTTGCGCTCAGAGGCGCTGAAACAGCAACTCTCCCCCCACCACTCCCCGGCGCTAGACAGCAACGCAGTGCAGGACCGGCTCTGTCACAGCTACTCGCTGCTTATATACTCCATTGTGGCCATCTCGCACTGCTTTTTCGGTAAGTTTTGAGAACTGAGTTGACTCTAATATTGACTGCACTCAGTCGTTGAGTTGAACACACACTTTTTAACTGTTCTCTGACTACAGTACAAAATAAAATTATGAACTTTTGACCAAGGTCTGAAGTTGGAGCTTACATGTCTTTCTGGTACCTCTTACATGGCCTGAACACAGTAGTACCCGAGACCAAAAGCCTAATGTGCCTTCGAAGCACAGTTGTAGTTTGAGATTTAATTTGTTAATATCGTAATCAGGATTCAATTCTAGGTATTTTGGGCGCTATAAGTCCTGAGAGGGCAAAAACGGTTCAGATAAAAAGAAAATAGCTATTTCCTGCATTGATTTACAAACTATAAATAGAAGCTCCCTTATGAAAATCTACTCTTGTTACTCTTTTGAAGAAAAGCCACCGCCGCCGCCACCAACGCCGTTGCCGCTGTTAAACTTTGTAACGGCAATAAACTATTCTTATTCTTATTCATACTTCCATTTAAGCAAAATAATTTTGAGATAAATTAACCTATTAGCATTTCTGACATGTTTTAAGTACTGATTTGAATTTTTAGTAAATAAGCTTCTAACAATTAATTTGAATTAGTTATCAAAGAACGGCACTTCATTGCTGAACTACTATATTAATCCCTCTTATTTTGCCAACCTGACAAGTCAAAGAGCTAGATTTTGATCAACACAGAGTATGTAACCCTCTTGGTTTCCAGAGCACATCCAGGCCAAGCAGGGGCTGCTGTGGCGGGAGCTAGACAGGCACATCGGCCCCCGCTCTGCCCCCACTGTCCACCTGCTGGATCACAGCGGGGCTGACCTTCCCCCGTCCGTCCTGCCCTCCGCCATCCGAGAGTTCAGGTGAAATGAAATGAAAAATTGTTTATTTATAGGCCTACAGGCTAAGTTAGGGCCTCTTGGCCCTTTCTTACACTTAACCTGATATAACAGAGTACAATAAATACTTATGTAACATATTTAAAAAAAAAAAAACTGAAAACTATATTTACACAAAGGAAAAATCAATTTACTCAATCACACAACCTTCCATCCATCAGCAACCACGCACTAGACACACATCCTAGGACACACCGGCCAAGGACATCCGCTGAAAGTAAAACTCTCAGCGCCACCACAAACTGACGACGACTTTCCGGGGACTTTATGGACTCTGGCAAGCCATTCCAGAGGCAACAAGCAGTAACAAAAAAACCCCAGTCATATATTGCCGATCTATGATGAGGCAGGTGTTGTAGTAGTTTTGTGTTACAATGTTAAGTGAAATGACGAAATAGCTATTTGTGTATTAAGAGCACAAAGTAAGTCATTGCCGCTTGAGAATTATTGTTATGGCCGCACGAAGCATTAGCTGAGTGCAGCCAAACATTTCGAGAGAGCAGTGACTATTTGTGCTCATAATACACACAATATTTTTCCTACCACAGTCATTTAAACAGTTTAACTTATTAACTAACCTGTACACAAAGGTTCATTGAGGTTATGTTTGCTTATTCTATTGGAACGTACCGGAAGTTAGTGTACAGAAAAGCTGACTGTGAAATCAGCTGATTTAGAGCAAGGCAACTAGAATTTAGGATACGGTGTGCGTCATGGGATTTCTGACCAATAGAAACCGGTCTTTGGTGTTTGACGTCATAGTTATCTCTCTTGTGTGCCACCTTAACCTAATTAGTAACCCTGATTTAGCGAGCGGGAATGTACATTTTTGCTCGCTTTTGCAAGCGGGAATGAAATGAAAGCAGAAATGAATCGTTTTGCGTACTGTTTACAGGTTTGGCAATGTGATTATTTCCATGCAGTGGAAGGAAAATTGAATTAAAATGAAACTGCGACTTTGATGCCTATCTTAACACATATTTTGAATGTGTGAATAGTTGTTTGGTAGAAAAAATTTAGAAAAATTTAATAGTTGGCCTATCTATCTATTATGAATCTTATAACGGTCCTCTCTTTAATGGATCAAGTTATTTAGATTTATATTAATGAATTACTGATTTGACCACTTGATCATATGGTACAACATGAGACTCTTTAAGAGACCGTACATTGTTTTATGACTGATATTTTTCAAAGTTATTATTTAGTCATTTTCACATTAAATCTCAGGGTTTTCTTGAATGCTTTTAAAATGTTCGTAATTTTAATATATTTCTAGAGTAGATAAAATTGTAATATAAGATCAAAAAAATTGTATCTTATTACTGAGCTGTATTTACTCTACAGTTTATGTTAAGTAGTCCTTGTTGGAAATAAAAACAGTTTATTTAGTTACACTTCCTTGGTTTTATTTCACAATTTTTACAACATTACAAGTTCATGTTCTTGATGTGAGCAAATAATTGACTTTAATTCTCTTGTGTATGAATACAGTTAATATTTATAATAGTTCAATTTCCTTGAAGGCCTATATAAGTACAGTCAATATTTTCTACTTATCCAATTTGAAGATAGATGAACTTCAGTGGCTTGTCATCCCTGCCTCCTGTCGTGACAACAAGTTGCGCTGTGTCGACTCCGACCTAGGCCCCGTGATGAATCCGATGTTAATTTCGTCCGAACATATCAAATACCTCAAATACTACGGCGCGATATACTTTCGAACAAAAACTGTACTTGAAAATTATGAGCGTCCACAATTCTAGACCTCTGGTATTGACTAGTTAAAATGTCTTAACATTTCACCCGCGTACTGACATGTCGCAATATGATTGTAGACTCCGACGTTAAAATCTGCGCGGTGACTAAGTTGATGAGCGCCGAGACTGCGAATGCCCTCGTCATCTCCTTCCTGATTTTGTGAAAACAACCGACCGAACCGCTCCTCGCGGAGAATACCGGCAATACCTCGACCAATCAGCGCTCTCCATTTCACCTTCGCGATATACCATCGACAACGTACTGCTTATGCTGCCCTCCGGGTGGGCGTGGCCAACGACAATCCTTGTACTGTGCTGCTCTCCTCGTCTGCAATTTGAACTAATCTGGTCGCATGTCGTAGCAACAAAAATGACGTTATGGAATATTTCCAGCCGCTCAAGGACAAATCCCATGCGAATTGTTTTCAAACTCTTTCCTATGCGTCTAAAAATAACTTGTTGTTTCCGGTCTCCTATTCCCACGGGAAATACAAAGGATCCTCCATATTGTGGTGCAATCCTTTCTCGGAGACAAATAACTTGTTGACAATTTTTCGACCGTTTTTCGACATACATTGCGCAATCTTATTTTCGACCCGCATAATTTTGAATTTAATTTTATTTCGTTGACCGATATTTATTTATTTATTTAATATGAATTTAACACCCGTCACAATCTGTTATCACACAGTTTTCTCGTAACATTTTTGTATGTAAATCTGTTACAAATGGTTAAATTATTCCTAGGCCTTAAAGTAATAATATCGTATTTGTTTGAAATTTCTTTTCAAAGTTTTTAATGCGTCATAATAATGATTTTTTGTAAAAATAATCATAAATTTTAGATGTATACTGCAACTTATTGCTTGAATAATTTGTTTTAATCATGAAAATCAAATTTAGAACTGTGATTAGGCCTTTCGAAACTGTACCGTTTTCAACAGAACTAAATAAGACCATTGCTCTTATTTACAAAGTGCACAAAGTGCTGCGAAATCATTCAGTATTGGAGCAATTCTGCTTATAGTTAAGTATTTTACACAGTTAAGCTTTTTGTCTAAATATAGTAAAGCTTATGTTTGGATTTTTATTTTTACAGACGAACACTGCCGTTGTTGTTACTAATAAATTATGGCAAATGTCCGCTAAATTAAAATCAAAACAATATCAATGCTAACAATATCTTTCAAACAAAGGACAGTAAAAAGTCATTATTAATGTATTTATGGACTAATCGTCTGCTCTTGAAACCGCAGAATCAGAACAATACATTTAGTGACAATGTTTAACCTCAAAAACCGTTTAACCTCTTAAAGTCCATGCCTGCGAACATGCGGAGTTATCCAAATCCCAAATTTTAAAGGGGAGTTTGCAGGGGTCCCAAATTACTTGGACTTTAACACGTTGGCTACCGATCGTCCCATATATGTAACGCAATATTTAAAAAAAACCCTTAAAATAGACCGACGTCCCATATACAGTCTGATGACACGCATGCATGACGCTCGGGCCGAACCCAGCGGACCGACGACACGCATGCATGACGCCGTCACTGTTTCATTTAATGACTTTCTACGGCCGTACCATACACTATATCAGTCTGAAGCCTGTATATCGGTCTATAGGAATGTGTGACACATATATGTGTCACGTCGTCTCTGGGTTCAACCTTAATTTTTTTTTACAGAATTTCAAAGTTTGCTATCCTGTCTGACCAAGTTATGCTTATAGCGTTTGTTTACTACCGATTCCTCGTGGTGTTTTTTATAGTGTAACCAACTGCCCTGTGCTATTTAGTGATTTTTATTGGTTATGGTGACTGTAGTAAGTCATTTTTCAACCATTCAAATTTTGCAGTCACGTATGTAAGACTGTCAGTCCATCGCTAAAATCATATTGAAAAAGTTTAGACCAACGTCACAAATACGTGACGCCAAAAAAAGCTAAACTAGCGCTAAAATATTATTTTACTGCAACTTTTATGATTAAATATATATATTATACATCAAAATATATAAAATTATCCAAACAAAAATTTTGGTCTATGGGTTACTAATAGTCGCCGTTATTAGGTCTGTGGTGAGTGTCGTGTAGTAGGTTTGGTCTGCTGGGAACTTTCGGCGACTCGAATTCTAGACCGTCGATAGCCAGCGTATTAAGAGGTTAACGTTTTTACACTGCCGCCAGGCCCGCGCTGGACCAGCCGATGGAGCCAGTGTCAGAGGAGGAGCTGCGAGAGGCCGTGACGTCGTGGCTGGTCTGGGTCCGTCAGCTGGTCAGGGAGCAGGGTGGCCAACTGTTACAGCGATTGTCGTCCCTTCGAAGTTTACAGGGCCTACGCGACGCTCCTCAAGTAAGTGTCCATTTAATGAACTAACTGTAAAAAAATAATTTTCTCAAAATTCTGGAGCAGGTTGATTTAAAATTGTAATTCTTTAAATTTGTAAAACATTAATTGTCCTGTTAAAAAGAAGTCTTTCCCATGGAGTGAATGGTTAAACCAATAGCCGGTTGAGAGGTGTCCAGATAAGAGGGAGCCAACTGTAAATACAATTGAATGCTCGGTGTAAAATGGCTGAGGAACCTTTTGTTTGACAAAGATAAACTTATCCCTCAGCCAAGTTTGTTAACTAGTAACCTGGGACCAAGGCCGACAACTGAATGTGTCGTCACTGTTGACAGGGACTCTGCGAGGAGTGGCCGCTAGTGTGTCAGACGCTGGTGTCCCCCGGGAGCAGTGTGGACCTGTGGAGTGACCTGTACCGTCCGCTGATCACACTGCGGGCCCAGCAGTTGGTCTCCGTACACTGGGACTCGGCCCTGAAGGGGGTCCAGCATCAGATACGACAGGCTGTCAGTGTGGCTGCTAACGAGTACGTATATGTACGATCAGGGGTTAATTTCAGTCGGAGCACAGCTCCGGTACTTTTTAAGTACGGGTGCTGTAACAACTCCAAACAACAAATTCGTCTGTAAAAACAAGGACTACTTTTTGAGAAGCCGAAGCTTCCAAGAAACTTTCGAGAACATTCTATGAGTTTACAGCATCGTTTTAACCAGCCAGTAAAATATTGGCACTATAACAAATGAGCGTGACAAACTGTCACAGTGCGGCTCCAGACCATTTTTTGGTCACTTCATTTATTGATACTGTTTGGACATCGATTTTTGTAAATGTGTACAACTCTTTCCAATTCGGGAATTACCTATAAAGTAAACTTTACATCTCTATTTCCCTTTACATAGTTGCACGCACGGATACTGATCCACGTGGATAGCACAAGTGGATACTGATCACTCAACAAACTAGAGATCGGCTTTAGTGAGTGATGGTGGG
The DNA here is from genome assembly GCA_035578135.1 of Flexamia atlantica. Taxonomy (NCBI): domain Eukaryota; kingdom Metazoa; phylum Arthropoda; class Insecta; order Hemiptera; family Cicadellidae; genus Flexamia; species Flexamia atlantica. Next base: position 5,698,214 of record JAQJVK010000012.1, on the reverse strand, counting down.
AGTTTACTATCGTCGATCAAGGGCGAATCCAATCCAGGCCAATACGAGCGTGTACTGGGTGCGTTGTGCATTTCTCGTTTCTACGTCATTCTTATAAGGCCTCATGCGGCAAATAGTTGGTCAAACATTCGGACAAGTCAGATGCGCCTTTGTTTGACGATAGTAAATTCCAAACATGAGTGGTGAGTGGCGCTAACGCACGAATGCAGCGCTAAAGATCACAACCTACACGATTACTACGGCAAAGGCACTCTAGCCGCAGCAGGGCAAATCCTCTGTACCCCGTGTTTAGTTAGCGTGAAAGTGTACAGGACCTAAACATTACACAGTGGTCATAAATGTTAAAAAGGCACCAATTTTAATTGCAATTTATACCAATTTTCCAGGGATAACCTCAGAAGCCCAGTTCTGAGGTTTGGTACTCCCAGAAGCCCCAGCTGAGGGCTGGGGGGTTTTGATACCCCTCCGGCCCCCCGGTGTGTCATAGCTCCGGTACTTTTTTCTTTAGAAATTAAGCCCTGTGTACGATACATACTACATAATAGTGTGTGTGTGTGTGTGTGTGTGTGTGTGTGTGTGTGTGTACATAGTCCATAGTACATACTTGTACAAGTACGTAATATGCTTACATATGAGTACATTGTCTGTAAGTAAAATCTTTTGGTTTAGGCTTATCCAGCTAGGATCCACCTATTGCTGGTGTGAATCATCAGGTTTTAAACTTTATAGGGTTTCTTTTGTGTTACTTTTGATTATAAGGCTTATCCAGCCAGGATCCACCTATTGCTGGTGTGAATCAGGTTAACACAAAAGAAACCCTACTAAGTTTTAACTCTATAGGGTTTCTTTTGTGTTACCAACCAATAAGAAAATATTTACAAAGCCATACAAAATTGCATAGCTTTTCAAGGAAAGAACCTCAAATTGCCATGGATCTTGTAGGCAGTTTTAGGGGAACAATTCACCTCCAAAATCATTATGTTAACTTCGAAGAAAATGTTCAAGAAGCAGGCGATGTGAGCTATAACGTTAAGAGAGAACATTTATTTCTTTCATTAATTTTTTATGTTTGGTTGGAGTACCTTTTGGACATTGCCAACATTTAACATTTATTTAAGTGAACCAGTGACTTTTAATGTGATGGAAAAGAAAAATATTATAGGTGCTTCATAAAATAATAAGTAATTAAATGAGCATGAAAAAAAATACAATTACAAGAATATCTCAACTACTTTTTATTCACACTCATACAATAAAACTTTCATTATGAAATTTCTTTTCCTGGATTTACTGGCATTCTATCATTGGACTTTCGTAACTGCCCGTTGGGTGTTTCTCAGATGGATAGTTTAATGGATAATTAGATCAAATTAAACTATCCATCATATCTGTTAGTTTTAGAATATAGTTGGTAAAGAATTTCAATAACTTGTTCCCAGGAACAAACAGACAGAAGTGGATCTAACGTGGCATATGTGGAAGGAATCCGAGTCTGACCTTGAAAATATTGAAGACCTCAAGAATGTCAAAGGTATTACATATTGTTTACTATTTCCTCATTTGTTGAGAAGGATGAGTGCAGTTTTTTACATTAATTTATAGCTTTAATATTCAGTAAAACCCCTCATATCCGGCCTCCATGGAACCGAGTTCAGGCCGGATAACGATTTGGCCGGATAATCCAACCTATTATGAAAACTCTATGTTATACCTAAATAATAATATGTAGCTAGTGAATTAAGTCAAAATTAGAGCTTTAAGTCGCTTTTTAGTATGATTTCAAGGATACTAACACACAGTATCCTATGTATTAGTTAAACCAACACTACACATCACTTGGAATACTAATATATATATAGTTTAACCCATGGTTTTGAATTAATGAAACCATTTCCCTATTCATTAGTATTTGTTACCGTCATTGCTTTCATCTGAATGGCTGCGATAGGCCTACAATGTAACTTGACAAATAAACAAAACAATTAATAACCGCGTTGAATACTCTGCAAATCAAACAACAGTTTAGAAGATACTAGCTCAACTGAGTAATTTACACATTACATACGTAGTAGGGGTGTGCGAATAGTGATTTTTTGGTTCGAATCGAATAGTTTATAACTATTCCGAATATCGAATATTTTCGAAACGAATATTTATGTCAATGGTTATTCGTTCAAATGAGATCAAATTTTAAATCGCAGCATGTAAGTATAAATACCCTTTCACAGCAAACCTGTATACTCAGCAAATTACCAAGCATTTTTTAGCAACTATTCAATAATTAATATAATGTTATCAAAACAAAAGTGTTATTTCATTGTGTTTTCTTTACTCTTGTCCTTACTTTCTCCCTCCCCTCCCTGTATTTATCTTATTTAATTATTGATAGCATTATAACAAGTCAAAATAATATAGGTCAAATATCAATTACTAAGGTACACAAAGGTACAACTAATCAATTGTTAAGAATTTAGAAATTTATTGATTCCCCTTAAGCATAGGTAATATTCATTTGAATAAGCATAATTAGGCCTATAGTAGCAATTTCAGGATTTGGCTACTTAACAATTCCTTTTCTACTGCAACCTAAATTTGTTCACTTTTAGGCCTCTGCATCCCTTTGTTCCTTTTCCTTTTAATAAACCAATAAATTATTTGATCAGGGACTAGGCTTAAGGGATTAGACCAAAGAATTACATATAAAATTTGGTTCACCAACTACTTCATATTTGAAGAAAGCCTTACAATTTTATTTGTGCATTAATGCCTGAGAACAAAGATTTTGATTCTCCTAAAGTAATACTATAAAATAATAATAAGTCAGACCAGTAAACTTAACCTAAATTTTAAGATAATTTACAATTACCATTTACTTACAACAAAGTTTATTTGTTTTACATTATAAACAGCAAGCAAACTCATTAATTAGGCTTAAGTTGTCAAACCAACATTGTACGTTATCTAAAAATGACCATTTTAATCACGTATGGTGAAAAAAAACACGCTCCGCCTGATTCGTCAGATTTCAACAAAATAAAACCAATTTTTGATCATTCACCGTTTCTATTTCTACGTAATTGCTTATTTGAAAAATAAAGAAATCTGAGTGATTGAAACAAACACGCGATAGACGTTCTCGAGTTATTAACAACAACTAAACTTCAAAAGCAAAAGCAGACGAAGTTTAAAACGACGATGAAATTCGAAAACGAAAAGACAAATAATGAACAGGTCCGCCAACTCTTTGCCAGCCAAAATTATTGTACTTCATCGTATCAAAGTTGTAAGCGATGGTGATCCCGGATTCCGTTTAGGATATTTACGGCATGAAAAAGTCGTACGAAACACCAACACGACTATTATTTATGGGGTATTTACGGGATATTTCGTTTTGGCAACTGAATACGACTCTGGACACTGTCGGTCATCGGTGAACTCTGATTGGTCTTGATTGCAATTCTCTCTTTTACAAACTCAACAACTCAACTGATGTTTCGTCGGTATCGGATACTGGTCGAGACAGAACTGATGAAGGATGGGCTATTATTTGTTATATGATTTAATGCTGTGATACTAGAATTTATCTTACAAAAAAATTCGTTGTCACGTCGGGTATTGTGCAGTATATCAACCTAAGTACTGCACGACTGATCGACACGGCAGAGGGAATTTGGTGGCAAAACTGCGATGTCAGTATTATTATACAGCAGCTATTCATCTGTCGTCTGTCCACGTGAGGACGCAACTGTTTCTCATGTAAAAAATGGATTCGTAGTTGTTTGCAACTAAAAAACGTACTTTTATTTTGAATATGGGAACGTTTTCACCTACTTTTGATTTTATGCCAGTCCTTTAAATATTCGATTCGGTCATATCGAGCTTCTTTGCAATCTCGAATCGAATCGAATATCACGATATTCGATTCGAAAAAGTTCGAAGTTCGAATATTCGCACACCCCTAATACATAGCACTCATAGCAGTACAAATTATTGGCTCAAGTTCACTTTTGCTGAATTAGAGTGGATCCTACTCGCCAAAACATTTAACGAGCAATTCGCCGCGTGTGGTCTTATGAGAGTGATGTAGCCTAGACGATTCTTGCTGAACGTACCACTGCACGTTCACATTAAATCAAATAATTCTTTATTTCCAGAAATAATAACAAAAGCAGCGTTATAATAACAGAATTAAAGAAAAACCTCACATGGGCATTACCCTACATCATTCTGATTGTTGGCAGTAAACTGGAGCCATAAATTAATATAGAGATAAAAAACGTAAACAGAGAGATATCCAAGAGATAATCAGAGGAAATATGCGTCTGTAAGAGTGAGAAATATGTTCTGATGTAAGCTTCTGAGAAGCGGCCGGATAAACCGAGGACCGGTAAAACCGAGGCCGGATATGAGGGGCTCTACTGTATTATTTTTTGTGTTGCTGAGAATTTGTTATATATTTTGAATGATGGTTTTTTTTCAAGGACTGTGGGTGAAGGCTCGTGGTATTTCCCCTCGGGTGGCTGAACTGTGCGGAGCTCTCGAACGCAAGGTAAAGAAAACTCCTGTTGAACTTAAGTTCTAGGAATTTAAATACCCCTGTTGCAGCAGACCTGCATACTCAGCGAATTTCAAATGCAAAACAAAAATGTCAATCCAACATAGCCAGATTTGACATGTTTTTTGTAAGCTCCATAAGAATAACATGGGGAATGAGTATGCAGGTTTGCTGCTACAGGGATGTTTAAACTGGTTGGTTTAAATTCAATATTTAGTAGATTTGAACTAGAAGAAGCCATTTACCAAGTTTTATCAAGATATGTTGTTATATAAGCGAGATATAGAATTTTACTTATTTCCCATAAGGTTAACATTGAGACAACGTACTGTGTCTCAATGTTAACCCCCTGTGTCTCAATGTTAATATCTCGGTGACCAATGGACATAGAGCAGTGATTCAACATACTAAATTGTTTGTTTTTTTTGAGCTGAATTCAACGGTGCCAACAAAAATTTGATAAACTTCATTTTTCTATGTGAAAAACTAAAAAAAAAACATTTTTGGGGGGGTTTACCCCCCTTTACCCCCCTTCCGGTGGTCCGATTGGGCTGGTTCTCGAACTCGTCTGAGTGATAACCACTTTACACGTCTGTACCAAATTTCATTAAGATCGGACCATATTTACGGCCGCTATCGTGTTAACAGACATATATATATATATATATATATATAGATATACTTTTTAAACCCCGGAACTTGTTGGTCCGACGTCTATTTCTCTGCAGAACAAAGCAGGTCCGATAGAACATGGTGGTCCACGCTTAGAAGATGCTGGTCGGACCAGCTTAATGTGAACAAGTATATAAATCCGCCATCTTGGTTACTCAAGTATATATATATATATATATACACATATATATATGTCTGCTAACATGATAGTGGCCGTAAATATGGTCCGATCTTAATGAAATTTGGTACAGACTTGTAAAGTGGTAATCACTCGGACGAGTTCGTGAACCAGCCCGATCGGACCACCGGAAGGGGGGGGTAAAGGGGGGTAAACCCCCCAAAAATGGGATTTTTGAGTTTTTCACATAGAAAAATTAAATTTATCAAATTTTTGTTGGCACCATTGAATTCAGCTCAAAAAAACAAACAATTTAGTATTTTGAATCACTGCTCTATGTCCATTGGTTACCGAGATATTGAACACAGTACGTTGTCTCAATGTTAACCGTATGGGAAATAAGTAAAATTCTATATCTCGCTTATTCCTCAACAAATCTTGATAAAACTTGGTAAATGGCTTCTTCTAGTTCAGATCTACTAAATATAGAATTAAAACCAACCAGTTTAAACATGCCTGTAGCAGCAAACCTGCATACTTATTCCCCATGTTATTCTTAAGGAGCTTACAAAAAACATGTCAAATCTCGCTATGTTGGATTAACATGTGTTGTTTTGCATTTGAAATTCGCTGAGTATGCAGGTCTGCTGCAACGGGGGTATTATTTATTGATTTAACAGGCAGTATTAGCATATTATTATCATCTAAACTGCTGGATAAGTTCAGTTTATTGCAAATTTGTCTTAATTTTACAGACCCATTTGTGGTACTTTTATAGAAGGAATCACAATAACCTCAAAATAAAAGTGTTAATTTGTCTAAAATAAGATAAATTAAATTTCACACTAAATATTTCCTGGTGCAGTATTTTGGAATTTATGATGTGTTTTAAGTCGCAAGTACATGTGTGAATGACAAGTAACAGTAAAGCGACAGCTGGCGTTCATGAGTCTACTTGCTTTCCCTGCAAGTAACTTGTCGCCATGTAAACCAGGCTTAATTTAATCACAAGTGTCACTGTGTCTAGCACTGTGGTGTGTGTAGGTGTGCTGACTGTTGGCAGACCTGGACTGGCTGTGTCCCCAGCAGGAGGTGGACCCCGCACTGCTGGCCATCAGCCACACACTCAAGGTGCACCAGCAGACCGTCTACTCCAGCCTGGTGGTCAAGTGACACTGTGTCTAGCACTGTGGTGTGTGTGTAGGTGTGCTGGCTGTTGGCAGACCTGGACTGGCTGTGCCCCCAGCAGGAGGTAGACCCGGGACTGCTGGCCATCAGCCACACACTCAAGGTGCACCAGCAGACCGTCTACTCCAGCCTGGTGGTCAAGTGTCACTGTGTCTAGCACTGTGGTGTCTGTGGCAGGTGTGCTGGCTGTTGGCAGACCTGGACTGGCTGTGCCCCCAGCAGGAGGTGGACCCCGGACTGCTGGCCATCAGCCACACACTCAAGGTGCACCAGCAGACCGTCTACTCCAGCCTGGTGGTCAAGTGTCACTGTGTCTAGCACTGTGGTGTGTGTAGGTGTGCTGGCTGTTGGCAGACCTGGACTGGCTGTGCCCCCAGCAGGAGGTGGACCCCGGACTGCTGGCCATCAGCCACACACTCAAGGTGCACCAGCAGACCGTCTGCTCCAGCCTGGTGGTCAAGTGAGTCACGATCGTCCGCCTTTATTTTATCATATTATTCATTTTTTGCCTCCAGGATTGATAATCGACAATTCATAATCCCACCGGAGAATCAGTGGTCGCTAATGCTCTCTGTTGTTTTTTAAATTTGTTTTAAATATGTTAATTTAGTTTGTGACCATGAAATCTTACTTGAATTCTAAAAAGAGAGTTGAACAGTTTTGAAAACCAGTCGGGACAAAATAAAATAGCTTAGAAAAATATTATTTTAACATCACCTTTTTTAAGAAAAAACGTACATATTCATGTCATTACATTGGGTCTTCGAAGTTGATTGTTTTATACAATTAACTCTCGCTAACTTGAAATGCCATGGACTGCAAAGTTATGTATAGTTTGGCAGGCATAGTTTGAGTTATAGAGGTAATTCATATGTAATTTTGACTTACAGAGGTAATTTGAGCTTAAGATATATAAGTAAATCAAATAAACATTTGAGTAAAAAAGATAAAAAGAGCAAGAACAAATAAAGAAAGAAAAGAAAGAAAAAGAAATAGAAATAAAGCAATCAACACTTATCAAGGTCAATAATAAAAGTAAAACGTCTAATATCCATTTTCACTCTCTGGGTTTCAAAGGGAACAGGTGTTAGAGACTAGTGTTTTTTGTGAATTAAAATAGGCTAATAAAATTTGATATTTCGTATATTTGGTTCAAGGAACAAATTGATTCTTTTATAAAATGAATCGTTATTCATTTTATTATCTCGATGAGTCGTTCTTACTGAACAAGTCATTCATGAGTATCCCACACTTGAGATGTCTGTTGTTAGTACAGCTGTGATAAATTCAAAATTCATTTCAATGTTTCCAGCCTGGTCCAGTTTGTAAAGGACCTCCTTGCAGAGACAAGCAGTGAGGCAGTCGCCATAATGTTGGCCAAGTTTCTACAGTGCGTGCCAGAACTATGTCCCTCTCTCAGCAAGTGCCTTTCTTCTTTTGATACCAAGGTATATTTTCCTTACAAGATAGTTTTAGTTTTTTCTCTTATTCAACTATAATGTTGCTAGGAGAAACTGAGAGTTTCTGATAACACAGGATGCTTTATTTACTCTTAGGATTTAAGAGTAACGTAGGGGAGCTAACAGTGTAGTCTAAAAAGGGCTTGTTATCGTTATACATATTAGCGAATTTCCTTAAAGGAATAAGCTATTACCGTAGGTCTCATGGTAAGACCTAAGCCCGAGAACTTTTCATTTTGGGGCCCCCAGAAGCAAAAAACACTATTCGTTTGAATTTTTATATATATATCTATATATATATCTATATCTATATATATATATATGTCTGTTAACACGATAGCGGCCGTAAATATGGTCCAATCTTAATGAAATTTGGTACAGACGTGTAAAGTGGTAATCACTCGGACGAGTTCGTGAACTAGCCCGATCGGACCCCCCCGATCGAAGGGGGGGTAAAGAGGGGTTAACCCCCCCAAAAATGGGTTTTTTGAGTTTTTTGCATATAAAATTTAAAATTATCCAATTTTTGCTCGCATTATTGAATTCAGCTCAAAAAAACAAACAATTTAGTATCTTGAATCACTGCTCTATGTCCATTGGTTTCCGAGATATTGAAAATGGTAAACACAGTACGTTGTCCCAATGTTATCCTTACGGGAAATAAAGAAAATTCTCTATCTCGCTTATTTCTCAACATATCTTGATAAAACTTGGTAAATGGCTTCTTCTAGTTCAGATCAACTAAATATTGAATTAAAACCACCCAGTTTTAATATACCCGTAGCAGCAAACCTGCATACTCAGTTCCCATGATATTCTTATGGAGCTTTCAAAAACATGTCAAATCTCTCCATGTTGGATTGAAATATATTGTTTTGCATTTGAAATTCGTGAGTATGCAGGTCTGCTGCAACGGGGGTATTTTGATTTTCCCTAATCGGTTAATGGTTTTTCAAAGTGATCTTGGTTCAATTAGTTTGCAGAAAAACATTTGGTTTGAAATAGTTGTAATGGTTAAAGACAGATTGGTTGAAATTATTTAACAAGTTGCTTTAATGTTTTACAATTATTTTTATGACCTCATTGATAACCAGTCAATATTTTCTTGACCTACTTTATCATTTGAATTTGTTAACGTTCTCTCCATGTTACAGTCAGTGTCGTGGCAGGAGAGTCTTTCTTTGCTACAGTCGGAGTGTCTCGCGGCTTACAAGACATGGCAGGCGTTGGCCGGCCCTCGGCTGTTGAAAAGCACCATGGACATCCTGCCTTCCGCCGTGCCTGACTTGCACACCATTCCTGTGTGTTGAATATGAAATAACTTAGTCATTTTTAAATTTTATTATTGATGACATATATTTTGAGTTGGATTATTGAGAGGGACATTCATTTAGTATGTTGTTTGCTCTATTTGTATTTCGTAAAGCTCAAATTACTCTCCCTTTACATTCTTAGGAGGGTTACCTAATGATGGCAGTTTTATTTTTCCTTCAAAATGTTGTGAAATCTTGATGAGCAGTAAATGTTGAAATAACAGCTGTAGAAGACCTTGCTCATTTTAAAGTAAACTTTAACGCAATTTATCTTGCTGATTTGAATGATTTTTGGAAAAGCAATAAACACTCTGCATCCAATTAAAGCGGCCAATGCAGTAGCTTAGCAGTTGTAGGCCTTGTATATCAGAACACAGTATATTATTTGAGTTTTGATCCCAATTGTGGTCCATCTTGAGCAATAGAAACCTTTGGCTAGCCTATGTTTCTGTTGTCACTACAGTGTCTCACTGCCATTAGTTTGCCGCCAAGGCTGATGGAAGCTGAGATTTATTTTTAAAGGCCCTATATATATATTTTTTAATTTTGCCATTTAATTTTGGAAAGAGAAAAAGTTACTACAGCATGTTTATTGTTTTTTTTATATAATTTCTTATTGCATATTCTCAAGTAAACTTAACAGTGATAATTGGAATGATTTTGGGAAATCAATGAACACTCTGCACCTTATTCTCTATTCGGTGTATTGAATTACATTTTACTTTGAGAACTGGAAATAACTGTGAAGCGATGTCAAGCAAAATCGTACCACCTGGGAATCCTTTTGACAACTCTGTTCCTAACTGATCGACTCGTTATTCTTGATCATATTGTATGGGTTTTTAACTTCCTGCGTGTTGTAATATTTACACAGTCAATACACTTTGTATATTTACTGCTTGTTATAATTAATTGTGCCATCATGATACCACTTTCATTCTCAACGAGTGCCTTAGTTCAGAATTTTAGCATAACACGAAATTCGTAATCAGTATGAAGTCAGTTGGATGAGTCAACACTGTGTTTTTTTCCACAGCAATGGGAGGAGATAACGATAGAGGAGGAGGGGGAGGGAGGGGAGAAGTTGCAGTCGGTGCTCAAGGTCCCGTGTAGTGTCAGTCTCGGCCTGCAGAGCGCTTTGCATCACCTGGCCAGCCTCATCGGCCGCGTCGCCATCCCCAGGTTATTCATTATTCATTATTATTCATTATTCATTACAAGGCAGAATAGATTCAAGATTCAAGATTCAAGACTTTATTGACCATTAAACAAATACATGCAATAGGTCACCTCAGAATCCACAATACAATAGTACATTACTATGCATGCCTTAGTTATAAAATACCCCCGTTGCAGCAGACCTGCATACTCAGGTAATTTCAAATGCAAAACAACATACAGTAGAGTCCCACAAACCCGGACTAATATGGACCGAACGGTGTCCGGGTTTGTGAAAATTCCAAGTTATCGGGAAATGAGTAAAAACAATAAAAAATAAGAATAGTTTCAGTTGTTTCTAAAAAAACATTTATTTATTGCATAGTAAAAAATACAAGAACTACATTATCAGTTCTAAAAAAAAACTTAAAGAAAAACCAAAACTGTTTTATAAGTGTCACACCGTGCTCTGGCCTTGAATCTCAATGCACTTTATTACTCTGGCAGGCTTTCCGAGTTATCCAGAATTCCAGGTTATCGAAGTCCGGGTTTGCGGGACTCTACTGTACTTTAATCCAACATAGCGAGATTTGACATGTTTTTGTAAGCTCCATAAGAATAACATGGGGAATGAGTATGCAGGTTTGCTGCTACAGGTATGTTTAAACTGGTTGGTTTTAATTCAATATTTAGTAGATCTGAACTAGAAGAAGCCATTTACCAAGTTTTATCAAGATATGTTGAGAAATAAGCGAGATATAGAATTTTACTTATTTCCCATACGGTTAACATTGAGACAACGTACTGTGTTCAATATCTCGGTAACCAATGGACATAGAGCAGTGATTTAAAGTACTAAATTGTTTGTTTTTTTGAGCTGAATTCAATGGTGCCAACAAAAATTTGATAAATTTTATTTTTCTATGTGAAAAGCTCAAAAAACTATTTTTGGGGGGGGTTATCCCCCTTTACCCCCCTTTCCGGTGGTCCGATCGGGCTGGTTCATTAACTCGTTCGAGTGATTACCACTTTACATGTCTGTACCAAATTTCATTAAGATCGGACCAAATTTACGGCCGCTATCGTGTTAACAGTTATATATATATATACACACACTTATAAATTTAAACGAATGGTGTTTTTTGCCTCTGGGGACCCCAAAATGAAAAGTTAACATGGTCTCGGACTTAGGTCTTACCATGAGTACTACCGTAATAGCTTATTCCTTTAAGGAAATTTGCTAAAAATGCAAATAGAGTTAAGAAGAATAAATATAACAAATCATATAATAAGTTACAAGTGCAATTAAATACAAACGCATGCCTAAAATATAAAATACAAATAAATTTTAAAAACTACTGGAACATGCATCAAAGCAGCTAAAATCAAGTAGTAAACATCAAATTGCCGGTATCTGCTCTGTAAAAGTCATAAAAAGGCCTCTCAATCAACCAAGAAAACAAAACTTTCTAAAATTAATTACAGCGACGTGCTGGGCACTGACATTTAACTTATTGAATTAACTTATGCCTATAGCCTCATGAGAATTGATTACTTAAGACAGTATAAATCTAAAGTTATCAAATCACAGCTTCCTATTTATCAAATCACAGCTTCTGGTAGTATACCCGTGCAGATGCTTGTTCAAAGGATAACTATAAAAATTCTTCTTAACATGCAACAGGCAAGTCAAAATATACAAGTTTACAACAGTAAGAATTTTCTCCTGCTTGAATATAGGGCTACAGTGTGCTCTTGGCTCTTCGTTAGCAATAATTCTTAACGCCTTCTTCTGTACAATAAGAATCCTATCTAACTTGCATGCATTACCTCATAAAAGCAGACCATATGCCAATATGCTATTAAACAATATGAAGTACACTACTCGCAGATGACTTAGATATAACATTTTTTAGTTTCCTCAAAACAAAAACAACCTTGCTAATACAGAGGGCCGTGCAGCTTAGGACAACGCTGTTGTGGAAAATGCTTCTTCCAAACACCATTTTTTTTAGTGGTGATTGCAAACCAAAAATCTAGAATAGTTCATAACAGTTCATAATCTGGGTAATCACAGTGGTAAACGATCGCTAACTTATTGGATTTATCTAGCGATCACATTGTGTAATTGTGGCTGTTAGTGACTCTTAGCACTTTGAGTGTGTTTAGCGATTGCACTGCGAAATCGTGGCTGTAAGTGATATTTGCAAAGCATATTGGATGTATTTAGCGTTCGCACTGCATAATTGCCACTGTAAGTGACAAACCCAAGCATGTAACGGATGTAATTGTCGGTCACTGTGTAATACCGGCAGTAAGTGATGATGGCAAATCATATCATAAGTATTAAGCAATCACTGCAAATAATTGTGGCTGTAAGTGATGGTAGAAATCATGTATCTGGTGTTATTGGTAATCATGTAGCATAATCCCAGCTGCAAGTAACAATCCCATCCTTTATCTCAGCCAGAAGAGATGGGAAGTATGTTTCCTATCAACTGCGATCAGTGATTAATAAGCTTTATCTCTTATTTTAAAAGCAATTTCACTTTGGTATCTTGTAGAAAATTTTAATTGCAATACTTTCACCTTTCAGAAAAAGCGATCGCTACTAAATAAATCATTTGGTGTACGAAATTCTTCGCCAAATGTGTAATAGTTCACAAACATTTACATTTAAATTTCATAAATGAACACCCATATAAATAAACAAACACACAGCTTAATAATTATTTGTATATAATATGTCAACCTAGTATATCACTCAGTTAATATAAATTATTTGATAATGTTATTTTCCTAAAATCATTCATTAATTTATTACCATCTACCATAAAAATTTTAGATAAGTTAAGTTAGATCAGCTGTATTCATAATTTAATATAATTTATATTTATGGGTCAGGGAACGCTATCTCAAATTATCTATTTTATATAGCATGTTTTTCAAAATTTGATCTCTAATAACTCAGTGAAGTGTTTACCAAAGACCAAGTTAGTGAACCATGTGTTACATTGTTAAAGTGAAAAGTGGAACCATTGTAAAGGACTCCAGCTTCTATTCCAGAGAGAGATGGCCAAGTGTTAACTTCATTGTACCTGGACCTCGTTCCAATTTTAAATTTCATCCCCCTTAATTAGTAGATTTTTTTTTTGTTAGCCAGCGGTAAACCTGATCTTAGTTGATTCCCCTTTAAGTGGCCAAATTTATCTATCTGAAGAAAAGATCAGGGTGAAGAGATAAACTCTTGGTAAGACCAATCCAAAATTTACTTCACCAACCATTGTTGAAGAGGAACAGACTTTCAAACAAAGACTTGATTTAATTAAATATAAAAAGAGATCAGAATTGGCAATTTATATTATTATCAAAATTATTTATTCTATTTAAAAGTATTTATGATTGTGATATTCAAACAAATTAATTTTTCAATGTCATGCCCGCACGATTCCCAGAACCCTATGTGAAGAGATCATGCTTCTCAAGAACTGAGCTAATGCCCTTAACTTGTACCATATTAATCCAATTAGCATAAGTAATTTTATCTAACCCCATCCACTGTAATAATCCTTGTACGTCCCCCTAGAGTTCAATTTTGATATTCATATTTATTGTTATTGTTGAATAAATAATAGTTTTGTAACAGATTACCATTCTTTTATTTCAAATTTAAATATTAAATAGGCTAGTATCACACTAATTATAATGACGCCATCTTGAACAATAATAATTAATTAGAATTAAGAAGAAAATATAAGAGTCACCTACCTGTACTTATAATTAAAGATATTTATTTATTTATTTATATTTACAAACCAAAAAGGATGAGTTGTAATTGGCGCCGCAACGTAAGGGCATTGACAATGAAAAGTTAATGATCGCAGACATTATTTGAGATAGCAAGAAGATAATTTTGTAGGAGATAGCCTAGATTAAGACTCATCTCACCTCATTTAGATATAAGTATAATATCCAATTTATTGTATAATAATCCTAATTGCGTGCTTACTACCTCAATATGGGCGACGAACATAAATACCATTTAAGATCAACCGACAAACCTAAAGTTTCAACGACGCAGTCCGAGCAGACAAGTTTTGTTTTATTCGGCAATAACACGGAACCAATAAATGTACACCGCGAATCGGACAGTGACCCGTCAGTGAACGAAGAAAACATTGTTTCGGTAGGCGACTCAAATAATTCCGACAACGCGAGTGATTCTAATAATGAGACAACAATTTCGGCCGTGAGTGAAATGTCAGAACGTTCCGCCATTTTGTCCCAGCCGGCGTCTCCCACTTCAACACCAACGCCAACCTCAATCAGTGCTACCACTACTTCCGCGGCGATTTCCCCCGCTACATCGTCATTGAGCGAAATATACCGAACGGAACAACCAATCAGAACGCTAGTTTCTTTGACGAGCGACACAAGTACCGTCCCTCCTGTGCTGATTCCAGACCATACTCGTACTGAATCAGCTGTCGACAGTGTCGACCCACTCGTACAAATAGCAGCGGCGATCAATGCACTTAGAACCGACATGAATGAAATTAAATCGAGCAATGCTGCGATTAAAACTGACATGAATGCGCTTAAAACCGAGTTAAGAAATGAAATTAAAGCCGATATGAACGCAATCAAATCTGATATTAAAATACAACATGCAAACTTAAGATCTGAATTTCAAAATCACTCTGCCCGGGTCGAAAATCAAATTCAGCAAATTCACAATGAACAGTCAAATCTTAAAACTGACATAAATCAACTTAAAATTCTTCAGGAAAATTTGGCTAAGGAAGTCGATCAAATTGATACTAAATTAGAACAAGGGGAATACAAAATCAGAGAAAATTTAATACAAGACCTCATTCAACATAAACAGGAGGTTAGTCAAATCATCGTATCAGAAAATTTTAAAACCCAATTAAAAATCACTGAACAAATTAAACAGATTCAATTAGAGACACACAGGGAGGTAGAAAACACTTGTAAGGAAAATTATACACAAATCAAAGAACAAGTAACAGCTGAAATCAACCAAGTCAAATTAGAACTGAACCCAAACATTAAATCCAATGAATACCAAATTGCGAAATTGGCTGAGTCCGTGGAGGCGTGTCATAAGAAAATATTAGAAATACCTACTACACCCAACATTCAAACAACACAAGCGCCCGTCCCTATTAATATTGTGTGTAACGGCAGATCGACATTAACACCGGAAATGACCCACCCAAAATTTAATGGAAAGACACATAATTCCCAGGAATTTCTAAACAAACTTAAGAAATATTATGAGAAAAACCTACAGTTAAATCCAGAAAATAATAGTGCGGAAAGCCTAGTTGATCTCATTGAAATGTGCCTAGAAGGACATGCCTCAAAGTGGTTCAATTTAATCAAAACTGATATTCACACATGGGATGATTTTCAACATATGTTTGAATCGAAATATTGGAACCGAGATATCCAAAGAGGCGTCAAACAACGGATCGAAAATGAACGATATCGGCCAAATGGTTATCTGAACCGATCAGAGTATTTTATAGAGCGGGTGTTGACCCTTAAATCGCTAAACCCTCCCCTGGACGAAAAAGAAATCCTCGATTGCCTATCAAACCACTTTGGAGACATAATCCAAGATGCCTATAGAGTTCAAAATATTCAGACGGTCTGCGATTTTGAAGCTCTACTCCAGAGAGAAGATCTGCGAGAACAAGCAAGGTCACCTAACCATCAAAGGAACGAAAACCATAAACATAAAAAGGAAAATACACCTGAGGAAAATCATGTAAATAGAAACCACCACCAACACGGTAGAAAAGGTCATAACCAACACTACAATGAAAGAAACACGGACAATCGAGCGTACACACCTAAGTACCACCCGTACAATCGGAGACATGAGAATCACCTCCACCACGATAATCGGTACCAAAGAGACGACCGACGCCATCGATTTGGAAACGATTACCGTGACCTAAGACAGTTTCCCAATCTACCATCAAACCAACCGCCGTCTGAAGAGAGAAGACCACTGCCTAGATACCACCCGACACAAGAACAAAACCAAGTGTGCGCTGCCATTATTGAGGAGAACGCAAACCTAGTGCCAGAGGAAAATAATCAGGATTTAAACTGAGAGGCACTGATGATGGTGGTGACCTCATTCTCCATGTAAATAGCTCAAATCAGAAGAACACATCTTCAGTGCAAAATAAGAAAGAAGTCGGACATAAGAGGTCAATTGAAATTGTAAATAATGTAAATAACATGCATAATGAATCAGATACCAATAGTTTAACTTTGAGCAATATTTATTGTGATCGGGAGTTTTTATTTGAAGAAGAAACAGAACAAAATACTCATACGACTATATCGCAAAAATGCCCCGAAATAAGAATAAAGATCAAAAGCAAAGAAGTTACAGCTCTCATTGATACAGGTTCTAACATTACATGTCTAGCAGAAGATTGGTACATATCAAATCGGAGTGAATTAGGAAAAATAGAAGAATTACCAGTAAATAATATGCACATTAGAACAGCAACCAATGAAAAATCCCGGAAAATTTCAAAAATCGTAATGATTCCTATTACCATTGGTCAACAAACTATATTAACACAAATGCTCGTAGTACCAAAACTAATACAATCAGTAATTATCGGGATAGATACACTTAGTGCCTGGAAGATGAAGATAAATTTTGAAAAGGGTGAAATGCATATGAATATTAATGATACAGATTTAGTAATTCAATTCAATAACACAAATCGAGCTGGAATTTTATGCCATATAATCACTAATGATAAAAATGTGGATAATTTAGAAGATTACTGCTGCAATGAAGATCCATACGAAGAGTGTTATTATATTGAAGAAACAAACCCCAGAACATCATGTGAATTATCCCCTGAAATAATTACAGAATCCCTCAAAAATAATTTAAATCTAAATAGTATTCAAAAACAACAATTAACTGATTTGTTATTGGACTTTCAAGATGTATTCTCCGACCAACCTGGGTTATGTAACAAATACCAGCATGTATTAAGAGTCGAAAATCCTCAAAATTTTAAATGTCATACTTACCCAGTACCATTAGCACACCAAGACGCAGTCATGCGAGAAATAAGGGAAATGGAACGCCTAGGGATCATAGAGCGAAGCAACAGCACTTTTATAAACCCAATTATCCCGGTCGTCAAGAAAACTGGTGAAATAAGACTTTGTTTGGATGCTAGAAAAGCGAACGAAATTATTATTCCAGATTACGAATGTAATAGAAGTGTCAATGAATTATTAGCAAAATGTCAAGGTGCAAAATTTATCAGTAGTATCGATCTAACTTCATCATATTGGCAAGTTCCACTATCTGAAGAATCGAGAAAATACACAGCATTCCAGTTCCGAGGAAAGACCTACCACTACAAAGTTACACCATTTGGAATCAACACATCTCAGGCAGCATTAGTAAGGGCATTGGACAAAGTTTTCGATGAGGAAGTAGAAAAATTCACCTTAATTTATGTAGACGACATTTGTATAGTTTCACCCGACTTCCAAACACACTTAAAACATTTGAGGTATATTTTCAATAAATTAGCTGAAGCAAATATGACGATAAAGTTTTTAAAATCAAAATTTTGTCAAAGTTCAGTTCCGTTCTTGGGGTACACATTAACAGAAACCGGTTTGGAAATGGACCAGGAGCGGGTCAAACCAATCCTCGATTTCCCCACACCTAAAAATAGGACACAGTTAAAATCATTTTTGGGATGCATTAACTATTATAATAAATTTATTGACAAGTATTCAGAATCAATCCAACCCTTACTACGCCTCACCTCAAAGAAACAAAAATTTATCTGGACCGAAGAAGATGATAAAACTTTTCAAAGAGTTAAGAACCTATTTCTAAAAATGAATGTTCTTCACCATCCAGACCATACGAAGCCCTTCTACCTACAAACGGATGCATCAGATTTTTCGATAGGCGGACATTTATTTCAATACCGAGATAATGGAGACAAAGCAGCAATTATGTTTTTATCACGGACACTGCAGCCAGCAGAGCAAAGATATACGACCACTGAAAAAGAATTACTCGCCATCATCTATTGTTTACAGAAAACACGGTATATAATATTGGGCTCAAAATTAAACATCATAACTGACCATCATGCATTAACATTTCTAAAAACCTGTAAACTCTTGAATAATAGATTAACAAGGTGGGCATTGGCGATTCAAGAGTACAATTTCACGATCCATCACTGTAAAGGAGCCGATAATTCGACAGCCGACGCCCTGAGCAGAATAAGTTACCCTGTTGAAGAGAACCAGGAAACATCTCAGAGAGAATTAATTATCAATTATATTAGAAGAATTCCAGACCCTAGACTACAAGAAGATCTCCGAAACATTGGGAAATTACAGTCACAAGATCCCCGCCTTCAAGAGATTCGTCAAATATTATTAATACCCCAAGATACACCTGAACACACAAAAATCAAACAATCATATAAATTACACCAGGAAATACTATACCAAAAACACCTTAATAAATGGCTCATAGTAGTACCAGAAACCATCATAAATCGCCTTATTTGGGAGTGTCATTGCTACTACCTCCATTGCGGGTCTAAGAAATGTTTTGATTTACTCAGAGAATGTTTCATTTTCAAGAACATGAATCGAAGAATCCGGCAATACCTGGCATCCTGTGACTCGTGCCAACGGTGCAAAAATGATACTCATCCACCAAGAGGTTTCGCTCAAGGTATCAGTTGTAATCAGAAGAACGAACAGTTAGCTATCGACATTATAGGTCCTTTGCCGCCTGGCCGAGGAAATGTGAAATTCATGTTAATTGTCCTGGACATTTTCACTAAATTTATCAAATTATACCCAATGCAGCGTGCCACCACACAAACCATACTAAATAAATTGTTTAACCAACACTTTATAGAACATGGAATACCCCAGAGGATCCAAAGTGATAACGGTACGCAATTTAAGAGCCACAAATGGATAAGAAAGTTAGAAGAAAACAATATTATTCCAATATTTAACCCTGTGTACCATCCCCAATTTAATATGGCCGAAAGACCTATTAAAGAAGTGAAGCGCTGCTTAAGAACATACTGCTCAAGACAACACAGAAAATGGGCTCAGTGTATAACAGAAATTAATGAATACTTGAACGAAATTCCTCACGAAACTACAGGATTCAGTCCGAATGAACTACAGTTAGGAAGAAAAGATTTCAGGTTCTGGGAACGATATGTGGAAAACCCATTTTCAGAAGATGTCCCACTAGAACAGAAGATATTCCTCGCCTCCCAACGGATCCGAGAAAAGAAGGGAACACGAGCAAGAAGAGCTAACCGCGGTGTATTACCAACATTATTCAATTTAAACGATTTGGTATTGGTCAAAAATCATCAACTATCAAATGCAGCATTTGGAGAAACAGCCAAACTATTCGCCATATACGAAGGACCGTACCGCATCTCAAGTATCCTGGGACATTCGACTTATTTTGTACAAAAGTTAAATGAAGAACAAGAGTTTGGACCCTACCATGTAACTGCTCTTAGAAAATATATAACGCCAAACCGAGATCAACAATAAATACAGTGTAAATAGTGTTATTAACAGTTATATAAACATTTGGACAATACACGGACAACTAATTAAAAGTTGTAGATTAATTTGTTTATTTATGGATTGAGGGGATAAAAGACTCCAGTAAATATAAACAATAGTGTAATAAATGTTGAACAGTGAAACAAAATTTGAAATAAGTGAAATGCGCGTGGACAGTATTAGGACCTGAAGTTATGATTGTAAATATTAGGTCATATAATCCATTTAGTTTTAAGAAATCATCATTTTAAATTATAAATAAATATTTTATCATTTAGTATAGTTTTGTAAATATTTGTTCCTATTATTATCGAGTTTTCATTAATTTCAATTCTTTAAATTAATTCAACTCTGAGGGGATATTGTAATAGTTCACAAACATTTACATTTAAATTTCATAAATGAACACCCATATAAATAAACAAACACACAGCTTAATAATTATTTGTATATAATATGTCAACCTAGTATATCACTCAGTTAATATAAATTATTTGATAATGTTATTTTCCTAAAATCATTCATTAATTTATTACCATCTACCATAAAAATTTTAGATAAGTTAAGTTAGATCAGCTGTATTCATAATTTAATATAATTTATATTTATGGGTCAGGGAACGCTATCTCAAATTATCTATTTTATATAGCATGTTTTTCAAAATTTGATCTCTAATAACTCAGTGAAGTGTTTACCAAAGACCAAGTTAGTGAACCATGTGTTACATTGTTAAAGTGAAAAGTGGAACCATTGTAAAGGACTCCAGCTTCTATTCCAGAGAGAGATGGCCAAGTGTTAACTTCATTGTACCTGGACCTCGTTCCAATTTTAAATTTCATCCCCCTTAATTAGTAGATTTTTTTTTTTGTTAGCCAGCGGTAAACCTGATCTTAGTTGATTCCCCTTTAAGTGGCCAAATTTATCTATCTGAAGAAAAGATCAGGGTGAAGAGATAAACTCTTGGTAAGACCAATCCAAAATTTACTTCACCAACCATTGTTGAAGAGGAACAGACTTTCAAACAAAGACTTGATTTAATTAAATATAAAAAGAGATCAGAATTGGCAATTTATATTATTATCAAAATTATTTATTCTATTTAAAAGTATTTATGATTGTGATATTCAAACAAATTAATTTTTCAATGTCATGCCCGCACGATTCCCAGAACCCTATGTGAAGAGATCATGCTTCTCAAGAACTGAGCTAATGCCCTTAAATTGTACCATATTAATCCAATTAGCATAAGTAATTTTATCTAACCCCATCCACTGTAATAATCCTTGTACGTCCCCCTAGAGTTCAATTTTGATATTCATATTTATTGTTATTGTTGAATAAATAATAGTTTTGTAACAGATTACCATTCTTTTATTTCAAATTTAAATATTAAATAGGCTAGTATCACACTAATTATAATGACGCCATCTTGAACAATAATAATTAATTAGAATTAAGAAGAAAATATAAGAGTCACCTACCTGTACT
The DNA here is from genome assembly GCA_035578135.1 of Flexamia atlantica. Classification (NCBI taxonomy): domain Eukaryota; kingdom Metazoa; phylum Arthropoda; class Insecta; order Hemiptera; family Cicadellidae; genus Flexamia; species Flexamia atlantica. The sequence goes on along the minus strand of JAQJVK010000012.1, from coordinate 5,676,605 downwards.
TATAATTAAAGATATTTATTTATTTATTTATATTTACAAACCAAAAAGGATGAGTTGTAAATGTAACTTTTGAAAAACGAATGCTAAATACAAATAGTGTGAATTAGTTTGAATAAATGAATTTATTTCCCACAGTAAAATAACATATAAATACAGTCATGATGTATATTGAGAAATTAAACCGGCCACTTTAACAACTTGCGTGACCAGTTGCAAACAGAATAAATTACAAACTAAAAAAACTATTGAGTCATCACTCATGATTAAAAAACTAAAAATCACATATAAGTGCTCACTACTTGTGCTCAATAAAACACATGAAAAATATCAAATATGCATAACAATGAGATTTTCCTGAATATAAAATTACTGACACCACTAAAACATTACTACCTTGTCCCAGTATTTTTAATAATATGAGTGATAAAGGGGAAACTAAGCCTTAGATGTATAAAATTGCATGTCGAAAAGATCGCAAAGTTGCTTGATAAATTTAGGCTAATATTTTTAATTTCTGCGACAGAGTTTAACTGTTTGTAGTATTACTATTTTTTATTAGTATTTTTATATTTTTGCTTAAATAAGCTAAGATTAAAAAGTCAGTCATGGGCACTTCGATCAACTTTTTTGGTACTCCAATTTACATCTTATACCATTCATAAGGTGATTATAGATTTTATCATCATAGCTGCAATATAGATTCCTTTGGACTTTGTTTATTTAATTTACTTTAAAGAAGCCGAAAATTCACTTTATTTGGTGTCTGAAGCCTGGACCTGTCTTTGGTGGTTGTGCGTAAATTTTTGTGTTGCATGCTTTTTACCATAAATAGTCATGTGCACTATTATACTTTTCTTTTATAGCTCTGGACAGCCTTACTGGCGGGTGGCGAAAATTGTAATCTCCCAAAATGTCTAAACACATGTTTTGGTAGAACTGTCAAAACTTGGTTTACGTTTCACCTCATTTTCACTACAAAAGAATGCCCTGTAATATTTCACCGAGAGATTTCTTATGCAATTACAATTTCTGGAAAATATTTGCGCAATGCATCAGCTGGTCTTTTAGTTTGGCAACCTTTCATTGTAAATGATTTGTTTACATTTAAGAATGTGTTTCCACACTTTTGTCGTCGTACTTCATGAATTGTGTTGAGATTTCAAGTATTTAACATTAGTTGCGCTTGCGGTTGCAGCAAAATATTTTCTTGTGTAAAGTACCTCTACGTAAACAAATGACCATGTGATTTATTACCAAAACATTGCAGATAATAAACACTAATTACGACAACAGCGCACTCACTCACCCGCCAGTAAGGCTGTCCAGATCTATAACTGATGTTATGCTTACAATTAATGAATTAAAGTGAGTTAAATAAGTAAACCAAACAGGAGTTAAACATTTCATCAGTTGATTATATTTGATTTTCGTACTTTTTAATTAAATATAACTAGATTACAACTAATATTTTTAAAATGTAAATGAACAAATGGCTAAAATGTTTTCCATTATCCATAATCTAGACTAAAACCAATATTACATAAGCAATTCATTTCAAGCTAAAAAGCATTCACCCAGGTGTGACCGGGGTCACCGGCTTGTACTAAATACGAAAACTCACTCAACCTAACACAAATAAGTTTTTAAAGGATTGCTTTTGTGAGGATACCAGAATATTTAACCTCTCAAAAGCAGAGAGGTAGTATTATATTCCATAACCTCTCATTTAATATAATTAAATTTCATGCAATTTTTTATCTTCCATGACTTCCTTGAACTCTTCAGAAGTGACCCGACCATCATCGTCCTTGTCAGCCCTCTTAACAATCTCAGCCACTTCCTGATCCGTTTTCGGATTTCCCAGCTGTTTCAGTGTCACCTTCACATCATCCTTGTCTATGACTCCTCTGTTATATCGATCAAACCATTGAAACGCATTTTCCAATTTGCCCTCCTCTTGTTCTATCGCACCCCTCTTCACAATTGCCATAAACTCTTCGAATTCTATTCTCCCACTATTGTTTGAGTCTACATCATTGATCATCTTCTGTAGCTCTTCTCGCGTTTTGGTTTTGCCATTATCTTTCATCACTCTGACAAAATCATCGAGTGTGATGTATCCCTTGTTGCCAATGTCACAGGAGGCAAAAGCCTCTTGGAAAGTAGCTCTTTCTGCGTCGGTCGCCTTTTCGGTGGCCACTTCACTCGAATCCTTCATGTCCATTCCTTTCAGATCCTTAGCCTCCGTTCCTCTTGGCTTCTTGGTGTCCACTCCACTTGTATCCTCGCCAAATACAGTCACAACGGCGAAGTTTGTGGCAGAAAAAATCAACACGAAGACGTAAAAGTCCATGATGACTCTCAACAGTAAAGTTGTAAAGTATACAAAACTATGAACAAGTGAGTTAATGTTCGGTGAAAGCAGCTGCTCCAAGCAATTAGATACTGTTATTCTCAATTATATTACTTACAATTATGTTATTAATGCAGGTTATTCATGTAGGTAGGCTGTGTGTATCCTACATGATATTTATTCCATTCTTCGTTTGTAATTTTTTTTAAAATGATAACAGGCCTACTCAAGTACAAGTGAAAGATTTACTTTTTTAATTTATTTTTGATAATCTAGGCCTTCTGATAGTTGCCAACTATTGTTAGGAGTTTTCCTCAATGAGTTGGAGCTTCAAAAACTTTTTCCCTCAGAATAAATATTTGATTTACCTTTAAATCTTTAATGTGGGTTAAATGTCCAATCAAATTGTCTTTAAGAAACCTCTTAAACTGTAGTTTAGTAGGCCTAGTACCATAACAGTACCGAGAATTGAGGTGCAAAAAATGTACCATACTTAATTAATGTTTCTAGTTTTTGGGACCACAGACCCCTTCTAAACACAATCTTCAGTCAGACGAAAGAAAATGCAATTGAAGCAATTATGAACTTCAGTGTTGATATTATGTGGCAATGCAATAGTTGTTGTTTGTGTAAATCGTAAATATTCATCAATTAAAATCTTGGTGAGTTTAAGAAATTATGGAGTATTTTTTTGAATCTTGATCACCATTTTTGTTCTTATTTTTCAGGCAAATTTCTGAGCAAGTTGTGGAGTTGATTGTAAACAATATCATTGATCTCTACAGAAACAACACTGAAAGCAATAGCTTAACTCAAACGCAATACCTACAGATGCTTCTGGATATCAAGTATTTGTCCCAGCTTTTTAGCACAAATAAGGTAAATATAAGAAAAAAACTGCAATAAAAATGTATGGTAGCTTAATTTTTTTTAAAACAATTATTTTCTCAATTAGAATTTTTTTACGTTCTTTGGAATACAATTTAACATTTTTATACTCAAAATGTTAAACAACTTTTTTATAATCAAAGACAGCATTTTCCAATGGGAGCTGTTTTATGCCGACCAGAAATTTTGAAGCAATTTGGAAAACTAGAAAATATCATTTAAAATAAAAAATATTCCAAAGCAAATCAGAATTCTAACACACACATGATTTTGACTTACTCGACTTTCTCTTTTATGTCTGTTTTTTTACTGAGGTTGTTGTAAAAAGTCCTACATGAGTACGATTATTTTGATAGTTTTTGTTTGTTTCAGGAATTAAAGAGCAAGTGCTCAGATGTTTCAGCGAAGCTGGAGTCAAAAGTTGACCCATTTGATCTTAATGTATTTAGCCCCTACATAAATAATAATGTTAAAACTGCTGTTCATCAAACTCAGGTAAGATCAGAGGCGTAATTCGAGGGTGGCAAGGGGGGACAGCTGTCCCTCAACATTTGGGAATAACATTCATTGAATTGATAAACCAACCTTATTTATGTAATGCATTGTTAGTGTTAATAAATCTCTGGTTCTTTTAGTGGTAGTAATCACTTCTGAATTATTAATAATAAATTCACGTTTGTCAACAGCTCAATTTTTGTATGGTTTTTATGGGATTGATCAGACTTTCAGACTGGGACAGTGGCGTGACCTGTAATCCAGCTACTTGGAGGTCACAAATTGTGGATGGTTATGAGTGATGGCTTGTGGACGTGATGTTCCCTAGTGGGGATTAACGTTCGCACTATTGAGTACTCGTTCATGGGACCATCCTCATAAATAGACCAGTTTGTAAATTGTTATCCGAGGCGAAATCGTGGTTCGGATCCCACTTTAAAATGTAGGACCCGTAGTTGCCATTGGCTGTTGGGCTATTAATTAACAGACCTGTTTAAGGAATATGTCGGCCTTAGTCAGTAACAAGACTACAAGATCGCGCCACAATCATCCTTCACTCATCTAGCATTCATACTTGGCTTAAAATACCTACCTGGGTAGGTCGCCATTTCAGCTAATGTATGTAATGTATGTATGTATGTATGGTTGTTTCGGCAGCACCCTGTCAACACTGAAAAATAAAATATAGTTTTGCCCAGCATATAATTGATGAAAATCATGACATTGGCGATATGGAAACTGGCTTGGAAATCCTACACAAGTGTACAAAAGGCAATAAACATGACACCTTGAAGAATGTGAAATTTACAGAGCCCTTACAAGAAAAAGTTGTGAAAATATTTTGAACGATAAATTGCAGTATATTTATTTATGTTTTTGAACTCTTGAGTCAGTTTATTTTTTTTAACTCTTCGTATTTAACAGCATTATTCAGTAAATCAGAGAAGGGAAACAAGACCAGGAGGGCACAGTCTAAGAGATATCGTTGCCGCTGATACCCCTGGAATGAAGCAATGCTGATCAATCTGCTACTTGCTCCAATGCGGAAATGACAATCGATCAGGCCTGTTTTTGTTCGTATTTTATGTAGAATGTGCATATTGTGGGTGGTAGTGTTTTATATTTCTATGTTTTGATAACACTGTTTGTAAGAAAAAAATCAACTGATGATGACTTTATGATGCCGAAATGGTCATAGCAGCAATACAAATCGAGCAGTTGACAAATGTAAACTTCCAATAATATCAGCTGGAATATAATTTGGTCATAACATGGATTTTAACAATCTTTGATCATTTTTGTGGCTGTCAAATCTCTCTTTCCGACGGAAACTTATTTATCATTTCATGGTTGATAGTTCAGGATTCACCTGGCTTAAGGCTTAATTGTAGGCAGGCTCTATACATAATACACCAGAATGACTGCTAAAATCCAAACAACTTTTCAAAGTATTTAGTTTATGTTATAGCATAAAAAAATTAAAAGGTTAAAAAAATTCTTCAATTTGAAAAGGACTTAAAAACGAATAAACTGTTTAGGCTGAAAGGCTAAAGTATATTTAAAATATATGTTTAACACCAACACTCCCAGCCTAACACTCACCTCTGCTACAGGCCCTGCTGGGAGTGTTGGTGGCCTGCAGTGTCCCGCCACTGTCGGGCCAGAGTCACCGCACGGAGGAACCCTGCGTCCTGGCACTCAGTGTCTCAGCCACGTGGTTCCCCCTCCTCCACATCCCAGCCTAACACTCACCTCTGCTACAGGCCCTGCTGGGAGTGTTGGTGTCCAGCAGTGTCCCGCCACTGCCGGGCCAGAGTCACCGCACGGAGGAACCCTGCGTCCTGGCACTCAGTGCCTCGGCCACGTGGTTCCCCCTCCCCCACATCCCAGCCTAACACTCACCTCTGCTACAGGCCCTGTTGGGAGTGTTGGTGTCCAGCAGTGTCCCGCCACTGCCGGGCCAGAGTCACCGCACGGAGGAACCCTGCGTCCTGGCACTCAGTGCCTCGGCCACGTGGTTCCCCCTCCCCCACATCCCAGCCTAACACTCACCTCTGCTACAGGCCCTGCTGGGAGTGTTGGTGGCCTGCAGTGTCCCGCCACTGTCGGGCCAGAGTCACCGCACGGAGGAACCCTGCGTCCTGGCACTCAGTGCCTCGGCCACGTGGTTCCCCCTCCTCCATATCACAGCACCGCGGACGTCCCAGCCACAGGCTAAGCCTAAGGTAGGTGTCGTGGTTGTTTCTATTTCATTACATTGGCCGCATTAGTTTCTGGCATTCATAAATTTCTGTTTTATACATTTGAAATGCTCAATCACAAATCACCCGACATTTTCACAGCTGGAAAATTCCTTCTCTCTTATTGCGGCCAAAAAAGGTTTTACTTGCTCTCTTTATAATGCCTCTCACTATAGGCCGTTTCACTCTGACATGTTGCTTGGGGGACATCAAGATTAGATAATTAATTGCTTATGGTGTTGGCAGTTAAAAACCGATAGGATCAGATCATTGGGGAGGTGGTTTGCGCCTCTGAAATAGTTTTTGTTGTTGTTTTAAATAGAAAAATTAACATGTTCGCTACCGAGTGACCAATTGTGTTGGTCCAGTCACTCTCACAGACCAAAAGGAATCATCAGAACATTGCTTACAGACCAAGTGATATACAGTAGACCCCCTCTCAACCGACCTCGTTTTAACCGATGATCGGATTATCCACCCTTGCTGGTCAGATAACAAAGATCGTTTAAACCGACCTGTTCTGAGAAAAGTTTGGTTTAACCGCCCTTTTCTAAGAATTGCGGCATATCCGTTCCCATACCCGGCGACGGGAACGTTACGCTCATATCTACAGGTTGTAGGGGTGAGTGAGTTCCCAAAGGTCGGGTAATTACCCAAAATTTTGCAACTACTCGAGCACGGATCGGGTAGCTCCTACTACCCGAAAAAACGAGTCGAGTAGTTAGTTACTCCCGCCATTTACTTACGATCAAAATTACGTGAGATTTACATGTGTGCGATTGAATTTTACAGCCGATCGCGAGTTACGCAAAGCTACATTTGCCGTTTATACTAAATCGACAGATTCTTTATCGCGGCCGCTCGCTAATTTCACAAATAAGCAGCATTTTCTGTTCATTTGTGGCCGGCAAATACGCGCAACCGTTTTTTATGGCTGATCGCTAGTTTCGCTAAGTTGCATTTAGTATATTTACGATCGGCAAATACACGTGGTCGTTTTTCACTGCGGACCGCGATTATAGCAAGGCTACATTTGCCGATCATCGGCGATCGGCAAATACGCGCGATCGAATTTCACGGCAGATCATGAGTTTCGAAAAGCTACATCTGCCGTTTATCCGATCAACAGATATGCCCTATCGTTTTTCGCAGCCGTCCATGAGTTTTTCGTAACAATAACCTCAACAGTATTTCATTAACTAATAGAAGAATGGATTTCAACAGTTATCTAGAAATACCATCTCTCAGAATTCAGAAATTGAAAACTTACAGCTACATTTAGCTCTGACCTTGCATTTTACAACTTCAAATTTGTTTTCATAGTTTATCTTTTGAATAATACACAGCCTTCATTTCTGCTTCATTTGATTTGTAAAAATGAGAAGAAAATTGTGGAGTTAATTGGTTTACATAAAACAATTAGTTTTAATTAATTGTAATTCGAAGACCTAATTACTTAAAAAAATTAACTTTACATTACTTTTCACAAACAACTACTCGATTCGACTCGTTACTCGAGTAGTTGGCTTAATAATCGACCCGACTCGACTGGAATTCAAAATTCACTACGCGCCCACCCCTAACAAGTTATTACAGAATATATTTTGGATACAGCATTAATTTATTTATTAAAACGTACAGTAAAAGCATTTCAATGCACATCGTACGATAAGGATCTGTTAGTTTTTGTTTTCATATCCGGAAACCATCATCTCATTCATCAGTAGAATAAATAAAAAACACGAACCTTGTGTGCAGTTCTCTCAGACGTTCGATAATTATCATACTTAAACTCTAATTTTGAGTGTGTACGATCCAAACGTTCTTCAGAACTAGTGGTTGATGATGATTTGAAACATGTATATTACACTCTTTTTTTCAATTCAACTACTTGACTCATAATGCAATGATCGCTTGTTTCTTACAATTTTGACAATCAGTTCTGCATTACGAAAGATTCGTTAAAAAAGGAACGTGTTATTCTTTTTTTGACCATGTCTAATGTATTTAGTTTATAAAAAAGGTTTTGTTTTGACCATGTTTTGGGGTTGTTATTCGTACATTAATTCTACAGATAATATTTTGGAAAATAGGTTAATAATTATAGTTTATTTTCTAAATAATCCTCAAACGGCTTTAGAATGATGTCAATAGAACTCTAATTAAATAGAGCTTGTATTTTTTTGCGTTTAGAGGATTACCCATTTTAACCGACCTTTTAAGTTATCCGACCTAGGTCCGGTCCCGTTAGGGTCGGTTAAGAGGGGGTCTACTGTAGTAATAACATTATCGACAGACCAAAAGATAAATTTTGTAAATGGACATTGTATATTAACCTAAAATAAATTAGTAAGCAATTAAAATTGTTTTTATTTATTGTTTGAGTAATTTTTAAAATGCCGCAAATATGTGTCGGTCAGTCTATTTAATGAAAACCAGTAAAAAAGATAAGATTTTTGTTTCAATAGTTCAAGCGACGGACATTTGCGTAGTTGTAAATTTGCTGATTTGTAAGCCTAGGAGGCCTATTACGTTTCATGAATAACATTATAATTAGTAAACAAACTCCATGGAAAATTGTGAAGGTTAGCACATTTACAGCTGGTTAGTGATGCTGCGGAAAAGACCATGTGAACAACAATTTTGCCTCACTGACCAAGCAACGAATATGTGTGGCAGATATCCCTCTAGACCGATACGAAAAGATCAGGGCTTAAAAATAGACCGTTGCTTAGAAACAAGCTGTTTAATAAAAATGGAACACCGACGCAAATATGCATCTTCAATCTATTTCAATGTGACCAGTTTACGCAAATATGCGTCGGTGGTCTACTGTTAGAAACGACTTGCAGCACATATGCGTCGCTGGTCTATGCAAATGAAAATTTCATATAATTGTGGTAGCGAACGTGTTAAAACCATAAAGTTTGGCTTGTAACATCCAATTTATCTATGAAAATAAATAATTGAAATCGAACCATTGGTGTACTTTTGTCACCAAAATTATGATAGTGGTAAACAGTGTTTTCATAATGTTATTTTTCTTCAAAAAAAGCTATATCTTACTTGACTTACAACATACATTAATGAAACATCATCTTATTGAGATTTAATGAGAAATGAGTGGAATATGAAGTTATTTTAGCAAAAAAATGCATTTTCACATTTACATTTTTTGCTTGGCCCTTTCCACCAAAAATGTTCTTATCAAACTTGGTAGTTTTGGTGTGAACTGGCCCATGGTAAAAGGTCTGCGCATGGCAGTCCCTTAGTGGTTGGGGCGGGTATTGGTGTGGATCGACATTAATATTATTCTAATGGGGATTTTAGATTATGACTGAAAATTTTAATTAGAGGAAATGAACAGTTGTTTTTAATTAATTACTGCTTGAATATTTTCCATATAATTTAGTAGTCCCATATAATTTAGTGATTCTCTAGAGGCATTATTAGCTTGTAGCCCAAAATTTGTTAGGACATTGTATAGGACATTGTACCTTTGAAAAAATATGATTTGTGATTAATATATTTTTCTCTGGTGTGTCAGTTTTCACTACTATCCAGTCATATTTTTATACAGGATAAAGCTTTAAGGATTATGTAACTACGGGACTGGAGATTTATCGTAAGGTTTCACCAATTCTAAAGTGTTCAAATAACATATTTTTCTTAACTAACATTTTTTAATTTTCGCATGAAATTTGTTTCTTTGATACTAAATTGGTAAAAGCAATATTTTACTGTTAATTCTTTTTGAATCCATTGCTAAATAAGGGATACATATTGATTAGAAGCAAGGTTTTATCTTGACTCAAATTTTAACTTTTATATCCTTATTGTATAGTGGTGTAATAATAACTAAACTAATATAGTTTAGGTGTAAATTAAGAAATAAAAATCAAATAACATCAGGTTTCCAAATAATTGTGTTCATTCGGATTAAAATGCCCATGTTTTGATTTTTTATTAATGTATTAATTGTAAGAAAGTTTGTGAGAATAAGAGTGGTTACGCATGTTTTAGTACACAAACACAAATCCAGTGTCTGGGATCAAGTGTTAACAAAGAACATGTTAAAGGATTTCAAAGAGCAAGAAATTATCATTAATTTACTCATGCAAATACCATAAGTAAACAGTGATATACATAGAGTCCCTGAAGTGAAATGAACCCCTTTAGTAGAGTTGCTCCTTATATCGAAACAAACAGATTCTGCAATTTAATAACAGGTTTTCTGTGTCTATTTTCCCGTTTATCTGTCTTGTATGTGTTTTCAACAAATTTGTTCAATAAATAAATTGTTTTTGTTTGTGTTTTAAATTTGTCAGTGAGCGTCAACTCTTGAAGCTCTTGAGGTACCAACTTCAAAAATATACAAAACTCTGATTATTTTCAGAAGTAAATTTATAATGCCTCTTGATTTACAATCTGAGGGATGTGCTTCCTTTTTCAGACCAAGAAGTCGATCAGTTCCCCGTCCAAATCAGGCGCTTCTGCCGAGATGGGGGCCAAGCAGACTACAGCTTCTTCTTTCTTTGGAGTCATGGCTACCGACTGGTTTAGCTAAAGTTGTTATTTCTTGTAAATAAATATTTATTGCCACTGTTAACAACGTGTGAGCCTTTTCCAAATTCAGACTGATTTTTTTTTGCAAGCGTAATTGCAAAAGAAACCTAAGAGGCTACAGCTAACTTTACTACAGAAATTGTTGTCTCAAATTCAACGATTGGTTGAGAGGCTAAATGATAGCAAAAAGGAGTGAATTGTTAGCTTGCTGTTGTTCTTGAATGGCAATATTAGTGTTGGACCACTGACGTACAAGTTTTTAAAAGCCTATAAGACATTAAATCAAAATTATTCTTATTACTACAGTTTCTTAGAATGTTTAGAAGATACCTCAATAAAGTCTTAAAATAAAATTTAAATATTTTTATTTCACTTGCATTCAACAAAAAAATACTTATTTAACTGGAATTAACTCAGAGCTAAAGTAATTGTACAGCATGAACAGGAATATAATTATAAGTCTTAAATGTAGATCAAGCCATCATATTTGTGTGAATCAAGTTTAATAGTTGAATGGTCTTGCAACGTTGAACACTCCTCCGATAACTCACTCCTTTGTTACTGTAATCATGACTCTTTGTTTCATAAACAGTTGAATCCTGAAAAAAATCAATTATCCCCGTTGTAGCAAACCTATAAATACCAAGAGTTCACGAAAGTCATGTTACATTTCCAGCCGTTTCTAACTCCTCTATTTAATAATCACAGACCAATAAAACTGTTTTTTTTTCAGAGGTCATTGGTGTCATTAGTTTGCAACCATTAAAAAGCAGCCATGTCTTTAATAAATCATTATTAAAGTAGGGAGAGAGTAACACGTCTTTATGGACAGAAGGTATAAAGTTGGTGAAAAACCTTACATGGTTGGTAATCCATCTAAATAAAAGCTGATGGTAACCCTGATTTCACCCATAAAATCCAAATCTACATCACCTTTTATAAACATTTTTACAGAACTGATGAGTAAAATAGTGGATACTAGTTGCGAAAGCTGTTAATTTTAATAATATTAAATAAATAAATATTAGACATAATATAAATAAAGTAGAGATGTGCAAGTACTTGAGATTTTGAGTTCGAGTCGAGTATGGCCTTGAAACCCAAGCTTTTTTTCAAACTCGGCAATTTTGAGTCGAGTTTGATTTCAAATTGCACAAACTGTAATTTTTGTTCGAAATATAATTTTTGTCACAAAATGCTTTTTAATTTTGTTGTGCTGTACAAATTTGCAAAAGGTAGGTGTCCTAACCTATCTTATAGCTGTCACATCGTACTCACAGCAGTGGTTGTGACTGTCGACTCTGCCACATTATGTCAGAATCAGTGTAATTGCATCCAAAGAATAAATCCATTTCCAATTCACCAAGGAGTAAAATGTTTGGAAATAAAATATGTAATGATAGTTTTATTTATCCCTTACTTAGTTTTTTCCTTAAAATATTTATTTACACTCGAGTTTTCAAGTAGAGGTACAAGTACTCTTGGGGTGAGAGTTGTTATCGGGAAGATGATTATTGCGATAATTTTTTTGTGGACACGTTAGGAAGAGCGTGTCCTTCCCAGAAAAAATACAACACAAATATTATTCCCTGAAGTGATAAGGAAAGGATGTTAAGTTGCAAGAAATATTATCGCTTATCGCTTGTTGTCAGGAATCGAGGTTTCAACTATATTTAGTTGACCTTGGAGAACCACGAAATACCAGCAAAATACGGCATAAAAGTCTATTGTTTAATCATGGTTTATCTGTATAACAAATCAATTGCACAAGTTTTATTTTTGTCTCATTTGATTTATAAAATAAAATAATAAAATATGAGCCATAATTTGTAGTTATATGACAAGTATTTTTTATTTTTGCCCTTGGAAGTAGGGTCTCTTTATCTCCTAATTATCTCACCAGATGCACGCACGCACGCCCTCAGACAATAACAATGGAACGGGTGAGCAGTGTTGATGGGTAAACAAACTCCATCCCCCCTCTCACAACCAATAAGGAGAGTGAGTTGAACTTACCTTGTGTCGTCTGCCGGTGCCAGTAATAGAATTAATAGTTTGTCGTTCCTTTTAAGTTGTTGTTTAGTGTGATGATTTATTTGTCTTCTTAAAATAGTCTGTGTTACATTTATGTTTTTATTCTTAGATTGATTAGAATTATTGATACATTAATATTTGTTCTATCTGTGTCTTCATGGGTTTTCTGCCATTGATTTTAGAAAGTGAAATCATTTCAAAACAAAAAATCTCCACTTGAAATGATTATTTTCAATTATCAGTTTGCTTTTTATTTAAATTCTTTTTTGAAAAATATGCCTACTTTAGGCTTATATAAATAAGTACTCAGTAATTTTCAGAGATGTTAGTATTAAATACACTTTATATCTTTTTAGTGATGCTGTTTATATCTTTTTAGTAAGTTGTTTTGACAGAAGGTCATAAAATAAATTTATCTCTAAACAATTTTACTTTCCTATTGATTATAGCATTATTTTATTATTGAGGAAAACATCAACTACTACTGCTACACAAATCATACACAAGGAATGATAATCAAATTATAAATTAAAAATAAAAATGAAGGTATGAAATAAAATTTCAAGTCTGAAAATAAATCAGTTTATTAAACAATATATTGCAACCTTAATATCCAACAGGTACAAGTCTCAAATATCTTTAGCCAAATATCATGCAATATTTGTAATTAAAGGGGGTTAGTGTAATTTTTCGTGTCAGTACATACTAACCTTTTTTATCAGAGGCAGATATTCATTAATGTTCTGTCCCTTACTGTTGTTTTTTTAAATTAATAATATTTAATAGAAGTGCATATTTTGATACTTCTCAGTTTATAATTGAAACATTATCTTTATAATGAAACATTATAAAGATGTGTATGGATTGTCAAATAATTTATTAAAATCTCTAATAAGCAGCCTGCAAGTTCCTCTTGCTTATTGCATAAATCTTTTGTTGGCAGAAGGGAAATTTCCAGAATCCTTAAAAGAATCCCGTGTGTGTCCAGTCTATAAAAAGGGTCCGGCAGACCAACCACAGAGTTTTCGCCCAATCTCAATCATTCCTGTAGTTGGAAAATTAATTGAAATTTTGGTTTTTGAGCAAGTAATAGATTACTTTGAAGAATACAATTTTTTAAATGTTTCTAAATATGGTTTTCGTAGAGGTTTGTCTACCATTGATGCCGTAGACAGTCTTGTAAGACAAATTCTTCAATCATTTGAAGCCAAAGCCTTTGCTCAGGCCACTTTTTGTGACTTGAGCAGGGCTTTTGATTGTGTAGATTTAGATATTCTCACAAAAAAATTAAATTTATATGGGTTTTATGGTTCGTCTTTGAAGTTTTTTGAATCCTATTTAAGAAACCGTAGACAATTGGTTTGTGTCAATGGTATAAAATCAGAAGAAAAATTTCTCAAATGGGGTGTTCCTCAGGGCTCCGTACTTGGTCCCCTTCTTTTCATAATTTATATAAATGACTTACCAATAAAATTACACACGAATACCATCCTTTATGCAGATGATACTACTTTCTTTCATACTAGTAATAATTTGACAGAACTTAAAAAACTATTTGACATAGCAATGAAAAATGCATCAAATTGGTTTCATTCTAATGGCTTTCTCTTAAACGAAGAAAAACTCAAAACATTTTTTTCACATTAAACAAAAAGTGTATTCCAAATATTACAAATAATAATTCTGTCAGTACAGCCAAATTTCTGGGTCTCCACGTTGACAATCAATTATTGTGGAATTCTCATATTGAAACACTGTCATCAAAACTTTCAAGGATTATTTACCTCTTAAGACGACTTAGAGATCAGATTCCTGCAAATTATTTGCGGACAGCATATTTTGGATATTTTCAATCTGTATTAAGATATGGATTAATATTTTGGGGTGGAAGTGGCAAAGTTAAAGATATTCTAAAACTGCAAAAAAAGCATTAAGAACAATGAGTAGGTCAGACCCAAGAGAACACTGTAAACCTCTTTTTGTAGAATGGGAAGTCCAGACGGTAATTAATCTGTATATATATGATCTTTTGACATACACATTGAACAATAAGGATCTTTTAAATTTTAACCATCATAACTACAACACTCATAACAAAAATAATGCATTATTGGAACAACATCGACTTAGTAAAACTTCTAATAGCCATTTAATTTTATCTGTAAAAGTATATAATGTTGTAGAAAGATTTGTGAATACAATACGTTTCATTCATTCATTCAATAAAAGATTTTAAGATCAAGTTCTATAAATGGTTGCTGTGTCACCCTTTTTATAGTCTGGACGACTTTTTTAACCATAGAAACATAGAGTTTTAGAAGTTTTTCTTTTTCATATGTGATTTAATTATAATTTGATTAATTGTGTTAATATTGACTTGTAAACTATTCCTTATTCAAACTATTGTAAATCTTATATAAATTAAGCTATTTTGACTTGGCTGTTATGCTGCATTTTGACATTGTCAATGTTATTTCTGTATCCACAAGACAAATAAAGATATTATTATTATTATTATTATTATTATTTATTGCCACTTTAACAAGTAAAACTTTTTACATGTTCTTACGTATTACTATATAATATAGGCTACATTTTTTTTAGTTTATACTCGACTCGAACTCGAGATTCGAATCTTTTGACAATTACTCGACTCGAACTCGACTCGACCTGAAAAACAGCACATCTCTACACGCACATCTCTAACATCTCTAAAATAAAGGGAGTTGTGTGTCTCATGCCATAGATCCTTGATCTTAGTGTCAAATCAAAGCTTGGAATCTCATGGTGTGCTCTATGGTGGTTGGGCTTCGATAACTTTTAGGGTTTGCCATTTTTAGGAATGAAGTACTTCCTAAACCAATGAGAGGAAAAGAATCTCCTGGACAAAGCTGGGGTTACCAGCTAGTAAATTATAACATTTATTACAGTACATAGTTAAAAACATAATGGAAATGAAATTACAACAGCTGATTATTTAAGTGATACTAAATAAATATCAAACTGTAAAAATGTGGTTAAAACCATATAAAATATGGTCTCATTTGATTGACATTGAAGACGTTTCTCGGGGAGGAGCCATACGTAGTGGATTTAATGGGAAAAATGAAACTGAATCTGGTACAAAAAATACAATCATAAGGAAAGGAAACTACCCTGAAAATTTCATACTTAACTCTGTGTCGCTTAGCCACAGCAATAAATGAAGTTTCGTAATCCTCTCTCACACAGGGAGTGTCTCTGTTTCATTTATATGAAAGATATAGTTGGAGAGTGCATAGCAATTATTTATTCATATTAATTAAGTAATTTAATTATTAGATCATTTAGACATTGATGGCTTACTTACCTTTACCTATTTTGCCTCTTCCTCCTTTCCACCAGATAATTTAGTTATTTTGAACCACTTTTGAGCCCACCAAGCTGCAATCAAGCACAGAGCTTATTAATTTGGATCAGAATTTATGATTATAACTGAACGCCTGATAGGGCTAAAAAGTACATATTATGTAACATGATGATGCGAGCAGAAAAAATTCAATTCCTAGGGGCTTAAATTAACCATTTTAGATCCAAAAAGTTCACATTTTAGGCTTTGTAGTAAGGAGATAGGGGTGTTATGGTTTATACTCCCAACTAACGTGCCAAACAGATTATGTAAAATAATATCTGAATTCTTTACTCGTAATAAAAGTTGTACTGTTTATTAATTACAATTCTTAGAAGAGGTTTGATAGTCCCCCTGGGAAACTTTTGAATATTAGACCTATACTTGAATTAATACAACTATGAAGCGTGAGAGGGAGGGAAATTTATATTCTTTTCATTCGCCAGGGACATGCCAACCCCTTGAAGGCAGACGAAAACACACGAGGAGTTCCGAAATATCCGGAAATTCCAAAGTGTAAGTGTTAGTATCTAGCGGACAATGAATAAACTTTTAGGACAAGACATAAACAACAACAAACCAAGTGGTTCATCCAATAGGAAACAACGTTGTGACAAAAATCCAGCCAATGATATACTTAGCGGGATCGTGCGAATAATACTCTTGATTTTCATTTGTTTTCTGTGGGGTATGCCCGGCGCTGGCGAATGATAAGTGAAATTTCCCTCCCTCTCGCGCTTCATAGTTGTATTAATTCTACTGCAACTGTAGACAGTGACCAGCTGGGCTTGATCCTGGGGTCGTGGACTGTGAGGGGCCACACAAAGTACAAGATAAGGAGTACATAGTTATTTTAGAGATACTTAAAACTGGAATAACCCCTTTTCTCATAAGTTCAACACAATCTAGTAAATGTACAAGTAAAAATTACAGAATACAGTAACACTAAACTCCCTCAACAAAATCAAGGGCCGCAAAGAAAGTTTGGCCTAGCTGGGCCCTTGGGTCTGTGAATTCGGCACTGACTGTAACTTACAATTTTAGGCAATTGAAACCATTAAAACCATTTATTATCAAAAAAATTCATTACAGCAGCTCAGCCAAGTGACACAGCACTTGTCGACAGAGCCCGTAGCCAAAGAAAAATAAACAATAAGAAATTAATCACAAAGGTTGCTCTTATGTGGTGGCAGGTGAACCAATTATCAAATTTATTATTTCTGCTAAAAACACTAGTGCAGGTACGCACACATACATCAGGACAAATAACAACAATTTCTATCCATATAACCTAACTGCCTAACTAATCTAAAATGTATGTATGCAATTTTTTATTGGAATCATTTATGCAGACTATTTTGGTTGATTTGTTGCAAAATCAAAATTAAATAATAGTTTGAGTGCTGAAGGCATAGATTTAACTAAATAACAAATCCACCTCTAGAAAGTGATATCGATCTAAAAAAACCTCAGCTACACATAGGCTATAGGCACAGATGAATTAATCTATATATTAATAATTATTATAATGGATCTGCGCCACAGGTGAACTATGAGAATCTGAACCAAGAAATTCTAAGTAATATGAATCCCTTTTTACAATAATTAAATAGTTTTAATTTTCAGAAACTTGAGTAAAAACAAAGATTATTAATCAGAAATAAACCAAGAGTCTAATTATTTTAAGATTAGGAAAATATTCCAGAGAATTAAAGAGAGAATAACAATCGTCCGTTGGGAGTGATTTGTCCTTACCCAAAAAAATATCAAAACGGGATTGTTTTTCCGATCTCGGGTGAATGGAATAACTTCATGAAAGATGTGGGAATCGGTGAAAAACCAACGCACTTTAAAGCCAAAGCACCAATCACGGGCAAATGACGAGCAAATTTGCAGCAAGATGCTGACTGATTTTTAAGTTTTTAGAAGGTGTTTGACGGTTGAATGCTTCAATCCTTGTAAAATGAGAACGGTGTGATTATTTTTCAGAATTATTTTGTTTAGAAAATATTAACCAAATTATAAGGTTGTAAACCAACAAACCAAATTATATTAAGCAATAAAGGTTGTATCTCTAGCCAAATGGCTACTTTAGAACCATCTAAGATGTGTAGGTTTAGGAAATGTAAAACACAATAAATTTCTTTTTTCACAGCACTAATCTTTGAAATCTTTGAATACACATAAAAATAAAAATGAGAAACAGAAAATGACAATGTCTTGGCCTATTTCATAGTATTTTCTGTAGTCCGCATTTTATGTTATTTTCAATAAAATAAAACTATTAAAAAACCTGTTAAAATTCAATTTTTTCCTATGGTTTTTTCCGGGCCCCCCCTTGCCCACATTGATGGGCGCCCATGGAGTGGACACAATATCAATGTACCTCTCAATTGACAAAACATCACAAGACTACCCAAGGCATAACATTACAAAAGACTTACATTTCTGTGTTGATGTTGATTCGAAACTGATGATCATTTCGTTGATCAAAAAGTGTCTGCGTCGCAACTGATGCTTCACATTCAAAGGAACGTCAGGTATAAGCCATTTCACTAGGACCACCACTATTATAATCAAGTTCTGAAAAAGGCAGTCCGTGAGTCAGATACTACTACCATTGTAAGTGTGAAAATGTTTTTATATTTCAAAAATTTTTTTAAATAAAATAATAGTCAAATGTTATTTTATTTTAAAACTGAACATGAAAATATAGTCGTCTGCTACATTTTTATTTTTTGGTCAGGTAAAATAAAAAAATAGTAAAAATTGTTGCCAAAAAGTTAAATTTTTAAATGCCATAACTTTCAAACCTGGTTGATTACTTAGTTTTTATGATAGAGTTTATTTGTGTGGCACTAGGGTCAAAACGAAAAAAAATCTTAAACTGCTAGCATGAAAATATGGTCAACTAAAAAATACAAATGAGGTATCAAAGTAGAGGTGTGAAACGCACAAACAGTTTTACCAATTATAAAAAAAAATTAGGCTCCTCATACATGGTAGGAACGTTAGAGGTTTATTCTGTGGTAACAGTGTCTCAAGAATATTATTGTCAGTACAAGCTTTTAAGTTATTAATGTTTATGATGTGTCAACTACCTCTAAACCATGTGTAATTGGTACCATAGTAATTGTGAGCTTCAGACCTTTAATTTAGTGTCATATTTGTATTTTTTATGCCATCGTTTTAGAGTTTTGGCGCAGTTTTTGGCTTCACGGCACGCTCATCTATGCTCCATCTATTTGTCTGAGTTACGCATGGTTTTAAATAAATAAATAAAAATGCCTTTATTTAATTAAGCGTTTCTCTGGAAGACCAGCTTTTCAGAACAATTATTTTCACAATATTTACAACTTAAAACTAAACATGTGTACAACATTTTACAAAAAAAATTAAACTAAAAATTGTTAATTAAGATTCGTTTTAATTTAAGTTTGAATGAAACAGAGTTCAAGCATTTAAGGCATTCGTGGAGCTCATTGTACAACCGGGGGCCAAAGTATGAAAAGCTCCTCCGCCCGAGCTCAAGAGTGACTCTGGGAAAGTGAAGCCTCCCACCATGGCGAGTCCTGTGCTGAGAGACCTCATCACGGAAGGAGAGCCTCTAGCAAAGGTAGTCGGGCTCGCTTGTCATCAAAACCCTGTGTCATGCAGCATGTCTACATCCTGCAAACAGCTTCCATGGGCAACAGCTTAACCGCTTCGCGGTATGGGGATATATGGTCAGATCTCTTCAAGCAAAAAACAAAGCGAATAGCAGAGTTTTGAAGCTTTTTGATCCAACCCAAATCACCCCTGGAAAGACTGTTGCCTTATGCAGGAAAGTAGTAATAAAATACTGATAGAATCAGTGACTGCACAAGCTGTAATTTGGCGGCCTCTGGCAGCAGACTCCTAAACCTGTATAGACCTCTCAGCCTCCCTACGGCTCGCTTGTTGGCATGTGTAACATGGTCCGTGAAAGTGAGACCTTTGTCAAGAATTACACCGAGAGTCTTGATCTTGTCACACTCTGCTAGACTCCCACCATCAAGTGATATGCTCACTCCACTACTTTTGAGAGTCTGTACGAGGTCAAGTGGTGCAGTGTGTAAAACGGTACACTTATCAGAATTGAGCTTCAGGCTGTTTGTTGCTCACACTTCCTAGCGGAATATATCATGTGAGTCACCAATCAGAAGAACATTTTCAAACGGTCCTTTGGTTTGAGAGGGCTGCACTGAATTTTGTGATTCCATTGAGAAAGGAGGGCACGTCAGTGAGGGTGTAGGTGAGAGGGGCGACAGCATGGCAGATGTGTCTGGACCAGATATGTTTTTCACAACTTCCATAGACTGCTGTTGGCTTTCTCGTTGTTGCTGGTTCTGTAGTGGTCAACTGTTATCAGTTGTGGACAGCTCAGTCAGCAAATCTGCATTTGAAGAAATCATTCTCTGCCTTGGCTTAGATTCAGCCTGCCTCAACTCCCTCCTTAGACATTTCACGTCAGCTTCTAAAACTTCAATTGAAGTTAACGATAAGTTGACGATCAGCAGTCATCTGAGCAAGCTTCTCTTCACTTTCTCTCCTTACATCTTCTATAGTCGAATTCAGCTTTACCTTTCGCTTCAGTTCTGAATTTGCCGCTTTACTCTCCTCAAGTTCACGACTCAACCTTTCAACATCTGTGTTGAGTAGTTCCTCCAACTCGCAACAAGTGATTGACTTGTCCCGAAAGCTTTTGTTCAGGCCGCTGAATCTACTTTCAGCAGAGGAGAGTCTGTCTTGGAGTCTGAAACTTAATTTCGCTGTTTTTCATTCATTTTACAGACTTAATTGAGTTTTTCCATAATGTTGCCAACATGAGGGATAAGCTTTTCTACTGACTCTTCACCAAAGGTTGCTATAGTAGAGCGAAGTTCTGAGTAAAAGCTGGACACTAACTCAATCGCTTCATTGTCAATAAAAAATAACCCATCAGTCTCTCCTAACAAATCTCTTGAACGGGTAATTGGATGCGTTTTAGTCAACAAGATGGTCAAATTTAACAAATAGTCAAAAGTTATTAAAACTAAATACAAATATATATATATACATAAATAAAATATAAACTAACGAAAAAATAAATACATACAATAACTTTGTAACAAGCAATAAGTTTATTTTTTAAAAATGCATAGAACAATTAAAAATTCAATCAATAGACATACAGTAAATCAATAGAATATTACATGCAGTAAATGGTAAACAGTTATTTTATGCTGGGGAAGAGTTCCTTGAAAACGCAGATGATAATCTCAATACACTTCTGGTAAGTTGTTGCGTGGTAGAAAATGAAAGCGCTGGAGAAATCAGTCAGCAGTGTAGTCCCTTGACGGTAGAGGAAAAACAGCGATTAATGGTATATTCAGTTCCGTGATGTTGGTAGTACAAGCGTCTCACCGGCGATGCGCCGCGGACAAGATAGCTGTTATCAAACTTGTTGGTCGTCTTGTTTGCCTCAGAGGTTAGTTACTTTTCTAACGAATAATTACTTAAAGCTCGACTACGTTAATCGTCCTTGTAACATATCTCTCAGCAAACCTTCTGGAAGTGTTCAAGAGGCAGGTAACTAAACACTGTTTTCAAAAATTGGCTCTTTTACCAAAAATTATATTGACCGTACTTAGCTAAGACTTCTCAGGTAGGCCAGGCCTACCAATGCCCCCGTTTTCATGTTGATTTAGACAGGTTTCCAAGGGAATTAAAAAATATTTTCTATTGAGGATTTTGAGTTATTATATTATTTTTCAATTTGAATCATTGAGAGTTGACTGTGTGACTTAAACATTTAGTCTCTGAATGATTTTAATGAATGTAATTACAAGCAAATGTATTTTTCCTTTCATTTAATTATCTAAAAATATGTGTTTATTAAATTTTAAGCCAGATTAAGGACCCCATTCAACATATACCACATTTCAATTAAGGTATTTTCAATTAAATTCAGTTCATCTAACAAATCCATTTCTGAGGTTGCAGAGACTCATGCATGCAATAAAAACCGTTAAACCAGTGCTAAAAACCGTTACATCATCAAAGTGACCTAAAAGTAAGGTAGAGAAATGTATACAATAGGCTACAAAGATGAAAGCAATATTACATATGATAATTTAGGATAGTCTAGATAATGTTAATAATTACCTCAAAAAGGATGAAAAACGCCAAACGGCCACATAAAACATAGTAGAACATAGGTGTACGTTGGTATTTGTTTGGGGACCAAGGAGGCTCTCTGAAGCCTATGTATCTGAAAAAAATGTATATAGACGAAACTGAAAAAGTTGAAGCCAACAAGAACAGCCAAAGTATTGATTTTGTCATTAATTTAAAGACAAAGAATCTATCAAAATAATTTTGTTATTGAGAAACTCCCTAAAGCAGTGTTTCTCAACCAGTTGTACACAATAGTCTTTTAAAATACTGAGATTCCGAACTATTTTGAATGGCTTCTCGCTAGGAATATTTGAAAATTTACAAGCAGTACCCGAGGCTTCACTCACAATAAAAATTCAACACATAATTTACCTTCAATGATAAAATGTAAAATCACCACATTATTCATACATGTTAAATATACTTTTATCAAACAGAAAACCTGTTTATAAATTCTCTAAATTTGTAGGTTTGCTTCGACGGGAGTGATTCTACTCCAGCCTAAGGACATCTCTATAAGATACATGCAAGTGAATTCAGCACGCCGCCGACAAAGCCCACAAGGGTGTCGTTGCCCTGGGTAGGGTTATGCCCGTTATCGGTTGTCCTCGATCGTACAAGAAGTTTTTGCTTATTTCGGCCGTCTAGTTTTGCTATACAGTGCAGAGGTAAGGGTTGACACACTCAAGAAGCGGGACTACTGAGACTGTGTTCTCCGAGCCAAACAGCAAAGACCCTTGGAGGTCGCATCTGCTCACTGAACATTCTACAAGATTGCCGTTATGATGATCTTAGGGCACGACAGATGCCATGACACCCTTGGGGGGTTTTGTCGGTCGAGCACTGAATCTGCTCGCATGTATAGTATAGAGTTTGGTTTTTGAGTGGAATTGAAATAACCTCTTTGCAGAAAAGCGAAGACCTATATATACTAAGATAATTTCTAAAATCTGTTCCCTAAAAAAAAACCCATGGAATAAGGTATTGTAACCTTGCACTTTCATTATATGCATTTCAAAACTAATTTCAAAAACTAACTAAGTTCTAATTTATACATTAAAACCGTGACACAAGGACAATGATTTAAATACCTGCAGTACTTCTCAGAGATATTAGGTTTGCCCTTCATATCTAGGTCTTCTATGGCCACATAAGATAAGCTGAAATTCAAGTAATGCACCGCATTAAAGTTCTGTACCTCAAAGAATCTGTATACCATCCTTGGAACGAAATTGGATGTGAATGCAAGAATAAATCCCTAAAAGAAAGAAAACATTTTGGAAAACTTAATATTTTGAATTTGCCTATGTAAAATAATAAAAATAAAAATACTTATGATTTCAAAATCTAACTATATTACTCTTCAATTCAATTCAAAACATCTTTATTTGTCAATTAGCACATAAGAAAATGTACAAAAATAGCGTCACAAAAAATAACACAGTGATATAACATCGTGTACATAAAATGTCCGACAAGAATGCGTAAAACAAGTTCACCCTTACCAGCTATAGTAAAAGCCATATTTATACTGCAAATTCCTCGAAAGAATACATTGCTTTGCTGATGAGAAACTGTTTAAGCTTCATTTTGAATTTACTGCAAGATACTTCTGCACGGATTTCTACAGGAAGTTTGTTATAAAATTTTGACCCAGCATATTTAGGTTTCTTTTCAAAAAGCAGTAAATTGTGAAAACTAATTGCTAAATTGTCCCGATTTCTAGTAAAGTAGTTGTGGTTATCTCCCATGAGCTCTATATCCTGCAATCTATTTTTGACTGATAGAATTGTCTCAAAAATATACTCTGTGCAGCTTTGCTTACAAACATATTATTGCTCGAACTGTTTCTTTATAAAGGTCCTGCAATCTGTGGTTAACAATTGGACTTCCTATTTCAAACCATTTCCATATGTTGGGAACAAATTGAACTGAGTTTGACACAGTATCAATAGATATCGGCCCTGTTCTAAAACTTCAGCCTTTAACTGTACTTAAGTGATACCCTCTCTTAAAATTCTGAGATATAAAGGCAAATTACGTAAAAATACCTTTAGTACCGTACGGCACCTCAAAAATGTTAAAATCCATCCAGCCGCTATCAAGTTATGGCTGTAAAAAGAAAACCCTATGCTTTTGAAAACTAATTTGATAGAATAGGGCTGTTGCAAATAAGTTTTCAATCGTCATTCAGTAGAGTCCCGCTAATTTGATACAATAGGGTTTTTGCAAATAAGTTTTCAATTGTCATACAGGAAAGTCCCGCTATTCCGAATCCCGCTAATCCAAAAATCCGCCTATTCCGAACATTCTTTATCGTCAAAAACAATTTTGTTTGTGAAAATTGAAAAGCACAAATTTTGTGTAGTTTATAATCACACTGCGTAATTGCAGCTGTAAGTGACGATCGCAAAGCATATCGGGTGTATTTAGCAATCATACTACCTAATCGTGGCCATTAGTGACAATCGTAAAGCATATAGGGTGTAATGGGCAGTCATGAGTCATACTGCATAATCGCGGCCATTAAGTGACGATCGCTAAGCACATTTGGTGTACAGTAATGACAATCAAACTGTATATCGCGGCCACAGAAATGAGAATAGTTTTTTCTGTCCTCTATCTCGACCAGAAAAGACGACTACTATCGGCCGCGATCAATGAACGCCAACCTTTATATCGGCTTTCTTTGACAATCCACTTCGGTACCTCACTGAAAATTACAATCGCTATGTTCTAATTTTGTTGGGAACGGTGATTACAAAGCTAGATATCAGCCGGAAATTACAATCCCTATATTTATCTTGTCATTATAAATCGTACTAAAGTGTCCTGAATATATATTGATTTTATTCATTGTCCACTTATTCCGAATTTCCCGCTAATCCGAACCGGGGTCGGCCCCAGTTAGTTCGGAATAGCGGGGCTCTACTGTACTGCCTTTATTTAAAATTTTAGATTTTGAATTTATTTATAACTTCAATTATAACTAAAAAAATTGATTAAAGCACTAACAGAGTAGATCAATTTAATCAATTTTCTTATCAAAGCTTAACATGGGCAATAAAATAAAAAAGTTCAAAATCTTCATTAAGACTGCCATTTAATCTAACTTTAAAGATAACAAAATTACAAAACTTACCTTTAAGTCAATAATTTATTAAAATTAACCGGCTTTGTTAAACATTAAAAGGTACCATAGTAATAAAATAGTAAGAAATAGTTCAGTAGATTCTCCATAACTTATCACAGTGAACTTGAGGGGTGTTGAAGTATCGAAATGTCGAACCCTAGGGGTTATAAGAGGTTTTACACTAAGAGTATTAGTAATAAAAGTTGTACCTATACATCTCCTAAATATGTAGGTCCCAAAAATATCACTGGACAATATTTGGTAGTCTTTGAATGTATGTTGGAAGTGTCAGGTGTCAAAATATCGAGGTTTTAGCAGAGGACATGTGGACTCATCTGTGATCCATCCAAAGCTTTTGATTGCGTTGTGCATCAAACTTTACTAGAGAAACTTAAACTCTGTACAACTTTTCCCATAATGCTTTAGCCTTGATGTCTTCTTATTTGAGTGATCGTAAACAAAGAGTACTTCTTACAAAGGAATCAAAACAATTTAATCTTCCTGGCAAAATATATCAGTAGGTGTTCCTCAAGGTTCAATCTTAGGTCCGGTTTTGTTTCTGATTTATATAAATGACCTAGACAAAAATTTAGTTTCTGATCTAATTTTTTTTTGCTGATGATACTACTGCAGTTTTGAGAGCTAACAATTTGGAAGATCTTGAACGTTTATGAAAAAATACGTTAATTGATCTTAATACATGGTTTAATGCCAACGGTTTAAAATTAAATGCTTACAAAACTAATTTGGTCAAATTTCAGACAAATAGAAGCGGAGACCCACGAGAATTTAATATTACCATAGATAACTGCAGTATTTATTCAAATAAATCAACCAAATTTTTGGGGATTGAAACTGATCAAAATTTAAATTGGAAAGCCTACCTTAATTGGTAAGAGACTCAATTCAGCGTGTTTCCAAATGTTTCTGAGGGACAACATTGATTTAGATACAAGGCTATGCTTATTTTTATTCAATCATGGAATATGGGATAGAAATGTGGGAATCCTCTTCTGGTAAAGCTGATATTTTTAAAATAAAAAAAAAATCATCAGAATCATAACTTTTTCCAAAATTAGAATTTCATGCAGACCTCTTTACAAGCAGCTTAATTTGTTAACTTTGCCATCTCTCTATATTTATAAATGTTTAATTTTTTATTGAGAAAAACTCTGAAATACTTAGCCACACTCAGAACGCTCATGGCTATGATACTAGATATAAGGAGGACTTTAAATTCAAAATTCACCGCCTGAGCCTATTTGAAAAATCCTTCTTATATGGGCCTGTTTATATAGGAATGAAATTTTCCAATAAACTTCTGTAACAATTAAAAATAAAATAGGTTCTAGTGGTTATAAAAGTTCACTCAAACAATTTCTGCTAAATGAATGTTTTTACAGTATAAATGATTTTTTGAATGAAAAATAATCTTAATTTTGTTATTTTTGGTATCTGACATGTGAATTGTACTTATTATTTTGATCAGGTTTTTTCAAGGCTAACCAATATTCATTGATTTTATTTTACCATTGTTATTAGTTTTAGGAATGATTTTGACTATGTCACCAGTTTATGTAGCCCTGCTATGTTCAAATGTAATGTGACATTAAATATGATTTGATCTGATTACTGTTATCATCAAACTAAAAGATTGCAAATCAAAGATTTTTATCTGCAGAGTCATTTTAAGAATACTTGCATTGGTGAATATAGCCAACCAGGAAACAGCTTCGAGGATGTTGAACCACACGCCAATGTCCTTCGCCCGGCGCATCTGGGGCCGCCGGCGGTAGAGCAGCAGCTTCTGGGCATCGATCCTCAACTCAAAGATGTTGCTGATGAATGCAAATAAGGGAGCCAGCGGAAAAACGGGCACGAAAATTGTCACATACCCATACTGGATGACTGAAAATAAAAGAGATGTCGTATTACATTTTGTATATAGAGCTAAGATTTGGTATAAGCATATGGATGGATATAAGCAGACTGGGACGGTGGTGTCCTGAAATCCAGCATCTTGGAGGTCACGAATTGAGGATGATTATAAGTAAAATGGCGTATTGTAGCTGTATTCCCTAGTGAGGATTAACACCATACTGGTGAATACTACGTTCATACGTAAGAACGTTCTCACAACTTGAGGATAATTATAAGTAAAGTGGCGTATTGTAGCTGTATTATCTAATGAGGATTAACATCCATACTGGTGAATACTACGTTCATACGTAAGAACGTTCTCACAACTTGAGGATGATTATAAGTAAAGTGGCGTATTGTAGCTGTATTATCTAATGAGGATTAACATCCATACTGGTAAATACTACGTTCATACGTAAGAATGTTCTCACAACTTGACCAGTTTGTAAGCAGGTGAAACTGTGGTTTTGGATCCTACTTTAACCTGTGGGACCCTCGGTTGTCATTAATTAACAGAGCTATTAATTAACAGTTCTGTCTAAGGAGCATGTCGGCCTTAGTCAGTAACAACACTGCACCACAATCATCCTATACTCATACTTACCTTAAAATACCTCTTACTGGAAGTCGGGGTCTTATATAGTATTAAAGAATAAAAATAAGTTCAAGATCACTCCTATGTTTACAAAACTGAAAAAATGTCAGGGTTCATCAGAGAGTCAAATTATTAGTTGAAAATGCGCCTTGCATAATCACATCGAATGGCAGAATGCACCAGGCCCTGTGACAGGATTTTCGGGCCCCTGTGCAATTCGAAACCCCGGGCTCCTGCCTCCTTTTTTACAATCATTTCGTATTGTTCTGGGTCACTATGCCTTTGCCCCCCCTGTCGCCGGCCCTGGACCAGTTATGCACTGCTCAACCGTGGGAAACTACTAACCCATGTCTAGTTTATCCAGGAACAGCGTAAGAGCGCCTTCCTCTTCCAAAATGAAGTCTTTCTCCCATTGACTTGCCTGCGCTGCATCTCTGTGATAGGCGATGACGAACAACTTCCTCCATTTCATTTGTATGATTCTGAAATCGAAATGAGTTAATATTTTACATGTAATGTGTCGTACACGTAGTGAAAAATACAAATTTTTACAATTAATCCAAAATAAGATAATTTAAATAATTAAGCAACTATATCTCCCATACTTGGGTCTAGGTACTCAAAATTATCAAATTAATTTCTGCATTACAGAAAATCTGTCATTGCGATTTTAAATCGGGAAAAAGCAAAAGTAAAATGTGATCCAGCTGATGTATGATTAGCTGGATATGGTCAGCATCAAAAAATTGCGAGCTTTGAAATTACTTCTACAGCTAATTACCTATAGTTCATCCAGTGAGAGTGTAAAGTAAAGCCCCTCCCTTTAAATAACATTTGTATGGAAAAGAACCAATCAGAGAAGAGGCAGTCCATATGATCCAAGGGATGGTTCACAGCTATTCCCCTTAGTGATTTCAATTGAATGAATACTATATGATATGAATAATAAATTAAGCTTGTGTGGATGCATTAATTTGTCTTGTGGACAATTTATTTACTTATTGTAAAGCTCACATGCATTCTATGTTCACTGCAAACAAACATAACCAAAATTGGCTTTGTCAACAGACATCCAGTTCCAGCTCCAGGTTTTAATAAAGCTCTTTGGCGATTTGTAGCTATAACATCAGGTACTCATGTGACACAGCCTGCCAACATTACAGCTGATGCAGGAGGTGTGGCTTTACTTTACACTCTCGCTGAATGAAGTATATATAATTTATATTTGGAATCAGCAGTTTAAGTAATTTTTGAAGCTTGCAATGGTATTACGTGTAAATAATCACATTAATTAAAAAGAACACATTTTTTTAGGTATTGCCATTAAACTGGTAGAACAAATCAATTGGTTTTATATTAAGTTATTTATTTCATCTCCAGTTTGTAAAAGTTATAAAAACTAAAAAAAGTTATTTCAGACATATTTTGAATACAACATTACCTGAGAGTGCAGATCTCAATGATAATATAATAAACAAGTGATAATGGTATCACTTGTTTTCGTTCAAATAGAAATACTCTGCCAGAGTTTTGAGTACAGTGCTCTCAACAGTCCATCAAAGGCAGATGTGTGCTGGTAATCTGCAGCTTAATAACAGTGGTCCAAGAGGACAAGACACAGCACTGACGAAGAAATTATACAGATTGGCAACCCAATGCATTTATTGTTTTTGTAACAGTTTTGGGGGTTTTCAAGTATGTCAGGCTGTTTTACTGCCCATAATGCGTCGATATCAAAGTAGTTATTTGGCTATACCTGTTCTTTAGGACCATAAGATTTGATACTGACAGGTTTAACTTGATACAAGAACAATATGAGGGGAAATTCAGCCGGTCAAACATGAAACACCTAAAAACAGACATTTAACAATCTTTATTGTTTTTTTATTTTTTTATCATAGAGATAAATTTACTCACGGCCCAAATACTTTGTAGAGAGAAGTGATTAGTCTCCTCAAGATCAGGATGATGGCTAGTTGTTCTGTTAATTCCAACATACAGCTGCCCCCAGTGCACTATAACCAGGGAAAATCATTTGAGTTCTTAGAAAGGAAATCTTAAGCTCAATATTTGTGTTTTTCAAATCAACTTTGTTTTACTACGTTTCCCAAAAGTCCTACCCAGGATTGTTAATGTATTTAAACACTTTAACTTACCTCTGAACCACCCTATCTTGTGGAGGAGGTGATATTTTTCAAACATCAAAAAAAATCCTTTCTTGATCATACAGACATTCCATGACTATAATCTTTTTATTTCAGTAGGGGTGGAACTTTTGGGAAACACAGCTTTTACTACAAACTATTAGGAAAAGAGTTGATAGGTAAACAGCAAAAATAAAAGTGCCGTAGCTCAAACTTGCATTTCACAACTTCTTTTAGGCTGATAATAATTCATCCGAATTTGATGTTGTATTTGGGTGAGAAGCTAGTCAAACGGGTTGGCTCTATTGGTTCATCGTGGTTTGATTCCCAGCATTCCCAACAAAAATTAGAGGGTTAAAAGTGCTCGTGATTCTCTCTCTTACTAAAGTTTTTTGGCATTGGCACTAGCAAGAACTTGTACTACATATAATTTGTGACTTTCTAAAAAATTCTATATATCAGAATAATCTATATATTAATACGCAAGCGGTTTTCTTTTAACAGTCCAACCTCAATAACGGCTGGACGGATTTTAATATTTGAGGTGTCAAATTAAAGGGATTTGTATATAGATTTGTCAATAAGTCTCAGAATTTTTGAAAAGGTTGTCTCTACAGTAAGTACAGTTAAGGGCTGAAGATTCGGAATAGTGGCACTATTCATCGACATTTGAGCAAGCTCGATTCACTATGTTTACAACTGAACATGGCTAAGCTCTGAAATAGTTCTACAGGTAACCCACAGATTGCAGCACTAATGATGTTTTTTTGAAGAGCAATTTTTTGTTTTTACAGCTGCTTTGGCTTTCAACAAAAAAATTTATTATGTAATTTAGGGAATGTTATGAGGTGCTTTAAAGGGCTTAAACATTGCAGTTCCCAGTTTTACAATGTAGTTTCCGATATCTCAATACATTTAAGCATAGTGTTTTTTGAAGTTTTATTAACTTGAACAAATTTATTTTTGGATTTGGTGCAGTATTAATGCCAATAATAAGAAGAAGGCGAACATTGACCGATCGGAGGGAACACGATATATAGCAACCGCCTAGAATCACCATCCCGATGTAACATTTGATGCTCCTTCCAACCTCGACCAGTGAACTTAAAATTTTTTCATCGCGGTGGGTTGCATTTCAAGAATGAAAAGACTGGTAGAGATAATGTGTCATTTACGTATTGTTGCCACAAAGGAAAGGTTCCCTAAAAAGTCAGCCGTTTTTTACAATTCCTGTTTTGATGATAACTATCAATAAAAGGTGCAGAGGCAGTCCCTAAACAAATGAGGTCTTTGCTCATGGTGCCATTGTTTGCTCTCGGTCAGCTACATGTTGCTGTAAGCAGAGCTTGATTTTTGCCGGTATTAAAATACAGTAGAGCGCCGATTAACCGAACGTCGATCATCCGAACCGTCGGTTAACCGAACGCCTTAATAATTCATATTTTTAACATGATTCTCAAGCAATTCAAATTCGCGCGCCAACCGAAACTTCCATTGCGCCGGGATATCAATGTATTCTGATAGATTTCATAATAAAATTAAGTGAATAATTTTTGTTTGATCATTTTTTAGCCTTTTTACTATTAAGAATTACGTTACATATATAATTTTAAAATGTTGTCTTTTCATGTTCCATTATCCGAATATTCAGTTATCCGAACACCCCTTGTCCCCAATTAGTTCGGATAATCGGCGCTCTACTGTATACATTTCAGAATAAAGAGAACATGGAAAATGAAGGTCCTTCCCGAAAAATCTGTAGCCGAAAACTCCTGCGGTAAATCAAATGAACTTTTAGAGTTTCAATGGTTTAGCCATAATTTTGTGATTGAATTTAGCCCTTTGATTAAATTTTAAAAGTATACAAGTTTGCTATTTATTCTTTATTCTTTTTCGATATCATTTTTTGCTCGATTTCGAGCTACATGTTATCTAGTACTATTTGAAATCTACGATTTGGTATTTTTTCTTTTAGATATTTTAGTGAACTATGTTCTCTAATACATAAAAATTTGAATGTCAAAAATTCAATTTTACTTTTTGTTTTAACATTGCTGGGTATAGCAGGTTGCTTTCACCATGTATTTTTCCCGTAGCAGCCTTTGTATGTATGAGTAACTATTTTTTTTTTAATGCTCCTGAAGTCATGTTTTCTGAAATAATATGTTTCATTACCTTCTCAGTTTTAAAGAGATATTTATTAATAAGACAGGACGACATCTGTCGGGTAATCTATTTATCGATAAATCCAATGACTCACACTGCAAACTATTCCACCTATTAATCTTAATTACCGTACTAACCTCCAGTGTTCTAAATCCAAAAACCCTGTAATATCCTGATGGGGTCCCGGAGAGTTTTCCTTTAAGGAATGCAATGTAAAAGATGTAAGCATAATTATTGACAAATTCCATAACGTACAGTTTGAGTATGAGGGAATTTTCAAACTCTGGTTGCGTACGGTGCATCTCCATTTCAGTAATTTTTATAGTCAATTTTTCATAAACCTGGAAATATTAAAAATTCATTCAAAATCATAAAAAAGGCTACAGTGGATGAAATAATAGAATGAATGACAATAGAGATTTAAATAATAATCTCAATGTGTGTTGAGGTAACTATAATAATACCTCTGTTGCTAATGCATCTAGTTCATACAAAAAGTTTTTACAGATAAAAGAGTACGATTTGGCAAAAAATCCTTTATAGTTTATTATGTATTGATTTAAATTCCATTGTTTCATTTTTGGTACTACAGTCAACTCTCGCTAACTTGAAATTCCACGGGACTGTGATTTTTCTTTGTGTTACGTATAGTTCGTCGTTAGTAAATAGTAAATAACGGAGATATCAGTTTTTAAATATTTGCCATCAGAATAACATTGGACAACTTACTGCGTTTACCGCCGAACTAAAATATCAATCATCTCCGCAACCAGTTGACGTAAACTAATGATGCAAAATACTGGATTATTTAGTTTTTCAAGAAAAATTTAATGGTTGCAATTATATTTTATTTAGAGGTCACAGATTTTGTAAAATTTGAAAAATATGAATTTTTTAATACTTACACCCCCATAACTTCTGAACCTGAATTTTTACAGACATGCGGGTGGTGTCATTTTGTTTGTCATCTTAAGCACTAAATACTCCCATTGCAGCAGACCTGCATACTCAGCGAATTTCAAATGCAAAAGAACATATTTCAATCCAACATAATGAGATTTGAAATGTTTTTTAAGGTCCATAAGAATAACATGGAGAAAGAGTATGCAGGTTTGCTGCACCAGGTCCGTTAAAACTGAGTGGTTTTCATTCAATATTTAGTAGATCTGAACTGGAAGAAGCCATATTCTAAGTTTTACCAAGATGTGTAAAAAAACAAGAAAGATATAGCATTTATTTGATTTCCCATAAGGATAACATGGCGAATAAGTATGCAGGTTTTACTGCCACAAAAATGGAAACTTCGGGTGTTTTAGACTAAAATATATTAAATATCATCTAGATGAAGCCCCAAACCAAGTTTTATTAAGATATGTTGAGAAATAAGCGAGATGTAGAATTTTACTTATTTCTCATAAGGTTTAACATTGGGACAACATACTGTGTTTACCACTTTCAATATCTCGGTAACCAATGGACATAGGGCAATGATTCAAAATACTAAATTGTTTGTTTTTTCGAGCTGGATTTAATGGTGCTAGCCAAAATATGATTATTTGATTTGATTTGATAATTTTTATTTTTCTATGTGAAAAACTCAAAAAACCCATTTTTAGGGGGTTTATCCCCCTTACCCCCCCTCCCGGTGGACCGATTGGGCTGGTTTACGAATTCGTCCAATTCATTACCACTTTACATGTCTGTACTAAATTTCATTAAGATCGGACCATATTTACACACACAGACAGATAGACACCACGCCAAAAACCACTTTTAGCGAATTTCCTTAAAGGAATAAGCTATTACGGTAGTACTCATGGTAAGACCTAAGTCCGAGACCATGTTAACTTTTCATTTTGGGGTCCCCAGAAGCAAAAACACCATTCGTTTGAATTTTTATATATATATCTATATATCTATACATATATATCTATATATATATCTATATATATATTTATATATGTCTGTTAACACGATAGCGGCCGTAAATATGGTCCGATCTTAATGAAATTTGGTACAGACGTGTAAAGTGGTAATCACTCGGACGAGTACTTGAACCAGCCCGATCGGACCACCGGAAGGGGGGGTAAAGGGGGGTAAACCCCCCAAAAATGGGTTTTTTGAGTTTTTCACATAGAAAAATACAATTTATCAAATTTTTGTTGGCACCATTGAATTCAGCTCAAACAAACAAACAATTTAGTATCTTGAATCAATGCTCTATGTCCATTGGTAACCGAGATATTGAAAATGGTAAACACAGTACGTTGTCTCAATGTTAACCTTATGGGAAATAAGTAAAATTCTATATTTCGCTTATTTCTCAACATATCTTGATAAAACTTGGTAAATGGCTTCTTCTAGTTCAGATCTACTAAATATTGAATTAAATCCATCCAGTTTAAACATACCTGTAGCAGCAAACCTGCATACTCATTCCCCATGTTATTCTTATGGAGCTTACAAAAACATGTCAAATCTCGCTATGTTGGATTGAAATATGTTGTTTTGCACTTGAAATTCGCTGAGTATGCAGGTCTGCTGCAAAGGGGGATATTTTGGATTTAGGGAGCACTAAAACAAATATATCCACTAACAACTCAGATTTGAAAATTTTGACGAAAACAATACTTTCTTCATTTCTATGTATAGGGGGGAGAAAGTACAAATGTAGTTTATTCTCTACACCTTCGAAAAATCTAAGCTTTTAACTTTTAAATATTATATATCAATGAAAAATACAGTATTTATAATATTATAACCTGTAAAACACAAAAACAGATAAGATCAATTTAATTCTGATTAAAAAGTCTGTAATCTTCTTCTGCTTAAACACGTAAAAACAATTACAGTACCGATCATAATTTTTTTCAAACAGTAATTTCACACACAAACAGTCGTCACACCCTCGAAAAGCCCTGCGCAAGGTAAACAGACCTGAGACTGTAGACAGATTAAAGGCGCTTGACCCTGCATATGATTCACCGACAGGTTGCATCCTGAACGCCGGGATTTCGTATTACAGAGGTCCTTTCTGAAAACTTCGTGGTATTAAGGTAAACTTCTAGTTATGGAGGTAAAGCGCTAATCGAATTCATCTTATCTGCTGAACTTCGTGTTATACAGGTAATTTTTTTGTCCCTTCGAGTTATGGGGGTAAAATAACCGGAAAATTAGTTTGTGTTGCGTATAATTTCTTCGTGTTAAGCAGGTTTTTCCAATGGTATTAAAAATAATTTGTGATATCGAGGATTTCGTGATATCAAGGTTCGTGTTAGCGAGAGTCGACTGTAGTAACAACCATCTAGGCAAAAAAGAGGTAGAGCTAAGACCTCATCATCTTTGTGCTAAATTAATTTCATTTGTGTTACAAAATTTTGAGCACAAAACTACAAGATTTTTTTGTTTAGTAATTTTTGGAAATTTACACCCAACCATGAACATAATATACCTTGGATTATCCAGTTACAGGACTATCCCAATGGGTTAATCTAAATAAACACAAATTAAAATAACAGGAAAAAATGCTTCAATTGCTTTATGCCTGTATGGTGTTCCTCAAAAGTAAACTCTAAAACCTTGTAAACTGCAAAATTTTTTATAACATCTTCACTGAAATCTTCAGTCAGCACGCACTGATTCACACTTCACGAATCCTATGAAGTGAAGAAGATTTTTTCAGTGCCGCACAAACACTAGACCGTCCATTAAGTTTGCAAAATTTTTACATTCTTGATTTACAATATGCAGCATTATTATACTTGCACTTGTCAACCGATTTATTTATAGCGAATTTCCCCTATAGGGAAGTAGCTATTACTGTAGGCGGCACGGTGATACTTAATTAAGCCCGGGACTATGCTTTTTTTCATTTTGAGGTCCCTAGACCCCATTCATTCATTTTCAAATATATATATCGTAAGGCCTTACAATTTTGAGGGTAAAAATATGGAGAAGGAGGAATATTTTGGTTTGTCGCGTTGGCCGACCTGCAAGTCAGCTGGGCATTGGTTAGTATTTTCGCCACGCACAGCGCTGGCGACGCAGCGGAGTGGGGGGAAGCGAGAGCCCTCACTCGAGCCGCTGGGAAAATTAGTCGACCGGGCGAGTAGCTGATCACATCTCCACTCCTCCAAACTCCGAGAAATAGTCTTGCGAAAAAGACTGTGTTTCGAGTTGATAAAATAAAAAGTAAGTGCCTGACATTCTTTCGAATAATATTAGTTGCGAATTAGAAATGGTTAAAGTAAATTATTAGGATTTATTTAGGTCAGTGGCGAAAAGCTCTGAATAATTAATTTCGTTGTTTCGGTAAAATAATTTGGAAATACTTTTGATTTGGACTTGCGTATTTATAGCGACTTTTAATTTTACAAAATACGAATAAGGCCTCAAGCGAAACAGCTCAGAGAAGTTGACTAAAGAATTGTAAAGAAAATAGTGGATTAGGAGTTTGTTAATTTACTGTAGGACTTGGGTGTACTAACTCAAGGAAAACTAAAGACAGATTTTAGTAGTAGGCAATTGTAAGCCTGCCGATTTATTTGACAATTAAAATACCGAGTAGGACCAAGGGCGTAAAAGCTCTGGAAACATACAGGCCACAAGTGAAACAGCTTTGGGTTAAAATAAAAGTAAAAGTAAAATAAAATAAAACTTGTTAGAATTTATGTTCAGGCAGGGGCGTAACAGCTCCGTTAATAAATGGTTTAGGCCGAATAAATTAGGATTTTGAGATTATTAACAAACTTGATGAGAAGAAATTTACGAAGTAGGTGAAATAGGGGTTTTAAAAGAATTTGGGTTATTTTAGTTGCAATTTCTGTTGATACCAATAAGGGAAGAATTCCCCTTTTGATTTTCTTTACCGATAAAACCCAGTATTTCACCATTTTCGGCCTTTAACTATCAAAATAATTTGTTTTCAATTGGCAACATGGGCGATGATGAGCGAATTAAGGAATTTTAAAGCAAGTCTTGTGTATAGTTCTTTGCTGAGCCCATTCTAAATTTGGTTTTTCAAATCAAATCGACCCTGGACATTCTCGTTATTTTACGACTAAGTAAATTTGTGGCAAAAACGTGCTAAAATTTACCTGTACCGGATTTGGCGGGTTACAATGTACATACATATACAGGGTGAGTCTTCTAAGCCGTCCACAACAGATTATAGGCGAACGGCTTAGCATACAAATTTGAAACAAAAAATTTTTCCCACTAAATCATACCCAAGGAACAACATTAAAATATTTTTAACCTTTTTAAAATACAGGGTGTTCCAAAAACCAGGGGTTCAAATCTCGGAATTTTTAAATGTAAACATATGTCATTATACATCATTTTAAAGCTCTAATCAAGTCAACCAATTTGGTGAAAACAGAACTCAATTATCTTTATTATTTTCAAAATGGCAGCTTTTTTTGTGAAAAATATTGGTATTTACGGAATATCCTGTATCTCGAGAACTACTGAAGGTTTTTTTGTTCTGTTTGAAAATTCTTAATCCTTGTAAACTCAGCTTTAATTTCATATGCTAGATGCCAACATTGGAAGAAAATATAGTTATTTGTGCATCTAGGGACTAAAGTGCAAGTGCCTCGGCTTTGCCATCGGGCGACAATTTTCCCGAGGGAGAAAAAGCACTTTAGACCCATGATGCACACAAAACTTTTCCTCCACCTACACCATTAACAATAATTGTGACAATATATCGTTACCTACATATGATCTTTTTCTTCTTTAAACTAGGCTCGATTAGAATCGCATATAAATATATAACATAAGCAATTAAAAGCAATTATAAATATGGAATTTAAACAACCATTTATTCAAAATTTCACACTCTTTTTAAAACTATTTTTCTAAAGTATTAATTTGTTTAAATACCTCCCAAAATCTGTAGGTAAGAAACAATGATGTTTATAAAACATTAGCCGTTCGGCATATTGGTGACAACAAGCTCTAAATCAGGTGTTTTTTATATTCAGTTTTGCCAACTTAATTCATACAAAAAATTATTACCTGGCTATTAAAATGCATATGGTTTTATTTTCTTAAGTTGAAACACTGAAGTTATTGAATTAAATTTAGAGTAAGCAAATGAAAATCGACAGTGTTACCACATTTTCTCACTGTCCATCGCGGCGTTGCCGGATTTCTCCCTATGTATTTCTTATGAGATTACTTTTAGTCCTATGGGAGAAAAAGTAAGGAAGTAAATCCCATAGAGTATAAACTAGTACTTCAGTATTCTATTCCAGGGACTAAAAGACGACTTTAGATAGTAGGTGGAGGAAAAATATTTTTTTAAACATTATATTTTTTGTAAATGTTGGTAGCACTGAAAATCAAAAATGTTAAATGGCAACATATGTTAAATAGGAAATAATTTTAAAGGTCTTGCCAAAACCTACAACTTTTCAATTTTTACTCACCTCCTATCTTAAGTAGTTTTGTAGTAATAAACAAAAAACACCATTTTCCCATATAACGCCCATGTTAAATGTGCAGTGCTCAAAACATTTAAATTTGCATCCTTTAATATTGAGTACAGGAAACGATTAATTACAACATTACATTTAACAATTAATTGTATCAACGATAAAGAGTGATTTTTTAAATTTTAATTTTGTTGTCCCTGGCCTTTATTCAACAGATAGACTCTTCTAGTACCATTCATGAGTATTTTATTCAAACATAAATATCTGGGGCGATCTAGTTACAATATAATATTGCGTATTTTAATTGAGATATATATTTTTTTCTGAATTTAAGAATTAAAAAAGTCACGCCCGTCCTTTGTCCCTAGCTAAAACTTCAACTTTTAAATCTGTACCAAATCTTATTAGATTTTTATTTTTAACTAAATGTACTTGTTTGAAAACAATCAACTATTTAAGTTCATAATATCCTCAAATATAATTTTTTAAAGTCTTTAATTTTTCGTTCACTTGGTAAAGTAACCCTGTCCCTGGGAAGTTTTGTCACTACCGTCCATGCAAATTAAGGCGTTTCAGCTTGCGATATTCGCAACCATGTGGCCATATTTTCAGTTTTTTGAGATGTACTTGTTGGAGCAGCAGGACTGTGTTTCTGCCCATGTTTCTGCACTTTATTTCGATGAAAAATAATTTTTTTACTAAGGTAAGTGTGAAATTTAAAATTCATGGATGTCACATAACGTCCACAAGTTTTAGCTCATTCAGACCAGTTGTAAATATTATGTTTGATTGATTATTGTTTGCTTGTATAATGGACAGGTTAGAAATAAACTTTTAGCTGACAAAGCCAGTTCTACCACACACGGGGAGCAAAATTTCACAAATTGTCACACCAGACCATGTCACACCCATCCATAATTCTGTCCTGCCCGTCCAGACTCTTAATTAAAACTTCTGGACGGTAGTGACTGAAACTACTGAAAGTTAACACATTTATAATCCCTTATATAACTATGTATCTTTAATTAAAAATATGTTTCCTACTGGCTCTTAGTTCTTGTGATATATGATTTAAAAAGGAGTTTTGTATTAAAAAAGTAAGAACTATGTAAGTCAATATTAGCCTTAATTGAATTTAATAAAAAAATATGAATTAAATTTAGATTTTTCACTGTAATATATATTATTTTTATTAAATTACACCTTATCAGTAGTTAAACCTCACTCCCAAGTCACATACCCGTCCAGCTTGCCTTATATTTGTGTCACGCCTGTCCATACTTGTCACTCCCGTCCAGTATACGTGAAAATTCATAATTTATTAAAATAAAAGTATAATTAGCTTTTTATATTTAAAAATGAAGATACTAAGTAGCAGAACATCATAAAAAATGTTTTTTTATCACATAGGGTACCTTGAGGTCACACCACCAAAAAAAAATTGTTTTTCTCTCCAAAATTATTAATTTTGTGCAGTTTGTACCGAAAAAGTATTTTTTTATGCGGTCAAAACCTTAAGTGATATATTTTTTTAAATGAAGTACCACCACTGAAACAAGTTGTATTCGTTTCAACAACATTAAAACAATAGTTTATCTATTTTTTTGCACCAAAAGTCATGGACGGACGTGACAACATTTTGTGTCTTTTAACAAAAAAGTGCCAAACCAAAATGAAAACAATCGAAATTAAGCTTTAGAACAGTTAGCAATGAAAGTAGATACTACAAGGTATTTAGTGAAATATAATTCATTAAGAAATTCAAACTTTTATTCCTGCAGAATAAAAAAGCCGAAAATTAAAATTTAAAAAAATTCACTTTAAAATGTGATTTCTAATTAATATTATCCACATTTAAATACAATATGTCGGTATAAAACAAGTAAAAAGGGTAAAATGTATGCAATTTAATGTTGCGGGGTAAAACTCCGCATGTGCCCGCTGCCGTTTTACTGGTGAAGCGCCTGCTCAAGGGTTAACAAGTTTTCTATGGAACAGTGAGCTATGGCATGACCTGTACGGTATCAAAGAAACACAGGACCATGATAACTTTTCATTTTCGGGCATTTCTTCCCAGTTTAGGATTTTTGGACCCAAAAATGATAAGATAAGCCCCAAGTGTAATTTAAATATTTTTTTCAAAGAAAATAAGAATACAAAAAAGTTAACCTTCTTACAGAATTGAAGTAAAAAGTAATGTAACAAATGTATCATCAATCATGTGAATTTAACAATGTAATACAGAAGACCCCCTCTTATCTGGACACCTTTTAACTGGACATCGGTTTAACAGGACATTGGTTTAACAGGACAGCTCTCGGTGCAAGTAACATCTTTTGAACCAGACGATTTCCATCCAAACATTGGTTTAACCAGACGTAATTAAGAGGAATTGCACAGTGTTGTATGGACGCTTTTTGGAAAAATATTTGAAACCAGTAATGACCAGACTAAGTATTATGCTCTCTTTGATTTAAGTAAAATGAGTTTGTTTTTGAGTAATAGAAGAACGATATCAACACTTACCATGAGAAATATGTAATAGACAAACCATCGTACTATATATACGAGGTACAATCAAAAAGTTCCCGGAATTAATTTTTGTAGACATATAGCGCGAACGCCAGCGGGAAATTTGGCTTGTAGTAGATGGTACGACTCCTAGGGAAGGCATATCGGTAGTGGTGGCATAGCTGATTTGCCGTATTGCAGCATTGGAAAGCGTTTTTCGTGTACCTGCAAGTCGACGTCGGATTTTTGAAAAATGGCATTTTGTGATCAGCACACGAACATTGCTCTGTGTTTAACTTTAAAAATCACCCAGTGAGACTCTTGAGCTGTTAATAACTCAAGCGCTTGAATTAACAACTCAAGAGTCTCACTGGGTGATTTTTAAAGCTAAACACAGAGCAATGTTCGTGTGCTGATCACGAAATGCCATTTTTCAAAAATCCGACAACGTCGACTTGCAGGTACACGAAACACGCTTTCCAATGCTGCAATACGGCAAGTCAGCTATGCCACCACTACCGATATGCCCTCCCTAGGACGACTGTACCAACTACTGCAAGCCAAATTTTGCGCTGGCGATCGCGCTATATGTCTACAAAAATGCATTCCGGGAACTTTTTGACTGTACCTCGTATTATTTTTAATGTTTGGATTTAATAATTAATTTGAAGAAACATCGGTTTAACTGGAAAAACTTTTATCCTGACAGGCCTCGGTCCCGAGGGGTCCGGATGGGAGGGAGCCTACTGTACATTGCCTTAAATGGGTTTCTTAGTCCAGAAGCCGCAATTCCATCCAATTCCCTTAATTTGTTGTTTTTATTTTCTCTGATCTTATTGGCAAGTTCACCATTTTTGGGGATAAGGCTTCTTTTCAAATTGAATCCCTTATTGTAGAAACTCCCTAATTGACAAATTTGGCCAAATTGACTTTTTATAGAAATTAATACATAAAGAGAAACTCATCTTTTAGACCATGCTCTCTATGGTCCCTATATTTGGTCAAATAAGCCCACAAATATTTTTTTATTATATAAAGACTTTATCTGCAAGCAGTTCAGGGGTTTCTGCCTCCCCAACTTTCCTTTGAGTCAAGCTTTGTGCGTCAGCGTTTTTTTGTCTATATATTATATCGCTTTAGGTTGAAACTCTTATTTGCATTTTATAACTAGCAGTTGCCCGTGGCTTCGCTCACGGTAACAATTTTAACACCCGCTGCCTAAATGAAGATGGTGCCACATACTGAGTTTATTGATAGGGTACAAAAACTATTGGTGACTTTTCTTTGGTACATATCACCCAAAAGAAAAAAAAACCATAAAACCATGATAAAAGGAACCAAACTATAAATCAGCTGTAAAAACCAAACAGCTCTGAAAGACACAGCCCAGCCCAGCCCAGCACCCCCCACAAACCAGCCAGGCCTGGCCCGATAAAAAACACCCCTGGCCCCTGGCCTGGCCTGTTTTTTTTCTGGGGGGGGGGGGCAGCTCAGGCTGTTTATGTTCAGCTCTGGTCTTTCAGTTGTTGGAAAGATTTTAGACCGTTGACCCCACCGAAAAGCCCTGAAAACTTTGAATTTTGAAAACCCCGTTCTCAGCGGATGCTCACGCCCTATAGGAACGTCCATGAAAAGTTTCAAGATTCTAAGTCAAGTTCAAGTAGTTTGAGCTGTGCGATGATAGGTCAGTGGTATTTGAAAATATAAAGTAGATATACTTTCATCAGTCAGAAAGATGTTTTAGGAATCCGCTAAGTACGCAGGTCTGCTGCGATGGGAGTACTTAGAAATATTGCTGGCTCCCCGCACGAGGAATTTTTATTTGGCCTCTCTATACTACACTTGCCAGCACATTCCAGCGCCCCCGCCGACAAACCCCTAAGGGTGTCGCTGCCTGGTAAGGCTTACTCAGTAGGCCTATCGTTGAATCTGTGCTATAGTACAGAGTGACCCTGAGGCAGGAAATAAATACCCTCTTCGCAGACCGTGCGTACTTAGTGAATCTTAAAGCAGTTTCCTGTTTCATGAAATTTAATGTACATAGAGTAGAAAATGCCTTGATTAAATGCCACCAAAGTATTTTGTAATGTTTTTAGGGTCTATTTTGAACAACAACAAAATAACATAGCCGTCCCGCAATTTTTTAAAAATGGTTTACATTATCTCTTTCATTAACCGCTGTTATAAGGAAGGAAAGACTTTTTATTTTATTTTTTACAGACAGCTGGTTTTACATTCTATGAAATGTCTTGATTTTAACATCTGTTTGAATATAAACATTTCATCACTTATTATTCTGGCATTGGATATTAATATGTGATCTTTGAGAGGGTCTATGCGCGGCCTTGGTCTGTGGTGGAGTCCGAGGGTCAGATCAGGATGAAAATCCTGATAAATGTATAATGAATGGGAAAATATTAACTTTATGTAGTACATGTCAATTGAAAAGAAATATTATACACCAAAACATAAAACTGAATGAAATCATAAAACATCTGTAACGACGAATCCATAAGTGAAGGTAATACCATCTGCTTGGAACACTGAAAATGTAAACAAAACGTAATCCCTTGAATAATGGGGAAATTCAAAACAAACTTGGTCGAAATCAAACAAAACTCGGTTTTTAGAAGCTTGCTATTTGATTTCAAAAAGACATACGCTCGTTTTAAGTCGTCTAAAACCTTCTCATATGTGCATACAACACAGGAGAAAAGTTTCAGCCAGAATGGTACTCTAGTTTTTGCGTGAAAAGCGGTCTAAAGTATGATTTTGAGCGTTACCAACACACATCGTGACATAAATTGACATAAGGCTTGATTCGGATTCTCCTACCTTCAAAACGCAAAAACAACCAAAAATTTCATAATTCTAAGCAATGTACAGACAAAACTCTAATTCTATTTATATAGATTAAGGCATGCATTTGTATTAATTGCATTTGTAATGTACTATTGTATTTTGAATTCTGACATGACCTATTGCATGTATTTGTTTAATGGTCAATAAATTCTTGAATCTTGAGTCTTGAATCTTGAATTCCTTATTTTAACGATAATAATGTGGTAGTTTTGGCTATGGTCTGATGATTTATTTGAGAGATTTTAGTGATTGAAAGATTAAATTTTTTAAACTATTCCAAGACCCTGCTCAGAACCTTCTTTTGTAAGGGTAAATAATTACAAGCCCGTCTAGGCAAGGGATAACCATTTTAGCCAAAGTTTTACTTTTGTGAATTTACAATGTTTTTGTGAATATTTTACTGCATTTTATTCTTTGGCAGAGGAAAAATGCCAAAGCTATTTTCAGTTTTATATTTTTTCAATATTATTTGCATTAGTTGAATTTATGTATACCAATCAACCCATATCAATTGCTGAAAACATCCAATTTATAGGGGTTGCAAACACTGCTTTCAATGACATGACACCTATTATAGAAATTTTGGATGGTTAAAGCTGCTCCATCTTGTATATGAAAAAAAGTATGAGAGTAGGATTAAATGTTTCAAAAGGAGTGGGTGAGTCTTGATAAGCTGGTTGCAGCATCAATATGTACCAGGGGCTAGTTTCATGATTGCTCTTTAGGCGATAATCCGGGTCATTGTTTTACTACATATATTAAACCAGATAATCCGAGGTGTACTGTTTTTTTCAAATG
This sequence comes from Flexamia atlantica, assembly GCA_035578135.1. Lineage (NCBI taxonomy): Eukaryota > Metazoa > Arthropoda > Insecta > Hemiptera > Cicadellidae > Flexamia > Flexamia atlantica. The sequence continues at coordinate 5,631,895 of JAQJVK010000012.1, read as the reverse complement.
ACTAAGTTTTAATTTTAATGATTGATAAATTTATTTTGTACTTACCTGACTTAAAACCAGAATGAAAATAAGGTTAAGCAAAGTGGATGACATGTTGGACAGAAACCAGCTCCTTACTTTTGCCAAAGCCCACGTGTCGTATATTATCACTACTATCAAGCCCAGCAAAGCCAACCCGATCTGGACAACACCAACATTACTTCATGAGTACCGGTAGTAAAAAAAAAGCCTGACAAAGGTTAGCTTAAAAAAACATTCTTAAAACAAGTACATCCTTGGTATGGTACACTTGAATAGAATAAACTCCTTCTATACAAATTTCTTTTATACATTTTTGGATGTGGTTAGGTTAGTAATATGGAAATGGGGTGATATATGTTTTTGCATCCACTTTGATAGAATCAATATTTGAATATTGAAACTGCTAGAGGTTATAAAGAATGATAAGAGATTAAATTGGCTTTGTTATTTTCTTGCAATTATTCGTCCATCTCTAAGAAGTCCCAAGTACAAATATGAACATCTGATCTACGTCTGTGATTGATTACCATATTACTTACCAGTCCCAACATTGTCAATATACTATACATCTTTCCTGGGAATATATGCTTCCAATATGTAACTTTGGGCTCCATGACATTGGTAATGAAATTTAATTCTGTTTCTATTTTTCCAGCTGCAGCCAACTGAGAGAGCTTCGCCGCATACTCCGGTCGAGGATTTTCATCCATGTCGTCCAGTAAAGTCAGGTCCCAGCGCATCGTTATTTCTGCCGAACATCTCTTCCATTCCTCCAGAAAAACTGCACCTGCAACAATTTTAGATTACCAGATAGACCCAATAACCAAGGCCATATAACCTTAACTTAGCAAATAATAATAAATACCTGCTTGGTGGATTCATAAATTTAGTTTCCTGGAATGCTTGACAAACAGCCCTATTCCATAGGCACTTAATTGTGTACAATTTTTTTCAGAACTGTAGGAGGAGTCTTTATTACAAAAACCAAACCCTTATTTATTTATTTACAAGTGTCACATAGGTTTACATTTTTAAGCTATAGGCTAAGTAAACATATGACTTGTCAAAATTATAATGTCCTAAAATAATGTAATTAAAATAAACAACAATTTACAAAAAAAAAAAAAACAATGTAGACAACTCTCTACATACACAAAGTTTCATGTCAAGAATTATTTGAAATGTACTCTTTCACAGAGTAGTACGCCCGACTCGTGAGATGGTTCTTCAGGGAGTGCCTAAACCTCTTTGAATCGTGCTCTTGTTTGATTGGTTCAGGGAGCCCATTGAACAACTTCAATGCAGAGTAATAGGCTCCCTTTTCATAGAGGGTTAGACGGTGAATCGGGTAGTGAAGGATGTCATGCCTCAGCTGGTATGTATGTGTAATTTGTTTTTTTGAAAAAAGATCTGGATTGGATTTAATGAAACACATTAATTCAAAGATATACAGAGAGGGAAGGGGAAGAATTTTAGAACTGATGAAGTGTGGTCTACAAGATTGCCGGTACTGCAGCTGAAACATGACTCTGATGATCTTCTTTTGGATTTTAAAAACTCTACCCGAATCCACCGAGTCTCCCCAGAAGACCACACCATACCTCAGGTGCGAATAAACTTGGGCGTAGTAGACAGTCATTAGTGTCTCATGGTCAACAATTGGCGCCAATACTTTGATCATGAAACACACCGATTGAAGCTTACTAACAAGAAATGAAACATGATCCTTCCAGTTGATGTTTCTGTCCACCACGACACCAAGAAACCTCGCAGAAGAGACAGTGTCCATGTCCGAAATTTTGAGGTCTAGATGGATACTTGGCCTGGTAGCAAAATGCATGAGCTGACTTTTGGATTTGTTCATCATTAGACCATTGGACATGAACCACTGTCCCGCCTGTTGCAAAGACACATCGACCATCCCTTCCAGCTGAGCTCTATCCGGATGTGACACTGTAATGGTAGTGTCATCAGCAAAAAGTATGGCCGATGCATCTGTGAATGCAAGCGGGAGATCGTTCACATAGAGCAGGAAAAGAATGGGTCCAAGAACGGAGCCTTGAGGAACCCCCTTATCATTTACTTCCCATGTCGAAAGGTGACTAATTCCATGAGCATCTGAATATACTACCCTTTGTTTTCTGGAATGTAAATAAGACGTAAGCCAATCTTTAGGTTTGCCTCGGATTCCAAAGAACTCCATTTTATGAAGTAACACAGTGTGACTGACACAATCGAAAGCTTTTGAGAGATCACATAGTACGGAGACTACGTGACCCCTATTATCTAGTGACTCTAAGATGGATTCAATGAATGTGAAAATGGCATGAGTTGTGGAGGATTTTTTACGAAATCCGAATTGACAGTTCGTGAGTATCTTAAAGTTATCAAGAAAAACAAGAAGTCTTGAAAGGAAAATTTTCTCAAAGATTTTTGACCAAATCGGTAAAAGGGCAATCGGACGATAATTTGTCAAATCAGTTTTGTCTTTCTTTTTGAATAGGGGCTTGATATGCGTGTATTTAAGTTTCTCTGGAAACTCTCCTAATTCAAAAGATTGATTTATGATATCGGCAAGGGGTTTAGCAATGATATGAGCTGATGACTTCAAAACTGAGGCTGGGACACCATCCCAGCCAACTGATCGGGAGTTCCTCAAGGTCATAATCGCGTTATACACTTCATTTGGATCTGTAGGATGGAGAAACATTGAGCTGTCATTAGATTTTGAATTGCTGTTAAGAAAGTCAGAAACAAAATTTTCATTCGGACTAAGATTTTCAGCAACATTGATAAAAAAGTTGTTGAAGGTTGACGCCACTTTTTCTGGATCACTGATTTTATTTCCATCTACATTCAGAGTGACATTGCCATTTTGATTTTGAGGCAATTTCCCTGTTTCCCTGCGAACGACCTCCCACATTGCCCTTGGCTTGTTATCAGCACCAGAGATATGCTCAGCATTCGCCATGCGTCTTGCAGCGGATACCTCCTTTTTCAAGGCCTTACATATATTTTTATAATCCATTGCAAGACGAGGACAGTCCGAAGTACGGCTGTTCTCAAACAGTTCCCTTTTTTGACGACTCATTTCCTTAATCCCGGGAGTCATCCAGGAGGCTTTCTGTGATTTTGGCTTTGACTTGTTCAGCATGAGGGGAAATGCTTCTTCAAAAGCAAAAATGAAACTTTTAAGGAAAGAATCAAAGCTATCATTTATATTGAGACCTTCGTCAGCCAGAGGAAATGAAGGAGACTGCTCAAGAAGTAATCTGTTAAATTTTGATAAGTTTTCAGAGTGATAACGTCTTCTTAGGGGTTTTCCTGATGAAGATTTAAACGGAAGGAAATTAAACTGAAAACATATTTCGAGCATTTTGTGGTCAGACAGAGAAGGTTCATGCAAGGCAGAATTTTGTGGGAGAAAGTTAGTCAGAATGTTATCAATGCATGTGGCTGAAGTTTTTACGATGCGCGTTGGCTGTTTGAAATTAGCAATTAAGCCATTTGAACTGATAGAAGTCAAGAAATCTTTGGCATCTTTGTCATCGGAGAGAAGGTTGATATTAAAATCACCTGCTATAAGAAGAGTTTTCCCGGGGCTCTTTTTTGTGATGTGATCCATGAGATTATCGAGATGTTTTATGAAGCTTGAATGATTACTGTCAGGATTGCTGTAAAGCGAGACAATTAGAAAGGAGTTTTCACCAATCGATATCTCAGCTGCAGTATATTCAAATAAGCACTCAACTAACGGGACTTTTCCGTTGTAATCAATGGTTTTAAAAAGAAGACTTTGTTTTATAAGAATTGCAGTACCTCCTCCGTCTTTTGAGGAACGTGAAAAACAAGAAGCAACCTTGTACCCCTGCAATGTATTCATAAGGACTTCACTAATCTCATCGGTCCATGTCTCTTGCAAACAGATAACGTCTGGCAGCTGAGGGAGAGAGTTAATAAAGATACACAACTCAGGGATTTTTTTCTTTACACTTCTGATGTTATAGCTCACAACCCTTAATGGACAGGAGTTTGAGGAGGAGCGTTGTCCTGAGGCTGCAATATCTTCGGACTGTCCTGTGCCACACAAGCCGCCAGCTCCTCGCTCAGAGACAGATTGTTCCTTGCTGGGCCTAAAAAAACATTCCCAGCTTTGACTGTTTTATTGATTTTATTAGTATCTGGGTCTCCAGAGCACTGGTTTGTCTCGCTTGAGATTACCAATTCTATATTAGAGACACAGCCCGTCTCTGAGTGGGCAGCCAGACCAGCCACTGCGCTGACCACGACCCTGCATTCCTCAATGCTCATTGCTAGAGTCGCACTCAGCTTAAATTTACCAAAGTTGTTAAGATGGAGTCCATGACGTGTATAGTGTTTCTTGCGAAGAAAACTATTCACGTCAAGTTTAGTAACATTTGGCTGATCAAAGTTGCACAGCAAATCATTGTTTATTGCATGGATTCGGTGGTTGAGCAGTGCAAGGTCGTACCTATAAGGCAAAGTTAACAAAATAACGCTTGGTTTTACAATACTCGAAAGATATTCTCTTATTGTGGCACTTGTCTTCTTTTCAGTCTTAGTATCCACATCATTAGTGCCAGCAATGACAACAAGCACGTCCCCCTCACTCATATCCGCAGTGAGACTTGCTGCATCACGCACAACACACTCAGCGGTCGCACCAGGCCGCACCATGGCTTGTATTTCGTATCCAGGACCAAGTCTATTTACCAGCATCTCTCGCAGCCTACGACCATGGCTGTCAGATAGAATCATGATCTTTTTCTTTTTAACAGTTTGGACCTCCCGAGTCACCCGAGTTGATATTCGACACTCAATTCTGTCTGGGGTGGACGTCTTACAAGGGAGGGTATCAGGACTGTTTCGATGTCTGGTATGATTCCTCTTAGGTGGCAAGATTGGTTTGGTTTTGAAGGGACTGGATGACATAGGAGTGGAGTGACTATCATCGTGCAGGTTTTGAAGAGGATGAAATCGGTTGAAGGTTCTGAGAGGGTATTGGTGGACAAAAGCTTGTTTCGGAGTAGATGTTTGCGATGTAACAGTCTCAGAAGATAACTGGACGACGGAGCTACACTCATGTTTGCGCTCAGTTACAACAGGTTGTTGAGAACTCCTTTTAATATTATTCAACTCATTCATGAGCGACTTATTAAGCTCTTCCTCTTCAAAAGCAGATTCAGCCATAAGTTGGAATTTTTCTTTTTCCTTCTTCAGCTGTTTAAGTATTTGCTCATGATCAGATTTACACTCTGACAAGTTTATTTCCAACGACTCGATGGTTTGAAAGGCGTCACTTAACTTCCCCAAACACTCACTAGTGAGGGGGACAAGATCAGCAACAACAGTATGATCATGCTTAGCAATTATGTCATTAAAAATTTGAACAAAATCTATTACAATAGGTTTTACATCAATATGTAAGTTATCTGGGACATTTAATGAATCAAGATCTTTAAACACCTGGTTGCGCAGTGTGGCTCGAGTATGCACCATCGCGAGAGAGTCAGGCGTACAACAATAGGAAGCAATGAAAATAAAATTAAAATATTATTGCTTAATTTATTGTACTTATATCTAAAACAATTTACTCAACTTTACTAAAAATACAAAAAAAACCTTAAATGTTTTTGAAGGATATATGAACTGAAATTCCTTACTGTTACATAGGAAGGTTAGAAAAATCAATAATACCCCTGTTGCAGCAGACCTGCATACTCAGCAAATTTCAAATACAAAACAACATATTTAAATCCAACTTAGCAAGATTTGCCATGTTTTGTAATCTCCACAAGAATAACATGGGGAATGAGTATGCAGGTTTGCTGCTACAGGTTATGTTAAAACTGGATGGTTTTAATTCATTACTTAGTAGATCTTAACTAGAAGAAGACCAAGTTATACCAAGTTTTGTCAAGAAGTGTTATAAAATAAGTAAGATATAGAATTTTTTATTTCCCATAAGTATAACATGGGGAATGATTATGCAGGTTTGCTGCCACAAAAATTGAAATTTCGGGGATTTTAGACTAAAATACATTATATCTCATCTAGATGAAGCCACAAACCAAGTTTTATCCAGATATGTTGAGAAATAAGCGAGATATAGAATTTTACTTCTTCCCCGTAAGGTTAACATTGGGACAACATACCGTGTTTACCACTTTCAATATCTCGGTAACCAATGGACATAGAGCAATGATTCAAAACACTAAATTGTTTTTTTGAGCTGAATTCAATGGTGCCAGCAAAGATTTAATAAATTTTATTTTTTCTATGTAAAAAACTCAAAAAACCCAATTTTTAGGGGGGGTTTATCCCCGTTTACCCCCCCTTCCGGTGGTCCGATCGGGTTGGTTCACGAACTCATCCAATCAAATTACCACTTTACATGCAGGCCCGCAGAGAGAAATCTCAGGCCCCTGGGCAATCGTTGCCGCGGGCCCAGTCCACTCCCCACCCCCCCAACACAACGTCGCCGGCGCGGTGGTTGTTGGCATTAAACTTAGTTATAGCACTTATCACACAATCTCAGATTTTAAATACATTTTTAAGTTAAGGCCATAAAGGACTTTTGTTTTCTTTTCTTTTTCAAAAGAGATCTGTTATTTAAAGATCTCTCGCTTTTGTAATAAAAAGCTAGTTAAAGATATCTATATTTTCATACTCAAACATCTCAATCTATATTTTCATCAAAACAACGAGCTGACACTGAACCAGTGTTTCCACTTCGCTTCGACAGTTTCTCCCTCGCCAAAGTCCAAAATTTCCCTTTTTCCCTCAGGCTGAAATTGCCTTTAGCGGCTACACAATCCTACGACTCGTAGCGTCACCCGTCGTGCGTCGCGGTCAGTAATAATATCACATCAGTGCCAGTGTCCCACAGCTTACGCAATAAGCCTTTAAGTTTAAGGCTTAACTTAACTTAAACTTTTGTAACAATTATCATCAATAAATATTAAGAAGACCTTAAAAATATTTTATTTAAAATACAACATGGATTGTGAAATTATTGAAAAAGTACGATCAGCAATATTCTCTATTATATTATAACGTTATAACTACATACTACATTTTAGAACAGGCCCGGCCCGGGTCTGGGCCCCTGGGCAATGCCCCCGCTGGCCCCCTCCTCTCGGCGGGCCTGTTTACATGTCAGTTCCAAATTTCATTAAGATCGGACCATATTTACGGCCGCTATCGTGCTGACAGACACATATATAGAATTTTTATATATCTATCGATAGATATATAAAAATTCGAACAAATGGTGTTTTTTGCTTCTGGTGGCCCTAAAACGAAAAGTTATCATGGTCTCGGGCTTAGGTCTTACCATGAGACCTATGGTAATAGCTTCTTCCCTATAGGGGACATTCGCTAAAACGTACAAGTAGCATCAGGATCTCAGCAGTACAGGCAGATAAAATAAATCTTGAAGCTAAAAAGGAGACATCAGCAAACAAATTACTAAAATCCTAGAAAGTGAGCGAGTCTGTGGCACAGTGAGCACAGCAGACTTCAGAACCAGGACAATTATATTATCAGTCCAATAAAATTAGGGTTTTAGATCGGCAACTGATGTTCATTCATGAAAATTTGATAAGAGCTTCTTTTGAGCACTATAATAATTAAAGATCCCATGAGACCCAAAAAATAAAGTTATTTTACACCTTCAATCAATCAATTAATCAATCAAACTAATAAAATAAAACCTTTAAAAAATTGGACCTTACGTTGAATAGAGCAATATAACTCGTCTCTAACTCATCCGAATTTAATGATCAATAGCTCAAATTAAAGCCTGTATATACTGAGTATTTTAAGACCAAAATTAACTGCATACCTCATTAAGAACAAGAGTTATAAGAAAAATAATAATAAATAGATTCAAAGTGCGAAACGTCCATTAGAAATGTATAGAAATGAATTTTAATTTGAATTTTTTTAAACAAATGAAGACTTAAAAATAGTAGTTTATGCAACGATTGTATAATGTATGCCTTTAAGCCACGAGTGAGATGTAAGTTAGAACATGAGTGAAGCGAGTGTTCTAAATATCTCACGAGTGGCTTAAAGGCATAATACAATCGTTGCATACACTATTTTATCTACGACCAACAATATACGACAAAATTTCCCCCGAAGTTAAACAAAACTCATGACTTTTACTAATGATGGAATAGGTCAACTAAAATTTGAGGTTAGGCAAATAAGCAGACTGAAACATGAATCGTTGTGGAACAATCAGCTGATGGGATAAGTAAACTCAAACATGAATCGTAATGCAACAATCAGCTGATGTGCGAATTGCGTAATTGTTATTATGACACTACTTCCGTCAAATGCCGAGCTCTCATTGGTCTAGAACCAGTACTCTAAAGTGACTCCAGTACTCTAAAGTCGTCATTAGAGTACTGCTTGGTTTTTGGTGTTTTAATGTATATCATTATAATGTTTATTGTAATACCATAACTGGTGCTTATTGCAATGGTCGTAGATAAAACAAATTGCGGCATTGTAATCAGTGTAGAAATTTACTTTTAAATGATGTTTCACAACACTATCTTTGCATGAGAAAAAAATACATATACCGGTATCCAATATGGCAGATCCAAGATGGCGGTAAAAAATTAACAGTAGGTCAAAATAAAGTATTTACTACTAACAAATTATCAATGGAGATTCTACGACATTATATTGATAAAAAGAGGTAAAAAATTAAAAGGGAAAGCTTTTTTCAATTCATCCCATTAAAAAACCGCCATTTTGATATGCAATTTTAAAGATTAAAAAAAATTGTTTGCCCTCATTCACTCATACCACAGAGGAAACAGATATCTGTTTCCTCTGTGGTATGAGTGAATGAGGGCAAACAATTTTTTTTAATCTTTAAAATTGCATATCAAAATGGCGGTTTTTTAATGGGATGAATTTAAAAAAGCTTTCCCTTTTAATTTTTTACCTCTTTTTATCAATATAATGTCGTAGAATCTCCATTGATAATTTGTTAGTAGTAAATACTTTATTTTGACCTACTGTTAATTTTTTACCGCCATCTTGGATCTGCCATATTGGATACCGGTATATGTATTTTTTTCTCATGCAAAGATAGTGTTGTGAAACATCATTTAAAAGTAAATTTCTACACTGATTACAATGCCGCAATTTGTTTTATCTACGACCATTGCAATAAGCACCAATTATGGTATTACAATAAACATTATAATGATATACATTAAAACACCAAAAACCAAGCAGTACTCTAATGACGACTTTAGAGTACTGGTTCTAGACCAATGAGAGCTCGGCATTTGACGGAAGTAGTGTCATAATAACAATTACGCAATTCGCACATCAGCTGATTGTTGCATTACGATTCATGTTTGAGTTTACTTATCCCATCAGCTGATTGTTCCACAACGATTCATGTTTCAGTCTGCTTATTTGCCTAACCTCAAATTTTAGTTGACCTATTCCATCATTAGTAAAAGTCATGAGTTTTGTTTAACTTCGGGGGAAATTTTGTCGTATATTGTTGGTCGTAGATAAAATAGTGTATGCAACGATTGTATTATGCCTTTAAGCCACTCGTGAGATATTTAGAACACTCGCTTCACTCATGTTCTAACTTACATCTCACTCGTGGCTTAAAGGCATACATTATACAATCGTTGCATAAACTACTATTTTTAAGTCTTCATTTGTTTAAAAAAATTCAAATTAAAATTCATTTCTATACATTTCTAATGGACGTTTCGCACTTTGAATCTATTTATTATTATTTTTCTTATAACTCTTGTTCTTAATGAGGTATGCAGTTAATTTTGGTCTTAAAATACTCAGTATATACAGGCTTTAATTTGAGCTATTGATCATTAAATTCGGATGAGTTAGAGACGAGTTATATTGCTCTATTCAACGTAAGGTCCAATTTTTTAAAGGTTTTATTTTATTAGTTAAAAGATTTGTATCTCAAGTTCTAAATAAGGCACAAAGTTAATTCCGGTCTTAAATTACTCGTTGGATAATTGGCCTTCTTTGGAGCCATTGATTGTTTGGATCCATTGGATTTTAAGCAAGTTATGATTCTCCAATCAACATAAAACTTATTTGTTGTTAAAATATGTTTTTAGTCAAAGACTTACACCTCAAGTTGTAAATGAGACTCAAGGTTCGTTCGGGTCTTATATTAAACAGAACATTATTGGCTTTATTTATAGCTATTGATTATTAAAATCATATGAGTTTAAGATGAGCTATAATTTATTTATTTATTATACGGCAAACACCATTTTTACAATACAGTACAAAGCAATGGTTGCTACATGCATGTAATAAGAAAAATTTACAATGCAAATCATGATACAAAGTAATACAAATCAATAAGTTATAGAGAATAATACCCTGTTCAATACAAATAATTAATTATTGTTTCTGAAATTTAGGTTTAGTTTTAGTCTTATAAATCACTTCAATCCCAGACACTTTAGATTATCAATAGCTCCAAAGAAGGCCAATAATCTAATGGGTAATGTAAGTCCAGAATAGTAGTTTTCATTACTAGGAGGGAAAGTGGCTCTTTTTGGTACGAGATCGTAATTTACAGGCGAGGCGCAGCCGAGCTTGGAATTGCGATCGAGTACCAAAGAGATACTTTTGCTCCGTGTGATGAACAATTATTTTCATCATTATGTATAAATAACCATTTAATCGATAAAAAATTAGACTACATAATTTTGAGGTTATCCAAAATAGTCATCGTCATTTACACATCTATTAGTTGTTTACAAAAACAAGTTAAGAAATCGTTCAACCTTTCAAATGTAACATCAACAAATTTTGACATTAGAGTACAGCAAAATTTACCATATGTTTTTTCAGTACTCCTATTCGAAGTGATCCAAAAACGATCATTTTGCGTACGATTTAGAGAACTAAAAAAGGCTGTTTTGTGGATAGTAAAATGAAAATAACATTGTGTCTTGTTTAAAACTTCACATATAAATATTTAAATAAAATAAAGTTTTTAGAAAATTGGACTTACCCATCTTTACATCTTTACATTTTAAATTGGACTAACCCTTTTTGAAATGTTATTTTAAAGGTATAGGGGAAAGTTGCCATTATCGTACCGCCTCCTAAATCGTACCACGGCGATATTTCAGACGATAAGCGATACAGGAGAGCTCTTGTGGCTTAATACGGAACTATCCATGTGTCCATAGAGGGCAATAGTTTACACTGAATTGTTTTGCAGTATTCTAAATTTTTAATTTGTTTTTGTGTTTTGTCAGAAACTGATGTAGCTTTTAGCTGTCACACGCAAGCTAATAGTGATTTACAAGGTAGGTTGTGATTAATTTTCTATATACATTTATAGTATTTAATTAGAAAATAGACAATATTTGGTATATTGTACCTCATGAAATATTGATATACTTGTTACGTTATATTTACCTCATATATTTACTTATATAAATGATATTATGTGTTTTATAGTTAATATCTACCTATATACACTAAATAAACGTATTTTTCATTACCTCTTTGTTTTCTTTGCTATCATCTTAAAGGCGTATGCTTTATTTTTACATGTGGTACCATTTAGGAACTCGTTGGTACGATGTGGGAAACTGGTTTCCTAAATTGTACCACTTGCAAGGGTTTACAAAAAATTCACAGTAATTATAAAAATCTATATTTGCTACAAGTTTTGCTATATCAATGTTCCAAAAGGGTCCCTGTTTTAAAAAAACACGGCCATATCTCTTTTAATGTTAACATTATGAAATTAAATACCCCCGTTGCAGCAGACCTGCATACTCAGCGAATTTCAAATGCAAAACAACATATTTCAATCCAACATAGCGAGATTTGACATGTTTTGGTAAGCTCCATAAGTATAACATGGGGAATGAGTATGCTGGTTTGCTGCTACAGGTGTATTAAAACTGAGTGTTTTAATTTAATAATTAGTAGATCTGAACTAGAAGAAGCTATTTACCAAGTTTTATTAAGATTTGTTGGGAAATAACCGAGATATGGAAATTTACTTATTTCCCATAAGGTTAACATTGGGACAACGCACTGTGTTTACCACTTTCAATATCTCGGTAACCAATGGACATAGAGGGGTGATTCAAATACTAAATTGTTTGTTTTTTTGAGCTGAATTCAATGGTGCCAATAAAAATTCGAAAAATTTTATTTTCCTATGTAAAAATCTCAAAAAACCCATTTTTGGGGGGTTTACCCCCCTTAACCCCCCCTTCCGGTGGTCCGATCGGGCTGGTTTACGAACTCGTCTGAGGGATTACCACTTTACATGTCTGTACCAAATTTCATTAAGATCGGACCATATTTACGGCCGCTATCGTGCTGACAGACACATATATATATATATATATATATATATATATATATATATATATAGATATATAGATATATATATAAAAATTCGAACAAATGGTGTTTTTTGCTTCTGGTGGCCCCAAAACAAAAAGTTATCATGGTCTTGGGCTTAGGTCTTACCATGAGACCTACGGTAATAGCTTCTTTCCTATAGGGGAAATTCGCTAAAAACAAAAACCAAAAAGTGGTACGATATTGGCAACTTTCCCCTAACACAACTTTATATTTAGCGGACTCACCGGATCTTTAATTATGGTGCTTAAAAGAAGCTCTGTTCAAATTTTCGTGAATGTACATCAGTTGCCAATGTAAAGGGTGTTTTTGGCCTTATTTTACTGTACTATTCGTGATCAGGGTCCGTACTCAGCAGTAACTGAGATAAACTTTTGCATGGTAACTTTCTGGTGCATGCAGATACTAATTAAACAAAAATTATGACAAAAGCTGATTGTAAAAACCTGTATGGGTAGAGTAAAAAAAATAATTCAGAGCTTAAATTAAGAGCTTAATTACACTGACCTTTCTCTCATACCTACCCCAAATAGATATGAAGATAGCATAAAATACAGTGGTAAAGTTGTCGAATATGTTGAGGACTATTGACTCCATACAAAAGTTCTTCGCTTCCCAGAATTTACAGTTATAGTCACAAAGGGGGCACATGAGACCTGAAATCTTTCCTTCACAGACTTCATGACTGTGAAAAAAACAAAGATAAGTCATTGATAAAAATTTTGGTAGATGATTCACCAAAAACAAAAATCCAATTAGGTATTAAGTGGAGGGTATGCACTTTCCTGTTGGGGTGGGACATATTTAAATTGTTATAAAACCAATCATTAATTTTTTGAAGGGGGGATTTGGTATTCTGGTTTTCCCCACCCCACAGGAAAATCCTGTGAGGGAACTTCAGCCATTATTTTGTCTTTTTGTACGGCTACCGAAAAGGAAATGAAGCTTCCCTTCGATTATCCCCTAGGCTATTTTTTTGATTGCCTTTAGTGGATTAATACAAGGGAATCAAAAGAAAAAAGGAATAGGTAGATGGAATAGGTTTGGCCAAGCTTAGACTGGGCGGGCAAAGGTATACCTTTACGGATGCTGAAACAAAAAACAAAAATCCAATTAGGTATTAAGTGGAGGGTATGCACTTTCCTGTTGGGGTGGGACATATTTAAATTGTTATAAAACCAATCATTAATTTTTTGAAGGGGGGATTTGGTATTCTGGTTTTCCCCACCCCACAGGAAAATCCTGTGAGGGAACTTCAGCCATTATTTTGTCTTTTTGTACGGCTACCGAAAAGGAAATGAAGCTTCCCTTCGATTATCCCCTAGGCTATTTTTTTGATTGCCTTTAGTGGATTAATACAAGGGAATCAAAAGAAAAAAGGAATAGGTAGATGGAATAGGTTTGGCCAAGCTTAGACTGGGCGGGCAAAGGTATACCTTTACGGATGCTGAAACAGGGCCTCAAGGGATAAGGTGGCCCTCATATTGGTCACCAGTACACCCCCGCCCACCCTGCTGCCAAGCCTAGCCTCCCCTGGTGGGAAACTGAAGTTGTTCACTGAAAGACAGCTACATATCACTGCCTCCAATCGTGACAACTTCCATTACTGTACCCAGTGCTGGTACCTAAACTTGCTAAAGTGAGTTAGGATCCCACTAGGGAAAGGGTACCGGGTTAGTACAGTATTTCTTTGCTTTTTTATATCATTCAACAAAACCTTACACCCCTTGAGGTAACGACTTCTAACTTTATATGTCTTTAATCAATAGGAGGACTACATTTTTAACAGGTATAAATTTTTTGCTCGTCACAACTAGAAACAGCGACCGATTTTAGTTTTCATTGCTTAAGCTTAGATAAGCTACTTACTATGTTTGAGCTTAGTGTTGAAGAAACTACGAATGTTATAAAAGGAGAACTCCAAACAGATTTAAAATTAATTTCCAAAGCGATTGCACAGAAACCATTAACCTAATAACAGAAAATTAACACATCTCAGAAATCTGGTCTTGGGTGATTACAGACCCTTTCTGTCTAATTTAGAACTATGGATGCACAACTTAAAGTAAAAATAAATGTCTGAAATTAAGTTTTTAAAAATTCGCTTAGTACTCAGGTCTGCTGCAACGTGAGTATCCTATCCCTGACTAAAGGGCCTGTCTTTACTAAAAATACGACTATATCCAGCCCCCCACCGGCAAAGGCCCCAAGGTTGTCGCTGCCCTCGGTAGGCTCATGCCCAGTATCGGCGTCCTCCCCCTTGCAAGTGCTGTTAGTGTCGGCTGCCCAGTTTATGGTCTAGCTATGAAGTGGAGAGGATTGCAATCAAACACTTGAGAAGCGAGATTACCTAGACTGGCTTACCCTAAGTCAAACACCGAGAAGCATTTATGGACATTTCTTCTTACCGCACGACCTGAGCTTGCCCTGATGATGATCATGGGGCACCATTGGCTTTTTCGGGGGGGGGGGGGGGGGGGGGGGCGTTGAAACTGCTATAGTATAGAGTGGCCCTTGCATCTATAGTATAGAGTGGCCCTTAGGAAGGACTAATATTATTTATCCCCATCCTAACAGACCTACGCACTCAGCAAATTCTAAGAACGTTTTTCTACTTCATGAAGGTATATGTGTGGGTAAAACCATTGATTGTAAAGGAAAAAAATAGTCCATGCAATGTTAAATTTTGAAACATTGATTGTAAAGAAAAAAAATAGTCTATGCAAAGTTAAATTTTGAAACCAACAAATTTGATCATATGTTACTAAAATTAGCTCATTCTGGTGGAGATCATTTCAGGGATACGAATCTTTTACATGAAACATCACACCTGGTGCAGTCTCTAGTGACGAGTGTGTACTTATTTTGCGTGGAAATTTCTGGCTTCAAAACATGTGTAAGCATGAGCAGTCTCCTCATAGGTATAAAGTCAATGGTAAAACCATAGAGTATGCCATATCATTGTAAAAATATAATTTTCTTAAATTTTTAGGGTCTATCTTTAATAAATAACAATTAATTACAAATGTCAACCCGGCAATTTTTGAAAATGCTGACTGACTCTGTTAGGGTCTATATTGAACAAAAAAGTGGAGAAGCCGTCCTGACAATTTTTGAAAATGCTGTAGATAAAATAAATAGTTTACAGTTGCACACTCCACCTCTTTCAACAACAGCTGTTATAAAGAAGACAGGCCAGTTCCTTCAATTATTTCTAGTCAGTGATTTATTTTATGTTATATTAAAACATAAAGTAAAATGTATAATTGTACTGCAGCATTTTATATAGTGTATTGCATTTGAAATATATGCAAAAGCCTAGAGGTAGTGAAGTAAAAGAAGAAGCTTGAGTTTGAAGTTTCAGCAGAGGAGGGGAGATATCATAGATAAGTTTCTATGGGGATATCATAGATAACTTGGAAGTAAACAAAGCCATATGACTACGCTACAGCACTAGTCTGGTAGATAAAAAATACTAAACCAAAACAAAATGTGGGTTGATATTAGAAACAATGTTTTGCTCTTTGAATAACAATCAATAAACAGGTGTCATGATTTTGGTTTAGCATGTAACACATGACTGACACAAGAATCAATTGATTTGTAGTTGAATCAATTGATAATCTGTTAATATTTATTTCCCCTTCTTGAAAAATCCAAATTCATCTGGGTTTGTTTGTAAACACCCAAGCTTCATCTTATTCAGGGCCTCTTTTGTAAATGGGCCCGGTGGGCCCGGGCCCAGGGCGCAAGATTGAAGGGGGCGCAAGCAAGAGAAGATATTTTAAAATCACGCGCCAAAGCTTTACATATTATTTTTAAATTGAAGGTAACAAACAGGTAATAATGTATTATATGTTTTTATTTGATTTTTTATCTGTCATCTTCAATGTAAAAGTACTGAAAGTTTCGATATTACAGGACAAAGAACCTCAAACAATCAAAACCCAGGCAGAACGACTCACATTATTCTACTGCAATGATATAGATGTGGATAGTTTTGGAGAGGAGTGCCTTCATTTCAAGCAGTTCTTAAAGGTTGATAGTATAGAGAGACTTCGAGACGCATACAAGTATTTAAGAAGTTCTGAAACAGGTCTTGTCTCTACTTTCCCAAACCTGGAAGTAGCCATGAGGATCTATTTAACTCTACCAATGACGAACTGCTCGGCTGAACGAGGGTTTTCAGCTCTAAAAAGGATTAAGTCAGTGACTAGGTCAACACTTGAACAAACTAAGCTGAACAATTTAATGATAATGTGTACCGAAAGTGATGCAACCCTAAAAATGAACTTTGATGATGTCATTAACGAGTTTGCTGAGAAAAAATGTAGGAAACGACCAATCATGTAAAGTTTTGAGTATTTATGTTTGTAGTTTCACCTGAAATAAAAGCTAAATTTGGTTGGATTTGAAGTTTTTTCATATATAAACCCATTTTATAAACCCAGTTGTTGGAAGGGGGAGGGGCGGACATCGGGCCCAGGCCCATAGCGCATTACATGCAAACCGCGGGCCTGATCTTATACCCATCGATGTAAATAAATTTATTTACATCGATGCTTATACCTCACTACTTCTAATTTCATTAACCATCTGGCACCAAGAAACAAATCTTCATATAAACAAATATAAAATAGCAGAACAAAACATTCCATTAATTTACATCACCTGTTTTTTTTAATTTTACTTTCATATGTTTTGTTAGTAAACAAATCTAACTAAAATTCTTTCAAAATCCCTGATATGGGTACCTTTCAGACAGCCCCAGGGCCAAGCCCTGAAAGTTATCACGAAATTAATTGATGGTGTATAAACCTACTCCATGAAATTCTACATGTATGTACCAAGTTTTGTGGCCATCGGTCTAGTGGTGTCTGAGTTTATCAATGCCAACTATATATACAAATATACATACCAACATCCTCTTTTATACTTATAGATACACAATTCTATATTTTTTATTTCATGAATTAAAAAACTTTTCACTAATCAAACAAACGATTAGAGGTTAGTCTTTATCTAAAACTGATCACAGATGTATCATTCTACAACATGTCTGGGTGAAAAACCCAAAAAACTTAGGTCCAGTATTAAATTTTGCAGTAAAGAACAAGGATCCAAACAATAACTGAAAAAATTAAATTTTACTTGTGACTTACAATATGTAAAACTCAGTCTTAAATTTTGAAACAAAGATCAAGGATCCAAACAATAACTGACCAAATTAAATTTCACTTGAGGCGGGTCAGAGCAAAACTGGCTAAGGGAAATTTTGTTTTGAAATTGAGATTGTAATGTTTTCTTACCCTATGGGAGTCGATACAACAGACCGAGTGCTCATTTTGTGCCAAAACTTGTTATTTCTTATTTAAAAACGATGTTAAAGTTTAGCAGTTGTAGCAAAACTCGCCTTTTTCAACGCGACTGTTGTTGCAAAACTGGTCATTTTGCAGCCGACCAATGGGGTCGAAGTTTTATGATCACGTGACTTTCAGTTTGTTTACATCTCGACTTACTGAAGTTCCTAAAGGTTGCAGCTACTATCAGTGTATGTTAAAGTTTATTATTGAAATAATTATGTATACAATAATTAAACCTTCGCCACGTGGAAAAGGGCGTAAAAAGAAATCTAATCCCAAGAAATGGAAGAAATTTTGACGTTTTATTACTCTATGGGAATCGATGCACAAGGAGGCTTTTTCTAAACTTGTGATTTACAATCAGGGCCGCCGAGAGGCCATGTCAGCCAAGTCTGAAACTTGGGGCCCGGGCTCCGGAGGGGCCCGGGATGAGCGGAACTTTTCAGATTGAGGAAATATTGGTATCGACTTCTTGAAAATAAATTTAGGCCACAGATGAAGTATACTACAGATAAGCAAGCATATGGGACATCTGGTAACCGGTATTATCGCTTAGTACGTTGCGCCATCTACTGGAGACCTTGGGAACCAAGCATACTGCTTTACCACGGGACGGAAATAAACGTTGCCAAATTGTCGCGACGCGACGTTGCCGCGTGTTATCACTGCCTCCTGTCTTGTCGCTGTCACAACAACATTTGGGTCTGACTGGTCCACTGCAATGGTCCGACTTCTCCGCCACACTGGAATGCCTAACTGCTCCACAAATTGAGTGTTTTGGCAAATAGTTGGATGCCGTTTTCTACATTACACCGTTTAAAATAAAAAAGTTTTTAATTTAAAAAGTACCTAATTTCTCTAAAGTAAGAAAAATCACAATATATTGTTGTTTTGATTTATTTTACTTTCAAATTAAGATATATATTCATCCGATGATTTATAATCCAAATATTCGCAGAATAATATATGTGAATAATATATGATAACTGTGATATTTTGTCTGATTAAATAGTTATTCAAGAGTTACTGTATTACACGCGTACTTAAGGTACAGAAAACTGATCAATAATTTTTATCTTGTGTTTGTTAAATTTCCAACATTATTACTGCATGTTATTACCGCCATCTCATTATTATTTTAGATTTAATGAGCTGTAATTTATAATTGTTAGTTTTTATTTTGTATCATGCTATTGAGAGTGAGACATATGCGTATTGTTTTTTACTAATCAGTGATGGCAAATGTCCGCAAAAATCCTAATCAAAATATAAAATCACCATCACCAACAATGAATTTCAAACAAAGAATATGCGTATGTTATGTGTTTATTCACAAATTAAGAATGTCTATGTGCATGTTTAATCATACATAGATATAAATAAGTACATTGTGTAATATGTTATTATTATTCTCTAAGATTAAAACCATTATATGATCAAACTATAAGAGACTAGAGTCTGTGTAAGCTGATAAGTTAATTGAATTATTCTAAACAAATATCACACGTTGAGTACATTTTGTCCATTTTGAATGCAATATGCGCAGTATTAGAGTACATAATTTCCTCTACTCACTTTTATAATACATGAAATTAAAAGGTTAACAACTAAATTAACTAATTTGTGGCAAACAAGAGTTTAATGCACAGTGTTAGGGAATTTTATTCCTGTACTCAATGGTGGGCTGCAGTTGTTTGGTTTCTCCATCCTGTAACATATTTTTTAAATATTATTTTGTTACTGAGCTGCTAAATTTTTCAATAAGAAATGTGAACCGAAGGATGATTAGACATTTGGTCAGTTCATTCAAAATAACATATTGATTTTACGAATTTGCTGTCTGTAAGTGGACAACGAAAAGCACGACAACGCACAACGCCAGCGCGGCGGCTGCGACGGTCTTAATTTCCACAGAACTCCAGCGGCGTCCTTCTTTCTTTTCACCAACAAAGTTTAGGGGTTGACTCTACCCCACCCTCAAAACACTCCACTGTTCAGAGCTGATGACATAATTATAAATAAAGTTGTTTATAAACACCGACCGTCCGCATACCTCAACAATGATTCAAGTTCTGTTAGGGGTGGTATCTTAGCATTACTCAAAATTTGTCAGTCAGAGTGGAGCATAGCAGTGATCAGTGGTGTTTGCGTGCGTTTCTGTAGTGTACAAACCCATCTCTAATATGTTTTTTAGTATTTACCTTGTGTGCTGATCCGTTTTAATGTAAATTCGTGAATTGGGGTAAGTGAAACTGCGCAGCAATCCAGTTGTCAAAAATAGACAATATCGTAAGGTTTAAATTTAAGACATGATAATTTATGCAACTGAAATTTTCCTTAATTACTAGCTTCTACAGCGATCTTCAGACTTATGCATACTCATTTAGTATAATAAATCAATACTTAATACCTGGTAGATTTCGGTATCGAAATTTATTTGGAAATACAATTTTATATTACTTAGGGGTGTGAGCGTACTCGAATATCGAGCTTTTTCAAGCTGAGTTTACGCTACTCGACTCGAAGTTTTAAAAAATACTCGGAAGTTCGAGTCGAGTTGTTATTCCCACTTTGTACCCGAAGTTGGTAAGGCGATCGCATTTTACGGCCGTTTTCACTCAGTCAAAACTGTTCATGAACAGCCACCATAACATTTTTTATTTTACTTGAATTAAAGTTGTTTTTCAGTTATTAATAACAATAAATTTAATTTAATCTTTTTTTCTATAATTTGAGATATTTTCTTAATCATTTATACTCAATGATCCTGATTTAACTTATCATTTTCAAACCTATAAAAACTTGTTACAAAAACTCTATTAAGGCGAACAAGTGCAGATGTAGCTTGGTTTTACCTCCTCAGCCTAAAAGATTAATAAAATATTGAGTAATGACATAAAAATATGTTAAAGATGGCCTGGATTCTCGTTACATTTAATTTGAAAACAGGTTTGCTTTTAACTCAAAAAAGTAACCTGACTCCACCAGTTTCATGACTAAAATATATTACATTTTATGTGTTAAAGAATAAGTACGATAACTATTAACTTATACTATAAAAATCCTCGACTCTAAAAATATCTGGAAACTCGAGAGTAATTTTTAAAACTCCATCCTCACACACATCTACCGGGTGTTCAAAAAGTCCCGGATCGGCTTCGTAATTTTTTTATTATTAAATATTGACCTACGAAACTTAGAATATGTCTCTTAGACACAAAATACTATTTTTACAAATATTCAGTGACCCCATATCTCCTCAGGGGGACGGCCCACGAGGAGTCAGAAGAAAATCTTAAATGTAAGCATAGGTTGATATGTACATCAAATTAAAGCTCTTTTTGAGTAGAATACAATGCCGCAAATCCGATCTCAATCGGATCACCGAATCCAAAATGGCGCCAGTTTAAAATTTTCTCAACTGCAATTTTTAATACCCTTAAAAATTAGATTTCAGACGTTCTAAGCGTCCGTTCGAGATGCGGTTTGCGGCATTAAATTTTGCTTTATCACCCCTTTAAAATGATATACATATCGACCTATGCACAGCCGATGGCATAAACCACTTCCATGGGGGACGCTACCTTAAAGGATGTCTTGCATGGATGATGACCGGCAAAGGTAGTGCTGTACATAATTTTAAAGGGCATGAAATTCTCAACAAAATGCCGCAAACCGCATCACGAAAGGACGCTTAGAATGTCTGAAATCTAATTTTTAAGGGTATTAAAAATTGCAGTTGAGAAAATTTTAAACTGGCGCCATTTTGGATTCGGTGATCCGATTGAGATCGGATTTCCGGCATTGTATTCTACTCAAAAAGAGCTTTAATTTGATGTACATATCAACCTATGCTTACATTTAAGATTTTCCTCTGACTCCTCGTGGGCCGTCCCCCTGAGGGGGTAGGGGGTCACTGAATACTTGCTAAAATAGTATTTTGTGTCCAAGAGACATGTTCTAAGTTTCGTAGGCCAATACTTAATAATAAAAAAATTACGAAGCCGATCCAGGACTTTTTGAACACCCGGTATACACACGGACGGAAATTCAGAATATGTGCTTGTTATTAACTTGAGAGTTATTGTGTACATTATTAAAAAGAATTAACAGCATATTGGGAGTTAACTATTAATTTAATTGTCTTAGATTTATCAAGGTTCATATGAATACGATAAAAGGTATTGTTGTAATAGGTATTTCAGGTTTTTATGGACAAATAAAACTTAATGTTCATAACTTAATAAAATTTTGGTTTTAAAATCAAATAACCAGAAGATAAAGTGTTGTATATATTAAAATAAAATTATACAAATGTTGGTATATTTGATATGTAAAATATTCATAAATCGGGAATTAATATTCCATTAGTGTAAATGTAAAACATATGTCATTTCCTAAATATTCTATTCTATTATAGTATAAGTTTTTAATCTGCAATTAAAGATAAAATTTTAGTTTTTACCCGTTTTAATTTAAGAATAGTTGTAACAGTTTAGAAATAAAATGTTTGATTTATTAACGATCAATTATAATTTACAATCACTGTATGGTCATTGTATAACATTTTTAATTAATTTGTTTTTTAAAAACCATTTATAAATTGTCATTAAGCAATCTTGAATGATATTTATTATATTAATGTGTAACTACAGATATGCTTTTGGTGAAAACCTGTTGTGCCTTTAATTTTATTTGTAAATGTACCTTCGTAATTGATTAGCGAATGAAGGATGTAAATATGTTTTTTTTAATTTGCATTATTACTTCTAATTTTAGAAATTAGGTAAGGTTTGTTATGATTTGAATCTGTAGTTGTAAGATTTGATAATTTCCCGATGCTTCTAACTTACTCTTCTTCCATTTTCATTTTACTAAGTAATGTAATTTTGTCATCTTGGCATCATGGCTGTTAAAAGTTTTACTGCTGCGGGAATACTTATAGTATTTATTTGTCGTCTGTAAAAAAAATATTATTTGTTGCAAGTAAAAAACCGATTAAAGCCATTTGTTATTCACTTATATTACAGCATTCCTTTGTCATATGTTATAGAATAAGCTGGCCAAGTTTGATCTGCTTTGGTATTTTACAAGATCATTCAATAAATACAACGATGAGCTCGTATATGTATATATTTGCCACCGTAATCTTATAGCATGATGTCCAATAAACATAACATTGTGGTTTGTCTTTGTAAGGAATTGACACAAAACTTTATTAATGAAAAAGATTTCGAAGTAAATAAATGTTCCTCCTGCTCATTTGTTTGAATCTAATAAAAGCGATAGTTTAGCTTGCGCCGCACCGCGCTTGGTGCGATCATAAATGGCTTTTCCCAGCGTGTTACACTAAATTATTAAACAAAAGTTAGGGTTTTATGGAAATAAAATTTGTGACTACAATTTAGATTAACTAATCATCGATATTTTTCTTTCTGTTAATATTTTTTGTACCGATTAAACAAAACAATCTTACGTTATTGTCATTTTCGTGTTGTAAATCCAAACTTAAAATAGTTTATTGTTTATAAATTACAGATAATTTTAACCATAAAAAATGTATACCGCTGGATGCTACATTTATTTGTGAAAAGAAATATACAGGGTTTGTTATGATTACATTTAACAGGAGAGGCACAGCAGGGCGTAAAGGACAACGCTCGCCACGCTTTGAACCGTGCACTACAGTTAGAATGTCGATAAAACAGTACGCACTCAGCGCACTCTCTCCCAACGCCGCGCGAACTAGCTATAGCGGCGTCAAGAAATCTGTTACAAGATTTCAGCCAGCCTTGCCATTCTGGATCTGATTCTTCTGTGTTTAGGCCCACATGTTTAAAAAAATAAAATGTCCACCTTTATCACGAAAATTACTTCGATAATACTGTACAGTATTTAGTTAAGGCAGAAACGATTGTTTTGACTGTCTGTATTATTGGTGCCAAATCTTAAGGCCAAACGAACACCAAGATCGCTTCTTCGCTGGTAGTTGGTATTTGGTGCCAGTTATACCAATTGTATTTGCTACTTATTGTACACTACGGCGGGCGGCGGCGGTGGCGGTCAGCGAATAGTGAGCGTGACTGACTCATACCTCCCTCATGTATATTGGCAACAACTTAAATACGTTATGATGAAATTATCCACGTTGGTAAACAAAAAGAGAGTACAACATATTTAAGTTAATTCACAGTTTGTACAATTAACGTAGATGGTAAAAACAATCGTGCGCATTGATCGTGAAGTTCGTGAGTGGAACAAATGTGGAAGCTATGGGAAAGAGACGAATGTCTTGAAAATCCAATAGTGCGGCATCACTGATAGCATTAATTTTTAATCAGAGTAGACTATTTTCTAAATCCGACCGACCATTCAGCCTCAGTTGGTCAGGATTTATGCGGTTCCTATTTGTATGTTGTTCCATCTGTAAACAGCCTAAAAACGCTAGTTGAGAGATCTTATTTTCGAAAATTTTCTAGGGGAGAACCCCCGGACCCCCCTTTCACTAGGGGGTCCTCCTTACCTCCCAGACCCCCTTGAGGGCCCGTGTGGTGTGCAGACTTGGGGCCCTGCTTGGCTCTCGGCGGCCCTGTTTACAATACGTTAAACTAAGTCTTAAATTTTGCAGCTAAGATCAAGGATCCAAACAATAACTGAGCAAATTAAATTTCACTTGTGACTTCCAATATACGAGGTACAGTCAAAAAGTTCCTGGAATGAAAATTTTTGTAGACTTTTAGCGGGATCGCCAGCGGGAAATTCGTCTTGCAGTAGTTGGTACGATTCCTAGGGAGGGCATATCGGTAGGGGGGGTAAAGCTGACTTTTGCTGTAGTGCAGCATTGGAAAGCGCTTTTCGCATTCCTGCAAGACTGCATCGTCGATTTTTGAAAAATGGCATTTCATGAACAGCCTGTGAACTTAATGTTCTGTGTTTTACTTAAAAATCACCTAGTGAGACTCTTGAGTTGTTAATTTAAGGTTATGGAGAAGAAGCGATGAAGAAAATTCAAGTTTATGAGTGTCACAAGCGGTTCCGTGAAGGCCGAGAAAGCATTGAAGATGATCCTCGTAGTGGACGACTTTCAACATCAGTCACTGACAAAGACATTGAGCGAATACGTCAAGTTGTGCGTGAAAATCAGAAATTAACACAATCGATGAAATAGCATTTCAGGTAAGTTTATCAATGGAACTGTTCACACCTTCCTTCATGATAATTTGAACATGCATCAAATTTGTTCGCTCAACAAACAAAATCGACAACTTTGACTTGCAGGTACGGTTGTCCATTGCTGCACTATGGCAAGTCAGCTATACCCCCACTACCGATATGCCCTTCCCAGAGTCGTACCAACTACTACAAGGCGAATTTCCCGCTGGTGATCGCGCTAAAAGTCTACAAAAATTCATTCAAGGAACTTTTTTGACTGTACCTCGTATAAAATAGGGCATATGTTTTCAGGGCAATAACTTAATTTTTTAATTTCCTAACATACACCGTATGAGAAGAATATATCATAACCGATGATATAATGACGCAGAGGAGACCAACAATCGAGGCGGGAATGAGCATCCTCACGTAGTGTCCGAGCCAGACGAAGTACAGAGCCACCTTGACTCCGAAGTACTGCATAATCACGTCGGCCGGTTGGTACTTCAGAACGTTCTTATACGCCGCCCAGTATCGGTACAGCCGACACCGCATCGTTCCTTCTGTGTTCCAGTCTCCCTGGAAAGAAAAAAACATTCATTTTCCTTTATTTTTTTGAATTAATTGTTGGTAATGGTGAGTTTATGTTTTGATTTTGCAGATATTTACTATTGCTGTTTAGTAAAATCAGGTTTCACTACTCCTGTCAGTCTTTGCTGTGCTCTGTTTTGGTGTGGACATGTTCTGTTCGGTTTGGTGAAATTTTTTATTTCTATGTTATATTTATTTTGTTGTTGTATTGTTTGTAGCCTTAGTGTTTTAGCCGTTCTTTACAGTTGTCTGTTTTAGCTATGCTTTTGTCTAGGTTCTGGCTGTGTGTTTCTAATCTTGCTATGTTGCAGGTTCTTTTCCATCTGAAGACAGAATCAAATTTAAGATAAAAAAAGTTGTGAAACTTTTTTTACTAATCAGTGATGGCAAATCAAAACAGGATTTCAATCAGTTTCACACTTGTAAAAACAATTTTACTTGTGTGCATAATAATTTCAACCGGTCTGGCAAATGTCCATGAAAACTAAAGCAGATTCTGGCACAGAACTAAGGCAGATGTCCGTGACCACTCGTCGATTTAATCAGCCTCCTCATAGAATCCTAGCTGTACCTTCTAAAGGTTGACGTTGCAACAAAATTACTATTTCCTTTGTCAGATGACAAATTATGGTTAGAAGGTTATATTTGAGAACAAACTGTTGTTACCGTGTTAAGGAATTTAGGTCCAATTTTTCACTAGTGATAAATGTTTTAGAGACAGAATTATGACAAAAATATAATATTAATGTTTGGTCATTAAAAGCAGCCAATTTGACTTTAGGTCTTTATTTGGGTTAAAATTGCAGAAAACTTGTCTTGTCATGTTCACCAAAGACATTAACAGATTTTTGATTCTATAAACAAAAGTTTGAAGTAAAAAATACTTACATCATGGAGAGGGTAGGCTGCCACGTATGTACCGTGCAAAACGAGCCTGTTGATGCCAAACTGGAACGCATCACCGTGATCGCTGGCCATTTGGCTATAAGGAGTTCTATCTAAAATGAACTGTACTATTCTTGCTTTTTGTGCTGGTATCATAAACAGTGGAGATTCTGTATCGAATCTGAAAGTTTAAAAATAAAGCTAGTGTAGAAAGGAAGAAGCTACTGTTTTTATATTGAAGACTTTTTTAAAGATAATAAATTAAAATATATATATATCTGATTGTCTTATGAATAAATATTACAGTTCAAAGCTAAGAAACTCAAAATTTAGTTTACATAGAGGAAAAATGTTTTGGGCCAGGATTCGGCCAGTACTATGACCAGAACCTGGCCCCGAAATTGACCAGGTACCAGGAGGTGGGCAATGGGACCCAGGCTCTGACCGGTCCAACCCAGATTCAGGTCAGAATTGCCCGGATTGACGGTCTATTGATGGTAATGTTTGTTATCAAGACGATAACCATAAAATCTGGTTATAGGCTTATTAGAGGTGTAATATAATGTTTTAAACTGATACATATTGTGAAATAAATATCATCATTTCATATTAATAGTGTTGCTTTAAAAATGTTCATATTAACTTTAGGCATTCAAAACTTGAAATTTTTTTAAAACACATAAAGAAATTGGGGAAGAAAATTAGATAGAGCATTGCATTGTTTGTAAATTTGATTATTGTTTTGTAAAAAGGGATGAATAATAAGTGTATGTGTATGTTAACATTTTACCTCAACAATAACAAGTAGATTTTGTAGGCCAAGTATAGGCCAAATACTTGGGGCTACTACCAGCTGCCAAGGATCAAATTGGTCAAGAGGTCTAAAACTCAAAGGTCGCTAGATCAGCATCTCAAAGGTTGCAGTTTAATTTTCATATTGAAAAAAAATTACAAACCGAGTTTTCTAAACATTTTTTGGAATTATGCAGGAGAAGTCAGTATTTGTTTGGATTTCCATTAAAAATACATATTTTCATATTTTGAAAGTATTTTCCGACTAGCACTGGCCAGACTCCTGTCAATCATGGAACCTGACCGCAGTACTGGGCAGAATCTGATGCCTTGTACTGCCACAGTACTCCCAGAAAACTTTTCCATATGGATTGCTAAAAGGATATACAAATTGAGGTCAGAGTTTAAATTTATGCTTGGACCCATTTATCTCTTTAGACTCTTGTGATCAGTATTGAAAAATACGATTACTCTAAATGACGATAGGTGGTCACATGATCACTGGATAAGAGTGAGACAATGAACATGTCATAGTAATGAAACATTTGTTTCTATCGAACAACGGGTGTTCAATACAGTATGAAAAACAGATTTACAATAAATCACTGAATGTGTCAAAGAAATCAGACTTGACTTATAGTTGACTTGATTTAAAACTTTTACTACTCTTTTGCATTAAAACTAGTAACACAGCCTGCCTTCATTAAATGATTTATTTTACATTACATACATTAACTTAAAGAAAATATGAAAACTCACAGGAAATCTTTTGCTCGTGTGTACGTTGTAGTATACTCTTCACTATAGTCAGGAAAAATATCAGGTTTAATTGAAAACCATTTATCAAATCGTTTACCAATAAGTTTTTTTGGTAGTACGAAAACCTCTGGAAAATCACTATCATGCTCTGGGTTGTCAAGTACTCTTTTATATAACTGGAAAAATGAGGTAAGAAAGTATTATTGAAAGGACAAATAAATAATAGTTTACTTGTTTTTACTCTAACCCATCTTCTATATATGATGGTTTGACCTCTTAATTACTGGGTATTACCAAGGAAATGTATTACCTGGAATTTAGCCAAGAGATCCTTGTAAAGGTTTCAAATAAAACCCCATGAAAAGTTTTTATAAGACCGGATTAGAAAACGATCAAGTCTGGTCAGAAGGCAATCAGATATGGAGAGAAAGACTAGATCTGATTTTTTATGATCAGACCTCTTAACTCTTGTCAAAAATATAGCTTTATAACATACATTTTTATGAGGTTTGTATAATAAACTGCTGATGAGTTAGACTAGTTAAGATAATGCCTATGACATATTTGTCTAAAATTTACAATGACATCTTCTAGTTAAATTAATATTATATCAACAGATTAATATTAATTAATCTAAATCTAAATTAATCTAAAAAGCCCAAATCAATTTGTTAAGTTTTGGTTTATAAACTTATGTTTTTTCAATCTGGATGTATCAATGAATTATCGATTAATTTTAATCAAAAGTAATTTAAGTGGAACCTTTTTTTAAATTAATAAGTCATAAGTTATCTTTATTACAATAAAATTTTAATAATACTGTTTTGTTATTTACAGAAATATAACTGGTGATAGTGTCAAATTAGAGATGCCTAAAAAACGAATACATAGTCTTGATACAATAAAATATATTTTTATACATAGTATTACATTTATTAAAACATATTTACTTAGCAATAGTAAAAAAATACCAATCAAATAATAAACCTTATCAATTAACCTTATTAATTAACTTTCCTGAGAATGAAATGACAAACATTACAGGTAAATAATTTGTTTAAAATTTGACAGTTATGTTTCTTATTGTTCTGATTTTGATACTGAAATGACATTGTTTCTTGGTGAATATTATGTGTGTGATTTTATTTACAACACTTTGTTATTCTCAACGCAGCGTTAGTAGTTCAGCCGCTTCTGTGACTTGGTAATAGAAAATGGGAGGGAGGCCCCATCCTGTAGTTATTGTGGCCTTAGTTAACGTAACGGTTTAAAGGGATGGAGGGGGGAATGAAAAGGCCGATTTTAGAAATATTTTGGCCCCTAAATAATAACCAACTGCTTTTATTGCTAATACTATTTAGACACTTTGGTGATAAAGCAGTACATTTTTAATGGGCATACGTAGTTTGAGGATCTCTGCGTAGCGTTTCAGAATCTTCATAGGGGCATGAACCTTTATAAAATGCAGTCCAGTCCCTTCGACAAAATCTTCCTCAAGCTCCAATCCCTCATCTTTTAGGTTGTTTTCAAATACCTAAAGCACAAAGCAAGTTGTATTTTTGATGATAAAATACAGTATGCTTTTTGATTAAGGAAAGGCGGAACCCTTATTGTTCCAATGTATTTTTATTGGGATTCACTTAAAATTTGTAAGTAAATACAGTATATATTTATAAAAGTATAAACCACATAACTCACAAAAGTATTGGGACAAATAGCCTTTCAATAAATGCAATAGGAACATTGGTTCAAATTTATTACTACTCATAAAAAAATTCAGATTGGCAAGTATAAATGCAGAAAACATAAAAAAGAAAACATTATCAACCAACAACAAAAACAACCATTCCAATATTTTTAAATCAATATAAAACTTTTTGGAACTTTTCTGAACAATAACACAAACTTGATCCTCAGTAGGGCGGAGCCCTATAAGAATTTCAAAAAACCCCCTCTCAGTGGGTGCCTAGGGCTATAAAAAAACTACACATAACAAATTTTGTGCTTCAGGTGCAATGGTCTGACCTAAGTATTGATCAGAATTTCGCCTTTCTAAATATAGATTTTTGATTCCTTATGAGACAGTTTTCAGATTTCCCATACAGTTATTACAAACTTCTTCAAAGAATGAATAATTATCTGCTTCCTTCCCATCATTTGAATATGTTTTACTTACTCTTCTCTCCTCTGCTGCTGATGCTTTCGAAACTTTAAACATGCTCATTTTCCGGTTGGAATCACCCCAGACCAGAATAAAATCGACTGTTCTAATACCATCTTTGAACTTCCATTGTTCCTGTAAAAAATTGTTCAGATGGGGAATACCATTGATTTCCTGAACTTTTATTAAAAGTAAAAAAAACTAATGTCATATTTTCGTAATCTCAACTGAGATCTTACCAAAGTCTTACTTAGATGAAATATGCAATATGTATTACTTTCAGGGTCGCCGAGAGGCCATGTCAGCCAAGTCTGAAACTTGGGGCCCGGGACAGACAGAAATTTAATTTTTAATTTGGGATTTTCAGGTCTTGAACAAAATATTCAAACTAACAAAAAAAACACCGTGGAATTTACAATTTATCAGTGTTTGTAACTGACAACTCTACGGTGCAATGTTTTCACAATATAAAATCTTTCTTTAAAAAATCCAATTTGTCGTGATATAACCACACAAAGATAAACGCACCTCAGTTTAATCAATTACCAGTTGGCCTTATAAAGATTAATATTCAACTCTTTTGATCTGTAGATGGTAATCTAAAAAACCTACTTATAGGCCTTGTCTGGACTCCAAAAAATATGGAAAATGTTCCTCTTAATTAGCCAGAATTCCTGGAGTTCTCTTGTATATTCTTATGCCTCTGGACCATTGAAATTACATCTCAATTTCATCTCAGTAAGAGATCTAAAGTCAATGCTCTGGTCTGCCTAAAAACGCATGTTTACACTTCTAATTTTACAAATTCTCCAAAGTGTGGCGCCGGACATGTGGCTCCGCTTCAGGGGCCCATGATGTTTGTAGACTTGGGGCCCAGCTTGGCTCTCGGCGCCCCTAATTACTTGTAAAAATGGTTTTATTTTCTTTTTTATGATAAGAATTAAGGCCTCCATACTTGTTCAAACAGTTGGTTGAACTGTTTGATGCTTGAAAGAATGTTCAAACATGTACAGGCTCCTTTTGACCCTGTTTGCAAACATGTTGGGATCAAGCCGCTTGACAGTGCCATTGGTGCTTGTATTTTGGATGCAATGGCGGCCTGTAAGTTTATATACAGGGGGTTCACAGCAAAAAATGTATAGTAAATATATAATTAATGTATAATAAATAAATAAAGTAGTTCCATAAAAGTTATTTCCTTAAAAGAATCAGTGTTGGAAAGTATGCTACAATTGAAACCCCCCAGTACCTGTATGTCTTGAGTCACCTAAAATTTCACAATAGTGTTTAACTTGTAGCATTCCTTTTATTAGGCACTGCCTTGCCAACATGAGTGGGTGGAATGCCACATATGTAGTGCTTACTAGTTTCCTCCCCAGTGCGAGCCACAAATGGACTCGCCCCACACCGCTTGCAAGCTAGAGCATCAGTCCAGTCAGCTCCTTGTTGTCTTTGTCCAATCATGGCTGGTGGCTACTGTGCGCCTCTGTGCGCACAATGCTTGTGGTGTGGTTGCAAATCTTCCAGCGAAGGAACGCTAAACATGATTTTCAAATCATAAAATAATAAGTTTTTTATGACTCCCCTGAATGGGAATAGCTTAGAGCATGTGTTCTGAACTGATTAAATGTGAGGCTTCAAGAAACTATAGGTAACTTTGGAAAATGAACAAAAATAATAATCTTGTTATTTTAAATAAGTTCCCCTGCGCTCCCCTCTGTGCAATACACACTCTTGGGTACAACTCTTATAAGTCATAAGTCATAAGTCATAAGTCCTGTATTAGCACAAAACATTTGTTTTTTACATAAAGTAATCTGAAACAGGTGCATCGTTATTCTTATTATTAATAACAATAATCAAATTTTTACAATACCAAGCTTATTATGAGAGAGAAAGAAAAATTTCAGGGGTCAAGTAGATTTAAATTATCTTTTAAAAATTTGTCAATAGAATAACAACACTTATCTATTAAAATATTTTTTAGGGTCTTTTTGAATTTAGATTGATTATATGATTTCATTAAATTTGGAATATTGTTATACAATCGTATATACCCATATAGACAGGACTTTTTTCATAAAGTGACAGGTTATTGTGTAGTGGACAGTTGAACAAATCAATATTACGGGTATTGTAAGAGTGTTGGGCTTTGAATGGAGTAAAGAGATCCACATTGGAATGCACAAAAATCAGAACTTCATAAATATACATACTTGTTAAAGTCATTATATTTAATTCCTTAAAAAGAGGACGACAGCTGGTTCTATGATTGACACCTAACATGGTCCTAATGATACTTTTTTGAACTTTAAAAACTTTACTAACATCAACTGAGTTCCCCCATAATACTATCCCATATTAGCGAATTTCCCCTATAGGGAAGAAGCTATTACCGTAGGTCTCATGGTAAGACCTAAGCCCGAGACCATGATAACTTTTCGTTTTGGGGCCCCCAGAAGCAAAAAACACCATTTGTTCAAAATTTTATATATATATATAAATTTATATATGTGTCTGTAAGCACGATAGCGCTCGCAAAAATGGTCCGATCGTAATGAAATTTGGCACAGGCGTGTAAAGTAGTAATTATTCGGACGAGTTCGTGAACCAACCCGATCGGACCGCCGGAAAGGGGGGTAAAAAATAAAATTTATCGAATCTTGGTTAGCACCATTGAATTCAGCTCGAAAAAACAAACAATTTAGTATTTTGAATCATTGCTCTATGTCGATTGGTTACTGAGATACTGAAAGTGGTAAACACAGTACGTTGTCCCAATGTTAACCTTATGGGAAATAAGTAAAATTCTATATCTCGCTTACTTCTCAACATATCGTAATAAAAATTGGTTTATGGCTTCATCTAGATGAGATTTCATGTATTTTAGTCTAAAATTACCGAAATTTCCATTTTTATGGCAGCAAACTTGCATGCTCATTCCCCATGTTATCCTTATGGGCAATAAAAAAAATTCCATATCTTTATTATTTCTAAACATATCTTGATAATACTGGGTATATGGCTTCTTCTAGATAAGATCTACTATATACTGAAATAAAACCACCCAGTTTTAACATCCCTTTAGCAGCAAACCTGCATACTCATTCCCCATGTTATTCTTATGGAGACTACGAAAACATGTCATATCTCACTATGTTGGATGGAAGTTTTTTTTGCATTTGAAATTCGCTGAGTGTGCAGGTCTGCTGCAACGGGGGTATTTTGATAGAGAGTATATATAGGCAAAGTAAACAATTTTTACTGTATCAAGTGACACTGAATCTTTAAGAATTCTAATTGCAAATCTAAAAGAACTGAATTTGTTTACCAGAAAATTAATTTGATGTTTCCAATTTAAATTTTTGTCTAGGTTTAATCCAAGAAATTTATGACAATCAGTTATGTTCAAATTTCCGGAAATCAGTATATAGTTACCGTTATATCTAGCTTGAAAATGCATTACATTTGTTTTACTTTCGTTCAAGAGGAGCCCATTATCCCCAAACCAAGCTTTAAGGTCCTCTAATGTTAGTTTGATTGATTTTCCTAAAGATAAAAATTGTCTTCTTTTATAATTACACAAGTGTCATCAGCAAAAAGTACGATATTTTTAGACACATGTTCAGGTAAGTCATTGATATAGATCAAGAAAAATGCAGGTCCCAAGATAGAACCTTGAGGGATCCCAAAATTTACACTTTCCCAATCGGAATAATAGGTAACAGAACTTTCTGTAATTACTGTTCTCTGTTTCCGACCTTCAAGGTAAGATTTCATCATTATATCCATTACTTTGAAATTAGTGTGGATTATTTATTTAGTTTAACCATTGCCTTTAATGTTAGGCCTACTTTATTACGAAGTAGGATAATATTAAGGAACTATCAAAGCCGTAGCCAGGAAATTTTTTCGGGGGGGGGGGGTTTCGACAGGGCCAGCGGGTGAATTTCCGGCTTGCCAAAAGTGGTGACCTTTTTTTTTCTACTCGCGTGAGTGCTTTTCGTCGCTTTTCTCGGTATTTTGAACTGTTTCCGGGCCCCTCTACGTTTGCTCAGGGGGTTTTGGGGGGGTTTCGACTATTTCGGGGGGGGGGGGGGATTTCGCCCCCATTTACTACGTTTTCAATGCTATTTCTACTATTTCGGGGGGGGGTTCTGACCCCCTAACCCCCCCCATTGGCTACGGCCTTGGGAACTATTATCTCCTGAATCTGTTATTTTCAGGGGTCCACATGCTCTTAAGATCTCATGGTTGAGCCGCCTGGTTGGTGTGCTAGTTGGAAGTTAGACTGGTCAAGCCTCTCTTCCCAACTCCCAGCCCAGCAGTTTAACCAACTGTTCCAACATGTGTGAAGGCCTTTAAAAACAAAAAATAAAATTTACAGCCCCATATCCAAGACCTCGACTTGGCTTTAAATTCAATAAATATGTAATATTATAAAATATTATAGTCTTTTAAATTATATATTTAGCAATTGTGATATTAAGATTATTAAAACTGAATTAATGGGCAGAAAACATCTGAATCTTATAAGTGGAAGTACTTAAAATAATTAGACGATGCACCATAAATACCCCCGTTGCAGCAGACCTGCACACTCAGCGAATTTCAAATGCAAAAAAAACTTCCATTCAACATAGTGAGATATGACATGTTTTCGAAGTCTCCATAAGAATAACATGGGGAATGAGTATGCAGGTTTGCTGCTAAAGGGATGTTAAAATTGGGTGGTTTTATTTCAATAAATAGTAGATCTTATCTAGAAGAAGCCATATACCAAGTATTATCAAGATACGTTTAGAAATAATAAAGATATGGAATTTTTTTATTGCCCATAAGGATAACATGGGGAATGAGCATGCAGGTTTGCTGCCATAAAAATGGAAATTTCGGTAATTTTAGACTAAAATACATGAAATCTCATCTAGATGAAGCCATAAACCAAGTTTTATTACGATATGTTGAGAAGTAAGCGAGATATAGAATTTTACTTATTTCCCATAAGGTTAACATTGGGAGAACGTACTGTGTTTACCACTTTCAGTATCTCAGTAACCAATGGACATAGAGCAATGATTCAAAATACTAAATTGTTTGTTTTGTTTTTTCGAGCTGAATTCAATGGTTCAAACCAAGATTCGATAAATTTTATTTTTCTACGTAAAAAACTCAAAAAACCCATTTTTGAGGGGGTTTATCCCCCTTTACCCCCCCTTCCGGTGGTCCGATCGGGCTGGTTCACGAACTCGTCCGAATAATTACTACTTTACATGCCTGTGCCAAATTTCATTACGATCGGACCATTTTTGCGAGCACTGTCGTGCTTACAGACACATATATAAATATATATATAGATATATATATAGATATATTGTATAGTGATTCACTGGTAAGGGATATTATTATAATTATATCAGAAAGTAGAACAAATTCCCTTGTTTGGTTTGGCAAAAATAAACCATGGAAAAAAGGGTATTTGTTCTACTTTTTAATATAATATATATATATAAAATTTTGAACGAATGGTGTTTTTTGCTTTTGGGGGCCCCAAAAAGAAAAGTTATCATGGTCTCGGGCTTAGGTCTTACCATGAGACCTATGGTAATAGCTTCTTCCCTATAGGGGAAATTCGCTAATAATCCAAAATATCAGGGCACACTATAACATGTTTCAAAATGGCCAGTCTAAAAATGGTAAGAGTGGTCCCAGGGAGGGGTGGGATCAGGAGGCAGAAACTCCCAAATCTTGAATTTGTTTGGGTTTTTAATTCCACCTAAACTGATTCTAATACTTGTATACTTGTCTCCTTCATCTTTGACCGACACATGTCGGATTGACTGCGTAAAAATTTACTTGCTACACAATAAAATCAATATTTATTGACTTCAATTCACAGACACACAATAAAAACAAAACTAACTTACTTGGTATGGCGGACTGACTTAATTCAAATTTAAATTTAAGGACAGGGCTGCCGAGAGGCCATGTCAGCCAAGTCTGAAACTTGGGGCCCGGGATAAGCGGATTTTTTTTAGATTGAGGAAATATTGCTAACGACTTCTTAGAAATAGAATTTGCCCTAAATGTTAAAAAATAAAATGTCTAACTTTATCAGACAAATTACTTTGATAATACAGTATTTAGTTAAGGCAAAAGCGATTGTTTTGTCTGTCTGTCTATTTTTTATATTTGCGGCTGACTGTACTGTACACTAGCTATGGCGGTGGTGGCCAGCGAGTTGTTAGCGTGAGCGACTCTACCTCCCTCTCCATCCCTCTGTATTAAAATATATTAACAACAACTTAAATACATTAGGTAATTATCCACGATGGTAGTCAACAAGAGCACATATGTTGCAATAAATGAAGATGGCCGGAAAAAATAATCGTGCACAGTAATCGCGAAAAAACGGAAGAGTAACTTTGTGGGTGGAACTAACGCAGAAGTTATGGGAAAGAGACGAATGAATGGAAAATGCAATAGTGCGGGATCGCGATCGCTGATAATTTTTAAGTTTTTGATTTTTAATCAGAGTAGACTATTTTCTAAGTTCGACCGACCATTCAGCCTGAGTTGGTTCGGATTATTGGGTTTTTTTGAAGGTTTGGATATGTATGATGTTCCACCTCTAGACTGCCTAAAAACGCGAGTTTAGAGACCTAATACTCAAAAATTTTCCGGGGGGAGGACCCCCGTACCCCCCTTTCGCTGGGGGGGGGTATTCCATACCCCCCCGACCCCCGGAGGGCCCGTGCTGTGTGCAGACTTGGGGCCCGTCTTGGCTCTCGGCGGCCCTGTTTAAGGGCTCTTTAACCAGCTCGGTGAGAGAGTACAATGGCCGATTTACTAGGGCAACCCGGAGCACACTCTTAAAGTTCTTAACACGTTGAGTGCCAAGCGGTGCGTTTGCACCGCACCGAATCTCTAACCGGGGGCCGAGCGGTGCAGGTGCACCGCTAATACACATTGTTGAACATAGCTTCCATGACGACGAGGCCTCTTATAAAAAAACTATTTTCGGTATTGGCCACTTGGTAGGGTTCTAATAGTTATTTGGGTGACCTTGGTTTCTTTTTCCAGTGTCCCATTCGTGAACACAGCGTTTACAAAATCGGCCGCAATGCACGCTGTTGTGTTTGAGAGCTAGTCTTTTTCTAGCATCCCATTCGTGAACACAGCGTTTACAAAATTGGCCGCATGGGGCTCTGCTGTATTTGTTATGATATAGAGCGGGTTTTCCAGCATCCCTTTCGTGAACACAGCGTTTACAAAATTGGGCACATGGCACTCTGCTGTATTTGTTATGATTGAGAGCTGGTCTTTCTCCAGCATCCCTTTCGTGCACCGCTGTATTGTGACATCATAAAACGTCATAAAAACTAATTATGATCTACTTTTTTGAGTTTTTATTAGATTTCACCAATACACAATTTTATATAGTAGGAGGAATAGGCCTATATCCTATACCAGACTAGCATAGTGGCCAACCGGTGCAAATGCACATGCACCCCTTCATTATGACGTCATAAAACGTCATAAAAACTAATTATGGTCAACTTTAAAATTATCTGCAGTAACATATGTAATGAAAGGAATGTGTTATTGCATTTTTTAGGTTTGGCCCCTGGGTAGGTTTCATTGCCATAGTGGTGGCACTCAATTTGTTAAGGTCCAATTCACACACTGATAGAGGCAAGATGTTATACAACTTAATGGCGTAGCGTGGGTAAGCCTTCAGTTTGTTGGCCAGACGACACCGAGGTACGATTACGTCATGGGCATGGCGGGACCTGTGAGATTGCAGGACCTCTCTTCTGTCAAATTCAGCAAGGTTCTCCTTAAGCAGTACTAAGCTGTTGAGCACATATTGACTAAAGACCGTTAGGATTCCCAGCTCTTTAAAAATAGGGCGACAGTGATCGTTGTACCCAGCAGATGATATTATACGAAGAGCCTTCTTTTGTAGCAGCAAGACATCCTTAACTGCCGGGGAATGTCCCCAAAGGACCAAGCCGTAATTTATGTGATTAAAATTGTATAACTAGTAAACTGTGACACTAAACCTCCCCCCATCCAAAAAAAGAAAGAAAATAAAGTTTGGGATCACCTCTGATTGGTTTTTACACAATATAGTACTGTGAGACCTATTTAAATTTTGTACAGTTTTTATTAGTTAACAAAAATGTCAAACAGACTATATGTAAGCTAACGAAACCATTTAAATTTTTAATCTCAAATTCAAGTCAGAGTAAACAAAACTGAAAGCTCCAATAATTTAAAACTATGTTACTTTAGAACTTTACATAAGCCAGGTTCTTTTCATTCTGTTGGATGAATTATGCAGATTAGGTATCGGTACCATAAAAATTTGGATTCTTCAACGATAAAACCATTTATCCAGTCCAGGGAAACCAGACGAGTGAAAATCCAGACTGGTTGGTCTCAACAATAATTTAATAATTTGGATTCTACTAATTGTAAAATAAAAATAATATAATGATACCTTATTTCCTCACTTCAAAATATTTTTCCCAATTACGTTTCACCTTACCTCATGGTAATACTCAGGCCTGTTTGGATGTTCTTTGTTTTCGTTTGATTCTTCCTTCATTATGACAATATTTCAGTAAATCAGTGACTTTTTCTTTTGTGATTATCCCAGTTATTTATTGTACCAGTTTAGCTGGCCTCCTGAAAGATTGGCAAGGTATCAAAATATTTTACCACCTGAACAGGACAATATAATGTGCATTTTATTGAATTTTTTCGCTAAATAAAAATGAACAGTAAAAATTAACTTTTTTAAGATGAAAAAACCTTCAATAAGTAATAAAAAATTGTTGAAATACCCTGTAAAGATTAAAACCATTATAATAATTGAATTTTCATCAAAAGCCAGAAGTAGACACTTCATAATGGAAAAAAACACTTAGTCTTCCCCCACACTGCCAACATTGTGCTTAGAACAGTATTGTCTAAAAAATTTATCAATGTTCTGGAAGCTAAGAAAACTACTTTTCTTCTGAGAAACAATTTTAGCTAATTAGATTGATACATTTTGGGTATTATGCCATTTATCAAACTTTTTGATCCATTCTTACTGACTTATTCATGAAATTTTAAATTATGACAACGGACACAAACTTTGTACATTCTCGGATATCTTTTGGATTTTTATTTTTTTATTATGATATATTTTTGTGAATTTATTAGACAAGTTCGTAGTTAATTGGGAGAATTGCAATTCGGATCTCAAATTTAACAATAATAGTTGTTATAGGATGTTGTGCTATTAATTAACAGTCCTATCCAAGTACCTAACTTGTCTGCCCTACTAACAAGACTTCAATGGTGCCACGATCATCTTACTCTCATCTTTCACTCATATTTGCCTTCAAATACCCCTCACAGTCAGTGTCTTATAGTTTTTCGTAATGTTATGATACCGATTGATAATACCAACATTTGTTATCTATCATTAACTCTAACATGAAGATATAGGTATTAGGTTACTGAGTTTTTATTAGTTTTGGGTGGAATCTGTTATTAGTTAAAAATTATTCTCTACATACCGTACAATTTATTCTTGGGATTTAACAAAAGTATAAATAAACAGCAAATCACTTAAAGGTAACTAAAACTTACTTGTCATGATGTATCATTGATCACTCTTTATCACATTTTAGCAGTATCATCAAACTAAAACAATCTTCATTGAAAACCATACTAGAAAATGATAAAAAACCTACTTATTTCAGCAGTTTTTTTACAACGAAAGAAACTAAAACTTAACTCTGGAAGTACCTATTATTCAGTGTAATTAATTGTTGTTTCTGGTTAGGTTAAATAAATAGCATATAAATAAATACAAACAGCTGAGTATGGAGAGTCATTTTATACATCACTGAATAAAAAATCTTGCATTAAAAAATAAAAGTTCAAAAAGTTTCTTGTCGCACAGCTGACTGATGGATGAGATTGAGAAAGGGGGTATTGTGCAACATCATAAATCAAACAAAATAATGAAAAGGCAGCACTTCTTTGCTTTTGACAAAAAAAACAGTAATCCTATACTCTTATATGAGTAATGTTATCGTGCTTGCTTGTATGCTTGCTTGCTTGCACATTTATCTCAAAAACGGCTCCGAGGATTTCCTTCAAAGTCTGGAAATAAGCAATTTATGACTCAAAAACGTCTTTTACGCAGATTACTTGGCCAGAGAAAATCTAATAACGTAATGAATCGAATTTAAAGTTGTAAAAATTTAACATTGGTCTTATGGGTTGCCGTGATAGCAACGAAAATAGGGAAAGTGTAAACAAATGAAGTAATCATAACAGCTGTTTGGAATCTACAGCCATCAATCAAGGGAAAAAACAGCAAATGGGATGAAGAGTCCATGGAGCAATAAAAAAGGTTTCTATTTATCAATTTTATGACATTGAAATATTTTATAGTAACTGGATGAACTGGTTAACATGAAATAGCACCGAGCAAGGCTCGGTCCACCAGGTACTCAACCTATTATCCTATTACTTTAAATGAGCAATTCTTGTATGTAAATCCTAACTCGAAAACGGCTCTAACGATTTTGATAAAATTTTGCATGTAGGTGTAGTTTTTATTTTTAAGTTCACCTTGCTTGTTGTTGGTTAAATTTGCTGTAGAAATGCAATTTTTTAGAAAAATGAAATTTAAAGTTGATAATTTTTAACATGGGGTCATATGAGTTGCCAATAACAACGAAAAAGTAAACAAAAGAATCATCCAGCTGTTCATGATCAAGCCACCTTCCTGTAGAGAGGAATAGAACAGAGGTAATACAATTGAGTACAGATTGCTCATCGAGTATTATCCCCATCCAAAAATCCCAAGCAGGCAAACAGCTGTGTTTTAGGATAATTAGAAAAAAATATCTATATTACTAGGAGTACGCTTATTCTGCGCGTAATGGGATGAGTGAACTCAGATATTACCAAAGCATTATTTCGTTAGTTTACGAGAAACGTGTGTATGTATTGTTTCAAGAGTTCTAAAATAAATGACAACTAGGCCGGCCACACCTGAGGCGGTAAAACGTTTTTTGTGTTTTGTTGTTGAACAGCTGAAGAAATGTTCAACAAGCCATGATGGTTTAAATTTTTTTCCTATTAGAATTGAGCAAACCTAGCTCTACAAAACTATAAGCGACGAATAAATTATGTTTGCCAGAGGACATGAGAGGGCTTCGCCCCCCCCCCCCCAGCCAGAAACCACCCTTTTACTCCGCCCGTGATTAAAATGCTATGACGGTTTGAATGCTTTTTTTTACTGTGTAAACCTAGCTCTACAAAACTATGAACCACTAATAAATTATGTTTACCAAAGGAAATGGGGGGCCTGGCCCCCCGCACCCCCATTTACGACACCCATGATTGACATGCCATAATGATTTGAGTGTTTTTTTTTAATAGTATATTGAGTAAACCTTGCTCTACAAGGCTATGAGCGTCTAATAACAGTTACACGCCAAAATTTTTGTATGCACCCCCCAGATATACTCTGCCCATTATTAACATGCCAAGATGGTATGGATGTTTTTTTATTAGTATTGAGTAAACCTAGCTCTTAATAACTATGAGCGACTAAAAACAGTTACAGGCCAAAGCAGTTGTTTCAAAAAGGCCATGGGGGTTCTTCACCCCCCCACACCCCCCTTTAAGCTGCTATGATGGTTTACATGCTTTTTCTCTAATAGTATTAAATAAACCTAGCAATACAAAACTATCAGCGACTAATTACAAGCCAAAGCAGTTGTTTGCAAAGAAAAAAGGGGGGCATCGCCCCCCACACCCCCCTCTTTACACTGTCCATGATTATAGAGCCAAGATGGTTTAAATGCTTTTTTTCTAATAGTATTAAATAGACTTAGCTCTACAAAACTATCGATGGCTCTACAAGCGACTAATTACACGGCAGAGCGGTTGTTAGTAAAAGGACATGGGGGGGCTTCACTCCTCACGCCCTCCCGCAAAGCAGTTGGATGTAAAAGGACATGGGGGGGCTCCGCCCCCCACGCCCTCCCGCAAAGCAGATGTTTGCTAAAGGAGATGGGGAGCTTCGCCCCCCCACACCCCCCTTTGCACTGCCCAAGATTATAAAGCCAAGATGGTTTAAATGTTTTTTCTATTAGTATTGAATGAACCTAGCTCTACACAACTATCAGAAACTAATTACACGCCAAAGCAGTTGTTTTAAAAAGGTAATGGGGGGCTTCGCTCCCCAACACCCCCCCCCCCTTTAGGCTGCCCATAATTATAAAGCCATGATGGTTTACATGCTTTCTTACTAATAGTATTTAAATAAACCTAGCTCTACAAACCGATCAGCGCCTAATTACACGCCAAAGCAGTTGTTTGTAAGAAGAAAATGGGGGGCTTCGCCCCCCACGCCCTCACGCCAAAGCGGTTGTTTGCAAAATTACATGGGGGGGCTTTGCCCCCCACACCCCCCTCTTTACACTGCCCATAATTATAAAGCCATGATGGTTTAAATGCTTTTTTTTCTAATAGTATTAAAT
The DNA here is from genome assembly GCA_035578135.1 of Flexamia atlantica. NCBI lineage: Eukaryota > Metazoa > Arthropoda > Insecta > Hemiptera > Cicadellidae > Flexamia > Flexamia atlantica. Next base: position 5,589,161 of record JAQJVK010000012.1, on the reverse strand, counting down.
AAACATAGCTTCACCCCCCACGCCCTCCCGCCAAAGCGGGTGTTTGCAGAAGGATTTGGGGGGGCTTCGCCCCCCCACACCCCCCCCCCTTTTGCACTGCCCATGATTATAAAGCCATGATGGTTTAAATGTTTTTTTTTCTATCATATATTTAATTTCGTAAGGCGATTCTTTGCGTCAAAATTGTGAACGTCTGGTAAGTCGTAGAAAGATGGGAGAGGGCTCAAATTAAAGGTCTCTATTCCGAGATGGCGGGAAAAATACTGAAATTGCTTGAAATTCACCAGAAAACGAGAAATAACGTAAAATATCTGCCATTTAAAAAGCATTGGGATCTAAAAACGTCTGTTTTGTTGACATTCAAACATGTGGTGCTGATGCTTGATTCAAAGCCATATGATAGATGTTGACTATGGGGTTTTTTCAAAAGGCAGCTAACTATGTTCAATGTAGGCCTACTATAACAAATAAATATTTTAATTTTAAGATTTCAGACTTTATAATTACGCGTTTGAGTATATATTTACAATATAAAATTATAAAGAGTTAAGTGTTTCTTTTACGTTATAACGATGCCGATTTAATGCCAAATGATCGATATAAATATATTATGTAAGCGAAATTTTTGCGCCGAAATTATGGGCATTTGGCAAGTCACAGGCCTTGCACTTGCAAGATAATGGGAAAGGGCTCAAATAGAAGGTCTTGGTGCCAGGGACTGAGAAAAAATACAAAAATGTCTTTAATTTTATCAAGAAATAAGATATTACGTTAAATATCTGCTTAAAATCATTGTAATCTAAAAACGTCTAACAATGTAGATCAGCTGAGTGTAACATCAGCTTTAAATTTGATTCCACCAAAAAGGTTCACCTTTAAATTTGGCCAATCAAAAGTATATTCAATCTTGAATCTACCAAGACAAAGCAGTATTTATTCACGGGCAACCATAAAAAAAGTGTCGAACGCAGGGTACCAGAGGTGGAGTGTGGAGTCGTTAACGGGAGGCCATTTTCGGATTTAATCCTTATTTATTTATTTATTTGCTTAGTGTGTACAATGTAGCCTCAAACGGAGAATTCCATAACAAGTACCCTTTAACTGTCCAATATAATATTCTTTTGAACTAGGTGGAGGCTATAGACATTTGTTTACATTTTTGAGTTAACTTAAATGTCACGACTTTCTTTGGCAAATAAATTAAGTTTCACAGTCTGTGGTTAACCTTAAGAATTGTTTTAAACCATGTCCATATTTTTAATAATTGTAAACGATGTGAACTGAGTTGTTTTGAGAACGACATCCATAGCGCCATTGTTTCAAAAATTTAGCCGTTTACTACTGAAGTAGGCTAACGCCCTTTCTTAAAAGTCTGATAAGCACTAGCAAATGTCAAAGTATAATTAACATTTCACTTTACACATTTAATTCCGCCAAACAGTTACCGAGTTGTGAGTGTGAAGGAAACATTAAATATATATTTTATTAAGCATTTGTATTTTATTTATAGGGGCTTTTGCCCCTACAAGCCACTAGTTAGTATTAAATGTATTAGCTCTACAAAAGTATCAGCCACTAATTACATGCCAAAGCAGTTGTTATAAATGTTTAAGAGGAGGCTAAAGGCAATTCGGTGTCGCCCTCGTGGTCGAGATATGAACTAAAATTACTCCGCTATAATAATCGGAAAAAGTAGTGTAACGTAGTAAATATCCAGTTATTCTAAAATTATGGTCTTAACTAGCATATAAAGTACTCTATTCCACTTTTACGTCCAAAATATAGCTTCAGAGGTTGATATAATGTTGTCGCATGTGAAATAAATGTTCAAACAGTAATGAATGTAGTAAATATTCCTCCGCGGGGTCGGCCATCAGCGCATGTAAACGTTCACGCGGTCGCATTTTCTGGCGATATATTTCAATTTAGATAAAATAATATAATTGCACCTTGAAGACAAATAAATTCAACACTAGGTTCGTGAAGTACATTTTTAATTTTCTTTTTACATTCCGAGTTATTTTAGCTCAAAATATCAACTAGCTAAAACCCACTATTTTAACTCTAACGCAAATTACTCTTGTATTTGTTAAGATATCAGAAAAATAAAAAATGCACATTGAAAGGATTTTATTTCTTTTCATTTTGACACGTAGCTTATTGTCGTACGTTGAAAAATAACGTCAGGATATGGTATTGCGCGATGTTGTATAGCTGGCGCCAATTCTTGGGGCCCAGTCCGCGCATGGGGCGGGGAGTGGGTAGGCTGGGAGGAGAGGGGAGTAGTAGCGGCAGCGGCAGTCAACAATGTACTAGCCTGGCTGCGTACATTCGGCAGCTCGCACATAGTTACTGCTTCTTGGTCAATTGTTGTTCAGAGTAACAAGATGCTTCAATAAATACTAATGAAATATTTTATATTATTGAATAGAATTAAAACAGATCATTAATCGTCAGTAAGAGTCGATGTTCCGTCGTCAATGTTTTTAGGACGACATGTAGTGACACGCTATTGTTTACGGCTGAGAGCAGAATGACAATGCTGCGCTCTAGCGAGGCGTTGTCGCGCATGCGCACTAGCCGTTTTTGCTACCGCGCATCCACCGCACTGGGCCCCTAGAATTGGCGTCAGTTATAACCCGCGAAAATCATGGCAACAACCTTGTGTGTGGGAACGCTTTTCGTCCATAATTTTCGATCAAAAATCAAAACGAAATATATCAAATTGAAGAGGAGAACAAATTCTATAAAACAGTACCACTTTAATTACGATTATACGAAAAATGTAGGATTAATCAGCCTCTGAATTTACCTAATTAACAATCACTTAAAAATCATGAGCTGACCTTTAGGTGTAATTACTCATTTACCTTTCTTAGAATTGTGGAAGCAAATGGTAATATTTTGTACGATTTTTTCTCCTCTTTAATTTGATATATAATGTTTTCATTTTCGATCGAAACTTTAGTCGGAATGCGTCCTCGCACACAAGGGCGTTTTCATGATTTTCGCAGGTTACAACATCGCGCATTACCATATCCTGACGTTATTTTACAACGTATGACAATAAGCTACGTATCAAAATGAAAATAAATAGATTACTTTCAATATGCATTTTTTTGCGATATAGCATTTAAAGCTCTACAAGATTATGAGCGACTAATAACAGTTAAACGCCAAAGCAGTTATTTGCAAATGGACGCCCTCCCGCCAAAGCAGTTGTTGGCAAAAGTACATGGTGGGGCTTTGTCCCCCCACACCTTCGCCATTACACTGCCCATGATTAAGAAGCCTTATTAGTTTGAATGCTTAATTTTACTATGTAAATCTAGCTCTACAAGATTATGAGCGACTTAAAACAGTCTCAAGCCAAAGCAGTTGTTTGCAAAGAGTCTTGGGGGGGCTTCGCTCCCCCAAATCCCCCCTTTCCACTACCCATAATTATAAAGCGATGATGGTTTAAATGTTTTTTCTATTAGTATCAAATAAACCTAGCTCTACAAAACTATCAGCAACTAATTACAAGCCAAAGCAGTTGTTTGCAAAAGGACATGGGGGGGGGGCTTCGCCCCCCATGCCCTCCCGCCAAAGCGGTTGTTTGCAAAAGAACATGGGGGGCTTCGCCTCCCATGCCCTCCCGCCAAAGCGGTTGTTTGCAAAAGAACATGGGGGGGCTTTGCCCCCCACGCCCTTCTGCCAAAGCAGTTGTTTGCAAAAGGACATGGGGGGCTTCGACCCCCATGCCTTCCCACCAGAGCGGATGCTTGCAAAAGAACATGGGGGGGCTTCAAGCCATGATAATTTGAATATTTTTTTCTACCGTGTAAACCAGCATTTGTTTTAATTATGCGACAATTTTACTTTGGAAAAATACTATTTACATTTGTTTAATTTCTAAAATCACTACAGGTTTCTGTTTAGGGTACTTAAAGAAAGAAGTAAGCGAACCATCTAACCCCGTGAGCGTAGTCACGGACATATTCATCACCCAGGAGGCGGGGGACAATAAAGTAGTCATTGACATTGGATAAATCCACAGTAAACCTGGATCTACCAGGGGCATATTTTCCGTCCAGCAAGGATAACAACCCCATTCGTAATCAGTCTCATATACACAATTTTAGTGGCGCAGAGATCCGGGTTGTTATCCTTTTGGATCCTCGCCTTTTGGACCGCCTTTTTCGGTTTTATTAAGCTTCTGCTTATTCTTTGCCTTGGCCTACGGAAGCTCCTAGAGCTCTTACTCGGGTTCTTGATCCGCTTGTGTGGTGTGGAATAACTGGTCACGAGGACGGCGCCAATGATGAGCCGTCCATGGATCCGCGACCTAATCCTCTTATTTTTGAATCTGGCTATCCTGACTTTATTATTATAAAACTAATTATACTACTATACATGCAAAATTAATTATTATTTTTGTGAATTTCGTGCTTGATTATGTACAGTAAAATTATGTAGGAAACAAATCATTAATCTACACATCTACAACTACAACATCCTACATTCTCAATTCAATTTCATGCTCATTTAATTTGTCTTAATATAACTGATCGCATGCATCCTTCTTGGTACAAAAGTTTGTTATTAATACGATTTGCGCTATAAAAATATATTTTTTATCGCAATTTTATACAAAAATTGTGTTTGCTAGGATAAAATTCACATTTGTTTCATCAATGTACTTTTATACATGCAATAGTATCCTTACTCATTGTTTTTTAACGTTTTATTAATTTTACCTAAAAGAAACAATCAATAAATATTTTCTCTTAAATATATGGAATCAGCTGTTAGTAAAAGGAACATGACAATGTGTTCCTGTTGGTTCCATCTAGCGTCGGTCATTCATATGAACTATCTCGACTGCGGCAACAAAACAGAAATGATCTATCTGAATTTTTATATTTCTAGGCATTGTTTTTTCAGTAATAAACATTTTAACGTAGACTTAAAAAACAAACAATTGATAGGCATGTAGCATGTCACTTAAGTGTTTTGTGAAATACTTTTTAGCGAATTTCCCCTATAGGGAAGAAGCTATTACCGTAGGTCTCATGGTAAGACCTAAGCCCGAGATCATGATAACTTTTCGTTTTAGGGCCACCAGAAGCAAAAAACACCATTCGTTCGAATTTTTATATATCTATCTATCTATCTATCTTTCTATATATATATATATATATATGTGTGTGTGTGTCTGTCAGCACGATAGCGGCCGTAAATATGATCCGATCTTAATGAAATTTGGAACAGACATATAAAGTGGTAATCGAATGGACAAGTTCGTGAACCAGCCCGATCGGACCACCGGAAGGGGGGGTAAGGGGGGATAAACACCCCCAAAAATGGGTTTTTTGGGTTTTTAGCGAATTTCCCCTATAGGGAAGAAGCTATTACCGTAGGTCTCATGGTAAGACCTAAGCCCGAGACCATGATAACTTTTCGTTTTAGGGCCACCAGAAGCAAAAAACACCATTCGTTCGAATTTTTATATATCTATCTATCTATCTATCTATATATATATATATATGTGTCTGTCAGCACGATAGCGGCCGTAAATATGGTCCGATCTTAATGAAATTTGGTACAGACATGTAAAGTGGTAATCGAATGGACGAGTTCGTGAACCAGCCCGATCGGACCACCGGAAGGGGGGGTAAAGGGGGATAAACACCCCCAAAAATGGGTTTTTTGAGTTTTTTACATATAAAAATAAAATTTATCAAATCTTTGTTGGCACCATTGAATTCAGCTCAAAAAAACAATCAATTTAGTGCTTTGAATCATTGCTCTATGTCCATTGGTTACCGAGATATTGAAAGTGGTAAACACAGTACGTTGTCCCAATGTTAACCTTATGGGGAATAAGTAAAATTCTATATCTCGCTTATTTCTCAACATATCTGGACAAAACTTGGTTTGTGGCTTCATCTAGATGTGATCTAATGTATTTTAGTCTAAAATCCCCGAAATTTCAGTTTTTGTGGCAGCAAACCTGCATAATCATTCCCCATGTTATCCTTATGGGAAATAAAAAAAATTCTATATCTTACTTATTTTTTAACATTTCTTGACAAAACTTGGTATATGGCTTCTTCAAGTTAAGATCTACTAAATAATGAATTAAAACCAACCAGTTTTAACATACCTGTTGCAGCAAACCTGCATAATCATTCCCCATGTTATTCTTATGGAGATTACAAAACATGTAAAATCTCGCTAAGTTGGATTGAAATACCGTTTGTTGTGTTGCATCTGAAATTCGCTGAGTATGCAGGTCTGCTGCAACGGGGGTATTTACATATAAAAATGAAATTTATCGAATCTTTGTTGGCACCATTGAATTCAGCTCAAAAAAACAAACAATTTAGTATTTTGAATCACTGCTCTATGTCCATTGGTTACCGAGATATTGAAAGTGGTAAACACAGTACGTTGTCCCAATGTTAACCTTAAGGGGAATAAGTAAAATTCTATATCTCGCTTATTTCTCAACATATCTGGATAAAACTTGGTTTGTGGCTTCATCGAGATGAGAACTAATGTATTTTAGTCTAAAATCCCCGAAATTTCAATTTTTAGTGGCAGCAAACCTGCATAATCATTCCCCATGTTATTCTAATGGAGATTACAAAACATGTAAAATCTCGCTAAGTTGGATTGAAATACCATTTGTTGTGTTGCATCTGAAATTCGCTGAGTATGCAGGTCTGCTGCAACGGGGGTATTTTCTAAATTCCACTGTTATTTTCCTTTTATTTTGAAACAGTCTTTATTTGTATCCCGTAGTTTACTAAAGTAAATTATTTCCCAATGTTAAACTTATGATGATTTTTTTCAAGTTTAAATATTAAGTTACTGAAGAAATACTAATCCAATATGGTTCAAAATTTAATGGCATATTCCCTGTAAGATACTTAACGTTTGTGCGAAATTTGGAAATGATTAGTTTAGCGGTTTTTGAGTAATCGCGTTACGCACATACACACACACAGAGTGACGGACAACGAGTCTTCAACTCCGCTGATACATAGACTCGTTCACTTCGTTCACTCATCGACTAATTCTGTAAGCGATTTTTTAAAATCAAAATTGTGAGAGTTTGACAGCTCGCAGGATGATGGGAGATGGCTCAAATGAAAGGTCTCGGTCCCAGGGGGTCGGGAAAAATAGCAGATTATGTCCAAATATACCAGAAAATGAGAAATGTCGAAAAATATCTTCCTTTTAAAATGCATTGGGATTGAAAAACGTCTGCTTTGTTTACATTAAACATGTGGTGCTAATGCTTGATTCAAAGCCATATGGTAGATTTTGACACGTGGGATTTTTTCAATACCCCCCGTTGCAGCAGACCTGCATACTCAGCAAATTTCAAATGCAAAAAAAAATATTTCCATCCAATGTAGTGAGATATGACATGTTTTTGTAAGAATAACATGGGGAATGTGTATGCAGGGTTGCTGCTACAGGCATGTTAAAACTGGGTGGTTTTATTTCAATATTTAGTAGATCTTATCTAGAAGAAGCCATTTACCAAGTTTTATCAAGACTTTTTATGTTTAGAAATAATGAAGATATGGAATTTTTTATTGCCCATAAGGATAACATTAAGTATGCAGGTTTGCTGCCACAAAAATAGAAATTTTGGCGACTTTAGACTAAAATACATTAAATCTCATCTAGATGAAGCCATAAACCAAGTTTTATTAAGATATATTAAAAATAAGCGAGATATAGAATTTTACTTATTTCCCATAAGGTTAACATTGGGACAACGTATTGTGTTTACCACTCTCAATATCTCGGTAACCATTAGACATAGAGAAATGATACAAAATACTAAATTGTTTATTTTTTCGAGCTGAATTCAATGGTGCTTACCAAAATTTTATTTTTTATTTTTCTACGTAAAAACCCCAAAAAACCCATTTTTGGGGGGTTTATCCCCCTTTTTGGGGGGGTTTGGTTCCCTTTCTTCCAGGGGTCCGATCGGACTGGTTTTCGAACTCATCCGAATAATTACTACTTTACACATCTGTGCCAAATTTCATTCCGATCGGACCATTTTTGCGAGCGCTATCGTGCTTACACACACACACACACACACACACACACACACACACACACACATATATATATATATATATATATATATTTGAATGAATGGTGTTTTTTTGCTTCTGGGGGCCCCAAAATGAAAGTTATCATGGTCTTGGGCTTAAGTCTTACCATGAGACCTACGGTAATAGCTTCTTCCCTATAGGGGAAATTCGCTAAAATGCAGTTAACTATGCACGTTCAATGTACTATAACAAAAAATATTTTAAATTTAACCATGGGGTCGGGAAAAATATCACATTATGTCCAAATCTACCAGAAAATCAGAAATAACGAAAAATATCTTCCATTTAAAATGCATTGAGATTGAAAAACGTCTGCTTTGTTTACATTAAACATGTGGTGCTAATGCTTGATTCAAAGCCATATAATAGATGTTGCCATGTGGGATTTTTTTCAAAATGCAGCTAACTATGCACGTTTAATGTACTATAACAAAAAATATTTTAAATTTAAGATTTTCTCATTTTATAATAATTAAGGGTTTGAGTTTTTTTCATAATTTAAAATTATAAAAAGTTAAGTACGTTTGTTTAGTTTTGTTATAACGATGCAGATTTAATGCCCCAGGGACTCGGGGAAAATACTAAAATTGCTTTAAGCTTACTGTAAAATGAGAAATAACGTAGAATAGCTGTCATTTAAAAGCCATTGGGATGTAGAAAGGTCTGCTTTGTTTACTTAAAACCAAATGCTGGATATAATCATAATTTTGTGGATCCAAAAGCCTATTTTCTAAGAAGGTATTTTATACAATAGTAAAGAGGGATTATGCTTAGGGGCTATTAGCCCCTTCAAGCCTCTAGTATAATATGAAAGCAACAACATGTATTTGTTTACATAACGGTATTTTAATGCTTTAGATTTACTAAATGTAAATCAGTTTACATTGCTGTGTTATGAAAAAGAGCAAAAGAGTTTAATGTTTCTAAAAGTTTGCAAATACGGTTTATGTATTGAAAATAGAGATAAGCAAAGTTCTGCAAAGATCAAGTTTATTTTATGAGGGCAAGGTTCATATTAGAAAAAACATTATATTATTTAACTCAATCCACCTCAAACTTCAGTTTGTACTTCAAAATTTAGACGCTCAGAAAATTTATTATCATTTGTGAAATTTATTATTCTTATTTGTGAAGTAAGATAGTATGATTTGAATTTTCTGTGATATTGTAATCTGTTAACGAATGCCAGTGTCGAGCAATTTATGAAGACACCGTTGAGATATATAACAACGTGCGTCACAGCGCTTGGCCACTGAAACGAGCAATGAGCGCATCGATTAGAAAACAAATACCAAATAAATTCAATAACTGAACAAAATTTTAATGTCAGTAAATCTAATTACAAAGCTAATTGTTATTGTGGGGAGCAATGTGAACATATATACTGCTTTCCCCCGAGCAAAGCTCGGTCCCCAGATATTATAACTTTAAGCTTAAATGCACTTAACAGTAACAATTTTTGTTTTTTTAACTGCTGTTTTTTTGGTTTTTTTTGGGATAGGAGGAACGGGCCATTTAATTATGGGTCTTCATATATTTTGATGGATTGCTTCATAACAGCTGGTCTAAGTGTAAGGAGGAGGGAGAAGCAGAATTTTATAAAGATGAGGGTTTTTGTGTGATGGTTTTTATTCAGATATTTTAAAAAAATATATGCTACATGTCACAAAATTGTGATGTTTGAAATCACTTAAACAGCTGATTCCAATTTCAGTTATATGGGGAGTCAGCTGTATAGGCAATCTTCAACATCGCTATTTCGTGACGCCTAGTATAGTATCATCCTTCGTGACACCTAGTATCATCAGATAAGCATACCTGTGGGCTAAGGTACTATAGTAACTTTAAGGCAAGTTGGATCTATCCTGATTTGGCAACAGTGAATTTGAGCCAATAGGGATGGCGATATTTTTGGCTTGGTTATTTTGTATACTAGCATGGCCATCTCTAGTAATAAGACTACGGCCAGCACTCGGCCGTAACCGAGACTAATAAGACTAATGAGACTACTCGTCAACACCGCTAAAACCCTTACCAGAGCCAGCTGATTTCATGTAAACAAAAGATAGTGCCATAAGAGAGTATGGATAAGCAAATCAGCTGAACCCTTAGGCGCGCTGTTGCCATTTACTAGCGCCGCGGCCTTGTTACTAGAAATTTGCTATGAGGCGTCACGAGAATGCGACAATCAAAACTTCAAAACAGCTGGCTTTTTCCATTATAATCACATGGATAAATGACCAGCTGACGGTCGCAATTTCGTAATGCCTCTCAATTGATTGCAGCAATTACCATGCAAATTAAAATTATAGAACAAATCTAAAAGAAATATCAGATATTTCAGTAAGATACCAGTTACAGGTAATGTTGGTTATGGAAAAAGAAATATTGATTAGAAAAAAATAAAAAAAACTATAGAGTTATATGTTTAAAAGGCAGTCCCAAATGGTACTGGAATTTTATTTTTACTAAAATATATTCATTGCTTATACTTCATCATTAAGTCTAGTGAACATTGCAATGGAGGTGGCCAGTCTGGAGGGCGAACTGTCTTGGTGAGATTCTCCAAAACAAGGAAAGCTCCCAGGTGGCAGTGCTTGTGTCTGGGAATGCTTGAAGGTCTCAGGTAAGGAGTTGATTTGTTCCTGGAGGAGCGCAGAGGATGGAGATGTTATCTCTCCCTTTAGGGCCGACCATGTCATACATTAATCATCCTGGAAAAACCTCATTCCGTAACCTGCACAGTATTCGTGAGGGAGACGGGCCAAGCCGGCAAGCTCTCCAAAATGTAACAGTCTAGCAGTCCCAGTCAACCAGCGTAACATGTCACTGGATAAACACAGTTGATGGCATCAATTTTATTGGCTTTGGCTTGTAAGTAGCATTTGAGGAACGTAAACCTCAAACGTGCCAATGTAAGTGGAGTAGTGGAGTGACGTAACTTCGGGAGCGATTCCACTAATATTGATGTTTAAGCTAGTTTTAAACTAGCATATAGCACAGAAGTAACTCTGATTTATAAATGGTGTGAAAAATGTCTGTGTAATTCTAAATGATTTGTCACTTTTTGGTGGACAGGTGCAGTGATGTGTCATTGGGAGTGGCACCACTAATACAGGGTGTTTTTTTTTCAAACGCAACCCAAAACTTTATTTTATCATCGAAGGATTATTCCCCCCCCAGGATCCCCGGATTTGACCCCACTATATAATTTTCTTTGGGGATACATAAAAGTAAGGCCTTCGAAAACAATTCACAGGATATTCAGCACACCTCAAAACAAACATAACAAATTTAATGCAAGAAATTCAAGGACGTACCTTGCAACTTGTGTTCAGGAATTTGATGGAGAGAGCACAATTAATTTTTACTTTGTACAAATGCCAATGACGGGTTGTTTGAACACATAATTTAAACTAAATGTGATCAAACTTAAATAATAGGTTATATAAAATGTAAAGATTAACAAAACAGTATTCATATCATGTTTATGTGTGCATTATTCAATCTTACAAAGGGGTTGCGTTTAAAAAAACATCCTTTCTTTGCTTTTACATATATTAATAGCACCACTAGCAACTGATGTGCCAGTTACACTGCGAGGTTTCCACAAAGAGTAACTTTATTTACACCTCAAAGCGCCTGATTCTAATAGTCCAGTCAAAAAACTTAAAAAAATGGCCCAACCTGGAAAAAATTCCGTTAATTTTGAAACTTTGCACACTTGTTTAGAAGTACCTAAGGATGAAAATACCAAAAGTCCTGGAAAATACGTGGCGAGCTCTACTGGCAATTGATGGAAACTGGGTACTTTTTTTGGTTTTTCGTAAAAATCTCGAGAACCGTTGGTCGGAGGTGAGAACCTTAAATGTATAAAATAAAGCTTATTAAATTTGCTCCAAAATGATGTGGTACATTTTCTTTGTACTCCTAATGGTTGTCGAGTTGTAGGGCGCCAAAAATAAGGATCTTTTCACGATTTCCCCCTAAAAATGAGCAACATTTTGTTTTTTTAGTTTTTAACGTATGCAAATAAAAATTATCTAATTTTGATGGGCACCATCAAATTCAGCTTAAAATCCCAAACAATTTAGTATCCTGAATCATTGCTTTATGTCCGTTGGTCACCGAGATAATGGAGGCGGTAAACACCCCTTACATTGTACCTATGTAATCCTTATATGGGAAATAAAAAAAGTTCTATATCTCGCTTATTTCTCAATATATCATTGTAAAACTTGATTCATGGTTTGATATAGTTGAGATATATCTTATTAGATCCTAAAACCCTCAATTTTCACATTTACGTGTCAGCAAACCTACATACTCCATTGTTTGTATTATTCTTATGCAGGTGAGTATGCAGGTTTACTGACACGTAAATATGAAAATTGGGGATTATAGGCCCTAGTACGATATAATCTCAACAATTTCATGCCACAAATTAAGTTTTACTGAGATATGTTGCGAAATAAGCAAGATATAGAACTTCTTTTATTTCCCATAAGGATTTCATAGGTACAATGTAAGGGGTGTTTACCGCCTCCATTATCTCGGTGACCAACGGGCATAAAGCAATGATTCAGGATACTAAATTGTTTGGTGCCCACCAAAATTAGATAATTTTTATTTTCATACGTGGAAAACTAAAAAAACAACAACAAAAATGCTCATTTTTAGCGGAAAATTGTGAAAAGATCCTTATTTTTGGCACGCTATAACTCGGTAACCGTTAGGAGCACAAAGAAAATGTACCACATCATTTTGTAGAAAATTTAATAAGCTTTATTTTATACGTTTAAGGTTCTCACCTCCGACCAACGGCTCTCAAGATTTTTACGAAAAACCAAAAAAAGTACCCGGTTTCCATCAATTGCCACTAGAGCTCGCCACATATTTTCCAGGACTTTTGATATTTTCATCCTTAGGTCCTTCTAAAAAAGTGTGCAAAGTTTCAAAATTAACGGAATTTTTTCCAGGTCAAACCCTGTTTTGACTGGACTATAATGGTGCCAGGAAATTGTTGTGTAAAAACATCAGCTATAGATACGGGGTGTAGACTACACATGTGTGTAAACTGTAAACTTATAAAGTAGGGCTCAAATCGATCGGCGCTTCAAGGTCAAGCTTGAACCTGGTCATATGGGTTCTTATAAACATGTGTCAATAATGATTTAATCAATTTAATATCACGTTTTATGAAAATGTATTTTGTGAGTGACCTTGAAGCACCGATTGATTTGAACCCTACATTAAGTGACATGACAGTAAAACTTGTACATTCAAATGATGCCTCTGACATATGCTAGTATTAACTATGCTTTAAACTAGGTGCTCTATGTACTCTATTCAGTTCCGTTCAAAACTATATTGGGGGATAGAGTTGCAAAATACCACAACCATCTCTAGTACAAGGCCGGGGTGCTAGTAAATGGCAAAATCGTACCTAAAGGTTAGGCTGATTTGATTATCCATACTGTCTTATGGCACTATTTTTTATTTACTTTAAACCAGCTGGCTCTGTAAGGGTTTTCACTATGAAAAAACCTTTGAGAATCGGCATTGCTAGGACGAAGGCCGCGGCCTTATTACTAGAGATGGTCATGAAAATACTCAATCTATGGCTTGGCGTAATCTTTTGATCACCAAAAATCACAAAAGAAATTGGTGATTACATATAAAAATTACACCTTTGATTCCTGGGGCAGCATATCTGCATACCCACCTCCCTAATGTTAACCTTATGGAAAGTAAATAAAATAAATTGCAGCTTGATTATTTCTCAACATATCTTGATAAAACTTGGCATGTAGTTTCATCCAGTTGAGAACCCCACTAGATTGTTGCGTAAAATCCCCAATTCAAATTTCTGTGGCAGCAAGTCTTTTCCATGTCACTCTTACATAGAATATATTTGCATGCTTATTTATGGACATAGGTTAAATCTACTCGATGTGAGGCTTTGAGAAAACTATTTATTTAAGCATTAAAAATTTTCTGAGTATGGGGATCTGCTGCAACAGGGGTATTTTGTGTTCTGATATTAAAACTGTCAACAAAGCTTTTAGTTCAGCTATTGATCGTTAAAATTGGGCAAGTTCAGCAGTTAATGGCATCCAACATAAATTTTGAATTTTCTGAATTTGTAATGATATTCTGCAGAGCAGCACAGGTAGAACCAAAGGAGAGGATGGTACTTAATTCATAACCTAAATTCACTAGACTCATTATTACTTGTTTACAAGTATAAATGTTTTATTCATTCTTGATTACTGTTTTACATAATACTTATATCAGAAATATACCACTGAAGGAAGCTACAACGTTGTAATTTGGAATTAAGAAAACATGATATAGTTGATAAGACAAAATAAGAGAGCTAAACATGGTCTTCATATCTTTTCAGTTCTTTCTTCTTTAGGCTTCACTTGTTTTCTTTTTATTTTCAGTCACCACAGTCCTTGTCCCCGCAGTCCCTCCTAAAAACAGTTTAAAGATTTATGCAGTTGCAAATTCTCATTAAGAAACACATAATAAAACATCTTGTCTTTCTATATTTGGCTTTCACCAACTCGAAATACCATGGGAAAACGTTTTTTCTTCGAGTTATGTGTAGTTTAACCTAGCCGTAGTTTGAGCTATAGAGGTAATTATTATAATTTTGACATACAGAGTTAATTTGAGTCAAATGTAAGATTTAGAGGCTTGACTCTATTTATTTTTATTTTAATTCCTATTTCATTCCTAGTTACATTAGTAAAGAATAGTGACGTTAGCCTAAATATGACTCATTGCCATCTTGCAACCTCTATCATCTCTCTCTTGGAGTCACTCAGCCGTTATGATAATGCTATGTGAAGGAGGCCTCAAAACTGGCATTTCATGCCTAGGAGGTCCCTAGATTTGTCCATCACTTTGTTATTGTCATTACCAACCGTCATTTCAATTTATATAATATGTACTGTACATTTTTGTATTGGATTGTATTGTATTATGTATTATGTAATTTGATGGATAAATAAATGTTTCATTCATTCATTCATTCATTCATTCATTCTATGCTGGTGTTTCGACTTACAGAGGCCCACTGAGTATACTTGGAGATAGAGAGGTGAAATTAGATTTATAAAGAGCAAGGAGCATATTTAAATTCAATTATTTTCTAAACTTTGAGTTATAAAGGTAATTTTTGTATTGCTTTGACTTAAAAGGATAAAGTAATACTGTAAAATTATTCAAGTTTCAAGTTACAAGAGGTTTTTGTTAATACTTGTACAGGTTTTCCTTGTAAATAATTTGACTCATCAAGGATTTTGAGTTCTTGAAGTTCAAGTTATCCAGAGTCGACTGACTGTATATGCAATTTTTCTTAGATGGACGGATTTATAAAATTACAATAACTTGCTTTGTCAAGTGCAAAAAAAACTGTATTGTTAACCTCATTGAAACCGTACGGATTTGGGAGCAGTTTTACGGGTAAAGTTTGCTATAATAGATGTATTGCTATAACTACTAGTTAATTACAATTAATATTTAACTAGACAGTCAGTACAAGTTGACACATATAAAATGAATGTAAGCTGTAAAATTAATGAAATATCTCCGTTGCAGCAGACCTGCATACTCAGCGAATCTCAAGTGCAAAAGAACATAGTTCAAGCCAGCATAGAGAGATTTGACATGGTTTTTTAAGCTCCATAAGAATAACATGGGGAATGAGTATGCAGGTTTGCTGCCAAGAAAATGGAAATATCGGGGATTTTAGACTATCAAACATTAGATCTCATCTAGATGAAGACACAAACCAAGTTTTAGCGAATTTCTCCTATAGGGAAGAAGCTACAGTACACCTTGGATTATCTGGATTAATGTGGCGGAACACCGATCCGGATAACTAAAAATCCGGATAATCCGAGGTTATTATAGTATCGCCTAAATAGCGATCGCAAACCTAGCCACTGCTATACTGAAGCTGCAAACAGCGTATCAAGACTGTAAAACACGTTAGTGTACTGTGAAATGCAGTTCCATCTTACTTTTTAGAAGGCCCTCTTTACGCGTCAAACTCACTAAAATCACGTTTTTGCCGCGTGATTTAAATTTTCTTCACGGATAGGCGGTCCGGATAATCCGGGATCCGGATAATGTGATGTCCGGATAATTCGAGGTGTACTGTATTACCGTAGGTCTTATGGCAAGACCTGAGCCCGAGACCATGATAACTTTTCGTTTTGGGGCCACCAGAAGCAAAAAAACACCATTCGTTCGAATTTTTAGATATATATATCTATATATGTATTTGTCTGTTAGCATGATAGCGGCCGTAAAAATGATCCAATCTTAATGAAAATTGGTACAGACGTGTAAAGTGGTAATCACTCGGACGAGTTCGTGAACCAGCCCGATCGGACCACCGGAAGGGGGGGTAAAGGGGGAAAAACACCACCAAAAATGGGTTTTTTGATTTTTTACATAGAAAAATAAAATTTATCGAATTTTTGTCGGCACCAATGAATTCAGCTCAAAAAAACAAACAATTTAGTATCTTGAATCACTGCTCTATGTCCATTGGTTACCGAGATATTGAAAGTGGTAAACACAGTACGTTGTCCCAATGTTAACCTTATGGGAAATAAGTAAAATTCTATATCTTGCTTATTACTCAACATATCTTGATAATACCCCCGTTGCAGCAGACCTGCATACTCAGCGAATTTCAAATGCAAAACAACGTATTTCAAGCAAACATAGCAAGATTTGACATGTTTTGTTAAGCTCCATAAGAATAACATGGGAAATGAGTATGCAGGTTTGCTGCTACAGGTATATTAAAACTGGATGGTTTTAATTCAATATTTAGTAGACCTGAACTAGAAGAAGCCATTTACCAAGTTTTATCAAGATATGTTGAGAAATAAGCGAGATATAGAATTTTACTTATTTCCCATAAGGTTAACATTGGGACAACGTACTGTGTTTACCACTTTCAATATCTCGGTAACCAATGGGCATAGAGCAGTGATTCAAAATACTAAATTATTTGTTTTTTTGAGCTGAATTCAATGGTGCCCACAAAAATTTGATAAATTTTATTTTTCTATGTAAAAAACTCAAAAAACCCATTTTTGGGGGGGTTTATCCCCCTTTACCCCCCCTTCCGGTGGTCCGATCGGGCTGGTTCACGAACTCGTCCAATTGATTACCACTTTACATGTCCGTACCAAATTTCATAAAGATCGGACCATTTTTGCGGCCGCTATCGTGCTAACAGACACATAGATATATATATATATATATATAGATATATATATATATAGATATATATATATAGATATATATATATATAGATATATATATATATATAAAAATTCGAACGAATAGTGTTTTTTGCTTCTGGGGGCCCCAAAACGAAAAGTTATAGTGGTCCCGAGCTTAGGTCTTACCATGAGACCTACGGTAATAGCTTCTTCCCTATAGGGGAAATTCGCTAAAACTTGGTAAATGGCTTCTTCTAGTTCAAATAAATATTCTAGTTTAGTTAAATATTGAATTAAAACTACCCAGTTTTAATATACCTGTAGCAGCAAACCTGCATACTCATTCCCCATGTCATTCTTATGGGGCTTACCAAAACATGTCAAATCTCGCTGTGTTGGATTGAAATATGTTGTTTTGCATTTGAAATTTGCTGAGTATGCAGGTCTGCTGCAACGGGGGTATTATCAAGATATGTTGAGAAATAAGCAAGATATAGAATTTTACTTATTCCCATAAGGTTAACATTGGGACAACGTACTGTATTTAACACTTTCAATATCTCTGTAACAAATGGACATAGGGCAGTCAGTGATTCAAAGTACTAAATTGTTTATTTTTTCGAGCTGAATTCAATGGTGCAAACAAAAATTCGATAAATTTTATTTTTCTATGTAAAAAAGTCAAAAACCCATTTTTGGGGGGGTTTATTCCCCTTTACCCCCCTTCCGGTGGTCCGATCAGGCTGGTTCACGAACTCGTCCGAGTGAATACCACTTTACACGTCTGTACCAAATTTCATTCCGATCGGACCATTTTTGCGGCCGCTATCGTGCTAACAGACACATATATAGATATATATGTATATATTTAAAAATTCGAACGAATTGTGTTTTTTGCTTCTGGGAGCCGCAAAACGAAAAGTTATCATGGTCTGGGACTTAGGTCTTACCATGAGACCTACGGTAATAGCTTCTTCCCTATGGGGAAATTCGCTAAACAGGTGAGACTGTATTAACCATCGACGTAAATAAATACAACTGGATTGCGCGCTCTCCGTAAGGCTCGTGTAGTGATTTCCGAGCCAACACAGCTGTGCGTTGGGGTTGCAGCCGGGCCGAATTGAAGGAGCGTTGGGGGAAAAGCGCAAAACTGTATTGTTAACCTCATTGAAACCGTACGGATTTGGGAGCAGTTTTACGGGTAAAGCTTGCTATAATAGATGTATTTCTATAACTACTAGTTAATTACAATTAATATTTAACTAGACGGTCAGTACAAGTTGATACATTATATTGCCGGCAAAAGATGCATTCCCCCATCACCCCTGCAAAATCTTAAGCACAACCACTGCCGGCGGCTCCCGTTGCGGGGCTTGAGTTACCAATCCTGCGTACTTATTTACATCCATGGTATTAACTGTTTATTTTAAACAAAAATATAACTCATGTAAAAAATGTTCATGTGCACAACCATCTGTGGCCTTGGTGTGTCTTAAAAAACCTAAATCACAAATGTAGTTAAGAGCAAACCTCCAAATGAACTTTGAAAAGGAATAATATAGATAAATGTCAAAAGTGCACCTCCATGATTAAAACTATATTTTTGCATCGTGCTAAGTGTAATAACTGTATTACGAGGTTTATCCAGAAAATAAAGAACGAGTCTTTGCATCGAGCAGTGGAAGTGAGCAACTTCCTTTCAAAGTTATGGAATTTTTATTTTTAGAAAGAAAAGTGTTCGCAAATGATAAGGAAATGAAAGAATCAACATTATCAGTTAATTTTCACATAGAGGGAGTTATTATTTCACAGCAGACAACATATCGTCTAATTGTTAAAAGACCTCCTAACTGGTTATTTACATTTATCACTTACTGTTGACCCCTTAACCGCAATGCACACGTTATTCCTTGGTAGTATTCTCTACACGCTATGGCGACACACAGAATATCTCGTGCAACACCTGGTTTCATTAATCGCGATGCCCGAGTTAAGACGGATTTGACGTTCTCAGCTGTCTTATTTTGTTGGTACAACTGTACTGCTAGTTTTTTCCATGCTACGACTGTACAGTTGACCCTGAGAAGTGGCAGACCGTATGGTGCTGCACTCTAGTGTATTTTTCTGGAACTACGTCCCTGCCACAAGCTCTGCAGTAGCAAATGTAGTTGTTTTCGTCGTCATGAGATGAAAACATCGCGTGTTTGTGTTGAAAACATTCACGAGACTTTTTGTACCTGACAGTGACAACTCGTGGTTGATGATCATTTCGTTGAGCAGATAGTGCCTGCGTCGAACCTGCCACTTGACGTGAGGAGGAGTATCGCCGAGCAGCCACTTGATCAATACCACAGCCAACACGACCAAGATCTGTAACCGAAACATATCTGAGTAATAGTAAGCCAAGTAACCTGATTTTAGACCGGGACTGCAGCACTCACTGTGTGTTTTAACCGGAATGCATATGAAAAATTAGTGTTGATCGAATGGATGATATGAAAGCCTTGCTACTGGCAAATATGAGCTGATTCATTTGCCAGGATTTTTATATATGCAAGAAACACATATAGGTAGATTAATTGCCAAAAAATGGCAGCTGGGTCCAGAATCGAACCTTTACAAAATTTTTTCAGGTCTTGTTTAGGATCAATCTAGCAACCTTTGTTTTACCTCTAAAGCGAGCACATTATCTCTGCTCGCCTATTATCAGGGTGCAAATACAGTTAACAGTTTTATAAAATAATACATAACTACAGTTTATCACATATGATAGTTAGCTTTAAAATTGCGACATAGAGCAAAAGAACTTGTGGTGAGAGTTTTTTTCAAGGAGCTCTATGTTATTAATTTATTACTTTGTTATATTTAATTATTTCCTAGTTTTTGTTTTAGCACGGATCTACGACTTTTAAGATAATGAGTGTTACTGCTCTCCGGAGCAGCTCTAGTTGTTAGCTGCTACAACTACATCTTCAGTGCTCTTGGGCCGAAATAGATTAACCTTTTTTTAATTGGCAAATTCAATCAAAAACTCCTCTTTGTAATACATTCAATATTTTTAAACTTCTGCAAACCTTTCTTCATGACCCTTCTGCAAAAGGGAGTTCATGAACGTATTGACATGTACCTCTTACTTATAATACGTTTGCACCTCCTAAAGTTCAAAACCTAAATTTGCTTGATCCACCAAGCATTGTAGATATCATAGTTGAGTTTATTCTTCTACGCTGGCTGAGATGGTACTCTGGAATCTGAGTACGCTGTAGTACAGTGACAGCTGGAATCTGCTGTCTATCTGTACCGGCTGAGACGAAACAATGTCGAAAGCTGTCTACTTTGTCGGTACTTGTGCGTGTTGCCCTTAACCTTTTGGAAGATGCAGCAACATAGCAGTGAAGATGGTGCCTCCACTACCTTAGCAGTGCCTTACAGTGTGGTTGGTTTTGTTAAAGACCACCAGTAGTAGTCTTTCATAGGTCTGAATCTGTGAGTAGACACAAAGGAGACATTGTCAATGCACGTCGCTTGGTTCGCCCAGCAGCGGCATTTGATACCACATCGCTTGGTACACCCAGCTGTCACTGTACTACAGCGTACTCAAATTCCAGAGTACCATCTCAGCCAGCGTAGGAGAATAAATTCAACTACAACAATCTTCCTGGCTAAGAAAGACCATAGACAATCCAACTGACTTCCATCTCAGTGGAAATTGTAGATGTATTAGAAACTTCCATTACCTTATTCATACCAAAGAATAAAAATGGTTCTACATGCCTCAAAAAGAAAAAAGAATATAAGGCGGAATGCCATCACCATCCAGAACATTTTTGTCTCTTGGTATTTATCTTCAGACCATGGAGGCTCTCTGTAGTCGTAGTACCTTGAAAAAATGCAAAATTCTCATATCATACAGTTCAGATCTCATACAAGTTTTATGAAATTTTTATAGAGAGCAATTATAATATAGTTAATTTACTTAACGCATGACTTTTATCATTAAACTTCAATCTTATAAATACACTAGGTAGGGGCGGCAGAAGGAGATTTTTGTTAGGGGGTCAGAAACCTATGGCGGGGGTCTACATCTGGAGGGTCTGGGGGGAATGGAATAACCCCCAGGTAAGGGGGGGGGGGGTCCAGGCTGAAATTTGTTGAAAAATAAAAGCCTAAAAACGTGTGCTACCTGAAGCACATATTTTCCAAGCAGTAAGTAATCAAGTAATCAAGTAAGTGTGTACACTGGGGCTAAATAATGATATGCATGAAGAAAAATTACAAATATTGTGTATTGGTGCAACATGAAATTACTAAGAAATACAAAGCCTTTTTGTAGAATTGTTGCTATAATAGGTTCTGACATGACCTTGATGAATCAGTTCAAAATTGAAGCGTTACCTGTAAGTTAACTATCCAAAATTTAAATACGATCATAAATGTCAATTAATTTATTATTTTTATAAGGTTATGTGGGTATGACCCCCTTCATAATTAATGTAGACGATTAATATTAACAAAATTTTATAACTCTACTTCTCCTCAGTAACTATTGTTACTTATATATACTTATCTTCATGGACAAAAAAATAAACGTGTACAGAATGCTTTATATCCTTCAATTTTGTTATGAACCACTAACCCTTGACCACCCTGACCCCTGACCCTTGACCCCCCTGACCCTTCCTAAAATTTCAGGGAGGTCAACTGACCCCCCACACCCCACGGTTCCGCCGCCACTGACACTAGGAAAGGGTACATAGCTAGGGAATGTGTAGTAGGGTGCTATCGTCTGTCAATCTACAGGGTTTTTTTTATAAAATATAATGGCAGATTTTTCCTATGAGATGGTCATTATTTCCTTTTAATTTAGTAACCTGAAGTTGACCAAAAGTACACCTTCCTGGCAATTGCATGGTGTGTCGTGTTTGATTGCGTTGGGAGCACATAATTTGTCCCAGGTTTCAAATGTCCCAGGTTGTTAAAAAAATAAAAATATTAAGTAAATCAAATGTCCCAGGTGTCAAATGTCCCAGGTTGGTTTAAATAATTATTAAAAGTTTGTCAAATCATTTGTCCCAGGTTTCAAATGTCCCAGGTCTTTAAAATATTACACAAATTAATATAAAATCAAATGTCCCAGGTTTGTTAAATTAAATAATAAATATAAGTTACATCATTTGTCCCAGGTTTCAAATGTCCCAGGTGTATTATTTTTAATAAAAACGCATCGCGTCAAATGTCCCAGGTGTCAAATGTCCCAGGTATCAACGGTGCCAAAAGTCCGCGCAGCGCCGCGAACGCTTGTATAGTCCGCACAAGCAGCGTCTAGTGACTCTGGCTGTGGCGGCCGCGCCACGCCGCGCGCCGATATCTTCTTTGTTTACACCGTCCTGAAGTTTAATTAAAAAATATAACTTGGTCAAATCTAATATATTATTAATCTGCATAAATTGGCGAACATAGCTGTGTAAATATTGTTTAATACAATTATGTGAATAAATTGTAATAACAACAATTTAAAAGCATTATAATTTTTCTTTAATGAAAAAGTTAGTCGGCTACGAATTTTTTTGTTTTTTGGTCAGGTTTGTTTCGTCTGTGAGAAAGTTGTAGCTGTTGAAATGAGCTATGCACTTTGCATTTAACATTTTTTCCTAGCTGGTATAGTTTCCTCATAAAATTAGGTTGAACAGCGGTGAAGTTCAAACTCGAGCGCCCGTCGTTTCGCTGGCGGTTGCACTACATTATAACACAAAGTAACCGTTTGAATATTTAAATGGTTGTTTATGTAACAAGTTTATAATTTTGAGCACAAAAATTTTTATATTTATAAATTCCAAATCCAACTACTTACAATTCTGTATATTCCTTAATATTGAAGTAAGTTATATAAACTTCAAATGTCTTACGATATGTTTATCGAATTATATGATTCGACCAGAAATTATTATGTGGGTGAATTAAAAAACGTGTTATTTGTTTTGAATAGTAAAGTAAAAAATATTAGAACTTTAAAATAAGGATAAACAATTTCATGATTTAATATATTTTTCAATAGCCTACTGTTTTTGTTAAAGATAAATTTGTATTTGGAAACCCAATATATTTCCAACTGCATTATGTTCATGATTGTATAAATGCTCACCTTTGTTGAGCTGTATGACATATATATTTTTATGTATGGCAATAAAGTGGTTTATAGTAATTATAAATTAATTTCATTTTCATAATCAATGATTTTCCATACTTTCCCTTTTCAAGATATTTTTTAACGAATAACGATCAATCGCTTATTTCATGAGGAATCCTTTCTACTAAGCCTACTTTATTGAATAATTATTTATAAAAATCAAATTCATTTTATTAATTGAACATTACAATAATTGTAGGGTTTGGCGGATGGAGGAAGCGCATGGGCAACGTAATACCATTGCGTACACAGTCCGCGTATCATTAATTCAAAGCATTGACAATTTGCTTTATCAATTGTAATTCAAGAAACATTTACCTTAATTAAGTCAATGGTTTAACTGAATATATAATTAAATTTTGAACTTGTAATACATTTTTTGATTGATTTGACAAAATAGAATATACTTGTATTTTTATTTTAATTTTGTTATATCAGTTAATATGCTAAAATTTGGAATTGTTATTAACACTTAACTTTCTTTAAAACATTAGAGCCGCCGCACATAGAGCGTGACCAGGTTCTGACCACAGGCCCCCAATATTGTATTAAAATATAGCTTTCCTCTTCAAACATGCGACCCACTATAGTCCGAGTCAAATAACGTGGCCCAGCTCGTCTGTAAGCCTAATGTAAAAATAAGTCTTATGGGTCTATCTATACTTATTTTTATGATACGCTAGGTTTTTTTTGTGATCATTACCCCTCCTAAACTACTGCTTATTAGGTGTCGTTGGAAAGTGTTTAGCGTGTAGGTTTGCAGGAAATAAAATTTACGGCCCTAAGCGCCCTTAAAGTTTTGAATTTGTCCATAAGATTTAACATGGGAATGTAAATTCCAATAAAGCAGCTGAATAGAGTAAACTAAGTTTTTCAGTAAAGCCATGTGTTATTATTGGAAACCATTGAACATATATACTGAAGCAGACTTTAGGCATTAATTAGTTTATAAGTTGGTTGTTTTAGTGAGGGGTTGTGATTTAGTAACATCAACTGAACTGCAGCAATTTTTGCAAACATAAGGTAAAACCTACGAAATCAACTGTCATTTTTTCCCCAATATAATTTACTTCTTTATTATCTATTTGAAAACAATCAATTTAAAAACGTGTGTGGTATAAACAAACTTGCAGTCGATTTTCAAATAACTGTTTGTTTTCCTACATTATTTAAACTACTAAATAGCAAAGATGCCTTAGTGGTTGACTTTTTGACGTTGACACCATGATCCTAGTGAAGTATACAATTTTCTTGAAGTTCATGGTGATAATTTAGCGTGAATTTTGTTTGGAAGTAATAATCTAAAAATGAAAATGTAGTAGCCGTATTAAGGCGCTCGATTAAGTTTATTAAATATAAGTTTGAAAGGTTTTCATCAAGCTATTTTAATTTTGTTTAACTGTAACGTGTTAGTTATGTAAAAAAATCTATATTATTAAAATAATATAATTTTAACAATTATTTTGTTACAAAGTGATGTTCTGTGGTTGTATAAGGATGTTAAGCCGCACTATAATAATTGAACTACCTATAATTAAACCTAAATCCAATTATCTACTAAAAGATAATTCTAACAAGTATTATTGTTATAAGGAACTTTAGTAAATATAATCTCACTATTACAGGATGTGACATCGAAGTTTAACCATATCATTAATAAAATAGTTCTTGAATACTGTAACATAAATATTGTTGTTTAGAAATCAATACATGATCATTGCTCGATTCTGAGCAACGGGTTTACTAGTACATATATATAAAGGAGGAGTTTTCTTACGGACAGCAAATCTCCAAAACTACAAGACTAAGGAGTTGAAATTTGGCACATGAGCTTCCCTTGGGTCCTAGATGCACACTAAGAAACGGTTTTACAAAATCCCCAAAGGGTTTTGCCCTATGGTATTTCAAAGTTTTAATGTAAAATTATAGGGAAGGATACAAGGTTGTCATGGCAACCTTAAAAAGTATTAAATCCTAAAAAAAGACAGAGGAAGTTTTTATGATTTTCAACGGGTGAAACATTGATCAGCTAGTAATATAATAGAATAGCTATCTCCCATATGACCTGTACTAAAAGGTGGTTGTGGAATCAAGTACAGAGGAAGGGAAATAATAACAACAGAAGATAAATTCATTCAACTATGAATTTCTTGTGTCAGTCATAAGTTATATCTTCCTAAACAAAAGTACCCCCGTTGCAGCAGACCTGCATACTCAGCGAATTTCAAATGCAAAACAACCCAACAAACGATAGCAAGATTTGACATGTTTTGTTAAGCTCCATAAGAATAACATGGGAAATGAGTATGCAGGTTTGCTGCTACAGGTATATTAAAACTGGATGGTTTTAATTCAATATTTAGTAGATCTGAACTAGAAGAAGCCATTTACCAAGTTTTATCAAGATATGTTGAGAAATAACCGAGATATAGAATTTTACTTATTTCCCATAAGGTTAACATTGGGACAACGTACTGTGTTTACCACTTTCAATATCTCGGTAACCAATGGGCATAGAGCAGTGATTCAAAATACTAAATTATTTTTTTTTTGAGCTGAATTCAATGGTGCCCACAAAAATTTGGTAAATTTTATTTTTCTATGTAAAAAACTCAGAAAACCCTTTTTTGGGGGGTTTATCCCCCTTTACCCCCCCTTCCGGTGGTCCGATCGGGCTGGTTCACGAACTCGTCTAATTGATTACCACTTTACATGTCCGTACCAAATTTCATAAAGATCGGACCATTTTTGCGGCCGCTATCGTGCTAACAGACACATAGATATATATATATATATATATATAAAAATTCGAACGAATAGTGTTTTTTGCTTCTGGGGGCCCCAAAACGAAAAGTTATAGTGGTCCCGAGCTTAGGTCTTACCATGAGACCTACGGTAATAGCTTCTTCCCTATAGGGGAAATTCGCTAAATTCTTCCCTATAGGGGAAATTCGCTAAAAACCTTACACCTGCTTATTGATTGTTATTCAAAAAGCAAAAAATTGACTCCAATATTAACCCACACTTGGTTTTGGTTTAGTATTTTTTAACAGTATTGTAACCACATATGGCTCTCTTCACTTCCACGTCATCGATGATTTTCTCCCCTCCTTTGCCAAAACTTAAGACTTAAAAGCATGAACATCTTACTCACCATCTATATTTATTTATATAGCAGACTAACGGCTGATTCGTTTAAAAAGATGGAATCGGAGCTATAAGACCAACGCTTTTTTATATTTTAATAGTTTTTATTCTTTGAGTGTAATGTTAACTGTCGTACAAATACAAACTTTTATAATTTTTAAAATTGCCGAACAATAATTCGTAGAATTGTATACAACTAATTAAAAGAGAACATTAAACTTCATTCTCATGTATAAAATAGCTTAACTAATGTATGTTCACTTTGGTATATTAAATAACCTAGCTAATGTAGGCCTATTTTTTCTTATTATAACAGTATTTTTATTTTGTACAACAAAAATCAAATAAAACGACTTGCGGAATTAATCTCAAAAACCACTTACGTTTCTCAAATAATTTTTTGATTTTATGATGACGAGAGCCGAACTTTATATTGGGGTTTAACCACAATAAAACATGCACTTTTTATAATTTAACAGCATTTTAATACTAAGTTGAATTCCATAGTAAAAAAAATGACTGGCTAGGATTTTTACTCATAAGGTATTAGCATACATGTAGATAGATAAATTTACTATTAAAACCTGCTTAAAAAACACTTATAATGCAAAAATAAATTAAACTAGTCATGGAATACTATAAAATTAGACTAAAAAGATCTACAAGAAAATGCAGCGCGGAGAATCGCGCGAAGCCGATGATAGAGAACGACACGACGCAGACGTTCCAGGCTACTTCTTGTGCGGACTGTACAAGCCGTTCGCGGCGCTTCACGGCGGCAGAGTCACTTTTGGCGCCGTTGATACCTGGGACATTTGACACCTGGGACATTTGACGCGATGCATTTTTATGAAAAATAAGGCACCTGGGACATTTGAAACCTGGGACAAATGATGTAACTTATATTTATTATTTAATTTAACAAACCTGGGACATTTGACACCTGGGACATTTGATTTTGTATTAATTAATGTAATATTTTAAAGACCTGGGACATTTGAAACTTGGGACAAATGAAACGCACTCTCGGCGTTTGTGTGAGTGTTTTTCATGAGTTATATACACATAGAAAACGTGTAAAACATAATCCTCAGAGGTACTGTGATCTAGTGAAACTGACCAGGAGGTAGTCTGAGAAAGCGATTCAGATGGTTTGCTGGTTAGTTTGCACGCTGCCTTGGTGGTCATGGGTAAGTCACGAAGCTTTGGCTAAGTGGGCTTGGGGTTTGGCTCCAAGGCACTGATCAGTGAAGTGGGTCTTTCACATCAACCATGGTGATGTCGTTAGCGAACATTTTATTAAAAGTAGAGATTTATAAAGGCCTGATATTTGAGCCTTATGGGACACCCGACAATGCGTGGAATTGCATTTAGATTAAAAATCTTGAACTATTATAGTCAAAGTCTTTAATACCATTGATCATGATACAAAATGAAATATGCATTGTCACATTATTTTCCTTAATAGCTAAATTACACGAATCATAGATCACAGGGGTGATAGTTTGTTGAGTATATTGAAAGATTGAAGACATATTGCCAATTAATTTCAACAATTTTTCAGTTTTAAAATTGTAAAAAAATAAATTTAATAAAACAAATTCAATGCATATACATATACTTCCTATGATAAGTTAGAAAATAATATCTACTTGACAGTATAAAAATTCTTCAACCTCATAAAATGGATGAAACAATAGCCAATTAAGAAATTTATTTTTGAAAATATTAATTGAAGTGGTTTGGGCTTACTCTTCAAGCTTATCAAAGAAATTTACACAATTTACTCTATGGGATGATTCAAATTTAGTCAGCCTGTGCTGGGCGATATCAAGTTTAGACTTATTTCTAGTACTGTAAGAGTGTATCTCTGTCTAGTGGTAAATAAGTTCAAATGTGATTTAGTACAAGACAAATTAAATATACAATCATCGTTGGAATTTTGGTTTGAATAAATAATAATGTGTAACGTAATAATGATATATCAATAATAATATATAACTTATATAAGAAATAAAAACTTAATAGGAGAGTCAGGAAGTCCTGAGTTATTGATTTTTGAAACCAACATTGGATGATTATTAGCTCTATCAAAATCAGAATCTGTTGGCCTTTTCAAAACCTATAAATGACACCGACCTGATCCCCTAAATCGAAAGCAGCATGCTCCCTCCTCTGAAGTACTCAACTGTACCCTCAGGTATTAAATTCAAACGTTTATTAAACAAATTTTTGAATTCAACTTTCTGTTAACAGCCTCTTGGGTACATACCTGCAGTGCTTTAGAGAGGTTTTAGGCTTGTCCTGCATATCCAAATCATCGATAGAGATATAAGACAAAGAGTTATTCATGAAGCCTCTCGTGGAAAAGTCTTCACTCACATAAAATTTGTACACCAATTTTGGGACAACACTGGATGTGAACGCAATAATAAATCCCTAAAACAACAGAAAGGTCACAATTAACTGTCATAATTAGTAAAAAAAACCTCTTAGAGTAATGGATTGATTTATATACTGTTTTACTGCTTGGCTGCCAATAAATTTCAATTAGATTGATGGTTTTGTTTGAATTCAATCATAACCATCGCCATTAGTTTATTAACATAGAAAGCTTTTTTCATAGTTAAATTAAACTAATTCAGGCCCATTTTCAACTCCTTTTGCGCATCGGGCAAATCAAACAAGGGGGCAAACAAGTGTGGGGGGCACCCCCCCATACTTGCAACCACCATTATGCTCTTTTTCACTTTTGGCGATTGGACATGACATTTTCCCATCATTTCCAGTCGTTTTCGTTGTTGATATGCTAAATACCAGATTCAAGGTTGCCGAATGTGAACACGGTATGAGCATTCATTTTGCCATTTTTTTTTCGGGCGCCCCTAAGCCCTAGCGCCCCGGGGCAGTGTTATGGACCGTTACAAGGGTGGGAGGGGGGGGGAGTGTTCAATGCAACGTTATGTAACTATTAAATCTCAATAATTAATACCTTAAAATCTTTAAAAATTGTTCAATCATCTTCAAAGTACAATTTTTTTTTTAATTTTTAGGAGGGGTGATAGCATAGCGTTACGTAATTTTTGAGAAGGGTTAGTGCCAGCATTACAAGTCCGTTACAAGGGGGGGAGGGGGGGTTTGAAAAGACTGAATTTAGTGTCACGTAATTTATGAAAGGCTCCTTATAGAACCGGGTCAATAGTGTTATATGTGTGTACATTTTCGTATAATGTTGCTAATGTACAACTGCAATGGAGCTTGTAAATTACCAAAACCTACTTTCAAGTAAATCATCCTTAAAAAATCACTATTAGACATTTTAAATTTGTTTAGTGATGGACAATGAGTTTGGGTTCCAGATCATCCGCAGGTAAAGTGCTGAAGCCCCAAATAAAAATCCCAGCTTCCAAACCCAAAAAGAAACATCAATCTAGGTCCTGATTGGATTTGTAACTTTGACTAGATGTCTCTGCAACAAGTCAAGTATACTCAGAGAACTCAAACTGGAATCATATTGTAGACAATTTTGTCTTCTTCGATGACAAAAATGATGTAGATTAAATTTACATAAAAAAGATTTTTTAATCTAAAATAGAGCTAATGGTTTTGTGTAAATGTTGAACCAGTTATTTCATTTTACAAATAGTAATAAGCTGTCATAAAATTAAATTCATCAGTAAGTTTTAAATGAAGATATACTGCACTTGTAATATTGCTATAGTCATATAACATCAATACAAGTAAGTTAAATGTTAATTTATTATGTCAAGTTACAAAATCATTCTTTACTTACATTGGTAAAAATGGCCAAATTAGAAACGTAGGTGAGAATGTTGAACCACACCCCGATATCTTTGGTGCGCCGCATTGTAGGTCGGCGATGGTAGACCAGGTATTTCTGGGCATCGATCCTGATTTCAAGAATGTTGTTCAAAAATGCAAATAATGGAGCCAGTGGGAAAGCCGAGACAAAAATTGTCACAAAACCGTACTGGAGAACTGGAGAAAATCATTATAGTAATATAAGTGGTTCGTTTAATAAATATATGAATCAAATATTAACTAAGTACTGTGACCAAAATACTGAATCACACATTCCAGGCTTTGAATTTAAATTTAAAGGTAAATTAATGACATTAAGAATGCTATAGTTCATCAATATAGAGTAGCTCCAGCAAATACATAATTTATTCTACCTCTATGTTTATGATATAGTTGAACAAACACAGGTTAAATCTGAAAATGTTATATCTTGCTTTATTCCGATATACTGACAAATCTTATGGGAGCACCAACCCCACTGGATTTAAGTTTACCATGCTGGTGGGCTTTGTGAATTTAAACTTTCAACTGTGTCATTGTGACAGCATATTATGTTTACAAGATTGACTAGAAGCTGACTTCACATGAGCATGATACAACCTCGAGTCAAAACTAGGTTGTGAACTTTGACTTAACATTGGACTGGAGATAGACCATGCAGGTACATTAAAACCGCTATTTTAAGAATCTGCTTTGAAAGCAAAACTGCATAGGTTTCATAGGTTCTTTTTTCTAGCATTGATTAATAAAAATATAAATATGTGAATTTTCAAAATAGGCCTAAAAATGGGCCGTTTAAATAGGAGTTTGAATTATGAATTAGAGCATGCAGGACCTTTTACGTTTAGTGAAACTGGCACTCTCAAAGACCATGACCTAAATCCACCTATGTTGTCCATATAGAATGAGACCAAATCTAACAATCTACTGATAACTTTTATTTCTATGAACAGGGTCGCTGTGTGAGAAAATCTAGGGAAAAGATCTAAAGTGTTATTTTTCAAGTTAGCTCAACTGTATATCAAACAATTAAGGCTTCTGCACTTAACTTGCGAGAGGAATCTAACTCGATTAGTAGATTACTAACCCATGTCAATGTACTCGTTTACGAGAAGGGGATTCTTCATCTCGTTCAGATAGTAGTCCTTCTCCCATTGGTTAATCTCCTCCTCATCCCTCTCTTCAATATGTGATACTTTTCTTCGGTATTTTGTACTAATACAACTGGAAAAAGTTTAATTATCATAAAATAATTTTTACCTTAACAACTCCTATAAACAGTTATTAAAGGTGATGTTTAAAATAAATTTTCATCATACTGACTCAGAAACATCTATTTTCTGTTCCTTTTTGATGACTCGAAAGTTACTCATTGACGTACTAGTCTAGCAAAAATCTTCTCCAGACTGCAAAATTTTTGCCCGACTGCGATTACAGGGAATGGAAGTAAACAATCAGCTAATTTGCAGCAAACCGACGTTTAATGCTTGTATTGGTCACGTTTTAGAGGAATGTAGTGGCAGCAGTAGCAAATGTTTGTTTTGTTTGTTATGGGTTAGGTTTGAAGGATTGAGAAACATATCGGTTTATGCAAGGACTGTATATGACTGAAACTATTTTTCAATCATATTTCTCATATTTCAATCATATTTCAATTATATGATTTAAAAATCTTAATCATATTTTTTTGAGTAGTATGATGAAAATTATTGTACGTTACATGGCCAGTAAGTTTTACCGTGATCGCATGAAAATCCCACACTCGCTTCCGCTCCTGTGGGAACTATCATGCTCGCCTGGCAAAACAGTACTTTCCAGCTAAGTAACGAAATATACTATTCTTAATTTCTACATCCAATTTAATTTCTGAATCGTTTTTGACAAAATTTTTGAATTTGATCTGTCTCAGCTATACTGAGCCCTGAGGCCCCTATTTCAGCTGTTGTCGTGCGATGAGGAGCCATGAGATCCAGCGTTTTATGTAACATTATGGGTGCTTTCACACGTCATGGCAGTGTGCTGCAGGGTAATTTCCACATTCTAAACTGAAGCGGCAGCGGCTCGCACGACTCCTAGTCACACAACAGCAGCCGCAACAGAACCGCTTCGTGTGAAAGGGGTCTAAGGCAATGCTAACTGATTAATAAGAAAGTACTGTATTATAACATTAAAGACATATGATACAATCAATAATTTGTCCAACTGACATACTAGTTATCTAAAGCTAATTTAGTTTTGATCAATAAATTGTTTGCTCCAGCAGATAGACAAGTTAATAGTTTGGGATTAATAAGCTACTACCATGTGAAAAAAGTAGACTTACGGCTTCAAAAGTTTACTGATTGAACGGTAGATCCGTTTACCGATCATTATAATAGCCAACTGTTGGGTTAACTGCCACATGCATCCACCAATCTCACACTGTAAAATAAACAAAAATAAAATTTAATATTTAGAAAATTTTTGACAAATGGGAAACTTGTCCGAAATTCAACTTCTGAATTCTAAATTCAAAGAAGAAATATTAAATTTCGATTTTTTGGATTGGGTTAAAGGTTAATAGAATAATATTTCTCAAATTTATATTTTTTCATGAATTTTTAAACCAGACCACCGTCAAACATTATTGGGTAACTCAAAATCTTTTTAGGTAAAGTGTTAATATTCAACCATTATCTTGGATCGGCTATCTTGGATACGGTCCCAAGTTTTTTTTTTCATTTAAAAAAACGGTGTTGTGACCCGTAATTTCAAATTATATTTTTAATAATGATTCAACACCATAATCCATAAAAAAATATTGATGTAATATCGAGATATTACCGGCCATTTTCTAATGTGTAAGATTAAATGCTTCTAATGTCAAAACTACGTTTGTTGATATGAATTGAAGACCAAAGATCGATCATATAATTCAATCAATTTCAGGCGAGTATTACAGCTCTTTCATTTTCGGCCGTCATTTTAATCCGGCATTTTGGACTATTGGGACCAATCATTTAGATCTGGTTTTCCAAACTAATTGTGAATCCCTGCTTAGTTTAAATTTGTCATTATTAGTTTTTGAGATATTTGCATAATTTAAGCTGTCTATTTAACCACTGCTTACCCTGAAACCACTGATAAAAATTTGTGGATCATTGCAATAAAGGATACGGTAGTCATATTATAAATGAGACATTAGAGTAGATAAGAAAATTAAAAGCACAAACCTCGAGTTGTCTAACGCCGAAAACGCGAAAGTATCCTGAAGGTGGACCAATAAGTTTTCCTTTGAAAAATGCGATGTAGAATATAGAAGAGTAGTTGTTTATGAACTCAAGCACATACATTTTGACTGTAAGTGAACCGTCAAACTCCTTTTGTGTTCGGGGCATTTCCCAGTCAGTCAAAACTACTGCCACGTTTTTATATATCTAAAAAAGTTATTTTAAAACTTTAAAATGCAACACATAAAAGGCACATGAATAAAAGATAGACAATTCATGTTATTAACTAATTTCGAATGATACTCCAGGCAACGAATGCTCAAAAACAGTTATAGAGGGAATTGCATGGAACAAAATTTTTGACTTTGCAGCTTTGTTTGGACTTGTTAGGAGGTGAACATATCAAAAGTCCCCATCAGTAGCCCTTGAGCGGGGGGAGGGAGGGGGGTCTAAAGGTACAATTTTTTGGTTTTTCCTAAATATCTTGAAAACTATCAACTTTTAGTATTCCCTATTAAATTTCAGAAATAAAGAAAATTAAATTTCCTGTAAGAAAAGTATATAATATGTATACTTTGGTCCAACACTTTACAACGTAAGCACTAATTTTTAGTAATATTTAAAAAAATATCCATTTCATAAGAAATACATGTAAATTTGTGGGTAACATACACGCCCAATGGGACAACGCTTTTTTCACCTAAAGGAAAATGAACAGCATCCAGGGAATATTGACAAAATTTGCAGTAATTTGACACCTCAATCATAAAAATTGGTCTAAAACAAAGGTTTTGTCGAGCTCACAAAAAACTTTATTTTTCAAGAAATTATAACAAAATTGTAATAATTTATTGAAAAACAATGTTTTTTGCGAACTCGCCCCTGTATTTCCAAATTTACATGTATTTCTTATGGAAGGGATATTTTTTAAATATTTAAATAAAATTAGCGCTTTACTTGTAAATGGTTAGACAAAAGTAGACATATTATATACTTTTCTTACTTATTTTTTGAATTTATTGAAAATTCTAAAAATAAATGCAAAGCCGCTTGGAAGGTCGTTAGGGAAGAATCGGGAAAACATAGTATAGGTATCAAGTGTCCAATTAAATCGAATGATTTTAACAATTATTTTGTTAATGTGGCAACTGAAATTAACAAAAATACACCCATTGATGACATAGGGGCAATGCAATATGTAAATAGATATGTGAATGTAAATAATATCATGCAAAGAAATTTGTTTGTTTGGCAGAGCATAACAGTTCAGCATGTAAAAAAGATTGTTGGTAGTTTTAGCACATCTAATAGTGAGGATTATTATGGGTTGTCAAATAGAATAATAAAAGAAATAATTTATTTAATAGTCGAACCCTTAGTATTTATGTTTAATAGGGCTTTATTTCTAGGAATTTTTCCGGATGTTCTAAAGGTTACTAAGGTTGTACCCATTTTTAAGAAAGGAACAAAGTCTGATCCATCGAGCTATAGGCCTATATCATTAGTCCCTATAGTTAGTAAGATTTTTGAAGCTTGCATAAAAGATCAACTGTATAATTTCTTTGTAGATAATAAGTTTCTTTGTGCTGAACAATTTGGTTTCATAAGAGGTTTGAGTACAATCAAAGCAGTCGAAAATGTAGTCAATTTTATTTTAAATGGCTTTGAAGACAAAATGCTGACTTGTGCTACACTGATTGATTTAACCAAAGCATTTGACTGTATCTCACACAAAATCTTACTGAAAAAACTTCAATTTTATGGTCTGAGGGACGAAGAACTTAGTTTAATGACATCTTATCTATGTAATAGAAAACAGATAGTTTATCAAAGTAATGACATTTCTAACTTTCAATTAATTAAATCGGGTGTTCCTCAAGGATCTGTCTTGGGCCCTTTTCTATTTTTAATTGCAATAAATGATTTTCCAAGTAGTATTTCATGTAGATCAATATTATACGCAGATGATACTACGTTGGTACAGTCAGGGAAAGATATTGAAAAACTGCAGTTTGATAAGAATGTAGCAATAAGTAATGCAGTGGACTGGTTTAAAACAAACAATTTACTTATTAATAACAAAAAAACAGAATCAATTATTTTCTCATTAAGTAGACCATTTCAATAACAATCTATTAAACTGTTAGGGATACACCTGGATAGCACTTTGAAGTGGGATGTACATATACAAAACCTCTGTAAAAAACTATCTAGGATTACTTATTTACTAAGGAAACTTAAACTTAGTGTTAGTAATGACATGTTAGTTAATGCCTATTATGCTTTCTTTCACTCGCAAATTATATATGGAATTACTTTATGGGGTAACAGTGCTAATATTGAACAAGTTTTTAAATGGCAGAAATATGCTCTAAGAGTTATAAAAGGGTTAGATAATCGTGAGTCATGCTACCCTGTTTTCAAAGAACTAAAAATAATGACAACCCCATGTTTGTATATATATTTTAGCCTATTAGATGTAAAAGAAAATGTTTTAAAATATACAAATAGATCTGAAATTCATAATTACAACACACAAAAAAATTATGCTTTAGATCTACTTCCTGTTAGACTGTCAAAAACAAATAAAAATACATTTTGTATGAAAAGAAGACTATTCAACAAACTGCCTCAGTCAGCTCAAACTGTCAGTCTTCCTAAATTTAAAAAGTGCCTGAGTAATTGGCTAAAAGATCAGGTTTTTTACAAGGTTGATGATTTCATATTAACTGAAGGTAGTCAGTTACAAGCAATATTTGATGGCTAAATGCTGAACAGATCATAATAAGTGTATATATATTACTTTTACTGTTTTAACGTTATACTATTTATTTTTTGTGAATTGTTTCCAAGGCTTTATGTTTTAAATTAATTGATGTAGGTTCATGTTGATTGTTAATTGAAATTAATTATACTTTAAGTATGACGAAATCGAATGCATCTCTGTATGTCTAAAGATTAATAAAGTTCTTGATTCTTGATTCTTACAGGAAATTTAATTTTTAAATTTAATAGTGAATACTAAAAATTGATATTTTTCAAGATATTTAGGAAAAACCAAAAAATTGTACCTTTAGACCCCCCTCCCACCCCCCGCTCAAGGGCTACGGACAGGGACTTTTGATATGTTCACCTCCTAACAAGTCCAAACAAAGCCGCAAAGTCTAAAATTGTGTTCCAAAAATTCCCTCTATACCTTTTCGTTGCATGGACTATGATGAACAGATTAAATGTAATATTAAATGATAAAAGTATTTGTTGACAAACTTCCATTTCCTCTTTTAACAGTTTTCATTTACCCTGTAATGTTAATAAATTAGATGCTAAATCTTCCTATGGTACTAACTTAGAATGTCCACACAAGCTTTATGCAAGAGTCGCATGTACCAAACCCAAATCTAATTAGATTGAATAATGTGAATATAGCAAATAATATACTTACAGGACTGAATATCAAAATGGTCACCAAGTTAAGACATGTGGCTGTAGGGGATGACACAACAGGCAGAAAATGCATCATAAACATATGGTACATGGTTACACCAATAATAGCTGCCACTGCCATTGCTATCTATACCACAAACCAAATATTTAGTTAAAATGAATTGAATAAAGATGCACACACTCAAAATTATATTTATAAATTAAAATTAAAATACCCCTGTTGCAGAGACCTGCATACTCAGCGAATTTCAAATGCAAAACAACATATTTCAATCCACCATAGCGAGATTTGACATGTTTTGGTAAGCTCCATAAGAATAACATGGGAGATGAGTTTGCAGGTTTGCTGCTACAGGTATATTAAAACTGGGTGGTTTTAATTCAATATTTAGTAGATCTGAACTAGAAGAATCCATTTAACAAATTTTATCGAGATATGTCAAGAAATGACCGAGATATAGAATTTTACTTATTTCCCATAAGGTTAACATTGGGACAACGTACTGTGTTTACCACTTTAAATATCTTGGTAACCAATGGACATAGAGCAGTGATTCAAAATTACTAAATTGTTTGTTTTTTTGAGCTGAATTCAATGGTGCCAACAAAAATTCCATAAATTTTATTTTTCTTAGTAAAAAACTCAAAAAACCTATTTTTGGGGGGTTTATCCCCCTTTACCCCCCCCTTCCGATGGTCCGATCGGGCTGGTTCACGAACTCGTCCGAGTGATTACCACTTTACACGTTTGTACCAATTTTCATTTAGATCGGACTATTTTTACGGGCGCAATTGTGCTAACAGACACATACATATATAAAGATATATACAGGGTGTCTGTAAAGTCCGTCACCAAACGCCATAACTTTGTTTATTGGGTCAAAATAAGCAAAAAAGTTCCTGTGAAGGTATGTCCTAAAATGCATATTTACCCAGATATCCACCATTTTGTATTTTTCACAAAATATTTTTTATCTCCGAAGTTTGTGAATCGATTTTTTTGAAACTTGGTATGTACCTATAACTAGTCAAGGTTAGTTTGTGAAAAAATAATCAGCATGATCGAATAGTAAATTTCAAAATGGCGGCCGTTTGAAACCTTTAATTTGAAATATCGGAAAAACGTTACGTAGTACAAAAAAATATGAAGAATTAAAATTTTTAGAAAATTTAATTTCCTGTCTATTGACACCAGAAGTATGAAAATCTGTTAATAAATAACTGAGTTATGGTCAAATTTATCTACTGAGGCAACGTAATTGACCTATGTCAGCGCATGACTCAATGCAACAATGGGCCATTCTCCTTCCAATTTATGCTGCCTCGTTGGATAAAATCGACCATAACTCAGTTATTTATTGACCGATTTTCATAATTCTGGTGTCATTAGACTGGAAATTAAATTTCTAAAAATTTTAATTCTTCATATATTTTTGTACTACGTAACGTTTTTCCGATATTTCAAATTAAAGGTTTCAAACGGCCGCCATTTTGAAATTTACAATTCGATCATGCTGATTATTTTTTCATAAATTGACCTTGACTAGTTATAGGTACATACGAAGTTTCAAAAAAATCGATTCACAAACTTTGGAGATAAAAAATATTTTGTGAAAAATACAAAATGGCGGATATCTGGGTAAATATGCATTTTAGGACATACCTTCACAGGAACTTTTTTGCTTATTTTGACCCAATAAACCAATTTATGGAGTTTGGTGGCGGACTTTACAGACACCCTGTATATCTAAAAATTCAAACGAATGGTGTTTTTTGCTTCTGGTGGCCCAAAAATGAAAAGTTATCATAGTCTCGGGCTTAAGTCTTACCATGAGACCTACGGTAATAGCTTCTTCCCTATAGGGGAAATTCGCTAACAAAAATAAAATTAAAAGATAATTAGTTGAATTGAAAGAATCTGATTTAGTAAACTGAGGGTTAAATAATTATCAAAATATTTCACATGTAATATAATTTTCATAGATGACTGGATTTTTTTGACATAAACGCTCATATTTCTCCTTTATTATTTCCCTAAATTTCCTAACTTTGATTCCTGTATATCCCTAAATTGTTGCAAACTTCAGCAAAACTATATTGAGTGTCCCAAAAAACAGATGCAATTCCAAAATGTGATTTCTCTGCTGTTATAAGTACTGGAGAGTAAAATCTTGCTGCATGTTCCCGTTTTTATACTTCAATTCAGGGAATAGTTGCCATGAATCATCATTGATCAGCGCATCTTGGTGTCTTTGTTTTTTAACAAAAGTAGTGATTGTTTAGCTTTACCTTTAAAGTGTTCATATAAGGTATTTTAAATATATTATCATTCTTTTATTTAATTATTTTAATTATTATTATTCCTTCATCAAATTATTTGTAGTTTTGTATCATTGAGTAGTCTAAAAATCAACACACTTACCATCAGCAGCATAGTCGAGTAACTTAAAACTTTCCCTGGAAACATATATTTCCAGAAGCTCACTTTGGGCTCAGTGGCATTTGTTATAAAATTCACTTGACGGCTGACGTTGCCTTGAGCCGCCAGTTTCGCCAGCTTTGCCGCGTATTCGGGCCGAGGGTTTTCATCATTGTCGTCGAGATCGGTCAGATCCCAGCGGAGTGTTATTTCTGCCGAATATCTTTTCCACATTGCCAGGAAAAAGGCAGCTAAAAAAGTTTTATCCCTTAACATTTTCATAGCGAACTTAAAATGTTCATAATTTTTAATTTTTTTGTTCCATTTGATACCAAGTGAATCCATCACAGTACTTCCATCACAGTTAGTCGTCTAGAATAAGAGATAAATGCAACAAAAATGGTTCACAAACCTGTATCCGTCGCAGTTCTCTCAAGTCCTTTTAGTGGATGACCCGGGTTTCGGTCTGTTTCAGACCTTAATTAGGTATATCCTTATACAGGAAAATTAAAATCCATCATTTAGATTTTGTTGTCACAATCAAATGATGGATTTTAATTTCCCTGTATAAGGATATGATTATGGTCTGAAACAGACTGAAGCCCGGGTCATCCACCAAAAGGATGTGAGAGAACTGTAACGGATACAGGTTTGTGAACCGTTTTTGTTATAAACGTCAGTTCTGGAGGCTCTTTCACAATGAATGAGATAAATGCCTTGGAATTAGGCCCCCTAGATTTATAAGCTGTAAGAGAGGGCTTTCTAAAGGCAACATGCTGGATTTCACAACTCGCCTGTTGCAAAGTTAGACCTGTTTATCAAAACAATGCAAAGTACGATCCAGCACAATTTTTGAAACATACCTGGGTGCGTGAAAGTTTGCTTGTGTCTAATATAGATACTGCTGCTACAGCAACAGATTACGAATTCAGTCTCATAGAAATCACTGAATATTTTTCAAATGCCATATGCTCGTACAAAATATACAAGTACTGAGCAGCTTTTTAGTAAAATGTTCCTAAAACTTGGTGCCTGAAACCCGTCTATTATTTGTGACAGTCTTTCATGGTATTGTCACTCCTGCTGTATATGCTCTTTGGTTTTCATGGCAATGTTACAACCACTACCTACAGGCATTAGTTTTTTTAATGACGAAGTAACTCTTGCACATTACTAACAATTGTGTCGCATGATACCAAAAAATCATCATTCATTCTCAGTAACAAGTACTCTTCCAAAGAACCAATGGTACAGAGAACTGTTAATCGCTACTAAAACATCACTAATACATATATGAAAATGAACTAATACCATATGAGACTTTCGATAATTCCCTACAGGGGGATTTAACTGTCGACGATAAATACCAGGGCCGGATTTAAGCATAAGCTCCAAAGGCACAAAGCACGTGCCTAGGGACCTTAACTACAAGAGGAGCCTAGGGGCCCGTAAATCGTTAGTCCGAATCAGGTATATTCAACTCAATTTTATTCCATTCATTCAGGGAACCCATTCCTCCACTTAATAAACTTTGCACTCAAGAGTCGTGAACATGGCAAAAACAGCAGAAGTATGGTTACCAAAGACATAGAGCAATTTGAGTTTAAAGCACCAATAAGGTTGAAGGCAAGGGTTTGAAGGCTGTAAGAAAGGGCTTTCTAAAGCTTACAGGCAGAGTTTCACAACTCGCCTGCTGCTAAGTACAGACCCGTTGACTAAAACAAAGCAAAGTACAATGTAGCACAATTTCTTAAACAAAAAGATGCATAAAAATTTGCTTGTGTCTTTAAAAGTAATTGCTGCTACAACAATAGATAACGAATACAGTCTCAAAGACATCACTAGATACGTAATGTGCCATACACTCGCAAAAAATTTACATGTTCTGAGCAGTTATTTTTAGAAAAATGTTCTAAAAAACTGGGTGTCTTAAACCAGTCTATTATTTGTAATAACCTCTCATGGTATTGTCACACCTGCTTTATAAGCACTATAGTTTCCATGGCAATGTTACAACCATCAGCTACGGGCATTAGTTTTTTTAATGACAAAGCATTTCACTCAAATTAAGGGTGATCATGTTTGATGGTTCGAAAATTTCACCATTCGTTCTCAGTACCAAGTACTCTTCCAAAGAACCAATTGTACAGAGAACTGGTAAGCGGTACCAACACATCACTAAAATACATACCTATTAGGTATGTATTATATATGTCAGGTATATGAAAATAAACTTGTACCTACTATTTGAGACTGACGGTTATTCCCTACAGGGGAATTTCATCCTCAACGATAAATACCAGGCCTGGATTTAAGCATAGGCTCCACACAAGAGTTTGTAAAAAAATTGACCAGTTTTCTCGTGTTGGGCCTTCACCACCCCATGAGCCTAGAGGCACGTTAATCTGGCCCCCGATAAATTCAACTCTCTTTTAGTTCCTTTCTTACAGAGAATCCCTCCCTTAATAAATAACTGCTTTGTACTCACCCCAAAGAGTCATGAACATGGCAAAAATAACAGTAGTAGGATTGTCAAAGACGTAGAGCAATTTGAGTTTAAAGCACCAATCAGAAACCCTCTTAAAAGTGCAGTGCTCGTCACATTTAGGACAAACATAATCGTTAACGCTCCCATCACAAACTTCCTCTCTGCAGCAAATGCCATAATCAGATTTGTGTGTTTTTAAATTCAGACAGTGATACTCAATATACAAAATTATTATTTATAAAGTTCAAAACTTTATGGTTATTTCTCTGTAACTTGTACTCATGCAGTAATTGTAAATACAGATTGATTAATAAGCCCTTGAAATTGATTAGAAATCACCAACTAATGTATGATTTTTTCACTTAATGTAGTTTAAGTTGAAAAATGTTCACAAAAAAAGGAAGAAAAATCCTTGTTCCAGCTAAGTGTGAGGGACTCAAGTAGCAAAAAAATACAGGGTGCGGCAAAAGTCAGCGTACCGCTGCAGGCCGGTGAGCGTCATTGTTTATCTCTCGCGCTAATATAGTGTCACTCCTTATCTTATATTATCATCTAGTTATGGTTTATTTTGCCTTCGTTTATTCTTTATCTATGAATCTTTGTTTTGTTAGTATACCACTTGTGACAGTAAAGTTAAGTTGGTGAGTGTAGTGCCTGTTTTATTAACTTCTATTATTAATGGTTTTAATGTTCCCACTACGGCCTTAATGTTCAAACCTTTTTAAATGATAACTTCGATGAATGGATAGGAAGAAGAGGAACTGTTGATTGGCCTGCTAGGTCCCCAGTCGTAACTCCGTGCCATTTTAGTATGTGGGGTTTGTTATAATAACACGTTTTTTTGGAGAAACCTCAAAGTTTAGAACATTTGAAAGAATTTATAACGAAACATTTTGATGTTTTATTCACACCACAACTATGCAACAAAATCTGTAAATCAGTGTCAAAAAGGTGCTACAAGTGTATAGGCAATGATGGTGGTCACTTTGAGCAGCTTCTCTAACAGGTACATTAAAATAATACTGTTAATACTAGCTATAGTTTAACTGCATTTTCGGTACGCTGACTTTTGCCTGTATTTGTACAATGTTGAAAAAAAAATTGTACAATGTGTCAGCAATATCAAAAACTGTAATTTTGATATTTTGATTTTGGATTAATATATATTAAATATTGTACAAGATTGAATCGACATTGCAAAATAATATTTAGGTAATGAAGACCCATGAAGTAATCTAACAAGATTTTATGAGAAAATAACTAGATCCATCATGGCATGACACATTTTTGGACTAAGATTAACAATGTCTTGCAACTCTTTTATAGTCTCAGTTGTTGACATTGGTCCCCTAGAATGCTATTCGTGAGCGACGCCATTTTGAGCAAAACCATTTGAGCAACGCCAATTGAGGAACTTACCTTGCCGAGATGGACCTGGTTTTTCTTTACTTCTATACTGCTAGAATGTTCTTCTTTCCCTACTTTATTTTTTGTCATTTATTGCATTAAAAACTAAATACTTACCTCAGAATTAACCTTTGGTATTTAAATAAAAGTAATTAAATTTTATCGATGATTAATATGTTATTTTTTTTACTCAAAAGACATTAAAACCTTTGAGATATATTTATTCCAAAAAGAAATAGCTTTAGTTTACAGTTGTATTGGCACTGTAAAGAACATTATTCTAGAGATGTCTTTAGAGGTATGTCTGCTACACAGGGGTGCCTAGAAGGGAGGGGGGTTATCATACTCAGAGTGCCATCAAAACAAATTTCAGGGGATTTTAAACTAGTACCTGGTAGACCGAGCCTTGCTCGGTGTTATTTCATGTTTACAAGTTCATCCAGTTACTATAAAATATTTCAATGTCATAAAATTGATAAATGGAAACATTTTTTATTGCTCCATGGACTCTTCATCCCAATTGCTATATTTTCCCTTTATGGCTGTAGATTCCAAACAGCTGTTATGATTACTTCATTTGTTTACACTTTCCTTGTTTATTTTCGTTGCCATCTCGGCAACTCATAAGGCCAATGTTAAAATTTTACAACTTTAAAATTCGATTTATTACGTTAATAGATTTTCTCTGGCCAAGTAATCTGCATAAAAGACGTTTTTGAGTCATAAATTGCTTATTTCCAGACTTAGAAGGAAATCCTCGGAGCCGTTTTTGAGATCTTTGTGCAAGCAAGCAAGCAAGTATACAAGAACGGACGATAACATTGCTCATATAAGAGTATAGGATAAAATAAATGTGACAATGTGTGAATCACAACTGAAAATTCACATATGTAATAGAATGACATTCAAACAATATTGGAAATTTTGTTAATAGGTAACATTGCATTAATTATATATAATTAATTTACTTACAGTTCATGAGCTCTGGGTAAGAGTAACAATGATATAATGAAGCAAACAAGCCCGAATAATGCTGGCAGAAACAACATTTGAACATAGAAGCCAAGCCATACAAAGTAGATCGCTGTCCTCACTCCAAAATATTGTCTAATATGGTCGGCCGGTTGTTTTTTATAAAAGTTTGAAAATGATGCCCAGTAATAGTAAAATCTGTATCGCAAACTTTCAGGGTTTTCAAAGTCATCCTGTAAAAATGTTATTT
The DNA here is from genome assembly GCA_035578135.1 of Flexamia atlantica. Classification (NCBI taxonomy): domain Eukaryota; kingdom Metazoa; phylum Arthropoda; class Insecta; order Hemiptera; family Cicadellidae; genus Flexamia; species Flexamia atlantica. The sequence continues at coordinate 5,544,433 of JAQJVK010000012.1, read as the reverse complement.
CATAATTATTGGGATGTTAAACCGGGATAAGAAATATAAAATTATTGTAAGCATTGTCAGATATGTAAAATAATATACTAACTTTTACATTTTAAAATAATGTACTAACTTTTACATTTTAAAAGGCTGTATCACATAATAACCTATTGCAATAAACAATGTAGAATATATCATGAATGTATTAATATCATGAATACCGTGTGTCCCACAAGCCTCAAATTGGTTTAATTCATCTATAATATAAATAATATTCTAATGATAATCTCTTTGTTGTGCTAAAATTTTATTCCTTACTAGATGACCCGACGGACGTTGCCCTGTCTTCTTTATGAAAAATTTGTTTTAGTTTGAATAAATATCAAAATAGTCACACCAACAACATAGCTTTTATTCTAAAGCTTTTTTAATATGCAACATTGTTAGTTTTGTTTGCTGGCGCAAAAATTATTTTTTCAGTGTTCCGACACGGGAACAGTCGACATACAATTGGCCATGTGAAAATCATGGATTTTCAAGGTTGTTTCCACAATCATTCAACGACTGTCCATTTCATTCGGACATTGCAAATGCAAGCTGCTGGAAATTGTTGCCGCTTAAAATCAAAGGACGTATCGTTTTGAAATATTTGGATACGTGGAATAAAAACGTCTTCACCTTTGTAGTTTTTTTTGCGAAAACATTGCCTCAATTATGTTGTTAATTAATTTTTTCACCGTCAGCTGAGTGCCATTTCAAAATCGTAGTGAGTTAATGCTTCGCAACAGAATAATTACTGAAACGACTTTTAGCCTCCTGTCAACCAACCAAATAAGGATGTGTGCGTGTTGCAACCTCGGATGAAATATTAGTGGATCGCGCTCTCAATAGGCGAAAAACGTGCCAGTCCCCGAGGCTGTTGGGTGGCAGAAAGACAGAAGCTGGCCGCCGCGCGGTGTGACATTACATCAATAAACCATCATTTTATCAAGTACATGTGACTGTATTATGTCAAAAACCTAGATTAATTGAAAGATAAGATTCAGAGGAATCGAACTGTATAAATTTTATCACTTATATAAAATAGGAACACTATTTTGTATTGGAACAAAATCAATTTTCTAATCGAGCGATATTAGTTTTGTTTTGAATTTTTTTCCCCAACTAATAACGCTATATCCAAATTAATTTAATTTTACTTGGAACACAAAGATATGATAAAACTTAAAGTGATGGTGATTTGACATAAATAAAATGAAAACAATTTTTATCTCCAATTAAAATTAGAATAAGCGCTGCGCCGATTCACCTGCTGCGCTAGCAGGTGTTATCTCTATTGGATAAGCTGATAAAACTGTTTACTACAACCCACTTTTTTCTAGATTCACTGTTTTAAATTATTTATCTCATTTCTTAAAATTTAATTTAATTTTATCTAAACAGAGATGAGGTTTAGGAAATTGAAATAAGAGTCAAGTACAACAGGTCTCTTTACCTTTTATTCACTAAACATGATTGAATAAAATTAACTTACTCAATATCTGGCGTATGCCTGGTGTTTCATTTTGGGAAATAGTTTTTGTTTTTGCCAGGTCATGCAGCCGGATTTTCAAAAACTGTAGACTAATAATTTTAATTAATTTAACATTGTGCGGATCTTTGCCGCTCTCCTCAATCGTGGCATGATTTACAAAAACCTCTCTAGCTACCTTCAGGGCCGGACTGGGAAGAAATTTCGGCCCGGGCATTTATATGCCATACCGGCCCACTGCATTTCTACACCGGCCCACTTTATTTCTATACTTGGCAAACATTCAGTGTACTTAACCTTTTAACCTATTATTTTAGATTAAAAATAGGTAGTTGAATAACAAAGAGGAGAAAATCAAAAGGAAAATAATAGTAAAGAATGTATTTAGTTTAGTATTTAATAAATTTATTAAGAAATAACACCAATTAACACGTTCGCTACCGACTCTAAATTTGGACTTTCTGTATAGACCGACGTCACGTATTTGTGACGCTCCGGTTTTCGCTATAGACCGACGTCACGTATGTGTGACGCATGGGGCGATAACCACAGCCCGACGTCACATATTTGTGACTCGATCCTGTTGTTACTAAATATGCTTTGGCTGCCTGTCAGTCTATTTGATCGTCTTTATATTGCACATCGGGCTACAGGAATGTCTGTCACATATACTGGTCGCTTGGTCCAAACGTGGGATATTTCGTTTTGACTCCAGGTGTGTTTTGGCCAGCCTGCTTTTTGTACCAAAGTCCACAGTCTAGACAGTGGCAGTTCACTTAACCTAACCTTAGTGCCATTCGTTTGTGTTATAACTGTGTCCTATGCTGTTCAATGATGGATGAAGAACGTAAAACACGAAAAGTCAGGAAGAGGAAGTCTTGTGTCATTTGTTGTTTTTTCTCTCATTTATACTAATACTCATGTATATTTTAACTTTTTATCTTTTTTTGTAGTATGATAAGCTTTTCCCAGTACCATTTTTTCAGTAAGAGTAATGTAAAATCGTACACAATTGTTGGGCAGCATTTATCTTATCAATATTTTATATTAATTGTGTACACCTTTTTGCGTGTCTGTTAAAATATTTTACAGATTGACCAATATATTTAGATTTTTTAGTATTGAACAAAATTTTTCATTTATTGTTTTCATTTTTTTGTCATAAATACTAATGTTTATCAAAACCTTTTTATTCTTATCTCTTTGAATAAACAAACAATTTTTAACTGAACAGTGTTTGTTTATTGTTTTTACCAATACAGTGTGATAAAACATATTTTATCTTTCAGTCACACATGTGTGACAATCGGTCAGTAGTAAGATTCATATATAGTTTCAACCGTAGATCTACGCTATAGACTGACATCACATATATGTGACGCAAAATAAAATTCCATAAAAATGCACAATTCTTTTTTATAAATACGTCACAAGTTGTTTATTGTTATTCTAAACCATAATAGCTATTGAAATTGACAAAAAAATTTTGGTCTGGAGGTACGACTTTTTTTTACATTGGTCTATTCTGGAAGTATATAATTCACAATTGGTACACTACAAACACCCGTGCGTCACACATATGTGACGCTCGGTAGCGAACGTGTTAAATATAAAGATACGAAAGGTATAAAGCATAAAAATGTATCAAAGTTTCACGTTTCATCTATATAATCATGTCTTAGCATTTTATATATCGATAAAAGAGATCAGCTTCAGAACACAATTTTATCGTTTTCAAAACTAGAACACTTAGGAGTTTGATTATATTTAATTTTGGATCCTCTTGGGCCCAAAGTTTAAGAAAGATAGAGACGGTTTTTGAAAAACTACTTAAAATCTACTTAACTTTACTGTTGCACTTGTATCTTTGGTTCTTCCTAATCACATAATGAACTGGAAAAACAGCCTTTAGTTCAGAAAAGCATCATCAATAAATTCAATATCTCAACATAGTCCTTTAGAGGCTAGACTTATCAGCTAGTTCATCAATTATATTATGAACAATCTGCATAGAACACGTTTTTAAGTCATAAATGACTGATTTCCAGACTTCAAAGGAAATCCTCGGAGCCGTTTTTGAGATAATGGTGCAAGAAAGAACGAACCCATGCAAGATAACATTGCTCATATAACAATCCTTCTCTGGCATTTAGATCCACCGTATGATAATATATGGCATATGGTTTAAAATCAAACAACAGCACCACATTTTTTTCATGTAAACAATGCAGACGTTGAATCCCAATCCTTTTTAAATGGTAGACGTTTTACGTTATTTCACGTGATCAGGTAAATTTGTAGAAATTCCGGTGTTTTTCTTCTGGATATATTTTGGAAAAAGGAAAATATAGACTCGGGAAAAATACTGTAGATTCTTCATATATATATATATATATATATATATAGATTCTAGTTTGTTAAAAATTTATTTGCGTATCAATCTTAAGGGAAAAACGGTAACAGGCTCACAAGAATAAGCCAAGTCAATCAGCTGCTGAGGCCCGTGGAGCGGCGACAGCGCGGGGAGATAAGGGTACAGCCAAGGTCGCTCATACTGCGACGACACTGACGTCACTGCCCCACCAATCAAGTTACATCGTTTGAATTTGGCTCGGTTTGCGTTCAACGTGGCAGCAACCCGCGCGCGTTTTTTACTCGCATATAAGCTCTTGACGGTGGCGCTCTGCCTTGATTTACGCGAGAGCTAACTCAGCGCGTGACGCGCTTTGACTCTCTGCGTCCGCTCCTTTCTCTGTGGTTGTACAAAGTATAATTTGTAATGTAGTTTATTATTTTACTCACATTGCTTGCTGCTACCACTCCGCATTTGTCTTTCATAGCCCATCAAAGATAAACTGCTTTATAAATCACTGTACTGTATTAATTAAATACCCGCACTGTAATACAAACCGCACTTAAACGTAAATCGGGTATTCTCTTTACGTTTGGCAGCCGGCTACGCGGCAAATTCACACCACACTCAGCTGATGCAGCATGGATGCAGCGCAGCCGCTCGGACGGTGTAGTGGCATAGAGTAACAAACAATGCAACCTGTGGCAAACGATTAAAAACTCACCTGACATAAGCATGATTACTGTATAAAATGCTGTTTTGTATTATCCCTTTACAATTGTTAAATTGTAGTATCTAGTTATGTACAGTATAAAAAGTAATTTGTATTTTTTACAATATCATCAGACAACTAGACTAGTCTTCCTTTTTTGGAGTTGGCTCAGCGGCCGACCCGCAAGCGGCCCAGCGGCCCCTGGAGGTGGCGGCCCACCGGGGATTTGCCCGGATGCCCTTATTGCCAGTCCGGGCCTGGCTACCTTCTTGCAAACTATTAATACAATTTTATTGACAAAGGTGTTATATTTTTGAGAATTAAGCAAGCTATCACTATTATTTATAATATGATCTAGGTGCTTTACAATCAAAAGCACATCTTTGCTGACTTTCAGAAGTTTTCCCTCAAACTTACTTCAAATATATGGCAAAATCCGTTATGTTTTTCCCCAAAAATTTGCAAACCATTCAATTACTTTTATTGATTTTTTTGCAAATGTTTTTATATCTTCTGATGTAAAAATGAACAAACCTTTAATAATACTTCAAAATTATCACTTGCCAAATTAACTTTTATAAACAGACAGTTGCACTATAAATTTCCTAAGACATTCAAATAGAATTTAATAACAAAGATTCAAAACATTAAGTTTAACATGGTGATAATATTTCGTACATTATTGAAACACTGAAGTCATACAATATCTTATAAGTTTGCTGAACGTTTATGTTAATCCCTCATAGTGAATAGTGAATTAATTACAATCGAAAATAAATAATCACATATAATAAATTAATACACTTACCTGAAAAAAGATACTTCAGTGTTCTAAAAAGCTCTGTTGGTTCAGTTATATGCGGCACAAGACTTGACCATATTTAACTAATAAACGCACAACTGTGAAGTAAAATAAATCCATCACGAAGAACCGCACAACATGGTCGATGTTACTCAAATGACATTTAAATAACCCAAACATATTTAGCGGAGATAAGATAAGTAAACAAATAAATAAAGGTAGATTAATAAATAAACAGATTATTCCTCTGAGTCTAGATAGTGAAGACTATCAGGCTGTGGCTGTGATATCTCCAACCTCAGTTCGGCTTTTTGCACGCGATTCCAGAAAACCCGCTCTTTAAATTTATGTACACAAATAATGGACAGTCGTACAACAAATTTAAAAAATTAAAAATAATCTTCAGAATTTAATCTCAAACTTTGTCACAGACAGTTTTTTCCTGACCAATAAATAAAAAACTTCCACGCTTACTCCTTTTTTTACCTCATTTTTTAACAGAACTAAAAAAGTTTCGTATTTAAACAATTATAACAATTAAATACATTCCTTAGACTCATAATTATTATTGTTTGAATCACTCATTAACACTACTAATGTAAACTGAGATATAAAATTATAGTAGTTATCTTAGTTTTTTGTTCGTGAAATGGCAGTTTGATTGAAGCGATGTTTTCTCGTCAGGCGTCGGTGTCCCGCCAGATTTGACCTTTTTGCCACCCAACGGTGAGAATGATGGCACGGTTTTCGCCTAACTTTAGCATTGGAAGGCGCGATCCACTTATATTTCATCCGAGGTTGCAACCCGCGTTTTTGCCATTCTACTGAATACATCCCACAATGCGTCTCACCGAACATGCAATGCTTATAGCAATAAAATCCATGAGTAACTTCATTTTCTTTTAAAACCTCTTGTGGTAATATGGCGATCAATGGGAGATTGGCCAGGAAATAATTCTTGTATAATTTCTGACCAATTTGAATTGCACATGAATGTAATAAACAAATCTGGTGTAACATAATGACGTATCTCCAACTTAGCATCATGAGCGCACTCATGCTCATATGTCGTGGACTTTCGACGTATGTTGCTGGGAGAACAGTCACTCTGCCGTCTTTAAATGCATTTCAATCAGTATTGGTAGAATCCCCAAGATGTACATACTCCACGGAACGGAGTTTTGCCTGGTTCAACCTGATATGCCAATCGTGTCAATTGTAGTTGGCCACTGGTGTAGCACATTACAGGGGCTTCATTTTTAAAGCTATAATCATTGCAACTGTTGACACAATGTTCATTGAGCCAATAGCAACTATTGGCAATAAACTGTAATTGTCGCGTTATAATTGAAAGCAGCTCAATGGGGATAGGATGCAAGATCTCCTCGTTGATGGTTTAGATTAAATAAAGCACATTCGTCTTCATTTTGAGACTCGTTTTACTTGTCATTTTGACTTGCCCGAAAGTGTCCCAGACTCATAGCACTGCGTTCTTTATGACCCAGGTTGTTGCGTCGAGGGTAACGTGGCATTTTCAAGAATCAGAATAATACTGAATTAATGTTATATTAAACTTAAAATATAGTCATGATTTTGGTGAACTATGAACTCAAACACTTCTCTGGTCAAATAAAAAACTGCAGTTTTTCACACAGTCATAAGGCTTGCAATATGAATTTTTCTAAAACCAAACAAAACTATGAGGATTTATCTTCATTTCTGTACATCCTAAAAGGTTAGTTAGATAAAAAGGTAGATTCACGTGTCATGTAATCAGAATTCTTCAGATACATAAATTAACTTTAGATTAGACTTTTTAGTCTCACAAAATCCTTGAACTACAAAAGTAAATAATCCAAGTGTAAATAAACAAACACATATTTCAGATTCACATTCGTTTACATGTCAACATATGGTTATGATTTGAAATAGTTCTCAAGCTACTCCACCAGAATGCATACATGGTCAAGTAACCTTATAGGCCTGTAGGACAGAGCCCTAAGGTCGAATTAAAAATTTTATTTCACAGATACCTTGTCCTAAAAAATACGAAGAAAAAAAGTAACTGTCCAGTTTGGTGCACAAATAAAAAAGTTGTAGATGTACAAGGAAATAGGATTGTTTTTATTTATTTAGCTAAGATTAACGTTGGAACAACGTACTGGGTTTACCACTCATTGAATTGATTTTTATTTAGATAGATGTGTCAAATGTATGTATAGTGTTTTTGTAAAGTGTTCAATTCCAGAGTTGTTTTATATTCAACGAAACCCTACGGGTGGATGCAAATTTTGAAGTTTGGTCGACCTAAATCCCAACTGATGATGGACCTTCGGGTTTGAAATTGATTTTGGATCTCAATTTAAGATTGTTATTAATTGTATACAATTAATCCAGAGGCTAAGATGATTGATAATCTTACTTTGAGTTCAACGGTAATGGCTTCTTCCCTTAGGAAAAATTCTCTGAGAGCTAGAAACCTATAACACTGTTGCAAATAACTAAAAGCAAAAGAAAATATTCACCCGTCTAGGGCATGCTGTGGTATCATAACTTGGGGAAGTCATTCATCAATAGTAAATCATTGTTTTCTTTTGCAAAAAAAACTGTAAGGATTTTGGCTGATGTTGGACCTCGCATATCTTGTCGCTCTCTGTTTATCCAAATGAAATTAATGACCATCCATGCCGTCTACATACTTCAGGTATGTACTTTAAATAGGAGAAATTTCAAAAACTTCCATCTTGCTAACCATGAACAGCCCTACATCACTCGCCATAGAGATATTCTTCAGTTTCCAATCCACAGAACTGCTTTGTATGAAAAAATGTCCACTGTACATGGGTAGGAAAATTTTTAATCATCTCCCCACCCAGATCAAACCTGAGCAAACAGTTTCCAAATTTCAAAGTTAAATGAATTTGTGATTTCACAATTCCCATACTCACTTGAAGAGTATTTTTCAGATTAATCAGACTTTTTTTCTCTCTCGCAGATTTGCTCTTTAGTGGATTTCAATTGCGATCTTGTGTATGTAGATAACAAAATGTAAGATTGTAAGTACCATATGTAAAATGTTAGGTTAAGTTCCAAAGTGGACGTGTCACATGTTTATCTGTGAAAAATCACAAAGCTGTAAACTTGTCGTGACTAGGACTGCATTAGGAATAGAATCTATTTTCTCTCTAATTAACTTATTTCATAACTTTTTAATTTTGAATATCCTCTTAGGAGTTAAATGCTTTTGGGATTTATAACATGAAAGGAGAATAAGTTTTTCTGATGTATATAATTTAAACCACATGAAACCTTTTTGATTGTTAAAAGGATTGCTTACATCATGGAGGGGGTAGGCCGCAGAGTAAACACCGTCGTGAATTAGCCTGTTTATGCCGAACCTGTACACATCCTCGGCGGTGTTAGATCTTCTCCTTCCCCCTTCCTCATAAACAGCTCTGAACATAATAAACTGGCAAACTCTCGCTCTCTGTGCCGGTGTGAGAAATCCTTTCTCTTCTACGTCAAATCTGAAAGTCACAGGATTAATTTAGTGAAAAAATTAAGTACTTGGATAAAATTATGTTTTTTCAAACTCTTGAACGACCTAAATTTCCCAATTTCGAATACAAATGTTGCAAAATATATAACTGGAAACATATTTATTTTTAGTAAATTTTTGTTTAACCTTCCCTGACTGCAGAAACTTACAAGAAATCTCTCGCTCGAGCATAGGTCGCAGTAAGTTCTGGCACACAGTTGGAGAAAACACCCTCTTCTATCTTATAGCACCCACATGGACAGCAGTCGAGATACGTAGTTCTGGTCTTGTGGCGTGGATCCAGTCCATCCACAGTTTTGTTAAGCTCCTGAAAATGAGAAAAGTTAAATCATAGGTACTGGTACTGAGTTTGAACTACCAGTCTCTTATACTGTAATATTACAAGTTTCTGTAAAAAAATAAACTTTGCATAGAGCTTTTATGACTCAGTTTCTAATTTTGCATATATGGTAGCCCAGTCAAAATCTGTTTTTCACAAAAAAGTTTTATAGTAATGGTTTCATGCTAGCGGAAGGGTTTTGGTTTATCCAAACACCAGCTAACTCTGTAGGTAAAATCATAGAACGACAAAGCAATACCAATAGTAGAATGTAGTATGTTAAAAATTTATTCTTTGATTTCTCTGATTTTACAATTAATGGGGGTAGTTGTGGGACGAGTGCAGGCGGAAAATCTGAATCACCCGGTTCTTGTTTAAAATTGATTCACTTACTTCTATAATTTTTTCCTTCTGGTAATTAAGCAAATTGCCAGATCAGTATGAAAAGAACTAGAGCTTGTAAGGAATTAAACCGAACACACTGGTAATTGGATTGTCAATTCCCTACTCTCGAAGACCGATCTACAACTACTACATCTTCTCAAAAATATGAATCCATAAGTAAACAGTTATGCATGAATTTTGCACTAATTGTGAGAACTACAGAGAATGCAGAATCTTTCATGTACTGTGCAGAGCTCAGTTATAATTCCACTAAATCTCTCCTATAAGTCATGCGTTTAAAAGTACTGGCTGAATCCAAAACCTAGTATAGGTGAATAGTAGGTTTATGAAAGTATATTCAGTTATTAATGTTTAATTATTTGAACTTTTCTATTCACTTCTAATGTAAATACTAGATGTGAATGGAGAAGTCCAAATAATTTTACAGTAAAATCAAATCCTTTGCTATTATGATTTTTTTAAATACAGAATAGCCAGTTGTCTCATCACTAATTGGGGGCTTAAGCCCACAAATGCCACTAAGTAAAACAACAACATAATATATGGACAATAATATGAACAGCAATATATCATGAACAATAATAGAAGAAAAACAGAAAAATAAAAAAATCTAATACATCTTTTAAAGGCACACGAAATCTTATGATCTCGGCATAACGTTGAACGACATCCAAGGGAGCGTGAATCTTGACGAAATGCAACTTAGTCTCCGGTACGTAATCATATTCCAGCTCCAACCCTTCTTTTTTCAGACTGGCCTCGAATGTCTGAAACACAAATGTGGTGATTACGTTCATGTGAGTGGGTCAAATAAATACAACTACAGTAATTGTGAACAAAATTTGGAATATTATGAAAAAAACTGAGAAACTCATCAGATAAAAAAATACTATACATACATTATACATTGCTTGAAATGGCAACCTACCCAGGTAGATATTTTAAGCAAAGTATGAACTATTATAACTGTTATAGCTGTCACCTTCACTGCTGTTATACCTTCACTGTGGTAGAATTATACCCTGTTCTTTATTTCAGTGTGTCACAAGAAATAGCTTCTTCATGCTTATTTATAACCTGTTTCACCAGTAACTGATTACTTGCCAACATTTGCCGCACGACATATCAGCTGATGTTGAACCTAGAGCGCTCTAGTCACCGTCATGGAAACTAAGACTAAGCTTGTTTATCATACTGCAGCTCAGGATTCGTTTCTGACATCATCAAAACCTATATATATATATATATATATATATATATAACAAAAGTATCAATCAAATGTGTATTATTCATTATGCAGAATAAAAACACCTATAAAAACTAAATTTTATGTTTCAAAAATAGCCACAGTGCAGTACGAGTAAAAATTCTACTTTCTGAAAACTATGAATTCTGGGATATAACATTTATAGTGATCACATTATAAACAACCGAGATGCACAATGCGGAATGATCGTCGACGTGAGCCGCCAAACTATAGGCAATTGCCGACACGAGTAGCCGGTTACTCGTGACACAGTGAATGTGCAGGAATAATATTATGCACAGGTTAAATGGTACCTATTACTCATTTTGGGTAATTTGTCGAATATAAATGTATTATTCTTTAGAAAGAAAACAAGAAGTTATAGCAAAAGCAGATAAAATAGACTTCTTTGAAAATTTTCCTTTATTTAGGACTATCTTATGAGGTGTGAAATGGCAAATTACAATTTTACTCACTTCTCTCATTTTGACTGCGCCTTTTGAAGTTGCTCTGCTGGATTGTTCACTCCAGGCCATCACGTAATCAATTGTTCTCTTCCCATCTAGAAATGTCCATTGTTCCTGTTGGAAAATACTTTTTTAGGAATACCACTTTGATAAAAGAAAATTAAAGTTGACATGAACAATTTTGTGAAAAAACCCCTCAGTAACAGAGGTGATGGTTTCTTATAATAAAATAGCTACATTTATTTGTTGTAGTCATAATATCTGTTCCGAGGCCAATCAATGGTCACCTGGCAGCAACAATGGGGCAAAGTCGCATTCTGAAGGTGGACATAGTTCCTCATTAGGAACCTGAATCCATGGATTTCCTGCAACCATGGTGAGGTAAAACTTAAATATCACCCATTTCCTGACAGGTCATGGCTACCTCCGTAGTTCTTTCATTGACTGGGCAAGGTCGACTCGCCCATCAGGAGTAGGTACTGTGAATTTGACAGAGATGTCGCACACCAATTTTCTATGATTGCATATGCTTTGACAACGATCAGACCAACCAGACTGTCCTTACAACTCAGTTGGGGGCTACCTGACCCTGTGACTTCAGAAAAAATTGTGGGGAAGATACTTACTTACTTACTTGTAAGTAAGTAAGATGCTGCAGGGCAGCGACAGCTAGAAAGCTGGACACCTCCACAGAAAATTTACAGGTGTCTGGAGAGACCTCAGAAGGATAGTGAGAGGTTGATCGTCAACTGAAGAATCCCAAAAGGGACAGAGGCCACACATTCCGATGTCTCAATGAGCAAATGCTTGGGTCAATCATAACGGATGTGGTGACTGCATAAGAGTGTTTATAGCAGGCTTGCTCTAAGGAGGTGAAGCATCGCTTCCCCTTAGCCGCCATAATGCGGGGTCTCGACTTCAGTCAAAGCTGTCAGATTTCATGAGGCTGAAGACTGCTGTTCGCCACGCAAAAAGTATTGAAGACTGCTCGCCCGCCAGTGCAAATAAGGGATATTCTTTCTTCCTCCCAACAAGGGAAAATGTAAAAATACATTAAAATCATAGAATTAAATTAAAGTGATTCCTAATAACAAGGATAAACAATCATATAGTTATCCACCTAACGAGTACTTTTATTTATACTTTTACTCATACCCAGCATAGATGGTATATATCAGTTAAGAAAACAATACCTAAAAACGAGAAATTTGTAATCCCGAGTAGGCGGTGTATAGATATGAAAAGGAACAGCACAAATACATTGTAAAAGAAATGTCTGGGACGAGACATTAAAACAATTTCCTCATAAAGATTAATATATAACAGCAAAAATGTTTTAACTGAAGTAGATAAATAAATGATTAAAATAGAATTGAAGATGAAAATTTTATTCTTAGATTAGCATGCAATCTCAAACTGTGATAATCTGAGACTGGTAAGGAACTCACATTTATTGAAACTGGCACCTGTTTAAAAAAAGTCTCCTAGAGAAAACATTTTAATGAAACGAGTTTTAATTGAATTACTGCTAATGTAGTGTTCAAAGTGAAAAAGAAGGACAATACACCCGTTGCAGCAGTCCTGCATACTCAGCGAATTTCAAATGCAAAAAATATTTCCATCCAATATAGCGAGATATGACGTGTGTTTGTAATCTCCATAAGAATAACATAGAGAATGACAATGCAGGTTTGCTGCAAATGGTATGTTAAAACTGGGCGATTTTAATTCAATATTTAGTAGATCTTAACTAGAAGAAGCCATGTACCAAGTTTCATCAAGATATGTCAAAAAATAATGAAGATAAAGCATTTATTTCATTTCTCATAAGGATAGCATGGGGAATGAGTATGCAGGTTTGCTGCCACAAAAATGGAAACTTCGGGGATGTTAAACTATAGTACATCAAATCTCACCTAGATGAAGCCCCAAACCAAGTTTTATTAAGATATGTTGAGAAATAACCGAGATATAGAATTTTACTTATTTCCCATAAGGTTAACATTGGGACAACGTACTGTGTTTACCACTTTCAATATCTCGGTAACCAATGGACATAGAGCAATGATTCAAAATACTAAATTGTTTGTTTTTCTGAGCTGAATTCAACGGTGCAAGCCAAAGTTTGATTATTTTTATTTTTCTACATGAAAAACTCTAAAACCTATTTTTGAGGGGGTTTATCCCCCTTTACCCCCCCTCCCTGTGGTCCGATTGGGCTGGTTTACGAACTCGTCCAATTGATTACCACTATACATATCTGCACCAAATTTCATCAAGATCGGACCATATTTACGGCCGCTATCGTGCTGACAGACACACATATATATATAGATAGATAGATAGATATATAGATATATATATAAAAATTCGAACGAATGGTGTTTTTTGCTTCTGGTGGCCCCAAAACGAAAAGTTATCATGGTCTCAGGCTTAGGTCTTACCATGAGACCTACGGTAACAGCTTCTTCCCTATAGGGAAATTCGCTAATTCCCTATAGGGAAATTCGCTAAAAAAGGACTAACCTCATGATATTTGCCGCCGCTTTCTCCCATTTTTAGTTTGTCTTCTTTCTTATAAATTTATTTGTTTTACTTCTTGTGCAAGGGAATTTTCAAAGGGGTTTTTCAACTTCCTGGAATAAATAATTTTAAGAATAAATTGGAAATTTACTACCGTAAAATATGTATTTAAAGGCTATTTTATAGCTCATTCACAATGTCGTGTGCCAGATTGGGTACTTGGGTGAATTTTCAAATTACTAGCATGTACCAGACGGGGTACACTTAGTAAATTACTTGCGTGAATCATGCGCTCGACTAGATAGAAGCTCTCTGTGTTCTCTTAAGTCATTGATGACCAACGTTGTTGCACTCAGTATTGTTGGGGTGTGATTGTATGCAGATGGTTTACAGTATATATATATATATATATATATATATATCCCAAATAATGACAAAAATTTGGAACAAAAACATTATCTCAGGGTACTTTACACAAAACCCAAAATATAGTAAAAATTAAAAAAGTTGTTATCATGTTTTATGTAAGTTGTCTGCTTGGTAAAAAAATTGGGATTACCTAGCCCTTTCTGTTGCGAATGTGTTAAGCAAAATGCTACGTATTAAAAATCTCTAAGGATAACAATATGGGGTGCTTGAGAGGCTTTCCCCATGAAAGGCTAGAAAGCCAAATAAATACTCTTTATCAAAGTAGCACAAGCATAATTAAACTTTATTTAGCATGGACATCAGTTTACATTATTCTTTCATAATATTGTTTAAGTTGTTTCCAATATTGTAATTGAAAAACATAATTTATAGGAAATTGTTCAAATCCCTGAAACATACAATACGACATACAACCCAAACACAGAAACAATGAGAGCTAATCGATTGTTGACTTACGTATGTGTTGTGATCATTAGGACACAAAACTGTTAAAAAATGTGTATAAATTCAGGTTTGTATCTCTTTCAAGATTTTTATAAACTAGGTTAGATAAACAAAAAAAACATGACACAAAGTAAGTAATAAAAATTAACAGCTGTAAAGTCAAAATTGTTAAAAAGTCAGCATTACATGAAGGGTGTTCTGGAAAAACATTCAATCGTGTAGGTTGTTATAGTACATAGCTTATATAAAGACATACACTTATATAAAGAAAAGAAAAAAGTCGTTATAAACATATACCCTAAAACCTATGATTTATCAGTCTGTATTTTTATTTAGGCTTCATAGTTTAACACAGCTTCATAATCATTTAAGGTAAAAACTTTAAACAAGAAACATTAAATAACAACCAATATCTGTGTGGAGTAATTAGTTTCTACTTTGTGCCATTTTAAATGGCAGTTATTTTTTACTAGAGGTAGTGAGATACAGCTCGCGCATTATATCTCCAGCTATGACCACTATGCTACTAACCGTGTCATATGATACTTTTAACATATGATATTGGTAAACACAACATTTGACAAGCAGCGGTGTTTTAGAAAATGTTTTCAGAAAAGTACCCCCTCTCCCCCCCGCACCATAGAATCAGCTGACTCAGTCATAGCCGGAGATATAATGCGCGAACTGTAGAGTTGGGGGCAGCTCAGTTGGCGGAAGATAAAAACAAACAATTACTATTCATTTCATACAAAATTTTAGTATCAATCAAAATAAAATCATCTTTTTATATTTTGACATATGTGTAGGCAAAATACCAAATAATGTTAATGTTTATTGGTTATGTTTTGATTTATTAATGACTTTTGGTTAAAGCCTTTTAAGCGATCGAGTGCTTCTAGTTTTAGTGGAAGTGGTTATTTTTCATTATTTCTTTTAGATCATTACTATTCTTATTACATTTTACTTAGTGTGTATTTACTCCGTTATTATTTTATTTTTAAGTAATGTGTTTTGAAAATGAAACCCACAATATAAACTATGTGGAATAAGTTAAAAAAAATTTTGAAAGCTGTGCTAAGACCGAAAATGATTCGTTGTTGGAACAAAGTTTACAGCAAAATGTTCAACAGTGTTATACATTTTTACAGCAGTATGAAGTAACAAGTTTTTATTGCCTCGCAGTTGCTTCGCTACGTCGATTTTTTTTCTTTCACCAATCAGGCAGGGTATAATGTTTCCCCTGCTTAAAGACTGCTTATATGAGTTATTTCAGGAAACGTCCCAGCTATTATCACTTCCTTAAAATGGAAGCCGCGGTAAAACTAGCAGAACAGGCGATGACTGAAATGACAACACATCACTCGAAAAAGTTTTGTGATCATGCCGAAATACAAGAAGAAAGGTAAAATTGAAGAAGAGCACATGCTTGACAATTTTATGGATAGGTTTGTTATTACTGAATCCACAACAGACTCTCTCGACAGTTCTGATGACATGGATAACGATAGTGATTGATTGAAAAAACCTCCATCTTTGTAGCAATTAAACTTGTTTCTGTTATGCAAGTGTTGTCATTTATGTGTTCATTCTGCTAAGGCCTATTAAATACAGGGCCTCTGACAGCCAAACTAGGCCTTAAGTCTATAAATATCGTGTGTGTTCCCGGACTCCTGAGGCGGAGCCATAAGACCGGGGGGCCTGAAGGGAGGCACCCCCTAGCTGAAGGGGTCCAGGGGCCCTCCCCCAGGGTATGGACTGCGTTTTAGGCAGTCCAGAGGCATAACAACATTCAAGAGAACTCCAGAAATTCGGACCAATCAAAAGGCAATTCTAAATATTTCTCGAACAAAGAAAAATTTTAAGAGCATATTTGCACAATACATTAGGTTCAATATTATTTTTCAATAAAGCTTCACCCGTCGTTAAACTAGTGAATTGCACGATTTTTTACGCTTGTTATTCATGTCTTTGGCCTACTCTTTTAATTCTTTTACCCATCACCAGTTAGTAAATATGCGTGATCGTCTTTTTTGGAGCTTAGGAACCCATTCCAGCCCGAGTCTTGGATAGAGTAGAGGATGGCTTCCCCATCTTGGAGGGGATGAGATAAATTATCTGACAAACTCCAAAGATTTGTAGCTCTCGAAGGCAAAAAACCCGGGATAGTACCCTCTAAAATATGGAAGACTGGTGTTCGTGTCTGTCTGTGAGGTCACCGGTTTAAGGGCTTTGTCTCAGTGGTCCAGAGCGAGGAAGATCATTTAGAACGCATCTCTCTTTCTAGGGGCGAGACGACTGGCCGTGTCATACCCTTTTCCTGCAAATCGTCTCCTTCCTTACCAGCAGAATATCCCAAAATTAGATGTGGCTGGATGGCAATACCAAGGCTTTATAATGTTAAAAATCAAATATCAATCATCCTTAATGTTAGGACTAATATTCATGTCAATACAGGAGTTCGCACACAAAGTACGCTGAGGTTAGGGGACGACTTTAAAGGCTTGAGACCCATTTTTGGTCCAAGAAGTCAAATTTTGGGTTGTTTAGCAACCAAAAGTGCAGGTATTCTTATTTGGTAGTTTTTATCAAAGTATGGTTGAGGGATACTTGCCATGTATTTCATTTGGGAATTTGCTTCATATTTTGGTTAGTTGCAGTTGCAGCAAGAATATCCTGAAGTTTTTTTATCACCCTACTCTCGATTGTCAAGTAATTTTAATTTTATTTTCTTTTAAGGTCACGAATGCTTTATACTTTACGTTAATCAGGAAAGCAATCTTCTATATAATTAAAAATACGCCAACACGAAATTTGTCTTATGAACTCCTCCGTCATTTCTTAACCGATTTTGATCATTGACGGCTCATTGGAAAGAGCGTGTCGCGTAGATTTGCAAACTGGCCTTACATTTTTGAAAAAGTCCCTTGGGCTCTTCCCCATTGGCTTTTAAAGTTCCCATGTTATCCTTATGAAGAACATAATTGTTTAAATTTTGATCAGCTGGATAATTTAATTGCTGTTATTTTTTAATTTGTGTAAACATAACCCTCAAGACGGATCGTGTTAGCATGATTGTGTTTTAAATTTGTCGCCATTTGAATTATCGCTCTGTTAGAGTAGCGCACGATTCCGTGCGCTTGGATCCACTAGTTTAAAAATAATATTTCTGTGGAATAATTGGGTTTACAAATAAATTAAAGAACCTATTTTTAGGAAGCTAGAAAACTAAAGACGTTTACAGTTTTGAAACCATTTAAAAAAATGGTTTTTTCTGATTATTAAACATATAAGCATTAAATTTGTATAACATCTTGAAATTTATATTTTCTTTTAGCATTTGTCTTTGGGATATAAACATATGTGAATATAAAATCTTCAAACACGTGATTCAAATGTTTTTAAAACTGAATTATGACCTTAAGTCATGTAATAGGATAGTAGTTTGTTTATTTACATCTTCCGTCAACTGAAATGCCTCCAGCTCTACAAGAAGAAGCTTGGGTGTTTACAAAATCCAGATGAATCTGGATTTTTCAAGGAGGGGAGATAAATATTAACATATGATCAATTGATTCAACTACAAATTTCTAGGGTCAGTCATGTGTTACATGCTAAACCAAAAACATTTCACCTGTTTATTGATTGTTATTCAAAGAGCAAAACATTGTTTCTAATATCAACCCACATTTTGTTTTGGTTTAGTATTTTTTGTCTACCAGACTAGTAGCGTAGTCATATGGCTTTGCTTCCACGTCATCAATGATTTCTTCCCCTCCTCCACTGAAACTTCAAATTCAAGCTTCCTCTTGTACCTCACTACCTCTAATCAATGTTTGTCATCTCAAAAACTATAAATTTTACAGTGATTTCTCACCTGACAAAACATATGTGGAATTCAGTTAAATAAATAACAATCCAAGGATACCCCGAAATATTATTGGGTGTTGAGAAACTCTACTCACACTGAGATCACACTGCTTTGTAGAACAGCAAAAGCTTGAATTTTGTTAAAAAAATAAAAAAAACATTATAGCAGGAAACAAATTTGATCAGTCTTATTCAAGTAAAATCAGAAATACCCCCGTTGCAGCAGACCTGCATACTCAGCGAATTTAAGATGCAACACAACAAATGGTATTTCAATCCAACTTAGCGAGATTTTACATGTTTTGTAATCTCCATTAGAATAACATGGGGAATGATAATGCAGGTTTGCTGCAACAGGTATGTTAAAACTGGTTGGTTTTAATTCATTATTTAGTAGATCTTCACTAGAAGAAGCCATATACCAAGTTTTGTCAAGAAATGTTAAAAAATAAGTAAGATATAGAATTTTTTTATTTCCCATAAGGATAACATGGGGAATGATTATGCAGGTTTGTTGCCACTAAAAATTTAAATTTCGGGGATTTTAGACTAAAATACATTAGATCTCATCTAGATGAAGCCACAAACCAAGTTTTATCCAGATATGTTGAGAAATAAGCGAGATATAGAATTTTACTTATTCCCCATAAGGTTAACATTGGGACAACGTACTGTGTTTACCACTTTCAATATCTCGGTAACCAATGGACATAGAGCAATGATTCAAAACACTAAATTGTTTGTTTTTTTGAGCTGAATTCAATGGTGCCAACAAAGATTCGATAAATTTTATTTTTATATGTAAAAAACCCAAAAAACCCATTTTTGGGGGTGTTTATCCCCCCTTACCCCCCCTTCCGGTGGTCCGATCGGGCTGGTTCACGAACTCGTCCATTCGATTACCACCTTTACATGTCTGTTCCAAATTTCATTAAGATCGGACCATATTTACGGCCGCTATCGTGCTGACAGACACATATATATAGATAGATAGATAGATAGATAGATAGATATATAAAAATTCGAACGAATGGTGTTTTTTGCTTCTGGTGGCCCTAAAACGAAAAGTTATCATGGTCTCGGGCTTAGGTCTTACCATGAGACCTACGGTAATAGCTTCTTCCCTATAGAGGAAATTCGCTAAAATTGCAACAAACTTCTCTAATTGCTATAGGAATTTTTGTTAAAGTCATCTTTGTATTCAATGGAAGGATCTAATCATGAATAAGATTTTTTCATTAATGAATTTATGCTTACATTTAAGTGAAAATAATGTATTTTTCATGTTGTTATTGTAATTTTTTACTATAATCCTTGAATATAACATTATGTATTTTTGTCATTTGGAATAAAGAAGTATTGAGTTGAATAAATACTTAATTTTGAGTGGGTGGCAAATTTTAGTGGCTTGGACACCAATTTAAAAGTTAAAACATATTTTTTATGACTGCTTAATGCCAAGCATTCCAATACTAACATCACATTACCAAAAAAATAATTCCTTTCTAACTGAAAGTTCTTCCTTAATTTTAGACAATGAGGCTAGCTTCTCTCTTATCCCATAAAAAAGTTATTATTCTTGCTTGACTTTTAGACCAATTTGATTCATTTAGGATCTTTCATAAATAATGTGAAACTCTTGTACCGTACTCACAATAATTAATTATATTTCATTCAAAACATAATTTCCCATGGTACACAAATATGTCTACTGCGAGATTGATGATTTGTATGTATTTTAATGTAAATATATTTTTGTAAAATAGAATAAAACACATGAGGGAGTCGTATGTTTAAGTTTGGTCGGATTTTAGATAGCTAACTTTTTTTAAGTTCGGTCATCATAGCTGTCGGATTTTAGATAGCTTAGAGGCTGGCGTGAATGGCACAATATGTACCAAGATTTAAGTTTGGAGTTAGTTAACCAAGTTACATGATGAACGATTCTATTCCTTTGTGGCATTTGAAGGTAATGACGTCATTGATCGAAGAACTTAGTTCCGTTTTTGCTTGCGTTTATAGGACTGGATAGACTCAATTCAATATGCTGTTCTTTGTGACGTCACTACCACCTGGTTTTCTCCCGTATGCCGCGCCCCAAAAAAATGGATTCAGCCAATTAATGGGTGCGTTCAGCCGCAATCACCGGTGGGTAATCTACAAACCTGTAATAAGTGAACGGAAGTTGTGGATTTACAACCCACCGAATGCCACAGATCATTGTTGTGCATCCACCGATGTTTTTTGTGTTTACGGTGGATTCAGTAAGTAATCGGACATTTTTGACTGGCAAGATGCGGTGGATTTGCTTACGGACTATGGTAACCGGTTAGTCACCGAGTTATCGGTGACTGCGGCTGAACGCACCCATTGTTTACTATCGGGATAGCTAATATAAACTCCCAATACAGTGGCAATATCGTGGACGGTATGATATATATTATATGAATCTCATATAATATTTTACTTAAAATTCATTCCGCTGCTTACCATTGAATAGTTGTAATTTACGAGACATTTCGTCAGCTTAGATATTATTTTGTGGTTAATAATTTTAGTTAGGACAATATAATCGACCAAGATTTAATTCTGAAAACGTATTTAATGCTTTATGTTATACCATGGCCATGTGTGTACTAAAAGTTCAACGGATTGATTTATTTCTAAAAAGATATACCCTATTTATCTACATGGTATATGTATTAAATATGTTTTAATCGAAGAGGTTAGAAAATATTTTTCAATTTGTCACTCAAAAGTTTTTTGGGACTTTTTAGATTCGAGCAGCTCTTTTCCAGTAGTAAACATAAATCTTCCATGGCATGAAGTATCTACTATATATTTGTCAAATACCACTCACCTATCATCGCACAGCCCAAACTACTTGACCTAGAACCTTGAAACTTTGCATAAACGTTCCTCTCAGGTAGGGTGACCACATTGTTTCCAAATAAAAACGGGACACTTAAGCAAAACTCACCCCCCCCCCCCCATCCCAAAATACAACACTCCACACACCAAGGTGTTTAGTTACACGGTGGTCTTTTAGACCATTAATTTTATTTTACATTTAAATTGAACTTATTGCAGCGCACGATTGTTACAGTTTTTCTTTGAGCAGCGCACGATTGTTACAGTTTTTCTTTGAGCAGCGCATGATTGTTACAGTTTTTCTTTGAGAATAAAATAAATGGCATGTAGCCATAAGGTAATTTTTTGAATGCCACATACTGCTGAGGATTAAAAATAATCAAGTCACATTTTTAGGATCTTAAAATTTTATTATAATGTATAATAGTAGGATCAAAAAAGCATCATGCTTATCTTAAACTTTAAGTTCTAAATCGTCGTTAATTATTATGCTGGGAAACAGCTGTACAAAAAATTAAACAATAACTTCATTAAACGTTTCAAGTTTTGTTATACTTGTCACTTGGTCCAATCCCTTTTCTCTATTATAATATAGTTGTAGAACTCGCAACAATCCATTTTGAAGTTATATGATACTTGAAGAAGAGCTTGAAATATGTGGCGTAAAACTAAAATCTTGTTGTTTAGCTTTGGTAAAAGTTCGTAATATTCTTTTATAACCGTAAGTAATGTGAGATGCCTCTAACTATTCAAGATAACGTTAGTATGTTTTTAATATATCGCCTACCTTTTAAAAAACGGGACATTTTTACGTCCCGACAAAGTTTTTCGGGACAACGAAACGCAAGGTGAAAAAACGGGACTTTTCCGTTTTTATGGTCACCCTACTCTCAGAGCTTAGGCATCCACTAAGAACGGATTTTAAAAAATTCCCTCAGGGCTACGCCCTATGATTAGGGTGACCAGACGTCCTGTAAAAACGGAAAAGTCCCGTTTTTCCACCTTGCGTATCGTTGTCCCGAAAAACTTTGTCGGGACGTCTAAATGTCCCGTTTTTTAAAAAGTAGTCTATATATTAAAAAACATACCTAACGTTATCTTAAATATTTAGAGGCATCTCACATTATTTACGGTTATAAAGGAATATTACGAACTTTTACCAAAGCTAAACAAGATTTTAGTTTTACCGCACATACTCGAAGCTCTTCTTCAAGTATCATATAACTTCAAAATGGATTGTTGCCAGTTGTACAACTATATCATAGACTAATAAAGAAAAAGGACACGACCAAGTGACAATTATAACAAAACCTGAAACGTTTAATGAACTAATTGTTTAATTTTTGTATAGATGTTTCCCAGCATGATAATTAACGATAAGAACTTAACATTTAAGATAATCATGATACTTTTTTATCTTACTATTTTACAGTATATATATGTATATATAGAGCCTCTTACAAAATTTATTGTAAGAACATCTTTTTTATTTTATAATAAAATGTTAAGATCCTAAAAATGTGACTTGATTATTTTTAATCCTCAGTATGTGGCGAATCAAAAAATTACCTTTCACGGCTACATGCCATTTATTGTATTCTTAAAGAAAATCTGTAACAATCGTGCGATGCAATAAGTTCAGTATAAATGTAAAATAAAATTCATGGTCTAAAAGCTTCAAAAACAATTTGATATTTAATTTCTTCCATTAAAAAATTTGTAAATTGCAGACACCCCCGTGTAATTAAACACCTTGGTTTGTGGTGTGTTGTATTGTGGATGGGGGTGGGGGGGGGGGGGGTGAGTTTAGTTTAAGTGTCCCGTTTTTATTTGGTAACAAACTGGTCACCCTACCTATGATACATCAAAGTTTCAATGTTAAATTATAGGGAAGCTCATGTAGTTGTCATGGCAACCTTAACATGAAATCATGAATCCAAGAAAGTTTTTAGCGAATTTCCTTAAAGGAATAAGCTATTACGGTAGTACTCATGGTAAGACCTAAGTCCGAGACCATGTTAACTTTTCATTTTGGGGTCCCCAGAAGCAAAAAACACCATTCGTTCGAATTTATATATATATATCTATGTATATATATATATATATATATATATATATATTTATTTAGAGAGATTTTATATATATATATATATATATGTCTGTTAACACGATAGCGGCCGTAAATATGGTCCGATCTTAATGAAATTTGGTACAGACGTGTAAAGTGGTAATCACTCGGCCGAGTTCGTGAACCAGCCCAATCGGACCACCGGAAGGGGGGGGTAAAGGGGGATAAACCCCCCAAAAAATGGGTTTTTTGAGTTTTTCACATATAAAAATAAAATTTATCAAATTTTTGTTGGCACCATTGAATTCAGCTCAAAAAAACAAACAATTTAGTATTATGAAACACTGCTCTATGTCCATTGGTTACCGAGATATTGAAAGTGGTAAACACAGTACGTTGTCTCAATGTTAACCTTATGGGAAATAAGTAAAATTCTATATTTCGCTTATTTCTCAACATATCTTGATAAAACTTGGTAAATAGCTTCTTCTAGTTAAGATCTACTAAATAATGAATTAAAACCAACCAGTTTAAACATACCTGTAACAGCAAACCTGCATACTCATTCCCCATGTTATTCTTATGGAGCTTACAAAAACATATCAAATCTCGCTATGTTGGATTGAAATATGTTGTTTTGCACTTGAAATTCGCTGAGTATGCAGGTCTGCTGCAACGGGGGTATTTTTGTTGTTCCTCGGGTAAGACCGTGTTGATCAGCTATATTATATAGATTTACTAACATAATACGGAATTTTGTTCTAATGTACTGTATCTTAGAGTTAATGTTTTTTATTTCCGGTGACCGGCGCGGCGTCTCGAGGCGACACGAGAATCGGCAATCGGCTATTTCGTCTTCGGCCATTTTGATGAAAACGGTCTTCAGAGGTACATCGTCGACGTCAAGGTATGTCGATTCAGGTTAAATTATCGGATCATCACTCGTTAAGCGTTCTGGTAATTTACTGTATTTTACTTAAGCTTTTTGTGTGAAGAGTTTCCTTCTTTAGGGAGTATTTAAGTTATTTTAAAAATAGACCTAAGTATAATTTTTATGAACTCGTGGCTTATAGCACATTAAGGACAAAAAGTAGGCCTACATTTTCTTTTGTACCTCAGATTGATTGCAGTCTAAGAAATAAGCGGTTTGAAATCAAATCCATGTCAAGGCAAGAGCCTTTATGATCAGGCTGTTTGTGTATGTTCTAGGCTAGTAGACCTATAGGTTGTTTTTTGTACTGTTTCTATGCTGCATTTTGGATTGCTCTTTTTTATAACTTGCCTTGTAGTGCTAAATAAGAGGATTTGATCAGAGGTGAGACATAAGTTGGCCTGACGTTGCTCCAATTGCTATAATTCCGCAGAAGGTGCACGCTTTGCCTCACTATTTAGGGGACACAGTGGGAATCGGGGTTATTGGGTGGAGATCTGTCGATATTTCACAGATTTACATCACATTACCATCTAGGGGATTCGGTGGGAACCGGGGTTGTTGGCTTGGGAACGATCGATTGTCAATGACTTGGGTTGTTGGCTTGGGAACAATCGATTGTCAACGATTTGGCCCGGCTGCAAATTTTCCACATTGGGGATCTGGCCAGACTACAAATTTCCTTTTTCAAAGCTTGGCTGCTGCTCCAAAAAGCTGCAGCAGTCGGCCAATGGGGACTTTCATGGTGCCATGGCACTGAAAGCGTTATCAAAACGGGTACCATCAAACAATTGGAGACCAAGCCTGGTAAAAGGGATCTTTTCCGTTATACGTATACCACCATTCCAAATTTCCTCTTCAAGCTTGACTTTTTACCGAGCACCAAAAACTAGGTCAAATAATTGTTATTATTCGTTTCAAAGTGGAAATTCCTTGTAAGAATATTTTACCTGCGGTTTCATTATCTTATCTACCGTTATCTCTGTCTATTTCGATTTGGATTTTTGCGGACATTTGCCATCCCTGAGTAGTAAGAAACAAGTTTCGCTGGTTTACTAATCAGTGATGGCAAATGTCCGCAAAAATCCAAATCCAAATATAAAATCACCATCACCAACAATGAATTTCAAACAAAGAATCTCTATCTATAACAAGAAGCCAGCGTCTGCCCGTCTAGCGGTCCCACTTCCAGTTTCTTAGGTTAGGTTAGGTCAGGTTACGTAAGGTTAGTTTAGGTAAGGTTAGGCTAGGTTATTTTATGATACCTAACCTAACCTAACCTAACCAAACTTACCAAAATCATGCTTGCATAACAAACCCGAAACAGTGGTATACGTATAACGGAAAAGATCCGGTAAAAGTAAATTACTTTGACACATAAGTATATTTGCTAATTTGGGTGTGGTGATTAGGCCTACTTCCTTTGTTTTCACACAACATTAGTAATCGTGGAATTACGGCGGAGGAAACCAGAGCCGGTGCAGTGTCACCTGACAACTATTCAAATCGATATATTGGTATGTACATCGATATTTTGAACAATTCAATTGCGGGCTTTCAATAGTTAGTTCCCCACCCGACAAGCGTGGTTCCCACCATGGCCCTGAAAGGTTTATGTGCACATTCTGCACATGATCTGTAGTAGTTATTTTGTTAGTTGTAACTTAAGTTACTCATTTTTGCGAGGTGAGAGGCCAGATGTGTATTGTAAGCTAGAGGTGGATTGTGTGAGCTACCTAGTTTCAAGCAATGGCCACTCAAGCCCTAACTAAACATATTGACTGTGGGCAACATACGCCCATAAGTTACTTACTCTGGTTGTTGAAATAGACCTCGTGCACAAACCAAAATGACAGGAGACACTAACAAATTCAACCGCTGAATAACACTTTTTCCGAACTATAAGTGGGCTACAGCTCAAGTGTCCCAAGAAAAATGGGGCAAAGTAATTTGGTAGACTTGATTAATTTTGATTGGTCCAATTACAGTCTGAAATATTGTGTGTCTCCCGGCCATGACACTGACCATGTTCCGTAATATTTCTTACACTCAATGTGTTGACTAGGCCCTTCTAAGTCATGGTAGTCTCCCAGGGGAATCACCAATATTTGCTGTCAAGGGAATGGGTTTTTTGTATTGGCATAACATTTTTAATTAGGTAGCCTATGTATAACATTTTTAATTATTAGGCATAATTTTAATTAATGTTAAATTAATTTTATTACAAGCACACTTGTTTTGTTTTGACCATTTTGAGAGACTTCCAGAACTCTTTCCCCACTCACAGGCTTTTATGCCCTTGTGGGGAAATAATAGTAACGGTCTTTTTTTGCTGATTAAATCAAATCATTTTATTTCATTTCAAGTTCTTGCTTGAGCCGGAGGCAAGTAGGCCTACGCCTACCTGTAGGGGATTTTCATGCAAGTATGATTAAACTTGCCAGCCTTATGACGTCTAGATACTTGTCATGATGTTACTCATAAAAAAACATTAAGCATAACATTCCTTGCATAACCCAAGTAATCTTTCTCAATTTTTTTAAAACTAACCTATAATAAACAAATATATTGCTACTATGCCATTAGGGGACACAATTGCCACTATTGCAATTTTTTTTCGCGAAACATTTCACATGAAACACAAAATTGTCTGAAACATTTCAAGTGAAACAATGTATTTCAATGGAGCTAAAATTTCGCCTTACTTGCCGAAACATTTCTTTTAAATTTATAGATTTACTTAACATGGTTTTGTGAAACTAAGTTGCATCTGGTTGCACTAATGTCATATGGCCTTACTGTTACAAGTGCTGCCACTACATTCCTCCAAAAAGTAACTAATAAATATTTTAACATCGGATTCCTGCATATAAGCTGATAGTTAACTTCCTTTTCAGTCATTGTATTCCATGCATTGGCAAAGGGTAACTTTCAAGCCAGGAAAAAAGAACAGAAAACATAATTAGGCCTGATGGAAAAGTTTTAATCAGCTTAGGCCTACCACACGAGCTCTTATGATGATGACTCACATATTTTAGTAGATAGGGACAACTGATGTTGCAATGATTGATTGTGAACTTTCTGATGAGCCCGTTGTGAATTTAAGCTATTGTACCTTCAAATTATAAGTTACTCTTACCTTTGATGAAACTAATGAAACATTAGTATTGACATGGCTGTAAGAGTGTTTTTTTCTTACTTTATTCATCTTTTACCTCCTATAGGTTTGAAGCTGAGATTGTTTTCTCATAAGAGATTAATAGCCTAGCCAAAACGCAAGCTTTTACAAAAACTATTACCTACTGTGCCTATTATCCTAGAATATTGAAACTTTCAAAGTATGTTAAGTACAAAATTAGGTAAATAAACATGTTAAATAATTTCAAAAATATTTATAAGTTAGCCTAAGGAGTTGTAAGAAAGTTTGAAAAGTTATAAACTAGTAAAAACCTAGGTTACAATTTACGAATTATTTTTGTTTACATTTATCATTCACCAATTAACTTGGTCCTGATACCTAGGGCTATGGTCTGAACTAGAATTTTGGGTATATTATCATTTTTGGCTGATTGGCTTTTAAGATTTATAAAGGAACTAGACTTATATATATATATATTTATTTTTACTTCCTACCACTACCACTCCTACAGCCATAATCCTTGGTTCAGACCATAGGTACTAATGATAACAACATCCCCTTAAAATTTGGTGGTCATATCATAATTGGTTTAGGAGATATCTTGAAAATAATTAACCCAAGTTTCGGGAAATCAACTGTAAAGTACAGCTGACAGGCCAAAATACAACGTGCACTCATAATTGTTTTTGGCCATATCTCACCTTAAACCTAAGATATCTTTATAATTTTAGTATCAAACTGTTAAAAAAGAACTTACAATATAAAAAAAAAATATTAGTTGAAAATTGAAAATTTTCCATTTTTTAGCTAGGTTAGCCCTCTTATGTAGTTCAATATTTTGCAATATATAGGCATATTAATTAATTTTTTAAGAAAAAAGTTTTCTTATCAGCCTGCAAACAAAAATTGTGATGCTTTTCTCCAGATAAAGGAGACCCACAGCAGTTTGAGTGAAGCAACATGGACGGACCACCGCGCGGGGGTGGTTTTCGAGGCAGGGGAGGACCCCCGGGGCGAGGCGGGCCGATGGGTCGCGGCGGGCCCCCCCGGGGCGGCAGAGGAGGCGGCTTCATGGGCGGTGGAGGAGACATGCGCGGCAGGTATGTCGGAGAATATGTTGGCCTTTGAAGAAGCGTAGTTTCGTGTTACTTTAGCACTTGTGGTTTCTATTTAAAGGTTAACCCGGCAGAGGTCGCACTGAATTGAAATCGCGAAGAGACGCACACCGTCATTCTGACCGGGTAGGCTATAATAAAACAGCCGTATTTCAGTAAGAATTACATAAAATTGGAAAATCATTTATAATATATAAAATATCTGACATTTTAAATATACTTAAGAGAATAAAACCATTTATTTGCCATTTTGTCATGGCAGAGGTTGCACTGAATTGAAAACGTGAGGTTTTTTATTATTCTGACTATGTATAATAAAACAGCCGCAGGGCTTGTAACAGGTTATTTTTTTTATTTTTTTGTTATTTTTTTGCTCTTGGTTATTTTTTTTTATTTTTTTGGAATTCGGTTATTTTTGTTATTTTTTTTAGAATTTTGGTTATTTTTTTTATTTTTTTCAACCTCAAGAACTGCTACAAGCCCTGTTTACAGTATTCATCTGTCAGACGATCTTGTAGCAGCATCGCGGCAGATGAATCTCATCATCCTGAAATGCGTGAAAACTAAGTCTCGTTGCGTGAAAACCAAGTCTCGCCGTCAAATCTAGGCAGATTTGTGATTAGTCTGTCGAGATTTTCTTGTTTACCAAGGTTAAGAATGTATTATCCCCAATATAACACCGGTTTTCTAATTTTTAGCAGCTTTTTTTTGTACAAAAGGTTATTTTTTGGTTATTTTTTTTCTTATTTGAGTTATTTTTTTTATTTTTTTCAACCTCAAGAACTGTTACAAGCCCTGCAGCCGTATTTCATTACGAATTATATTTTAATTACATAAAATCGTAAAAACATGATGATTTATTGAAAATCTTACCTTTAAAATATGCTTTAAAAATTCATATGTAAAATGCTGTCTGACGCAGACTGTTGTATTGAACGGTACTTTCAAAATGGGGAGAAACACTGTGTTAAATAGACCAGTACTCGACAAAAGCTGCCACTGGACTGACAGGAGGGGGTGGGGGATGACGGAAAGTAATACATGGCGTTCCTGGAATGAGGTAAGTGAGGTACAGTTACGACTGACACTGCCGACACCCAACAAATACAATTTTTACGCAAAAAAGTACTGACCTGGTCATTTTGACAGCTATGCGTGCTCTCTCGGGATAATTATGTAAGCCTAAGAAAGGGGCCAATTCTAAGGTACTGGGTTATCGATGGGTTTGGCAATCGTAGCTAAGAAAGTAGGGTAAGATACAGTTATGAGTAGCTCTAATTTATTTTAATACATTTTTCTTTTTGAATTGTGAGTAAAAATCTTTTTCATGCCATACATTTAAAAACTCTTAAAAAAATGTGTGTTTAATTGTCCGTCTCGCTCTTTGGTTACAACTCTTTGTTTCCGAATTTGAAGATGGACTACAGTAACTCTCCTTGAAACTCAGGTGGCTTTTTGAGCCTTCTGCACCTTGTCGGGAGATACATGGATAGGCCTCTCAATAGTTAATTGGACTTTTTTCCATTTATGTGGTTAGTATTTAATATGGAACATTAGCAGATCAATTGATCCAGAAATGGATATTTACTTAAGGATAGAAAATAAAGCCGAATCAACTTAGTCTTATATCTTTTGAAAGGAAGTACCTGGTTTACAAAACCTTGTAGTAATAGTTAATTTTAATGATTTCATACAATCGCTACACAACATTCAGTCAGGATATTTATAAATATCCTAGACTTTATATTGACCCCTACATCCCACATGGTGGGAATGGCATTCTCCTATCAGATGGCTGAAGTTTGCCAAGCAACTGTTTTAGTTAATTTATTTTTCACATTTGTACTGTTTGTTTTGTTGCTTACATATAGCCCAATTTTACTTTTTTTCACATCAAAAATTGATTTTGTATTAACGAATTTCCTTAAAGGAATATTAGCGAATTTCCCTAAAGGAATAAGCTATTACCGTAGGTCTCATGGTAAGACCTAAACCCGAGACCATGTTAACTTTTCATTTTGGGACCCCCAGAAGCAAAAAACACTATTCGTTCGAATTTTTATAAATGAGAGATTATCATTTTTACAAACAGAGTACCCTTTCTTGTTTATATATAGATATATAGACATATATATATATATATATATATATATGTCTGTTAACACGATAGTGGCCGTAAATATGGTACAATTTTGATGAAATTTGGTACAGACGTGTAAAGTGGTAATCACTTGGACAAGTCCGTGAACCAGCCCGATCGGACCACCGGAAGGGGGGTAAACCCCTCCAAAAATGGGTTTTTTGAGTTTTTTACATAAAAAAGTAAAAATTATCCAATTTTTGCTAGCATTATTGAATTCAGCTCAAAAAAACAAACAATTTAGTATTTTAAATCACTGCTCTATGTCCATTGGTTTCCGAGATATTGAAAGTGGTAAACACAGTACATTGTCCCAATGATAAACTTATGAGAAATAAAGAAAATTCTATATCTCGTTTATTTCTCAACATATCTTGATAAAACTTGGTAAATGGCTTCTTCTAGTTCAGATCAACTAAATATTGAATTAAAACCACCCAGTTTTGACATACCCGTAGCAGCAAACCTGCATACTCATTCCCCATGTTATTCTTATGGAGCTTACAAAAACATGTTGAATCTCGCTATGTTGGATTGAAATATGTTGTTTTGCATTTGAAATTCGCTGAGTTTGCAGGTCTGCTGCAACGGGGATATTCCATCAAATTTTGAGTGACCAAGTAACCTGTTTAGAACTTATTTGTATTAAAAAATAACTCTTTTGCGACTTGAAAAAAATCCTCGGAGCCATTCTCCTAAATGAAACCTTGAGGCCGTGCTCCTAACTTTAAAAGTAGCACTAATTCAAGCTCGTATGATGATAAGCCAAATATTTAGTAGATTGGGACAACTGATTTTGCAGTGATCGATTTTGGACTTTCTGATGAGCAATTTTGTGAGTAGGCCTAATTCACTGATTTGGCCTTCAAAATATGATAAAATCTGTTTTACTTTTCTGAAGAACTGAGCTTGGTCACCGCAGTTCCTAAGGTGTAGGCCACTCAAAATTTTCTCAATAAAGCCATTTCATATATTACTGAAGTGTGGAAATAGATCAAACTAGAAGGTTAATTGAAACTGGTTGTTGGTGTGTTACAGCAATAATGACAAAGCTTTTGTAGTGGCAAACAAAAGCAATACTGTGAAACAAACCAGATAAAAAAAATAGTTGACTAAAAAAATTAGTTAAATGGCTTTCATAAATTCTGATGTTCGGTTGTCTGCCTCGCTCTTTGGTTACGACTTTTTGTTTCTGAATTTGAAGGCGGACTACAGTAACTCTCCTTAAAACTCAGTTGGCTCTCTAAGCCTTCTGCACCTTGTCGGGAGAAACAATATTATATTTAATTAAATACTATATTATATATTCTATCAAATACTTCTATATGTTTGTTTTTGGTTGCCAATTTTTTAGACAGCTTAAGTGATTAAATTGCTATGAGTTTACCAATGCCAACATGAATAATTTATAAAGTTTTTTCCATTGAATTATTCATGGATTAAGTTGAATGTTAAAACGCTTTTAGGCGATGATCCCACAGACCAGCTCCTAAATTGTTGAGTAGCAATTTAAGGCGTTCAATTCTGTGGACAGCAACGCTGCTAAAATTGGCACCGTGGCATTTATTGTCATTGCGTGTGACCGTGCAAGCTACATGAAAAGTTTAATAGCTTATTAACCTAAAAGTTAATAGTTTGTAAAGTATTTTCTTGTTCGAGGGGCCTTAAATTGCTTTCATTATACAGTCAGACCCAATTTTTCTTTAGGGATCCATGTGAATGGTAGGTGTGAAATTGTATCTTCTTTTGTCAATAATCAAACCTCAGTGTTTTGAAATCACTTAATAATAATTCCTGGGTGAGCCTTTCTTTTGGTTTGCCTATTTTTTTGCGCACCATGTAGCAAAATTAAGATTTTCTCCTAATTGTCCGTCTCGCTCTTTGGTTACTGATTTAAGTATCCGAATTAGAAGATGGACAAAATCAACGTCTCCTTAAAACTCAGGTTTCTCTTTTGAGTCATCTGCACCTTGTCGGGAGAAACATGTTACTCGAGTGTTTTATTTGTTTTGTTTTTTTGTTATTCAGGGTGTCTACTCATACTGGAAGTACTGGATTTTCAAATTTGGTACTGGAATTTCGTTGAAATAAAAGTGATGAAATCCGTTAAAAATAGTTTTGTCCAATTCATTCGGATATATAAAGCTCGACAACACTTTGTGTTTGCAAACTTAAATTAAACCGCTTGTAATTTAGTTCAATTACTAAACATCCTTAATCAGCTTTACAATTTTATTTGTTGTAATTTTTTTAACTTTCATATATTCACATTTTTATTTTATTTTATTTTATTTTATTTTAATTTAACAAATTAAGTGATTTAAAAGTGATAGACCGGGTCAAACGACACTCATAGTAAATTAAAACTTTTAATTCCTAAATTTAGTATACTTTATTACAGTAATAAATTATTATGTATTTGCTGTAAATTCAACTTCTAGTAATATGTAAGTAAGAGAAGAAATGTAAAGCTGAGTGTGTTTAAAAATTATCAGTTTTGTAATTCATTGTATTCTTGATTATTGCATTTTTGGCAAACTGACAATTTATCTTTTTACTATGATTTGTGCTTTGTGATTTGTGATTAGTTCTGTATTAATTATTTGGATAATAAAGTGGAAAGAACATAGGGCTATAATGGCAGTTGGGATGTCCTTTTAAAAATCAAATACGTTTTTTCTTTGACGAGTTTTTATCATAACATTCATCATATTTTACAATAATGTAAATCAGTTATTTAATTTTGACCGTAAACATTATTCATATCAATAAAAAATGTATTAATCGTGCTCCTTAGGTAGATAAATAGTTAGTGAGTGATACTGGAATTTTGAATAAAATTTACTCGAAATACTGGAAATATCAAATCAGATGTCAGTAGACACCCTCAGATGTCAGTAGATGTGTCAGAGTTGTCATTGACTGTTGACTGTTGGTTGCAGAGGCGGTCCGAGGGGGGGAGGCATGATGCGCGGGGGCCCTCCGGGCCGGGGTGGGCGGGGGGGCATGCCCCCGCGGGGCGGAGGGCCGGGTGGACCACCTAGGGGCGGGGGCGGGGGACCCCCCCGTGGCGGCGGCGTCGGTGACAGAGGCAGTTACGGTGGGGGCGGTGGCGGCGGAGGCATGACACGGTAAGTTGTTAGGCAGAGGTTTTTTTTTAATGGAAAGTGGAAAACAGAAAGTAGAAAAAAATATCGGACTACTTTCCTTAAGAATTAAATGAGTCATGATAAGCGCTTGATAATTTTGGCAGTAAAAAATACCAAAGTTTGATATGCTGCCTTGAGTAAATATTTTTGAAATATAATTTTTTTGTTTAAAATAAGTTTTTGTTTTTGAACTCAGTAATAAGTTATGCTATTGGTATTTTCTTTATTCATAAATTTGTTTGATAATGTGAAAAATAGTTTGCATGGAATGATTTTCATAAAGGTTTTTTTAGATTAGGTATTACATAAGCTAACTGAGTTCTGAACAGAATCCCAAATAATTTAACTGATATTTATCTTAGAAAAGAAGATTTTGGTGTTATTCCTTTAGCACAATTATTTGGTGTTCTAATGCAAACAACACACAAATTGTTAAACTTTACCATTATTTTTTAGTATATCTATTCAAACTAATACCTAAATAATACTGTCGGCAGGCCAAATGGATTTTTCCGTGGTCGTGGCGGGCCGATGAGGGGCAGAGGAGACTACAACAACATGCCTCCGCGCGGCGGCGGTGAGGGCGGCAGAGGCAGCTACGGCAGAGGTAAGTCTCCAGAGTTTATTTTTCAAATTTACGAGTCGTTACCACAGGCCAGCTCCTGATCAGTGTAGTAGCTGCTCAGGCGTTTACTCCTGTGAAAATTAATGCTGTACTATTGGTGATTCAATGTAATTTTTGTTTTCATTTGACTGTACAGCAACAGTTTCTTTTAGTTACTTTAGCTAGGATTTGTTTGTTTTGAAAGGAAGGATAAAATCACACTACTGAGGAGTAATCAGGAGCATATTAACCTGAGACGATAGTTAAGCAGTATAGGTCATTCGATATTGAGTCCTCTTATATGCTATATAATGGATAGGGGTGGGCGAGTATCCGAAGGTCGGGTAATCACCCGAAATTTTACAACTACTTGAGCACGAGTCAAGTAGCTCCTACTACCCGAAAAAACGAGTCGAGTGGTTAGTTACTCCCGCTGTTTACGTGCGATCGAAATTATAAGCGATTTACGTGTGTGCGATCAAATTTTACAGCCGATCGCGAGCTACGCAAAGCTACATCTGCTGTTTATTATCAGTCGACAGATCCTTTATCGCAGCCGGTCGCTAGTTTCACAAATAAGCAGCATTTTCTGTTCATTTGTGGCCGGCAAATACGCGTGACCGTTTTTTACGGCTGATCACTAGTTTCGCTAAGTTGCATTTCGTTTATTTATGATCAGCAAATACACGCGGTCGTTTTTCGCGGTGGACCGCGATTAAAGCAAGGCTACATTTGCCGATCATCGGCGATTGGCAAATACGCGCGATCGTCTTTCACGGCAGATTGCGAGTTTCAAAAAGCTACATCTGCCGTTTATCAGCGATCAACAGATATGCGCTATCGTTTTTCGCAGCCGTCCACGAGTTTTTCGTAACAATAACCTCAACAGTATTTCATTAACTCATAGAAGTATGGATTTCAACAGTTATCTAGAAATTCCATCTCTCAGAATCAGAAATTGAAAACTTACAGCTATATTTATTTAGCTCTGACCTTGCATTTTACAACTTCAAAATTTGTATTCATAGTTTATCTCTTGAATAACACACAGCCTTCATTTCTGCTTCATTTGATTCATCTGCTTCTCTTATACCACAGGCCAGCTCCTGAACAGTGTTGTAGCAGTTCAGGCGTTTGTTCCTGTGAAAAGTAAAGCTGTATATATTGGTGATGCGACTCAATGTTGTTTTCATTTGACTGTACAGCTACATTTTTTATATTCTTCCTGATTCAGAAAATGTTTTCTCTACTTAAGGAAATGTTGTAAGATCCTCGAATGTCATAATACAAATTATTTTTAATCATTAACATGATTTGCGATTTATTTTAAGGATTTTACCTTTATAAAATGCAATGAATAATGTATAATTTATTGTTAAGGCCTTTGTTAAAAATTGTAAGTTTTATATTTGAGGATTCCTAGAAATTAATTTATTGGCTAAACTTTAATTTGCGATTGAAACTGATCAAACTGAAACTTTCAATTTTGTACTATCATTTACAATTAATTCAATCTTTCAAAAGTGATTGATGAAAATCCACAATTATCGTAAGCCCTAATATAGGCAAGTAAAATGTATGAACGCATTATCGACGTTAAGGCCTGTTTGGTTATAATGATGTTTTTTATGATAAGTCAGTTTGATTCTAATGAAAACAACATCAAACTGAATAACCAGACTGGGAAGTCGAAAATCTTAATCCTGAAAAGTGATAAATTAATTGCAACTTTATAGCTAATTGGTTCTGTGGGAAAATTGAATGTCGACTGTTTAAAACTATATGTTCTTTCAAGCTGTGATTCAACAATCTTAATAAAGAAATTTTTTTAATTCTTCCCTGAAATAAGTCTACAGTGATGTGATGCAGGCTCCCTCTTCTGAGGAACCCGTTACAAAACAAATGCTGACATCCCTGCCCAGACTGAGTAGACCGGTGTCTTTCTAACTTTTCATTTTTATTACGCCAAAAATTCATTTTAAATTTCATTGAAATTTAATCATAAATAATTAGTTTGTGTTGATATTCTTAATACTTTTTTATATTTGATTTTGAAATTTAACACGATTACTGGGTAACCTCCGCTGGTATCAACAGACACAATTCTGGTAATAACACATGTCTTTGTTGATAGAACTGTGTTAATTCCAACCAACCTGAAATGTTTATGCTAATCTTAAATTTTATAGAGAAGTATAAAACTAAGGGTTCTAGGTCCTTTCTCTTAAGTTTCACTTTGATAAATATGGAGTCCTGCAAAATTCGGTACAATGCTTTCCGACACCTTAATTATGAAAATTAGTTCAGTAAGTCATGGAGGAGGAGCCTTGATATAAATAAAACACTCATTGTATTAAATAAAGTGATGCATAAAGTTATTTCATGGTTTGGTTTTGGTTAAGTATTCATTATGTAGACGAAACATGACATAAGTGGCTGATATCGAAAATGCCGCCTCTTCCAACCTTGATAATTTGTCATTCCCTTTTGTTCACACAAGGATATCATTAATATTACCTGTTATTATCTCTGACATCAGTGTTTGTTATGGTAAAGCCCTCAATGTAGACGAAACATGACATAAGTGGCTGATATCGAAAATGCCGCCTCTTCCAACCTTGATAATTTGTCATTCCCTTTTGTTCACACAAGGATATCATTAATATTACCTGTTATTATCTCTGACATCAGTGTTTGTTGTGGTAAAGCCCTCAATGTTCTCTTGCCAGTTGATATGATGATCTGGTATTATTTGACTTCTGACCGATGGTGCTGAACAACAATACTTTGTTCCCTTGGCAGTCTGAACAACTGGTGAACTTTGAGGGCAGATAGATTGTACATTTGGAACAAATAATTCAAAATAAAAGGGACGTTTTGTTATAAAGAAAACATTCTAAATTTGCCTTTTGTCTTGTCTCAGAGACATTGTGTTAGCTCTTAATTTTGTAAATTTTCTTGTGTAATCTTAAAAGCTGTTATGATGACGGTAATCTCAATTTCTTTCTGACCGATAGTGCTGAATAACATACTTTGTTCCCTTGGCAGTCTGAACAGCCCATGAATTTTGAGGACATCATATAATACCCCCGTTGCAGCAGACCTGCATACTCAGAGTATTTCAAATGCAAAACAACATATTTTAATCCTACATAGCGAGATTTGACATGTTTTGGTAAGCTCCATAAGAATAACATGGCGAATGAGTGTGCAGGTTTGCTGCTACAGGTATATTAAAACTGGGTGGTTTTAATTCATTATTTAGGAGACCTGAACTAGAAGAAGCTATTTACCAAATTTTATCAAGATATGTTGAGAAATAACCGAGATATAGAATTTTACTTATTTCCCATAAGGTTAACATTGAGACAACGTACTGTGTTTACCACTTTCAATATCTTGGTAACCAATGGACATAGAGCAGTGGTTTAAAATACTAAATTGTTTGTTTTTTTGAGCTGAATTCAATGGTTCCAACAAAAATTCGATAAATTTTATTTTTCTATGTAAAAAACTCAAAAAACCCCATTTTTGGGGGGTTTATCCCCCTTTACCCCCCCTTCTGGTGGTCCGATCGGGCTGGTTCACGAACTCGTCCGAGTGATTACCACTTTACACGTATGTACCAATTTTCATTAAGATTGGACCATTTTTACGGCCGCTATCGTGCTAACAGACAAATATATATATTGATACTAGCGTTACCCGGCGCGCGTTGCTGCGCCCATGATAATTGTAAACACACAATTTGTATCTGTGTGTGATGCAGTCTGCAGGAAAAATGAGGAACTACATCAAGTCACAGTCTTATATAGAACAGTGTATTGGAGTTTTAAGTATAATCATATGTTTTTTTGTAAACAAACCAAAAGCTCATTTGAATAACATGGTAACTTTAGGAGCCCGTGGGGCAGATCCCTGTGGATGGATTTACACCAAACTTGACAAAAACCATCCTGGGAACATGGTAAACAATCCCTGCAAATTTCATAAAAATCCGTTGGGCGGTTTGGGCGTCTATAGGGACCTTACCCCCACACACACACACACATACTTCCTCTTTTATAGATATAGATATATATATATATAAATTCGAACGAATAGTGTTTTTTGCTTCTGGTGGCCCCAAAACGAAAAGTTATCGTAGTCTCGGGTTTAGGTCTTACCATGAGACCTACGGTAATAGCTTCTTCCCTATAGGGGAAATTCGCTAAAAAACTTGACTAATACGTCTGATGAGCATCTAATGTTAATGAGATGTGCAATATCATAAAACACAGAAGAGATGTAACTTAGTACATGTTGGCTACTTACTGGTCATGCTCAGCTCTGTAAATAATACAGGGTGTTTTTTTTTTAAATGCAACCCATTTTTAAAATTGAATAATGCACATATGAATGTGTAATGAGGATTGTTTTATTGATCTTTACACTCTATACAACCTATTATTTAAATTTGATCACGTTTAATTTACATTATGTCCTCAAACAGTCCGTCATTGGCATTTGTATAAAGTTTTGCTCTCTCCATCAAATTCCCAAACATGTGTTGCAAGGTACCTCTTTGAATTTCTTGCATTAAATTTGTTATGTTTGTTTTGAGGTGCTGAATATCTTGTGAATTGTTTTCGTAGAATAATACTACTTTACATGTCTGCGACAAATTTCATTCAGATCGGACCATTTTTACGCAAGTTGTGCTTAAAGACAAACACAGTAAAAACCCAACCCAAAACTTGATTTCATCGGTGAAGGATTATTTCCCCCCAATATCCCTGGATTTGACCCCACTATATTATTACAGTATGTTCTTTGGGGATGCATACAAAGTAAGGCCTAAAAATTCAAGTCACAGCATATTCAGTACCTCAAAACAAACAAAACAACTGTAATGCAAAGAAGTACCTAGCAATACGTGTTCGGGAATTTGATAGAGAGAGCATAACTTCGTAAAAATGCCACTGGCGGATTTTTTGAGCACATAACGTGATCTAAATGTGATCAAATTTAAATAATATAGTGTATAAAACGTAAAGAACCATAAAACAATACTTATTTCATATTTAAATGTGAATTATTCAATCTTAAAAATGGGTTGTGTTTTAAAAAAAACACCCTGTATTACTGTACTAAGAAAATTATTTTTTATTAAATTAAATTAATAAAAAATAAATTTTAGTAACCTTGATTCTATAAATAATATGATGCTATGAGAACAATGATGATTTTTTTGAACTTAAATTTCTAGAAATTTAAATTCAGTATCCTTGAATTGTCCATAAAGCTCATGATACTGATTCATTAGTTATGTATCTCCTTACCTTTCAAAGTTGATTTTTTCAAAGTAGGTTTGAGGTACAAACGTAAAATTTTATTAAAACATGTTTGTTTATTGCTGCTCTTGTTGTTTTCAGGAGGCGGATTCCAGGGAAGAGGGGGTAGAGGCATGGACCGAGGAGGAGCCATGGGCAGGGGAGGGCGAGGAGGAGGCTACCAGCGGGGGCCCCCCAGCGGTCCCCCCGCAGGCCCTCCGCCCAGCGGCGGAGTCAAGCGCGGAGCCCCCGCCGGCGGACCCCCCATGCCTGCCAAGCGGGGCAGGTTCGACAGTGGCCCGCCTTCCAACGGGTATCACCAACCCCCGCCAGTGTGAGTGGTGTAAATGTTAAATACGATTACTTCTTTGAAGAGGTTGGCGGCTACTTTTTACTTTGCTTGTCCCCCCCTCCCACCCCCACTTGGACCTCAGCCCTGTGTGTGGAAGTTATCAAGCAAAGCAAGGAACTGTTTTAGCGCAAAGAGCCCATGAGAGAAGGTGTCTGAGGCTCTTAAGTTTCATAGGGATTTGAAAAGCAACTTATAATAAAGTAGATTTTTTATAGAATGTTTCGATTTCTAGACTTTTGACTTAGGATCAATATTTCAGTAGTGAAGATTCATTAATCATTGGCTGTGAGAATTTTACTATTCCTCGCAGTTAGGCTATTTGTATGAATAAAACTGCATATTGTAGTTGATCTCTTGGCTACAATGATGTTTTGCAGGCTCCCTCTTCTGAGGAACCCGTTACAAATTATTTGCTGACAAATCCTGCCCCTACTGAGAAGGCCCAAGAGTGAAGCTCCAATAACTGTATTTGAACTAAAGTGCTTTATTCTGCCGAAACACTAGTGAAATTTAGGAAACATAATTACGGTAGGGAACTCCTTTGAGAAATTTTAATTTTATTGGTACCATAAGATAATTCAATAAATTTTTAACTAATGTATTGTGGACTGTAATGATGAAACTACTCAGCTCTCTTCGACTTAAAGGATGACGAAAACTTGTTCCCTAATTGTATCTGAACAGTCCTTTTTTAATTTTTGAGGTTTAAAGAGAACTCACTGACATCATCTTGTAGAATAAACGGTACATATATTTGTTTCGATCAAATTAATCCTTCAAAAACTTAGCAGACACATATGATGAGACTGGAAGTGCCGTCAGAAGTTGAATATTTTGACGATGACGATGACTCCTTAACTGACTGTGTTGCTTTTAGTAATTAAATTAGAAATCAGCTAAACATTTTAGAAAAGCCTTGAGATTTAGTGATCTATGTTATTTTGCCTCCTTTTTCATTTATTACATAAGAATATTTTGTATTTGTTGTCATTTGGCCAATGAAATTTAGAGAATTTTAAACACATATGATGATACTGGAAGTGCCGTCAGATGCACGTTGTGTTCGAGTGACGAAAATTCCTTTCACTGATGTGTTTTTATTTTGTCTTTAAGTTATTTCTCTAATCTAAAATTGTCAATCACGGCTTTTACATTTTTATGCATTTATATGGTTTTATTTTTTGTTACAGTCAACAGTACCCCCCATATGAACCCCCTCCAGTGGACACATACGCTGCCCCTCCCACGTCAGCTTACGGGTAATTATTCATGTTTTCTTGGCAGTATTCATAGGTTTATTCTATTTAAAAAATTTATGATAGCGAAGAATTTTTAATAGGTAGTTTTAAATTATTTGGTCT
This sequence comes from Flexamia atlantica, assembly GCA_035578135.1. NCBI lineage: Eukaryota > Metazoa > Arthropoda > Insecta > Hemiptera > Cicadellidae > Flexamia > Flexamia atlantica. Next base: position 5,502,758 of record JAQJVK010000012.1, on the reverse strand, counting down.
TTTCCATTCGCTTCTAGTGTTTAAACTAAGGTACACTACTTTTCAGGAGGTAAGGCAACTCCTTCTGTTTTCAAATGGCCCTATTCAAAATTTATTGTACTTTGTACTAATTTAACCTAATTTTTTTGGTTAAAAAAATTTGTATCAAAGCAAAATTTACACTCATCTACACATTTAAAAACATGTTAATATCGTTAATTACAACTTAGCCCACCTCCCAAAAGGTGATGTAGTTTAAAACTCTAGATGCTAATAAGTTTATATCGGATTTTAAATAATTTTTTCATAAAGACTGTAATGATGAAACCACTCAGCTCGCTTCGACATTTATGGATGATGAAAGAACATGTTCCCTAACGTAGCCTGAACAGTCTTAATGGAAACTTCCAAATAAAAGTACATCCGACTTCAAGAACAGTGTATTGCCTCAAAACTTCTTGCTTAAGTCTGCAGAAAATTGTCAGCATAACCTGGTTAGACGGAGCGTCTTGTTGACGGTGCAGTGTAGAAAGCGAACATTCTTTTGGAATCAGGTGAACTGAATTTTTTTTTATCTTCCTGTAAATGAGTGAAGGCAAATTATTTCGGGGGCTTCATGCTAGAAGGGCATATCCACCAAAACACAACTATACAGGACAGGGCGATTAAAAATTTCCTTTTGCCGTGACAAAAGTGTATCATAATAGCTATAAGCCCCTAAATTATCCTATAAATTTAAGACACTGTACTCCATAACTTAATGAATGCATTGGCAGAATACGAGGGTCGTCAAGAAAGTATGGGATATTTTGTCCCTACATGTAGCCCAGTAATCTCATCTCCGTGACTGATAGGCAAAGTCTTTTTGCCGATCGACCACGCCTTTCATTCTTAGAGCGTTGCTAAATGGTGTTGTCCATTGAAAATCCCGCCGAATTAATTTGGCCCAATAATGTTGTTTCTTTCAGTGTTCCTTACCATTTGCAAACACAATCCTACCTTAAAAAAAACTCCCTTAACCTTGAAAAAAGGGAATTACTTACAACTAGTAAAATGAAATGAAAATTTCTTGCTTGAGGCAGCAAAGTTCTGTGAAGTTGCTGCCGCCGCGTGGGGTGGGCGCTGCGTAGGCGTGGATCAGCAACACCCTCTCCTGCGATTGGATTTGTCCATGTCAAATGTTTCAATTGGCACAAGATATCGTAGAGCCTCCCAATAAATTTAGGTTTACTTTTTTTCTCCTGTAGGCTCAAATTCAACAGGAATAAACTTATTTAGGCCGCAAAATGCTATTAAAATCGATGCTTGCATTCGGCGGGATTTTCAGTAGACACCGTCATTATGAAAAGTAGGGATGGACGGGATTGGATTTTCAGTTTGAGACGGGACGGAATTTTTTTCTTTCCTCTTAAATTCGGGACGGGATTTTTGTCTTCTCTAAATCCACGGGAAATGCTCGTTCACGAATTTATTTTCTTTATTACAATATAGCATTAGGTTAAAAACAATGTCATATATAAATGTTTGTACCGTCCCAACTGAAAAAATTTCAAGAAATAAATTTAAGTGAAAAAATATTAACTTGTATGCAATTGACAAAATAGCAAACATTAGAAACACATAAAAAAAATTTAACGCAATGAAATTGTCAATTATAAATAAAATACAAACTTATATAAAAATGGTAAGCAAAATAATGTATTGTTTATTTATTATTATTTTTCATTAAATTTGAATTTTTATTCTTTCTAATTTGATTGCATTGAAAAATATAAATAATATAAAAAAATAAATAGATAAATATAGGCTAATACGCATTTTTTAACGTTTGATAGAAACCCAATAGTTTTTAAGTTTCTGCTTTTTGTTTTTTTGTTTGGTTTCCAAAAAGCCAAAAGTAAAAAACTAGAGTGGTTGTTGTATGTTGACAATATACTGTCATGTATAATCAGTAAACATGTTATTGTATTTCTATAAACTTTGGGCTTTGGAGTTCTTGTTTTAGGAAATGACTCTATGACGTAATTTTTCCAGCGCTTTAAATTACAGTAAAAAAATTAAAAATAAATTAAGTTTCAAGATGACAACCATAACACTAGTTTTCCCAAGCTTAAAATTATAAATTTGAAGTTCACAACACCCAAACTTAATATTTCTCAATTTACATAAATATTAATTATCTACGTAATAGAAATTTCTAAAAGTCTCAAAGTCTTTACTTTTGTCAATTTTTTTTACTTGTTTATGAAAAATAATCATACTTTCGGCTGGGATTCAAAGACCTCTGAATTACTTTAGAAAATTAAAACAATGGGCAAAACCACAATTTGTAGCAGACCAATATGGCCGACAATATGAAAAACCATCACTTTCACGCCTTATAGCAAGTTGTTTCCGTTGATTATCTGCTACCAGTGAATAACAAAGATTGCTTTTCACACCCAATTGCGAGTTAGCAATCCTACATTTGCTGTTTATCAACGATCGGCAAATACGCGCGATCGTTTTTACGGCCGATCGTGAGTTTCGTAAAGCAACATCGGCCGTTAATCCACGATCGCAAAGACGCGGCCGTTTGTAAATTCCGCAGAGCTAGATTTGCCGTCTATTCCTGATCGGTAAATACGCGCGATCATTTTTCACGGCCGATCATGAGTTCCGTAAAGCTAAATTGGCCGTTAATCCTCGATCGACAGATACGTGCTAGCGTATTTCGCGGCCGTTCGTGAACAGCGCTAATCTTTTTTTTGCCGTTCATCCTCATCTGGCAAATACGCGCGATGGTTTTTGCGGCCGATCAAGAGATTTGCAAAGCCGCATTTGCCGTTTATTTACAATCGGCAGATACGCACGATAGTTTTTAGCGAATTTCTCCCTATAGGGAAGTAGCTATTACCGTAGGCGGCACGGTGAGACTTAAGCGCGGGACCACCGTAACTTTTTATTTTGAGGTCCCTAGACCCCAAAAACAACATTCGTTCATTTTCATATATATATAAATATATATATATAGGGATATATATCAGTCCGTAGGCGCGATAACTTTTGTAAAAAAGGTCCGATCTTGATGAAATTTGGAACAAACGTGTAAAGCGTCATTCATGACTTCGAGTTCGAAAACCAGCAAGATTTGTTTACTCTAAGAAGGTTTTTTTGACAAAATAAAATTTATTTTCAAGATTTAGCACCTTTTTACTAATTATTTTTAAATTTCATTGCCAAAATTGAATTCAGCTTAAAAAAACCAACAATTTAGCATTTTGAATTATTATTCTACATCAATCTGTTGCTTAGATATTGGATAATATTGGATGTGGTAAACACAGTACGTTGTCCAATATTATTTTTAATTTTTCCCTCCAAAAAGTATAGTCACCCTGATTTAAGATATTTAAAAAAATACAACTCTGAACATATGGTTAAATTTTCAGGTGATGAATATTTTATTTTTGTTTATTAGTTCATTGATCAAGATTTAGCAGAAAATATATACTATATAAAAAAACAAATTATTTTTAAATTTAATAAAGAAAGTGTGAGCATTTGGAGAGGGGGATGTCTTGGCCTAAACTGCCTGAAAATGTAGCATAATATATGGTATGTTTTCAGTGATGAGGATTGATAATATGTGTTATTGAAATTGGCTGAAGATGTAGGTCTGTTTCAACAGGAATATTTTAATTACTGTAAAACTGACCATATGATTGAATTTAATTTTTTCATGAGTTTAAGTTATTTGTTTATTTTGAGTGTTTTGAATTAATTGATTATATGTTTGTTGACATTTATATAGGTACTATAACAAGATTACAGTTATTAAAAATTATAAGACTAAGAATTACATAAAATACAAAAGTGTATGTATTACTAATGAAAACAAAAGTGGTCTCTTTGTTAATTTTCTTTATGTTCAAAGCTCATGAATGATTAAACATACGTTTTTAATATATTATTTACTTAACATATCATTTCAAACAATACTTTCCTTCAAATAGGTTGAATGCTCACATATACAAAGTAAATCCTATGGAAATTCGCTGAGTATGCAGGTTTGCTGCAACGGGGGTATTTTTTTTTTTTCGCGCGAGTTTTGCAAAGTTGGATTTGCCATTTATTTGCGATTGGAAAATACGTGAGATCGTTTTCCGCAGCCGATCGCGAGTTTTGCGAAGCTACACCCACTTTTTATTTGCGATCGCTAAAACAATCCCGTCCCAAAAAATTTCCCGAAGTAAATAAAATCCCGCCCAAAAATCGGGAATTTGATTTTTCCGAAATTTCGGGACCCGACCATCCCTAATGAAAAGCTATTAGAAGGAAATACGGGATCGGTCGGCAACGAGACTTGGCTCAAATTGAGTCCAGGAGAAGACAACAGGGGGGTATATGTATCAAAATGTTCTTTACTTTCTGGACGACACTCATATCTCAAAATCAAGTATTTGTCCTTAAATGAAGCCCTTGATATCAACTCTGTCTCACACTACAAAAAAGATCTACAATCCATTATGTTTACGACCCCCCCTGAACATTGCACCGTTGTCGGCAGGTCCTACCAGAGCTACAGCGGAGGTGGCGGGTCGCAGAGCTACTCGCAGGGCGGGGGCTACGGCGGCTACTCGGCCCCCGGCTACGACACGGCACCCTACGACCAGGCAGCGGCCGGCTACAGCACCGCCCCACCCCCCGCTGCCGACCCCTACGCCCAGTACAGCAAACGTGAGTGGACCGCCCGTGTTGTTTAATTTCATAGTATTGGTATCATACTCTGTGTATTTTGGCAGGTTAATGTATGTTACTTGTCATTTTAAACATTAGGTTTGGGGGGAGAAATGTGATTGAACTAGTTTTTTAAAACTTGTGACTCAGCATTTTTAGTAAGGTACCCTTGTCCTCCCCCCTCCCCCTTGAGAGGACAGTAAGGTCTGCTGTCTAGATAATTTTGATTAATAGTCCCCGTAAGATATATAAGATGTATTGCAAAGGTTTTTGGCAAGTCTATTTGATTTTATGTTAGTGAAAAAAATATTTTTAAGAGGGCCTTAGTTCTAAATAAACTGAGTAGTTGGAAACTGAACAAATTATTTCTGAAAGTTAACCTTTTAGCGAATTTCCCCTATAGGGAAGAAGCTATTACCGTAGGTATCATGGTAAGACCTAAGCCTGAGACCATGATAACTTTTCGTTTTGGGGCCCCCAGAAGCAAAAAACCATTCGTTCGAATTTCTATATATATATATATATATGTGTGTGTGTGTGTGTGTGTGTGTGTGTGTGTGTGTGTGTGTGTGTGTGTGTCTGTAAGCACGATAGCGCTCGCAAAAATGGTCCGATCGGAATGAAATTTGGCACAGGTGTGTAAAGTAGTAATTATTCGGATGAGTTCGAAAACCAGCTCGATCGGACCACTGGAAGGAGGGGTAAAGAGGGGTAAACCCCCCAAAATGGGTTTTTTGGGTTTTTCACTTAAAAAAATAAAAATAATCCAATTTTGTTTGGCACCATTGAACAAACAATTTAGTATTTTGAATCATTGCTCTATGTCCATTGGTTTCCGAGATATTGAAAGTGGTAAACACAGTACGTTGTCCCTATGTTAACCTTAAGGGGAATAAGTAAAATTCTATATCTCCTTTATTTCATAACATATGGTAATAAAACTTGGTTTGTGGCTTCATTTAGATGAGATCTAATGCATTTTAGTCTAAAATCCCCGATATATCCATTTTATGGCAGCAAACCTGCATACTCATTTCCCATGTTATCCTTAAGGGAAATAAAAAAATTCTATATCTTCCTTATTTCTCAACGTATCTTGATAAAACTTGATATGTTGCTTAATCTAGTTGAAATATACTGGATTATGGCCTAAAATACCCTATTTTTACATTTTCATGGCAGCAAACCTCCATACTCATTTTCCATGTTAACCTTATGGGCAATAAAAAAAGTTGTGTAGTTTGCTCATTTCTCAAAATATCCTGACAAGAACTGGCATGGGGCTTCATTCAGTTAATGTCTACTTGATTATGGCTTGAAATACCCAAATCATCAAATTCCTGAGGCAATCCCAGGAATGTGTACTCTCTTTCCCAATGTTAACCTTATGAGAGGTAAATAAAATTGGATAGCTTTATTATTCCTCAATATATCTTGATAAAACATGTTATGTGGCTTCATATAGTTTAAATATATTGGATTGTAGCCTATGATACCTCATTTTCAAATTTCTGTGGCAGCAAACCTGCATTTACCATACTAATCTTATGGAGAATAATTTATTTTTGAATAGCAATTGTGGGCATTAGGCAAGTCACAGGATGAGGGAAAAGGGCTCAAATTAAATGTTTTAATGTCAGGGACTCAGGAAAAGTACTGTAATTTCTTAAAGTTTGCTAGAAAAACAAAATATAACATAAATTAACTGCCATTTAAGTAGCACTAGAGATCGCCAGTGGTCGAAAATTCAACCAATTTTCAAAGTGACAAAGGGATAGCTAATTTTGTAAATGATCCCCGCATAAACCAATGTGTTTCTAAATACATTTCATATAGTACATTTTTTTCCATATAAACACATAATATAACCAAACTGGGGGCCAAAAACAAAATAGAAAGGCTCAATCCTTGACTACTTATTTACTTCACTTCTGGCACATGGTTTTTAGTATTTAGTATTTTATCAAGATAATGACTATTTCATAAAGATTCCATGTTTATTTTTAAGAATGATTATTGAATCAGAGGAAAGTAAAACTTCAGTCATCAAATCAGTTTATCCTGTACACCCCTTACCACAGTTCTCTCCCTCCCTCCATTAATTCCTTCCCTCACTCTCTACTTCCCTTCCTTCCGACCTTCTTTCCACTTTTCCCTCCTTTTCTCCCTCATTCTCTTCTTACCATCTCTCCTCCCTTCTTTCCTACCATTTGGAACTTTTTCCCTCCTTCCCTCTCTTCCTATTATTATCACTAAAATGTAATTTATATTTTACCCATTATCCACCTATATAAACAAAATTTGAATATAATATGTTCATTTGTACTCCGGTTGCCAGGCCCAGTGACAGGATTTTCGGGCCCCTGTGCAATTGAGAAACCCGCCTTTTTTTACTAATCTCGATTCTGGGCCCCATTTTTACTAATCTCGTGTGGATCCGGGCCCTATGTGAGTCCAGGCCCCTGTGAACTTGCTCCCCCCCCCCCCCTGTCGCTGGCCCTGCCGGTTGCATGTCGATCAGTTAGTGCATTGGTTGGTAGGAACTTAATGTACTTTTTTCTTCCCTTTTTATCAGCAAATGTGTATCTCATAATCTTATTTAAGCAAGTAAACCTTTTTTCCATTTATAAGTAAAATGGAACACATTTGAGAATGATATCCTTAATCTTCTCTAAGTAGTCCTGATTTCAATCAAATTCTATATTTTTACTCAATGCCCCAATAAACTGTGGCTTAATATGTTTGTACATCAAATCTTTACTCTACAAAAAATAGCACATGATAACAGCTACATATGATGTTAACTTTGTTTACATTTGGTTGTCATAATATCACCAAAACAGCAACTGATAAGGATAATGTTAATTGCTTTGAAATTTTAAATTCAATTTTCTACATTTCTAAAAGACTAATAGAAATTTCAATGGGATTCTGCACATTTACAGAAAAATACAATTTTATCGGTGTTTTTAGATTTTTGCTACGTTGTACACAGACTGAGAAAAAAGGAGAACAAAAACCTTATGGAAAAAATGCTTGCCTATTAATATAAAGATTGGGATCTAAAACGTCTGCTTTGTTTACATTAAAACATGTGAGCTGATGTTTAATTCAAAGCCATATGGTGGATGTAGACATATGGCTTATTTAAAGGCGAGATAACTAAATATGTCAAATAAATGTATTATAGCGAATACAGATTTTTACTGATGATGTTTATGACATTTTTTACTCAAACTTAAACAGCTGGTCATTTCCCCATATGATTAAATTGGAAAAGCCAGCTGCTTTGAAGTTTTTAACATTGCATTTTCATGCCAAGTATAGGCTATTATTTTTTTATAGCCTTTTGCTCCTAAAAGCCACTAGGAGAGTATTTTTGCACGTTTTCTTTTGAATGTATATTGATTTTACTTGATGGGAGACTTCATTTAAATTATTTATTTACGCACTTGAAATTCGCTGAGTATGCAGGACTGCTGCAACGGGGGTATTTTTATAATTTTCTTTTGGTGATAGCTACATGTGGAATAAGCTGATGTTTAAAAGGGTTACTGCTTCTTATGAACTTTATTAGAGAACAAAATTCTTATTGTAAAAAGAAATTTATTACTACAAAACTAAGTCAGTGCCTGTTAAGTTTCTTATGATAAGACTACAATTAAAGACTGTAATGATGAAACCACTCAGCTCGCTTCGACAATTTATTGGATGATGATAGAACAAGTTCCCTAACATATCAATCTGAGCAGTATTAATTAAGGTGACCAGTTGTCTGGTTTTGAATGGGACAGTTCCAAGTTTTAGTACCATGTCCTGTTGTCCTGGCAAATTCTCAACGCCCATATTCCCATTTTGGCGTTATTTGTACAAAAATACACTTAAAAAATACTTTTTAATTTCATCAAATCTTCAGTTACCTTTTCTTTAGTTCTTAAGGGTATATTAATTTTTTGTTGAATTTTTATCTCAATTGATTATAATGAAATGTTGTTTTAATCATTAATTTTTTAAATTAATTTGATAAATAAAACATTGAATGAATTTTATGATAATTATATTGGTTATGTTTTTTTTGTAATAACCTATTTATCAAATTATATCCTGATTTCTATGAAAGTGACTTTAATTACTTCAGGTTATAAACAGTCAAGTAAAGAAGTAAATGGTAAAAAATCAACGAAAGATCGCAGGTAAATTAAGCTCTGAAAGTACCAAAAAAACCCACAAAAATTTTCTTAATTTTCCCTATTTTCTGGGGGAGAATAGGCTATAGGCCTAAGTACAGATATCGAAGAACAGTATCAGGGTTACCAGCAGCCGGAAAAACCGGGAATTATGCGTGAATTTCACACTCCGAGAAAAAACCTATGAATAATGCGTGAATTTTTCGAAAGATCCTTGAATTTTATAAAAATCATGTAAACTCTGATAGCGATAGTTTGGCCTGTCGGTCTATAATATGGTTATTTATCGATCAGATCGGCCAGTTTCGTGGATTTTTTTGACAAAGCATAAGTTGCCGTTCGAACAAAACACGAAGACAAAGTGAATCCAACGTTGAGAGAGCGTTGCCAAAAGAACTGGAACTGTTATATTATTCCATTCTGGTTCCGGGAACTGTTTCGACTGTCTGTTAATACGTTCCATAACGAGATCTTTTTCCGATGTAGTTTTCGTGTAATTCTCGCAACGAATTATGGCACGAAAGAACAGGTACTACACATCCATGGAACGGAATTATAGGGCTTTTGTCATATAAAGAGTCACCACTTTTATTGGCGTAACCGATGTCAGTGCGTTCGTTTCACCAAGAAATATCGTAACTACAGTCGGAACGGAACTATTAAGAGAACATGTTCCGCGGCCGATACGGGACGGTCGAAACAGTTCTCGTTCTGGAACTGCAAAGCAGACACCAGTGATGTACTAGTCGAAGAGAAAACTCAGCTGATTCGGGGGCGTGCCAGTGTTCCCAGACGTACGATAATTTTGTATGTGGTACGATCCAATTTGTGTCTGGTACGATATTTTGATTATGTTTTAAGCCCCGTGTTGTATTTTATTTTCACTATTGTTAAAGATAAATTAATACCGTTTTAGTATTAAAAAATGGATTTTTGGCAGTATTACAGGGTTTTCTTGTTAACATTTCACTAAATTTACGAGTGTCATTGGAAGAGTACGATAATTTAGGTACATTCAAAACAACTTTCCTGGCCTGGTACGATAATGTGGCTTTTAAAACCTGGGAACAGTGACGTGTCCATGAACCCTCCAAGGATAGCGTTGGGTTTACAACGATAAGGTAGGTATTCGGTTAAATATCGACCTTATCTACCGAATGACAGACATCAACTTTTTAGTTTTGGCTCGGCTGTCTGATTCCTGTCGTCGTCATCCCTCTGTTTTCGTTTTAATTCCAAACTCCAATGCCTGTCGTTTTTAACTAGTTATTATTGTGAATTGGTGCTAATAAATACGTCATATCTGTACCACAGATTCTTCTTTTGGGACTCTTCCAAGTTTACAAATAAATAAATGACTGTATGACATGACTGTCCAACAATTATGCAGTTAAATGTATTAGATTATTAAAATGCAGTGGCTAGGGTACTATTTTCTATACATTGTACTGTAATGTCAATGGAGACTTAGACGATGAGTAATATTTTACTTTGACTACTGACAAATTTGCCCATGTTAAAAATTGTTAATGTTGATTCCTTTAACAGAACCGTATGCTGATAACAGTTATGATTACTATAATAAATTACAGAGGAATTAAAAATCTTCCAGTACCGTACGCAATCGTCGGATAGATTAACCAAACTTTCCTAATTCAAAAATAACTTAGGCCCTAATCCTACATTCCTATAAATTGAGCTGTCTTTGGGATATTGAAATAACACTTTACTCTAAAAACTTTTCTCAGGGCCTATAGATACTGCAAGCAAACAAACTGGCAAAGAAATATTTACATTTATTTGTAAGCATCCGAGCAGAGAGCCTATTTCATGATTTCAACACTCACTGGCTATTAGAAAAAGTTTATCATCAATTGTTATACTGAACAGCCATCACTAGGCCTGCAGGCCATGCTTGACCTAAATTTTATCCTTATATAATTTGGAAAGTTGGGCCGGGCGTTTTTATGTTGAGACGACAATGTTTAAAGAGCCAATCGATTTACGATATTCGATTGTAGTTCATACTACGACGATCGATATTTAACCGAATGCCTTCCTTATCGTTGTGAACTCAACGCTATCCTTCCTCCAACCCTTCGCAGTGTGCGCATGCGCTACCTACCGCTTACAGACAAGTGATCGGGTATTTCGCGCGCTAATGACGGCGAAATGTCCTACGTCCTACAACAAACGGAGAAAACATCGATTACCGATTGAAGTAAAACGTCGATATTCAAAAAATGGACGAGTCCATCGTTTATTATTTAGTACAAGGGGTAGGAGCATGGTGGAGTGTAATGTCCTCAGACGTGTATCAGCAGTATATTTAAAATTACAATCGTAATTTATTTGCTTCCAAAATCACTTGTATTCTATTTCCCCGCCTTCATACTGTGCATACGAAGTTCACGAAGTTCTTAGCATGCGCAGTGACCAATGGCAGTGTTTCATTGATAGGGACTGCGGACGCCGAATCCGAATAGGGCTGCCGTCAGTCCATCACTACTTTGTCCTGAGCTCTTGTGCTGTGTGTGAAGGCCTGCACACGGCTGACTTGATATTCGTAGTGGCGGTGTCGAAATAACAAATAAATGTTTAAGCTATGATATTTCTTTGTTGCTTCTATTTTAAAGTTACCCGTGACATCAAATTCTCTCTATGGATTTTGTTTTGGAATCCAGTCTTATATACTCTAAATGAATCTGTTAGTACGAGCAACAATTTTTTTAGTGCAAGGGTTTTAGAATTTCATTTTTAGATGGAGTTTTTGGCCACGAGGAATCGATTTGTACTGGTTTCAAGACTGGGAAAAATCTAGTTCCTGTCCAAACCGTTTTCCCTGTTCCCGTTTGAAGTGTCCATGTCATCGTTATGGACACATTTAACCAAAACTGCAAAATAAAATAAATAACCAAAAATAAAATAAAAGCTATTTTATCAGAGCACAGCTTAATTAATTCATTCGTCAATACATTGGGGTGCATTTTCTAAATCATAATAATTCATACTCACACTATTTTAATGGATGTATTAAATTAGGCCTAGTGGTACAACAAAAATTATTTAAAAGTTGTGAAGAAAAATGATTCGTCCAAACTCAAACTTAACTTACCAAGTTCACACAGAACGGACGTGTGGCGGAGTCGCGGCACGGTCATATTCCTTTCCCTGTCGCTCCCATCATCCAATGTACACACGATCGACGTGGCGCGGGAGGGCGGCCGCCCGCGATCGTCTGTGAATTGTGCGATAAGTTTCATGGGAGCGACAGCGAAAGGACATATGTCCGTGCCACGACTCCGCCACTCGTCCGTTCTGTGTGAAGTGGCCCTTAGAAATGACAAGTCCCTTCTAGCCAATACATTGGGCAATTGTACATTGTCCATTGTACATTGTAGCCTTGAATTTTGACTATTTTGACCGGGAATACCGGGAAAGATGCGTGAATTTTTTGGAAACCATTTGCTGGCAACCCTGAGTATCGATATCGAAAAAGTAATGCTGCTTTAATACAAAGCCTTAAAAAAATCGAATAATTTACTCAATGAATAATCGAATAATTTACTCAATGTTTGGCTATGATGATTTAATGATTAAATAATTGGCTCAATGACTTAAGCAATCTTTGTAGCAATCTATGTATGTAGGTTTTTGTTCTTTTTTCTCAGTCTGTGTACAACGTAGCAAAAATCTAAAAACACCGATAAAATTGTATTTCTCTGTAGATGTGCAGAATCCCATTGAAATTTATATTAGTCTTTTAGAAATGTAGACAATTGAATTTAAAATTTCAAAACAAAACATTATCCTTATGAGGCAGGACAGGTCCTCCCTTGGAGGTTAGTGTCCTGTTTTAGCTTTTCCAAAATGTGGTCGGTCACCTTATTCTTATGCCCCTAAGAAGAAAAACGTTGCACTACTAGAACTATCTTTAACAATTGCCTCTAAGATCGACATCGTAAAAGAAAAAAAGCCCTAGGTAGGCATTGAAATGGTATAAAAAAATTATTCAATGATAGATAGCTAAACCATACTCAACTAAATACAGTTAACGCTTTGCAGCTGCCGACCCTTACGCCGGATACAATGCCCAAGGCTACAGTTCAGCTCCCGCCTACGACGACAGAAGTGGCTACGCTCAGCCGGCTGCTGCTTACGGTAAGCTACAACATAACAGTTATTTGCTGATTGTTGTGTCCTCTTGGATCGATTCGAGGATGTAATCCCTCTTCCAGTTGTTAATTTCTCTAATTATTGGAATTGGCTAGGGACGATTCGTTGGAAATTTTGAACCATAAGAGTCGTAGTTAGGTGATAATTTATTTGATGATAACTTTTTATTGTCTTAATTTAGCACAAACCCATTTACCTTAAAAAGTTTTGTTTTAGTTTGCACCTAATTTCTTCATATCTATACGATTTTGTTGTGGTTTTGACTTATATTTTTATTTGTCCATGTATAGATTCTACTGGTTATGCAGCATCTGGTTATGGTAAGTTATTTTTAGTTTTGATATTTATTTAGTTAGAATTTTATGATTTTCAAGCCTTTTTTAGAATATGCTTAGCAGAGCTTATACCTTTCCATTCTTAGTTTTTGGTTAAAAAGCTATCGCTTACCTAGCTGAAGCTCTCGAGTAAAGTTTAGTAGGTATGTGTAAAGTTAAAGTAATGCTGTAAAGAAAAGTAATGCTGCTTTAATACTCAGCCTTAAAAAATTGAATAATTTACTCAATGATTGGCAATTATTTTCTTTAGTTTCATTGCCTATGTATGTAGAAGCAATCTTTATCCCTAGTTAGTTTTCGTTTTGATAAAGCCTTATCCCTAACAACAGAATTATTATAGACAGGAAAAGCAGGCTTTCTTTTGAAATAATAGGCACTTCAGCTTGAACACATGATCATATAACTACACTAGAACATTGGAGGGCCAGTGACTTCTTTGACAACAAGAAGAAAGACTGAGTAACTTTGTTTTTAAATTTGGAAGCACTGTGCAGTGCCTCCTCCCTCTAGTCAACAAAGAGGCCAGTGATCCAAGAATATTTTAGTTTTAATTGTGTAATCATGTGTCCAACCTGGAAACCCCTCTTTGTCTTGAAGCTTGGTTTTCCTATCCTACTTATTTTTAGTTAGGCCTAGATGAATATTTTAGAAATCCAAAAAAATGCAATTAAATTAGCTTAAAAGTTATATTTTTTAGCAACATATTTTAAGCAAGCCTAGTTTTGAGTTTTATATTTATATGTTAATATAATTGTGTTTTTAGCAACATATTTTAAACAAGCCTAGTTTTGAGTTTTATATTTATATGTTAATATAATTGAATTTGTTTGGCCAGATAACACAGGCTATTCCACAACCTCCGCCTACTCTAAACCAAGCTACGGTGAGTTGACTTGATGTGTTGGTCAGGTTGAGGTGCTGTGTTTGATCTATTCTTAATGCTCCCGCTTGAGATTGGAGAATGTGCATGGTGTTATTAGTTAATATTTGCTGGTTTTTTATCCTAGAAAATACTCTTATTTCAATAATTTTTCCTCTTTTGGTATAATTTTACTCTTTTGTATACCGGTTAGTCATAGTGTTATTGTTTGTTTGGTTATGTGGGCTAACACACAGGTTTAAGTTTTGAGGCTGTCCCTCCAATCACAGTGCAAATAAGGTGTGACAACTCTTGAAAATCTCAAGGTAAAAATAGGGAATCAATCTTTGTTGTACTTAAATAAAACCAGCACAAAATTCCCTTGTTTAAAGGAGCTATCATCAACTTTCTTTGCCAGTTAGATGTAGGAGACACAAAATCAATCCATAAGTCGTATAACCTTTATATAATCCCTACTATCTTCATTTTTCGGGTACAGTTTTCAAATTGGTATCATTATTTTCTCTTTGTCTTCACCAGCTAATAGTAGAGAATCAGGATATTTTATGTCATCAATCGAGAGAAGAACAATTTTATCACCAGAACTTAAAGCAGATTTTTAATGACCTACAAATAGAAGAGGTCGTAATTTCTTGTCTAAGTTCCCTACTCGTAGGTGCACTTTCAAGTAACCATAATCTACTTCGTTTCACCATCAAAGCTCAGTTCACATTATTGAAACATATGGGAAATCGTCGTTTTCAAGTATAAAATCAGGCTTATGGCTGCCGTCTTTGTGGTTGTAACCCCACCATCGATATTAATTACTGCCCCATGCCATTGTTGAACCTTCTGATAAGCTAAGCCTAAAAGGTTGTGGCTATTGAACCTTCTGATAAGCTAAGCCTAAAAAGTTGTGGCTAATTATTTTTCTGATAAAAACTAATTCAGTCCATGCAATTGTTAAGAGTGACGTTAGGCAAAAACATCTTCTCACATTTTTTAAGTGAAGTTGTTTATTGGGTGTATTGTTGTCCTTTCCGAGTAATCCCTCCTGGGTTTCAGTTGTTCACTGGTGTTGGTTTAATGATATCATTTAAAATTTTTAAAAACAGATTTCAAAGGATCTCCTTAATTTTTTTTTAATTTACACCAAAAGCTTCTTGGTTTCAATGCATCTCTTAACACAACTCACTGTATTCATTCTAAGCATTGTGGAATTGGAATGTAGTTGTTTTGCTTGGTAAATTGTGGTGAATGGTCAGGGATTTATAATTTTCAAACATTTACCTTCAATTAAGTTACATAGGATTGTTTTGCCTCAGATACTGCGGGATATTCAACAACAGCCACATATTCAAGTCAGGATTATGGTGAGTTTTCTTGTTCAATAATTTAAAAAAAAGCAAAAAGAATATGCAGGAAGGAAATGGTGCATTAAATTTAACATAAAAATTCTGGTTTGTTGTGCCACATTTTTATCTTTACATCCTTTCTTCTAAGTAGCATTAAGGAAATATAAATAAGAAAGTGGAAATTAAATCAAATGTTATTATTGACTTTTTAAAACTTGGTGAATGTTCTTCAGTGTCATCAGTGTGCTTTAGATTCTTTTTTCTTAAATCTGTAGATTTGATTTTTTTTCTGCATAAGATTTGTTTGCTTTAGTAGTGAATATAAAGTTAGTTATTTTATCATGTTTAGTTTTTGCAATTTACTGCTTTTTATTGTTAAAAAACTTTACTAGTCTACTCCTGTTATCAGCTTTTCCTAAGTTGTTAAATACAAAAGCCAAGTCTTAGTTGTTCAACTTCTATCTCGTATCAATGTTTGCTTATTCTTTAATGTGTTAATGTTTTTTTATTTTGACATTTTGTTTATATTAAAAAATGAAAGTGTTTCATCCCATATAGGCCTTTTTATAATATTCTTGAAGTTATTTTTAAACAAAGTTTTATTTCTTTCTTAGCTAACTTCTGTGACTGAAATCTGCCCCAACAAACATTGTTTATCTTTATTCTTTTTAAAATGTGGTTAGTTACAGATGAATGCGTAATATTAGTGGACTTAATATATCAAGGGTAATTATTTTTTGATTGACTTATGTCATCAGATTTTGATTTAACGATGTGTGTAAACACTAACAGACCCTGTTACAAGTGGTTTGTATTCCACAGGTTTGTAAACATGGCCTTAAGAAAGAAATTTTAAAGACTCTGTCTTAACTAGGGGTGTGCGATGCAGCAAATTTTTTTCGATTCGATGCGATTCATAGAATTTCGATTCAAATCGATGCGATTCGATTCGATGCAGTGCGGCGTTATTAGCTGTTGAGAGTTATTTGCAGCTTACATTATCTTAAAGAGGATTAAAGTAGAATGAATGAGTCTGAACGAAAGATTTGTAAAAGGCCTAGGTACTGACCCATTCATTATAAATAAGAATTTGGAATTATAAATAAATAAATAATCATACAGTACCTTAATTCCTCCTATACATCCTTTCACAATCGCAAGAAAAAATTTTATTACTAGGCCTAAATTTTTTCTTGAAGAAACACAAGGAGTCCAAGTAAAAATGAATCAGTTCAAAGTTTGTTGAATCATCTAATAATCATAACAATTAGCCTAAGTAACTCTTCTTGGATACAATTAAAGTAGGCCTATCCCTACTGGGGTCGGTATCGTCATTCGTATCTGTTCAACAAAGCTTTGGCTACTTGAGCCCGGATCGTCTACGATCTCTTCGTCGCAGTCTTCAAATATTTTTATTTATTTGTCATTCAATTACTCCAAAACAAAACATTCAATTGCATTTGCGCGACATTCAAAAGAAACAAACACTACTTACTGCGCAATGTTGAGCTTTACGTCGACGGCAGCCAGCTCGACAGCTGAGCATCAGAAAACAGTCTTACCACTTGTAGATCGTATTTACCTGCAAAAATACCCATCTCTGCTGGAATAAACTATTGAAAGTATTACGAAGTCCCCAAACGGGCTTGGAAATACCCGAGAGTTGGGTAATTTCTCTAACACAAGTATTTGTTTTTGTTCCGTTGCGCGGTCAGCCTGTATCACCATCACGATTGCGGTTTCACTACAACTGGTGCTGGTGCCGACTGTTGTAGTGCTAGTTTTATTCTCATCATTGAAATTCGTGTATGGAATTATACAGCCATACATGAAAAAGTTGTTTGCAATCATTTAAAACTTGTTATAAAATAGATAAACAATCTAATGCAATAATTTTCAAACTAGGCGAACAAATAACAATGCACTACTTTGTTACGCAGCCTTTATTATGCATTCTTTGTTGTTAAGCGTAAAGAGTCTGAAAGTATTACTACGCACTAAGCTTTTCATCATTACGATTGAATAAACTGCTTTCAACATACATTTTAGACTAATACATTCTAACTCTAAGAATGTATTTTTATTATCTAGGTACTATTAATTTCAGATAAGAACTCATTCCCGCGCACAGGCCGGTTGAGGCCCATGCGGGAATATTTTTATTCCAAATGCTCCCTATTTTGTAAAATGTAATATTTTATTGTATTTTTTGGAAATAAACTGATTTCATTTCATTTTTTAATGGCGTCTAGTAAATCGAAGAATACCGATGCATCGAGGCCAAATCGATGCATCGGCATTTCGATGCATGACGAATCGAATCGTAATTTCGATGCATCGCACACCCCTAGTCTTAACAAAGATTGGTGAAATTGTAGATCAGCGATAAAGATTAAGAGGGGCGACAAGATATAAATGAATGATAAATATCATACTCCTTCCATGAGGTCAGTGTTTTCTTTAAAATTCGGCACAGCCTGAACTGCTCATGCAAAACCATTGATTTATGACTCATTTCTGATTCAAGTGGGCAGAATTTGGGTCTTGCTTTTGTTTTGGTTATAAATCACAAAATCTGACATTTTGGGAATTTTGTATAATTTCCACAGTTTGTGATAACAAAATCCTGCTCACTGGAATCACTAGATAATAGTTCCCCTGTAAACAAGCTATAAATGAAAGATATGGATGAGCGTTTGAGGTACTGAATTTGTAAGTTTACATTGGTCTTTGGTGAGAAGCGGGTAATCACTTGGGATTGGAGCTCCCTCTTGAAGAATTCACCCTCAAAATTTAGCTTTGGTATATTTACTAAGACTGTTTCATTTTTGTTCACAGGCATGCAGCCTCAGTATTAGATAGGACATGGACTGAGAAGTTCTACAAGTAAGTCTAAAGTATTTCTTAAAAAGCACTTTTGAAAGGTTTTCAGCTCATTGACGATCTTAGATATCTCTACTTGCACATAACAGATGTAGTTAATAGTTTTTGGTTGGAAGTAAATGTCTTGAGAGCTGAAATCTTTTCATCAAACCTTTAGTTTCTAATAATAGAGGCCTAATAGGAAACTTAATTTTTAGATTAATATTTATGGCCAAATCTCAACTTTGTTAAGACTTGAAAGAAAGGCTTTACAGTTAAGATAATTTCATTAATAGCAGAGAAAGCTATTGGGGGAAAGTAAATGTCATGATGAATTAAAAAACAGAAGTTGGTCAGATAGTTTTATCAGTTGCAGAGAAAGCTATTATACAAAAAATAAATTTGAAAAATTAAATAAATAATAGGAGTAAGTTTGGATAGTTTCATAATTAGCAGAAAAAGCTTTGGGACAAAAAATTATTTCATAATGAACTAAGTAACAGAAGTTAATATTAGATATTTTAGTTAGTAGCAGAGAAAACTATTGGACAAAACATAAATTCAAAATATGAAATAAGTAATAGGAGGAAAGATAAGACATTGGAGGTGGTAAAATCTTGCAAAACAAGCTTACATTATAATGATACCACACAGAATACAGTGGAGCTTTAAGGGCGAAAAATGAAACAAATTCATTAGAGTAATGAGCACTTGGGTTGTTAAATGCTATATCATTCGCAACATTAATAGCTCTTAGGTATTTTTTCTCAGGCACATTTTAGTTGTAAAATTTAACTTCCACAAAGTCAGTGGCAGTTTTATATGGATCAAAATATAAAATATACAAAGTGATCATTGTGACAGCAAAACATGAACAAGAGAATGTTCAAAGAATATCAATTATACAATGAAGTTGAGTTAAATCTCAAAAGTTTTAGTATGTATTGATGTTAGGAATATGAGAGAGAACACACTAAAGTTCTGAATAGAAATTTGAGAGAGAACATATACAAAAGTTCTGAAGTGTTATAACGGTTATTAGCACTGCAAACTGAAGCAAAAATATATCTAATTGCAATGAATCATTGAATTAGTAAACTTATGATTATGATTTTGCTAAAGTACCTTTTATACCAACTGGAAAAAATTTTAACAATTAGCAACGGGCAAAATGGTGTAATTGAGTAGGTAGTAATTTTTAAGTATTAGATAGGTTCAATTCTGATACTTAAACAATGTCACTGACGTTGACCAGGCATAATTATTTGCTGTTTGAAATGTAATTAATTATTAATCAATAATGATTACTTATCTCACAATGAAAGTTGAATGAATAAACAAATAGATAATGTTTTATGTTGCAGGTTTACTATAGATAAATTTCTTAATTTTTTGACGTATGGTTTTTATTTTATTTATTGATACAGTTTTTAACTATAATTTAAAATATTAAAACTGAAAATGGAGTGATACAAAGTTATTTTCATATGGTTTTTTTATTAATGATACAGTTTTTTGTTTGAAGTATAATTTGGAATATTAAAACTGAAAATGGAGTGATGCCAAGTTTAAGAGTGACATGTTTACGACTTACAGGTGTTCCAAGATTGCTGATAACTCCTAGACCAACTTAAGAAATATTTTACTATTTCTTTGGATGTTTTATCCTATAGACATTCCCTTAGAAGGAAGTGGCATTGTGTGTACTTGTTCAGATCACGTACTTGCGTTTTTATTGTGATAATTTATTATTTTTAGTGTTTTTCCTACGTTTAAATTTGATTAGGTTTTTTATTGAAATAAGTGAACTTTCTTATACATGAATTTTAATCAAGAACAAAGAAAAAAATATAGAAAAAATGTATTATTGATTATTGAACACAAAATATAACAAAGTGTAAGAAATAAAGATACTGGTTATTTATGTCCTTTTAGCCACACTTTTGATTTCAGTAGTTTAGGCTTTAAATATCAGATGTACTATGAATCAAAAAAATATATTCTGATATAATAATTGAAAGAGATTTGTTTCAAAGACATAATCAATATTAGTTATTTGTTTAATACATTTTTCATTTGCTCTGTAGACATATTAGAAATATTAACGATACATGTCATTTATTTGCATATCTTAAATTAATGTCTACCTAGTTAACCATTCCAAATTATCAGAATGATACTCATGTTCATTCATAATAAAAGTTATAATAGTGAGGGAGCATTAGTTATTGTGAAATGAAAACAGTGCTTATATATAAGTGGAGAGAGTGCAAATATTAAATGTGGAAAAAATATTAAATGCTACCAATTGTAGTAATTTATATTCAAAGAAAGAAATCTAACAGATCTAAGGAAGAATTGACGTACGGCAAAGACAAAACTGTAAGTAACAAAATTCAGTTTAATGATATGCTGTCTTAACTTGCTGTCTCAATCCTATTAGCCTATATCTTAGCAATGATTAACTAATAGTTATTAAACTGGTCTGAATTTGAAATCTAGTTATTGAAAATAGTATTGTTACCATAAGAAGTAAGTCTTAATGATATTTACCATTTATGGAAAGTTGAAAACTAGCTGTAAATCAAATTTTAGTTAAAATAGTTTTTGTAAGTTGCATGCTAAATAAGTTGTGAACTAAACCTTCATTAAATTAAATTATTTTCTTATAAAAATAGTGGGTTTTGTTATGAAAAAGAGGCACTAAACACAATTAAGTTAAGATATGGGCTTTGCTTTTTGTGTGTTTATATATTGTTCTTCATAAGCCCTTTGCACTTTTACGAGAAGCATGCTATAAAAACCTCCATATGCTTAAAATATCTTAATCTCTAGTTTAACCTAGGTTATTTTTTACAAGTTTAGAAAACTTTGATCCATGAAGTTGATTTTAGGATACAAGTAATAATTTAATGAAATCTAAAATGATTTCTCTCCAATTTTTAAAAAGGATTTGTCATCAAAACACTTAAATGTTAAATCCAACAAGGAAATTAAATTTAAGGAAAATGTAGTGACTATATTTTTACGTTAAAAGGTTTTACAAGAAATTCCTGAGGGAATTAGTATAATTTATTAATTGAAAAAATACATTATTAGAGTTCTATTTAGTGCGCTAGGAAGGCACATTATAATAGATTTTCCAAAGGCAACTAACAATACAATAACAGAATAAAATTATGGTTTATTGAGTTAACAATTCTTGAGTTCTTTGAATTTTAATAGAAAAACAGGTCTTTGGATCTCCTGTACTTATCTGTGAAGTGTAAATATTAAAATTAATTTGAAATACAAACCCTCCAGTATTAGCACACAAAACTTTTGGTGGTGGTCCGTTTTTGCTTGTGTAGTGAAAAGTAGCCATAATGCAGAATTAGGGGTGTGCGAGTAGTGATTTTTGAAGTCGTGTCGAGTCGAGTTTTGAAAAATAACCGCGAGTTTCGAGCTTTTTTCGAGTCGAGTTTTTTTTTAATTTATAATATAATAGTCATCATGTTTCTACATAATGGTAAAAAATTATCATCACTCAAAAACAAATTACAATTTTGAGTTAATAAACTTAAAAGAGTTACTGAACTAAGATATACAGATAAATGATGCGGGACCAAAAAAAGAAAGAAAACCTTTTGTTTAAACTCACAATAATTCTTGATTTGATATATTTTTCTAGCCTAACTTGTGTTTAAGGCTTACCTGGGTTTTGAAATAAAATGAAAACAGTGACTATAAGCCATGACCTGACTCAATTCATAATTAAAATATTTCCTTTAGTTGAGTTATTCACACAGGTACATTTTTATTCATGTAACTGTCAACAAAAAACTTAAGTTTTTTTTATTTGGAATGGTTTCTAAAACATAACAAAAATTTTTTTTTAAGAGATGTAATAATAAATAACCTCAAACAATAGAAAAGATAGAGTGGAATAAAAATTGATGTGTTTTAATAACTAAAAAGAACTTTTTCCTTCAAGTACAACAAACGAGGTTTTAGTTATGTTCGTTAAAGATGAATCGACATTGTGAAGAATGGCCGTAATATTCTTTCGCACGTACCGATTTTGGGTAAACAGCGGGAGGGGAGTAACTACTGACTCGAACTTTTGAGTATTTTGGAATTAGTCGAGTTGAGTAGTGTATACTCGGCTCGAAAAAAGCTCGATTCTTGAGTACTCGCACACCCCTATGCAGAATACGTTTAGATAAACTTTCTGGGACCTAAAATCCTGCCTTTCACCTTACATATTTCATTTTAAATGTTATTTGGTGCTAATCACTTTAAAAATGTACCCCAGTACCAGAACTTATCTGCATTGTACAATTTTACAGTAGTGCAGACAGCAGTTGTATCAACTTTTTGAAGCTAAAACCCTAAGCACCTTTTACTTAATGGTTTTTCAATGTTATTTGGTATTAATAACTTAATACATGAAACCAAGTATCAAAACTTAAGTATAATTTTACAAGGCAAATAATGTGCTGTCACTAAATATATTTCATACTAATTTCTGGCTGGGACATAAAAAAAATTGCCAAGCCTAACAAGATATTTTTTACAGATTTTCAATGTCAATTTTCTGTTATAAGACACGTTTGTTTAAATGGTGATTGGTTTCTTAGAAGTTGGAATAGACAATTCCATTAAGGCTCATATCGTCATAATGCAGCTTTGTTTACATACATCATATGTGCTGTGTTCCAGAAAAAAATCAAGCTTTTTTACAGAGGGAATTGTTTTGCTATTTCTTGATGGAAAGTTTATGTTGAATATAATAGGATTTATTAGAACTTGGAATTGAAATCTGGTGATTCAAATGCTTGGTAACTGTTCAGTTTCAGGATTTAAAAGTGAAAAGAGCACATAAAATGGGCAGGAAAACATCACTCCACAGTTGAAGCTTTGTCCCCGACGTTTGCTAAGGATGAAAAATGTGGATTTACTTTATTTAAAATTGAAAATGTCAAGGTTTTAGTGATTTTGCTATACAACTTAAGATATTATTCTCAATATCTGTTCAAACTGTTTGATTTTAATTACATACGTTTTATTGTGAAGAGTTAGGAGTTAGGTAATACAAAATAACAAAGTATTACTCAATGAAAGAAAGTGATAGCACTTGGTATTAATAACCAGTACGTATTATTTAAGAATTGAATGCCCAAGGAAATGGAAATTTAATACTCAATACAATTTCAAAAAGTAGTTTTTTTAACTCAGATAGGCTTAGGTTTTCATGACTTGAGAAATGATGTGGTACACAAGAAGTTGCTAGTTCAATTTATCACTTTCAAATTTTAATAATCAGAAATCATAAACGTATTTAAGAATTTATAGCAGTTTTTGTTGCTTTTAATACTACTGAAGATTTACAATGTTGTTGAGTTCAAAATAATATACTAGCCAACCATAAAAACATCACATTAATGAAATTTAGGCCAACTTCTAAATTATCAATAAAGCTAGGTAAGGCAACCTTTTCTGTGTCTGACAAGTACAATAAAGTTTTACCTTTCAGAACGTCGGTGAGATATGCAGCCGTATAACCGTCATCAAGTCCTCAATAACATTGGGTAAGGTGAGTTCCTTAATATTAAACTGTTCCTTTTAGCGAATTTCCCCTTTAGGGAAGAAGCTGTTACCTTATTACTCATGGTAAGACCTAAGCCCGAGACCATGATAACTTTTCATTTTGGGGCCCCCAGAAGCAAAAGACACTATTCGTTCATTTTCATAAATATATATATATATATATATTTATCTATATGTGTGTTTTTAAGCACGATAACTCACTTAAAAATGGTCCGATCTTAATGAAATTTGGCATGGATGTGTAAAGTTGTATTTGTTCGGACGAGTTTGTAAACCAGCCCGATCGGACTACCGGAAGGGGGGGTAAAGGGGGTAAATCCCCCAAAAATGGGTTTTTTGAGTTTTCTATATATATAAAATCCAAAACCCATTGACTGACTGACTGATCACAGTTTCTCAAAAACTGTATGGCTTAGAGCCATGAAACTCGGCACAAATATTCCTTACAGGCTCTAGATGCGTACTAAGAAAGGATTTTGCAATATTTTGTCTCTAAAGACCTAGAATTCCGGCCAAATCATTAGGCGGGTGAGTGAGTGCGCTGCTGACGTTCAAAATAATATGTTTTTGGCCAATCATTTACCCATCTGAAGTTATAGCCAGTTATGCTCTTTGTTTATGTTCTCCAAATCAGCTGAGTAAGTTCTCCAAACAAAGCCAAGTAAATGTGCTTCTATCTGTTGGAGATATGTTCAACTACTTAACTGGGTAGAGGAGCGGAGGTGTCTTTAACTTCAAGTCATTTATACAGCTGGAGTTTCCATTTTTCACCACCCGCCTAATGATTTGGCCGGATCTTTAAATATGGTATATTATTAAAATACAATATGGCGGCCACTTTTAGCTTTCAAAGCTTAATTTCTCAAACACTACAAGACTTTGGGCCATGAAACTTGGCAAAATTATTCTTTATAGGCTTTAGATGCGAAAAAATAAAGGTTTTAAAAATATTCTTTCTTTACGGCTAAAATAGATTATTTGAAAAAATTATGGCGGCCATTTTAGTTTTTCCTAACTATGGATGGGAGTCCTGTAGAATATTTTCAGGGAATAGGAAGGTACAAGAATTAATCTACTGAAAGAATAAAATTTAAAAGTAACTAAGAAACTTTTTGGGGAAATAGGTTTTTGGCCAATATATTTTTATCTCCTATTTTTTCTTACAGTTTTCGGTTTATTTTCAAAAACGTGCTAAATTCAAATTGATATGTCAAGTCGAAAATCCATCCTTAGTGTCTTCTTTGTTTTATATTCCGGGTTATCCTCATTCTCTGTTTTGGGAAATTGGAGGAAGTTAGTTTATACTATTTGCTAAACATGATGGGAACATGTTTAGAGGAAGCGTTACACTTTCTCATTTTCATCTAGAGTGGAATAATCAGCTGCATCTTAGGGTTTAATTGCACGCACAAGACCCAAATAAATCAGTCCATTTGTTAATTATTCCTAAAAATTGCACAATGCATAATATAATTGAATTAAAATGAGCTATCCTTTCAGCGGGTATATCTGCTAGTTTACATATAAAAATTATCAAATTTTCGTTAGTACCTTTGAACTCAGCTAAAAAAAACGAACAATTTAGTATTTTGGATCACTGCCCTATGTCCATTGGTTGCCGAGATATTGAAGGTGGTAAACACAGTACGTTGTTCCAATAACCTTTGTTCCAATAACGTTGTTAACCTTTTGGGAAGTAAGTAAAATTCTTTATCTCGCTTATTTCTCAACATATCTTGATAAAACTTAAACTTGGTAAATCAATCCTTGGGCTTCTTATAGTTCAGATATACTAAATATTGAATTAAAACCACCCAGTTTTAATATACTTGTAGCAGCAAACCTGCATACTCATTCCCCATGTTAATCTTATGGAGCTTACAAAAACATGTCGAATCTCGCTATGTTGGATTGAAATATGTTGTTTTGCATTTGAAATTGGCTGAGTATGCAATGCAGGTCTGCTGCAACGGGGGCATTTTACTCATTAATATTGCAGGACAGATGGCAAAAATATCAATTCACTTATGGTTCATTTGTGACTTCAGTTTTAAAAAGACTGCAGGGCTTGTAACAGGTTATTTTTTTGTTATTTTTTTGCTGTTGGTTATTTTTTGTTGTTTTTTTGGAATTCGGTTATTTTTGTTATTTTTTTGGAATTTTGGTTATTTTTTTTTATTTTTTTCAACCTCAAGAACTGGTACAAACCCTGTTTACAGTATTCATCTGTCAGACGATCTTGTAGCAGCATCGCGGCAGACGAATCTCATCATCCTAAAATGTGTGAAAACTAAGTCTCGTTGCGTGAAAACCAAGTCTCGCCGTCAAATCTAGGCAGATTTGTGATTAGTCTGTCGAGATTTTCCTTTTTACCAAGGTTAAGAATGTATTATCCCCAATATAACGCCGGTTTTCTAATTTTTAGCAGCATTTTTTTGTGTACAAAAGGTTATTTTTTGGTTATTTTTTTTTCTTATTTGAGTTATTTTTTTTATTTTTTTCAACCTCAAGAACTGTTACAAGCCCTGAGACTGTTTAAACAATCTTTTATAGAATTTCTCAGGGAAGAAACTTGACCAAAGACGGCATTGTAATACATGCTTAAACTTGAGACTGTCATTAAATAATTGTTTTGGGTCTTCAAAACATCATTTATTCAATTTTTTATTTATAAAGTTTCTTAAAACATTGTAGCAGTTTAAGAAACTATTTGAATTTTTGTTGTACCGGTATAAGTGTTTTAATGTCTCCATTTTTATATGTTTATTGTCTATTTTTAAGTCCTTTATTGTTGATAACATTTCATATATCTGTATATGTTGACGATGTCTTTGCAAATGTTACTTGTAATGATATTGTTTCTGGACAATAAAGATTTGAATTTGATGTGGTTAAAACAGTTGGTTTTTGGATAGGAGAAATATTTTGATCTTATATTGCATTGAATGATGGAAGTTCTTTAATTTTAGCAATTATATTCAGATCTTGAATTTGTCAAGTTTTTTTTGCCTTAGAAACAAATGTAAGTAAATTATTTTTGTGATAATTTTTTTTAATAGAAGATTCTTTTTTAATCTGGCTAGCGATCCTAGTAAATAATTCTAATAATGTTATTTGAATTAATGTTTGTACAGTAACAATGCATTAAAGGACAAGGTAGTCATTTCATAGTCAAAACGGAAGAGAAACTGTCAAAAGGTTGATCGGGTAACATTTGTCCCAGCATTTCAAAAAAAAAATTATGTGTGACATGAATATTCACCAATTTCCTTTATTCAATAAAAAATGAAGAATAATAGGGGTGGGCGAGTAGTGGATTTTGAAGTCGAGTCGAGTCAAGTGGTTGTTTGTGAAAAGTAATGAAATCTTCATTTTTTTAAGTATTTAGGACTTTGAATTACAGTTAATTAAAATCTTTCTTAAATTTAACTTCATTGCATAAACCCTACTTTTAAATGATAGTCGACTGCAAAATCACTCAAAACAACTAATCACTTAATGTAACATGATCACAAAACAAAATTAAGTAGGAAATGCATAGTCACCGGCGCCGACTCCATGGGGCCCAAGGGGCTCGAGCCCCCCCAATCTTGAGGGAAGGGGGGCTCAGCCCCCCCAATACTGGAAGGAGAGCTCACTAGAGTAAAGTTAGATTCTTATTATGAAAAACAATCAAGGAAGTGTTAAGTCAAATCTTTTCATAAATAATTTAAATAAAGGTAAAATGAATAACATTTCTTAAAAAACTATTTGAAGACGATTTAAAGCTACTTAAGTTTCGTATGTAGGATACATTCTACACTCGACCTAGGAACGACTTCGTTATTCCCACGCAGGCGAGCGCCGAAAGTAGTGCATGCGACGTAGTAATAGCACTTAGTCCATCCAGTGGCGTAAAAGGTTTTTTCGGGCCCCCCGGAAACTTATTTTTCGGGCCCCCCCATGAGTTTATTTTGAACCACCGGATACAACATAAGCCGTTTTGTCAGTAAATGATGGTTGATGATGCGTGAAAAAAGCGTGTTTACTACTTCGATCATGTTACGATAAAGTTAAATCACTACATCACGAACATGCGCCGCCTTCAAATGGGCAAGAAATAACAGGGGATTAAATGTCGTATAAGGTTGATAGCAGCAGGGCTGCCGAGAGGCTATATCAATCAAGTCTGAAACTAAACTAGGGGCCCGTGACGAGCAGGATTTTTTTAGTTTGGGATTCTTAGGGCCTGTTTGCACGACGCCCAGTACAGTGGACAGTAACACCTTAAAACAAAAGAGAACAAAAGAATTTTTTTCTACTGTCCTACTGTCTGGTCGTCGTGCAAACAAGGCCTTAAGCCTTAAACGACAGGTTCATAACAACTTTAAAGAAATAAAATTACACCGCGAAAAATTAACATTTCAAACGGCTATTAGTGAAAATCATTGCAAGGTAAAACAAACATACTTTTTGGTTGTTTGACTGTGGTAGGCCTACTTGTCACTGACTGTAAACTCTAGGGCACAATGTTTTTCACGCTATGAAATATAAAATCCCTCTTCATGAAGCCCGCCTTTTCATTCCTCAACAGTTTTTTTTGCTAGCATTAAAAAATTCATAGATAAAAACGCCTACGCGGCGTGATACAGTATGAATAGAACAGAAGTTTTTTTGGGGCACATCAGTTAAAGGCTAGGTTAAAGGTACTTGAGTCTAATTATTGGTAAAATTTGTTAAAGGCCATAAAACAGCATGGTTTTCCGATCGCTAGGGTAAATGACGAGTGTAAGCCTAAAACGTATCAAATTACACGAATAGCTGAAGAAAAGAGATGCACGTATTACCGATCGAAGAGAGCTGCAAAAATATTGTAGCTTGGTGAATGAACGGCCGAAAAAGACAATCCATTTTTTAGGTCTACCAATAGTGGGTAAATGACAGGATTTTCCAAAAACATGATTAACGGTTGGAAAAATCGTGCAAGTTCACCGACAGAAGTAGCTTTGCAAATGATAGACATTCAAATTATTTTGTTGTGCAGATGGTGCTCAAAAAAAATTGTCTTATAGGCTTAGTCAAAATTTTCCTAAATCCCAACAAATAAGGAATATTTGTCTCTTAATTCATACGAATCTGTGGAGTTCCTTTGTATGTTTTTATTCCTGTAGACCACGGTAACTCTGCCTTAAATACTATTTAGGTCTTATTTTACAAATTCAGTGGGGAGACCGCCGCACATTGCACGTTGCAAGCCAAATATTCTTTCATTACTCTGTGAGGTCTTTCAGTCAAGATAACTTAAATCTTACTGTATATTTAGAGGTAAAAAATGTAACTTTAGGTTTTTTGTTTGGATTACTTTACATCCATTTTGGGTTGTGCTGTATATTTGCAGATCGTATTAATGCTCAATCGGCCGTAAATTCACTTATGATAGGCAATTTTTTGTAAGATCATGTTCTATTCTTCCCGTATTTAAAACAGATATGACAAGAGCTTAATAGTTGCAAGGACAGCCAGGGTAATCTGGGCAAAATATTGAAATACCTACCTGTACCCCCTCCATCAATAACATCTTAAGCCCCCCCAATATTTTTTAAAAGTCGGCGCCCATGTGCATAGTCGTAAAATTTAAGCAGTTATAAGATTTTATTATCAGCCTATTATTTTAACAATCAAAAACAGGTTTATATTTTCCCTAAAAATAATTGTTGGCCCTAATTAAAACCTTAGCAAAGGAATTGTGGAAGAAAGAATTACTTCATGATTTTGACCACCGGATTACTGATGATTAACAATAAAGGTTTAAATTACCTGTGGAGTGTCTGGAGTCACTCTTCGTGCGGGTCGGTTCTGAATGTTAAACTTGGCCAAGTGTTTTTTGTTATTTTTGTTAATGTTTGTGTCGTGTCAACATTTTAAGCTTTCGACGACCTCTATGAGGTAAAATTACGTTTCTTGTACGCCTGAAGATGAAGCCATTAGTGCTTTGAAACGGCCGTAGCAACAGCTACAGTTTGGATTACATGACGGAACACAGGTAATTTAAACCTTTATTAGAAAGAATTAAAAACATCAGGAGGAGAACTATGCCCAGATATTTGTTTGCTTCTCTAAACCCAACCCACCCTCTTGTCTGGCTTCTGATCTATTGTCTTTTGACATCCAATCACTTGAACACGAGTGACACAGCTGCGACCAGATAAGAATAAGATATCCCCCATACAAAAATTACAAAAACTTAACTATTTGTTTTATGGAATCCTCTTTACCAATGAAGCCCACAATTTTCTTTTCATTTTTACAAATCAAATGATACAGAAATGAAGGCTGTGTATCATTCAAAAGATAAAATATGATTACAAATTTGAAGTTGTTAAGTGTAAGGTCAGAGCTAAATATAGCTGTAAGTTTTCAATTTCCGAATTCTGAGACATCTCTCAGAATCTGGTATTTCTAGATAACTGTCAAAATGCACTCTTCTATGAGTTAATGAAATATTGTCGAGGTTATTGTTATGTAAACCTCGTGGACGGCTGCGAAAAACGACAGCGCATATCGTTCGGTCGCGGATAAACGGCAGATGTAGCTTTTCAAAACTCGTGTTCTGCCACAAATACGATCGCACGTATTTGCCGATCGCCGAAAATCGGCAAATTTAGCGTTGCTAAAGTCGCGGTCGGCCGCGAAATCCGAGCGCGCGTACTTGTCGATCGCCGAAAATCGGCAAATGTAGCCTTGCAAAAGTCGCGGTCATCCGCAAAAAACGATCGCGTGTATTTGCCGATCGTAAATAAACTAAATGCAACTTTGCGAAACTAGCGATCGGCCGTTAAAAACAGTCACGCGTATTTGCTGGCCACAAATGAACAGAAAATGCTGCTTATTGTGAAACTAGCGAGCGGCTGCGATAAACAATCTGCCGATTGCGGATAAACGGCAGACGTAACTTTGCGTAACTCACGATCGGCTGTAAAATTTGATCACACAAACGTAAATCGCACTTAAATTTTGCCGCCGCGTAAACAGCGGGAGTAACTAACTACTCGACTCGACAAGTTGAGTAGTTGGAACTACTCGACTCAACCTCGAGTAGTAGCAACTACTCGAGTAATTACTCGACTGTCGAGTACTTGCCCATCCCTTTAGAATAGTGTTATCAACACCTCTCATTAGTTGTCTCTCTCATCTGCACCTTGTACGTTGAATGTAATAAAAACAACAACACAACAAACAAAATCCAAATGTAAACTGAAAATTTAATCTCATAAAGAATATGAATGATTGAAGGAGTGATAGTAAATAAACCCCCTTTTCGACCGCCTAAACAGTTGTCCATCTAACATTACATTTCTGAAATTTTCAAATTCAGTCAAGGGACCTTTGGATATGAAAGGCTCTTAGGGTCAAAGGAATACCCGATTTCTTTAGTTAAAAAAATCCTACTCAGAAATGGTCAGATATATTTCTTAGGGAGAATGCAATAAATTACCATCAACTCTTAGTGAACATAAAAGTAAACAACTTATTTAAGTCTGTTGTAACATAATCATAAATATTGTTGTCAGGATGTCAGTCAGTGACGCTTTGAGGTCACTCGTTCAAAGGAGGACATTTGGATACAGTCAGCGGGTCATTCCAGTTGCATCAATTTGGAAGATCACTCACTCGGACCTGTTCCGTCTGTTAACTGGTAAGTTTCCTGATTGATATTGGTCAAAACTTGTTTTTCTCGTAAGATAACATTAGGGCCCCTCTTACCAAGCCATCTGAGGACAGCCTAGGCCAGAGGACGATTTGGCCAGATAAACCAGTCTGTTGTGAAAGACCAACTGTAAGATATGCCCAATGCTTGCCAACTCCCATGGTTATGGTTTCTATTGGGCACACAGAAAGTGATATATTTTTCACAGAATCTCCTTAGCGGATTTTCTGTAGCCCGTATTATATCAACAATGGGCGTGTTCAGCCGCAGTCACCGGTGGTTAACCGGTTACCATAGTCACTAATGGCAAATCCACCGCAACTTGACAATCAACAATGTCCGGTTACTTACCGAATCCACCGTAAACACAACATCGGTGGATGCACAACAATGATCGGTAGATGGTACGTCCACCACTAACGTTCACTTATTATTAGGTTAGTAGATTACCCACCGGTGATTGCGGCTGAACGCGCCCAATGTTAGCTGTGGGAAATATGGTTTTTATATCGTGCGACTTTGAAATTTTAATTTTTTTTATCTGGTGTTTACTGTATACAAGCTAACTCTGAACTCTGGAGGATAGGTTTTTTGTTTTTCTTTGTTAAAAACCAAGTCTATTTTACCCAAATAAGATATGCCCAATGCTTGCCAACTCCCATGTTTGAGGTTGTGGTTTCTATTGGGCACACAGAAAGAGATATATTTTTCACATAATCTCCTTGGTGGATTTTCTGTAGCCCGTATTATATCAACAATTACTACAGTTTGCAATTTTCATAATGAGTTGTTCATTACTAAATAATCAGGTTTAGTATTGATGTATTATCAAAGTAAGTAATGTCCTCATGTGTTCTAAAAATTATGAATTTTGGACTACGCCCTATAGATAGTTATAAGGTTTTATTACATGTTCCCAAGGCTCAACTCTATTAAAAACTAAACAAACTGTCCCAAGTTTAAAATAGAGTAACAACCAATCTTCTACCTAAATGCCCTTGCAGTTTACAGAATAACTAGAGTATGTCTAATATCAGGGGCGCCCACTCCCAGTTAGAAGACAAAAAATTTGTTGATAAGAGAATCCAATGATATCATATAGAATTTGTAAATTCTATGTATTCTTTGTGTACTGAGGCTAGTTACCGCAGAAGGACAGCCGATAGCTTAATTTTGGTGATTCACTGTGGCCAAGGGATAGGGTGTCCAGTTTTCGTTTGCGTAATTGAACCATGCTGTAAACATCAGATGCCCTCTGCTGATCCACGCCCCCCTCCCCTCTGGCCCTTCCTCCAGGAGGGGAAGTCTGTATGGGCCTGCCCTTGGTCGTGTGATGAATCACATTTATTAAAACTGCGGTCAAGCTATTCGCTGAGTCACTATTTAAATTCAGTTATTTTCTCCTCGGGTCTAGTGATCGTAAAATTACTCAAAATTTTGTACTTATTATAGGAAAATCTTTTTCTTCCAGTCAAAAGTCAAAGTCGAAAAAATCTGTTAAATGATTGTTGTAGATTTCAAATAATTTAATTTGGGTTTTTGTTATATAGTACAAATTCATTACCATAAGAGCTGAATGAAATGTGATTTCCAATCAAGTGAATTAGTAAAACATTACTTTTAGGAAAATTTACGGGCAACTACCCTTTAACCTAAGGACAGAAAAATTGGTCCAAGAGTGCCAGAACGTTATGTCACACCCTGCATGGTTCCGTGCCTGATATTCTCAGGTAATAACTTCAATGTAACATTTCCTCACATCGTGTCCTTGTTCATACTAGTATTTTTTAATGTTCTACTTAATGATTTATTTGCAACAATTGTCAGTGCCACTTGTTTGTTAAAAATGAGTAATTGAATTTATTTCCTACAGTAAAATAACTTTTTCATTCAATCATGGTATGATTTGAGAAATTTAGAGTTACTATAAGTACTTAAGCTTGTGAGATTTGCATTGGTCTTTACTTTTCATGTAAGCAATTCAAGTCAAAAACCTTACAACCATTATTATATTGGCTCGCTTCAAGGTAAGAACAACTTAATCCCTCCTTACTTTTGTTAAAAGATTGTTGATATTCTCAGGTAATAATTTCAATGTAACATTTCCTCACATTGTGTCCTTGTTCATACTAGTATTTTTTTAATGTTCTACTTAATGATTTATTTGCAACATTGTCAGTGCCACTTGTTTGTTAAAAATGAATAATTGAATCTATTTCCTACAGTAAAATAACGTTTTCATTCAATCATGGTATGATTTGAGAAATTTAGAGTTACTATAAGTACTTAGGCTTGTGAGATTTGCATTGGTCTTTACTTTTCATGTAAGCAATTCAAGTAGGGGTGTGCGAGTACTCGAGAATCGAGCTTTTTTCGAGCCGAGTATACACTACTAGACTCGACTCGGCTTATTGCAAAATACTCGAAAGTTCGAGTCGAGTAGTTACTCCCGCCGTTTACCCCAAAATCGGTAAGTGTGAAAGAATATTACGGCCATTTTTCACAATGTCAATCCATCTTCAACGAATAAAACTGAAACCTCGTTTGTTATATTTTAAGTAAAAAGTTCCTTTTAGTTATTAAAGACACATAAATTTTTATATCACTCTATCTTTTCTATAGTTTAAGGTTATTTAATGTACATATCTTAAAAAATTATTTTTGTTATATTTTAGAAACCATTCCAAATAAAGAAAAACTTAGTTTTTTTGTTGACAGTTACATGAATAAAAATATACCTGTGTGAATAACTCAAAGGAAATATTTTAATCATGAATTGAGCCAGGTAATTGGTCATGGCTTATAGTCAGTGTTTTCATTTCATTTCAAAACCCAGGTAAGCCTTAAACACAAGTTATGCTTGAAAAATATATCAAATCAAGAATTATTGTGAGTTTAAGTAAAAGGTTTTCTTTCTTTTTTTGGTATAATTTATTTGTATATCTGCTCTTGGTTCAGTAACTCTTGTTTAATCACCTCAAAATTGAAATTTGTATTTGAGTAATGATAATACCATTATGTTATTTTTACCATCATGTATAAACATGATGACTATTATATTAAACTTCAAAAAACTCAACTCGAATGAAGCTCGAAACTCGCGGGTATTTTTCAAAACTCGACTCGACTTCAAAAATCACTACTCGCACACCCCTAAATTCAAGTCAAAAACCTTACAACCATTATTATATTGGCTCGCTTCAAGGTAAGAACAACTTAATCCCACCTCACTTTTGTTTAAAGATTTTTCATAATCTCCGGCAATTTTATGTTACAGAGCTCGAGGTGGCATAACTCCTTCGAGACACACATGGGAGGCAAGATTCACACCTTTGGAAGGCAAGGCGGGGAGTGATAAGGACTTTTCGTCAAGTCTTCTTACAAATTTACTGTATATTGTTTGTAAATAAATAGTTTAAAATAAAAAACGATATTTGCCCTTTGAAAATTTATGTATTGGCAATGCCATTAGTCAAATAATGTTGTGTAACACATTCGTGGCGGCACGATTTTCTGTGTTCCTCGCCACCATCCTGGTGCCCTGACTTATAGTTACTGTAACGCCTATCGTGGCAGCAGCACTGTCCACTGCACAGAATACAATATACTAACAGTGCTGTTAAATAAAATTTCAGATTTTGAGCTCAGATCCTGGTTTAAAAATAAATCTTATTGTAACACATGGCAGTTTCGGAGCGTGCTCCCATGCCGCCGCGAATGTGTTAAGCAGTTTTATTCAGGTTAACAATTCCTTCATTACAACAGTACATTTATAAATGAAATACAAACATTAGATGTTGACATGGTACCACTGACCTTTTGACTTATGACAAAAACCTTATTAGCAAGTGGGTAATGATATAGTATATTACATTACTAGGCGAGAAAGATGGTTTTCCCGGACGAACATGACCGTTAGAGGCGAGTGCGGGATTATCATGCGAGTATGGGAAAACTTTTCGGCCGTGTTAAGTACGATACTTTTCATCATACTACACAGAAAAATAACACACTTTAAAATCAAAATATATTTTTATTTAAGAAAAAATTATAATTTTTTTTTCTGGAAATGGGTTATGAAAAATTAACCCAAATAATATGGCCAAAAATGTGAAAAAGAGTTTTTTTTGGAAACATTTTGTTTTTCGGAAATGGGTCCTGTGGGTTATCAAATTGATCGGGAGGGCAAGCTGAACAAGAATATACAATAATTTTCATGATCCGATGAAAATTAACTAAAATATGGCCGAAAATGTGAAAAATACTCTTTTTTCGGAAATGGGTCCTGTGGGTTATCAAATTAATCGGGAGGGCGAGCTGAACAAGAATATACAATAATTTTCATGATCCGATGAAAATTAACTAAAATATGGCCGAAGATGTGAAAAAACTTTTTTTGGAAATGGGTCATGTGGGTAATCAAATTGATCGGGAGGGCGAGCTGAACAAGAATATGTTCTAATTTTCATGATCCGATGAAAATTAACTAAAATATGGCCGAAATGTGAAACAGAAAAGATTTGGGTTGTAATCAAATTGATCGGGAGGACGAGCTGAACAACAATATAAACATAAGGTTAACTGACTTATTCTTAAGTGTAACAAAAGCCTTACTTATTGTTTCTAACATAATAATGCATATAGACCTAATCTCATAGCCTATAGTAGGCCTACCTCAAATTGGCTATAATTTTACATAGGCTAATGTTCAATTTTTCAACTTGCATCACGTAGGCTAACATTTAGTACCATGTAGCAGGCCTAACAACTTATAACTTAACATATTATTGAAATTCTAGAACAATACTGGTAGGTAATACAGGCCTACCTTTGGTTCAAACACAGACTACTGAGGAATTAAAGTTTATGTTGATTGTGCAGTTGGTGTTATGTGAAATATTTATCCCTCTACTTAAAAGTGTATTCTGATTCAATGACAGATGGGTTTCACCCACAGAGTTATTTACTACTGATGTTTTTCCTTCCACCATGGATTTGGAACATAATGGTGTTGTTTCTGATTGCGTGTGGTCAGTTAACTCCTCATTGTCCTTGTAGGCCTAGACTTTCACTTGTAACAGTGGCGTCTTTAAACAATTAATTGTTTAGATACTTCTATCTTTCTATTTACTGAATTCTCGATGTAGCCTTCTGCAGTTGTTGAAGAACGCCATCCTCCATGCATTTTAAGGGCTAATATATCTCCACCACCTTCTACTAACATCGACGCTGATGTTCTTCGTAAACAATGACTTGTGTAGTCTTGTGGGTTTTTTAGATTTAGGAACTTTGCAATTTTGCTTGGGACAGCACCAATGGTGTGAACACCGACTTGTTGAGCTACACTTTTGCCGTTTCAAAAACCAATCAATAGTCTTTTGATTGCTATATTTTTGGGTCTTAAGCTTAGGTAATTACGAAATAAATCGCAAGGTTTGAAACTGCAACCATCATTTATTATTGTGAATGAACGTGGGTTGTGAGTTTTTCCATCACGTAAAAACACCATCATGAAATGACCGTTGTCCTCAACATTGTCCATTGTAAGCCGTATGAGATCATCTCGCCTGCACGCACCAAAAATCCTAAGTATTAAGATAACTTTACACAGTAACCATTCCTCATCTGGAGCTTCGTTTAGGAACTGTGACACTTGATCTTATGTAAGTGTTTTCGACTTTTTTGGTTGGTAACCAACATTCTGTCGCTTTAAAAAAAGCCATCGTTTTAGGCAAGTTGTTAATGTTAACATTTTCCTCAAGTGCAAGACAGTTTTTTAGCATTGAAAATTTACTCCATAATTTATAAGGTTTAACATTCTTTGTTTTTTCTGATAAATAAACCAGAAGCACGTCATCATTTACTTTTTTTATTTTGTTGGCTTTTTTCCACTTAAAAACACCTCGTATTCAGTCTCATACCTGACTTTTGACTGAGATGGCAGCAAACTCGCACTTACTTTTTGCGCTTCAATTAAAATATTTTCAGGAATATCTTCTTCCAAGTCATCTAAAATATCTTCTGGAATATTTTCTGATATGTTAGGTTCATTATATTTTTAATCGTTACAAGGAATCAAACTAGTACCACTAATTTAATTGACTTGCGTCGGTTTGGTGTTTACTTCCGTTTCCGCTCTTTCCGGCCTAGGTTGGATAAGAGCTTATCCGGCTTAGGCCGGCAATGGTTAACTTTCAAGCCAACAAACAGGAACAAAAAACATATGTTTCTGTGTCAGTATGATGAAAAACTCCTATACTCATACTCGGTGTAGTGAATTTCCCTCATAGGGATGAAGCTATTACTACAGGTGGGAATTTTCAGAGAAAAAAAATGAACAAAAGTGTTTCTTTTGAACTTTATTTATTCTCAGAGTACACACGAAACGGGTGAGTGTAATAGCCGTTTAGAATTAATTATGGTGAACATTTGCATAACCTGGGCTCTGAACTGATGAGTTGCAGTACGCCATACATTTTCTCACCTAAATTAAGCATACCTTATGTAATAAAAGAACGTAATTCCAAACTAATGCAGTAAGATAAAAGATCAGATCACTTGTATGGGTGCTTATAAGTCCTGGCTATTTCTCCAAAACGTAAAAACCTAAATTTTTTAATTTTTTTAAACCTAGTTTCGGGGATGTTTTTACCTTAAAAATAACGTCAAAGCTAAATTTCAAGGTTCTAGGTCAAGTAGTTACGACAGTACAATTTTTGTTTGCCCCAACTAAACATCCCAGGACGCTAGCCCTAGCTCAGAATTTTTTTGTCTATGGATTAGTGGGATCATGGTGGGATTTGAATCAGTTCCAACTACGTCCTGTGTTTCACACATACCATATACCATTTCTCTAAGGCTATTCTATACTGTACAGTGGTAGTGAGTCGATATGAACAGTATAGATGTTTATGGGTATAGTGAAATAGGATTTTATCGTGTTCATAGGCCTATTCATGAATAAGGTTATACTCAATACATTTTTCATTGCTACCCCCAAATTAGTGTAAAGGTATTTTGGCCTCTTTTAGCTAGATGAGTACAAGATTTTACACTTACACTGAGGTTTTTTTTTAATTCGGTAGACTCCCTCTTATCTGGACCCCAAGACCTGTCCAAAAAAAGAGTTTTACGGATTAAATATTTAACGATAGTTTGTCTATAACATATTTCTTGAGGGAGTTGTCAATATCCTTCCTTAATCAATCGAAAACCAACTCATTCTACTTATACTGAAGAGGACATAGTATTTAAACATGACATTACTGGTCTTGAATATTTTTCCTCAAGAATTGTTGATGCAGTTCTGTCCATGTCCTACCACTTACGTCTGGTCAGACCGATGTTTTGACAGAAATTGTCTGGTTAAAAAGATGCGAATTCCGCCAAGAGTAGTCCGGTTAGGTGTCTGGATAAGAGGGAGTCTGCTGTTGATTGACCAGTCTACGATGTCCTTGAGTAAGATAAAGTTTAGGATTTTTCACAAGCTGAGGTTTTAAAGCATGAACTTAAAAACTCCACCGCTCGGTACAAAGACTGCTGTATGCATTGCTTGATTTGCGACGGAACGCGGCGGAACGGCGTTCCGGGACCTCTCTTTCTGCCGGAAGAGTCGATCGTGTGTAATCGGCTGGAGTATCTTTTGCAAGAGACGATCGCGTTTCATCGGACGGATAATTTGCCGCTAAATACAATCGCGTACGATCGGCCGGAGAATTCGCCACGAGAGAGGATCGTGTGTAATCGCCCGTAGTATTTGTCGTAAGAGACGATCGCGAGTAATCGGACGGAGACTTTGCCGCAAAAACCGACCGTGAATGATCGGCCGTAGAATTTGCCGGTAAAGACGAACGCGTATGATCGGCCGGAGATTTTGTCATAAGAGAGGATCATGTGTAACCGGCCGGAGTATTTGACGGAAGAGACGATCCCGTGTACTAGGCCGGATTAATCTTACCAAAAATGACAATCGCTTAAAATGTGCGGAAATTACGCGCGGAGTCTCGGCCTGAAATTAGCGCTCTTTTGTCTAGTCTTGAGTTAAGCCGAATTTTGAAAACGCTAAAAAAACCTTACTACTCGCACTAGGCGTCATAAAAAAATCTAGAATTTCTTTAGAGAATTTAATTTTTAGTAAAATAATGCTTTGAGTTTTAATTTACTTATAAAAAAATTGAGTTAAATGAAATATAACTATTAAAATAGATCTATTATTCACATAGACAAATAATACTTTGTTTGAGCGGAGGAATGATAAGGGGGGGGGGTAATGTACAAACTGGAAAATTACAGTTCCGGTACCTCAATTTTGACAAATCAAGCACTGGCTGTATGTATGTACCATTGCTCTGAGCTTCCATGTCCTAATCAGTGGCGCTGACCGCAGGATTACGGTAACGCAATCCTTCAGAAAGCACTCCGGTGTGCATACCTATTTAACAGGTCTTGTAATTTTTAAGGGCGTTTAAGCTACTTTTTAATTTTTTTTATTTTAAAGGGTATTTACCCAACAAAAATGTCAAAAATCCAAATTTCTCAAAATCTACTGATTTTGATAACAATTTCATGGTTTTTAGTGCTCAAGATGACAAAGTAACACCATCCGCATATCTGTAAAAATTCAGGTTCAGAAGTTGTGAGGGTTTAAGTGTTAAAACTTCTTATTTTTCAAATTTCGCGAAATTTGTTAGCTTCTAAAAAAAAGTATACTTGTAACCATTAAATTTGTCTTGAAAGAATAAATAATACAGTATTTTGAATTATTAGTCTACGTCAACTGGTTGCAGAGATTACTTATACATCTGTCAGATTTGAGTTTAAGTCATGATTGATGTACATTAATTGCAAGCGGTAAATATTGATTCACTAAAAATTTATTAGAATGTGCCATGTGAACGCTTGATTTATTCCGTAGCACGACACTTCAACCGCCTTCAAACTTGAGAATACCGTTCCAATGCGTAGTTGCAGCATTGGTAGTATCACAACCAATATGAAATGAAAGGCGTCGAAAAAAGCCGTTATTTCTCTTCCGTTGAAATGTAGCCTGTTCAATGGAACTTCATTTGAAATGTACTTAGGTACTAAAAATTTAAAATTATTGTCCTCCTTACCTCTTAAAATTGGAAACCTTTCAAAGGTTTTTAATTAAATAATTCATTGAGACAAAGTTTTAAACATTGTCCAGTGAAAGCTATAGAAATCTTAGGCTTTACAACCGCATGCAACTAAAGCTATCTTGTGCACAACAAACCCTCGTGGCTGAAGTGCCTTGGGACTTGGGTCCGCCCTTCCAA
This sequence comes from Flexamia atlantica, assembly GCA_035578135.1. Classification (NCBI taxonomy): domain Eukaryota; kingdom Metazoa; phylum Arthropoda; class Insecta; order Hemiptera; family Cicadellidae; genus Flexamia; species Flexamia atlantica. The sequence goes on along the minus strand of JAQJVK010000012.1, from coordinate 5,461,714 downwards.
TTGAGCGACATCAAAGATTGGCTGACGACATAAAAGGTGGACTGACTGCATCAAAGGTGGGGTTACAACGTCCGATAGCACAATGGCATGTCAAAAATCACGTTAAGCAGTGTCAGCAAAGAGAATTCAGCATAAATGAGTTGTACAGGAACCCAACACACACCTGAAAGCTGTTGTAATAAATGGGCCTTTCTTTCTAAACAACTGAATATTTAGAGGGTCTTCTTGGTAAAATTTTTTATCATAGGTGCTCGTATTTGTTTCTAATAAAATTCCAAAAGTGTAATTCCGTGCTCACATAAGAGCTGTAGTTAACATGTGATCCATTGTTCCTACAACGATAATATGCGGTATAATCAACTAACTTTTAACAATGCAAAATGGCTCATGGCCGGCGTATTTAATTTCGACCGATTTTTTGTACCATGTTCAGCGGTCTTCTTCTTGTTCAGGTGTTCAGGTTTTTTCTAATTCTTTCATCCTATTGTCATATTATAAAACATTTTTGTCAAAAAAAATTATTTAATTCGGGCAGAATCATTACAAATTTCTGTATTATTGAGCCGAAAGAGTCCTCCCTACCCACGGCAGTTTTCGTTTTTCTACGGCACTAGCGGCGACTTTTGAAACTTCGGCTCCATAAGAGCCCATGCTAAATCAGTGCACATTTTGCGATGTAAGGTTTCGCGCGGACCCATTTAGCGCCCATATTTTTTAACATATCCATACTATGCGATATTATTTAAATAAATAATACTTTAAACTACTGGAATTAATTTTTTGTTTTTTGAAAAGGTCATAAAACACGTTATATTGATTTCCAAAGTTGACTATTTTAAATCGATTATAAAAAACTATTGAAGTTATCGAAATTCCAAATAGCAATTCTAGTAGCTTGGAAATTTCCAGTTACAACTATATTGAATTAAAACTTTTCCCTTAATTCATGGGGTGTCTATATGGGTCCGCGTGAGAGCTGTTTTTTAACATTTTTTGCTGGTAGTGAGGACTCTTATACTGTTTGTACAGTGTGTATATGTGTATAACTATGTGATGCTGGTCCGCACAATATACTGAAAAAAACGTTATTTCAGTTCGAAGGTCAAGCGCAAAGCCGGGACACTTCATCGAACAAAGTGAGTTTGGAATGCGATTAATGCGATACCGAATACAGTAATAAATTAAATTTCGTCAGGTGATTTCTTCCTTTTAGTACCATCTCTACCAACTGCATTACTTTTTCCAGAAACACAGTTTGAAGACGATTCTACCTTTTATTTTAGTAACGTCAAGATCCAAAGTACCAATCCAAGATGAGATCAGATTATGAGATCCGAGTACGCTCCCATTCAGCCATTCAGGTGCAGCGAGGAGGCCACTCTCTCGGCCGTGACCTTGACAATCAGCTGTTATGCAAGCGCCGCGCCGTGAACTGGCAAACGTGATCTTGACTGCAACAACAGCTCACAGCTCACAGCTGATTCACTATTCACTGCAGTCGTGAGTCTGATTATGTCAGTGTCTGTGGTGTACATTACGACGACCGAGTAAATGTTTTCATCCCGAGCCGGTTTTCCTCCGCACCCGAGTCCTGATAAGATATATCTCTCCTTAGTGCCTCTTGTACGATACTTTAATAGTGTTCATAATAAATTGTAACTAGATTATTGATGCAGCTTCGCTGCAATGATCACGATCATCACACTCATCCTTCACTCATATTCAGGGTAACGTCCTCCATGAGGTACCTGTCTCACCAAAGAATGATAAAGAATGAATGAACGATAAAGAATTCCCATGTTAAATCTTATAGCCAAATACAAAATTATGTGTTTTTAGGACCTAGGTCTCTTTCCTTTTGGCCTAACCTCTATACATTTCCTTCAAGAGTTCACGCCAAGCTCTTTCCAACGACGTCTATATAAATTGTTGAGATTGGTTTAAAACTGTAGGAAAAGTCTTGTCCACAAAACCCCTAGGGCCCTAGCGTATTAAAAGAGTAGTATTTTAAATTTAATTATACATAGGTCTTCTATTTAATTTATGGGTCGTTTGTATGACGTTTAATGAAGCAGCGTTGATCCGTGTAAAGTGTCTAACGCTTATTTCATTTTAGCTTATATAGAATTTCGTTTCGTAAGTCGTGGAAAATATTCACATAACCTATAAGACGCTCAATTGCCTAAATTGGATTGTTTTAGTTGTTTTGATTTGTAAAAAGTGAGGGGTAAAGTGAGGTGGTTCCCCGGACGGGACCCGGACCCGGGAAGTGGACGGGGACTTTTGATATCTTCGCCTCCTAACAAGTCCAAACAAAGCTGCAGAGTCAAAAATTGTGTTCCAAAAAATTCCCTCTATAAGTTAACTTTTCGTTGCCTGGACTAATAGGGAATTTTCAAACATTTGATGTAAATTCAAGAAATTAAAGTAGGAAAATTAACATGAAAAATAATCAGAAAGTACGGTATGCAATAGTTTTAGCGAATTTCCTTAGAAATAAGCTATTACCGTCGTTTTGACAGAATGGACGAAAAATATCCGTTCTGGGTAACCTCAGCAATCATATTAATTTTTATATCAATTGATAGCTTTTTATGTCTACTTTCTGGATATTAAGTGAGTTTATCGCGGAAATGCATTTTTCCCTGCAAAAATCACGTTTTATTTTAAAATTTAACATGGGCTTATATGGGGAATCGAATTTACATTTTTTGAGTGTCTGTTAGCACGATAACTCTCGTAAAAATCGCCCGATCGTGACACACATGTAAAACTAGGTTCTCTTGGGCGAGTTCGTAAACCTGCCAGATCGACATATCCAAAGTGGGGTAAAGACTACTTTTACCCCCCAAAAATGGGGTTTTTGGCTTTTTCAATTTGAAAATTTAGAGTAATCAAATTTTTGTTTTCACCATTGGGTTCAGCTTGAAAAAACAAACAATTTGGTATCTTGAATTGTTGCTCTAAGTCCATTGGTCTCCGAGTTATTTCCGCCTCACGTTTTTTTTGCCATTTTTTTAGTATCAGGGCAACAGAATGTTGTCCAACGAAACCTGCGGAGTATTTCACGAGTTTATCAAAACTACTTTTAATAGGCTTATGTATTTTTATAAAGAAATAACAATGTAGCCTATTTATTTAAAATCAATATTTTTTTATTAAAACTTATTTATTAGTATTTTTGACAGAGACTGTGCGATACAAACGACGGCTTTTATTTTAATTTATAAATATATATCTTTTTACATGTTTTTTGTATTAATTGATTAACTTAGTTATTGTTTTTTCACTGGAAATTCGCTGAGTACGCAGGTTTGCTGCGACGGGTGTATTTACAATTTCAGTTTGAATGGTCGTTAAAATTGTATCTTCATGTCAAAACAAAGCGTCAATTTAATCGATTTTACATTCCGTTGAGATTAGTCGTTGTAGCTTTATGTCAAAACAAAGCGTCAATGTAAATGATAAATGTTTCTAGATCTGTGGCGGTATTTTTCACTACTGTTAATTTAGCGCTGCAAAGCTTGAAAATCTGTAAATTACCTTGGTAATTTATTTTCAATAAAAAATAGTGGTTTGACTCGCTGATTGGAAACAAATGAGAGCCAAAATGGGTTAAAAACTTAATGTTATGGCCATTAGAAGAAACCTCAAATAGGGGTTTCAAATACCAGCATTATTTGATTAAATTGGAATTACGTCATTTTTAACGGGGGGACAAACGGGAGGGAGGGAGGGCGGTCCAAAAATTGCAAAAAAGCTATGACGTAATTCATGGACGGTCCCCAAGTACATAAAAAAATCTATTAGGAGCCCAGCATAGTATGTTCCCAACAGAGTTTTCCCCCTTAGTTTACCATTCCCTGTTGAATCTCAAAACCATCATAGAGCCGCGGTAGTGGGAGCGGGGCGGTAGTAGTTCGCCGCGCCGCCGACAGATCGCAGCAGACGCAGCGCCACAGTCACCCTTGACAACAGGTGGCCCCCTGCTAAATATGGCTCGGGGAGTGTCTTCTGTTTGTTCCTCTGTGATGCAATTCGACAGTCATACCAACCCACCGCTGCTCCCCCGCTCCCCTTCCGTTTCCTCCCATTATTACGCTGCTACAACTCTTTATGTTGGTAACGTCGCGTAACGTGAATGTTTGAAACTGTGTGGTTGATAAAAGTAATGCTTGTTTGCTCGCTTTCGCGAAATAATTGCATCATTAGGCGCCTAAGTATTCTTTTTCAATTAATCATTGCGAATAAGATTATTGCTTTTAACTTGAACTAGAATTTATGTTTTTAGACGAAAGAAAATAGATACTGTAATACATCGGTTGATCTCCAAAAGGTAAAGGACAAGTTTTAAATTTCGCTGCTGTTTTCATACCTACAATTAATGCGGTGCATGGTGCAATTAGGTGTAAACTATATTTTCTGTATTCATCAAACTCTCGCAGAACAAATTTTCCGCGACTTATTGCGAGTTACAATGCGAGGTACGCAAATTACATGCGAGTTATTGGATCATTTTTACGATATTAGACTTATAGATTTGGAGGGGTTCTGAGATTGAATGTTTGTCTGTTTGGTTTATGAAATAAACATATACGTAATAGATATATAATTTTTTTTGCAATTTCATTGCTGTAGTGCCAACTCTCTCTTTCCCAATAAACTTAACCCATCCCTTTCCCCTCCTAAGTAAGCCATAAAACTTCCCAACAAAGTAAACCAATCCCTTTCCCCTCTTAAGTAACTTAAACCATAATTATTCATTTTATTTTATTTTCTTCAGGTTGACATCCAGAATATAAGTACTTGGAACTTGGAACGTCTCCGCAGTACCCGGTGACTCCGCCGGCCGCGCCACTCTCGCAGTCCCGCCCCGTGGCCTGTGGTTAGGGGGGCCCTGCCAAGGGTATGCGTCTTGCGTCTGTTCCGTTTCATTGTTTCTCTTTTTGCGCGCGAATTCCTTGAACCCCCATCCCGACACCTACAGTCTATTGCATGCAGGGGCGTCGGCGTCGCTCTGTGAGCGGTGAGGGGGGAGCTTTCCCCCCTGAAATTTGAAAATCAAAAAGTTTGGAATATTCAGCCAGCTGGTTGCAAAAAATAAACTGAAATTGAAAGTACAGTAAATTGCACAATTAATTCAGTTTAAACCAAAACTTTGATTGTATATTTTGCAGTATTTTTACAATCAAATTTAAAATTTCATGCTCTAATCCTGCTTCAACAATAATCATATTTATCAACTCTTATTAGGCCCTACTCTTGGCTCTTGAATTCCCATGTATCTTTTTGGTAAACCAAACGACCTATACCTACAGTACAACTGGTAAATGTAATTTTAGCGTAAATAAATAACATTCATGTGCTGTAATATTGTGTCATACCATTCAATTTTTGGTTAAGCTTCAATTCCAAAGTATGAAGATGACGCATGCAGACGCACGGCTCTTTAACCCTGACTCATGCTCATAACACTTTAAGCATCCAGTAATAACACATGGCAATTTTATAATAAAAAATTTCCGATCTCTGAGCGTCTTTAAGGGAATGTGATTAAAAATTTTTTTCCGATTAATTTGCGTTTAAATGATTTCAGTTGGGAAATTCAAGGTCAACAGTTGGGAAAATCAGGTGACCTCCCCTCCCTAGAACTTTTTCGTGAGATGACACTGAGACATGGTCCAACCCCCAACCCGTACATATAAGACTCGCGTTAATTTTTGCATTAGGCATCTGGCTACGAACGGTCTGGACAAAGCCGTAGCCAATGGGGGGGAGGGTCAGGGGGTCAAAATCCCCCCTCCCGAAAATGTTGAAATTGCTTTTAAATGCAAGGTTAGAAAGTTATTTTTTTCACTTCCTGTAATCTCGGAGCCCAAACCCCTCCCCCAAAAATTTTCCTGGCTGCGGCTTTGGGTCTGGGCCACGGGCCACGTCATTTGAATCGGTCTACATCTGTTAAGGCTCAAGTTCACACTCGCCGGGTCATGGCGAGTCCGAGGGTATATAAATGGGGCGTTCGGCATGACTCGTTTTACGTTGCATTTATAAAGTGAGGCAAATTGCTAGCTATTTGGGCGATTTGGACTCACCCTGAACCGGCGAAAAGAGAAATCTGCTAACGCGATTTCCTCATCAGAGAATCAGACTAAATAAATCGCATTAATGTAAAGAGAGATCATTTACACAATTAGATGTACCTACATTAAACTCTGTAAAACCTACATTTAAATCTGTAAAACTACAATAAATACAAGTATTAACAACAACAACTTACAACTACAACCAAAGGAAGATCTACATCTACGGAGCCCCTGCTGAAAGGGAGTAGTAAGCAGGGCGATCTACGTAAGAAGATGAGGGAGAGGAAGGAAAGATGAAGAAGGAGATAAAATTAATGATTTAAGATTATAAATAAATAAACAAAACAAGAAAGGAATGCTCTCGAGCGACAAGATTAAGGGAAAAAAAGAAAGGAAATGGAAAGGGAAGCCAAGTGATGTCGCAAGATAGGGACTTGGGAGAGGAATAGACAGAATTAAAAAAAGTTGCACACTTATTAAATTTTACAGGTTGTTTAGCCACATGAAAAACACTCATTAACCATTTTGGTCGAATGGTTTCAGCAAATGATGGTAAGAAGTGTTTGGATTAAACATATTCCATTCCGGAAAGCGCATGGCTGCTGATCCAGTGAAGATTATCAATTCTATAAATGACAAATGTGCTTGCATTATTATTATATGGCATCCAAATGGGTTGTACAGTAAATACAAAATCATAAATAGCAGAAGAATGTAGTATTTATTCTCACATAATTATTTTTTTACCCGAGGGGTCATACAAATTCCATAGTCGCTAAAAGGAGAAATTGGAGGAATTTTTAAATCATATTGTATACCCTTTTGCGGAAATATGGATTATCAAAATAAGCAGGGACAGAACTAGGGGAGCCTAACCAAAAGGGCGTTTTTTGTCTCCCAATTCGAGAGTATTTAGGACACGTGCGCCGTAGCTACGCTCTCCCATCCCTCCCTCCCCCTCGCCCATCCCCTCCCCCACCCTCTCACGTGTCTAACGGGGCTCTGTACCCCGCCGGCACCCGATAAGACCCGGAAAAGAAACAGAACAGAAGACGGCTACTGTGCAGGCCAGTGAATTTGGCATACCCAAATTAGCTTAACCGCTTCTAATCATGCCAATCGTTAGTTCCTCGTTAGTTCTCGATAGTTCTTAGATTTTTTCGTTAGTTCTCAAAAAATAAAAAAGTTATGACTCATACAAAGTGGTTACGCTAACTTCACACTCGCGAATTCCAGCACGCACCTTAATTTTCATGCAAATGTTAAAGTCTACTTATCAGTCGTTAGTTCTTCGTTAGTTCTCGATAGTTCTTCAATTTTTCCGTTAGTTCTTGAAAAATAAAAAAAGTTATGGCTCATACAAAGTGGTTATGCTAACTTCACACCATCAAATTCCAGCACGCACCTTAATTTTCATGCAAATGTTACAAGTCTACGTATCAGTCGTTAGTTCTTCGTTAGTTCTCGATAGTTCTTCAATATTTACAATAGTTCTTAAAAAATAAAGAAGTTATGACTCATACATAGTGGTTATGCTAACTTCACATAAGGAAATCCTAGCACGCACCTTAACTTTCATGAAAATGCTTGTGTCAACATAACAATCGTTAGTTCTTCGTTAGTTCTCGATAGTTTTTCAATATTTACAATAGTTCTTAAAAAATAAAGAATTTATGACTCATACATAAAAAGTGGTTACGCTAACTTCCCATTATTAAAGGAGGTATGCTATCTTCACACAAGCAAATCCCAGCACGCACCTTAATTTTCATGCAAAATTTAAAATATACATATCACTCGTTAGTTTTTCGTTAGTTCTCGATAGTTCTTCAAATTTTCCGTTAGTTCTTGAAAAATAAAAAAAGTTATGGCTCATACATAGTGGTTATGCTAGCTTCACATAAGGAAATCCTAGCACGCACCTTAACTTTCATGAAAATGCTTGTGTCAACATATCAGTCGTTAGTTCTCGATAGTTTTTCAATATTTACGATAGTTCTTAAAAAATAAAGAATTTATGACTCATACATACAAAGTGGTTACGCTAACTTCACATTATTAAATTCCAGCACGCATCTTAATATTCATGCCAAATTTAAAATATACATATTAATTACATATCATTTTTTTATTTTAACTCTTAACATCTCAAAAACCGTAAGTTTGATCGAAAGTGTACAAGAGTAAAAAAACTGCGTAATTTTATATCCTACTAAATCTTGTAAAGATCATAAATATAAAAAGACAATTAACGGAGTTATTGTATTTTTTAACAGAAATTGATATAACTGCCATAAACAAGCATGTATTTTGTTAGAAAATTGCAATAACTCCGTTAATTATAGTTTATATGGTTTTGTAAGAAATAAAATTACGTAACTATTTTGTATCTTGTACAGTTTTGGTAAAATTTAAGGTTTTTAAGATATTAAATTTTAAAACATGAAAATATCTGCCATATTGAAATGGTATGAAGTAGAAACTTGATACTCTGCACCAAAATAGGTCCTATTAGTCAGCATTTACGGACCAAGTTTGAAGTTGATATCTTTAGTAGTTCCAAAGTTATGAAAAATCATGTTAAAAACACATACAGACCGACAGACGAATAACCGAGCATTTTAGGACCCATGTTTTGATAGGAACTTTTTTTCTTATTTTTGATGTAAGTAGGCATATTCCGAAGTCTATAAGGGTTTTTCGTAAACACCCTGTATAATAAAGAAGGGTTATTGATTTTAAATTCCTCTTATTATGATTAGAGGCTTTTGGTCCCTTAAAGCCTCTAGAATACATATAACAATGTTAATAAATATATTATTCGAGGTAAAATTTGTAGTACTTCAACTAGTAACAGCTCAAAATTTGATGCCCCATTTCCTAGACTAAGCAAAGTTGAACACTCTATACACTGGTTGAAAAAGTCTTCATTTCGGTACATCAAACTGTTAAATTATTATTTCTGGAGTCATTTAAGAGTAAGATCTCTAATTGACTCCTCAACCACCCATTCCACACATTCTATAACTTAAATAGCTTTATAAACTATAAAACCAGGTGAGATACCTTTAAACAAAGATTTGATTGAAAATAAACTGTAATTTTAATGCATTTTTCATTACATTTGGACACAATTTAAATTAAACTTGTATTGAAGAATATTGAAGAACTATCGAGGACAAACGAAGAACTAACGACTGATATGTATATTTTAAATTTTGCATGAAAATTAAGGTGCGTGCTGGGATTTCCTTGTGTAAAGTTAGCATAACCACTTTGTATGAGCCATAACTTTATTATTTTCAAGAACTAACGGAAAAATTGAAGAACTATCGAGAACTAACGAAGAACTAACGACTGATATGTAGACTTTAACATTTGCATGAAAATTAAGGTGCGTGCTGGAATTTGCTGGTGTGAAGTTAGCGTAACCACTTTGTATGAGCCATAACCTTTTTATTTTTCAAGAACTAACGAAAAAATTGAAGAACTATCGAGAATTAATGAAGAACTAACGACTGATTTTTAGACTTTAACTTTTGTATAAAAATTAAGGTGCGTGCTGGGATTTGCTAGTGTGAAGTTAGCATACCCACTTTGTATGAGTCATAACTTTTTAATTTTTTGAGAACTAACGAAAAAATCGAAGAACTATCGAGAACTAACGAGGAAGGGGTAGCGGATTTGTACCCCCCGGATTTGTACCCCCCACAAAAAACGCTACGTCATTTTGACGTCACAGGAGGCGGGGCCTAAATCGCTCGAGAAACAGCCCGCGACTGGAAATGTACCCCCCAATACATTATTAAATCATCAACACCTAAATGGTTTGCAATTAAGTTATTTCCCTTAAGTCTGACCCCGGAATTGTACCCCCCGGATTTGTACCCCCCGTGGTCATATTCTTAAGTTCGACCCCGGATTTGTACCCCCCGGATTTGTACCCCCCGTCGCCAAATCCTCAAGTCCTACCCCGGATTTGTACCCCCCGTCACCAAATATTCAAGTACTACCCCGGATTCGTACCCCCGATTGAGTTAGGACGAAATGAATGGCTCAAAACCTCCTCCGTGAAATTTTACATATATTTACACCAAGTTTCATGGCAAACAGTCCAACGGAATACGAGACCATAAATGTGAAACATAATATAATCAAACTAACAATTTTTTTATGAATTGAGATATTCAAAACAATATTTTATCCAATACTTTCATCACGTATTATTGACAGATTTTCTAGCCTACTTAATGATGAATAAGACTACACAATATAATAATAATAAGACATATTCGTAGAATAATATTAGGCAATAATTTAACGAACAGCCGTTGATTTACGAGAACTAGTTAAAAAAGTCAACAACAAAAACAACGAATATTGACCCGGTTTTCTTCCATAGTCGGTCAAACTGGATTTGAGCACAGGGGGTACAAATCCGGGGGGTACAAATCCGGGGTAAGACTTAAGGGTATGGCCACGGGGGGTACAAATCCGGGGTAGGACGTGAAGATTTGGTGACGGGGGGTACAAATCCGGGGGGTACAAATCCGGGGTAGGACTTAAGAATTTGACCACGGGGGGTACAAATCCGGGGGGTACAATTCCGGGGTCGGACTTAAGAAGTTTAATTGGATTTATATCAAGTATGCAGTTGTTCAGCCAACCGTGAAATGCCAGTTGATTAAAATACATAATAATTTATCCGTCCTAAAAGTTCGCGGCCGGAATTGTACCCCCCGTCCTGTGACGTCGAAATGACGTAGCGTTTTTTCTGGGGGGTACAAATCCGGGGGGTACAATTCCGGCGACCCACGAGGAACTAACGATTGGTATGATTAGAAGTGGTTAAGCTAATTTGGGTATGCCAACTTCACAGACCTCTACTGTGCTGTAATGACAGTCAGTCGGCAGAAATCCAGCTAGTCTATACCCTTATAAAATATGGAGTGCGTCTGGATTTCCATGGGTTCATCCACACACACCATTTGGCTACCAGGGGTGTAGCCGTCCTGATGAAAGTACCATCACAAGGTACAGGTAAATACCGGGGAAGAAACTCGAGGAAAATGTTGGTGGAGGGATTTTTTTCAAAAATTTCACAAGTTTAATGCGGTACCGTGCATCTAGTGAAAAATCTTAAACATACAAATTAATTTTCAATTCCCCAGCGGTTGCACTGGTAGGCCTATCTGACCGTCTTGAAACCTATATTCGATTTAATGAATGGCTTCTTCTTCTGGAGGGACTAGCTGAGTGGTAAGAATAAATATTTTCAAATAATTATTATAATATCGTACTATTACTGACACCGGGGTTGATTCAAATCTGATTTATCAAATATTTTGTGAGATCGCAAATTTGATGTAATGTCGCTTCTTAAAGCCATGACTATCTCAAAGACGGTAACAATACATTAATGCATTGGGAAGAAAATCACACGTGTGGAGTGAGGTCGAAAATATCACCCAAAATTTCTGCTGAAAATTCCTGAGTGAGTGACATTTTGGAATGGGAGGGAAAGCACATGTATGCAGTGAGATAGAAATATTTTATTAAAAAGTTCAGCCGACAATTCCTGAAAGTGATGTTTTATCAGTCCTGATCCGCTGAGCTTCCTTCTTCTGGTGAGGATCATATGAATTATGATTGATTATAAGAATTATTATAATTTAGAAGATTTTATTTACGTAGGTATCTTGATTCATATCAATGCTTGTACAAGTTTTACGGCAATAAATGAATCATGATTAAGGAATCATGAAAAAACGAGACCGGCCGCTATAAAATGAGCGAACTTAAACGAATACAATAAACACTCAACAACTCTCTTTATCTTTGCTATGATACATCAAAATGAAATTTCAAAAATTGCTGACGCCAAATTAAATGTCATTGCGCGGCCAAAAGTGCGCACAACGGAGCTAGTGTTGCAGAAAAATTAAAACTGCCACTGCCGTGGGTGGGAACCTTCTTGGAATTTAGGATAGAACATAACAAGACGTTGTAATAAAAGGATTTTGGTTGAAAATAGATTAAAAAGGTACGCTCTAATCGTAATTAAGTTTATAAGAATTGGCCTGGGAAGAGAGCTACAGACATCAGTTTCCGTTGCAATAACACGACATTTTTTCCAATATCGCCACGTTCTATTAAACCTAGATTTATTCTTAAAGCGTTTGGATTTATGCAGTTTACTTATAATTTCACTATGAAAAGAATGAACGGTTGAAATAGTTTTTAACTGGGTCAAACTTTAATGTAATTTTAAAAGTATTTAACGGGAAAGGGGAGGGGTCCGGAGTCCAATTTGAACAGTTGAAATACAGTAAACTCCCTATTATCCGTTCACCTTTTAACCGGACATCGGTTTAACCGGACTACTCGCGGCTCCCTAGGTACCTAACATCTTTTTAACCGGATAATCCGCTTACGCGATCGGCAGGAATTATATCGACGATTCTTGCAGAGAAATGTTTGAGATCAGTAATGACGTGTCCAAATACTATTCTCTCTTCAATTTACGTAAAATGAATAGTTTTTAGTGTTTTAAGGACAATATCGACGATTCCCAACGGAAATATATAATGGACAAATTATAGAAAAATACAAAATTTTTCATGTTAGGATTTAATAATTTAGTTTTATGAAACATCGGTTTAACCGGAAACCCCGTTATCCGGACAGGCCTTGGTCCCGAGGGTCCGGATAAGAGGGAGTCCACTGTGGTCCTAATCTTCTACCGGACGGACTTCTCCGCCAGAGTGACAGGACTGACTTCCACCCGGACCGACTTCTCCGGTCGTTGACCCCGAGGGTGTGTTCTGTTCTGTGTGTGATGTTGACTGTTGGCTCTAGACTCCCTGCCCTCTGTGACAGGGCCTCTCTTTGTCGACTGCAACCACTACACATACGTGACACGGGCTATCAAAAACTTCACTTGTTCAGTTTATATTTTTATTTTTTAGCTTAATTTTAACTAAGCTTAATTTTAATTCATCATACATTAACATTTACTTTTACAAGATATACTGTATTTTTAAAATTATTAATATTAACGAAAGATTTTTAATTATTATTTATTTTTTGGATTTTTCCTCTCGCTTCTAGTGTTTAAACTACACTACGTTTCTAGAGGTACTGAAACTCCAGTCGTTTTAAAGTGACCCTACTTAAAGTTACATTAAGCTACTTATTTCTACTTAACCTACTTTTTGAGTTTTTTTGTTTTTTTACACACAATTTGCATACATCCAACATACACAAAAATGCATACAAATCACATTGAACATTCAATCAACATATTCTGTATTATGGTCAATGTGTTTTTGTATATGCATTTTGAGTATGTTGGAAGAGTGTAATTGTGTGTCAAAAAAACAAAAAAAAACTCAAAAGTAGGTTAAATAGAAATAAGTAGGTTAATGTCGTAATAAAAACTTTAAAATCTGGTTAAATGTGGTCGTGTGTGTATGGTGTGTACATTTGGAATCTTCAAAATCGGGTGCTTTTGTGACCTAAAACAATACACAAATCTAATCACTAAAACAAGGGTCACGTAGGCCTATATCCCCGTACAAATCAGACCTTATGACGAGCCCGTCCCGTTCTGAGATTATGTACACTTGTTCTACCCAAGGATGACCCGAGTGGGTGGCACTGGCAGCGGCAGTAAAGCTTAGCTCGGTCCACCCCACCGCCCCCCGTGAAGGAACTGGCAGCTCGGACTGAACACTGGAGACCATTAATTTAGAAACAATTGTGTTTTTTGAGGTACGGACAATGGGCAGGGGAGGGAGGAGTGGGGTTGTGGGAAAGGAGTCAGTGACCTTGGTGGAGGGCGCGACGATGCCGCAACCAACTACCGACCGATATCTCTTCCACCCGTCGTTTGAAAAATTCCAGTGCATAAAAATTCAATTTTCTTTCGTTTATCGTGTTTTTTTTTCTACTTTGACTTGATATTCACAGGCGTTCGATGTTCGTGTGGCGATTCGTGTTATTGTTAGTTTAATTTTTCTCCAAAGTTACTTGGGATGAGATAAAGTCGTGGATTTTACTATTTTTACTTGATATTCATGACCTGGGTCCCGCATTTTTGGGACCGTCGCCATATTTGGCATAATTGTCCGGTGTCCCAAAAAAGTCCCTTGGGACGCGCAACTGTCCCGAATTTCTATTGGTTGTTAACATTATTTTGAAAATTATTTAAAATAATAAATAGATAAACGTTCATGTGAGAGTTGTGAAATATTTATATCTTGTGAATTCTGTAAACCCTCGCGAAAACCGTTGAAGTAAAGAACAGGAATTATTTCTCAATTTGCAATAAGCAAATTTATTAGGATGACAATTCCAGAGTCTGTCAATAGACGCGAGCCGAATAAAACGAGTTTTATCGATATAAACATTTTCACTTTTTAAACCGAGTGGAAAAGTGTTCATAAGTTCTGTAAAGTTTATCTAGCTAAGTTAAAATATTTGTATGGATTTTCATCGTATTGAAATAATTCATCATGAATGTTAAATAGTATATTTCGCAACAAGGGCCGAAAACCCTTTCGGCCGAGGTGCGAACGCTATTTTTCACCACACTACACAATGAAATCTACCCTAAATAATAAAAAAAAACTTATTATTATTTGACTCACTTGAAAACAAAACACAGCTATGACAATCATATGATCACAACTATCCTGTCTTGAATGCCATATAATTTTGTGATGTTCTGACGTCGTTTCAAGGAAATAAACTATCAGCTGACTTTCGGCCCTAGGGCCCCCAACGTTTTCGGTCCTGTGGCGGCAAACGGTGTGTTTCGGTCCGCGTTTGACGTTTGTAAAACAGGTGATTTCGCCGTAGTGTGGTGAAAAGTTGTTTTGGCAATTTTTATGAAATTTCAATACTTAAAAAATACAATTGCATATTTCATTATTGACGGGAGCTGAGGGGAGGACTAGACTGTTAAAAGGATGTTTAAAGTCTTTGGAAGAAGTGACCCGAATCCACCCAATAAAATTATGGCAACCTTATTCATGACAGAGGCGTCAGATATTCTAGTGATGGATCATGTTATTGAAGATGAGCTGACTCTATTTTCTCTAAAGTTAGCCTATTTGTGATGAAATGGAAGTTCATCGTGAAAAAAGGTCAGATTTAGTATATTCAATCTGTATAATTTATTTTCATGGTAAACATATTAAAAATTCTACACGGTAACGAATTTTCGATCACACCCGTTCTACTAAAAGAAATTCACTACATCATAACTGTGTTTTCAAAGCTCTTCGTGTAGTGGTCTTTTATTAGACTCAACAATCGGTTGCTGTACCTGCAGTTCAGGTCATTCTATTCAGATACGTAATTTTTCAAGAGAGGCGAATCTCTGAAGTTAACTTGTAAACGGTTCCTTTGAACTCCGAATAAAACAAACCAACATGCAATATTTACACAGTATCCATTTTGCCGTCCGGAGTTTAAAAGGCACAATTAAAAGCGCAAAATGCACCCTTCGAAACGTTACCTGCAATACAGGTGCTTAAATTATTTTGCCTATCGAGGTTTGCGAGGCGCTACTGGCGCTACTTAAAGTAACTAAAAAGTTACAGGTGTTTGATTTTTCCTGTAAATGAAAAAATGTACATTTAAATCAGCTCGTACTTTACACCCCTAAACTGTTACATGTCCCTAATGCCCTAATGTGATACGTTGCATTGTCAAGTAACACAGTATGCTTGAGCTACGTAGAGAAAAAGGTAAGCTGCAGTAAATAAATTGTTCCCCTAATTTGCTTGACGGATAACTACAAGCCCTATTAAATTTCCGTTTTCTTAGTTAGTAGGCTATTAGAGAAAAACGTTTCATTTGAGCTGGATGAGTCAAACTATTTCATAATTTAATTGACTGATAAATATTTGTAATTACTGGAATACGTACAAACCTGAGTCCTGAGTGAATGACCAACAGACAAATAATTCTTTACTCCTGCGCTCATTAAGTTTTGTCCAGGCAGTAAAAGAACATTTACATTACATTTTACTTTTTTTTAAAGAGGGTGGCGCCTCTTTTTACCTTGCATTTGCCCCCCACATATGCCTCAGGCCTGTGCGTGGAAAAAAGGCACGAATCCGAAAGAAAAATTTATGCATGAGGAGTTTGGGCCTGATTTGACAATTTTAAAATAACTACATTTTTCAAATAAGCACTCGAATCATGCATGCTCAAGCTCAATCAATGATGAACTCAACTCACCCCACCCCGCCCCTTCGAATGAGTTAATTAATTCTTCACAAAGCCAAAGCCATCAGAGCATTATTGCATAAACATTGTAGTGGTACCAGAACAACTAAGGCATATTCAAACTGTAGATTTAATACATACCATTACCTAACCTCTAACCATATACATTTAAAGTCGATAATTTATAACATCGATACATCTAATCTAAAAGTTACTGTATCCACCCCATACTGGTACGGAATTTAATTTTCTTCAAAATAATAGTATATTTCACTACTAGTCTCGAAAGTAGCCCATTTCGGGGCTAGATAGTGTTTTACTTACTAGGCGTAAGCCGAACACACGCTATCGATCTTTGGCCCTGCATCGAGCCCCGAAATGGTACTTTCGTGACGAGTTGTAAACAATACTTTTCATCGCGATGCAAATAAGTATCCAAACTTAAACAAATCATCCAACATTTCATAATTTAGTAATTTTTCTATGAGCAAACACAATACGGCTGAACTGCCTATTTCAGTTGAAAGTCCGCTGGTTGAACTGTCAAAATAAAAACTTCGTTTGTTTGGGTGCGACAAAATGTTGTTTGGATAGTGAAAAAGTTTGTTTGGGTAAGGAAATGAAATGTTTCGGTACCGAAAAATCAGCTGATCATTATTTGTTTTCATGTAAGGAAATCGAGGGTTTTCGTAGATCTCAGCTGAACTGCAACTGGCAATTTTCGTTTACAAAGTGATGAAAAAATTCTTTTTCAACTTGTATCACGTGTCCGTCAGTGATTTGAACGCCTCGCAGCGACGCGTACATGTATTGTATGTCTATGTCACAGACGGGAGGGCTGGAGGGCTGCAAGTAGCAAGTTGCAACGGTAAAGTATCGATTGGACTGCGGACTTCGGCGAACCGAAGGATAGAAACATCGATCAATAAATATCCTACCCTTGCTCGCCCTCCCCCGCGCGCTGTGAAACGATCACGCGTCGCCTTCTATAGCTTCCATATAACGTTACCGCATCACTGCTCGACCGTGGGGGCCGAGCTTTGCTGAGAAGAATGTTTTGTTAATACTTAAAATAACTAGGTGACTAACATTTTCGTCTTAAATCCTAGTTATTTTAAGTTACAAACCTTCCTCTTAGCAAAGCTCATTCCAGGAGGAAAATCACGAATGAAATGGAGGTTTTTTATTTGATTTTGATTTCGTTTGATTTTTAATTAGATTTTTTGTGATCACACATTTTGTGGGCCTAGTGTACAGCTTTCACATATAAAGTTGCTGAATCACCTCTCGATCGTGGGGACCGAGCTTTGATAAGAGAAAGGGCGAAAGGGTTTTATTTGATTTTGTTGTGATCAGCTAGTGTATAGTTTCGATGTAACGTTACTCTTTCATGTCTCGATCGAGGGGACTGTGATTTGCTAAGAATCAGATTCAGAATCAGAATCAGATCAGCTTTATTTCAAAAATTATTTACAATACATCATTAGATCTAGCCTATAATCCTTACAAATTACATAGTTAACATACATTTACTTAGGCTGTTCTAAAAAAAACAGGAGAAGGGTTTCAATAGTTTTTGTGATCACGCATCATGTATCTGCCCTCGATATAACGTTACTCCATCACTCACAATCAAGGGGGCTGAGCAATGCCAAGAGAAGGGTTTGTGATAAAAATCTCGTTGTGTAGCCCATCACGTAAGCTTTCCTTTGTAGTTTGGCTATATCTTTACTCCATTACTCTTCGATCAATGGGACTGAGCTTTGCTGAGACGAAGGTTTTAATTTGATATTTTTAGGATCATGCTTTTCGTAGGGCTATACCTTGTACAGCTTCGATATGTCTTTTCTGCATCAGTTCTCGATCCTGGGGAGTGAGCTTTGCTAAGAGGAAGGTTTTAATTTGATTTTTTATCTCACATCTCATAGGCCTTCCTTGCTTCACTATAAATTTACCCCGTCACTTCTCCATCGTGCCTTTTCGTGATCACGCATCTTATCATAGAAAAATAAACAGGAATTTCCTGTTTATTTTTCTATGATCTTATATAGCTTCGATATGATGTTACTTCATAACTTCTGAATCGAGGGGGCTGAGCTTTGCAGAGTGAAAGGTTTTTTTAATTTGCTGTCGCGTTTATCACAGCCCCCCTTTAACTACAAAAACCAAACCGATACAGTTATTCTTTGTTTGTAATTCATTGTTGGTGATGGTGATTTTATATTTTGATCTGGATTTTTGCGGACATTTGCCATCACTGATTAGTGAAAAACAAGTTTCACGACGTTTCGGGATCTGGAATCTGATCCCATCTTCAGGTGGAACAAAACCTAGAACATAACAAGATTAGCTGAGAGCTGAGCGTCTCAGCTCAGCTCTGATTGGGTGTGGACGTGCTCTCTCCTGTCTGGTGAATCTTGATACTTGTGATTTCTGTGTTATTGTTTTTCTTTTCAGCACAGTGTTTTCGTGACTGCTTTTTCAGTTCTCCGTTTTAGCTTTTTTGTCCAGGTTTTCTTGGTTATATAGACCTATGTGTTACTAATCTTGTTATGTTCTAGGTTTTGTTCCACCTGAAGACGGGATCAGATTCCAGATCCCGAAACGTCGTGAAACTTGTTTTTTACTAATCAGTGATGAAAAATGTCCGCAGAAATCCAAATCAAAATGCAATACAGTTAGCGTTTCTTTCTCATAATGCAGGTGAATAAACTTTGATTTAATTTTCTAATTTACTTTTTGGATAAATTCGCTGATATAATAGTTGACTGCATTATAAAATAATCAATGTAGGAGGGAGTTCCGCTTTGCTCAAAATAGGCAGATGAAGGATTTATTTATGATTTAAAGACTTTTTGCATCCAAATGTAAAACACCTCAATGGAGTTGGGTATTTTAAAGATGAGCACCATCGTCAAATACTTTATGACAATGTAGGATGCAGGCCTCATCTCGGGTCACCAGATTTTTTTCAGCACTGATTACATACCCAAAACAAATTTTGCAGAATCTCAAATGAAAGCAATTTAGAAATATCCAGTTCATAAAGCTTGTACAATGTACAGTCTAGCTTTAATTGCTGTTTTTTATAGTCCCAACCTTTGAGAAAATAATTACCCTACACCAGTGTTTCCCAACCTTTTGGTGCTCGCGTACCACCTACCACATTTTCAATATTTTGGCGTACCATCGCAAGGACCCACTTTCCCACCACTGAGTGATCCCCTCCAAAACTGCATATACTTCCTCTTTGATGGTTTAATTTTAGACTCTACAATTTATTTTATTTTACTTGTTAATGTACATTTTTAGAGCGTATTTTGATTAGAAGGACATTTTGACAAATTATATGTTCATCTCAGCTCTGCTAAATAATTTTGTTGTAAATTTTGTGAAAGCCCATTTAAAATTACATATGAATATCGTAATATGAGAAAATGTCGAGGTATATGAGGAAATATAATCTCTGTCTGGTTTTTAGAACTTAACATATTTCTCATATTTTATATTGAAAATTAACATGAATAAACAATTCAAAGTAAACTGTATTTTTACCAATGATCTTATATTTAAGCATATTACAAAAATCTTATACAACAGCCGACATAATTATGACGGCACACAGTCTATACGTTTAGTTAGTAAATTGTACAACTAAAACCTGTAGGAATACCACCGAATTAACGCTGTCAAACTGATAGTATTTTTTATAGATAGAACATTTTTAATCCCAAAATGTTTTGTAAATAGAATAATTACTCTTACAATTAAAGAGTAACAATAGTTCTTAAAATACGGTTTATAAATTGGCATATTGTGACCAAAACAGGTACTGAAAAAGTTAATAAAGTTAAGGCATTAACTGCGACTTTACTGTTTGACGTGACAGCGTTCGTTTGTAAACCTAGTATTTTACTTTGTACTACTTCTTCAATCTCTTGCGTACCACCTGAAAGGCCTTCGCGTACCACCAGTGGTACGCGTACCACCGGTTGAAAAACACTGCCCTACACTCTTAAGTTATCCGAGACTATTTAAAAGTATTCCAAATATCAGAAAAGGGTTTACAGTAGGATGCGGCAAGATTAGCAGACTTTGGAGAGAGCGTCTTGGGGATATCAGTGAATACCGGAAACATGACGTGGCATTGATAAGCGATAACAGTGTTATCGGGCACAGCGGCGCGGCGGCGGCGGCGGCGCGGCGGCGGCCATGTGTGCGTGAATCGACAGTAAACAAATACTGAACTGGACAATCGTAGTCATTGTCCTCCAAGGCGGCTAGTCTAGTTGAGTTATTATTACTTCGGGTTTGATGCGTAATTTACTTCTGATTGTCGTATATGGTATGGAACATATAACCGAACTGTGGTGTAACCATTTTGCAATTTGGGTGTAAAAACTATATAAGCAAAACTTGATAGATGTGCGGGATTTGTTTAGGGTAAAGCTGGCTTTTAATCCTAACATTCTTAATTTGAATGTAAAATAATTTAACTGCTCTACATGTTTACTTCTACGATTGACGTTTATGTTTATTGCACTGCGACTATACTCCATTCTAAAAGCAGTGGCACCTGACGGATTAAGGTGGGTCGTCGGTGTCGCAAGCGTTTTCCTAATCCCTTTAGGTGCCATGACCGTTGGAATAAAGTGTTCAATGGCGTGTGGTTAACTTCCCTTCATTTTCGCGAAGTTTTGAGAAAATTATACGTATTTCAATATGATTGGGGGGAGGGTCGACCCCCTCAAAACACAAATGGAAGGGCTTCGTTAAAGGACCTTATGGCTAAACACTTGGTAATTATTGCGGAAGAAAAAGAACCACGACCAGTAAAAAATACACATTTACTGGCTTAATAGGTGTAGGATGTTGTTGATCGACTTTAAAATAACAGATAATCCTGATCAATACATACCGAATTTTTATTCACAACGGAAGTTTTTACTTTTAGATTTTACCAGTGGTTCGTTTTTTTAATTCCAACAAACTTTTTATGTTGTATTTTTAAAACTCATAATCACGAAGGATTTGTTCAAACACTATAAACTAAAGGAAAAGTCCATAAAATTAAACTTTTTATGTAATTCTCTTTAGTTATTCTACTTTGATTAATATAACAATACGTCTACGCCATAACTGAAATTTAAAACAGAGAATACAAAATACACATATATAGGCTACGCAGGTTTGCTGCGACAGGGGCTCTCCCCGTGGCAGGGCTGAGCGGGAAGGTTGTAATCGTCCGTCCAGGAAGGAGAACCAGTTTTTACGAGGTCTATTTCCCCGATTGGCTGGAATTGGATGTTCGAAAGCGCTCAGCACCCCGCGCCCGCTGAGCGCCTCCCGCTGCCTCCCCGGGGTTTGTATATAGGTTTGTGGTTTGTACAACTGAGAAAAAATTGAAAGTAACCGCGTTGGATTAAAGGCTTATAAATTAAAGTCTATTAATTTTTTTGTCCTGTATAATTTTGTTCAGATTAATTCTTGAGACGATTCGGCTATAAATAAATACGCCGTTTAAGAATAAGGGGTTTTATATTATAGGTTTGTGGTTGATGCATCTGTAAAAATTAAGAATAATCGCGTTGGATTGAGGATTATTAATTAAAGTATATTTCTTTTTATCAGATATAATTTTTCAGTTTCGTTCTTGAGATGATTTGGCTATTCAAAATTCAATATTCAAAACGTTGTATTGTTGATCAAATGTTTTCCAAGTCAACGATCCCGATTTTTTTTCAAAAAACCCCTACACTTTCCTGTAGATTCCATTCTTTTATTTAAAAAAATATTCAGCAATGTTAAATATTATCGTGATTTACCAACCTAGTTTATGTGGTTTAATATGGAGAATTTTGTAAAAAGTTGTCCTGCAATCATTTAACTGATTCACCAAAATTTTGTATAGCTATTGGATTGGCCTCTTTAAAATTAAGTAATTAAATAATGGCAGGCTTAACAAATCTATTAAATGTTTAAAGATTCGTATACCTACTAAAAATGCAATAAATAAAAATATACAAAGTTTGAAAGATAAAAATTAATTAATTAAATAAAAAAAGACAAATAAAGACGTGTCAATCGGTGCCCTCAGCTTTTGGCAAAAACATTCCAACTATCAAGTATAATGTTAAATTTAAAAGATTATTATTAATTAAAAGACCCCTCATCATTAACACGCTTTATTTATATTTAACAATAGCTTTGGCTTAACGTTAATGTTGTACATTAAAAGTATGATAATCCTTGAATCTTGAAACATATATTTGTAGATTTACGTTTATAATTGATTAAAATTTCTTCATAAGCATGCTAAAGGTCTAATTTCTTCTTGAGATCAAATAGAAGGAAAAGATGTTGTACTTCTTTTGGTAAGCCTTGCTTTCACCGTTTCATCGTAAACTATAGTTTGGTTTGGAGCGTAAACGTAGTAAAAAGGAAAATAAGATAAGTTTTTAAATCTGTTTAACAATTTAATACACCTAATGAAAGATTGGAGTATTCGAGATTGGAGGAAAAGGAATACCCATTATTCAATGGTCCGAAATGGAAAGGTGTCTATTAACTGGAAGCATATATTACAAAACATGGACTTACCCAATCCTACTTCATTGTTGGAAAGGCCGGAAGGCCCAAATAATTAATTACTTGAATCCACAGCAGGCATATCCGCATAAAATTAGTTGTTTTATTTGAAAGAAGTAATACCTCTACGCAATGAAAATAAACGTCATTGAGAGATTAGAGTGCAACTTTTATAACTAATATTTGAGTTTCAAATCTCAACACAGAGAAAGAACTAATGACATTTATTGGTATAATGGAACCTCGACACTCGATAACTCGACATTCTGTGTCCTGTGTAACTCGACACTTGAACAGCTGACATATCATGGTGTAAATAAAAAAGAAAAACGTTTTTTCCTTGCACCACGTAACGGATAATCTTCAATCAAGCATTTTTTCAGTACATTTAGTTTTAATTGTAAAGTATTTTATATTTCTTTAAAGATCGCTTATAAATATGTAACAATGCTCAATATGTAACAATACTCATGTATAAGTGATAAATTTATACGCGAAACTCTGCTACGTGTTAATATATTAAAGTCCATAAAAAATTCCAGTGTTCTGGATGACTGACAACCCCCAAACGTGACAACCTCTGGGTCCACGGTCCACAAATAAATACAGTAGTGAGGTTTTACTGTACATTGGTTATGAATTGTAGGAGGGGGTCTGATCACAAACATCTGTAGCATATAAGAAGTTTGGATAATGAACTAGTAAATGGTAGGCTCAGCGACCAAAGAATTTGGTCGCTGGGTAGGCTCCACTTTGTCGCTCCTTCCTGTTTTACTAATTAGTGTTGGCAAATTACCGCAAAAATCGAAACATACAACCTCACCAACAATGAATTTCAAACAAAGAAGTTCCACTTTCATTCTAAAAAAGTCATTTTATGTAATCTTAATCATGAGAACTACCGTACAGCCTAGGCGAAATGTTTCTCAATATTTTCTGAACGCACCCAAGACGGTTATAGAACGTTAGTTGTTAATAGCTTTCTTCCTAACCTGGAAAATTGGAAGTGTTCCTGGACTGATTATTACATTTTTATAGGCTGCTTACGACTGTCGGTAATTGAATTTTTAATCGGTCTCGGATGCCTTTCCTTCACTTCCTTTGCGGTTGGTGATCCATAGCGTCTGTACCCTCGAGCGATCGAAGGAGGTTAAGTCAAGGCCGGATTTAACATCTGGGCACCCTAAAGGCGGTGACACACTATCACACATTTCCCCGAATATCACACCACACATCACACCAGCTGCATCACACCGCGCAGGGAATAAATTTTTCGCTCCACACATTTCCCCGAACAAGACATCGGATCACACATTCCTCCGAGCGCGGTAACGCGACGGCGTACGGAAAGACGTTCGGGGCAGAATAAACCCTGACACACTATCACACATCATACAAGACACCGTACCAGACATTTCTTTGATCTTTCGCCAAAAAACCGCCTCCAGAGCGCTCGCGACGATGTGTGGTGTGATGTCTTGTGTGATACGCGGACCCCTGACACACCATCACACAACCTCCCTTTTGTCCTGTGTGATGTGTGGTATGATGTCTTGTTCGGGGCGATGTGTGATAGGTGTCACTACCTTTAGGTCCAAGGCCCAATATTTCTTTCCGACCGTAGGTTTTGAGGGGGTAGTCCGTAAATCCCTCCGAAAGAATAATGTTATACTGTATGGCATTTGTCTGAAAATCAATTTACACACAATTTTTTAATTCTGAATGGCTCCTAGGGTGCCATTAGTTGCCATTAAAACTCACTTTTTGTACTCTGGACACTTTGAAAACGATCCACAGGTGGCGGCAACGCTGACAAAAAGGGGTCCAACTCGACTCAGCGGTCTGGTTTTTGATAAGGTTCAGTTTTATGGCCCCGCAAAGTTTGAGTCCAACTCGACCACGGCAGTGAATACATTCATTGACCACGGTCAATACGCTAACCGCCCCCCGCTAGCCGCGTCCATCGTTTCTTTGCCTAGCACAGTGATGATTAATAAATTGAGTACCTGTGGACCGAGCTTTGCTAGGTATTATTAAATATATTTCCAGTTTATTCAACAACATTTATAAATAAACTTTTTTAATACTCCATGCAATCTTTATCCCACACGTTGTATTTTTTCTGGATTACTGTAGTTTGCAAACGGCTGCATCGCTTTTGCTCCACGGCTAAGGGTCATTTTGGAAACATCGCTTTTGCTCCACGGGTCGGCAGGTAGATTTCAGAACCGCCCAAAACATCGCTTTTGCTCCACGGGAGAGGGGCTTGCGCTCCCTCTCCCCCACATTCTCTCTTTCGCTCACCTCCAGGTTCTTACTTGAAAAATGTCATTTAAACGTAATACTAACTCTCTCCTTTTTTGCCTAATTGAAAATATTTATATTCGAAAGAATATTTAACTTCTTCAACTGTAAGAGATTTTATGCAAAAAAAATTACATAGTAAAATGTGTCACTATTTAATACTTATCCACATTTCATTTATTTACAACTAGCAGCCCGCGTCACTTCGTGACTTATAAAAACGACTTGGTAAAGTAGGCTTTAGTTGCATGTTGATTATGTACGGAGTTTTGCATCGTGAAATACTTTTCAATGGCAAATTGTGTGAATTTTTGTGATTTTTTTCAGTTTCCTACAAATTTTTTATGTCATAGCACTGGAATAAAATTACCAGTAATTAAACTTCTCATCGGGGCAAACTTTTCAAAATAACTTATTACTGTACTTCATACTCGAAACTTCAATATGGGTAAGAAATTCCTCACGGAATTTTAGAAGTCCATTTATTTCACCTGCGTTAGTCCATGTTTACACTTTTGTACGTGCTACATTTTGAAATTTCGACAGTGCGTTAGCACTCATTTCACATTAAATGGGGGTTAGTTTATATGGATCTTCATTGCTTGGCGCATCTTCATGTCTCTGTTTTAGAGTTAATTCTACGCAACATCTACGCGTCAATGTCTTGCATTCATCTTTGTTACGACTTAACAACAATCGGTAAGAAGATAGACAAATCATTGATTTACTAATGAACGTTAATTTCTCAATAACATTTATAAAATCGCCTCTAAGATAGCCATTTGCCGTAAAAACAAATTATTCAACACACATAACGGCCAAAGAATTAAATTTTCAAACAGGCCCGCTTTTTGTTTCGCATATTAAATACATATTTGGCAAATTTTAACCTAAGCAAATAACATAACTTTCTATAAAAGTTGTATATTACGTTTGGATGGCAGTATTCAAGAAAGGACTTGGAGCTCGGAGGTGAGCGAAAGAGTGAATTTGCGGGAGAGGAAGCGCAGGCCCCTCTCTCGTGGAGCAAAAGCGATGTTTTGGGCGGCTCTGAAATCTACCTGCTGACCCGTGGAGCAAAAGCGATGTTTCCAAATTGACCCTTAACCGTGGAGCAAAAGAGACACACGCTTGCAAACAGCTGTTACGATTACAATATAATGTTTACATTTTCATTGATTATTTCGTTGCTAGCGTTGCAACTCATAAGACCCCATGTTGATTTTTTTACTTCTCAAATTTATTTTTGTACCTTGCTAAGTAAGCGGCATAGGACACGTTTTCGAGCCAAAAATAAGTCATTTCCAAACTTTAAAAGAAGTCCTCAGAGCCGTTTTCGAAATAATTGAGCAACCAATCGAGCACCCAAGCTAGTATTAAAACAAAACTGCTCATGTAAGGGCATAATAGTATACCACACACGTCACACAAAACTAATATTTTTGTTTCGACATTTATTGTTGTTGTCATTACCACAATTAATTGTTGGATTGTTTTACCGATCACCTTATATGAGCAGCATAAGTTCGGCAAAACTTGCGAAAACGCACGGTCATGAAGCCGATTTAATTTCATTTAAAAGGCGTCATATAAAAAGAATACACCCGTCGCAGCAAACCTGCGTACACAGCGAATTTCCAGTGAAAAAACAATAACTAAGTTAATCAATCAATACAAAAAACATGTAAAAGGATATATATTTATAAATTAAAATAAAGGCCGTCGTTTGTATCGCACAGTCTCTGTCAAAAATACTAATAAATAAGTTTTAATAAAAAAATATTTATTTTAAATAAATAGGCTACATCGTTATTTCTTTATAAAAATACAAAAGCCTATTAAAAGTAGTTTTGATAAACTCGTGAAATACTCCGCAGGTTTCGTTGGACAACATTCTGCTGCCCTGATACTAAAGAAATGGCAAAAAAACGTGAAGCGGAAATAACTCGGAGACCAATGGACTTAGAGCAACAATTCAAGATACCAAATTGTTTGTTTTTTCAAGCTGAACCCAATAGTGAAAACAAAAATTTGATTACTCTAATTTTCAATTTGAAAAAGCCAAAAAACCCATTTTTGGAGGGTAAAAGTAGTCTTTACCCCACTTTGGATATGTCGATCTGGCAGGTTTACGAACTCGTCCAAGAGAACCTAGTTTTACATGTGTGTCACGATCGGGCGATTTTTACGAGAGTTATCGTGCTAACAGACACTCAAAAAATGTAAATTAGATTCCCCATATAAGCCCATGTTAAATTTTGAAATAAACGTGATTTTTGCAGGGAAAAATGCATTTCCGCGATAAACTCACTTAATATCCAGAAAGTAGACATAAAAAGCTATCAATTGATATAAAAATTAATATGATTGCTGAGGTTACCCAGAACGGATATTTTTCGTCCATTCTGTCAAAACGACGGTAATAGCTTATTTCTAAGGAAATTCGCTAAAACTATTGCATACCGTACTTTCTGATTATTTTTCATGTTAATTTTCCTACTTTAATTTCTTGAATTTACATCAAATGTTTGAAAATTCCCTATTAGTCCAGGCAACGAAAAGTTAACTTGTAGAGGGAATTTTTGGGAACACAATTTTTGACTCTGCAGCTTTGTTTGGACTTGTTAGGTGGTGAAGATATCAAAAGTCCCCGTCCACTTCCCGGGTCCGGGTCCCGTCCGGGGAACCACCTCACTTTACCCCTCACTTTTTACAAATCAAAACAACTAAAACAATCCAATTTAGGCAATTGAGCGTCTTATAGGTTATGTGAATATTTTACACGACTAACGAAACGAAATTCTATATAAGCTAAACTGAAATAAGCGTTAGACACTTTACACGGATCAACGCTGCTTCATTAAACATCATACAAACAACCCATAAATTAAATAGAAGACCTATGTATAATTAAATTTAAAATACTACTCTTTTAATACGCTAGGGCCCTAGGGGTTTTGTGGACAAGACTTTTCCTACAGTTTTAAACCAATCTCAACAATTTATATAGACGTCGTTGGAAAGAGCTTGGCGTGAACTCTTGAAGGAAATGTATGAAGGTTAGGCGGCCAAAAGGAAAGAGACCTAGGTCCTAAAAACACATAATTTTGTATTTGGCTATAAGATTTAACATGGGAATTCTTTATCGTTCATTCATTCTTTGGTGAGACAGGTACCTCATGGAGGACGTTACCCTGAATATGAGTGAAGGATGAGTGTGATGATCGTGATCATTGCAGCGAAGCTGCATCAATAATCTAGTTACAATTTATTAAGAACACTATTAAAGTATCGTACAAGAGGCACTAAGGAGAGATATATCTTATCAGGACTCGGGTGCGGAGGAAAACCGGCTCGGGATGAAAACATTTACTCGGTCGTCGTAATGTACACCACAGACACTGACATAATCAGACTCACGACTGCAGTGAATAGTGAATCAGCTGTGAGCTGTGAGCTGTTGTTGCAGTCAAGATCACGTTTGCCAGTTCACGGCGCTTGCATAACAGCTGATTGTCAAGGTCACGGCCGAGAGAGTGGCCTCCTCGCTACACCTGAACGGCTGAATGGGAGCGTACTCGGATCTCATCTTGGATTGGTACTTTGGATCTTGACGTTACTAAAATAATACCCCCGTTGCAGCAGACCTGCATACTCAGCGAATTTCAAGTGCAAAACAACATATTTCGATCCAACATAGCGAGATTTGACATGTTTTTGTAAGCTCCATAAGAATAACATGGGGAATGAGTATGCAGGTTTGCTGCTACAGGTATATTAAAACTGGGTGGTTTTAATTCAATATTTAGTAGATCTGAACTAGAAGAAGCCATTTACCAAGTTTTATCAAGATATGTTGAGAAATAAGCGAGATATAGAATTTTACTTATTTCCCATAAGGTTAACATTGGGACAATGTACTGCGTTTACCACTTTCAATATCTCGGCAACCAATGGACATAGAGCCATGATTCAAAATACTAAATTGTTTGTTTTTTTTGGGCTGAATTCAATGGTGCCAATAAAAATTTGAAAAATTTTATTTTTCTATGTAAAAACTCAAAAAACCCATTTTTGGGGGGGTTTACCCCCCTTTACCCCCCCTTCCGGTGGTCCGATCGGGCTGGTTTACGAACTCGTCCGAATAATTACTACTTTACACGTCTTTGCCAAATTTCATTCCGATTGGACCATTTTTGCGCAAGTTATCGTGCTTAAAGACACATATATATATATATAGATATATATATATAGATATATATATAGATATATATATAGATATATATATAGATATATATATAGATATATAGATATATATATATATATATTTATGAAAGTGAACGAATGGTGTTTTTGGCATCTGAGGACCTCAAAAAGAAAAGTTATGATGGTTTTAGGCTTAGGTCTTACCATGAGACCTACGGTAACAGCTTCTTCCCTATAGGGGAAATTCGCTAAAAGATGATGAGTCTATGGCAACGGATTAAAGTGATTGATTCTTTAACTCATTGAATTTTTAAATTTATAGTTTGGTCTATGCTGTCTTATTTCAGAATTTACCAGGTAAAAAAAAGAATAACGGGGCTATGTCAACGGATTAAAGTGATTTTTTTTGTTACCGCATATGCTGATGCTTGATGCTGTCTTCTTTCAGACCTTTCGCTTATTAAACTAACCTATAAGATTAAAAAACGTAATACTTTAATTTAAATAACCAAAAAACAACCAGTTTAAGCCATTCACTCAACACTATCTCATCTGTCAGCAAACCCGCCCACGACAACCACCTAGAATACGCCACACCGCACCGTTTCCGATAAGATAAGTAAAATAACTATATTTTCGGAGTGGCCTAGAGCAAAAAATATAAGAAAACGATGAGATAAACCTGGAATCATATTCAAAATTTATCAGTAACTCCCTATTTAAATGGACTTTTTTGTTCCGTAGATAATTTTGTTATCTACCTGTACAGTTTCACTGATGGGTATTTAAACATTAAATGGATTTCCCCCAATTAAAATATGGAGATTTGCCTCAACGTTCTGTTAATTTATGAATGCATATAAATAATCTAAAGTAAAATATATTTTTAAATACTGCAGTTAAAACCACTGTTGCCTAAATGGCTGAACAGTTCTTTCCGAAATGTAAGTTTCATAAGCTGTACACAAACGAAGCAAAGTAAACAAAACAATAAAGGCCAACAATTAATTGATTTCTAACGAATCGTGAAGTGTATTCAAGCTCTGAAATCTCTTATCAGCCTTGTTTTGGCGAAAACGCATAGACGTAGTAAAAGGGATGTCGACTAGTGGTGTTATCAACAAGTAAACTAGACTAGAGGCTTGAAGGGGCTAATAGCCCCTAAGCATAATCCTTCTTTACTATAGTACAAAATACCTTCAAGAAAATAGGCTTTTGCATCCATAAAATTGCAATTTCAGTATTTTCCCCGAGTCCCTGAGATGGAGACCTTCAGTTTCAGCCCCCCCATCATCCTGCAACCTTCCAAACGCCCACAATTTCTTCGCAAAAATTTCGCTTACGTAATTATATATATATATATATATATATATATATATATATATATATATATATATATATATGTATAGATCATTTGGTATTAAATCTGCATCGTTATAACACAAACTAAACAAACGTACTTAACTTTTTATAATTTTAAATCATGAAAAACTCAAACCCTTAATTATTATAAAATCAGAAAATCTTAAATTTAAAATATTTTTTGTTATAGTACATTGAACGTGCGTTAGCTGCATTTTGAAACAAATCCCACATCTCAACATATACGATATGGCTTTGAATCAAGCATTAGCACCACATGTTTAATGTAAACAAAGCAGACGTTTTTCAATCTTTTCAATCCCAATGCATTTTAAATGGAAAATATTTTTTGTTAGTTTCTGGTATATTTGGACATAATCTGCTATTTTTCCCGACCCCCTGGGGCCGAGACCTTTCATTTGAGCCATCTCCTGTCATCCTGCGAGCTCGCAAACTCTCACAACTTTGATTTTAAAAAATCGCTTCCAGAATTAATAATATAGAAGACTAGCGTTACCCGGCGCGCGTTGCTGCGCCCATGATAATTAAATATTTAAATAAAAAATATCATATTGATTAATGTTAGGTATGAAAATTGTTTTTTTTTATTAAATTACTGTATTAAAAATAACACAAAAATGAAACATCAAAATGAAGAATACTTAATTTACTTTAAAGCCAAAGGATATACAACGTTTTTTGTTTTCCCATTTGGTGTATAGATATACAAATTTGTGGGCGTGCCAACACGTGAGCATGCAACATATAATTGCCCGTGGGAAAAACATGAATTTTCCAAATTCAATCCGGCAATTTTTAGGAATTGTCCTTGTGCCTTATTAAAAGTAATTGCAAAAGCAAGGCGTAATGGAAATTGCAATCGCTTAAAATCAAATGGTAACTCAGAGGATATCAAAGGTATTCTTGGAATTAAGGCTTCTTCTCCCTTGAACTTGCCACTAATGATTTTTGCTTCAATTAAATTTGGAGACAGTTTCATCACTCTTAATCTGGTCCCATTGCATAGTGTTGGTGGATTCAGGTTCCTCAAGAGTATTATAGGTGACCCTACTTTTAGTTCAAGTAAGTGTGGTGGCATTCCTGGTGGCTCTGTTGAGAGAAAAGCATTTGAACATGTAAAACATAACAAATCACGTTTTTAAGCACAAAAAGGTAAACATAATTTATTTGGTTTGTTGACATTCAACCATAATAACAAACTCAATATTTAACTACAGTTGTTAGTTTGACAAAGAATTATAGAAAATTAAGTGTGCTGCAGACTGTGTGAAAAAGGATCATCAAGTCAGCTGTTCATTGTAAACACACAATTTGTATCTGTGTGTGATGCAGTCTGCAGGAAAAATGAGGAACTACATCAAGTCACAGTCTTATATAGAACAGTGTATTGGAGTTTTAAGTATAATCATATGTTTTTTTTGTAAACAAACCAAAAGCTCATTTGAATAACATGGTATCTTTAGGAGCCCGTGGGGCAGATCCCTGTGGATGGATTTACACCAAACTTGACAAAAACCATCCTGGGAACATGGTAAACAATCCCTGCAAATTTCATAAAAATCCGTTGGGCGGTTTGGGCGTCTATAGGGACCATACCCACACACACACACACACATACTTCCTCTTTTATAGATATAGATTAACTAGATGATCATCTGATTAATCGATTATTGGTTTGACTAGTCGATATTTGTAGTAGATTACTTCGACCGGTCGATATTTTATCGCTTTTAACCGCCTATTCGGTATCTTAACAGATTATATATTATTTACAGGGGTTTGCTCGTTCGACCAGATTGAACGATTAGACGATCGATATTTGATACGGTGACTAATCGACCAGAGTAAACGATTAGACTAGTCGATGTTTGAAACTATTCGACTGGTCACTAGTCGAAAGTAAAAATTAGTCGTTGGATTTTCAATGAGTTAACCTTCGTCTTATTAAATTAAGTACCTGGTGGACCGAGCCTTGCTCGGTATGTTATTTACTGTTTATATACCAGTTTATCTAGTTACTATAAAATGTTTCACTGTCATAAAATTTATAAATAGAAACCTATTTTATTGCTCCATGAACTCTTCATCCAACTCAATGTATTTTTCCTAGATTGCAAACAGCTGTTATGATTAATTCATTTTTACTCTTTCCTTGTTTATTTTCGTTGCTATAATGGCAACTCATAAGGCCAATGTTAAAATTTTACTCGTTCCTTGATGGCTGTAGATTGCAAACAGCTGTTATGATTACTTCATTTTTTACACTTTCCTTGTTTAATTTTGTTGCTATCATGGCAATTCATAAGGCCAATGTTAAAATTTTACAACTTTGAAATTCGTTTTATTACGCTATTAGATTTTCTCTAGCCAAGTAATCTGGATAAAAGACGTTTTTGAGTCATAAATTACTTATTCCCAGACTTTGAAGGAAATCATCGGAGCCGTTTTTGAGATAATTGTGCAAACATACAACCAAGCAAGCAAGCAAGCACGCAAGATAACATTGTTCGTATAAGAGTATATAATAAAGTTTTCCTTACTTAAAAAATACCGCTACATGGTTCTTATTGCCAATGTTTGTTTTGATTCGCAAGTGATATGGGAAAATTTTTATCAAGCCATTGCAACGAAGTAAATTTTCATTTTCTGAAATAAGCATCACGTATCGATGCAGCACTTATAAGTGCGGCAGCTGACTTTCTAAAAATATAGATGCACTCTCTGTTAATAACTTGCAGAAAATCATAGTAAAAATATTATGTATTTGGCAAGTTCCAAATAAATACCTAAACTGCCAGTCATCCACACTCAACAAATACCCGCACAGTTGGAATCAAATAAGAAGGCCCACGCTGTTATTTGATTGACGGACTGGGCCTTGTTATTCGAATCGGCCTATACCCACCACTCTCCTGCGAGAGTGCCGACGTAGCTTTTTAATAGTCAGTAGGTTAAAGCTATTAGCCGACAGTCTACAGTCACATTTACCGTCATAAACTGGTTCGGTGCACCTGTTGCATTCTACTGAATGTCCACTTGTTTCGAGTGTTGAACCACAATTTACAATTTACTCATTTTATTTACAAGTGGGAGTGAACTGAAATAACTGATCACAGACGTTCCTCATATCACATGAACCTGACCTATGGCCCAGGCCTGCCTTACGGCCTTTTAAAAAATTGAGAATGATTAACTATCCTATGTTGATTTCAGTTTGAATTTAAATAACATTTCCGAGAAATTATAGTATTGACATGGTTCTCACCATATTGTTAATATAACGAATTTCCGGACATGTTGGGGATCTAGTTTTATATAAATCATGGGGAAAATATGTTTTTCATTTTCACACTAAGATTGAATACACAAGCTGATTACCCTCTTAAAAATTACTTTATCATTCCAGAATTCTTTTTTATACCCTCGGATATTTATTTACTGGTTAACCTACAATTTAGCATAATATGTAATTTGTGAGATTTTTTGCAATAATTGTATCTGAAAGGTATTTTGATAATAAACATTTATAATTACTTTACAAAAAAAACTTTTATTTGTTTTTAATACCTAAAATAACATCGAACCCCATTAAACTCTTAATCAGTCTCCCGATTGTGCCCAGGTAATTGATGACTGGTGGCCTTCACGCCGGTGCCAGGCGGGTAAGGTTGGTACCCGTGCGGAGGGGAGGGACTTCGCCCGTGCTGTGGTGGTACCCCTGCGTGGTGACTCTCAGCTGACCTTGGCGCGAGGGAGTGCTGTGGTCACACCTACATCTCTCTCCCTCCCCCCTCCCCCCCGCTCTCTCTCCCTCGTGCCTGACTGTTATTCAAATGCATCTTCTCTCCGCTTTGTACTCCCCGTACCGACAATTTGCTTTTGTCCGTAGAGTGGGTCCAAGTCACATCCGTGTGGAAGGCGGGGTAGGAGGTCGGTATTTACATGGATATTGTGTTTTACTGATAACAGTCGGAGGTCAGCGAGGAAGCGATGCGATGGTCGATGGACGGGTTGAAAAGAATCGATGAGTCGATTCTGTGTTAGCATCGAATGATCGATGCTTTCCTCGAGAACTGATTCTTTTTTATCGCCTTCTTTCCCACAACCGCTTCTCCCGTATTCCCGTTTCCTTAGCGATTGAAGAAGAGTTTGATAAACAAAATAATAGTAGTATTTTTTATATAAAAATTCAGCACTTCATTAGCAGGTTTGCAGTTTGCAGGTAATTAATCATAAAATTAAGAAATAACATAAAGACTAAAGACTACTAAAATGGAAAGAATCGCAAGAATCGTGCAGTTAAACGAGTCAAATAATCGATTAAAACGATTATTTAATCGATTTTTGAAATAGTCGAATCGAAAGTAGGCTATTGATTCTTTTTAACTCGATCATTGCATCGCTACTGGAGGATCTGCCATCGATGTCGCTCCTATAACGACAGTATGTGAGTTGTAGTGCCATAATAAAATCCATCAAAAAATGGGGTTTTGTTAAAGTGATGGCGGCCAGAATCAAGTATACTCCGAGTCAAATACCATGGCCCACGCCGTCCATAAGCCTCATGCTAAAATTTACATTAGTCGAGGGTTGTGTGAGAAATCGATTATCGAGTTTTTTCGAGTCGAGTTTACACTACTCGACTTTACTGGAAGTTTTGAAAATATTCGGGACTTCGAGTCGGGTAGTTTACTCCCGCCGTTTACCCGGTATTTGTACGCGCAATTGCATTTTATGGCCGTTTTCACATATTCAACACTAGTCGTGAACAGCCATCATAAAATTTGTATTATTTTAATTGAATTCGAGTGGTTTTTAAGTTATTAATATAAATAAATTTAGTTTAGTCTTTTTTCCTTTCTATAATTTGAGATATTTCCTTATTCTTTGTTCATTGAGACTGATATAACTTGATTTTTTAAACCCTTAAAATATGTTACATAATCTCTTTTTTAAAGCAAAAAAGTGCAGATTTAGCTTGGTTTTCACCTCCTCAAGCTGAAAGTTTAATGCAATATTGAGTAATGATATAAAGTTATGTTAAAGATGGCCTGAATTATTTCAACACATAAGAAAACTTCCCAGTTAAATAATTAAATAATATTGCATTTTATTTGATCAATAATAAGTATATGATGACTATTAGTTTCTACTATTCAAAACACTCGACTCAAAAGAAACTCGAAACTCGCGAGTATTTTTCAAAACTCGACTCGACTCGACTTCAATAATCACTACTCGCGCACACCACTAGAGGTAGTGAGGTGTGAGAAGAAGCTTGGGTGTTTACAAACAAACCCAGATGAACTTGGATTTTCCCAGGAGCGGAAATGAATATTTACATATGATCAATTGATTCAACAACAAATTTCTTGTTTCAGTCATGTGTTACATGCTAAACAAAAAACATGTCACCTGTTTATTGTTCAGGGCCGGCTCTACCATATAGGCGAACTAGGCGACCGCCTAGGGCGCCAGGGCCTGAGGGGCGCCAAAGGGGGCGCTGAGCGACCCTGTTTGTCAAAAAAGCAAGGCGCAAATGAAACACTTTTATTTTAGAAATGAAAACTGTGAAAGTAGCCCAAACTTCAATTTATATTTACATCTTAATAAATTATAAGTTTATGATTTCCCCAACGGTGGAAAAGCCTACCCTTTCAAATTTATGACTATATACCAATACACGCATAATTCTCTGATCCCCAGGCGCCCTCGCTGTTATGCAGTAGTTAAAGTTTCTTTTTATCTTGACATCCAAATTTCAAGACTGCATGTTTCACTGTAGTCCACCATTTTTCCAATGCTGACAAGTATTCATGTTTTGTTTTGTAAACTGTTATTCTTAATAACTTGCCTAAAAGTTTTTTAATTGTTTGAGTTGTACATTAATTATATATTTTTATTTTATAAACTGGTGAAATCATATCCTAGGCATATATCTCTAAGTACTATATTCAGAAATATATTGTATTATTTTTTTTTTCAAAAACCAACTTCATCTCAATTAATTCTGTAAACGAATTTGCGAGTTCTTTCGTATCTGGGTCATAGAGTTTAAAGCCTCATTTTATGAGCACTATTTTTCAAATAGTAGGGTATCTTGTCTATTGAAAACTCGATGTTAAGTGTCCAATTGAATGAAGTATACAATAAAAATGTTGAGCTGGAAATTGACAATAAATTATAGCAGTAATTTTGACATGTTTCGTTTTTATTTTGTTAATAACTTGAAAACTCATGAAGTCCAATGTTAAATATTTCATTTATACTCTCAAATTCCTTTTATTACCTGCACCATTAGATTTTTTCCATTGCGATGTGAGTTACACAAATCACGTTTTAGTCAGAAATAAGTTACAGCATTTTCATAATTTGAAGGAAATATTCACAGCCATTTTTTGAGATGATTGTGCAATCAAGCATAAAAAGCCAAATATCAACATTAGAGTACACAATAAGACACTAACAGTGTATGTAAAGTGTGATTTGTCTTCACTGGTTGAATATTTTTGTTTTTGGCTAACGGATTTGTTATATAATTAATGGAAAAAACATTAATTTCAACCAAATTTTCATAAACAAATAGGGGCGGATCAATTGTTCACATTTGAATGAATTGGATTGCTTAAGAAGGAGAGGTTCTTCATTCATCACTGATTTTAACCATAACAAATTTTCCAGTTCAAAGTTTGAGATTCCTTCGGGATACAAAAATTATACAATTAACTTTCCTTTCATTTCAATAAATATTTAGACATATGTACTTCTAATCAAGAAGCTTCGAGAAAAAACGGACAAGATTCAAGCAGCATTATCTTGAAACCGTAACTGTTTCATTTCATAATTTGTTAAAAAAAGTCTGTTCCTGGTTGTTTAGTGTTTTATCTTTAAAGTACTATAAGTAAAATTGATCGGGGAATATGGGGAATATGCACTGATTGACCCCTCGATTCCAATGACCCCAAGCAACTCATGCACACATACCTCTGCGGTTTTACCGTGGTAGTAGATACTAATAAAATCAACCACTTTACGTTCCCAAAAATATGCGTAAAAGTAATAAAAAAATATATTTTAACAATAATAGTGGTTTAATTACCTTCGTCATACAGTTCTGATAATGGGTCTATTGCGACCTAGGTTTCGATGCCTTTTTATTGCATCATCTTCGGGCTTGACGGCAGGAGAACGTTGTGGTCAGTCCATATTATTGTCTACTTCAGGGGCAATATTCATCTTTTAAGACGGCTAGGTTATATATTTTAATATACTAAAATATAAATATATTAAAATAATATATTATTATTATTATTATTATTATTATTATTTATTATTAATGTTATTTTACAGTAGTATATTAATATATTTTAATATTTCATTTTAAAATATATTAATTAACAAATCCTTCAAATCTCATAAAGCGACGAATTGATTTATAACTTCATTTAAACTCAACAATAATATGCCATTACCTCCTGAGAAACGTGACAAAGCAATAGGGGAAATAATTGTAATTTATCTACGATACTACAAGTCTCTTCTTGTTTCGTGTTTACATAAGTACTTATCAAAAATTAACCACAAATAAAAGTAAAAATAATCGTTAAGTGATTATTAAAAGTTGAATAAAAGCATAACAAACTTAAAGTCTCAGTAATAGATTTTTTAATGGTAAAAGTGTATTCTCTAGCCCTTATAGTAATGTACCCTTTTACTGAACTGTCAGAAAGTGTGAGGGGCGGGGGCGCCAAACAGTACTTTCGCCTAGGGCCCCTACAACTCTTGAGCCGGCCCTGTTATTGTTTGTTATTCAAAGAGCAAAACATTGTTTCTAATATCAACCCATATTTTGTTTGGTTTAGTATTTTTTATCTACCAGACTAGTAGCGTAATCACATGGCTTTGTTTACTTCCACGTCATCAATGATTTCTTCTCCTCCTCTCTTGAAACTTCAAACTCAAGCTTCTTCTCATACCTCACTACCTCTACATTAGCCTTATGGACGGGCCTTGTTATTTGAATTCAATACCCGCAATGTTTAGGGTTGGTGTGGGATTGATATTTGAGAAATGTAGGAAAATATTAAGGGGGGCTATTATGGGATACCCGGTATAAAATTCATGAAGTGGCGGTTCTGCTGTTTTTTATTTTGGGTACGAAAAGTCCTTGAACTTAATATATAAGTATGAGTAGATTATACAGTATTTTTCTCGACGCATGATGGCCAAGATAAAATGTATGTCAAAACAATAAAATAATTCCGTTTATCGTCTGAATAATTTTGATTTAAAATAAAATATGGGTTATAGCAGAAATTAAAATTAGTTTGTTATACACGTTTTCAGGTTAAAACGCTTGAGCGTTTTTAAGACTGTTCCAGCATGTATTATGGTTCAGAAACGAAACATCAAAGCAAGACGTGAAAAGAAACGATAATGGCGGTGCGACTGTGATGCTGAAGTGGAGAGCACAAATTAATAAAAACTAAAATCTTTTTAAAGAAGCGTTTTAGTTCATAAAACTAATATTTTCGGCCACAACCAGTGAAAGTGGTTAAGTTCTAACGTTTTATTTTTTTTTTTAGGAAAGATGCGGTTAATTTATAAGTTTAGTGATCTTCTAAGGAATGTGCAATGTGCATGTACGAAATATAAATATGCTCATACAGCTCACATTCTGCTCATATTCTTATAAGTGTACATAATAAATGTTGTGTTTTGTAAATTCAAAAAATTGTATCCATAAATTCGTTCCAATAAAATCTTGGGGATCAAGTAAAACCTATGCTGAAGTATGACCAATTCAAAAATAATTATTTTCATTCTTTACTTGTAATATGTCAAAAATAGTTTGTTTGTAATTTCTTGATCTTGTTATCATATTTTTGTGGACACACAATATTGCACTAAGGCTTAATATTGTCTCTTGTACTGATACAGATTCGCAAAACAATTATTGGATTTTTTATTAATTTTTAATGTTTATTAAAAATTAACTATTTGTAATTGGAAATTAGCTGTATTCGACACTCATCAAGACCGACATGAATGGATATGATTGTTATTAGAATCTAAACATGTTATGTCGAGGCTGTAGTTATGTATACGCATGGCTGGCTGTAGTTTTTCTACTTGGCTGAAGTTTGCAAACAGTTGTTACGATTATTTTATTTTTTTACACTTTCCTTGTTAATTTCGTTGCTATCATGGCAACTCATAAGGCCAGTGTTAAAATTTTACAACTTTTAAAATTAATTTAATTTTGTTATTAGATTTCCTCTGTCCGAGTAATCTGCATAGTCATACATTATTATTTCCAGACTTCGAAGGAAATCCTTTGAGTCGTTTTTGAGATAACTGTGCAAGCAGCGAGCACGCACGATAACATTGCTCATATAAGAGTATAGGATTTTACCAATACTGAATTAATTTGTTGAAAGCTTGGACTATGCATATAGTGGTTACGTCATCCATACCCATTGTCATAATCTTATCGGGGAGGGGGCTATAACACTCGACATTAAGATAAGGACGGAGTCTACGACTGCTGCTGTGCTCCTCGCCATCCTTACGGCCATGTACAGTTTGTTTCTTCGATTCAGTATTGTCATTGAAATATATTAAATGGTATTGTCCATTCACAGATTATTTAGGAGCATAAGACGGTTTTTAATATATTTTAATTGAAAATGGTAAAACAAGTTGGAACTCGTTGGGGGGATGGGACCAAACATGTGAAATTGTGGTTCTTCATAGAGAATGCTGAAAAAACATGAATGAAATTCTATCTTCGTATATAGATGATTTGAAAATTCAACAGATATTATTCAGAACTCGTTGGGGCAGTGACGGATCTAAGGGGGGGCAGCGGGGGCACCTGCCCCGGGCGCCAACCAGAAGGGAGCGCCAGCGGCGCCCAACGCTGGCTGGCTCCGGTTCAGAAAAAAGTGAAAAATTTAATTTAAAGTCAATTTTATTGTTTCGCGGCCGGCAAAGCTCTCAGTAGCATCGCTGCCGTAAAATCTATTTCGCATCGCGGCCGTCAAGCCTATATCTCTATTTTCATGGCCACACATTTCATGGTCACATTCTCGGTGTTTGATGGCCAGAAAATCGCTCGTACGTTTTACGGACAAAGTGACGGCGCTGGCCCTTGGCCGTTACACCTTTCGGTCGCATCGCGGCTGTTTATACCACGCCTCAATCATATTGCGGCCAGAAAATCGCTCAGTGTCTTTGTGGCTAGCAAATCTCTTGGTATCATTGCAGATGATAAAATTGTTGACATATCGCGGCCGTTAAATCTCTCGGTCGTATTGCGGCCGTCAAATAATATTGTATTTTACTTTACATAGATTGGGCTCAAGTTTTCGTTTTAGGAAGCAACATGACTGATTTCACTGGTTGGAAATTAGTTTTGAAATAGTCAGGAAAGTTCAGAAACAAAGTCGGGAGTTCCATGTGTAAAAAGTCGGGGGTTCCATACGGACATCCATATGTATCAGGCAGACACTTTACATTGGTTTTACAGCGGCTGGCAAATTTCTTGGTTATATTATGGCAATAAGCTCTTGGTTAAACTGTATCGTGGCCTACGAACACCGGTTGTATTGCGGCCATAACGTAAAATCATTATAATATACGAGATAATTGCTTATCCATCACATCAAAGCCACATGGAAAATAAATATTATATTTTTTTTGTGTTCTGTGCCGGGGGGGGGGGGGCGCCAAACGCTGATTTTGCTCCGGGCGACAGTATGTGTAGATCCGTCATTGCGTTGGGGGGATGGGACCAAACATGTGAAATTGTGGTTCCTCATAGAGAATGCTAAAAAAACATGAATGAAATTCTATCTTCGTAGATGATTTGAAAATTCAACAAATATCATTCAACCTCGCCTCAAAGAAATGACAACATTTTTATCATCGTATTCTTATCGCCATCAAAATAGCCGGACCATATGGAAAATATTTTCTCCCGATTTTCATGAGCCCATAATTTTTTTCACATATTATTTCGAACCTAAATTTTTACATTTATGAACAGGCCTGTACCCAGCTGTGACGGGCCCCGGTAAAGATATTAAGCCGGCCGGGCCCCTCATGTCCTGGCACTGCACCCCGTTCCACCCAAAAGCGTAGCTGATTTCCGGCTCGACAAAAGTTATGACCTTTTTTTTTTTTTTTTTTTTACTCACGCCTCCCGGTTTTTGTCCCTTCGTTGCCGTTGCGGGCCCTTTTTAACCCATTCCCGGGCCTTGTCGGGGGCTTTCCACTGTTTCGGAGGTCAATTACGGTAAAATTGTACCGGCTATCCCGGTCTGAGTACGGCCCTGTTTATGAAGGTGGTATCACTTCTTCAGCTGCCCTGCGGTTTATACTATATGAAAAGCTAAATCGTATGAGCCATTGACAAGAATTTATACTTTTTTTATTATTAATGCTTTTTAGAGCGTGGCAACAGTAGGATAAAATGAAGAAAATTAACATTTGAAGAGAGATATTTAAAAGCACACTTTACAAAAATCTGATGATAATAATGCAAATCCCGATTCGGATTGATATTTATTTTATATCAATCATACAGTTGGAATGACGAAATAAATACTTACTTACTTGATACTTGATACTTCTTCTCTTTCCCGTTGACTCGATGAGTTTTGGGAGCGTCATCTTGTCCTCCATTAATGGAAGGGCATTTATTCAAGGGTTTTTAGGCTTGTTCGGAAGGTTAGGTTGGGTTGACAAATTGGAGTCCGGCAGATAGTTGGCAAAAGTAGGCTATGTTACTTAAATTTGTTTTCAAAAAATTCTCTTAAACTATAGAAGCTGTTTTGAATTAAAAATGACTTTAGTTCTCTCTTAAATTTGTTTACATTATTTATTTGCTTAATTCTAGAAGGTAAAAACTGATAAATTTTTCTGCCCATATATTCAGGTTTTTTTTCAAATAATCTTAATCTGTGCTGTTCGGAAAAATTATTTTTAAATCTAGTGTTATAGGTATGAGTGGTATTTATATATTCAGGTAAAGCGGATTTAACATAAACAGAAATTTCAAAAATGTAGAGGCATGGTACCGTCAGGATTCCCATGTTTATAAAATGTTCTTTACAATGTGCTCTGCAATTGAGCTGAAGAATTGTGCGCAATGCCCGCTTTTGCCAAACAAAAATGTCATTCAGATTTGCATCGGATGCACCCCAAAGGGGGATAGAGTAGGAGATGTGCGACTCAAGTAAGCAATGGTACACATTTTTTAGCAAACCTATGTTCTGCAGGTTGCTGAGGCTTCTCAAGACAAAAACCCCTTTTGCCAATTTGCTTTTGATTTTTCCCAATTGCTCACTCCAGTCAAAGCCATCGTCCAGTCTCACCCCTAAGAAGTCAGCTGACTTTTCTTGACGCAACTCTGTGTCTCCTATCATAACGACAGGAACTTGATTTGTTTTTGAATGCTGTTTTTGTATCGTTTGTAAACAAATGTAGTTTGTTTTCTCTGGGTTCAATTTCAGTCTGTTGTTTTCAAAAAATTGAGCCAATTCATTGATTTTGAAAAAAGAATCTGCTTCGAGCAAATCGAAGTCTTTATTTTTGGTGACCAGAGTTGTGTCGTCAGCAAAAATGAAAAGATTTTCTTCTGGTATAACATCAGAAATGTCGTTGATGTACACCAGAAAAAGGAGAGGCCCTAGGATTGAACCTTGAGGCACCCCCCTAGTGATGAGTTTAGGATCGGATTTTACTGTTGTGACTTTTGATTTTATTTCATAAAAAATTTCAGTGACTTGGGTTCTATTTTCCAAGTATGATTTGAACCATTTTAATGCTAGATTATTGACCCCCAGATTTGCCAATTTCTCTAGCAAGACTTCTGCATCAACACAGTCAAACGCCTTTGACAGATCAGCAAAACAGCTTACAACTGACTCACCGGCATCAACCGCGCTGATACAGAAGTTTAAAAATTCTATTAATGCCAATTTTGTGGATCTTGATTTCCGAAAACCAAACTGCCTCTCACAAAGAAGAAGATTCCTCTCCAGAAAGGCAGTCAGCTGTTCGGCGGCTACTTTTTCAATTAATTTGGAAAAAACCGGTAGGAGTGAGATTGGGCGATAGTTACACACCCCCCACTCATCCCCCTTCTTGAAAATTGGTTTGATCTTAGCCCTCTTGCAGCCATCTGGGAACACTCCGTTCTTGAGAGAAAAATTTATCAGGTGGACAGCCGGTTTCAATATTTCAGTTTGACAATGCTTAAGGACCTTCATATTTAGATCGTCTAGGCCAGTTGAAGTTTTTGGGGAAAATTTTTTAAATATTTCTGCTAGGCTATTTTCGGTTATTTCAGTAAAGTTGAAAGTTTCTCTATTACTATTTAATGGATTGCAGTGTAATGGTTTCCTTATAATGTTGCCAGTCAAATCATTTGCCACATTTACAAAATAATCATTTATACTATTGCATACTATGTCCGGTTTTTCTATTGGCTTATCGCCTATTTTTATTACTAAATTTTTCTCGGGCTTTTTTGTTACACCCCTATGATTATTGATAATATTCCATGATTCCTTAGGTTTATTATCAGCTTTGTTCAACCTGTTTGAGTACCAGTCACTTTTTGTTCTTTTAACACAATCTCTGAGATGCTTTTGAGCTGATTTCATTGTTGCTTTGTTTTGTTCAGTTTTATTTTCTTTCCATCTAAGGTAGGCCTGCATAGAAACTGATTTTAGTTCTTTTATTTCTTGACTGTGCCACTTTAGTTTACTATTGTTCTTAATTTTTATATTTTTCAGTGGACAGGCAATGTTATAGTAGTAACTTAAAGTATCGATAAAGGCGTCATATTTATCATTCATATTCTGTGCTAAATAAACATCACTCCAGGATTCATGTCTTAATCTTAATTTAAGTTCATCTAGCTGGTCTGTATTCATCGCCCTGACCTGTTTGGTTTTGGTTAATTTTTCTGTCTTTGTGAAATTGGGAAAAGTTATCTTTATCGCATGGTGGTCCGATATCATTGGTTCAAAAACTGATGTTGTGCAAGGAAAAATATTTG
The DNA here is from genome assembly GCA_035578135.1 of Flexamia atlantica. Taxonomy (NCBI): domain Eukaryota; kingdom Metazoa; phylum Arthropoda; class Insecta; order Hemiptera; family Cicadellidae; genus Flexamia; species Flexamia atlantica. The sequence goes on along the minus strand of JAQJVK010000012.1, from coordinate 5,416,840 downwards.
TAATGAAATTGTCTATACTAGTGGCAGTAGTTTCTGAAATTCTAGTCGGATCATTAATCGTGGTTTTAAGTCCAAAGCTGTTCAAGATATCCATGAATGTTTTTGTTTTGTGGTCTGGTGATAAGATATTTATATTCCAGTCACCACCAATACATAATTCATTGTGTTGTCCATTCTGGTACAAGTCTGTCAAATATGAATTGAGAAGATCAAAAAATTTATTCAAATCACTATCTGGGCTTCTGTAAATTTCACCAATAATCAGATTCCTATGGCCTATTTGTATTTTTATCTCTGTACATTCAAAATCCTTCATTTCTATATACTTATCACTAATGTTCAAAAGTTTTACTGTTTCAGTCCTGGAAGAATCATTTTTGAAAATTGCAACACCTCCTAGCTTCATATCCTCCCTAGCAAAATATTTTACAAGTGAATAGTTGTGTATTTTAATCATTTGGAGTTTGTCAGCTGTTAGGCCATGTTCACAGGCAAGGAAAAAGTCAGGTTGATGTTCATCGAGTAAAATTTCCACTAAGCCTATCTTATCTTGTAGGCCTCTAATATTGAGATGTATTAGGCTTAAGTTATGGTGATTTTTTGTTTTTGAATCCTTTTTTATGGACCTACTTTGCCTACGTCCCCTATTTTTCTCATGTTGCTTTCTTAGGCCTAAGTTTTTTCTGGCACTGGTTTGACTATTGCGTTTTTTGGAGGTTTACGCTGTCTTAAGTAACTAGCTATGAGTGCACACAATGTATCTTTCCCCTTCCAGTTCATGTGTAGCCCATGTTGTGTAAAGCAGTTTCGATCTAACAACGGGTTGATGCTCAAAAATCCCCATTTCCTATCTATGCAGATTTGTTTCACTATCTTATTTTGTTCATCAATCATTTTGTTTTGGCTTTCATCATCCCATCTGTGGGGTGTTTCAACACAAAGAACTCGGTCCCCATAGGCCGCAAGACTGCCAAGATCAGAATCTAGCTTCCCCAAACTAATCTCCGAAATCTTATTTGTGCCCCCGACCAGTACGAGAAAGTCGTCGTCTGCCTCCCCACCCCCCATTCCCTTTGCCCTCTGCACGACCTCCCCCATCGATTCTCCCGGGAGAACCACCGTCTCAGCTATCACCCCCTCACCCCTCAGTCTACCCCTCAGCCTCCTAGCGTGACTGTCCCCCACCAGCAGGACCCTACCACCTCGACTACCTCTTTCCTTGGGCTTTCTGAGGGGAGGGTACTCACTTTCTGCCCATTCGCATAATAAATAACAACAATAAATAATAAATTTAAAGAAGTCACATTATTGATAATTTAGGTGAAGTCACTGGGAAGCTTCATATCTCTCACCTGCGCAAGATAAGCTTTTTGGCTCTTAATCTACAAATCTTGAGTTTGGACATGTTCGGGGAGTCATTCCCGCACTCCAATGCCTTGATAACCGTCAATGTCGCCAAGATAAATATCTACTCATTTGTAGATATCTGCTCTATCTTCTATATTTGTAGTATATCTACTCATTTGTAGATATCTGCTCTATCTACTCTATTTGTAGTATATCTACTCATTTGTAGATATCTGCTCTATCTACTATATTTGTAGTATATCTACTCATTTTTAGATATCTGCTCTATCTACTCTATTTGCAGTATATCTACTCATTTGTAGATATCTGCTCTATCTACTATATTTGTAGTATATCTACTCATTTGTAGATATCTGCTCTATCTACTCTATTTGTAGTATATCTACTCATTTGTAGATATCTGCTCTATCTACTATATTTGTAGTATATCTACTCATTTGTAGATATCTGCTATATCTACTATATTTGTAGTATATCTACTCATTTGTCTGTGTTCTGCTCCACTGATGCATCAATTATAATTTTTACACAGCTATTTGATAATTAAATCTTGCCAGGTGGAGGGATTTTAAGAAAGCCAGTCATCATACTTAAAAAAACTTCTTAAAATTTTACGTCATGCAAGGGAGGACCGCTGATTATAACGCCTGTACCCCCCCCCCCCCCAAATCAAATGACGACCTCCAAAAATCAGTCCTGGAGCCGCCAGAGAGGATGAGCATTGTTGGAGGCCCCCTCAGTGGTGGTGGGGGATGGGGGGCGTTTCTTGCAGTGGCGCCCCAAAAGGTTGGGAACCACTGATTTAGAATATTGTGATTTGACTGATTTGATTTTGGTTTTAGGGGCTAGCTGCCCTTAAAAATAAAAAAAATAAAAAAACATCTTTTCATGGTTTGATATAAGTGCCAAATTTCATCATCGACTTAAGGGAGGCAAAAACCTTACGTAAATGATATATGACAGTTATTTATCGTTGGTCCTGTTGTGGCCTGTATTTGTGGCTTTACAGTGCAAACCCAGCAAAACGCTAGATTGAAAATAAACTGACAATTAATTACTTCTGTTCAGCAAACGCGCGCGCGGTGCGCCCAGTCTTCGCGTGATTACAACAGTTGGATACATCAATTAATCTTCATGTAAGTAGCTCAAAGTGTTTTGCAAGAGTTACTTCGTATCTTCCTTCCTATCCTACCAATTTATCTTACCAATTCGTTCTAGGCTGGGTTAAATTTGAAAAGATAATATGTTAATTTCGGTAAATACAGTATACTTTATAATTAGACATATCTACCGCAAACTGTTGAGTTCGATTGTTAAATTTAGAATACGATCTCATTAATTAAAATTGATTGGGAGCGATAAAAGGTCAACGAAAGATCGGAATCGAGTACGGCAAAATTACGTCCATCAATTACGCGCAAACGTCTTTAGGCACAATTGCGTCCGCCTACCACGCGCGATCGAACTTTTACTGTGGTCAGTTTGTCATTTAATATAAATTGTCCTTAATCGAGAGTAGCAAGAAGAAGCCGACGCTAAATGACGTTCAGTACCTTACTTAATCCTCTCCATTTTTACGACAGAAATATTTATATTTGCATGGACAAACCCTTTATCACGATCATTATCCCGAAAGCGTAACAATATGGAAGTAATGACAATTTGAATAACTGAGAGATACACTGTTTGGTGAGCGTTCTCACATACTACACATTCCAATAAAATGCACTGATGAAAAGTTTATAAAAATAAAAATCTCAAGACTGCCTTGCGCCCTGTCGGAATAGTTTGTCCCCAAAGACGGTTGCACAACCTTGAAAACTTATAGGATACACTGATGGGTATACGAGTATTATTTCCGTGCATGATATCACCAGTCCCCAGCGGTTGTACCGAAACAGCGGTCCGAGCGTGGCGGTGGCGGGGGCGTCGGGGCGGGGGCGGGGGCGGGGGCGGGGGTGGGGGCGGGGGCGGGGGCGAGTTATTTGGGGACCGGGGCGGCTAAATCTGTCCGAGGGCGGAACCTCCGCCGCCAAGGGTTCCGAATACTTTCCCACCCCGAACAATGGCAGGTGGCCGGTGAACGACCCCGGGGGTGAGAGACCTCGAGGTCGCTGACCTCAGGCACCTGCGCCGACCTTGAACCCCTCCCCTCCCTCCCTCCCATCCACTCCCCTGAGTTTGTTTATTTACCCGCGCCCAGGGTCATTAGGCACCCCCGGATCGCTCGGACGTACCGGGTAATTTACTGACCCGGTTGGTTCTAAAAGTAGATTTTTTGATAAGGGTCTTCCCTTCCCATGGTCAGAGGTCCGAGGGATTTGAATCGTTAGTGACCGTGACTTTTTGTGATGGACTGCTTCACGTCCCCTAGATTGTCTTGGCAGACTCTCTGATTCAAATTTTCTTTCAGTGATTTTTATAATTAGAACTTTTAGATGATCAGACAGAGCGAACGAAGTGTCGTCTTACCATGCGGATAAATTCTCTAAGTTACTATTGTTTTGTAGATTAGTTTTTGCTGTATATCTTAGACTTTCCAGTCTTCCTACATTCCTCTTCCTCAAACCGGTAAATCTGTTTGACATAAAATGTATTGTATGGGTTAGTCTGATCTTTAGCAAGGAAGGTAAAATTGTTGAAAATATTCAATCCTTGTTAAATAAGCTGATCTTAATAGTAATAGGTCTACTCAGTGAATAAGGGTTTTGGCGACCATTTTACTGTACTAAATTATGATGAAACTGTAAACTTCAAACCTTTTAAATCTGTGTTAAGGGTAGAAACTTTATCAGGGGGTTCGAGAAAGGGTTTGGTAAAATATTTGTCCAACAATGTTTGCAAATATGTTTATTGGACCATGAACTCAAATTTCGAAGACGGAAATAACCCAGTCTGGGGATCAAGTCTGCCGAAAATACTAGACTAAGATAGTAGCACTTCGGACCAAATTTATTGCAGCTTTTATGCACATTATTTCTCTGAATTTGTTAAATTTTATTTTTGCGGTCAAAATATTTTAACAAGTTACTGATAAACTTACGATTATAACGAGATTAGGTATGTAGACCAAAACTTACCACATGTACCTAATCCAAACCATCCCAACCCGTATGTGTCTAAACGTACTGTTATACTACGTGTTGTGTATAAATGAGTATGAATTATAATTATATACTGTATTAGTACAAATGTTTGTGTCCAATTTCACAGATGGAGGACCAATCAGTATTTTGCAGCACAAATAGTTGTCCCTCCGACAAGCAGAGCCACTCAGCTACTCTACAATAATTGGTGCACGTTATCGCGCAGTTCACAGGTGGCGGTAATCACTAATCACTGCACTGTTGCCACTGCCGCCGCCGCCACGATCTCGTCGCCGCTCACCTCGTCGAGAGGTTAAGTGATATTTAGATGGCACTGGAAATCACCCAGTTGTTGATTCTCGTTCATTCCTTATCGAGCCTACCTGCATCTTTGTAATTTGAAGGTGTTGGCTGTGTTATTCTATGGTTTTAAAACTTCGAACCACAAATTAGTGGAATACTGGAATACTTAACATAAATTTGTACTTAATGTAAATCAGGCTGATTGATTTAAAAGAAAACGAAAAAGAAATATGACCAGTCGTCAGCTTTTCTCCACAAAAGAACAAAACCACAAATCTTCCCAAAAGACAAATTAAACCTTGCCCGGCCTTGAGCTTTTTGTCAATTAATCCAGTTGTAGACTGAACTATGCAGTTTACAGTCTGAATTATTATTATAAAAACAAACAGATCCTCCACTGTCAAAAACCACAAATCTTCCCAAAAGGCAAATTAAACCGCGGCCGGCCTTCAGCTTTTTGTCAATTAATGACACTTCCAGTGGTAGACTGAACTATATAGTTGTACAGTCTGAATTATTATTCAAAAACAAACTGATCCTCCAATGCCCATGCTGATAAGTAGTATAATGACTGAAAGGGAGAGTGCATAAGATACTTATAGTCCCTAATAATATTAGGTCTAATAACAAAAAAATAATTGACAATCTGACACGTCAACATATTCTTCAACCCCAATGAGCACAGTGTTTTCTTTTTACATACAATATCAACAATCAACCGAACCTCTGTAAATAGATCTCGCCTTTGAGAGACGGCGCGGCGTTGAGCGCCGTTGAGGTCTTGCCCTACAAACCTTGGGAGATGCCTATTTTTCATCAGCGGTACATTTATTCACCGTTAGGTTTTTTCATCAACAGATTGTCCAGAGACCTTAAAAAACTCCATCAAGCTCCCCTCTGCTAAGAAAGAAATTGTTTTCGAGAGTTTTTCCAAACTCCCAGTCCTTGCATCCTCACCCTTCCACCTCCGTTGAGGGAGGTTATGTGACGTATTGTCTGTTGAAAGGTTATAACAGTCACATTGAAAAAAATTCTAACGAGCTCTTCCCTTCTCAGAGTGCCTAAAAACAAGATCAGTCTCCTCATCTTCATATTATCCTCACCCTCCCGAGGCGAGGGGTCGGGGAGGTTGTGACGTGTTGACAGAGGAACAGTTGACAGGTGATATTGGTGATCAGCTGATTGCGAGTGTCAGCTGGGGTGCTGCAGCTGCAACAGGAAATAGACCCTGGGGTAGATTTACATTTTTTCCATCAGGGGTACATTTACCGTAACATTATTTTATCGACAGAAGTGCCCTTAAAAACTTCCAACGAGCTGATCCTCACATATTAAAAAATACAAAAAACTTAATAGTAATTTTTTAACCTCCCATTCCCATTCCTCAAATCCTCACCCTTCCAAGGTCGAGAGGTCGAGGGAGGTTATGTGACGTGTTGACAGTTGACAGGTGACATCGGTGATCAGCTGATTGCGAGTGTCAGCTGGGGTGCTGCGACTGGAGACAGACCGCGGGGTGTATTGACCCCGGACCCCTCCTCTCCACGTGCCGGCCCGCGCCCCGCGCCCCAACCCGCCACCGCCACCGCTCTCGCTAGCTACATTCCTCCCGCTTCCCGCCGCCACACAGCTTTGTTCTCTCCTCTGCGCCACTGCGCCGCATCCCCCGTGGACCCATGGACCACAGGTATGTAACTCTTCTGTTTCCCTTTCCGGACATTTTTCGTCCTTCCGGTGATTTACGCTTTTTTGTGTTTTCATAATCGAGGGAGGTTTAAAGAGGCAAGATGTGTTCATGTATTTTGTCGGAGTTTGGAGGTTAGGGCCCTTTAGTTTTTGTTTGGTCAAAGTACCGCCGCAAACATTGCGCGACGCGCGTTTGATGCTGGAGATAACGAGTTTTCTTATCAGTTAGACGTTTTGTGATGGAAAACAGACTAATATTAACGAGGAAAAACTTGTAAAAATACTGTGTAAAGAACGATGCCTTCCGAAAATTATAATCTAATCAATTTAGATTTTAACAACAAAATTATTCCCTATCCCAACCTTTGTCCATGACAACTGCTAGATTTTTATCACGAATTCCCTTCGTTCCCATATCTCAAAATAACGAACAACATCAGATTATCAAAATGAAGAAATTCTCGGTTTAAAATGTAACACCGACGAGAGAAAAGGACACTTTTCAGAAGAAATCATTTAGAAAACCACGACAGAATGGTCGGCGAGCCACCCTGGCGGCGAGTGTCCAATTCCTTGTGTGCGGAATGATTTCGGCACCGCCGAGCGCCGAAGGTTGCCGCGACGGTGGGAGGGGAGGGGGAGGGGGGAGCTCCCATGTCAAGGTCACGTGATTTGTTAAACTTGTCAGTCGTTCTCGTTCGAGAGTTAAGTATTATAAAATCACGCGACGGTTTCGGTTACCACTTCGAACAATTTTTGTATTCAGCAGTAAAGTAGGGGTGTTACATTCAAAGTAGTTTGATGGGAAGATTTTAATGCAATAATGATAAGTAGTATTTCCAATAGCCAACAAATCTAATCGTCCAACGGGGTTAAGATAAATAAATACTTTATTAGTGATAAAAAATGGGGATGTCTTGAAAACGTACAATCAAATTATGCATGTTTACGCTAAGGCTTTGTAAGTCTTTAACAAAAAACGGCGTTTTAAATTACTGAATTGCAGGGTAGTAATATACAGTTTCTTTTCGTAGAAATGTCCTTCAGGCTTTTTTGTTTATCATAAGTTATCTATATATACAGCCCAAACCACTCGTAACTTTTGCGGACGAAGTACGCATTGTATTCATACTTTTCTCATTTAGCAACTATTAATACGGATACTGTATTATAGGTTTATTTAATCCAAAATAAATTAGTTTAAAGGCACATAATGCTGACAAATTTTGCCCCAACAAATTTTCGACCTATTATTCACACATTGCTGTTTTTGACTCCATACCTTGACTTGAATTAATTCTAGAATGCTATATAATCCATGGTGTAAGAAAAAATACCATTCTTTTTTCCTTACACCATGGCTATAATCTACATTTCGCATATTAAATACGCGTGATAGGAAAACAAAGGGCACCAAGTTTATATCCGTATTAGCTACGCTATGGATAAACTTTTTATATATGCTTATGCTAAACAGATTTATAATTGAATGCTAACTGTTGAAGAATTGGTGCTTACAAAAAGAAGCTATTTGATCGGAATGTTGTGTTACCCAAAATTGAACAGAAAGCAAATAAATTGATCTTTTTCAACTTTCAAAACTACTCCAATAGTTTCATTCAATCTCTGATTTGAATTTAATTATATTATTCACATTTGTATGATGTGGAGATACCATAATACAACGATAATATTATGTCAGTGCGATTTTATTTCATGGCTATGGTATAAGTAACTGCAGTGCTGATGTGTTAAGAAACTATTCTGACTTGTACAAACATAAATACGTTTCCTTTGATGTGAGTGAGTTTGAAACAAAGTTAAGCATTTTGATAGCAACATAATGTAAAAAATAAAGTTATATTAATGTTATTGTTCTGATGTAGCCTACATGTTTTTCTCCGTCGAAGGGCGAGCATGTTGTGCGTCTGCGTACTATCACAGATAAACAATTACACATGAACGTCTTTGTTTATCTGTGGCACTCTATACAACAACATATTTTTGACAGCTAGCGTAGAAAGAAATTGTTTCCTTTTTTTAAACTAGTTTTCCCTTTTGAAATCCCAGAACTCAATAATCTCGTTATTTAATTCATTTATTGCATTGTTAAAAACACAATAACCTTAAAGATATAACAAAATAAATCTTACACATAAAAACTTTTTAAGCTAAATTTAAAATAAATTTCATGTAAAAGATATTTTTTTCTCTAATTTGTACATTTAGTAACTTTTTAAATTAAATAAAAATAATTAATTCTAAAAATAAATATTTTTTATATAGTTTGTGTGTTTTAAAAAACATTAGCAGGAAACACAGTTTGAATTTCCCGCGGGCTGTTAAAGCGGCATCCGCTCCGTTCTGTAGGGATACAGGACTCCACCAATAGCGTGGTGGTTAGGGGAGGGGGAGTAGGCTGTCTTGCTGACATGGCGTCTTGAACGCGAACGGAGGATATTTCGATCCTTTTGGGATTCTCACCCCTCTTCACAAACCTAGTCTACAATGCAGAGGTATTTTGTGATATAATTGCCAAAGTGTGTTTTTGATTTGTGTTCTAATTTGGTGTTTGTTGTGTGTTGATTGTGCTTTTATTTTGTGAAACATCGAGCCCATGGTGTTAGATATACGCAGTAGGGTCGTCCACACCACTCACAATCCCCCAATAAAATCGATATTATTCCTTTATTGTAATTAGTGCTTCATGTTTAATGTTTATGCTAGTATATTTATAAATTTTAATTAATCCATTAAAGAAGGTGTTTTTAGGTTAGGATTTTACATATTTTATCAGTAAGTGTTTTAATGAAATTCGATCGGCTGAAAAAAGGGTTGAGTAAATCAAGGAGGGAGAAGCAGGGTGGGGGGCAAATGGTTATGCCTGTGCAACATGGCGGAAGGGCTGGGCGTTTTTTCAGTTTTTGGTTACATTATCTACGACCGACGTTGTATTAATTCATGCGGTAAGATTACTTCATTTATTTATATTCAGTTTCCTGTCATCTGTCAAAAGTTCGGTAGTGCCTTGTGTTGGTGATAAACTAACCTTTAGGGTGCAGTTTTAAAAATAGTACCACATTACGAGGTCACGATTTTTACCACCACCTGTATGATTAAAAATGGTGGCCTAACCATTCTCTTATCAACACACCCTGTAACTTATCATAGCCTTGACGCTCTTCTCGAAGTAGCTTAATACCTTAATAACTAGATTTTATACGATTCTTTCGTCTTTTTGTTTATCATTGCAGGTTTCTGCTTCGAATTTTATTGAAACTGATTGGTTTAATATGATTACTTTTCCTAATTTTATTAGGGTCTAGACCAATGCTTGTCATAACTTAAGCACACACAGCCTGAGCCTATTGCTTATTACGGCCTAAGTTACCTTTGACTCAGGGAAGTATATCCTATTGTCATGGTATAAATACTCCAAACAAAGTTAAGTGGTTAGGTTCTGTGCCTAGGCCAAGGCTGGGTCTGGTCCAGGGTAGAGGATAAGCGTAACAATAACTGTGTAATTTCAAACGGATGTTATAGGCTTAAGTACTAAGCATACAATCCATCAGGTTTACAATCAGATTTAATCTAGTTTTTTATTGTTTTCCCTTTAAAGTTATAAGTTAACTTAGTATGCTCTTAGCTCACACATTTTAACTTACTTATGGCTCCATTTCTCATTCATTAAAAGCAAAATCTTGTATTGACTTGGAACTGATATAGCATATCTGTAATATATCACCAACAACTTAGCCAGGATATTATCAACTCAAAAGGAGCGAGTGGATCGATAAAGCGTAAGCACTATGTCGGTCAAAAAAATGTAATCTGAGGTAACTTAAGATAAATTGAATATTGAAGGCCTTAAGATTTTTAAAACCATAAATTAACTTAGGCCTAATAAAAATGTTGTTGTGATTGATTTGGATAAAATGTGTGATATCACAGAGAAGCTATATAGATACAGAGAGTCAACCTGTAATTCGACGTGTCGCCACAAGAGGGCAGGGCATGTACTCTCAACAGGAAATGTTGCCCCGCCACTCGCTCGCTACGGCTAACGTTGCCAATTCGTGCGTGCGGTTGTTATCTTATCACCACACACCTGCCTCTCCTCGACTCACGGGCCTCCGTCTCAGCCCGTCTGGTGTGGGTGCCTTATGAAGCTTTGATATGATTAAGCAATTTAGTAATTATGACGGTAAATGTGGACATTTTTTTCAATTAAAATAAAACAGAGTGCTGAAATAAATTAAAAGTTATATATCTTATGTCATTTATTAAAAATAGGCTAATTATCTTCTTATATGGCGTGCTTGAAAAAATCTGGGGCGTACCTGAAAATAGTCGAAAATGTTGAATCACTATTTTTGATTCGCTCCGTGCAGTAGTTATCTGTCAGTAAACGATTTTAGGTATGTAATTCAAACTTAGAGTGCTTATGCTATGTTTGATGGTTCGAATTTTTGCAAAGAGCATCAAATTCCGACATAATGCAAATTTAAAATCATGGCAATATTTTGTCTTCAAATTTAACATGAGAATCTCAAAAACAAAGAAACTTATAAACAATTGTTTTATTTTAGTGGTAACTTAAAAACACTTAAAGCTTCTCTATTATTTCTGTTACAAATCTAAACATTTTTTATTTAACTTGAAATTATGGGTAAGTATTTTAGTATATGACAGTTTAGGTAAAAATAAGAAAAAAAATTATGTTAGCATGGGTCAGAAAGTGCTTCGTTTCCGTCTGTGTGTCTGTTCTTATTACATATTCAATTATGTCCCATGAAACTCTTAACGTAGAAAAACTTCAAAACTTGGAATATGGATGACCACTATTAAGACCTTTTGTAAGAAATATTTCTAAGAGGTAGAAATTTGATTCTACCTCGCACCATTTAAAAAAGGCGACTATTTTTAGTTTACAAAGCTAAATATCTTAAAACCCTTAAAATTTGAGAAAAAAATATAAAAAGGCAGAAAAAGTTGCAAAATTTAACCCACTTAACGCTGTTATTAAGATTATTATGATCGGGCTAATAATAACGGAGAAATTTTAACTTTTCTGAATAAAAATATGGTTCCTTAGAACTTAGTGTCTGAAATTTGCATGTTGTTATTCGGAAAAATTTAACTACAATCGATATTCCTAGATCAAACTCAAGTAATGTATATTCGTTTATTCGTTTCGTTGTTTCTTGTAAAGACTGAACATAAAGGCCGTTGTCCCCAGCCCTGGTTGTCCCTCTTCGGCGTTGTGTTTACGTCGAGATTACAGGCCAAACACATCCATAGACGACATCAGAAGGAGACGGAAGGGACGATAGACAAGACGCGAACGAAACATTTTTGATGGCCGATTAACAGCAGATCAAAGACGCTTGGGAAACCCCTGAATCATTATGATGCTTAAGTGAAGTGTGTGTTCAGTTTTTGGTTTACAAATCGTAGTGTTTTAGAAGCTAGTTTGTTAAGTTTGTCGTGGTGTCTGTTAGTGTTGTTAAGTTTTCGAATTAAACATGACTGGGACTAGATGTTCGTATAAAAACTGCAGATGAATCAGGTTTAATTCCAAAGGTTTAAAAATGTTTACGTTTCCGCGTGGAAATTGCGATATTTGGGTCCAAAGAGCAGGTAAGAGTGTTTTATTTTAATTTAATTTTTGTGTTTATAAATATTGGATGCCCGTAAAAGCGCTCCCTAACTCTCAGTACTCTAAATTGTAGTATAATAATCGAATAACTATTAATAAAACTTCAAAAGATCTGTAAAATCACCACGGTTTTGTTTGAAGTCACACATTTTTCATGTTTGCAAATTTGGCCATATGCAAAACGTGAAAAAAATCCAATTTTCTTTGTCCATCAATGGTAATAAAAAACATGATTTAAGGAGACTTTTAGAACAATTTTAAGAAACCTGTGGGTCTAACCCAGATCTTGAATCATTTTATTCCTTGGAGGGAAATTTAAAAAGTATACAATGTATGGCATTTAGCATACAGCAATACAACAACATTACAGACAACGCATTGCATTTACCATTTGAATGGTTTTTCAAACAGGCATAAATCCAATTTTTCTCGATTTTCTGTTTTTGGTAGTTTTGTACTCTACAGAACCAGACACATAGATTTTTCTTGACATGGAAATCCTATTATAAAGTGTTTTTGGGAGAAATCTGCATTGCATTTTTTGATATAATATGGCGTTTTGAACTTACGTCCAAAAGGGGTGTAAGAACAAACACCATATATCACACGGCACTTTTTTATTAAAATAGTGCCGAAATTATACTGAATCAAATTTTAATTTTCTTTTACTTTCGTTGGAAACACATTAATGAGAGATTACTTATTATAATTTAATAGCAAATGTATGTAATGTTAAAAATAGTTGATGTTTTTATATATCCTTGAGACTCAAATGTTTAAGGCGATATTTTTACATTAATAAATCAAAGATTTATTACTCAATCTTGGATTTAAGTTCAGGTGTAAAATTTTGAATCCGGTTGTTAATTCCAGTCCTTTACAAACACATTTAGCTATTTGTGATGTTATAATTAATTTATTTTTAGTCAAAATAGCCCTGCCCTATTTTATCTTATTTATACAGAGTGTCTGTAAAGTCCGTCACCAAACTCCATAGCTTGGTTTATTGGGTCAAAATAAGCAAAAAAGGACATATGAAGGTATGTCCTAAAATGCGTATTTACCCAGATATCCGCCATTTTCAGTTATAAGGCCTTTTTAGTTATATCCGCCTTTACTCAGTTATTTATTAACCGATTTTCATAATTTTGACGTCATAAGAATGGAAATTAAATTTTCAAATAATTGTTATCCTTCGTATATTTTGGTACCAATCACCGTTTTTTCGGTATTTCAATTAAAATATTTTAAACGACCACCATTTTGAAATTTACCAATCGATCATGCTGATTGTTTTTTCATAAGCTAACCTAGACTAGTTATGGGTACATACCGAGGTTCAAGAAATCGATTAAAAAACTTCGGAGATAAAAAATATTTTGTGAAAAATTCAAAATGGCGGATATCTGGATAAATATGCATTTTGAGACATACCTTCATATGAACTTTTTTTCTTATTTGGACCCAATAAACCAAGTTATGGAGTTTTGTGACGGACTTTTCAGACATCCTGTATATTATTAGCCTTCAATATAAAAAAATTGTTACTTGAAAGTTTTCACTGAAAAAAACATTATTTAATTTCTTAACGTTTTAATTGTTGTACGGAGCATTTTTAAATGTTTATTAATCAATACGAATGTATGTCTGTATAACATTGTTTAGATGCATTTTTAATGACAAAATACCCCGTGGTATTGTATATAAAAATGACTCCTCAGTTTATGTGATTAAACAAAATGCTACTGTAACAAGTATCTTATACGTCTCATCTTAGTAATTTTTAACCAAACGGCAAATGACGATATCTTAACCACAGTTGATTTTAAACACGCCAAAGTGACAATAAAAATTTTACAATCACTTTGCTAGTCTATAACGCCTGCATAAAGGGTGATTGAAATTAGATTTTTGTTTTGCTTCAGATAATGTGTAACATCAGTTGATGGTATAATTTCCCATGGATGGAATTATTGGACCCTGTACCTTAATGTAACAGATTTCCTTTACGCATGCTTACGAGAAACCCCAATATATAATTGAAAATATTAAAGATACCTCACCAAAAAAACCGTCATTCAGAAATATAGTGTATGGTTTAAAATGAAACAACAGCACCATATTTTTTATGTAAGCAATGCAGACGTTGAATCCCAATCCTTTTTGAGTGGTAGACGTTTTACGTCCACCATACAAAGATTATAGTATGTTAAAACAAATTATTCGCGTATGTAACTTATATTACGTAAAGCAAAGAACGGTAACAGGCTCACAAGAATAAACCAAGTTAATCAGCTGAGGCCGGCTGAGGCATGCGGAGCGGCGTCAGCGCGGGGAGATAAGGGGACGGCCAAGGTCGCTCATACACGACGACGTCACGGCCCCACCAGTCAACTTACATCGTTTGAATTTGGCTCGGTTTGCGTTCAACGTGGCAGCAACGCGCGCGCTTTTTTTGCTCGCATATAAGCTCTTGACAGTGGCGCTCTGTCGTGATTTTCGCGGGAACTAACTCAGCGCGTGACGCGCTTTGGCCCTCTGCGTCTATATAGCTTCTCTGTGGTGATATAAAGCCGGCAGAAATAGAAATAAAGTGGTTATAATGTTGCTTGGTTGTAATGTTTTCGTTTTCCCATGAATTCTAATGTGGATCAGCAGGTGGAAAAGGGGGTGGTAATAATGGTGTTTTTGAGAATTTGAATGAGGATTGTGGGGGTGGTATTAAAGGATTTCATAAAATTCAATCGTAGCTAGTGGGGGTGGTAGTAATCTTGTTATAAGAATCCAATCTATGATTGTGAGGTGGTTATTAGATCTTGGGGAGGTCAGGGGGTCAACCCCCCCCCCCTGAAAATGTTGAAATTGTGTTTAAATGGAAGGTTAGAAAATTATTTTTTCACTTACTGTAACCGCGGAGCCCAAAGCCCCCCAAAAAATTTTCATGGCTACGGCTTTGCTTGTGACTTAAGTAAAATTCCTAGATTTGGCCCACGTGAATATTCCGTTTGGTAAATAATGGATCTAGACTCAACTAGCATAGATATCAGGATTTTTATTATTAGTGCATATTTTAACATGTCTTCAGATTGCCAAAAAACATGAGTTCCCAGTTTCTAATTTTCCGAAATTCCTTTAGGCCTACTTCCAGGCTCTTCAGTAGTGGTGCCCCCTTAACCCTTGAGGGGGTGCTTCACCGGCAAAACGCGAGCGGGTGCATGCGAAGTTTTACTCCGCAACACCAAGATTACACAAGTTTAACCCATTTTACTTGTTTTATAACGAAATATTATATTTAAATGCTGACAAACTTCATTAGGAATCACATTTCATCGTCGATTCAATTGATTGTTCAACTTAATAGGTGTAATATTTCAATTAACCCTTGAGGGGGCGCTTCACCGGCAAAACGCGAGCGGGCGCATGCGGAGTTTTACTCCGCAACACTAGATTGCACAAATTTATCCCTTTTTACTTGTTTTATAACGAAATATTGTATTTAAATATTGACAAACTTCATTAGGAATCACATTTCATCGTCGATTCAATTAATTGTTCAACTTCATAGGTGTAATATTTCAATTAAACATTATAAGTAATATTCTAGTATAAAATATTTATTAATTATTATTTACATTTTTGGACTTTTCCTTTCGCTTATTTTTTTCGAAAGCAAAAGGAAAAGTCCAAAACATCAATGATAATTACAAATCCATTGCTATTATGAATTTTAAAAATAGGTATCAGTGTCTGTGTAACGGGAGAGGGGGCTCCGCAAACTGAGACGGCATCTCCGAATTGCATATATAATGAGGTCCCAAGGGGGGGGTGGGGGGTGTAAATAGCTTTAGGAAATTTCTGGAATGAGGGGCATAACGTACGGAGCCGGACAAGACCGTCGACACCCATTATGTCTGTTTATTTTAAAATAAAAAACACGTGCGGAGGAAAACTCCGCTTGCGCCCGCTCGAGGGTTAAACATAGTAAGTAGTTTTCTAGTATAAAATATGTAATAATTATTATTTACATTTTTGGACTTTCCTTTCGCTTCTTTTTTTCAAAAGCAAAAGCAAAAGTCCAAAAAATTAATAATAATTACAAATCCATTGCTATTATGAATTTACAAAAAGGTATCAGTGTCTGTGTAAGGGGAGAGGGCTCACCGCAAACTGAGACGGCATCTCTGAATTGCATATGACGAGGTATCATGGGGAGGATGGGGGGTATAAATATCTTTAGGAAATTCCTGGAATGAGGGGCATAAAGTACGGAGCCGGACATGATCGCCGACACCCATTATGTCTGTTTATTTTATCATAAAGAACACGTGCGGAGGAAAACTCCGCGTGCGCCCGCTCGGGGGTTAACGTAGGTTGAACAGGTCTGTCCCCCCCCTTCTAAAACTGATGTCTGGATTTGTCCCTGGCCAAAGGGACTTTCTTTGAAAGACATGATAATTTTTGGTGAGGGGATTTTCAATTTGTTTTTTGTTGTTGTTGGGCTACACTCACCTAGTTGATTGGTAAGCGGGCTGCTGGTCTTGTCAATTTGTTTACACTCAGTTCACTCTTACACACATACACAAAACGCACAAACACATACATTGACCGGACAGAGAGTGAACTGTCCGGTATGTCTGTCTATTATTATTTCATAATTAATTTTAATTTGCCTGTATAGCGTATTAACACTCAATCTTGATCCTAAGTCAAGTAATATTGGTTGCAGTTTCCTTTACGGTGGACCACTAATAACTTAATATATTCAGTCAATCTAAGGGAGAGAGTGGGATATCGGGGTATTGGTTGGGGAAATCAAGTGTCTAAATTGGATACCACGTAATATTAAAGTACACAATTGAATTACAGTAGAGTCCCGCAAACCCGGACTTCGATAACCCGGAATTCTGGATAACTCGGAAAGCCTGCCAGAGCAATAAAGTGCATTGAGATTCAAGGCCAGAGCACGGTGTGACACATATAAAACAGTTTTGGTTTTTCTTTAAGTTTTTTTTTATAACTGATAATGTAAGTTCTTGTATTTTTTACTATGCAATAAATAAATGATTTTTCATAGAAATAATAGAAACTATTCTTATTTGTTCTTATTTTTACTCATTTCCCGATAACTCGAAATTTTCACAAACCTGGACACCGTTCGGTCCACATTAGTCCGGGTTTGTGGGACTCTACTGTAAAATGTCAATAATTGTGAGATATGATGCTTACGTGATGCCCGACGTCCAGTGGCTGACTGCTGCAGCCTATAGTGGCGCCTTTTAAAGATAGGAAATTTGTAGTCTGGCCAAAACCCCAATGTGGGAAATGTGCAGCCGGACCAAGTCCAACAAGGATATATTGTAACAACAGATAATACAACAAATAATAACTTTAACTGATCAAGCAATCACTGGCAATGACAAGAACGAAAAACTCCACTGTAGACACACTCGAATCAACAACCATCACCCAACGGACCTGCACAAGTGCCTTTGGTGTTTCATGTGTCAGTCAGTAACGTAAATAGACGATGAGAAGAAGTGTGCAGTATTTGGAATAGGATCAATTCTTTTTCTTTATCCATATATCGTTTTATACTGTTTGATACATCGAAGTGTTGTTATATATATCGGTTGTTGAATTGAAAGTTAGTCCCCCCCGGAAAAACACCCGATTTCTGCCGAGCCCCCAAGCTAGTAGATGTGGTACACCGCAAAGGAAACTGCAGCCGTAATATCAATGAACCATGAAAATTACCTGTACCTATTCAAATCAAAAACTTTTTAGTCAGACAGTACAAGAAGTGCAGAATGGTGCCATAACAAGAATTCTTAACTAATGTATTACTCGTAATATTATTATTTTTGGTTCAAAAAACGTGATAAGATACAACTCCACAAAGTGTTTTGGTTGGTGATCCAACAATAAATAAAAAACAGTTATATTTAAATAATGATTGAACGTTGATAGCAAACTGAGTGGTATGAGCTCAGTACGAAAATAGGCTTATGTGTTAGGCCTATTACTCGAGGGTGTGATAGACATTTTAGGGTGTGATGGCCTACACAGGTGTGTTAGGCCTACTGCGTTTTATCAGGCCGATCAGTTTTACAGTTAGGCCGTTGTTGTGCCCCAATTAAACAAACTGACTCAAACTCTCAAGTTAATAACATTTTTTGGTTTCATTCTTGGAAACATTTGAAATGTTCGTTATATTATGGTAGCTTTCTTCTCAGTGTCAGATATACCCCTGGGCAAGCCAGCATGGCCATCTCTAGTAATAAGGCCGCGGCCTTCGACATGGCAACACTGCCTCTCAAGGGTTTTTTGCATTGTAAAAACCGTAACAGAGCCAGCTGGTTTGAAGTAAACAAAAAATAGTGCCATAAGAGAGTATGGATAAACAAATAAGCTGAACCCTTAGGCACGATGTTGCCATTTACTAGCGCCGCGGCCTTGTACTAAAGATAAACCCAAGCGCTGGCTGGCTAGATGCAGCCAGGCCTTTGTAGGCTGAAAGGGGTTTTGTCTTGTAATCCAGCTACTTGGAGGTCATGAATTGTGTAACTTATGATGGATTGTGGATGCAGTATTCCTCAGTGGGGATAACGACAGCAACAGTGAATACTACATTCATACATAAGACCACCCTTTAATTAGACTAGTTCGTAGGCGAAGGCAACGTTATTGTGGTTCACATCCCTCATGAAATATTGTAGGTCCCCTAGTTCTCTTTGGCTATTGGGCTATTAACAGCCCTGTCTAAGGAACATATTGGCCTTTGTCATTAACGAGACTACACGATCGCGCCACAATCACTCACCTGTCATTCATACTTGGCTTAACATAGGTACCTACCTGGGTTGGTCGCCATTTCAAGTTATGTATAGGCTAATGTATAATGCTTGGTACAATTAAAGATTTGTTAGTAGATTTCAACAGGTCGAAATAATACTTTTATGCTAACGTTTTTTTCAGTTAGTTTGCTGTTAAGTATGACAAACATATAAACCCTTTTTAATTATTCAAATAATGTGCATCAACCTAACTCTAAACCCATAAATAACCATAATAGCAATTCAAGCACATCTCTTTTGCCTGTATGTAGGCTATGGTCTCAGTTTTATTAATTAGGTCTGTTTTCATGAGTCTTCAATAGAGCATTTCATTCTAAAGACGAATGGGCTTGTAGTGCATGTACTAACACATTTTTGCTTGGATTGTGGTCTTATAAAAGGGTTATGTTCACAAATATCGTGAATAAGACCCAACCTCTAATCAGCAGAAAAAGAAGAAAATGTTAAGGCCTATGTATTAGACATGATACACTATTAAATACCTTGAAACACTCTTAAAGCATGGTAGCCTACGGACGGGTTTAAATAATTCATTTAAGTCGTTTGTTGGAAGAGTCAGACACAATTCTTCTAGATTTGTTCTAGCGAAGGTTGATTGTCAGTTGTTTGAAGCTTCTGTCATACACTCAAGGTTACTTTTAAGTAATTACTGAGGTAGGCCTAACACAGTCTTGGTCATTGGTTCTGAAACATGTATATGCAGTCTCATACAAATTCAATTGAAGTTCTAGAAATATAATATGTTTTAAAGATGGGATAAATTTGACAGGCAACAGCAGCAATAATAATAAATGGTCACCTCTACAGCCACACAAATGTAATATCTGGAACTAATATAATATTTGTTTAAAGTCTTGTTCATGTTATTTATTGGACCTTACTGACAAGTAGCTTAAGTTAACTTAGGAAGCCCAGCTATTGTAAAAGATTCTGTAATAATTTAAATAAACAAAACGGGCAGTTTTTTCCGAAAAAAAACAACCCTCAACTTAAACTGCTCTATGAAGGTTAACTCTAGAAAGGTATCGTTATTCTTATGTACGCCAAAGGTATCGATACGTTAATTTTCCTCTGTGGTTAAAAACTAAAATATGTTTGAAGAAATATTTATTTTTTTAAAAAGAAGACACCCTTAAGAAAACATTGATAATAATATTTACTATTTGATGAATATACATTATGTCTTTAGCTCCTGGGTAATAAGCGTCCATTGAGGTCCATAAGAGTCCATTGAAAAGCACATTTTACTGTTATAGGTATCGTATGTAAATTTGACGTATTTTTTTCAATTAAATTTGGAAATACATTAAGAACAGCCATAATACTGTCAAATTAAATCAAACCTATAAGCGCGAAAAGCACTGCTGACGGTTCAGGGCTCAAGGACATTTGATTGCAAAATCGGACAAAAAAAACTCTTCCGCACACGTCAAAATTACGTACGATACCTCTCTAGGGTTGATATGAACTTACCCTTTTGCTGTTGTTTACCTAAAAAATACTGCAACTTCTTTACACAATTGAGATCAGCCTAACTAAAGAACTGCACAAGACGAAGTTAATTTTTTAATATCAGTTTTGGGCTGGAACTGTTATCAATTAATTTTTAATTTGAAAACAAATAAAAATTTATATTTTTAAAGAACTTAGGCCTAGGCCCTAAAAAATAAACATAGGCTTCATAGAGAAAATAATGAGTTTGACTCCAAGACAGTTCAATTACCTCTTAAAAATGAAAATGAGAGAAAGCCTTGGGTTATTAGATGCCATGGCAGTTGTCTGTGTCAACAGAAGTGGATGTTTACTGTAGTGGGGGAGGGGGGAGAGAGAGAGGGTGGCTACCTGTCAAGGTCAATGGCCTCCCCACAAACCAGTTGTGTTGGGGAGGTCAACACCCTTGCCTGCCTTTGTTGCCTCCCTCCCCTCCCCTCCCCCTCACCTACCCCCCTCAACACCTCGTGGATGGCTTGGCTTAGCCCACTTGCTCATTGTATTTATGAGCCTCACTCTAATAACTCTTTCTCTCCGCTTGTCACTCTGTGTGTTGTGTTGGTACACTTGTCCACTTGTCTCATATAAGAGTGACCTATGTGGCTGCAAGATTTATAGTAAATTTAATCTGTAAATAAAAGCTTTCCCAATATAATAGCTAAGATTTCAGTGAACAAAGTACAGACAATTTAATTTTAGAGAATATTTAATTTCTACCACAAATGTTTTATATATCTAACTAGTGGCTTGAAGGGGCTAAAAGCCCCTTATGAGGGAAAATTCAAACAATCCTTATTTATTATAGTAAAAAATACCTTCGTAGCAAACTGTATCTACCTTATATTGATATCTAGCCTACCACAAGGTTTTCAATCATCAGCATCACATGTTTTATGTAAACAAAACAGACGTTTTTAGATCCCAATGCTCTTTAGATGGCAGATATTTTGCGTTATTTCTCATTTTCTGGTGTTTTTCAAACAATTTCATTATTTTTTTCGCCATCACCGATAGAGACCTTTAATTTGAGCCCTCTCCCATCATTCCACGATTTGCCAGACGCCCACAATTTTAACGCAAAGAATCGCCTTACGAAATTAAATATATCTAATGTAAAATCAAGATTTTTTGTTTTCACAAAAAGGTTTTGACTACTGCAGCAAAACAAAAAAAATGGATATTTCCAGACAAAAAAAGAAATTTTCAATGCTGGACACCTGATTTTTACCACGACATATTTTTTGGAATTCCATGACATTCCCATTCCTTGGCCCTAAACACTGTTCTTAATGTTTGAACTTCTCTGAAAAAATGTACCAGTTGCTTCTAATCATGTTACCAAAAGTATCAGTTTAATTATCAGTGCTTGATATTAAAATACAATAATAATTTTTTATGGTTAATATATTTAGCTCGCTTTACTAAGGCCAATATTTAATTTAACAACATTTTGTTGGTTTTGATGTGATACTAGGTTATCAAGGCAAATTAGGTTCTTGTTATTTTTATGGTTATATAAATAGTCATACTTAAATATGTCTTTTTCAAATTTATTTGCTTGGACTGTTGTACTGAAACCTATACCTACCTGATTAATTTTTTTTGGCAAGGTCATGAAAAATTGGTTGCCTAATGCATCTTCTAAAATCACAACAGACTTTTAGTAATTTATTTTAAAATTGCTCTTTTCCGAAGCAGCTATAATTCCGAGGACTTGTACCGTCAGTAAATTTAGGGGGAGTTGTATGCCTTGGTTAAGTGAACAGTTTTAATTGCGTTGAAATATCTTGAAAAAGCTACTTTAGTGACAGAATTCTATTCAGTATACCACAGTGGTAGAGCAGAGTTAATACAGTACACCTCGGATTATCCGGACCGGTCTATCCGAGAAATTAAAAAGTTCAAATCATGGCATAAATATAATTTCAGCGACTTTACGGGTGAAATGCGCCTTCTAAAAGTAAAATGCAAATGTAATACGGTAATACATTACTGGATGCATTTGGAATCACAATAATTGAAAGAATCACATTACCTGAACAGTACATTATAGAATTTTTGTGAACTTAGTTTTCTGGAATGAGCAGTAATTAACAAAGGCGTAGCGTATTCGGCAATTTTCCCGAGTTTATTTATTTGATGTGTTATTATTTCTTAAAGAGTTACTGTACAGTTTATTTATTTATTTATTTATTTGCAAGTGTCACATAGGTTTACATTTTTAAGCTATAGGCTAAGTAAACATATGACTTGTCAAAATTATAATGTCCTAAAATAATGTAATTAAAATAAACAACAATTTACAAAAAAAAAAAAACAAAAAAACAATGTAGACAACTCTCTACATACACAAAGTTTCATGTCAAGAATTATTTGAAATGTACTCTTTCACAGAGTAGTACGCCCGACTCGTGAGATGGTTCTTCAGGGAGTGCCTAAACCTCTTTGAATCGTGCTCTTGTTTGATTGGTTCAGGGAGCCCATTGAACAACTTCAATGCAGAGTAATAGGCTCCCTTTTCATAGAGGGTTAGACGGTGAATCGGGTAGTGAAGGATGTCATGCCTCAGCTGGTATGTATGTGTAATTTGTTTTTTTGAAAAAAGATCTGGATTGGATTTAATGAAACACATTAATTCAAAGATATACAGAGAGGGAAGGGGAAGAATTTTAGAACTGATGAAGTGTGGTCTACAAGATTGCCGGTACTGCAGCTGAAACATGACTCTGATGATCTTCTTTTGGATTTTAAAAACTCTACCCGAATCCACCGAGTCTCCCCAGAAGACCACACCATACCTCAGGTGCGAATAAACTTGGGCGTAGTAGACAGTCATTAGTGTCTCATGGTCAACAATTGGCGCCAATACTTTGATCATGAAACACACCGATTGAAGCTTACTAACAAGAAATGAAACATGATCCTTCCAGTTGATGTTTCTGTCCACCACGACACCAAGAAACCTCGCAGAAGAGACAGTGTCCATGTCCGAAATTTTGAGGTCTAGATGGATACTTGGCCTGGTAGCAAAATGCATGAGCTGACTTTGGATTTGTTCATCATTAGACCATTGGACATGAACCACTGTCCCGCCTGTTGCAAAGACACATCGACCATCCCTTCCAGCTGAGCTCTATCCGGATGTGACACTGTAATGGTAGTGTCATCAGCAAAAAGTATGGCCGATGCATCTGTGAATGCAAGCGGGAGATCGTTCAAATAGAGCAGGAAAAGAATGGGTCCAAGAACGGAGCCTTGAGGAACCCCCTTATCATTTACTTCCCATGTCGAAAGGTGACTAATTCCATGAGCATCTGAATATACTACCCTTTGTTTTCTGGAATGTAAATAAGACGTAAGCCAATCTTTAGGTTTGCCTCGGATTCCAAAGAACTCCATTTTATGAAGTAACACAGTGTGACTGACACAATCGAAAGCTTTTGAGAGATCACATAGTACGGAGACTACGTGATCCCTATTATCTAGTGACTCTAAGATGGATTCATTGAATGTGAAAATGGCATGAGTTGTGGAGGATTTTTTACGAAATCCGAATTGACAGTTCGTGAGTATCTTAAAGTTATCAAGAAAAACAAGAAGTCTTGAAAGGAAAATTTTCTCAAAGATTTTTGACCAAATCGGTAAAAGGGCAATCGGACGATAATTTGTCAAATCAGTTTTGTCTTTCTTTTTGAATAGGGGCTTGATATGCGTGTATTTAAGTTTCTCTGGAAACTCTCCTAATTCAAAAGATTGATTTATGATATCGGCAAGGGGTTTAGCAATGATATGAGCTGATGACTTCAAAACTGAGGCTGGGACACCATCCCAGCCAACTGATCGGGAGTTCCTCAAGGTCATAATCGCGTTATACACTTCATTTGGATCTGTAGGATGGAGAAACATTGAGCTGTCATTAGATTTTGAATTGCTGTTAAGAAAGTCAGAAACAAAATTTTCATTCGGACTAAGATTTTCAGCAACATTGATAAAAAAGTTGTTGAAGGTTGACGCCACTTTTTCTGGATCACTGATTTTATTTCCATCTACATTCAGAGTGACATTGCCATTTTGATTTTGAGGCAATTTCCCTGTTTCCCTGCGAACGACCTCCCACATTGCCCTTGACTTGTTATCAGCACCAGAGATATGCTCAGCATTCGCCATGCGTCTTGCAGCGGATACCTCCTTTTTCAAGGCCTTACATATATTTTTATAATCCATTGCAAGACGAGGACAGTCCGAAGTACGGCTGTTCTCAAACAGTTCCCTTTTTTGACGACTCATTTCCTTAATCCCGGGAGTCATCCAGGAGGCTTTCTGTGATTTTGGCTTTGACTTGTTCGGCATGAGGGGAAATGCTTCTTCAAAAGCAAAAATGAAAATTTTAAGGAAAGAATCAAAGCTATCATTTATATTGAGACCTTCGTCAGCCAGAGGAAATGAAGGAGACTGCTCAAGAAGTAATCTGTTAAATTTTGATAAGTTTTCAGAGTGATAACGTCTTCTTAGGGGTTTTCCTGATGAAGATTTAAACGGAAGGAAATTAAACTGAAAACATATTTCGAGCATTTTGTGGTCAGACAGAGAAGGTTCATGCAAGGCAGAATTTTGTGGGAGAAAGTTAGTCAGAATGTTATCAATGCATGTGGCTGAAGTTTTTACGATGCGCGTTGGCTGTTTGAAATTAGCAATTAAGCCATTTGAACTGATAGAAGTCAAGAAATCTTTGGCATCTTTGTCATCGGAGAGAAGGTTGATATTAAAATCACCTGCTATAAGAAGAGTTTTCCCGGGGCTCTTTTTTGTGATGTGATCCATGAGATTATCGAGATGTTTTATGAAGCTTGAATGATTACTGTCAGGATTGCTGTAAAGCGAGACAATTAGAAAGGAGTTTTCACCAATCGATATCTCAGCTGCAGTATATTCAAATAAGCACTCAACTAACGGGACTTTTCCGTTGTAATCAATGGTTTTAAAAAGAAGACTTTGTTTTATAAGAATTGCAGTACCTCCTCCGTCTTTTGAGGAACGTGAAAAACAAGAAGCAACCTTGTACCCCTGCAATGTATTCATAAGGACTTCACTAATCTCATCGGTCCATGTCTCTTGCAAACAGATAACGTCTGGCAGCTGAGGGAGAGAGTTAATAAAGATACACAACTCAGGGATTTTTTTCTTTACACTTCTGATGTTATAGCTCACAACCCTTAATGGACAGGAGTTTGAAGAGGAGCGTTGTCCTGAGGCTGCAATATCTTCGGACTGTCCTGTGCCACACAAGCCGCCAGCTCCTCGCTCAGAGACAGATTGTTCCTTGCTGGGCCTAAAAAAACATTCCCAGCTTTGACTGTTTTATTGATCTTATTAGTATCTGGGTCTCCAGAGCACTGGTTTGTCTCGCTTGAGATTACCAATTCTATATTAGAGACACAGCCCGTCTCTGAGTGGGCAGCCGGACCAGCCACTGCGCTGACCACGACCCTGCATTCCTCAATGCTCATTGCTAGAGTCGCACTCAGCTTAAATTTACCAAAGTTGTTAAGATGGAGTCCATGACGTGTATAGTGTTTCTTGCGAAGAAAACTATTCACGTCAAGTTTAGTAACATTTGGCTGATCAAAGTTGCACAGCAAATCATTGTTTATTGCATGGATTCGGTGGTTGAGCAGTGCAAGGTCGTACCTATAAGGCAAAGTTAACAAAATAACGCTTGGTTTTACAATACTCGAAAGATATTCTCTTATTGTGGCACTTGTCTTCTTTTCAGTCTTAGTATCCACATCATTAGTGCCAGCAATGACAACAAGCACGTCCCCCTCACTCATATCCGCAGTGAGACTTGCTGCATCACGCACAACACACTCAGCGGTCGCACCAGGCCGCACCATGGCTTGTATTTCGTACAGTAGAGTCCCACAAACCCGGATTAATGTGGACCGAACGGAGTCCTGGTTTGTGAAAATTCCGAGTTATCGGGAAATGAGTAAAAATAAGAATATAGTTTCTGTTATTCCTACAAGAAATCATTTATTTATTGCATAGTAAGAAATAAAAAAACTACATTATCTGTTACAAAAAAACTTAAAGAAAAACCAAAACTGTTTTATATGTGTCACACCGTGCTCCGGCCTTGAATCTCAGTGCACTTTATTGCTCTGGCAGGCTTTCCGAGTTATCCATAATTCCGGGTTATCGAAGTCCGGGTTTGCGGGACTCTACTGTAATTCAATTGTGTACTTTAATATTACGTGGTATCCAATTTAGACACTTGATTTCCCCAACCAATACCCTGATATCCCACTCTCTCCCTTAGATTGACTGAATATATTAAGTTATTAGTGGTCCACCGTAAAGGAAACTGCAACCAATATTACTTGCGGGACTCTACAGTAATAAGTTTTGAGTTACTTTAAGTTTTGTCATGATTACCGTTATTTCAAGTTCAGTTATAATTATTTAATCATAATAAATAAAATATTTTAATCTGACGTTTTATTCCAAACCTAAACCATAAGTAGGGTAAAAGTTAATATTATATTCATATGATTAGTAGTAAAGTTTAGTTCTTAAATTTGTTTCACAATTAAACCCTCGTAAAATATGAAAGACTAACATGTTGTACAGTCTTGACACATCGTGTGCAGCATCAATTTAGTAGGGGCTAAGGTACGCAATCGCTATTTAGGTATTATTGTAATGATCCCAGATTTTCTGGATCGGTGTTCCGCCACATTAATCCGGAATACGAGGTTACTGTATTACCTATCACGCCCTGATTCAACAAAAACCAAATACTTCCGATGGTATTTTTAAAAATCGATAGCGAAAAATTTCTATTATTATTAACATTTTTGGACTTTTCCTGGCTGCTTTGAACCTGTTATCAGTTAACCATCTTTATCGCCTGTTATTGGTTAACCAATGTTAATCGTCTGTTTGACAGGTATTGTCGCCTGAATGACAGATACAGCTCTAGATGGTGACGTCGCAAAGGTTCTGCCTGCAGTGGAACAACTACTAGTCGAACCAGCTGTCGGTTAACTAACGTCATCGTCTGTTTGATAGGTATTGTCGCCTGAATGACAGATAGAGCTCTAGATGGCGACGTCGCAAAGGTTCTGCCTGCGGTGGAACAACCACCAGTCGAACCTGCTGTCGGTGTTCGACCAGCTGTTGCATGATGAGGCGTTCGTGGACGTCACGTTGGCCGTGGAGGGACAGTTCCTCCGCGCACACAAGATGGTCCTGTCCGCCTGCAGCCCCTACTTCCAGGTGGGTTGAAAATAATTTAAGAGTACATAGCCTAAATGTAAGAACCTGTATGTGTGAAGTCAAGAAAATATGATAATGAATTGAGACTGGGACGGTGGCGTGTCCTGTGACCTTGCTACAGTAGAACCTCAATAAGAAGATACCCAATAACACAAAAACCTTAATAAAAAGTGCACTTTTCAATTCTCCTTGATACTGTAATGCCACTTAATGTCTTGTTTCGAACCTCAATAAGAGGACTCCCTTGATAATGGGACTCTTTCCAGAATCCCCTTGAGAGTCTTCTTATCAAGGTTCTACTGTATTTGGTCGTCACGATTGTGGGTGGTTATAAGCGATGGCTTGTGTATGCAGTATTCCCCGGTGGGGTTTAATGTCTGCACCAGAGAATCTATGTTCATCCTTGAGGCCATCCTCATGTTTACACCAGGGAGTAATTCAGTGGTAAAGTTGTGGTTTGAATCCCACGTTTAACTGTAGGTCCCTTAATTTTCTTTGGCTGTTGGGCTGTTAACTACAAGTTTTGTGCAATATTCATCTTACACTAATCTCGTGATTCGTACTTGGCCTAACAGTGCTGGCCTTAGGGTAGGCGGCCGCCCAGGGCCTCGCGTCTGGGAGGGCCTCGTGCTTCTGATAGGGTTTTCCTAGGTTTTTGAAAACTTGTTATAGACACATTGCTCCCTAAACTAAAATGGCCTATAGCCAGGTCAGCCGACAGGTGGCAAAAAGTGGACACACACAAAATTGTCTGTAAACTCATGATTGTGTCAAACCGTCAAAATGTTTAATGTTTTTAAGGCCTACCAACTCTTGAAATTTTTGCTGTAATACTGTACCCAAAGTCTTCTTGCACAATACAAAACACAATATTTAAAATAGCCTCCCATCTTCGAGGGCATAACTCGTTTTGCAGCAAATTTTGCGGGAGTTTTTACTGTCTTTAGTTCTGTACATAATTATAGATTCGTAATTATAGTTATTATAGTTAGTTAGTAATTATAGTTTTACATTGTTTAGATTTAATGTTTATTGCACATAAACTTGCAGCATAAACTTTTGAGTTTTATTCTCAATCAATCTTAAGATTGATTGCCTATAGAACTCAAATATTAAGCCAGTGCAGGATTTACCGCGTGTGCGACCCTGAGCGCAGATTTCTGTGTGGCACTGTGGTGAGTTAAGTTCTGTTCTGTGGTGTCACAGTATTTAATTCTGGATCCTTATTACCCCCTCAAATTCACCCACATTTCCTTATTTTTGCCTTTGCATAGTGGACCCCCTATCAGAGTGTGGCCCGAAGCCTGGGTTTGGTGGACCTAGTGGTAAATCCGCCACTGTGTTAGGCACTAATTCAGAATACAGCACTCTCACTCATCTGCTAATACAGCCGGAGTTAATTCAAGAGTACCTATCCTTAATTGTTGGCAAGAGTACCCAACCTCTTAATTGGGGATGAGGAACTTGAGATTGCCACTTCAGTTGATTTTGTGGGGGTGAGATTGGACGATGCCCTGGACTGTAAAAAATTGCAGTTGGAAAAAATTGAATTCAAGCTTGCAGCTTGCGAATCTTTGTCCTTCGCAGCTTGAGGATCCACCACTGCTTGCTCGAGTCCTTTATATCCTACTCTATAGTCCCCTGGGGTGCTACTGAAGCAAACTTGACTCGAATTTTGATTTGGCAGAAAAAGGCCCTCAAATGTATTTTCAAGCTACACCCTCGGACCTCTTGTAGGGTATGTTTTCAAACCCTGGGTGTTCTGATGGTGCTAAGTTTATATATATACTTGAAATAGCTTCATGTATTAAATCAAACAATCTGGAACCTCAAAATAAACTCCATAGGTACAACACTAGATTTAAGAACTCCTTCTCCATTCAACATAAATTAGCTCTCTTTAAGAAAAAACCTCTGTATTTAGGACAAAACAATTTCAAAAACTCCCAGTTTCAATTAAATAAAAAAAAAAATTTGTTAAAACTTGAGAGTGGTCTTAAAAGTTTTTTACGGAGCCAATCTTTTTACACTTAAGAAGAATTTTACTTGTTTTTTTTTTAACTTCCCAAACTACCAGAGGACTGACCTAACCCGACCTAACCTAACCTAAATCAGCTCAAACCCAACCAACCCAACTTCGCCATACTACATTTCCCAATATTGCTTCCCTTCGGGATTAAAGAAGAGGATCCAACGGATCCAACGCCTGCGGCCAATTTGGATGACTAACAAAGTACCAAGTTAGTAATTAAAACATGGAACGCTCATACCGACGTGGTGTGTTACAGTCACTGTTTGTGGGCCACCCGGACCAACACCCGATCGTGATATTGAAGGACATGCCTCGCTGAAGTGTAGACTGATGTGTTGTGTGTTACAGTCACTGTTCGTGGGCCACCCGGACCGACACCCGATCGTGATACTGAAGGACGTGCCGTACGCGGACATGCGCTCGCTGTTGGACTTCATGTATCGCGGTGAGGTCTCGGTGGACCAGGAGCGACTCACTGCGTTCCTCAAGGTTGCCGAGTCCCTGCGCATCAAGGGCCTCACGGAGGTCAACGAAGAAAGGTCAGCATGACGATTTGGTGCTTTTATAATCTTGTAGTTGGTTGAGGAAGAAAAAGCTGTTTGCTCGAAATGGTTGTAATATGTTTTACATCATGTTTTCTGTGCTTTTTGTTGTCTGGAAAGTTACTCTTTGTCGATGAAGATAAATTTCTCTTAGCCGGTAACTTTATCGTTTCCCATGAAACTAAATTTAACAATCGGCTGATTGCAAAACATATCATGCACGTTTTTGTAGATTAATTTAGAGGAATAGAAAAATGTAGTGACAAAACTCATAGCATTAGCAACTATAAACAGCTGACAGCTGATCACAACATAGCAAGTTTAATGTATGAAACGTTTGCTTTTAGGCCTTTAATTTAGGCTTATTAGTTTGGTAAACAAAGCAAACTTCCAGAGGATAAGTTAATTAAAATTTTTTACTTTTTATGGAGGCTTTTGTCACTAAGCTTTTCACTAGGCTTTTGTCAGCCTAACTTCCCACAAAATAATCCTCTTAGGCCTAAGTTACTTAGGTCTGTGAATTAACACTGTTATTGAAATGAATTGAGGAAGATTTTTAGATGGGCAAATGGCGTAAACCTTTTCTCTAGCCTTAAGGAAAAGCTGACTAAATTTAGTAATAGAATATTGTACGCTGCATAAGTAATTGTTTAAAGTACTGTGTGAAGTTTGAGAAGTAATCTTTATCATTCTTTCTCTGTCCATAGGCCTCTGTCACGAAGATGTGAAGAGTAATAGTAATTTATGTTGTTAAAATTGTATATTTTAAACACTAGATCCGTCATCAATTGGCTAATTGCATGTTGTGACAGCAGTTTGACCCGTTGCAGGTGCGATCTGCCTTCCATCGCGTCTTCCCTGCTGTCGCCGGCGCCGACGGCACCACCGCCGCCCAGTCTGCACCGGATACACCCGGGGGCGCTGCACAAGCGGGCGCTGGCGCCGGCGCCGCATGGCCACATGGCGCCGCTGCTGGGCTCGGCGCTGACAGCTCCCAAGCGCAAGCGGGGGCGGCCGCGCAAGCTCAGCGGGAGCAGCAACGGCCCCGGTCCGGCGGACGACACGGAGACGCCGGACATGAGACTGCTGCACCCCAGCCGGCCCGAGTCTCCCGGTTAGTACGCACATGTTTTTGCCATAATCTCGGTGAGGTTTCCTCGCGGATCCTAGCTGTTACCATACTGATACAATTAGGGCTGAATTTCTAATGAAAAAAGTACCAGAGCTATGGCACATCGGGGGATATAGCATACCCCCCCGTAGAAGGGGGGTCCGGGGGTCTTCCTCCGGAAAATTGTTATAAATTGTAATTCAATTTGGCGCCTTTTTAATTTATTCATGGTTTTTTGCCTTCTGAATTGATTTTATCAACTGGAAATAAGGTGACATACCTTTTAACCTCGTAGCCCTGATGTGGCTAGATGTGGCGTAGTTAACGCCATAGTAATCGTGTATACAGGCTATGATCTTCAGCGCTACGTGCATCAGCGCCACTCATGACTCACGGTACGGAAGGTAATTATTTTTGTTGAACAAGGGTGCATCTGACTTGTCCGAACATTTGATGAACTATTTGCTGCATGAGGCCTTTAAGTAATCAGTATCGAGGTTAAAAAAGCTACCGTGTAATACCATGCGTGCAACTATGCTAAGGAAAATGGTGTCGTTATGTTGACTTTTGAAATTCTCAAATTGGGAATAATTAATTGTCTCCTAAAGAGAATTAATAAATTATGAGAGCAGAAAAAGAGGCCTGGAGCCGCACTGGTGTCCTGTGAAGTGCCAGAGCTGTGCTCTGGTGCATACAAAATGGGTTTTTAATAGGGGAGTGCGAATAGTGATTTTTTGGTTCGAATAGAATCGAATCGAATAGTTTATAACTATTCCGAATATCGAATATTTTCGAAACGAATATTTATGTCAATGGTTATTGGTTCAAATGAGATCAAATTTTAAATCGCAGCATGTAAGTATAAATACCCTTTCGCAGCAAACCTGTATAAGGCCTACTCAGCAAATTACCAAGCATTTTTTAGCAACTATTCAATAATTAATATAATGTTATCAAAACTTAAGTGTTATTTCATTGTGTTTTCTTTACTCTTGTCCTTACTTTCTCCCTCCCCTCCCTGTATTTATCTTATTTAATTATTAATAGCATTATAACAAGTCAAAATAATATAGGTCAAATATCAATTACTAAGGTACACAAAGACCACAAGATCGAGATCGAGATTGGTCGTACTAATCAATTGTTAAGAATTTAGAAATGTATTGATTCCCCTTAAGCATAGGTAATATTCATTTGAATAAGCATAATTAGGCCTATAGTAGCAATTTCAGGATTTGGCTACTTAACAATTCCTTTTCTACTGCAACCTTAATTTGTTCACTTTTAGGCCTCTGCATCCCTTTGTTCCTTTTCCTTTTAATGAATCAATAAATTATTTGATCAGGGACTAGGCTTAAGGGATTAGACCAAAGAATTACATATAAAACTTGGCTCAACAACTACTTCATATTTGAAGAAAGCCTTACAATTTTATTTGTACATTAATGCCTGAGAACAAAGATTTTGATTCCCCTAAAGTAATACTATAAAATAATAATAAGTCAGACAAGTAAACTTAACCTAAATTTTAAGATAATTTACAATTGCCATTTACTTACAACAAAGTTTATTTGTTTTACATTATAAACAGCAAGCAAACTCATTAATTATTATCATAGGCTTAAGTTGTCAAACCAACATTGTACCGTTATCTAAAAATGACCATTTAAATCACGAATCAAAATAAACACGCTCCACCTGATTCGTCAGATTTCAACAAAATAAAACCAATTTTTGATCATTCAACGTTTCTATTTCTACGTAATTGCTTATTTGAAAAATAAAGAAATCTGAGTGATTGAAACATACACGCGATAGACGATCTCGAGGTATTAACATCAACTAAACTTCAAAAGCAAAAGCAGACAAGTTTAGAATGACGACGAAATTCGAAAACGAAAAGACAAATAATAAACAGGTCCGCCAACTCTTTGCCAGCCCAAAATTATTGTACTTCATCGTATCAAAGTTGGAAGCGATGGTGATCCCGGATTCCGTTTAAGATATTTACGGCCTGAAAAAGTCGTACGAAACACCAACACGACTATTTATTTATGGGGTATTTACGGGATATTTCGTTTTGGCAACTGAATACGACCCTGGACACTGTCGGTAATCGGTGAACTCTGATTGGTCTTGATTGCAATTCTCTCTTTTACCAACTCAACAACTCAACTGATGTTTCGTCGGTATCTGATACTGGTCGAGCAGAACTGATGAAGGATGGACTATTATTTGTTAAATGATTTAATGCTGTGATACGAGAATTTATCTTACGAAAAAATTCGTTGTCGCGTCGGGTATTGCGCAGTATATTAACCTAAGTACTGCACGACTGATCAACACAGCAGAGGGAATTTGGTGGCAAAACTGCGATGTCAGTATTATTTTACAGCAGCTATTCATCTGTCGTCTGTCCACGTGAGGACGCAACTGTTTCTGATGTAAAAAATGGATTCGTAGTTGTTTGCAACTAAAAAAAGTACTTTTATTTTGAAAATGGGAACGTTTTCACCTACTTTTGATTTTATGCCAGTCCTTTAAATATTCGATTCGGTCATATCGAACTTCTTTGCAATCTCGAATCGAATCGAATATCACGATATTCGATTCGAAAAAGTTCGAAGTTCGAATATTCGCACACCCCTAGTTTTTAATCACTGTTGGTGTTGCCATGTTGTTAACAAGATAAGAAACAAATGTAAAGAAAAAAGTTAGAATAGAAACAATAATAGTGATAATGATAAAATTTAATCATATCTCCATAGGAAATCCATGTGGTAAAACTAACTTGGGACAATGTCGCTTAGCCTACAATGTCGCGAGCCTACATCGCGGTAGCTCCATGAGCGACAATGGCTCGTGAGTGGCCCAGAAACAGGGGTCGGACACGGGTATCAGTCGCCTTAAAAGGGGCGTTATTTGGTGCTCCCGATCATAGCGGCTTATCTGTTGCGCAGGCATGGGACCCCCGGACCTGCTGGAGGTGAACATGGGGGACAGCGATGGTGCGGGGCAGACGCCGCTCCACAACGACGACTCCCGCCCCCTGGACTCCGAGGACACTGACACGCGGCCGACCCCCGACATGGACATTGACGACACTCCGGACATCGACGAGAAACCCATCAAACAGGAGCCCACGCCCGGACCCTCCACTCAGGGTCAGTTGTTATCCTTTACTCTTATATGAGCGATGTTATCTTGCATGCATGCGTGCGTGTTTGCTTGCTTGTACGTTTGCACAGCAATCTCAAAAACAGCTCCGAGGATTTCCTACAAAGTCTAGAAATAAGTTATTTATGACTCAAAATCGTCTTTTATGCGGATTACTTGACCAGAGAAAATATAATAACGTAATAAATCGAATTTTAAAGTTGTAAAATTTTAACATTGGCCTTATGAGTTGCCATGACAGCAACGAAAATAAACAAGGAAAGTGTCAAGAAATTAAAGTAATCATAACAGCCGCCTGCAATCTACAGCCGTCAAGGAAAAATACAGTGAGTGGGATGAAGAGTTCATGGAGCAATAAAAAGGTTTCTATTTATCACATTTATGACCATTGAAATATTTTATAGTAACTGGATGAACTGGTAAACATGAAATAATACAGAGCAAGGCTCAGTCCACCAGGTACTAGTATATTACGTTACTAGCCCAGTAAGTACGGTAAAACTTACCGGGCGTGTGACATACGATACTTCACATCATACTACTCAGAAGACAACATACTCAGAAGACATGTTTTTTTTATCACAAGTTATTCCTTGCATAAACTCTTACGTCTCTCAATTCTTCAAACCTAGCCTTTAATAAGCAAACATTTGCTACTGCCACCTGTGCTGCCGCTACATTCCTCTGAAGTAATCAACTAACATGCATTTAACATGGGTTTACTGCAATCAACTGATTGTTTTGACTTTTCACTTCCGTTATTTCTGTTTCCTAGTGCACAGTAAATTTACTGTGTCCTCCCCCAGGAAATTAAGTTTTTTTGTACTCAAAAGTGGGGTTTTAAGAGAGTTCCCTACCAACGGCAGTTTTTGTTTTTCTGTGACACTAGCGGCAACTTTTGGAACTACGGCTCTATAAGAGCCCATGTTAAATTTGTGCACTTTTCGCCGAAAGCCAGTGCAGGGGTAAACGTGGTGTTATTTAGCGTCTCCAAATCTTGAAATAAAAGTTATTCGGAAATAGCACTGTAAAGATAACGACTTGCAGAGTTTTTATTGTATCTCCCAAATACAATAAAACTCACTTATTAAAAAGATACATGGCGTTAAATTTGGTCAACTTCAACGGAATGTATCTTCAGAATACATTAACATGAACAATTTTGGATTTGCAATTAACATTGTACAACTCTTTACCTTTGAAATGATATGTTAAATTAAATTTTATTTGAAAACTTTTGGCGCTAATTGACAGCGCGCAGAGCGTGTTTTAGGCATGTTTCGGCCTAAAAATGTAGGTAGGGAACCCTCTTAAGCCTTATAACTGTGAAATATACAGCACTAAAAAGCTTAGTTTATAATTATGATTTTCAAAATAAATTTGCTGGTAAAGTTCCACTACATACTACTTAGATTTTTAACACGTGAATGTTGAAGAATTTTTACCTAAAAGCCATAGCAGTTATTGTTTTTATGTTAAGAAAATAGGCGGTCGAAACATTCCCCTACTTTCCTGGCTGTTTCATTGCCGTTAATGTCATTCTCGTGGTGTTCTCTTGTGCAGCTTGTAGGTTAAACTCAAGGTCTGTAGAGAAGAAGAGAAGAGAAGAATATCTCAAGTTATCTAAGAACAAAATGTAAACAAACCATGATTGTCTTTTATAAACCGAAAACTTCTAGCAGCCGGTCTTTAAAGACGTCTCGATTTGTCAGCCTCAAGCTGTGAGAAAAATAATCTTGACCAATCAGAGAAAGCATATAACCGACACTTCATTTGAGGCTATATTTTTACCTAATGGGCTAATAGAGCTTGGGTCTCCTATTGAGGTCACAAGCTTTGGTTCCACAGGCCTTATGGGATTTAGGCATCCTGACAGTATAATAGTATTATTTTATTTTTTTGAAGTAGGCGGCTGTACAAATGACTAGAGTGTTGTGATAGGTTAGTGGATGACAAAATGACAGGTTAGTGGATGACAAATTGACAGGTGCAGAGCGCAAAGGGTGAAACCTTCGTCCAATCAAATCATGGGGTTCTCAACGAATGTATAACTCTTCATCCAACCTCTTTCTTTAGCCAAATGATTAATCTCATATCAAATGAATGTAATAATAATGATTGAATACAGGGTGAGGCAGACCACCCGTGCACACAGTTTTACGGGAGTACGGTTTAACCTAGTAACGCCAAATAAAATTATTCCCTACTAAATCACTTATGAAGATTTCATTTAAAATATTTACAACGTGATCTGAGCACAGGGTGTTCCAGAAATGAAGGTCACGAGTTCGAATCTCGAAATTTTCTTGTGTAAACCTATGACACATTGTACATTTTCAGAAAGGTCTTGTTTAGAGGAACATTTTGGTGAAAACAGAACCTAATTATCTCAATCCGTCTTAAGATGGCGGCCATTTCTTTCATTTTTTTGCCCATTGACGGAATACTCTGTAGTTTCGAAACCGCTACACATTTTTCAGTTCTGATTGAAAATTCGTAATCCTGGTAAACTCAGCTTTACAATGATGTGTTACATGTCATAATTTTCAAAATTATCAATTTTTACCAGAATTTTATTTTTTTGTAATGTTGGTAGCCCTGTAAATCAAAAAAGTCAAATGGCACCATATGGCAAATAGCATATCATTTTAAGCGTCTTTTAAAGACGAACAGCTTTTCAATTTACACCTACTGTCTATTTTTTGTAGTATTGTAGTAATAAGCCAAAAACTCAATTTTTCCATATGAAATGCATGTTAATTCCACTACGGAACATCAGAAGATTTTCCCCCAGCTTATTATCGCGCTGTTCTTTAAGGGAATGTGTAATAGTGACATTTCCATTAGATTTTTTTTTTTAATATTTAAAAATTCTCAGATCCAAAGATAGTAAAAAATCCTAAAAGCATGAATCATTGTTATTGGAATCATTGATAAAGATAAACATTAATAAATACCAAAAAAGAATAAAGCCACATTGATAAATTGCTGCATGTTGTATTTTTTTCTTTTTTCATTTTAAAGACTATTTAATCTTAAAAACTGTTTGTTGAAATAAAAATAAGTGGTGTTAAATTTCGTAATTGGCATAATAAGGGTTTTCGGGTGACGTAAGAGATAGAGAAAAAATTGAAATACATTAAATGTTCATTTTAAAAACACATTTTATTTTATGTATAAAATTTGTTATACCTTGCTATTTAAGAATTTTGACTTATAAGCTTTTTTACAATCTTCGGATCTGAGAACTTTAATAAACTAAAAAATCTAACAAAAAATATCACTATTACACATTTCCTTAAGAATTGCTTGATAATAAGCTGGGGGAAAAATCTTATGCTGTTCCGTAATGCAATTAACATGAATTTTATATGGAAAATTGAGTTTTTGGCTTATTACTACAACACTACAAAAAATAGACAGTAGGTGTAAATTGAAAAGTTGTTTGTCTTTAAAAGACGCTTAAAATGATATGCTATTTGCCATATGGTGCCATTTGACTTTTTTGATTTACAGGGCTACCAACATCACAAAAAAATAAAATTCTGGTAAAAATTGATAATTTTGAAAATTATGACATGTAACACATCATTGTAAAGCTGAGTTTACCAGGATTACGAATTTTCAATCAGAACTGAAAAATGTTTAGTGGTTTCGAAAATACAGGGTATTCCGTCAATAGGCAAAAAAATCAAAGAACTGGCCGCCATCTTAAGACGGATTGAGATAATTAGGTTCTGTTTTCACCAAAATGTTCCTCTAAACAAGACCTTTCTGAAAATATACAATGTGTCATAGGTTTACATAAGAAAATTTCGAGATTCGAACTCGTGACCTTCATTTCTGGAACACCCTGTGCTCAGATCACGTTGTAAATATTTTAAATGAATTCTTCATAAGTGGTTTAGTGGGGAATAATTTTATTTGGCGTTTCTAGGTTAAACCGTTCTCCCGTAAAACTATGTGCACGGGTGGTCTGCCTCACTCTGTATAAAAATAAAATGAATGTGAATAATTAATATGGCAAACATAAAAATCTAATTTAAAAACAATTTGTTGGAATTATTTGTGATTAGAGAAACAATTTTAGAAAATGTAGAAAATAATTTTTGTTTGGTTTTTTTAATGTTGGTTGGCGGTTACAAAAATAAACTTTTATGTTGGGCACGTGCCCCCCTGTGCCTTCCCGGCGTGATGCCTATGAATACGAGCAATCAAGAAAATCCTTTCAGAAAACATTAATACAACTGGGGGGTTGGATTAAAGTGGGTTTTCCATACTTCTAACTTATCATCACATTTCAACACATACATTTCCCAACAATAGACAAAAAATAAAAATAGAATAGCAGTAAAAAAAAC
The DNA here is from genome assembly GCA_035578135.1 of Flexamia atlantica. NCBI lineage: Eukaryota > Metazoa > Arthropoda > Insecta > Hemiptera > Cicadellidae > Flexamia > Flexamia atlantica. Next base: position 5,377,892 of record JAQJVK010000012.1, on the reverse strand, counting down.
TAAACACATTAGAGAAAATTTGATTTTTAAATTCAACAGCACGTGCAAGGAAACTCTTCAGCATGGCAGATGGATTGGCATTTGGTATTATTTTGTTATTGTTTTTATTTTGTTTTTGTTTGTATGTATATTAAATATAGCCATAACGAGGACAATTTTGCTACCAATGGGTAAAGCCATTTATTGTACCACCCAATACATTTTCTAAAGCCTTACCAATTCACTTTGGACAACTATAGATCAAATGATTAAAAATATCCCATTTAACATTCGATTTAGTGTGATTTTGTTTCCTAATGTTTTGCTGTTTCTTCCAGATTCATCGTTTAAAGGCAGTAATTCCCAAGATGGAGAAGGCGATCTCTACAGCCCTGGTAAGTTGCATGCAATAAATATATCGTACTACGAGTGGAGGATTCAACATTTAAAATTATTCAAACCAGTTTGTGAAATTCCTTCTGAAAAGCCATTGCGAATCATTAGTGTTATCATTTTCCAGGCTGTTATTAAAAATTTGAACACAAAATAATTTATAAAAAATTTTGATTTTGTTTGGAGTAAACATTTTTTAAGTATTAATGAAAATTTTCAAGTTGTATAAATGTTACCTTGATTGTTTGTACTGCAGTTAAGGCAGCAGCAGCTCTCAAACATATCTGTTGGTGACCTTAAAATATGTGCAATCTGTTACTACGTTGTTTGAGAGCTGCTGGATAGTGTTCTAAGGTTCTGTGTTGGTGTGTATTTTGTGTTCATCATGTCTACAGTAATATAACAAACAGATGGGTCACCTTCCTCTTGTACCTGTAGAATTATTTCCCTCCTCTATTTTGACGGTTTCGTAATGTGTCCACGTCTAGGTTTTTCAATTTTCTTTGTCTAGATTTTGCCACTTGAAAATATTCCTCTAGTATTTTTTTTTATGCGATAGAAGTCTTTCTTAAAACATGTTTGTCTTTGGTAGTCTTTGTTTTCTAAATTTAAAAATTAAGCATGTGTTTCTACGTATACTTTGTAACTTTTGATAAGGAGTTATAACTGTTAACTTTTTAAAATAACCAATTATATATTGAAGTTGGTCAGAATTTTGTAGTTATACTAATATTTTGTGAATTCAGTTTAATTGAACACTTCTGAAATTATATTGGCCATTTTTTTACTTTCTCTTGTTCTTTTCATGGTTAAGTAGTAACTTTTTACTTTGGATAATTTTCAATACATGTTTAATATTTCCTAATGTAACTGAAATTGTTAACATTAATGTTACTATTATTTTAACCTAATATTTGTATTGTTCTACATTTTAAAACTTTGAATAAATTTTTGAATGATATTGTTCAGTGATCCTTTTTAGTTAGCTGCCCAATATACTACCTGATTTCTCTATAACATGAATTTTGTAAATCAGAAAAAAATCTCGTGATGAGCTTGAACAAGCTTCCGTTGTAATAAGTTTCATTTGAGAAAGAGAAAGGTACTTCATCTGATTTGTTAGTTGAGTTGTTCTCCCAGTTGCTAAGTAGTAGTTGAAAGTTTCTATCACAGAAGAATGAAGATTAGTCTTCCGGAGTTTCCAAGGTAAGTCACCCTCTCAGACTTGACTCTCGTAGAGGAATGTGCCCCATCTTTTTGTTCTTCATTACTGTTAGGGGATTTTTGGTTGCATTTTGTACTATGTGTAAATGAATTGTCTGGGTGGGGGTAGATTTTTCTCAGTTTATCTTTAAATAACCGAGTTTGGTTTTGTACACAAGTAAAATAACCAGAACTAGAGGGTTTATTTGTGAATTGAATATTTAGAAATTACTTCTATTGGGGTTAGGCATTGTATTCTATTGCTATGGTTTTTGTGGGTGCACATTCCTATAGTTAGGCAATGTATTTTCCGGAGTTGATGTCAAATATCGTTTCAGATGTGGAGCTGGCCAAAGTGAAGAACACCGAAAGAGAAGAACCTTTACAACCGGTGGCGTCCGATTTGGAGGATTATTACGAAGACATGATAGCGTGTTCTCCGGCCTCGTCCGAGCTAGAGGAACCTAACGCCAAGTCCAAAAAGAAGAAGGAAGGTTTGAGCGAAACAGACGAGCTGTTGGACGAAGACATTTCCCAGTACGAGTTTGACTCGTTCAAATCCATGATGGCCGTCACTGCCAACCCGCCGCCGACGCCGGGGAAGCCGATAGACAAGGCGTCCGTGAGGCGGTACTGCACCCACGAGGCAGACAACGCCTACCGCTGCAACGTCTGCGGCAAGACCTACACCCACATCAGCAACTTCTGCCGTCACTTCCTCTCGACCCACCACGGCATGAGGCCGGAGATACCTTGCCCCGTGTGCTTCAAACTGTTCACTCGAAAAGACAACATGATGACCCACACCAAGCAGGTGCATCGTCTGACGCTCCACCGCGGGACGCTGCAACCCCTGCCCGACCCTCCCCCCGAGTCCTTCCCCCCACTCTGAGGTCCTGCCTAGGTACCGTGCACCGCGCGAGGAAATGTGTATTTTGCATCTCACAAAGGAAACGGTTACAACGTAATAAACTTTTTCAGAAAGTCTTTTGGCTTTCAGAAACTTCTTCAGAAAGTCATGTGGCTTTCAGTCGTTAAGAAGGGTTAGAGGAGGATCGGCACTGCATGTAGTTCCTAATTTTTTTCTTTATGTTGTGTTCAGAGTGCTTTTTCCTCATTTGTTTTTTTTTTATCTATTTTTGTCATGTTTGGAATACAGTTATTACTTGTGTTAAGAAAACAGAAAATCATGAATGAGAAAAGGGAGTTGTTTCAATGGGATACATGATACAGTGATACAGTAAGGAAAAGTGGAGGTAGGATGATATAAGTTGCAATAAATGTCTAAATAACTTTATTCAGAGTCGTAAAAGTCTGAAGGACGTGTTGACAGTGACTCACTGTCAACACTGAAGTTAACTGAATAACTTAAGTCACCCATTGTTGCACTATTGTTTTTTTGTTTCAAGTTGCACTAAAGAGTATCCAGAAAAATTGTTCTTTTGAGTGAAAAGACCAAAAGAAGAGCTAGATTTCTTTGTGCTCGTTTTGAAATTGTTTTAGGAGTCTAGAGATGCAAAATACATATTTTACTTCATCAGAAATTGTAAACCCAGTTTTAACCCTTCTGCAACAACAATGAGAAAGGGTATGTTTGATGGGTCGGATGATCTGCCTATATGTAAATATTCCGGTTTGTGATAATGCTGCCAAATTAAATTAATATGTCAATTAACAACTTATATTTTAAATCGATATGTCTATTTAAAATCAACTCACCAAAAACTCATTGGAAAAACTGTTAGTTTTCAAAAATTTTAGATCAGTATAACGGAATAAGGAAACGTAATAGCATTCTTGGTACTTGGTATGTTGGCCAGATTCTACCAAGCCAATATTTTATCTTCTATTTGTTGTTCTTCACCTCATGTTTAATTAATTGTTATGGATTAAGTTATGAAGCCTATCATTTGTTGAGTTAAAATATTTGAAATTATCATCCTAGATCTGGATAGGTTGTGTTTTTTTTATGTTTGCATTATCTTATATAGAGTTTTATAATTCATGCATGGATGAAGTCAGACTGAAAACTCCTTATAACAAAATTCCCTGGTGGTAGGTCTCTGTGGGCGTGGTTCACTTAGTGTTTGTTGTACTTTCTGAACGACCATAATAATTAAGCTAGTCACAATTCTTGCAGCTAATTATATTCACGTGAAAAGGACCATTAAAGAGAGGGTTGTAAAGTATATAACCAAAATGTTATATGTTACTTATATACAAAGTAAAACCAAATCAAAATATTATTATTAAAGTTCTTGTTACCTTTTTATTTTGTACACTGTTATATATTGGGAAAATATTTATTAATTGTTATTGTTATTTTAATTCTGATGATAATGCCTTAAGAGAACTTAAGTTCTTAAAAATCAACCAAACACTGTTAACAGCTTTAACAAAGTGCCTTGACAATGTAAGACAACAATGTTAATGTTGGGATACAACTATTACCTTGAACATGCCTTTGATAAATTGAATTATGTAAGTGCATAGCTATATGCAACCGTTTGTAATGTAGATGGTAATATGATTAAAATGTATTTTTCTAACATCAATCATACATGTTCTTATCTTAAGCTATGTAATAGCTTTTTTATTCCTTAATAAATCGGTGTAGTTTTTCTTCTTTTTATGATTTCTTATATTTTTTATAGTTTTTATCTTAAAAAGTGGAAAAATAGTATAAAACTATTTTTGTTCTTATTAGTGGTTTTCTAATACTTTGTTCAATAGGTTAGATTTAGATGTTGTAAGTAACTAGTCAGGATTCGCCAAACTAATAGAATTAGCCTTACTTCTGTTATTATTTCTTTTGCTACTGAAATCCAAAGATATCGACTTGTCTGTGGTTATAACTGATAACTAAGTAATTTATTTAATACCTTTTATTATTTAATTTTTAAATTGACTCTTAAAACTTGCACCAAGACTTAAGCATGTTTATTACTAATCATTAGATCTCTTTTTTTATTAAGTGCCAAATGAAATATTGTAATGTCTAGGTAAGTAACACAAGGGATAACATAACACTTTTCACCTTAGTCTACTGTATAAACTTTTAACTGTTGGGAATCAAAATATGTGGGGATTTCATTTAGTGGCTTTTCTTTGGGATTTTTACTGTTTGGTTGTTGTAGTGGCTTTCTCTTTTCTACATTCCACTCCAAGCTCCATTTACTTTCATCCCATCTTCAAATGACATATCCTCGATTTCATTTGAAATTCACCATGAACTCAAAGTTAAATTAACACTTGAAATAGTATGTACACTCTGAATTAGTGGAGGTAGATTTAATTTGAAAAATATTCAATCTGTTGAAGTATTTTGTAAGTTTAAGCTTTTTTGCTAAAAATATCAATATAGTGTGTACTTAAGCTAAATATTTATTTTTAAGAAATCCTATTTAGTTGGGTTTGTAATTTTCTAATAACTGGTACCACAGTTTAGGAATACGTACTTGCAGCTAACTTTTTTTAGAAAAAACCCTAAAAGGCTTGGTATTACTTTATGACTGTAGAGAAAATAATATCTGGCTTTTAGACTGTCGGAACACAAAACAAAACAACACAGGAAAGAATAAAATATTTCGATCCACCTTAAAGTCCACAAGAAGTGCAACAACATATTGGACTCTTTCTTCTTATTGTTTTGTGTCCTATTGGCCTTCTCAACTCCTGGTAAGCCAGTTGCTGTTTCCTCTGTAATCCTAAGGGTAATACTTAGGTAGTACAAAGATTCTTGAGGAATTCATTTAAACATTCGTAGAAGACAAAGAGTCTGTACTTAATCTTGCTGTGCCAGAGTTGTTTTTAAATAATATTCACTTAAACAATTCCTGTTATAAAAAGTAATTCTACCTCAATTGTCGTTACTTTTTCGATTAACTACAAATTTAACATAGCTAGTCAGGTTGCCATATATGAAAGTTCGTAGGAATGTAATTGATTTTTAACTCATAATAATATGAAAAAACTAGCATAATATCTCAAATACCTGTAATTTCAAGTTTAAGCTAACTAGTTATAAGGTAAACTTTTACCTCAGTCTCGGTTTCCTGTGTATATATATATTTTGCTTTATGTAGTCTGGGCGTGTAACCTGTTCTGTTACCAATGATGTAGATTTTAGTAGCGGTAGTAATTTGCACATAACTCAATTTATCTTAAATATTGGACCTCTGGTTTTTATTTTTGAGTATTTCTGTTGAACTACAGTTGTCTTTGAGATGGTATTTTAGTTTAGTGATCGCGGTCTTGCAAATTAAATCAAACCTTTGACTAAACTTTTCTGTTCCATAATTACATTGAAACAATTCAGAGAAGAAAAACAAATAAAATTTTGATTAAATGTTTTCCAAATGAACAATTTGAGGTAGAACATGGAAAAATTGTGTTTTTTTATCACCTTAATTTCTTAAATTGAATCATCACATTAATCTCACTCAATCAGAACATCAACTTGTAAAAAGTCCAGGATACATTATCAGAGGATCTCAAAGTTGAGCTAGTATTTTGTTACTCCCACCCGAGTTATGTGCAAGTCACTTTATTCACGTAGTGATAACTTGTTTGCCATATTTTTATTGTTTATTGTTGGGGTTAGTGTTGTGCAATATGTGGTCACAAATAGTGTGTTGCGTCGGTGTGCTAGAGATAGTCAATGTTTTTAGTCATCAGTCTAAAATCGTTATTTTACCAAAAAATACCAGTTAAACCATGTGATTCTGTAGTATTACAATCGGTATGTTAATCAGACGGAATGGACAAGCAACGTTGTGTGTTTCTTTTGGGTTTAGTACTTAATTTTGTACTTATAAAATTAATTGTTTCTCTTAGTATTTTTATTGCTCTTGATTTAAAAGATATGGTATGTTTATTTGTATAATGAGTGTAGACTTAGTTTTGTCGGTTTTCTTACAATAGAAATCTGATTGTTTTTTTTGTTTTCACCGCTAAACGCATTTGTCAAACTTTGCTTGTCCATTAAGTTTGTGGCAGCTTAAAATGCAGTGATTGCAGGTGCCTTATCTTCAACTTTTGAATGGTTCACTATTTTTAATGTGTGTTGTCTTGTTATTATGGTGATACTTAATATATCATTATTATAATATTGATATTTTATTTTATTCCCTTGCTCGCATTCCCCCTGTAAAATTTTTCCAGTCTAATTAAAAAAAAGTAAATTGTTCATAAAAAGTTTGCTGGAAGAGAACTGATATAGTGTTATAAAAATATTTATACAAGTTTTCTAGTGATGTAAATTATTTATGACATCATGACTGACATACAACAAATCCTAGTGGTTTAGAAGCTATAAAAAAACTTGATAAGAAGACTTGAGGAATAAATTTTGCTGATTCTAAATCTGTAATATAATGATATTTTAAGAATGACAAATCAGGGATTGTTCTTATGAAGATGGTTTAATACTAGAAAAATAATAGAACCGACTCGAGAAACCTAGGGTTTTCAATATAAAATATATTGGTTCCTTTATGTCATGCAAAACCACGGGAGTAACCAGCGAGGATATAACATCTTACAGTCGATGTTTACATCTGTCAGATTGCCTAATATAATTTGAGATTTTGTATTTTTGAAAAAAATATGACTTGGAAAGGTTTTCCTAATTGAAGAAATGCTTCTTTTTAAATATTCCCAATGAATCATCTTAGTCAGAATGATGAAGCCTCCGATTAAAAAAATTAGATTTGAAAATGAGCTCCTAGGTCACAAGTGTGGATTTGGGAATTTACAGTCTTGACGCTCTGTTGAAATTCTTCCTAAATCGTTTTGTGTGATTCGGTGACAATTCTAACTGCAGTGATGATTTGTTTGAAAGCTTGTCAAGAAAGAAGATTTCACCTGATGAAGATGTTTAATTATTTATTTTAAGTTTTAAATTTAATTTTTTAATTTTCACAGGTAAGCAAGGGTTGAAATTATTTGCTTTTGAATTAAGACCAAGAATAGTAGAGTCCCGATAATCCAAAATACTTGGGACCGGGACTGTTTCGGATTATCGACTATTTTGTATTAAGCGGAATTTATTATTGAAATATCAAAAATTACTAAATTCATTGTTTAATTCATTACTTCTGTTTACCCATGATCAAAAGATACAAACTACATTTTTACCACCATGTATTTTGTTTGTTTTGCAAAGATATTCTCAGAGTTACCAAGGCGTTTTTCCCTTTGTGAGTGATATAGATACGCGATTTAAAGAGATGTGTGATCTGTGATCAAATTTAAAATTGTCGAGAATCATGAGGATAAAAATAATCTATAACGAACATTTTTCATCAAGTATTCTGTATTCTCATTCTTTCGGATAATTAATTGATTTGTTTTGTGTTAGAAGACATAATTTTATGGATTACTTCTGTTTCTACAATTCAGTTTACTTAATTTAAAAATCGTTTTGAGGACAAAAATTCTTTAAAATAAATCTTGAATTTGTTACTTTGACTCTTCATTTTTAAGGTTAAGTTTATTTCATATATTGTAGATAATGAATTAATATCACAATACAGTAATATTAACTTTTCCTGCAGCTTGCTATCTGGAATTAAACATAAGTAAGTTTGATTTTAAGCTTCAAACATTTTGATGTTGTGTTGTGCAATAAAGAATAATTTTGTAGTAGTTTTTATTTGTTCACCTAAAGTAGAAGTAAAGCACCTTTCTGTATAGTTTTTATCATAAGAGTTAAAAATTGTATGCTAATGGCAATGAATTATTTCAAGTACATGTTTTTTTGTTTATTTTGTTTTAACTTTTATTTCCTTTTCCTTCCAGTAGAGCTTGAATTTTGAATTAAGCTACCTTAAACATGGCAAAGAATCTGAAGCAAGATTCTTCTGTAGATGGAAGAACACATGTCTAAACCATTCTTCTAATCATTATAAATATGAGAGTTGTCCAGAAAGTAAAGAATGTTTGGTTACTCTTTTAAACCCTTTTGTCATAATTCCACAACCAAGAGCACCAAGCTGCACTTCTGGACTCATTGTGAGCATTTTTAAATGGTGGTGCCCTTTAAAAGTCCCACCAAGTGGATATGACCTGATAATTTTGCTTCTTTCCTTACCTTTTGCAAACATTCTCTTGCCTAAACATTCCCTTAATGCCTAAACATTTTCTTGCCTAAACAATTAGGGCTAAACAATGGCTGTACAGAGGTGTCCCAAAATGCCCACTTCAGGCGGTGAAGTTCTGTGAAGTTGCTGCTCCTCCATGGGGGCAGGCATCGTCATGGATCAGAAACTCTCGTCTACGATGGGATTTTTCGAAGTTATTGTAGGGGCTCACAATATTTAGAATCAGAATTTTCTTCTCTAGGCATAAATTCATCACAAAGGCTGCAAAACACAGTTGCATTCAGTTCATTGGCATTCGAAAGGATTTTCAATGGACGCTGCCGTTTTGAAATGCAGTAAGAATGAAATGCTGGATCGACTGGCATTGAGACTTGGCTTAAGGCTGAGAGTCGTGCTTCGTGTTTTATATTGTAAGGAACAAAGTTAATGAATTATTTTGTTTTTAAATAACGTGGTAATTAATTTACATTGACAGTGAATCAAAAATTGACAAGGATTATTAAATTTAAAACTTGAGTGATTTTAAATTATCAAAACAAAAATGAGAGTCAGTCTTTTCTTTAGTGGTTTATTTAAAAAATTTCCTCCAATGAAGCTCCACTTTTTCACATCACATCAGCAGTCTATTTAAGGTTATTGTTGTACCCTGCACAATGTAAATAAACAGAAGAATACTGCGAGAGATTTTCAAAGAGACTGCTGTCTTAGAGCCGTGGGAAGAGCGTTTTGTTATTGGCTTTTAAGAAATGGCCGTTTAAACTAAGGACCGGTAAAACCGAAGCAAGGTGAGGGCTCCGCTGGCAAAGCCATATGTCAGTTCTGGAACTCAATCTTTGAATATGAATACTTTATCTGCAGAGCAGCACAAATTTCCTAGTACTTATAGGCTAAGGATTATTTTGTTATCAAGACTTCTCCCACAGTTTTGAACTGATAATAATAATTTAGGTGCTAAAGAGCTCGGCATCAATTTTTTCAGGACACAAAATTTGAGAAGAACACACAAGAAGAGCCCTAGACGCCCATAAAGTTTGGTATTTCTCCATAAGATTTGACATAAGAGGTTGAAATTCCAAGTCAAACCACTGATTAGAATGAACACAATTCAATCAAGCCGTAAAATATGATTTGTGTATTTTGTTGCAAGCAAAGTTGCAATAGTATTTTAGTTGTGTTACAAATGATTTTTACAGAGCTTTTAATCATCGTTACAGAAAAGAATGGCTTAATCATCTAAATCATATGTTTTTTTACGATTATGGTCATGTTAGTGCTACGACTCTGATAGTTGAGCATTTTAGTTATGGAAAACATCGTTTAAATATAATTTTGTTATAACGGCAAGAACTCTTGATTTTGGTGACTCATAGACTCCCAAAAGAATTAGTTATCTATACAAATTTTATTTTTATTTTTGGTTATGAAAGTTAATTTGTAAATCTAAAAAAACTTGATATTATTTATTTAACTCACTTATTTCCTTTTGATGTCAGCATGTTTAATGCACTGTATTTACTGTGCATATAGTCAATTTTTCAGAACAGTCTGAACTTGACTATAAGACATGGCCATATATTCAAGAACCAGCCATATATTGTCACTCGACAGTTAGGAATTTTCAATGTCAGAAGCAATGGAGATGTTTACAATTCCAGTTTAGAAAAGGAGAGACTGATACTGTCACTTTTGACCCGGGCTTTTTAATTTTTGTTCTCTGCTTGAATGTATGAATGTTATCATCGAATGTGTTCAATGTATGCATGTTCTCTGATAAATTTTTCTACAAACATGGACTTTATATGTATTTACTAGCTTTATCATCATATTGTGTTATTTGATTGCCTTTGCCGTTCACATTTAACTTGTATATTTTATATCACATTTTAGGTTGCATTTAGCTTCAGCTAGTTGTATTTGTTGTCTACCAGTCCACCTTGGAGAAAGGCCCTCAAATCGCCTAAGGCCAGTTTCACACTATGCGATTTTTGTCGTTCCAACAAAATGTTGGATTGGAGAAGTTTTGGCAAAGATATGTATTGAGCCTTTCACATAATGCGACCACGATTTTTTTGTTTGTCTGACGGCCGGATTTCATTCTTCCAACACGTTTGGCAGCAGTGGAAGATATGATCAAATGGCTCTTTCACACTGTCCAACTTTGCGTTGGGTGGTCATTCTGACATCCAACTTTATGGAATGACAAAAATCGCATGATGTGAAACAGACCTCAAGCTCCCATGACTCGGTAGACACCCTGACTCTTCTGTAGCGGTTGTTGTAAGCCTCGTATTCATCCAGCCGGTGTGTCTGTTGCAGAAGTTGGGATGCTGAGACTGGTGCCGCACTCGGAACTGATGCCAAAAAACGCGGCAGAGGAGGAGGGGCCCGGCAGCGACGCGGCAGCCGACCCTCGGGACGGGGACAGCGACAACAACAACACTGACAGCTTCGTCCGAGAGGTGCTAAAAAACTCGCATGAGGGGGGCGAGGGCTACGCCCCGCCCCCCCGGCCCGCGCCCACGCGCCGCCGCGTACGCCGCCGCGCCACCTCCTCCTCCGACCCAGCCGAGCAGCTCACCGAGATGTCCGTGCGTGGCCTGGACCTCTTCCGCTACGCCTCCGTGTCCGAGGGCGTCTACAAGTGCATGGAGTGCGAGAAGGCCGACATACTGAAGACGTTCAAGAATAAATACAGCTTCCAAAGACACGCATTCCTCTACCACGAGGGGCACCAGAGGAAGGTGTTCCCGTGCCCCGTCTGTTCCAAGGAGTTCTCCCGGCCCGACAAGATGAAGAACCACATGAAGACGGTGCACGACTGCTTCATGCCCAAGGCGGAGAGTTCGGCCGAGGAGGGCAAGGACTGCTTCGCCTGGTTCCCCCCGCCCGTGGGGCTGTTCCTGCCCCCATAGCTAGCCGTGTGTGGTAAACCGCAGGACAACTCGCAACTCAATATCTCCGCCCTCAGAGAGGCCATCGCGCAGAAGCTGGGATAAACGCACCCGTCTCTACTAGCTTTAAAACTTCTACACGCTTTATCTAACCGTTAAATCGATTTTCTTTTTTAACATTCAATGGGATTCACTCAAAAATTTTAATTGTAAATGTTGCAATCCAGTGCAATTAATGTTTTCTTGATATAAGGTTTATGTATGTTATTCTTTGTTAAAAACTATAGCTGTGATTTGCCTATAATTAGCGTCCGAGGGTGAAAACTCGAGCAGACCGAGTTTTCTCAGGGCATGATGGTGGTTTTTTATAAACTTCCTGAGTTTTTCAAAAATCACCCTCCTAAATTTTTTATAATATCCCTCAAGACTTTTTTTAGTAAAAATCCGGTGAAATTGTTAAATTGACTTTGAGACTGGTTATTCCATAAATTAGTGAACATTGTGTACTTTGATTTCTTCTCGATGGCTTTCCCCTATTTGGTCGCTATGCCCAAATTAATATTTCCACTCCACTCGCTTATGTGTTATCTTCTTGTTTAGTTATGTAGGTAGTAGTTTGTGTCTGTGATTTATTATTTTTAGTTTCATTTCTCGAGTTTTAAAATATTCCGGTGAATACTCCAAAATTTATATTTTCACTTTTTAAGCTTTTATTTTGCATAATTATTTTTATTGTTTTTGAGGTTGTTATTCTTTGAACTGTAGCTTTGATCATAAAGAATATGCCATGTTAGTGACTCGAAATAAAATGAAATAAAATATTTATTTTTGAGAAGGTTAGTTGTAATTACACTAAATATATTGTGATTGTAGTGAAATAATTGGTATATCTCTTGTTACATGACGAGCAGTCTTGTTACAGTTATCAGAGCAGTTTTATATTAACTTTCTCGGTGAAAGTTATTTTTAATTTTCTACACACAGTTAAAATCGTTTGTAATTCTTTTGAAACTAAAATCATTCTTAGCTTTAACATTTATGTAGGTTTGTTGTTCATTGTTTCATGTTTCTATATTTTTATTATTATGTTGTCTGTTCTTTATTACTAGCATATTTCTTTGCTTGTTTTAGTGGAAATGTTTTTCTGGGCAAAATGCTGATTGCACGATGTTTAGGTCCAACCTAATATAAATTACTGTTTCCTTGCTGTTCATAACTTATTGAGTTGCTTGCTGTCTTGTGAGCCTGCTGTTCTTCTGTCACTTGGGAATTTTACTTGTTTAAAAAAAAAAAAAATTTTAAATTTTCATATTAAATTTAAAATGTAAGTCCAAGAATGACTTGTTATATACCGCAGCTTCTTAGAACGTGGTATTTCTATTTATATATTTTTGATCATATTAAATCAGAACGTGTAATTAATTAATCACGGACCAGGGCTGGCCAGTTAGTGTATATAGCCATAGTATATCCAGCCTTGCTCCGTGCCAGTAAGGCTCCCAGCTGTCGCGGGGCGGCAGGCTGTCTACCTACTCACCAATCTGATCACTTACATCACGGATTTGGTTAGGTAGATGTAAACCACGTACACTTTTTATATGAAATATTCTTTTGTACATACTTATAAATACTATTGTTACACGAATAACAAATCTTTATAAATAAATTATAAATATATATATTTACTAGCGATTTATCGAGCCTTTAAAAAGGCCGTCGAGCGGCGCCGAGTGCAGTTCGTGTACAGTCGACGCTCGCGTCGTCGTCTACTGTATCCTGGTGTGCCTGTCACTTTCAACGTATGTGCAATTTTTATTATTATGTTTATTGACTGTTTAATCGTTAACGTTTGGTTAACTTTATGATTAGTTAATCGTCTGTATATTGTTTATTTCTTAGTTTTCATTAACCAAAATATCACACTTTGTTTTAATATTTGTTTTTTATCACATTCGGTTGTATCGTTTATTGATGTTGATCTGTTTATTGTAGGGGTATCGTGTTAAAGAGTTTATACTTGTTTTGTGAAATTCTGTTACTGATGTATAACCGCAGTAGGTTTTAATCTTGGCATTCACACGGTGCCTTCGTGTACGAGCATGCACTGTATTTTTATTGGTCCGACTGATAACGTAAGTGATATTTTGATTTTTTCCGCTGATAAGCTAGGAAATGATTCGTCAATTATTTTTGAGTCAATAGGTGTCACAGTTTTAACCTGTTATAACCGATATACATAACTGATTATTTGATTATTCGCATTATTCTACTATTCTCTCTGCTCTATTAATTCCTACTGTTATTTTTATTTCACGGGCATTTTAGTGTTATTGAATTTATTTTTTCTTTGGTGGGCTTTCAACTGTCTGTTTCACTCCGCGACACTGAGTTATCTGTTGTTATCACTTCTCTTTTCATCACCAGACAGTTGGCCGTTTTCGGGGCTATGCTGTTATTGCTGATGAGATTTCAACAAAAATCAATCATATTGGCCGGCAGACATTTTGTCATATTTTTATTTTGTTGTTGATGGCTGTGGTTTCCTGCGATCTTTAAATTTTTAATGTCAGTGAGGAACATGGTGAGGATTGAGTGTTTGCAGACAAATCAGACGGAACCCGGTTTTTATGGGTGGGGGAAGAAATATGATTAAACTTGGGATTTATTGGATAAATAAGCTGAAACAGTATAATAAAAAAAGTTTCACCCACTAAGTGATATGGTTAAAGCTTTATTTGCTTTTGAAGTCATATTTTTAGAATTGGTGAAGTTCAGTTAAGTTAATTTCAGTTTAGTTTAGTTAATTTCAGTTTGGTATGTGCATTCTTGAGACATTGTGTGAACAAAAATAATTATGATCTTAAATCATAACACCTTTTTAGAATTTCCATGTGTACATGAGAGCCAACACTTTCCGCCAGACCATCAACTTAATCACATGGCTATGTTTGTTTCTCCTCCATCGGTGATTTCCTTCTGCTTCCGTCGAAACAGGGACGAACTCAATCTTCAACATTTTGCTCCCTAGGTGTACATATTTAAAACTGTCAACGTCTATAAACAAAAATTTAGAATCTCAAGCATTTTAACTGTTCAGTGCTTGCTTTGGAACTGGATTATATTAGGGAAATATTTCTACTTTGTTGACCTGTCAGTTCGTAGGTTCAGGATACCGCCAATGAACTGACCATTTCTGCAATAAACTCAAATTGTGAAAAAGCATTTAAAATCATAGAAAATATACCTAATTCGATGATAAATTCAGGTCTAAACTTTAGAATCCGTCTCCACTGTTGAAAGACATGTTGCCTTATAATGTTTAAGTTGAGCTTCTGGTAATCTATGTTTTATTCTAAAAGGCATCATTCTAAAGTTAAAATAATCAATTTTACACTTCCTTTTTAATGAAATAAAGGGAAACGATGATAAATTAAGTTCCCTTGATTAAATTTTTCAGAAACATGACAAACTATTTAGATTTTAAGATGCAGCTTCCCCCATCAAAGAACATCTATCCTTTTGGGATTTAAAAGTTTAGTTTAATGTAATACTATTTTTTTTTATAAGATTCCCTGTAAAAAAATAATGTGCCACGCACAACATTGTTGAAAAACGCACAATACACATTCTAACACGTTCATAAATCCTGTAGTTCATATTTCACAAAACCACAGCCTTTCATAACTTGGTGCTCACAGAATGTCTGCCGGATGCTAATGTATATTACTGTTGGTCAACATGTGTTAAGTCTATGATGGTTGAGGGTTTATGTTTTAGCTTTAAGTTAAAAAATATCTTCCATTAAAAAGAAAGTAGCTTTTTATATGTATAGTTTAGTTACCTCGTGAAACGTATTTCGGATATAATCCATCTAGACACAACCAAAAACTAACATTATACTTGTAGGAGCACCTTTCACTTATTTTAAGCGTAGCAATAAAATTGTTAATCGTAATTATGCGACCAACACTTATTTTCTTTTTTTCCTTCTTTTAAATCCAGGGTTTTCCCAAATATAACCTATCCAATTTTTTTCAATTAATCTGTTGAGAATGTTTAGGTTTAATTAGTTCTTTAGAGCTTGAAAAAATAACTGGCATTGATTTTATTGTAGAGCAAAATAACTTGAGTTTTGCATCTCCGTCCTTACTTCCTGCTAATTTATTCCATGTTGGTCGCAGCATAGTTAATTTAGTTTATTGTAAAGACACTGTAATAGTTTTCTTTTAATATTTACCCGTTGTAATTTTTCTCAATTGAAATAAACTTAAAATCTACCTCTGTCGCATTACTGTTTATTACACGTAACCTAATTTGATAGTTGCAAGGTAAGTCAGTGTTAATTGTCATTGTGTATGATTTAAAAAAAATGTTTGTTGAAAGGTTTATTTTTTTAAGGATTCCAAACGTATTGTAACCATTTGAAAAAAATGTCATTCCCTTTTTATCACGGGTTTGGTGGTTGGAAGCAAAGGATTGATTGTATAGTCTGTCATAAATTATGTAAAGAGTGGTTGTGAATTGAAGGTGGGGATAAAAATTCTAGTCCATGTATTGGTGTCGATACCATGGAAGGGAAGCTGCCCTTTTAATAATACAGTGAAACAAACCTTTTTTCTCCTGATGGGATTCTGTTGTGGAGGACTATTGAGAAAGGTGTGATATTCTGAGCTTGAAATCAGCACGATTGACAGCCTAGGGTAGAAGCGTTAAAACACGTTCTGAGCTTAGAATCAGCACGATCGACAGCCTAGGTAGAGTGTAGCTCCATTAAAATGTGAGGTACTGTCACCCTAACTTCATACCTCTTACCCCTGTTTGACATTACCTTTGCAAGTTGATTCGAACCAATTAGTTGATGGCAAGGTAGCAACAGAAGTGGCCTTGAAAAAAGGCAGGTGAAGCGAGGGTACTGCTGGTACAATTAGCATTTAGGCATTCGTTTTAGGTTGTAGTTAATCGTAGTATTTTAGTTTTGAATTACCTGTTGCATCTTTAATCCAAATATTCTCGCAGATACTAAAATTTAGGTTTGATACAAAATTTATTATGATCACTCAGTTGAGATTGCTACCATTGGAGATATTGGTTTAAACTACATCAAACTCGTGAAGATACACAGATTTATTTAACACAAAAGCAAATATAGAGAGACGACAAAACATTGAAATACACAATAATTGACATTGTGATCATCAACTGCCCATCGTCTGTTTAGGTCTATTTTGTTTATGTTAATGTGTGTTCACATTTTTTATGTTCTGTTAAACTCCCCCCCCCCCCCCCCCCCCGCCACCTGCTATGTTTAGAGGCACTCCTTGTAATGGATGAGTAAAATAACAATTTGTCTCCCTGTGGGTGTAAAGTGATTACTTTGCTTCCCGTCGGGAAACAAAGTAAACCCATAAGAATAACATTGAAATCAATAATTAAATTAGAGCGCCTTCAAATTTCCTTACACACATGCAAATATGTTGCAGCACAGCAACAATCAGCTGATCACTGGTACATGAGTGGTTGCAGTTACCTGGATGCAGGCGCAAAACAAAATGGACAACATACAAAACATAATATGTTGTACTTACTAAGTTAATGTTTATGGTCAGGATATTTATTAGTACAGGTGAGGGAAAAATGTTGTGTTTATTTAGAGAGTAAAACAAGCGCGGGTGCCAACATTTTCACTAGCAGACAATGTTGTACTTTACTCACTCGACACACAAATAACCATTATTCTCGTAAAAGCAGTAAACACAACTGAATACATGGTCATGACACAATTGTTTGTTGAAACTAGGTCGTACTTTCAGGCTAGAATATTTGGACTAAAGATGGAACAGGTATATTTAAAACCAAAGTAGTAACCCTATCAATTCAGGGCAAAAATTAATCCAAAATGAAAAAGTATTAATAGGACTACAATAAAATTAACGGAGCTAAGCATGGGGGGGGTGGGAGAGGGAAACATTGCTTGACTGGCTTACTTCATGGAGGCAGATTTAAACAAGGGTTATTCTGGAATACTTGAACATTTTTAAGTATGAGTTACTGTAAAGCAGACAAACTCGGAGAACAAGAAAATAACAGATTCACCCAGTACAGTAGGAAGAAAAATGGGGATATAAAATTGCTGCAGCAAATGACGCGTAACATTCGTTATGTTATGTGAATGATCTATCTCACTCTAAACATTCATTTTTCAAGAGATGTTTCTTGGATAGAATTTTGCTAACTGAAACCTTGGGTTCCTGTTTGTCTTTGTGAGGGACCTGTCTAACATCGGCCAGGATCAATAAAATTACCAAAATTAATAAACACACATACAGAAATCAAAGAACAAGTATCATCCCTTTTTTGCTTCATTCTTCTGTTGCATTTTCAAGCAGACCCATGTTCAATTTTTGACATCCCAGTGAACACATTTGATTTACTCCTCTCATTTGAGTTTCTAGACAATTTTATGAGGTAACAAGAAACTTTGCCACCCATCTGATTCTGTGGCAAACAAGATAATGTGCAGCAGGATGTAACCATGTGTTGGAGATGGTTGCTTGGCAGGTTGAAAAGAATTGGCTTCTTCAAGAACGTGTTAAAATATTCCGACCAAATTTAGCAAGTAGGCTCATTTTGAAACACTCTAGGTTAAGTTCATTAACTGGCATCATCACTTAAACCATATTTGTATAGGGGCCCTTTAAAAATAGTAAAAAATTTTATCACCTAGACCGGAAGTAAATTAAAAAATTTGATTAAACCAGTGGATTCCTCGCAAAATTTTTCAAAAGTTAAGATTTTGAACCACCCTTATATCAATTCCCATTACGACACAAATAATTTTCAAAAAATATGTATTTTAGCCCTTAAAGGGCCAAAATGCACTATTACGTTTTAAAATTCAGATTTCAATACATGGTTATTTAGAACATAAAGTATAAAACTTGCATGATTTTATTGGGAAAATTTAAAATTTCTCTCTTATCCGTAGTCCGATCATCAAAATATTATTAATATCAGCATTAATTTGATTAAATTTTGCAGCTTTTTCATCTCGCATAATTTTTCTAAAATTTGCGATTTTAAAGATATTTAGCTTTAAAAACAAAAAACAGTTGCCATTTTGAAATGGTACAAAGTAGAAATTTGATACTTCTTACAAAAATAGTTCTTAATAGTGGTTACCCATATACCAAGTTTGAAGTTTATACGTTGAGAGGTTCGTGAGGTATAATTAAATATGTAAAAATCACAAACAGACACACAGACGGAAAACTAAGCACTTTAGGACCTATGTTTATAGAGCTTTTTTTCTTATTTTTACCTCTTCTATCATATACTAAAATATTTTACCATAATCCCCGGACACCCTGTATATCTTTGAAGAATGAGTTCTATCATAACCCTGGTGGCCAATGAGTGGGGCTCACCTCTTACACTAATAAAAGGGATCAGGGCCAACTTGTACTTTTACTTCATCTTTGGTGGATTTTACTACTCTTTTTTGTAAATTTACAGTGAGTTTTTTAGTACAGGTTTTTTTAATGCAGCCCATTTTTAAGATTGAATAATGCACATATAAAGATGATATGAGTGTTGTTTTGGTTATCTTTGCATTTTATACAGGGTTAGACAAATGTGTGGACACCCCCACCTAACTTTTTAATGCATCATAGTAGGAAAACCAAACTCAGCATACCTTCACAGCATTAAAAACTGCACTTTTTAATGAGAGTCCCATTTTCGCTACCACCCCCAAAATGGGGCACTTTGGGCGCAGCCCCAAATTTTTAAATGTAAGCCCCTAATGAGTGACCCCTCTTTTAAAAGGGTTTGTCAAAAGAAATACAATGGCGCAAACCGGAGGTCAATATCACCCCCCTAACCAAAATGGCGGCCATTTCAATATTTGAGATGGGGTTTGAGCCATAGTGTGGGTACCCCACTTTAAATGTTAAGCGGGTTTCAGTAGGAAGACAAAACTCAGCTCAATTTTATACGACATAAAACTGTACTTTTTTGCTGCACAAACAACTTTGCCCCGGATCCCAAAATGGGGCCCTTCAGGGGCAGCCCCAAATTTTTAAATGTAAACCCCTATCGAGTGACCCCGCGTTTGAAGGGTTTGTCAAAATAAATACAATGGCACAAACCGGAGGCCGCTATCAACCCCCTAACCAAAATGGCAGCCATTTCAAAATTTGGGATGGGTAAACAAGCTAAAGTGTGGATACCCCCCCTCCCCCTTAACTATTAAACGGGTTGAAGACATAAAACTGTACTTTTTTGTCACAAAAAAAACTCTATCTTGGCCCCCAAAATGGGACCCTTAGGGGGCAGCCCCAAATTTTTAAATGCAAACCCCTCTCTTACGCCACATATATCTGTCTGTTATCATGATAGCGGCCGTAAATATGGTCTGATCTTAATAAAAATTGGTACAGACATGTAAACTGGTAAAAACTCTGATGAGTTGGTAAATCAGCTGAATTGGACCACCGGAAGGGGAGTAAGCGGGAATAAAACCCTCAAATTGGTTTTTAAATGTTTTTTATATAGAATAATAAAAATTATCTAATTTTTGTTAGCACCATTGAATTCAGCTTGAAAAAAACATTCAGTATTTTAAATCATTGCTCTATGTCCGTTGGTTACCGAGATATTGTAAGTGGTAGCACTGTACGTTGTTCCTATGTTAACCTTATGGGAAATAAGTAAAATTCTATATATCTCGCATTTTCCTCAACATGTCTTAATAAAACTTGGTTAATGTCTTCATCTAGATGAGATCTAATGTATATTAGTCTAAAATCCTTGATATTTCCATTTTTGTGGCAGGAAACTTCATTCCCCATGGTATCCTTATGGGAAATAAAAAATGCTATATCTTCCTTACTTATTAATATATCTTGATAAAACTTGGTATATGGCCTCTTCTAGTTCAGATCTACGAAATATTGAATTAAAACCACCCAGTTTAAACTTACCTGTTGCAACAAACCTGCATACTCATTCCCCATGGTATTCACTTGTTAAAGGATTTCAAAAGGATTTCATTTCATTTCATTTCATTCGTATGTAGCTTACAAAAACATTTCATATCTCGCTATGATGGATTGAAACATGTTCTTTTGCATTTGAAATTAGCTGAGTATGCAGGTCTGCTGCAACAGGGGTATTTTCTTTTTATTAAACTTAGATGATAAAAATTTCTCTGTCAAAAGCCAAATAAAAGAAAGACAGTTTGAATTGGAAAGGTCACTTTGGTAATGCAGTAACGTAACAAGTTTTAGGATATGTTCCTAACCCCCTGAACTGTGGAATGTGAGTGGGAAACTTAGTGAGCTCGTGGTAAATTTATGTAGTGAATGGTAACTTGTTAAAATCTAATATCACTTGCAAAATCAAGTTGGAATTATTGAGAAGAAAGAAAAGGGTGAAGGGGGACCTAAAAGAAAGGTCTCGGTGGAAAAGTGGAATAAAATATTAGTTTCTCAATACCATTTTCCATAAGGTTTCAAAACAGCTGTTGATTTTTTTTTACTTTCAGTTAGTTGTTGACTTTTTTCAAGCAAAGTGGGACATCATCAGTTAGGCCCGCATTACACTATCATATATTTTATAAAAGATTTGGTTTGACCAATCAAAGTTAAAGTCAGCTGATTTTCAAAACAAAAACTTTAATTTTGATTGGTCAAATAAATCTTTTATAAAATATTTGATAGTGTAATGTGGGCCTTAGTGTAGAGAGCACGAAATACGGTGGGCGGCAAAAACTCTAAACTCATAAAATTTTCTGCTAAACATCAGCTGAAATGACTGAATGAAATGTTTTTGTTAAACTGTCAAAGCTTTATTTACCTTTCTCAAGGTCCTTTACGTGTATTGTGTTTACTTTACCATATGATGTTATATTTGATTACCCAAACAAATAATAAACAATAATTTCACCAACAGCGCACTCACTCACCCGCCGTATTTGCTGCTCGCGATTGTTGTCTATTGAATGTCAGTAATACTGTTATTAAACAGTCTCAAGGCATGTGTCCAGCCTCTGAATGGAGTAGTTCCTCAATAAAAATCTTGAATTTTTTTGGGATTAAAGTTAGATTTTTCATTTACAAGGAAAGGGCACATTGAATGGTTTATAAGGAAATTAAATATTTTTTTTTGTAATTCTTACTCTTTTAAAAATAGTAACTTTGATAACCTTAAAATAATTTATTCTGCCTACTTCTACTCTAATCTTATTTATGGCATAAAATTCTGGGTGCAATTTTACAGACATTAGGAAAATACTTTATATTCAGACAAACATTATTAGAGTTATTGCAAATGTAAAGCTGAAAATTTATTCAAGGAATGTTTTTTATTGTACATGAAATCTTAACTGTTCCATGTGTTAAGCTATATGTTAGCTAATATATGTTAACTAATAATTTATTATGCCTACTTCTACTTATGGCATACAATTCTGGGTGCAATTCTATAGACCCGCCGTAAACACCGCCGTAATTTATGAAAATATTTTATATTTAGACAAAAATTATTAGAGTTATTGCAAATGTAACTCGCAAATGTAATGAACTTGATTGAGTTTTTGTTAGGAAGATTGTTGATAAATTTGAGTATAGATTTAAATGTAATTACAATTTCCGAAATACTGACATGCTGCAATACCCAATCCACAATACAAGTTTTGGCATATAACTTAAACACCATGGAGAGGAAGTTGTACAATAACTTACCTTACTACATAAAAGAATCCAAAACTGTGCAATTGTTTGCAAAGAATGTTCAATCGTTTTTAATTCTAAGATCATTTTACTGTATAGAAGATTATTAAATGATAAGATTCTTAATTGACCAAGATAATCTCATTATTTTGATTTTATAAAATAGTAGTTTTTTATATTTTTGTAATGGAACTTAAATCCTAGAACTGACTAACCACCTGCAAATGTGAGTGGCGGCCATGTCAGCCAAGTCTGAAACTTGGGGCCCGGGCTCCGGAGGGGCCCGAGATGAGCGGAACTTATCAGATCGAGAAAATATTGGTATCGACTTCTTGAAAATAAATTTAGGCCCACATGTTAAAAAATAAAATGTCCAGCTTTATCACAAAAATTACTTTGATAATACTGTACACAGAAACGATTGTTTTGTCTGTCTGTATTATTGGTGCCAAATCTTAAGGCCCACGCCGTCCATAAGATTAATGTTAATTTTAGCATTGGGCTTATGGACGGCTTGGGCCTTAAGATTTGGTGCTAGTTATACTATTTTATTTGCGACTGATTGTACACTACGGTGGTGGCGGTCAGTGAATAGTGAGCGTGACTGACTCATACCTCCCTAACGTATATTGACAACAACTTAAATACGTTATGATGAAATTATTCACGATGGTAAATAACAAGAGTACAACATATTTTACAATTAACGCAGATGGCGTAAAAACAATCGTGCGCATTGATCGTGAAGTTCGTGAGTGGAACAAACGCGGAAGCTATGGGAAAGAGACGAATGTCTTGAAAATTCAATAGTGCGGCATCACTGATAGCAGTAATTTTTAATCAGAGTAGACTATTTTCTAAATCCGACCGACCGTTCAGCCTCAATTGGTCCGGATTTTTGTGGTTCCTTTTTGTATGTTGTTCAACCTTTAGACTGCCTATAAACGCGAGTTGAGAGATCTAATTTTCGAACATTTTCTGGGGGAGAACCCCCGGACCCCCCTTTCACTAGGGGGTCCTCCATACCTCCCAGATCCCCCAAAGGGCCCGTGTGGTGTGCAGACTTGGGGCCCTGCTTGGCTCTCGGCGGCCTTGAGTATAGGCCTGTTACTCTTTTATATTTTGATGTAATGTGATCGTTGTAATAAATATGATTATTCTTCACACTCACTCGTCTGTTGCAGACGGGGTGGTGGCGCGGGGCGTGTGCGGGGAGGTATCCATCACTGCGGAGCCGCGGGGGGCGGCGGGGGCGTTGTCTGACCCGCACGACCCGTCCCTCACCCCCGTCCAGTCCCTGTTCGCCTCCGGGGTCCACTTCCTGACCTCGCCCCACGACCCCCTCGCCCTCCTCGTGCCCAAGACGGAGCCACTGGACGAGCCCGAGGAGTCCAGCACCGCGGCGCGACGCGAGCTGCTCGAGTACCTGATACAGAGCGACGGGAGCGTCGTCTGCAAGTGGTGCGGCGAGCTGCTGCCATCTCGGACTCACTGGTACAGACACAAGTACAAGTTCCACGTCCAGTCGCCCCCGGGCGCCGCAACGCTCTTCAAGTGCTACCGGTGCAATGTGTTCTTCAAATCCCGCAAGGGCTACCACGGCCACATAGCCTCCAGACATTCCGGCGTCGATAAGAAACCGAAGGACGATTGCGAGGTGATAAAATCGGGGTTTAAGGAGTTAGAAGTGCCGCCGACGAGGGGACGGAGGAGTATGAGACACGGGGAGGACATTCCGACCGAAGAGTACGAGAAGCAGAGGGAGAAAGAGGAGAAACTCGTGGCGGAAATCATCGAGAAGGTGAAGAAGGAGTGTGAGGCTCAAGGTTCGACGGTGACGCGGAGAGGGTACACGCGGCGCCAGACAGTCATGAACACTTGAAAGTGTTCCTCGTGTGATTGAATGTGATTGACGTATACACTACGTAGGTAAGGTTCAGTGGTAGTCTTTGCTAACGTTTCAACATAGTTCATCTCAATAATAATAAGTGTACTGTACACCATTTAAAAGTCTGATAAAACTAATTTTATTTACTTATTACTTTTCTTAGTGACAGGGGACGTAGATAAAGCGGGGGAAGTCAGCGGGATATATGATTTGATCCTATAATTCGTACAAATAAAAATTTATGTACTCTTGAAATCCGAAAGAAAAAAGAGATAGTTAGGGTTCAAATTTATTGACTTGGTTATAAATGGTCATGAAAAACAATCTAGCATGTTTTCCGATCGAGGTTAGTCAGGAGTTTAACATTGCAAATAGTGTCAATAGCATTTTAAAAGATATTGCATCTTTACCAAATGAAGGAAAATAGGAGAAAAACTTTGCCAATGACTCGAACAGCAGTAATAGATAATCTCGCATATTTAACAACTAGTATTGATAAATAGCAGTTGTGATTCAAATGATAAGCAGACATAATAAATTACTGCGAAAATTTACTGATGACAGCTAACTATCAGGAATAACTAAGCTAAAGGTTAACATTGAATATTTTTTGTCATTTTAAAAGCAATCTACTAGAAGATTTGGATGATCAAAGTTTTCTGCAATTTGAAGGGAAGCGTCTCAGTTAGTTTGGATTCACTGAATTACACAGTCCATCAGTAAATATGCGCAATGGTTATGTCTCTATATGTTCCAAAATTTGACTTAATATTTCTAATTTTAAAATATTTGCTGGGGCAGTACCCCCAGTCTCCCTTTCCTCTAGAAGGGGGATGTATAATTATTCTTCCCGCTATCCCACCCTTGACTAATTGAAGGTCTATCTACACCACTGCTGAATGAATTATCAAATTTATTTTAATATTTATTTCTACTCAGAACTTTATATATGCCAGTTTTGAAGGCAGTAATATTTTGAGGTTGAATAGGATTGTAATTTAGTTGATTTAAAAATTAGATTGTGAGCAAAATAATTTACACGGTTGCGTTTAGCCCTTGTCTGCAGGTAGTATGATCCTTTTCTCTAGATTTTTTAAACCCATATCTAGCTACTCTTATCCTAAACTTATTATATGAATTAATTACCATGTCTGTTCATAGACGATTGCATTCATGTGATAAGAAGGTAGCTAGTGATCTCGGCTTTGCCTGGGCTGGATTTTTCTCCTTGTTGAAGAGTAAATTTAAATGAACAGTAAAAAATTCAACTGAGATACTAATAACTGCACAATTCACATTCTATGGTTAACCTTTGTAACTAGAAATTTCAGACCATAATTATACATATTTTTATAAACTAATTAATTCATTATGTAGAGTACCTACTTTTGAAATCAATACTTGTGAGGCTCTGTTTAAAACGATACTTTGGCTAAACCTTTAACCCTTGAGTGGGCGCTTCACCGGTAAAACAGCAGCGGGCGCATGTGGAGTTTTACTCCGCAACACTAAATTGCAAAATTTTAACCTATTTTACTAGTTTTATGACAAAATATTGTATTTTAATGTTAACAAACGTCATTAGGAATCACATTTCATCGTCGATACAATTAATTGTTTAACTTAAAGGTGTAATATTTCAATTGAACATAGTAAGTAATTTTCTAGTATGAAATATGTATTAATTCTTATTTAATTTGTTGGACCACCATATAGTGCAAGATGGAAGATTGCGCACACACATTTGAAAACAAAACCAAAGGTCTACCAAAAAATGATTTAAAACACATTCATCCCGCAAGAATGTTGAAGTTTTTTCAACACGGTTCTTCAGAAAAAACTTAATTTTTAAAGTAATATTTTCATTTTTACTATGATTAAATATAACCATAATTCACAGGGAATAAAAGTTAAGGTGGCTTTACTTGTAATATTGGAGGCAAAAGTGGTACTGCACTAATCATATTGTGCACTAGAGAGATAAAATACATAGTGAGTTCAAACACATTTTCTATACAGTAATTTACTTCATACAAATACATAAAACAAATTTTAGTGCATTTTTATCTGAGATGTTGTTTGTATTCTGCAGTACAAATTTTGTATGCAATATTGCAAGTACACACCAAAAAGATTTTTTTTTAATAAAACAAAATTTATTCTTTAGGTACAAACATGACAGAAGTATAAGTTGAATTGAAACAAATTTAACAATTATTTTTAATATTGAGGTGCCTTATTTATAGTTTAGTATGGATAGTTTAGTTTGGCTGAAAATTAGACTAAAGAAAATTATTATCAGTTCTACGTAACTTTGGGAAGAGGGCAGTATTAATAAAAAGTTGATCCTTTTGTTTGGTGTGATACTTCCTTTTTCTGGTACCAATTAATTGTGTATTTTAATCTTATTAACTAATTAATTAATGTTTTAAAATAAATAAAAAATTTAGAAAACAATCATACTTAATGACTCATTTCTCATCAGGGCACTACCTGTATCTCAAATTTCAATTTCTATGAATTATTCATGGTATGTTTAGAAGCAAAACATATCTAATAATTTTAGATATGCCTTGAATGTTTTATGACCTGAATTAATTTGGTAGTTGTTTTATTAATACTGCCGAGTTAGCACTCATAGACCTCAACAATAATCCTGTTGTAATTTTTTCTAATCTGAATAATTTAGACTTTAGTAGTTGAATTTTTGTATTTGTTTATTATTGATGGACCTTTCATGTATTTTTTACTTAATTTCAAATTTTGGTATATCTGTGATTAATATTTTATTGAAATACTTTATACTTAAAAAATGCAATTGATTTACTACCTCATATTAAATTTTACATCAGTTAATGCTTCTCCACATTTACACAGACGTGCCAATATTTAGATTTTACCAATTAATAAGAAGTAAAGGTTGTATATATTTCATTAATATTGCATGTTTCCCTTTTATCTCTCACACCAATCTGCTCATTTAGAACAGTGTATAGTATTTCCATTTTGGTAATAATTCTTTGCTGTATATATTGAATTTTTCCTTAGCTAAACGGTTCTGTTAGATATTTTCATTAAAGTGATTTTTAAAAATATGTCGTTTTGATACTAGTACCTCCCTAGGAGGATACATTAGTAGGAGAGGACACACATGGGTTGCGTTGAAGCCAACGCAGCGGCTGACCGGCCGGTAGTACCGCGCAGCGGCGATGGCGGGAAACAGCCCGCTTGCTCATTACCACACACCTATTAATGACTTAACACGGCTATATGAATATTTCATAAATGATTTTGGTTAAAAACATTTAATGCGGTTTAATGACGAAAAACTGTTAAACACAATCATTAGGCTGTTATAGAAAACAGGAAATGTAAGTTTCCATTGATTATTGGAAGTTTGTATATTTTTTCCGAACACTCAAATATGGCTCATATATTATTACATTTTCGAGCATTTAAATGGTATTAAAACTTCCCATCTTTTATTACTTTAATTCAATTCTACCGGTAATAAGTCTAATGATTGCGAGCGTGATTTAGAATTTTCCTTTAAGTTTTCCTATGTTTAGTTGCTTGTCTAACTCATAAATTTCTTAAAAGTAGCATAAAATGGTATTAAAAGTTCAAGAATATAATAAGGAATGCAAATTAAGTATTCGTTTTGACATAAGATGTATTTTAACTACTAGCTTGATTTTAGTGAACTCGTCTTAAAGAAATTGAAAAAAAAAAATTTTTATGATAATTTTTATTACAAAAAATGTGACTGAATATGGTAAAGTTTAGTATTGGTACGTCGAGTATCTCTTACGAAACAAGAACAAAACGTTTATTTTGATGAAAACTTAATATTTTGTCCAAACACGTTATTAAAGTAATCGCATGTTCGTAGTAAGGTGTAGTTATTCTAACTTTGTCCCTCTATGATAAATAATAAACAATTATATTTATGAAAATGAACTGCACCATTTGATAGCAAATTTAATTTACTTTAAAAATGCCACCGGCGAACATCATAGGTGTCCAAGTTTGGCGGCAATTTTAATTCAAAGTGGCCCATCGTCACGTCTTTTGATAGGCCGCAAGATGGGCCTATCACGCCCATGTTACGCCGAGCCCCTTTTGTCCCTCTTCGGCTCGGCGTTCATCTCTTGTGAAGGGGAACGGCTGGCTTCACCGCAGCATGTGTATTCGCATTAGCGTGCCCTCTCCTATCATGTATCCTCCTAGGTACCTCCTCTATGCGAGTTAAAAATAAGATTTTCGATGTTATGAAATGTCCTGTCAAAATCCAAAACTGAAAATATATGTTTAATAAAAATATTTAATAACAACAACGCAGGACTCAACCTGCATGTTAACCAGTGGCGGCCGGCCCATAAGGACTCTCGGACGCCGCCCCCCCAGAAGATTTTCAAATATACTGAATTAAATTAATTTACATATGTATCCGACAAAGAGTGAAATACCCCCGTTGCAGCAGACCTGCATACTCAGCGAATTTCAAATGCAAAAGAACGTATTTCAATCCAACATAGCGAGATTTTACATGTTTTGTAATCTCCATAAGAATAACATGGGGAATGATTATGCAGGTTTGCTGCAACAGGTATGTTAAAACTGGTTGTTTTAATTCATTATTTAGTAGATCTTAACTAGAAGAAGCCATATACCAAGTTTTGTCAAGAAATGTTAAAAAATAAGTAAGATATAGAATTTTTTTATTTCTCCTAAGGATAACATGGGGAATGATTATGCAGGTTTGCTGCCACAAAAATTGAAATTTCGGGGATTTTAGACTAAAATACATTAGATCTCATCTAGATGAAGCCACAAACCAAGTTTTATCCAGATATGTTGAGAAATAAGCGAGATATAGAATTTTACTTATTCCCCATAAGGTTAACATTGGGACAACGTACTGTGTTTACCACTTTCAATATCTCGGTAACCAATGGACATAGAGCAATGATTCAAAAGACTAAATTGTTTATTTTTTTGAGCTGAATTCATTGGTGCCAACAAAGATTCGATAAATTTTATTATTATATGTAAAAAACTCATAAAACCCATTTTTGGGGGTGTTTATCCCCGTTTACCCCCCCCTTCCGATGGTCCGATCGGGCTGGTTCACGAACTCGTCCATTCGATTACCACTTTACATGTCTGTTCCAAATTTCATTAAGATCGGACCATATTTACGGCCGCTATCGTGCTGACAGACACACATATATATATATATATATAGATAGATAGATAGATAGATAGATAGATATATAAAAATTCGAACGACCCTACGGGCATGCCAATCATTGTAATTCATAAAGCAATAATTTACAATAATTAAAAAATCTGTTCACAATAACTTTGAGTTAACAATCATTATATAATGTTTACTTAACTATTTTACAACAGTTTTTTAATAGTGAGAGATTTTAAAACAAAACAATTTAATAACAGTTTACAAATCATTTACAACAGTTGTACAATCATTACCAAAATTATTATCATTCTTAAAATTCTATCAGTTGAAAAATAATTAAAAAACAATTTTATAACAATTTGTGAGATGATTTAAAATTTCAGCTTTTCAATAACAAAACAACAGTTTAAAAATTATTTCCTGCGTTAAAACGGCCTGATTGTCAACTCCACCACTAGGCAGCGCTGGCGTAGCTTACAGCTTGCATCTGTCGCCGCCATTCGCCATTTTAAGTGTTTGTCTCTGTCCTCTGTGTTTCTTTTTCAGTGAATAAATTGTTTTAGTTCTCTATTGTGGTTTCAAATTAAGGTAAGTCCGTTATTGAAATACAATTATTTACTCTAGTTAGATTTCGTGGCTCTTCGCGATATGTGCATAAATTATTTCCATCGTGTTTATAGGAGGTAGGTGTATATATAACCTAAAGTATTAACCCAGCCTTTCTTTGAATTCAGCAGGGCTAACGGCTTGGAAACCTATATTTACATTTTATGTATATTTAACTAAAGACAGATCTAGTTACTTGATGTGTCATTGACAATAAATTATTTGGTTATTCAAAACTAATTGGTATGATATCTAGGCCTATGTTCTAATGACAGTTTTTGGATGACTGATGTTTTGAGTGTTTCATATTTGATCCTCTGCCTTTAAAAAACATGTTCTGTTTAGCGGTTAGGTATATTTCCTACTTATTTTGGGTACGTTAATCATCTTCTCAGTATGATTTTACATGAAGTTTGCTTTCCTATAAGCTTTCGTAGAGAGCAGGCCTATTGAAATAATCTATAAATGCGATGGGGTTGCCCAATAGGCTATTGAGTGCTGCTTGACAGACTGTAGCGTATATCTAAGTTTGACTATCGGTATATGGTATGATAATGTGGATGTTAATAATAATCCACCGAAAGATGTTTTCGGTGGATTTGGTAAGAAACTGGTCATTGTTTGTCAAGATGCGGTGGATTTGCCTATTAAGGACCAAGGCAACCAGTTATTCACCGGTGACTGTGGCTGAACGGTTTTCTTAGAAACCAGGATCTGATGTTGATATAAGTTACAACTCGTCTGCTAATCAGTAAGAACGAATGGCAGAAAATCAAACATGAAACTAAGTTAGTACCCTTCTTAAATTTGATATTGACTAAACTTACCAACAAATAATTGATTTTATAGTTTTAGGGGGCATATCAAAGTCTAACCAGTTGCTTTATATTATTTGTTATTAGTAACAGAAAGTAAATATTAATTTAATACAGTATTAGTGTTATTTTTCTCATAAATAATGTGATTGGCAATTCATTTATTTGGTAAATATACAGTTTCCAGTACTGGTCTCAAAAAAGAATGTTTTTTTCAAAATTTATGGAAATTTGATGCTGATTCTGGATATGAAAGTTTTTTTCCGGCGGTCACGGCCGGAAAAAACCAAACAAATTTTAGTCTCGAAGGTTGGTCATTTGGGTACTCAAATTAACCGGGCGAGCTGAATAAGAATATGCAAAAATATTCAAGATCTGGTGTATATTAACAGAGTTGTGACCGGAAATCACGGAAAATCGTCTACAATGGTCTATTTAGAGTTAGGTTTAGGTCAGACATTGGTAGTTTAGGTAAGTTAAAACATATTGGGTTGATAAGTGGTGGACAAGGTAAAGTTTTGATAGGCTAGGTTAGGTGATGTGTTTGGTTAGGTTAGGTTATGTTTTGTCAGCTTATTTTAGGTTAAGTATAGCAATTCAGGTTTGATATTACAGTACACCTTGGATTAACCAGACCCCCGCATTATCCGGATCCCGGATTATCCGGAACGGTCTACCCGAGGAATTAAAAAATTAGAATCACGGCTAAAAATGATTTTAGCGAGTTTACGGGTGAAATAAGCCTTCTAAAAGTAAAATGCAAAAGTGGAATAACAATAATTGAAGGAATATTGTACTCAACGGTAGGGCTACATCACAGTATTTTCGTGAACGTAGTTTTCGGGATTGCTACTTGGGTCGCTAGTACTTAGCAACAAAGACGTAGCCTACGGCAATTTTGCGAGTTTGTTTATGCTGAAATTTGATGTGTTAGGCCTACATTATTTTTTAAGAAGAGTTGCTGTAATAAGTTTTGTCATGATTATTTAATCTTAAAAATTAAATATTTTAATCCGACATTTTATTCCAAACCCAAACTGTAAGTACGGTAAAAGTTAATATTACATTCGTATGATTAATAATAAAGTTTAGTTCTTAAATTTGTTTCAGAATTAAACCCCCCCAAAATTTGAAAGACTAACATGTTGTACAGACTTGACACGCCGCCGTTTGCAGCATCAAAGCAGGGGCTACATATGGTACGCAATCACTGTTTAGGCGATATTGTAATGACCTCGAATTATCCGGATTTTTTGCTATCCGGATCGGTGTTCCGCCACATTAATCCAGATAATCCGAGGTGTACTGTAGTTTGATAATGTTTGGTTAGGCCTATGTTCTAATAGTCGTGTCACAATCCCATGAACTTTATCCTTAGCTAAATCAATGGCTATAAACTAAACCTAAATTAACTTAATCTAATATAACGCAACATACCGTAACCTAACCAAACTTAACTAAACCTGACCTTAATCAACCTAAACTATCATAAAAATTCTTGATCCAATCTATTTCAATGATATCCATATAAATATAATCTAAACTAAGTTAAACTTAGTCTAACCATAAAATATGTTTTTATGTCAACGTATTGCCTCAATTTTGCAGTTCGAGTACAGAATACCATCTGCAAATCCACAAAGACAGAGACCAATAATGAAGACCCAAGCTGAAGACCAATAGAAGGTTTATTTTACTGCTTTTCGTCATGTCGTAAGTGGAATATCAAGTATTTATATGCAGTCAGATTTTCTTTTGTTTACAAATATTTAAACTACAAAGACAAACTGTACTTATATTTTTATTCGTGAGCGAAGCCATGGGTACAGCTCACGAGCGATGGGTATTGGCAGAGTTTTGGGAGGGCCTGGGGCCCCTCCAAAAATTGGAAAAATAAAGCCTTGCTTAGTAGCTTAGTAATTAGGCCCTATTTAGAAGTATGTTGAAATTATTACTCAATCAAATAACCTAAAGCTATTTTACCATCATACTTTACTTTTTACGGTAAAAATAATTTATTCTTTTAATCCAATAGCCGATAGAATATATATATATATATATATATATCTTATATATAGATATCTTTACCTACATTATTGTCACTGAGTATCTATAGGCCTACCAGTCACGGCGGGAATACGGGAAAAACCAGAAATATGTCAGGTATTTTGTCTGGTTGGGAATAGTCGGGAAAAGTAATGAATTTCAACCTTTGATTGGGAAATTCGAATTTGGCTGTAAAACAATACCTTGGATAGCCATTTTTGTCGTTGTTATCGACTTCTCGACCGGCTAGTCTCTCAGTTGAATCGCAGTCCACAAATTTTCAGTAATAAGACCTGAAAGTCTGTATTTAATACCGCTGCTGGAAAATCTCTCAGTCCTATCACGGCTGGAAAATCATTTAGCAGCTGACAAGTCTCTCGCTCTTAACGCTGCCGTCCATTTCCCGGTCGTATTGCTATCAGAGGTTGTGTGCTCTTTTCATGGCCAACATTTCTTTTGGCCACATGAAGGTAAGAAAATATGTCGTTTATATGGCCGCTGGCAAAGCCCTTAAACTCGTCTCACAGCCGGCAAATCTCTCCGTCATATCGGGGCTGTTACACCCCTTGCTCTTTTTTGCGGCCATCATATCTTTTGGTCTCATTTATTGCAGTCAGAAACGTTTCACTTGTTTAGCGGCTAGAATCTCCAAATCTCTTATACGCCCAACCTCATACTGCATTAAAAAATATCTATATAATACTGTTCCTATACAATACTATGTAATAACTTCCTGTGTAATAATAATAAAATAATAATACTTTTCCTTTATAATACTGTCACATAACTTCATAATTCGTAAAACAATTTTATGAATATATTAATATCTTTAAGTTTTAAATTCATTGTTTATTTGCCATAGTCATCCTTATTGTCATGCAATTCTATGAATAAGGTAAACATCCCAAATTCCGGCCGGTTAAGGAAAGTCAGAGTTAATACTGCTTATGAAATTGAAAAACTAGCCATATTTTGGTTAATTATATATTTTAAATAAATTTAGGCTCCAAATAATATGTCAATGTAGCATAAATAAATCATAATTATTAGTGAAATCCAATTTCATTTTATTTTAAACCTATTCATCTAACTTCAATCCCTAATATCAGTCGTCACCTTCCCAATATCGATTTTTGCCAGCCTAATTACAGTCGTGATTGTCAAGATGACACTATAATGTGTTTTTTTTTTCAGAGTTAACTAAGTTGAAATGAAATTTAATATTGACAGACATTTTTATTACTTGGTGATATTAAACCAGCAACAACTTACAACTTCATCTAAGTGAGACAACATTGAGGAAATCTTTTGCTAAACTGCTTTTGATGTCAAACACTAAAGCCTTCGACTGTTGGCGTCCTATGGTAGAATGAGGTTATTTTGAAGTTCTATATGATAACTTTTACTTTGTATATATTCATTCCTGTCCCTATTCTTTTATACGTAAAAAATGCTTTAAAAAAATACTAAAAGCGTTTGTACAGAAACTTATTAGTTCTTTATCTGATAAAACGTAAATATTTTGGTTTATTGCATTGTCTCTGTAGACCACTTAGATAAATTATTTTAAAAAGTGTATGTTTTTTACAAAGGCCTATCAGAATGCTCACATATAATTACGTTTAAAATAAGAATAAACTTTTAAGTTATTGAAAACCGTAATTTGGACTATAATAAAATCATATTTGCCGCTGCTATTACCAACCGTAATATGGAAAAACGTAAAGTTTAATGTCTTAAGTTAATTAGGGTCAATCCATTTCAAATCAACCACTTTAAAAATAAAAAGTTGCTGACAATTTATCGATATTTTCATATTTTTACCCGTGGTTATACTATGTTCGAAGAGTTAAAAACAACTATTAATTTATTTTTTAGGTGCATAGTTTTTTTTTTTTAGCAGCCATTTTGTATCGGTGCGACAGCTGATTTTGCATTTTTCAGAGGTGTACGTTAAACTCTGTAGTTTTTTTATTATTGAAGATATTCAGATGAAAGAAAAACCATTTGAAAGAGAATAAAATGACCAATAATCTTTGTCCAGTACATGTTTTGGCTTAGGTGATAGCAAATATGCATGAAAAATAAGTATGAGTAAAATTTCTACAAACGCAAATCTACACTTCCAGTGCCTAAATTCAATGTGTGAAAATTAAGACTCGCCTTCAATTTTTTTCTATAGACGTCTTCACAGTATATTTTCTTCTGACCAAGTCACAAGCTTGAGATATGTATTCCTTTTTTAAACATATATTTTAAATGAGCAGTTTATCCACAATCGTGTATTTTGAACTTGGCATATATCTCAGAAGGGACACATTCTGAAAATCTGAAATTTTCAGAAAACATTCTTTTGACGGGTTGAATCAAGTGGTTAAAATTTCATTACTTAGAATTTCTTATATTTTAAGCTATGATTATCTTTATAGTGACAATAAATAGTATACAAAACAAAATCTAAGAACATATACATTTTTTGTAATGTTGTAATATTTATCGTAAAACATAATTGAAGGGGTCCCCCGTAAAACGTTCTAAACGACAAAAACCTAGATTCGAGTAATCAAGCGTTGAAAATTGAATTCTGAAATTTACGGTTTTTTTCAAGGTTAGAACTTACAATCATGTATAATTTTTTAATACCCAATTTGAAATATCATAATGTAGCCTTAGACTAAATTTTTACTTGCCATTAAGCTTTTTTAAACATTTTTCGTGTTTTTTTTGGGGGTTATAACGTTCTAAATGACTGGCGTTTGAAACGTTTTCTGACGGACTGCCCCGTTTCTGCTTTGGTAGAAATCATCAGGGAGTGTAGGAATACCAACATAAACGAAAATAAAACTGAATATAAAACAATTTTATTGGTCTAAAAGTTCAAAAACGTAACGTTGTTACATAACGTTATAAGTCATTTTACTAAAAGTTATCCAAAGGAGGCACCTAAAACGTTATTCTACTCACCTCTTTTTTGCTAATTTTCCAGGCCTTGGCTGCTTAGTTTTTGTAATTTAGGGTAATCCAGCTGTTCTATATATCTTCCTGGTTTTATCCTTCACTTTCTAATATTTACTTCACCTGTTTTAATTTTACTTACACGATTTTGGTCGCTGGGCGACAACGCAACGAGCGGTGGGGAATTTATCTTTCGGCGAATAGAACGTTTTTCCCCAGAATGTCCGTGCAGTCCCGCGAAGCACGCCAACTTTGACAGACCAGGGTGGCCACTGCATCGGGAATTCGGGAAAACCGGGAATTAGCCGGGAATTTTTCGAACCGTGAAAAAACCGGGAAATAACCGTGAATCTCGAGCGAAATCCGGGAAAACGCCATTTTTTAAAGAACAATAATAAACATCGTTAACAAATGAATATTAAAATAGTTGACGAAAAATGCAAGAATATTTCGTCATCTTTATGCTAAGCAACTTCCAAATACAACTACTAATGCGCAACTGCTTGAAAGACGGCAAAGAGTGTCAAGTGTCTAGCGCCACCTCAGCGTATCTGTGGTGAAGATTGTTGGTCGACAGGATAGAGAATGACGTTGTCTCTGCCCAGTCCACCTGCAGGGGAGCAGACAGACAACAGTGATGGTGCAATAGTGCAATCGAGGGGAGGGAGGGGTAGGCAGATAATGGAACAACAAATTTCTACGCAGAAGAATTTCAACGTATACTCAAGGATCATTAGTGATGAGTACCTACTCTTAAAAAAGTCGCTCTTATACCGCCAAGGGTTAATTATTCGTATAACGTACTTCTCCATAAAAAGACGATTTCATTTGTTTTTATTAGGTATCGGTTCTTGGTTAGTTGTGCTTTGAATAACCGCAAACTCGGTTGCAAAACTGACGAAGATAAAAATAAGCTTATAATTTATTATTCTGTTTTGCAAGCAAGAAAAACAGCCACTATTTCAACGAAAAGTAGGCCTATAATATGCCTCTATTTAGTTGTGGCGATTTTCTAGTCAAAACATACAAATGAACTTGAGTTTGGTATGGTCCAGTAGTTCGATTCTGTAAACTGCGGATCAATTTTACCGGCAAAAATTTCCTTCTTTCTGAAAGGAATAACCGCGAGATCATTGACGTACGAAATATACAAGTATTGTATTTTTCAGTTTGTAATTATTATAACTACAGCCTGTTTCAGGAAATTGGTTTTTTTGTGTCGGCCAGATTCGGCTTAGAGAAAATCGAAGATAAGAAAGCGACAAAAAGTGGTCAGGTGTTCATGCGTATTGACTAGCGGCTCGACGAATGTCGATAAAAGCGTGGGTTATATTAAACTGAAGAACGTAATTTTGAAGTAATTTATTGATAACGCTGAACCATTATCTTTGTGCCGGAGATTTTAAATTGTGTTTGAAATTATTTTGCAGTAGTACCTCCCCTTACGTTTTCCTTACTGTTTGTTTTTCTGCATGATTAGTTAATTAAACTTATTCTCGGGTAGTTGGCTTACTACTAGATTCGAAATGAAAACCCACTATTCGCCCGCCCCTAAAAGATTTGTTAAACGCATAATTTAAAGGCGTCCGATTCGTAAAATAATTTTTGAACCGGCATAGCATTGGTTAGGCTTTGATTGTGATTTTTGCCTTAATTTGCCATCACTTATTATTAGTAAAAACAGTATTTGCAAATAAATGTTCGCAAAAATCAAAATCAAAACAAACTCACAGTCACCTTCAATGAATTTCAAACAAAAAATTGGCTTGCCTTTTGACTTTTATCTGTACGTGATCTTGTCACCTGCCGACTCGCAAAAATGAGTACATTTAGTGTATCAAAATTAAATAATTGATAGACCAGCCAATGTTATGTTCAGAAGTTATTCATTGTCACGAATTGGGTTTTATCCTTTCAATATCAACTTTAAATGGTACAACTTTGGTTAGAATTGGGAAATCAGTACAAAATCGGGTGCGAGAGTCAACGTCTAATATGAATTTTGTTTTGTCGTCTTTCTGGTTACCGAAGTTTTTTGTCTTACTTCCTTTCATCCTTTCTCCTTCCTCTCTCCTTCCCCCACCCCCACCACACGGATGGCGCATAATATAGTGCGCATAGCAGGTTGTCATGGTAACCACATGTCATTGCGTCGGGTCATTTAGCGACTGCCACTGCCACTGCGTTGTGAAACGTGAATTCGGGCGGACAGCAATGTGAAGCAAGACAGGCCGATAGTCGGCGCATGCATACCCTTACTTTGTCAAGTTTTCGAACGATATCCATATTTTTGCGTCTTCCTCCACTTATCTAATTTATATGGTTCATAGTTCTACTACCTTTAAGTATCGAATACGATAAGGAAGTAATTTAATAATTATCCGTTTGGTGTCATACAACGTACGGTACGTTACGAAATGCATTTGGATTACATTTTACAATGAAAAGTTGGTTTTGACAAAAACTTTTGAGGACTATTTGTGTTCAAGTATTTTTTTAACCGTTCTACGGCGAACAGTCTGCTGCCGCGTGAGTAGAGGATCAATGCTGATTTGCCGTCTGTTGCACGTTTTGTTGCCTTGTATTTGCGTGTTCTGACTCATTTTGATTTAGGCCTATTTCTAGTTGAAATGTTGAATACCGCCTGCTTTAAAATATTGCCGGCCGTTGTTGTTGCTACGGCCTTATTGGTTCCGTGATTGGGTTAACCGTGACTCCTCAGCGAGTCACTGAAATTTAAAAATGCAAATTACAAAAATGTGGTTTATTTCGTGTATACTCAAGCATTATCTATTACCCAGCGTAAAATATGTGATTTTGGCGTGTAATGTACGGGAATTATAGCCTGATTTCGTTAACACCCTGATTGTACAAGTGGCCGGTGGAAACTCATCTTGCCTCTTGCGTTTAAACCTTTTTAAACTCTATTAATTAACAGGCTATTCTGTTTTTTCCACATGGTTGATGGATTTTAATAATAATATAGAATGACTGCAAGACATTGTTTACTCTGTTGTCACCAATTATTTGGGACGACTATTATGGAGTTAATATGCCACCGGGCAGGGGCAAACCCAGGATTCAATTTCGGGGGGAGGTATCCTGTAAGAAGGGGGAAGGGGGGATTTAGGTACTAACAAACACCTGTACTAATGTGATGATAGACAAATAAGGTCGTCGTGGTAGACGAATATCGTCGTCGCGGTAGACGAATCTAATCGTCGCGGTAGACGAATATTGTCGTTGTGGTAAACGCCACGGTCGCCGAGTATCGCGTCGCGGTAGACACATATATCGTTGTCACGTCGCAGTAGACGAAATTCGTCTTTGAGTCGCGGTAGACAAAAATCGTCTTCGCGCCGCGGTAAACGAAATTCTTCGCGTGGCGGGAAACGAAAATCGTCGCTGCGTTACGGCATACGAAAAGCGTCTTCGCGTCGTGGTGGATAAAAATCTTAGTCGCGTCGTGATAGCCGAAAATGGTTGTCTTTTTGTCCAAAATTTCTGTTCTCCAAAATTTCGGGGGGATATATCCCCTTTATCCCCCCCTGGGTTTGCCCCTGCCACCGGGAATACGGCCGAAAATGCCCGTGAAAACCGGGAAAAAACCGGGAATGGAAAAATTCGTTTGGAGTGGCCACCCTGCAGACGAAATCAGGGCTGCCAACTCAAATATCTTCAAAACAAAATATACCACGGTGTAGCTCATGTCCTAGAGAACCTTTTTCACTGAATATCTCCGATTTTAAAATTTTGTCACTTAGAACGTTTTACGGGGGACCCCTTCAATTACTATAAGCTGGTTGAAAACATCAAATTACATTATAAAAACACTGTTTAAAAGGTTCAATGTGATGTACAAGTTGTGTCAAATGTGATTAAGAAATTTTGATGAAAAGTTTGCTGATTGATATGCTCATCAATAACAAAATGATTACTTCCATAGTGTGATGGGTCCTTTAAGTAAACAAAAACACAGATAAGATCAGATTTTTTGTTGAGGGGAATCTAATTGTGGGCATTGAATATACCCTATAAGAAGGACATACCTTACTGCCAGAATTCAGACCAATTTATTCTGTGAGTGCAACTTTTTGACTTTACTACCAGAGTTCTCCGGTCCCTTTTTTCCGGTCTCCTTTTTTGCGCTCTGTGCAAGAGAGAAGGGGGAGAAGAGCCGGAGGTGTGAGAGAGAGCGCGCCGAGGGTGCGAGAGAGAGCGCGCCGGGGGTGTGAGAGAGAGCGCGCCAAGGGTGCGAGAGAGAGCGCGCCAGGGGTGTGAGAGAGAGCACGCCGGAGGTATGAGAGAGAGCGTGCCGAGGGTGCGAGAGAGAGCACGCCGGGGGTGTGACAGAGAGCGGGGATGTTGAGAGAGGGCGGGGAAAGAGATAGAAAATCTGATGGAGTAGAGTCAGGGAGGAAGCAAAAGACCGAACGAGCAAGAGAATTTCTAAGAACAAATTCGTCCCCCGAACCACATGTTCAGCTTGGAAACAATACCCCAATAGTAGTTTATGCAACGATTGTATAATGAATGCCTTTAAGCCACGAGTGAAATAACTCATTTCATATGAGTTTTCTAAAGTGACTCCAGTACTCTAAAGTCGTCATTAGAGTACTGCTTGGTTTTTGGTGTTTTAATGTATATCATTATAATGTTTATTAATACCATAATTGGTGCTTATTGCAATGGTCGTAGATAAAATATTGTTTTGAACCAACAGTTAAGAGCACTGGTTTGGTCTTAAGTCTTTCCGTTTGGCGGATATCATAATTATTATTACTATCTTGCTTCAGTCTAATTTTTAAATACCAAATTTGTAAAGGTCTTGGTGGGCAGGTAAAATAGTAATTTTTCAAGGAATTATTACAAATATGAGGTTACTAAAACTTTTTTGTGAGCTCGGCCATACTTTTATTTTAGACCAATTTTTATGTCAGGGAAAATGTAATTTTCAATAATTTTTAAATTTAGGGGATACTAAAAGTTAATAGTTTTCAAGAAGTTTAGGAAGAACCAAAAAGAATTAATTGTACCTTTAGACTCCCCCTCCCTCCCCCCGCTCAAGAGCGACAGACGGGAACTTTGGATATGTTCACTTCCTAACCAGCCCAAACAAAGCTGCACGGTCTAAAAATGAGTTTAAAAAATTAGTGTTGGTAAATCTGGCATTGGGAGTGTGGGACACATGGTGTAGTTATATATATATATATAACTTATAATTAATAACATAAATTCATTCGTAAGCATTTCATTAACAGTACCGAGACAAAATTATTTGTTTCAGGTGGGAAGAAGTGTCACTCACTGATCCAGCAGAAGCCCAAGATGATTGAAATTAGTCTTGTAATGATAATTTGCAATAAAACTTATGGTCAACAACAGAAAAAGAGTATTAATTTTGGCCAAAATGGTTTTTTAATGTTAAGGGCATTTAATTGTTTTAAATAGCATAACTGTAACTTGTTTTGAACAGTACCTGAGGCTGGCCTAAGGAATTTTAGTATAATATGCAATGATCAATATAATCAGCCATTAAATATATTTTAACGACTAACAAACCTTTTTATACCTATCTATTAAACCATTTCATATGACTTTCTTACTTATGACAGTCAGTTTTAAATGAATTATACAGGGTGTATCAATTTTAAATGAATTATACAGGGTGTCTGTAAAGTCCATCACCAAACACCATAACTTGGTTTATTGGGTCAAAATAAGCAAAAACGTTCATATGAAGGTATGACCTAAAATGCATATCTACACAGATGGAGATAAAAAATATTTTGTGAAAAATAAAAAATGGCGGATATCTGGGTAAATATGC
This sequence comes from Flexamia atlantica, assembly GCA_035578135.1. Classification (NCBI taxonomy): domain Eukaryota; kingdom Metazoa; phylum Arthropoda; class Insecta; order Hemiptera; family Cicadellidae; genus Flexamia; species Flexamia atlantica. The sequence continues at coordinate 5,336,250 of JAQJVK010000012.1, read as the reverse complement.
ATTTTAGGACATACCTTTATATGAACTTTTTTGCTTATTTTGACCCAATAAACCAAGTTATGGTGTTTGGTGATGGACTTTACAGACACCCTGTATATAAAATTGCAATTATTACAAAAGTTCATTTAACCTTTGCATATTAGTTTGCAATTGTTTGAAAATCACTTTTAAAATTGACTAGATACACATAATTACTACCTGAATACTTGAATACTTGAGAATAGCAATAATTAAAACATTATATAATTACCATTTTGATATGAGTTTACAATGATTTACAAATCAATTTTAAAATTGACTAGATACACATAGCAATAATTAAAAAATTATGTAATAACCATTTTGATATGAGTTTACAATGATTTGAAAATCACTTTTAAAATTGACCAGTTACCAAGTTAACAGCTTGTAAAATAATTTTTTTATTGTTTTATAATCATTACAAATGATTAATCTATGATTTTAAAATAATTTTTTTCCCCTCAAAATGCCCATTGGGGAATGGTGTTTTTTGCTTCTGGTGGCCCTAAAACGAAAAGTTATCAAATTATCATGGTCTCGGGCTTAGGTCTTACCATGAGACCTACGGTAATAGCTTCTTCCCTATAGGGGAAATTCGCTAAAACCACTAATTTTCATTATACTGACCATTAATGATGAATTCATTTCAACTATAAGCATCGAAATATTTTGCTTAAGTATTTGGGAGTCAACTGCTGTTGCGCGTTTATCTCGCGGACGCTGCCCGGAGCGTCCCAATCCTAACGCATGCTATCTTATGGCAAATCTAGCAGACAGTGGATAGGGTGCTCTGACGTCATTGCCGTGTTGTGTTATACGCAGCTTGGGGCAGCGTCCGAAGATGTGCGCGCACATCAGTAATCAGTGCAGCCACCACAATCTGTTTAGGGCATTAAGAAGCTGAACCTTTGCTGCCGTTATGATTGCACGATTCATGTTGGTGCAACTGTTGTTTATTCGTTTTAGTAACCATAGCAACCAACCAATCTCTCTAACCTCGTAACCTAAACGTTGAGGGATGGGAGCTAAAGTGAGGTTATTTGTTTACATTCTGTGTTTCATGTGTCTCTTTTACTCCAATTAGTCGGTAACCAGGGTTGGTGATAATTGATTGTTATTATTTTAATAGTGAATTCAGCGGATATTGGTAGACCATGAAATTGTGAATAGCAATCAAAGGTAAGTGTAATACACAAAATCCTTAATGCTCTTTTAGTAGTTAGTAGTAATTAAGTGAGTCCTCCTGTTCATTTAACCCACCAGCCGCCACTGATGTTAACACATCTGCTACGCGCCTAAAATGACAACTGTTCCACATTTTTGCAACCAACCCAAAGTGCTTGACAAATAATTGAAATTCCATTCTCATGTATAAAAGTAACACTGTATGGCATTGTACTGCTTTGGAATAAAGTTCAACACAGTTCTACGAGTCTGTGGTAGGTATAGTAGCCAAGGTCTGTTGGACGAAGAGTATTATAGTATATAAATTTTAGTGGGTGTTTCTATGTGACAATATTAACAACTTGAAAAAGGACCAGCGCATATAATTAAACTAAGGTGGGTATAACCTAGAATTTAAATAATATTATCGCCCCGCCCAAAAATTGTCAAGTCATTTTGATCAAGAATACAAAGGTTAATAACACAAACTATTTGGATTGTTTGCTTAAACTAAAGAAAATAGTGACAATGACAAGTCTCTTTATTTTTGGGAGCATATTATTTTGGAAATATTTGTTCTTAAACATAAAAAATTATTGACGATTAAAACTTGCAAAAACGTAAAGATCTGCTGATACAGGGTACAATTTTTTTTAAATTCGTGAGAAAACTTCAGTGAAATACATAGCGCAGATTTTGGAAGTGTAAATGAGGAGTAACTTTAAGAGATTACAATTTTTGCCACCCGTCAGTACACCTGTCCGGAAGTAAATTAAGTTTCAATACAGTATAAAAGGCAGCTAAGACTGATAAACAATCTCTTTGTTTTATAAAATTCTCATCTAGAGTTTTAAGGCCAAAATTTTGGGACATAAGTAACACGTATCTTGGTTAGCAGCTCGCCAAAATATGGACTTTTATGAACACACTATGAACTCTTTATTTTTTTGCAAAATATGACTATCCTATAAATGAGTAAAATATGTTTACATGATTGTTGTGAACTACGCTTTTCAAAAACCTTGTCACATATTATCGAAAATTAACTTTTTTCTACAATTTTTTTTCAGTGCAACATTTTGAATTCTCTTGCACTCTTTCTAAATTTAAATTTATTCTTCAAAGACCTCTCAAATATGAGATTTTTGAATCTACGTCATTGATGTAAACCAATGTAAAGGATATAAAGGAATTTAACACTTGCAATAAACACAACAATAGTAAATTTATTCAACAAAAACAACATGTAAAAATCAACATAAACAGACATTACATGAAGCCTATCTAGGGTTTTTTACAGTAACTACAATTAAATAATAAGTAGAAAAATATAAAACTTGAATAGATTATGAACAAATTATCGGAATGTATTTGAAAAATATATTTTGATCCTTACAATTATTAATTAATTATTACTTCAAGTATTCATGTCTATCACCGTTCCAACACCATCATTTACTTTTTCTAAAAGAACATTCCATTTCTAACTAGAGAGCCTCTTCTAAAACTAATAAACAAACAATATCAAAGTGGACCTAGACCAAGAGAGGAAAAATAAAAAATAAAAACAATAATCAAATAAGTGTAAACAAGGTAAATCAAAATATACTAGAGTACATATCAGACTTGAACAAGTTAGCTCAAAATAAAACCTTTTGAGCAATTTAAGGCACTCTTAAAAATTACAATAAGACGTTCATGGTAAAAAATGGTCCCTATATTTTTTGATTGGCATTTTAATACAATCAGACATCAAGTTATGAACTCTTAGCTTTTGCCTGTTGAGATCCACCTCCGATGATTTTCTTGCGCTGCCCGAACATGTGCAGATAGAGTTGAGGAAACACTGAAACACGACAGAACACATTCTCAATTTGATGATGCACATAGAGTAGGCTATAGTAAATTTTCAGAAAATTTTCATGTTTGAAAAACCCAAATTAGTCAAGAAAAATAGATTATTGCAATTTACGACGCTTTGAAACACAACATATAAAGTTCCAGTTATCTCACTGTTGAATACAGATTTGTCCAAGCAACGATGCATTTTATGTTATGTTACTTCATATTTTCATTGTTATTTTAAAATTTAATAAACTGTTAGTTGTTTGTAGCTAGAGCACCCTAGGCAGGGAAAACAGGGAATTCTATTAAGACATTTATTGCTTGAAATTTAAAACTAACTTTAGGAACCTGGTGTACCAAGCTTTGCTTGGCATTAATTTTTTAAGGTTCATACCACTATTAAAAATTCAGTGTCATAATCTTTAACCACATTATTTGTGTAATACTCCATGCAATCTTCATTAAACAGGATGAAACTGCATTTCTCTTGACGGATGGCTAAAGTTCACAAATAACTTTTACCGTCTTGTTACATTTTCATTGTTAATATTGTCATCAAAGTGGCAAACCCATTGGGCCAAATTCGTTTAAATTATAAAATTCTTTCTTTTAAGTAACTCAATTTTACTAGCCAAGAAACATTTTTGAGCCGGTAATAAGTTACTTTCAGCATTTGAAGGAAATCTTAGGAGCCATTTTCAATATAGATAATTGTGCAACCAATCAAGCAAACGAGCATAAAATACAAACATTGCTCGTACAAGAGTAGGAAAATAAACAATCCATAAACAATTATAGGCTACATAAAAAAGTTAGTTCTCATTATGCTGGTAAACAGATGGATACAAAGTTCAGGTCAAAAGAACCTACACCAAATGCTAAGGCGATTACTCACGAGGTATGTAGAGAAGCATGATGTAGATGATGAAGTAGTGGTAGCTGAAGGTGAAGTTGAGTTTGTTCGGAAGGCTGACGCTCCACAGCTGCGTCTCGCCCACAAACTTCTGCGCCGCGTACATGCAGAGAAGCTCACCAGTGATGCCGATCGGGTAGAGAGCGATGAAAAACGTGTACCTGCCGCAACAGCAATCATCATCGTGTGAGAAAGAAAGTGTCAAATACCTAACGGTCTAGCCATCTCAGACAGGACCATGGAAAATGTCCTGGTCTAGCTGTCCAAAACAGTTATTAAGTCAGAACCACAAAGTATTTTAGTATTAAATTAATTAGGCTTAGGCCTATTCATGGATTTCTTAAATGGCTTTTGTTTCCACAAGAACTAATCACTGATTAAAATCCAATTTTTGATCATAAATAACAATAATAAAAAGTCAAATGAAATTAGACCATTTTAGTGTAACCCACTCTCAAAAGATTATAAAAATCCCTCTTAAAAAACAATTTTGATGAGTTTTCCAATAAAAACCACTGCTAGGTAATGGAAAGTCCCATGTTTGAACCGTTCCCAAGTAAAACGTTACGAAATGCCACTACCGCATGCAGATAGAAACAAAATAAAAAATAGTAAAAGAATTCAAATTGATACATTGAACATCTTTTGTCTCAAAGGCCTTTGTTTTCATTGCCAGTAAATAAGCTTAAATTTAAAACAGTATAATTTCCTAATTCTAGGAAATTGATATAACTAAAAATAGTCCTATCACATACTTCTGGTCATCACAAAACTGGTTTTCCAAAACTGAATTTATAAAAGTGTCCGTCTCTCACCTGCAGTAACGTCGGTGAACCAAAGATTTGGGGGGGCACAACCTACCAGGGGGTCTGCGGGGTATGAAATACCCCCATAGTAGGGGGGGGGGTTCCAAGGGCTCTCCCCCAGGGAACTTTTGATTTTTCGTACTTAAAAATGGGGTTTTAAGCCTTTAAACCTGTGAAATATACAACATTAAACTTAACTTATTTAAAACTTAAAAATGGCTTAAATGACTTTTGAGTAGGGAAACAACTTTTGAAAATTGTAGGAAATAATTTCTATTTTGATTTTTAATGTTGGTCCTTGGCCACAAAAAAAAACATTTTTATGTTGGGGGGCCCATGCCCCCCCCCGGCGTGAAGCCTATGCTCACCTGCACCAGACGAGGGCGTAGGGCACCAACCCGACAATGTTGAGTGCGTAGTAGAGGTACCGGATGATCTCGGTGACGGACCACGCCAGCAGGGCGAGAGGCAGCCCGGGGGACAGTGGCGCGGTGGGCGTGGCCAGGAGGATACCGCACACGACCATCACCCGCGAGAACACTTGGAACGTGGTCAACATCAGGTTGGACTTTACAATACCCACAGCCACATTGACTATCTGTGAGATAAATGAGGATGTTAGAAATTTACGGTAGTAAAAACTTAGGGCTAACTCTAAAATGAAAAAAAAAAATTATTTAAGATGCAAGGGCTTTTTTTAATCCATTAGATATCTCGTGATCGCCATTTTGGACCCTAAAGCGCAAAACCCCGAGATATCTTGTGTTTATACAAGGCTTATTAAAATAAATCATAGGCTGTATTAATAAGTTAATTATTTTGAAAAATAAAGTGTTACTACACATTATAGAACTCTTTTTATTTGTAAGTAGACTCACTTTATTGTTTTATTTTGTGTCTTCATTCAATATGTGTGAGTAGAAGAATGCTAACAATTGGCCTATTTATGAAGAAACTGCTGAAACTCGGCAAATACGCAATTTTGGTTAACATCCTATATACAAGTGTAGAACGTATTGTGTTCTATCATCATATTTTTTTTACATAAAAAATTAAAAATATTATAACAGAATATCATAGTTATATGGTTTTGTGGGAAATTGGCAGTGCGTTCAGAGTGTAATTTGAAATTCAAAACCGCTTTTTGAAAAAATATGACTTGGAAGGCCATTTGGAAACGAGCTCTTCAAATGTAAAGTCAGTAAGACATAAGCCTACCGCCCTAGTAAGCTTAAGTAACTTGAGGATCTTACAAACCTCAAGGACTGCTGCATTCTGGAAGATGAGAAGGGTTAATTTGACTTCAGGCCAGAGAGACTCTGTAGCACGGCCACTTACGTAGTGGTTCACAAGTTGGTAAAGCAGGTATGACCATCTGGACAACAATATCAAAACCATAAGTTAGGCTACCTGTACAATCATTGATTATAAAGAAAAAAATAGATAGTCAAAGCAATGTTAGATTTTGAGGCCAACAAATTTGGTCATATGTTACTTAAATTTAGCAGATTCTGGTGGAGGTCATTTCAGGGATACGAATCTTATGAAACGTGAAACATCACAGCTGGCCCAATCTCTAGTGACAAATGTGTACTAATTTCGTGTGGAAATTTCTGGCTTCAAAACATGTGTAAGCATGAGCAGTCTCATCCTTTTAGGTACAAAGTCAATACTAAAATTAACAGGCAACCTTGTTGCCATCATGTTCTATAAGTATTAAACTTGATTGGCTGTAATTCCGATTATACAACTTGTGAATCTGTATGTATGATGGAAAGTGAAAAGAGAACTCTACAGTCGTTTAAGTAAATTTTTTAGTACAGGCGTATCAGTCAAACTGATTCAAAAATATTAATTTTTTAGGGCCTAACCGCCACTAACTTTTAAGGTTGTGAAGGTGTTGATTAAAAGTAGGCTTATCTCTACTTTAACCAGCAGTGGTTTGATTCTAATGGTTACCACAGTCATAGTTAATATTTATAGAGATAAGCCTACATGGGTGTCTCTAAAATCAATCTACAACCTGAGTATATTAATTATTCAATTTTCAAGCATATAACCAGAGCAAATAATCACTTAGGGGTTCAGGTTCACCTAAACATAGAGACCTAGCCTGGGACACATAACCTTAAAAATCTGTAAGATAACAAATAACTGATTCCTCTTAAACAACAATTACCTAGCAAAATAAATTAAATACTCACCCTAAAACTTCGATAAAATTATACGAAAATAGGTATACATTTGCTAAAGTACTAGTTTTATTTCCCGATTTGGAAGCACCAGACTTCGGAGGCGCCATGACAATCACAAATGAAGGAAGGTAAGGTTCGTTTCCTGTTTTTGTCTTGTCACCGTGACACCGATTCGGTTTTCGGTGTCATACATCGACGCCAACACGCTACGCTAGACCTCCCTCCCTTCGGACAGCTTAGCTTGCCTGGGTGAGAGAGAACCGGTAGTGAGGTAGTGTGGCGTGTGGCCTTGCGTAGGCCAACCAGCAACCAGTGCTCGCAGTCTCGCAGTGCTGGGAACGAGAAAGCGCAGGTTGTGAGGCAAGTGGCGTTCGTCAAGGTCAAGGCCATTGCGGGCTCTAGCAAGCACATAGACCAAAAAAGCGGACTATGCGACTATGCGACCACTACCAGGGCCTGAGGGGTGCCAAGGTGTGCTGGGTGGCTCCGTGTGTTAAAAAAGGCGCAAAACTAATTAATTAAATTTTGTTTAACAAGGAGATTAATGGACTTAAACGCCAATGTAGACTTGAATTTTTTGATTATATGCTCTATTCGGCTATTATGCTCTTTGTAGATCAACTTATGCTCTGTTCGTTGTTATTGTTTAAAACATTTCAAATTTCAAATTCGTATCTTATCTCTAATGATGGTGGGAATGACCTTTCCCTTTAACTCGATTTTTCCATAGACAAAAGAATGTGCTTATTGCCTCCTCCGTTCTCTTGGTAAGGATTACGATGATTTCCTAGCTTGAAAAAGAGGACAACTTTGAACTACACCCAAGAAAATAAACCCCCCATTGACAAGTAACCCCCCCCCCCACCAAACACGAAAGTATACATTAGGTACAGTGGTACAAAGGATTGGAGGATATTATTCTAAATGTAAAATATTAAAAATTAATAAATAACAGAAATTCACATAACGTCAATAACGTCTCGAAAAACAAAACCCAGATTTTTTCATTCAGTGCATCACCGAAAAATTCAAACTGTGCGGTTACTAACCGGACATGCGGTAGATTTGCCTTTATGGACCAATGGTAACCGTTGACTGACCCGTTAGTCGGCTGAACACGTCCATTGTAACGTCTAATAATGCAAACTATGAGGTTATACACTGAATTTCTTTAAAATAGTATGATAAATTAAATCTACTTAACTGTCAACACAAAACACCAGAAAATATGCTTACAGGAAATTATGCTTATATCTTGGAAATCTGTAAAACAACCATTACACAGTTTGTTACCGGTGTCTTATTATACTTTTGAAGTCTTTTTTTCCAAGAGAATCGTCGAAAATTAAATGAACCTACCACACTATCTCTGTAATGGACCTACCGCCCGTCTCCTGAGGTTACCTCCGGTTAAACCGATGTACGGTACCAACAATCTTACTGTTTAACCCATGTAACCAGAGTTACCGTGGTTAAAAGGAAGCCCTTTCATAGAGTAATAATGATCTTCGTAAAGAGATGGCACTCCCATGTTAACTCGGTGGTAAGGGAACAGCAGCGCTATCTGAATAAAGTGCAACGAACTAAAAAGATCGATGCGATATATCGATGGTCGTCGATGTGACATATCGATCGTCGTCGATGCGACAAATCGATCGTCGTCGTCTGCTTTGTTTATATTTTCGTTTTCTTGTTTTGTTTGCTAGACTTTCAATTTTAATGACTTTACCGGTTTGTTTAGATTAAGTGCGTTTGCCGCTAGTGCAAGTTGTTTCGCGAAACACTGTATTGAGTGATTCATGTTGTGCTTAAAGTGATTGATAGAAAATAAATACGTAGATCTTTACATAAAAGCACTTAATAAAAATTAACTTAGTTAATTTTTATTAAGTGCTTTTATGTAAACATCTACGTATTTATTTTCCATCAATAGCTTTAAGCACAACATGAATCAAGCAGTACAGTATTTCGCGAAACAACTTACACTAGAACAACTTTCTGCAAACGTACTTTAGGTATTTTCCCACACTCAAATTAATTCCAACTCGTTATGGTTGTGTACACGTCGCGTCGTGACAGAAAAACAGGGGAAACGGAACGGGAAGTTAGCAGATCGTTATCGTCGTTCTGATTGGCTGAATCAGTGAAGAAGAAGAAAGTCATGTTTTTACAACGCCATCTGAATAAAGTGCATCGAACTAACCCGCTCCAATAAGCTTACCACTTGGCTCCATTTAAGTGTCAGACCGGTGGCCCTTTTCCGCGACTTGAAGACGGCGATAAAACGATGTCCGGTGAAAAGGTGTCTGGATAAGAGGGAGTATAAGTATGTGGCAGTCCAGAACGTTTTAGAGAATTGTATTCCACTTTTCTGAAGATAGGAACCCCCCCTCTTGAGCCATAGTAAAGTCCACAGTTCCAAAAATATTTTATCAAGGGTGGCGGATTATTCTCCACAATAAGTAATCGGCGGCCAGCCGTCCAATTATAGACTGGTGGTTACTATTGTCCCCGTCTCCAGGGGGCTTTGAGCGGGAGATCACTGTCGTCGAACTAGGTCAAATCTGACGAGCCCAAACATTTGATAACTATTTGGCGCATGAGACTTATGAGAACGCGTAGAAGCGAGTCTCGCCAAATGCACCGGTTGCCTGTCATTTGACCGAATTGATATTTGTTCGCCGCGACACTTGCCCACTTTTTAAAAATAAAATAAAATAAATAAATAAAAGCCTGAATTCACTTGATCGAATTGATAATTGGTCGTTGTGACATTTCCCCAACTTTTTAAATATTAATATAAATAATGAAAAAAATACAGAAACCACTTGTTAGAATTGATACTTGTTCGCTGTGACATTTGTCCGACTTTACAAAAATATTATGTATTAAATAATTGAAAGTTGACCGAATTGATAGTAGCCCTCCCTGACACTTGCCCACTTTTAAAAATGAAATTAAAATGAATTAATAAAAGCCTGAATCCATGTGTTCGAATTGATAGCTGGTCGATGTGACAGTTGTCCGACTTTTTAAAATGAAATAATAATAATTTAGAATTTGTGTCATTTGACCGAATTGATATTTGCTCGCTTTGACAGTTGTTAGAAGATAGGAGGGGGCAGCGAGGAGAGGGAGAGGGCGGGGCGTAACGCCCCTATTCTCTTTTTTTGGACGGCCCATGTGGGTAGAGGGTTGGCAGCCCGGTAGGCTGGCTGTACACAATGATGAGTTAATATTCTGGTTTCATTGTTATATATTAATGAAAAATGTTGTACCCAGTTTAAATGTTTTTATTTGCTATAAATGTGAGTAGTCAAGAATCATTTAAGCCATATATTTTTAGATATCATCCGTTTTTACTAAGAGTAATTTGCAACTGAAATTTGGAAGTGGACGGACTATGCCTTAACAGGCATGAGAAGCACTAAGTAAGCATACATAATCTCTAAGTGCAGGAAAACTTATTTCTGTAATTCAATATAGTTGAGGAAATTAAGGCTACCACACAATTAATAATAATTTACCACTGTGCTAGTATGGTCGCTACAGAAGAGGATTTGGCAGATGTTAGGAGAAAAGGTAGGACTATCAGTAATATCAAATGTGATGTGAAAAAAATCGTGAGAAATGGCATACTATGTGTCTCTTGCGATATATGGAATCACTTCATATGCGTAAATGTGTTGGAAGACAATTTACCTGATGAAAAGAGTGGATAGCATTGCCCAAAGTGTATTATGACTTCGTGTCGTGTAGGCCTAATACCAGATGATAGCCTAAAAGATAATGATAAGATCGAAGAGGCGAATTTTTTGCAGGTAATTTCCTTACTGAAACAGGATATACAGCGTATAAAAGTTGAAAATGAAAAATTAAAATCTTCTATTGCTAGGGAATATGCCATTATTATCGAGATTGTTGAAGCTGAGAATGAGTGGGAGACGGTTTCGGTCAAAAAAACAGGCAGGCGTAGGTCTGTTCCTACATTGATGCAAACTTTCCAGTTTTAAGTAATAGATTTAGTGCTCTGTTAGTTTAGAGTATCAGTAATAACAATAACTCTGAAAGTAGGCCTAACAGTATGACAACAGCGGGATCGGTTATTAGACCTAATAGGTACTCTTTATCACCCCAGTAGACCTAACTTAAAAGTCATTGAAACCTCATCTCGAGTGAGGAATTTATTTGAGAATACTAGGCCTGATTCCAATGTAACCAAAACTTAAAGAGGCAGCATGTTACCAAAAATTTATCTCTACGCGGATAGTCAGGGTAGATAAGTAGGCGAATTAATAAGGAAAAAAGAAGCTAACTGTGAAATACTGTCTTTTTAAGCCCAATGATAAAATGAGTTGTGTAGTATCATCTGAGCAATAAGTCTTTGGATGGGATGACTTTGTTGTGTTGTTTGGGGGACCAGTGATTTAGCTTGTAATGAAAAAAATGAATTGCGTAAGTGTCTAAGAAGAAAGTTGAAAGAGCTGTCAGTGAATAATACAGTAGGGGCCTAGTGTTTTCAGTACCTCATAGGTATGACTTGCATATAAATTCAGCTATAGTTTAAGAAATCAGGAAAACTAATTCAGAAAAAGGAAAACTTTCCTAAGTATTTCAAGAACAGCACATGTGGATATAAGTAAGTTAGGGAAAGATTTCTATACTGCAAATGGTTTTCATCTTAATGTAAGTGGAAAGCATTATGTAATTGATCAAATAGTGGCATTTGTGAACAAATATATTGACTCCAAGAAAATGCTCAATAATGAACCTGTAGTTGTTAAAAATAGTAATTTTTTAGCCTAGAAAACAAATGCTTCTCATCAAGTAGGCCTAAGACTTTTTCAGATCAAACTTTGAATTTGTTTTTCTGGAATGTCCAGAGTGTTTGTAATAAATTAGATGTCCTTGTCCTTATGTGCTGTAATATTTAACAATGTGAGTGTTATTAGTTAAGCGGAACATTGGTTAAATAATGCTGATGCCTCTTTTTTGGCATTACCCGGTTATTCGCTTGCTTCTGTCTATGGTAGAACTAACAAGATCCATGGTGGTTCTGCAATTTTTGTGAAAGAGGATATTGACTATCTTGAGATATCCCAAGTTAAGGAAGCCTCCATAGAAATGGTTTGCGAAGCTACGGTGGTAGAACTTGTAAAGGAAAAAATTGTTGTTATTTCTGTCTATAGGCCATATAATATGGACCCTGTATATTTTGTAAATTTTCGTAATTGTCTTTATAACATAATATGTATGTCATACAAATGTAATTGTAGCCTAACGTAGTGGTTTGTGGCGATTTTATGTAAACTGTGATAGTAATTTTAAGAATGATCTTGTAAATTTGTGTAATTGTTTTGGATTGATGATAACAAATGAAGAGGCTACTAGACCTATGTCAGGAAGTTGCATTGACAACATAGTCACAGATATTCATGATTCCAAATGGATTTCAAGGGTTATTCATACTGTTATTTTTTCAGATCATGATGGCATAGTGTTTTCACTTAATACAGATGTTAGTTCATGCAAGGAAAGTAAGCCAAAAAATCTTGCTAGGTTAGTGAATGATTTTAATTTAACTTTGTTTTTAGATAGGCTAAGCCAAATTAATTGGATTGATGTGTACATTTTGGATAGCATTGAAGATAAATTTAAGGCTTTCCATGATTTGTTTATATGGGCTGTGAATGAATCTTTTCCTCTTGTAACTTCTTCCACAAGGAATCAAAAGGTAGACAACAAATGGTATGCAAATGGTGAGTTACAAAAAATGAAAGATAACTGTCATATGTTGTATCGTTTAATTAAGGCTTACAATAGTCCTCAGTTAAGGATTAGGTATAGGTTTTTAAGAAAAGAATACAGAATAGCAATGAAAACTGCAAAGGTTAGATATTTTAATACAGTAGAGCGTCGATTATCCGTACGTCGATTATCCGAACCGTCGGTTAACCGAACGCCGTAATAATTTATGTTTTGAACATGATTCTCAAGAAATTCAAACTCGCGTGCCAACCGAAACTCCCGTTGCGCCGGGATATCAATGTAATCTGATAGATTTCATAATAAAATTATGTGAATAATTTTTGTTTGATAATTTTTTAGCCTTTTTACTATTAAGAATTACGTTACATATATAATTTTCAAATGTTGTATTTTCATGTTTGATTATCCGAATATTCAGTTATCCGAACACCCCTTGTCCCCAATTAGTTCGGATGATCGGCGCTCTACTGTAACTTGATTGAGAGTTCTAAAAATAAAACCAGAAAATTGTGGCAAATCACTAATAGTTTCTTGAGTAGCAATTGTTAACCTGCTGTTTCACCAGTTGAAATATCACCTGATAAATTTAATAACTTTTTTATCGATCATGTTAAAACTGTTAGTAGGCCTAATAGTATTCCTGTTTCTCTCAATGACAGTGATTTTTATGTTCAAAGGTATCATAGACCTACTGAAGGTTTTCAGTTTCAACAAGTTAGCGTAGAAGATATGTTTAAGGCGATTAATAATTTAAATAATAGTAAGTGTCTTGATATTTTATGGGCTGACCTCTTTTTTCATGAAATTTGCTGCTAGATATATAAGTGAGGTTATGACTTCTATTTTAATGATGTTTTAATAAAAGGTAGTATTTTTCCCCATCAGCTAAAAAATATTAAAGTAGTGCCTATTTACAAAAAGGGTGACAAGATGGTTGAAGGGAACTGTAGGCCTATATCGATAGTTGCGATTGTATCGAAGGTTTTTGAATCCTTGCTACACAAACAAATATCAAAACATTTTGAATATATGAATATTTTTTCAGACAATCAACATGGCTATAGGTCGCACAGAAGCACATCTAAAGCAGTAATTGAATTAGTTAAAAATGTGGTGAATGATCTAGAGGGGTTTAATGTTGTCAAATTCAGATATTTTGATAAGTCAAAAGCGTTTGACAAGGTTCAGCACAGTATTTTAGCAAAAAAAAATGGATTTTTATGGTTTTAATACACAATCTATTTCACTCTTAATGTCATACCTTACTGAACGGTCACAGTTTGTATTTAAAGATGGAACCTTTTTACAAGGCAGATTACTTGAGTATGGCGTGCCACAAGGCTCCATATTAGGGCCCATAATATTTAATATCTATATAAATGATCTGCCAATCAATGTACAGTGTGCAGGTATTAATAGTTTTTTATTTGCAGACGATCTAGGTCTCAAAGTTAGTGATTGCTCAGAGCAAGTTGTAGTAGACAAACTTGAATCTAGTTTGTTAGTACTCCAAGATCGGTGTGCTGCCAATAATCTTTCACTAAATACAGAAAAAATATGTGATCTGGATTTTAGCTATGGTAAAAATATTTTTAACTCTTCAGAAAATACATTTTTAACGTTTTTGGGACTCTTGCTAGACTCGGGTCTGTCTTGGAACTTTCATGTAGGCCTAGATTATATTTCAAAAAGAATGTCTAGAGGTCTGTATATGCTTAGGAGATTGAGGTATTCAGTTGATCATGATGCTTTATTTAATGTTTATTTTGCACAAATTCAGAGTATATTGACATATGGTATTGTTTTATGGGGAGCAAGTTCTCATTGCAACAAACTGTTTATTCTTCAAAAGCGAGCGATTAGGTTAGTATGTAGTGTTCCTTATTGTACTTCTTGTAAGCCATTAATTTGTAAACCTTTGTGTCCTAACGCTTTACTCGCTTTATGTATACCATTCTCTTTGTTAAACCTATGTTCATTTAGATACTTTTTGTGTTAATGCTGATGTTCATTCTTATAATACTCGTAATAAAAATAGTTTAAGAGTGCAACAATTTAAGTATAGCACCTCACAGGAAAACTGGCTATACATGTTCATTAAGATTTATAATTCATTGTCAAATTGCATAAAATCATTACCTTTTACACACATCTAAAATAAAATAAAAACTGTGATTATTTTTAATGCCTCTATTAGTATTGAACAATTTTTTGAAATCAACTGTGAATCTTATAACTGAAATGTATTTTTAATGTTAGCCTATATTTATTTAAATTTCCATGTTTAGTATTAAGATTTTTCTTGTACTAAAACCATCTGTTTTGAAATATTATTGACGATTGTTAATACACTAATTAAAGTGTCTATGACAATAAAGATTCTTAATTATTGATTCATGTTCCCAGTACGTTTCATGTGTTCCATTTTCAAGGCACTTCAAAGTTTACTCTGTTGGCCGTTCTTAACCGAGTTGTTGTTGAGAAACATAACCTAGTTATTAGATACATACATTAGATACATTGAAGTAGATAACTTAACCCCATAAGTAAAGGCCTTATGGGTGTTTACTTTTCTGTTAGCTTTGCTGGGTTGGGTACATTTGTTTACTATTTCCATATTGAAATATAAAATAATCAACTGATTATAATACAAATTGGTTAGTACAACTTAACCTGCCATATGAATCGCATGGCTTATGGAAATTCTATACTGAGAGGTGGACGTGGAACAGAGTATAGCCTAAGTCGATTGATTACCATACCAAAATATGAAAAATAAATAAACTATATCTCCTAAATCAACCAACTCGGTTTAAAACTTGTCATAAGGTCCATCTAGTATTTTCTTATGGGCTGAAATCCCTCCCATAGACCACAAAATTTGTGGCAACTTATTTGCAAACTAACTTTCCATGCTAATATTAAAGAGAATATTTTTGCCTGTTTATTCAGAACATACTTAAGAGTTGCTTAATAGTTTTGTAAACTTGTTATTAAGCTTCACATAACGATTTGTGCAGGTTTAATTTGCTGAGTTTGCAAGTCAGCTGTAACAGGGGTATTTCGATATTAGACAATGTAAATAATGTAATTAAATTCTATGTTGAATTTTAAATTGGTTTGATACACTAGATACATTACTTTGGAAAATATTTACTAAGGTTTAGTATGTAATTGGAAAAAATGAGATGTTGAGTTTTTCATTTAGGAAAAGTGTGGTAATTATTTGACTAATGAAATAATGAAGTAGGTAGCCTATTAAGTGTTATATAGTTTTTTTACAAAGTCAGGAAGTGTAGAGAATTTGTAATTTATATGAAATATCATTGGATATTGCTAAGTTTAGTTATAGCTCAGTTAAAGTCACTAGGCTCTTTAAAGAAGGCTCTTTATTGTTTTTCATACAATACTTATTACTTGTGAATAAATACAAATAAATTTTTAACCACATGGGAGGACATCACTGAACCTCAATTTTTATATCAGCGAATTCCCCAATAGGGAAGAAGCTAGGTATTAATGTAGGTCTCAAGGTAATACCTAAGCCCAAGACCATGAGAACTTTTTGTTTTGGGGCCCCCAGAAGCAAAAAACACCATTCGTTTTGTTTTATATATATATATATATATATACACAACTATGGCAGACTCAGCCATCACTGTGGCTGAGTGATGGTGGCCTTTTGGGGACCATTTATTTTATCTATGTCATTATAAAAAATACTTTCCCTTTGACTTATATACATATATACATATATATATATGTATATATATATGTGTCTGTTAGTGCGATAGCGGGCGTATAAATGAGCCGATCCTTATGAAATTTGGACAGACGTGTAAAGTAGTACTCAATTGGACGAGTTGGTAAACTAGCTTGATAGGACCACCAGAAGGGGGGGTGAAGGGGGATAAACCTCCCAAAAATGGGGTTCTTTGGGTTCCCTTGTGGAAAAATCAAAATGACCACTTTTGGATTCCACAATTGAATTCAGCATGAAAAACCAAACAATGTAGTATTTTGAATCATAGCTCTATGTCTCTTGGTTAACGGGTTATTGAAAGTGGTAAACACAGTATGTAGTCCCAATGTTTAACCTTATGGGAAAGAATAAGTAAAATTCTAAATCTTGCTTAATTTTCAACTTATCTTTAATAAACTTCGTTTGCGGCTTCATGTAGATGAGATCAAATATTTATTAGTCTAAAATCCCTGAAGTTTTCATATTTGTGGCAACAAACCTGCATACTCTTTCCCCATTTTATCCATTTCTTAGCATATCTTGATGAAACTTGGTATGTGGCTTCTTCTAGTTCAGATCTACTAAATAGTGAATTAAAACAACCCAGTTTTAACATACCTGTTGCAGCAAACCTGCATACTCATTCCCCAGGTTATCGTTATGGAGATTACAAAGATATATCAAATGTTGGATGAAAATATAATTTTTTCCCATTTGAAATTCGCTGAGTATGCACGTCTGCTGCAACGTGAGTGTTTTTATTAATTGATTATCTTGGTTACACTTAACATATATACCTATAAAAGGCAAAGCCCTCACTCACTCACTCATCACTAATTCTCCAACTTCCCAATAACCCAGAAGGCTGAAATGTGGCACACTGTTTCTTTAGGCATTAAATAGGAAAACTAAGTAGTTTTCATCCTGATCTGACCCCCGGACTCCGCGAGAGACCCTCTCGAAGATCCCATATTATCCTTATGGCAATATATAAATTGATGAAATGTTTATATTTAAACAGATGTGAATAATCAAGAAATTTAGTAGAATGCCAAACCAGCTATCAAGAAAAGATCATAAAATAAATCACTGACCTGAGATACGTAAGAGTTATAACAGCTGTTATTGAAAAGGCTAATGAAAACCATTCATTTTATCTATGTCATTAGAAAAAATACTTTCCCTTTGTCTTTTAGCGAATTACCATAGGTCTCACGGCAAGACTTAAGCCCTAGACCATAATAAATTTTCATTTTGGAGCTCCCAGAAGCAAAAAACCCTATTCAAACTATATTTAAAGCTGAAAACACAGTACATTGTCCCCATAGAAAAATTCTATATATTGATTATCACCCAACATATTCAGATAAAACTTGGTATGTGGCTTTTATGGCTCAGATTTACCGGTTTTAAACCACCAAATTTTTGCAAGACTGTTGCAGTAGACCTGCATACTCATTCCACGTGTTATTCTTATGGAAGAAATAAAATAAGGTTATGCATGCACTTAAGTCTGGAGGTCTGCTGCAACGGGGGTATTTTTATGTTCAAGATAGACCCTAAAAACCTCAGAACTTTTTTACATTAAATCAAGGCAAGTCCTACTTTTTATGTACATATACTTTTATGAAACAGAAAGGATTCTTTAAGTATGCTGCGACAGAGATATTTATATTCCTGCTTAAGGGCCACTAATGAATGTGAGCAGATTCAACGATATTGGGCATAAGCCTTCGCAGGGCTGTGGCACCCTTTTGAGGCCTTTATCGACGGGGCGCGTAAGCATCTTAAGGGCGTAAGCATCCGCCAAGAACGGTTTTTTTAATTCCAAGTTTTAAGGGGTTTTGGCGGGGTCGAAGTTTATAAATTTTCCAACGCAATGGAATGGATGATCATTTGTTTAGTTTTCAATGTTCATTCAACAAGCAGGTGGATCAGCTTCACATGTGGATACGATTTTACAGCTGATTTATAATTCGGTTACTTTCATAATATGGTTGTTTTGATTCTTTACTTCTCACGTGTGATTTTGGGCCCCTTTACTGGCATTTCGGGCCCTGTCTCAGTCTTTCCGGGCCCCCTACGAGCCCGGGCCCCTATGCATTTGCCCCCCCTGTCGCCGGCCCTGTTAAGTCGTCATTCATTTTTGTATCTTATCTGTTTAACCATAAACTCAGTACGTGAGCCTACCTTCATTTAGGCAGCGGGAGTTACAGTTGTTATTGTGAACAAAGCCAATGGCAACTGCTAGTTAATAATAAGTTATTACTCTGTAACAAAAACTTAGTTAAGCAGCAGCAAGCAGCTTAATTTCTCTCCTTGGGCTATAATAGAGCTACCTTTACGTAAAATCACCTTTACACAGGCAATACGATCTAGACACATTAATATCACTGAATTAGTACTGTGGCAGTAATAAACCACATATTTTTTTCTGGTAGTATTTATGCCTTTTCAGGAGGGTTATACAAACGCTTTTAAGGGAAAGCAGCCCAAACCCATCAAATTGGTGTGGGCAAGCCAGGAATCAAACCCATGACCTCTTGAACTGAAGTCCAAGACGCTCATTAGTCTAGCAACATGCCCTTACTATTATTTAAATTATTTATTTATAAATATAAATGTAACTCCATAGAAATGGAAAGTTTGTATTCATCTGGATACTTCCGTCACAAATAGTTATTGGAAAGTTTCTACAACACCAATGACTAAGTTTATGAATTATTAGTTCCTATTGTTTGGAGGTGTTTATTACTGGTTTTAATACAAGTTGTATTTTTTTCCAATTGAAACTGTAATATTTGAAAATTGAGTGATTACAACTAATTTTATGCATATTAATAAGTATTTATCAGTTGACAAAATGCCTCAATATTGTCTATTATTGAACTTTATGTTGGATATGCAGCGATTAAATGAATGACAGTTGACTAAAATTGAAATTGAAATGTTAATTTGCGGCAGACCCATTTACTTTAATATGTATATTGAAAAATTTCCTACATTTTGTTTGTATCGAACAATATCACAAAAAGATTTCTGATATTCTCTTGAAGGCTGGATGTTTCATAATTTGTACAGTTGACAATCAATAATCCGACACTTATGGAACCGGGAGGGTGTATGATTACCAGAAACTTTATATTATTGACAACCTAACCTATATGAAAGACAAGTTACATTATTACATATTGCCTCTTCAGACTGAAAAGTTCAATCAATTGGAAAGATGAGAGACACTTTTCTCAACTCAAACCAAAATTAATTTTACGTACAAATGTCTTGTCGGCCAGAGAATCATTTATCCCAGAGTAGTCTCGGATTACCGAGTGTGTCGGATGATCGCGAGTCAACAGTACAAATAAAGTCCATAGAAATACTAAAGTTTTGGTACATTGTCATATTTTCAGTAGTCACTTTACTTTACAAAATGAATAAAAACAGAATAAAGAACGAATAAAGAAAATATTTATTTTACAAACTTATAACATAATAATTAAAATATACTTATGATTAGGATACAATTAAAAATATATCCGGAAAAAACCAGTCGAAGCTAAATTGCACACAGGACATCGCTGTTCGTCCTGGTGTAGCGGCAGCTGGAGTGCGCATGGTTCGCACATGCACAGGTGCCCGCAAGGAACAGCGATGTGTGTAGATGCATTGCCTAGGCACACCGCACAGTTTTGAATCGCCTGAAGAGGAGGGCCTGCAGGTGGGTCAGGCTCTCCTCTACCTCTCCCTCGTCCTCGTCCCTGGGCCCGAGCTGGAGCCTCCCCTCGGCCTCGGGCAGGTCCACGTCCCCGGGGTCTCCCACGTTGGCCTCGACCTCGGGGTGCAGCTCTTCCTCCACCTCGTGGTCTCCCACGGCCTCCCCTCCCTCGTGGAGCTGGTGGGTCTTGGAGCGGTGGAATGGGTGGGGCTTGATCTTCTTGTAATGGCTGCTCGACAGCAGCTGGGCCAGGTTGTTGTTGAGCAGGTGCCGGTTCTTGCGGTTCATCCGGGTCATCCGGGTCATTGAGGGCAGCCACCTCCTCCTCCCAAAGTTCACCTTGCACACCTGGAATGAAATGAAATCACTTACTGACACAAAACGTAACATGATTTGCTACAAGAAGCAGTTACAGGCAGAAGCAGTTAACTCTTTACCTGCCGTGCAAGAGTTAGCTTGTGGTGGTATTCTGTAACCCGTGACTGCTGTACACACGCTAACTGAGTTTAAAGCCAAGTGGTGCAGAATTTAGAAAAAGACATGAGGAAAAATAAGGAAAAAATACCTTTAATCAGACTAGGAGGTGGAAAAAATTATTGGGCATTTGGGCGCCTAAATGCTAAATTCGGCCCTGGGCTCCGAAATTGGCAACCGTTCACTGTAAAGGAGCTGAAAGTTTTTATTGCTGTTTCTATGCTAATGGTAGAAAAAAAAAATCGTTATGGAATATTATTGGCGCAACGATAAACTGCAGCAAAATGTTTACCCCAAACATCATGGCCGAGATAGATATCGTGCAGTATTGAGCCTATTACATTTCAATGACAACTCTCAGCCAAATCTGTAAGGATAATTTACCTAAATCAAAGAGCTATTTGATATGTTTAGACGAACGTTTTCACATAACTTCAATCCGTTTCGTCAATGTATGCATTGACGAAAATATGCTATTGTTCAAAGGCAGATTGGCCTTCAAACAGTTTATTCCTTCCAAAAGAAGTAGGTTTGGGATAAAGACCTAAGTTTCGTGTTTGTGAATCAGGGTATGTGCTTGACATAATTGTTTACACTGGGAAAGAGAGCGAGATATATGACAAAGAAAACCTAGGTTTGTCAGGTGCAATTGTTACGACACTTCTTGAACAAAGGTCATTGTTTGTACGTTGATAATTGGTATAGTTGTCCTGATCTGTTTATGTTTTTACATTTGAACTGTAAAATGCTTGTGGTACAGTAAGAAGTGATACTAAAGTGTGGTACTAAAGCTTCGTGCGGCCATCTACAATTCTCAAGCGGCAATGACATACTTTTTGCTTTTAATACACAAATAGCTATTTCCAATATTTAATTGAAAACGTCCACTAATGTCATGACCACACAACAAAATAAAACCCGCAAGTAAATATGATCAATACCATATTTTATTATTTTATTTATAATTATTATTTAATTATTAACATTATACTATCATTAACGTTTACAGGAATAGTATAACAACAATTATTATAACATTCATCATGGTTATTTATCCAATGTATTTGTTTCAAATACGTTTGAAACAAGGTTAATAAAATGAGCATAAATAAAGCCCGCGCCACTAATCACAACGGCGCCGCAGCGTGGCAACTTACACTGGAGTTAAGTAACAGTAATAGTAATATCCTCAAAGTTACATAACTGAAAACTACTGGAAATATATGTTATTGGTATCATAAAAATAAACTGTCATTTAATAACTAAGTTTGGGAGTAATAACACTTGTTTAGTAAACCAGTTTTTATTTTACTTTTGAAACATTTCCTGTTGAGAATTTTGTATGAATCTAAAATTTTGCTGTAAAATTTTAGAGAAGTATAGAAAGGACTCTTTTAAAATGCTTTTGTTCTATGAATTGGGTAATTCAATATAGTTTCCATTTCTTGTAAGATAGTTATGTTGCAGAAGATGAGCAGAAAAATTGTTAGAAATTGTCATTGACATGAATCAAAGATTTGAAAATCTGATTGCATGGATAAGTTAAGATACCGAGGTTTAAAAAAATAGGTTTTTAAAAACATACCTTGCAGAGGATGTACAAACACATCAATCAGGTTGTCAACCTGATGTGCGCACCTCCTCAGAAAGTGTGCAAGAGTGATCTCCCTCAGGGTGAGGAGTCTGACTGCCTCTCGAATCACCGGGGAATTTTCTTGACCTGGCCGGATACGATTTCGTCTCACCTCTATAGCATTCCTGTGCAGCCTTTCAAGATCGTCAAAAGCCTCAAGTTCAACTCTCTGCAGTCGAGCTAAAAAATTATCGAGTAATTAGTAAACAATTATTAAGTAATTACTTAAGAATCTAATTACTTTAAATGTAATTAATTTAAGAGCATCTCAAGGAATCAATGTCCAGCAGACTCCCTCTTTCTGCAATCCTCAGGACCTAGACCACTGTGGATTCGTGCAATCGCGTTTTTTGCGAAATTACTTTTGTCATTTGCCCGCGTTCTTTAAGTGCGTGCAAATCTACTTTCGCGATCGTTCGACTCTATATACGTTCGTCATTTACCCGCGATCTATGAATATGCGCATTCGTCTTTCGCGATAATTCTCAAGTTTTGTGTAGTTACGAATGAAATTTACCAGTATCAACAAAGCGATTCCTGATTTGAAAATGAACTAACTCTTTTAAATCACGCTTGAAAATCTGGATTTAAATTGTCCTTAAATTTTCGGTACTTGCACCTTGTTAAGTTTTTCATTACTGGAAATCCAAATTATGAAGTTTTTTTTAGCTGGATTGTGGGGGGTGGCGGTTGCCTCTGGTGTAGCCTTAAATAAAAATACCCCCGTTGCAGCAGACCTGCATACTCAGCGAATTTCAAATGCAAAACAACATATTTCAATTCAAGGTATTTAATATGTTTTTGTAAGCTCCATAAGAATAATATGGAGAATGGTATGCAGGTTTGCTGCAACAGGTCTGTTAAAACTGGGTGGTTTTAATTCAATATTTCGTAGATCTGAACTAGGAGAAACCATATACCAACTTTTTATCAAGGTATGTCAAAAAATAAGGAAGATATAGAATTTTTTATTTCCTATAAGGATAACATGGGAAATGAGTATGCAGGTTTGCTGCCATAAAAATGGAAATTGCGGGGGTTTTAGACTAAAATGCATTACATCTTATCTAGATGAAGCCACAAACTAAGTTTTATAAAGATATATTGAGAAATAAGCGAGGTATAGAATTTTACTTATTTCCCATAAGGTTAACATTGGGACAACGTACTGTGTTTACCACTTAGAATATCTCGGTAACCAATGGACATAGAGCAAAGATTCAAAATACTAAATTTTTTTTTTGAGCTGAATTCAATGGTGCTAACTAAAATTGGATTATTTTTATTTTTATATGTGAAAACCCAAAAAAACCCATTTTTGGGGGGATTTATGCTTTACCCCCCCTTCCAGTTGTCCGATCGGGCTGGTTTTCGAAGTCATCCGAATAATTACTACTTTACACGCCTATGCCAAATTTCATTCCGATCGGACCATTTTTGCGAGCGCTATCGTGCTTTATATATACATATAGATCTATATATAGATATATTGTTTAGTACATAAACAAATTTGAACGAATGGTGTTTTGGTATCTGGGGGCACCAAAACGAAAAGTTATGATGGTCCCGCACTTAGGTCTTACCATGAGACCTACGGTAATAGGTTCTTCCCTATAGGGGAAATTCGCTAAAACCTAAACTTATAAGGCATTTTGTTATTTTCCCCATATCATCCCAGACGTTTTTATCACAACTCTGTTCATGTCTAACGGATCTTGAAAACTCTTGCATATTCTTATTTACCTTGATTTCCCCCTTAATTTCAAAACCCAATGTGAACACATCCTCTTCGGCGGGCACTATCCATGAAGTTTATTTCTAATATAAACATGTACTGACTGAATGACAAAATTATTGAGCTGTTTTAGCCGTAAGTAATATAGTCTTACAATTATATCTGCAGCTAAGGGCTAAAATCATGGATTTCAATAACAAAGGATTCAGAAACCCAAATAAAATAATAGGAGTATGTTTTACCTCTCATTTTGAAGCACATAACAAAAGGGCTTATTTAAGTAATTTACTTAAATTACTAATTCCCCCCTTAATAATTCCCCTTTACTAATTCCCAGTGGTAAAGGGGGAGAAGATATGCGAGGAAGGGGTAGATAGAGGGACTGTGATACATTCTTCTATCTCCTTTTTAATGTTTGTAATTAAAGAAGTACAAGGTACACCCAAATTGTCTCTAGATTTTAATCTTCTGGTTAAAAATATGAAATATATTTGGGAAAGGACTGTACAAGGCAATTATTCCTAACAGAAAGTGTAGTAAAATGTGCACTAAGGCAGAAAAAAAATTAGGGTTAGGCATGACATGGCACTGCCCTGCTGCGCATCCCTATCGTATGACGGTTTCCCGCTAAAACAACTGTGCTTGAAAATTTGTTGAATTAATCTTTGTTAACACAACAATTCATCAATATGAACAAACTTTGTGTCTTGTTTTATTTTAAAACTGAGGAACTAGACCACGGTAAAATTGTTCCGAAAAACAGTAAAACTTTGTGCCTCATTACCTTAAAAAATTACCTTTAAAAAAATATTCAAGGCTGGCGGGCTCCCCTGGGCTTGCGGCCATAAAAGGCCACCACTGCAAATTTTGATTTTTCAAAGAGTTTTTGATAAAAATATATTAAGCCGCCTCAAGACTTTTTTACCACCCGGTACAATAGCCCATTGTAATACTGTCACTAGTTGTAGTTGTGGATAAACAATTCTAGATGAAGGGGCAAAATTATATTTTCTTTCTAGATGACCCACATATGACTAATAACTTATTTTTATTTAATACAAGTGGAATGGTCAATAACAACTGAACATGAATGACCTAAAGTTTTTTCGTCCCCACTCAATTTCTTATCTTCTGCCAGTTCCCGCTCACTTTTTTTTGGGCTCCCTGGCTCCCGCCCCCCCCCCCCCCCCAACATATCATATCTGTTACCCACTGGACTAAACAAATATGTAAGTGGCACCTGCACTGCCTCAACCGGCTAATTATTTTGCCACTATGTAATCAGTTATGGCAAACACATTCATAAAACCTTAAAGCTAAAAAAATACTTACTTATAAATACCCAGATGTTGCAGTGAGGACCAAAGGAGGCAAGCAGCCTTGAATGGAAACCCTCAAGGTAATTGTTTGTCCTCCTTGGCTGATTAAAAACAGAGAACCTCTCAGCCCCCATCCGCTGTAACCAAAATCTTCTGACGTATGCCACAATGTTCATCAGACGTTGGTCTAGGTTTGCCTGTGTTATATACGTCATTATCGATCGTAGACCATCTCTAACTGAGTATGGTGGGATAACTACATCATTGGGAGGCCCTCTTACTGGTGGCAGATGTGGTAGGGCCATAATCATCTTTATTACCCTCATCACAACTTCGTTCTGGATGCAGACTTGCGTCAAGCCAAACCTTATGACAGATCGCCAAATAGCCTAAAATGATATTAATTAATTTAATTTACAACTTAAATAATGTTTACAAAATACAATATAAAATACCACTGTTGCAGTATCATTGCCATTGTATCATTGGGCTATTAATTAATGATCCAGCCAAAGGAACCAGCTGGCTTTAGTCTATAACAAAGGTTACACAGGTTTCAAATTCATTAAACTCATCACACTCACCCTTCATTAATATTCAGGGTAATGTCATCCACTATGTGGTCCCTGTCTTAAAATAGTGATATAGTAGACATACAGTGTGTTTCAGAACTCCCTACCAATATTTTAGGGCATTGTTCATGGGTAAGAAACATATATAAATATCATAATTAGTTACTCAGAAGTCCTTACATACTAAACAAGGAGAAGTCCTTAATTTTTTGACTTTTGTTAGCACGATAACTCTCGTAAATATCGTCCGATCGTGACAAAATTTGGTACAGACATGTAAATATATATTCTTTTAAACGAGCCACATAGACATAACTTAAGTGGGGTAAATACTCAATTTTACCCCCAAAAATTGGGTTTCTTAGTTTTTAAAAAAGAAAAATTAAATCCATCCAATTATTGTTTTCACCACTGCATTCTGCTCATTTTTAATTCCTTTCAACGTTTATGATATTGATGACAAACTGTTGTTATTATGGAAGTAGTGAGGGACATGATGAAGCTTGAGTTTGAGGTTTTGGAAGAGGAGGGGAGGAAATCAACGATGATGTAGAAGTAATCAAAGCCATGTGATTATTCCACTAGTCAGCAACAAAAATTGAAATATTGGGGATTTTAGACTATACAGGGCTTAAGTTGTAAAGAAAAAAGTCCCTATGGCACAACAAGTGGCCACAGGGAGGGTATGGAAAACACCCCAGCAGAAGGGGGGGTCCGGGAGCCCTCCCCCGGAATTTTTGGTTTTAATTGTGATTAAATTCGATGCCTTTTTAACGTTTATGACCACAGTTTAACAATTAGGCCGTGTTCACTTTCGTGCTATCTATAGGTTTGCCCTGCCGCGGCTAGAGTGTACTTGTGCCATAGTGGGTGTGAATGTTGCGATCTTCAGCGCTACGTGTGTTTAGCGCCACTCACGACTCAGGGTGGGAATTTACTATTGTCGAACAAGGGTGCACCTGATTTGTCCAAACATTTAACGAACTATTTGCCGCAAGAGGCCTTATAAGATCGACGTTGAAATGAGTACTGTAATGCCGAACGCAACCAGTGCACGCTCGTATTGGCCTGGATTGGATTTGCCCTTGATTGAAGATAGTAAACTTCCACCATCACTTGCTAAAACAAAGTTGCTTAACCCTATGTTTCCCATAAGGTTAACATAGGGACAACGTACTGTGTTTACCACTTTCAATATGTCGGTAACTAACGGACATGGAGCTGTGATTCAAAATACTAAATTTTGAATCATTTAGAATTTTGAATTTAGACTCGCTCTCGTCGTCGCTCAGGAATTCAACCTTAAGTAAAACAAATTAACTTACTTGACAAAAATGGAACCAGCATCCTATTTGTTGTGCATTTTGAAAGGTTTGCTGGCATGCATTTATTAGCGCTTTTTCAAAGTCTGTCATTATTGTAGTAATTTCCCAAGTGATGAAGTTTATCCTCACAAACTGTAGCACTCTACAGTATGCTTCTTCAGTCTGTGAGTTCATTAGAAAGAAAATGACAGGAAACACCTGGAAAAATGGAAAACTTTAAATTTGTGAATAAAGAAATAGCTTTTTTCATCAGAAAGGAGCAAAAGTGGATTTTTTGGTTCGCAATTGTATTCTAAAAGCGTGTCGCAGCTTGTTACATGATTAAGTACCAAAAAGACACTTTTCGCTACATGTACAGATCTGTTCAGCCCAGAAGTCCTGTGGGATGCGCATGCGCAGTGAGGATTTCCTCTACCGCGAGTCTCAATATAGTCAAATTTCGAAATAACTCATCTGTCAAAACATATGATTCTTTGTTTGCAACAATATTTGTAATGTTGTCATAGGCCAAGTGGGATTTTAAGTTGACTATACACAACCGATGAAGGAAAAACTTTGGTGGGGGTATTCTCCATCTCTCTCGCACTTGCACCCCTAAAAGACTTCCTGGCTGAATAGATCTGTAATGAGCAACTATTTTCATCATACTGAGAAAAAACCTTCACATTGTCAACAAATGTGACCCCATAATTTCAGGTTATACAACTTCAACATTAGTGTTTACATTAATTTTGTTTACCTACATACATAATATTACAAGTATCACGCTGCTACAGGTATGGCTAAAGAACTTTGCCTCTTAAGTGTTTACTGAATGGCAACAAAGAGCTCTGAAACCACAGTCTAAGAAAAAAGTACAGTCCCGACACTTGCCATATGTTGTAATGCATTATGTTGTCCTCAGGGCAACACTAGCATTCCAAGCGGCACGCAAGCACAGTTACTAACAAAATTAGACACCATCTAATAGTAATTGTACTTATGTGCCTGTCACTAGGATCGCATTAGGAGGACACTGTTTTCATTTAAGTAACCAGTCTGTATATGTTGTTAGACAGCATATAGTGAAACAACATGCGATTTGCGATTTTTTTTGTGATTTAGACGTAGTAATTGTGCTTGCGTGCCACCAGGGTTGGGGACACTTTTTGTCACCAACTGTCAGGACTATTTTTTCTTAGACTGTGTCTGAAACCATTAAAATCGTGCTTTTCTAATGACATGTGTGGTAGATTACCAGTACATTGAATAGGAATCAAAAATATTACAGAATCATTATTTCACACCGGTAATGTCAGAGTTTAGAAACTATAATGTTAAATATATTTGTGATTCAAAAACAGTCATCGACAGAAAAAAATCATGGTGAAAACAATTTATTATGACTCTAAGGAGACAATTTGAAACACAACCAACCAGTTTCCAGTTTCCAAACTAATGTTGTTATTGGAATGATGTTAATTATGATAAAACTTGTAATAGCATTTTAACTGCAAATTATTACTGTATCATAAAATGTTTGCCACTGCATTTTTTACAAGGCCTTAATAACATTATAAAATGTGGGATACTTACAACATTCATGTACAACACATGGATGCTTAGTAGTTGTCTTAGTCCTGCTGGTCGTCGAGGCACTACTTTGAAAGTTGCATCCAGGAAAAGGTTACTGGCTTCCGCAGGATGCTGCCTCATTGTGTCTAACATTCTGCGGCTGCCAAAACCAGTAGCAACTACTTCACCATTTTCATCAGCGATTTGTCCTAGATAAAAATTTTCTCTTCCATCTTCTGTTGTGTTTAGATGAGGCGATTGATTTAAGATATTATTAAGTTCAGCACAGCTTTGCGGCACTGCTGGCTCTGTCTTACGTTTTTCCCTGTACATAGATCTCAAGGCGTTTATCTTTGAGATCCCGACAGCAGCCTCTCGGCTTCTGAAAACATATTTCATTACAGTCATAAGGTTAAAAAATTAATTTTACATACATTATTTACTTTTTAAAATCAAAATTTCAGCCAGCATCACTCTGCGACTTAAAAACTGTAACTATTTTTTTATTCCTTTTTATAAGGTGGTATGGTAAAAAACGTCTTTAAGCAGATGACAACATCAGATGTGTGGTTTTTTTTGCGTGGCATTTTGGATTTTTTGAATGTTCTTATCTAATTTTTTTGGCTTATTAACCCCTTAACCGCGACGCACATTACCTTCCGTGTTAACATTCAGCACACACAATGGCGACACACAGAATGGTCTGTGCATCGCCCTTGAACTGTTCGCCCGCGACGTCCGAGTCTAGACAGAATTGACGTAATCAGCTGATTTGTTTGGTTCATTCAAGACTTCTGCTAGTGGTCTGCAGTGTATTTTTTCTAGAACTTCATCCATTCACAAGACCGTTTGTTGCTGAACTCTGGTGGATTTCTCTGAAACTACGTCCACGCCACGAGTTCTGCAGTATCAATCGTCACGCTCCGTCGTCGTTATTGTCACGTTGAGATGAAAACTCTGTGTCTCTGTGTTACGAGTGGAATGAAAATCAGGTGCCGGTGATTACTCACGATTAATTAATTAAGTAGTTATGCCACGGTTAAGGGGTAATATAATTACTGTGAAATTCACTTGTTACACAAACTAAACTTGTAATATAGTCTTAAACCTCAAGACATAATTTAAGGGCTATTTAATAGGAAATTTATGTTCATTAGTTTCTTATTCCCTAATGATGTCTAAGCTTTTAATAGGTGTACGTTGTGTCTTTTGCAGCTTCAATGTTACAGCTACATTTATTTCAGCACAAAGCTTTTCGTTCAACTTTTAACAATAATAATAATGTCTACACGTAAACCAGACAATTAAATAAAATATGATACATTCACATGCAATTTTACAAATGTATACTCATTTGCAAAATACTGCAGTTAAACTACCCCACTGAATTAAAAAAAAAAGAACACCTACAATTGCTTAAGTCCAAACAATCAAGGTATTAATGTAAGGTCCATCGTCATGGAGTCCGTGATATACATTAAAATAAGGTGTCTAATTGGCTGTGATGTATGATGAATTCCCTCAATTAATTAGTCAATGGTCCTGAATGGTTGGTCAAAGGTTTTTGGGCCAATGATGTACCAATCCATAGTACAGGCCGATCGTGGCTTGGAGTGTTGGGAAACCATTTCCTAACGGTATTGCAACAGTGGAAAGGTTTAAAGTTATATGACTGGAATATTGAATATACATAGATCAATATGCTGTTTAAAAATATCCTTATAAAAGTATACATAGATTACTACCTTGAGGCTTCCTCTGCAAATATGTTGCTTAACGGAACACGCCTTTCCTCTCTTGCCCGAGTTTTCAGAGTTTGTTTCAATTTCAGCTGGTTAGCCAAATCTTTGTTTGGCCGATGATTATGTAGAGGGCTATTGCGGGTGGGGATTATGGGTGAGTTGTCATTTAATCCCATACTTGCTCTAGCTTGACAATTTTTAGACCTCCGATAAATACATCTCAGGCTCCTGTAATAAAAGATGTATTAAGGGGTCAACAAATGAAATGAAATGAAATGTTAATTAATTATTGTACAATATTGTTTGGTTAACAATTTTGAATATGATTTTTCCTCGTACCCCTTATCATATGTACCAGGGTAGCCCTATTCACCTCCTCCACATTTCAAACTGTAGAGGATCGTTCGAAAGGCAAAATAGCACATTGTTTGACGATTGCAAAGAAGCGCATTTTAGAAAAAAGATGCACTTTAACTGATCACTCTACACATTTTTTACAGTTTATGTACGCTGTTTGCAACATCAGTATACCAAGGGCTATGTTCGCAATCGCTATTTAGGCAATATTATACTGTAATGTATACTCACTTTGGATCATCCATAATATACGGATTATTCCGATTATTTGTTATTTATATTGGTGTTCCGCCATATTAATCCGGATAATCCGAACTCTACTGTAACATGTTTTTTCATGGTGAGGGGAAGGGTGGTATCTCCCAATAAGTTTCAGTTCCCGTACCTAAATTTATAGATGTAGAGCACCAGGTAAAGGTATTACATAAACATCAGTTGAATGCCGTAAACATACGTTGAAATGCAAATTATTTAAAAACATTTTCTCGTCCGTTTGACATACAACATGTAGACAATACATTTATTACATAAACTGAAAAATATCACATTATTTAACCCTCGAGCGGGCACATGCGGAGTTTTTCTCCATTTGTTTAAAAAAAATTAAAATATACAAGGATAATGGATTTCAGCAGTTATGTTAGGCTTTGTAACCCACATGCCTCATTCCAGGAAGCCCCTATAGCTATTTATACCTTCCCACACCCACTTGGTACCTTGTTATTTGGAATTCAGTGATGCTGTGTCATTTTGCGGAGTGCCATCTCCTGATATACAGACAGTGATACCTATCTACAACAACGAATTTAAGGGTGGGCAGCGGGGGCACCTGCGCCAAACACTGGCTGGCTCCGGTTAAGAAAAAAATTGAAAAAAATTAATTTAAAGTCAAATATTTATTTCGTGGCCGGCAAATCTCTCAGTAGTATCGCTGCCATAAAATCTCTTTCGCATTGCGGCCATCAAGCCTACCTCTATTTTCATGGCAGTCAAATTCTCGTTGTTTCATCGTCAGAAAATCGCTCGAAAGTTTTGCGGACAAAGCGACGGTGCTGGCCCTTTTCATGGCCGTTTCAGTTTTCGGTCGTATCGCAGATGTCATATCGCGGTTGTTTATACCACGGCCTTTATCATATTGCGGCCAGAAAATCGCTCAGTGTCTTTGTGGCCAGCAAATCTATTCATCTCATTGCAGCTGTTAAATATTGTTGACATGTTGCGGCCTTACATGTATTATTTTGAACAATGAATTGTATCAAAGATGAAATGTGAGTCCTAAAGAAGATTGTTAACATTTAAATACAATATTTTAAGTGACACCTATTGTATATTAGAAAATTACTCACTATGACAAATTGAATTATTACACCTATTAATTTGGACAATTAATTGTAAAATCTATGAAATGTGATTCCTAGTGAATTTTATGAACATTTAAATACAATATTAAATGGAACAATTAATGTGGGTAAAATATATGCAATTTAATGTTGCGAAGTAAAACTCTGCATGCGCCCGCTGCCATTTTACCGGTGAAGGGTTAACTTGTAATGCATCAGCCGCATGTACAAGTAGTAAAAATGTAAATAGTTGTATATAGTGGTTAAAAAACAAGTAAAAAAAGGGTTAATTGTAAGTGATTGACAGGCTCTCTTATGAGAATAGCTGAAATGTATGCTATACCTTCGGTTGTTGCTGACTTTGTCACTATAGTAGTAATAACCATTTCCATCGCAGTAAATGGAACTTCCATCTCGACCACCAGAAAGTGTCTCTGACGGTCTCGGTACATTCTCATGAGCTGGACCTGGTTGCGCAAGATCGAGGGGGTCAAGTGCAGGACCTCCCAGGTTGACAGGCCCGGGCGCAGGACCTCCCAGGTTGACAGGCCCGGGCGCAGGACCTCCCAGGTTGACAGGCGCAGGGGCAGGACCTCCCAGGTTGACAGGTGCAGGGGCAGGACCTCCCAGGTTGACAGGTGCAGGGGCAGGACCTCCCAGGTTGACAGGTGCAGGGGCAGGACCTCCCAGGTTGACAGGCGCAGGGTCAGGACCTCCCAGGTTGACAGGCGCAGGGGCAGGACCTCCCAGGTTGACAGGCGCAGGGGCAGGACCTTGCAAGTTGACAGGCGCAGGGGCAGGACCTCCCAGGTTGACAGGCCCGGGCGCAGGACCTCCCAGGTTGACAGGCGCAGGGGCAGGACCTCCCAGGTTCACGGGCCCGGGGGCAGGACCTCCCAGGTTCATGGGTCCGGGGGCAGGACCTCCCAGGTTGACAGGCCCGGGGGCAGGTCCTCCCAGGTTGACAGGCGCAGGGGCAGGACCTCCCAGGTTCACGGGCTCAGGGGCAGGACCTCCCAGGTTGACAGGCCCGGGGGCAGGATCATCTGGGTTCGCAGAATTAAGATTATTGTAAGTGCAAGTAAATTTTTACACTCTTGATGCTCTGGGTTATCTGAGGAAGTTGACTGCTTATATATAGTTTTCCATTTTTGAACTGTGCATAAGTATATTGATAAAAACACTTATTTTTATTAATAATGTAACATTTATAAGTTAAGCATAACATTCTAGGATTAAAGCAAACTACTGGAATACGTTAATTGACAGAGGTTTAGTAACTATGCGCATGACCTTAAAATGCAAGTACAGTTAGTAATAAAAGTTGTTTTTTGGTATGTGGGGGAGCCTGTTAGTAATAAAAGTTGTTTTTTGGTATGTGAGGGAGCCTTTTAAGAAGTGAGAACCCAAATTAAGTTGAGCACACTTGTTTTAAAAATACAACAAGTAAGTAAATTAACTGCCATTGTGTCTTCCGTTAGTCACGTCGCAATGAAGATGTATGTTTAGCTTGAAGTGAATTGAAATGAAAATAAAAAATCTTTTATTTGAGTTTATTGCATTATTTGCAGCGACAACATGATAACAATATTCGTTCGCTTGATATGTTAGTTTCACGCTTGCAGGTGACATAAATACAGTGCTCAGGTGAAATAAATACAGTGCTCAGGTGAAATAAATACAGTGCTCCTCTTATAAGTTATTTCCCAGTTAATCTGAACACCTCAGTAATCCGAACTTGGTTCAGTCCCAATTGCTTCGAATTAACAAGGTCCTAGTGTAACAATAGCGAAAGTCGATAGCTCGAATTTACCGATCACGACAAAATGATTAGAGAAAATCTGTTAAAGGTTTTTACAATCGAGAAAGATGATTGTGTTTATTTATGATCGCGGGTCAATAATTAACAAAACTGTAATAAATGCTCGCCAAACCCGATTGCGCTTACACGTATGTACCGATATAGGGTAAATGGTGAGAGTTACTTTAATATCAAATTTACATTAACAAACGATCATCCCAAACAATTTCCTTTCTAAAGATTCTCTAAACTCTTCTGTAGCAAATACAGAAGAACATACAAATTTCAGAACATAATTCAATAAATCATGAACTATTGGACCTAGAAACCTTTTCCTTAACACAGCTACGTTACGTTGTGCTTTGTTATATGAAATAGAAAAGAAATAAAAGTTACATTATGCTTTCCATTATGCTGCCCTTAAAACTACATATGAGTGTTATATATTACTATGTCCCAAATAACGGAGTTATATACCTGTGACCAAAATTTAAAAAAAATCTGGAAATACAGGTTCTAGAATATTTGATCTTCTTAATGCCGATAGTAAATGCTTAGCCAGGTACGGTAGTAAATAAAATAACTTTAGTACAATGCACATTCGAAAATTCCAAATTTACATTCTTCTCTCGAGCAAAGCCGTGGGTAACTGGTAGTAGTAAATTTGAAGACAGTATCAAAATTGTTTTGTGCCTGCCTATGTGTTGTGTAGAACAATCAGAAGGTCACTTTACCTTGAGGCAGTGGTTCCTCGGCAGGGGCAGGCGCAGCATAACTGTGGTCTGCAAGGTGTGCGTGTGGGTCAGCCATGGGCTGTACAGGAATTGAAATTATTGTTAGACAGCGGAAATATCTATGAATTATATGTCTTACAATAATATTTTGTAAATTTAAAGATTAACTATTGATTTTAAAATTGAAATCCAGTAAAACGCCCATCATCCATACGCTGGTTGTCCGAATCGCCAATTATCCGCATCGGGTTTTCTAAGAATACTAGAAAGTGTGGACGGACGGAAAAGCAAGAATACTCACTAGTTTTTGGTTTATCTTTCCTAACATTCTTTTACTTTTCAGTAATATTTTAATAAATTATGGTGAAAATATCACAATACCATGTTCATAGCCCATGGGTTTCAAATTATGATTCCCAGCTTTGATATCTATCTCATATATTCAATGTATGTCCAATTCTTCGAATTGCTTACCATCCAAAACTTCCTCGTCCCTATTTTTTTTTAACAAAAAAAGGGTGACGGCCTCTTTTTATCTTGCATTTGCCCTCCCACATAGGGCTTGGGCCTGAGCGTGGAAGTTATCAAGCAAACCAAGGAGTGAGCCGGTACAGTACGAGGATGAACAGTACTTCTAAACATGTGCGGCATCGTCGGGACTCGATCCTGGGTCGCTGCCGCCACAGAACCGGGGCCGAGTGCGCTACCAAGTGCACTATCGACTCACAAAATTCATTTCTTTGCTAATTCATTTCGATAGTCGGCATTCTACTGTATTCAAATAATTGGTTCACAACAGAGATACAATAATGAGTTATTATGATATAAATCCAAGAATGGTATGTTTAATGAAAAAAATATTGAATGTAGAAAAATTACTTAGTTTGTTTTTCTCACTCTCCATATAGACTCCCTTAAACTAGACATCAGTTAAACTGGACTGAACACCATGGAAGTAACTTAAATATGTCTCCACATATAGTAAATATTTCCTGAGAGCATAAATGTTACCTTAAAACTGCGTGGAAAAATATAGTAGTATTTCCATTGGAAACTGATAACAAAACTTTCATACAGATATAAAAAATCAAGAGGTGTTATTATGCCATCCATGGATGGAAGGCATTGCTTTCCACTTACCTTATGCTCAAGTTAATTTTTCTTTCTTCTCAGGAATGTTGCAGATGTGAAAGGTCTGGAGGAAGAGATCTAACTAACTTTACCACCCCCAAATCTTACGGGTTGATAACAAAATACTGTAATGCGCATGCGCAAGTCGCCGGAAAGAAAGCCAATCAGCTTCTTAGATGATAGTGACGTCATAGCTGTATTTGCGATACGCACGCTTAAGGAGGGGGGGATGTCAAAGTGCCACCCCCCGACGAATTACCACCTTCCCTTACCGCAGGTGACGAGTTGCCACCGCACACGTCAACCCACAACGAACTCCCGCGTCAAGTCACCCCAAATGCACTCCGCTACGCATTTCTTTGTCTCAACACAAAACTCCGAAAACAGTTTCTAATAGTTCAATTATAATTTTGGCATTTTTTTAACTATGTTAGGGCAACAAGTTAACTTAACGTTAACATTATTGTAATTTGCATAGTTTTACCCTGTTGACAATTCTTTAAATATATTTTGTTACATAGTAAGAATAAAAATTAAAATTTGCCGTCATTATAAAGCGGTATAGAGAAATGCAAGAAAGTAACGCGTAGATGTTGAGTAGAATTAACATAAATATTCAATACTTTTGATAAGAAAACTCTTAAACAAATACATGAAGATGCGCCAAGCAATAAAGATCCATGTAAACTAACCCCCTTTTTAACGGATGTCGATGCACTGTCGAATTTTCAAAGTGTATAACTTATACATAGACACTTCTGAAGCACATGAAATAAATGAACTTCTCAAATGCTGTGAGGAATTTCATACCTATATTGAAGTTGCAACTCTAAAGTAATAGATTTTTAAAAGTTTGCGCCCCGAGGAGAATTTTAATAACTGGCAATTTTATAACAGTGCTGTGACACAAAGCATTAGTCTAGAAAATAAAAATACAAAAACATTGACACGAATTCTCATTGACAGGTATTTACGTAGTAATACTCCATACATAATCAACCTAAAACTAACGCCTATTTTGCCAGGTTGTTTTTAAGTCACGAAGTGACGCGGGCTGCTAGTATGATATAATAAATTCATTGTAAATATTATAACAATTCAATAGAGGGGGTTGGAGGACGGATGCCGCCTACTGGGTGAAGCGTCGAAATGTGGAAACTGAAACTAAGTGTACATGTGAGAAGGAACACATGTTTCACCAAGAAAACAGAGGAAATATAAAGAAGGAAAGCAAGTCACAAATTATGTGTTTTTAAACACAGAAACTCCATAAGATTGTCCAGTAAAACATCCGTAAGCTACGTGTATGTGTAGTAGAACCTTAAAAAATGTTATCCATGCAATGTTGTTGCTAATAACGTAATTGTGATAGATTTTACGCCATAGTATTATCTTTTAAAGTAATTTCTTTGCGTGTATTTAGTCCTGAAAACATATGTTTACTGGAACTGTACGGTAACATTTGTTTCATCATACCATCGCGTTAAACTACTGTTTCAAATACTCTCAGCTCAGATAGAAACTAACCATTAACAGGTGGACCGGACCTAGGTCGGATAACTTAAAAGGTCGGTTAAAACGGGTAATGCTCTAAACACCCAAAAATGAAAGCTCTATTGATTTAGGGTTCTATTAACATCATTCTAAAGCCGTCCGTTGATTATTTAGAAGATAAACCATAGTTATCAACCTATTTTCCAAAATAATTACTATAGAAATGTCATAAATGATTCCAAAACACGGTCAAAACAAAACATTTTTATGAACTAAATAGTAGACGTGTTTACAAAATGTTCTTATGTTAACACCTTTAATAACGTGTTCATATTTTTAACAATACAGGTACTTTTGTAATGCGGTATTGATTGTCAATGCATCTACTGTAGGCCTACGTTTTCATAAATTAACTAGCTGATCAACACGGTTTCACCCGTGAAGAAACATAAAAACTTCTCCTGTCTTTTTTAAGATTAAATGTGTCATACTTCTTAAGGTTGCCATGACAACCTTATATCCTTCCCTATAATTTAACATTAAAACCTTGAAGTACCATAGGGAGGAACCCTTTGGGATTTTTTTAAAACCGTTTCTTAGTGTGCATCTAAGACCCAAGGAGAGCACATGTGCCAAATTTCAACTCTTTAGGTCTTATAGTTTTGGAGATTAGCTGTCCGATAGAAAACCCCTTCTCCTTAATATATATAGATAAATGCTGTATCCAAAATATTTTAACCCGTAACAATATGTAGAGTTGAGCGTAACGTTCCCATCGCCGCGCCAGAAATGCCGCAATTCCTATAAAAGGGCGGTTAAACCGAACTGTTCTAAAACAGGGTCGGTTAAAACGATCTTTAATATTTGATCGGCAAAGGGCGGATAATCCGATCGTCGGTTAAAACGAGGTCGGCTAAGAGGGGGTCTACTGTAGCAACAAAATAAACAAGGAAAGTGTAAACAAATATAAAGTATTAAAAATAGCTGTTTGCAAAGTACAGCAATCTAGGAAAAATACAGCATGTGGGATGAAGTTTGTATGGAGTAATAAAAAAAGTTTTTGTTTTTAAAATTTATGACACTAAAGTATTCTATAGTAATTGGATGAACCGGTAAATATAAAATAATACCGAGCAAGCTCGGTACACCAGGTACTCTATATTAAAAATAGCAAATTAATTATCATATGTTTTGTTAGTTAACAACATAAATGTAACCATTGATAACATTAATATTACCTCACCATTTTTTAACCTATAACAAGTTGTAAAATATTATATAAAATGTTGTATGACGAAAATTACCGTTCGTGACTCGTCCGAAAGTGCAACACCGGTGCTCGATAGAATTCAATAACTCGGCTTCGCCTAGTAATTAATTGAAACACTATCTTGCACCGATAACAGCCACTTTCCGGACTAGTAACGAAATATAGTAGTATACCGGACAGTTCAGAAAAAATTATTTAAGATTGAGCTTTGATTATTTGACTGCGTAAAAAAACATGTTATGTTCTTCTTTCTCATTTTCTTAAAGCCCATTTCGAGTTTAAGTATTAGGTATGAAGAAAAATATTTTAAGCAATGATAACAAACTGGATTTTGACATATGTTGTAAATTTATTAGGTAGTTATGGTATAGTATGGCGTCAATATCATTTAAGATTCTCATCCGGAATGTGTTTACCGTACTCGCATGGTAATTCCGCGACTTACTCTCTCACGGGAACAACCAAGGATATACCCAAGGGCCCTTCCCGATAATTATTTTAATAATTATGATATATATTTATTCAGTCCAGTTACGAATTACACTAACTCTTTTTTCAGTGCATGGTGCAGAAATAATATAAGCAATACAAAAGGAAAAGTTTAAAAAAATGGGTAACAGGTAACTTATGAAGAATATTAGTCCATACAAACACAATTACTTAACCGTCCGATTGTCATCCAAAAAATACAAACTCCTCAATTAATTCCTATAAAAAATGGTCTTATCACAATTGTAGCTGACGCCTGCTATCTTTCCAGCTGCGTTCCCAGACCAGTTCTTAGAAGCAGACTATATAAATAATTATTTCGTAACTTACTTCTGTATTTCTTATTTCTTGCCTACCTTTTTCAGTTAGATTATATTATAACAAAATTATAGAAAAATAGGCCAGCAGGTCTCAATGTAGTTATCTACATATGTACTGAATGTGGGTTACTTTGAAGAGTCAGTTACAATCAACCCATAAAAAAAATATAAAAAATTGTTCATTGGCATTTGTGTTAGCAATTATTTTTATGCATTGGTGAGTTGCAGTCGTAAATGAGAAATTGTGTATGTTTAGGAACACGACTTTCTGGTACTCAGGCTACAATTTTCAAGTCAATGTCAATGAGTCGTTCATTATAAACCTTGAGTAAATGACATAATGTGTGATAGTCACATCTAGATATTACTTTCGGAACTGTTCGTGGCAAAAGCAGAATCAAACTGCTGAATGTTAAGGGAAAATTTGCTGCATTTAAGTCTGCCAGTACTGTTTACAACTTTTAAATTTCAGATGAATTCATGACAATTAATATTCAAGACATCCATTTGTTCGAACACGTGATTTTTCCATCTAGGCACACTTTTTTCCTAACAAATGCACGAAGATGATAGTCTTTGATTGTTATACAAAAATTGATTCTGACATTTCAACGTCATTTATACAAATATCATAACTGTTTAAATAATATTTATTATTTTTTAGATGTTGGACTAATATATGAAATATATAAATTGGAGACCATGCTACCCATATCGCCATTTTAGTAATGCGTCAATAACAACTCTAACACAAAAACTAAACTGTTGTACAGTACAAGGAAGAACCCCCGTGGTGACGATGCCAACTCTGACCAATATACGCAGCGCGAGGGGAGAATAGGTGTCGTCCCAAAAATGGCGGCGAGAACAACAAGTTTTTGTGACATCTAGAAACATCATCGAGGGTTAGAGACGCAAAAACAAAATGACATGGCCTCTGACGTTCCTAGTGCCTTTGGATCCTCGTGTCGCTTCCCCCCCCCCATTCTCTTGTTGATGCAGGGCTACATGATACTCCACACCTCTAATTCCATTGGCTCTGTCAATTATTTTTACCCATCATATTTATTCATCGATTACGACCTTGCCGCTGCACTAAGTAATGGGGTACAGTTAATGTTCATCTACAACATTCTTTACTCAATTAATTAATCGTGTAGTTGTAAATTTTAGGCGTTTTAGCGAATTTCCCCTTATAGGCAAGAAGCTATTACCGTAGGTATCATGGTAAGACCTAAGCCCGGGACCTCTATTTCTTTTCGTTTTGGTGCCTCCAGAAGTCAAAAACACTATTCGTTTAAATTTCTAGATATATCTATGTGTCTGTAAGCACGATAGCGCTCGCAAAAATGGTTCGATTGGAATGAAATTTGACACAGACGTGTAAAGTAGTTATTATTCGGACGAGTTCGAAAACCAGCCACATCGGAGCACCGGAAAATGGGGTGAGGGAGATAAACAACCAAAAAATGGTTTTTTGAGTTTTTTATATAGAAAAATAAAAATAATCAAATTTTCGTTGGCATCATTGAGTTCAGCTAAAAAAAAAACAATTTACTATTTTGAATCACTGCTCTATGTCCATTGCTTACCGAGATATTGAAAGTGGTAAATACAGTACGTTGTCCAAATGTTTACCTTATGGGAAATAAGTAAAATTCTATATCATGGTTATTTCTCAAAATATCTTGATAAAACTCTTTTATTACGCTACCTGAACAGAATTTGCAGCTATTCTTAAAACTGATTACGCCTGATCACAAAATTTTATATTTTATTCAATAACTGCTAATGATTTTAAACGCTTATTTTTAACTAGATCCACAGTTACAACTA
This sequence comes from Flexamia atlantica, assembly GCA_035578135.1. Classification (NCBI taxonomy): domain Eukaryota; kingdom Metazoa; phylum Arthropoda; class Insecta; order Hemiptera; family Cicadellidae; genus Flexamia; species Flexamia atlantica. Next base: position 5,294,954 of record JAQJVK010000012.1, on the reverse strand, counting down.
CTGACGTATCCGCTCCAGTTCCCAAATTAGTGAGTGTCTAAGGTCGGAACTCTTTTCCAAAACATGTCCCAAAATAATTCAATGAACACGTTTTTTATATGATTTGATTTTATCCGTATGCATTATTGTAGCCTACTAGTTGGCCTCAAGAGATTTAAATTGCTTAAAAGTTGGAGAATTCACGGTGGTTAACTAACATTTGCGTAGGCTTTACGCATATACTTGCCTGTAATTTGCTTGTCATCCGTTTTGAGTCATGGCTGATAAAAAAAACTACACTATCTATTATCATACGAGTAAATTGGTTTTTAAACCTAAACAACACCATAGCACGTAAACAGACCTCTACATTAAGTATTCCCTTATATCCTTTTTCCGTCCAGCCCCTTCAGATTCGTCAAGTCAAGGTTATACCATAATTGTTATCGTGAGCGTAGCCACGGGAACTGCTACTTTCTATATAAATATGATAAAATCACGTTCATCTCAGTTATGCAAGGGTGTACGGAAATTATAGTAAAATATTTTAGTATATGATAGTACAGGTAAAAAAAATCATATACATAGGTCCAAAAGTGCTTCGTTTTCCGTCTATGTGTCTGTTTGTGATTTTTACATTAGTTGTTTTCTATATTATTAAAACAACTTAAAGATTGTGTAAGAACAAACGTGGAAAACACATGCGGTATCCTACTGTTGAGCGAAGTTATTTTCAGAAGTCAATGAAATACATAGTGTTGGGACGATGGACAATGTGCGTGTAATTTTTTTTCCAGCTAAGCTTCTTAAAAAATGTAACATTTCAATTTCAAGTTTAACAGGTTAAGTTTTTATTAATTGTGAATTTAAAGAAGGTAATGAATTTCTTTGAATTTTATGTTATAGTTTATCACAACAAACACAATATTGAAATGCGCAATTTGCGCATGGAACCCCTAGTATATATAATAATATAGAAATATATAGTGATTATGCTCACTAAATGCATACGCAATGGTGGTTGGCGTCCATAGCTGAAAAAGTAATATCGATAATCGGCAACGATCCCTATTCAAATATATGACTGATTTTAGCGAATTTCCCAAAAGAAAATTAAGCTAGGACTGTCGGTCTGTTGGTAAGACCTAAATGCGGGACCATGATAACTTTTATTTATGGGCGCACAAAAGCGAAAACCATTAGTTAAAATTAATATCTGTCCATCTATATATGTGGGGATCATAATGACATTTGACACTCACCTGTAAAGTGGTACTTATTCGGACCAGTTCTAACCACAGCCCGATCAGACCATTGGAAGGGGGGGTTAAGGGAGTTATTACCCTCCAAACATGAGGTTTAGTTTTTTTTATTAGAACACTGGAATCCCCCAATTGCAGCTGACCTGCATACTCAGCGAATTTCCATTCTCTAAACACATTGAAACCAAAGATAATCGCCTTTCTTTTTTTGGTATTCTCCGTAGGATTAACATGGGGAATGAGTAAGCAGGTTTTCTGCTACAGGTAAGTATAAACTGTGCGGTTTTAGATCAATAATAAGTAAAAGTCACTAGAAAAAGCCATATACCAAGTTTTGTCAAGATATGATTAGGAATAAGGAAGATAGTGCGTTTTATTTTTTCTCCATAAAACATAACATGGACAACATGGATAAAACATAACATGGACAACATGGATAAAACATAACATGGACATAAAGTATGCAGGTTTGCTGCCACGGCAATGTAAAAACGGGAGGTTTTAGGCCATACAGGAGTACATCTCAACTAAGTAAAACCATATACCAAGTTTTATTGAAGGATGTTGAAAAATTAACGATATATAGAATGGTATTTATTTCCCTTAAGGTTAACATTGAGGGGGAAACGGGAAATATTGTTGTGGTAACACATTTAGAATCTCAGTAACCAATGGACATAGAGGAATGATTTAAAATACCAAATCATTTGTTTTTTTAGCTGAATTCAATGGTGTTAGCCAAAATATTAGTAATTTTATTTTTCAATTTAAAAAAATTAAAAAACACTTTTTGGGGGGTAAAATACGCCTTTACCCCCTTCCCATTGTCCGATCAGGCTGGTTTTCGAACTCGACCGAATAATTACTACTTCACATGTCCTTGCCAAATTTCATCGAGATAGGACCATTTTGACGACAGTTATCGTGTTTACAGATATATATATATATATATACAGGGTGTCCCGAGAAATTATGGTAAAATATTTTAGTATATAATAGTAGAGGTAAAAATAAGACAAAAAATTTATATAAACATAGGTCCTAAAGTGTTTCGTTTTCCGCCTGTGTGTCTGTTTGTAATTTTTACATATTTAATTACATCTCGTGAACCTTTTAACGTATGAACTTCAAACTTGGTATATGGAAAATCACTATTAAGAACTATTTTTGTGGGGAGTATTAAATTTATACTTTGTACCTTAAAAAAATGGCGACTGTTTTTTGTTTTCAAAGCTAAATATCTAAAAAAACCGCAAATTTTTTAAACATTATACAAGAGACAAAAAAGCTGCAAAATTTAATCCAATTAACGCTGATATCAAGATTGTTATTATGGGACTATTAATAACAGATATATTTTAAATTTTCCTAATAAAAACATGCAAATTTCAAGCAGTATGTCCTAAATAACCATGTTTTTATTCAGAAAAGTTAAAATTTCTCCGTTATTAGTACTCCGATCGTCATAATCTTAATATCAGCGTTAACTAGATTAAATTTTGCATCTTTTTTGTCTCTTGTACCATTTTTCTACAATTTGCGGTTTTTACGATATTTAGCTTTGAAAACAAAAAACAGTCGCCATTTTCGAATGGTACAAAGTAGACATTTGATACTTCTCACAGAAATGTTTCTTAATAGTGGTTATCCATATACCAAGTTAGAAGTTTATACGTTAAAAGGTTCGCGAGATATAATTATACATGTAAAAATCATAAACAGACACACAGACGGAAAACGAACCTCTTTAGGACCTATGTTTATTTGAACTTTTGTTCTTATTTCACCTTTACTATCATATACTAAAAAATAGTTTACCATAATTTCCGGACACCCGTATATATATTTATAGATTTATTTATTTCTTATACGCAAATAAATATATGTGTTAAAAATTGTAACGAATGGTTTTTTTGGCTTCTGGGGACCTCAAAACGAAAATTTATCATGATCCCACACTTATGTCTTGCCGATAAGTTCCCAAGATAATGTAATAACATACCATAAACGGCGGGAGTAACTACTAGGCTTGAACTTTTGAGTATTTAGCAAAACTTTTGCATCCAGTTTATTCTTAGCTCATTTATGGCCTAGTACACTGTTTCTTGGATACCCTCTAGGATACATTGCATATTTCATAAGTACAGCAATCTTTGATGAAACATAAACAATATTACAAATAAATCATAACCATGTATTATGATGTAAAAAAATTTAACTTGAAACAGTTAGATGATTGACAACAGAATGTAGCACATACCAACTTTACAAGCCCCTTGAATGAAGGCCTTTCTTAGGATATCACCCAAACCCGAAAAAGACACATCTAGGGAAAAAGAGCTTTATTTTGATATAAAATATGTCTAAAAAATAAATATTGAGGGGACGATATGCTCTGCAAAAAATAAAGAAATTCTATGATTTGCTTTTAAAAATATGTTACATTGGCACGTAAGCATTTTTAATTTCTATCATGGGCAAGACCGTGGGTAACTCGTAACAATAATAATTATTGCTACGATTTGGAAAATACAAACAACTATAGAGGGTCTTTACTGACTATTTCTAAAAGAAAGAGAAGTTAATTTATTGGTGTCGATTTCACATAGAATATGCCCTAGTTCTGAGGAACGCCTTTGTGCAGGGCGCCAGAATCTCGGAGGCAATATAGGTTTGTGTCGTTGTGTCTGCGTCTTCTATCCAAGGTCACCGCTCGCTGTTCGCTCGCTGGTCACCCTGTCCCCTTCCCCACCCTCCTTCACCACCTTTGCTACCCTCGGCTTCTGCTTGAATCCAACATAAAGGAATATGCTCTCTAAGGATATTACCTCAATAAATAAATAATAAGATGTGTATACGTAAAATTCCATCTAAGATTCTTCAAATATTGCAGTAATGACATTAATTGCAATGTTCTTATTTTAATGTAAATAAAGTGGAATAGTATCGATTGAAATTTTCTTTACTATGTGTAACATTCTACCTAGTATTAAAAAAATAGTAATAATACTAGAATAAGAGAGAAAATTTAAATATACTGAGAATTACTGCAAATTTAAGTCAATTACAGCATATTTTCAGGTAGTAACTTCAATAAATTTAAATTTAGTCTTATTCGTTGCATAATCCTTAATACTGTATGCATTTTTGAAATTTACTTTTTGCATATTTTTAGTCTCTTGATAGACTAATGTTTTGTAACATTAGCATTTCCTTAGTTATATATATTTATAAATTTAATACGTCCGCCATTTTGAAATTACTCAAAGTAGAAATTTGAAAGTTTATAGGCAATGACTTAAGTGGTTCAAAAGTTACAGCCAGATATGTATAAAAAACACATAGTGACAGACAGACGGAAAGTAAATCAAGATAGGCCATGTTTTCATATGACAATTTTTGTTTGTTTTTGACCTGCAGAATAACCTCGAGACTGCTACTGATTATCCTATTACTTTAAATGAGCAATTCTTGTATATATATATATATATATATAAATTTATCTATATAAATAAAAATCAATTCAATGAGTGGTAAACACAGTACGTTGTTCCAATGTTAATCTTACCTAAATAAATAAAAACAATCCTATTTCTTTGTAAATCTACAACTTTTTTATTTGTGCACCAAACTGGATAATAATTTATTGTTTTCTTCGTGTTTTTTAGAACAAGGTGTGTGTGAAATAAAATTTTTAATACGACCTAAGGGCTCTGTCCTACAGGCCTATAAGGTTACTTCACCATGTACGCATTCTGGTGGAGTAACTTGAGAACTATTTCAAATCATAACCAGATTTTGACATGTAAACAAATGTGAATCTGAAATATGTGTTTGTTTATTTACATTAGGATTATTTACTTTTGATTATTTATTTTCCGCTACGCGGCGCGCGGTATTTGATTAGCTCAAGCGAGAAAGACCTACTTTACGCTCTTAATACATAACTAACTATTTTGCGCCAGAAAACAAAACTAATAATGTTGCATATGAAAAAAGCTTTAGAATAAAAGCTATGTTGTCGGTGTGACTATTTTAATAATATTTATTCAAACAAAAACAAATTGTTCATAAAGAAGACAGGACAACGTCTGTCGGGTCATCTAGTTTATTTATAAATCCTATCACGAAAACGGCTCTAACGATTTTGATAACATTTTGCATGTAGGTGTAGTTTTTATTTTTAAGTTCACCTACGTGGTTGAATTTGGTGTAGAAATGCAAATGTTATAGCAAAATTTAATTTAAAATTGATAATTTTTAACATGGGGTCATTTGAGTTGCCAATAACAGCAAATAAGTAAACAACAGAATCATCCAGCTGTTCGTGACGTATTTCAATCTTTTCAATCACAATGCATTTTAAATGGAAGATATTTTTTGTTATTTCTCATTTTCTGGTAAAGTTGGACATAATCTGCTATTTTTCCCGACCGCCTACGGCCGAGACCTTTCATTTGAGCCATCTCCTGTCATCCTGAGATCTGGCAAACTCTCACAATTTTGATTTTAAAAATTCGCTTACAGAATTAATAATATAGAAGATAGATAGATAGAAGTTAGATTTTTTGTGACGTAAGATCATATAATTTGCATTTTCTGTGATATTGTAATCTGTTAACGAATGGCAGTGTCGAGCAATTCATGAAGGCACCGTTGGATATACAAGATTCGTCACAGCGCTTGGCCACTCAAATGAGCAATGAGAACATCGATTAGAAAACAAAGACCGAATAAATTAAATGAACAAAACTTAAACCTCAGTAAATCAAATTACAAAGCTAATTGCCATTGTGGGGAGAAATATGAACATGTATATTTGAAAATGTCACGGCTTTTTCCCGAGCGAAGCTCGGTCCCCAGATATTTAAGTAAAAATATGATAAGTTGTACAGACAGCTGGTTATAGTACTCAGATATTATTAAATTAACTGTAGCATTGTAATGGTCTAATGGCCTACCTTTAGTGTCATATTCAAAGAAATACTGCTCATCTCCACCTACTTTATTTATCCTCTTTAATAGTGAAATTATCATTTAAATAATGTTATTAGAAAATTAAAGTATTCCCCTTCTATCTTCCCTCAGTATTTATATTCAATCTTACAAAACTCCATGCAATTTTCATACATAGCGCTAAAAGATATTTTATTTCTCTTGACAATTTCCTTTAAATACAAACAAGTGATAAAATAAGGAGATAACTACTTTGTTTACTCTTACTTTGGTTGTTATTAACGAATTTCTTTACATGCATTGATCGGCATCATCTTAAAAGTAAAACTTAAGCTAAAAATGGACAATGACGAATTTTCATTCTGTGTTCCCCGGATGACAAAAAAGCATTCGTTCAATGAGTTATGTATGTAAAACGTTCAACCGCGATAGTCGCAATGTTTGAACAATTTTATTCAATTTGTTTGATTACATTGAATAACATTGGCCCCTGGCCTAAGAGGGGCACCAAAATGGCAGAAAATGTATTTTTATATAAAAAAACAGAATTACAATTAAACAATAAGCCATTAATTTAGTTAGAATTATGGCCCAGTAAAAATTATTTGTTTTTATAATAATATATAGTAAATTTCAAACTTAGAAGTATTTTGGGTGCAGCATTGGCAGTATGTGACTTTAGGCGACTAAGACGATACGGCGCGGCGCGGCGCCGCGCGCCGGTCGTCGACGGCGACGGTCTTATCGTTTCAGCCTAGTCTTTCAGGCTGTTTCACACGCTAATCGCGATTTCTTAGAAACACGAGACCAGAAGCATGAACATATTATGTACTCTTCTCTCTATTAAACATAAATATTATGATTGTAGTATCTCGGTTGTAATTTTTGAGGTAGATAGTAATTAAGTTTTATTGTAGTCTGTTCTTGACATTAAATGTCAAGAACAAATTTTGTAGAGAGCAGTCGCACATAAATTTAGTCAGCGCATAACATTATCTGCTGTCAGGGATTATAATTGTTTAGTATTATTCATTTCAAATAATCCAGTTATTATATAGTGATTTTTTAGCCGTAGGAAATAGTTTAATTTTAAAATATACGAACAAGTGTCAGGTTCTGGCTTTTGGAAAAACGCCAAGTATATCATACGGACATCTCAACGTAGTTTTAATTTACTTGATTTGTGGCTTGAAAGTAAAGGAAGTCAACAAAGATAGTACCATAGATAACTCAAAAGAATATTTTTTTACTACAAAGTTTTGAGTACAACTCCTTGAAACTTTTACAAGCTGCCAAATTTGATAGAAACATGTTAGCGACCTCTAACATCCACCATTCGCCTATTTTTTAAAGTACTTTAGACTGACTTTATATTCAATCAGAAAATAAAGGCCCCTTATAAATAAATTCAAAGCGGTCTCCCCTTTGGACGTGACCGCTTTGGAGGTCACTCCAAAGGGGTCTGAATTTGAAAATTTTGAGTTGCCACACACTCAAGATTTTAAATATCACCAGAGCACTTTTTTTATTTAATAACATTTTCCCAGGGTCTTTTCATGTTTAAGTCACCAAAGGTGAATTAAAACATGTGTTGTATTAAAAAAATTAGACTAGCTTCCAAATTGGGTAAGAAACACGTTAAAGACCTCCAATTTTCACCATTCATCTACTTTTTGAAAGCTCTTTAAAATAAGGGGTCACTCAAAAGGGGTTTGCATTTGAAAATTTTGAGTTGCCCCCAAAAATCCCCCATTTTGGGGATACTCAAAGTTTTGGTAACATATTATTTTTGTTGAGTTAGTATAATTTCACAAAGGTTAATTGTTTGTCTTCACAAACAAAAAATTAAAGAGGGGGGACGGACTTTTTTTACTCACTATAATAATTTGTATTGTTTTCATGAAATAATGACTTTTGTCAAACACAGTATGCATTGGACTTTAAAATGGTACGAGTTTTATGTCGGTTCAGCCGGATACACCGTTGTCCTAAATAGTCTTGGTCCCGAGGATTCAGGATAACAGGGAGCCTAGAGTATATATTTATGAAAAATAATTAAGAAAAAATATTGTGACAAACTACACTTTTACCACAGTAAGTAGCAAAGGTAAACTTTTAGAAGTACTAAACCTTAAATTAAGCACTGCGTGTAATCTCGTTTCGTTTCCAACGTGAAATAATAATATATATACCTACAAGCAAATTAACTGTTACATTTTAACAGCTAAAATTTTTCTTCTTTCTTCTTTAAGAAAGAACCTAAATTGTTGGGTTGGTAATAGGTCTTGTTTTTTATTCAGAAATTAGTTATTTCTTGAATTTGAAGAAAGTTGTCAGAGAATTTTTCGGGATCCGTGTGCAAAACCTACATTTTGCTCGTGTAGAGTATGTTATATTTTACTGACGCTATACAGTTCCTTGCCATAACCTCAGCCACACGCATTACTCAGATGTATAGCTTGTAGCTCTAACACTACCTCAGGTGTTCCAGTTCACATGAATGCAGTTTATTAATACTCCATTCTAATATAGTTGCCATTAATTTAAATTTTCAAAGTTTACATTTTGTTACAATTCAATGTTTTCAAGTAATACTAATATACCTACAAATATACGATTCATCTAATACAGTAACCTTAACTGAAGAGACGGGAAAATCAATGTGGAGTTACTTGTCCTGCTGAAAACTTTTTAAATATAAGTATTTTACAATACAAAATAAACGGTATCAGGAAACTGACACATACTTTCTCCCTTCAAGTAATTCAAAACCATAAAACAAATATAGTGAAATAAAACAAATAAACAATTAATTGAAACAAAAATATATACAAAATTTTATCAAAATCGGTTAGTAAATAACAGAGATATCGGTTTTTAAATATTTGCCATAAGAATAACATTGGCCATCGTAGGTACTGCGTTTACCGCCGAACTCAAATATCAAATATCTCCGCAACCAGTTGATGTAAACTAATGATTCAAAATACTAGATTATTTAGTTTTTCAAGTCAAATTTAATGGTTGCAAGTATATTTACTTTAAAGGTCAAAGATTTTGTGAAATTTGAAAAATATTACTTTTTTAGCACTTAAACCCCCATAACTTCTGAACCTGAATTTTTACATACACGCGTGTGGTGTTATTTGGTTTGTCACCTAAAGCACTAAAAACCATAATTTTTTAACAAAATCGTTAAAAGCCGTTTTTGAGAAATTTAGATTTTTGTAATTTTGTATGGGTTTTTATGGGGTAAATACCCTAAAAACAAAAATCCAAAAAAATGATAAATACACCTGGAGATATCACGGCTTTATACCTACATGACAAATTTCATGAAAATCGGACCACTGGTGTCGTCTCTAGCTTTGTTTACGACCACACATACAGACAAACATACGACCACACACACAAAGAGAGAGAGAGAGAGAGAGAGAGAGAGAGAAAGCCCTGGTTTTTCTAGATTTAACCAGGGCTTTCGATAGCGTATCCCATGAAAAACTAAAAGTGACAAAGAATTAAATTGGTTTAGATCCTATCTAACTCTCAGACAACAATTTGTTGAGATAGAATATCATAAATCTGAATTTTCAAGTAAATATAATTACATTCAAAAGTTTAATTCACAGATGCAGACCGTTCGCCATGGTGTTCCGCAGGGCTCAGTCTTGGGGCCCCTCTTGTTTTTACTATACTTGAGGGGTTTGCCAGATTTGATGCCTGTGGGCGGCGCAGCTTGTTTGTATGCTGATGATACCAACATTACTGTGAATGGAAATTCAAAAGAAAATATTGAAGCATCATCATTTGTCAGTCTCTCTATTATAAAAGAATTTTTAGATACCAAAAACCTTCTTTTAAACGCTGAAAAATCTAACTTTGTATCATTTTCTACAAAACAATACAAGAACATATTAAATCCAGACATCATTTTAGAAGATTATAAATTGCACCAGGTAGAACATACAAAATTTCTTGGTCTTATCATTGATAAAAATTTAAGTTGGGAAAATCATGTTGATCATGTTGTCAGTAACATGTCTTCGGGCTTATTTGCTTTAAGACAGATGTACAAAATTTGCAAATTAAACACATTGGTGACAATCTATTATTCCTTAGTTCATTCACATTTAGCTCATGGTATTAGTATATATGGAGCAACTACATCAAAAAACTTAAAAAGGATTCTATTGCAACAGAAAAGGGCAATAAGGATAATGTTCAATTTGAAAAGAAGAGATTCGGTCAAACATCTTCTTACTGATCTAGGAATATTTACTGTTTATGGACAATATATCTTAGAAACTATTATTTATGCCAAAACCAATACAAAAATTCAGGTAACAAACGTAACTAGCCAAACTATAATACTCGCTTTCAAACACAAATTGACAGACACAATCTGGAATTCCATAACAAGAAAACTAAATTTGCAGGAAATAAATTACTTTCCCATCTTCCAAAAACACTTAAAGCCGAAAATGAAACAAAAAAGTTTAAAAATTGTCTGAAGGAGCTTTTGGTCAAACTTGCTCCTTATTCTCTTGAGTTTTGGGAGAATGAATGAATAAATGCTCTGATTATTTTATAGTTTGCATAAAATATAGCATTGACTTTATTATATAAGACTTTATTGAGTTTATTATATAAGGTTGACATGTAAAAAAAGTAGCTGTAGATTTGACTCTATTCTTGTACAATTGTACTTGCATGAATAAAGGATATTTTGACTTTACTTGACTTGACTTGAGAGAGAGAGAGAGGAGAGAGAGAGAGAGAGAGAGAGAGAGAGAGAGAGAGAGAGAGAGAGAGAGAGAGAGAGAGAGAGAGAGAGAGAGAGAGAGAGAGAGAGAGAGAGAGAGAGAGAGAGAGAGAGAGAGAGAGAGAGAGAGAGAGAGAGAGAGAGAGAGAGAGAGAGAGAGAGAGAGAGAGAGAGAGAGAGAGAGAGAGAGAGACAGACAGACAGACACCACGCCGAAAAACCATTTTTTTGGATTCAGGGAGCACTAAAACAAATATGTCCACTAACAACTCAAATTCTAAAATTTGGACGAAAACAATACTTTCTCCATATACTATGTATTATAGGGGGGAGAAAGTAAAAATAACTAAATATAAAATTAATTAACTGCATCCCCTAATGAAAATCTATGCTAAATTTTCTTTTTTCTCTTCAATGCCACGAGTACTGAAATAACTTGTTGTCTCCATAATTAAAACATGAATTTCCATTTACGAAAACAAACATATAAGTTAACTGGGCTTATGTAGGATGAAGGGTAGGATTAGTGAACGGATAATCTGACCTTACTGAGGTTTTTTCACATTTAACATAATACATATCATAACTTTCTAACATCGGAGGATGACGCTAGGTACCAGTTTAATTATTTCATTATTGATTTTTCTCATAGATATTTATGTATCTACTTACGAAATCACTGCTATAGGCAAACAACTTTGAAAAGAGCCTGCCCACAGTTGCATTTTTTTACTGGCAATCTAAAACTGAAGGGAATTTTGTAAAACCGTAATGATCATTTGGGGCCTAAGAGGAAGCTGTAAATGCCAAATTTCAAGATTTAGTTCTTGCAGTTTTGGAAATAAGACCTAGAGATCGATTGGTAAAAGGCTCTTTGGTAAGTTGTCAGCCTGTAGGATTAATGCCGAAAACTGGGTTTTCGTTATTTCTCATTATTTGCTAGTTCCAATATGCAGGTAAATTTATTACAGTAATACTAGCTTACGTTGGTACACCTGTTACAGTATAACGCTCTCAAATATAAGATGGCGAATACGGGCTGGGCGCCCCGCCCACTCCCTCTCCTTGCTGCCCCCTCCACTCTTCTGCCAACTGTCACTGCGAGCAAATATCAATTCGGTCAAATGACACAAATTTTTAATTATTATTATTTAATTTAATAAAGTCGAACAAATGTCAAATCGACCAACTATTAATTCGACCAAGTGGATTCAGGCATTTATTTATTTATTTTGATTTAATTTTAAAAAGTGGGCAAGAGACACGGCGAGCAGCTATCAATTCGGTCAATCGTCAATTATTTAATACATAATATTTTTATAAAGTCGGACAACTGTCACAGCGAACAAGTATCAATTCGAACAAGTGGTTTCAGTATTTTATTTTATTATTAATATTAATATTTAAAAAGTTGGGGAAATGGCACAACGACCAATTATCAATTCGACCAAGTGGATTCAAGCTTTTATTTAATAATTTAATTTAATTTTTTAAAAGTGGGCAAGTGTCACGGCGGACAAATATCAATTCGGTCAATTGGTGGGCTCCCAAATGCACCAGCACACGTTCGAATTTGCCTGGATTCGCCCTTGTTCAACGATAGCGAGCTCTGCAGCACCATAGATAAAAACATTCTGGAAGCATCTTCTGAGTACTGATGATGACTGTACATTATACATACATTATACATTAGTTGAAATGGCGACCTACCCAGGTAGGTATTTTAAGCCAAGTATGAATGGCAGATGAGAGAAGGATGATTGTGGCGCGATCTTGTAGTCTTGTTACTGACTAAGGCCGACATATTCCTTACCGGTATGTAATGAGTACTGTATGTGTATGAAATGATTTTGAGCTGATTCCCGATTATATAGATAATTTAGCTGTTCGAAGCTCACGAATTAAAAATATTGATATGAATAGGCAAAGATTCATAATGTTACATTGAGAAACACACCAATACTTTAAATAATTTTTTTGTGGGGCCTTTCACCAGCTATGCTGGCATCATCAGACACATCACAATAGCTGGTGCAAGGCCTCAAAAAATAAAATTATAAAAGTAGTGGTGTGTTTCTCGATGTAAAATTATATCTAACAGGATATTATAATATTATAACAGCATCAAATATTATGCAAATATTATGTTGCCATTAACAGCATTGGCAACACTGAGTGGGCCTGAAGTTCTTCAGTTCTTCTGACGAAGGAATGGAAGGAGTGGGGTTGTCGTGATCGGTCTCTCTCTCTCTCTATTGTCATGGTAGATTTAGTTACTTTGGACAATTTTAGTGTTTTTACTTCCTAAATCTGAAATAACATTTTATTTAAGATATTGTAAGGATTTTATCATTTTAATTCTAGGTAAGAATAACTGATTATTGTGGTTATTTCTACAATTTCTGTAGTGTTATATTTTGGGTTCTCTTGGTAGCTCATATCTCATGTTGTCTGTCAATAGAGTTCATTGCCAGTCAATCTCGGTCTCTTGATTTAGATTCAGATTAAAAGAAATTAGAGACCTGATTTTGTATAGGTCTCTATGAGATCTGATCATACTAATTTAGGCTCATACATTTAAGTCTTGAAAACGAAACTGTTAAGTTACCTAACCTCAGGGCATTGCTATAGGCCTTTGTATGATGAGTATATCCCTAGCCTAAGCATCTTCAGTTTAATAAGTAGTCAACTCATATTTTGGTTCTGTAACAGCCTATATATTTTAAACACAGGCAAGTCGAATAGGTGTCCTTTTACAGCAGTATAATAAATACTTTGGGCTTTTGATGATGTCTAATTCCTTGTTTGTTAAGTCTGGCTTCAGGTTTAGCCTGTCACTGTTGAATGATAATTTTATAGGTTACCCTCCCTCTCCCATTTCAAAGGAAGATTAATACAGCTATAACTCTTATACTGGTACTTTTAAAGGTGTAAAGGTGTAAACCCTTTTTGTGGAAGTTGCAGGGCCGGCGACAGGGGGGGGGGGGGCAAATGCATAGGGGCCCGGAAACGGTGCAACTTCCGCAGACGGGTTACACCATTTGCTATCAGCATGTCACTTTAATTTTCTTATATATTTTAATACTCTGCTCTTACAACATTAAAGACCATGAAAGTGCTAACATTAAGTGTCAGAAATTTCATTTACTAACTAAAATACTGATTCAAAGTGTCGAGAAAATTACTTTTACCAATACCATCCCAATACGTAAAACTTCATTAATGAAAATACACAGATCCAAAACTACAAAACATTTATAAAATAAGTTTAAGGTTAGTTAAATTTGAATTATGCTTATATTAGTACTACTAATTACTAGTAGTACTATTAAAACTAGTAATACTATTATTAACTACAATTGAATTAAAACCAGAATTAACTAAACTATAACTATCTAAACTATAACTGAAATATCAACCACCCATTTTCATCTCAACGTGGTGGTTTGTGATCTAATTGATGTTCATTTTAAAACCCCTTAAAATGGTTAAGTAGGGTTTCAGGCAAATTTATTTTGTAATTTGGTAATGATTATCGCTCAGTAGTTCCCCTCCAGACATTACAGGTTCCCACTGACTTCCCCTATTAGGTGTAACCCTTCTGCGGAAGTATAACCCCGGAAACACTGAAAAAGGGCCCGAAACGCCAGTAAAAAAAAAAAAAAAGGTCGCGGGGCCTGGGAAGTTGTACTCAGTTAACTTATGAGCCGTTGAATCCAATGATTAAAGATTAAGAATCCTACTTAACTTATACATAGTTTTATAGTCTGCTGATTATTTATTTAGTATATATAAATATATATATTTTTTTAAAGAGGGCCATGGCTTCACTTGGCCATGGTGTTGCAACACAGCAGAATTAGCTTATTGTGCACCCTCAGTCAACAGGGCTTCACTCTCTGTCTAATCCCAAGGTCCTTAACGAACGTTGAGGTCTTCTTGACGAAGGTACCACTGTTTGTCACCGCACTTCCGTATGAAAATTGCTTAGAGCCGCGGCCGGGAGTTGAACCCGGGCCGGCTGAGTGAGAACTCAGAACGCTACCAACTAAGCTACGGCGCCGTTTTTATTTAGTATAACTTGTTTTTTATGTTAATTTTTTTTTAACTTATTTGGATATTAGGCTATGTGGGGTGAAATATTGAGGACTAGCAGAACCCGTGGCTTCGCTCACGATAAAAATTATCGTCTAACCTTGATATGAAGAATGTAGAGGACTGAATAGAAACTATTTATATCAAGGAATATGTCATGTAGAGATATGTTTGTTTTATGGTGAAATGTAGGATAAAATGTAGATACCACAGTAGATAGTGAAGGTTTTCTTTTCACCGTTATATTATAACTCGAATACGGCCGGGCCGATTTTAACACCAGGTGTAGATTTACCATTACGTCCATGGATTGCCTAGTAGGGCATCAATTAAATACAGTAAAGGGCTGAATGTTCGAAACAGTTATGGTGCTATCCGTGGGCAGTATTTCAAACTCGATTCACTTATTTTTTAACTTAAAATTTGGGCGGGTAGTAATAATTTAAGATCAACCACTGATTGCAGCATTTATTTTTCCGTGAAAAGCCGGGACACTGTCGAATTAGATGAAAAAGGAATATTGCCAAATTATTGTAACTGGCATGATTGTAATTAAAAACATAAAGGCCGGCTTAAGGAAATAACTATAGCTCCCGCTGCTTAAAAAGATGGTACCACATAATGAGCTTATGATTGAACGTATAAGGTACGAAACTAAACCAAATGTAACTTTTATGTAGTACGAATAACCTAACAAAATCATCAAAACAACCATAAAACCATGATAAAAGGAATCAGATCATTAATCAGCTGTAACAACGTATCCGTTGGTTAAGCTAATATGCTTGATTTAATAAAATTCGAAATTTAAACAAAAGATCATCCATTACATTAACATGGGGCATTTTCAAAAGCTTCAGCTCCACCAAAAACCTCTAAAAACCTCGAATTAAAAAAAAAATCCGTTCTTGGTGAATGCCAATACTCTGTAAGGAACGTCCATGCAAATTTTCCAAGTTCTAGGTTAAGTAGTTTTGGCTGTACAATGATAGGTCAGTGGTATTTGACAAAAATATAGTAGAAAAGATAGTATAAATATAACTTACAATCAGGAATTTGAATAATTTATCAATTTTTACAAAAATAGATCAAAGATTCATATCATTTCAGCACATTCTGTTTGATAATGTGCTTTTCTCTTTCCATCTTACCGGGATTTAGTCTCAAGGCTCAGCCACAAAAGGCAGTATGCTCTTTACGTTTAAAACTGCATACGTCGAATTATACGAAACACCAAATCATCGGACAGGCATAGATGTAATAAAAAAATTATTACGAACGCCTCCAGGAAAAACGATAACTCCCGCTACCGAAATATAGATGGTGCCACTTAACTAATTAATGGTGGATTTTATCTAAACTAAATGTAACCTTTATATAGTACATAATTATGTCCTTGAAACAAATCAACAAAAATCAAGCCATGATCAAAGAAATCAATTTATTATCATCTGTATCAACGTATACATTTGAAAATTTGAAAACTTGGGCCCCGCCAAAAACCCCTTTATACTACGAATTTTGTAAAATCCGTTCTTAGCGGATGCCTATGCCCTAAGAGGAACATCCATGCAAAGTTTCAAGGTTCTAAGTCAAGTAGTTTGGGCTGTACGATGTTTCCACTGAGTGGTATTTGACAAATATACAGTAGATTTCCTATCAGGACAGGTGTCATCTTTCTTTGTTTACAATCCCCATTACTTCTTCAAAAGCCTATTCAACCAACTAGCCTTTATAGGTTACAACTAACTTATAGACCACTAAATTTTTATTGGCAACCGAATTCACACACTGTGTGCAATGGCCTCAAGAACTTTTGTTTTAAGCTGAGTTGGTCTGTAAAGTTAATTTACACTTTTTACCTTCATAAACATATTACCTAGTTATTTTCTAAATGGAATGAGAATTTTGCATCTTGATAGGCCCTAGTTTCAGTAATTTTCAACATCGATGGATTTGATACTGTCAAAATACCTAAGACTAATACAGTAGAACCTCGTTTATCCGGACCTCGGTTATCCGGCTCTCCGGTTTATCCGGATCAATAATATTGTCCAATATTATTGCAATAAATTAAACTTTTCAACGCAAAAAAAATTTTATACACAGCATTCACATTGTTTCACAATGAACTTTAAGTACAAATGTTCTGTAAATCACGATAATTGTATTTTATATAATAACTGAGGTTGTTTTGTGCCGTGTTTGTATGTTGACTAATTGGGACGCGAGTACTGTATGTGAAGCTATAGCTGCCCGCCACAGCCGATGCGTGATGACTCATTGCGGGCCGAGCGACTGCGCCTGCACGGGAGGCCATGACCTTGAGGCATATCTTACCCCGCCCGTTTGCTAAAAATAGCCCCCCCCCCTCCACGTCAACGCATCCCTCATGCTTCGTGTTGACAGGTGTTATTGTTGCTCAGTATGAGTAATGTAGATAGACGATTTTTTTACAGGCCTTAATAAAAAACTGAATATACTGTACTGTACATTACTCCCGTGTGTGTACATTTACTATTGTTTGATACACAGTACTAAAGTGAATCGTGTTTTTAGACGTTGTTATGATAAATAAATGGTAAGTTTTTCCATTATGTATTGTTTTTATTGATATTCCTATTATGTTCGTTTTATCTGGATTTTCGTTTATCCGGATCATGTCCGGTCCCAGTTAATCCGGATAAATGAGGTTCTACTGTATTAGCCTAATTTAAGTCTTAGTAAGTTAAATATATTAATTAACATAAAAGCCACTCTCAAATATTGCATACAAATTTAGTTGGCCTACAAAAGATTTCACCTGCCTTACACAAAAAATGACGGGCCTAGGCTTCCTAGATCGAAACGCAAAAATAATCAAACAAGCAAGCAATTGACAGTCAAAATAATACTTAGAGCCTCTTGGATTTTGATGAAAACCGTCTTAATGTGATCCTTTCACTATTTTATATCAGAATTGTGATGAATTTTGCTGCCGAAAACACTTTAATACCTTAAATTGAGAAATTAAAAGTCCTAAAACACACTTTATAGGCCTAGTTGGGAAAACTACTTACTGATGGAAGACTGGACGGTCCCGTTGTTCAACGGCAACTAAGGCGTTAAGGGGAGTAACAACAACAGATTAAATCAGATGTTCAGTGCAGACAAAAAGTAAATGTCAACACCAACATGACTAAGAAAACGACCAACTTCTTTCTTTCAACTGTCACTGTCATCAGTAAGGCCCAGTAATTTTTTTTTAAGGTGATTTTTATTTCCCATTTAAACAAATTTTCAGGTTTTGTGAAATTTTTCCACTGTGGGAAATTTCCCCATTTTAAAAAATAGTCCCCTTTTTATAATTTTTTTTAAAATATTTTCCATTTTTACAAATTTTTACATTTTGGAAAATTACACCATTGTGGAAAACTTCCTGTTTAGAAATAGGAATTTTTTAAATTTTCCCCACCCATTATTCCGGAATACCATTGGCACCCCTAGATGGACAAGATTTTGATGTTAATGTCATTGTTTAGTTTTTTTAAGCATTTCTTGTTCCAAAATGGTTCATAAAAAAACTTTATATTCTCCTGTTCAAGTCGAAAATCTGCACAGTTAGAGTAAGTTACCCACAAGATAATACTTGAAGACAAACATTTTCTGCTGTTTTCCCCAGTTTGTCCTGATTTTCCTAATTTTCCTGCCGCAAAATTCATTCTGATCCTGTAATAAAATAGTGAAAGGAACACATTAAGACAGTTTTCATCAAAATACAGTGAACTAGTTTTTTGTTCTACAGTGTGTGGAACAATTACCATCCTGTTACTTCTTTAGAAAAATTAAAAATTATGATGAACATGTGTTGATGTAAATCTAGGTATTCTATTGTAAGACAACAGAAAGTAACCACTTTCAGCTGATTGGTGCCCAAAAATTACTGCTGAACCTTAGCTAGAGTTCAGAGGTTTGCCACAATCAAAGTCAAAGTCAAACATTCTTTATTCATTGTAATGTACAAGTACATAGAATAGTGTCTTAGATTTTAACTTAACCTATTGAGGTACTCAAAATTTTAAATTCAAAATATAAAACAATAAATTGTTAAAATAAATATAACCTTTTTTATTTTGTTTCTTTATTGTTCCAAAAATCATCAAATAAGTAAGGCGAAAGCTGTAAAATATATTCTTTCAATTGTTTTCTAAATTTTATTAAGTTGTTTTCTTCTAAAAAACATTTAGGCAAATGAAATAAAAATTTATTACCTATGAAATGAGTTTTCTTTTCATAAAATTGTAATTGGTGTTGCTCCACCCTCCTATGAACCCTCATGCTATACTGATGACTGTTCGCAATGGGAGTTGGGTTTTGTTTTACTTACATTATTGTTTCAAAAATATATAAGCCATTTATTGTTAAAATACCAATATCTGAGAAATACTGTTTTACTGAAACTGTTCTTTTTAAATTAAAAATAATTCTTAAAGCTTTTTTTGCAGCAATAATAAAGTGTCCAAATTGTTTTTGGTTGTTGCTCCATAAATGCCTATGCCATATGCCAAATGAGAATGAATCAATGCAAAATAAATTGTTTTCAAGGTATATTAGAAACTTTAGCCATCTGTCGCAAAGCATACAGACCTGATGAAACTTTTTTAGAAAAGAAAGTTTCATTTCTAAAAAAATATAACTAAACCGCATTTGCTATTGAGTTTTATATGCTATTGATATAAAATATATTACTAAGATGTAATTCTCTGAGGATTGTGGATATAAATTGCACATTTTTTTTAGGTTTGAAGATCCTTCTTTGAAATGTCGGAAACAGATGATAATAAAGGACGAGATGACCGCAAACAGATTTGTCGAGACTACCTTAGAAACGTATGTAAACGAGGTCAGGAGTGTAAATATTTGCACCCGGATGAAAGGGAAAAGGAGTATGCCACACCCAATGTACGATCAAAATTATTAACTTTCTGTCACGACTTCCAAAACGGGAAGTGTACTCGCTACCCATGTAAATTTTTGCATTGCTCAGATGACGAGGAAGAACATTACAAACTGACGGGAGAACTCCCGACCAGGGTGCTGGAAGAGCCCTGGAACAAGTGGATCGCTGCGGAGCTGTTATCCGCGAAAATGGGAGAAACAACACCCGTATGTAAAGACTTTATAAACGGTGAATGTACACGAAGGAATTGTAGGTTCCGTCACATTTCGATGAGAGAACTGGAGGCGATAAGTAATAACCACAACCATCAGTCGCCCAGGCTGCCCCCACCGCCTCGTCAACCTTACATCGACGAAGAGCCAATGCCAACGTTGTTCCGCAGGCGAGACGACAGACCGAGGCCTATCGTCGACGATTACGAACCCATTTTCAAGCGCAGGCGAATCATGGACCCTCCCTTCAATGGCTACCCTCCCCCGAACGGGCACATGCGAAATGACCGGGCGCTGTATGTTTTAGAGGAGGAAAATGCTATTTTACGCCAGCGTGTCGCCGAGCTCAAAAAGCGAGTGGACGATTTGCAAGCGACCAACGAGTTCTTGCTGGAGCAAAATGCACAGATGAGATTAAACGATAAAGGCGCGGCGAGCTTGACGGCGGTGACGGTGCCGGCGGTGACTATCACCAACACGGCGCAGATGCAGCCGGCGCAGGCGCCGAACCACCAGGTGATGAACGCAGCGATCCGCACGGTGACGGCGAGCGTGGCGACGGTGCCGGTGTCCATCGCCGCAGTTGCGGGCACGCCGTGCTCCATCGCCACGGTGTCGATGGCGCCCGTGCAGATCCCACCCGCAGTCGTGACGATGGCGCAGCAGCCCAGCGGACAGAACCCCTCCATGTCGCTCAGCGAGCCCCCCGGCCCCCTCGTCTCCTACCCCATCATGACCCGACCGGTCCTGCAACCCAACATCTCGCACTGAGCCGACGCCCTCGAGGTGAGCCCAGACGCTTAGCTAGCGCAATGGTATATTAAGTTACTAGGCCGTAAAGTACTATTTTACTGGATGAGCATTTGCGAGGATGGTAACTTATCTGCTATGTAACGTACGATACTTTTCATCATACTATTCAGAAAAAACATATATTTAATCATAACACATTCCTTGCATGAACCAATATGTTTCCCAATTCTTTTAACCTAACCTATAATAGAAAAACAAACCTTTGCCACTGCTGCCAGGCCTGCCACTACGTTCCTTTAAAATGTAACTAATAAACATGCATTCAACATCAGTTCGCTGCAAATCAGCTGATTGCTTCCGTTTTCCTGTAATCGTAGTCTGGAAAGTTTTCAGGACTGGTATTGGCAATGGGTAACTTACGAGCCAACAAAAAAGAACAAAAAACATGTTTCTGTCAGTATGATGAAAAGTATTTGTTAGGCTATTTGATAAGACATTTTCATGCCTACCTAAACAGTTTTTATAGCTAAGGTATTTGTTAGGCTATTCAGTAATAAATTTTAACTTGGCCTATCTAAACATTTTTTATAGCTAAAACAAAGTATTTGTCCGGCTATTCAGTGAGAAATTTTAATTAGGCCTACCTAAACAATTTTCATAGCTAACGCAAAGTATTTGTTAGGCTTTTCGATAATAAATTTTAACTAGGCCTACCTAAACAATTTTTATAGCTAACGTATTGTGTTTGTTAGGCTACTCGGTAAGAAATTTTAGTTAGGCCTGCCTAAGCAATTTTGATATTAAAAATAAAGGCCTATTGAGAAATAAAGGGTAGGCCCTAAACATTTTAAAAACCACATGATTCTATGAACCTTATGTTTTCTTAACTAGCCTAGGCCTTTTTTTGGAAATAGGTATAAAAATGTAATTTGATTTAATGGATTTGGCTTAAAGCCTTTTACACCGAATGATAGCCGATTTCTCAATATAAATTTTTGAATGACTGATTGATTTTAAAGTGCTTAACACTCTGTAATTTTATGTTAGACCTAAATTCTGTTATTTTGAAAAACAGCAGAAAGTAAGCCTTTTCGAGCAACATAATTCTGAACTATCAGATGTTTTGTATAAAAGACAAAAATTCGTTAGATTCTTAACAAAAATAAAAACCTAAAAAAGTTTACCCTGGCTATTTAATGAATTTAAATTTTTAAGAATCAAAACTACAGTAGTAGGCTACTATTTAAAATAAATTGTAAATTGAAGAATAATATGCAATGTTTTATAATACATTTTGCAAACAAACTGTGGATTATTCAGGCAAGGTTGGCAGAGGGAGGAAAAAACAGATTTCCTTTTGCGCATTGCGGCGCTCTCCAAGCTCCTTGATGCAAACAGATGAACATTATGGTGTGGATGCCAACTATCACAAAAGATAACACCCTGCGGAAGGGGGGGGGTGAGGGGGGCATTGAGCGTAATATATAAATATATTTAGCTAGTGGTATCCAAATTATTAAATGGTGTGTGGACTACATACTATTTATTCTATTATTGTTAAACTATCATAGTATTTTAATGTTCTTTCCAGGTTTCATGATGTAGGTATAATTTTGTTTTTGAAGAGATATTATTATTTGTTTCAAGACTGAAGATTTTAAAAATCTAATTGAAAGTAACTTGTTTAATTAAACTTTGAAGAGTCCTATTTAGATACCATATCATGGATTGAGTTATAGTTTAGAGATAAGATAGACAAAATAAAAAAGGTTGAAAAAGTGATTATTTTATTTTTACTGAAATAATATTTTTGTTAAATATTTTTGCTAGGTCTTAATTTGAGCTGGCACATAGCCAAAATGTAGTGTAAGAAATTGGAAGATGATTTCAAAAAAATCGTCGGTCGAAAAAAGTGTTAGTTTACGAATCTTTGTATTTCATTCTTCCAGATTTTAAAATAGTGGTGCCCATAGACAATTCTGCCATAATTGATTTGACCTGATACTGTCGCTTCCTTTAGTTCCTTCCCATTTGTTAACAATTTCCTGTCAAAAGATTCCCTAAAGAAAAAGAAGTAATCACTGCGTCTCTAAATAGCATAAATTCAACGTTAAACTTTTTAGGCCACAAAATATGATTGCTATGTCATAAGTTCATTCACATTCAGGTACAGGAGAACCTCTTGTATCCGACCATGACGGGACCGGGCCATGGTCGGAACGGCCAAAAGCTCGGATATCGGGAGGTTTAGCAAAAATCAACTTTCCCACATCAAACGCCGCGATATTATTGTTATTTATAAATATATTTACAGTTGATTATAAATATTTATAGCTATTTATGAGTATTTATACTTATTGATAACGATGCATAGTGTGGACGAGTCATTCTTTCAAGACTGAATAGGCTCGTCAACAGAGCGGGGAGCCTGTTCACACAACCTGGCCCTGAGATATAGGGAGGAGTCGATGTGGGAATCGGATATGAGAGGTTCTGCTGTACTTTCAGTTGATACTGCCATTTAGAAATGTTGTAAGAATGAAATGTGTGATCAGTCGGCAATGAGACTCGGCTCAAATTGAGACTAGGACTGGAGTTTTTAGCCACACACTCAGTCGTAGGCCTAGTCACTGCAATGAAAATTAAGTACCCATAAAAATGGATTTGTTGCTGCATCAATTAACTTGTCAGTGTTAGTTTTGATAAGTCCTTCATCCACTTATTATTTATTTTGGTTGGGAGGACACAAATTATAAAAAAAAATCTTATTGAGCAGGTGGTTTATGTAGAAAGAATGCTGAGAACCACTGATTTAATGTAATATGTACCTAGTGTATTTAATCTACTACCTGGGGACCGAGCTTTGTTCGGGGGAAAACAATATTTTCAATCAAGTTGATTTGGCTTCCCACGAAGATGATTAACTTTTTGCTTTGATTTATTCATGTTTCAATTTTACTAAATTTATTTGGTCTTGATTTTTTTAATCGGTGCTCTCGTTGCTCATTTCAGTGGCTAAGCGATTTGAGAACATTGTCATGGATCACAATGGTGTGTTCCCATTGATCAACACGGTCATCCGTTTCCTAATGATTTGCATGTAATTGATATCAATCTTACAGAAAATTCAATTCTATGATCTTATACAGAAGTTTTTTTTTAATTTTGCAGCATAAACTGAAGTGAATTGACTTGTATAATAAATTTTTTTAAGATCGATGATCTCGGTTGGAGGGTTTTTTTGTTGTCTTTGGGGATAACCTTCTTCTCATAAAATCAAGTTTAATGTTCTCTTTGTAGATTTTTTAGAATTTGCAAATCTATATCACATTAATGGTATTTGCGAACTTTACTTTTAAAAACATGAAACTGATAGATATTAAATCTTAAGTATCAAATACCTTCATATATATCAACTAATACATGATGTTGCTTTGACATTATTTCTAATTAACTTTAAAAACAGCTGTTTCCCTGTTGGATATTTATTTGAATACTCAATGAGCAATCTATACTCAGTTTTATTATCTCAGTTCTCAGGTCGGTTGTTGTTGTGTTGTGTCACTCTACCTGCAACATGATTTAACAGTTTTGGTGCCTTGTTTATGAACATCTTAAAGTTTCTTTTATTGTTATTTTTAACAATCATGACTAACCAAATTACCTTTTTACCAACTCACAAAACCAAATTACCAAATTTTCCAACTTTTAATTTCACTTTTCTTAAAATTTTGTTTTTATATCGAATTTCACTAGTAGTTGAACTTGAAATCAAAACCACATCTTCGAGCAAAATTGTTTCAAAATCGTTACAGCCGTTTTTGAAATACAATATATATATTTATTTATAAGAATTGCTGATTCAAAGTAATATAGGATATATTTTTTTGTTGCAGAGATTTTGAGAGGCGGAGCAGGTTTCGCAGCCATTGTTCACCGTGTCAGAACTGACCAAAGACTTATGGCTTGATGCGTGAGAAAGTTTTATCTTTTTTTTATGGTGGTTTAGTGTGAAAGTGGAATATTTGTGTGTTATCACAGTATTTAAAAATCTGTGTGTTTTTTTTTTGTAAAAGGTTTAGTCAAGCCCCTTATCTCAGTAATTTTTTATTCTGGTTTGTAGTGCTTAAATGTATTTGAGGTGTGATTCACAAGCGAACATTATTGTATAGGTAGATTTGCAAGTCATTTAAAATTGACAATGATCATAATGTGTAAAGCATTCACAATATTCATATCTTGTTAAAATACTTTTTGTTACTATCATTCTATTTTTTGTTACTAGATATATGTACATTTTAGGGTAAATGTTTGGAGATATTTTAATCTTCTCAACTTGCAGTGATTTTTTAATTAATTTAAAATCCATGTTTCAGTTTAATTTGTGATTATTAAAAAAAAAGTTTAGTTTGAGTACATTAATAAAGTTGAAACTAATTTCATTCCTTTGGTGTGAAAATGTATGTTTTGTAATATATTCAAGTCCTGTAACATAAAAGTTCTTCAGTGATTACTGAAACACTTAGGTCTATCACACAAAGTTTTTTTTTGTGGGTACATGTATATAGCAAGTAGTTTTCTCAAATAAAACATTTGAAATCATAAAATGATGGATTTCTGTTCCTGTATTACTTACCAACTGATGATGCAATATCATTTAAAACCACTTGTATGTATCAAGTTATACATTGTAAGAAGGAATACCCTCGTCGCAGCAAACCTGCGTACTCAGCGAATTTCCAATTACAAAATATCCAGTAATTAATCCATTATTACGAAAAAAAGAAAAATAAACAAGTGATATATTTATATATTAAAATAATATATTATAGCTTGTTTTACAAAGACTTTGTAAAAAAATATTTGTAAATGACTTAGATGAAAAAACACAACGATTTCATACAATGAAGTAGGCAAGAATGTTTATTTTTTAAATTATATTAACATAAAATAGTTTAAAAACCAAAATTCCATTAAATACATTGATAAACTGAGAAATTACTTTAAGCGATTCCTTGAAAACCTCAGTAGAGAGTAAATAGGAAATTGGGTAAGCCAACATTCTGCTGCCCTGATACTAAAAACACAGAGAAAAAAAATGCGAAGCGGCAATATCTCGGAGACCAATGGACTTAGAGAAATGATTCAAAATACCAAATTGTTTGTTTTTTCGAGCTAAATCCAATGATGCAAACAATAATTGGATAAATATAATTTTTCAATTTGAAAAACTGAAAAAACCCATTTTTGAGGGGTGAACTGGGGCCTTTACCCCACTTTGGATATGTCGATCTGGCTGGTTTACGAACTCGTCCAAGAGAATCTAGTTTTACATGTCTGTACCAAATTTTGTTACGATCGGAGAATATTTACGAGAGTTATCGTGCTGACAAAACTCAAAAAATGAAAATTCTATTTCCCATATTAAATTTTGAAACAAATCGTGATTTTTGCAGGTAAAAATGCGTTTTCGCAATAAACTCACTTTATATCCAGAAAGTACACATAAAAAACTGTCAATTAATTTAAATATTAATATGATTGCTGAGGTTACCCTGAACGGATATTTTAAGTCCATTCTGTTCTGTTAAAACGACGGTAATAGCTTATTTCTAAGGAAATTCGCTAAAACTAAATTAGTCCCAAAAATAAAGCGGGGTTCACATTCTAAGGCGTTTCAAAGTTTGGCTGAGTTTCAAACCCCCATAAACTGTTGAACAAGATGCAGTGATAGAGCAGCTCAACCAACATGTTTGAAACGGGGGGAAGGTCGGATTGTTGTTGGGTCGGACGATAAAGTTTGGTCCCAACAAGTTCGACAATGTACCGGGAGTTAACAAAAATAGTTATTTGTGTGTTGAGTGAGTAAAGTCTAACATTGTCTCACGAAAATTTTGGCACCTGAGCTTGCGAGGGCAACAATTTTCTTGAGGGAGACAATGTGCTTTACTCTCGAAATACACTGAACATTTTTCTCCCACCCGCATTAATAAATGCCTAATCTTTAAACATCTATTTCATTAATTTATTAATCCACAAACAGTATCCATTTCATTTTGATCTGCAACTATTGCCTTCAACCATTCATGCAGCAGCGATCAGCTGATTGTTTCAACATTCTTTCACTTTTAATTCGTAGACATTCTTACAGCTGATTGTTGTCAATTTTATTCTGTTGGCGCCTACAATCTGTTGAACTTCGTTATATTTGCAAGTCTGTGTAGAAATTTGAAGGCGCTCAATTTTTGAACTATTGATTTCAATGTTATTCTTTTGAGTTTATTGTGTGTCTCGCCAGTCAAAGTAAACCCATGATCGCATAGGTAGATTTCACTTTTAATTCGTAGACATGAGAAAGATGTCCCAATCACTTTGCAAATAGCACAAGCGATCTATTGTTATCGATCTCAATTAACTATGGACTGTTAAGGTCCATATGGACGAGATTCATGCATATGGATTGCATGTAGCATATCCATGTTATATTCATGGATGATGAGTCTTTATCCTGATTCATCATTTGGTGAGATACATGTTGAGGTGCCCTTGGAAATCCACGGCTGAAGAAAATCTCATACTAACCAATGTCCTCCACCGGAAAAGTGCCATCAAAAGATATTTTTAGCCTTAGGATGGGAAAGAACTTTACACATAGTGTAAAATAGATGGTTAATGGTTAATTAAAAAAAAAACACTAGATGAATAATTTAATAATTTTATTGAATGAGTCACCAAATCTAGAAAAATGTTTTTAGTTTTTAGAAAAACAATATTATCTTGCTCATTACTTTGATTAAGTTCAGGAGAACCTTTAATGGCAACTACAGTAGAACCTCGCTAATTCGTAACATGGTAATCCTCCTTCCCAGTGAATCCAAAATAGGGGTTTGGAACAAAATATAAAATAAGACAAAAAAGGTACAAGACTAGCTAAAAGAATGTTAATGAAAAAAAAACACGCGGAAATAAAGAAAACACCTTTGTATAAGAGGATCGCTCATATTTGGCGGAATCAACTTTACTAAAAAGAGATTATGTGTGATCAGAAGATTTTTTTTTGTCGTACACCCGAAACTATGTTTGGTCCCAATAAGATCACATTAACGAGATTCTACTGCATTAAAAAAATTGGACTAATCGTTTGTTTCAATTCGTCACAATTACTATTTAAATGCAATCCTTGATCTAATGAGTGTGTCTAGGTTTTTGTACATTTATATTTACTATTTCTTACATGCAAGATTTAAAGACGTAGTGGTAAAAAACTATTTTCCTTACTAGAGAAAAAATAATTGCACACCTTAAGTGCACAGTTTGAATGAAATATTTTGTGTCCAAGTTTATACTAAACAAAATTCTTGCTCTCTTCATGTTACTATTAGTGTTTAGGAAAAATCACCTTATAGGCTTTTAAAGTTCAATATAAATTCAATGACTAATTTTCTGGTAACAATAGGTAACTAGAGCGTTTAGTTGTCAAAATCAAGCACGGCTTCCTCTTTACAAGGAAGCGCTATTAGGTACAGTAGTCTAATAATTTCCATTGCTCTAAAACCACAAAAAATAATAAACAAGAATATTTTTCCTTCATTTCTCAATCATAAAGATCCACAACCTTGCCTAACTAATGTTATATTGCATATGGTATACAAAATAACAATAAATCTATCATTTGATTTGAGAGATTGACCTCAATTACGAATTTTGTCCAATAAAAAGCGGTACAAACATTAAAGAAATTAATAAAACCACATTCTCAAACAAATGAACAATCTCTCAAGACTTGTTTTTTTTGAAAAAAAGTAGTCTACTGTGTTATGGATGAGCTGGCATTTTGCAATAAAGGTCAAAATACTAAAACCACAGATGGGTGTTTTGAGCATGAATCTGGCCAACACAGAGGACGATTTCATTCTTAAAAACTGATAGGGCTAGAGCCTGTGGGTTTTAATGTTTCAATGTTTACGTTGAAGAAGAATGTAATCAAGCATATTGGAATGTGAATATCTGCGGATTCTGTAACTTAAGAGAGCAGAAGCAAAAACAGCGGTTTAGACATTCGATAACAGAATTTTAAAATGCACTGACTACAGACATTTTCTAACCCATGCAAAAAATGATTCAGTGACTAGTTGGCCCTAAATTATAAGAAATCTGCAAATATAAGAAAACACAAAACTGGCACCAAACTCCTCATAATTGGACCAGTTTAAGTTTTGTGTGGATGCTAAAAGACCTCCACATTACAGTAGAGTCCCGCTTTTCTGGATCTTGTTACTTAAAAAATCTACCTACTCCAAACACAGTTTATTGTTTGAAAAATATTTGGTAAATAACTATTTTAAAGACCAAATTTTGTGTAGTTGGTAATTCACTGTGTCTGTGACATTAGAGACGATCAAAAAGCATACAGCCTTTCGGGTGAAATATTGGTGATCATACTGCGTAGTTGTAACCTATAATCACACAAGTTAAATTGTCAAATTTTTGTGGATAAATTTGCTATTTTTAGTGCTATGACTTCAGGAGGGCTTAAAACTTGTATTTCTATTTCCTTTAATGACAAATATATTAAAATTACAATTTATTTATAACCTTTTAGGGCCCAAAACCCCAAATTCGTGGGATTTATCCCCCAAAAGTGGGGTTACAAGTATACCGATTCATTTTGCCAAAGAAATTTGACAAAGATATTGTAGAAAGGAATGTTTCCTATCAAATTTGAAGAAAATTGTGACCACTTGAATGCTGGAATATGTGTGTATTAAATGTTTGATGGTTTACGCATATGGGGACCCTGAAGCAAAAAGTTATCATGGTCCCTGCAGGTCCGGATGTTCACCTGAATAAAAAATTATTATCATTTCATTTCATTTCACTTCATTTCATGCCTCAAAGCCACTGTGAGGGTCATGTATTTAGCTTACCAATCCATAAGAAATTTGCTATTGAAGTAAGACTATATGATGTGTAATTGACATAGGCCTAGCAAGTTTTTTTGTCAAGACAGTCACAGAAAACAAATAAATCTATAATTCTTTTCCTTTCAACAGAAAACTTGATAACATTACTGAATACATACAGAATAATGGTTATGTAGTATCACCAGGTTCCAGTATATTGAACAACTTCCCAATAAATAAGAGAAAAATTATTCTGGAATGTTTGCCACTCTCAAAATGCAAAGAATCTGAAGAACCTCTAAGGTTAAATAGTTTCTTCGACCACAAAAACGACAACAGAGCCACCAAGTAAGACTTCATTCCGATATTTAAAAAATTTGAAACCTAACCACAAAAAACTAAAAAAGCCGAATTACAATAACCGGGGTATTCAGGAGCAGTTAATGAGACTTACTAATATACGATGATCTTATTTATACACGTTCCGGTTCACTGCGTGATCCGGTTCTGGTACAGCTTGGTCCCGAGCCAGATGATGAGCGAGACGACGCCCGAGCAGACCAGCCCCGCGAGCAGCCGCAGTCTCCAGTGGTGCCGACTGCTCTTGAGCGCCGCCACGATCCTGGTCACCTGCTCGCGAGTGTCGTCGACACTTCCCGAGTTCTCGATCACGAAGTGCGCTCGCTCGCACTTCTGGTCGAGCGGCATCTGGGACGCGATCCTCTTCTTGGCCCGCGTCTCGGTGAGGTTGCCCCGCTCGATCAGACGCATCAGCTGGATGTCTTCCTCGCTGCAATCGTACGAGTGGTTAAAGACGCTGGGTGGTGGAAGGTACGTAAATAGGCCGGTTTTTGTGTTGCGATAGGTTGGTTTTGTCTGGCTTTTGTTGCAAATGGTACTGTAAGGTTTTAGTACTCTGAATAAACGCAATTTAACTATGTTTGGTTGCGTACCTTCATAAAAAAAATAACTCAGTAGTTAAGAAAAATAAAAAAGGAAATGAATGGTTGATGATAAGAAACTATTAATTAATGTAAGCAAAGCGAGATAACGAATTCACCCTAAATTAATACAGTAAAATGCAGTTCATAAATGCCATTTTAAAAATCGTTGGGCTTAACATAAAAGGCTTGTCACAACATCATAAAAAGACAAATGTAGGTATTTCAAATTGAAAGTGATTAACTGAAACCATGTTTTATGGTCAACAATGAATGTTTAAGTATTATTTGCTCTTGGTCAACTCTCTAGTAGTACCCTACTCTCTACCATGTATAACTCTCTAGTTAGAATAATTTTAGTAATATTTTACTAAACCAATTAATTTCATTTTTTTATAGGAAAAGATATCACGACCCTCAGTAAGATGAAACCCTCAATAATCCCCTTGAGAGTCGTCTTATCAAGGTTCTACTGTATAACTTTTTTAGTTTATTTAAATTGAAAGCCACTTAGGTACCGGTAGTTGATATCATTCATATATCATTGTAAACAGTTTTTTGACAGCTGACTTACCATGTAACAACAATTATCTTGTGGATGTAGTCCAGCATGGCACCTGACTCGAACAAGAGGGGCAGATCCATCACGATGAACTGGTGTCCTGCAAAAGGTACAATCTGAATTTGTATCATTTTAATATTGACAATGTCAGTCATAGCTTACAAAAAAATTGATTAATTTTCAGAACATTACCTGAAGGCAATCAGATTAACGTTTCAGTTTTCAGGGACATTAAATTATTCCATAATTTGTTCAACTATTTTAACATCATGTTACTTCCTTATATACATATAAACAATAATTTAATAAAGGAACATGGTGGTTTCATTACAGAGCGCCTTTATACACCCCATGGAGACAGTTTTAAAAGTTTATGAAAAAATATTATTTGAAAGATAGTTCGTAGAAACATTTTTACTTTTTGTAAGTTAGGCCTACAAACCAATTTTATAAAGAGTGTAGATTCTCTTTTATCCTGACACCTTTTACCTAAACATCAGTTTAACCGGGCCATACTCTACGGAAGTGACACCTTTTTAACCATACAATTTTTATCAACACATTGGTTTAACCAGACGTGATCGGCAGAAAATGGACAGTACTGTATCGAAAATTCTCGTGGGATACATTTGAGACCATTAACCATAAGTCTAAATCAGAGTTTTGGCTTTTACAGTATGCATTAGAGTTATACAGTATGAGTTAGAGTTTAACATGTCTTACAGAACGTGGTTTAACCAGAAAACCCGTTATTCGGATAGGTCATGGTCCCGAAGTGTCAAGATAAGAGGAAGTCTATTGTATTTCTTAATTTCTCGAGTTATATTTTATCCCTCTTTATATTTCTTGATATTTTTCACAAAAATCTAAAATGTTTCAACTAAACTATTTTTTAAATAATTGTAGTAGCCTACTCTACATAATTTAAAAAAATGTTATGTGACGCAAAAGGGGAGGGGGAGTGGATGGCTGGGAAGGGAGGGGGTAGGAAGGGGAGCGCTTTACTATTACTATCCCTGTGTGAAGGTTGCAATGTATTGATGCAGTTTAGTATTATATTTAACCTTCAATTTGCAACATTACAAAATTCAACATTAAAAACCTCATACTTACCTTGAAAAAAACACCTCACAGCAGCCCATAGAAGTTCTTTATAAATTTCAGGGTGGGTTATCTCATTTAATATCCTCCTCTTTTTTGGGTCATCAAAGATCACATCTCCCAATGCTTCTCTGTTAAGTTCTCCTGACGGGTGAAACACTTCTTCACCAAATTCCTGCTTTATTTTCTTCCAGGCTACTTTCCCCGGCTCAACAACTAAAATAGTAAATATCAATGATTTAAAAAAAATTTAAATGAAGAGATTACGAGGCTAAATTAATGTCTGGTGCAAATGTAAGCCTACCTAACCCACCCTGCCAACTCCTGTTAGGCACTAAGATGCCACCTGTGGCACTTATTTGACCTGTATTAACACCTATACCGAAACCCTCACTGTAAAACGGTAACCGAAACCCTCGGTCTGTGAGACTCCCATTTAAAATAATGGACGGCAAATAAACAGTCAGTAACCGAAACCCTCGGTCTATGAGACTCCCACATAAGAGACAATGGAAAACAGACGAACGGGAACCGGAACCCGCGGTCTCTTGAGACCGGCACGTAATTAAAAATCGAGAAGTCGAGTACAGAAGGACCACTCAAACTGGAAAACAACTGTGCGAAGGTCGAGGGGAAGGGGAGGGAGGAAGGTATTGGGAGGGGTAGCACCACCGCTTCAACAGTGTTGCCAATATCAACAAGTGAAATTTCCCTGAGGTCTCTAAGACCGGGGGTTTCGGTATAAGCGTTAAGCCCCCTGACCGGAGACTAGGGATAGAAAAAATAGGTAGCCTATGTCATTATAAGAATGCAGAAGTCAAAAATAAATATTAATAACTTAAGACTTACGGCTATGAATGTACATGCATTCTAAACCTAAATACCTTGGATAGTCGAGAATGTAATGAAAATATATTAGTTGAAATGAATAAAGGTAACGTATTTTGATTTTAACATTTCCATATAGGCCTACAGCCGTTAACTTACAAATTTAATGTTTTCATTCTACATAATTACATAGGGATAAGTTAAGTAAGATTATTTCGG
Source organism: Flexamia atlantica (assembly GCA_035578135.1). Taxonomy (NCBI): domain Eukaryota; kingdom Metazoa; phylum Arthropoda; class Insecta; order Hemiptera; family Cicadellidae; genus Flexamia; species Flexamia atlantica. The sequence continues at coordinate 5,261,442 of JAQJVK010000012.1, read as the reverse complement.
GGGATAGTTTTGAAACCGTAACCTGTCCAAGAGAGACGTTTTTAGCCTAGGCCTATAGGCCTGCCAAAATGTTCTCAACAAAATATTTTCTGCACAAGCCCAGATACTCATCAATTACAGTATATTTTAAAGATGACTTTATATGACTTATGAATTATTTTGTTAGAAAGTGAAGCTGGCATCTAAATTTGAGTAGATTTTTTCTGTATTGATCACATTTATTTAGATTATAATAAATCAGACCTAATTTATCTTAAAGTAGCCCACATCAAATTATCAAGACGTTCATATTGAGTGAGAAGTTCGTAACAATGCTCAATTATCTGTCTGTAAAACGTAGTCCAATTATTAGCAAATAAAATTCTCATGGATATATGCTTATGGTACTCTTTCTGTAATTTCCTTTTTGACTTTTTTAACAAAGAAAACTTTGGTATTGGTAGAAATTATATGCTGATAATTTAATGATAGTAAGAGTAAAAAATACTAGATTTAAAATAAGTACTTAAGTACTTAATAAGTACTTAACACCTATACCGAAACCCTCACTGTGGGACGTTAACCGAAACCCTCGGTCTGTGAGACCCCCATATAAAATAATGGAAAGCAAATAAATAATCAGTAACCAAAACCCTCGGTCTGTGAGACTCCCACATAAGAACCAATGGACAACAGACTAAGGGGAACCGAAACCCGCGGTCTCTGAGACGGGCACGTAATTGGAAATCGGGAAGTCGAGTACGGAAGAACCACTCAAACTGAAAAAAAAACTGTGCGAAGGTCAAGGGAAAGGGGAGGGAGGAAGGTATTGGGAGAGGGGTAGTGCCAGCCCTCTAGCAGTGTTGCCAATCTTAACGAGTGAAATTTCCCTGAGGTCTGTAAGGCCAGGGGTTTTGGTATAGGTGTTAAATAAGATTTAAGTTTAAACTGACTTGCACAGTGAAAACACCACGCGAACAAATGAAATAAACCAAGGAAAATATTTCGATGGTTCAAACCTCACGCTAATAAACTGATACAAAGAAGCTCTTGGCATGGAACCGTTAAATCATTTTATTGTCTCACAATCGTGGAGCAATAATAAGTAAGTTAGGCCTAGTAGGGATCTCGGTTTAGACTTACCTTTTCTGGCCATTTTATCTGCATCTATCACTGGGATTCCATATTCTAAAAACATCTCACTTACTGTTGACTTCCCAGTGGCTATGCCACCAGTTAAACCTACAATAAACATGATTTATAAAGATTTAGACTTTGTCCTTCTATAAATCAGGAAAGAACAGATATCATAATATTCAAAAATAGGGTTAGGTCTAATCCTGGTATATTTTCCTTGAAGTTCTCGATAGTTTATGAGCTAATATTATGTTGAAAGAACAAACTTTAACTGGAACGATACAAATTAAAAAAATAATTGCAACCTACGACAAAAGTTGAAACAATTTAACGAATTGAAAATGGAAACTGGTTTCATTAATAATTTGAGGTATTTTATTTACAAATAGCGGCTGTTTTCAAGGTCAAAACTGACATGTTATTTTGTTCTGTCAAAGCAGTTTGTCCACTCTTCAATAATACCCAGTAGACAATATTTGGATTTCAGCTTGATATACAAAGCCGATGACAAATAAATATATCATTTTTACTGTACAATAAGCTTCTTGTAGTTTTTGAATCCGTCTCGGCTGGTTTTGGTAAAGGCGCCAAGGACATTATATACATCCTACAGTGCGAGTGCAGTTTAATACAAGGAGGATAGTTAGTTATCTTTCTCAGTTGCATGTTCTAAAATTGAAACTGCCTCTTTAGCAAAGAAGTCATTTTTAGGTTATGTCATTGTTATGTCTTTGTGTTTGTGTTTATTATTGTATATTGTAATTATTTTCCACCAGCGATTACAATTTCACTTTTAAGGGAGGCGAATTCGAGAATTTCTCCGTTGTGTTCTTCTGTTATGAACTAACATAATACACGAAAACCAGGTATAAGTTATTGACTTGAAATTTAATCTAAATTCTTGGATGAATGAAATACAAAAATCAGGACGTAAGCTAGACTTGATTGAATTCGCTAGTGGCTATTACTAGGCTACTGTAATAACTGTAAAAAAAAATCAATTTGGATCCATAAATATATTGGTTTTCTAATTTTTGTGTGATTTCACAACTTCATAGCAAGATAGTGCTAATAGCACATAAAAAATCGAATTTGTGAACTTTCAGATTTCCAATCTTTCTCGCTCTTGGCTTTTGGCCTACAAAAGTAGCCTTTTAAAAGTACGGCTACTATCCACTTGATTTTGTAACTTTTTTGGGGGAGGGGGGGAGTACTCGCAGCAAGATATTATTTTGTTTGAAATATCAATAATAAATGTGATGCGGAAAGTGAAAAGGGACCTCAAGTCGCTGGAGTAAATTTAGGGGGGAAAACCCCCCCCCGCGGGTGTTTTTGTGTCGCGGGTCAAAAATATCGATTTATAGGTTTCAAGTGGATACGATTCCTTAATCTTTCCTGTACCGGTACATATTCATTCCGTTATTTTAGCGATAAGAATCCGATAAAAATATTAAAAAATAATCGATTTAGTAGCCTATGTCATGCAAACGAAAAGGGACCTCAAGTCGCTTATATGGAAAATAACATTGCGGGCAACTTCAGGTCCCATTTCCAAAATGTGCAGACCCGTACTGACAGTGTCGTCAAGGGCATTACAAAACTAGTCTCTCCTGACATCTATCGGCGAATAAGTGAACTACTTCAAGTTTTTCGCTGTAGAAGAACATTGTCTGAGTCCAAAAATCACTGTCTTGACAGTGTATTTCTCTTTTATTCCTCAGTATTCTGCCCTCCGACTTGAGGTCCCTTTTCAAACTTCTCACTTTCTCGTTTTTTTAACAATGAAATTGTGAGTGTATCACGTCTGTTTCAGTTTAGATTTAAAGATCTAGTTTTCAGCTTTATTTTAATACCAAATTCATTTCTTAATTATCAATAATAACTTTTCTGTGAACGTTTGAAGTTTTGGGCCTTGATTTCCTAAAATGTCCATTTTGACTATTAAAAATTCAAGTGCCAATAATTCAAAGACAAAAAATCATAGCACTATAAATTATATGTCAAATTGTTCGTAATTTAATGCAGAATTTCAGGATGTTCATAACTCAAAACCTGAAAATCCCGACTTGAGGTCCCTTTTCACTTTCCGCATCACAAATGGTATTTTCTGGGATTCTCTCACCTTTACCTTTGTTCCGGGGCTCGATAAACGAAAAACACATGACACAACTTACACAAAACACTGTCCCAAATGTTAAATACATACCCTTCCACAGGATTTTAACGGCTTATTTCTCCCACACTCTGGCCAAAATTTCAAGTATTTGGCTCTTGTCAAAAGTTAGTGAAGTCCAAAAAAAGCAATCTAGAAATTACTTATGTGGTGTTACAGGCAAAAACGATCATCTGAAATAGAGAAATACAAATATTGGCTGTGAACCCCACATCAGGAGGATGGTTGGGACTTCAGGTCGATTCTGTCGGGTGGTTGGGGATCTATCTTACTAAGATGCCTCCCTCGACTTCTGACACAGCTCAAATTCAACTAACGGAAAAGAGTGTCCTTTTTGAGTGAAAAAATATGTATGATAAGTGATAAATATCTTTTCTCGTGTTAGCAGGGATTTTAACCAATGTTTGTTCGCTTTTTTAGTTCTAGGTTTCCTATAAACTAAAAATAAGAGGGTTATCTTTTGTTATTAAGTTATTGTTGTACTTAACTTAACATTATTGTCGTCGCGACCCATCAGAAGCCCTCCTGCGACCCTCCATTGGGTCGCGACCCACACTTTGGGAACCACTGGGCTAAAGCAAATGATTGGTGGAAGTGATTTAGCTCAAATGATAACTTTGTTTGCCAATCACTGTTTTAGAAAGTTATTTGCGATAATTTACATATAAGGCCTATTGGCTACAGTTTTGTAAATGTTACACAAGGCAATCGAATTAATTATTCAGCTGTCAGATTTATTAAAACCACCAAAATAGATAGCATTTAGTCCCTTTTGACAGTGGTGGTCTACATGCGTCAGCGTAAATTTCAAACGTCTTATCTTAAGAACGGCCAGTTCTTAGTTATCTTAGATGGAACTTCTACCACGGAGTTAATTTTTAAAATCATATTTTTTGGAAAAAACTGCCATAGTTTGGTTGTTAACTTAGGTGGTTCCCACACCAGGGTAAAAACATAGTCAGTTCTAAATTGCTATTTTCTAAAATATAGTGAACTGAAAAAATAATTATATTGCATCAAATTAAAGTTCTCAATCTAGTAGGTACCAATCAGATCATCAATCTGGTAATCTGGTTACTGTGGTACCAAATATAGGGTAGAAGGGGGGAATTGTGTACCGGGGGTAAATGGGTACTACTTTTTCTTTTAATTTTCTTTAATCAACCCTTTATGTTAGGAAGGATTAAAAAATGTGTAGATATAGCTATTTATGTTTTTTACACCACAATTTTTTAAAAAGGTGTTATCCTTAAATATAAACAAGTTAAAAAATAATTTGTTCGACCCTTACGTTTTTTGATTTACAAAGTGCCTCACGAACTTTGTCCGAGTAACCATAGAAACATTATAACAATTTTAATTTATGCAGAATATTTACACTCACCTCATGAAACCAAAGTATACATACTAATAGTAGTTTGCTAGAGTTTTGGAATTTTTAAAAAATTACCTAAAAAGGGTAGCTTTTAGGGGTTGAAAATTTTATTACCCAATTGCCCCCCTAAGGGAAAATGGGTACTATTATTTTTTTTTGTGATTATGACGAAGTACTAATTTTAAAGTGAAACCCCTAGGCCTAATTAGTTTTTAGAAATATAGGCTACTTTCCCAAAAGTGATTCAGCCATTTATGGATTGGCTAACCTGGAAAATAAGACAGGCTATTGAATAATTCCGGTTCTAAATGGTACGGACTACTGTTTTTATTTTTATTTGTTTAGATTTTATTTAGCCAATGAAAAGATAAGTTTTTATTTTATTGACTTAGTATTAAGTAATTAGGCCTACTCTACAGTAAGCTAATTCATAAAAATAATTGAAATGTTTTTATTAATTTAACAGTGTTTGATTGTTCGAGGCAAACAGGTTTTCGCAACATTTTTTCAAAGTTTTAACCTCTTGTAATTTTTTTTCTGTAAAAGTTAGAAAAATCTAACTTGTATTATGTCATAGCCGCCTTTAAAGAAGGCCGCGGCGTTCGAACTGGCAACGCTGCAATCAAAAGGCATAGTGGAGTCACTCCGCCGAGAGTGCCTGGCGCTGCGAGGGCCACTGCAATACCTTTTCCATCAGACAGCGACAGTGGTCATTCATTAATTAACTCTTGAGCTGAATACTTTTTTATGCTAGAAAGTGTATATATAGTGGCTATTGGGAATATTTAATAAAAAGCCTAATTTTACACAAAAGATTAAAATATATTTGTTAATGAATTACAAATCAAAACACTTAACGTTTATTGAAACGGACTAAAGTTAAGCGATGAAATGAATACTAATATAGCCTAAGAGAGTATTTTCAATTTTCTGTCATTTTTATGCACAACTACATTTTCTATCTTTCAAATGAGTTCGGGTACACAGTTTTAAACGTCAAATTAGGTGATGACTTTACTAACATATTAGTCTCTTTTCTGTAAAGATCTCTGATATTCATGAATGAAGCTTTGGTTACATCCTCAAATTCAAAACTTAGCTCATTAGCATGTGACTTATTTAAATCTCCACTTTAAAATGTATCTACGTTTTCCCATACAGGTATGAAAAATGACTTAGAAAAATTGGTCAAATTCAGCCAGTTATTCCTAATATTCTTAAAAATATGCACAGTGTCATACATTACGAAAGTTTTGTTTTTACTTTCGTTAGCATAAAAGTAGTAATTGCTCTCAGATGTTTTGGTTAGTTCGTTAAAAACTACACGATTGATGCTGTTGTTATCACAAATTACACTTAAAATAGTAAGACCACAATCTGTAAATGAAAATGACCAATCCTTTGGAAATGAAAATATGGAAATACAACCCTCATTTTTTATCGCAGTCTTATAATTTGATTTGCAACCAGGCACTACAGAAGAACTAGGCATATGGCTAAGAATTTGGAAGTGTTTATTCTTAAAAACTGGTTAAAATAGCGATCCAACGAGCGAGCAACGTGCAACCGCCATGATATCATATGGGCCGGCTGACGCTTCGCGACTCCTCTCGCGGCGTTGCCAATTCTACCATGCCGCGGCCTTCTTTAAAGGCGGCTATGATTATGTTAAAGTACCTCTTATAAACTACCTTAAATACAATTTTTACTATCCTAGGTCATAAGGATTAATTATTATTAATTATCTGAAAAACCGTAAAGTTTTCCGAAATTTAGTTTAACATTCTATAAAATTGTCAAAAAAAAATTTGTTTAACAAAACTTGTCTTAAAATTTTCCTTTGTGTTTTCTTAATAACACCCATTTCCCTACTATTTTATATATTGGCTTTCTTATGCCTTACAGGTGTAGTCCCCAGTTAATTCCTCCTTTAGGGGAAATTGGGTATGAAAAATATTTTTAATTTTATTAAATAGTTGCAAAAAAGTTGCAGGTCTTAAAGTTGGTGAAAAGATGTCTATTAGAAGCCTTGATATGAAGGCATAAAAACTAGAAAGATATTCAATTTGGTTTATCATACAGAGTACATTTTCCAAAACCTAGTACCCAATTCCCCCCTTCTACCCTAGATGGTTTAGAGGTCTTAGTTTACACATAATACCCCCGTTGCAGCAGACCTGCATACTCAGCGAATTTCAAATGCAAAACAACAAACGGTATTTCAATCCAACTTAGCGAGATTTTACATGTTTTGTAATCTCCATAAGAATAACATGGGGAATGATATGCAGGTTTGCTGCAACAGGTATGTTAAAACTGGTTGGTTTCAATTCATTATTTAGTAGATCTTAACTAGAAGAAGCCATATACCTACCAAGTTTAGTTAAGAAATGTTAAAAAATAAGTAAGATATAGAATTTTTTTATTTCCCATAAGGATAACATGGGGAATGATTATGCAGGTTTGCTGCCACAAAAATTGAAATTTCGGGGATTTTTAGACTAAAATACATTAGATCTCATCTAGATGAAGCCACAAACCAAGTTTTATCCAGATATGTTGAGAAATAAGTGAGATATAGAATTTTACTTATTCCCCATAAGGTTAACATTGGGACAACGTGCTGTGTTTACCACTTTCAATATCTCGGTAACCAAAGGACATAGAGCAATGCTTCAAAACTCTAAATTGTTTGTTTTTTTGAGCTGAATTCAATGGTGCCAACAAAGATTCGATAAATTTTATTTTTATATGTAAAAAACTCAAAAAACCCATTTTTGGGGGTGTTTATCCCCCTTTACCCCCCCTTCCGGTGGTCCGATCGGGCTGGTTCACGAACTCGTCCATTCGATTACCACTTTACATGTCTGTTCCAAATTTCATTAAGATCGGACCATATTTACGGCCGCTATCGTGCTGACAGACACATATATATATAGATAGATAGATAGATAGATATATAAAAATTCGAACGAATGGTGTTTTTTGCTTCTGGTGGCCCTAAAACGAAAAGTTATCATGGTCTCGGGCTTAGGTCTTACCATGAGACCTACGGTAATAGCTTCTTCCCTATAGGGGAAATTCGCTAAAAGAAATGTTGCCGGCACAATCCGTGGTGGCAGCTTTTCTTAAGGAATGTCAAGACAAGCTTGTAGTTGAGTTTATGACGTATAAACTGTGTACACCATTTATGATTGGAACTATAATTACTATTCATAAGTTACTGCCTGAACCAGTGGTCTCTAAAGTCAGCTTTCCAACCAACCAGTTCGCTAAATTATATTAACTATTATAGAATGTCAAACAAATAAAACTAAATCATATTCTGACCGTTTGGTTCTTAAACTTAATCTTAAGAAATTTATTTTTTTCAGGATCCCCAAGATATATTGAAGAAGTTGATTGAAGAGATGGATACAAATATTACAAAACTAAGCCACCACGAGCAGCAAGAATTATGCTCCACAAGGCCAAGTTACAGACAAGGAAGGAAACTGACGGCTGTAAAGGTGTGCTGTATCCTACACTAAAAATTTAATTTAGGCCTGTATTAAATATTGCTTCATTTATTGTTAATCTTATATCTGTTTAACAGAATTTACCATTTTTTGGTTCATTTTTGCTTTCAGTCTGATTTGGAAGTCACTCTCTTTTTTCATGGTTTTTTTTAAGATTTGTAATAACTCTTCATTGACTTTGAGGATATAGGGCACATTGGATGTGACTTTTTTCTTTCAAAAATACGTCACATTCACATTCACGTTGCGTCACGTTCATTGTTACAATGTAATGTTGGTGTCTTATAGGCATTGAATGGGGCGTATTAACAAAACATTCAAATAATTGATTTTAAAGGAAAAATAGATAGTCTAGGCAATGTTGAATTTTTAAGCCAATAAATGTTATCATATGTTAAAAAAATTAGCACATTCTGGTAGAAAATTTTTGCATGAAAGAAATTATAAATAATTTTAATTTTTTATCCTCTGTTTTGCACTCCTAGTTTTGGGTTTTAACAATAAAATCTCTTGTTAAACTTCATTCCACGATTATAGTCTGGTAGATGCAAAAATGTACCATTTCAGGGATACAAATCTTATCCACACCCCTAGCGCAATCTCTATCGACAAGTGCCAAACTAATTTCATGAGTGCTCAATTTCTAGCTTCAAAGCATCCCGAAAGCATCCATGTCTTGTTTTGGGCATGTGAGAAGAGGTTTTTCTTTTTCTAAAAAGATTAGTTTTTTGATTATTTTCATGGTCAGTAATACTGGTTCATGGTCAACCAGTAGCATTCCAGTAGCAGTAGCAGTTCAAGGTCCAGTAGCAGAGAATGAATTCAAATGTTTAAACAAAGTACCTGGTGGACCGAGCCTTGCTCGGTGTTATTTCATATTTAACAGTTCATCCAGTTACTATAAAATATTTCAATGTCATAAAATTGATAAATAGAAACATTTTTTATTGCTCCATGGACTCTTCATCCCACTTGCTGTATTTTCCCTTGATGGCTGTAGATTCCAAACAGCTGTTATGATTACTTCATTTGTTTACACTTTCCTTGTTTATTTTCGTTGCCATCACGGCAACCCATAAGGCCAATGTTAATATTTTACAACTTTTAAATTCGATTTATTACGTTAATAGATTTTCTCCGGCCAAGTAATCTGCATAAAAGACGTTTTTGAGTCATAAATTATTTATTTCCAGACTTTGAAGGAAATCCTCGGAGCCGTTTTTGAGATCTTTGTGCAAGCAAGCAAGCAAGCAAGCAAGCCCATTGTCCTTAAAAAATGTGGCTAATCTGTATTTTTTTGTTTTATCCTTACTAAGTTCAACTGCATACAAATGAACACAGAACATTCCAGTTTGACAGACATATTCAATGCATCCCAAACGTAACATTAAACACATTAATATAAAACAAATAAACATACTGGCAAACAAGAAACCAGCATATGCTTTACTAAGTCAAAAATGTTGCTCTCATTTATTTTTTCGAAGGAAAAACAAAAATCTCATAAGTAATCTGGGCTAAATTTGAAGTGATCTCATGGAATCCCAAGCTTTTATATTACATGTAGTACAAATTACCCAACAACAAAATATATTTTTTTTTAGTAAGTAATTTCCCTGTTCATGGAACTATCAAGTTGTTCTACCCAAGCAGGATCAAAAAGAAATATTTATGGGGCAAAGTTAAAAAATCCCTCTAGATTAATTGACATTATAGCAAAGATGATGATAAACATTGCTTTAATCAATGAACTAAAATTCCATTTTTGCTGCTGCAAGAGAAAACGAGATAAATTAATTGTAGTTGAATTTCTGGTTTAGTTTTAGCGAATTTCCCCTATAGGGAAGAAGCTATTACCGTAGGTCTCATGGTAAGACCTAAGCCCAAGACCATGATAACTTTTTGTTTTGGGGCCCCCAGAAGCCAAAAACACCATTCTTTCAAATTTATATATATATGTGTCTGTAAGCACGATAGCGCTCGCAAAAATGGTCCGATCGGGATGAAATTTGGCATAGACGTGTAAAGTAGTAATTATTCGGATGAGTTCGAAAACCAGCCCGATCAGACCACTGGAAGGGGGGGTAAAGGGGGATAAACTCCCCCAAAAATGGGTTTTCACATATAAAAATAAAAATAATCCAATTTTAGTTAGCACCATTGAATTCAGCTTGAAAAAATAAACAATTTAGTATTTTGAATCATTGCTCTATGTCCATTGGTAACTGAGATATTGTAAGTGGTAAACACAGTACGTTGTCCCAATGTTAACCTTATGGGAAATAAGTAAAATTCTATATCTCGCTTATTTCTCAACATATCTTAATAAAACTTGGTTTGTGGCTTTATCTAGTTAAGATCTAATGTATTTTAGTCTAAAACCCCTGAAATTTCCATTCTTGTGGCAGCAAACCTGCATAGGCCTACTCATTCCCCATGTTATCCTTACAGGAAATAAAAAAAATTCTATATCTTCCTTATTTTTTGACATATCTTGATAAAAGTTGGTATATGGTTTCTCATAGTTAAGATCTACGAAATATTGAGTTAAAACCACCTAGTTTTAACGGACCTGTTGCAGCAAACCTGCATACTCATTCTCCATGTTATTCTTATGAAGCTTACAAAAACGTGTTAAATCTCACTATCTTGGATTCAATTATGTTCTTTTGCATTTGAAATTCGCTGAGTATGCAGGTCTGCTGCAACGGGGGTATTTTTATTACTTAACACTGACCATTTTATTCAGCTTATAGTCTGAAGTCGTCGTCAGTGATCTTGTTTTCATGATTTCACTTTGCATTAACACAGTTAAAATTAGATTAACCACAAAACACACAAATGGTGGATTTCACTTTGAAAACCAGGTTGGTGAGAAAAAAGTCTCATGATATCTTGTTTAGACTTAACCTGAGTTAGACATTCAAGCTGGATCCATGACTGACCACCTCATCACAGTAAATAACAAAACACTTAACAACACAGGACTTTTTTTGACTCATAAAATGTTGTCTCCAAAGTGAAATCAGCCATTTGAGTGTTTTGTGATTAATTAATGTAATTTCATCTGTGTGAATGCAGTGTGAAAACAAGATCATTAACTAGTACTTCAAGCTAAATAAAATGGCGAGTGTTGCCCAATAAGAAAATAAAACCTGAATTATTGAATAATGTACCTCACTAAAAAAAATGTCATTTAGAAATAAAACGTAGTTGCTTATATAAAGTCACCATAAGCAGCAACCTGTTAGAAGGTCTTGTGAATCAATTGTTCTTTAAACTCAACCTCATTTATTTTTATGACCTCAACTCGTTTATTTTTCTACCTCAGTAGGAAAATACCCTTCAAAACGTTTGTCCTGATCCAAAAGTCGAGACCGGAAGTTCGCAAACAAACTATCGTTTCCTTAAAAAGCCAGCTTTGCCAGGTGTACACGGTGTGTGATGAGTCGGTGCACCTGCTGGTCAGTCGAGTACCGGCGCTCAAACTCCATGCGGAGTTGAGTGCGTTGTGCGGCCGCTTTGGAACTGTCACGAGCTGCGTCCCCGTGCCGGGCTACGACTGCGGCGAGGCCTTCACGGAAACCTACCACGTCCAGTATGAGAGATTACAATCTGCGAGGTAATGTACTTTTTTCACTCATTTTTATGAAACCGGAGATGTTGCAATATGATTTTATATAAACCCTGATAGGTCTTTGTAAATCAGTCCCTCTGCCCTTTGAAAAACCTGTTTGTAATAAAAATAACCATGCATAACTCAAAATAAAACTCAAATATGTTTTATCTCTTCGAGTCAAAGAGATATAGCAGTGTTGGTAAACCTTTATTGACTTAACAACAATGTAATTAGCGTGTTCAAGTGGTGACACCGCTACATGCTAGTGTTTAAACTAGGCTTTGAGAGAGTTGACTGAACAGCTGAGTGCAGGTTAGGCAAACCTTCTTCAGCGGTGTTGTATTTAATTGTAAAATATTTAATTGGTCACTCTGTTGCCTTAAACAGTTGACTCATAACTCGAACCTCAATAACTTGAAATCCCCGATAGCTTGAATCAGTTCCAATCCCCCTAGGAAAAACCTGTCTAAGTTGAAATAAAAACCAATTTTAACTGAAAATAATTCTAAAGTAATATTTTATCTCTATAAGTCGAAGCAACTCAAAAATTACCCGTAACAAAGTTCGGGAGATAAGTCCAATTAAAGTTGGACTTTTCCTCTGTAAGTTGAAGTTTACTTCTTTTTCTTGAAGTTTACTCAATGGACCTCTGTAAGGTCCCCGATGTACAGGTCGCAACACGTCAATGAATGTGATATCCGTTAAAATATAAAATTTTCTTTTGGTTAATCTCTATATCTCAAATATATCTCAACGAAATTAATCAAGTATAACCTTTATAACTTGAACTATGCCTAAGTGGAACTATAGGTAACTCGAACAAAAATCGTATTCCTGTAGTATTTTGAGTAAGCGAGAGTCGACTGTACAATTTTATCAATGCGCTGTGTTACAGTCCACGCCTAAATGAACCTAACTTTACTGCGCCTTGTGAGGCAGGTTCGCCAAGCGACAGCTGGACGGGCGGTCGTTCTACGGTGGAGTGCTGCACGTGTGTTACGCCCCGGAGCTGGAGACTGTACAACAGACACGCGCCAAGCTGGCCGTGAGACGCAGGGAGGTGGCCGCCAGGGTCAGGAAGAGGGCGAGGGCCGCTGCCGTCGACGGGTAACGCTCCTTTCACATTATGCTACTTTTGTCGATGGTAAAAAGTCTGATGTCGGATAAGTTTTAGTGAAGTGAAGCAATGTACGAGTTACTTACTTGTTACTTGAAAATCCGTTCACCATGACCCTGCATCCAGGGTGTTGAACCGGTCAAAATGCCTTCCCTATGGTCGGGCCACTAGGGTTAAGTTAGGTTAAAGAGGGATGGTTAGTTAGGTTAGGTTGAAATTAATGCCAAAGTCAGAGGTGGGTTGAAATGTACATTATATGGATGGTATGGTTGGCTATGGTGTGATCAGGTTCGCTAAGTCAGGTTAGGTTGTAAAAAGTTACATGAGGGGCCACAAGTTTTCATATGATCCAATAGGCCGTCCACTTCATAAAAGCTATGATGTAATTGATATTGCTCGAGTGGTTCTAAATTTACTTGCGTTGACTATCTCTGTAATAAAGCTGGGTAGTGATTAAAATTAAGTGATAAAAATTAAGTTAGTGATAAAATTTAAGTCCTATGTAAAGTGTTTTTTTTCAAATAAAGCTAATCTGGAACTTAGAGTACTGTGATTTGTGCCTAGTATTGTATCGAGCCTTTCACATCATCCGTCAATTGTTTGTTGATCTGAATGCCGGCAGCAGTTGGATGGTACCACCAGTTTGTTCAACGCCAGATTGAAACCTCCAGACTCATTTGTTAGTAGTGTAACATGTGATAAAATGACAGCTGTCACACTGGCTTACTTGGTGACGGTCGGTTTTTAACCTTAAGGATCTTTTCACATTACCCGATTTTTGTCATTCCGGCAGGTTTCGGATGCTGGTTCAGTGTTAGCAGTAGAACATATAATCGAATGGCCGCTTTCACACTGGCTGATTTTGTGACAGCTGGTTAATCCGGGATGTGACATTTTGCCGGAACGACAAAAATCGCATAATATGAAAAAGGCCTAATACACTTTGGCATATTACATCCTGAGCCTGGAACCAATTTATACCTGAGGCGGATTGGATTGAAAGTCATCAGAACATCACATCTGTTGCACAAAGTATATTTGTATATTAATTATCACTATATAGTGGACTTAAATGCTCAGCAGCTTTTAAGTTTTTGTTTACTGTCTGCTGGTAAATAAAATAAATGTTTATTGCAATCAGCTGTTTCTTGAAATTTCTGCTCTAATAGATGTTATGGACAAATATAAAACTTTGAGGGGGCCTAGGGCTGTTCTTTTTAGTCTCACTTTCATAATTTTTTCCTGCAAAACTTAATGCCAAGCACTTTCCAATGCTCCCTAAATTATTAAAATCAGTTCAGAACGTAGGAGGAGTCTCAATCACAAAAACTCTCTAGCGTATGGATGTGAGTAAAGATTTGTAAAAAATTACAGTTCACATTTGTTGAAATATGTTTCTACATTATTTTTTTCATTGGCGGTAAATAACAAAGTCAGTGGACGAGGCCATGGTTCAACATATTATGTTCCAAGATTACTTTTATTGTGATTACAGAATGGCTTATTTTAATTTCAAAGGCTATGGAACACGTTCTGAAATGCTTGAAAGAAGTATAATTTGGCAAAAATAAATTCACGTTTTAGAAACAGGGAACATCATAAATGGGGTTAAAGAATCTGAAACAACAAGGCCAAAGAAGGAAACACCTTCAGAAAAATATGAGCAACAACTATATGAGAACAACGTTTTGGTCAATAAGTGTAGCTAAAGTCAGTCTTTCAACTCATGTCTATGTTAGTTTTGTTTTTTGCTTGGTATAAATAAATTAATTGGCATTTTGTAGCATACAAAACGGTACTGAATTTCCACTATTAGGTTTCTTAGTACTGTCTTTACTTATTTTTCAACAGATTAGTGAGTAGGTAAATTTGTTTTTACAAAATGCTGATGTTTGACTACGACTAAAGAATCATGGTTTTGTTCTTGAGTACTGGTATTGCAAATAAAATAGATTGTTATACAATTTTGATAAATTTTCAATTTTAGGACAAATTCTTTAAGCAACGGAGATTTTTCCAAGTTGGCGCAACCACAGGAAATGCCTCAAAATTCAAGATTGCAATCAACCTCTGCTAACCAACCTCTTGAGAAGGTAATGGAGCTTTATTTTACCTCTGCCTCAGTTTTGCTGGTTTTGGTTCAACCAGCCGCTTTTCAGTAGCCTATATTAAAATATATCCCAGGACAGACCTGGAACCCTCTCGCAATGTCTCTCTGTTTACATTATATTGTCACCGTATTTGTTTGCATAATACTATGTATTATATGTTCAGTTGAATTAGAAACCTGTTATAGACCAAGCAAATTAGCCCAAAAAAGAGCTGTAGCACCCAAAATTAGAAACAGTCCCGGAAATCGTTTTAATCCGCCTCGGGCATCCTAAATAAGTTTAAAATAAGTTTGCGACGGATTCTGACTGGTGCTTAGCTTTTGGGAGGCAAAAAACCACAAAAATTGTGTACCTTTTTTGGTTTTTTACTTATAACTCAAAAAGTGTGCATCCTGGAAAAAAATGTCAAGATACACTTTTTAAGTACATGAAATTCTGCGTCGAATTACGTTTAAATCATTAAAATATACTTTACCGTTCAGCCACAATCGATCGTCAAAGTTTACTTATTTTAACGAAAAAACTAGCAAATACTGCTCTCTGGCGGAGAACTTGGAAATGCGTAAGGGTTAGACGACAGGAGAACGTTGTCCCCGTATTTTTTGCATCTAGGTACTTTTTTTGTGAGTTTCCTTTCCTGAGCGACATTTTAAACGTTTATTAGATGGTCTATTATGTATTTTTCTTAAAAATATGTTGTATTCATATTTTTAAGCGTGGTTTTGTTATATATATTTTAATCAATCATTATTTGCATCCCATAGTTTAATAAAAGGATTTTATCTCACCGATATTCAATAGATTTTTCCACGGTAACTAGAAACAACAACCGTAGATATTTCTTTATTTTGATATCATATTTGATAAAATAAATACATGGTATCACTGAGAATATTGCGATAGCAACTCTTCTATCTTCCTGATAATTGTCAGTAACTGTCAACTGTTGACAAGTAGTTCACTTTTGAATACGTGCATTGCATGGTACAATTATTTTTGTAATAATAAATTTAACCGCTGCATTACTTTCCTATACGGACTACTCAAAACCCGACCTAGGAAAACTTACATACAACCGGGGTTGTTCGTTGTCCCGGATTTACTTGGGCCGAATGAAAAGTAACCCTTAAACAACATTTTTATCGGTGTTTGTGAGGGTTTATGTGGACGCGACAGATAAAAACCCCCTTATATTGGTTTCAAAAATTGCACAAATTAATTTTTATTAGGTAACAGAGGAGGTGCCATTAAAATATTAAATAAATCCACCTGACCATAATAAAAAATGCATTTTTTATTAGAGATAGTCATTTTACATGCGGAGACAAAATACTTTTACCAAACTGCGGGATATAAGTGACGATAGTTTCGAATATGTAACAAAAATATGTTTAAGAAATATGAATACAATATTTTTTATGAAAAATACATATTACGCCATCTACTAAATGTTTAAAAATGTGGATTCAAAGAAGGAAATATAATATTTACTCAGAAAAACTAAAACCTAAATACGAAAACACAGGAACAACGTTCTCCTGTCGTCTAACCCTTACGCATTTCCAAGTTCTCCGCCAGAGAGCAGCATCTGCTAGTTTTTTCATTAAAATAAGTGAACTTTGACGATCGATTGTGGCTGAACGGTAAAGCATATTTTAATGATTTAAACGTCATTCGACGCAGAATTTCATGTACTTTAAAAGTGTAATTTGACATTTTTTTCCAGGATGCACACTTTTCGAGTTATAAGTAAAAATCCAAAAAAGTACTCAATTTTGGTGGTTTTTTGCCTCCCAAAAGTTAAGCACCTGTCAGAATCCGTCGCAAACTTATTTTTTTGAACTTATTTAGGACGCCCGAGGTGGATTAAAACGATTTCCGGGTCTGTTTCTAATTTTGGGTGCTACAAGTCTAATTTGCTTGGCCTATTAGCATTTGGTTCATGTTTCATCCAGTGCCGTTATTTTCTGTTTATTTTGATAAAGTGTTGTGTTGTATCGTGTTGTACTGTTTCACTATTATTTGTACTTTTTTAACAACCCAAAAGAGAGACTTAAGCAATGCTTTGGACTAGGCTATATATTATTATTATTTTTTTTTGGGTTATCCAGCCAAAATATTATCTAGCCAAAGGCTCAGTCCCAGAATTGACAAAGCTTTACTTTTTACTGCTATATTTGCTCAACATGTAGAATTAAAAATTCTCTAACGTGGATACAATACAGTACACCTTGGATTATCCGGAGTAATGTGGCAGTACCTCCATCTGGATACGAACCTAGCCCCTGATAGCAGTCAGCGTATCAAGATAGTGCAACATGTTAGTTTGACACCACACATTTTGAAACTTGAAAGTCAGTTCACCTAAAACATTCACAACTAAAAACTCAACAAAGGTTAGAGACAAACTACACGCAAAATTTCTATAGGTTATGCATGTGTTAATTACTGCATAAACCAAATCACTCGTCACCACACTTCTTGTTTCACTGAGATTTTAATATTTTTATTTCATGGATAGGCCGATCCGAATAATACAGGGTCAGGATACTGTGAAGTCCGTAAGATCTGGGGATTACTCTAACCTTATTCAATAAGTGACGGAAATAAATTTCACTAAGTGTTACATTGCTTGTTTTAAATTTCAGGTTCAGAATTGCCCAACGGGCCATCAGCCAATGGCCTCTAGTCCTGCCACCTCTTGGTCTCCCATTCAACTGATGGCCTACAACCCTGAACCGTTGTTCAAACCCACTGCTCAGCCAGTGGTTTCTGTGCCTGAATCAACGTTGAAACCTCCATCTCAGCCAATGGTCTGTGTGTCCGAACCCTTGGTCAGAACTCAGTTGAAAATTCCCCCAAGATTCATCCCTCGTCAGGTCGTTGTCCAAAAACGAATAGTCTTTCATAAAAAGCAGTCATGATGTAATTAATTATATTGCCTATAAATTATTTTTATACAACATATTTTTTTTATTGAACCCCTAACAGAATCCTTCACAATAAATGTCTTTATGTCCTTATTTAATGTTGTTTATCAAAGTCATTTGAGGCTTTGTATGCCAACAATATAATTTAACATTTTAACCAAGTTTCTTAAACAAATTTTGTGGTGCTCAAACTCCACCAAATTATAATAATAATAATAATAATAATAATAATAATAAACTTCTTTATTGCTGTGGACAATACATGTATTGCATAGCATGCGTCAATTTCTTAATAATTACATATAATAATAAATTTCCATGTAACAAAAAATACAAAGATTAGCTCCTAAACAAACAAAATGTAAAGTAGATAATAAAAAATACACAATAAGTAGTAGCCAGCCAAACTGATTTATTTTTGAGCTGAGCAGAAAAATAATTTAATTTCAAGCCGATATTTCTTCACCCGGGGTGTAGTCCATGAACTCGTCCACCGAGTAAAACACGTTCGACACTAAAAAGCGTCTTCATTTTGATTTAAATTTTGTTTCACAATTTTCAAAACGGATGCCTTCGGGAACTTTATTCAGTATGGAGACACCCATCTGGGAGGGTAGTCGTGCCATAGTTGCCAACCTATGCTGTGCTGTTCTGTAAACATTTCTGGATCTGGTGTTGTATCCATGTACATCCCTTCCCTGTATCGGGTGGCTTTTAAATTTGCAGAAAAGCGCAGTTTCCAGAATGTACAGCTGTGCCAGTGTTAGCAATCCTAGTTCCCGAAAGGCGTTGCGGCACGACTCTCTAAATTTGAGTTTTGCTATAATTCGTATGGCTTTCTTTTGAAGGACAAAGATACGGTTGAAATTAGCCTGTGAGCAGCTGCCCCACAAAGCAATGCCATACTGCAGATGACATTGAATCAGACCGTAGTAAGCCATAAGCAATAACTCTTTGGGACAGTGTTCGGAAAGTCTACGAAGCAGGAATATTCCTGATGAGACCTTTTTGCAAACACTGTCAACATGAACAGTCCACGTCAGCTCGTCATCAACGAGCATTCCGAGGAATTTAGTGAAACCGACTTCTTCAATGGTAGTATCGTCTATCATTGCAGTCGGACGGCATGAATTTAGAGCGGTGCTGCCTCCAAATACCATGCAGTTTGATTTTGAGGGATTGACTTTGAGATTTTTGCTTTCAAAGTATTGAATGCATGAGTTTATTCCCTCAAATGAGGAAATTTCAATTTTCTCAATTTTGTCTGAATTGAAACAGAGAGTCGTGTCATCCGCGTACTGAACAATTTGTCCGATTCCAATGAGAGAATTCAAATCATTCACATACACCAGGAATAAGAGGGGGCCGAGAATTGATCCCTGGGGGACACCGTATCTCAAGTTGGTTGTATGTGAAGTCGCTCCATTGACCTGAACTTGTTGTGACCTTCCGGAGAGGTATGACCTCAACCATTTGTGTGGTAAGCCACGAACTCCGCAATTCCACAGTCTGTCAAGGAGGATATTGTGTTCAACACAGTCGAAAGCCTTGGACAAATCTAGAAAGACACTTAAGTCAAGTTGTGCTTATCCAAGTTACCCACAATCATTTCCACTAAGTGGATGATTGCATCAACAGTTGATTTTCCTTTTTGGAAACCAAACTGATCTTTGGACAGAATTTTGTGTTTGTCAAAAAAATTTAGCATCCTGCGCATGAAAAGTTTTTCAAAAACTTTACTTAGCACCGGCAGGATTGAGATACCGATTCACAGTACAGTGGAGTCCAGATAATCCGAATTTGGGATATCCAAAAGTCTGCTTTGCCAGTCACGATGGGATCTTTTTACTGATTGTAGGGTCAGGGCCGGATTTCCCAATAGGCCCAGGAGGCCCGGGCCAATGGGCGCAAGCTGCCTGGGGGCGGGCGCACCTCAAAGCAAAAATAAAAAAATAATGAATAATACCGAGGCATTTAGTTTTTATGCTTATACCTAGGGCCGATGCGAAGCGCATGTGGAAAATGCGGTTGAATGGGACGCCAACAAGAAGGGCGCCGGCAAAGCTGGCTCCGTGTAGCATTCGCAAAAATTGTTCAAAGTGGCAAAAGTGTGTTTTGACGAAGTTAGCTGGCGCCCGGGAGCCTTTTAATTGTCCAACATACACAATTTTCGTTTGTGTGGGTGTAATTTGATTTCCTGACAAATGACATATAATCCTACTACTCTTCAGGAGTGATTTTACTGACTACCACCCTCAAAACCTAAGGGCGGAAAAATATATTGGACCTAGGGGCACCAAAATGTTAAATCCGGTCCTGTGTAGGGTAAAATTAAAGTGTAACTTTATTATAGAAACATCTCTATAATTTAGATTGTTCATAAATGGTAGGAGTAGCTTTGCAAAGACTATCACATGTGTTTGACAGGATCAGGAATAGCCCTAACTACAGTCGTAATCAGCTCCGAGAAAGTCACCAATCCGTGAATTTTGCTTACACATATTTACCAATCGCGGGTAAACAACAGTAATAATTTTGCAAAAGAAGCTAATGGCCATGAAATTTGATTGCGTGCTTGTACCGTTGGAAGTAAATGACGGGAATAACTTTAAAATTTGATCGCACCTATTTACAGATTGTAAGTTCTCAGGAATTAATTTGGCAAAGAAGCAAACAGACACAAAATTCAACCACAGGTATTCTGAACATAGGACAATGGCGAATGGCGGCAATAGCTAAGTTTATGTAATTACATATTGTATATGTTTAAATATTAATAATTTTCCTTAACCTGGAATATTTGATAATCTGAATCGGCCATACCAATTTCAAACTATTGAGCCTCCACTTAGTTCCCATATTATTTTCAATAATGATTTGTTGTTTACAAAACAGAGCGTTAATTTCTTAACAAACTTTTCACATCCTAAAAATCATCATGAGAGCCAACTTCATTAAATGTAATAGTATGGTTAAAAAACAGTATGTTTCCATTTAATTCCCTAAAGAAATAACAAAACATAATTCTCTTTGTTTTTCGGCAACAGGAGGGCAGTTAAAGTGACAAACGGGCCTGCCTCGCCAACATGAATATTTTTATTAAAAATAAATCTCTCTCGACTATTTCTACCCTTCTGATTTACTTTGCAGTAGATTACAAAGGTGCAAATGTATATTCTCTACACATTTTAAATTTTCAGAACTTTATTTGAGACGATGTAGCAAATTGGATTAACATGTATTGGGAATACACTGCACGCGGTTGTGTAGTGTAGAGTAATTTTCAGATAGCATTTTCACCAATCATTTGATACGATTAAAAAAAATTTTTAATAACCTTTTTTATTATAATTGATGCAATTTATAAAAATAATACTGGATTTTAGGGATAAAAAATTTGAATCAACTCAATAAATTTGGACTAATTAGAAACTTTGTGCAGATGTTAAGTAAGCCTCCATGGTTAAAAGTCCACTAAATCCCTGCTGTGCTTCAGCTGCCATCTGCAAAAACCATTTTTATTATACCGTAAGAAAAAAGCTGTTTTTTCCTAAATCTTTCCAAAATTTCTCCTTTTTAATATTATTATTAAAAAACCACCAGTGATTTTTTTCATTACCCTAACCTCAAACATTGTTTTTGTTTCATTCATTTGTACAGGGTTTTTTTAAACACAACCCATTTTTAATATTGAACAATGCACATATAAACATGAAACAACCCTATCAAACCTATCATGAAACCCTATGAAACCTATCATTTAATTGTGATCACATTTACTTTACACTATGTGCTCAAACAAACCACTATTGGCAATTGTATTATGTTGTGCTCTCTCTATCAAATTCCCAAACATGTGTTGCAAGGTGCCTCTTTGAATTTCTTGCATTAAATTTGTTATATTTGTTTTGAGGTGTTGAATGTCCTTTGAGTTGTTTCCGTGGACCTCACTTTTTATGTATCCCCAAGGAAAATAATATTGTGGGGTCAAATCCGGGAATCTTGGGGGTGAATAATCCTTCACTGATAAAATAAAGTTTTGGGTTGCGTTAAAAAAAACAAAAAAAACACCCTGTATAATCTGAAAGCGTGGTTCATGAAAACAATATTTTGATTGTAAACAACAGAAATGTACACATTGTAAATCACTGTACCAGTTAACTTCAAAGAAACAATTTAAGTTAAGGTTTACAGTTAAAAGCTTTTTTTTTTGGAGGGGGCGGCTAGGGTATAGCTACCCTTGGTTACTTCGACCTAATTAGATCTTTTGTAGCAACCGTGTTCAGTACCCCAGCTTTAGGCTTTTAGCATAGCCTACTAGCTGGTTGACGCCCATTTCTTTTAAAGTAAAAACTCACCGTCTAATAGCAATCCAGCAATGTTCTGAGCAAACAATTGTTTCGCCCCTATTCATTCAGGGGCATCATCAGCGCTAATGCAAGTCTTCAGGGTAAAACATGTCTTGAACTTTGTTGTTCATGTCGTTAAAATAAAATTTCTTATTGAATATATATGGCACAAACACAAATAGAGACATCGCTGATGATGCCCCTGAATAAATAGGGGCGAAACAATTGTTCGCTCAGAATATTGCTGGATTGCTATAAGATGGTGATTTTTACTTTATTATTAAAGCAATTCGTGGTAGCCAGTAGCCACAATGCATGTCTCCTATTTCGTCAGGTGCCAAGAATGCCTTCCCAGGTATTTCAACCTCTTATGGGCTAGTGCTGGGCAGTCCAGCCATATATGCTCAGCATTTTCCACATTTGAGACGCAGACCTGCATTGGTCTGTTTGGCTAAGCTCTATTGTGCTAAGGCGTTCCCTCAACGGGCCGTGACCCTGAGTAGCCCTATCAGCAGGCTTATCTACTTATGGAGGCCCCATCTGCCTCTCAATTCCCTCCTGAATGGATTTAAAAGCTTACTTCCACAGGATGATAAAATACGTTGTCCACACACAGATCAAAAGTGTCTTTTTGGTCGTCAATTATTTTTCTAAGCTTGGCTTCGTCTTGTTATAAAACATGATTGCACGCCAAAAAGTACCCTACTTTTGCTTCTTGTGATGGAAACTGCTATTTTAGCCCGTACTTGCCATCTCATTTTTAAAATCGACTAAGAATACATATGCATAATTCTAAACGTAAAAAGTGGAAATGAAATTTTTTTGGGGGTGGAATTTCCAATTAACTGAAATAAAATAGTGCCAGTTTAGGTATATATAAAAAATTCCTTATACAAATTCTATATGTATAATTAGACACCCCAGGTTTAAAATTGGTCTATAATAGAAGCATAGGTGACCTTAAAAAATGGTTTTACCTTTATTCTTTCATAATGAATGGTTAAGCAATCATTATCTTGTGAACCCGTCCACACCTTTATTGTAAACCAATTTTTAATGTGGAGGTGTCAGATTACTGAGGCTTTTTAAGACATTTGAATTTAGTATAGTTAATATCATATGTGATGAACAGGCTTTGCCCCATTGAGGTTTTTTTTTACATAGGTAACATTTTACGTGCATTCTTAATTTAAGGAATATTAGAATATATATTTTTTCTCAGAAAATCAGTAATATTTTAAGTTATTTAAAAAATAAGTCTTACAAGTTGTATTTATTGTATTGGAAATGTTGTCCTCTACAAAACACCATTTACACTTTTTTTTGTATATTTTTGGTTTTTATGTAATCAAAAAAAAAGACTGTGTGTACTGGGAATAATTTTTGCGGATGGCAGCTGGAGCACTTGGAATATTCAGTGACTTTTGGCATTTTAATTGGTTTCCACTTACAATTCATTGGGTAAAATATTCTACAATCTCCCACTAAAAAGACAGGACCAATTTTTAAACAGGTATCCCTATCTATAGGAAGAAAACAGGTAGAATTTCTTTAAAACGGTAAATTGGAGTACATAGTCGTACCTTAGCTATCTGTCATTATCATGATAAATAGCAACTTACTTGGATTATTCAGAATAAGTTCTTCGTTCATTTAATAAACTTGGCAATTTTAGGAAACTGATATTTGGATTGGCTCGATTATTACGATCAAAGGTTTGCGAAAGCGGGACTCAAAACTTAATATCTCGGTCAAAAACGAGATTATTACAGAGGATATTAGATTGAAAATTGTGATTTTCTTCATACTTCAAATCGGGAAACAATTTCCTTTCTGCTCTCTGGAGCGACAACTTTGTTAAGGCTTTAATGAGTTTTCTCAACTTCGCTGATGTCTATTTGATTTCTTGCTAAAATTGCTAATCGTAGAGGATTAACGTTCTTTACAACTGTTTTAATTGTTTTACTGGAATGTTCTACAAGTAAGCAGGTTGAAGATAAGGAATAGTAATAAATTACTTGTACAGTACCTACACTAATGTTTATTATGTTTATTAACATATATTCAGTGTTAGTGAAATTGTTTCACATATTTTATATTTATCTATAGGAAAGTTTTTGTTCTGATTTTCGACTTAAATTGGTTCAACGGAAATTCTTTTTAAACTTTTTACATATTATTTTTGATATTTGGATGTACAAACAAATATAATTTGGATGATTTTTAAAATAACATTTCAGTGTTTAGTGAAATTTAAGCCTATGCTCCCTTTCTGAAATGATCAGGTGTTGGAAATCGTAAAACTAGGAAGGTTAAAATTTAACTCTAAAAGATAAAATACAATCTACTAATATAATTTAAAATATGGTTAACCCATTGGAGATTTTAAACGAGACTGTCTCATGATGACTTCTATTACCTCCGGGTGCTGTTAATGAGGGCTTGGCCTAGTAGTTCTCTGGTTTGCTGCTAGGGTCGACTGTAGGCTTTATGCGCCAATCGTTCTTCTGGCCAACAGTGGTGGCTTAGCTCTGTCGGTTAATGCGCCATACTGACAAGCAGGGGTGCCCGGAATGTGGGGGATATGGTGCTCAGGGAGCCATCAAATAGAATTTTAGGGGGGATTTTTTACCTATACAAAAGTATGGAATTTTGTGATCATAGTAACTGAATTACAAGGATAGTAACATAATTCAAGGATGTTCAGAAGGATGACCATTACTAACAATATTCACAAATTTATTGTTATGTAAACAATCATTAACTGTGATATCATGCAAGCTCAGTATTATACGCTATGGCTATATGTTCGAATATCTATTGAATGCGAAAAACAGTGGAAATAATTTTGCGAACGTCGTGAAGAGTGACAATCAAGCGTAATATCGTCCGCGATGGTCGGCTGCAAAATGGTTCGGCCATTGATTCCATCAGTGAAAATAATCAGAACTGAATAAATAAATATGCAGAAATATTTCTTATGAAGAAATTAAGAAATAGTTTTTAAGAAGATCAAGAAAAATCTCTTTTTAACACAGTCAACAAATGTTATAGAACTGATTTTATGTAATTATCCAACTGTAAACAGAAATTTTAAAGAAATGATTCATACCTTATTAATTCAATTTTCCATTTCCATGTAACTAAATGTGGTAAAATCAAATAATAGGTTGTATAAAATGTAAAGATCAATAAAACAATATTCATTTCATATTTATTTGTGCATTATTCAATCTTAAAAATGGGTTAAATTAAAAAAAACACCCTGTATATACCACATATTTTTATTGTTATTGATTAAATATCAAGTCTGTTATGCTGAAATGCAATATTTGGTTATATGTAACTAGCAATTGGTTTTATTAGTCTGACGAACTAATCTGATTAGTTCTAAGCTTGTTAACAATTTAAGCTTTAAATCCCATTAGAGATCCACGTGTTTAGTTTATAAATAAATCCAGAGGTTTCACCAATTTTGGTTGTGTTTTAGAATGAATGATTTTAATAAATTAATATGGTTCACTTAAAAAGACTATGTCACAGATTATTTTAAATTTTTAACCAATAAACCATCATATTAAAATATAGATCTTAGTTGTAGTTTGGATTGCTTCTGTTAGTTAAATTTGAAATAGTTTGTTAGGTTTTCATCAGTTTTAAGAAAAAGGTATTAGGTGTTTCTCTGAAACTTTTGAAATATACTTTAATCCTGTTCATAAAATGTTGGAGACGTCTTGGGAAATTATGAAAAGATGAGTTTCAACAAAGATGGTAGAAGTTTTAGTGCTGATGGTTTCAATTATATGAACCGGAAATTGAAAAAATGGACATATATATATATCCTCTCAGTGATTTTGTTAACCAGCTCATAACCGAATGTGACACTAACACTAAATATATTTAAGTAATACTATTGAAGTGGCCAATTTGTCTTTTTAGTCATATCTCTTTAGCTCTGATAACAACTAAAATTCTGTCAACCTTGTTGATAACCCACATAACACAAAAACTGCACAGTCTATAAACTTGTACACTTATTTTAGGTTCCAATAAAGCTTGTATGTGTCAAAAACAAACGAGTGAGCAAGAGGGAGAGAAAGTTTATGGAATGTAATACGGAATTCATCAATATGTTTATGATGTTCGATACTAATTTTGAACTCATAAAAACTCATCTCCAATAAAAATATCATGTTTTCAACTCAACGAATTTTATAACACTGAAAACTCAATGTTTTTACTATTTCTAATTTTTACACTTAATTCTGATCCCTAAATAGATATTTAATCAAGACTATGTTTTTAATTTTCTATCCACAGTTAAATTGCAGAAGGAAATATCAAATCCAATCCTGGTGAAGTAAAAAGCACTTGGTGTTTTTAGAGGTTGGCGTCAGATGGACACAACGCCGCAGTCAGCTGGGATGGAGTCATTAAGAACTGCTCTTAGATCTCGAATTGTATTTTTGTACAACAAAAAACTTAACATATAATCCATCTTTACTTGTTTAGTAAGCTAAAGCATTTTTTACTCCTCCTACAGTACTGAAACAATTTTAATAGACTTTGGTTAAGAGCTCTAGATGTTCTAACTTTTGTATTTCTCCATAAGAGTAATCGTTGGTAAAAAATGTCAAGGAATAGCTGATTACAAAAGTAGCAGACCGTCTAAGAAAAGAAATAAAGAAAAAAAGCTGCTGAGCAGCTTAGTGTGTGTGTGTAATTTTAAACTGAGAAATTAAAAACTTGCGTATTACAAAAAAGTGTTTTAAACGTTTTTCAAGTACAAATGTTTTATGCAGGAATGTTAGTTATTTGTCCTATTGTTTTTACAAAATGATTAGCCTGTTTTTAGACCATGTCACAGCAAATTTTACCTGAACAAGCTGAAGAATCTAATGATAGACTGGGACGCACCACTCACCAATGTGAGTTAGCTTTTCTTGGGTGTAAAAATTCCCTAAGCCTCAAATGAATCTTTTTGTTTTGAGGTTCTAAGAGATAAAAAAAAATTGTTCTCTCAAATATTTATTCTCATACCATCAATGGAAATAGATTCCTAATTTTCATTCCTTGTCACCAGAAAAAACACTGTCCAGTACAGACTATCAATCAAACTACTAGTGGGCTAGATTTTTAATACTGTAGCCCCTTTATTAAGATAAATAATTAGTGAATTTTTGTGATTATAAATTTGATTTGAGTTGTTAAAACAGGATAATACTTAGTTGAGACGTTCCAAGCAAAAAATTAGGAACAGCAGAAAAATTACAGTTTTCAAACAAAGTATATTTGGAGTTAAATATAATGTAAAAATGATTTCATGCAACATTTTTTACATCTCGTTCTAGAATGTCTAATAAAACAGAACGGGAGGATGTCATTGTAACAGTCAACAAACATAATTACCTAATAATTTTTCTTTGTACAATTAGTCAATTGGGTGTTTCTTCTCCGAGCTTTTACATATACAGCCGACAAGAAAACTGTTTTTTCTATATGTTGTGTTTCCATCATTCGAGCAGTTTCGCTCCGGCTTCGAGGAACAAGACGTAAAATTCGAGGCATTCCGTTTGAAGATGGTGCCGCACTTCCCCCATTGCTCTATTGAGCCTTTATTTTATTATTTTATATATATTATTTATCTTACCAATATTAATTGATTTATATTAGGGAATTATCAATAAAATTCTTTTTATATGTAAAAAAATAGGAAACTTTTTTCTCTAACTAATTAAAGCCTTGTCATTAAAAATTTTCCAAGCTTTAAAAGGTTTCCCTACCTACAACAGTTTTTGTTTTGCTGTGACACTACTGACACTACGGTGACTGTTGGCACTGTGGCTCGATGAAGGGCCATGTTAAATTAGTGCACTTTTCTCCGTGCGAGGATAAATGAGGTGTCATTTAGCATCTCAATTTCTCAAAATAAAATTTAATTCAATGTACTATTGTAAAGGTATCAAAATTTTCAGAGTTTATTGATTTTTCATGCACATCAAAGTGCATTTTTAAATGTACTTAAAGTTGGGAATGTGCATTTGAATAAAATCAAATTGATACATTCAATATATTGTAGCAGTTATCATAGGTAGAACATATTTTCCCATTCTTTTCTCGTGGGGCTTGGTGCTTTTTTAAACTCTTGGTCTTTCCATCTACTATATATTTGTCAAATACCCACTCACCTGTAATCGTACAACTCTACATACAACTCGTATAACTCTCGTACAACTCTCGTACAACTCTCATAGGCATATTCAGTGAATTTAAAATGATAAATCATTTAGATGGAGTAACTGATAATCATTTAGATAGATAAATCCTCAAATGAAGTAAAATCAACTTATATCCGGAAATGAGCATACAACAATTTTCTCCATAAGAATAACATGGGAAATGAAAGCAGGTTTGCTGCCATGGAAGTGAGATATTTTTTGCAATAATCCTGTAGACATCACTTGAAGTTGAAGTTGAAGTAGATATCACTCAAATACCAAGTTTCATAACAATATGTTGAGAAATAATGGAGATATAGAATTTTATTTATTTCCCATAAGATTAACATTGGTTCAACGTACTGTGTTCACTACTAGTGATATCTCCGTAACTAATGGACATAGAGCAACAATTCAAACTACTAAATTATTGTTTTTTTTTAACTGAATTCAATGGCCTAAACAAGAATTTTATAATTTTTATTTTTGTACGTAAAAATCCCAAAAATCCATTTTTGGGGGGGTTTTTCCCCCCTTACTCCCCTTCCAATCGTCCGATCAGACTGGTTTTCGAACTCGTCCGAATAATTACTACTTTACATGTCTGTGCCAAAATTCATTCAGATCAGATCATTTTTACGCGATTTATTGTGCTTAAAGACACGCACGCACGCACATTTATATTATGAAAATGAACGAATTGTGTTTTTGGCATCTGGAGACTTCAAAACAAAAAGTTATGATGGTCTCGGGCTTAGGTCTTACCATGATACTTGCGGTAACAGCTTCTTCCCTTTAAGGGAAATTCGCTGATAAACAAATAAAATCATTTTTCCTACCTATACATGGAAATAATCACATTGCCACACCTGTAAACAATAGGCAAAATGGTTCATTTCCGCTTTTATTTCATTCCCGCTCGCTAAATCAGAGTTACTTATTAGGAAGGTGGCACACAAGAGAGATAACTATGACGTCAAACACCAAAGACCAGTACTATTGGTCAGAAATCCCATGACACTCACCGAATTCTAAATTCTAGTTGCCTTGTTCTAAATCAGCTGATTTCATTGTCACCGTTTCTACCTCAACTTCCTGATCGTTCCAATAGAATAAGCAAACATCACCTCCATGGACTTTTGTGTACAGGTTAGTTAATAGGTTAAACTGTTTAAATAATAGTGGTAGGAAAAATCTTGTGTGTATTTCGAGCACAAATACTCATTGTCACTCTCGAAGCGTTTGAACTCAGCTAAGCTTCGTGCGGCCATCAACAATCCTCGAGCGGCAATGACGTACTTTGCGCTCTTATACACAAATAACTATTGTACATTTTACAACTTTCATTGTGATGATGAATGATTATTATCTGAAAAACAAAATCAGTATTTAGGACTAGTCCAATTTATTCCTGATTTTATGAAAAATAGAATCAGCAACTAAAAGTACATGTCATTTGCAGCGGATTGTTTTTGACATTTGCGGCGTAATCATTTGAACGGTAAGGTTACTCTTGCCGCATTGTTTTAACCGCTGACTCTGTATATTTTGTTTATATTTAGGCCATCATCAATGGTTTTTTCCCAGATAAAAATAGAAATTAAATATTTGCTTTAATTTTTGAGTTGAATACAAGTAAGATGTAAGAAGTATGGGTATGAGAATTATCGTTTTTAAAAAAAAGATCATACATGACGAGGTTGTGAAAGTTGTTCTTGATGATCTATAAAAATAAAGTATGGAAGTACATAAGTACAAAGGAACTAAGTAACTGGGAGTTGAGATTCTCAAGTTTCACCAAAACTTAACTCATAGAACCCGCCTTGTTTGATGACCTCTGGGCTCTTTGTTTGGAGAACAACTTTTTATCTTTCAACTTTAGCTGTTAAGTTTTATTTTCAGCGATTGTGAGTAATTGTTTAAATCGTTCCAAACTTAAGTTAATTTATTGGCTTGTTTTATAGATAAAGAACAACCAAATAAGTTGCCCCAAATAAGTTGTAATGAGTTTTTCGTTTTAAAAGTTCAAAGAAAAAATACTGAATGAAAACGTCTACCAATTATTTTCTTCATTTGTCTTTTATTGTTGTAAATTAAAATGTTTTCATGTAGTACATAGTAAAAATTCCCATGACCAAATTATTCCTACGAAAGTTGGACTTTATTTTGTATTTTTTTATTTTCCACGCTTAAAGTACTAAAGTACTTTCATGACTAAAGTAGGAGTAGAGAAGTTAACGAAATATTTCACACTCACAAAGAGCTCATTGACTAACAACAACAAATGAATAAGCTAACATAGAGTATAACTATCTTTTGTTATTTTACATTTCTTTCTTTAATATTTTTGTTATTAGACTGTAATATTTGTTTTGCCCTGAGGATTTATAAACCATACAAAAAAGTTGAATTATCAAGTTTAAAAATTTAAAGTCAAAGATATGGAACACTAATAATGAATCATAGATAAAATCAAACATTTTATTGAGGAACGGCCAAGGGCCGGCCAAAAAAGTATATATAAAGGAAAAGAATGCACGTTATATTGAACAAAAAAAAAACTACCTTGAAGTGATAGTGAAATATACTAATACCTTTATAATGGTTATATTTATGACCAAGTATCAATCGCCAATACTACTTATCTGGCCTGTTAAACGATGAACATTGATATTTTCATTCGACTTAACAGTTTTCGACGAATTGAAACCTTTAACTAATTAGGTTAGAGTATGCTCTCCAAGGCAGAAAATTGTCTTGAAGCTTATCTTGCACAAGTTATGAGTTGGTAATTAGTTGTCAGAGATAGCGGAAGGAATTTGGAAACTGGCGGCGCAGTAATTGATTTAAACTCTGGAGGAACAACTGCTTACACAATGCTATTGGATTTAGTTGAAAGATGGCGATGTTTCACACGCATTTCTGGTTATGCTTATTTGTGAAATTCCATACTCTTGTATAAATAATAGCTATTAGTACAAAACTAGCTAGTTTTCTGCAGAATCAATTAAAAAAAACTGCTTTGATGATTCCTTTTTCTTTTGATAAAACTGTATACGTGTAAAAACTAGTGTTGTCGTGATTTTTGCTTTATTGTATTTGTTTTTAATACAATAAGAATCAATTTTGGATACAAAAAAATATTATTACACATTAAACAGTCAGTTGATATTCTTTAAAGCAATTTATGTAGCTTTATTTTATCTTTTGTTGTAATCCTAAAATATAGTAAAATTTATTATCATCAGAACGAATAAAGTGACTTATTCTTCTACAAACCATCAATGAATTAATTAAAGCAAAAAAAACCTAAATCTAATTAAAACCCAATAAAATAATAGAACTAAAATAATTAATTGATCAAAATAAATCAGTGAAATTATTTAAATAAAATAAATGTTAATTATTTACAAAAATAATACAATAAAATGTTATATAATATAATTTAAATTTAATTAAAAATATTTTCATTTTTTTCTTAGTTATTTATAAAAGTGAAACAAATCATAAATAATTAGTATCATTCAAATCGCCGCAGTCGAGGCCGATGTTGTTCTCTTTCCAGTTCATTTACCTGCCAGAGGTAATTTCAAAAAGTCACGTTCGCAGCTCCAACTTCTGATTGGCTGCGTAACCTGATTATAACCGCAGAAAACATTGTGAATATTTTGACTCCGTTTCCTTAACTTCGTTACAACAACTTTTACCCTGCGAAATGCTACGTAGTTGGTTAAAACAGATTTCTAGCCCGGTGACTACAATTTGGTCTTGAGATTTGGGTTTGTGATTGCTTTTAGCGAATTTCTCCTATAGGGAAGTAGCTATTACCGTAGGCGGCACGGTGAGACTTAAGCCCGGGACCATGTTATTTTTTCGTTTTGAGGTCCCCAGACCCCAAAAACACCGTTCGTTCATTTTCATATATATGTATATATATATATATATATATATATATATATATATATATATACCTGTCCGTAGGCGCGATAACTTTTGTAAAAAAGGTCCGATTTGATGAAATTTGGAACAAACGTATAAAGCGTCATTCATGACTTCGAGTTCGAAAACCAGCAAGATTGATTTACTCTAAGAAGGTTTTTTTCACAAAATAAAATTTATTTTCAAGAATTAACACCTTTTTACTAATTATTTTTAAACTTAATTGTCAAAATTGAATTCAGCTTAAAAAACAAACAATTTAGCATTTTGAATTATCATTCTATGACAATCCGTTGCTTAGATTTTGGACAATATTGGATGTGCTAAACACAGTACGTTGTCCAATATTGTTTTTAATTTTTCCCTCCAAAAAGTACAGTCACCCTGATTTGAGATTTAAAAAAATACAATTCTGAACATATGATTAAATTTGCAGGTGTTGAATATTTGATTTATGTTTATTTTGAATAGTTAGAGTTCATTGATCAAGATTTTGCAGAAAATATATACTACTAGAGGCTTGAAGGGGCTAATAGCCCCTAAGCATAATCCTTCATAGAAAATAGACTTTTGGATCCACAAAATTATGATTATATCTAGCATTTGGTTTTAAGTAAACAAAGCAGACCTTTTTACATCCCAATGGTTTTTTAAATGACAGCTATTTTACATTATTTCTCATTTTATAGTAAGCTTAAAGCAATTTCAGTATTTTTCCCGAGTCCCTGGGATGGAGACCTTCAATTTCAGCCCCCTCCCATCAATCCCTACGACCTTCCAAACGCCCACAATTTCAGCGCAAATATTTCCCTTACGTAATTATATAGATCATTTGGTATAAATCTGCATCGATAAGACATAAACTAAACAAACGTACTTAACCTTTTATAATTTTAAATTATGAAAAAACTCAAACCCTTAATTATTATAAAATAAGAAAATCTTAAATTTATAATATTTTTTGTTATAGTACATTGAACGTGCATAGTTAGCTGCATTTTGAAAAAAAATCCCTCATGTCAACATCTACCATATGGCTTGGAATCAAGCATTAGCACCACATGTTTAATGTAAACAAAGCAGACGTTTTTCAATCCCAATGCATTTTAAATGGAAGATATTTTTCGTTATTTCTCATTTTCTGGTAGATTTGGACATAATCTGATATTTTTCCCGACCCACTGGGACCAAGACCTTTAATTTGATCCCTCTCCCATCATCCTGCGAGCTGTCAAACTCTCACAATTTTGATTTTAAAAAATCGCTTACAGAATTAGTAATATAGATATCAAAAAATACAAATTATTTTTAAATTTAATAAAGAAAGTAAGAGCATTTGGAGGGGGTCTTGGTCTAAACTGCCTGAAAATGTAGCATAAATATGGTATGTTTACAATTACGAGGATTGATAATATGTTTTATTGACATTGGCTGCAGATGAAGGTCTGTTGCAACAGGGATGTTTTAATCATATATTTAATTTCGTAAGGCGATTATTTGCGTCAAAATTTTGGGCGTCTGGCAAGTCGTAGAAAGATGGGAGAGGGCTCAAATTAAAGGCCTCTATTCTGTAATGGCGGGAAAAATACTGAAATTGCTTGAAATTCACCAGAAAACGAGAAATAACGTAAAATATCTGCCATTTAAAAAGCATAGGGATCTAAAAACGTCTGCTTTGTTTACATTAAAACATGTGGTGCTGATGCTTGATTCAAAGCCATATGCTAGACGTTGACATTTGGTTTTTTTCCAAAAGGCAACTAACGTTCAATGTACTATAACAAATAAATATTTTAACTTTAAGGTTTCAAACTTTATAATTACGGGTTTGAGTATATGTTTATAATTTAAAATCTCAAATAGTTAAGTGTGTTTGTTTCGTTTACGCTCTAACGATACCGATTTAAAGCCAAATGATCGATATAATGTATTTAATTTCGTAAGGCGATTCTTTGCGTCAAAACTGAGGCCTTCAGGCAAGACGAAGAAAGATAGGAGAGGGGTCAAATTAAAGTCTCTATTTCATATGACGGGGAAAATAACGAAATAGCTCGAAATTCACCAGAAAGCGATAAATAACGTAACATATCTGCCATTTGAAAAGCATTGGGATCTGGAAACGTCTGCTTTGTTTACATAAAACATGTGATGCTGATACTTGATTGAAAACCATGTGGTAGGCTAGATATCAATATAAGGTAGATTCAGTTTGCTATGAAGGAATTTTTGTACTATAATAAATAAGGATGGTTTGCATATTCGCTCATTAGGGGCTTGTAGCCCCTTCAAGCCACTAGTTACTATAAAACTGACCATATAATTGAATTTAATTTTTTCATGAGATTAAATTATTTGTTTGTTTTGGGTGTTTTGAGTTCATTGGTTATATGTTTGTTGACATTTATATTCTACAACAAGATTACAGTTATTAAAAAGTAAAAGACTAAGAATGATATAAAATACAAAAGTGTATGTATTACTAATGAAAACCAATATGGTCTCTTTGTTAATTTCCCTCATGTTTAAAGCTCATGAATGATTAAATATGCGTTTTTTGTATATTATTTACTTAACGTATTCAAATGATACTTCCTTCAAACAAGTTGAATGCTCACATGTACAAAGTAAATCCTATGGAAATTCGCTGAGTACGCAGGTCTGCTGCGACGGGGGTATTTAAATTTTGTTTGTTTTATTGATTTAGTAAACCAACGTGAAAAATGAAGAGTGCAAACTTGAAATGTTTTGGTAAAGTTGTTTAACATTATTTTGGATGTGTAAATACTTACTTTTTATGCGATTGTGCAGTGAAATAAATTTCCAGGTGTCAAACAAACATACTTTTATCTATAATGTGGACCAACATATTATGCATAATAGTATATTTCGCAACAAGGGCCGAAAACCCCTACGGCCGAGGTGCGAACGCTATTTTTCACCACACTACACAATGAAATATACCCTAAATAATTAAAAAATTATTATTATTCGACTCACTTGAAAACAAAACCTTAATGTTATGATTGACGATACAAATTCTTTATCATGGTTCAAACAAACACTGCTATGAAAATCATATGATCGCAATTATCCTGTCTTTGGAACCTATTGAATGCCGTATTTATGTGATGTTCTGACATTGTTTCAAGCAAATAAACGATCAGCTGACTTTCGGCCCTAGGGCTCCCAACGTTTTCGGTCCTGTGGTGGCAAACAGTGTGTTTCGGTCCGCGTTTGACGTTTGTAAAACAGGTGATTTTCTCGAAGTGTGTTGGAAAGCATTTTTACATAATTTACATAAATACATAAATAATTTTTTTAATATTTCGTATTTCCAACTGATAAATCTTCACAAAATAATTGACAAGTCTGAATCATTCGAATATTAAGTTGGGTTTTTACCTCACCTGTCACGTGCACGGTGAATTACTTCTTGATTCCGAGCCAAAATCCGATCATCCTAGAAATTACATTACAAAAATACAATTACTATGTGGGATTTTCTAACTTTGCCGCCTTTTTTCCTTTTTAATTAAAATAAGTTAGTTAATTTATTAACTAGATTAAAATAAGTAAGTAGTGTGCATGCTTTGAGTTAATAAGAAATTTATATGTATTAAACAAATTTTGATACGAAGCTGATACAAATACTAATTATATTATCTCGTTTAATGAATTATAATTCAACAGAGTTTGGCATAAAAAGGATAATGAATCGACTTTTGGAAGAGAAACTTGATTTATTATTTGTTTGTAGATTAAGATATTAACTACTTTTAAAAACAATTTAAGTCCAGGTTTATGTTTGCCACTCAATGTTATTGAAAGCCAGTAAAATCTAAATTGTTCTTAATATGCAAACTTTGGAAGAAATATAATGGCTATATAATAATTTTTTCATATAAAAAGCGTTTATTGAATAAAACTTATTTCACAGTAAAGCATGAAGGCGATGTCAGAAGTGATTCTTAAAAATACTCAAAATGTGATTCGAGAAAACGAAATCTGGGAATTATAATAATACAATTTAGAATTGCAATCAGTTGAATTACTGATGCGAATATTCTACAATGTTGTGTTTAATCAGGCGAAATCTTAGGAAAGTAAAACATCACTTTGGTTTGAATTCAGCCACCCGACTAGCTCATTATTGGCCTGGAGAATTTCAACTTGATTTACTGTCATAAAAACTATGTCATAGCTATCTAAAATGTTAAAATAATTTTTTAATTGTTAAAAATGAGTGTTTTTTTGCAAATAAAATTAAATTTACAGCTTGACTGAACTCTTTCCCGATGATTGTATTAAAACGGAAATATAATTAAATGTACTTAGTTTCAATTTGGTATAGTAAAAATTGATAATCTGTTCATATGATTTTGGTCAGAATTGTAAAGCAAATTGGTTGGAACAAAACTAGAGAACTTTTCACTAATCAACCAGACAACCAGTGTCAATTAGAGACTATCGCTCGAAGAACAAATGGATTGAAGGTATTGTACATAAAAGATTAAGTAATGTTTTGTATGAAGTTAGGTTAAGTTCTGGTGATATATGGAGGATACATATTGATCAATTAATAGGTTTACAACCGCATACGAAGAGCCTTTTGTAGAGATCTGGGAAACAGCAGCAGAGCGATCAGCTGATCCTTCTCCGAGTCCGTCATGAACTGCCGAACAGCCCGGTCCGTCAGCCGAACTAGAAGGCTCGAATGTACAACATGTGTTTATTTGTAATTCCCGATCCGCCATTAATATTAAGTACCATTAAGTACCGGACGCGACATATTTCAGTCTTAATTTATAAATCATATTTAAATTAACCAATTATAATGATTTAAATAGATAATTAAATACACTACACATACGTTTATTCACGACATTTTCACTCGGCAGCTAAAATATGTCTGCCTGTTT
Source organism: Flexamia atlantica (assembly GCA_035578135.1). Lineage (NCBI taxonomy): Eukaryota > Metazoa > Arthropoda > Insecta > Hemiptera > Cicadellidae > Flexamia > Flexamia atlantica. Next base: position 5,224,058 of record JAQJVK010000012.1, on the reverse strand, counting down.
TACGTCTCTTAGATTTTATGTAATCGAACTAGAAAATTAATTAAATAAAAAGCCATATACCAAGTAATTTTTAGAATCATTGTAGAAAACAACAATGTATCAATGTATATAAGCACGAGTTGTGCTAGAAACGATCGAATCGATCTGTAGAAAACCAATTTTCAAGGACGAAAATATGTAATTTCTAAACATAACTCATAAACGTAATAGGGAATTAAAACTTTCTTGATTCTTCTTGGGTTGTTTGTCTAACGAACAATTCCCATCTTGTAGCTCCAGAGAGAAGTAATATGAAGACTTATACTTCTAACAGGATAAGACGTAAGACGTAATTTATAAACTAATTGTAATTGCTTTTCTACAACTGACTTACAAGAAAGTTATATAGCATTAAAAATAATTGCGTTATTTTTCATTGGGTGGTAACTGGGTTTTCCACTTTTATTAAAGTCCTCATTATTTTAAAGTAAAAAATACTTTACACTGGTATTATTTTAAATTTGAAATAGATTTTGGCTAGATTTGATTGGAAATCAAAGTAGTTTTTAGGGATATGAAACATAATTCTGTATACGCATGAATTGTTTTGATAACTATTTTATTTACTTTTGCCTGACGATATACAGTATTACATTGCTATAAAATAAAACCTGTGCGGTGTTTGGGATACAATTGAACTCCTTTAAAAGTGCAATAAGTCTTGAAATCGGCGTAAAAACTCTAATTTAATTATATCATGGTAAAACATGTCTAATCACTAAATTAAAAACTTTTCCCAAAAAGTGCCAAAACAATTTCCAAACCACCAATCATAATATTATGTATTCCGTGAAAAAAAAATTTAAGATCTCCAACTAATTTTAATTAATCTCTTGTCATCATTTCTATTTAAAATTTATGATAATAGGAACTTTACACAAGGAACGAAATTTTTTTTAACTATTGTATATTTTTTACTATAAGAAAAACATCTGTTTGATTAGGTAAACGAATTAATTTAGTGAAAGTTTTAGGAGTTTTTTTAATAGAAAGTCATAGGTTGATGGGAGAGAGCTTGAAGTAAAGGATACAATCTAGGGAATTCTATGGGACCAGTTTTATTTTCAAACATATACTATAGAAAGTGTAGTGTAAGATTAAATGGCCGCCAATTAAAAAACCTGGGATCTATTAAACATATCATGGAATTTTTCTTTGATTTCATTAAAACCAACGTGTGATAATAAGGCTTGATTTAAGCCACATGCTAGACATAAAGTTTTTCTACAATCTAGGTTGTATGTAGATATTGCGTACTATAATATAGAACGGGTTTTTAAATTTGTATTTGATAGGGACTTCAGGCCCTAGACGTTCTAATAAAAATCTAACTTTCCGTTCAAATAAAACTATCGGAAGTAAAAACACTATGTAGTTGTTTTTTAGACTGAAGCTTTTTAAAAGGATAAAAAAACAAAAGTATAATAATACAACATAATCAGGAAAATCTGTTGCGATTTTAGTCAGACGGAAAATGCCGTATTGATTTAATTCATGTTTAGACCAAATAATAAACAGTCTAGATACACATTCACTTAAGATTACTGTTCTTAGATTTATATAAAAAAATGTAAGTTTTAAGCACTTCGTTTGGATATCATTAACCTCTAATGAAACACCATGACTTAGCAAAGAAAAAATGTTGTAAAGGAATCGTTTAATAATGTCTTACTAAAAGCTAGTTATTTTGACGAAAGAACTTGTCTTAGACGTTGAAAAATAATCATTAAAAATTAATAACTAGTCTCCAATAATGAAAGTTTAAATGTTTGCGGCGGATCATTGGGAATATCGGGAAAGAAGCTTTTAAAAGATCAAGATATTAATATTGAGTTTTGTTAATGGAAGTTGGATCCTTTGATGATTTTTTTTAGCTTGAGGCAACATCAGTTACAGCCAATATCGTTTAAAGTATATTTAATACGAAAGGTTATTATAAAAATGTTTTGCATATAAAAATTATGAAAATTGGGTAGAAACATATTTAAATCTATTCCAGTTTTAATCATAAGTGTTTGGACTAAGCTTTCTAAAATTAATGAAAGAGAATACGTTTTCAGTGTTTTACTAAGTGACTGATACATCCTTCATATCTACTGTATATTCACCAGAAATCTATACTTAGAGATAGTATTGTGGTGTCACCTACTCAACACCGTATTTCCAAATCTATGAGGCCTCATAACACACTCCTAGGTAGTCGTTCCTGATTTAATATACTGAATTGTTTGTGATTTTGAGTTGAATTCAATGGTGCTAACAAAAATTGGACTATTTAATTTTTGTAATCTATATAAACAACTTAGAAACCCCATTTTTGGGGGGTTTATCCCCCTTTACCTCCCTTTCCGGTGGTCCGATTGGACTGGTTTACTAACGAGTCCGAATTTTTTACCACTTTACATGTCTGTAACAAATTTAATTAGGATCGGACCTTTTACGGCTGCTGACAGACACACTCACTTATATGAAATGTACACTGATGTGATCATGGCCTTAGCTTGAAACGCGAGTCAGTATTAATGAAATAAATACACGCGTTTCAGTAGACCTTCATACTCAGCGAATTTAAAATGCAAAAGAACTTATTCCAATCCATCATAGCAAGATATGAAATGTTTTTAAACTCCATAAGAATAACATGAGGAATGAGTATGCAGGTTTGCTGCATCAGGTATGTTAAAACTGGGTGGTTTTAATTCAATATTCAGTAGATCTGTGCTAGAAGAAGCCATAAACCAAGTTTTATCAAGATATGTTAATAAATAAGGAAGTTATAACATTTTTTAAATGTCCCATAAGGATAACATGGGAAATGAGTAAGCAGGTTTGCTCTCACAAAAATGGAAAAATCGAGGATTTTAGACTGGTATACATTAGATCTCATCTAGATGAAGCCATAAACCAAATTTTATTAAGAAATAAGCGAGGTATAGAATTTTACTTATTTCCTATAAGGTTAACATTGGGACAACATACTGTGTTTACCACTTTCAGTATCTCGGTTATTAATGGACACAGATCAATGATTAAATTACTGAATTGTTTGTTTTTTCGAGCTGAATTCAACGGTGCTAACAAAAATTAAATTATTTTAATTGTTATATGTAAAAAATTTAAAAAAAAACATTTTTGGAGGGTTTATCCCCCTGTACCCCCCTTCCGGCGGTTCGATCGGGCTGGTTTACAAACTCATCTGAGTTTTTACTACTTTACATGTCTGTACTAAATTTCATTAAGATCGGACCACATTTACGTTCGCTATCATGTTAACAGACAAACACATATATATTTATACTGTATACAGTGAGTAAAAAAATTCCGTCCCACTTTCTTTAGTTTTTGTTAGTTAAAACAAACAATTCTCCTTTGGGGAATAATACTAACGTAACCCAAATTATTTATTGACTTTACCAAAAATGTTGAGTGTCCTCTCAACTAAAAATTTTCAAATGTAAACCCCTTTTGAGTGACCCTTCATTTTAAAGAGCTTAAAAATTAGGCGAATGGTAGAGGTTGGAGGTCGAATTGAATATATATAAATATATATATAATATTCAAATTCGAATGAATTGTGTTGTTTTGCTTCTGGGGGCCCCCAAAACAAAAGTTATCTTGGTCTCGGGCTTAGGTCTTATCATGAGACCTACGGTAATAGCTTATTCCTTTAAGGAAATTTGCTAAAACCTTTTTAAATGCCGTATGTAAAAAAATAAACAGTACAGAACCTATATTAGCTACAGTTTACGGGGATGTATTTTTGAACAACCGGAATTAATGGGCGAGTTTCAAATAAACTATCTGGAAATTGCTGTCTGTTAAAAGAAAATTCCCACGAAGAGCCACCAAGTAATGCCGCCATTTATAAAAAATGTCTACAACATAAATACAAAGAAATCCAGAGAGAGATGTCTGAGAGCGATGTATGTTTTTAAGAGATGTCTTTGTCTTGCAAAATAAGATGTCCGTCTTTGTGAACGAGATTTTGTAATCACATATTGATTTAAGCAAAACTTTGAAAACGGTCGTCGAGTCCCTTTCATAGTAGGCTAAATTCTCTGAAATAAAATATCCCTCTGCAATATTGAGCACCACATCGCAAACACATCTCATATCATTATACATTTAATTTCGTAAGGCGTTTATTTGCGTCAAAATTGTGGGCGTCTGGCATATTGTAGAAATGTGAGAGAGGGCTCAAGGTCTCTACGCCGTAATGGCGGGAAAAATACTAAAATTGCTTGAAATTCACCAGGGAACGAGAAATATCGTAAATTATCTGCCATTTAAAAAGCATTGGGATCTAAAACGTCTATAAAAAATACTTTGTTTACACAAAACAACCGATGCTGATACTTGATTGAAAACTACTTGCTAGATATTAACGTATGGTAGATCTTAAAGCCAGTTTGCTATGAAGGTATTTTGTACTATGATAAATGAGGATTGTTTGAATTTTTCCTTATTAGGGGCTTTACTTCAAGCCACTAGTAAACACTCATATTCACAATAAAACCACGAATACGTTGACAGTTGTCCAAATGATCAACTAACAGCTGTTTAGTTTCAATACAGTTTAATATTGCCGTAACTGTATGACATCAAACAGTTTGAAAACTAATAAAAAGCTCGTTTATCTTGCTTATTTCGCGTTCCCACCGAGTTGTTATCGATAGTGTCTGTCATCCATTTATGTCTTAGTTGAAACGTCATTAAAGGTTGACGAAGGTTGTCTTTTTAAAGTTGCTTTGCAATCATAAAGCAAATTAGAGTTCCCAAATCTCCTTTAACATCCCCATGAAAACTCTCTCATGATACGGAGGATTACTCTGTTATTGAAAAGATTATTTTTTTACCTTCACCAGAAGGTAACACAGATGACATAACACGGGAACGTAATACAATATGACAACCTACAAAAAAACTGGACAGTTTACAAAAGGGCCAAAAATATCTTTTCTCTTTGTCTTTAAAACGTATAATTTATACATTAGATCAGTGTTTCCCAACCTTTTCGTGCTCGCGTACCACCTACCACATTTTCAATATTTTGGCGTACCACCGCAAGGACCCCCCTCATCCCACCACTAAGGGATTTCTTCAGACTTACTCTTTGACGGTTTTGTTTTTAACAGCTCAATTTAATTTCTATTGAAAATGTACATTTTTAGATCGTATTTTGATTTTAAGGACATTTCGAAAAATTATATGTTCACCTCAGCTCTGCTCAATAATTTATAGTCAATTTGGCAAAAAACCGTATGAATGTGAATATAAATTTCGTTACAGTGAAAAAAGGTATAGGTACACGTAGACCGGGAGCTGGGAGGTCGAAAATTACGTCATAAGGTGCACATGTAAAAGCTATGCCGTTTTGAAGAGGCATCCTGGGGGGTTTCAAAAATGGGTTTGTTAGCCCTCAATCTGGGGGCTTTCTCCAAGGTGGACAAACTCAAAAATTCGAAAAAAGGTCAAAATTTACGTCATAAGGTGCACGGATTTGACACATACCATGTCGTGGGAAAAGTTGAGGGGATCACAAAAACACCTAGGTGGACAAAAATTTTGGGGGCTTTGACCCAGGTGGACAAACTTGAAAATCCAAAAAAATGCCAAATTTTACGTCATAAGGTGCACAAATATAATGTGCGGCATTTCATTCCTCAGGTATTGAGGGACCTAAAACCGCTGAGGTGGACAAAATTTTTGGGGGCTTTACCCAAGGTGGACAAGATTGAAAATTTCATGTTTCGAATTTTGGATTTTTTAAAATGCGTCTGTACCCCATCATATCTAACCGATTTCGTTGAAATTTTTTTTGGGAGGTTTTGGCATGTAACTAAAACAATTTATATCAAAATACCTGAAAAATATATAATTTTTCACTAAAAAGGGCAATTTTTTGGAAATTTTTCAATTTTTTGGGAAAAAAGTTTTTTTACATTCGTAAAAATTATCCGATCTTTATGAAATTCGGCACGGACATGTAAAGTGATAGAACCTAACTTAATCTCGAAAACTAGCTCATTCGGATCATTAGAAGGGGGTAATAGAGGGTTTTACCCCTAAAAAAATGGGTTTTTTGGAATTTTTACGTTTACAATTTTAGAAAATCAAATTTTAGTTTACGCCATTGAATTCAGCTTGAAAAAACAAACAATTTGGTATGTTTAATCATTGCTCTATGTCCATTCGTTCCCGAGATATTGAGGGTGATAAATTCAGTATGTTGTTCCAATGTTAACCTTATGGGAAATAAATTAAATTGTACATCTCGCTTTTTTCTGAACATAACTCGATAAAACTTGGCATATGGCTTCAAATAGTTAAGGTCTAATTGATTAGGGCCTAAAATCCCCCATTTTTGGATTTCCGTGGCAGCAAGCAATCATACATTGTTACCATGTTATTCTTATGGGAAGAAAATAAAATCCTCTATCCTCCTTTTTTTTACATATGTTAATAAAAATAAAATTAATCCAATTTTAGTTAGCACCATTGAATTCAGCTCAAAAAACCAAACAATTTAGTATCTTAAATCATTGCTCTATGTCCATTGGTTACCGAGATATTAAAAGTGGTAAACACAGTACGTTGTCCCAATGTTAACCTTATGGGAAAATAAGTAAAATTCTATATCTCGCTTATTTCTCAACATATCTTAATAAAACTTGGTTCATAGCTTCATTTAGATGAGATCTAATGTATTTTAGTCTAAAATCTCCAAAATTTCCATTTGTGTTGCAGCAAACCTGCATACTCATTCCCCTGTTATCCTTATGGGAAATAAAATTATAGCTGTATCTTCCTTATTTTTTGACATATCTTGGTAAAACTTCGTATATGGCTTCTTCGTGCTAAGATCTACTTAATATTTAATTAAAACCACCGAGTTTTGACGGAGCTGTTGCAGCAATCCTGCATACCCATTCTTCTTGTTATTCTTATGGAGCTTACAAAAACGTGTCAAATCTCATTATGTTGGATTGAAATACATTCTTTTGCATTTGAAATTCGTTGAGTATGCAGGTTGAGTATGTTCAAAAATCTGGCCACCTTATATAAATTAGACATTTTAATAAGGGGGATAATTTGCTAGAACTAAAATACCCCCGTTGCAGCAGACCTGCATACTCAGCGAATTTCAAATGCAAAACAACATATTTCGATCGAACATAGCGAGATTTGACATGTTTTTGTAAGGTCCATAAGAATAACATGGGGAATGAGTATGCAGGTTTGCTGCTACGGGTATATTAAAACTGGGTAGTTTTAATTCAATATTTAGTAGATCTGACCTAGAAGAAGCCATTTACCAAGTTTTACCAAGATATGTTGAGAAATAAGCGATATATAGAATTTTACTTATTTTCCCATAAGGTTAACATTGGGACAACGTACTGTGTTTACCACTTATAATATCTCGGAAACCAATGGACATAGAGCAATGATTTAAGATACCAAATTGTTTGGTTTTTTGAGCTGAATTCAATGGTAGCAAATTATCTCCCTTATTAAAATGTCTAATTTATATAAGGTGGCCAGATTTTTGAACATACTCAACCTGCATACTCAACGAATTTCAAATGCAAAAGAACGTATTTCAATCCAACATAATGAGATTTGACACGTTTTTGTAAGCTCCATAAGAATAACAAGAAGAATGGGTATGCGATTGCTGCAACAGCTCCGTTAAAACTCGGTGGTTTTAATTAAATATTAAGTAGATCTTAGCACGAAGAAGCCATATACGAAGTTTTACCAAGATATGTCAAAAAATATATATTATATTTGTGCACCTTATGACGTAAAATTTGGCATTTTTTTGGATTTTCAAGTTTGTCCACCTGGGTCAAAGCCCCCAAAATTTTTGTCCACCTAGGTGTTTTTGTGATCCCCTCAACTTTTCCCACGACATGGTATGTGTCAAATCCGTGCACCTTATGACGTAAATTTTGACCTATTTTCGAATTTTTGAGTTTGTCCACCTTGGAGAAAGCCCCCAGATTGAGGGCTAACAAACCCATTTTTGAAACCCCCCAGGATGCCTCTTCAAAACGGCATAGCTTTTACATGTGTACCTTATGACGTAATTTTCGACCTCCCAGCTCCCGGTCTAACGGGGAAAAATAATCTATGTCTGTTATTTGTAACTTGACATATTTCTTATATTTTAATTGAAAATTAACATAAATGAACGATTCAAAGTCATTCAAAGTATACTGTATTTTCACCATTGATCTTATACTTAAGCACATTACAAAATTTTATACCGCAAATCAACATGACTGTGCGTTCAAAATAGTAAATACGTTTGGTTGATAACTCGTACAACTAACAACTTTAGTAATACCACTGAATTAACAGTGTAAAACTGGTTATATTTTTTTATGAAAAGAACATTTTCCAATTATTTTACTAAAATATTTGGTAAAAAGAAACACTCTTAAAATGAAACAGTAACAATATAACAATACTTCTTGAAATATGGTTTGAAATTGAAATATTATGACCAAAACTGATACTGAAAAAGTTAAGGCAATAAGTCACTTTACTGTCCGACGGGACAGCATTCGTTAGTAAACCTAGAATTTTATTTTGTACCACCTCTTCAATCTCTTGCGTACCACCTGAAATGCCTTCGCGCACCACCAGTGGTACGCGTACCACCGGTTGAGAAACACTGCATTAGATAATTAAAAAACGAGTTTTTATCCCGGATCATCGTTTCTACAAATTACATAAGAACAGTGTAATTCTATTTACAACATAATTAATTTTATGATAAGATAATGTGTTAATGTTCACTTAACTAGATGTTAAGGATCCTCGGACCAGATCTCTGGAACGTGTCTTACGACAGCTTGCTGAGGCTAGACATGCCCGATGAGACCCGCCTCGTTGGCTATGCTGACGACGTCGCTGCCTTGATCGCTGCGAGGAACGTCGAGCAGGCAAAACTGAGTTTCGGCGTAGTAATGGCCAAGGTCAACGGGTGGATGCGAGACCACGGCTTGTCCCTGGCTATCAGTAAGACGGAAGACGGAGATCGTCGTCCTCACCAAAAAGAGGATAAACACCGTGTTCCCGGTGCAGATAGGTGACGTCACATTTGAGACTAAGCCTGCTGCAAAGTACCTGGGAGTCATGGTCGACAGCAGACTGTCTTTCGGCGAGCAGATCCAGCGCGCCGCCGACAAAGCCGCTAAGGGTGTCGCTGCCCTTGGTAGGCTTATGCCCAATGTCGGCGGTCCTCGCTCCTGCAAGCGCCGTCTGCTCATGACTGCCGTCCAGTCAGTCTTGCTGTACGGGGCGGAGGTATGGACTCACGCACTCGCGAAGCGAGTCTTCCGAGACCGGCTTGCCCGAGTCCAGTGCCGAGGAGCTCTGCGGGTCGCTTCGGCCTGCCGCACAGTCTCCGAGCCTGCTGTGATGGTGATCGCCGGAGTCATCCCCGTCCTCTTCCTCGCGAGGGAGAGACAGGCGATTTACCGGAGGAGGCCTGAAGCGGGCCGGGAAGCAGCTGCCAGGGAAGAGCGCGATCGCAGCTTAGACTCTTGGCAGCGCGACTGGGAAGCCGAGCCGAGGGGACGTTGGACCTTCCAGCTCATACCTTCCGTCCGAACATGGGTGGAACGGCACGGCGAGGTCGATTACAACGTGACCCAGTTTCTTTCTGGGCACGGGTACTTCCGAGCCTATCTGCACCGGATGGGCAAAGTCGCCAGCCCGGACTGTCTGTATTGCCCCGGCATCCCAGACACGTCCGAGCACACCTTCTTTCAGTGCCACCGTTGGCACGTCCGCCGAGCCTCGCTTTCATCTGAGATCGGCGTGGTCGTCAGCCCAAACAACATCGTCGGAGCTATGCTCCAGGGAGAGGGCAACTGGAACTGTGTCCAGCACTACGTCCAGGCCATTCTTCGGGCGAAAAAGGTCGACCTCGATCGGCCTTAATCCTCAGCTTAAGGTTGCCCTAGCGGCATAATATCAAAGGCCTTGCCCGAAGTAATGTGTGAAACAGTTCCAGGCTAATGTCCTCGGTGCCGAAGGAGGTGGTTTAGTCGGTAGTTCACGGGATATCGAGCTCGTGGGAGTCCGACACTACTGAGGGGACAACGAGCCCCTCAGTGTGCGTAAACGCATTCCACCTCCTACCAAAAAAAAAAATATGTTCACTTAATGTGTGGCACGAAAAATAAATTAAAAGAATAATAACCGAGTGCACATTGTTAAAACATGTTTTAAATTTAAATCCCGTACACTTAGTTGTTAATTGGATACTGACTTCTTTTTTTTGTTTTTGTAGATTGTTATATTTTCACCCAAAAAATTAGTTAGTTTGCTAATTAATTACTGTAGTTTCATAAATATTTATTCATCCAGCCACTAAAAGGTTGTATCGTATTACGGTAATTTTATTTCGATTAGATTTTTTTTTTCAAAAATTGCAAAATATCTATGAAAACTATAAGCGTTAGGTTTATCAAAACAAGTATCCAAAAACACTATCAGTTGTTTTAAATATTTAAGAATTTTACCTCTAATCTGACACGGCCAGTCCGTACAGTTCTGTCAGTTGTCAAATTTAAGTTAAAACAGTGTAGAGTAACTAATTTCTCTCCTGTTACAAATACGACGCTTTCGTCGTTGTGTATACATCAAACTCATTTCACCTGCCACAACGTACGTTTACATTGTACACTTCGCGATCAAGTGAGATATTGCAGACAGGGAACTTTAGATGAAATTCAAGTATAATTCAAACCACAGACACGGTTTGCCGCCTTGCGGTTCGTCATTGTCTCATGAATACAAGATGGATGCGATGTGGAGGTGTTTAACTTGAGAGATGAGAACATTTGAAACATTGCGAACAATATTGCAATGTTGATTCTTAGACAGTATCATACGGAAACATGCTATTTGTTGTTTCGAAAACGGTTTTTGATCGCTGGAACAATTTAATTAGTGTGTGAACAAACTCTTAATGTACGGTTTAAAAAAAATCAAGCATAAGAGGTGGTTAGTGTAAGTACTAATTCTTTCTAGAATCGATTGAAACAAAATTAGAAGTTAAATAGTTATTTATGTGTTGAGTGAGTAAAGAAGGAAACTGTTGCAACATTCTTATACGGTAAATTCTTAGACGTTCTTACAGCTGATTGTTGTCAATGTTTTTCTTATGTGATTATTCCTGCCACTAGATTAACTGGTAGCGCCTGCAATCTGTTGTACTTGTAATGTTTCATTCGCCACATCCATATTTGTTGTTGTAAATGTTATCAATTTCCGTTGTTCCTAGATATTTATCCCAATAACTAATAATTTCCTATGTATTTTAATACTTAATAAATTATGATATGTGTGCCCTAAAATAATAGATAATACTAGATTTAATGATTTGTCAAAAATATTTATTACCTGTTCTTGTTCAATCTGTCATATATTAGCTGTTAGCTGTTTTTATGTTCAGTCTGTTTTATTTTAGGTTATTTTAGAAAAGTTTTACCTTAGAACATAATAATTCATAATTACTAGCCCCCACTATAAAATAGCCTACCTCTTAGATATAAAATTAAATATTGTGACAGAGTTGTAATTAAAAATAATTTTATATAATACTAAATTTAAAATTAAGTCTCATAAATTGATACGAAATTCCAGTGGCTAGGGAAGTGTTATTTCATAAAATTATGTTAAATCATCTGGGCAACAATACAGAGACTGTGCTGAGGACACCTACCTTCATTCATCTCCTTCTTCATGTTGCAGCCACCAAAGTGTTAACTTATTTTCATATAACTCTGAGAATACTATTCCTCCTTTTATTATTTCACACCCCAGTATGGACTAGTTGTTCAATTAGCTAGTACCATTTAAATAGGGATAAATACTGCCCTGATACATTTTAAAGCCATTTGAAGCATCAAGAACAAATACTGAGTTGAAGCCGGAGAATTATGAATGCAGTCTGGTAGCCACCATCTTTAATTCACCAAGGACTTGTGTTAAAACTTTTAAGTTAATTCACCAAAGCCTAATTTAGCCTTCATCTCAAAATTTAATCAACTTCTACTGAACACTTCTTCAATCTACTGAACTATTTTATTCTTGATTCTTAACTGGCTCCTACGCCCGTTCTTCGCTGAGAGATCTATAACCGGAAAAGTAACTATGGTTTCCAAAGAAACAACATTTATGATATAAAAAAGACCCCTTTTGATTGACAATTTGACATTGGAAATGTGGACGTCCCATAGGAAGGAGGCCCAGAGGATTTAAGACAACCGAAAGGCAGATGCAACAGCTGTAACTATAAGGAACATAACCTGAAAATTTCGTACCTTGACTCTACATCGTATGTATCATATTCGACACAGACAGTCTCTCTGTTTTATTTATATGGATGTAGGAGTAGGGTATTTCACTGTATGCTTCGCCATTTTAATACGTATGGATAAAAAACTGAACAATTAGATAACTAACGAGCAATATTGTGTGGATAAGCTACCTTTTAAGCATTTCCTCACTCCATTCTCTATCACCATATTTTTCAGTAACGTAAAATTAAAAACAAAACTAACAATTTTGTAAAAAAATGACATTTGGGTAAAATACATGATTATTAATGTATTTTACATCATCAATAGGATATTCAAGACATTAAATTACTGTTAAAACCAAAAGTTTACTTTCTTCGATAATAGATTGTAATGAAAAGTCTCCTGTCTTTGAAAGTATTGTGCAAAGTTGGGTCTAATCGCAGTGCCGTCTTGGTGAAGCTACTTTTTATTTTGCTTCGATTTTCATTAATTAAAGAGTTTAATTAGAATGGAGAGGGTTGAACAATTAACGCAATGAGCCGACCCCGGTCTCAACAGTTTCTAAATATTTTAAAACTTTAGATAAAAGGTTTTATTTACCTTCCTTACCAAAGTTTCACATTTTGATAAACTTAAAAACTCCTAGACTTTTAAATATTAAAAAGACATGTAAATAATTAGAAACTGGGTTCAAATATTATATAAAAGATAAGTAATTTTACATTACCCAACCACTACGGGTCAGAGGCGTTTTTCGTTCCTTATAACTTTATTAGATCAGATAATTTTTTAAGTAAGATATATTTATGTATTAATTATGCACTGTACATTTTCGTATGTAAATTAATTCAAGAAAATGTTATTACGGCATCTTAACAAATTGATAAAATTGTTTAAAAAAATTAAAAATCGTTAAGGCTCTTTTCTAGACTATGAAAGTAAACGTTATTACAGGAAGTCATCTTACTAACTATACAATTGATTTTTTAAAATTATCATTTCTAAGAAATGTAAAAATTGATAATTAACATCATAAATCGTTGTAAAACAATGTACCGATTTCGTAGTTCGACAGAGTATAAAGTAAAACGCTGATGAAAGCTTCTTAATTTATAAACTCCTTATCTAATATAGAGGCAGAATTTATTTCTTCTGAAAGTGAAATCATTTAACCGCAACACTCGTATAATACAACCAACTTCCGTTAAATAGAGTTTGTTGTTCCCAAACTTCATCCATGGAGAGACTTTAACATTCGTTATTTTAGATAATAAGACACTTTCCTGAAATTCTGGAAGACGTTACACAAAAATAATCATGCATCTTAATTTAGGGATTATGGATTCATAAACTTTGGACAGGTTTTAAAAATAAACTGTGACATCATAGAAATGTCCCTATACTAATGCAAATAAAATTTTTTTTAAAATCAAATTTTTTTTAGAAATTTTAATCAAACATTTCATTTGCATAGCACAGCATTTTATTAAGAAGGAGGTCGTTCTTTAGAAATAAGAAAAAATGTCATTAGCTTTTGCTTTGATTGAACCAAACATTTTAAAATCAAGGAGGATTGTTTGGTTCTAAATGTTATTATGCCAACCAAACATAATTGCATATAAATCCTAACACATTACAGATTATACTAATTAGACATCAGACATCAGAACTCATGGTTTTTATTTATTTCTTAATTACGTTGACCCTCCTGTTGGGGGCTCAGGAGGTGTTTTTTTATTTAATTTGTTTAGTCACTTTGATATATATATATATATATATATAAATATATATATATATAAAACCAAACTCCCAATAACAAATTGTAGTTAAAATGGAGTTTTTATATTGACAATTCAATGTGACTAAGTATATATAAATAATAAAATAAAATTACCTTGTCCAATCACTGTTAGACAACAAACATGTTTCGTTCCTTAGAACTTCATCGCATCTTCAAGTATACAGCCATATTAATAAACTAATCATCATATATAATGTTTTCATAGCTACACAACATATTTAACATATTTAGCTGCAACTAAATTAACATATTTAGGACGAAGGAATTCTCCACGATAAAAGTTACGACATTTTTGTTAATTTCTTTACATTTTAGCAAGTTAAACAGTTAAATAATATGTTGGCGCAGTCACTACTACGTAGTCAAAGTTGTCATATTGATGAAATGGTTGAAATTTATTAAAACTGCAACTGGTCATCACTTTACACTTCCACAGACTAAAAAAATACTTATTGTTTTGTAAAACTACATATGCTTTTGTTTAGTCTGTGATTGTGAAAACATGTTGTTGAATTATTGATCTATTTCCATAAATCAATGCAACAATGATTAATGTGGCTGCTTACTTGAGGATCTGAAAGTTCTGAAGTTCTTTTGATTAACAGAGATTATATGAGGTAATTTAATTTTATTACTTATGTTTCTTTTGTATTTTTATACGAATAAATGATATGAAATGAAAGTTTCTTTGATAAAAGTATACCAGTCTATATATTCAAAGTAAACTGAGAGCCATAATTATTGAGGTCATAGCCACATTCGCCTTCAAGAAAACATCTAAAAGAAATAAGGTTGAAGTTTAAAGTAAATAATTGAAGCCTCCAAAGCTTACACACAAAGAAAATTCGTTAAACTTTTCCTTTGCAAATTGACAATCAAAAGATCCAATTCCAGTAGGCGGCAAGTTCCTCTATTCACAACCAAACCACGTTCACGGTAGAATACATAAATATTTATGAATCCATTTTCAAAGGCATGAGTTTTGGCTTCATAACATTCAAATGAAGTCTAAATTGAATTCTTATTGAAATCTATTTACTTTATTACATGCAGCGAAAAGCGTTCACAAGTCTCTCAGAAGGCAGGCATTAGTAACACCATATAGGGAAAACACCATATAAGGCATATATAACACCATATAGGACATTAGTAACACCATATGGGGAAAATCTATATATTTTTCTGATCAAGCTGCCTTGCTATGTACCATTTAATTTTTGACTGTAATTTTACTTAGATAATTACCTGTAAATATCAAATTCTTTGCCGGAGTAGTTTTGCGAGATAAACCTCTTGTCCCCAGTGGCATTTTACACCTAAAAAACAAAGCCAACATCTCTCTGGCTGTTCATAAAACCCTAAAAGAGATTCACAGTCTATAACACTTGGCACAAAATAAAAATCAACATTAAAACAACGACAAGCCCACAGTCATTACGGATATATAAATTAGTTTATATAACCGTCCTGGAGTGATGTCCGTTCTAATGCGTGCCGACGTCAGTGTTATATGTACCTTTTATGAAATGCTCGTCTATTTTAGCAGTTTTTCGACAACAAATGTGAGCTTAGTTTGTGAGGTGTGAAATGCCTACATGAGGCTGAGGAAGAGGCTGCATGTGTCAAAACTAGCCCAACCAAAATTAAGGAATTTGATATATACAGGTGATTAGGTAAATGAACATGACATTAAACATTTCAGTTGTATATTTTTGGTTAACGGTGTAAAAAAACGTTTTGATTAAAGTTTCTAGAATAGTAAACATATCAATAATATCGTAGAATAAAATAAACAAAACAAACTGAAATCTGCAAGGTTACCGTATATTTTTATAGGGGTCCAGGAGTGACATAAAAAATCTTCCGCGGAGATTGGAAGGTCCCAGACAGTGTATTAAACAGTAAAAACCAGATTATACAAGGAAATTAATAAGTAAAAAAGTATTTAAAACTAACTAAAAGAAAATTCGAGTAGCGGGTGTGAGTGCTAGTGGTTGGGCGTGCGTGTCGTCCCATGCCAGATTGGATGCATTGTCGTCAGTAAAGTACAAGTTTTTTGTTTTAAATGTCTTATTTGTATAATCTGTAATGTGTTCAATATGTTTTGCATACATTTTTGTGTGAGTGAGATTTATGTGCTGTTGAATGTTTGATGAATGCAAAGTGTATGTAAAAAAACAAAACACCCAAAAATGTAGGTTAAATCGAAATAACTGTGTTAATGTAACTTTAAGTAGGGTCACTTGAAAACGAGAGGAGTTTCAATACCTCGCGAAACGAAGTGTAACTTAAACACTAGAAGCGAATGGAATAGTCCAAAAAATTAAACAATAATAATAAAAGAAAAACTTTTACAACTATGACAGCGAATAAATGGTACCGTTCTTATACTCAACTATGTACAAATTGACCAATATAATAAGTAAAACATTATGGTGCACTTTTCCACGGAATCTTTACTAAAAATCCTGATGTTAAGAAAAATAAGTAAAAGTAAAAATAAGTAAATACATACTTTTATGCCTGATTTGTTTTGGTTATTTCAGTCGAATTCATCAAATACTCTTTGGATTTGAAGAAATAAATCAATCAACACGTGTTCAACTATAATTTTCAAGTATATTTTTAAAACGTATTACACATAAGTCAATGAAGTTTGGAGGTTCCACATGTTTAAAATTGTAAGCGCATAGCGTTATAATAAAAACGGCTACCACATTTAATGAAATAAGTACATTTCAGGATTGTTTATTTTACAAGAACGAACATAACATTAGCAGGTGCGGCGGTTGGCGGCGACAGCGGAATGATTTTGCGATTACTAAACAGTTCCCTGAAGCTCTTTTTTGATGTTATGATCAGATTTCCCTCAGAGTGTATATATTTATTTCACAGTCTTAAATATATTTATTTCCCATTTAATTTTTGTAATTTTGTAATTTTTTGTTATTGTTTTAAGGTGAATGATAAAAAAATTAAAGTTAATCATTTTCCCGAGTTTTTTTAGTGATTTTCTGTTGCATTATTTTTAATGAGTTGAAGTATAGTAATCTGATAACATTTGCTTTCGTAATTAAATTTATATCTCCTTAATTACACTTTAGTATTTTTAATGTTTAATGTGAATTAATGTTTTAGCTAGTTTTAGTGAGAACTACGGAGCGGAATAGGTATGAATAGATTTCCTTCACACTATTGAAAATTTCGTCACTAATTTCATCTTAGATCTGCTGTAAGGTTGAAAAAACCTTAAAAAATAACCAGTTTTAGGATATTAAAATAAACATACCCACCTTTCTTTAAAGAAATTTATAATGTTTGAATATGGTGTCCAGCAGAATAAAAATTCATACAATTATAAACTAACTTATAATTTAATTTGTTTAAACGGTTTTCCTGTAGATTTAATATTTAAATAATGACTAATTTTATGAATTATAAAATTGTAATGTACAGTACTACTAAACAGCCACGTCCTTCAAAAATTCTATGATTGTTCTATACGTGCACTCGAATAATGAAAGTATAAACTCCTACATATTTTTGGTCTTTCGAATAAGAACAACTGCTTTGTTTGGGAGCTATAATTCTCTAATCCAAGACGGCAGATGTCGTAAAGTGTGTAGACGGCGGGTTAACATAATCCTCCCCCTCATAAACAGACAGACATCAGCGAGAATAATATTTAAATAAGTAGTACATTAGCTTTATTTTACGTGAGATGAATCTCACATTTTATAGTCAGATAGTGGCTGAATTATTGATTTGTCATGTTACTGGAATGGTGTTCTATACATGTGCTCTTGAAAAAATTCTACTCTTCAAAATACTCGATCTAAAAAAAATCGAATATGCTTATACAGTATTATTATTGTTATGTTAGTTACACATTTTTATGTTGACACTATTGTACAGTCTTACTGTATCTCTATTTTTGATTTGATTTGATTAAAAAAAAAACACTAAACGCAAGTGTTTTTTTGAACTCGAATCGACTCTCAAAATCACTACTCGCACACCCCTAAAATTTAAAAATATGAAAGGCCACAATATCATGGGAATGGGTATTATTTATTTCATAGCACAGGCGTATTAGCGGATGTCAGCAAATCTATGAAAATAATTATATAAGAAAAATACCAGTGATTATTTGTGAAAAAGTTACAGAAATAAGTTTCTCTGTGTAGTAGCTTCAAATAATTAGTCTTCGAGCTCAGCCAATAGCGAGACCCAGTTATGTTAAATGAAACATTCCATACGATAAGACTATGGTATTTAGCTTGCCCATCACTTAACTTAATTAGGTTAAATTGCTGGGATTCTACAAGGTCTTTCTATTCATTTTCGAAACATTATTGAAACATTTTCTTCAAATGTTTGTTGCAAGAAATCTGTTAGGAAAAACATCTACACTCTTTAATTAAAAAACTTTTTAATGTCTATTTTGCAGAAAATAAAAGATGTTTTGTGTAACTGACCACAACAGCTCTATTTTCAAACATTTTTCGGTTTGAATATTATTACTCTTAAATAATTTTATCCTACAATTTTTATTTAATTTGCAACCTAATGCACTTTTTCGTGCCCGTTTTTTTTCGGGTGGCGTCAAGTTTTTTAGGTTGATTTGCCGCTCATATTGCATTAGTGTCAAGGATGATTTCGTCAATATCAAATCTTAAGATCCCAAAGAACAGATTTAGCCAATAATAACTTTGATACCAAGGCCATTTGGGCGGCAAAACAACCCAACAAACTTGAAGCCGCTTGAAAAACGGGCACGAAAAAAAGCCAATCTGTGTAGTTCTTCAAGTTCTTCATCTGTTTAGAGTACTGGTGGACACGCGCTGCTCTACAGCTTGTAAGTTGTAGTGTAGTGATGTGCTGATCGAACAATGTTTATTATGTTGACCCAGCTGCTGATCCTTGAAATTTCCATTCTAAAGTTATATCTTTTGGACGAATAAGAAATTTTAAGGCTCTTCACTTTCGTCTAATCTCCATAAATTTTATACCACGCCTAGTTCTCTCCAACGACACCTAATCTGTTAAAATCGGTTCAGATCTTCAGGAGGAGTTTTGTTCACAAAAAACCCTAGTTCATCAAATAAGTATGATCGTTGGTTAGAGAATCAAAGGTACAGGGTGTTTTTTTAAAACGCAACCCAAAACTTTATTTTATCAGTGAAGGATTATTTCCCCCAGAGATCCCCGGATTTGACCCCACTATATTATTTTCTTTGGGGATACATAAAAAGTAAGGCCTACAAAAAACAATTCACAGCATATTCAATACCTCAAAATAAACAAAACAAATGTAATGCAAGAAGTTCAAAGAGGTACATAGCAACACGTGTTCAGGAATTTGGTGGAGAGAGCATAACTTCATACAAATGCCACTGGCGGCTTTTTTTAGCACATAAGGTAATAAACTAAATGTGATCAAACTTAAATAATAGACAGTATAAAACGTAAAGATCTATAAAACAATACTTATTTCATATTTTTATGTGCATTATTCAATCTTAAAAATGAGATGCGTTAAAAAAAACACTCTGTATAATAGATGCCAACATGATCAAGATTGTATATAGAGGGTGTCCTTACCAATGAACATAAGATGCCTCTCTCAGGTTGAAATGGTACAGCATAAACTCTGTTGTGTATGGTAGTTAGTTGATTACATAAAATGGTATTATTATTGCCCCACCCTGAAATGATTACGTGTTGGATCCAAAATCTAATTAGTCTTATTATTGCTGCAACGTATGACAAATAATAACACAATATGCACACATATACATGTACATAATTCTCAATATTTTTAAAATGGAAAATTGAAACAAAAATCTTGTTTAGCTTAAATATCTTTATAAAATGTTGTATAATTAAATAAAAGACAAAGCAGCCCTGAAGCTAATATAGTGCCCCAGCTGTGACCGACCATCATCAAAGCTACCACAACACACAACAGACAGACCACTGTGTGGGGACCCTTAGGCACGGTAAGCGGTGGGAGGAGGACTTGATTTGCTCCTTTAACTCTCTGTAGTCAAGGAAATAAAAACTAGTATTTGATAATGTTTAGTATTCTATTTATATATTTATTTAATATTTTTGTATTTAATTATAAACGCATTAATAAATATTGATTTGAAAACATCGTTTTATGGCACCATCTTGTACGATGTTGAATTAATAGACTATAAACATTTGATTTTTATTGAAAGGTGTCCAGTAGTTTTTTTAATAGATTATTTATTCATTTATATACCGGATATAAATCTGTTTAATTGTTACAAGTGTATTTGAAGTGTTTGAAATAGTTTGTTGAATCAAAACTTGCTTTCCCACTCAGTTTTCTTTTTAGTTCCTTTCTTATTTTAACTAATTCTCGATCTTAGGTATGATAATTAAATGTGTTAAGAAAAAAGAAAATATTCAGAGTTTTATTTGAATTCGTTAGATTGAAGAAGTAAACATGAATTAATCAGTATGGCCGTCGCAAATATACTGTATCAAAAGTAATTTTGTAATCAACGTAACATATTTTCTGTATTTAAAAATACTATAAATGAAAATTAAGTTTAATTTGAAGGAAATATAAGTTTCATTGATTGTAATTGGTTTTTTATAAGTTTGATGTAACTAGTTTTGCATTTGCTAATTGAAATGTCAGATAAAATTACTCAAGGGAAATAATTTGATTTTCCTTTTTTATCGTTCAGAGTCGAGGGATTATTAAGTTTGGGTCAAGCTATCAACCAACTTTAACTGAGACTCTAGTCTTAACAGGAAACTCCGAAGTTTACCACGAACTTAACTCTTGATCTTCAACTTGTTAAATGGCAATGATGGAATAAACTTTCATCTTTGATAAAGTACATCTTTCCATCATTGACGAAAGTTTGAATTGATAAATAAACCTCCTTAGGTTGAATTTAAGTTAAACGAAGAGAAACGTGGAATAGAAGAAAAATAAAGAAGTTGTTAACAAATTAAAGACACAACGCGATATTGCAACTCTCTAAATAAAATGTAATCAACTCTTTATATATTAAATCCGTGATTAAACTTTTAATGATCCGCCTTTAAGGCCTTAGTCAATGAAATTATAATAAAATATATCAATTTGAAATTATAATAAAATATATCAATTTAACTTTTAGCAGATGTTGATCCTGTAACACAGTAACAAAACCAATATAATGCAGAAGGTTACAAGCGAACATGCACCATTACATTAATTAATTAAGTAATTAATTATCTAAGTCATTGTTAATAAAGAGCATTTCGTACTGTAATCGGTTTAAACGATAAAGTTACTTCTCTATCATCACAAGACAACAGTTCAGAGAGGTTGAAATTCGTCAATGGAATTTGTAGTCATACTCAACAAAGCCACATAAGGGCAACTGTTACCCGCCACAGTTACCGGCCTCTGGCGAGTAACGGTGAAGTTACTTGTTAAGACAGTGAACAAGATCAGTGAACAATATCTACAGTGAAGATCCTGCACATTGAGTACATAATATTGAAGATCAAAGTGTATTTCCCATTTTATAAGTAGATGTTGGTCTATGCTGCATTTTTTTTTGATTTCTTATGACAATACTACATAAGTAGTGACGTCATACTGTAATGTGATATGATAACAAGTTATAAATCATTTTTTAAGGCCAAAAGATTTTTTTTCGAACTTGTATTCCTAGGTGCACACCAGAAAGGAGTTAGAAATTGTACTAAAGAGGTCAATACTAAAGCACTTTACTAAGAATTGTAAAGGATATATTTAGCTTTTATCTATGCGTTATTGTGTTACGTTATTTTGAACAACCCGATAAATGATGACTTTTCTGTAGCCGAATGTTGTTATTAGAGTAATTACATGTTGCATGTGAGTGTTTTTGATCCCGCGGAAGCAGCAGATGGTGCTAAGTACCGACATCAGCTGTCAAACAAAAATATCCAGTGATCTTTGCGAAAATAATTTGTACCTTTTTTGTTTTAAAAATGAACTTAATAATGAAATTTGAATTAAATAGCGTAGCACATCATTCAATAAAGATTATAGTTTCCAGTCCCTTATTATTCCTGAAATGATTTATTTATTAACAAACACGATTCTACATACTTGCAGTTAGTTTAGTGTAGCACGAAAAATCGTCGTAAACATCCACTTTATGCTATCCAGATACGGCAGAATTAAACAATGTTGAGGATTAGCGTTTCAACTACAATATATATTTAGTTTGGAATTAAATACATGTGTAACTCCTAATAGTCGACGTATTTCGGTAAAACGTTCAAAATAATTTACAAATTTTGGTTTTTATTTTTAGATTGCTGCAAAAATAAGTTTTTCTTATATTGCTTCATTGGCTAAATTGTGAATACATTCATTTTTACACGGGCATCTTGAAGTGATTTTACTTGCCCTATAGAAAGCTAGAGGAAACATAATACGAATAAATATATTGATAATGTGATTGAATTATCTCAGAACAAACGAAAATGTAAGACATTTAGTTTTTTCACTTATTATATAGCATATTTACCACTTTATAATCAAATCCACAGATATTTTGATTATATTTTATTCAGTTATTCACTCTGGCAGTGCATCAAGGGCATCACGTCAGTGAGCAGGAATGAAGGGAACATAAAATCCCTCCGAGTGTCGCTTGTCGGGGCTCAAGTTGAGTTTCAGGCGATCCGTCAGCCACGGGAGCCTCCAGCAGACCCGGAGGTTGACTCTGACTCAACTCGGTGGGAACAGAAGGAAAACTATTGCAGCCTTCACTCTGGCTGGGTTAAATCCCGACATACAGTTTAGTTAACATTTTCAACTTCGTAGGAGAATTTTAAAGAAAAAAATAAACCTTTAAAAGTTTCTCGTTTGCTCAGTTAACAATCAGTCTCGATCAAAACTTATGAATGGAAAAATTCTTCCACCAAAACACATAAGTTTTATCTTTTTTTAGTTTTTTTAATTTAAAAAGTTTTTTGTCAGAACTTCTTTAGCAGAGAGAGGATAATATATAATGATGATTAACTTCTGAAACCTTCATCATACGTTCGTCAGCGTAGCGTAACGAACTTAATTTGGCGAAAGATAATCAACCATTCCAATCGCAGGACTCGCCGGAATACTCATCTAAGATTAAGAAGAACTTTAGTTGATGATTTCATAAAGCTATTAATGCTACATTGTAAGCGGACATAGCCTGTTATGTACCATTTGAAAATAAATAAAGATTTAGAAAGCTTGTTATGAATTAATGTGGTTTATGTAAATTTATTGGTAATAATAAAAATATCTTACCTAAACACCTTTATAACATCATTAAAGAAATATTGAGGATGTTTCAGACCTGAGAATTAAATGAACAAATACTTAAATCAGAACTCCAGTTCGCGCACGCTCATCCCGACCATTTTAAAGAACGTGTGCGAGAGAGATGGACAATGAATGTTTAGAGAGAGATAAACGATTCCTAAATAAGCTTATGTACTATGCTGCCGCAAAGTGGTTTTTTGTACCTATTACCTATTTAGTTTCCTATTGGACTACCAATTTGTTTTTTTCTTGTTCTTGAAGTGTTTTTATTATCCGTTAGATAGCGACTCTTAAACCTGGACCGAGTTGACAGCTGTCATCAATCAAAGAAAATAAACAATATTTGTTTTCTTTTGGGAAAATTATTTTTTAAATTTAAACTTATGGAAACACAACTATTTTAAGTTTAAACTCATATTTAATAACAAGTACATACACATTCGAAGAATACAATGCATATTTCCAGTTTTACAGGTGAAATGACAAAGTTAAAACTTACGTAAACAAAAGCTTAAACCATAACCTTAAATATATTTTATCTACGACCATTGCAATAAGCACCAATTATGGTATTACAATAAACATTATAATGATATACATTAAAACACCAAAAACCAAGCAGTACTCTAATGACTACTTTAGAGTACTGGAGTCACTTTAGAGTACTGGTTCTAGACCAATGAGAGCTCGGCATTTGACGGAAGTAGTGTCATAATAACAATTACGCAATTCGCACATCAGCTGATTATTGCATTACGATTCATGTTTGAGTTTACTTATCCCATCAGCTGATTGTTCCACAGCGATTCATGGTCCAGTCTGCTTATTTGCCTAACCTAAAATTTTAGATGACCTATTCCATCATTAGTATAAGTCATGAGTTTTGTTTAACTTCCGGGGAAATTTTGTGGTATATTGTTGGTCGTAGATAAAATAGTGTATGCAACGATTGTATCTTGCCTTTAAGCCACTCGTGAGATATTTAGAACACTCGCTTCGCTCGTGTTCTAACTTACATCTCACTCGTGGCTTAAAGGCATTCATTATACAATCGTTGCATAAACTACTATTGACAACCAGGAATTCTACTTTTGTTTTGGATATTAGTTCACCTATTTACAGCTCGTAGCAGTAGCAAAGGGGCGGGGCTTGAGTAGGGGAGTGACTTCCCCTCCTCCCTCACACCCCGATGCGTCAAAATTCTCGCGCTGGTCGGGATGAGCGTGCGCGAACTGTAAAAATGTTTTAGCATGAGACAACCGGATAAGTTTAAAAGCAGCGAAGTGAACGCGAGAGGTGGTGTATATCACAGACCGGATACGCAGGTAAGTCTTGGAAATGTTTAGGCCAACAGATGGAAACATTCTCAGGAACCTGTCTCGACTGTATAAACCTCTTCTGTGGCCCTCTCCCCCACTCATGTATCTCTGTCAACTCTGCTGCAACTCTGAAATAATTATGACTAACTTTTTATTTTAAGTATAGTACTAAATTGTCAATCATAAGATAAATTTCTAATGTAACCAAGCAAAAAAAATTTATTTAATTTTAAAAGTTTATGATTAATTTTTATTGAATACAATGAACTTAACACATATTACAACAAAATTAACAAAGGATACCATAGGACTATAATCTTTGTCTACTAATGCATGTATAACCATTAAATAGAGTTAATTTCACTGTATTCAATCAAAATTAATCATAACATTTTAAAATTAAATAAATTTATTTTGCTCGGTTAAATTAGGTAAATATATTATGATTAACAATTTAGCTTTTTTTAAAAAAAAAAGTTTAGCATATTACCTAAAGCTTATAATAGATATAAACGTCACATTACATGCATAGTAAGGATGGCTTTAGTGTTTTTAAGACATATACAGGATTTGTTAAAAAATAGTTTTGCGAGGCCCGACACTCACCCTGCCGCTACATTTTGTTCCAGTTCGGTTAAAAAAATAAATAAGTAGCCCTACATTTGTTTTGTTTGTTCCGTGCTTTAAATGTTATTAACTGTTTTTGTGTTTGTTTTAAAGTATGACTTATTCGCCAAATGATTAAGAAAGTTTTTGTGATGATCTGAAGGTGGCATAATCTATGCAGAAACGCGTAATCTAATCACAGATTACAGAATCCCTGGGCTGCACGTAAGTATTTAACATTTTATAAAAAATAGTTGTTAATATGTAAAGATAAACTTGATAAAAACATTGATCGAAAAGCTACACGTAATAGTGTAACGAGGAAATTTAATGTTTTTCTCAAAATAAAAACAACATGAATTGTAATAGTTTAAATTATTTATGTATTTGCAATTTATATTATGCGAAACTAAACAGTTAAGTAGTAGTAATAGTATAATTTAGCATAATTTATCGAATATAACTAAAAAATGTATTTTCTTTAGTAAGTAATATGAAAACCCTGGTTTCTTTTCTGTCCTTAATTAAGCTCAAGAGACATAATATATTGAGGGATTTTAATTAATTAAATCTAGGAAGATCTTGACGGTACTTTGTAATCTAATCACGATTCTTGTTCTTCTTTCATTAAAGTCAGAGTCTTTTCTTTCTTCAAGTGGCTGGTAGGAATCGTTATTTCAATATTATTTGTCATCAGCTCTGTTCCTAATTATTTTTATTAAATGCCCAAAAAGCACATTTAAGTAGTTTGGTATCCACTATTTTCTCGAGCTCTTCTCAATCTCAATGATATATTTAACTACATCTAAAATTATTTTTTTTGTATAATGGTATGGACATTAACATCAGAATTGCAAAAAATTGAATCATAGAAAGAATGTTTAGTTTATTGCTGGAATCCGAATGGTATACATTAATATTATGAAAATGCATCATTTCATTTTGTGAGGATTTTTTATACATTCCTCCTGCTTGCAAATTAAGTGTATTAATAGTGGATTGGAAATATATTTTTCTATTACAACTAAGAAATAATTTGGAATAGAAATAACTTTTCGATTACTCCTTGTGAGAGGATGTGCAAGATAATTGTCTTGCAATTTTTATAAGAAAGAAAAAAATCAATACATTCAGGATTTATTTATTTATTTAGTGCAAAGAAGAAGACTAGTTTGATTAATTTGTACAGTTTTTCTTAGTTTTATTTGCCATTTTCTGTACAAATCGTAATTCAGGCGACTAAAATTATTTTTGATTATATCTGTAAAAACCTATTACCATCCAGAAACATTTTAAATTACTTTTAAAATCAACAACAAACAACATCACAACTGTAGATTATTTAAAAATGAATATCAATCATTAAAAAATCCCAAGACTGCAACCAATATTTGTCGGTTGATAAAATTGTTTGTTTGTATGATTGTATCCAAGTCCAAAGTAAAAATTGTTTACGTGAAAACAATTGCCAAAGGATATATCGATAGCGAGCCACTCCACCAACCACAATCCAAGCCGGTGTGGCGCGCCACTTCATATAGCACCACAGCAAACCTCTCAACAAACAAAACAAACTCAATAAACTGTTCTGTGAACAAAAATCAACATTCAACTTTGGTATTTCATTTTTATTTTTATTTTAACTTTGATTGATTGGTTCAATTATTATAACTTAAAAACTTTGGATATGACTAATTCAATAATTTTTTTAATCATTAAAAATCATGGTTATTTAAAATTTGTTCATAATTTGACCCTATTAATATAAATATTATTATAGATGGCCATGATACAACTAATACTTCTGCTATCTAAAAGTACAATTCATTATGATTTTTCAGTTTAATTCAACAATCAACTGGCTCAGTTGAAAAAGAATTTTAAAATATTTAACAATAATGTTTCAATAAAAAAAACGTTCGCGTTGTAGTTTAACTATTCAAAGATTTCGTCTAAAATAAAATAATAAAAATCTCAAGAACTCAATTCATCATTAAAAATTAGAATAAATTAAATGCATACATTTCAAAATTTGATGGCCCAAATTTAATTTTTTAGTATTTTTTTGCTCAACGTTTTTAAAGTTTAATTTTTTATAATGGTTTACATAAATTGGGAGTAAAAGAATATTCAGCGTTAGAAATAGCAAGGAATGATAACTGAAGCAAAAGTGAACAATTTGCGTTCAATCATGTGACATTTTATGGAGAAGTAAACGCCGAATATTGAAGGCAGTCACCCGCGCGGCGCAATGTGAGATTATGATTGGTTTGCTTATTTATTTTGAAACAATCTAAATAAAACAGAATTTGCGTTTCGTTGATAGTAATGCTTGAACAAACATTTTCCTGGCTTCGTTTGAAATTGTTCTTTACAAATTAAGCATTAATTTTGAAATGTGGGTTACTATTAGTGCATGTTTTAAAAATAATCTTAAATTGGTATTCAATATGTAATTGTATCCTTAAAAATATTGAAAAATGTGATAGGTAATAATAGGTAATGTAGTAGGTTGAATCATATTAAATCTAACACTGATAAATTATACCTAACTTTAGAACATCCATTCGCACTTTGATGAATTTTTTATATCTCTTTGGAGCATTAACATTTTATGTGGAACTTGTTCAGTTGTTTGATACCTCTACAGAAAACTTCTACAGTGATCAGTTAATATGAGCATTTTTAATCATTCTTAATAAGACAGGTACCTCATGGAGGACATTACCCTGAATATGAGTGAAGGATGAGTGTGATGATCGTGATGATAGTGGCGCGATCTTGTAGCCTTTGTTACTGACTAAGGTTGGCACGTTCCTTAGACAGGATTGTTGATTAATAGCCCAACAACCATTGACAGCTGGCTCCAGAAACAACCCTTCATTTGAATGTAATTGTAAACTATTCCAGCCATTTTACTTTTTCTTTACGTTTACAGCCAAAAGAATTTAGCTTTACCTCTCCTTTCTAAAGATTTATCGTAAGAAAATAGTTTGATTCTTTATTTCTTCTTCCGTTATCATGTTCCTGTAATAATTATTAGTTTCCTCTCATCTGATTTATGTAATAAGAAGAAAAATGTACAAGAATCAAGAACCTGCTCAACGTAAGTGAAAAATCGATTTAAATTATATCTATTGTAGCTGTTTCCTTTTTAACAAAGGAATTGGCATGTAGTGAGAATGGGGATTCAAAGAAAGGACTAAGCTCGTTAAAATTCTAAGTCCTTAATCTTATTAGACGTAATGTGAACACTTCAAATAAAATTAACAAGCTTTGTGCAGAAAGATTTATTTGCAAAAATCCCTTCTCTTTCTCAGGGCTAAAAAAATGTTATGGCTAGTTAGTAAACTTATTATTTTTAATTGTGTGGGCTATATAATAAAAAAATTGATTTAGTTAGGAAATTGCTAAATAATATAAGTTTTGTAAAAGACAAAAGTATTGGTGAATGTACACTACTAACTTTTTCTTTTGAAAACATTATTTTTTATTGCTGTTGTTGTTATTTGTTTGTTTAATTTTTTCCTTTGTCGGTATAAATGTCCTCAACCCTTTAACGATTATGCTATCGAAATAGCTATTTAAATTTGATTTTACGATAGCTTAAAGTTTAGCCAACATAATGACAAAATATTTTAGGCAATTAATTATATACTAAAGACCGTTAGGTTCAGACAGTGGCACATTAGCTGGCATTCGCCAAGTTGAGCTAGTAAGCAATAAAACAGATATTAAAAAGTTCATCTAAGCAAATGAAGTATACTAGAGGTCGCCTCTAGCATCAAACTCGGAATTCAACCAGAAAATATTTAGGATTTATTTTAACCCCTTGCTTTAATAAATTACGTGACTGGAGTTAATTAAATTCCGATGTTAATACGTAACAATATGGGAACACCTTAAAACCCTTGATGTCAAAAGAAATAAATGAATTTTTCTTCAATTCTAAAAGGCTTTGAGGTAATTTTTTCATGAGTTGTTTATATTTACAGGAGGGATAATTTCCAACGGAGTGTTTGGATTTATTTCAACGAAACACACGAGCTGAGGAAAAAGTATTTCTGCCATATACTACAGAAATACCTGTTTATGAATTTAGGTTCATATGCACAGAGATCAGACTATATAACGAGAGAAACGTGTTATGTTCGTGAATTCAACGAGATAAACGTGTTATGTTCGTTAATTCAAAGGCAATTCAAGTTGTAATTGCTTTAGACGAAACACAAACTTTACGAAAATTAAGCCCTCTAATTAGTTTATGCGAATATATGGAGATGAAAGTTTACACTTGATATCTTGCTGGCTTGCGAGGCGTTGACAGAGATAACGACATCGCGAAACTTAACAAATGGAATTTTTAATCAAAGATTCTGATATTTATAGATCCAAAGGTAATGTTGGTATTAAAGTTGATTTTATTTTAAGCAGGCTATTATTATAATGAGGCCCCTTCCAATAAACTTATCCTACATCAAAATTAATTTTTAAATTATTTTGAATATAGAAAAGAGAAAAATGTTTTATGGACTGTAAATATTTTAATCCTCCCCTTTGGCT
This sequence comes from Flexamia atlantica, assembly GCA_035578135.1. Taxonomy (NCBI): domain Eukaryota; kingdom Metazoa; phylum Arthropoda; class Insecta; order Hemiptera; family Cicadellidae; genus Flexamia; species Flexamia atlantica. The sequence continues at coordinate 5,194,067 of JAQJVK010000012.1, read as the reverse complement.
GTATATTTAATAATTTGAACAATATTGACGTAATTCTTACAAATAAATAATTATTATAAAAACACAGCAGAAAAATATTGTATCAGATTGAAGCACATGGTATTCTAAAATGTAGGCTTCGCACTTATTTATACTACTATGCATTTTGGAAACTACTTAAGTTACTTTTCATTTAAGCCATTTTTGATGCAGACGTATTTTCGATAAAGCTTAAACATTAATGTACACAAAAATAATTTTCCATAATTTACGACAGTTATGGATTATTTATTTCTTTATCCAACAATATTAACGTTATTAAGATTTTACCAGATGATATTTCAGGAAGCTATTCGGAAGCATGAGCCATTATCTTGTGAGTAAAATAAGAGCCAGTCATTAAAACGTACTGCTGTTTAATAAATAGTTATGAAACCTTTACAGCCCGCATCGCCATAGTTTGTAACTCACCGCGGTTTGTCTCCATTGTTCTGGCATTACAACCACCTGCAGAGCTGCAACTGTGCAGACGCTGCTGCAACCAACATTGACTAGTATGCTTTTAATTTCGAAACATCAAAATTTTATTTTATAATCGCTTGATTAAATTGCAATTGTGTCAATCATTTAAAAAGCTATTTACTGTATTTTGCAAAAATCCTGGGACGTTTCGATAATTTTTTAACGATTTAATTTATACTAAGTAAATCCTACCGTGTCACTCTTACAGATGAACAACAACTTTTAAGTAATCGACAATTGTATACACACCTTTAGGGGGTCCCACTCACAAAGACTGAAATGAATAACTGAAATTTAACAATAGGTAAAGCGGTTTGGATTTTATTAAAGGTATTAATAGAATAAAATACCGCAAATCGGACCCCATAACGTCCATTCTAAAGATAATGGTGGGGTTTAAGGTTTCTTCATGATCTCTTATCACTCAATAACGGATAATAAACTGCAAAGTGGTAATAGGACCGAGTCACAGTTACACAAAGTATTTTGTTATACGTAACTTAAAATAGTTTATTATATATCAAGCGCTTGAAGACATTTTACACGCAAACTACAGTTCCCTGAAACTGCATTTGCACTTATATGTGGAGGATGATTAATCCCATCTCGTTGCCGCTTATTTAAATTACTAAATGAAAATATTTTGGTAATGTGTCATTTTGTTGTTTCGTATTTCAGAAGTTATGCACGATTAAAATTAAGGCGGAGTCTTAAAGTAATCAGCTGGTGAGCGGTATAGCTTAATTATTTTATTTTTTGCTTGTTAAGAACATATTTTTCAACAAAACGTGTGTACTTCACGTTAACTCAAGCAGCAACACGTATTCATTCATATTTTTGAACTGTTGCTGTACAATTTTTTGTACATTTATGTTCTTCAAAAAATAACTCATCACTGTGCTTGACACAGCTATTTATAAGAGGTATATAAGAGAGTACCAGAAGGTCTAAAAGATTTCTAAAACATTGCTGGACTGTTCTAATAGGCTTCGGCACTTTGATATTTTATGGCTGGTATGAAAACTAACATCGAACTAGACCAGATATTTTATGTCATGCTCGTGGAACTTCCTGGTTCGGACAGTGAGGTAATAATGTCTTTTCCTTTGAAATTGATGTTCAACCTCATCTGCAGTGATTTAATCGCTAATGCGAAGAAGAATTAGATGTTGATTAGTCAAATGGTTGTTATAATAATTTAACTTAATTTCTTTTCATGAGGAGGTTTTATAAACACGTTGAAAATAAACATTTTAACCACTACAGGTGTCTTATAAATGATATAAATGAACGAGTTCGTGATTGAAAGAAACTGTAACACTAAAATATTATGTGCGATACTCGAAATTCCAACAAAGGTGATTTTTACAGACAAATGCTGAGCTAGAAAAAAAGTTTGATCGTCTAAGTGTATTAAAATAATAATAAAACAATATGTAGGTGTTTAACTTAGTTTATAATAAATTTAAAGAAGTCCTATATCTCTAATGTCATAAACATTTTACAGCTGTTTCAAATCGATAAAACGAGAACTTGGAGGAGTGGCAACCACCTGTCCTATCCCGTAATGTTTATCGTTTCCGATGTATTCCTAGAAATGATACTACGATTTTCTACAAATGACAGAATTGCTCTAGCCATTGTCGGTTTTAATTATTGATTCAAACTAATGTCTTTGCTTTTGATTTAACAATTGGTCCATGTAACAGCTAAACAGTAATCGAAAAAATCATTACTAACAGAGATTATTGTTTCAAAGTTTGCTATGATTTAAAATTGTAAAGCTAAATGGTACGGTATTTTACTTTTGTTTATTAAATAATGAACAAGAAGGAGTTATTTGTAAAGCGTGTATGTGTGTAACAAAAGATTTATAATGAAATTTTTCATTCCTAAATTCACTAGCTTTAATAATATGTAACTATCAAAACAAATTTACAATCGTTATCATGGAACTAGTCAATCCTCATTTAGCAGTGATAAAATTAGATCAATAGTATTACCATAAAAATCAACAGTGATAAATCGTATATCTTTTAAAATACTCAAGGCAGTATATACCAATACTTTTCAATTGATAAAGGAAGGTTAAATTACCTTATACCTGCGTCTTGCGATTCACAAAGGTAACACTAAGCTACCACGTGGTTTCAGAGCTATACAGGTCCATCTTTAGGCTAATACAAGAACGTGTTTAGTAAAAAAGTAAATCTTGAGGTCGTCATAAATATTAAAATTTGATTTACACAAACATAAATATTAAAATTTGATACACACATACACATCACATTTACGAAACAAATAACACATTTGGCCAAATAGTTATTGAGGAAAGAAAGAACTGGCGCGGGTGAGATTACAGTCTAGCTCAGCCTGAACAATGCATTTTGCGACTCCGCAATAGGACATAATTGGAAAAACTTCCCACCCTCCACTAAAAAAAATTAAGGGAAATCTTGAAGAAGTTTCTTTAAGGAAGTTTTGACGTCATCAACATATTAAAAAGGTAATGTTTGTTATTGATAGTGACAACGAACATTTTTCTTAGAATATACAGGAAATAATAATGAAATATAGAAGTTTTTGCCAGAAGAAGATAGATATTTCACCTCCATGTTTGTTTCATGTCGCAAACAGGAAGAGTAAATCTTGACGATTCAGCACGACGCCACTTCATTCATCAGCGTCTCTGTCACGTGGAGTCGAGAGGTGAAGGTAAACAGTGGACACTGATCATCTTTCATCCTCTATCAGCATCATCCACTCTTAACGCTCTCTTTTTATTGACTTCTTATGATTTGAATAAAACAAGTTGTTTGGCAGTTTTGTATACGTTTCGTTAAGTATACAGGTCTGTTACAAATCAAGATATATTTTAATTGGTGTTGTGTTTGCGTTTTTCAGACTCCAGAACATAAATTTGTTCAATCGTAAAAAAATTTCACCGGGAATTCAATCTACAAGGGAAGGGATGTTAGTCTACCTCTAATACTTGTATACTTACATCAATGGATGTTTCATACACTTATGAATTATTATCAATTTACAAAAGGAAGAGAGGATTTACAGATGGAATTTACAGATGGTGTTCTTCTGCCACTAATATTTATATGTGTATAATCAGCGTACACGTTTTGTGGTTCTGGAGACAAAATACAATATTTTCTGTTTTTCAACCAAATGAAAACACTGCTACAAGATACAAGTAAGTACCTAAGTATTTACTATACCTTATATCTTCGTGCAATTAAGAATCCTGCAAAAACATAGTTATGTATTGTGGCATTGTGTACATTGCCACAGTAATCTGTATTTTGGTAATTTTTGGTCCTACGATATTCAACAGGGTCATTTAGTGTAAGATATCGAAACCCCACGCTATCTTCAATTCTCACATCTGATAAGGGGTTTTGACCGTAATGTAACACTTCTTTAATAAATTTGCGACTCAAACCATACCTCCTTCTTGAGAAGGTATTCCAGTATGAAACATGCACTAGATAAAACCAAATCCTCCTTTAGTAATCTTCTTCGATGACAGACTGTGTGAGTGGCTAGTGTGGACATAAAGAAGTATGACATGTGTGTAAAAAATGTTTGTATGAAATCTAAAGTGTATATGCAAACAGTATGAATACAATACACACACTGTTTGCATGCAATCTTGAAACATTGTTTCCCAGTGTAGACTAAGATTTAGTCATTCAAGAGTTGTCCCATTAGGCGCAGAAAACTGCACAGGCTCCTGAAGCTTCGTAGTAAGGCAGATTGCTCGCTCAGTCACATTGGATAAGGTTAGGGGAACAGGTTGTAAAATTGAATTCGTCTGAGGTCACAAAACAAAAAAGTTCTCACGGGAATAAAAAAAATTACAAATACGTAAAGTATTAAATTGGTGGATTTTCATTCAATCAAATGACCTGGCAGTTGAGCTAGTCACTCCTTGGATCGTGCTGATGAATAAAATTCGTGACACAAGAAGGGTTTCCTTTTTCATAGGTAACATTTTGCATATTAAAAATAATTTTTTGTTACGTCTCAATGTAAGTAAAAAATTATGTTTTGAACTTTTTAATATTGATCGGAAATGTGTGGTTTGTTACTCATCCTATGTAAATTATGAGCTAAACAGGTTTTTTTATGGAAAGCCCAACATATCTTTCTTTAGCAAGTTTAATTGTTTTAAAAGACTTTTAAAAACCTTTCTACCTTAAAGAAATAGAATGAATAAACCTAAACTCTCAAGTTAAGGTTGTTATGTAAGGATCTGTGAATAGACACGGTCTGGAAACCGAAGAAAATTAATTTTCATACGTTTAATGGATCATATAGTACTTGATTAATGTACAGACGTATGTGTAAATATATTCATATATTTATACATATATATATATATATATATATATATATATATATATATATAAATTGTCTTATTTGAAAAAGATACCGAGTGATTCTAATTCATAATTGAATTTACAAACATTGCCAAGCAAAATTTACCTTGGGTGTTATTTAGTAAGCTTTTTTATCGAATCAACGAAGAGAGAGTGTTCAGTAAGTCCTAGTTTAAAGAGGCAGAAGAGTAATTTTTTAATCCTACTCGACTCTGTCATATGTCAACGTCAGGGCTGGGCCGCAGTTTTGAAGGTAAACAATGACGCAGGATTTCCCTGAAAGAATTAATTGTAGTACATCATATACGATTCCGCAACTTGGGCGAACTTAATTTTTGTTTGGGAACACCACCAACAATTGCGAAAACATGATCAACAATATTTTATGTTTTACCATGCTGCTAATTGAAATGTGCGAAGGGTCTTTTGGTACGGGGTTTCCTGTAAATAGGCATCTAAGCTTAAGGAAAATTGTTCTGTAATAAAAAAAAGTTCTCATAAACGTAGGCCCTAAAGTTTTTTTCTGTCAGTCTTTATAGCTTTATTTCATAATTAAAGATTTGGAATTAATTCTTAATCTTTGGTTAAGAATTAATTCCTAGTCACAAGTTACTTTTTAACCCTTTACAAAAAAAAAAAAAAAAAAAAAACGGGTCAAGTTTATACTTTGTACTTTATGCGATACTTGGGTACAAATGTGCTTGAGTTTATAGTCGTGTTCTTGATATGTTAATGTTTCAGGGTTTCACGACTTTTAAGCTTTACAAACTAAAAATGTCAATAATTTTTAATGCATTCAAATTATAATTTCCATTGTCTTAGTTTATAAGCATATCCTATTAGTCGTCATAACGTTTCAACTTAAAAGTTTAAGCGGTTAAAAAGTGAAGTTAAATTTTACTTCACAACATATAAAGACAATTTGTAGCTAAAGGAGCAATATTAAATTTTGTTTAAATAGAGAAATATATTCATGAAGTTCAGATAATTTACCAAGGGACACCCTGAATGATAAAATAACTATAAACTGTGTACATAATTTACTGTAGGTAAATATTTATTCTATCTAGACATTAAGAAATAGTCAGGATCCAGACCTGCATCAATGTCACATTTCGTCGGTTTCTTGTCGGATCTCCTTGTCAATTCTCAAATCAACTTGGTTTTATATGAACTGAGCTTTGAGGAAAACAGAGATTATTTGTGTCGCTCAGTTTTCTTGCATTATGAACATATTTTTCTTCCCACTAACCTTGTAATTTCTGTAAGTAAAAAAAGAAAAATCAATACTTATAATACACTCAATAGTGTACTATACTTTACATTTTTGTAAGTTTTTGCTTGTAAGACTTCTTTCATCACGGGAAAACACAGAAACTTATCGGAAATATTTATCTTCATAATGATTTGGCACATTCAAATTATTAATTAACCAGATGCGCTTCAATTAATGGGTTTGACGGTTTATGTGTGATAAGACCTTTTTGTTCTATACGTTTTATTGTTAAGATATTAAGTATAGTACTGTTTATTTTTATATCTTTTAACATGACAGACGCATGTTTTTGTCTAAATCCTGAATACAGAGACTATTTGAGTATTTAGTTATTGATTTAACATATAATAATTAACAAATCAAACCCACAGATACATTAGAAAATGGCACATATTGTTTCTTCAAAGGGTTGAAATAAAAGTTAAATGGCCCTTCTCAACAGTTAAATTTATTTTCTGCTGGCCTGTGAAAAGTACTTAGGTACTGACCGAATGTTGTCTTACAATTGGTTTCGCTGGTACGTACTTCACTAAAGAAGTATAAAGAAATTCATAAATTCTAAACTACAAGTAAATGTACTTTTTATAGCAATACATACCGATGCATTTGAATTTGATTTAAATTGAAAAATATTTGGCAAAGATCACTGTCCAAGAAAAGGGTTTAGTGATTAATAGCAATATGTTACCATGTTTGGTTAACATTTATTTAAAGCTAATATCCAGCTTAAGCTTATTGTCCAACAGTAAGGGCGGCCGCGAAGAGGGGCCTCCTCCCCAGGGGTCCCTCCACGGTGCGGCTAACTAAAATGGCTCATCTCAGAGAGGCTCAGCTCCTGAAACGACTATTTTGGGTTATACGATTATATGTTTTATTTCATTATGTAAGTTTTCTAATTTTAAATGACTTTAAGGGCGAAAGTATATGTCAGTGTCCTGATACCATTTATTTTATGTATTGTTTGTGAACACTTATTAGATGAGTGAAAGTTGGAGTAATTTAATACTGTCCTTATTGATCGGTATTTCGTTTTCATAATAAAGTTATCATTTGGCCATCAAATATTAATTTACAAATTAGATCAAATTGTTTTTGATTTAAAAAATTCAAGCCTAATTGTATAGATATGTTTTACTACATTAAAAATAAATATGTATACGAGTAAGTTTTCGTAACATCCAGACTGCAACATAGATACCAGCAAAACGATACTCACTCCCAACTGCAGCGAAACTTCCATGTTATGTTGTTGTACAAGTTGGACAGCGCTAATTAGATCATTGAGAGATTTGCTACAATCTTGTTGTACTTCATAAATAAAATCATAATTTTTACTGTTTTGTAAATTTACAATGTAAAAACATTTATATATCACAAAAGTTGGTTAAAGAAAAAACATTTACCTGATTTTAATTTTTTAGTTATACATGTTTTAATTATGTTAAATATATTTTTTAATAATGAGTTCTAGATAAGCTTAGGTATTTAGAATACTGCTCTTGTAATTTTGCTTTGCCTGATGGGATATTAGGCCTAATCGCACAGTTTTCTCATTCAAAGCATGTACTTAAAAAAAAGTTCAGTACCATCCTACATTTATCTATACTGTGTAAATAATGTTTTAGTTCTGCAATAAACAAGTTATTCATTTATTTTTCAAATGAACTAAGGGGCACCCACCTTTGTATTAAGAATTTTCGTCCAAAAGTGCTTATTATTAATTAATTTTGTATAGATACAGCATTTGTCGTAATCATACACGAACCTAAGGTAAACCCACTCGAATAAAACATCGGTTAATTTGAACAAGGTGTGCCTAAAGAAAGTGAATCCGTGTAGCTAAAGGAGCTAACTAACCTTATTTTCTGAAAGTATAAATATACACTGTTTATGCTTTGCAAATAGAATTAATCAATAAAAATATCAAATGCATTGTAAAAGACAAAATCGAAATCAATACCAACATACATACGATGGTAGAATAAAAGATTGATGGATGTGTCATCTAAAATAAAGCTTCAGTTAGGCTACAATTCCAGGAATATAATTTATTCTACCATTATTTGAATGGATCGACTACATGGCTGTATAATATGTTACCTTTTAAAATTTGATTTAATACATACGTTCAACATTCTTTTTATCTCGTAGTGGTTTTACGATTTAGATGGTAATAAATAATATATTATGGTATCACAAGCAAGAAGGGTACGAAAAGAAGGGAGCGCCCCCTATCGAATACACATTAAGACTACTACTGAAAATAAAATAAGCTATTTTATTTGAGGTTTGTAAGATTTTTGTTTGAGAAAAAATCTAAAATATATCCTGTAAATATTCAAGCCTATTCTAAGGGGTCATAGATTTTCCAATCCCTTCTGGGCTTTATGGTCACCTACTAAAAGTGATATAAGTGATATATATTTGTCTTGTTGTAAAACAGATAAGCCAAGATCACACACATACATAGGTTACGTATATATGTAAGTGATGACAGATATCACAAGGTATATTACCCAACAATACGTGTAGTTTGATATCAGGGCGTGTAAAACTTTCCTATATTCATCTTTAACAAACTTGGGAACTTAAGAAACCGATTCAAATTAAGATTTTGTAATTTACCATATGCATGGAAAGTGTGTCATAAACGAAAAGTGGAAATTTAGCAACATGTCAGCACAACTCCTGACTCAGGTGAGAGATGATGTATGCCAGTCTTTCCTAATGGCACAAACATCATTGTTGAGATCATACAAAAACGTATCAGCCAACCTAACATAAAAACCTACCAAACTTATTTATTATTGATAAGTATTATATTAAATATACAGGTGATCTTTTTTAGGGTTGGTGAAAGGTTTATTGAAGTTTAATTGGGAAAGATCGAAGTAGTCCCTATTTTCCATCAATAGCATTAGTCATCACGTTTACGTGTAACCTGAATTAGTTACACTTTATTTGCTTTTAAACATTTTCCGGTTACGTTTAATTTAGCTGGGAAAGTAGTATACATAGGAGAATATAACACAGTTTAACGTAAACTGTTAAATTACAAGTAATCGTAAATAGGTATTTTAAACTAGTAGGTATTGCACCGGAAACAAGCATTTCTCAATTTGAGAATTTATGATTTAAAATATTTAAATACACGATAATAAAGAGTTAAATAATAATGAAACCTTTTCAGTTACGTAGACAGTTAAAAGAAATCTCACTGCCATATGACCTTTTATAAATTACGTTATATGAAATTAGTGAAAAATTGGTTAATATATTTGATGTCAGATTTGTTGCCGAGCAGAAAGAGGCAACTAACGTAAAAGAAATAAATGAGATGTCTCGTATATATAAATTTTCCTCCTCGTGTACAAGACTCTTGGTCACTTGTGTAAGTGCAGAAACCACTTTGCGAGATAAATGCCCGGACTACCTTGAGCTCCTTCCGGACGGTTAAGGAGGAAGGAAATATAAGTACATAAGGGGTGAGTGTTTGTAAAACAAAAATCTGACTGAAAATGTACTCTAAATGTGAATAAAGTGAGCGCTATAAATATAACAACAGAATATACTTTTGCTTATACATTTCAAGTGCACACTGAAATGAAATTAATAAATATTATGTCTCTAACTAGGAACCGTAATGGTTAGCTATATTTTTTTATAAATGAAACATTGCCATGAAACATTACAAAGTGATTTGATTATGCGTTGATCTTGATGTTTTATAATTAAACGTTTTATTTATTTACAAAGGGTATGTTAATTTTAATTATTATGGTTATTAAAAAAGGCTTCTTTATCAAATCAAATTAATGTATAAAGTTGTAAACTATTGAAGAAACTGTTGGATTTCATAATAATATTATTACGATGTTTTATTAATTCATATTATAGGGATTCATAACAGGGATGTAACTTTTAGTCATTAAAGTTTTAATAAGAAAGTTTGATAAAGCGAATGCATATAGTTAGTAACTAGTAAAGAAACAATTGGATTTTATTATACTTTGATTCCGAGGTTTTATTAATTATATATTATAACGATTTTCATTATTTTATTATTTTAGACATAATGACGTACGGATGTCTATTTTATTACTATGGTTTTAATAATAAGTTCGTATAAAATGAATGTATAAAGTTGGCAACAATTAAAAGAAACATTTAATTGGTATTAAAACCATAATAATTAGAATATACATATGGATTAAGTATAGGTAAATTAACCAAAATAAAATAATTTACTTATTGAAATGTCAATATAAAATACCATAGGAAGACGCGTTATTTTACCAAAACCTTAAAGTAAACTTAGCACAAGTTTGGAGGAAATGATCAGAAGTAGAATTTAAATATCCTCCGCAACTATGAGACCACGACGCGGCTCCTGAGCAACTTGAATAGCTTACATTTCAAAGCAGCATCTGCATCCTCAGTTTTTACTTAGGAGCAAAATTATCTTCCTTCGATATGGCTTTAATATGTTTGTAGAAAGTCAATATTGCTGAGAATATTCTAGATAACCGTTATTACTTTCCTGATTATAATATTGATATTGGCGTAATATGTTTGGCAGCGATGATGAACGGAGTAATTATGTACTACTTAAGTATTTCGGTCCAGCAGTTGAGCAGTTTAACTACGAGCACTATCTGATTGCTTTAGTATCTACTCAAACAATAGCTATTGAGCTAGGGGTTCCAACTTTTCCTGCCGTCGCACTAACCAAAAGGTCGGAGAAGCTTAAACATACCGAATCTTTGGGGAATTTGCATAAACAGGAGGAACTCCTTTAACTTAAAAAGCTTGTGAGCGAATGCTTCGCAAGAAATGAATACATATTAAAGAAAACCCTTTTACTTTAAGAGAAAAGTTAATATATAATTATTCGCGTCTTTGTTGAACTCAAGGATTTGCTAAATGTTTTGCGAGTAGGCCTAATGGTTTTGCTAATTTTTTTTAATGGACCATGCATTAAAGGTCTAATACATAATAAAAAAATACTTTCAATCTTAGTTTTGTTCAGTACTATTGAAATTGGTGACCGATCAATACAATAACTGGATGGATTATGGAACTATGTTGTTTCGTCAGGGAGTCGAGTAATATAATACACTCGATGATAAGGGTTTGACAGGCCTTCACTTTTTGTTTCGACAGAGAACATCTCTAATAACACTGCGCTTCGTGTGTCAGTTTGTTGAGTTTTGAAAACTTAAGCGATTCAGCAGTTCCTGCGCAAATGAGCTGTTAATTGGCAATTTCAGTAATTGAAGTAATAGTTGAAAATTAGTAAGTATGATAATAACAAAGATTATTTGTGATATCGTAAAAAAAAATTTTTAGTACTGTTTGTTCCCTCGTTTGCATTCTAATACAGTTTCTAATAAAGTATTGCGTATATCTTTTACACAAAACGATTTGTCTGAAAGTACAATTTCCTTAATAAATCGTTTTTTTTTACTGGCTTATTAAAATTACAACATGTCATCTTTGTATCGTTTTATTTAGGGATAAATTCACATAGCAATATTTATAATTTATTTCTAATTTATGAACAAACGATAATAAACATTTAAAGGAAATTTCATGTCCTATAAGTGGCATATAGGATACACTATAAGTTAATCGAAACTTAGAACTCAAATTTTTTTAAATTGATTTTGGGTTTACTTTTATCGCTTACTTTAAACTAGTAGACATGCGCTGCTCAGCAGATTTAATTTTTCGTTTAGTCTGCTGATAAACGATGATTAAGGCGAGGCTATACATACACATCACGTGACGTGACGTGACGTGTATGTATAGCCTCTTCCAACGTCTATTCGGCCATTCGACTGTTAGAAAATAACAGATTTTATACTGAAAACTGTACAAGGTTTTGTTTTTGGCGTACAAGGTTTTGTTTTTGGCGTACAAGGTTTATATTAATTACATTAATAATTATTATTTCGTTATGCTTATCGCTTATAATATTTAATCAATGTCAGTATGATGCATCACCTTTAAAATACAAGGGTTACGAAAATGTAGGTGTTACAGTAAATGTTGAAGCACGTTCCAAATGTTGCTATCACTATAGCAAACCTTAAGTTTGGACGTTGTATTTTATTAGGTATGTAATCATAAAAATTTATATTTATAAAAAAGATATGTAATTTATATAAGTACTTAATTAATACGCCTGGGGTACTTATTTAATACGCTTTTCGCCGCGATTTTGGATGTCGCATTCTGATGTGCGGATGCGAATGAAAACGTTGCGTACCGTGCGAGTGCGAATATGTATAGCACTCCCTCCGGAATCGCCGTGACGTGACATGTATGTACAGCAGCACCTTTATAATCAGCTGTTCCTTGACATTTATTTTCCCATGTTAAATCTTACGGACAAATGTGAAACTTCAAGAGTATCTAGGGTCCTCCCCTTTAGTGTAAACTTGATAATTTTATCCTACAAAATTTCACGCCAAGCTCTTTTTAATGACACCTAAAGTATTACAATAATTTGGTTTATAACTCTAGGAAAAGTCTTGATCACAAAAAATTTCTTGTGTAAATAAAAAAAAATCACTTTTCAAAGGTAACTAAATGGAAACTACTGATCAGACCGTTAGAACCAAATAAAACTGAATTAATTAATCCTCTTACATCCTACCTAATTCCAGATAGAATTACACGTGTTGCTGAAGTTAAATCTGTTAAATTCCAAGTCAGACAGTTTTTATGCAAATAAATTAATTCCATGAGATCAAAACAACTGAAAGAATCAGTCTTAAATCAGCATATTGCATGACATTTAAAATGTTTATATTGAATTTTTTATTAAATATATACAGTTTTAATATTTAATGCAATGACAGGGAAGTACATTCACTTTCGGTAGTTGCAGTTTAAAGTTTGGTGCCAAATAGTCGTTTTAAAGTAAAATAAATTGTACTTATTGTTATATACTATATTAACATTAAATATATACTAAATAGGTCGTTTCAATTATTACGAAACCTACGTAAACCTGTCGTTTTAACACGATAGTTTAAATGTTCCTATTTGATTTGCCTCAAATATTTGTTTTAGACCAAAATTTTTCAAGCTACGTTGCTTGCTTAATCACAGCCTTGTTGTTTCAGATGACACGAGTGGCGTTACGGCTACTTTTCCAATAACATTAGTTCCTTAGTTAAACGAAAATTAAGGGCTTAAGTAAGGCGACAGCCGATTATAGATGTTACTGTTATTGAACAAAACCGCCAATTTATTTTAGTATTTTATAATCATAGTTCATATCCAGATTGAATGATTTTTTTTAGTCTACCAAAAATGACATTGTAGCAAAAAATATTAAAATCCGATCCTTTATTTATATTAAATATTGGAATTTTGATCCGTTTTAGTGAGTAATGTTAAGTAATTTCAATATGATAAATGATTATTTTATATATTGAACAAATGGTGTACTTGTAATTTCTATTCGGAATTTCCCACTCTTCTTAAAATAATCCTATTTCTTGAAGTATGATTTAACTAATTTTTAACTTAATGATATAAAATAAAAGTATATAAACCAAACGGTCTTTGGGGCAATTCTCAAAATATACAATACATTGAACAGAATCTGGCAATAACCAGTTTTATGTCGGATGCCATACACTACAAAGAAGGATTTATACAACATGACATAAGGTGTTATACAACATAACATATGGTGTTATACAACAAGACATAAGGTGTTATACAACTCGACGAATACAAAAATTGCAACGGCCGTCATAACATAATGGACCATAATGCTGCATAAGGTATGAAACTGCTTCCTATTGGTTCGCTAATACGATAAGATTACTGGCTGGCAAGCATTGCTGTCTCAGTATTGTCTCATTTAATACTATTGACACCATTTTCAGCTGGTGTATCCCTGCATGTCTGCACAGTATTCGCTTTTAATGATGCAAGACATAAAATATACAACTGTTTAGCTTTTCGATTATGTTGATGGAACTATAAAAACAGATGATTAATGCAACTTTTGATGTGCGAACTTTTTAATGAGTTATCCAATTTATAAAATAAATCAACCCAACCCAGTAAACCTTAAATTAGAACTGTTCTCCAGTTTTCAATAGAATACAATTTATTTTGTCTGGTAAAGTAGAGTTGGTTGTATTATCGAGGTTAAACAAAATATAGGGTGAGAAAAACATATTTTTTTAATTTTATACCACCCTGTAAATCAACAATTAATAAACAGAGAAGATAGTTTTTGTTCGTGAATTAATTTGAACAATGGCCATGAAAATAATTTCCACTTTGGTTTTTAATCTAAGACTATGTTTCCTTCGAATAAAGCTTGGTATTGCAAGTGATAGAAGACACCTGAAAACAATAAGGTAAAATTTGCAAGTACCAATAAAAGTGCCAAAAAATGTGAAAAGTGCCAAGCATTAATGTAGATGTATAAAGCTGAACTAGCCTCTTCAATTCAAATTTCGATATGCAAAATGTTTACAAATTAGTCATTGAAATCAAAGTACTACAATCTAACCGCTATCTTATAGTATAAAATGTAAATTCCCAACATATACACACTTGTAATACTGGGGTTTTCAACACGATTTATCCGTTTTTGAAAGTTTATATTTTAAAAACTGATGATAGGTTAACTAATGAAGTTGTTTTTAAAAACCATTTATAGGTGCTTAATGCGGCCTTTTTTTTAGATACACAGCTGCATATATAGTCTACGTGAGACTCAAATTTGTCCCACCTTAATTAGCTGGTCTTGATTGATGGATTCAATGGTTCCTCAATTCAACCAAAGTTGTGGGAAGGGAGGGATATAATACTGTCTTTCACAATACCCCCTCCCCCCAAATTCATTAACAGACCTTGGAGGCCAGTGATGTACCGCGGAATCGTTTGGTCCAGTACGTCCACCTCGGTTTCTTTGAGGAAACCTAGTGAGTATGAGTATTTCATATACTTACTATATGAAACTTAGATTATGACTTACTTAGATTGTTGTGAATCTAAAGGGGGCTATATTGAACACCTGTAAATAGCATATAAAAACTTTATTAGTTACCCTTCAATGTAAAAGTAATTTCTCGTCCATATGATAGTTTTGAAGTAAAACCTCTAAAACTGATTGATTCTTTTGAATAATCGATTCTTTTGTATGAATCTTAATGGGTACACCCATGATCTTTGGGAAGCTCACACAGCTGCATATATAGGGATCTTTTCCCTGTATGATAACATTATACAGGGTGTTAAATTATATTCGTCTAATATAATGTACATCAACAAATTAATCATATCAAATATGAAAGGGAAAAGACAACAGTATAATGTTTAACCACACGTCAGATCCAAACGATGAAAACAATAGAGATAGCGGTATTTATGTGTGGCTCCAACGCTATTGTGCTGGGAATTGCGTCGTACTCTTTGACAGAATGGGGTAATTCCACGGATTGACTTTCTTTTTTGTTTATTATAATGAGCATGCCCCGAAGTTTGACCGTTCAATGTCTCTAGTCTTTAAACTACATTTCGACCCAATCTCAATTCAAACGAAATTTATACTTTCCTCAACTTTGCACAGTCATTGCACTTAATTTACATTTTTTGGCAAGAATGTGCTTTCCGAAATATAGAATCGTGTAACCTCTTTAGGATTTTAGAGGATGATTCTGTTAACTCAATAGTTTCAGTTTTTTAAATTTATACGGCAATGCCTTACCTGTAAACACACAAAACACAAAAAATAAAAGTTTTTCTTTAATCTTTTTTAGCCGATTTTTTTCTAAAACTAAATATACATATTTTGTTATCATAAGTAAATTTATTACCCTCTAAGTACCCCAAAAAATATCTCATCACATAACCCATAACAATGCAGAAATTTTTAACTTCCCGATAAATGCCAAATACATTGCCTCATTTTACAGAGAGGCTGGATAAACTTAGACACCACAATAATTGGCTAGCTTTAAATTCAGTTCGGTGCAGATTTTTTGTCGTCAATAATCGGTAATAATCGTCGTTGTAATAATCATGTAATGATAATTGGGTTGGCAGTCGTGTGGTAAGGCTACACGTTACCCGGTCACATTGTACAACTCATGACGGCCCCTGACGGTGCTCTTGCAGCCTGCAACGTGCAGTGAGAACAGCCTGAACGGTTTCAGCCCCATTGAGGAGCCAATAATGCCCGCCATGGCGCCGGTGACGGCTGAGGTTGTGTCTCAGTTATGCACAAGATGATTCAAAACGATGAACGCCTTTTTTTAACGAGTAAGATGTGAGATGGCCTTTTTTACACAGCCTAACTGTAGGATGATACAAATCAAATTTGTCCCACCTTAATTAGCTGGTCTTGATTGATCTTTTAGCTAATCTTTTAGTCTTAATTAGATGGTCTTTTTACACATTGCACATTTTATAAAAACATTGACTCTAAAAAATGGCTGGTTTTACAGTAACACTGCGACATATGCAAATTGTACATGAGCAGTAATAAAAGGTATGCAATTTCTCATTGACTGTTCAAAAATATTACAAGAAATTTACCCAACATAGAATTTGGGAAATGTTATGGATGCTTTAGGAACAGATCCCAGTCGTTTTTTCTCTGATCCCAAAGTTCCACTACCCATTTTGATAAGCCTTACGGTTCAGAATAAGTTACAAATTTAAACAAAGGATCTGATTGTAATGAACCGATGCTTCGCGCGGTTGCCGCCTAGCTTCGTTGGATTGCCTGTGACTCGTAGTATTCAGACACATCAGTACTGTGTATTGCCAGCTCTATCAATAATATTGTAGGTAAAACTGGATTGGCTGTGTTTGTTGTCGGTTTGTGACCTTGTAATGATGTCGTGATGTAAACGGAATGAAAGTGAAATCGTGTTTGTTACTGAATTAACATAGTGATATTTGATTTTTTTCGTCACTCTATGAAGTATACCAATTGTCTTCAATCTTATTTTACAATATTTTATAATTAGTATTTTGAAATTTTTAAGAATTGGCAGGAAAAGTGAAAAATGAAAAGAAAAAGTGGATAGTATACATGGCAACCTGTTCCTCTGCTGCAATGAGAGAGTAAGTGGTTATGTTTGTGAGGATAGACTGCATTCAATGGTTATGCAAAACTCTTGTCCTAAGTGTTTTCATGTTTTAAATAATTATGTGTCGAAGTAAAAATGAAGAATGACGGAATTTCAATGTCAAACCTAGAAAATATATTGACTCTTTATTAACACCAACGACGTAGAAAAAATACGGGACTGATAATCTAATTACGAAGCTGAAACCTTGGGTTCTATAAAAAAATTAGATCGGAAGGTAAGATAGGGCAATACATAATTGTAGATAAATAGTTGAAGAACTCGTTTAAAAGTAATCCTGTACGGTACGGTTCATATTTGCCTCATCAAATTGTAAAAAGCCAACGTAATCTGTTAAAAGTTTTAAGATATATAAGTATATCTTATTATATACTGCATATATCTTGAAGACATTGCATTCTTCAACGTTACAACCTCACTGAATGGTCAAAGCGCCAAGCGCATGAAACTTCAAGTTTGAACCTGAATCTTGCAAAGTGAATAGATTGATTGAAGAGCTACTGCCAGAAACAATAAACCAATCAACTCAACTATTACCGTTTATTGCGTAAGTCATTTCACTCAGGTTTGTATCAAATATCTGAGATAATTGAGGTAATGCTTTAAAAATTAATTGAGAATCATAATAATTTATTTTCTTGGAGAAAATTCAGTTGTAAGCTATACTGTTAGGAGTTTTAGGAGTTATTTATATTAAGTTTAGTAAGAAATATATAATTTTTAAATTTATTGTTTACCTTATGAATAAAAAAGAGAAAGTCTCGGGTTTTCCAGTTTTAAATTTCAACAAAAACACGGAAACTTGCAGCAGGATTACAAATACTAGTCAATAACATTATTGAAAATATCAAAACCTTCTTAGTCAAGGAAAATATATAATAATAGATATTTATGTTTAAAATATAGTTCGGTAAAACGAGTCCACTTGGTGCAGTGTAGCAACTAAAGTTTACCTGAGCCCTCAAGGGGATTGAAAAAACTATTGATATACTGCAATCAGCTTTAATGGAAAACATTGCACCTGCTATCCCATTTTTGAAAATAATGTGTAATCTTTTTTGCACATAGATTTTCTCACGAAGTAGTTATATATTATAATTTGCACTATATTACATAAAAGTTTGTTGAATTTATTTTACGCAACAGGGTTCATCACACAAAAACACGAGTGGGATAAGTAATATAGACATCATATTTTGACATAGTACGATTTACGACGTATAACCTAACCTCAGACATCTAAGATTTATCCATTTAAAGTTAAATGAATAAATATATTATTCTTTCGAAACTCACCTACATCCCTAATTTGAAATATACAGTAAACAACATTATTATTTTTAATCGGCCTAATAAGATGGCGTTCTTCAGTTTTCTAAAATCATTCGTAAAACTAAAATGTTGAAGTATTATTCTATATCATAAGCTGGGAGCAGCTTAGGACCAAGTTTGTTACAAAAGCTGTCTAAGAATTTAAACTTATTTTCTGTCATTGAAGTTTGTATTATTCCTCTCTTTATGTGCAAATTTAAAGCCCCTTTTAACTCCAGCCTAATAAACTATTATTGTTAAGACATTCAAGCAGAAAAATATTGTTACAATGAACTTAAACGTTAAAAGACCGTTGTTTAAACTAAAACGTAGTTTTAATAAATTAAATGTGTCACTTTAATCTAAGTACATTATATCATCAAAGGTATTAAATATTAAAATGTATGTAATTTGTTAATTCATCTTGTTAGCAGACATAATGTGCGTTTATACGTTTATGACGGTATACGTCAGAGGTGAGGGCAGAATACCTAAACAGCACCCTAATGTCTCCTAGTGAATTATTCATGAATATAAACCGTCTTTGCGACGACGGTTAAATGATTTACCTACAAAAATTATATTTCGTCATATTGCTTCAAAAACAGGTGCTCTTGACACATGCTGATTGCTTCAAATAGTAAGAACAAGATTGAAGCATCGTTGGGAGGTATCTTTAAGGTAAGCAAGCTGTAACATTTTGGTTTTCTGAAGTAGTTTGCGTGTTGTATTGAGCAATATAATGAAAAATATAGTTCATCACACGGACCTAAAGCTGCTTTTCGTTACTCAGTCAGTAAAACTTGATCTTGTTCGAAAAGCGTCACTTTAGGTCCTAGTAATGAAATATACTATTAGTACTTGCAGCTGCCAGATTAAAATTATTAAGTCAAGGACCCATGTACATGTCTTAGTAAGGTAAGAAATAAGTAGAAATAATATTATCATTATTAAATAATAATAAAAGTCAATCTTGCTAGTAGTGAAGATGATTTTGCTCCTTTTCGCAATGCAAGTTGAACGCATAGTTTTGCCTTCAACATATCCTATACTTATATAGGTACTTTATTTACCTAAATGTTGCCCAAATTTTACGTATCATAGCAAATGAATATTTTTGACTTTAAAAGTGAATGATGAAAGTTTTAATCTAGCCTACATCAAAGTTATGACAGTTGCTAGTTAAGTATTTAGATTTATACATATTCATACATATTTTACGTATTTAAACCTTTAAATTAAATCATGAGTTTTCATCGGATATATTGATTATGTAAAAATACAAAATACATATAAACCTATCACATAGATTCTTAATATCCTTAATTAATTAATATTTAATTTTTAGGATCGTATGCTAAACTTGTAATCATTCCAAGCTTTGTGATTACCAATAAACTGCAGTTTCATAAAAACTACGTATTTGCTGATTTCTCCTTATGATAGTATATAAACGTAACAACACACGTAACATATCTTTATTTCGATTTAAATAAAGTGTTGCCTTGTAGATGTCATTGACTTTAATCTTAATGATAACTACAGATGTTTATTAAAATCTCTGAGTAATGAAATAGGAGCAGGCCTACCCTATGATAAATCAATGGTATATAATCTTTCATCATAAAATATTCCTTTTTCGTATTTGAAATGTATAATTTGCAAAACAGTATTGTAAAAGCCACAAAGGCTTATCCTCCAGAGTTCTCTTTGCCTTTGGTAATAACGAATAAAAAAAATAAGTACAGAAGCAAAGTAATTAATTTATAAATTTTATCTGAACGTGCATTAGTGATATTCACTTACGTATTACATAATATTTATTACCTGGCGGTTGAAGGTGGCCCATAAATATTCATAAAAATGAAAGTATATAAATCGACATAAAATGCTTTCGTTACCAGGATATTTATGAAAAGGAGACATAAACAATCGATGAGATAACATGCACAGAAAACATGAACCATATACTGTTATTGCATATGAATACTTTTCTTAAAATTACATTTCCAAAATGACATTATGCTACATGTAACAGGTTTTAATTTTATATTTGATTTAATTATGGTTACTAAAATGAATACAAGTTAAATCCCATGTGATGACAGGCAAGGCTGCAGGCACTAAGCAGGGTGACCAGTCAAGCTGACACATTACATAGTCTTGCTCCAAGCATATCTTGCATTTGGCATACATTGTCTTGAGTGTTCTTAATTGTTTTAACCTTTATTACGAAAAACTATGAATGTGTAACAATCAAAGAAAACAAATAACTCGGACAAGCTTTCTAGATTTTAGTACTTTTTTAGCAGTTTGTGATGCGAAAACACCTCTCTTTGTTGTAAATTGTTGTTAAAACACCTCTCTCTATGTTGTTAATGTATCAAGACAGAGTTTAGTTTTGTGTGTATTCTCTTGTACGTAAATACAATATAAATACTGTATATACTGTAAGTGTTTTAAGACGTTTTTATTTACATCCAATGAAAATGACTAAACGTATGCAACGTATTTGGCTTATTTTGTACAAGTTATTTATTCTTGTAATTTTAATTTTAATTAAACGTTAAATTAACTTTTGGCCTCTAAACGTTAGAGAGAAAAATATATTTTTAATTATATATGCAATAAACGAATAATACTTATAAATATGTTATTTTTAAATATAATTGACATGTGAGTGAATGAAATAAACTATATGTAGACAAATATCAAACGAGCAATAATAAATCGAAAAATACCGATTCAAAATAGTTTAAACATAAATAAGTAGTTAAATAATTAATTAATATTTTATAGAAAAAAGTCATCAAGTAAATTTATTTACACCGACCTTCAATAAAATAGACATAGATCCACTAATAAGATCTAAAAGAGACATTAACACACTTAAACAGAATCTTAACGAATATTTTGTTTTCAATTTCTCCAATATATTATGAAATGCCAGTAACCGTGACAGATAACATATTCTCACAATAACTAATTTTGCAAATTATTGTGCAGTCCCTTACCAGTATGTGAGATTAGTAAGCTTAGATCACGTAAATTAAAAATAACTTTTATTAAATGACATCATTGAACTTTTATTAAATGACATCATTGGATTTTGATATTTATCCTTTAAATAATGCTCAGTTAGATTATTGTTTTTATTTACTCAAGTGTTAAGTTACAGCAAAAGAAAACTCTAATAATAATAGGTGATGACAAAAAATATAGGGTCATTACAGCAAAGGTTTTACAAAAATTTAAACAACTCGTAGATTTATTACAAGTACCATTTGACACATGCTTCGCAGGCAATGTTTAAGTCACGATCATTCGTCGAGGAGGCCAAACAAGGCCCCTGACAAGCAATTTGTCTCCTCTACAGCTCAGGTAGCGAGGAAATTTCTCATCCAATGACCAATGTTGATTTTTAACTTTTCCTACACGATTTATTTCTCAATAGTGCAATTGATTTGTTACTGAAAATCTCAGCTATTGAAAAAAATACTATGAAAAAAATCAGTCCATAAAACCACTTTAAAGAGACTTACTCTGAATAAGGGTTTTTCAATCTAAAATAAATATAGTAAATACAGGCCAACTCATGAAATTATGAGTTTGACGTAACTTGTTTGAAAGAAAATTGACAAAGAAAGAAGAACTAAAAGAATTTGACTACAGTAAATTAATTTGAAGCTTTAGACGAAGTAGTATTGATTATTATTTTTTGTTCAAAAAAAGATTCGGAGAAAGCAGCAGTGCACAACAAGCATTCTACTATAAAATAAAATAAATAAAGTGTTTCCTGAGATTAAACAGTTTGTGGCTTTCAAAAGAAGACAATACCATCCTTGTTTTGTATCTTTTGTATTTGTTGAGTGTATGTTTCTGAATCTCGAACACCTACAGTTTATTCCCAAGGATGAAAAATTGCAAGGAATTGCCTGTACATAGTCCGTTTGACACGGTTATATATACAGTATAGAACGTTATAACTTTTGTGAGCGGATGCTAGAATATTTAGAATATGGTATTCTGAAATGAATATGGATTTATGTTAATAAAGTTTTACTTATTAGGGTGGTGGTTTTATCACCTTTACAATTTTTTTTCGGAGTCAGTTGATTGTTTCTGAGTAACATAATGCTGAGTACAATAAAACGTAGTCTATAAATATCAAAGATTTCAATTAGATTAAGCTATGCCGAGACCATTATTTATTTATTTTTCCTCTTATAGTAAAACCCTGTAATCATTAACGCAGGACAAAAACACTAAGTATCAAACAAAAATGCTTTATAGTGAAATAATCAATTTAATATAATTGTTTTCAAAAACGTTTAGACATGATATGAAAAATTGAAAACCAGATTTCGGAGTAGTTATAAGAACACGTAGATTTCAATCCAATCACAAACGCATCTTAATATAGGGTAATGCAGATCCAATCTGTTTCATGGGCCATTAACCCCTCTTCCCAGCAGAATTTCGTTAAATGTGTATATTTGGAAGTGAAACCAAACAATCTCGATTGTTCTGATTAAGTAGGACTTAAATTAATACGGAGCCAGTCTAAACAAAATCATAGAACATGTTAAAAATCTCTTAACATTCAAATATCAAATAACTAATAAATAAGGATTGTATGTAATTTATTTCACGTTATAACTTATAAAATTGGTGTGTTGAGAATTAATAAACGACTGAATTAATATAATATGTATTGATTATTTACCTATAACGTGTTTTGTGTTTCATGTTTTTCAGGGCTTTGCAATAAACAAAGTTACAAAAGTAAACAAAATATTCTTAGAGGCTCATTAGTTTGCTGATTTGTTATGTTAATTTTTCAATCTAAGAGGATAATATATTCCTAGCTATATTCCTGCTTTCTATACAAAAGGATCTTCCAAAATCCTTAGCTACTTGAGGAAAACATGTTTTGCAGAACTTAGGAAAATAACAAGTTAGGGTTTCAGATTTTATAGCCTCCCCTTTTATAATATTTACTTTTTACGCTGTAAAATGCATGCCACGTTAAAGGATGAAGTGGAAAAATTTATATTTTATAAAAATACGTTTGCTTTACACATTTTAAATCAATTACCAATAATTATTGTATTCTTGTGCAAATCTATATCAGTCTTACGCTATTAAGAAAGTTATTTGAATAATATGGAATTGACTAAATACCACAATAATAAATATTTTACCGTTTATAATTATTGTTATTAGATGAAAAAAATATATATACTATTAAATTTTATAACTAATAAATCTTGACAATAATAAACTTATACATTAAAAAAATAACCAAATCCACTTTTTACGACATATCAAAGGTTAAATAAATTCTTACCATTATTAACATAAATTGAATTTCAAAAGAAACCGAAAGAGCATGTTTCTATATAAAAATGGATTTGCCTGGTCATCAGAAAAAAATGTCACATTCACCGTATGAAAAAGTTTGACAGAAAAATGTCAAGTAGAAGTAAAACATTCGGTTGTTGATTTATTTTAGTAAAGAACCGAAGATATATTCAAACAAATCCTGTTAAAAAAAGATTTTGGCAAGGACGAAAGTTATGTTTGGTTTACTCCCACTTTCTAATTTTACTAAAGTTAATGAAACCTTTATCAATTAACATAAGTTAGGTATTCAAATGTGTGTACATTATGGTGAGTACGCCATAAAAGTTCAATTTTAGACGCCAGAGGCAACCAACGACAGTGCTGCCAATTACATTCATGATATGGAGTAATAGCTAAAACAACAGTGGCTCAGTTATTTTCATTACGATTCATTAAATATTATAAGTGTTTTACAACAGTATATTTCCTAAAAAAAGTACTAAAAAATAAATGAGTGGTTGTTGTCTTAAAAGAACATACAATTTTTTTATCATACTTATTTGGCTTTCATTAAAAACAGGCCAAAAATAAAAATATACTTGAAATATTCAAAATATTTGTTTTTGTGTCTCCTAAAAGTTTCTAATGCAACTACCCTAAATATAAGTGACGAATAAAGGTTAAGTATAAAGGAGAGAGGCTGTTGTGCCATGGCTATGAAATCATCAGGCCTGGAATACATATTGACCTTGATAGTCCGGCAGCCAAACAGGGAATTTTCCTTGAACCTTGTTTTGTTCTATTAAGTTTTTTTATGGTTGATATTTAATTTTGGTAGTATTTAGATGCAGAAATTAACGGGTACTTACAAAGTACCTTTGGGAATTCTTAGAATTTAAGATAATAACTGTCCATATTAATAAATAACTCGATTAATTTAAAACATGGTAATTAAGCTATAAACTATGCGTTCTTAGTCCGAATATCATGAAATTTGGTATGAAACCTCTTTATAATGTTACTCATAAATTTACCAGATATTAGCCATACATATCCGTTGAGCCGTTTCAAAATGGCGACGGAAAACATGGTTTTTATCTCTAAAAAATGCATTTTTTCCCAATTAAAAAAACTTGGTATGCGACCTTGATCTAGTGTTACCTCTAAGCAAATATAAGTTTGGCCAATTTAAACCTGAGATCCTTTAAATTACTAGCAAAACACATTCTTTAAATCATTGTTATGGCATGTAATAATACTCAATTTTGAAGTTTGCTGAATTCCCGAGACACTTGTGGCTATATTTAAAATGAATGTAGCTTTTTCATGTATTTTTCGAACTATTTAAAATAGATTTATTTTGTTTTAACTAAATTAAAAGTTGGTATAGAATTTTTTGCAGCTTAATTCAGGATCTGGACTTACTTAGCTTAGAGAAGTTAAGTGATTTGATACAAGTACTCAGCAGTGCACAGGTGGGTTGATATTCATATGACGTGATTGAGTCGTAAACACGATATTTCTGCTCGTCATTCCAGCTCCACTGCGGCTGTCATATTTGACTGATATCTACTCCATCAATCTGGCGCTCTCAAACAATAACTTCTCTACGTGTCTCCATCTTTCCCCGCTTTTATTTTTATTAGTTTACAATTAACTACTGTTCAAATTATGTACTCAATATATCTCACTTGAAATAATTTTCTTATTATTTACATCAAGTTTATTCAAGCACCTTAAACTAATAAAGCAGACTTATCGATAAAATGTAATTAACTATCTGTCAAAGATGTAATTAATAATCTAAGGATTGAAAGGCATTACACAGAATATTTGGTTTATACAACGTCAATTAAATGTCAGTGTCAAGGTATGTTTACCTCAATGGACGGAATAAAATCAAGGTATAATCAAAATTATATTATGAAGATTTTACATAGCATTTAATTGTAACAATAATCAACAAGCAGAATTAACAATGTAATAGAACTGTTATCCTGTCAAATAATAGCCAGATAATTAAAATTATATTATTAGAAATAGACATATGCTTTTACATTTAAATTGAGTCCAATGAATGTTGAACTATTTTTTTATGTGACCCTATGTAAATGATATATTTTTTCACGCGATGTGCAATTGTCTAGTGTTTTAACTGCATATGGTGATTTAGGATCAAAAACAAAATAAAGTTCAGAAAATTATTTGTTTGCATGAATATTGACAGTTAATTTTCTCCTCTTAAAAGTGGTATAGCTTTTTGAAGTACTTGAATATTTTTAAAAACAACCCATAACCTTCAACACTGTAATTTATTATCCTACAGGCAAACATTTTAAACCAGATTTATACTTAATTTTTTTCCATCTTTAGAAAAATGTATTTTTATGATCTTATTTCGAAAAAAATCCCTAAGTATACTTTGTCATCTGATTTAAGTCCTTAAGAAGTTAGGTAAATGAAATTCAAAACCTAGGTTATAACGTGATAAATTTTCTAGGGAAGGTGTAAAAACTTGTTTCAAAGTTTGGAAGCTCTCAAGAACCGTAATATCTTTATATTTCAAAGAATATGAGCTTAAATGAAATTCTAAGCTTTGTTTAAAAGGGTAAAGTCAACAACATAAAACCACCGACATTACAAAATATATCTTTGTGAAATCAATTAATTTGGCTCCAAAGTATTTAAAACCGCTGAAAAATAAAAAGCTTGAGAACCTTTGAACTGCCTTAATCTTACACACAAGTTAAAAATAAAACTGATGTTATGTTTCATTGATTGTTAAAACAATATATTTTTGGTATTCACTACTTTATTTGCTGTTACTGTTGAAGTCTCTTTGTATTTTAATGTTGAACAATTTCATTTGCGATGGTCAGCGAAACTCCTCAATAACCCTAAAGCAAAAATACCCCCGTCGCAGCTGACCTGCGTACTCAGCGAATTTCCATAGGATTTATTTTGTATATGTGAGCATTCAACTTGTTTGAAGGAAAGTATCATTTGAATACGATAAGTAAATAATATACTAAGAACGCATATTTAATCATTCATGAGCTTTAAACATGAGGAAAATTAACAAAGAGACCATATTGGTTTTGATTAGTAATACGTACACTTTAGTACTTTATATAATTCTTAGTCTTTTAATTTTTAATAACTGTAATCTTGCTGTAGAATATAAATGTCAACAAATATATAACCAATGAACTCAAAACACTCAAAACAAACAAATAATTTAATCTCATGAAAAAATTAAATTCAATCATATGGTCAGTTTTATAGTAATTAAAACATCCCTGTTGCAACAGACCTACATCTCCAGCCAATTTCAATAAAACATATTATCAATCCTCATAATTGTAAACATATCATATATTATGGTACATTTTCAGGCAGTTTAGACCAAGACATCCCCCCCCTCCAAATGCTCTTACTTTCTTTATTAAATTTAAAAATAATTTGTATTTTGTGATATAGTATATATTTTCTGCAAAATCTTGATCAATGAACTCTTACTATTCAAAATAAACACAAATAAAATATTCAACACCTGCAAATTTAATCATATGTTCAGAATTGTATTTTTAAAAAACATCTCAAGTCAGGGTGAGTATACTTTTTGGAGGGAAAAATTAAAAACAATATTGGACAACGGGGTACTGTGTTTAGCACATCCAATACTATCCAATACCTAAGCAACGGATTGACGTAGAATAATAATTCAAAATGCTAAATTGTTTGTTTTTTAAAGCTGAATTCAATTTTGACAATTAAGTTTAAAAGTAATTAGTTAAAAGGTGTTAAATCTTGAAAATAAATTTGATTTTGTGAAAAAAACCTTCATAGAGTAAATCAATCTTGCTGGTTTTCGAACTCGAAGTCATGAATGACGCTTTACACGTTTGTTCCAAATTTCATCAAGATCGGACCTTTTTTACAAAAGTTATCGCGCCTACGGACAGGTATATATATATATATATATATATATATATATATATATATACATATATATGAAAATGAACGAACGGTGTTTTTGGGGTCTAGGGACCTCAAAATGAAAAAATAACATGGTCCCGGGCTTAAGTCTCACCGTGCCGCCTACGGTAATAGCTACTTCCCTATAGGGGAAATTCGCTAAAAAGTAATTTAAATTATTTTTAATGTGGAGATAATTTTTCCTATTTTTTACCATGTTCAGTGAGTCTGTGACGCACTTTTGCAACATGATTCAAAGAAACTCCAGAGTTATTTGTAACAAAAACCTAAAAAAAAACAATTAAATCCTTGGTTGATTTGACTTCTTTGTCAGCAGCTGGCGTATGATTTTCAGCAACACACATTCAACATCTTCCGTCACTATTTAGTTACTATTACTTTTAAAACTTTTCTCGGAAATTTAATAATTTTCTTTCGACTGGTTAAAAACTATAGTAAAATCATTTTAATTCGTTTAAATTTAATTTGAGTAAAATAACTAAAACTACATTAATTGATAATTTTAAATTCTATTTATCAAATCTGGCATCAGTATTTCTATTAATATTCATACAATTTTGAATTTATTATTTATGGATAACTTTATTATTTCTTAATAAGCTATTTTTTAAAGGAAATTGGCTTTTAATCCTAGAGGGGAAGACTTTAATTTGTTGAACAATGGTACTGTACGTTCATTGAAACTTCGCTGATGAAACTGGTAATCTGTAATGAATTTATTCCTAAGATTACGTTTTACTCTTCACTCTTTCCTGATACATTGAAATATCCTGGTGCGTGTATAAAATATGAATGAAGGATTAGTTTATTGTATTGCCAAGACAATATTATTATTAGGATTATCCTGTCAACTGGGGACGATCCCAATAGGCTACTGGTTCTTAGAATGTGATATGGAGAACCATGCTTTTGCTAATTTACAAATTAAAGTAAAACCTTTTCAATATTTTACTTAAAATCAAGAAGGCTGGTGGCCTATAATAATGTTTTATGTTTTCTTACCATCGGATTTTCCATTCATTTATTTTTTAAGGATCTCACTAGAATTAACTGGAATACCTCTTACCTGAAAAAATCTCTTAAAATGTTGATTAATATTTAAGGCTAGATCGAAACAACGTAAGGATTATATGGGATTAAAAATTAAGTGAAATTACACTACCATTAAGACGCCGACCACCAGTAAGGGGTATTTCAAGGCGAAAATGAGAGAAGGATGATTGTGGCGCGATCTTGTAGTCTTCTTACTGACTAAGGCCAACATTTCCCTTAGACAGGACTGTTAATTTTCCATTTTTAGCCCATTAGCCAATGACAACTAAGGAAACTATATTTTAACGTGGGATTAAAACACAAATTCGCCTGGTTTACAATATCCGAACTGGTCTAATTATGAGGACGGTCTTATGAACGTAGTACTCAATAGTGCGGAGGTTAATCACCACTAGGAAACACCGCGTCCACAAGCCATCGCTCTTAACTATTCAATCAACTATTCACAAATTTGATATTCTTACATGACAAAACGACAATTTAAAAGATGAAGTATGGAAAGTGTGCGTTAAGTTAGGGTTGTAGCACTGCAGCTAGTTCATAACAGAAACAAACTACTGCATTCTGAACTTACGGAAAAACAAAATATGAAGTCATATATTACGCTGCCAGCCGTAAAGTTTAGACGACCTATTTCATAATATAATTGTAGGTTACTCATAACCTACTATGTAAGGAGATATTAAATCAAAGAAAATTAATGAAGGATGGTTTATTGGTAAAAAAATTATTGATTGAACGTCATTGATTTATCTCAGATAGGTAAAAGCCAATTTCCATTTGTTCAGGAGATAAGCCAGATGGGGCTTACCAGTTTTTTCATCTGTACTGTTGAGCTTTTGAAAGGGCATAAGAGGTATTAGTCACAAAAATGTATCATTGTCACGTATTTTATTTGCGAAATCGTAGTACTCAAGCGTACTTAAACGTATTTAATTTATTGAAAATGTTATAATGAAAGCTAATATAAATGAATTGAATAAAGGATGATTATTGTAGTTTTGCCTCGACACTGTCATCATCTGGTTTATCCTGAAAACTAATTAGACACGTGTCCATTACTATAGTTAATTGTTCCTGGAATGGGTAATCCTGGAAAGAGAAAGCACAGTAGGCACATTAATTAATAACATTAATTAAGCACATTAACACAGTAAGCACCTATCGTTCTATAAGTGGCATGAGCCAATTCTGTAATGTTATATCTGAAGCTGGGAAATTCTGAAATTGTATTAAAACACTATATTACGTGTCTATAATTTGATTATAAACTCAATTGAAAAGTCCTCCATTAAATTATTCGATTTTTTCAGATAACCTTACTTTTTTCTCCACTACTCCATAAATACTTGAAAAGAATAACGAGTTTTAATTGGGTATACATTAATCATTTGTAACATTGGTTTCTAAATAGGTTCTTAGCCACTAATAATAATATAAACTTAATATGAACTTATTTTGAGTATCATTTAAATATATTTGAATTATATTTTTGTATATATTTATCTCTCAAAAAATGCGAAACTTGCCCCAGCTAGGAATGATTGATGCCTGCGGTGGCATCTATCCAGCCGAATACATCATACTGCCACCAAGGCCACAGTGACACGTCCCAAAGATAATGTATTATTTAACTCGGAACTGATATTTATAATATTTTCTGCTGACAAAAATTATATTATGATACGGAGAATTAAAAAAAATAAACAAATAGTAATCTTCTTTGGTTTGTTGAAAGAAATGGATGAAAATAAATATATGTTACCATAAACTTCATCATCAGCGCTTAATTGCAGACGATTGAAAGGATATTCCTAAAGGGAAAGCTGGAAGAAAATAATGAAACGTGTAAAATGTCTATAAACATATCTTATACCTTGTTATTTCAGGTATGACCTTAGTAAAGACATTTATGTATTAAAAATCATAATTTTCTTCTTAAACCCTTCAGGTGTGATGAGGTTATGGTCCCAACGTAGGAGGTTAATTTGTGGGTAATATAATTAATCATGAGAGACATACTTAATTAGAGAAATATCTCTTGACTATGGAAATTCTTTCATAAAAAAAATCTAAATATAAAAACCAACGATTAAAACAATAAATGATTCTGAAAAGACAATTAGCTTGTAATTTATTGAGATCTGTGTGAATGTTATGTATTTGTTTTATAGACTAGGGCTAAAACCTGGAGTATTTCATGGTGCGCTTAAGAGGGTAGAGTATTTCCTAAATTCAGCCAATATAGCTAAGCGGTAATGGCTAGCGTTATTTGATGACGCTACCATGGCTGGATGAAATGCATTAGGGCTCTAACTCTGCGTCACTTTACTGCACTGATCTATAATAGCATTACAGAGGCGATGAAGGGAGAGTACGCTTTTGATGAATAACACCTGATTAAATCTCATGAGATATTTTACGATTTTTTCCATCGAAAAACTTCTATTTACATTTTTGTTGTATTCGTATTGTTGGTTAGAAAATTGGGATTAATGAAAGTATTTATGATAAAACTTATCCTACTGTTTCTCCCTCCCTTTTAATTAACACATTTTTAACTTTGCCGAACATTTATCTTGAAATATTTTTAACCCCTGAAAAGGCTTGTTAAGATAGGCAATACTCATTAGGAAACAATGTTTTGTAAAATAAATTACTAGATGTGAAACAGATCGGGAACAATACCCTTGGAAATCGACAATTTACCATAATCAATTTACTTAGCCTAAAACAAATACATTATTTAAACGGTTGCCTTACTTTGTTTAACGATTTAGGTATCAGGTATTCATAAGTATCAGGATTTAGAAACTACAATCAAACATCTAAGACAATGTGAAATAGAAACAATGTTGTTTTAAACACGAGAGGATCTTAATAAGACAGGTCAGCGATCTTCGTTGCGTACTTGTGAGATAAGATAAGATAAGGGTGACAAGCTTCACCCTTCCTTCTACTCTCCGTGTACTACTACTTCCGGTCATTGAAACCATGTTGGGCGTTTTACAATTTCCTCACTTATTTTTTTATTTAAAACATAATGAAAATGACGAAAAAGATAATTATACTTTGTATGTAAATAGTTATGTTTTCCTGAAGAAACAAATTGAAATAACAGGGAAAGATCAGAAAGTTCAAAAAATCAAATTTCACAAAATAGCTTCTATTTTAAAAGTAGAGCGTAGGGTGATTTTTGAGCGTCATACAGTAGTTGGATAAAATATTAGTACAATATTTTTAGAAAATTGTAGAGTATATCGTTAGTATGTTTTTGCTTGGAATTGGAAATAATGTTCAATGAACTATAAATTGATTTTTGCAGTGAAACATTTGATATATTCAAAGGAGTAGCCTAAGTACAGTTTTAGCCACAGCCAACGAAACTGTCAGCATCAAAATTCCAAAACTACGCTGAAAGTTTAAAAGCTAAAGTTGAAGCACTACATATTACGAAATAAATCCCCCAGGTAGATATGAATTTCATATTGGGCTGGTTAATTATGCAATACAAAGTCACCGATATATGTGCAAAACTTTGTTGGCCACTATGTAACTCATAATCACATTTGCATGATGTATACCTAGAAGGCTTATTAAAATCATATTGAAACTCTATCATCAGCTTTCTAATGTGCAATAAAATGTAACAAGCTTAAAAGCTTCTTTGGAATTTTAGGAAACAAATGTAAACTTCAGAATGTATAGTTTTTTTTTTTTAGAGAGGGCCATGGCTTCTCCTGACCATGGTATTGCAACGCAGCTAAATTAGCTTATTGTGCACCCTCATTCACAGGTCCTCACTCTCCGTCAAATCCCAGGTTCTTAACGAACCCTAAGATTTTCTTGATGATGTCTACCTATTCTGAATATATAGTTGAGAAAACTAAATAGTTTTAAATTTCCAAATCGTTATGTGGGTTTTATAGTTAGATCGTAGTAGCATCGATGTAAGTAGTAGTAGCTTGTGGGTCTTAGCACTAAATACACGCAGGGACATTAAACGAAGAAAATACCTAACATCTTTCGGAAATGATGCAATGGGCTTCATCACGTATACGTACGTGTAATATGTATGTTTCATGCACGTAATTGCGCTTGGGCACGCAGTTGTATTTAGGTTACGTATTTATTTCTGCCCTATCCATATCCTTCTTGTTCTTTACATTTTTGTATAGCGGAATATTATAAATTTGTTAGTAAAATTTAAATTTATATTATATTGAAAGTTAAAATTTTATCCTAAAATCATATCCCTCAGGGTATTATTTTAGGATTGTTTTATTTCAATATAATTTTTTAATTTGCAATAACATTACCAATTGACAATTTATCTATAAGGCTACTAGGCCAATACTGTACCTTCTATTTAGTGTTTTTATATATGCCAACATGAATAAAGTGAAGACATTTTTAAAAGAAATTAGGGATTTTTCTATTTACTTTTGCATTCTGAGTAACATCTGCAGCTTGTTGTTCCTAGATTTGAATCCAAGCCGTTCCGCACCGCGAACAAGACAACAACTTCGAAGACTCCCGCCGGCGTGACTCAAAGTTCATCAAAGTTTAACTTAATCCTCTTACTCATGTTAATATTATCAAGCCCTCGGTTATGGAGATCATCCTGCGAAGTGGACTTGAGTCTTGAATGTCTCAGTCTCTTAAGGTTGGGACTTTTTAATTATGACGAGTTTAAATAATTTTTTTTAATGTTTATTTTTAGAAGTTTGAATAAACTCTTGTTTCTAGCTGGTCATTTTAGGTTTAAAAGCTAAATTATGTTTAGCGTCACTTATCTTTTTTGTTTTAGAAAATTATTTGATGAAATAAAGACTTAAAAAGTATGCAGACTTATTAATAAAAAATATTGAAATATCATAGTTTTACATTTAATTCACACCATGATATTGCATTGCAGCTCCATAACAGTTTGTGTTCTTAATTTTCTTAACTTAACGGAAATATATATACAATTATTACTGTATTAATTTTAAATATTGCTTATTCATTTTTCAATTTAGTTTATTTATTCATCTACCTGAAAGCAGAGGCTTAATGATGGCAAAATCAACATTAGTTATCCCAGAGTCATTTCCACGCCTTCCGAACAAAAGAACCAACAAGGCTCTGCTACGTTTGGAAGATGATATAATATATATTTAAACATAAAAAATAGAAGTTCAAATAGTAGGCCTGTTATCACAGTTCGTAGTATTCTGGGAGGCATTAATTTCTTTATTTTAAATAATTTTTTAATGTTAATTAGACAATCCGACTTTCTCATTCAAAATTACATAAATATTTATGTGTTTATTTTGAAGGAATACCTTTGTGCATTTATTATAAATAATTATAATCAAATATACCTCACAAGCAGGATTTTTAGAAATTTGAAACTTTGTTGACATCAGTTATTATGTGTAACTTAATAATACCATGTAAATGTATTATTTTAACACATTTGCAATGTCATATGCATCAACGCAGTTCCTGCTACTCATTACGTACACAGTGGAGTCCCTACATTAGACATGAGGACAAGTGGACTTGACAAGGCCTAATTAACGAGGAACATCCATCCATCACTGACACACTGACAGGTGATGCGAACCTGCTCTTCATACAGTCTCTTACCATAGAGTACAGGAGGATATGGCCCAACTTTGCCTCTTTTTGTGTTGGATAGGATTTTAAATAGGTTGGTCACGTTTGGCTCTAACTCACTTTTTAACAAAAAAAGATTCTACTAATTTAATTAAAATAAAAATAAATGATGAAGGTTTTGTAGCTTTGGAATATTAAAACTAATGATATTAAAATTAGATACAAATGTGTAAGAAATGTTCCTCAAACTTATTCAAAATCAAACCAAATGTGAAATTGTATAAGAAATTATGTAACTAAAGCAATTGTATTATATGAATATTCTGGAACCGTTTAAATTCTAGAACAAACTTTGCTAAATCAAAACTATAAACATAAAATTGCTAGGTTTCATTTTTTTCAACATTTTGCGGGTATTTAAGAATTTTAACCCCTTATAAGGACTTAAAAATCACGCATAGGGCAAAACATTCAGCCAAACAGTGACGTGTAAAAAAGAAAATAAGGAGGGAAACAGCATCAGGTGCTTCGCACCTCCTTGTCATAAATCAGGATGAACAATGTCATACTGTGGGATCCACATTCTGAATGATGATGTACGCAAAGACGGAACCTCTGGAAGAAATCAAATCAATGCTCCAGCACCGTCCGTTGGTGTTCATATTCTACAATTATATTAGACTAAAAATTCAAAGCTCGTTTAATTTTAGCGAAAAAAATTAATATAGAGCACCAGTTTTATTTTCCAGACAAAATTTTATATGAACTTAAGTTTAACTATTGCATTCAATCAATAATAATATTCAGGCTGACTTGGATCTCACTGCAAGTAAATCGCACTGTCAAGTTTTTGTTATTTTAGATGTAAAACTTATAGCTATTTATATTATTTTAAATTATTGTGACGAAAAATGGTTGGGCATGGTCTGCAGTGCTAAATTTTCTCTTTAGTTCACAATCACAATTATTTACTGAGATCATTAGTTTGAGAGCTTTCCCTCTCGCTAACTGTTTTCAAAAGCAAGTCGAGCTGCTCGAGGCGCTGTTTGATTAGGATTTTGACGACATTTAATTGAATAGTAACTGAGTCAAAGCAGCGGACAATAAAGTGTCAGTTCAAAGGGTTCCAAGCTGTGTTCGAATCGTCATAAAGCTGAAACTTGCAAACTTACAACAGTTGAGCAAACAAAAGTATTCAGTACAAAATAACAACATTGTTTAAATTGTGGTGGAAAAATAAATTTTCTATCGATTAAAAGATATTAATGGTATTGCATATTAGTTAAAAAGTGAATGAAAGGAAAATGCATTTTAATAGTTGTAAAACTTGTTTTTGTAAAATATTTGTTGTACTGAACTAAACTCCAGATAAAAACACACTTGACCAGTTTTTGTAAATATTTTTGAAAAGTAGTTTTGGTTTAGCAAAGTTCGTTCTAGTACTTCAATTGCTCTAGAATTACATAATACACTTGCTTTAGTTACATCATTTCTTTTACAAATTTCATATTTGGTTTGATTCGGCATATGCTTGAGAAAAATTTCTTTCACATTTGTATCAAACTTTATAAATAAATTGTTTTCGTCATTATACAATAATGTCGAAAAGACCTCTTCATCAACATGACCTTTGTACTGGGATGATAACAATACATGGTAAATTTAAAATCAAATGGACCATTTATACATGCAATGATAGCAAACAAAACGTGTATATCGTTATAACAATCAATGCATTACTATTGATGTTAATATATAATGAAATAAATATTATGATTTAATAACATTTCATAATGAATACATTTAAATAATAAGTATATAAGAACTTATTTTTGTGAAACCTTCGTTTTACTGAACTAAACTCTAATTAAAAACACTCTGGACATGTTTTGTAATTATTTTTAATATCTCTTATAATACAATATTATAACTACTACTCAACTAAAATCGGCCTAAGCTAATTTATAGATATATTTTATCTCAACAAACTTAATGAATTAGAAAGAAAACTAAGTTAAAGCAACGTACAGTTATTTTAATGAATTTATCTTATCCGGACGGGTTTTATGGATTACTCTCCATTAACAAGCGTTAGTAATAATGCTTCTTAATTTAACGTATAGAATACTTTCCTGATCTTTCTGTCCTGTTTAGTGAAAACTAGGTTATTGTAAATGATTTAGTATAATATGTGTCTAGGAATTCCCATTGTTATGATACAAAATTTTATAAAGGTTTCCGTTAAGTTTCACATGAAATGTCTGACGTAATAGTTAAAAATGAACGTAACAGTTCGGAATGTTTGACGTTAATAGACGTTTTAAATGTAAATTCAATATTTTCTTTCTATTCTATTCTTCATATTTTAATATCCTGAAGCCAACGTGTTGGTTAAACAATCGTTCATTATTACCCTATGACGCCTATTATTATTCGAAATAATAGAAATTTATATTAAAGAATTGCAATAGCAATAAGTAATTGTACTGTAAGTCATCTTTAATGTAGTAGGCAATATTGTAGTGAGATCTGTAATGTAGTAAGTTAAATTAATTTAAAAAAAACATTGACCATTAAAAGACATCTGGCATTGACCGTGTTTAATATTGAGCACAGACCAATATACTTCTAATGATAAAATTTTTGATAATAGAGTGTACGTGTTATATATATTGTTGTTGATTTTTTGTGTCTTTCTAAATAAATATTCAGCTACAAAATTATATATTCAGTGACATTTTAGTGAAAAGACCCATCAGTAACTTTCATAAATAATTCATCGATGAAAAACATTAAACATTCGAAATAAAATCAAATAACAATATTTAAAAATATTAATGGATTTCGCATTGTTTTTATCTCTAGTTAAATCTCTAATGAAACTACTTAGAGATTAAAAAAATTTTGAGCTAGTTATTATTCTTGTTTTAGGCATAAACAGATAATTTCCGAAGCTGTGAGTAGTAAAATTATCCTCAGTACATCACAGAAACGTCCAGTCCACCCTGAACTCTCTTAAATTTATAATTCACAACATTGCAGATATGTGGAACCGGAGTTATAAATCAAATGGGAGTTTCTCCGCTTTATAAAACTTTCGTGATAAAAGGAACAGAGTTATTGCAATTTTCAAAAATGTCATATTGTCTTGTTTATACATCGTTTCTGATGTTAGATTATCAAAACTTTCTTAAAATGAACACATAGTAAGTAATACCGGGTGTCCCATAATAGTCCCCCCCCTAACTTTTTCCTATATTTTTTCAAATATCAATTCCATACCGCCCCCAAACATTATTGGGTAGCTAATACTTAATTTTGAAGGGGTCCACAATTTTGGCCGCCATCTTGGATCCGCCATATTGGATCCAAAATATTTTTTTCAAATGTAAAAGTGGTGTTGTGACCCATCATTTCGAATTAGATTTTTTCACTGATTACAATCCGTTTTTAATTATAGTGTTTAGTTTTCAAGATATTGACATGTTTCTAATAAAAATCTCAAAAAATATGAATTTTTCAAAAGACAAGTTTTGCAGCTAAAAACGGGTTGCGGCATTGAATTCGGCGTAAAAAACTAGTTTGAAATGATGGGTCTCAATACCAACTTCATACTTGAAATAACTTACCTCATTTCAAAATGGCGGATCCAAGATGGCGGCCGAAAATTTTACATTGGTGTAAGTTAAGTGTAAATCTTTCAACAATAACTGATGGTGGTTATTACTCACTATCTAGTATTATTTTGTGGTTATAAGCCTGAATAATCAATTTGTAATGTTTAAATTGGTTGAAAATAAATTAATTAAAAGTTCCCATATCTTGAGAACCGATTGAGATATTAAAAAACTGATTGCGGCATTGTAATCAGTGAAAAAATCTAATTCGAAATGATGGGTCACAACACCACATTTACATTTGAAAAATCTTTTTTGGATCCAATATGTCGGATCCATGATGGCGGCCAAAATTGGGTACCCCCTCAAAAAGAAGTATTAGCTACCCAATAATGTTTGGGGTGGTGTGGAACTGATATTTGTAAAAATGTAGGGACAAGTTGGGGGGGGGGACTATTATGGGACACCCGGTATAGTATCCAAGTCTTAACTTATGTATAAAATTGTTCCCGGCTCAACTTCTAACGCTTTCCATTAGTAAATATCAGAAAATATATTTTTAATAAAACTACATTTGTCATAGCTACATTTTTGCCATTGGATTTGAAGCCGACTATATAAGACGTTTTAATGGGATTATAAATAAATAATGATTAGTAAGAATGCATTAGTAAGATTATACCCTATATTTGTTATAAACAACGTTTATATTATAAAACAGGACACCCTAAAAGTTACAGACATAGTTATTAATTGGATATGTAATATGCAATAACAGACGAGTACAAGTTAAACTGAAGACAATATTACCAGAAGTTTCCTTGATCATGGTGGTACAATATATCCTTATATATAAAAAATAAATAGAGAGTTTTTTGCCTGTATGCTGACAAATCAGAAAATCCTATAAATATAGCTGTAAAAAAATAATTAAAAATAATTAAAAACTTAGCTGTAATCTTTATAACTCATACTACTGGGCATACTCATAATTGTTATTTCTTTCTATACGTCTACCATGATTACCCTGTCATTGAAAATATAACGGTAAAAAGATTTTTAAACCAAGTGTGCTTGAGGATTAGTTTAAATATTTAAGTCAAACTTACCATTTTTCATCTCATTTTCTAGTGGAATTTCGCACTGTGTTTTGAACAGTCTCAAAATCCAAGTAAAAGCTATTTGTAAAATATGTCTTAAGCACTCATTAGGCCTACCCCTTCAAAAGATACGGCTTTAACATCTAAACACATGTGGTTCGACAGCCTACACCAAGACCTTCTAAAATAATTTTGAATTTCATAAAAACATCACATATATGCATAAGAAGTCATGTGGAGGCCTACACTATAATGGGTGAACTTTAGGGCAGCTTAACCAAAAATATAACGGAGGGGGACAATATTTAACATCTCAAACTTGGTACAGCTATTGAAAACAATACATATTAGAAAAGATTACTATATACAAAATGCAAAATACAAAAAAAAAACTGTAAAGGGACGCAATTGAAACGTTAAGTGACAAAGAGACGAAAATAAACATCGCTAGTTGAGCGAACCTGTCTGTGTGTGTGTTTGCCAGTCCGTTTGATTACGGACTGGACGATTGCTGGAAAACTGCATTGCCTACACGACATTGATTCGCTCTTCTATTATACTCAAATTACTGATTAACTACACAAATAAACATATTTATTTGTTGCACTGATAACGAACGTTTAATTACAAAACAAATAATATGACAAAGGTATATGGAAATTTTATGATAAAGCCTTTTTTGTTTGTATGAATAAGGTCATGGTTGAATGAAAATTGGCAGGAATCGTTAAGAGAAAAATATTATGAGGGGTTCATTTCCTGCCACTTACCTTAACCTTATAATTATTACCACAAGCATTTTTTCTGGTACAAAAGCTGTATCAAATAAGACAAACATGTTATTGGGGCCCACTTGTGTTATTTAAGTCAATCAGATAAAAATCTACAACCCGATAATTTTTACAGTATTTAAAGAGTAATTTTTGAATAATTTGAGAAATGTTTAGATCGTTGACGAAAATAATGATTATTAACTTAGAGACAACATGCGTTGATGAAACCATATGAATTTCACTTATGAAACGTTGTATAGGTAACGTTAGGAGATAATAAAATCATTACAAAAACAGATAGGATATTCAATATATAATCTGCCAAATATGTACATATTTTCTCGAGAAGCTGGTTTGCCTATGCGTTTTTATAACCAAATGCCGTTTAAAAAATCGCTTAAACTGTAAAATTACGACGCCACCAGAGATTACTATAAGATTAGAGATTTCCATAGAATACACTAAAACAACGGGCCGTAAACACAACAATGGTTACTCCCACCACATTTCAAACGCTACTGCATCGGTGTTACATTGTGTCAGACAAATCCAATAACCCCAGCTTACTGCCGTTGGAACATCGAATGGTCACAATCAGTTCATTCATTTTACTCAGTAGCTTTTCAGTTTTTATGCAACTGCAAGTTATTACAGTACTATAATTAATTAAGGTAATACGTTAAAAATTAAAATAAAATTTTTTATTAATTATCAATCTTTTTGGGACGTAGTTTTACGTACCCCACCGAAAAATGTTAGAACTATTTATGAAAAACGTTGGAGGCACAAAGAGTCTTGGGTGAACTGTATATAGCCTTTTCTTTTAATCAGGCTTTTCGTTCAATTGCAGGTAAAATTACTCAAGGACGCCTTGTATTAGGTAAAGGGAAGCGTTTTTTACGGTTCTCCGAAAAATCTAAGGGCGTTACGGTTCGTTCCGTTAATCGGAAGGGCGTTTTACGGTTTTATGTATTATAAACGATGATGTCGTGGGTTTTATGAATCGTACTTTTAGTCGTAAAAGTGTTATAAGAGTATTTTAATAATAAAAAAAACATCGCTGAACGGAACCGAAGGACTTATTGCCTCAAACCTGGTGGTCGGTATATACTAAACATTACGATAAATACATTTTTGTTAATATGTATTCAAGTTTAATGTTAAAAGTAATATAAATTTTGGTAGAATAATAAAGTATATTTCATATCACATTTCATATCAATTCAATGAAACTATATTCTATATAATTCTAGAATATATAGAAAGTTGATTTATGCTATTTATCGTGTACGTCTCTTATCAATTTTGAGGATAAAAATAGTATAGCAATTTAACAATTAAAT
Organism: Flexamia atlantica; assembly: GCA_035578135.1. Lineage (NCBI taxonomy): Eukaryota > Metazoa > Arthropoda > Insecta > Hemiptera > Cicadellidae > Flexamia > Flexamia atlantica. The sequence goes on along the minus strand of JAQJVK010000012.1, from coordinate 5,152,615 downwards.
TTCTACATCTTTCGTTTAAAAATCAGTGAGTGAAAAAAATCGATGTAATATACTACCATTTACACTAAAACTAATACAGCTTTCAAAACCTTATTACAATGGCTGAAAAATAATAACGCTTGGGCAAACTCAAGATGTCATGAGAAAAAACGAAATTGACCTCTTCGTACGCAGTTGACGACTCGGAAATACATTGAGCCGTCAGCGAGAGTCCAATATCTGACATCCGGTTGGTTTTGTCGTTATTTTCTTGGCAAAAGAGCGGTTTCCATATGATAGTATAGATATAGAATCCTCATTACGATTGGATATCAAAATTAAACTTGGCTAACACTAATTTTAAAGCATTATAAAAATGACGTTTTTTTGTCTTTGAAAACTTAAAATAATGTTTAAGTTAACCTACAATTTTAAATATTGTTATAATTTTTGCTTTGAAATTTACACAGTAAACTTCAAATCAGGAAAATATGCGATAAATAAAACTTTAATAAAAGCTATCGGTATGTCATACTCGGCACAAACATTTTCAAATTATTACGTATTTAATGTCAAATATTGTTTTAATTAACAAACAGGAAATGAACCTTTGTGCTCAGTCGCAATGGCATCGTCAAAAAATAAATTTAATTTTAAATAATTTTTATTTTAATTAATTTATTTTAGCGTTTGCTTGGTCGATGGAGTACTTCATATCCAACCGTCCAGTCAGGAACCATGGAACCATAGCACAACAAAGGTCCATTAAGAAGGTTAATTCCTGAAATCGTCTCTTAGTAACAAAGGGTACGACACAATGCCACAAACAATGGGGTTACATTAAGACCAGACTCTCCTATGTTATATACGTTTTTCTGTGCTATGTGAGTGGGTAAATGTTATTTATACATTTGTTTTTATTTGAGACAGTGCAATCCATACTTATTTAATACTAAGGATTTTTTTGTGATCAAGACTCCTCCTTCAGTCCTAAACTGATTTCAATAAATTAGGTGCCCGTGGAAAGAGCTCGGCGTTAAAACTTTCAGAAAGTACCGTGTATGAAGGTTAGCCTAAGGAAAGAGCCCAAGAGGCCCTTAAAATTTCGTTTATGTTCATAAGATTTAACATGGGAACAGAAAACATCTGATTTGAGTGAAGACAGTTTTTCAGCACAGCCAAGGAATCGTGAAACTGCACCAGTTGATCTAGTTTTTAACAATATTATAATGGATTTTTGAATTAATATTATTTTACGTTTCAATTGAACTATTTATCGACTAAAACCGATAAGCTAGGTCTAGCGATAACTTGAGGTTCATCTAAGCTAAGACTTTATCTGAAATAATTTATAATTAAATACAGTACTCAAAATTAATTATGCAATTATTTAAAATAAATACTATAATTATTTAAAATCAATTAGTTAAATTATGTGAATAAATTAACTAATATTTGTATTATTAATGATTAATATTTTTTCTAAGTTTTTGTACAAAATCAAACTGAAATGTTGGAAAAGGTATGAAGTATTAAAGCTCATACTTAATTTTTGCCAAGTAATTCAAGTTAGAAGTAAGAAGAAGTATTAAATCTTTAATTTAGGATTAGTCTATTAAATTTTATGAATCTTTTCACACAGAAATATTTCGGAATTATTCTGTGCAGCTCACAGGTAAAGAGTCAGCTGAAACTACAAAAGCTGTGAAAAAGTGGAAACGTGACGTGAAATCTGAACGCGGACTGCGACAGTGGAGGTGCCACGTGTTTTATGTGCTGGTGATGACAATAGGCCCTTAGAATGGGTATAAAATTGGACAACCTGTAAGAATAAAGTTGAAAATATTATGATGAAGAATGTAAACATAGACTTGTTTGAAAAAAAATGTAAGCTGTAGGGAAGAAAATAAATTGCAATAATGAAGGAATCACTTAAGTTTAGAGCAATTTTCCTTAAAACGGTTTACCGAGGTTTTTACCGACCCAAAACCTTTGAGGAATGAGCTTACCTACGAATTTGGTGGGTTTAAGCTAAGCAAAACGTTTAGATTTCAATTTCTTTGATGAACAAACTGCCTCATTAAAATTCATAAATGGTTTTGAATATGTAATTAGTAAATAAATTGCATTAATTGCGTTCAACCAATAATAAAAGGGTGGAAAATTAATTCTTCAAAAGACATAAATAAAACCCTCTAAAACTTAATATATATTTGTTCTAAAATGAGGATGGAGACGAAATAGTGACTCCCGACTCTTAACAGCAGAGTCAGACCGTATGTGCTAGCCTGGAGAAGAATATCATGAAGGCGATAAGAATAATTTAATGAGTGGTAGTGATAGGTAATAACATACTTATTTCAAATCGACCTAGATAAATGTATCCCCTTTAGCATCAATAAAAGTATTAGACTTATAATTATATGAATTAAATATATTATGATTGAGCTACTAAGTTAGATACATTTTTTTATTTATTCTTGGGTTTTCTCCTTACAAATTATCCAGAATCAACACCTACCGAACTGTGCCCTATATGAGTGGGTAAATGTTATTTATACATTTGTTTTTATATATATTTATACATTTGTACTCTTGCTTATGTACTCTTGACTGAACTAAATTTAAGAACAGTCAAGCCATGTCAATGTGACTGCCTGATAAAATAAATTGAATAAAATACAAGGACGTAAAATATAATTATTGGTTACAGGCTCACATAATAGTTAGGTTAATAGTTAGTTTACAGGAGCTTTATCCTGGTTTATAACCACAGTAACTTATGTGTTTATTAGATGGAACTTATGAAAAATATTTTCGATTTGTTCTTGTTTACAAACTAGCTTGCTGAAATCTAATATTTTAAAAGATGGAACACAATTTTAAAAGAAGAACACAATTTTACACTACATGAAAATCATTGTATGATTCAATTAAGTTACTATTTTGGAAACTGTTAAAAATGTGCACTCATTCGTATAACGTTTCTTACCAATCAAACCTAGAGTCTGTAACAAAGCCCATTAGCATTCTTTGTCTATTTTTAGTCATACCTTTACCAAACAAAGCGCATATTTGAGCCATTACATAATATAATTTAAAATATGAATGTAGAATGACTGTTAGATTGTTGGGTGTGAGAAAACAATTAATATATTTGCTATAAATTACAAAAACAATTTCCACGAACGTTGTACATTAATACCCGTCAGTCACAAAACATTGGCATCCCACAATGAAGACAACCAAATCTCATCCAACGCCTATCCTTTCAATCATTCTGGGTATTTTGTAAATGAATCAAATTGACGATTCGTAATGTGATGATGTTTTTGATTTTACATTGACTTATCAACTTAAAGCATTTTTGTGAAATTTACTAGAGATAGGAATCCGAGGTCAGAGTTTACTATCTCAGAAAATTACAAGCGAACCTGATCCTACAACCATTGACCCCCAAATGCTGGTAGATTTAAAATTCTCAATGTACATGTTGATACAGAGTTAGTTTCTGATATCATTCCTACCATTACATACGAACATTTTTTCACTATTTACATGTCAAGACTTTCTATGACAACTATTTCATGTCTAACAAATATCAAAACCCATGCCATAAAAAAGTAATTTTTTGTTTTTACAAATCACAGTATTTTTAGCGGCAAAACCTATACGCTGTCCATCTTCCGAAGTTGGCTATTTCCATGATTTCTCTTTATTGGTTGGAAGAACAAGCTATTTACTTTCGATAATCGAAAAACAAAATTAATTCCGTCCTATTTTTAAGTAAAATGTTTTTATATTATTTTGAGCTTATTGTGATTGCCGGGATAATTAACTAATAGAGGAAACCAATGAAAGCTGGATCCAATTGTCCAGTTGACTTTAGGAAAGTGTTGTTAAGCTCACTTTGAACTGTTCTACTCACTATCTTGTTAAGGTTTATTACTTCACTTAGGCGTATATGATACCTGTAAAATACTGTATCAAATAGAAGACCTAAATAGGAAAAGATTAAAAGATTAAAACGATTTCATACAGTCTTACTAACTTATTAAAATATATCTGTGAAAAACATCCTGTGATTCAGAAGAGCGATGCCAAACACGTTACATTTTCTACTGAAAAATGATGAGCATTTACGGAAAGCATAAAGGAAATTCCCTCGCCCATCATTCTTAAGGTTATTGACTGGGAAATGACTCCATCGTGATGATGACTTGACTAACCAAGGCCATCTACGTTAACGAAGAGCTCATTCTGCCGTTTACACTACATTAGCTTGAGTCCTACTGGACTGAAATACCGATCATTTTTGTAGATTCTTGGTTGACTTATTCTTTTAATTGTTTCTATCGCAATAAAATAATACCTCAAATATTTAACTACCTAGTCAATAACTAGTTTCCTATACTTAATTACTTACCCCACTATTGAATTAGAATATATTTTATCAGTGTGTAAAAAAAGTCTAACCCCCTCTTTAATTTTTCAATTCATTAAGACAAACAATTATTAACCTTTGGGGATGATACTAAATCAGCCCAAATTATTTTTTGACGTTAGTAAAAGTTTTGAGTGCCCCCCAAAAATGGGGGGTTTTGGGGACAACTCAAAATTTTCGAAAGCAAACCCCCTTTGAGTGAACCCTCATTTTAAAGAGCTTTCAAAAATTAGATGATTGGTGAAAGTTGGAGGTCTCTAACGTGTTTCTATTCAAATTGAGAGTTTGTCAAAGTTCATGACAAATCCTTAAACATGGCGTCTAGGACGTTTAGAGTTTTAATTCATCTTTGGTGACTTAAAAATGAAACGAGAATGGAAAAAATGTTATTAAATGAAAAATTGGTCTCTTTTGGTGATATTTAAAATTTTGAGTGACCCCCCAAAATGGGGGATTTTGGGGGCAACTCACAATTTTAAATGCAAACCCCTTTTGAGTGACCCCTTATTTTAAAGAGCTTTAAAAATAGGCAAATGCTAGAAATTGGGGGTCGCTAACGTGTTCCTATCAAATTTGGCAGCTTGTCAAAGTTTTAAATACGACTCCTTGAAACTTTGACAAGCTGCCAATTTTGATAGAAACACGTTAACGACATCCAACTTCACCATTTATTTGCCTATTTTTTTAAAGCTCTTTAAAATGAGAAGTCACTCGAAAGGGGTTTGCATTTAAAATTTTTGAGTTGCCCCTAAAATCCCCCATTTTTGGGGGACACTCAAAATTTTAAATATCACAGAAAGAGACCAATTTTTCATTAAATAACATTTTTTCCAGTCTCGTTTCATTTTTAAGTCACTAAAGGTGAATTAAAACTCCAAACGTCCAAGACGCCATGTTTCAAGGGTGTGTTGTATTCAAAACTTTGACAAGCTGTCAATTTGAATAGATTCACGTTTGATACCTCCAACTTTCACCATTCATCTACTTTAAAGCTTTTTAAAAAGAGGGGTCACTCAAAAGGGGCTAGCATTCAAAAATTTTGAGTTGCCCCCAAATTCCCCCATTTTTGGGGGACACTCAACATTTTTATTATGGTCAAAAAATAATTTGGGTTGAGTTAGTATCATTCCCCAAAGGTTAATTGTTTGTCTTAACAAACAAAAAAATTAAAGAGGAGGGACGGACTTTTTTACACACTGCATAACAGTTTTTAAGTAACCAAGAATTCCAGGCATTATTTCTCAATAAAAAAGCGCTTGACTATGGGATGAAATACTATAAAAATGTTATATTAAAATTGACTCAAGTACTAAACCACGTCTAAGCAATTTAAGAGTTAATATTATAAATGGCTAACATTATCAAGCACAAAACCATATCACGAGCTGAGCTTAATAATAACAATGGGAATTACTGTAAAAAGAATAACATGATTTATGCTTATTAATGGAAGATTATGTTAAGAATCTTACAAAATACATCTTTCTTGGCTTCTGAAACTTATTTTTTCTTCCAAATTCAAAATGTCTCACCCGAAAAATATGATCTAGAAGTTAATTATAAATAAATAGTTTAGCAGATGATAAAATCTTATTCCTTAACAACTAATTAGATTTTGAAATTCTTGGTTCTTTCCCTTGTTTGTAGTTGAATGACGTGTTGCTCCTTTCATATTTACAAATCATGACTTCCTGGAAGAGGCAATGGAATCATAAATATGAATCTCGTGCTTATTCCTGTATTACTGTCTTCTGCCTACATTGAAACATTTTATACCACTGTAAAAGTACCGTAGAGCGGTTTAACGCTCATCCAACAAACATTTTCTCTTCGCCTAACTCTTTCAAGAGACACATAAAAAAATCTTACTACGTTAACAAAAAAAGTAAATCATTACTGTGCCTACATGCTAGCAACGTTATTATGCTATTCGTTTTGTTAATAATAAATGTTAATATTAGGTGTGGGTTTGAATTTTAAACGAGCCAGAAAACTAGTTAGGGTTAAAGATTGATTTCATGATTAAATACCAAAGCAGCAATGAAGTATTATTATATCAAAAATTCAGAGAATAACATTCATGAGATGACAATTTTTTTCACTCACACTTTTTTTAATTTACAAACACAAAAAAACCCTGTGACCACTTACTTGTTCCTGTTGAAACTTTTATCAACAATTTTCCTGATTTCATTTTTAGATTGTGCTGGTGATCGACAGATTATGAAGCCTCGATATTGTTTTTCTACCTGCATATTATTATGGTTTGTACCATGTAGAGGCTGCAGAGACCCTTTAATCTAGCTGGTCCATTAATCTCTTTGCTTACCCGATAATTAATATGAAAAAAACAGTCCCTTACTTACACTATCTTGGTACACTATTATCGGGAATTTGGTGATCTAAAAGTGAATGATCAACTAATTTTGAAATGGTGCTGATAAATTAGTGAATGTTTAAAAATACAAAATCTGCTAAGAAAACACGTTCTAACTAGTCATCTTTGCCAAAAGTTTACTCGTTCAGCAACTCAAGGCTAGTGACTCCACCAAACTGAGAGCACGGAAGCGAGGCGGCGAGGTGAGTGACGACTCAAATGTTCTCATCTCTCAAGTTAAACACCTCCACATCGCATCCATCTTGTATTCATGAGACAATGACGAACCGCAAGGCGGCAAACTGAGTCTGTGGTTTGAATTAAACTTGAATTTCATCTAAAATAGTTTCGTGCCTGCAATATCTCACTTAATCGCGAGACGTGTAATGCAGCCATATTGAGGCAGGCTTGATGAATAGAACGAGAGTAAAAATATAGAATACTGTTTTAACTGAAAACCCGGTATTAAGGTGAAATAGTTGTTACTGGTGTTTTTATTCTGAATACTAAGATTTACTGTTTCCTCCATTAAATGAAAGGTAAGAGTTTAGGTGTAGCTATAAACTATAAGAATTCCGGAATGTAAAAATAAATATGTAACCTTAAATAAAAACTAATAATGGTACATTTTAAGACTAATACATTTCATAAAAGAAATAAATACTTTGAGTTACTTTTCCTCAAAGTCATGCGAATGATTTAAGCTGTTTGAATCAGATTAAATGGTGCATCTAAGAGGATTAGCGACTTAAATATTTAAGAAGCTTTATAATTTGTTCAATTTTGTTTCTTTATCGTCTATACTTCAATTTAATTACTTAATAATTGCCGGAAAATAACAGACGCATGTTTAAATCACCATGCTACTTAGTTCTTCCATTTTATTTTATGCAAGTGATTGAATAAACAGTTTATAGTTGTATGGTGATAAAATTGAAAAAAAGATTAGAAATAAAAACCAAAAGAGGGAGAACATTATTCTGGTGGACAATATATTCTATCGTAAAACTGTGCTAAATGGCCATTGAATACTAACTTCAGCTTCTGCCTACCCTAATGTATCTAGTTTCGACATTCAAAACTAACTCAAATGACCTATAAATTACCGTTTTTAAGCTGAAGACTTTTGTTGTCAAAATATGGCAATATCGTTATCAAAAAAATAATAATAAAAGGTAGAAAGGTATATTTCTTCTGGCTAATACTTTCCCATGTCGAAAATGATTGTTGATACTATATTATAAGGTATACAATTAAAAAATAAAAAGAGAACTTGGAATTATACCAATTCATTAAGCATTTCTAAAGTATTAAAACTATGCAACGTTGTAAATATCTGAAAGCCACATTTTCTGAGGATATTATTTCTTTAAGCAAATACAGAAAAAAATAGTTATATATAGAAAAAAACTAGTTACAAACTTGTTAATGCTTGTGAGGAATAGATTTAAAATCCTACTTTCTTTTGACGTTAATTTATTAATATTTGTAATGATCCCCACTTTCTTTTTTTTAGTGCCATTGAAGGCTTTGATTTACATAAAATGCAAAATACTCAAATTGTGTAAGCACCCGAATATTTTTTTAAAAATGTTTCGAAAACTTTTAAATGTGGAAGTTGAAAAGAAACAAATCAATACCCTGTGTTGTGCCAGGCGGGTGACTGACTTCAATGTTCAATGATGTTTACTTCTCCATGAATTTTCACCTGATTAAACACGAAAACTTTCGTTTTTCTACGGTTACAAATTATATTGATCTCACATATAAATACTCCCTGGTTTCAGAACTCTTTCACATTTTTATACCTTAAAAATTAAATAGGATGGAAATTATTTTGTAATAGCGTATTGTACCACAAAAAATATTAAAGATGCCTTATTTCAATTCAGTTTATCTTTAAATTACGTCGTCATAGAACAGTTTCCAGGACTTGTAATTTTTAAACATTGTAACATTTAGTACAAGAAGGTAGTAATGCAAAGTTTGTAGTAAATTATTTAGAATTTAACAGAAATTTTTAATTAAAAATTTGTAAGGCCTTATTTGATTATTTAGATTTTTGATTCGCATTTTTGTTTTGTATTATGAAAGAAATATGTTTTTTATATTAAAAATTAAAATAGAGTTTTTAAGAATATTTAATGAGTGTCCCGGAATAATTCTCTTTTAGTTCTAATTTTCACTAAATACAAACGAGGACTCATGTAATTTTGTAGAATTAATTCATATTTTATTCAATATTTATATTAATTTATTTTAATTCATATTTTAGTAATTCATATTTTTTATAGTGGTATCATATTTTAAGGAATAATGTAATAAATTTCTTAGATATGATTTTTTGAAGATCCCCAATGACTACTAATTCATTGAGATAAATATAAACTTGAGTAAAAAGTGAAATATTAGTCTACCATAAGTTTAATTAGTTCAGCTGAAAAAGGTACTTCATTTTATATAAGTAAGCCCAGCACGTCACTTGAGAAAGAAAACCATATTTTAATAAAAAATGACCAAGGAACGCGTTAGATCCTAAATATCGGAGAGATGTTTTGAAGATTAGTGACTTATAATGCCTCAATATCATTTGCCTCTCTGGATTGCAAGTTTTGAATTCAACCGAAATGAATTTCATGTTTCAACGGAAATCAATGGAGAAAATTTATTATGTTAGTAAACGTTTAACCAAATGAACAAACGTTCGGATTGATTAATAGAGGAATGGGTGGATAAATGGATGTTAGGTGAGTGTATGACTGAGTGTATGAATGAATGAACGAACAAATGAATAAATGAATGACTATATGAAGGGGAAATTTTTGTTTACCTACACTCTAAAAAGGTTCTTAAAACTAATGATGAATAAATAAAGAACTATATTTTAATGGTTATTTAGGTTTTATTCAAGTTTTGAGTGGGCTGTTAGTAACTTGATAGTAACATTGAGCACGAGTTCGTATGGTGGTATTATTCAATGTTGAGGTTTGACGCTAGAGCTTTATAACAGTAATAACTGTTTTTACAAAACAGTAATAGATGTTTTTTTTTAAAGGAAACAAAGAAAAAAAGCGAAAAAGGAAATAAAACCATCTTCATTTATTAAAATGGATTGGTTTAGTACCATTAATGTTCCTGGTCCTACCATTAATGGCTAATACCATCCATCCTAATAGTTGTTACAATACGCAAAGAATTACTTCGAAGTAAAAATAAACTATAAAACGATTTTAACGATTGAGACGGTAAAAAAATTTGATTTGAAGAGTAAATTAAAAATCAATTTTAAATACTATTTCAGAAAAAATACATTTGCTCGGAAGCAATCGTGTTCTAATCTAAGTTTGGCTCAGTTCCGAAAGCATCGGAGTTGTAGGGATTAATGGGTAACTCTTGGAGAGTTTTGGAGGATGTGGCGACTTACAGCCTGACGCGACTGATGTGGGAACTTGGAGGAAACGTGTGTTGAGGCGAAACAAACAGATAAAGGTAGCATCAGTGTGATAAAATACAGGTTTTTTTTAACGCAACCCATTTTTAAGATTGAATAATGCACATATGAATGTGTAATGAGTATTGTTTTATTGATCTTTACATTTTATACAGCCTATTATTTAAGTTTGATCACATTTAGTTTACATTATGTGCTCAAACAGTCCGCCATTGGCATTTGTATAAAGTTATGCTCTCTCCATCAAATTCCCGAACACGTGTTGCAAGGTACCTCTTTAAATTTCTTGCATTAAATATGCTATGTTTGTTTTAAGGTGCTGAATATTATAAGAATTGTTTACGTAGGATAATCACTGCTTTACATGTCTATGGCAAATTTCATTCAGATCGGACCATTTTTACGCGAGTTATCGTGCTTAAAGACACACACATTAAAAACGCAACCCGAAACTTGATTTTATCGGTGAAGGATTATTTCACACCAAGATCCCCGGATTTTACCCCAGTATATTATTTTATTTGGAGATACATATAAAGTAAGCCCTACGAAAACAATTCACAGGATATTTAGCACCTCAAAACAAACATAACAAATTTAATGCAAGAAATTCAAAGAGGCATCTTGCAACACATGTTCGGGAATTTGATTGAAAGAGCATAACTTTATACAAATGCCAATAGCGGACTGTTTGAGCACATAATGTAAACTAAATTTGATAAAACTTAAATCGAAGATTGTATAAAATGTAAAAATCAATAAAACAATACTCATTACAAATTCATACGTGCATTATTCAGTCTTGGAAATGGGTTGCGTTTAAAAAAAAAATACCCTGTATAATTAATTATTCCACAACTAATTTTTAGTCTTAAATAACTAACTTAACTCTTAGGATTTTAATGAATTAAAAATAGGAAAGAGGTCAAATTGAGGTTGTTTCTTCACACCAATATATATAAATTTGCATTTAGTATTCTTTATTTTTTACCCACACTTTGTATGTGACGAATTTCTTGATTTCAAAACTTATTTATAAAAATAATAGAGATTCCAAAGTAAAATGATTTTTTTTTGGTTATGTTGACTTTGGTTTAATTAGTAAGGGTGCGATGTAAATGATAAGTTGCTTTTAGAGAGAACTTCTATAATGCAATTGAAACTAACCTTAAGAATTTTATCATGCGACCCAAATCTTGATTGCCGAGTATCAAGATGGAGATGAACAGTTAAAATTGTGGTAAACTTTGAGTATGCTGTTGAGTCCAGAGTTGGTTCGATGGCTTGGAACAAGGACCAAGTACGTTACTATTACTCATCCTGCAAACATTAATGTACGCATTTTCCCTCTCAATTAGCTCTAAATATCAGTATAATTCACTATAAAGAATGTGGGGGTCTAGTTTCAATTATTATTGGAACGCATTATTCAGTTGATAATTACCGTTTTCATAATAATGAATGCATTTTAAAACTGTCTAATCTTTTGTTTAAGTGTATGTGATAAGAAATATCTAGATACATGCACAATCTTTTAAACACAAATGCTAAGAACCTCTTGTGCTTTTTCTGGATAATTGTTTTTCTTAATCTGGTGCATATAAATGTATTCGTTCTAAAGAAACCCAAAATAAATGTTTCCTTAATGAATTTAATTTAATTTCTAGTTCTACTTATGAGTATTCTACGAAAAAACAAAAAAGCGGTTTTCCTATCAGTCATTTTTTGGACGATGAAAAGGAAGGTAATGAAGGGGATATTGTGGGAGTCGCTGATTCGTTCAACAAATACTACGTGTCGGTGGGAGCGGACCTGGCCCGTGCTGTTCCGGCTGTTGCGGAGTGTGTGGTCGATGACGCGCAGTTCGGGGTCGACGCCTCCTTCCAGCTGCGGCCTGTGTCAGAGGAGATGTTGGAGTCGGTAGTGCAGAGCCTTAGAGGGGGCTCGGCACCGGGTATTGATCAAATTCCTGCCTCACTCATTAAAAACAATTTTGCGTTTCTTAAGGACCCCGTTTTGCATATAACTAATTGTAGTATTAGGCAGGGAATCTATCCAGAGTCCTTCAAAATTGGAAAAGTAATCCCGATTTATAAAAGCGGAGCAAAGAATTTGTTTGTCAACTTTAGGCCTATAACTCTTGCAAATGTGCTCGCTAAAATCCTGGATAAGTGTGTTAAAATCCAATTCGAAAACTATTTGTTGAATAATAACATTTTGTCCCAGCAACAATTCGGGTTCAGACGTGATAAATCTCTCAATGACGCACTGTTTAATCTAACAAATAACATCCATGATGCAATCGGTCGTAATAAAAAAATTATCGTCATTTTTGTGGATCTGGCAAAAGCTTTTGATACTGTTGATCGCGGTCTACTTTTGAAGAAACTTGTTCATCTTGGTGTAAATGGTTTGTCATATGACTGGTTTGAAAGCTATCTAAGTAACAGACATCAAGTTGTTTCAATTCTGGGTCAAGATAGTTCACTGGAACGAATTGATTTTGGAGTTATTCAAGGTAGCACACTTGGCCCGGCTTTATTTTTGACCTATATAAATAACATTGGTAAGATAAATCTTGACAAGGGCAAGCTCTACCTGTACGCCGATGACACTGCTCTTCTATTTGAGGGAGACAGCTGGGAGGAGGTGTATGGTTCAGCAGAGCGGGGGCTGCGACTGGTCAAAGGCTGGTTCGATCAAAACCGTCTTACAGTTAATCTTAAGAAAACTAAGTACATGGCAATAGCTCTTAGATCTGTTGGGGACCCGGATGGTTATAGATTGATGCTTCACACCTGTGGTGACCGGGGTGCGTGTGTGTCGTGTGAGTCTGTTGAGTGTGTGTCGTCCTTTAAATACTTAGGTGTTGTTTTCGACAACCGCCTTAGATGGTCTGCGCATGTCCTCGAGGTTAAAAAGAAACTGAGGAAGTTTATTTATGTTTTTTCATTAATTAGTAGAATATTACCTTTTGATCTATTGAGGACCGTCTACTTTGCCTACGTTCAGTCTATCCTTCAATACGGTATACTGGCCTGGGGTGGAGGATATCGCAGCATTCTCCAGCCGTTGTTTGTAATTCAAAAGTCAATAATTAAAGCGGCTCTTCAGAAACCTCTCAGATATCCGTCTGATATGCTTTTGGATGAATTTAAAGTTTTTGATATTTCTCAGTTGTTTATCAGATCACTCATTCTTTACATTTTCAAAAATAAGTCTGAAATTATCTCTACCTCCACTCACAGCTATGCTACCCGGTATAATGTTAATACAGGTATCACTACACCACGGTTAAATAAGAGTATTAATACAACCAATTCATTCTACATTGCTAATATCGTATTTTCAAAATTACCTGGCAACCTAAAACATCCCACCCCCTGTAAAATATCAACTTATAAAAAACACATAAATGACTGGTTAATTAGTATTGGTCGGGCCGAGATTTACCGTCTTCTTGCCTCGGAGTATATATAACTTGTGCATGAAGGAAGTAGATAGATGGTTTGAGTAAGTTACGTCTGTGTATGTATCTGTGAGTGTATGGTGACGCGTTCATTTGCTTGTGGAAACTGGGAATGCATGTGGACGGGAGTGTGTGTGTGTGAATGCTTGGGTAAGTGAGTATGTGTGTATGTGTGCGTGTGTCTGTGGATTGGATGAATGATGTATGATACAGAAAAATTTGTGACGGTATGAATGGTGCGTTTTGCCTGCCAGGAGCTCTATTTTTGTAATTTTGTATTTTTGTAATTTTGTAATGAATATTTTCCTATCGTTGGTTTAGTTCTGTACATGCTGCATGCTAGCACGTTGGAAGCACGTTTTTTTTCTTTTATACATTTTTTTCACATCTGGTACATATTTAGAGGTTTATTTATTATCTGTTGTTTAATTTTGTAATAGTGTTGTGCTTTGGCGTTAAACGGAACTTTGCGATGGACATACTCAAAGATGTGCCTATAGATTAGCGACTCGGTCCCTGCTCTCAAGCATTGCTTCGCAGGGACCTTTTTTTCACTCCTCAACATTGTACTTTTTATGTAATTGATTATTGTGAAAAAAATAAATGAATTTGAATTTGAATTTGAATTTGAGTATAAAAAACGTTGGTGCAGTAGGTTAATTCTTGGATGTGATATTCCTCGACACTGAAGTATATATTCAGATCTAACAACCCTGCCATAACAGCAGTAAGCCCTTTTAATTGGGATGCAAAATTTAACAATTTTTCCCTTTTAGCGGATTTCCTTAAAGGAATAAACTATTACCGTAGGTGTCATGGTAAGACCTAAGCCCGAGACCATGTTAACATTTCATTTTGGTGCCCCCAAAAGCAAAAAAACACTATTCATTCGAATTGATACATGTCTGTTAAAATGATAACGGCCGTAAATATAGCCTGATCTTAATTAAATTTGGCACAGATGTGTAAAGTGGTAATCACTCGGACGAGTTCGTAAACCAGCACGATCGGACCACCGGAAAGGGGGGGAGTAAAGGGGTAAACCACCCCAAAAATGGGTTCTTGAGTTTTTTACACAGAAAAATAAAAATTATCCAATTGTTGTTATCACCAACGAATTTAGCTCAGAAAAACAATCAATTTAGTATCTTGAATCACCGCTCTCTATCCATTGGTTACCGAGATATTGAAAGTGGTAAACACAGTACGTTGTCCCAATGTTAACCTTATGGGAAAATTCTATATCTCGCTTATTTCTCAAAATATCATGATAAAACTTGGTAAATGGCTTCTTCTAGTTCAGACCTACTAAATATTGAACTAAAACCACCCAGTTTTAATGTACTTGTAGCAGCAAACCTGCATACTCATTCCCCATGTTACTCTCATGGAGCCTACCATGTTAAATTTCGCCAACTCTTTAACAAAAATACTGTTTCTTGATTCAAAAGTACCTGTAGACAAAGTTAAGTTATTGATATCGTCTTTATTTTGGGCGGTAGGGACTGGGTGGTAGGCGGTAGGTGGTATTTTAGATTTCATTAAAATATAGGCTTGACAAAAATTATAAATACCAATTCAGTAATAAGTATGCAAATAAGGCTTCATTCAAATGTTATGATACCAAAAGTCATGCCTTTGAAAATGGATTCATAAATATTTATGTGTTCTCCCCTGAACGTGGTTAGATTCTGAATAGATAAACTTGCCACCATTGAAATTGGCTCTTTTGATTGTCAATTTGCAAACGAAAAGTTCAGCGTTTTTAATTCTTTCATATGGCCTTTGTAGCTCACTAAAATATAGTTTACTAATGACTTCACTCACACTCCTGGAACATATGTTTCCAGGAGTCTAGAAGTTTCTGAAAGAATCAGTTATGGATATTTGACCTAATTCTAGTTAGATCTAGATTTCAGATCTTAAGTCTGGTAAAAATTTCGAGAAGAACCTTTATTTGTTATATTATTTTTTATATAGACACAATAGCTCATCCTCGTCGTTAATGACTTCTAAAACATTAATAAAAATATTTAAATGAGGACCCAAAAACAGTGTCCGAGCTAGAGGTATCTTATTTTAAACAGTTTTATCCAAAGTATCTAAAGGCTTTTCGATACCTTCCATCTCAAATAAAGGGAATATTATCAAGATTTCGTGTTGTTATTTGAAGGTGATATTCCACGTCTATATCTATGAATCTCTAGTCAATTGAAAATCAATTTCTTTACATAACGAGTGTTCAATTGACAGAGACGCCCTGTTGCACGGCCGCCGAGATCCCCAATCCTACTCACTTGTCTCTCGGGGATTTATCAGCCTTTATTTATAAATTGAAAAATCGTAAACAAACATGTACAAAGACTCTGGGCTGTTACTGCGGTCTATATGATAGCTCCGGAAATACTGAAAAACGTAACATGAGATGTTTACTGCTTTTTTGTTTTGAGGGCGACAATGGCAGTCCTATAAATTTTTGTCAAGATAAGCCTGGTAATATGGTAATAATATATGTAAACTAGTGTCACTTTTTAAGGATAATATTTTATTTAATCCGTTTCTAGGATTTTGAGTGTAAATAAAATGTCTTAGTTATATCACTGTTTCATTTACTTCTTAGCACTTTTATAGGAAAAGGTTACTGATTTCATTTAGTTGACATTTCTAAAAATGGTCATGGAATATCGCCTTTAAATGTATACCAGGAAATCTTTATAATATTACCTTTCATTTGAGGGATGAAGTATTGAAAATTATTTTTGTTACTTTAGCTGAAACAGTTTAAAATAGGACACTCTATCCCGGACACTATGAATAAAGTTTAAATGGATTAAGTAGTATCTTGTCAGTACCTTGACCTTGATAAATTGTTAGTATATTTATCAATCGTCATTATTATTAAAGTTTCTTAATGTGTGAATGTTGAACATATTACAAGCATTTCATGCGCCCCTCTGTAGTGATACACGAATGAAATAATGGTTTCGAAATGATTATATTTAAAACACTCATAACATTTCTTAAAACTGTAAACCAATTATTAAGTTCTTAAATTCTTAAATTTCCCCAAAGATCCTTCAAAAAATCCAGTGTCTTATTAAGCTAAAACAATGGATGGTAAAGTCTCCCCGTGGATAAAGTTTGAGAACAACAAACTCTGTTTAGCGGAAGTTGGGTGTATTATACGATTATTGTGGCTTAATGATATTACTTTCTGAAGATATTATCTCTGTATCTTCATTAATTGAGATGTTTAAAGCGTAGGTATTTGTTATGGACTTCAGATTTAGGTTTATCTAGTTTTCAATTGTATTTTCCTACTGGATCATAAGGAACGACGCTCATGTATACATGCTTTAAAAGTAAGCAAATATTCACCAAACAACCATCAATTTCTCGTAATGTTTTTAAGTAGTCTGCGAGCTGAAAACATTATGTCATAACATAACAAATCCTTTAACCAGAAAAGTTCAAGCAGGTGAGAATATTTTTAACTAACCAGCGAGGACTGGCATACCTGTCTAAAAGACCGAGTTAGTAGTTTTCTTTGATAAAAAATATATTTTTTGGGTGCCGGCACGGCTGCCCGTCACTTACCTCACGTACTTTCCAGGAACATTCAGTTACACGACGCAGAGGTCTGGTGTTTTGACCGTGAGTTACATAAGGCTTCATGTTACATATAAATATTTTGTATGCACATTTTTATTATATAAAATATTCAAATGTTCGATACTTCTGTGGAGTTCAATAAAAACACATCGTTGTACAATATACGGACGTTTCTATTGCAATAACAACAATTTTTGCAGTACCTACTGCAATTCAAAATATTATTTGTTATATTAATATTTTATATGCAAATATAACCTATATAAAGTAGTTACAAAACTAACAAAAAAGTCTTTATTGGAGTGTTTGTACATTAAATACATGAATTTTTAATAAACTAAATTCTATATAAAAAACCTGGTCTAAAACCAGGTTAAACAAAAGTCAGCTCTGCCAGGTTAAGAAGAGGATAGGGAGGGTTTTAGGTCTTTTAATCATCTCATTGTCTTAATTTTAATTAAAATCTTTAACTAATGAAAATCGATACATGATAATAAATTGCTTTCCCTAAAAGAGATATCTTAGTTAACTCTCGTTAATAACTTCTTTATCTGAATTATTTGTGCATTTTCATTGTACTATACATTATAAGAATTATTAAATTAAATAATAATTAATTTTAAATACTAATTAATTACAATTCTTATTAAGCAAAAAAATATAAAACGATACTAGGAAAACTTTAGTAATTTAAAGTCTTAGGGTCGTGAAGCGATCTTAATATTTCTAATATTACAAAAATAAAAACTGACTACAATAGCATATATATGAAAGTTAATTTTTAAATGCATAAAATGAAGAATCCTTTTCATTTCAACGGCAAAGATGATCAGAGTAGTAAAAAGTTTAACCAATACAGAACGCTCATCTAACAAGGATGAATTGCTTTCCTAATGTGAAAGAAAAACGTGTTAACAAAACATTCCAAAAAATGTTGTACGATACAAACATTAATAGCCTATGTTTATATTGAAAAATACTTTCTTAGCACGGACATTATTGTCAACCTCTTTTTCAAATAAAATCTTATGATGTTGTCTTAAAGAGCAACGAGAGAGTAAAGTAGGCGATGTTTTAAAAGCTCTCGTCCTCTATAAATACCTCCACATGGCATCCATCTCATTCAAGGGGCAATAACAAACCGCAAGATGGTAAACTTTGTCTGTGGTTTGAATTAAACTTCAAATTTCATGTAAAGTAGATCCTTGCAAGTAATAAAGCAAGGTTAATTTGTTAAATATTGCCACAGAACTGAACTACTGTACAATAAGGCTAATAAATTTGAAAACTGTATGTTATAACAATATGTTACAATTAATAGTTGAATCATAGATTAACTACAATTAATTACTGGTACTATGACTGCAAAATTTCATAGCACCTCTAAATGTTGAAGGGAACCTAATTATTTAAGACTTGTAGACTGTCTCATTGAAGATTTCCCAAGGTAGCCACTAAAATGAAGCGTCTGGTATCAGAAACGTGCCATCAAATTAAAACTCAAGACTAAAAATGAGTGTCCTTTTAATGTTGAGTTAATTAAATACCTTCAATATTAAGGGCGTTTAAAAAGCGCTTAACACTGAGAAAAAAACACCTTTAACTGGAGAACTAAGGTTTTTATTTCAATTAATATTTATTAATTGCAGTATTTTAACTACTTAGCTACAATTACAACTAACAGAGAACTGAATTGAATGTTACTCGAGCAAGATTGAATTGGTTACAATTTTATGTTAGATGCCCGAATTTATAGATGAAAATACGATTTACTGATTGTGTTTTGACAGTATATTTAGATTACTGGGGTTAGAAAAATTGGCTGACTGACAATATTTAGTCTTAATTATTCTCCGAAATCAATTGTTATTTGATTAATGAGTAAGGAATGATAAAAAATACAGTTCAGTCGTAATAAGAAACTTTGATTGGTACGATTCTAGATCCTAGGTGAGGCGAATCCTAAAACTAAAAAAGTGTGTATTTCTAATTACAATAACATAAAATAGTTTTACTTTTTGTTTTAGGAGTTTTATTGAAAAAAAAACTCTCAATATGCTTATTGCTATGTCAGTAGGCTAAACATGTTTCCTAATTAATAATGAGGGCTTCCGGACTTTAAAATGTTTTCAGTGAAAGAATTATTAAAAAAGGGGAGCAAGCTATTGATGGATAACAATTTAAAACATAATTCAATATTAAATAATAGTAGACACGCAATAATAATTTATTTTGCATGATGCTTATGATATATAGTACACTTTAATGTGGGCCAAAAACGAATGGCCTTGAAAGTATTCCAAGAAAGGTCTTAGCAAGGGGTTTTTTACATGTTGAGATCTCCAATTTAAAATAAATATAATTTGATTCTGTAACGAGGAATCAGATGAAGAACACTCGTTAAAAACGTGGACGAAAAGCAAATGTGTTGCACAATCAAATTGGCATTTAAAATTCGAATAGAATTGCTAAATAAAATTGCTTTATATGTTTATCTTTTCTGTCCAACAGTAACGGGCAATACATTGATATTTAAAGTCGTAAAAATATTAAATGGATGTCTACAAAATATGAACTAATTCTTAAATATTGCACTTTCATAATGTCTTGTAAATTAGTCTTGTGGTGTGGGGACTTTGTACAGATATTTAGCTCTGATAGCTGGGTTTTGATTTGTGAATACTAAAGAACCAATGTTAGAAATATAGTTTTTCTTTTATTTAACTCTGATATGATGGAAAAAGACAAACGCTTCATGGTTAGAGAGAAGTTAAATCGGTGCGGGGACGGGCAACTTGTGTGATTAAGAGATATTATCGAGTTAACAAAAAAGTTTGACTCAATATTAGCGCACTCCCTTGATAAATGTTACTGTTATTCCTGATTAGAAGTAGTAGTGAACTGAGTTAAGAAATATGTAGTTTTGCGTAAGAAACGCTTTAATTTGAATATTAACCACGGTAAAGTGCTTTTGTGATACTGGATTCAAACCTTTCAGAAATTATGTTTTATATTTTAAGCGAATTTTAAATTTTTTAATGTAAAGGAATTTGCCAGGAATTTTACGATTTATTTAGATACTTTTAACTAATACCAAGATCGTGGTCTAACTCTTTAAATTCTTAAATGTACAAAAAATCATATTTTTTAAGAAATAAATACCCCCGTTGCAGCAGACCTGCATACTCAGCGAATTTCAAATGCAAAACAATATATTTCAATCAAACATAGCAAGATTTGACATGTTTTGGCAAGCTCCATAAGAATAACATGGGAAATGAGTATGCAGGTTTGCTGCTACAGGTATATTAAAACTGGGTGGTTTTAATTCAATATTTAGTAGATCTGAACTAGAAGAAGCTATTTAGCAAGTTTTAACAAGATATGTTGAGAAATAACCGAGATATAGAATTTTACTTATCTCCCATAAGGTTAACATTGGGACAATGTACTGTGTTTACCACTTTCAATATCTCGGTAACCAATGGACATAGAGCAGTGATTCAAATTACTAAATTGTTTGTTTTTTTGAGCTGAATTCAATGGTGCCCACAAAAATTCGGTAAAATTTTTCTATGTAAAAAACTCAAAAAACCCATTTTTGGGGGGGTTTATTCTCCTCTACCCCCCCTTCCGGTGGTCCGATCGGGCTAGTTAACGAACTCGCCCAATTGATTACCACTTTACATGTCCTTACCAAATTTCATAAAGATCGGACCATTTTTGCGGCCGCTATCGTGCTAACAGACATATATATATATATATATATATATATATATATATATATATATATAAATTCGAACGAATGGTGTTTTTTGCTTCTGGGGACCCCAAAATGAAAAGTTAACATGGTCTCGGACTTAAGTCTTACCATGAGTACTACCGTAATAGCCTATTCCTTTAAGGAAATTCGCTAAAAAACGTCATAAAGCATTTATAATACATTTAATAACGTAATCAAAACAGTTATTACCTTCAAAGGACTGTGGCAATTATAAAAAGGAAAACGTTTAGATATTGAAGAACTACTAAACAATTTTACGAATGAGATAACCATGGTTAAAAAACATTACATTTGTGGATATTTTAGTGAATAAAATAAATTAAATTAAGTGGTGTATAATTAATTTAGTTCTAAGTATTATAGAATAGAGTGAAATCTTTAAGAGGGCATTATCTCACAGCCTGATTTATAGCGGGGTACAATAATTAACTTCATGTGCATGCATCAGGTATATAATACCTTCATTTCATCAAAACTTTGGTCGGTTATAGCAAAGTATGGTTCATTTACTCTCTAACTAGTTCATTTGCAATAGGTATTATAAATTTCATGCTGCTCCTTGAAATTCTTACTAAATATGATTTATTTTTCATGATGTTTCACTTGAATCATAACACCTTCATTTTATTTTGTAATGATTCAACCTAAATATTTCATCTTATAAAATGTATCTATATATTTCATTGAGTTAATCTTTGAACTCAAATATATTTTTACTACTTAGAAAAACTTTAAGACGATTTATAAGAATATGCAGACGTAGAATATATTTTTTTAAAGTTATAATACTTTTTAAATATTAGGAATTAAATTTATTTTAAACCTTAAACAAAAACCTACGAAATTTAACGCGATAATTTGTAGGTCAATTCGTATATCCTTGATAATTACATTTTAAATTATCTCAGACAAGAAGTCCAGGATTACACTTAAGAACAGTATTTTTAAAGGTACGGATTCGCTATTAGTTAGTTTTTAGCATTAGTTTTAACGTTTAGATAAGTTTTTAATCGATTATAGTCTGAAATGATGAAACTTATGCTGTTTTAATTCTCGTAAAGAGTAATTTAAAACAATTAATTTATGCCACATTTTCAACATAACCCAAATAGGATTAGAACCAAGCCAAACGTGTTTTATTCCCCTGTCGCAGCCTGGCTTCAGATTTCATGTCACGTAACCACTTTTTCACTGCATTGTTGGTTTCGTCAACTCTTTACCTGTGAACCGCTCAGGACATTCCATCATTCCCAATGAAATGGAACTGTAAGCTCCATGTTCATGCCCAGTTCAACTACTCCTTGCCTGAAGAAATTGTGGGTATCAAGTTCAGTCATAAATTACTATTTTATACCAGAACAATGGTTACTACATTTCAAGCTAGAGATATCAGAGAGATTTCAAATACATGAAAAAATTAAAGGTTTATTTGTTAATTTGTACTTGACTTAAAAGGTAATATTATTAAGATCTTGTAAAAAATATAAAAGGCCGTATTATTGTCATAATTTCCAATGTATAAATAATGGTAAACAAGAAAGAAAAAAGGATGAAAACATCGATAGTTAAGTATGAGTCGATTATATTTGAAAATATTTAAGTTTTAGTAATGTACATAAGAACTATTACTCTTAAAGAATTGCTTTAAAATGCTTAAAGAACAGAAAATTCTTCTTTCGTCAAGTTTTTATTGAGGTTAGCTTGAACTAGGTTCAGAAGATTAATCACGAAGTCTTATCGTAGGTAATTAATGAAAAATGCTTTTTTTGATAATTTATAAAGTATGAATCATTCTTAATAATCTTAAAAATATTACCTATCATTTACAAGGTAATTAACTACATATGTTATCATACATTTTGTTGTAACTTAATTTTACATAGTAAAAATAAAAGAAAAAATACTGGACGCATGCCTTTAAAAGCTAACCTTTAAATTTCTTTTGATTTTAAAGGGGAAATCTTTTACAACCCCTTTCACGCATATAGTTTTGTTTTATTGAAAGTTTACTTTTAAATTGTACAAATAAAATTTAAATAATAAAAAAATCGTTTTCAAAACTGTAATATTTTTATGAAAGTTGGAAAAAGATGGATTCGAAAAATTCACAACACTCGGAATATGCTTTAATCCCCTGACTTTACCTTCCCTGATTACTACCGTTTGGAATTGGTATATCAAAGCAAAGTGAATATCGAATCTCTGCAAACGTTGAAGAATAAATAATTTTATGCTTAAGACTTCTTTACTCTACATTTTATTCCATGCAAAGAAAGAATATAACATTTAAATCACACCTTAGTATGCAAATTCCAAATCTTGTGCAGTACAGTATTACCACTTATGTTTTAGCTAATAAACATAACAAAATATTATACATTAGAAATACCTTTTAATAATGGAAGCTACTTACAAAATTTATGAAATTTCGCGTCTAGTAAACATATAAAATTGAATATATACTCTTTATTAGCGAAGTGTAAAAATCAAAATCACAGGGCTTAGAATAAGCTATACATAAATGTTGCTTAATCTTTAATACCATATTGAAAATTAAGCACTTTTAAACCAACACGTTCCTTAAATATGGTCACATGGTCTGAACCATAATGAAACTTAGATGCTTTTACTGTACACATAAACAATATACTTTTCTTTGGAGAGACCGTATTATAAACAGGAGATGAAAGTTTTAGGTGACGTCTAAAGTTAACATATCACATAAATACCGCGTATCTTATAATATTAGCTTGATAATTATGAAAACACATTTAAAATTAAATTGATAGCTATTATTTCTCTAGAGAAAGAACCCTTAAATCAGATGTTAAAGCACACAGGCGAGCCGCGAACGTCTTGACATCTGTTGAGCACTTAGTTATAGACTTATTTTTAGTTTTTATAGATTTTTTTAGAAAGTTACACCAAATTTTTATACGAAACAAGTTTTTGAAAGGAATTAATGAGTGTTTGGTACTTTTATCAATTTAATGACTGTTAAGTACTTTTATCAATTATTGTTTTTGGTTTATTATTTCAAACTTTATTATTATTATTAATAGACTAATAAAATTGTCCATATATTTTGTAAATAATTTACAGTTTTCAAGAAAAACTTTTTTAAAGTAAGATATTTTTAAATGACCTTCTCGACTTCTGACTTCTTATTGTAATTTTGTCCTGGGGGTTATTTAAAATCAAAGTTTACATTCATACACTGTATAAATCCTTCAAACGCCTAGTTAACGCATATTCAGTTATTGCACATATAAACCACCCAATGCTATCCTGGGAGAAAGCCTGTCTCCAAAGGTTAAAAAAGAAACTTGTTTTACGGCAGGTACACGTCACAACGACCACTTGAAAGAGTTCCAAGAGCTGTCCGGGGGTGAGGGGAGGGGGAAGGGTGATGGGGAAGGGGGAAGGGGGAGGGGGAAGGAGGAGGGGGAAGGGGGGGTAAAAGGGGTCGTGATACAAAAAATTTGAATTGAAGTGATTTTTGTAGAGAATCTGACTACAGGAAAATTGTGATTATGACCCTTTCCCGCAAAGTTCGCGATGGGGCCGCTTCGAGTAACCACTAACCAGCAAACAAAGGTAAAGAAATTGCCTTTCCATTCATTCGATCAGTGTTAAGGTTAGTAGAACGTTTTATAACCTGATGAATCATGTGTGGACACACGGTATCTTGGAGTGTGTATATCACGACCAAACAGGGAGAACAATAGAGCGTCTGGACTTAAAATGTCGACTCAACCCTATTGTTCGTGGGATTGTGTCGTACCCTTTGTTACTAAGGGGCAATTCCATGAATTATCCTTCTTAATGTTGTTATGTTCCGTTTATCTAAAATTAGACTATTGAAAACAAACACTAGGTTGTATGAAATTAGTTGGTTTGACCAAATTCAGTCTTCAGGGGGTTTTTATACAAAAAAATATAAAAAAAACTACTCTCACACCCCTAGACCTAGTTTAAAAACAAAACTCAATTAAAATGTTGCTGTTATTTAAATGTATAACAAATATAATACCTTCATCCAATAACTTGAGTTAGTTAAACTGTTTAAGTTTGATTGTTATCCTACTTAAGAAAATTCCTCGTTGTGAAGAAGTTATTTCTTGTAAGCTCTCAAGCAAAATACAATTATGGCAACAATTTTAAATGACTTTGTAGATTGCGTTCACTTATCAGCACTATTCATTTGCAAACTTTTTTGATATTGGAATTTTCTATTGGCCCTGGCTTATTTTAATATTTCATGATGCAGCTTAAAAATATATTAAAAAAACGCACGTCCACATCGCAACAAAGTGCGATAGATTGATCACGTTCTTAACGTGACAAGTAAAAGTATTCTCCTTCAAATTCCTTTCACCTTTAAAAACTTATTTTATTTCTCCAAAATCTTTTTTGTCCACATATTCAGTTTAAGAAACTTTCTATGGAAGAGTATTTCAACTGATACAAACAATTTGTTTTGTTGTTTTAAGTTTAATTATAATGCTGATATTTCTTTCTCGTTAAACAAATCGCGATTAATAATTTGTACAATATTTAACTACAGTTTAGTTTTATTCAAATACTTTTTTTAAGGTCTTGAAGATAATCAACTGTAAAATACATGGTGTTTTTTTAAACGCAACCCAAAATTTTATTTTATCAGTGAACAGGGCCGGCTCTACCATATAGGCGAACTATGCGACCGCCTAGGGCGCCAGGGCCTGAGGGGCGCCAAAGGGGGCGCTGAGCGGCACCGTTTTTTTTATGAAAGGAAGGCGCAAATAAAACACTTACTTTGGAAAGGAAAATCATGAAGTAGCATGAACCTAACTTCAATTTATATTTACATTTTATTAAATTATAAGTTTATAATTTGGGATTAGCTCGCGGGTATATGCTCTGCTTGTTACTTTTTTAAACACTTTTAAACTACTGTATAAACTTATCTCAAATAGTGGAAAATCCCACCCTTCCAAACTATGATTATCTTCCAATATACTAAGCATGCGACATTCTCTGCTCTCTAGGCGCCCTCGCCGTTATACAATAGTTCAGGTTTATTTTTATCTTGACAGCCAAATTTGAAGACTGGTCCACTGTAGTCCACCATTTTCCCAATGCTGGCAAGTAATGTGGTTTTGTTTTGTAAATTATTGTTCTTAATTGTTTGCCTAAAAGTTTTTTAATTGTTTGATTTGTATATTAATTATATTATTTTTATTTGATAAACGGAGAAATCATATCTTATTTATGTCTCTAAGTACCTACAATCAGAAAAATATTATTTAAATTTTTTTCCAAAGGACCAACTCCATCTCAGTTCTACGAAGTATCATTTTATGAGCACAATTTTTCAAACGGTATCGTGTCTATTGAACACTCGATGTGCAGTCTCCAACTTGATGAAGTACAGTAAAAACGTAGGAGCCGGAAGTGGACAAATAATTATAACATTATTTTTGACTTATTTCGTTTTTATTTTGTCAATAACGTAAAACCCCATGAGGTCCAGTGTTAAATATTTAATATTTACTCTCAAATTCCTTTAACGCCATTAATTTCGCTATCTAATTAATTAAAGAAAACAGCTCTGATTATGCCCCTTAATAAATCGGGGGGGGGGGGGATTATTGTTGACATTTCAATAAATTGGATTGCTGAAGACAGAGAGGGTTTTCATTAATCACTGGTTTAAACCCTGAACAAAAGTTTCTAGTTTCAAGTGTTTGCTTGGGGGTATCAAAATTACACGGACTCACTTTCCTTTCGTTACAATAAATATTTACTTTAAACAAGAAACTTTGAGAACAAAAAAACTGACAACTTTCAAAAACTATTACCTTGAACCGTAACTGTACCATGAACTGTTTCATTACCTACATAGTGTATTGAAAAAAGTCTATCCTTGGCTGTTTAGTGTTTTATCTTTAAAGTAAGTAAATGTGATAGGGGAATATGCGCTGATAAGCCCCTCGAATCCAACGACCCAAAACAACTCACACCTTTATTTCATCTGCGGTTTTAACGTGGTGGTAGATACTGATCAAATCAAACAATTTGTTCCCAAAAATTACATATAAAACAATAAATAATAAAGTAAAAAAATCATCTTAAAATATATTAACCAGCAAATCCTTCAAATCTCATAATAGGACAAATCGTTTTGTAACTTTATTTGAACTTAATAAAAATGATATTAATAATATGCAAATATATCCTGAGAAACGTGACAAAGAATTAGGCGAAAAAATTGTAATTCATCCACGATAATACAAGTCTCTTCTCGTTTTGTTTTACACAAGTACTTATCAAAAATAAACCACCAAGGAAGTAAAAATCATTAATTATAATAGTGAAATGGCTACCAAGGCTTATGACGGTGAGTCTACAAAAAAAAAAAAAAAAAATTAAAAATAATTGTTAAATGATTAATTAAAATTTGAATAAAGGCATTAAAACTTAAAAATGTAGTAATTGGATTTTTACTATGGTATATAAGTTGTTTCTTTAGCCCCGATACTAATGTACCCTTTTACTGAACTGTTAGAAAGTGGGGGGGGGGGGCGCCCAACTATACCTTCGCCTAGGGCGCCTAAAATTTTTGAGCCGGCCCTGTCAGTGAAGGATTATTTCCTCCCAAGACCAGCGGATTTGACCCCACTATATTATTTTCTTTGGGGATACATAAAAAGTAAGGCCTACGAAAACAATTCACAGCATATTCAGTACCTAAAAACAAACAAAACAAATGTAATTCTAGAAATTCAAAGAGGTACCTAATAACACGTGTTCGGTAATTTGAAGGAGAGAGCATATCTTCATACAATTGCCACTGGCGGATTTTTTGAGCACATAAGGTAAACTAAATGTGATCAGACTTAAATAATAGATTGTATAAAACGTAAAGATCCATAAAAAATTCTTATTTCACATTTATATCATTCAATCTTAAAAATGGGTTGCTTAAAAAAACACTCTGTATTACAAATGTTTCCGTACTTTTTCTCATTGAATTAAAACAACATGATTGCCTAATACATTTTGCTCTGTAAAGAGTAAACTTTAAAACAATAACAAAATATAACATATCATGATGAATTGCTAATATAAATGCATAAATTTATGTAATCACAATTCGCTATTTCAGGTAACGAGGTTAGGAAAGAACAATTTTCCAGTGAACCCAAGCACGACTAATAACAGAGCCTGTCTCTCGGACTCAGTTCCGTCATTTCAGAGGTATACGCTATGATATGTAATTTAGTAAAATGGTTGAAATTTTGTGAAACCCATTAATCCTTGGTGAAATCTTGGTTACAAAGTGTAACCGGTTTGAAAAAATATCCTTGAAAGCAAGAATTTACTTGAAAAAAAAAATTTCGTTCCTGTGATTCTTTTGCTGTTTTATTTTACGACCAATTTTTCGGAATTCAATATTTTTAGAAACTATTTCTCACAGCGTTCACGTGAACATAAGACCTGAAACACAACAGCATTCATATTTTAAATTATTATAGGAAAACAAATTAGTATTTATTACATTTTTAACTATATTAAGATATCTACTATTCAGTGTTATCTTAAAAAAAACCTGTAATTTCTTATTCTAATCTAAATTAACCAACGTATTTAATTATTAACTCTATTTAGCAAAGATTTATTAGTAAAAAAAAGATAATTTTATATGCCAAGAACTGGTAAAAAACATAGCTTGATAGTTCGATTGGTAACAATCATATTTACAAATTGGTATACATTTTCTATCTATTCCTTCCATGTAGGCGCCTTTATTAATCATATATTGATTAACAATCGTGCTGTTCTTCAGAAAATTGGGTATGGAATACAAAACAATTTAAAATAAAAATAAAATCGAAGACAATAACGTAATAAATTAAGAACATTTTAATCTTGATTGATTCCAAAAGCTACAAAGGTGGATATGTTACATCAGCCATTCCCAAGAACCCTTGTGGCGCTGTGCGCTTTGAATTCTGCTCTACGGCTGAATTATCTATGGTCTTATTACCTTTGTAGTATGATAACACGCTATTAAACACTGATTTGACTAATTTCTTCAAAATAATCTGGCCCATTTCGAAATAAACAAATCTTCGTGCTAAAAACATGTTCTACACTTATTGCACTGTGTTTATTTGCAGAGAATTATTTTTTCGCTTTAATCCATTTGCTAATTCTAAATTAATTTATGCTTCGTTAAATTTTTAATTATAGACATTTTTATTTGGTGTTTTAGGCTCCTTCGCAATCAAGCTTGTAAATAAAAACAATGTTCGAATATACTTCATTCAAGTATATTCGAGTGCTCTGGGGACTTAAATACCACCGTTGCAGCAGACCTGAAAACTCAGCGAATTTCAAATGCCAAAAAATACATTTCCATCCAACATAGCGAAATATGACATGTTTTTGAAATCTCCATAAGAATAACATGGAAAATGAGTACAAAGGTTTGCTGCAACAGGAATGTTAAAACTGGGTGGTTTAATTCAATATTTATTAGATCTTACATAGAAGAAGCTAGTTAAGAAATAATAAAGAGAATTTTGATTTCCTACAAGGATAACATGGAGAGTGAGTATGCAGGTTTGCTGCTTAAAAATGAAAATATCGGTTATTTAGACCAAAATACATTTGATCTCATCTAGATAAAGCCACAGACCAAGTATTATTAAGATATGTTGAAAAATAAGTGAGATTTATAATTGACTTATTTCCCATAAGAATAAAATTGGGACAACGCACTGTGTTTGCACTTATGTTATCTCTGAAACCAATTGACATAGTGTATTGATTCAAAATACTAAATTGTGTGATTTTTGGCTGAATACACTGGTGCGAACCAAAATTGGGTTATTTTAATTTTTACATGTGAAAACCCCAAAAAACCCATTTGGTCCGATCTGGCTGGTGTTTACGAATTCGTCCGAGTGATGACTACTTTACATGTCTGTGCCAAATTTCATTAAGATCGGACTATATTTACGCCCGCTGTCGTATTAACAGACAGACATATATATATATATATATATATATATATAAATTCGAATCAATTCGAACAAATGGTGTTTTTTGCTTTTAGGGGCCTTGAAACGAAAAGTTACGGTAGTCCCGGGCTTAGGTCTTACCATTAGACCTATCGTAATAGCTTCTTCCCCATCAGAGAAATTCGCTAAAACGTAACTACTTTCATCTCATTAATGTATAACTGCAATTAAAATTGTCACATTTTGCTGAACTGCTTTGTTTATCTTCTATTATTTTTTCCAAACATTACAGTATGTTTAGATCATACACCAATCCTTAATCAGTGCTACTGAGCACCCAATAAGCTCCAACTTCTTATAGCTTAAACTGTGTACTCAGTCTGAAAAAGCCTGATATCATGCTCCAAGGAAACGCCAAGCGTAGCCATACACCACAGTTACCTGGGCCTGTTCCATTTATATCCATTCCCGTGACACATTTAGGCAATTGTTGCAGAGATGTGGAGGAAGTGTAACTTCCAGCTTTGTACCGGTTTATTTGCCGTACGCAGTTCAATAAGATGAACTATTATTGATCTAATTAGTTTTGAAAAATGTTTCTTGGGGTATATCTTGCTATTGAGATATTGTAAACTAAGCATAAATTACCGAAAAAGCCTGTTTAATCGATTGAAGAAATACATTATTCTGTAATAAAAATAGTAATACTAACTTGTAATAAAAAATAAGGTAATGTACGTTTTGCAAAATACCTATTTGAATTTATTGCATTAAATTTGTTATGTTTGTTTTGAGGTGCTTAATATCTTATGAATTGTTTTCGTAGGCCTTACTGTTTATGTATTCCCAAAGAAAATAATAAAGTGAGGTCAAATCCGGGGATCATCGGGGGAAGTAATCCTTCACTGATAAAAAGAATTTGCCTTTAAAAAAAACACCCTGTATTTTTTAGGTAATCACTAACAACTGTGTAGCCATTGTTTCATTACGGTAAAGAAGTACTATCGTGGTACAAGTTAGGTAGTTTACATATTTACATTATATCTGGTTGTCCTCAACTGAATGGTTTAAGTGTATAATCTAATATGCTTTTATATTCTTAACTAGAAGAACCCGTGGCTTCGCTCACGATTAAAATTAAACATACAATATCACCCATCAGTTATATAGTTTTGCTTTCCCATTTATTTTTCTTGTTGTAAAATCTACTTCTTTGAACATATCAAATGTACATCCATAAAGCAAAAAAGGTTTTTAGAAATCCGCTGTTAGTAAGCAGGTCTGCTACGACGGGTGTATTCTATTCCTGTATAAAGTGCCTGTCTATACAAAACACGGCACCTTTGGCTTTTTCGACAGCACTTTGAATCTGCTCGCATATGTTACCCTTAATTAGAACTTTATTATGCACCCCCGTCGCAGCAGACCTGCGTATGTGCATGTCTTCACATGTATGCCTTCATGAAGGAAAGATATAGGATTTCTACTATTTCTTTCCTTCATGAAGGCATACACGTGTTAGAGGAACCATAGAACATGGCTTGAAATTTTATTCACTGTAAAAGATCATTTTCTTAAGGTTTTAGGGTCTACCTTGAACAAAAATTACAATGCCAATCCAGCAATTATTAAAAAGGGCTGACACGTTTTTAGACTCTATATTAAACAAAAAGATTGAATGAGCCGTCCCGGCAATTTTTTAAAGTGCTGTAGATAAAACTGATTCTTTACAGTAGCACACTCTTCCTCTTTAAATAGCAGTTAGTTGTCATAAAAAAGAAGTCCTTCAAGTATAAGTGATCAGTGATCACTTATTTAGTGAAGTCCTTCAGTAATCAGTTATTTATTTTATGTTAAACTACATACCAACATTTTATATAGTGTATTGCACTTTGAAAAAATGCAAAAGTCTAATTCATTAACCACCTGGCACCAAGTAACAAATCTTCATGTAAACAAATACAATTAAATAGCAGAAAGAAATACCATTATTTTACATCACCTATTTTAAATTTTACTTTCATATGTTTTGTTAGTAAACAAATCTAACTCAACTTCCTTCAAAATCCCTGACATGGGTACCTTTAAGACGGTCGCAGGGCTAAGCCCCGAAAGTTATCACGAAACTGATGGTGTATAAACGTACTGCATGAAATTCTACATGTATCTACCAAGTTTCGTGGTCATCGGTCCAGCGGTGTCTGAGTTTATCAGTGCCAAATATATATATATATATATATATATATATATATATATATTAGAGTAATTGTGGATGATTAGGGCTACTAATATAATGATAAGATTAGTTTTCATAACAAGTGCCCTTTTTTATTTAAAAATTATTTTATTTATAAGATGACATGTTTCGAAACTAAGTTCATTTTCAAATCTTATTCATAACGTCTTTTAAAATTATATAAAAACATCTGTAAAATGTAAACAAATAAATTATTGGTAATATGTTATCTTAATTTTAAATATCTGTTCATTTTTTATTCTGATTGTTATATGTAATAAAATTTTTCTTATCTTCTCTTAGTTTTTCTATTTTGTCATATATTGGGTGGTTTTGTTTGGGGATCATTGTATTTAATATGTTTTTAATGGGTCTTTTTATTGTGTATTCATCTCTTCTTTTACATTTAGTTTTATGTGATCCTTTTCGTATTCTAATATTTTAAGGTTTTCTTTTATATTTTTACAACTGTGATCAGAGTTCATTATGTGCTCTGCAAAGTTGGACTTCATTGTGGTCTTGTTTTTAGATTTTAACGCTTGAATATGTTCTTTAAATCTGGTATTGAAGCATCTTGATGTCTGTCCTATATAGTAGTTGTTACAGTCACTACATATTATTTTATATATGCCTGGTTTGTTATATTTGTCATTTTGCAGAGTGTTTTGTTGAATTGATATTTCTTTATTGATTAGATGGAAAATGTTGTTTTTTGTCCTGTAGCTTATTTTAATATTTGAGTTTTTGAATGTATTTCGTACTGCTTTATTCATAGATCTGTTGTAAGGACAGACATATGAACATATAATCTTCTTTATCTTCAATGTTTCTTGATGATTGTTTATTCATTTGGTTTTTCAATTTTCTTTTTATCATATTATCAATCATTTTAGTTCTGTAGCCATTTTTCTCAGCTAAGTATTTAATAGTATTCTTTTCTTTGGTGAACATTTTTTTTTATAATAAATAAAAAACAGTCCTTCGATATTTATAGAAAACCAACCACAACCGATGTAATTATTCCATACCATTCAAACCATCCATGGAATCACAAAACTGCAACGTTTCATTCTCTTATTCATAGACTGATTAACATTCCACTAAGTAAAGAAAATTTCACCAAAGAAAAGAATACTATTAAATACTTAGCTGAGAAAAATGGCTACAGAACTAAAATGATTGATAATATGATAAAAAGAAAATTGAAAAACCAAATGAATAAACAATCATCAAGAAACATTGAAGATAAAGAAGATTATATGTTCATGTGTATTCCTTACAACAGATCTATGAATAAAGCAGTACGAAATACATTCAAAAACTCAAATATTAAAATAAGCTACAGGACAAAAAACAACATTTTCCATCTAATCAATAAAGAAATATCAATTCAACAAAACACTCTGCAAAATGACAAATATAACAAACCAGGCATATATAAAGTAATATGTAGTGACTGTAACAACTACTATATACGACAGACATCAAGATGCTTCAATACCAGATTTAAAGAACATATTCAAGCGTTAAAATCTAAAAACAAGACCACAATGAAGTCCAACATTGCAGAGCACATAATGAACTCTGATCACAGTTATAAAAATATAAAAGAAAACCTTAAAATATTAGAATACGAAAAGGATCCCATAAAACTAAATGTAAAAGAAGAGATGAATATTTATATACACAATAAAAAAGACCCATTAAACATATTAAATACAATGATCCCCAAACAAAACCACCCAATATATGACAAAATTGAAAAACTAAGAGAAGATAAGAAAAATTTTATTACATATAACAATCAGAATAAAAAATGAACAGATATTTAAAATTAAGATAACATATTACCAATAATTTATTTGTTTACATTTTACAGATGTTTTTATATTATTTTAAAAGAGGTTATGAATAAGATTTGAAAATGAACTTAGTTTCGAAACATGTCATCTTATAAATAAAATAATTTTTTAAATAAAAAAAGGGTACTTGTTATGAAAACTAATCTTATCAATATATATATATATATATATATATATATATATATATACCAACATCCTCTTTTATACTTATAGAAGACTAAAAAGTTGGAAGTCGAAACAGTGTTAGAAAATATACACTTCACACTTAGCCTAGAACTTCGTTCTTGTCTACTTTTATTCTCAAATTAATATAATTTATGACGTATGTTCATAATAATCCCCAAAACATTTACGTATGCATTAAAAAAGATAGAGTTTACCGAAGTATCAAATATAATTATTGGAAAAAGAATAAATATAACAATCTGCCATGATTTTCTATGCTTTTAAGTTATATTAGAAGTAGCAGAGGTTGCAGAAGCAGAATTTTCTCAAGTTGCATCAGTGCAGAATTTGTGTACGTTTGTTTGGTCGTAAATGTTCGGACAAGCTAAACTAGGCAAGGTCTAGGAAAATACCGCAAACATTTTCAATTACTTAAGTATGGTATTTACTCTTTACATTTTACAGGTATTTGTAAAGAGCACTATTTCATCAAGGCGAAATGTAAAATATTCATTTACTAGATAATCTGTTTCAAACTTTTACATTTCGAACTGCTGTTGCGGGAAAATTCATTAATTAAGAATGTCGTTAGCTCTTTTTAATGTAAGTTTTAATGAATTATTACAAATAGAAACTATCAATGAAATCACACAAAATCATGCAGTTGTTGTAACCTGTATTGGAACGGACAAGAGACGGAGCTGATTGATCCTGATTGAAATAGTCTCATAACAAAATAAAGGCACACTATAGTGTGTTGGTAATTTACTCTGTTACCTTTGTGAGGCTTCAGATCCGCCTCAAGGCTGATTAATCTGTAATCTCTCTCCTTTGTGAGGCAAGATAACATCCTATTGTGCTGCAAAGCTGTCTTAACTTACCTTCAACCAAGATTTTTAAACTTATTAATCGCGATATAATGTTTTAATTATGTTTTCTAAAGACAATTAACGCGGGAAAAGGTATATTTATAATAAAAAATGCTGTAAAAGTCTTCGTAACATAGAGATTGTTTTACACCGACAACATCATTTGATAATGTAACAGATTTGTTTCTATAGTTGGATCCGTAATATGGGCCTATGAGTTGCTTCGTTCTACGTAGGTTTTAAATATGCAGCTCGCTTGTTAATGGGAAAGATCTTGTTACCTAAAAAACATCGGCAAATTGCATTACTGAACGAAGAAATGAGTGTAATTTTTACTAACAATATTCGTTTATTTTCGTCAACTTGCCTGAAAAATCAAAAGTACTAATTCAATTTTCTATTGTTAAATTTTTGAAACTTTATTTTTCAAAAAATAAGTAAACAAAGGCGCAAAAAGTAGACTCCCTACCCTATAAAAAGTGCACTTGGTGGTACTTGGTACAAGCTTAGAGACTTTAACTTGGTCATAAACCTGGATCCAAGGTGATAAAAAGGAGTGTTGTCTGACTAACTATATAGAATTATCTCAAGAGTCGTGATATTTTGCCACATACGTTTGACATATTTCACTTATACAACTCTATTATTCAATAGTATTTTTCGTTTTACGGTTGATTAAGGATGTTTTTATGTTAAAACACAGGTGGCCTTAAATGTTATAATAGTAGTGGCGAGGTGGCGTTTCTGGCCCAATTAAACTTTGACAGCCAGTCAATTTTTTGACAGCTACTTCCGGTCACGTGACCGGAAGTGACGTCATCAGCTGTGACGTAGCTGTGACGTGTTGTTGGTGGGTATTTAAAGTTTAAATGCCCTGCTGTGCTGGGTATTTAAATTTTAAATGGCCAGAAGTGTGTCAAGGTCTTTTGGGGATGTTTTTAAAAAAGATCTTGCATTTTCGGAAAATCCGAAAACGCAAGATATTTTCTTTTTTATTTATTTGTTTTTTTTACAAAAGTATTATTTTACAAGTTAGTAAAGTTTGCTCCCAAATTTGAAAAGTAAGTTGTTGTCGGTGCTGAAATTTCTTGTTTATTTTTATTCTTCTTGTTGTTGTAAGTTGGCAAAAACACATTTTTTTCGTTTTGATTGTTTGTTGCATAAAGTTCTAAAGATAAACCAAACCCAGTGGTTATAAGTTGTTTTAGTTCTTCACTAAAAAATTTCCAAATCCTTGTAGGTTGTAAGATTGATAGTGTTGTAGTGAATCCCGCGAATGTTGAGAGACATGACTAGAGTTGTTTACTCGACGAGAGGTGTAGCAGGAATGACTATTGCAAAGCCGGTGCTGCAGGTACCTCCGATGGTAGTGGGGGTAGTGGTGGGGGTAATGGCAGGTGTTTGTTTAATCACTTTGAATTTAATCGTTGCCACAATAGACCGAGTCGATGTTGCAATTCTTCTAGTTTATCCAACCGGTTCTTTTCATATGTTTTGCAACTACATTTACAGTAGCAGAAAGAATTACATTTTGTACAAGCTTTTCCGTCAACTTGATCTTCAGGTATTTTAAAACATTTTTCTCTACAACAATAAGTTATAAGTGTTAGATTTTTTTTTTTTTTTTTGGATGACATGTTGGTTGTAGCTTGTCTTAAACAGAACTGAGCCTCTCAACGTTAAAGTTTCGTATTTATATAAAGTATTCGAATAAAACAATCGAATAAAATAATCGAATAATACCATCGATTAAAAATTCAAGGTCATCCGTTTGAGTTAAAAAAAATATAACATATCAGTATATAAAAACATATACTGATATGCAAAAATCAAGTTGTAAAGTAGCGAATTTCTTTCTTCCTCCGTTGTTGAATTTTTAGTCGAAACCAATTAATGATAACATTATTGCTTGCGCATCAGAACTAACAGTTGATGAAATTTCATTTACTTGTAGTAGGTAATTGTTTGGAAGTTGGTGTAGATGCAGAAGAAACAGTATTATCTTGAAGCTCAGAGTCCATGTGTGCTCGGCTGAAGAGCTGAAGCTTTAATGACGTGTGGTAGCCCTATCCTACTCCGTGTCAGCAGTTGTTGGTGGTGGGGGATTGTTAGGTTCATGCACTAAAATGTAGATGGAATCATAATTTTCCGGAGGATATACTAAAGTTTGTTGTATAGGATCTGCATCAATAGTAAAACTTTGCGTTTCAATGCAAAGTCCATCTTTAATAAAAGAAACATATAAAACAGAACTCATGTTTATTTAGATGTTTACTCTGAGAGTCCTACATGCAAACTGATGTGTCAGTTGTGGCGAAGCAACCTTCCTCGAAATGACATGGACAGCACGGAACATCTTCCCCCCACCAACACCATGAGAGACTCCTCACAATATTTTGGATATGTAGTGTTAGTCGCACTGTTGCTCTTGTTGAGTGAACATGTCGGTATTAAACAATCGTTCTTAACTTTTGGTTTTAAAATATTTGCAATAAAATATCGTTTTAACACTTATTTAACTTTGTACAAGTTACAGTAATTTAAAGATGCTACTTTATTATATCACCTTGATACTTCTAAAAATATTTAGTTGCAGAAATGCGAAATAAATATAAAAT
Organism: Flexamia atlantica; assembly: GCA_035578135.1. NCBI lineage: Eukaryota > Metazoa > Arthropoda > Insecta > Hemiptera > Cicadellidae > Flexamia > Flexamia atlantica. Next base: position 5,114,738 of record JAQJVK010000012.1, on the reverse strand, counting down.
TGGTTTCTGTGTTATAACTTTTACATTGTTAGTTAAATAAGAAATGTTACCGAAGTTTTTTGTTCGTCTCATTATTCTGCATTATTCAAGTACCACACGATAGGGTTTGGAAACATATAAAATAAAATATAAGATGTAGAAAAATATTTTTTTTTACGTTATAACGTTGGTTTTATAAAAAACTTTACTGGACCTTTATTGTATCTCTTTTAAATCTAGGTATTTTGAGTATCTGCATGATAGGGTTTGAAAAGATATAAAGTAAAATATAATGTAAAGAAAGATAATTTTTGAGTTTTTGTGTTATAACTTTTATAACGTTGGTTTTATTGAAAAATGTTACTGGACCTTTTTTGTTCGTCTTTTCATTCTGCGTATTTTGAATACCTACATGATAGGATTTGGAAACATATAAAAAAATGATTTAAAAAGATTTTCTTTTCAGTTTTTGAGCTATAACTTTTATACCTTTGGTTTTATCGAAAAATGTTACTGGACCTTTTTTGTTATATCCACTGCCACCGTGTATGTCGACGCAGCTCAAAAGTTGAACGACGACGATATCAAGTGGGGGGCCCCCCATTTCGCAAAATTACTCTAAACCTATTGTGCGGGTACTCAAATTACGCGGAATGAAAAGACAAACACAAAAGGACCAGTAACATTTTTCGATAAATCCAACGGTATAAAAGTTATAACGAAAAAACTAAAGTTTCAAGGTCATTTAAAACTTTTACAAAACCTATCGTGCGGGTTCTCAAATTACATGGAATTAAAAGATAAACAAAAAGGTCCTGTAACATTTTTCAATAAAACCAACGTTATGGAAGTTATAACGCAAAAATTAAAATATATATTTTACTTTATAAGTTTCCAAACCCTATTTTGTGAGTACTTAAATTATACAAAATTATAGGCAGAGTAGAATAGCTTAACATACCTCAACGTCCAACAGTTCAAATAGTAGATGAATCCAGTACATGTTTCGAAGTAATAACTCCATTACAAAAGGGTTTAAAAAAAACGTTCATCCGGGTCGGAGTCCTTGGTTTAAAAAGTTGTTGAGTGTGTAAACAATTAAGGAGTTGTATTGCGAACTGGTTCTAAGCGGAAGTGTGCGAGGTCGGTAGGAATTGAAAGTTGCCTAACGCAACAAGGCCAACAACTTGTATTGCCAACCGATTCCAAGCGGAAGCGTGCTATGTCGCCAGGAGTTGAAATCTGGTTCAGTGAATATGTAAAAAATAAAATTTGTCAGTTTTTGTGTAATAACATTTAAACCGTTGCTTTTATTGAAAAAATATTATTGAACTTTTTTTGTTTGTGTTTTTATTCCATGATTTTGAATACTCACTTAATAGAGTTTGCAAACATATTTTTTAAGTTTTTTCGATGTTATAACTTTTATACCGTTAATCCCACCACTTTTACACTACTATTAAACGTTCAAAATTTTAAGTCTCAGTTAAATTAATGTTACATGTACCCATATTAAGTTTAGTTGATATCCATTAATTATTTTTCAAGATATAAAATTATATATATTTTAGCTCCTTTATTTGTGTAATGCAACCTGCAGCGCACGCTTTAATATGTAGGATAAGCTGTTACATACTAATATACTAAGTTTGGTTTATATCTGACAATTACCTCCCGAAATATACAATTTTTAAAATACAACCCTTTATTTTTTCGAATGCTTACCGCATAACACATGTTAGGTATTTTTATTTTTTTTAGCGTCGGCTTATGTGTGTCTATATACCGAATTTCACTTCAATAGCTTATACCGTTTGAAAGATATGATCTTTTGAATTTTTACACACAGGTTGCCTCCTTCATTTTTTCAAAATGCAACCTGCAACATCCTATTTAAGACCTGTCATATGTGTAGGTATCCCTCGTTAGTTTTATAAAAAAAAATGTTAAATACCTGCACAATAGGGTTAAGAGCAATTTTGTTAAAACTTGATTGCATTGTTGTTTAGTTTGTAAGCGGTAGCTATCGTGTGGGTAACCCTTTAATTGCACTTTTAGGGTGCATTTACTTTAGATATTTAGACGACTTTATTAAATTAACGTTCTAGCAATGTAGATTAAATAATGAAAAAAACTCCCGATTTTTTTTTTACATTATTTAAAAATTTTGCTCATATATGTTTTATAAAAACATTGTTTGTCGACGGAATTCAAAAAGAAAATTGATAGTAAATTATAAACGTTATAAGTCGTTGTTTTGAAACATAACCAGTAGATTAAAATAACAGAATTCATCCATCTGTTAACCTTGTTCGGCAAGCCTTTTTTGGTAGTGAAGGTTTTGGCAACGTTTATATATAAACGATTAACTCTTGGTCAGTCAGTCTGCTGTCGTTGAGCTCATAGTTAGTTTTACCGTCATGTCCCACCAGTGCCGTTATTGCAAAAAGTTGTTTAAGCGCAAGGAGCACTTAAACCGACATATTTTACATGTTCATTATAACCACAGACCGTTTACTTGTTACTTATGTGACCGTGCATTTCATACAAAAGACAAATTAAACAGACACGCTTTCGAGATACATTACATTACATTACCATCCACGTCACGACAATCATCCACGACAATACAGCCACAGACGTCACGACCACAGACGTCATCCACAACAATACAGCCACACACGTTACGACCACAGACGTCATCCACAACAATACAGCCACACACGTCACGATTACAGACGCCATCCACTTCACGATTACAGACGTCATCCACAACAATACAGCCACACACGTCACGACCACAGACGTCATCCACAACAATACAGCCACACACATCACGATTACAGACGTCACGACTAATCACAGCACAGACGACACAGACGACACAGACCGAATCACAAACAACAGAACCATTTTTATTACAGACTTTACGACATTTTTGTCACTCTTTTACTCAAACTTACATACAAACACAAAACTCCTCCACTCAAACGGAACCATTTGACGGTGAGTTAATTTTTTTATATTAAAAAATAACATTACTTGCATGTTTATAATAATTTAAAAGTTATAGAATTTAAAATGTTAAAAAAATTGTATGTTTGAAAATATACATATATATGCAATAATTAAATTTTGGCTTAAAAAAATCATTAATATAATTTTAGTTAAGTGAAAAATGTAGTATGTTGCGTAATGTTGTGTACAAACCGATTTAATAAAATTTAGTATGTAATTGTATAATAAATAATTGTTATATTTTATGATATAAGTTTTATAATTTTAAATGGTTTAAAAGTGTATGTCGATTTTTTGAAAACTATTTAGTAATTTTAAATACATTTTAAATTTAAATATAAGTTATTAAATTAATAAAACACTAATAACATTTATATACAATCTTAATTAACTGTTAGTGCAAGCGACATTATAATTAAACACGAGTGTCCGCTGCTAATGATTTTGAGTTTTTTTTGCTAAAAATACCGTTACACAGTGAGTGGGCTAAATATGTACTATGAATCAACTGCTGATTGATAAGTTTAACTGAAAAATAAAAACGAGTCGTACTAAGGCTTGACCAAAAGATCAAAATTATTAAATATTTAAGGAAGAAAGAAACATCTAGAAATATTGCGCTAATATATACGGTGTTGGTGGACTTGTTTTAACAAATTTCCTTAAAGGAATAAGCTATCACGGTAGTACTCATGGTAAGACCTAAGTCCGAGACCATATTAACTTTTCATTTTAGGGTCCCCATAAGCAAAAAAATAACATTCGTTCGAATTTTTATATACATATATATCTATATATCCATATATATATATGTCTGTTAACACGATAGCGGCCGTAAATATGGTCCGATCTTAATGAAATTTGGTACAGACGTGTAAAGTGGTAATCACTCGGACAAGTTCATGAACCAGCCCGATCGGACCAGCGGAAGTGGGGGTAAAGGGGGGTAAACCTTCGAAAAATGGGTTTTTTGAGTTTTTCACATAAAAAAATGAAATTTATCAAATTTTTGTTGGCACTATTGAATTCAGCTCAAAAAAACAAACAATTTAATATTTTGAATCACTGCTCTATATCCATTGGTTACCGAGATATTAAAAGTGGTAAACACAGTACGTTGTCCCAATGTTAACCTTATGGGAAATAAGTAAAATTCTACATTTCGCTTATTTCTCAACGTATCTTGATAAAACTTGGTAATTGGCTTCTTCTAGTTCAGATCTAGTAAATACTGAATTAAAAAACCAACCAGTTTAAACATCCCTGTAGCAGCAAACCTGCATACTCATTCCCCATGTTATTCTTATGGAGCTTGCAAAAAAACATGTCAAATCTCGTTATGTTGGATTAACATATGTTGTTTTGCATTTGAAATTCGCTGAGTATGCAGGTCTGCTGCAACGGGGGTATTAATGTGAGGTTATGTAATTCACTTACGAACATTAAATGAGCACAACATACGGTTTAAAAGGTCTGTAATTACCATCTTATGAATGTAATTAAAAAAATATATATATAAACTATCCCACTTATACAAAGTTTATTTTCTTCCAGGGTTCTACTGTACTCAAAAAATATCCCAAAAGTTTTGTTTTGCAATAACTTAAAACTATTAAAATAAAAATGAAACAGTCGCATTATAAACTAGCGAAATACTAATTATTGATGTTTTATCATAATAATTAACCGTTATATTTTGTACCTAACAGGGAGACCACGACAAGCACTACATACGGCAGAAGAGGTCATATACATTTCCTAGTCTGATTCAGATTAGTAAGTCTTAAATATTTATATTTTTGTTAATCACTATAGTTTTGGAACGAAATTTTAATATTAACCCTTTTATTTTTTAAGAAACCTTTTTTATACACATTTAGCGCCTATAAAGAACATTTGTGTCGAGTTCCATAACACATGATAACCCAAAAAAACTTCTTATTTATACATGTAATTAAACAAAAATAAAATCAAATATATATTAGGTAAAAATTTGAATAATGCATTTTTATTGCGGTGTCCACTAATCTAAAATAGTTTTTTTTCAGTAAAACTAGAGTTTGGGTTGGTTGTAAATAAACCAAAATGCGAACAAAAATTAAAATTGTTAATAGAAACAATTTTTTTCTCAAAACAGGTTTCAGGAATTTATTTGTTAATATTACATAATTATACTTTTCCTAATTCCGCACGTTACATATTAAAAATTTTAATTTAATGATTTTTTTTCTAGATTATGGGCCTTTTGTTGTCGTGTCAACGCAGTATGACGGTCACAAGCCCTACTCGCCTGAGTTGTTCACACCGCTCAAGTACGAGTTCTTGTATGCTGTCAACGAACAGACACTTACTGATTCTATGACCCAACGTTTCCAAGGTGAACAAAACTGCCCGGCTACTCAATATAATTGGGTAAAAATTTGAATAATGCAATAGTATTGCGGTGTCAAATTGTAGATTACTTTTATTATAAGTTACATGTATTTTTTCGGAATGAAAATACACATATAAAAAAATGTAAATATACTTTTTAATAATTTGTACTATTTGTATATTTAAGATACGCACGATGCTGTGATATGGTGCGATACGTCAGTTCGATATATCGCATCAATACTCCCAATAATTCTAACCCACTCACATACTGTCTGGCCTCGCACCTCTATTTCAGTCGTGCAGTGTTTAAAGATACAAATATCACAATCCGATGTTTCAATTATCAACTGATTGCAAAAAAACATGTCAAATCTCGCTATGTTGGATTAACATATGTTGTTTTGCATTTGAAATTCGCTGAGTATGCAGGTCTGCTGCAACGGGGGTATTAATGTGAGGTTATGTAATTCACTTACGAACATTAAATGAGCACAACATACGGTTTAAAAGGTCTGTAATTACCATCTTATGAATGTAATTAAAAATATATATATATAAACTATCCCACTTATATAAAGTTTAATTTCTTCCAGGGTTCTACTGTACTAAAAAAATATCCCAAAAGTTTTGTTTTGCAATAACTTAAAACTATTAAAATAAAAATGATACAGTCGCATTATAAACTAGCGAAATACTAATTATTGATGTTTTATCATAATAATTAACCGTTATATTTTGTACCTAACAGGGAGACCACGACAAGCACTACATACGGCAGAAGAGGTCATATACATTTCCTCGTCTGATTCAGATTAGTAAGTCTTAAATATTTATATTTTTGTTAATCACTATAGTTTTGGAACGAAATTTTAATATTAACCCTTTTATTTTTTAAAAAACCTTTTTTATACGCATTTAGCGCCTATAAAGAACATTTGTGTCGAGTTCCATAACACATGATAACCCAAAAAAACTTCTTATTTATACATGTAATTAAACAAAAATAAAATCAAATATATATTAGGTAAAAATTTGAATAATGCATTTTTATTGCGGTGTCCACTAATCTAAAATAGTTTTTTTTCAGTAAAACTAGAGTTTGGGTTGGTTGTAAATAAACCAAAATGCGAACAAAAATTAAAATTGTTAATAGAATCAATTTTTTTTCTCAAAACAGGTTTCAGGAATTTATTTGTTAATATTACATAATTATACTTTTCCTAATTCCGCACGTTACATATTAAAAATTTTAATTTAATGATTTTTTTTCTAGATTATGGGCCTTTTGTTGTCGTGTCAACGCAGTATGACGGTCACAAGCCCTACTCGCCTGAGTTGTTCACACCGCTCAAGTACGAGTTCTTGTATGCTGTCAACGAACAGACACTTACTGATTCTATGACCCAACGTTTCCAAGGTGAACAAAACTGCCCGGCTACTCAATATAATTGGGTAAAAATTTGAATAATGTAATAGTATTGCGGTGTCAAATTGTAGATTACTTTTATTATAAGTTACATGTATTTTTTCGGAATGAAAATACACATATAAAAAAATGTAAATATACTTTTTAATAATTTGTACTATTTGTATATTTAAGATACGCACGATGCTGTGATATGGTGCGATACGTCAGTTCGATATATCGCATCAATACTCCCAATAATTCTAACCCACTCACATACTGTCTGGCCTCGCACCTCTATTTCAGTCGTGCAGTGTTTAAAGATACAAATATCACAATCCGATGTTTCAATTATCAACTGATTACGGATTTATCTTGTAGTATTAAAGTAGTTTTTTAAGTGAATATTGATTATGGAAACTATCTACTGTCATTAAAGGAAAAATGAAATGAAAATCTTAATTAACAAAAGAGTTAACAGTTCTTTAGAAATAAATTAATAACGACGTAAATATTGATCAAAGGACTCTTAAATTTTGATATATTGTTCCCAAGAAAATCGACTAATGATTCTGTACAGGAATATTTTCCCCGATGCTTCTAAGCAGAGTTATAATAAATCAAACACAAAGAACTGAATTTTTTAACTCGGAAATTGTGTTTTTAGTAATATAACTCTCAGTATAAACTAAACTATTTACGTTAAAAATTATTTGAAAACAGTGCTGATAAGGTAAAAACCCACATTCCGTATTAAACACAAAAAGTGTAAATAACTGCTAATTTTTTTATATTTCAAAACCCCTAAGTATTAAGATCATCCAATGTAAGTTTTGAAAAGAAATCTAAGTGTCAAAGTCAAATAATGCAAGTTTAAAAACAAAAATCTCGTTGTAAAGTAAATGTTTGAAAAATTTTCTAAGTCCTAAAATATTAATTAAGTGGAAGTTTTAACACTTAAAACTTTTACAAGTCCAATGTAAAGTAAAATAAAGAAATGTTGTTGCTTGTTGGAACAGTAACAAAAGAATGATGGGCTTAAAAAATTTTCTAAGTCCTAAAATATTAATTATTGGGAAGTTTAACACTTAAAATTTTTCACAAGTCCAATGTAAGGTAAAAATAAAGAAAGAAGTTAATCAAAGTTATTTACCTTCTGTAAATATGCCTTGAGGTGTCAAAAAATAGGTTTATTACGCTGTACGCGTTTCGGACCGACAACAATTAATTCATCTTTTAGCAGCGTAGTTGTAGCCCCCCATTATTCAATGGTTGACGAAGTAATTTTTTCTAAAATTGCACATAAAAGTACAGAACACAGTACATTCACACGAAACATTAAATACCGACACACACACACACACGAAACATAAAAATACCGCATGTTGAATTAAACGATCCGCACTGGTTTAATGTCATTTGTCGCGATATGCGGCGTGTGGCGTGTAGCGAAGGAAACGTCTGCTTTAATGAATTGAACGTATCTCGGCTGGCGAGTGGAAGGGGAGAGAGAAAGGAATGCAGTCGCGCGGCGTTGCCACGTCGTGCCGCTTAGGAATGCCCGGCCGGCCGTGCGTACAGTCCGCCTTACTCGGCTCGCTGGGTGCATCGGGGCTGACAGTTCGGCAGTAAAACAAAATGTTTTCTTTGACTCGTGTTATCGAATAGTAGTTACCCGCGGCTTCCCTAACAATCGGAATTCAACATATTTTCGCACGAATTCAAAGTAAATTATTTCTAATTAACGCAATGGACTATATTTCCGTTTTGTAATTGCTCACTTGTATCAAAGGACAGAAAAAGTGCACTTCTTTGCAGTTTTTAATGTATTAATTTTTGTGTAACCCCCATCATAATGAAGTTTTGTTTTAATATTCGAATATCCCGTTTTTTTCAATTGTTTATTTGAATTTTAATACTATACGCAAGAATGATCGTTGATGAACTATTCTAATTGGTTTTAGTGCCGTGTATTTGTTTACGGAATGACAACGAAATGTAACAAATCCTGTCACATTGTAGCCAGGAGTAATAAATAACATAATCAAAAACCAAACTTAATTTAATATATTCTGGGTGAAATTTGACCTGTATGCATCACTAGTGTGTACTTTTAATTGTGCACATCCCCTTTTCTACTGTTGTTCATATAAGTTAAGCGTTAAAAATATCATGCTAATAATAAAATAAAAACTATGCAACATTTCAGCTAGACTTAATAATATTTTCTGGATTAAATTTGACCAGTAGACATCTGTAGTTTGTACCATTAACTATGCACATCCTTTTTTCTATGATCACTGTTTTATTCAAAGAAGGTTTGCGTGAGAAGTATCCCCCTAAAAATAAAACTTACGCTACATTACAGCTAGACTTTGTCCAAATTTTTATAGTAGCCTAATTTAATTTGTTTCATCTTTTATATATCCCCCGATGTCCCGAAGAATCGTTCAAGGTTTCTGCAACAAATTCATTATTTTTATCTGTAACTTATCATTCGAAGAACTGTTTGGCATTAAAACATTTAATTTGAGCCCTTTTTCCTCATCCTGTGACTTGCCAAATGTCCACAATTGCTAATTAGAAATAAATTATTCTCCATAAGATTAGTATGGAAAAATGCAGGTTTGCTGTCAGAGAAATTTGAAAATGAGGTATCATAGGCTACAATATAATATATCTTAACAATATGAAGCCACATAACATGTTTTATCAAGATATGTTGGTTTTTGGCTTCATCTAGATGAGATCTGATGCATTTTAGTCTAAAATCCCCGATATTTCTATTTTTATGGCAGCAAACCTGCATACTCATTTCCCATGTTATCCTTATGGGAAATAAAAATTCTATATTTTCCTTATCTCTTAACGTATCTTGATAAAACTTTATATGTGGCTTCATCTAGTTGAAATATACTGGATTATGGTCTAAAATACCCTAGTTTCACATTTTCATGGAAGCAAACCTGCATACTCATTCTTCATGTTAACCTTATGGGTAATAAAAAAAGTTGTGTAGTTTGCTCATTTCTCAAAATACCCTGATAAGAACTGGCATGGGGCTTAATACAGTTAATATCTACTTGATTATCGCTTAAAATACCAAAATCGACAAATTCCTGAGGCAGCAAACCTGTGTACACTCTTTCCCAATGTTAAGCTTATGAGAGGTAAATAAAATTGGATAGCTTTCTTATTCCTCAACATATCTTGATAAAACATGTTATGTGGCTTCATATTGTTAAGATATATTATATTGTAGCCTATGATACCTCATTTTCAAATTTCTCTGACAGCAAACCTGCATTTTTCCATACTAATCTTATGGAGAATAATTTATTTCTAATTAGCAATTGTGGACATTTGGCAAGTCACAGGATGAGGAAAAAGGGCTCAAATTAAATGTTTTAATGCCAAACAGTTCTTCGAATGATAAGTTACAGATAAAAATAATGAATTTGTTGCAGAAACCTTGAACGATTCTTCGGGACATCGGGGGATATATAAAAGATGAAACAAATTAAATTAGGCTACTATAAAAATTTGGACAAAGTCTAGCTGTAATGTAGCGTAAGTTTTATTTTTAGGGGGATACTTCTCACGCAAACCTTCTTTGAATAAAACAGTGATCATAGAAAAAAGGATGTGCATAGTTAATGGTACAAACTACAGATGTCTACTGGTCAAATTTAATCCAGAAAATATTATTAAGTCTAGCTGAAATGTTGCATAGTTTTTATTTTATTATTAGCATGATATTTTTAACGCTTAACTTATATGAACAACAGTAGAAAAGGGGATGTGCACAATTAAAAGTACACACTAGTGATGCATACAGGTCAAATTTCACCCAGAATATATTAAATTAAGTTTGGTTTTTGATTATGTTATTTATTACTCCTGGCTACAATGTGACAGGATTTGTTACATTTCGTTGTCATTCCGTAAACAAATACACGGCACTAAAACCAATTAGAATAGTTCATCAACGATCATTCTTGCGTATAGTATTAAAATTCAAATAAACAATTGAAAAAAACGGGATATTCGAATATTAAAACAAAACTTCATTATGATGGGGGTTACACAAAAATTAATACATTAAAAACTGCAAAGAAGTGCACTTTTTCTGTCCTTTGATACAAGTGAGCAATTACAAAACGGAAATATAGTCCATTGCGTTAATTAGAAATAATTTACTTTGAATTCGTGCGAAAATATGTTGAATTCCGATTGTTAGGGAAGCCGCGGGTAACTACTATTCGATAACACGAGTCAAAGAAAACATTTTGTTTTACTGCCGAACTGTCAGCCCCGATGCACCCAGCGAGCCGAGTAAGGCGGACTGTACGCACGGCCGGCCGGGCATTCCTAAGCGGCACGACGTGGCAACGCCGCGCGACTGCATTCCTTTCTCTCTCCCCTTCCACTCGCCAGCCGAGATACGTTCAATTCATTAAAGCAGACGTTTCCTTCGCTACACGCCACACGCCGCATATCGCGACAAATGACATTAAACCAGTGCGGATCGTTTAATTCAACATGCGGTATTTTTATGTTTCGTGTGTGTGTGTGTGTGTCGGTATTTAATGTTTCGTGTGAATGTACTGTGTTCTGTACTTTTATGTGCAATTTTAGAAAAAATTACTTCGACAACCATTGAATAATGGGGGGCTACAACTACGCTGCTAAAAGATGAATTAATTGTTGTCGGTCCGAAACGCGTACAGCGTAATAAACCTATTTTTTGACACCTCAAGGCATATTTACAGAAGGTAAATAACTTTGATTAACTTCTTTCTTTATTTTTACCTTACATTGGACTTGTGAAAAATTTTAAGTGTTAAACTTCCCAATAATTAATATTTTAGGACTTAGAAAAATTTTTAAGCCCATCATTCTTTTGTTACTGTTCCAACAAGCAACAACATTTCTTTATTTTACTTTACATTGGACTTGTAAAAGTTTTAAGTGTTAAAACTTCCACTTAATTAATATTTTAGGACTTAGAAAATTTTTCAAACATTTACTTTACAACGAGATTTTTGTTTTTAAACTTGCATTATTTGACTTTGACACTTAGATTTCTTTTCAAAACTTACATTGGATGATCTTAATACTTAGGGGTTTTGAAATATAAAAAAATTAGCAGTTATTTACACTTTTTGTGTTTAATACGGAATGTGGGTTTTTACCTTATCAGCACTGTTTTCAAATAATTTTTAACGTAAATAGTTTAGTTTATACTGAGAGTTATATTACTAAAAACACAATTTCCGAGTTAAAAAATTCAGTTCTTTGTGTTTGATTTATTATAACTCTGCTTAGAAGCATCGGGGAAAATATTCCTGTACAGAATCATTAGTCGATTTTCTTGGGAACAATATATCAAAATTTAAGAGTCCTTTGATCAATATTTACGTCGTTATTAATTTATTTCTAAAGAACTGTTAACTCTTTTGTTAATTAAGATTTTCATTTCATTTTTCCTTTAATGACAGTAGATAGTTTCCATAATCAATATTCACTTAAAAAACTACTTTAATACTACAAGATAAATCCGTAATCAGTTGATAATTGAAACATCGGATTGTGATATTTGTATCTTTAAACACTGCACGACTGAAATAGAGGTGCGAGGCCAGACAGTATGTGAGTGGGTTAGAATTATTGGGAGTATTGATGCGATATATCGAACTGACGTATCGCACCATATCACAGCATCGTGCGTATCTTAAATATACAAATAGTACAAATTATTAAAAAGTATATTTACATTTTTTTATATGTGTATTTTCATTCCGAAAAAATACATGTAACTTATAATAAAAGTAATCTACAATTTGACACCGCAATACTATTACATTATTCAAATTTTTACCCAATTATATTGAGTAGCCGGGCAGTTTTGTTCACCTTGGAAACGTTGGGTCATAGAATCAGTAAGTGTCTGTTCGTTGACAGCATACAAGAACTCGTACTTGAGCGGTGTGAACAACTCAGGCGAGTAGGGCTTGTGACCGTCATACTGCGTTGACACGACAACAAAAGGCCCATAATCTAGAAAAAAAATCATTAAATTAAAATTTTTAATATGTAACGTGCGGAATTAGGAAAAGTATAATTATGTAATATTAACAAATAAATTCCTGAAACCTGTTTTGAGAAAAAAAAATTGATTCTATTAACAATTTTAATTTTTGTTCGCATTTTGGTTTATTTACAACCAACCCAAACTCTAGTTTTACTGAAAAAAAAACTATTTTAGATTAGTGGACACCGCAATAAAAATGCATTATTCAAATTTTTACCTAATATATATTTGATTTTATTTTTGTTTAATTACATGTATAAATAAGAAGTTTTTTTGGGTTATCATGTGTTATGGAACTCGACACAAATGTTCTTTATAGGCGCTAAATGCGTATAAAAAAGTTTTTTAAAAAAATAAAAGGGTTAATATTAAAATTTCGTTCCAAAACTATAGTGATTAACAAAAATATAAATATTTAAGACTTACTAATCTGAATCAGACGAGGAAATGTATATGACCTCTTCTGCCGTATGTAGTGCTTGTCGTGGTCTCCCTGTTAGGTACAAAATATAACGGTTAATTATTATGATAAAACATCAATAATTAGTATTTCGCTAGTTTATAATGCGACTGTTTCATTTTTATTTTAATAGTTTTAAGTTATTGCAAAACAAAACTTTTGGGATATTTTTTGAGTACAGTAGAACCCTGGAAGAAATTAAACTTTATATAAGTGGGATAGTTTATATGTATATTCTTTTAATTACATTCATAAGATGGTAATTACAGACCTTTTAAACCGTATGTTGTGCTCATTTAATGTTCGTAAGTGAATTACATAACCTCACATTAATACCCCCGTTGCAGCAGACCTGCATACTCAGCGAATTTCAAATGCAAAACAACATATGTTAATCCAACATAACGAGATTTGACATGTTTTTTTGCAAGCTCCATAAGAATAACATGGGGAATGAGTATGCAGGTTTGCTGCTACAGGGATGTTTAAACTGGTTGGTTTTTTAATTCAGTATTTACTAGATCTGAACTAGAAGAAGCCAATTACCAAGTTTTATCAAGATACGTTGAGAAATAAGCGAAATGTAGAATTTTACTTATTTCCCATAAGGTTAACATTGGGACAACGTACTGTGTTTACCACTTTTAATATCTCGGTAACCAATGGATATAGAGCAGTGATTCAAAATATTAAATTGTTTGTTTTTTTGAGCTGAATTCAATAGTGCCAACAAAAATTTGATAAATTTCATTTTTTTATGTGAAAAACTCAAAAAACCCATTTTTCGAAGGTTTACCCCCCTTTACCCCCACTTCCGCTGGTCCGATCGGGCTGGTTCATGAACTTGTCCGAGTGATTACCACTTTACACGTCTGTACCAAATTTCATTAAGATCGGACCATATTTACGGCCGCTATCGTGTTAACAGACATATATATATATAGATATATAGATATATATGTATATAAAAATTCGAACGAATGTTATTTTTTTGCTTATGGGGACCCTAAAATGAAAAGTTAATATGGTCTCGGACTTAGGTCTTACTATGAGTACTACCGTAATAGCTTATTCCTTTAAGGAAATTTGTTAAAACAAGTCCACCAACACCGTATATATTAGCACAATATTTCTAGATAGTTTCTTTCTTCCTTAAACATTTAATAATTTTGATCTTTTGGTCAAGCCTTAGTACGACTCGTTTTTATTTTTCAGTTAAACTTATCAATCAGCAGTTGATTCATAGTACATATTTAGCCCACTCACTGTGTAACGGTATTTTTAGCAAAAAAAACTCAAAATCATTAGCAGCGGACACTCGTGTTTAATTATAATGTCGCTTGCACTAACAGTTAATTAAGATTGTATATAAATGTTATTAGTGTTTTATTAATTTAATAACTTATATTTAAATTTAAAATGTATTTAAAATTACTAAATAGTATTCAAAAAATCGACATACACTTTTAAACCATTTAAAATTATAAAACTTATATCATAAAATATAACAATTATTTATTATACAATTACATACTAAATTTTATTAAATCGGTTTGTACACAACATTACGCAACATACTACATTTTTCACTTAACTAAAATTATATTAATGATTTTTTTAAGCCAAAATTTAATTATTGCATATATATGTATATTTTCAAACATACAATTTTTTTAACATTTTAAATTCTATAACTTTTAAATTATTATAAACATGCAAGTAATGTTATTTTTTAATATAAAAAAATTAACTCACCGTCAAATGGTTCCGTTTGAGTGGAGGAGTTTTGTGTTTGTATGTAAGTTTGAGTAAAAGAGTGACAAAAATGTCGTAAAGTCTGTAATAAAAATGGTTCTGTTGTTTGTGATTCGGTCTGTGTCGTCTGTGTCGTCTGTGCTGTGATTAGTCGTGACGTCTGTAATCGTGATGTGTGTGGCTGTATTGTTGTGGATGACGTCTGTGGTCGTGACGTGTGTGGCTGTATTGTTGTGGATGACGTCTGTAATCGTGAAGTGGATGGCGTCTGTAATCGTGACGAGTGTGGCTGTATTGTTGTGGATGACGTCTGTGGTCGTAACGTGTGTGGCTGTATTGTTGTGGATGACGTCTGTGGTCGTGACGTCTGTGGCTGTATTGTCGTGGATGATTGTCGTGACGTGGATGGTAATGTGATGTAATGTATCTCGAAAGCGTGTCTGTTTAATTTGTCTTTTGTATGAAATGCACGGTCACATAAGTAACAAGTAAACGGTCTGTGGTTGTAATGAACATGTAAAATATGTCGGTTTAAGTGCTCCTTGCGCTTAAACAACTTTTTGCAATAACGGCACTGGTGGGACATGACGGTAAAACTAACTATGAGCTCAACGACAGCAGACTGACTGACCAAGAGTTAATCGTTTATATATAAACGTTGCCAAAACCTTCACTACCAAAAAAGGCTTGCCGAACAAGGTTAACAGATGGATGAATTCTGTTATTTTAATCTACTGGTTATGTTTCAAAACAACGACTTATAACGTTTATAATTTACTATCAATTTTCTTTTTGAATTCCGTCGACAAACAATGTTTTTATAAAACATATATGAGCAAAATTTTTAAATAATGTAAAAAAAATCGGGAGTTTTTTTCATTATTTAATCTACATTGCTAGAAAGTTAATTTAATAAAGTCGTCTAAATATCTAAAGTAAATGCACCCTAAAAGTGCAATTAAAGGGTTACCCACACGATAGCTACCGCTTACAAACTAAACAACAATGCAATCAAGTTTTAACAAAATTGCTCTTAACCCTATTGTGCAGGTATTTAACATTTTTTTTTTATAAAACTAACGAGGGATACCTACACATATGACAGGTCTTAAATAGGATGTTGCAGGTTGCATTTTGAAAAAATGAAGGAGGCAACCTGTGTGTAAAAATTCAAAAGATCATATCTTTCAAACGGTATAAGCTATTGAAGTGAAATTCGGTATATAGACACACATAAGCCGACGCTAAAAAAATAAAAATACCTAACATGTGTTATGCGGTAAGCATTCGAAAAAATAAAGGGTTGTATTTTAAAAATTGTATATTTCGGGAGGTAATTGTCAGATATAAACCAAACTTAGTATATTAGTATGTAACAGCTTATCCTACATATTAAAGCGTGCGCTGCAGGTTGCATTACACAAATAAAGGAGCTAAAATATATATAATTTTATATCTTGAAAAATAATTAATGGATATCAACTAAACTTAATATGGGTACATGTAACATTAATTTAACTGAGACTTAAAATTTTGAACGTTTAATAGTAGTGTAAAAGTGGTGGGATTAACGGTATAAAAGTTATAACATCGAAAAAACTTAAAAAATATGTTTGCAAACTCTATTAAGTGAGTATTCAAAATCATGGAATAAAAACACAAACAAAAAAAGTTCAATAATATTTTTTCAATAAAAGCAACGGTTTAAATGTTATTACACAAAAACTGACAAATTTTATTTTTTACATATTCACTGAACCAGATTTCAACTCCTGGCGACATAGCACGCTTCCGCTTGGAATCGGTTGGCAATACAAGTTGTTGGCCTTGTTGCGTTAGGCAACTTTCAATTCCTACCGACCTCGCACACTTCCGCTTAGAACCAGTTCGCAATACAACTCCTTAATTGTTTACACACTCAACAACTTTTTAAACCAAGGACTCCGACCCGGATGAACGTTTTTTTAAACCCTTTTGTAATGGAGTTATTACTTCGAAACATGTACTGGATTCATCTACTATTTGAACTGTTGGACGTTGAGGTATGTTAAGCTATTCTACTCTGCCTATAATTTTGTATAATTTAAGTACTCACAAAATAGGGTTTGGAAACTTATAAAGTAAAATATATATTTTAATTTTTGCGTTATAACTTCCATAACGTTGGTTTTATTGAAAAATGTTACAGGACCTTTTTGTTTATCTTTTAATTCCATGTAATTTGAGAACCCGCACGATAGGTTTTGTAAAAGTTTTAAATGACCTTGAAACTTTAGTTTTTTCGTTATAACTTTTATACCGTTGGATTTATCGAAAAATGTTACTGGTCCTTTTGTGTTTGTCTTTTCATTCCGCGTAATTTGAGTACCCGCACAATAGGTTTAGAGTAATTTTGCGAAATGGGGGGCCCCCCACTTGATATCGTCGTCGTTCAACTTTTGAGCTGCGTCGACATACACGGTGGCAGTGGATATAACAAAAAAGGTCCAGTAACATTTTTCGATAAAACCAAAGGTATAAAAGTTATAGCTCAAAAACTGAAAAGAAAATCTTTTTAAATCATTTTTTTATATGTTTCCAAATCCTATCATGTAGGTATTCAAAATACGCAGAATGAAAAGACGAACAAAAAAGGTCCAGTAACATTTTTCAATAAAACCAACGTTATAAAAGTTATAACACAAAAACTCAAAAATTATCTTTCTTTACATTATATTTTACTTTATATCTTTTCAAACCCTATCATGCAGATACTCAAAATACCTAGATTTAAAAGAGATACAATAAAGGTCCAGTAAAGTTTTTTATAAAACCAACGTTATAACGTAAAAAAAAATATTTTTCTACATCTTATATTTTATTTTATATGTTTCCAAACCCTATCGTGTGGTACTTCAATAATGCAGAATAATGAGACGAACAAAAAACTTCGGTAACATTTCTTATTTAACTAACAATGTAAAAGTTATAACACAGAAACCAATTTTATATTTATTTCGCATTTCTGCAACTAAATATTTTTAGAAGTATCAAGGTGATATAATAAAGTAGCATCTTTAAATTACTGTAACTTGTACAAAGTTAAATAAGTGTTAAAACGATATTTTATTGCAAATATTTTAAAACCAAAAGTTAAGAACGATTGTTTAATACCGACATGTTCACTCAACAAGAGCAACAGTGCGACTAACACTACATATCCAAAATATTGTGAGGAGTCTCTCATGGTGTTGGTGGGGGTAAGATGTTTCGTGCTGTCCATGTCATTTCGAGGAAGGTTGCTTCGCCACAACTGACACATCAGTTTGCATGTAGGACTCTCAGAGTAAACATCTAAATAAACATGAGTTCTGTTTTATATGTTTCTTTTATTAAAGATGGACTTTGCATTGAAACGCAAAGTTTTACTATTGATGCAGATCCTATACAACAAATTTTAGTATATCCTCCGGAAAATTATGATTCCATCTACATTTTAGTGCATGAACCTAACAATCCCCCACCACCAACAACTGCTGACACGGAGTAGAATATGGCTACCACACGTCATTAAAGCTTCAGCTCTTCAGCCGAGCACACATGGACTCTGAGCTTCAAGATAATACTGTTTCTTCTGCATCTACACCAACTTCCAAACAATTACCTACTACAAGTAAATGAAATTTCATCAACTGTTAGTTCTGATGCGCAAGCAATAATGTTATCATTAATTGGTTTCGACTAAAAATTCAACAACGGAGGAAGAAAGAAATTCGCTACTTTACAACTTGATTTTTGCATATCAGTATATGTTTTTATATACTGATATGTTATATTTTTTTTAACTCAAACGGATGACCTTGAATTTTTAATCGATGGTATTATTCGATTATTTTATTCGAATACTTTATATAAATACGAAACTTTAACGTTGAGAGGCTCAGTTCTGTTTAAGACAAGCTACAACCAACATGTCATCCAAAAAAAAAAAAAATAATCTAACACTTATAACTTATTGTTGTAGAGAAAAATGTTTTAAAATACCTGAAGATCAAGTTGACGGAAAAGCTTGTACAAAATGTAATTCTTTCTGCTACTGTAAATGTAGTTGCAAAACATATCAAAAGAACCGGTTGGATAAACTAGAAGAATTGCAACATCGACTCGGTCTATTGTGGCAACGATTAAATTCAAAGTGATTAAACAAACACCTGCCATTACCCCCACCACTACCCCCACTACCATCGGAGGTACCTGCAGCACCGGCTTTGCAATAGTCATTCCTGCTACACCTCTCGTCGAGTAAACAACTCTAGTCATGTCTCTCAACATTCGCGGGATTCACTACAACACTATCAATCTTACAACCTACAAGGATTTGGAAATTTTTAGTGAAGAACTAAAACAACTTATAAGCACTGGGTTTGGTTTATCTTTAGAACTTTATGCAACAAACAATCAAAACGAAAAAAATGTGTTTTTGCCAACTTACAACAACAAGAAGAATAAAAATAAACAAGAAATTTCAGCACCGACAACAACTTACTTTTCAAATTTGGGAGCAAACTTTACTAACTTGTAAAATAATACTTTTGTAAAAAAAACAAATAAATAAAAAAAGAAAATATCTTGCGTTTTCGGATTTTCCGAAAATGCAAGATCTTTTTTAAAAACATCCCCAAAAGACCTTGACACACTTCCGGCCATTTAAAATTTAAATACCCAGCACAGCAGGGCATTTAAACTTTAAATACCCACCAACAACACGTCACAGCTACGTCACAGCTGATGACGTCACTTCCGGTCACGTGACCGGAAGTAGCTGTCAAAAAATTGACTGGCTGTCAAAGTTTGATTGGGCCAGAAACGCCACCTCGCCACTACTTATAATGTTACACGAAGTTGTATGTATGGAATTTATTGTAAATTGGGTGTATGTGTTGTTGATGTTTTATTAACTCTGAAAACCTCACTTGCAGAGGTACGTAATTTTAATGTACGCGGATATTTTGACTGAAGATGTGTTGTAATTAACACGAAATTTATAAAGTCTCGCAATTTCATAGCGTAATAGGTTATCGTAAAAGGTAAATACTATTGAATCTTAAATGAAATGTCTAAGATACAACCACGAGATTTTTCGTATTAAAATAAATGTATGATATGGATGTAGATTAGGTCCGTAGTCCTGGCTAGGCACTGCCTAATTTTATTTTGCAGCAGTGGACAGCCGGCGCCGGCGCCGGCGGGAAGTATTATGCAGATATGAAAGGTAGGAATGGGCAGTATGTAATTAACCGGACAAGCCTCGAGATTCTACCAAACCCTACAATACAGGACACGCTTGGTTGACAAGGTAAGAAAATAACTGCTAACCGAGACCCGAAATCAAGATGAACCAAGGTGTACGGAGATTATTACAACAGATTGAAAAAGAATTTTACAAAACTGTAAATGCCTCTTTTTGTAGGACTCGTGAGAACTTTTCTACCTACGTTACCATCTTATTAACTAAAAATCGGCTTTTTATTTGAAAAACATTTATGTGGCCATACTTAGGATTGAACAACTCAACTGTAAATACGTCAATAATTAAAAAAAATAAATTAAAATCATGAAACTATTGACTATATTTAAATTTAAATTTTTAACAGGTTATGCAAAAACAACAAACAAATAGAACAAAATACAAATGAACAAAATAGAACAACAAACCATACATTGAACTTATAGCTTTAATAAATTTTAATTGCAATGCCACATTTTACACAGTGAAATTATACATGAGAAAGTTAAACACGCTATAAATTTTAGTTATACCTAATTTATCACTGAAATTTATATGATCGCTATTCAGAAAATTGCCCTATTCAACATTTAAAATATTACAAGGATCTTTAAAATTACCAACCGACCCGATATTACTTTTCTCGCCAAGCATAAAATATTGAATTTGTGGGCGAGCGTACAATGTCTAAAGTATTAAAGCTTAGCTTACACCATAAACATATTTTTTAAATATTTAAGGATTCTGGATTATGGGGGCTATTAAATAAATGTACAGCAAAAGGTGTTGTGCATGTATGAGGTTCTATTGTAATTTTACATTTCTTAAAAAAGTTTACTATGTTTGTTAATAATGTATTCTTAATAAGCACATAAAGAGTGTAATCGATACATAATTTTAAAAAAAATGCTTCTAGAATTCAAGTTGTTTTACACCTGAAAATTTTAAAAGTTCATTTGAACATATATCCTAAACACAATAGTTTCCCGTAAATATGACCGTGCGTATACTCGAAATTATTTAACTCAACTTCGAAACCATTTCGAGTATAACCTTCAAACTCGAAACGAAAAAATTATAACGATATTTCTGTGTATAAAGTTTACGAGTACCTATAAAGTTTATATTTTCTAAAAGTTTAAATGGAGGTCATTTTTTGTATTCAAAGCTTAATATGTCAAGTAATATAAACTTTACCAAAAAGTATCATAGGAAATAATATGAAGTTAATTTTTCAACGATTATACTAAAAGGAACACTGAAAGGATTTGGATTTAATTCGAATATATTTAAATTTTGAAAACTAAAAAAGTAAAAAATAAACATTAGCTGATGAAACGAAATTCTAATTTAAGTTTTATTACGAAGACATTTTAATATTGGATGGTTTTAATATTTTAACATCAAAATTATATTAATGTATGTTATTTATGAAATAGACTCTAGTCTGTCACAGGACGCTCGCGGAGGACAACATTCATCATTTATCACTCGTAGATCTGCCAAATCGTCTCCCATGTTGAGCTTACCTACAAAAATATGTCAAAGAGTTAAATCCATGATATTTCAAAGCTACCAGTCAATAAATACAATAAGGGAAACTGTTTTTGCTCGACTTAATATTGCTTTATGGATAATAATTTAGTTAATTTTCGAATTCATTACGGTATTCGATGCTTTCAGATGTTCGACTCAATAAACAGGTAATATATAATTAGGGATATAATATGTGATTATAATAATGATAAATACTGATTAATAAATTCCGTGTTAACTTAATGCCACAACGTAAAACATTAGTTACCTGATTGTAAATCTTTATTATTTTTAAGTCTTATAAATTGGAGGGGGTACAATTTTGGTATTAATATAATTTGTAAAATGTTTAAATATAAGAAACGTTTCTCATCAATTTTACATTGATGAGAATAACAATGAAAGTTTAAGAAATTGCATTTTATTAATGAAATAGTCTTATTTAAAACCTTTCAGGGTAGGTAACATAATTTCAGAATTTTAAAAAATATTGCCATGTTAAAAAATATTTCTGTAAAACGTTGTATTTTAGAAAACAATTATCCGTTAATACACTTACTGCACTTCTACAACCAAACAAGTGAAGGGAAAAGTTTACTTTTGTAAAAGATTCGTTCCGAACGTTTACTTTTGGGTAAATCTCGACCCCCAGCTGCCAGACTCGCCATTTGTCTCGGGCCTGATAAGAGAATGCCAATATTTCTTTCTCGGTTAACATATCTTGATGTACGATTCAACGTGCATGTACATTTGTAGTTTATTTTTCATCGATACAACATATTCGAGAAGTATGTTGCTTTTTGTTGTGACATGTATTCGCATGATGATTTAACTAATTTAACTATATAACTTCTATCTTTTTCAAGGGTACTACTTGCACGATTACCGAATCATAAAACACAAATATTTAGGATAGGGAGGTATGAAAAAATACATTTTACTCTAGAGTAGGTTTATATGAAGAAATGCAGATGCGTTGTATTTAAATCTATATTGTAGCGAATTCCCTCCATAACTTAAAAACAATTAAAATTGCAATCATAAAAAAAGTAAATTATATTAATTAAAGATTAAAAAGGAACATATTTCCCTATACAATTTCAAACTAAAAAATTACAATGAAGTATTGAAAATTGCTATATAAACTTTATTCGATTTAGGCAAATCGGTGGGAAAGTTTAAATCGATATTTGTAAGCTAATGACTGGCTACGTTTTAAAGTTTTCTCTAAGACGCTTGCAAAGTTTATTAAAAACTTTTACAATAAAAATAAGTTGTAAATCATTTTCTGCATTGTAATGAACAGTTCATTGAATTTTATCTAAATATGTGTAGTTTTATAAGAATATGATTTTGTAGCCACAGTATAAAAAAGTCTTAAACTGAAGTTTGGTATCGTTTTAGTTTTTAAAATAAAGTTTCTTTTATTAGTTACAGGCATGAGCTCAAAAAGTTTCACAAATATGGAGTCAAATCAGAAATAAACATGACCATATAGCTGAATCCAGCATGGGGTAGCTTTTTACGGAGAACGATGGGAATTCCGTAAAAATATCGGCCCCATTAGAAAACATAAATGTCTTTCTTTACTATTGCTTGTCACTCCCTGTTGAGACTTGTAACTAAACATTGTTGAGGTAAAAAGTCCCGATTAAGTTACTATTAATATATTACTTTAATCTTAAGTAATATAGTTTAACTTAGAGTGAAGTTGACAATTTACATTTATTTTGTATTATAATATAGCTCATAAGCAATTTCACAGACTTATCCAATGTTATGTGTTATAACAGACTGCCAGTTATGGATGGACTTGGGTCATTGAACTTAACTGATTTTAATTATCTCACTATGCAAAATATTCAGCCTCATATACTGGTCTTGTTAAAAAGTTTAGGCCGGAACGAAGGGTTATTTTCCCGAGGTTTATTAGTGTAATCTCACTTGTGTAGTAACATAACATGGAAAACACTACATACTAAAACTAATCTTTATACTGCTGATTGGCTTATTTATGGATTTCAGTTTCTTTAAAATGGTGTTACTCAGATTCTTTAGACTATACTTGTAATGTCATATGAAAAGCTTATTCCTGCATCATAAGATCATATTGAAAATAATACTTGATGTACAATCATTGTTATGTACTATCTAATAGTTATAAAAATACAAGCAAATTAGCAGTTTTTATAAGGACCATTTAATGAATCTGTTTTGCTATCTTGGAGGGTCAGTGACTGATAATAAAGTAAAAGCACTCAAACAGATTGGAATCCAGGCGGCCGCTGTTGTCTCCCCAGTCTTCTCCAATATTGGATTTGATTTATAGCATTTAAGCTGATCAACTAATCTTCAGCTAGAAGCTAACTCTAGAACCGGAACATATTGGAAAATAATTAAGGTAAAGAGAGTTATCCTTTTTTAAAGTTTAGCCAATGAAGAAAACAACTTTTTCCATCATTACAATTCCTAATGTCGTTATTTAAAACTAAGAATTATGAACTAAAATTATTAGTCCAAAAGATTTAAATATTAATTGGTGGGAAAAAATAAGTGAAACAGTTTCGAATTTAATCCTAATGAAACATGGATTGGAGATAATTATACAGGGTGCCCGGAAATTATGGTAAAATATTTTAGTATATGATAGTACAGGTAAAAATAAGAGAAAAAGTTCATGTAAACATAGGTCCAAAAGTGCTGCGTTTTCCGTCTGTGTGTCTGTTTGTGATTTTTACATATTTAAACATATCTCACGAACCTCTTAACGTATAAACTTCAAACTAGGTATACGGATGACCACTATTGAGACCTATTTTTGTATGAAGTATCAAATTTATACTTTGTACAATTTCAAAATGGCGACTGTTTTTTGTTTTCAAAGCTAAATAATTTAAAAACCGTAAATTTTTGAAAAATTATACAAGAGACAAAAAAGATGTGAAATTTAATCCAATTAACGCTGATATTAAGATTATAATGATCGGACTTCTAGTAACGGAGAAATTTTAACTTTTCTGAATAGAAACATGGTTCTTTAGAGCATACTGTCAGATTTGTATGTTTTTATTCGGAAGAATTAAAATTTCTCCGTTATTAGTAGTTCGATCATCATAATCTTAATATCAACGTTAATTGGATTAAATTTCACATCTTTTTGTCTGGTGTATAATTC
This sequence comes from Flexamia atlantica, assembly GCA_035578135.1. Lineage (NCBI taxonomy): Eukaryota > Metazoa > Arthropoda > Insecta > Hemiptera > Cicadellidae > Flexamia > Flexamia atlantica. The sequence goes on along the minus strand of JAQJVK010000012.1, from coordinate 5,089,674 downwards.
TTCTAAAATTTACGCTTTTTAAAATATTTAGCTTTGAAAACAAAAAACAGTCGCCATTTTGAAATGGTACAAAGTAGAAATTTGATACTTCATACAAAAATAGGTCTTAATAGTGGTCATCCATATACCGAGTTTGAAGTTTCCACATTAAGAGGTTCGTGAGATATGATTAAATATGTAAAAGTCACAAACAGACACACAGACGGAAAACGAAGCACTTTTGGACCTATGTTTATATGAACTTTTTCTCTTATTTTTACCTGTAATATCATCTACTAAAATATTTTACCATAACTTCCGGACACCCTGTATATCTTAGAGGTAATTCAATCTTAATATTACATATACTTATCAACTTAATGCTATGTTTTCACTATTACATTTTAGGAGTCGATTTCTAATGTGATACGATTCCGCAGTGTACACAGAATGATGTTTCCCGTTTGAAAGGCATTTGTATTCTGAATGCTGTATAAAACGGACTGTAATCGTCCTCCGAGACCCAGTAAGCGTGGCCATATAACTCAGTTACCTGGTTGGTCTTGGCCCATTTATATCCATTGCCGTGACACACCGGGCCTGCTCGCAATGCCGACCATATTGCACTCAGCCGTGGCGTTTGTTCCGTTCATGAGGGGTACAGGATTGGAAAATGATTTTCTTTAATCTAAGCATAGTGTTTATTGAAATATCTTGTGCGTTAAAAGTATAAACAAAATGTTCAAAATATTACTTTCGATGGGGATACGAGACGTGAAAAATGAAATCAAAATCAAATCAAACCAAATATCGTTTATTTCGCTTTCAATTAACAGTCATTTACAGAGTTATTACATACGATTTATTTACAATGAAACTTAACTAATCTTAAACAAACTCTTATATTATCGGCGAAATTAATCCCCACATAGAAGACCCGTGCGTGGAGATGAGTCATCATCATTTGGCATAAAAAAATGCTTAAATCAATTAATATTGTGAAAGTGAATATACAAACTGTGAAAATAACAGTTATAGCATTAAGAGGATGATATGGGGAATAAGTTATCATATGAATGCTAAAAGGGAAGAAAGACTGGATCACAAGGACATGGGAGTCTTAATTTTTAAGGAAAACTAATTCGTTTAGTAACGGGTAAAAGAATACATATAAAAACCATATTAAAATAAAGAACTTGATTTATAGAAATTAATTGAGAAATGTATTTATAAAAGTATAAAACAAAACAGTAAAGCAGGATATATATAAAAAAGGTGATACTGCCATCTTTGAACTCAACTCAGGGAAAGAAGAAAGTAGGGAGCTGATTTATAAATGCTAAATTATTTATAAAATTTATAAATAAATTAACCACATGTGGACAATGTACGATTTTAAGTTTACTAATGAGGTTACTTTGCAGTTAAGAGACAATCATAAAATGCAAATGGCTATACCGGGTGTTCAAAAAGTCCCGGATCGGCTTGTTAATTTTTTTATTATTAAATATTGACCTACGAAACTTGGAACATGACTCTTGAACACAAAATACTATTTTATCAAGTATTTAGTGACCCCATACCTCCTCAGGGGAACGGCCCACGAGGAGTCAGAAGAAAATCTTAAATATAAGCATAGGTTGATATGTACATCAAATTAAAGCTCTTTTTGAGTAGAATACAATGCCGCAAATCCGATCTCAATCGGATCGCCGAATCCAGAATGGCGGCAGTTTAAAATTTTCTAAACTGCAATTTTTAACATACTTAAAAATTCGATTTCAGACGTTCTAAGTGTCCTTTCGTGATGCGGTTTGCGGCATTTTTTTGAGAATTTCATGCCCTTTAAAATTATGTACAGCACCACCTATGCCGGTCATCATCCATGCAAGACATCCTTTAAGGCACCGTCCCTCATGGAAGTGGTTTATGCCATAGGCTGTGCATAGGTCGATATGTATATCATTTTAAAGGGGTAATAAAGCAAAATTTAATGCCGCAAACCGCATCGCGAACGGACTCTTAGAACGTCTGAAATCAAATATTTAAGGAGGTTAAAAATTTCAGTCTAGAAAAGTTTAAACTGCCGCCATTTTGGATTCGGTGATCCGATTGAGATCGGATTTACGGCATTGTTTCCTACTCAAAAAGCGCTTTAATTTGATGTACATATCAACCTATGCTTATATTTAAGATTTTCTTCTGACTCCTCGTGGGCCGTCCCCCTGAGGAGGTAGGGGGTTACTGTACTTGCTAAAATAGTGTTTTGTGTCCAAGAGACATGTTCTAAGTTTCGTAGGTCAATATTTAATAATAACAAAAATAACAAGCCGATCCGGGACTTTTTGAACACCCGGTATAAATAAACAACTGGATCACAAAAATATATGAAAACAAGAGTTAGTTCTAAACAATAAATTACTTTTGTCCTATTTATTTATATGCATATACCTTTAAAAAGTAATAAAATAGATTATAAAGAATATGACAATTTCGCGGTACAGTTGAAAGATTCTTTTATGTTTGACAGATTCCTTCCTATCACGATTTGCATTAAAGCAAGTTGTCATTTGAGAATCAAGGCTCATGAATAATTTATGGGAAATCTCACACATCATTGTTTTAGCGAATTTCCCCTATAGGGAAGAAGCTATTACCGTAGGTCTCATGGTAAGACTTAAGCCCGAGACCATGATAACTTTTCGTTTTGGGGCCACCAGAAGCAAAAAATACCATTCGATCGAATATATATATATATATATATATATATATATGTGTGTGTGTGTGTCTGTTAGCACGATAGCGGCCGTAAAAATGGTCCAATCTTAATGAAAATTGGTACAGATGTGTAAAGTGGTAATCACTTGGACGAGTTCGTGAACCAGCCCGATCGGATCACCGGACAGGGGGGTAAAGGGGGTTAAACCCCCCCAAAAATGGGTTTTTTGAGTTTTTTTTACATAGAAAAATAAAATTTAACGATTTTTTGCTGGCACCATTGAATTCAGCTAAAAAAAACAAACAATTTAGTATCTTGAATCACTGCTCTACGTCCATTAGTTACCGAGATATTGAAAGTGGTAAACACAGTACGTTGTCCTAATGTTAACCTTATGGGAAATAAGTAAAATTCTATATCTCGGTTATTTCTCAACATATCTTGATAAAACTTGGTAAATAGCTTCTTCTGGTTCAGACCTACTAAATATTGCGTTAAAAACACCCAGTTTTAATATACCTGTAGCAGCAAACCTGCATACTCATTCCCCATGTTATTCTTATGGAGCTTACCAAAACATGTCGAATCTCACTATGTTGGATTGAAATATGTTGTTTTGCATTTGAAATTCGCTGAGTATGCAGGTCTGCTGCAACGGGGGTATTTCTATTTAACGGTTTAAGGCCGTTGTGTTAGGGGAATATTCGGGAAACTTTTATAAAATTTACAATTCGGGAACCTTTTATATATTCAGGCTATAGTTATACCCTGACTATCGAAAGAAGGTGAACGGCGGAACGAGCGCACGGCAGTAAAAACATTCTTATTCATAACGCTGTAGAAACGTAAAAAACGCCGTTTAAAATTTGCAGTCCACTTTATTCCAATGACCAGTTAATTACCTTATCAACACTGTTTTCAAATATTTTTTACCTATACCTTTTAGTTTATACTGTAAGTTATATTACTAAAACACGATTTACGAATTAAAAAAGTCAATTCTTTGTGTTTGATTTATGATAACTCTGCTTAGAAGAATCGGGAAAAAATTCCGACCTTGTATAGAACCTTTAGTCGACTTTCTTGGGAACAATATACCAAAATTTGAAAGTTCTGTGATCAATATTTACGTCGTTATTAATTTATTTCTAAGTAACTGTTAACTCTTATGTTAATTGAGATTTTCATTTCATTTTTTCTTTAAAGGCATTAGATAGTTTCCACAGTCAATATTCACTTAAAAAATTACTTCAATAGTACTAGATAAATCCGTAATGAGTTGATGAGTGAAATTAATTATCAACCTTGCTCAGGCGAGCGCGATCCAGAAGAGGTACAGCAACAGGCCAACAACAACGGAGCACATGCTTCCAACACACACAGCACATGCAGTTCGAAGGAACTGAAAGGTTCCTTATTGTTCAATGTTGGTAAATCGGCATTGTGTTTACAATGAATTCTACATCTGGAAGCAGGCATTGTTTATTAGAGAAAAACTGAGACAATGAGAGGCGCGCGAATAAAATGGCTCCACCAGGTCCAGACTGTACTTCAAAAGTCATTGTTGCGCTCTGCCTCGCAGCGATACAATCGTTTATATATTAATCTATTATGACAAAGCATTCCAATAAAAACATAAAACGGCGACGGAATTAACTTATATATCATTCAAAGACAATGTTTACAGAATTTCATTCATCAAAGTAGTTTAATAGCTGAGATAACAGTACATAAGAAATAAATTAATAACGACGTAAATATTAATCACAGGACTCAAATTTTTGAATCGAGTTCCCAAGAAAGTCGACTAAAGGTTCTATATAGGAATGTTTTCCCCGATGCCTCTAAGCAGAGTTATCATAAGTCAAACACAAAGAATTGACTTTATTAATTCGTAAATCGTGTTTTAGTAATATAACTCACAGTATAAACTAAACGATATACGTTAAAAATTATTTTAAAACAGTGCTGATAACGTAATTAGCTGGTCATTGGAATAAAGTTGGCTGCGAATTTTTAACAGCGTTTTTTTACGTTTCTACAGCGCTTTGAATAAGAATGTTTTACTCCGCGCGCTCGCTCCGCCGTTCACCTTCTTTCGATAATCAGGGTATACCTATAGCCTGAATTATTTTATAATAGTTATTAAATCGTTGATCTTTATGATTAAGTAGGTACGCTACTGTGTTGTAAAAAGCAAATACCTAAAATGACGGATGAGTATTAGATAGTTAAAAAAACTTACGTTTTTACATACTGTTGCTTGCATACAGCGCGATATCATTGAAAAAATCATTAAATAGTTGTATTGTTATTCATGGCATAACGTCAACACTTTACACATAGTTCCTTCATATAAAACACTCCTTTGAGGCACATCTCATAATCCCCCCTGCCACTACTACTCACCCCCCCCCCCCCTAACACCATAATAGATGAAAATGAACTCAGATGAAAATCATAACTATATCAGCATGGGTTGATTTTTACATGAAACAGAATGTCTCTCTGTGCCGACCCTTACGGGAAGTGGATATTAAAGAAAAGGATTCCATCATAATTGAAAAGGGTCCTTCGTCAAAATCATAAGGCTACCAATTTCAAAGCAGTTAAATTACTATTTAAGTATTTATATATGCAACTTTTGAGGTATATATGACAATCGGATTTTTCTTGGAGTGATATTGTCTCCTATTTAAAGTAATTTTATTTGAAGGATAATAAAAAAATAAAACAAAAAAACAATAATAACATTAGTGTTTTTTTGTTATAAAATAAATAATAATAACATCATCTAATAAGCCGAAGAATTTACCACGCGTCGTAAGTACAGACGCATCAACCAGATAAATATCCATCTACCCATTTACGTACAATATAAATAATAATTTTAATTCTAATAATAACTCCGCGTGACCATCTGGCAAAGGTCTGGTGTCAGAGCTTTCAGATCGCACTAGCGCCTCTGACATGACCATCGACCACTACAGTAGCCGGGACCAACGGCTTAACGTGCCTTCTTAAGCACGGTGGCATTATGAGAATAAATTGGTATGTGTCCTGATCGGGAATTGAACCCGGGATATTTGGGTGGTAGGCCAGTACTCCATCCAATCAGCTGTGACTGCCACATAAATATAAATGAAAAATCTAAACAATGCTTAATTCAACGCCATTCGACGCGTTTAAAATACTAATTTACCTCTATTTCAAAGGTAAATAAAGCCAGTGTGTCGGCAATGCATGACGTGCCCCGAGCTATGTGGAGGATATGGCTCATAGTAACCATTGCATACACGGCAGTAAAAGCACCTCGTGATGTCAGCACGGTAAACTGTGTTGAATAAATAATACAACTGACATTCAACTGTATACTTTGAAGGATCCAGCTCATAATAGGCCTAAACATCATGAGTCCATACTATAATATACTACAAAATACTATCTTATAACTTATACTATAACTATATGACAAAGTAGTCGATAGATTTATGCTAAAGCGAAGATTTTTAGGTCGGTTTGGAACACTCATGTCGGTTGTATTAAATTATTATGTTATGGTATCACAAATTTGATTTAGATTATTGACGTATTTTCTAATAGATGTTACCCGTAGCTCCGCTCACATTTAAAATGATAGAGAGATATTTTCAAAATTATATAGATTCTATTTAAATTGGCTATATGTACATTTAAAATATTCTTAATATTTTTGATGATTAAATAATTTAGATTTGTTAAAATCAAGCAGCTTGTAGTAAGCTTAACAAATGGATACGTTGTTACAGCTGATTAACATGATATGAAAAAGAAACAAACTCACAAACCTTCATACATATAATATTAGCAGGATATTAAATGAATGGTAAAGACCATCCCACACTCACTGGGTTTTTATCAGTAACCTAATCTCCCTTTTCTTATATTTCTAGACAAGTTTTGTTAAGAAAAGACTAAAGGCATGAAATATGAACTTACATGAATTTGATCATGATCTGAATTAGGTGACCGATGTATATTGGCTGATCATATGAAAGCCCCGACATAGTTGCGCATATGCCTGAGTGGAATTAATACAACAAATCATTAAACGCATATAAGACCCTTCATATGAACAACAATAGCGACATTAAAATCAACTTTTCGAATAGAATTAAATTAAATTGCTGAATGAATAAACTTAAAACGTATTATAATGTAATGGCTCGTCTCAGAAATGTTTTAGCAGTAATGGCTGAATTACATTTAACAATTTGGATACTTTTTTTGATGAACTCTACATTACCTAAAGAATTTTTCACGATCGCACATAGATTCAAATCATAACATCTAGATCTTCAAAAATTGCTTAGTGTAACGTGCTGTATACGTACGTAAGCATTTATAAAAATTAAACTAACTTTTTTGTTCATACGAATCAATGAAGATTATTTATAAATAATCTAATATTAGATTTAATATTGATAGATTACAAATGAATCAGTACTCTAACATGTGAAAGGTCTTTAGCCGCATGTAGAATAACAAATGTCAGCGACAAAAAGAGAATGATAAATGTATTTTTGATGTTGCAAGCACCGTCTTATTCTTTGTAACACAGGAAACCGCAGAACCCTATTTCTGAAATATGAATTTAACTTATCTTCCGTTTTTCATAAAAAACATGTTGACACCCTCTAAAAATATTACTAACATCTGAATTTTAATGTCATTTAGCAGGTTATTGTAGACTTTATCCATGTTGCAAATTAAATGTTATTATAAAGTAGTTAAAATAACGTAAACGACGACGTACGGTGGTGTTTTAAATAACGATAACTAACTAATACATCGATTTAATTTTAAATAAAACATTGATTCTATAGACCTAATTAATTTGGCTATCACATGTACGTGGTTCTGTTACATCACGTAGATCTTTACATTAAGCTTCATTTTATTTACCGCACATTGATGAATATAATCAAATGTAAAAACAAATGTAAAAATTGATGTATTCATATAATTTAGAATATTTTTGTTAATTGTTATGAAAATAAACCACTAATATTTATGTAATATATCTAAGACTAGGGGTAGAAAGCTAGTCTCTATATAAAATTCAAGAAAATAGACGTAACTGAAACTTTCTCTATTAAAAGTTTGTTTGAATGTCTTTTAATTGCCCTTTGTCTGTTTAAAGAGTTTCTGGGAGTAACCTTGTTTACTTAAAGCTTTTCTCAAATGTCTCAAGATGTCTTAATAATTTTCTGATTTTATCATTTTACATTCTTGTATTTCATATTTTTTCACTTAATGACATAGAAATCTAGTTGTTGTTTATAAAATCTTTACTTAAATTTGTGTTACAGCCAACTGTTGTTTTGATTAATTCATCGATTTTATTTACTATTCGCTTAAAATTTAAAATATGATTTTTATGTTTCATAAACTTACACTTATTAGCGTATTGTCGTAGCCCGATTTGTATATTGCAATCTGTTTTAATATCAAATAAAGTTATATAAACAGTCACATTTTATAGAGTTGTGTTTCTTTAAATAAAGTATTATTAATTTTTAATAAAAAGTTTTACTTGAAATAAAAAGTTAAACATTGACTCGAAAAATTATGATTAAATTGTAGGTTTAACTTTTTCAAGTTAGTTATTATTTTCTCTTTACAATGACCTAAATCATAAATATTAATATATCTATTAAAACCAGAAAGATCCGTAACTTGAAACATAGAATTAAGAGTTGGACTCTCTAAAAAATCAGACTAGATGCTCTTCATAAGTTGAACACAAACTTTACTCTCTTTAGAGCAGAGTCTTACGGGAACTAAAAAATGCTCACTAGTCCCTAATTACTAGCTACTTACGCTATGAGGTTCATATGCTTGAAACCTTTGTGATTTTAGGAACAGTTTTGTTCTGGCGTAGACAGGGCCGGCTCTACCATATAGGCGAACTAGGCGACCGCCTAGGGCGCCAGGGCCTGAGGGGCGCCAAAGGGGGCGCTGAGCGACCCTGTTTGTCAAAAAAGCAAGGCGCAAATGAAACACTTTTATTTTAGAAATGAAAACTGTGAAAGTAGCCCAAACTTCAATTTATATTTACATCTTAATAAATTATAAGTTTATGATTTCCCCAACGGTGGAAAAGCCTACCCTTTCAAATTTATGACTATATACCAATACACGCATAATTCTCTGATCCCCAGGCGCCCTCGCTGTTATGCAGTAGTTAAAGTTTCTTTTTATCTTGACATCCAAATTTCAAGACTGCATGTTTCACTGTAGTCCACCATTTTTCCAATGCTGACAAGTATTCATGTTTTGTTTTGTAAACTGTTATTCTTAATAACTTGCCTAAAAGTTTTTTAATTGTTTGAGTTGTACATTAATTATATATTTTTATTTTATAAACTGGTGAAATAATATCCTAGGCATATATCTCTAAGTACTATATTCAGAAATATATTGTATTATTTTTTTTTTCAAAAACCAACTTCATCTCAATTAATTCTGTAAACGAATTTGCGAGTTCTTTCGTATCTGGGTCATAGAGTTTAAAGCCTCATTTTATGAGCACTATTTTTCAAATAGTAGGGTATCTTGTCTATTGAAAACTCGATGTTAAGTGTCCAATTGAATGAAGTATACAATAAAAATGTTGAGCTGGAAATTGACAATAAATTATAGCAGTAATTTTGACATGTTTCGTTTTTATTTTGTTAATAACTTGAAAACTCATGAAGTCCAATGTTAAATATTTCATTTATACTCTCAAATTCCTTTTATTACCTGCACCATTAGATTTTTTCCATTGCGATGTGAGTTACACAAATCACGTTTTAGTCAGAAATAAGTTACAGCATTTTCATAATTTGAAGGAAATATTCACAGCCATTTTTTGAGATGATTGTGCAATCAAGCATAAAAAGCCAAATATCAACATTAGAGTACACAATAAGACACTAACAGTGTATGTAAGTGTGATTTGTCTTCACTGGTTGAATATTTTTGTTTTTGGCTAACGGATTTGTTATATAATTAATGGAAAAAACATTAATTTCAACCAAATTTTCATAAACAAATAGGGGCGGATCAATTGTTCACATTTGAATGAATTGGATTGCTTAAGAAGGAGAGGTTCTTCATTCATCACTGATTTTAACCATAACAAATTTTCCAGTTCAAAGTTTGAGATTCCTTCGGGATACAAAAATTATACAATTAACTTTCCTTTCATTTCAATAAATATTTAGACATATGTACTTCTAATCAAGAAGCTTCGAGAAAAAACGGACAAGATTCAAGCAGCATTATCTTGAAACCGTAACTGTTTCATTTCATAATTTGTTTAAAAAAGTCTGTTCCTGGTTGTTTAGTGTTTTATCTTTAAAGTACTATAAGTAAAATTGATCGGGGAATATGGGGAATATGCACTGATTGACCCATCGATTCCAATGACCCCAAGCAACTCATGCACACATACCTCTGCGGTTTTACCGTGGTAGTAGATACTAATAAAATCAACCACTTTACGTTCCCAAAAATATGCATAAAAGTAATAAAAAAATATATTTTAACAATAATAGTGGTTTAATTACCTTCGTCATACAGTTCTGATAATGGGTCTATTGCGACCTAGGTTTCGATGCCTTTTTATTGCATCATCTTCGGGCTTGACGGCAGGAGAACGTTGTGGTCAGTCCATATTATTGTCTACTTCAGGGGCAATATTCATCTTTTAAGACGGCTAGGTTATATATTTTAATATACTAAAATATAAATATATTAAAATAATATATTATTATTATTATTATTATTATTATTATTTATTATTAATGTTATTTTACAGTAGTATATTAATATATTTTAATATTTCATTTTAAAATATATTAATTAACAAATCCTTCAAATCTCATAAAGCGACGAATTGATTATAACTTCATTTAAACTCAACAATAATATGCCATTACCTCCTGAGAAACGTGACAAAGCAATAGGGGAAATAATTGTAATTTATCTACGATACTACAAGTCTCTTCTTGTTTCGTGTTTACATAAGTACTTATCAAAAATCAACCACAAATAAAAGTAAAAATAATCGTTAAGTGATTATTAAAAGTTGAATAAAAGCATAACAAACTTAAAGTCTCAGTAATAGATTTTTTAATGGTAAAAGTGTATTCTCTAGCCCTTATAGTAATGTACCCTTTTACTGAACTGTCAGAAAGTGTGAGGGGCGGGGGCGCCAAACAGTACTTTCGCCTAGGGCCCCTACAACTCTTGAGCCGGCCCTGGGCGTAGATAGGAATTTAAAACTTTATAGAAGTAGATAGAAGACTATAATAAATAAAACCAGATGAGACTATTTATCTGTTTATGTTAATTAAATTTATGTGTCTTACGTTGACGTCTGGACCAACCAAAGCACGGTTTAATCAGTTTATTGCTTTAATTTTGAAGGCTTAGTTGTAAGTTTGGAATTTTAGGTTCATTGTATTGATCTGCCTCAGGTTTAAAATCCCTCCCAGGCCCGTTCCGTGATCTAGTGGAACTTACTATGATTAAAATACAATACTGCATAGTGAATTAGGTAATAAAAACGCAATGCATAAAAAAACTAACGGTGACCATCTCAGAATATGACACAATGCAATTTTTGTAAATATATTTACACTAGCAGATATACCCGCAGCTTCGCCCGCTGAAAGGATAGCTTATTTTAATTCAACTATATTATGCCTTGTGCAATTTTTAGGAATAATTAACAAATGAACTGATTTATTTGGGTCTTGTGCGTGCAATTAAACCCTTAAAATGCAGCTGATAATTCCACTCTAGATGAAATTGAGAAAGTGTAACGCTTCCTCTAAACATGTTCCCCTTATGATTAGCAAATGGTATAAATTCCTCCAATTTCCCAATACAGAGAATGAGGATAACCCGGAATATAAAACAAAGAAGGACACTAAGGATGGATTTTCGACTTGACATCAATCTGAATTTAGCACGTTTTTGAAAATAAACAGAAAACTGTTAAAAAAGTAGGAGGTAAATATCTTGGCCAAAAACCTATTTCCCCAAAAAGTTTTTCATTAAATTTTTTAATTTTATTCTTTCAGTAGATTAGTTTTCGTACCTTTTCTGTTCCCTGAAAATATTCTACAGGACTCCCATCCATAGTTTGGAAAAACTAAAATGGCCGGAATTTTTTTTATTTTTAAAATAATCTATTTTAGCCGTCTGAGAAAGAATATTTTAAAACCTTTCTTTTTTGACATCTAAAGTCTATAAAGAATAATTGTGCCAAGTTTCATGGCCCAAAGTCTTGTGGTTTTTGAAAAATTAAGCTTTGAAAAATAAAAGTGGCCACCATATTGTATTTTATAATATACCATATTTAGGCCTTTAGAGGCAAAATATTGCAAAATCCTTTCTAGTACGCATCTAGAGCCTGTAAGGAATATTTGTGCCGAGTTTCATGGCTCTAAGCCTTATAGTTTTTGAGAAACTGTGATCAGTCAGTCAATGGGTTTTGGCTTATATATATAGATATTTAAAATAAAAAGTCACGTTATTGCAGAAATATTTGTAAATACTTTTATGTATAGGTATTTAAAGAGCAAATATCCAAATTAAATCTACATTTACAATAAAAATCAAGGCCGAAAACTTCAAAATTAAATTTGTTTTGAACATTTTTTTAAACAAAGGTGATGATAAGAAATGTTAAGTAAGACACATTTCAAGGACTCTGAGATGCGTGACAAAGTTACGGTGTCCCATCACGAGTTCGATTCAATCAGGATGTCATTTGGGAATCAAGGCTCATGAATAATTCATGGGCAATCGCTCACATCACTGCTTTGCCATTTAACAACTTCAGTTCGTGAAGATGGAAGGGAAATGTGGAAAATATGTTTCATTGTGTCTAGCTGAAATTCTTTTGATGATCCTTCATATACCTACCGCAAATAATCAACATAGAAGATCGTCGTACTACTATTTTTTATTTTTTTCATGAAACTATATAAATTTTGGCTGAAATAAAAAAATGCTTTTGATAAAAGAGAAAGGCTGGTACTTTGGTATTATACGAAGGTCAGTGATTTTAGAATGATTTTTTTAACTGGATACCAGAAATAACTTTATAGTTGGAAAGAATATACTTTAATTGACTTACTGCCCAAATTTGACATTCATCTGTCTTTGTGTTCTGCCTCCCAGAAGGCAGCGATGTCGGCGAGGATTGAGTTCTCGGCGTCACCGCCGCTAGCGGCAACACCCGATCGCCACCCTTATACAGCGCGCTGCGGCGGTTATATTGGGTCAGGTTATCGTAAATATGTTAGTAGGACTATACTCGTTTTGTTACGAAACAAATTATACTGGATGAGTCATACTTTCGCCCGCCAAATATTGTAGGCAAGTGATGTGCACACTCCGGTCAACAACCTGACCTTGGCCCACTTGGGGGGGATGCGGGCGAAGGTAAGGCTGATCTGGTATCGTTCGATTCGTAACTTCACTTCAAATAACAATTATATTCTTTAATATTATATCTTTTCATATAGTTTCATATCTGATCTACCTTTACAGGTTATGTATATAATACTTATTGTTTATACGTTTTGCCCAGGTTTAGTAACTGAACTTCTCAATATGATTTAATATGGGCGAAGATCAGTTTTGCTTTCGGTACACTCAGTTTAGGTTTCGGTAATCCGATATCAGCTATCAACCTATCGTGTTTAACTCAACCGATGTACCGATGTTTCAACAAACGTCAGTAATGAAGAACCATCGAGAACAAACAATAACCGAAACCATTGTCAATTATATAATTGACAATAATATAATTGATTCGATTCTCTTTTGAACAATAAAACATTCCAAACGTAAATATAATAAAACCGAAATTAAATAAAACATAATAAAGCTGGCCAAAAACTAAATTAAAACGTTACTGTAGTTAAATAACAACTTACCTTGTTTCTCATCATCCGCCATATTGTACTAAAACATATCGCTAAAATATATCGCTAAATATATTTTCATAGAGTAACAAAACAATCGATATGAAATACAGTACAGTGGAATCGGATGTCAAGTTCTATCCAGCAAACAATACATCCAACTTCGACTATCGCTACAACGTTCGATATTGTTTTCTTAGAAATCATATGAAAAATCGTCTGCTAAAGGAACGAACGGCAGAAGATCAGATATGAAACTCACACCCTTGTAGTTGAAGGGTTGTTTCACATGTAATAACATAAAAGTGAGTAGTATAAAACCTGCATGTTAGTAATGCTTGACGTACTACTACATGGAGTCGGAATACGACTTTTACCTTCTGCCGTATGCACAAGAGTAAAAAAATCCCTTTATAATTTTTTATTTTCTTTTTGCTGTATGAGACCGATGCAAACAGCGGTAATAAAGATGAGTATGGATAAAGGGGGAAGGTTGATTGTAGAAAGTATGGTATGCCTTGTTGGGGGAAGGTTGATTGTAGAAAGTATGGTATGCCTTGTTGGGGGAAGGTTGATTGTAGAAAGTATGGTATGCCTTGTTGGGGGAAGGTTGATTGTAGAAAGTATAGTATGTCTTGTTGGGGAGGGTTGATTGTAGAAAGTATGGTATGCCTTGTTGGGGGAAGGTTGATTATAGAAAGTATGGTATGCCTTGTTGGGGGAAGGTTGATTGTAGAAAGTATGGTATGCCTTGTTGGGGGAAGGTTGATTGTAGAAAGTATGGTATGCCTTGTTGGGGGAAGGTTGATTGTAGAAAGTATAGTATGTATTGTTGGGGGAAGGTTGATTGTAGAAAGTATGGTATGCCTTGTTGGGGGAAGGTTGATTATAGAAAGTATGGTATGCCTTGTTGGGGGAAGGTTGATTGTAGAAAGTATGGTATGCCTTGTTGGGGGAAGGTTGATTGTAGAAAGTATGGTATGCCTTGTTGGGGGAAGGTTGATTATAGAAAGTATGGTATGCCTTGTTGGGGGAAGGTTGATTGTAGAAAGTATGGTATGCCTTGTTGGGGGAAGGTTGATTGTAGAAAGTATGCCTTGTTGGGGGAAGGTTGATTGTAGAAAGTATGGTATGCCTTGTTGGGGGAAGGTTGATTGTAGAAAGTATGGTATGCCTTGTTATTGGCAACGACCGACTGATTCATCTGTCAAGGTCAATATGAAAAACTCAACTTTCAATGACAGCTCTGGGCTAAGTCCAGAAACAGCCCATGAAAAAGCCACTGACCTCTCAGGATCGACCTGGTGATCAACGGAGGCTCTAGAAAACAATATTTAGTAGCCACCATGTGTGAAGATGTACAATATTGGGTATTGTCATTCAAAAATACTGGACAGTGTAGAAGTTTGTTCTTGTAGTTTGAAAAAGCTTTAATTTTTAGGGAAAAAACAATATTTACATAGTTAAAAACATTGATAGTCTGATAATCGAGATACTCATCATGGTTCCAAAAACTAATAATCCATCATTGATAAAATATTTTATTGAAATGAATTATGTACGTTAATTTGGTGACTACAACAAATTTAGGGTATCCCAGCAATGGTACTTAAAAGGACTCATTCTCAAATTTAAGCACTTTTTACCAAACATGTTAACGTTCCAGTTTTAGATATTCGCTTAACAATAAGGGAAATAATATTTTATACAGAATAATATAAATTAATAATAGATAATTAATTAATATATTTTATTAATGCTTGCGAATATATTTAACTAATATTATTACAGTATTATGGAAAATTTTAATTCTAACCAATCATAATATTACAAATTTTAGTCAAAATATTAAGTGTACAAATATATTTTACAAAACATAACGGTACATTGAACTTTTAACGTGAACGTGGGTGAATACAAAATCTTTTTAGCGACGTGAAAGGATTTCCATTTACAAACCAAGCGATTTGAGGTATTTCGTAATATTGAGCTTAGCTTTTCTTTGAGGGTAGGCTATATCGATAAAGGGAATTCTTCGAAGGTTTAGCTTTCACGAGGGGTTTTAATTCATTATATTTTTATAAAGATCCATTACACTCTAGCTCAGTTGAATTGCAATATAAATGTTGATTGACGTTTTCCTTTATATCATTGTTGCTGTCAGTTTTCTGTGAAATAAATTGCCTCAATATAAATAAAACCCACTGAAACAGCCTAAACTGTATAGTTCCCAGAGAGTTAGGCTTATTGTGCCGGTGAAATAGTGCCAACTATATTTTGTCTGGTCTCATAGTTTGCTTTCAATATCACAACCTCTCTGATCCACTGACTAAATACTCATGCGCAGGTTTAGTCATAGTATAAACGATTCAATTATATATCATTAGATTATAGTTCTAATAAAAATTACCGATAGTAACGACTGTAAATCAAGTAAATTTTAACAAGGTACTCACTTCTCGTAAGACTCCAACGGTATGCAGGATTACAACACCAAACAGTCGCTGTTTGGTAGTCTATAATGCAGTTCTACTGTACTACAGCTGACAATTACAGTTATTAAATGTTCGTGGGATGTACTTGGATATGTATATTACATTTGCTCAGTTAAAACTACTTATATCAATACTGCAAAAAACCTGTACGTTAAGTATTTTTTTCAGTTTTTTTTATCAAACCCCAGTAGGCACAATATTTTTTCAAGTTAATTTGTAACAAATAGAGAGGGTCAATCCGTTAAATACCATGTTTAGGATAAGTTAATAACAAAGTAATTTAAAAAATCTTTATTAAAATATTTATTAATTAACAATTTATGTTTAATTTTCTTACTAAGGACTTTAATTACATACCATTACCTTTTGCAGTATGTGCAAAACAATCGAACAAGGAAATTATAGTATATTTTATCCTTTACAGTTTAGTAGATGCAGACTGCTTGATGAAATATTGATATGGTTTTATTTCCGAGTTTATCAAATATATTACAATAAAACTTAAGAATTTGATATACGGTTTAATACAAATATTCATCGGGTAGTTTAACCAGGTTTTTAAATTATTAAAAAAAAGTTAAATTGAATTTAACTTAATTGAAGAGATTATTCTTTATTTATAAATAAATTCCCTTTACACTTGGTTAAGTGCTCTTACTTCTGTGCAAAACGCGAATAGCTTTACCAATCTGTTTGTTTGTTTTAACGGATTATTTTCTGTTTCAGTGTCTACTTTCAAACAGCCTAAAAATGGTGTAAGATATTTCAAAGAATAAAGTTTGTTATATTTTATTTAAATGTTATATTTCAAATCACTAATGATTTTAATTGTATTTAAATTCACGAGAATTAATAAAAGTGCATGCGATTTTGATGCTTCATGTTCAAAGCGCCAGGTTAACAGTCACATTAACAACAACAACGGGGTAGTTTGTTCATTTTTTTAATTGTTGTAAATTGCTGGAAACACATTTGTTCCGTTCACACGAACGGTGTGATATTGATTGGGGAGCGTAAGTGTTCTTGGGAGTCAAGTATCAAAAACAAAAGCTTTATCTGATCTGTGTTATCAGCCCCTCGACACCTTTTACCACTTAGATTCACGCCTTCTATTAATTATTAAGAGGAAAAGTTTACGTCACCAAAATAGGATGTAATACAAGTAAGAAATATAATAAGAAATAAATTTAGAAAATAATAAGAAATAAATTTAGAAAAAAATGTAAGTGGTTTAAGTTATTATTACTTAGTATTAGATTATGGGCGTGGGACGTACAGTTAATTTATAGTTTCAAATAAATCCTTCAGTATAGGGAAGGATTCATGTTGTCATGGCGATGGATATAAATGGATCTAGGGCAGGTGAACATTGCTTCATTTTGCTTCTTTTTCAGGAAAATGACACTATATTTCTAAAAAAGTATCTATTATCATTTTAAAAGGGTTTTAAAGCTAAGCAACTATTGTCCTGGGTAAATGGAAAACTTCTCTACTTCCATGGCTTAAGTTTTGCAGAATTCATGGAGTTGGCTCACACATATGCCTATGCATTAGGCCGGGTATCATGACTATTTACAGTCTCAGTGTTTGCAATCTAAATAGTCATAAAGTATCCAATTCAATATAACAACAATCCAAATTCTATTGATGATTGATTTTTGTTTATAATCCCATCCAAACCAAGAGAAAAATAGGTTCATTGGCCAGAGTGATAGGTAAACATTTTGTCTTTCATAAAAAAAATAACTAAATAGTTTCTACAGGGATAGGGAGAAGACAGTGGAACTGAGGAAAATAAAAACTTCTGCATGATATTTTCAGACGAATCCCTTTAGTTTG
The DNA here is from genome assembly GCA_035578135.1 of Flexamia atlantica. Classification (NCBI taxonomy): domain Eukaryota; kingdom Metazoa; phylum Arthropoda; class Insecta; order Hemiptera; family Cicadellidae; genus Flexamia; species Flexamia atlantica. The sequence goes on along the minus strand of JAQJVK010000012.1, from coordinate 5,071,672 downwards.
ATCTTGTAACCACTACAACTTTGTAAAAAGCATATAATGGGGTTAATTTTATTTTTATTATTAGATAGTGTAGATTGTTGAATTTTGTAATAAATATTAATTACATAGCTGACAAATAGATGATTAGGCTTACTCGTGATCACTATATTTCCAGCATCTAATACTGATAGAGACATAGTTTGCTACAATATTCATTTTTCAAAACTAAGGGAAAATACCGTAAAATAGCGCCTACATTTCCAAATAAGTATAAAACTATTCATCTAAACACCGAAGGTTCTTAAATTTTTTATTCTTAAAGTTTTGGTTACTTAAAATTCAATAAATTAATTAAAAAAAGTTAAATTGCACATTAAAAATAACACACACAGAAATTGCATATTGGAAATAACATGTTATTTTAGCAATATTGATACACTTATAATGCATACGTTATCTTTCAAGAAATAGGCCCTATTTCTCTGTTTAAAGCAAAATTATACGAAAAAATGTATGACAAAATGAGTTTTTCAAATGTACTTTACTTTTATATTTAACATAATTGTAATTTACTGTATGTATAATAAGCTGTATTTTTAGAGCCATACGACAAAAAACGTATAGCTAATATTTCATTTAAGTATTGGTTACTTACTAATCTAAACAACTAACTTGATAATCTAAACAAGTTTATTTAAAAACAGGAATTGGGTTGGACGGTTTTATTTTCTTGGTCATCAAGGGGTCCCGCTTTGTGTACTGAGTGGTAATTGTATTAAATATTGAATCATTTGTCCGCATTAGTTTAATTAGACCACTTTCAAAAATGTTTATGCAAAATCTTTTATTTAATTAAAAAAACACAACTTTATATTGGCGTGAAATACCTCCTAATAATTTATGTGGAATCGACTCATAGAAACTCACATGAACTCACAGATTGGTCATTTTCAGATAAGAAAACTCATCAATATTCATTCGCTACAAATTGGTGATGAATATGCTTCACAATTTCCCTGTGAAAAAACCCAAATCCACCAGGGATATTAGGAATACTCAAGATATAACACTTTATACTTTTCAATTTCTTAATTATTTGTATTTTATTATAATTATCAGTAAAAATATCTCACTGATTCTTAACTAATTGCAGTTTTGTACTTAGGAGTATTGAATACGTTTTTAATTGGTGTAAAATACTACAGTAGTACATTTTGACAATAAATTATGAGAGCCCTTTGCAGTTTTACATTATGTGGAAAGTAATTTTGAGGGAAATGTAAACATTTATTGAGACTTTAAGAGACAGAAGCGTGGTTATTACAGGGTGTTTAAAGTGTACGGTGCAAACTCACTAACGAGCATACGATGACGTATGGTTTGACTATTGTTGCCAAATATTGGGCAATTAGGCTTAAAATGCTGTTGCCATAAGCAAGGTTGATTTACCTGCTTAAAATAAACACACACTGCTGAATAGGGAGGAAAAGCTACAGCTCCTAACATAAAAAAATAAAATGTTAGTCACCAAGGTAATTGCTATACTTTAAAAATAGTTTCAATGGTTTTCGGGTCAGCACGGATGGCTGAGAAAACACAGTAACATTTTTTTAATTCAACCTAGCAAGGCATTAAATTCAAATTTGCTGTTGCTGAAACATTTTGCAGCCTCTCCGAACACATAAGTGGTGAATAAGGGATGAAACAAACACTCAATTTGCAATGACAGCCTTTAATCATCCATGTAGTATGAAAAGGGTTTTCCTTTGAAAGTTTTAAGAATGTAACCTAGTCAGGTACATATGTAGTCCTGTACCCAAATATATGCGCCGACTCCTATCTGCAGCCTAATAAAAACGGTTTGAATACGTAATAAAAATCCTTTAACCGTGTTGATTGCGACATTCCCTTCGATACAAAATAAAAAAAAATTCTATCAGAGGAGGATATTAGGTATGAACTCAGGCTTTGCAAAAACTGTAAACTAGAGTTGTGGAGACTCTTAAGTATCAAGAAAGTTTAAGCATTAATTTTTTAAATCTTTAGATGGGTAGGAACCTTTTGCCATATCTAACCACAGTTATGTTAATTGTTTGCTAATATGTCGTTTTTGTTTCTAAATGGAATTGTATTTTTGGTGAGGTAATATTAAATTTCTGGCTTTTATTTTTTATTAGGCAATACTCACCATTTTTGTCCAGCTTGAGTCAAACTTATTTTTTCATACTGCCTTCACACAGTTTATTCTCGTAGCGGCAGATAATATAAAAAACTTGAAAACGTGAGAAGTGTCACTAAAACCATGTCTCGCGAAAAGTCTGTCATTTTTGTGTGTTTGTGATATGTGTAACAAACTATGTGAATGTTGTGTGAAAAAAACAAGACCGACAAGGACTTCAAGCTGGACAAAAAATGGTGAGTGTTGCCTCATAAAAATAATCCAGAAATTAATGTTCAAAGCAAAAAAATCATAAACGTTATTGTGACTGAAACGTTTATGGCTTATGGTATTTGCAAATGAATATTAAGAAAATATCACTATCAAACGTTACTGTGCTAAATTTAGCCGAATTTTTTTTTGTAACAATAAATTTAGAGTGTGACATTTTAGTATAATTATTTATGTCTAGCTCGTACTTCGCAGGTCACCGTTTTGTATTCACAGCGCGGTCGTGGAGGTATTTAATAAGTGATTTACACTTCGACGAGGAGTTTAAACTTTAAAGCTGCTATTATTCAGGGTGTTATAAAGGACTGCCAGATTAGATCGGATTATTCGAGCCACGAGTACCGAAATGTAGGCTTTGGTATTTATCATAACTATAAACTCAAATATTACAAGTAAGGGCATACATAAACTGTTCCTGATTTACGTATGGATTTGCTACTCATGTACTTGTATTTAGTGTATTATTAATAATTTATTTTATATATTAAAATAAAAGTGTTAAATACTTCATAATATGATCTTTTATAAATTTTAATGATTTTGTTTTTAATAATAACCGATTCCAAAAATCCATATAACTAAATAAATGGTTAGTTTTTAATAGTCATTTAACTTTTTCTACGATTTGAACCATTACATAGAAGGGTACAAATTTAATGCTCAAGGCATAAGACTCTCGTACATCAATTATATAATGGCTTAACAATATAATAGCAGTAATAAAACAATAGTTGGTGGGTGAACCATAAAAATCAATAACAGTACCAAAAAAATAACAATAACATAAGGTGCGGGGAACAAAACAATAAATAATAAAAATTCGTCAAAAGGTCATTGTTTTTCGTTAAAGGATTTCTTTTTTCCTTTTATATGGGTTTTCGGTCACGAGAAATCGATTGGAGTTTTGGTCACAAGCCTAGGAGAAATCCGATCTCAGCCCTACAGACTTCCAAATTGCATACGGTATGCTATTGTTATAGATATTTTTACGAAAACGGCATATTCATATGTTCAGGTTGTTTTATTTTTATTCAAGCAAAGCTTGGTCTCTCGGCACTTTTTTATAGAACAGATATGCAAAGCATAACAAACTGTTTAAAGGTGGTTAGTGTTAATGGTTCACTTATAATATTTTAGTTATGGGCGAAGGATGCAACCATAGAGAAGCGAGTATTCAGCTCGATACTATTTATTTAGCAATTAGCTGACTATTGAGCTAGTATTTAACTAGCTATTTAGCTTCTGTGCGATTCAACTTACAGAACTCCAAGTTTGAATACGTTTGTACTTTCATCTACATTATTTAACGAAGAGGTTAAGATATGTGGGAAAGGAAGATCATTTTCATTGTCGTGCTTGTAGCAATGCTTTACTGTTTACAGTTTTCCATTTAACATGATAGCAATGTATAAATTTTCATAGAATATGTTTAAGAAATTAATTTTGTCCTGACCTTTTAGGGCTCTCTTCCCTAGTAGCCATGAACCTATGTTAAAAAATGGAGTAATTTGGCTTCTCTTCGAATGACTATCTCCGGAACCATCAAAACTACAGAGCTTCTAAAGTACTTTGATCGAAAGAGATTTAGTGTTCTTATAGCTTTTAAATTTTACTTATTACTGCAGGAAGCATGATACTTATTATATATAGACGCGCCCATGCGGCCTTGCGGCGCTCCATAGAACTACGAGGCCAAAAACATGGATTTTATGTTAAGAGCCCACTACGAATAAAATATCTAAAAATCAGAACCTCCCAATCTTTAGCATACCACAATATATTATTCTAATGGACTTATATCACGAGGAGACGACTTGCTGTAGGATGTCATACTACTAGTAAGGAAACCCTCAGTATTAGTCTATCCAAGAGGTTAGCCGTAGGCTGGAGAGAAGTGATAAGCCATTGTTGTAGCAGTCTCGGAAGTTTGCACTCTCAAAGGTAAATTGGATTCCCTTAATCCCCCTATGTAATCGATTTAGTACCTTGTGGCCAATTGAGGTTTTGCATCAAATGTTTAGAAATAAGTCAATTATTGTATTTCAAATTTACAAAGTTGAAATAAAAAAACCTTACAAACAATGACATTTTGTACTTTTTTTGATTATTTAATTAAGAAAGTTTATCCTGAACAAATAGAGAATCTTAGCGAACTAAGTAAAGTACAAGTAACCCTAGAATGAGAGTTTAGGCTACTGCAATTTTTGTCTTTTAAGTTAGTGTTTTATATTTTTGATGAGATAAATCTAACAAATCCCGTAAAGTGTGCATACGACTCAGGTTATTGGGTAAACAACCAAAGAGTGTAAATTGAAAGCCCTCTGATTCTGATTATAGGATGTTAAATCCAGTTCATCGTATATTTTCAAAATCCAGTCTGTTTTAGTTTATTTCCCACTTTAAGATTAGGTGAGATTTAATTCACACCTACCGTAGTGTTTTACTGTGATTCCCCTTCAGTGTTAACATCAATTTCGCTTAAAACTGTAAATTTATGTCATAATATGTCAAAGAATTTATTTCTAATTAAAATTCCACATACTGATTATTATTAATTTAATTTAGGTATAAGCAAAAAATGTTTCTTTCAAATGCACAAAGTCATAGCGGTTAACCAGGTTGTGTTATTCCATCAATTGGAGCAAGATTTTATAGTTAGAATTAGTCTTCGCACATTTTTTTTTAAAAAGGTTATTTTATTACGGCTGTTCGGCAACAGAAACAACCTTAATTTATGTGGAATGTGATTTGTAAACTTGGTTCGCCTAAAATTCAATTCCAAAGCAAAAATTAGATTCATAAGGTTATTTAAGACATTATTCGATTTTCAAGGCTTAAAATCGAATCCAAACAACAACCTTCATTTATGTATGTGTATTTTTAACAAATATATGATTACAAAATAACGTACAAAAAGGCAATGTAGTGGGATCAAAACAATTAAAAAATACATTATCATTGCTAGTTGACGATTTAAACTTGGTTAATAATGGTCCAAGATCGAAAATAAATTTATGCAATATGACTCTTCATGGTTAAAAATTAACTAATTCTATCTATTTCTACTCCTACACATAATTAATAGACGGTCATTTAGAGGAGAATAAATAAATAAATAAAAAAATGCAAATAATATTTTTACTACATAAAATTAATGTTAAAAATGTTTCACAGATAAATGTAATAATTCTTTCAAGGGCTATATTATTATTGACATATGGGCTATATGTCAATAAAAAGCGACTTTTGACTGCATTGCAGAAATGTTTCTGATATAGTCGCAGTCATGTCCAAGACATTTGTCTGTGGCGTAGAATCCCTCCCCGACCATTAAAACTTTTATCAAATTTAATCACATACTTTATTGATACTCGTTTTAAGTTGAAAAAATCCATTATATCATGACAATTTTCGATAGTCAAAAGTCAACCATGATGTTACAGTTATTCCGTAATATGAACTTTTCATAACAAAGAAACTTTCGGAACTTAACATGGGACATTTCAATAAAGAAATTAATTATTTATACATGCTATAATTTTTCAGGGCGTTACATGATTTTGAATAAAGTCTAAGAAGACGGAATTTAGTCGTACGATTACATGAAGGGGCAGAGTTAGGGGACATTGGCTCATTAAAGGAAATAATAAAGACTTAATAGATAATAATTAAATGGTATAAGTACATCAGTCTAAAAACATTATGTACTTGGTTGATTTCCACTGAATTATTGTAATTTATTGCCCACTTGAACAACAAAACGATTCATACAAAGTAAAATGGAGATTTGTAGAAAACGAAAAGGCTTCCTAGAATAAAATTATTTATAAATAAACATTAAATTAATATTTATGAAAAATTCCAAATACTGTAGTTGTAGAGGTATTTTTATTTCTTACTTGTCGGTTTAAAGATTATTTTAAGGGTTGCTTTGAAAAAAATCAAAGCATTTTTTAAGACGTGCAATTGAAAAAATGTGTTTTTTGTTTTTGTATTCATTGGCATTAATGAAAAAAGTTACTCGCACCAGAAATATTTCCATGTATAATTCAAATATGGATCCCATTGAGGTACAATTTTAACAGCACTAATTGGTATCCAATACCGCATATCGTCCCAGTTGGCGCTAATATGTTACAGACCATAAAATAATTAATTGGTTCAGCTTAAATAAGAAATGTTAAGAAACTAACACTAGCAGAAGAACACAATAATAATTTCAATAACTTTGTTTAACCAAAATAAAATTTCTAAGAACAGAATTAAAAGCTTTTTAAATACAGTGGATTTTCAATTTGTTGGGGTACTATATTTTTAATTAGCATCCAATATACAATTATATCATTTCTTGATTTTGGCGGGATTGTTTAAGAGCAATGTACGTGGCAAACGTAACGATGTCAAACTAAATCCTAAAATCGGTACTGCGTAAAAGCTCAAAATACTGGTACAGGCAGACTATTTTCAACTGAATTAGTTGCTATCCAAGCAACCAATTCAGTGTGATCAGACAATAACAACATTAAATATTTACCATGAGGTAATATTTGAACCGCGGATTCAAAAGAGGAAAGAATAAATGCTGAAACTTTCTATTGCAACAAAGTAAGTTTGAAAGTCTCTTAATTGTTCTTTGTCTGATTTCAAGAGTTTAAGAGGGTGGTACAGTTTATTTAAAGGTTTTTTCAGTGTCTTGGACTCTCTCCTATAAAAAATACAAATTAAAATTCTTGTTATTTTTTTTGCAGCAGAGGACACTTAATGTACTATGGATTTCTGAACTAAAAATCAAACTGAGTTTGACAACACAGTTTATTTTACAAAACAGTCAACTTCATAAAATAAATATTTCTAGAATTTAAACAAACTGAAAAGTATTTTGAGCCTACAAAGTGTAATATCTGGATGTCGTCTACCGCACGAAAAGTTAAACCGTAACCGACCAACAAAAAGTGCTTAAAATATATAAAATGTATAATTTACTTCGAGGATGACAAATACCAAATTATTGCGTTTACTGCGTTTTCAAAACACCAAATCTTTCTTCATGTATGTATGGCATATGGGAAGATAAATTTCAAGGAAATTATATTTAGTGGTAAACATTTTAAAGGAGCATTGGGTAAAAATCAATTAAAAGAAAGCAAAACTCTTAAACTTTCAATTTAAAATATAAACCGAAATGCACTATCTCTTACCATGAAAACTTGCATATGTATAAGATTTTAATTTTTGAATGTAAAATATTATTTCATTTCATTATTTTACAAGCATTTCATTTTGATAACTATTCCTGATGAACATTTCTGACTATCCATTCAACTGTAATCTTCCTTCTAACCAATGATTAACTCGATGACTTATAAACCCACTCATGTAGTCAGGAGTTTACGACTAATGAAGAATGAATACTGATGTTACGTTTCATCAACGCACCCTTATAAAATTATTTTCATTTATGTCCCGGTTCGCTTACAAGTAAAAATTCACAAAATCATCTTAGAACATAAAAATCTGTAAAAATCTATCTACACGGTGCTGGAAATTACAAGAAAACAAATCAAAGTTTAAGCAAATTATCCAGTTGTTTGTAGGAAGCCTATTAAATGAAGAAGCTGCATATCATGGCTTTGTGACGGTTTGAGAATCCCTTTGTCCAGACCGGATATCCGGTTGACAAATCACGGCCGCTTGACCTGGAGGAAACCGGAAGTCATTGCGTTTTTACGAGCGCAAAAAACGTTAACTTCAGCGTGGTTTATGATTATTGTATTTTTATTTAATTCAAAACGTTCGGTTTGGATATAATTTATTATATTTCCAAACTATTTTCGAGCGTTTAGTTTAAATAACACAGTTTAATAAGTGAAAACTAAATAATACGTACATTACATTCAAGTTATGAAATTTGTTTGTTGTAATAAAACGTTGATTAGGTCTACTTTGATTGCTGTAATGAATCCTTGCTCTTTAATAAAACCGATTCTTGTCATTCTTCACCACCACAACATTTTAGGACACCACCGGTATCTAGAATTGAGGGGGGGGGGGGGTTGGTTGGGGTGACAATTTATAAGAAGTATTATTTAATAGTCCAATAATCAATGAATCTTTTTTCATATATTTCTTCTTCAAAAATTAAAAAAGAACAGTTAATTCGTAAGAAAGTCACATTTATTCTTACTGCGAATAGTAAGAAATTTATTGTATAACATGTTCAATGTATCTATGTAAATAAAATTGAAAGGAGGTTTTACGAAAATGTACAAATTAAGACGACTTTGATTTCGCACTATGTTCAAATATTGAAATAACCATTGAAAAACCGTGTGTTTTAAAATAAGTTTTGATTACATCACTGGTAGAGCTTTTGGTTTAAATGAAATTTATTGTATCAAATTTACAATAACCATGAATATGAAAGCAAAATTAAATATAGCCTACTATTAACAACCATATCCAAAATGAATACGTCGATGACAATTCAATTGTTATTTTAAGTGAGTACATTTTTTTTATCCCAAATATATTTACATCAAATTAGAAATTAAATGTTTTAGGATAGGAGAGAAAATTGTTGGAGGGGAAGAAACTGGCAAAAGGAAACACGATAAATCAAGTCATTGTCACATTGTTATCGATGTCCAGTGGCTAGCAGGACTTCAACATAACCACAGACCGTTTGTTGGTTTTGAGGTTTGGAGTTTTGACGATGTAAGTTGTACAGTTCTCCACGGTAAAGTATGAACCTGCGTAAAGGACATAAATAAAAAAAGTTTATTTTTCTCCTTGTTATTTCAATAAAACACTGACGAGTCACTAAAACTTTTGCCTTGAGTTTTTAATATACGGTATCCAAGTCAAAGTTTCAATTCTACTGAAATGCAAAATAAATGTATGCTACTCGTAGTCCACTGTAAAACTTTATATCAAGCATGTTAAAGAGAAAAAAATAAATTAATCAATATTATGAAAAATATAAGTACCTCTTCAAAAAAACTGCACTTAGGAGTATTCAAACAAACACGGTTTACTGAGGATGATGTAACGCAGTGATTTCGAGCGGCCTGTTGAGTAATCTTACAAAGTGTTTCTCGCCATTAGCTCATGGCTCAGTGAGCGAGGGGATTCATTGTGGTCATTTATGGGTCATTTAAAGTGACGCATTACACAGACCACAAACATCACCGGAAACTTTGGAGGCCTTTCATAAGTTACGATTACGCAGCACATAGTGGTATAAAATATACAAACTGTTATTTTTCTCTTTACCTTGACATGGTTAGCAATTTCTTATGTTATTGATTTTTTAAACAAATACTTTCTCCCAAACACGGTGAGACTTTAAGATAACATTTTGGTTTCATAATAACTTTGAAGATGCAAAATCAAAATTTATTTAACAAACGTCATGAGTGACGATGATCCCAAATGTGTAATTTTAGTGTAGAATTAAATATAAAAAAACTTGCTAATCCAAAGTATTTATAGACTTTAATATAATTTAAAGTTTCATGCACTTGATAGACAATAAAAGCGAGTTTATTGATCTTGCCTAGTTGAAAAACTGCAAAAATTTAGAGGCAAGTTAATAAGACGACCAGATTGACCGCATCTATTCGTTACACCTAGCTTCCAATCAGTAAGGAAAATGATCGGTGGCAGTTTGGGTAATGGGTCTGTGTAAGTTGAAATTGGGAGGGTAAATAAGGCATTGAGGGTAAATGGTGTTGTGGAACACGGTTAATCTCAATTAATGTCTAGGTAATACTCAGAGAAAAAAATGTTGATCAGAAAACAGATAGAATCCCAAGGTCAAACATCTGGAAACAGAGCAAGCCATAAGGAGTAGGCCTGTTTTGAGCATAGTCTGAGGAAATGCGATCACCAGCCCGAAGTGATTATCTCACAGAGAAGAATTTTTTAAATGGGAGAAGATTTTTTAAGTGAAAAGTCACGTACTAGAGGCAAAAAATGTCTGTAGAAAATCTTTTCATGCTTCATATTTGGTGTTGTTTTCCTGAATCACTTATGATGAGTATAAAAGGTTTAATACCTGCGTGTTAGCCTACTGATTCTGTGTTTCTGTGTTTCTGTGATTCTGTGTTTCTGTGTGATCTGTGATTCGATTACGCGTTTCGGCATAAATTATGCCATCTTCAGATCATCACAAATGAATAAGGAACTCAAGTTTTTATAACGATCTGAATGTGGCATAATTTATGCCGAAACGCGTAATCTAACCACAGATTACACAGAATCACTGGGCTGACACGCAGATATATAACCTCATATAGAAAACTTTTGCCAGCCAGTAGAAAATTATATTAATAAAAAATATATATAAACAATCCCAGTTCTATTTAATATATGTACCTATTTCGATTGTTTAAGGAAATCCTTTAATAATTTTTACGGGATATATTAAAATAAATAAATAAAATGATTGATGGTATTATTAAAAAAAGGTTTATTTTTGACAATTATTTGTAACTTACTTGGCTAAAATATGGAAATAGAAGTCTGAATTACAAAGCAAAAAGTAATAATTTTAAATTTTCATATTTGCATTCTACGAAAACGTTTCCTGCAAATTCTAGGTAGAACTACCCTTCAACAATGCAAATAGGCAGACTAATTAGGTTATTTAAGTTATTGGAAGATTTTGAGATATTGGGAAAATGCGCAGGGTTCGAGACACACTTCCATCAGAAAGTGATCTTTGCGAGACTTTTATTTACTTTCAGAAGTTCTAACCAAGATACACTAAATAAGTCAAGAAGTCGCCCTGTTTCTACTTACAAATTTCCCCACTATTACTAAGTAAATTTTAACTGTAAAGATCATAGTAAATATCCTGTGTACTTTTTACATAGCTTAGTTAAAAAAACCCGTTTTTTACTAATGAATGAAAGGGTTACGAATTGGGAAATATCACATTATAAATGGTAAAAGTAATTCCTTATGACGCATATGGGTTTAAAATATGTTATTAGCTATAACCTCATAAAGTTACGAGCAAAAGATAATATAGGCCTGCAATACCACATTTATCCAAACCAACATTTTTTCTGTACCCAACAAATGATGATTTGAAAAAATATACTTTACAAAAAAAGAGTTTTTGTTAACGTATCTTCAAACGGCACCGAAGTAAGTCCACCTCTAAAATGTACAATGATAAACGGTTACCAATCCCACCCAATGAATAGCTAAGCGCCGATATATCGTGGCGGCCGCTCCTGGAGTTTATTTTCAAACTGCAAATAATATACATACTTTGCTAGAACATTACTTTAAAAGGGTACCGTACTGCTTTGAATAAACGTTTGCAAGTTCATAATTGCAATCAATGTTTACCGTCAGAATGTACGTTAACTTTGTAATAAAAATAGTAGTACTAAAAAAAAATAGTTTCACCTATCTCATTCATGATGTCAATTAATCAGGCAGTAAGGTCATAATCCAAAAGAATTAGTTGAATTTACTTAACACAGCACACAAAATAAAAAATTTAGTTCCAAAGTAAACCACAAGGTAATCATAAAATTGGCGAAAAGAGGGAGGATTATAAAACTTTTTATCTGATTTGAAAACTGAATTGCACCACGAACTTCTTGCCACTACCTTTAGAACTTTCTATCAATACCTCAGAACGGCTATTGTGGCAGTTGTGATAAGACTTTTCATTATATTTTGTTTGGAAAGTCGAGTTTTTCCAGCTTATATACAGAATTTTAATTAATCAATAAATATAAATAATTTAACTTACGACTTACCGTAAAGGTTTAAATAATGAATATGTCGTTGCCACATGCTGTAATTGGGCACTTCATGAAGTGCCCAGCTCGCCTGGGCACATAGTGTAACTAAACGGTTTAATTAAAAATTACAGTATGTGACCAACAAAACTGGCCTCTTCATGAAGTGCCCAACGTTGGGCACTTGATGTAAACACGTAAAACTGCTGTTTACGTTGTTGTTGATAGTATCCGACGTATTATTTTCAATTATACAAAATAGGAACATGTTTTAAGACTTTTGTATAACATTAAGAATTTGATCAACAACCACTAAACCAGGCAATTCCTGCCTATATGTTTTTGATGATTGTTTCTTCTATGTTTTCTGAGTTATTTTGGCTACTCATTATTAATATTATTATTATCAAAACAACAGACGGTTTTAAAATGGTTTATTGCTTAAATAATAATTTTAATAATGATTTGTAGCCGAAATAATTCACAAAACATTATCCAGACAGTCAATTAAAATTGTATCCATTAATAAAATAAAAAACATGTAACATTTTACCTGCCACATTTATATCTAATATAACTTAAAAATTAACCTTAACCTATTTTTTCATGTTTCAATTTATAATCTTCTTTCTTCGTCCCCCCTAATAAAATTCATAATAAATCAAAATACGACAAGGTAAAACAAATTTACTTTAAGTGCCATAATAGTGTTTAAAAAAGTCATAAAAACTATTGTTTGGTTTCTTTGTTGGTAGAAAAATGAAAAACATTTAATTGATATAAAATAATACAATTTTGTTTGTTCATTTTGCAATTTTACTAGCATCAACCTCAATTTAGGTTTATGTTTTTCTTTTATGCCAGAATGAATTAATTAACATAACATCATTACCTCAAGCATTTTCTTTGTATTTTTATTTGTTTATAGAATAATAAAAATATTATTTTGGGTGCAGTCCTGTTTACTAAACAGCTTTTCAGTGATGTACGTTAAATATTTTATCACACCCGCTGAGACCAGTACTATAAAAAATAAGTTTGTGTTATTAAGTCAAATAAATATTTGGAAATTCATATGAAGAAATAGTCTTAAAGGGATAATCTATGAATGTCGAACGTTATTCAAAAGTAAGGGGTTGCTAGAAAACGTTCGACTTTTAATTATCATTACTATTTTTTCTAATATCGCAATACCTATCTTTTTTTACTTTTGTTTGTAATTTTACAACTGTTTAAAAACTTTTTTTGAAATTTCAATCTAAGTATTAGTATTTATTTTTTAGTCTAGATTACGTGGTTACTATTTTATTGTGAAAAATAACTAGTTTATTGTTAACTGTATATTTAAGTGTGAACTAAGCTTATGAAACAAAAAAATCATTATCCAGATATAACGTAGACTAATTATATTTTCAAAAGGCCTATGCAACTAAAACCAGTATTAGAATTATTAGATTTGAAAAATATTAAAAGGTTTAGTAGCAAACAATAACTTTGCTACTTTAGCACATACATCGGGATTTAATGTAAACGTTGGGATTTACTTAAACAAAGATTTTGAATTGACCGCCCAACACGCCTCGATACAGTAGTTACATCATGTGCCCAAAGAGCGTTGGGCACTTCATGAAGTGTCCAGTTTCGTTGGGTACATACTGTAATTTTTATTGAAATAATCGAGTTGGGCTGGGCACTTCATGAAGTGCCCGGGCTGCGTTGGGCACTTCATGAAGTGCCCAATTACGGCAAGTGGCTACGACAAATGCATACTAAATAATGACAGTTAAGGTATATAATTATTCTTATTGAAGTTAAAAACAAAGCCTCCCTTTTGCATTTTAATTATTTACTTCATGACATATTTCTCCTAATAGGTAAACGTTAAGCAGGTTTAAGGTGTTTACTACTCCTACGAGTACCTCGGTTTGTTGGACACAAATAGACCTCTAACTATAATAATCAAGGCAGAAAACATTTTTAAGCCTTGGTTGTTAATCAAAATATAATTCAATTATAGCCTATTTTATTTAGGTGTTCATCACTTATTATAAAAGTATCTCCGAATTTTGTACTACTTCATAATTAACTTTCCTAAACCTTAAGCGAGAGGTATCACTTGTACTGCATAACAATGCAAAATACAACAATAATGGCAACAGAAAGTAAATATTTATTCCTTTTTTCAAATCTAGTTTATAACGTAAGTCAGTTAATGGTCCCGCAGCGAGAATCCATCTCTGAAATGTATAGTGATAAACGGCTGCAATATCGTCCAATGAACGACTACCTGAGCGCCGATACATCGCATGCTCTCTGTAGGGACTTTGTTGCGAACCTTCAAAAATAGTATAGTTTCTAAAGTAAATAATAATTTGAATTAGATTATAATTCTCTTTTGCATTTGCTATGTGTTAATTTTTGTTTATTACTATTGTTGAGGGCTTTTACTATTTTACTCTTTAAGTAATTATAAAGCATAAAATATTGATTATTCATTCAAATTTGAAAAGTCAGAAACTTCAATACCGTTTGACAAGTTTCCATGTACTCATCAATCTAGGTATCGCTGTCACTAGTCACTGCTTTGATAAATTACTTAATTATCTATTAACACCAAATTCCATCGAATTCCTTTCCTTGTATAATTTAGCATATAACAACATTTCCACATAAAACTCAAAGTAAGTGTAGGTTTTTAAACACAATTTCAAGTCCTAGCTTCATCGTCTGTGTAAACAATGTATTTAAATTTGTTCACAAAATATGAACGCACAAAATTTTGCAGATAAAAGAAAATAAACTGGATAGTAGGGACTAGAAGGCGTAACAAATCGATCTTCAGCGAATTACTTGATTCCAAACTAACTTATTGGCTTCATATAACTACAAATTACGCGTTCTAGATATGCCATTGTTCATATTTATCAGGAAATGCAATAAGCCTGAGCCTTGTGCTTTTATTTCAGCAATGTTCAAGGCACGTTCAACCTCAGAACCAGTGGGGCCAGGCCCTACGGTCTGGGAGAGGAACGGCCTCATTGCAGTCCTAAGGCCAAATAAAAGTTCAAACAATTTTAAAGAAGGATAAATGAAAAGATGAAACAACCAATTCAGGTAACCTAAGGCATGAATGATATCAAGGAACAAATAATGTCATTCAAATGTTTAAAACGTAAAAGCGTAAATTTTTCTCATGTTTTGTGTGAATATTTTATTTTAATCCTCTTCAACATTGGCTGTAAATTTTCGTAATAGTCAGAGCATAAGATAATTAGAATTAATAGTCATTATTGGATATTTTCTATGTAAATTAACCGAGGAACGCATAAATGAAACTTTTTTCCTATTTTCATGTTATGTTTTGAGCTCACTACCGAAATAAAACATCTAACGTTGAGATCGTAAAACTATGATACTCAGTTGAATGAAAAATATCGAGAAAATGTTATGAAGAAGGATCTTTTCATTTGAATTTTTGCTCCGGGGCCCTAGCTATGAATAACACATAGGAGATAACACAGATGTAGACCCTTTGAGGAAGAGTACACTTTCAACCTGCTCGAGTGGCTTTCATGTTCGTTATTCTTTTAAATTTATTGCATTGCATTTACACATTTCAGTAAAAAAAGTTCATAAATATCAAACCTTACATATTTATTAATGTTATTAATTTTGTGTTTTTAAACAAAAAGTTTTGTGGAGTTTATTCCTATATTTGTCTCTTAATGTTATATAAACTTTCAAATCCTTGTAGACACATCAGCGTAGACATTCAAAACCCAAAGATGCAGTTTCAAAAACAAAAATTGCTCTTTGTGATCGCTGCTACGTTTTGTAGGCTTGAGGGAAACGGTCTGCTTCGTCAGGGAGTAAACTAACCTTTAGGCGTTTCTCAAGGATGACGCCTTAATATTAGACCACATGTGGTTGTGTGGTACGGGGTTTTTAATAGCTCTATGTAATAGAGACCGTTTGCTAATTACGATTATTTAATCGCTTGTGGTACATGACGTTCCTCCACTTAGATTCATCGACATTCTAATGAAATATCTGTTCACTGTTTTCTTAATTCAGATAAAAGAAACATGGATAAAGTTAAAATATATACAGTATATAATATATATGTATGCAATATATATATATATATATATATATAGTGCATTCGAAAAAAATGGTCCAACTCTTAAGGGTGTTCTACAGAATATTTAGACAATAAAGTTCGGATGCGATTTCCTGGCATTTTTAGCATTAAATACATTTTTGTATATTGATTAATAAAAATTTTGAATTTCTCGCATAATTTTTCTGCGATCCTTTTAAAATTCTACATGAAAGTAAACTAGATTATACAACTTTTTCAAACATACAGTTTTTAGGTGATAAGCTTTGAAAATAAAAATCATTGTTCAACAATTATTGAATTTTAAAAACTATATCAACTTTTTAGACGTCGTAAAAGTTCACTCCTTAAATAATAATACTTCTAAAAGAAACTCGATAGCTTATAAGTAACCCCTTTAAAAAATTAAAGAAATATCTTGAAATATTTTTTGAACACAAAGACACTGAATGGACTAAGGCTTATTTTGGAGAATTTCCCCGGTCCAGTATGATATCCGGCTGACAAATCATGACCACGCTCAACCAAGTGGAAACCGGAAGTCGTTAGATTGTATTTTTTAGAACACTCTTCTGCTTTGCTTCTCGTATTTTCTTGCTACTAATGTTCCTTTCTTGAGTTAATTTTAAGGTTAATGTTATAATTGTTATGTATGTATTTGTTTAAAGATTTTCTTGGTTACATTCAAATTTAATAGGTTAAAAATCAATAAGCTACAGCTAATTCGGTTATTTCTGACAATAAATGCAAGAATGGTACACGTATTATCCATTAGATTAGATTGGACTGATAAATAAATATTGGTATTCAACTCTTCCCTTGACGAAAATAGCGTTAAATAGCTCGTAACTCACTAATATTCACCCGGTCTCCATAAAAATCAGCCAAGCTGTTCTTTAGGATTGACTAAGAAAGTACCTGAATGATTCCCGTTCTTATAATAGCCTAGGACTTTTTCCCCTGGGCTTCTAAACGTTCAATGGTAATTATTAAAAATACTCCATATAATACATTCATTATAATTTTGCCATCTTAGTCATCAAGCTACCACAGTTTCTTCAGACTGATCGAAAGCCTTTAAACCGGAAAAGCTGTCCAAAACAGAAATATCTTTCCAGCCTATAATCGTAAGCTTTCTTTATTGGCATTGCACTTCAAAGACAATAGAGAAAGGTTGTTTACTCGCCCATCCCCAAGAAAAAAAAACACATTAAAAAACATGTTCCAGCAAACATTTGAGGCTATTTTTACTATATTATTATTTAATGATTCAAATACTAGCTCAGTGAAGTTATCTATTACCAGTGAAGTCATGCCTGTTTCAACTGAATTGACATCAAATTATTTTAATATTTTTGTTTCCCAATAGAATTACAAGATTTTAACTATTTGCTCTTACTACATGTTAACTTGTAACACAAGGGTTCTTAACAAAAATATTGGAAGCACTCCCTGATTTTGAGTATATAAAGTTGATAAATAACGTAAAGCTCACTTAAAAGGCTATTTTTAATTACAATTTCATACCAAAAATTATATTAGAATGACAGGTAATTTCTTATTGAGAAAACAATTGATTTTTAGGATTTTGTAAAGTGTAGTTTTTTTCAAATGCAGACGCTGGATCATCAGTAACTTTATAAATTAGTAATTACGTAACATATAAAACATTGCAGCATTATACATATTTCGTATGTCAAGATTGTATTTTTTGTATGCATGATTATCTGTAAAATATACAAATAAAACTCACAAAATTACGATAACGCTATTCCCAAAGAGGTCATTGACTCATATTTTTAATTAAATAACTATTTGATTAAAAATATTCAAAGATAACATTTAATAATTTTTGGCAGGTCGCAACGTGAGTTAACACGCTACACGTTAATGTGTAGTGAACGACAAGTTCACTACATACCAATCAGTGATTTATCCTCAAAATTAAATATCGATTATCTGATTCAACAAGAGATTATTTCAGTTTGATAGCATGTTTTGAAAGTTTTACAGCCCGTACCGCCCATAGTTTGTAACCCGCCACGGTTTGTCTCCATTGTTCTGATATACGGCCACCTGCAGAGCTGCAACTGATGCAGCGAAGCTACTGCAACTACAACTTTGTTTTGGACGGTGTGATGTAAAGCCAATTCTATTGTTT
Source organism: Flexamia atlantica (assembly GCA_035578135.1). Lineage (NCBI taxonomy): Eukaryota > Metazoa > Arthropoda > Insecta > Hemiptera > Cicadellidae > Flexamia > Flexamia atlantica. The sequence goes on along the minus strand of JAQJVK010000012.1, from coordinate 5,053,202 downwards.
ATCCTTTTTGATGTTTTATTTAAATAAAAAACTTATAATATACTTAAAAATGGCAATATCTGTATATGTTCTTGTATCGCAAGTGTTGAGATAGATTTAATTTTTAACTAATTTAATTTAAATCTTAAAACATGCTATTATCATTATAATTTAAGTAAAAACACTACACTCTTGCAATATATGAAAAAAAACTTTTTATATTAAATAATTCTAATCATAAAGTTAATAAAATGCCTTCTAAATCTTTCGTAAGATACACACATGAAACATAACAAAACATTGACTCTCTAGGTGAAAAGCTTACTTAACCATTAGATTACCTGAAAAAATATTCATTTGGTTATACTTTTAATCTCTCGTACTGAAAGAGACACTATTTATCGCAAATAATGCTAATCATTGTTAGTAAAATGACCACTGAATCATTTTGTAAGATAAACACGCAAAATAAATAACATAACACTAAAAGAACAAAATAAACAAGCTATCTTTAAGCTTACTGAACCACTAGATTTCTTGGAAAAATATTCATTTTCTCATATTATTTAATTCCTTGTACAATGCTTCATACGTTTAGCCTTTTTTTGCTTTTGACCATAATATCAGAGAATAAGGGCTACATAAAGCTGCAAAAAGTGTTTATATGCACATTAGTAAATAAAGAGAGCCCAGAGAAAATCATAGCTAAAATGTATACCGTACTTAAATTATAAGACTGACCAAGCCTGTTTGAGTGGTAGGCCCTACCATGTAAGAAATATTTAAGTACCTAAATGTACCCTAAGATTCTGTGTTCAACAAATGCCTAGTTTCTTATGTTAATAAATTATCACATTATGTTTGAGGTGAAAGAACCGAAATAATTTTAACTTTGTTCCAGGTCAATTGGATTAGTTTACAAGCTTTCCTCAAACATAAATCAAAAAGAGTAAAATAAAAGTAAATGGAGAGCGTTGGGGTAAGTTGAGACTTGGGAGTTTATTATATGTTACTAGCAGGGAGAGTAATTCTTTTAGATCCAGCGTGACTCCCATCATATATCAACGTCAAGTTGTTCTTGAGTCACATAAGGTAAACAATGAATGTTGTATCTCAGTCAGAAGAAAACAATACAACGCGTTTATCCTGTGTCTACTGGGTTCAATGGGTCATTTTATCTTGAGGAGGACCGTGGTTGTTTTTTTGCTAAGAAAAAATTATTATTTCACATTAACAACAAATCTTACATTCGGTAAAACTCTTAGATCGCATAATTATGTTTTAAGCGTAACATAAACAAAATCAAAAACAAAAGTGATGAAATAAATTTCCTACAGTTCATGACATTACATTTTTACAGATATCATTCAGTATTTAAAACAAATATATTAATATATATAATTGCTTCAAACACATCTTTATATTAATAGACAAGCATTTTTTCCATAAGGTTTTTCCTCCTTTTCTCTCAGCCGTTGTACATCGTAGTGAAAATCTAATCGCACCGATAGAATTGTATTTTCCTGTAGATGTGCAAAATCCCATTGTCATTTATATTAGTCTTTTAGACCTGTGGAAAATTGAATTTAGAATTAAAAAAAAATGCTGAACCAAATGTAAACAAAGTTAGCATCAAATGTAGCTGTTATCATATCATTCTTTTCTATCACGAAAAGAGTATAGATTAAATATAGGATCACATATCAGAGCAAAAAGTGGGTAAAATTATACGTAGTTTTTTTGTCATCAGATGAAATATAAAACCAAAACGATAACAAGCAAAAGGTAAATTCTTACCATTACTATTTAAGTATGGTAAGTAAAAAAAGTAAGTAAGTCCTAAATTAACGAAATATTTTATAGTTTTTATTTTTTAGCGTTTTCAATGTTACAGTATTTTATGGAAATCAGGACTATTTGGAAAAGGTTGAAGATGTCACATTCAAATAAAAATTTATCGCTTATATAAAGTGAAGAGATTAAAATTTGCTGATAAAAAGGAAAGAAAAAAGTGCATTGAGTCTCCATACCATCAAGAGTACTAACTGACTTGCAACTGGAGTACTACTGGACATTACATTCAAATTGTGATTTTATTGGTGGAGAATGGGTAAAATATCAAATTTTAGTGATGGTGATAATAAGAAGAGAGGGGATGAGAGACGAGTCAGAAGGGTAAGAAAGGAGGGAGGGGAGGTGGTAAGAAGTGAATGAAAGTGAAAAGGAGGGAAGAGGGGAGAAGGTAGAAAAGAAGGGAAGTAGAGAGTAAGGAAATTTAAGGAATGAAAGGAGGGAGAAAGAGAGATAACTGTGGTAGGGGTGCAGGATAAACTAATTGGATGACTGAATTTTTACTTTTATCTGAAGCAATACTCGGTTCAGTCTTAAAAAATAAACGTGGAATCTTATTAAAATAATAACTACTTATAGGTACTAAGACCTATTTAGAAGGAATAAAATATATAGTAGTTGTTGATAAACATAAAATGTAGAAAGATTTCACAGAATAATACATTTATTATGACAATAATTGTTGAAAATTAGAATTACAAAATATAATAATATTGTGAAAACCTTGTTTTACTGAGAAGACTTAGTAACTGATTAAAATTGTTTTTCTTAATATTGCCTAGCAACTTTTAGGATTTTATACCATATGTATCAGTTCATTCACTACATGGTGGGGCAGTCGGTGGTCACTACACGAGCCCCCTGGGAAGACTGGAAGTCTATGGTAAAACCCAAACAAAAAAAACACAAATAAAAATGCATAAAAAAGTCCTTGGATAAGTTATTATGTGTTCAAACTTTTTCATTAGGTTTTCAAACTTTTTATTGGGTGTTTTCAAAAGCGGGCTTCACTCTATCTAGGCTTACTTTAACCTGCGAACCGTGCAGCATAATGGTGATGGTTTTATCCCCTTTTTCGATAACTTTATGTGGTCCAGTGTACGGGTGTTGTAAAGGTTTTTTTACACCATCTTCCCTCAGGAAAACATGCGAACAAGTGTCCAGATCCCGGAAAACAAAGCTTTGTTTTGTTCATTGCCTTTGAATGTTAGTTGGTTTGATTGAAGCAATCTTCAGTCTTAAGCGTGAAACAAACTTAGTCGGGTCTTCTAGAGGTGCCAACTCGGTTGTTGGGACAAAATATTCACCAGGGAGGCGTAAAACTTGACCGAAAACCATTTCCGCAGATGAAGTATTCAAGTCCACACGGAAAGCGTTTCTTATCCCAAGAAGTACTGCAGGCAAGGATTCGACCCAAGAGGAGGTAGAGTGGCACATGATGGCTGCTTTAAGATGCCTATGGAATCTTTCAACCATTCCGTTAGCGCAAGGATGGTAACCAGTTGTCCTATGTCTTGAGAAACCGCACAAATTCCCTAATTCAGCAAAGAGCGAAGACTCAAATTGTCTGCCCCGGTCAGTTGTGATTCGCAAAGGCACTCCGAATCTTGAAATCCAGCAAGTAAAAAGGGCTGATGAGACTTCTTCGGCAGTGATACCCTGCAGAGGATGAGCTTCCGGCCACCTAGTAAATCTATCTATTACTGTGAGACAGTAGCGTAAATTTCCTACCCGAGGCAAAGGGCCGATTATATCAACATGAATATGTTCAAATCGACATTTCGGTAAAGGAAAATCGGTGATAGGTGTGTGGACGTGACGTGTGATTTTGGAACGTTGACAGTCTTGGCAGGACAAGGTCCAGTCCTTACAATCACGGTTTATGGAAGGCCAAACGTATCTTGAGGTCAACATTTTCCTCATGCACTTAAGGCCCCCACACACACTGAGATTGTCGCGAGACATTTCTTGAAACAAGAGGTATCATGAGACAGATCTCTGCGTGTGTGTCGATGTCTCAAGCATGTCTCAGTATCACACTCCGTCTCTGAGACCGTTATTTACATCTGCGTTTGTGGTGCTGTTTTACACTTACTTCACAGCTGATAGTATTTGTTCGCGAATGAACAGTTCAGTTTCGATGGTTCATTGACGCGATGAAATGAATCATGAATCATTTATTGATTGAATCGAATCGTTGTGCAAACCTTACTTAAACCAATTTATCTTGGTTTTCTCCTTTTCCTTTCGAAAAAAGCAAACTGCAAACGCCGGTTTGGAATAAATTTTCGGGAATTCAGTAAGTTTGCTCCCATTTGATATTACACATTTACTAAATTTAAAATTGAGAGGGGTTAATTTTGAGGGGTACAATTTAAAATCAGATAGTGTCTGATGTCAATGTATACAGAACCCTCTAAGTAAGGACATCCAATGTTAAATTTTTAATCCCGCCGCCGAAAAGAAGAGGAAAAATTAGCGCTGATACATGGAATAGTTTAAGCTGACTCCGTATAGTCCGCACTTATACTCACTAACAAAAATGTCAAAATAAGAATTTTTTTAAACAACAACAGGTAAACATTATGGTAAAATATACAACAATACTGAACAATAACATACAACTCTCAAAATATTACATCCAGCTGCTTGACTTTGGAAAGTCAGGTTGATCCGTAAACTCGTACCAACAATCTTTGTTCCGGAGAAATGGAAGCTCTCATCAGGGTGTCTTGTCTTTCAATACGCTTGTAAACCCTTCCTAGCAGCTTGTTGAAGCAGGCTTCATTCATTCTTATTAGGTTTTTCAAGTCCTTAGGATCGTTTAAAGCTATTTCTTTGAAAAATTGTTGGTCAAAAGATCTTTTCTGACTTAACCATCTCTTAGTCCATTTGCTTTTAGGTTTTCTTTTTCTTTTTAGGGCAACCGCAATGGCTACCCCACAAGCAAGCAAAACTTCTTCCGGTATTTCATCCATCAAAGTAAAAAAATATAGATATAAAATATATAAAATAAAAAAATTATATCAAATAAACCAAATGAAAGATTCAATAGAAGGATTTGAATCAAAATTACAAACGTAAACAAATATTCTAAATCTGTTCAATAATATGATTTTTGTAACACATGTTTCATACAAATTTGGTCTCAGACAAGTATCGCGACAGATCTCAGCGTGTGTGGCCTTGTATCGCTGATACCGCTTGTCTCACGATACCTCTTGTCTCAAGAAATGTCTCGCGACAATCTCAGCGTGTGTGGGGGCCTTTAATTCCTGGATGACTCAAGCAATGAACTGAATTGAACACTTCTCTGCGTAAACATTTAGGTATGTATAATCGTTGTTTATTGTCCCTTGTATCACAGTAGACAAAAGAATTAGAGCCAGGGACCTGAATTGGTTGAAGACGAAGAGAGGTATTGTTCTCTAGAATGGACTTCAGTTCCTCGTCTTTAGTTAGAAAAGCCGCCAAGTTGTTTAAATCAATTTTCGTATCCTTGTTGATGCAAATAGATTCTATCCTCAAAAAATTGTCAGCTACTATGTTAGAGGAACCTGAGACATGTTGAATGTCAGTCGTAAACTGAGATATAAACGACAGATGATTGGTTTGAACTGGAGGCAATTTAGCCTTCTTTTGTTGAAAAACAAAAGTGATGGGTTTATGGTCAGTGAAAATAGTACAAGGATGAGCTTCTAAAATATGTCTAAAGTGTTTAACAGAAGCATAAATTGCGAATAACTCTCTATAATAAGCTGGCCAAGTGGTTTGATTAGGTGTTAGTTTCTGAGAAAAGAAAGACAAAGGTTCCCATAATCCAATTTGGTTTAATTGTTGCAATACTGCTCCTATTGCAGTATTCGATGCATCACAAAAGAGTGCTAATTTAGCATTCGCTCTGGGATGATGAAGCAACGTAGCTTGAGCTAAATGATTCTTACATTTATTGAAAGACTCTAATAATACATCATTCCAAGGTACCTTTTGGTTACCTTTCAGAGAAGCAATAACTGTATGAAGTGGAGCCTGAAATTCCGCGGCGTGAGGAATGAACCTTCGGTAAAAGTTTAGCATCCCTAAAAACCGCCTTAGACCTTTGGCAGTTTGTGGTAGCGGAAAGTTCTGCAGTGCATTTATGCGGTCAGGGATGGGTCTAGTTCCGTTAGCTGTGACTTGGTATCCCAAAAAAATCACAGAGTCAGAATTGAATACCGACTTTTTCACATTTATTAAAACTCCATATTGGACGAATCTTTGGAAAATAATACGAAGGTGTTCTTCGTGTTGTGCATTATCTTTTGAAAATACTAATACGTCGTCGATATACGGAAAACAAAAATCGAGCCTCTGTAAAACTTCATCAATAAATCTTTGAAAAGTTTGTCCAGCATTTCGTAAACCGAAGGACATGAATGGAAACTCAAAAAGGCCAAATGGAGTAGTTATTGCAGTTTTTGGAACGTCTTCTTTGTTAACCGGGATTTGTGTATATGCTTTAACAAGGTCTATTACAGAGAAAACCGTACTCCCGGATAAACAATTAGAGAAGTCTTGAATATGTCGAACAGGGTAAGAATCAGGAATGGTGCGGGCATTCAGCGCTCTATAGTCACCACATGGGCGCCACTCATCATTCTTTTTGGGTACCATGTGTAGTGGTGAGGACCACGGGCTTTTAGAACGGCACGCAGTTCCATTAGCAACCATTGATTCAAACTCTAATTTAGCAATTTTGTATTTCTCTGGAGCCAGTCGCCTAGGTCTAGATGAGACTGGGGGACCAGGAGTTGTCTTAATGAAATGAACAGTGTTGTGGGGTATAAATCTGGGTACGCCCAGAGGTTTTGTGATGTCCGGAAATTCTGATAACAGAGAGAATTGGGATGGGTCGGAGGTAATTACCTTAATGCTAACCTGTTGACTACTGATAAACTGACATTTACTCTTCAGGTTCGTAATGCTATCAATTAGGAAACCATTACGACAATCAGGTAATAACGAATAGTAGGCCAGGAAGTCTGAGCCGATAATGGGAGTAGAGACTTTAGCAATAATGAAATTCCAGAGTAGAGTTTTCCGGAGCCCTATGTTTATGTTGAGACATAAGCTGCCATAAGTAGGGATGTCAGAGTCATTTGCAGCTCTGAGTTCTATCCCGGTTGGTCTTAAGGGGTCCTGGACGAAATCTTTAGGTATACAGCTCACATCGGAACCTGTATCTACCAAAAATTTGAAACCCGAATTTTTATCAAATACCTGTAATCTGGTACTGCTTGTGTTTGGAACTCCGGGGGGTGCATTGAGTTGGTGTCTAAATAAACGACAACTAGCCGACACCGCACCTAGTTGCCGAGCGTGTTTGTTGAAGAAGGGTAAGTGCAAGGGGGCACACACTTGGTTGCCCTTGACCCAAAACGATTGTGGTACCAACAATAGCCGTCACTATGGGGGCCGCCAGTACCATGTTGATTGTGTGATTTATCACGGCCTCGTAATCCGAACTGAGCATTTTTAAATGCAGACAGGTCGTCCGATAGACATCGAACCTTTTCCTCTAGTATGGATAACTTTTCTAGAACTGCTTCTGTTCCCGATCCGCGGTTAGGAAGTAATGTAGGAAAGGCATTTACAGGCTTACCTGTCTTGGAAGATATAGCACAACAGCTCACCAAAGGCGGTGGTTGGACCTCCAGAATGGCATCAGCTGTCACCGCTAATGAGTCCGTACTAATTCCAGGTCCTGTCAGTTGAGGTTGTAGAATGGCCTGTACGTGTGATGGGAGACGCTGCATCCATATGGTCTTCAGGAGGGTGTCCGGCACAGTACTGCCAGCCAGAGATCGAAGCCTCCTGAGGAATTGTGACGGAGCGTCGCTTCCTAATTCCTCATCATTGAGAAGTTGCTTGATCCTCTTGCGTTCCGGGACCGTTAGTCGCCTAATGAGTTCTTGTTTGAGCCTTGTGTAAGGGCTTTCTAGAATGGGATGTAAGAGTAGATCTTCCACTTCTGAAGCCGTGATTTCGTCCAAATGAGTGACAACGTGAGTAAAGCGAAGATCCTCGTCAGAAATGCGCCATAAGGCGAAAATCGCTTCAACTTGAACAAACCAAAGAGCTGGCTTTTCACGCCAGAATGGAGGAAGTTTTACTTGTGGGGATGGTGTTGCAGCTTCCATGTTCGGTTGATCGTTTGTTACTGAATTTAATGTGGGGTCTTGATGTTCAGTTTGGTTCGGGGTGAGACGAGGAGCATCGACTCCAATAATTTCACGGACATTATCTCGCAGTTGGTTGTTTTCTTCTTCGAGAACCCGTAGTCGTTCCATCAGTTCTTCATTTGCCATTTTACTCGGGGTCACCACTATAGGTACTAAGACCTATTTAGAAGGAATAAAATATATAGTAGTTGTTGATAAACATAAAATGTAGAAAGATTTCACAGAATAATACATTTATTATGACAATAATTGTTGAAAATTAGAATTACAAAATATAATAATATTGTGAAAACCTTGTTTTACTGAGAAGACTTAGTAACTGATTAAAATTGTTTTTCTTAATATTGCCTAGCAACTTTTAGGATTTTATACCATATGTATCAGTTCATTCACTACATGGTGGGGCAGTCGGTGGTCACTACACACTAATCCAGAATATAAACTATGCCATAAATATACGCTAGAGGTGAGATAAAAAAAGGATTCCAAGAATTACTCTTTCTCTTTTGCTTTCGGTTCCCGTTTGGTTATATTATGTGTTTACATGAAAAATGTGTCCCATAAGAAACGTATTTATAAATTACACATTGGTGTCTGCATAGATTATTTTCAAAATTAGTTATCCCTATCACTAAGATTTTTTCGACCTTTTTATCGGTTGAAAATTGGTTGAATTTTCGACCACTGGCGATCTATAGTATTTATAAATAGCATGTAATATTCAAAAACAACTATTTTGCTGCGTTTAATTAGTTTGCGGATTTTGATTTTTTTTAGCCAAGCAGTGGTGACTAAAATAATGTTGTAGATATGACGAACAATTTTTAATAATCTATCATAAATGCTACGATCATAAAATGAGAGCTGATCTGTTAAAAAGAAGCGTTAAAGTAAACTAAGGCAATAAAACTTGTTAATTGCTGTAGATGCCTGGTTTTCCATAACAATAGAACCTGCTCAACTCGTAATTTGCATAATGGCAATGAAAAGGGTAAATCTTCTCCAATTAAGGATACATCATCGACCCTCTTTCATTTACTTATTGGGTTTCTGACAGTGTTTTTTATTAATTTGAGAAACTATAATATATATTTTTTAATTAATTACTAATTTTTTCCAAAGTGTAATCTACTTTTATCGAATATACTCGATTAGAACGAAGCTTTTGCCGTAAGACTCATGGTACGACCTCAGCCCGGGACCATAATAAATTTTTATTCTGAGGTTCCTAGACTCAATTTACTACACTACTACTCGCTCATTTTCATATAATATATTATCATTAAAAATTAGTTTTTGTATTAAAATATGTTATCTATTAATATATTAGAGTATGATTTGACACGCAACTGTTCAACGTGATTTGACACCCAAATTCTGCATTAATGTTCACTTGTTTAATCATGTATTTTTTTCGTATCCAAAATTTAAAAACAGTAGTAATCAAGCTAATAGAAAAAGAAAATGTTTTAATTCTCATAGGACAGAGATTTCAAAATCCGTACCATTTAAGCTTGGTCATTTTAGAATGAAGATTATCACATGATAGGTCATGAAATTAGCTAAAGAAATACTGTACTGTACAGTAAATTCTATATTATATATTTTTATCTCAAAATTGGAATGATGTTTTCCATCAAGATATTTTACTGACGTTACAATTAAATGGAAATGCGTTTAGTATGTTAAAATTTTCAAGCATTACTGATTTATCCTACAACTTTAAACTTTTTAGGCCAGGTAGAGAATAGGAAGGTCTTCATCAATCGCTCTTGCAAATCATGAGTCTAGTCCAAAATTACATTGGTATTCTTTCTTCTATCACATAGAAAGGAATGGATCCGTTTCGGCCCTTCTACCTATTGACCACAAACTGTTATTATTCTACCTTCATCAAAATAAAATTCCTGCACGGGTTACTGTTATCATCTTAAGAATCTCTTATAGAGTAAGAAATAACAATGTAGAATAAGAATAGTTTATTTAATTTTATGCTTATTTTAAATAAAAATACTTACAACCTTGGCCTTCTTTAAAGTGAGGTTGATCGTTAAAGGAAATGCAAGCAGACTTCACTCAGTATGCAGACTCTTGCTTTGATGTGAAGCAGACGTTACAGAGGCTACATCACATCAATCTTAGCCGTTACTTTCCTTTGTACTGAATCAAATTTTATAGACTACTAGCTGATCAAAACGGTTTCAACCGTGGAGAAACAGAAAAACTTACTCGGATTCATGATTTAATTTAATTTTTAGGTTGCTTAAAATTCGCTTTTTAGAAGCTTGCTGTTTAATTTCAAAAAAAGACTTACGCTAGTTTTAATTCGTCTTAAACCTTCTCATATATGCATACAATACAGAAAATAAGATTCAGCCAAACCAGTACTCTAGTTTTTGCTTGAAAGCGGTCTAATGTGTGATGTAAAGCGTTACCAACAGAGTGGCAGAAATTGAGATGAGGCTTGTTTCGTATTCTCTGACCTTCAAAACGCAAAAATAACCACTAATTTCATAATTCTAAGCAATGTGCATACAAAACTCTAATTTTATTTATACAAATTTTATTTATATGTTATTGGTCCTGTATTTACTACTAGTCGGTTATATTATATGTCTTTGTATTTTGATTAGAAGGTTTGGTTCTTAAGTTCTTAGTTTTGGAGACTTAATTTTTAGTTATAACTTTAATTACTTTTAAATTTCTATCAAAACAGATAACTATTTTGTAAAGCAATGAATGCCTGTGTTATTTACGTGTGAGAACCTGTAAGGATTCTCAACTTTGATCGATTACAGTAAAGTAAGTAGGGAAGCTTTAGTACAGTTTCAACTTTGCGAAACATTGTTGCATCATTCAATTGTACCGAAGTTCACACGTTGAAGCCCCTGTGTTAAAATTTAGTTATGTGAAAGTTGTCAGACTCTGGCTATAGCCAAGGGTTATTTCAAGAGTTATTCCACTCAAGAATAGCTTTTTGGATCTGTTCAGTTCTCTGCCTCACTTCAAAAAACCCTAAGTATTACGTAGTGAAAAACATTGGTGTCTCATCAAGTAATATATGAGAAAATATATTAATTTATTAATCAAATGAAATAAAAGTGAAAAGTGCATCGAAACAGAAACATTTGATTTTTCAATGATTTAAAAGCATGGTTCAACGTTTTGAAGAAATTTACATCTTGAATAAATAGTCCCGTAAATGTATAGATGATTCAAATCATTACTTCGTCGACTTTGAATTTAATTTACATAACAGAATGAGATAGAATAAGGAAGGGCTATAAGAATTGTAATTGATTTTGTTATTTAATTTTCATCGAAAATAAACTATATACCGTCTCTCAGGGATCTAATTTAAAACCTAGGGACACTTAAAAGATAAATAAAAGACCCCCCAAAAAACCTTTTCGACATTCTGGGATATAACCCATGACCTTTTAAACAAAAGTACAAAAAAGGACGGAACTTTACTAAAAAAACCTGATTATCTTTGACTAGCAGCAAAGTTTAAAACATAAAAATGCTATTTACATTAAACATTCATTGACGTTTTGACTTGTCTATTCTCATAACGTCGACAATCATCGTGGGTTTACTGGGCAATTTTACTGAGTGCTTTAGACCGTTACTCTCACGGCGATGGACACAGAGACAGTTACTGGGACTGTTACTAGACAGAACTATTTATTTACGTGTCCTCAGAACATAAATACACCCTAATAGCGCACATTGCTAAAAACATAAATGTAAATAATGGGAACCATTTCTATGGAGTTTACTCGCTATTTTTGCACAGATCGGTCTTTAAGACCAAAATGTCTTTAAGACTGAAGACCGAAAGTCTTTAAGACTGAATGCGTTGTTCTTTAAGAGAGTGGAATCACTTGCAAAAAATATTTGGTGGATTGTAAAATGAAAGCTAATTACCTGCACATATTAGGATCTTATCACAAACTTGACAATGGGCAAAGAACTCTTCAATAAGACGGTCTGAAAAATTTACCAGTTTTTTTTCTAAACTTTATTTAGTGGTTATTTGGTATTTCCAATCGTTAGGACAGTTAGTTACGTGGAGTTACAGATCACTTTTGACAGTTGCAATCGAAATTCAATATACAATATAAGGGATATTGTACTTACGATAAGATCTAAACTAGCTGGAAAATACAAAGAGCAGTTTTTTTATAGATCTGCAGTAAATAACTTAGCACTTTTAATGTAAACAAGAATGAAAACAAAATTCGTTATTTCTGATGATAAACGACATAAATATTTCTTGAATAAATCTATCTTTAGATTTTGAGGACCGCAAAGTGACTTGGGATTTTCATATCTCTATATGTTGTCATTGGGTTATACAGTAGCAGCGAGTAGCTGAAAGCTTCGCTGTTGATGGTTGACAACAGTAGACGACGCGACCTACATTTGGTGTCATAATTTACATTTGGCTGCTGTCTCTTGTGTATTCTTTATTCGTAAAAGCAGTGTTTTATTTAACTTTAATAATTAATGAGTTAACGATGTCAAGTTAACTAAAAAATCTAATGCTTTAATGATGTTTTGAAGAAGGAGTGACTTTATGTAAAACAACTTCTTGATTAGCATGATTCCTATTGTCCTATATGCTGAAAATAAATAAAAAACAGTATTACAACACTTATACTGTATTTATAAAGAAGACGGTTAATATTAATAGATTATGGAAAGTGGCCATTTGCCAAGTTTTATGTATATTTACCGTCTTGTATATGTGAATGCAGTATAAGTGCACACATATTATAAATATTTTAGGATGTTTTTATTTTATTTAGATTGTATAGAAGGCGAATTAGGACAGTTTTGTAAAATGTTTCGTCCGCAGTTATCAATTTGCGCTTAGTGATCGTTTGATTACATTAGTGATCGTTAGTGGATGAAGTATTGTTAGGATTAAAATTGTTTCATGTGTTGTGGAAAAGCTGAGATTTCACTCAAAACTCGTAAAATGAAAATTTTAAATTAATTACTTTGAATATTTCTTTTTTTTGTGATTAACACCCGGTCCATTTTTGATGTGATATTCTGTTGTCTTTATCTGCACTGAAGAATCGTTTATGTTAATATTCATAATGAGTATGCATAATAAAACCTCTGCAATTGTTGATTGAATGCGTTGTTTATTTTGCAGAATTGCATAAACATACCAATAAAGGGAAGTTTTCTTTGACATTTGACTCATCTATAATTATTGTTTGACCTATCTTTAGTTGTTTGTCTCTACTAATCTTTAAGAAAAGTAAACGTTTTTACTGATCCTTAATTTGAACCATTATAAAAAAGGAGCTTTAGATTTTGACTTCGCAGCCAGATTTAAAACTCGATATCATGCTCGGATATTGCAACCCTTGTGATTAATTTGTTAACTCATTGATTAATTTGTTGTATTGATACTATTTTTTTGTGTACAAAAAGATTTTATTTGAGTTTGTCTGTTTTATTTAGTCCCTTGTATGGATCGGTGAGAATAGGTTTTTAAAATCTAAAAATAAAAGACCGATTTCGCAATATTTTATTTTTAAATTCGGCGTTCACTACTTAACATTTTAACTTAATTCAAATGAAACTGTAGGTCTTTCAATTAAGCGAGATTACAAAATTAATTCAGTCCAAGACTGTAAAAGCTGGAATCCCTCCACATGCTGGACCCTTGTAATTAAGTTATGTAATCAAGCGAGTCTGCCTACTCGTACCCGTCCTAACTGGCAAAATTATTATGAAGAAACAAAAAATTGGCAAACAACCGCTTAGAATTTCTAATTTAGAAATTCAAATTTAACATATTCGAATTAATTTAACACATCGTTTTTGCCTGGAGAAATAAAAGTATGAGAATTAAATAATGTTTTACATTTACTTTGACACAAGGTAGTTCGGTTCGATAACACTTGTTTCAGTTAAATTGAAGACAAATCATTAACTGTATTCAACCTAGTTAATGTTTGCCTTAGCAATACTTACAGTATTGCTAAGGCAAACATAATGAACCGCCTCCCAATGCCAATTTTTTCCGGTAGTGTCTCTTATTATTTTCAATTACTTCCCCAACCTTATTTGCATAACAGACTTTCCTCACTACAAACAAAAATCAATCCACAAAAAATTTAAGTGTGGCACTTTTAGAAAATGCGGAGGCTGAGAAATAAAAATTATGCTGTTCTTTACCAATGCTATTTAATATCCTAATGGTGCATTAAAACGTGTTTCAAAATATACGAAATGGGGAAATCATAGTAATAGCTTAGATTTCCTTATTTATTGACATCTGGTTCTTTCAATTGTATACACGAATAATGTATCTAATGTATCTAATGTATCACGTATAGGCCTTTAGGCACATTAAACAGTCATGATATTGCACCAGTCTTGTTTAGTGATTGGCTACTAAAGGCTACTAAACGTAATTCATGCAAGCGGTCGGTGTGGATGCCTTATTGACTAATTACTCGTTTGGCGTAGTTTGTTAAACAAGCAAGACCAGCAATCCCACCTGACTCGTCGGTCAAGTATAGGCCGATTCAAATAACAAGGCCCAGTCCGTCCGTTTGACTAATGTTAATTTTAGCATGGGGCTTATGGACGATGTGGGCTTTGTTACTTGATTCGAACTATAAATACCAGTTAAATGCGAATTTAACCAATTTTCAGATATTTGGTACTATGGCTTAAGTGGAAGCTACTATAAGAGCTTATATGTGGGACTCTATGTCAAGTAGCACTTGGTAGGTTATAATTAACGATAGTAAATAGCAGTTATATATATACAGGGTGTCCAACTTAAGTGTGCCACCATTGGTATTTCAGAAACTATTGGATTTAGAGAAAACTTTAAATGGGGGACTTCACCTACTTTTTTAAGACATTTAAAAATATGAATTCCATATTCTCCTAAATTGCCGCCATTTTCCAATATGGCGGACAACTTTGATTTTCTTATGGAACACCCTGTATTTTATGGCTTATTTGGATTCTACGCTTAATTTTAAGAACTTTTTACTCTTTGACATTTTTTCCTAAACGCAATGGTTAAGGAGACATAAGCCGTTAAGTTTGATTTTCCCCCATTTGAAACGCATTGTGTCCATTTTAACTGTGCCATCCCATGCAATCCTTATGGAGTACAGAACTATTCAAAATTGCTCATTTACATGCGTGAATATCGACTAAAAACTATTTCTATGATTGAATCTAAACTAAAATCACATTTTAAAGCACTTTTGTTCTCTAATATGTTTTAATTAACCCTACCGGTATCGATATACCGAGAACCGACAATAACGCTATGCATTTTTTATGGGGAAAAATCAAACTTTAACGGCTTATATCTCCTTAACCATTGGGTTTAGGAAAAAGTTATAAAGAATAAAAAGTTCTTAAAACTAAGCGCAGAATCTAAAATCGCCCTAAAATATAGGGTGTTCCATAAGAAAAATCAAAGTTGTCCGCCATATTGGAAAATGGCGGCCATATTTTTAATTTTCGAAGTGACTCCAAAAAGCAGCGTTAAAAATTAAGGGAAGTGCTCCATAAGAAGTTCTTGTCAGATTTATAATAAAAAAGTTAGCTATTGGTTCACTTTAGGTGAGACACCCGGTATATATATTGTTTATTTTAGATTTCAATAACTTGCTTTCTTGTAAGCCAACATATTTTATGGGGAGAGAAGAAAGAGTTCAGAAACTAAAAAACCTGTAGTAAGGTTTATTTTCATGACTCCTCAAGACCGCACGTCACTTCATACAGAGAGAAAGCCAACATTATGCCACTGGCTGCTTCTTGCAAGATACATGCTACTTAATAAAACCCTTCAGCCCTAAGGGTCTTCGTGAATAGTTGCCTGCCTGACAATGGTTTCAAAATGTAGCACGAGACAAGATGACTTATTTTACCCTATAACGAACAGCAGGTATAGCAATAGAGGTAGTTTCATTTTGTCATTCGCTTCTAACATTTAAAACTAACACTTTTAATGGACACACATGAAGTTTACCGTTAGAATTTTACAAATAGTTTATCAGTAATTACTAGTACTTTTACCTTGCGATTTGATTTTCGCTGTGTTCATATGCCATAAATATTTTGTAAACAGTACATGACAAACAAATACTGCGTCAACAAAATCATCACCAATGCATGTAGTTTTACACTGCTTTATATGATTTTATATGAAATCACAAAAATAATTACCCTTCATTTAAGTCATTTTAATTTAGACAATTTTGAAAATAAAGATATTCTAATTATGTATAAATAATGAATCATGTAACAATATGTTATAAAATAATTGAATTTTCAACCATACCCGATGGTAATTTTACCATCACCAAATCTTTCTTTATTGTCCAAAGTTTTCGGTGATGTTTGTGGTCTGGGTGTAATGCGTCACTTTAAATGACCCATAAATGGCCACAACGACTCCCCCCGCCCACTGGGGCACGAGCTAACGGCGTGAAACACTTTGTAAGATTACACAACAAGCCGCTCGAAATCACTGCGTTACATCATCCTCGGACAAGGTTGGAGTTTACCCAACAAGTATTACACAATGCTGTTCTTAAAAAAGGCTCATTATTTTACGAGGTTGTTATAAATTGGGTAATATTACAGAGACACGGGTAAATCTTAAGTTCATACGTATGTATGTTGTTTTTTCTCTTATGAGTAAAAAATTAAAAAAATCTGAGTGTTTAAGAAAGCTTACACCAATTTATAATAAAGGTAAAATTAAAATATAATATTGGGAAAATAGTATCAAATAGTAAAAAACACGTAACTTTAAGCCTCTTAATAATTGTTGTAGGCTCTAAATTATACTTTAGTATTTTTTCGCTTTTTTCTAATAAAGTAATGCCTTTTAATACTCATTATTAAAGTCTACATATAGTAGAGCCTTGTTAACTCAAACTCACTGGGACTGAACTTTGTTTGGATCAACGGAATGCTCGGATTAACCGAGACTGGCAAAGTAGCGCCTGCCGATCACGCACGATCGTCTTCTTTGGCAAAATTACGTCTGTCGATTTAGCACGACCGTTTTTAAGGCTTGGTTACTTTTGCCGATCACACATGATCGTCTTTGATGATTTAATTTTCTTTACTTCTATTCGCTTTCTCTTGTCAACGACCCTTTATCTTATATTTTAAATATTGTTTTATATATCATAATTTGAATAAATTTATTTTCTGACCTCTAGTTCAGATTAACCGGATGTTTGTATTCCTAGAGTTACGAACTAAGCTTCCTCTATACTAATTTGTATCTAGTCACATTCAAATATTTAAGATCAGATGACCTTTGTATCCTGCCAAAAATTACTGTTGTAAAAAACTCGGTTATGAAAGTGACAAACCTTTAAATGCAGATGTATATAAATATGTGTCAAATACTTTGCGATTTTATGTTTCATTGACGATCGGGAGATTTTTTTTAAATTATCTCGCAATGATAAGTTCTATTTCTATTTTAACTCTGCTCTTGCAGCTCCTTATAAAACGGAGACACCCTGTTTACTATTCATGGCATTCAGTTTATAAAGAAGTGGAAATTCTAGCCTTTGATCTTTAACTTTTTGTTGCCAGAGCTCCTCAAAGGATTGGCCTCACCCATGAAAAGGCTTTTCAATGCATAATTATTGAGAGGAATCTGTAATGCATAGGCATTAGGCATAGTTGAAAACCCTAATATTGATAAAATACTTTACATTATTATTACAGAAAAAGGTTTTTCCAACTAAAAAAGGGTACTCTGTAAATAAATTATGTATCATTTTAATATACTTATCATCAATATAAAATCTGTGATTGATCGATGGATTTTTTAAAATGTAGCATTATTCAGGTAAAAGGTTTTGGGATACAAATAGTTTGTAGTTAGTCCATTGTATATAAGAAATACGTGAAAACAAAAAAGTAACATTTTTATGGTCCATTAAAATAAACATAATTTCCTCAGTATGCTTCCTTTCAGTGCCTGGGCATTATACTGTGAGAGTAGGCCTGATAAAATTAGTTTTAAAATTCGTATATTACGTATTACACGTTTGTGCCAGGTTCTGTGTAATTCTTTTTTATGTGATGCGTTTTTGATGGAAGTGAATTTTTTTGCTAAGGCCAATTGATAATGTTGAAATGTAGTGCATTATTACTCAATTTGAAATGTTTTACGTTTGAGTATGTATCTATAAAAGACTCTAAACAGTTCAGGGGCTATATAATAGATTTAGATTAAAATATAAAAAACCTTAGCTATAATATATCTATATATATAAAAGCCAAAACGGTTGACTGACTGACTGACTGACTCACTGATCACAGTTTCTCAAAAACTATAAGGCTTTGGGCCATGAAAATTGGCACAATTAATCATTATCTAAATACGTACTAAGAACAGACTTTAAAATATATTCTCTCAAAAGGCTAAAATAGGGTAGATTATAAAATTCAAAATGGCGGGCATTTTTAGTTTTCAAAGCTTATTTTCTGAAACAATGTAGGGCTTTGGGCCATTAATCTTGGCTCAAACATTCTTTATAGGCTTTAGATGCATATAAATGAAGGATTATAAGATGTTTTCTCTGGAAAGCTAAAAATAAGGTAAATTAAAAAATTCAAAATGGCGGCCTTTTCAGTTTTAAGAGCTGTGATTACAAAATATCAATAGAGGGTCTTTAGAATATTTTAAAGAGACAACAAATAGAAATACTATTTCCTAAAAGATTAAATTGTACAAAACTATTACAGATATATTATATTATATATTTGTCAGATACCATAGGCCATATAATAGTCTACTCGCGTTTTGCGGATCACCCGAAGTAATCGAACTAGAATCTTAAAACCCTCCTGCATGGACATATCATTCCGTTATTTTAAAGAATCGGGGGTTTTCTGAATTAAAAATTTTGGTAGGGTTTGCGTGCTGGCCAAATGTATTCAGGCTAAGTTCAAACAAATATACTATTTCTACCGTAGATTTTTGCCTAAAGGTGATAAACGAGTAATCCAATCTCCAATATGACAAAAATTAGAATGTGTTAGCACATGGTAGCCAATTCATACCATTTGAGGGGAAAAGAAAAATTCATCGAGGAAACGTTTCATCATCTCATGTCAATCTGGGATGGAGATTTGATGCAACCTTAAGTTTGTAATAATTACAAACTACAGTTATTATTTTTACAAGCGCTATTATTAAGCGCGTAAAAACATTTAGTTCAGATTAGTTATTGAAACCATCAGTCTGTTTGGAAGTTTATAGAAATTGCACATTAAAAATAACTTATAATTGAACCAAACATTTGTTATCCTTTCAGCGAGCGAAGCCGCGGGTCTACTAGAATTCATATTAATCATCAATACACATCCAATACATAGTATATTGTCTTCTTTTAACTCGTAGATTTGTTTTTTAGACATAAATTAAAACTTTATACATGTTCAAATGCTTCAAGCACATAAAAATAGATAATTTAAAATTAAAGCTTCTGTATCGTAGATATGTTTTCAATCATTCTTTTGGCTTACAAACCTTGAAAATAAAAGAAAAAAACATTGAACCCACTTTATCTCCATTTCAAAAGTTAAAAACGGTGGAAGAAATGTTGTTGAGAACGTTAATTAAAATCATTCAAATTCAAATTCAAATTCAAAAACGGTTTTATTCCAAAAAAACATAATTTTATAGCAGAATACATAAAAAATATAAAAATGGAATCGCCCCCACAAAGACTGTCCATCTGTGGGTGGGGGCGGGTCTGATCAGTCCATCTTCTGCGGAAATAAAACAATTACTTTTTACTTTGATTAATAAATAAAAACTACACTCTTAAAATTAACATTCTTTTTATACCTACTTAAAATAAGTGATTAATATAAAAAAATATATACATAACAACAATAATTCCTGTGAATCTTGATAAAGGGAAATAAGAAACAAATCTAATACAAAAGGTTAATGAAAATAATAAAAAAGAAGTTGCTAATAAAAAAGAAGTTTCTAATGAAAATGTTATATTCAAACTAGTATCAAAATTGCATAATATCCATTTAACTGGTCTCGGTGTTAGAAATTCATCACTGGGCATAATTAGAACGTATCAGTGCCTCCACGTTCTCAGCGCCGAGGCGGAGCAACCACCCACTTACCCTCCGCTTGTACACGGACAGGCTGCCCCCCTCTACCTCTAAAATATTGTTTGGGATGTTTCGGTATAGTGAATGAGCAATGTAAAATGAACAAAACTTTTCCGCAGAGTGTTGAAGTCTGGGACAAAAAAATCCGAAGTTGAAATTAAATCTGGTTCCGTACCTGTGGTTGTTGCTGGAAAAAATTTTGTTTTTATTTTCCTTAATGTATATTAAAAGAGTTTTTACGTATATTTGTCTGACATTAAGTACAGGGAATTCATTAAAAAGTTGATCAGTAGGATACCTTAGATTTCTGTTTAATAGACGTTTAATGACCAGCCTTTGGGCGACCCCCAACGGCCGCAATACAGCAGACGACGCTCCACCCCATCCCAAGATTCCATATTGCAGAATCGACTGTGCGAACGCACAGTATACAGTCCTACGGTGATCCACGGAAAGTACTCTGCCAAGCTCAGAAAAGGAATAAGTCAGTTTCATTAATCGTCGTTTGACATATTGAACGTGGGGAGACCAACTCATTTTACAATCGATGATTACACCTAGATACTTAAATTGCTCCACACGTTCAACACTGCCACAGCCGCAAGTCACCGCCCGAGGATCACCGCAGGAATGCATTTTCAGCATCCTCGGACCCGGATCCTGTTGATTTTTAAAGAAAATCGGCAAACATTTAGTTTTACTAATATTAACTGTCAATGAATTATGATCCAACCATTGCTTTACAAGAGCCAGATCCGAAGACGCCTGGTCGAAAACTGCATCCCAAGTCTCACCAGTTGATACCAAGGCCGTGTCGTCAGCAAATAAAAATAAAGAACTTTTGATACGTAATTTTGAGATGTTATTTATGTATAATAAGAAAAGCAAGGGCCCAAGGGTGCTGCCCTGCACAACTCCGTAGTTAACATATGTTGGGTCACTTCCGATGCCATTTATTATTACAGATTGAGAGCGTGAGTTGAGGTAGCTTTTGAACCAATCCAAAGACCTGTTTTTAATGCCAATAAATTCTAATTTTGAGACAAGTTTCTTTCTATCGACTGTATCAAATGCTTTTGCAAGGTCTAAAAAAGTTATCAGGGTTTTTCGTTTTGCTCCTAAAGAATTAGTTAATAATTTGGTCAAATCAAAAAGGATGTCTGATGTATTTTTCCCAGGCATAAAGCCATACTGATTTTTTGATATTATTTCATTATGTTCTAGATAGCTTGTTAACTGAATTTTTACACACTTCTCTATTATCTTAGAAACCGTACAAAGCAAAGAAATTGGCCTATAATTGGATTTCAGGGATTTAAGACCAGACTTGAAAATCGGAATTACTCTAGCATTTTTATATGACTTTGGAAAAGCACCGTTAATAAAACTTAAATTTACAATATGGCAAATTGGTTTACAGAGTATATCAATATTACTTTTAATCAAGTCTGAGGGAATGCCATCCGAGCCCGGTGCCGTTCGGCCTTTGAGTTTGCCTACCACATTCATGATCTCGAGTTCGGTGATCGGCCTTAGCTCGAAGATGGAGTCCAGGGAGTGATCAGCGTCATTGATGGGCGCAAGCCCGGTGGGGTTCAGAGCGTCGGCCAGCTGCGACCCAACCAATGAGAAGTACTCATTAAATGAATTACTAATTGTCTTAACTTTGGTAGGAGTGGCAGCCTCCCCGTTACAACAAAAAAACTGAACCGGAAATTTATCTTTTCCGACTTGCCTTCCCGCCACTTCATTCACGATTTTCCAGAATTTTTTTGGATCACCACCAGTTTCATTAATCTTGTTTTTGTAAAAATTGTATTTAGATTTTTTTATAAGTGAGTGGAGAGAATTTCTGTAACGAACAAATTTTTGGCGCAGTTGTAGATTGAATGGTTCCTTTTTCAGCTGATTGCCTAATTTATCACGTTTACGAATGGATGTGAGCAATCCCGAAGTAATCCATGGTTTCAGTTTTACATTTCTAGAAACACGCCTTTTAATTTGTGTGGAAGATTCAATGATTGATTTAACAGTGGTAGTAAAAATGTCAACAGAATCCTCAAGAGAATTACTAAAAATAACCCTGTCCCATTTCTGGATTGCTAGATTTTCACGAACTTCCCTCCAGTTTGTATGCGAATATTCCTTTGCTTCTTTATTGACTGAATTTGATGATAAACCAAGGGTTACTTGCATACACACGGCATAATGGTCGGTAATAGATGTTTGCAAGACAGCCGGAAATAGAGAATGAGTTTTTTGCGATTTAAAGAAAATGTGGTCGATACATGATTTACTCTCAGGGCGTGTAATATTATCTACGCATGAAGAAAAGCCTAACTCACACATGAGATCCAAATATTTCTCCTCTATAGAATTACTATTTATTCCTAAGATATTACAATTTGTGTCACCAATAAAAATCTGAGTTATCTCATTACTTTTTGCTGAGAAGTAATTTTCGATACCATCGATGAAACTTATTAGATTAGAGCTGGGGCTGCGGTACACAGCCGTTACCTCTATCGGTCTCCCATACCATTGAAAGAAGAGTGATAAGCCAGTCGCTACCCCACCAAGCAGCAACTGATTAGCAGCCACTGATAGTGTCGAATCGACGTAAACAACTAGCCCATCGTTTTGGTTTAAATTGCCAGTTGTTTTGTAACCATTATACCCATCAATATTAACTACGTTAATTTCATCGCTTAACCAGGCTTCACTTAAAACGATACAATGAAATTTAATTTTTGTCAACTGTAGAAAAATCAAAAATTCGTCGAATTTTTTTTATAACTTCTTATGTTTAAATGAATGATTCTGAAACCAGTGCCAGTTCCACTTTCAACATCAATTTCAAAATATTGCTTTATGTCATCAACATTATCAAAAGATAACTCATACTTTACCATTGAAATAATTTATTAAATCCACTATCAATTTTTTATTTCTTTTTAGAGCTTATAAAGGCTTCATGTAAACTTTAAACATAATTACTTCCAGCAAAAAGCCTTGTAAGAAATTATTTCAGAAACATCTCTAAAACTCATAGATATTTTTGAAATCTATTCGTTATACATTATACTTTCCATTCAAAATCTAATAAATTCTGTAAACACCATACAACAAAGATATTTTATTACTTAAAGTGGCAATGGATACATAATAGTCATGCGTTTTTCTGGAAATGAAAAATACGTATTTGATGAGTCTAGATTGTCGATATTTGTTTGTTATTTCTATATTCATAGCATAAATTCTAGGACTACAAAGAAATGTGTGTCCAAACATTTAACCATATAGAACATTTAATCCATTTAACCTATTAAATTTTTTTAAACCTATTAAACCCTATTCTATGAAACTGCTCTAAACTACATTGCACGCCGAAAGTTATAAACATTGATTACAAATATGTGCATTCAATAGAGTTGACAAATTAAAAATAAATACGAAAAAACATTATACTTGCTCATGATCTAAAATGACTTTCCAAATACAAATTATGATTTTACTAACCAGCACTTTTGAATCAGTCCTATTTGTATAACCTTTTGAATGGTTACACAAACAACTAGTTCGTAATGCCTTTTTAAGTACAAAATAATTAATTGTGACCAAGAACTATTTATCATTTAATATAGGGAAAAGTTAATTTAGAGGAATTCTGTGATATGTTCAAGGATAAGGAATCATGTAGGAACAGTGTAAGATATGGTAGGCTTGATGGTAGCAGGGAGTAAAGTACATTTCGGGCCTTTGCAATCAATTACATAGCTAATATGATCCTTCAAGCTGGATCCTAGTAACCAGCTAAAATATTTTTTTTCCAACAAAGTAGGTATTCGCACGTCTTGGTAGCGCCACTAAACTTTCCGTTCCAGCTCTAGTTGCCAGTTCCAGTTCCAATTGCAATAATGTTTTTGTAATGAAGCGGGTAAGTTAAAAAGGGTGATCAATTAAACATGTGGATAATTACTAAAACTTTACCCTAGCAGTAGACTTGGGTTCACTGTTTTACCCTTGGATCACGGAACGTGTCTGCAGCAGAGGTATATTTTAAATATTTAAAAACCTGTTTAACTTATCAGTTGTTTTGAGTAACTGCTGTATTGGTAAACTAAAAACAGTTTGGCAAACTGCAGCAGAGTACCAGTTGAAAACTGTGGATAGGGACAGATTATTTTCAATACAAATAACAACATTAAATAAATACAATGATAAACTTGGACTTAAATCATATTAAATTTATAGCTTGATGCGTGATAACATTGAAAAGCTTACAAAAGAATTTGTAACAAAGCCCTCTGTTCTAAGTTACAAGATGAGGAGACAGGCCGGTGTAAGATATTACCACATACTTTGCTGGATTGTTCCAATGGGCTGTGGCACTTTGGTATTTTATGGCTGGTATGAAAACTAATATCGCTCTGGAGTCGAGATTTTATGACATGCCTATGAAACTTTCAGGCACTAGGGGCTTAAAGATGACAAAGTTTCATTAATAGAACGTGATTTACCTCAGAATTTCAATATAGATATTGCAATTTAAGAATAATTTATTCACTGCATTCCCGCGTTTTTGGTTTAATAAATGAGTTCTTAAACACTCATTAAAGTTCAGTGCAACAGAGGTTTTCGATGCACCTACGTACGGGGGGAGGGTTTCGGTGCATTACGTATTTTAAAATAAACAATAAAATGAAAGATTAACCTATATTTTAGTTCGGCGGTAAACGCAGTACGTTGTCCAATGTTATTCTTATGGCAAATATTTAAAAACCGATATCTCCGTTATTTACTTATCGATTTTGATGACATTTGGTATATATTTGTGTGATAATTCATTGTTAATTTGTTTTATTTCACTAAATGTGTTTTCTGGTTTTAAATGACTTGAAGGGAGAAAGTATGTGTCAGTTTCCTGATACCGTTTATTTGGAATACAGTTTGTCTTAGGGTAGACGATTTGAAATGATGTAAATAATATGGACTCGAATTTCAGTTTTTAGAAATGCCTGTCCAAACGTTTTGTTCTGTTTGACAAGTTATGGTGTTTTTTTTCAATTGTGACCTTTGGCGTTTTAAAAACGTCAATGTCGTTCTAGAGCAGTGTAAGTAAGTGATAAAATCAAGATTTTTCCTCGAAACTTCGTTTCAAACGCATATTATATCATGTAATTAAAAGCTCGGGAGGGCAAAATTAGATTTGGAAATAAACAATACCAAACGTTGAAGGAATTGAAATAAACAGAGGTGCACTTTCTCCGTGGGTGAACAAAACGTTTTGTAGATAAATGTTTGATAACCTACCTATACTCGATGCCTCATTCACCTTTCAGTACAGGCGATATGAGAAATAGTTATTCTATTACCTTTGCTGGATACATTTATTTACAAATAGCCTTAATAAAATGTTATAAAATCGTCAGCTGATCATAACATAATTTGGCTAATACAACTAGAAATTACAAATGAAATACACAGCTTATGAAAATTTTATACTGAATGGTGAACGTGGAACTGCGTACGTATAGAATAGACAAATAACTATCCCTGTATAAAATGTAAAATAGCAACAAAAACTGTAACTACAAAATTAATATGTTAACGTGATTATTTACTTGTACTGTTGCAAACCGAATAATTCGACTGACGATTTTGAAACCTATGTCAACGTCATATTCAGTCGGTTTTGCTGGATTTTCTCGTCAGTTATATTCAAGATTTAAAATTGATTTAACTGATGAAAACAGAGTAAGTCTTTTTGTGAAACTTAAGTTTCTTATACGGTAAAAGCTTTATCTAACAGCACTTTTAACTATATTTCCAATAATCCTCAATGAATCAAAGGTTATAATGAACCTGATATTACATATTTGTATTTTTTATTCACTTTCCAAACAATTTTATCACCTCATACTCCCACACAAAAAATATTTTGAAATATTTATGTAAAAAAATAAATAAGAGTAGTTTATCAGTAATAAAGGCTAGCCACTTGTGTGCATGTTATTTTTCTGTGTCTTTTAACCATACTCTAAATCACACATTATAAAAAAAACTTCAAAATTGTTTTATTTACAACAAAATTTAATATTGAAATAATAGTTTCACATTCAGTAAAGCAACAAATTAAATTTGTTCATCAATCTTATTTATATTTTATATGACCACTTTAATAATAAAAAAAGTTTTCCTGAACTGGATTTAACAAAAACGTTCACTCTGAATATTAATATATTTTTACACTGTACTGTACTAAATAAAGTTTAAAAATTATTCATATTTTGGCCCCAGTTAGAAGCCGCGGACCCAAATTGTAGAGCTACGACCACTCTCATTAAACTTTGGTAAATGTGGACACTGCCAGAGACGCGACGGTGACGTTCGAATTGCTAGTGACAAAACCATTGTCACCGGTTTTATTGTAGTCATTGAGTGTAGAGGAACGTTATTTTATATATTTGCTACTGTTATTCAAGAATTACAAAAACAAGAATAATTAGTATTTAAATTGTGAAAAATATTAGTTTACCTATTCATTACCAGTCAAACTTTTAAGACTCTTTTAGGTAGAACAAGGATAACATTATTTTTCAAAGAATTTTAATTTATACGATAAGAAATTTTATTTTCAGAAACATATGTGCTTTCTTTTTGAGAATTATTCAAAACGATGTACCAAATTTTATTGATTTCCTTCTATAAGAAATAATTGGAAACTGACAATTCAATACGATTTCAACCATGTGTAAACTAATGAAAATAAGTTACGTTTAAGTTTATACCAGCAGTCGTGTACCCCAGACTTCTCACAACGATAGCAGCAGTTGTGTGTAACCGTAACTTGGAGTAAAATGGCCCACAGGATATAATGAACCGGATATTGTATTTTGGCTGGAAATTAAAATTTATAACCTATTGTAATTTGTACCCTGGAAATTGTAATTCGTATTTTGGTTACGTACTTTTGAATAGCTAATGAGTATGTATATTTTCTTCATGCACATGCAACTCGGGTGTTCTTTTGCTGAGTCTACCGTAAGTTACTAGCAAGGTACATTACAACAGGAATTCTGCATCGAATTTCATAATAAACCATTATCTAGGAAATAGGCTACAATAACTTCGTTTGTATTAATATTATTTAAGGAATTATTGTATACTAACATTGACAATTTTTATTTAATATTTTTCTGTATGCCTCTTGATGATCTTAAGTTATCTGTGTTTCAATTCATGATTAATGGCGTTGTAATATAAAAAAATCCATAAAAATGCAGACATTTGACTTGGACAAAAAGAGATAAACGTAAACAAACAAGTACACCTGAAAAATTAATATGTAAATGAGATTGTCAGCTAGAGTCCATACACTACCAATCGGCATACTTACTCCTACAAGCCTATTTAGACTAATCAAAGTTTTCCTATCTGAAACAACGAGTTATTTCGATCGAACATAACAAAGCTAAATATTATACAAATAGCAAAATAAAGGAATAACATGTTAAAATATTAACATGGGCAACGTGCGGTTGCAGCGACGAGCAAGAGGCCCCTCATGGATTCTCCCACGGTGGTGCTAATTAAAAGGGATTATCGCAGAGAAGCTCAGCTCCAAAAATGACTACTTTCTGTAATACGATTACCTCTAAGGAGCTTAGGTTCATTAAAGCCAAGTTAGAACAGCTATTTTTGAAGCTTTAGTTGCAAATAATCATGCCGAATTGTATATTCATGATTAATGGCGTTGTAATATAAAGAAATCCATAAAATGCAGACATTTGAATTGAACAAAAAGAGATAAACGTATATTTACAGGGAGTCTATATGGTTTATTGGGCCAAAATAAGCAAAAACGTTAGTGAAGGTATGTTCTAATGGATACTTACCCAGATATCCGCCATTTTGTATTTTTCACAAAATATTTTTCTCTCCGAAGTTTTGAAATCGATTTTTTTAAACTCGGCATGTACCTATTTCTAGTCAAGGTTAGTTAATGAAAATATAATCAGCATAATCGAATGGTAAATTTCAAAATGGCAGCCGTTTAAAAAATCTTTAAATTGAAATACCGCAAAAATGGTATGTGGTGCATAACATACAAAGGATAACAACTTTTAGGACATTTAATTTCCAATCTAATGAGAACAAAATTATGAAAATTGATTTATAAATAACTGGTCTATGGTCAAATTTAGCTAACGAGGCAGCATAATTTGGAGAGAAAAATGGCCCATTGTTGCTTGACGCATGCGCTGAGATAGGTAAATTATTAATCGATTTTCACAGAATAATAATTAAAAATTTTAAAAACATATTTTAAATCTACTAAAAAGTTCTGGAAAGTGACATAAAATTCGACCTTGATATTAAAATCCAGTCTCCCAGAACCAGACTTTCTACCAAATTTGTTCGTTTATAAACATTGTCAATTATTATGATGTCTAGGTCGAATTTTATATCACTTTTAATAACTTTAATAATAGATTTAAAATATGCTTTTAAAGACGTTAAACTATTATTGTGTTAAAAAAGTGTACCATTGTATAAACACAGCCAGTAGGTGACTCATCGCCTAGGCAGCGGACAGCCCCGCCGGACGTGGCGAGGGATTATAGAGGTGGCCGCAGGTAGTCCCGGGTCCACCGGCCAACTTGAACTGGACAGAATATAAATGCCTGAACAACCTAAGAGACACATAAAAGATGGCACCTCTAGTGTTATTCATCAGATGATGTAATTTGTGATTGACTGAATTTCGATTCGGCGTCCTGTAAAGTTTTTAACATATTATACACATTGTATTTTACCTAGCACCACTAAAGGCTTTTTGAGATTTCTATCTGTTCATATGCAAATGTATACATGCAAAATTACGACAGAAAAAATGTAGACACTCAACCCTTCTATTTGTACCACCCGGTATCTCTTTAACAGTTGCTAAGTCCAAGTGTGTAGATGGGTGATAATGGGAATTATCATGATTCACATTCAGTAAGAAATTAGTCCAATAACTCTTTGTCCTCTTTCAAATCAGTTATACTATATTAGAGTTTAAGCTTTAAATTTTGGAAGAAAAGGAAAATTGGTCTCTCAGCAATGAAGCGTTGCTTGACGAACCAGAAACATATTGTGCCGCCGGCGGAAGTTCAATCTGACATTCGGTTGGTTTTGTCAACGAGGGCTCTTGCTTTAACAAGCAAAGGTTTGCAATACATAACTCATAGCTTCAAACACTTTAATACATGCTGAAACCACCCTCCATTAAAATCATCGATTTCTAAACATTTTGTTACTGAAAGAAGTTTCCCTTGGCTGATTGCGCAGTCATAAGTAAACTGTAATGGTACTAAACGTTTACAACGTCCTGCCATTTAAAGAAATTTAACTCGTGACAATATCAAGTTAGTAATAGTTCTATAACTAAATACATAATCTTAAATTAATAAAAATATTTTGTTATGTCATTTCTAACTTGAAATTCAGTCAAAAAAAATATTGATTTAGTGCCTGAAGCTTACGTATAGTAGGACTATTTTAAGTTAACATTTGGCCATTTTCAGAGGGGACAGTAGACTAATAAAATTAATTACAGCATGATGGTTAATTTATTCTTCATCATAAATATGCATTAATCTATTATAAAGTGAAGCATAAATTGTTGAATTATGGTTTTGTTTTCATTTTAATTACCCTACCATGAAGCTTCTATTTGTATTTGTATTTTACATTTGAAGATTTAACTTATTTACTGGATGTTTTGCACATTATTGTTTAATAATTTGTAAATATCAAACTACCTACATACCTGTCCATCTAAAGGTAACAAAACAACAAAATTTAATCGAAGTACAAATTCAATAAAAGCCAGGGATTCATAAACGTTAGGATTTATTAGAGGTGAAATAATAATATAAAAATATATATAATCAACTCATCAGAATAGAAGTTGTTATCTAAAACGAATTCTAGTCTAAATTAAATAAAGAATATCTGTTAACATATTCCAGTATATGAGAATGCTGTTAGAAAGCGATTCAATTACCAGAACAACGTCCATTGCCGTGTATTAAAGGGATTCCCTTACTCCTATTATGATGGATAACTAGCTAGAGTACTCAGAATATTTGATGAAATCCTTAACACAATACCGCTGTAGAAATTATAATTTTATAACTTACCTTCATATGTTAGTTACCAAAACATGACTTTTGATTTTAGAAAACCAACCAAAAACCACAACAATAAGATCACTATACATTTATGATTTCTTAGTATCACTTATATTTTTTGTTTTATAAAGTTGAAAACGTAAGGAACACATGTGAAAAATTATAAAAAATGTAAAATGTTTATTTGTCATGATAATTAAGTTATAACATAATATGTCTTTATTCTTCGAGACATGATGACAAAGAAAAAAAAACAGACCCTGAAATAATTAGAATATATCATTTTTTATTCTTGATTTGTCACAAAAAAGTATTTATAGACAGACTATTAGGCAATGAAAATAAATTATAATGAGAATCTTAACAAAAGAGCCTCAGTAAGATTTAAAACAAACTAATTGACCACAAAGAAAGAAACAAAGTCAAAACTCATTAAATAGACGTTAGGAATAACTTAAAAATGTTTTAAAAATAAAATGGGTTGTTCCAAAAACTAGGAGTCACACTTTTGAATCTCAAAATGTTCACATTGCCTTTTTACATTTGTTTACGCAAAAACCCATTACAGTTTGTTGGACATATTTGTATTTTTTTAGAATTCAATGTTATTTTATAGAAAGAATCAAACTTAATCATAGAAAGAAACTAAAAAAACTCGTTAGAAAGAATCAGACTCGTTTATATGAGACCTTAGTTAGTATGAATATATGTCTAATATAGAGATTGGCTATGGATATTAAGTAATTTAGAACAATTAAACTTAATATTGGAGATAAAGTGATTAAAGATGTTTTAGCTTCGATTACACACATGAAGCACGTTGGTATTATTGTGTTACGAGAGAGCCTTGACAGGAGTGTGAGGCCTGTCCAACCCTCATCACTCGGTGTATTCCATTACCCAACCGGCGATCACCTTACCGTACTATATTATGTTTTCAGTAGTTTGGTAACAATTTGTAGTACGGATCTTATGTTCGGGTAATTTTGTTAAAAAAATCCCGAAAAATGGTCGTTCGAAAGTTTTAATTTTACACAAATTGTGAATTTCAATCTACCTCTCCTTTGTACTCCAAAAATCTCAGCAGTAGAAAATCTCGATCCATACTAAAGAAAACGTATCTCGTGTTTGAAAACCATAAAAAAATGTAGGTTATATTGTCTATAACAAGGACGAATGTAATTATAAGTAGTGTCATCTGATAGTGGGAGGTGCTTCCTAACATCCCAAAATGTTGTATAGTTAATCAAAAGAAGCGGAAGGAATGTCCAATTTTATAAAAAAGCGTGAATATGTGAGGTATGTTAGGGCTTAATTTGCCCACTTTAGGCAAAACTAAAATGGGGTTAGCGGCTTTAGATTTATTTCTCCACCAACTGGCTATTTAGGTGATAGAAAATGCATCTCTAATATTGAACGAATATTGCGGCCGCTAGAGAGAATGACCTTTATACAAATCTCATTACATTTACATTTTGTGCATATAGTACAATTTTTGGGCCCAAAAACAAAAAGGTTTATGTTCATCTGGTTTAAAGGTGCTCTGATTTTTTGCCCAATCAGACTTTATTATATAAAGTTTTTTGGCATCTGGAGGCACAAAAAAGTTATGATGGTTACGTGCCTCAAAGCCAGCGTGTGGGTGATGCAAATAACTCATTATTTCATTGGAATTTCACTAACATTATTTTTGTAATCTTATCTGATGTTATTTTCATGTGCACGATACCTAAAACCATGCTTAAGCCTACACTACGGAACATTTTGGTTTAAAATCATATGAACAACGAAGAAATGAACCGAACGTCAAAGGATCTGATAAAGTAAAATTCAGTATTTCTAATTTCTTAGGAATACAGAAATAAACTATAGTTCCTCTTATATTGCAGTATTTACACTATTCTCTTAATACAACCCTCATTGGAAAAAATGACAGTATGTTATTTAAAACTACATGCTATGTTTTCATATAAGGATATTAAATGTTTCATCGAAGAAGTTGTATCTGTATATTGTTTCTTTGCTGGCCGGAATGCATGTAAGCCTTTATTATATATAATTTAGGGTACATATTATTACTAAGGGTACATATTATTAGGGTACATATTATTAGGGTACATATTATTTATTATATATCATTTATGGTAACTGGTACATTCTCTTTCTTTTTTGACATAATAAAGTAACTAATATACAGCCTTGACACCTGTGATTACTATCTTTCAAATTAATTTACTTACGTAAATTTATAGCCATAAGGTGTCATACACTAGGTGCCATAAGGTGTCATTTACTAGCTGAAATATATTTGCATCAATTCGAAAATAGCAAAATTGTGAATCCAGCAAATCCCCATTTTAGTAAAATCCAGTTTTACCAAAGATATGTTGATGACTCATTTATGATTTTTAAAGGAACTAAAAGACAAGCTAACGTTTTTCTCAGCTACCTCAATAGTGTTCACAATACAATCAAATTCAAAATAGAAATTGAAGACAACAGTTCAATAACCTTTTTAGACGTTAGAGTAAAGAGGACATGTGATGGTTTCGAATGCGGTATACACAGAAAGCCCACCCAGACTGATCTTGTGATTCCAATTGACTCAAATCATCCCTATCAATATAAATTATCAGCTTTCCGATCACCTTGGATACAAAGTCAATAAAACAAATTTTCGAAAGCCGAGCACTCCCATCGATAAAAAGCATGCTAAAGGGGTTTATTTAATTGATTGTAACGGCGGTGAAAGCTGTGGCAAAAAATATATAGGCTACACCAATAGATCGTTTGGTGAAAGATTTAAAGAACATAATGCCGTCAATCAAAATAATCCGTCCTCTAAGGTTGCTCAGCATTTGAAAGAAAATGAAGACCATAAAATTGATTTTGACAGATCCTTAAAAGTTTTAAAACACTGCAGCAATAAAAATAAAGCCCAAGTATGGGAGGAGCTATTTATTTATCAGAATGTAATAGCCAATGGTAAAGACAGTTTGCTAAATAAAAAAGAAGAGTTCGCCGACAAAATAACATATCAGCTGTTCAGTCAACTGGATAACAAGAACAACTAATTATCAACTGATCCTGTGACGTAGCCTTGACCTCTTCCTCCGACCACCAGTAGGCCTGCATCAGCTAACTAGTGCGGATCCGCGGTGCATCGGAATGGCGCTATTTAATGTTTTTCGTTCGTGTCGTATGTGTTCGTGTATTCGATTATGTGTATGTACTTTTTGTGCGTTTTGACAACCGTTGGAGTAACAATGGACTAATTTTAATGAACTTCATTGCTGCTGAGGATAGGCGGTCATTCGCCTGAAACGCGTCCAGCGTGAAGGAACAAAATATTGACACCTTATGGCTATAAATTTACGAAAGTAAATTGATTTTTTTTTCTTTTTTTATTTTAGATAAAAAGAGGGTAGCGGCCTCTTTTTTACCTTGCCTTTGCCCCGCCCACATAGACTATTGATCTGTGCGTGGACGTTATCAAGCAAAGCCAAGGAGTGAGCCGGTACAGTACAAGGGGTGAACAGTACTGCTAAAAGTAAGCGACACGCCCGAGTCTCGAACCTGCGACGCTTCGTGGCCACAGTTCCGAGGCCGAGTGCGCTACCAACTGCGCCACCGGCTCACCGGCTCACCGGCTCATTTGAAAGATAATAATAAATTAATAGCTTACACACGATTTAAATTAATGTAATATTAATGAGAGATGTTATTCTTTGTATAGTAAGTAAAATTTGATGACCATTCCTATTTTTGATTGATATTTTAAAAATTAAATACCTCAATAAGTTCTGTGATTCAATATTTTAAGGTAGTTTTTCTTACTGTAAGTGCAAATAGCCGTTTTAAATTTCGGTGACTTTTAAACCCAGAAGGATTTGGAGGTAATGTATATTTTATATGAAAATGTCTGTGATGATTGCCTTTATTTATACTTCTCAACGAAACATTTCCTTCACTTTTTGTGGGAAAATTATTTTAGCATCAAAATTCAAAAACTTGTTTATTTCAGCTTCATCATTTGCTCGGTTTATTCATTCTTTGTTTGCTCTATGAAAAAAAAGCCTCGTAGCTTAAGTAATAGCACTCGACTATTGTGTTTGTTTATTCATATAATGTGGTAAGAGATTTTACTCCTTACTGAAACATTGTTGTTAAAATAATTCAAAAACAGACAAGTTGTATAAAATATTAAACTTCGCCGGCAACGTAATGTGTTCCGGTACGCCACATGATTGTGGCTCAAAGAGCTCAATTTATTAACTCCTTCCGACAATCAAAATCGAATTGGAAAGGATTGGATTTTTGCTTGATTAATTAACTTTATCACATAAAAAATTTACATCTTAAGTGATTATAAAAAGTTATTCTTACATTGATACTTTATTCTTCATTATTTTTAAGTTTTAAACTTTGCTTGATTAATTAGTCGAATCATAAGGAACAATCACAAATTTTATGAATAATTTTCGGGGCAAAATATCAACTACATAAAACTGTATTGACGTGACATCAGGGAACATTCAAAACTCCACATAACAAAACATTAACATTTCACACTTAAAACTCCATTAATGCAAAGAAGTTTTACGCATTGATTAGTATTCTTTGTACTGAAGCGGTCTATAGCGTCAGGAGAAAAATGTTGAATAAATATTTTAAAACACTCTTAAAAAATAATCACCAGTTTTGATAAAACAATACATTATATTTAGGTAGGAAGAAATGGTGCTTTTTAGTTTTTCATTTTCGTTTTTTCCCTACAAACGCTAAGACTAATAATAATCCGTTTCAAGGTAATACATTTCGTGACTATATACTCAGACCTTCATAAAACGATCACACCTTTCCAACATATTATGTATTTATTTGAAGAAATTTATAAAAGTAATAATTCCTCGTAATTCAGTTAAAATTAAATTACTCTCGTTTAACCTCTATGATTCGAAGTACTAAACGATTAAACGGTTCGAATGGAACAGTTTGGTACAAACCCTATGTAATGTCAAGACCCTTTGATAACGTCAATATTTAGTTAGCATAATGTTAAGTGTTATGAAATACTTTTTCGTATTAATAAAAGAAACGACTTTTCTCGTAGTACCTAAAAGATGTCTTGAAAGATTTTAGGTAGAAATTATGTTCATACTAGCTATACTTATTAAAACAACTTTAAAACAATTCTTAAATATTTGTATTTACTATATAAATAATTTTGTAAGGTTTCGCTCTTGAGGTAGAGAAAATCAATTTTATCTCCTTTGTAATAAGGACGGGTGGAGAGTAACAGAAGGCTCTTCTCAGAAAGTAACACCTTTATAAATTGGAGCAGGAAGTTTTGTCATGTTTATTAATGACTTCCCTTCCGCAAATACAGTAACTATTCATTTACAAACTTTCTGGCAAGGTGAAACATTGAAAAATGCTGCCTTCTGACTTTAGATGGAATTGTAAGGTTTCATTTATGTTGAATAATGTTAATAAAATATCTAGCTGACTCATAACCCATGCAAAAAAATTGTTGTCTTCTAACCAACTTTGTTTCACAAATATCAAGCTGACCCACTGTTTATCGTTGTGTAACCATGAAATAACTGTATTAACGTACACTGTGATGCTTATTATTTTATTCGCATAAAATAATAAGCATCACAGCAATATAACGACTTTTTTAAAAATATTTTTTAGATTATAAGGTATTAGGGATTAAAAACTAAAATAATGAATGAAATAAATGCTATAATATTCTATTCCCGCTTATTTTCGAGTATAGGAGCGGAAAATGCAATCTTAATATTAAAATCAATTATATTAAATGTTTAGATTTCATATTATTTTTTTTAAATAGGCTAGTAGTATTTTTTAAACTTTTGATATCTTTAGTACGTTATCACAGAAAGATTTTTCGTCTAAAACGTAAAGTGAAGATAAGTAATTTATTCTTTGGTAATAGGAATTGTGTAGTGTAAGAAACTCTAAACTGTATTGGAAATTTTTGAATAATGTATTTGTCAGATGTTGCAATTCTTCCCTTACATAGTCGGTGCTTTTCTAAACTGAGACAGCAAAGTAAAAAGAAAATTGAATGTCAGAAGTAACAAACGCCGTTTCCTTTTCTTCATACTTATGTTTTATGTTGAGCTTTAGATTTCACAAATTTTCAAGGTTTACTTTTACCTTAAAAATTCTTTAGTTCGTTTTACTTTTTTGTTAATTTATATTTCGTGTCGGTAGTACCTCCAAACACAACATATTTACAAAAATTGTATACTAAACAACAACAACATGTATACTAAACATGTTTCATCTATTATGAAAATTTAAGCTTAAATTCATGACAATCGTCGTTCTGGATGCAAGTGAACCAGGCTGAATTTTACATCAGCGACATCTGTTTTTGTGGATAAATAAATTCATATGAATTTGACACTTAACCAAATAAACACACTTGATTTTTTTATTTAAACATTAAGCCTTTGAACTACAAAATACTTGTAAAATGATCAAGCAATATATTAATTTATACAGACTATGATAGATGCTGTCTCTTGTTTGTAAGAATAAAAGGAATAACGTCAAATAAATATAAATTTGATTTGGTTTATTATCCGTCTTTTAATGATTCAGTGTTGTTGACCATCTTGCACCAAAATTTATAGTTTTACACACGGTCTTTATGGTGTATTTTTACTCTTCATTTCCCTTACCGTGTTTCGAATCAAAATAACTAATAATGTTGTAAGATGAATGATGTTATTTCTTTGTCCTTGGTATGTAAATTTTAAGATTCTAACCCGGGAATTTTAATACAATAAAACTTAACATTTGACAAATACGTATGAGGCAACCGTTGCAGTTTATTTATTGGGACACTAAATAAAGTATTTTGCAATAAAAGACTGGTATCAAAGTTTGTAATGTGGCCGCAATAAAGCCTTGTAACTCACTGAGCCTGCAGGTGCCGCTAATGTCAGAGTAATGGAGACGAACTGCTCGAGTTACAGATGTTTGTAGACATTACATGAATCAGCAAGATAAATTTATAGTCTACTATCCCTTACAGATTTTTAATTACAATATTTATTTAGTATTAATACCGTATACAACTTTAATAATTTATAGCGGACTCAAGAGGCCATTGCTGTATAAGAGTTTTACCATGATTCCAAAATTATTAAGTTGGGACTGCATATCGTCTAAAACTAATAAAAGGTACATTTTTACTATTTAATTTTTTTAAATACTATGTCATGATTATTTTTTATTAAAATGCTTTTTCTGGGTTGGGCAAAAGTCTGGAATATTTTAATCATTTATCTAAATAAAAAAAGTTATAAAACTTTGCAATTGTGTATTTTATATTAAAAAGAACATTTAGACATATATTAGGGATATTTTCCTCTCCCAAGGAACGGGTCACGATGGTAGTCTTGATATTCTCAAAAGTAAGCATCCTATAAGATGTGCTTCATTTAAATGTCTTTTAATGTAAAACACTAAAGTGTTAGTCCGGTTGGGAAAGGTGGTTTCAATTAAAAGTTACAACTCGCCCAAAAAAGATTTCCCTTAGTTTTGTAGTAAAATATTTAATTACGTAAGGGAAATCTTTGCGCCATATTGTTGGCGTTTGGCACGTGGTAGGATGGGACGAGGGCTCAAATCGAAGCTCTTGATGCCAGGGACTCGTGGATAAAAAACATTGGGATCCATAAAGGTCTATTTTGTTCACATTAAAAGATGTGTTTATCACTGTTGCTTTGTTAAAAACCGTGTACTAGATACATCATACGGTGGATCAAAAAACCAGTTTACTATGAAAGTGTTTTGTATCATAACAAAGAAGGATTGTTTTACTTTAAATTGTCACCTATCGTGACTCGGGGCTTTCAGCCCCTTCAAGCCACTAGTATTGAATATTTAAGAGGCTGCTTTTTTGTTTCGATCATCCTTCTTCACACGGATAAACGGCGTTGTGTTCTACTTTGAAATATGTTTAAAATGTGGTATATCTCCCAAGGTATTCTTAGGTTAATACCTACAAGACTTCCATCATGGTCCGTCCCCTAGGCATGAAATATGAAGGAAATGTATGCTGAATGTTTGCATAATACAAATCTTCAAAATGCATTACATCTTGATAAGTATTGAAGCAAATATTAGAAATATTCTAGACTTTCGCCCAAACCGGTATATTAATTTACAAAAGTACAAATTAACTGACGTCAAAACCTGAATCAAAGATAAAACTTATCAAAAGCTGTGACTGACCATAGTAGTGTATTTTTGGCATTGCTTCAGAAAAGTTAGAATTTCTCAGTTGTATTTTTGTGACTCAAGTAAAATTTAAAAATGTACATTGAACGCATATATTTTGAATTTATTCTGGCTTATAACGATGGGAGAACATTAAATCATATTCCGGAAGGTAAAGTAAAATATCACGAAGT
The DNA here is from genome assembly GCA_035578135.1 of Flexamia atlantica. Lineage (NCBI taxonomy): Eukaryota > Metazoa > Arthropoda > Insecta > Hemiptera > Cicadellidae > Flexamia > Flexamia atlantica. The sequence continues at coordinate 5,014,340 of JAQJVK010000012.1, read as the reverse complement.
GACTACGATAAAATTTAATTTAAACTTTCATTAAAATTGTGCTATAATTTTGGGGATGAAAATAGTAGCCTATATTATTAATTCTTAACTCATAGAAAATAATAGTTAAACATTTTTCTAAACCAAAGCAGTATTGAAACAGATAGGTTTTACCAAACTAGCCATCCATAATATGAACTTTTAAACTATCACTTTAAAGTGGCTAAAACAATAATTATACATTTGAAATAAAATATAAATTATTGAGTTTGCTTGGAGACTATTATTATCTAGGATAAAATATTTTTGTCTCTATTCTAGTTAAATTATAATCAAATTATTTAGAGCCATTATTTGTAATAAATGTAGGCTTGTTAAAATCAGTAAAAACATGTACAGATTGATTGAGTAATCTAGGTGTGGAATGTGTTATTACAAAGTTTATCATTCTCCCCCAAAGTGTTGTAGATACTCATAGTGTTGTAAGAACATTTTATCCTTTAAAAAAGTTATAGAATGAAATAAAAGGTCTGATTGAAATGAACCGATGTTTCGCGCCATTGCCAGCCGAGTTTATCGAATTAGCTTGAAAGCTTGTAATGCTATCGTGATTGAAACAGGGTGAAAGTAAAATCGGGTTTGTCAATGAACAGAAAGGTTAGTCTTTGTATCTTAATACTAACTTTTGGATATGTTTTAGAATTTTCAGGTCAAGCAACAACAATAATATTATTTAGAACCTAGCATCTGCATGTACTTTTATTTGTTTATGACGTCAAGCCGGAGGTAAGGGCAGAATACCTAAACAGCACCCTAATGTCTCCTAGTGAATAATTCATGAATATAAACCACCTTTGTGACGCTAGTTAAATGCCTTCACTAGTAAAAATTATCATAAAATGTGTGTCTGTTACACAAATATTATTTTGAATGTTATTTTATTTAGGGTTTCTAATAATATAGTATGCGCATATATGGTTTTAAAACAAACGAAGTTTTATATGCTTTATTATAACTATGACATGTTATGGTTATTTAATCGCGAGGTTAAAAACGAGTGATTTTAGAGTTTTATAGCGTGTTATGCAAGGCTCATCAAGTTACTCATTCTAGTATTTTTTAAATTATGACTTTAAGCCGAAGACAAACAAACAACCTGCCTGATGACAATGTCCTAGTTTAACCGCTGTCAACTAAACATTCCATCATTAACATACTACCTTCTAATGCAAAGATAGTAACATAATTTTGTTTATAACCTCAAACTAAGCGGTAAACTTGTTGAAAGTGAAGGGCTATACTAAAAAACAAGATAGACAATTATAGCAGTTTTATGTCAAAATAATCACTTAATTGTTTACTATACATTACCTATATATTCCTCAACACGTCGACTTGATAATTTCTACTTAATGTAAACAGAGGGGAAAAGGCTTTACAGGGACAAAATGTTCTAGCGAAGCCTCAAAATGGATTTGTTCCATTCTTTAATCTTTTGGGTCCACTCAGGATTATCCTGTGGGGCCACTCATCCAATATTCAAAAAAATCCTGCTCCTGCCAAAGGAACAGTGAGGATTAGACATGCTCACACTACAGAGGGACAGAGAATTTCGTTGATTGTAAATATTTACATACTACATCTTTAATATTGGAATAGCATTATTGGTTTTCCTGTTAGTATTTCTGTACATGAGCATTATACAAGGTTTAATTCTAAGCTTCTGGTGCCTAAATCCAGGACTGATAAAAACAAGCTATTTTCCGGTTGCAGGAGTAAAATAGTTCAATCATCTTTCTTGTCTTGTAAAAAATCTATAAAGAACGAGTTTCGAAACGGTAATCCTAAACTGGAATTAAAAAAATCTTTACATAAATTAATGTTTTTTTTGATATTGTATCAAATAAACTTAAGTAAGCATTACTTGTTTAGTATTGAGTATTCTTCTGATTTGTTTGTATATGCCAGTTTTAAGTTATAACCTGCATGGTTTAATCTAAGTGCGTGGTATATTTATGTTTTCTAGCTTTTATCAAGATTACACAATTCGTGCATGGTTTGTTTTAATTATATATACATTATCATACTTTATGTATACAGTTATTGATGTGGTTCAAAATTAAAGCCTAAGCGCTTGAATTGTATTTTGACACAGCTTTTAAAATTTTTTTGTTGATTTGCGAAATACATAGTTGTGTCATGTAAAAAACAACACATCTATTTGTTGAAGAGTCTTAAAATGTTAGGGGTGTTTTAATTTCCTTTGAAGCTTTTGATGATTAGGTCTGTGTCCTTGCTTAAACTTTTCATGTGGGGAATGTCGTTAATACCTAAATGTCGTTTAATGAAGCAGTAATTATTTAGCTAAACATCCACCATCGCGTATTCGCTTCGTCTGCTACTTTACATCAACATTAAAGCAGAGCAACAAATGTTAAACCAGTGAGACAAAACGCATGCTTATAATCAGAATAACTTTCTTAAAAATAGAAGGAATCTTTATACTTTGCTTACACTAATTGCTTTCTAATTGCCATCTAATTGCTTACTTTGATTTCTAATTGCTTAAATCTTCTTCATTACGAAATACGATATTGGTTTTTGTCATCAAAACTCCTTATGGAGAGCTTGACTGATTTTAGGAATTTAGGTGTCGTTAGAAAGAATTCTGTGTGACGTTGTGCAGGAAAAAAATCGTGAAGACAAGGGAAGACCCCCAGGCACCCTTTAAGATTCTTATTTGTCAATAGCATTTAACATGAGAAAATAAATGTGAAGAAGTTGATTTATCAGAGCGATTTTTAAGCAAAGTCTTACTACATTGGTTGTTGAAAACAAAGCTGCACAAATTAATTATTAGTTAACTAGCCTATTATTGTATAAGTTAGAAGAACCTTAATATCATTAAAGACTTTCAAAATGAATTAATTTTCTATACTTAATTTTAAGTCTCGATTTGAGGTAAATTATTCCACTGGATTCATTCAGCATTTGTTTTGAAATCTAATAATTAAAAAAAAACTTTATTATTTGACTTGTTTTATAAGTTTGTAAAGTTAAATATGGTAAAAAAAACAGTTAATTTTTTAGGCTTTGGTAAAGTACAAATATATTGTATTTTTCTTTCGATTATGTTTGTGGAAAACAAACTGGAGAATAGAATAATTCAAACGAACGGGCAAATTGTAAACGAACGCCTTGGCGTACAGGAAGAAACAAAAATTTCTCCACTTACTACTAACAGAAGGAACAACATGAACATATTTTTATTCATTTATTACAGAGTAAATAAAAAAATGGAGGTAATGGGTTTGACTCTCAGAATCTTAATGTAAAATATTTCATCTATGTATCGTTTTAAGCACTAACCAAAAGGATAATTTGGTGAAAACAGAATTCACTTCATTAACTTATAAGTATTTAACATTATCAAACCAGAAGTGCAAGGTGATCTAACTATCGAATAAATAAATATGTATTAAGGGCAATAATTGTTTTCCTAGCGTAAGCGAAATTTCATTTAAGTTTTTTTACAAATAAAAAAGTCATAAATATAACGTTAAAGTGATATTCAGTAATAAAAATTTAATCCACTAGAAATTAGGATAGTTGGTATTATTTTATGCTTAAAAGATTCCGAGCAGTTTTGAGGGAAAGAAAGTATCTTTTGGTCAGAAAAGTCAATATTTTCCAAGAGATCAAAGAAACTTTTGCTGTCTACCCAAGTGAAATGGCAAACTCAACAAATTTAAAACTTTTACAAAAACCACTAGCTTATTCTTTGAAATCTCTTTTTTAAGCTTATGTTTTTACTTTGAACATTTAGATATATCCCTGTACTTGGACTTGTTGATGTTATAACAAATTATTTGACTTTTCAAAGACTAAAAAAATATTCGTTAGTTTAAGTTTAGTTTAAATTCGTTTCAGTTGATAAGTCTTTATCTTTCACCTGCAACTTCAAATAACTATACGCAGTAAAAAAAAAACCTAAGCAAACATTTCTAGTGTTTGATGTAACATAACATAACGAATAACTAGGACGATTATGAAAATGATAACAGCATTAATCTGTGGACAGCTTTAGGAACTATTACCTTAAAAACCTATAAATCTTGGATCATTACCCATTTTCTCAATTACGAAAACCCTGCTGTCTACCCAAGTGAAATGGCAAACTCAACAAATTTAAAACTTTTACAAAAACCACTAGCTTATTCTTTGAAATCTCTTTTTTAAGCTTATGGTTTTACTTTGAACATTTAGATATATCCCTGTACTAGGATTTGTTTTATTTATTTATTTATTTGATTTCATGCTACAAAACAGACAAAAGTCCAATTATGTTGCAGCATCTTACATATAACATTACAATGTCATAAAGCTCGTACATAAATATTTAGATAAATAATAATTAATAATTAATAATTGATATTTGCAGGGATAAATAGTAATATATAATGACTAGAACATTCGGTAATAAATATTAGAAACTACAGAAGGAAAAATACATATAAACAGATATAGGAATAAATTACAATGGCAATCAACAAAACAATGAGGAATAAAAAAAATGTGCATATGACTTCAACTTACTCTGAGGAACTATATTTTTACAGCTGATCAGCAAATGGATCTATTAAAGCAAATTTATTTTACTGCTGAAGCAGGTCAAGGTCGACGACAAGATATCAATATCTTGTGGGAGGGTATTGTAAATCCGCATCATTGTATTGAGAGGAGCCTGGCTCCCTAGACTTGTATTGGCAAAGTGGGGACTAAATAAGTACCGCGCTCTGGATGCAGGTCGTGGCACGAAGAAGGTAAGCCGCTCCAACAACTCTCCACAATCCACTACTCCATTGACCAGTTTATAAAGAAAAATGAGCAAACCCATATCACGACGCTTTTGCAAGCTGTCCATCTCAAAGCAAGATAATAACTGAGTGCAGGAAAAGAAATGTGGGTACACACTAGTTTCTTTGAAGTACAATAGTCTTAGAAACTTTGTTTGTATTTTTTCTATCATGTTAATCAAGTAATACTGATGCGGGTACCATATGTGCAAACCAAACTCTAATCTAGATCTTACCAATGAAAAGTATAACAGCTTTATTGTTGATCTGTTTTTGAAAATATAACTTGAGCGGCAAATGAATCCTAAAGTTCGATACGCAAGTTTGCATAATTCAGTAATATGAAGGGAAAAAGAAAACTTTTCATCAAAAATCACCCCAAGGTCCTTAAAAGTGTCTTTAACAGTCAATGAATTATTTTCAAGAAAATACTGAAATTGAATGATGTTTTGCTTCCTTCTGGTGTACCTAACAACATGACATTTCTCTACATTGAAATTTAAACCATGCTGACTCCACAATACTAAATTATTTAGGTCCTCCTGAAGCTGTTGGCAATCATCTGTAGAGTTAATCTCATGAAAGACTTTCATGTCATCAGCGTAAAGCAGAACCCTGCTGTACTTCACACATTTAACGATATCATTAATAAATAATAAAAAAAGTAAAGGTCCAAGGTTCGAGCCTTGCGGAACGCCAGACTGAACCAAAAATTCTTTAGAAGAACTACCACCATATTTTACAATCTGCCTTCTGTTAAACAGATAAGAAGATATGAATTTAATTCCACTAATTGAAAGTCCGAGATAATTAAGTTTTTTGAGAAGTTCCAAATGGTTTACCTTATCAAAAGCTTTTGAAAAATCAGTGTATACGACATCCACCTGTCCACCTCTATCTAAAGAAGATATACAAAACTCAGAGAAACAAAGAAGATTTGTATTAATGGATCTTCCGGGGAAAAACCCGTGCTGGTGAGGTGTGATGATGTTCTTAACATGATTGAATATACGTTTGTATAAAATCATCTCTAAAATCTTGGATGGCGTGGACAAAAGAGCAACGGGCCTATAATTTTTTATGTCCGTCTTAGAACCTTTCTTGAAAATGGGGACGACCTTAGTCAACTTCCAATAGTCAGGAAAGAAATTCTTATTCAGTGACAAGTTGAACAAATGACAGAGTGGTTTGATAAACAGTTCAGAACAACCCTTAAAAATAAATGGTGGAATGCTATCAGGCCCAAATGAACGCTTAGATTTAAGCATTTTTATTGCTTGAGATATTTCCTCCTCTGATATTGAATCAATAGTAAGACAGGAAATGCCGGAATGAATGGGCGAGCGTAGGGCATCAGTAATCAGCTGTTCAGAAGTTAGAGTGGTGACGTCATACACCGATTTAAAATAAGAAGCAAATGCCTCAGCGATCGCGGCCTCCCCCTCCACCTCTTCCCCATCCAGAGTCATTGTTGTCAAACAACCGTCGTTCGACCTCAACCTCCTCATCGTATTCCAAAATGTCATTGGATTGTTTACAATATTATTTTCTAAGTGAGATGTGTAATTCAAATAGTCCTGTTTAATTAACCTTTTGGACTCAGCTCTAATTTGTTTATATTCATATAATAATACTTCTACTTTTTGTTTTTTATATCTTCGTCTAATCCTCTCCTTTTTCCTAATAGTTTTTACAGTATTGTAAGACATCCAAGGAGGAAACTTACTTTTCTTAAATTTTAACAGTGGTACGTGCAAATCAATACTGGAATATAATAAACTATAAAAATGGTCAACGCTGTTATTAATATTAGAGCAGTTAATTACAGTATCCCAATTAAGACATTTTATGGAATTATATAATTGTAAATAATCAGCTTTCTTAAAATTATAACATTTCTGGCCAAAATCTGATACGTTTATGGTTTTGCTTTTCACCTCAAAAATAAAATCAATACCTAGGGCTGGATGATAGCGATCTATTTTCACAATTGGGGCTTCTTCATAAACAGATAAATTGTCTATATCAGACAACACTAAATCTAGAGTCCTGCCAGTGAAATTTAAAATGTTATTTTTTAAACTAAGACCAAACAATTCAATAAAAAATAACAACTCTTTACATAACTCACCTCCACTGGATAAATTGAATTTAACCCCAGAAATATGTAAATTGAAGTCCCCAAGAACTAAAACTTTTTCATTCTTAAATCGAAACTGTTCTAATTTTTCATAAAAAGATTTGTACGTGGTCAGAGGTGAATTTGGGGGGAAATAAACTAAGCCTAAAATTACTGAAAAGGAATTTGCAAATACAACTTTAATCCAAATATTCTCACCCTCTGACTCTAGATCAGTTATCCTACTAGACCTAAAACAGTTTTTAATTGCTATTAAAACTCCACCACCTGTGATACCTTGACCAATCCTATCCCTCCTATATATTTCGTACTCATTTGTAAACATTTCGCTATTCATAATTGAGTCATTCAACCATGTCTCAGTGAGGGCGATAACATGATAATCACTATCAGCTACTCCTAACCGGAACTGCATTGTTTTTGTTCTAAGCCCTCTAACGTTCTGATAGTAAATATTTATATTTTTTTTGTTAGTTATCGTAGGCTTACTATTATTTTTTACATGCATAATGTTAGCCCTTCAAGCATTAATTTAATTTAATACTTATATAAATAAATAACAATAAATAATTTATAGGCCTAACCAACAACATGCATAAATTAATAAATAATATTTGAACAAAAATGATGTATTTACAAGAGAACTGTAGATCACTAAATTGTTTATAGTAAAAAAACATCCAATTTATGCTAGTGGCACACCTGGTCCCATGGGTGGAATAGGGATGAGAGTTAGAGGTTGTCTCCAGCCTCCTGTGTTGATTCACTGCGTTGACCCGGCTCCGGCTGCTGCTGTCTTCCGAGATGGCTCTAGGCGTTGGAGATCTGATAAGCTTTCGATCAAGACCGCTGGTTTACTTTCCGATTTTCGGATAAAAATCTTCCCAGAGCTGGTAACCCAGGCGAATTTATACTGGTGAGCAGCTTTGAATTTGCGAACCTCGGACCATAGTAAACGTGTCTCTCGTGTCATAGATAAGTTAACATACACCGTGTGCTCATTAGACAAGCCCAGATTAGACGCAGAGAAACCACCCTTACGAATGGCCTTCCGTCTCATATCCTCCATATCAATTCTGCGACAGAATTTTATTATGATTCCTCTCGGAGTGTTAGGTTTATTTGAATTAGCGGCCAATCTGTGCACAGCATCTACCATAGAAGGTTCGAGTGTAAACCCAATAACTTGGCCCACCTTAGTAACAATGTCGAGTACATTCTCCGATGGCATCTCAGGAACCCCTTGAATATCTAAACAATTACTCCTCGAGTACTGCTCAGCCGAATTAAGTCGCTTTTTAAAACTAAGCACCTCTTGTTTGAGTTTTAAGTTTTCGTTTTTAAGGGTATCAATATGCTGTTGATGGGTCTTAACTTCTGCATTAGTCTTGCTAACGTTATCTTTCAGTTCATTAATAAACTCAAAACACGAATCCAATGACGTTGTCACGTCATGCTTGAACTGTTTAATATCACTCCGAACCAAAGAAATATCCTCCTTAATTGATGTATTGTCCTCCTTTATTTTAGCCATATCAGAAAGAATTAAGTCTAATTTTTCCTCAATAGCCTGCATATCACTATGAGATCTAGTACGAACTTTGTCTGTGTTCGGCGGGGGCGGCATGTCGGCAGAGATGACAGATGACAGTTTGTTTACTACGAGCGCAACCTTGAGTGACCTCCAAACTGCTCCACTTAACCTCTCACAGTTCACTAACGTGCACTAGTTTCACTGAATTTAAGAGATTTAAAACACAGTCATAAATAAAAACTCATGTAATTGTGAGCCACGGTTATAGAAAAATCATAAGAAACAGGCAAATTGATTAAACTCACAATTAAAACCTCATTTTAATGTTGATGTTTGATGTTTTTTGTTGATGTTATATAACAAATAAAAAATATTCGTTAGTTTAAGTTTAGTTTAAATTCGTTTCAGTTGATAAGTCTTTATCTTTCACCTGCAACTTCAAATAACTATACGCAGTAAAAAAAACCTAAGCAAACATTTCTAGTGTTTGATGTAACATAACATAACGAATAACTAGGACGATTATGAAAATGATAACAGCATTAATCTGTGGACAGCTTTAGGAACTATTACCTTAAAAACCTATAAATCTTGGGTCATTACCCATTTTCTCAATTACGAAAATCCTGTCAATTTTATACCACTTTCTGTGAGTCAGTTATCAAATTAAAGATTGTAAAATTATATGTCACAAAATTATTTTTCTCCTCCCTAGTTTCATAGGATTCTCCTTAGTGGGCTAAATACACTATAATTTATCAAGGCTCCTGACAGATTTATTACGAGTACTCCTTGTATGAACTACAATTAGGAGCACACGATATTTTGTTGATATAACCCAACAAGACTTCTAACGAGATATTTATCTTGTTCCCAGCTCAGGTAGGTAAGACATTTCTTATTCAGAAATCAGTTCTATGTTGATTTTCACTATGTTAACTGAATTTACTTTGTATTTTTGTGTATACTTTATCGATCTTCAAATCTCTTATTTGTAATTTTTATGTCAGAAAATAGTAAAATAATTTAAGAATTCAGTTCCATTCCTAAAACAAAAATAATGAAATGGATCCTCTGAAGTTAACGTTTCAATCCCAATCGTGGTGAGACAAGGCAGAACCAATCTGGTACAATAATCACTAACCTTCTCATCCCCTATGATAGAATCAATCCTAGGGAATAACAAACCCTGAGTATCTTTACTTGACCTCAAATTACCTATATACTTTATTATTTGCATATATCCCAGAATTGCTGTATATTATAGAAACACCAGTTGGTAAAAATTAAATACTAACTTTGCAGATCTACTAAATATCTAGAATATATTAACGGATGTATGTATTCTATGAATCTAGATATTATAATCGTCAAAAACAGAATCACAGTCAACGGTAATACTTTCCCAATGTAACTATAACAATAAATTAATGTGATATAACAAACTAAATTTACAATATTACATCCATAAACAACTACTATGACATACATTACTTAATAGCTATACAGGGTGGTTCTAAATTAATGATATAATTATAACACAATTAATCGAAAAGAAAAAAAACACAAAAAATTAATTATAATTAATTGGTTTTAATTAATTAATTAGTTAATTTTACATATGTTACCTATCCTTATGATAAATTAGAGGGGAAAATTCCCAAGGTGTTTACAACACCATCCGGGGAAAGGTAGTTGCATAATTAGCCACCACAATCATTACTGTTGATTACTTCCGGTTAGTAAAGTGACATGACAACGATCAATTTTTAAGTTTTTGTGTTCTCTAATTGGGCAAAACCCAGTCGACGGTATCAGTACAGCGTTTTTGCCAAATAAAACAATTTTTAACCCCTACTGGTGTCAAATAAAACTTAATATCTTCTATTTCAATCAATACTTAAATCATAAAGTTAGGTTATACAATCATTAATTGTATAACCTAACTTAATAGGTCAAAAAAAGGAACAATTCATATAGAATCGTAATTAAAATTAAACAATGTCGACAAAGGAACGTTTTGCAACTATCTTTGCGCATGTATCATGGAGAAACTTAAGAATCCACTCTTTTCATTGATTTTTACTTCACCATGTTAGGTCGCACAGTTTTTGATTTTCACAGTGACACAACTGATTACTTCTTTAAGAATCACCCTATATAATGTTTAATAGCAACTGTTATAGCGTTTACACGTTTTAATAAATTTAAAAATTGTATTTTAAAGTAAAAAATTTAATACACACATGTTCAATTATTTTCAATTACAAAAATATACACAATATGTGATGAATATTACAGTGACATTATTTTTATATATGTTAAGTTATTATTTTTTAGGAGAAATAATATGATGTATGTATAGCCAAAGGCTGTTTCAACTTGTGGTAACAGTGCTTTGAATTGTTTTGTTTTTCCACTTGAGCGATAACATTTTCTTGTAACTTTCACACAAATATTTCCCCCTCAGCTAAAGCTACTTGGGGAAAACATGTTTTTGAGGACCTCTAAGAGTTTAGAAAATAATGAGATTAAGTTTTGGATTTTCCAATCCCTTTAAAAACGTAATGTCCTTTAAATTAATCAAAATAATATTGATTCGAAATTCCACTTTATCGATAATATTGATACGCTACTTGAGGAAAACATGTTTTTTTAGGAGGACCTTTAAGAGTTTAGAAAATAATGAGATTAAGTTTTGGATTTTCCAACCCTTTAAAAACGTAACGTCCTTTAAATTAAAGAAAATAATATTGATTCGAAATACCGCTAACTCTTATAAAATACTCAATTAAAAATTATAAAAAATATTACTAAAATATTTATATTCTCTGTCAGAATCTTAATTTTTAACTTGGTTCATGGTGTGGTTCAAATTTTTTACAAGCTCGAATTTAACTAACGAGTCCGTAATCTTAGGAAGAACAAAAATATCACTTTTAAGTCTTAACGACCAATATTTTTTTTTTAATTTTTGTATGCTGTAAAATAATATTGAGATAATAAATATAAATTCTATTCAACTTTTTAGGATTCTAATTAATCAGGAAAACTGCTGTTTAAAAACAACAAATCAGCTGAGTTGGAATCAGCTACTACGCAAGTTACAGCTGAAATATTCAACCAAAATGTCAATATTATCTTCAAGTCGCTAGCGTGAGAAAGATAATTTTATGTCATCATTTTTACATGAACATCTGCTGCAGCTTTCGGCCCTAAAATAAAAGTTCTTTTTACTATTTTCATTCACATCACCAAATATAAAATATATTATTCCCGATGAAAAACTTTCGTTTGTTTTTACTTTTTCGCATAAAACAGCGGTTCTTGCCAGTTGATTAAACTGTATACTCAAAAGGTGAACCTTATAGCAAAATATATAATTGTGATGATTTTCATCCATCTATTCTTTTAAACACTTTTTGCTATAAAATAAAAAAAGTTTAGAAAAAAATCTATAGCATAAACGCATTGTCTACATACTTAATACATATTACATACATACAAAGAAAAGTTATTTTACAAATTAAATCAATAATAACTATTCATAATGAAAATTATAAACAATACCAGACGCGAAAACAGTATGAATATACGTTACCTAATACGTGAACCAATTTCACAATATTAACAAATCCAGTTATACAATAACATAAACTAAGAAAATATATGTTTGCAGTAAAATATCATGAATCAATAGATTTTAACTATTTTATGATTCATTTATTAGTAAAATTTGACTAAACTAGGTTAGTTAATTTAAATGGTTTCATAAACCGTCAACAGCGACGGTCAAACTTCATAAGCCAGGGATATCGCCAACAATTTGCATACATTTCATGAGCCTCTACGGCTTAGCAGAAAGATAGAGTTTGCAAGTTAGTGAAATTAAAATTATTTTCATTGCTATTCAAATATTCTACATTTGCTAACGTTATTTTAAGGTCAACATGTAGCGCATTTATAGCATCTATTTTAATATTACATGTACGATTTACATTTTAATTTAGGATATGATTTTATTAACTTACTTTACTTATTAACTTATGATTTTATTAAATTTATTAACTTAACAAACTATGATCAATGGACTTGTCGTGAAAAATGGTAGGGTAATTGGTTTTTATTTAAGCCTAATCTTTATATTAATGGAAAAGCTTCAAGACTTACAGCACGGAACGTCCCTTGTTCATGCGAAAAAATAATAAAACACGTGAATATATTTCTATTTATAAGTGTTACACAACTGCAAAGTTTCATTACATTGAGCAAAATAATGTAGAATTTATTAAATATATTCCAGACTTTTGCCGAATCCTTAATTGATTCATATGGTTACTTAAATATTGTACAAGTTATGAATGGTCCCTAGAATATTCTAATCAGGTACCTGTTAATATTTGTATGAATCCTAAGTTGCTTACTTACTGCTATGTCAACTCACAATATGAAACCAAAGTTTACCTGTACTATGTTTCAGCAGTGATAAAGTAAAAACTGCAAGAAAGAGAGTAAGAGATTATACAGATTATACTCTCTGGGTTGGGCCAGATTGATGTAGTACATAGCAGTAAAAAGTGACGGCCGCACTGAAGCTAAAATTAAGAGCAGAAAATATTTATTTTTCAGCCACGCTTGTTCTTGATAACTAAATTCAAAATCATTTAATTTGGACTAGCCACTCTGCTTGTCAAATACTAATAAATTCTTATTTCTTTTTTAACGTAACTCACAAGACCAAAGCTAGTTTCGGGACATCTAAAGGTTGTTTTCAACTAATTGCATGTAATAGACGTCTCGGAAAATTGTGACCAACCCTAATGAAAACCCCTCTTTGGCAAGGAGTAAGCACGTCTTCAAACAAAGGGGTTTATCAAGGCTGGTTAGCGATTCCCTATCGGAACTTGTTGGAAAAGCTTCTCGTGTAAGCAAAGTTTACTCTGACCCTTCTTACTAGTCAGGTCAAATAACTTGGCCTAGTCCAACCATAATATCAATATTGATTTTAGCATTGAACTTAAGTACTTATTTATCCTATTTGGCCCGGACTGTACATGCACATGAGATACCTCTCCAAACACAAAAGATGCTCTATAATTTTCATCATATGATTATTGTTGTGAGATTTTTGAAAAATATATTTACTATGAGTATTTGATTAATATGAATATGCTTGTAATTCTATCTTTTATGCTCGCAGTTCCTCCTTTTCAAAGAGTTCCTTATTGGTTCGTTACAATCCTAACCGACTTTCATATGAGATAAAAAACAGCAGTGACACATGAAAAAAAACAGGAATCTTGGTTTAGTTATCAAAGGAGGAATATGTCTGTATGCTTCAAACCATAATATTATCCTAGATGAAGTAAAAGTACGCTATGCGAATTCCGGGTTAAAATAAAATTTTAATATTTAAGTCAAACTTCACATCACAACCAACAAAACTACCTGATCTATTAGCTGCCTTTGATAATTTTAGCTTCAGGTAATTCGTTGGACGTTAATATACCGGTAAACGTTAGCTCAATGAATAATCTTTTTTTATGTAAAAAGGTTGAAAACAATATAAATTTCCAAGCATAAAATACCATTCTTTAAAATTTGATACGTTGTGTTATAGTCAGAACAAATACTATATTCACATATTTAGCACTCAAATTCCACCCTAATCTAAAATTCCTACATAGGCATACTACTGATTCACCAGGCAGGTATGAGTTTAATAATGAAAACGTAAATTTTGCAATGTAAAATCATTCTCATTTGAGTGCGTAGCTTTGTGGCCGATTGCAAGTTAAATAAAGTTCATATATGCATAACATACAATCTAGGATTGGACAACTTAATAAAACATACGTCTTTGCTTTTACAATTACTTTCAAATAACCCTAAAATTTGATAAATTTTCTACGCAATGCAAAAGCATTACGGTAATTAGAAACCCAAGGAGGTTTTAAACTATCGTCAAGTCAAGTTAATCGTAGCCATCGGAAAAAATGTTAAAACAAATTAGGAAGCACTATTTAAGTAGCTATTTGTACGGCATCTTTACTTCTAGAATGACTTTAATAGAGCTTTTCTACAGGAATACTGTCCTCTTTAAGTCGAACAGTTAAAACAAATTTGTGCTTAGTAGGTCCAAAAAATCTTTTTTTAAAGTAGTAAACGTAATTAAATTTAGTAAGTAATCTTCCGATCATTAAACCTTCTCCAGTAGACACAGATTTGATTTTCCTTAAAATAATCTGTAAGTTCTAAAAATAGTTTACCATTAATATGGGCCCTTCTTAAAATTCTCATTATACCTTCAAAAGCCACGACATAAAATTCCAGTTAAATGACTAGCGCCAATTCTTGGGGCCCACGCCATTCATAAGCCCAATGCTAAAATTAATATTAGTCTTATGGACGGCGTGGGCACCAAGAATTGGCGCCAGTTATACATTTCTCAATGTAAGTAATATTACAATTAAAGATACATTCTAATTAAAGAATTTGATGATTTTTTTGAGAATTTGATGTTTTTAAATACTTTTAGTTTTAAATATAAGCCCTTCTGCAACACAACAAGAGACTGCGAGAACTTTGAAGATTCCCGGTGGCGTGACTCAAAGTTCATTAAAGTTCATGATAATCGTCTAACGTATGTTAATAATCTCAAACTTTTGGTTGCGTAGATTATCCTGTAAAGTGGACTTGAGTTCGTGAAAATCCAAAGTTCTTTAATTGTTGAGTTTTATGTCCATATAAAAGGTTGTATAAAGTAAAATAATTATCATTAGTTATAATATGGATCATAGTTTGTATTCATCAAATATGAAAATTATTAGACAAGAGAACTGACAATTACAATAAACTTAACATTTATTTTTGCAGTAATTATATCCACCTTACTAAAAACACTCAAATTCCTATTTTTTTTAATGAATCAATTTGTTTAGCAAATCCCGATAGTTAAAACTCTCTAACGATCTTCTATCACTTAGAGGGTGATATTATACTTGTATATTTATGATATACAATGATTATATCCCCCGAACTAATTAATTAATTTAATTTGTATCGGGTACAAATTATAATACGGGGTGTATTATGATTATAATTTAGCAGGAATAAAGTAATAACCCAATGAAGAAACATATAGAGTTGTCTGTTTGGTAAGGAAATCGAAATTTTAACAACATGATTCGTCAATAATATAGCAGCACTGCCAACATACATTAATTGATATTCGGATTACATTCTTACTGATATCCAATAAAAACACATCTTCATATTCATATATTTTTTATGCGTATCAACACTATGCATAATTTTGAAGCTTTTTTCCAACAAGCTAAATGTTATATAAAGATATATCATAAACATGAAACTTATAAACGATAAACTTATACGCTTAATAAACGATATTTTTATAAAGATTATGATACTTGCTACAAACAGTTTTGTACTGTAATGCACATTATCCAGTATATTTGTTTTGGTAGACATATAAAACTAAGAAATATTCAAAATGTCTGTGATTTCCTTTAGAAACATACCGCTCTGAACCACGCCTCGTATCCCAGTGAGCGCAGGGAAGACTTCGTGTAAGCATTTATCTTCTGATGCGTCTTGTTCTTCCCGTTGTTTGTTATTTAACACTCGCTTTTCCTTTCATAAATTTCATTCGAATTTCCTATTTAATAACAGTGATATATTATCACTACGTTCAAGTACCCGATACAAAACTACGATACAGGTTTTAATAAATGTTTGATCAACCAAATAATTATCCAATGAATTATACAAATGAATATTAGTTCAAGTAATTTTTGTATTACTGACGAGAGCTTATATTTTGTCATTAGAATGTATTATTTAAAGGGACTGAAGTTAAACAAACAAAGATTTCATACATAAGTAACTCAGTCGGGCTTTATAATAATAATGGTAATATCAGTAGAAGAGTCTCATTTAAGCTAGTGTAAATACAGTAACTATTTATTTATAATGTAAATATAATAGTCATATATATTGAGTTGTGCCGACCATTAATACTGGGAAGAAATCCCATCTAAATTTTCAAGCTGTTTTGTATATGACGTAATTTGAATAATTGTCAATAGATGAATATCCGGTCAGCTCCGTTTTTAGTCTTTTTTTAACACTCAGGTCTCATTATACAATGAATTTGCACAACGATTAATAGTTTAAATTGTGTTTAAGCGTTCGCTTGATAGCACTAAACGTTATTGCCTCCTATGGGAGCTTAGTTGATAGCTTATATCAGTACAATCAATTAATGACTTACCATAAGCGTGCCATTTTTCAATCCGACCTGAGAAAAACAGCTACACTTTTCACCATAAGGAATGCAAGTAATTAATTATTTAAAGTCAAAGGTTTTACCAAAAAATTGTATTTCCATTGCAAAAAGTGAACCAGCTTTTGTCTGAGCTGAGTTTGGAAGAGGAACTAGTTACAGCTGTAGCCAGCAGAGTGCACGGATAACCACTATTAGCTACGTTATCAGGAGGTGATAATATAAAAACAAAAAATATAGTAAATAATTGCTAGATATATTTTGGGGTGCAGAGAAATAATCGTAAATAGCTTAAATGATTAGTTCACAGAAGTACCATCTATCGGTAAAAAGTCAAACTACGTTAAAGTCCTGGCTCAGATGAAACTAGCTAAAACTACTATACAGTATAGGTCGCCTAGGGAGGTAGAGCTTTCCTGTAAGGCATTTTAATGTAACCTTGAGGTCTGCTGCCGAATTACAACGAAGTTAAAGATAACCACAGGCACAGCTCTGTGAAAGTTTATCAAAGTTGGAGGTAATCTCCTTACCTGTTTTGCTATTCTGAAGCCCTTCAAAACAAAATTGTAATCCAAAATTACAAATTTCTATTCGTCAACATGAATGGTTACAATGAAAATCCCAACAACCCAATAATCAAGAAAATAAAATTCCAAAATTGAAAACAAACAATGTTCAGCATTGAAAATTGATTGAAAAATTATTAATACCGGTTATGTAGACAGTTGAAATTTATAATTAATTCATAATTGTACTCAGATATGTATAAAACTATTATTAGATCCATCAGCAATTAGATCTTACATTAAGGGCACTACTATTTTTCAACAGTGATTAGGATATATTTTTGTTATTTTAAATCATATATCTTTTAATAATCCAATTATTTCTTATCGTTTAAACGTTTCAACAACGAAATTATTTTCTAATTAATAGATTTAAAAATGGCAATTCGCAGCATTAACCGTCCGCTTAACATCATAACAAAGGTTAAAGCGTTTGAATTGTTCCCTGAAGTAACGGATCAGGTCAACCAAGTACCTAGCACTGTCATCGTCTACTGTTATGTACACAGTAGAGCCACTACAGTTGATTCATGGATAGCTGGA
Organism: Flexamia atlantica; assembly: GCA_035578135.1. Lineage (NCBI taxonomy): Eukaryota > Metazoa > Arthropoda > Insecta > Hemiptera > Cicadellidae > Flexamia > Flexamia atlantica. The sequence continues at coordinate 4,996,417 of JAQJVK010000012.1, read as the reverse complement.
CTTGACATGGCCTAATTGACACAGAGGTCATCACTCTCGACGGTGATAGAGTTAGGATCCGTTCTATATGAAATCAGACTATCATAAAATATTTAAAACTTTGAAATATGATAATTTTTTTAAATAAAACTTTACAGGATTGAAAAATTCAGATATATCAAATATTGTCATGAGTATTTTTAACCTTCAATGTATTGAAACATAAATAAGATTAACCTCCACCTTCAGGTATTTCGTTTCATGGATTGGGATAAAAAAATTCAAGGAATCTACATACATCTATACATTAGAAGGAATCAAATCCTAGCAATAAATATTTACATACCTAAGAGATATTGGGTTTTTACTGTGATACCTTTCTTAAAACTCTAAAAAAATCTTAATAGTAAAGCTGAAAATCTAAATCATAAATTAAATTAACGTGTAATCAAATGATATAGTTAACTTGATATAGCGGATTTGTCAAACCCAAATACTAAAAATAAGATTGGTTATATTAAAGCTTAAAAATTACAACTTCAGTCTTTAACAAAATAAAAATGGTAAATCTATTTGCTGACTATACGAACATTTAAAAATGTTATTGTTAAAGATTGATGCTATGAATAACAATATTCAGTCTCTCTCTCTGCCTTGCGGCTTTTGTCAGAAAAAGCAAACTGCTCGCAGCATTATTTGATTAGGATTTCGATGGTAAATTAATTGAACAGTAATTGAGACAAAGCAGGCGGCAAATGAAGTACCTGATCAAAGGATTTTGTCACACGCTGATCTCCTTAATTCTCATACAGTCATGGGTTGTACACTTATGACAGGCTGTGATCACGATATAAAAAATTGTGTCATATTACTGCTATCATAGTCCAACATATGAGGAATTTCCTGGGGGGGAAAAATTCCCAATTTTTTTTCACAATGATTTTATATGTATTTTTGGGCGCTGAATCCGATTTAAACTTTGTCACCTCGCCAGAACTTAGTTAACTTCAAAAATCACAAAAAAACTAATCTTATAACTCACGAACGAAGAATTTATTTTGCAATAACTGTCATATACAAAGTTAAAGTGCACTAAATGTCCTACAATTTACGTACATTAAGCTTGCTTGAGATTGAAAAGTCGTCAGTTGTTTTACTTTTGATTTCAGCTAAGTTGAGGTGTTTTTTCTTAATTAATTAGTAAGTATTCGCACGACACTTATTTCTTGATTTAGCTCCCCAGCAATCAGCATTACAAAAAAAATAGAATTTGTAACCATTGAACAATTTTTTTATTAACTTTTAGCTGAAGTACTAAAATTCGGATTAATAATATATTATTTATATAAAACTCTAACTAAAATAACAAATCCTATACTCTTTTATGCGTTGTATTTTCAATTTGACAGTTGCAATGTTGTCTCAAAAATTTCTCCGAGGATTTCCTTCTAATGATGGAAATGAATAATTTATGCCTTGAAACGTATTAGGACCTATAGGTAGGTCACATTACCAGTTAAAATCAAATTGCTTAAACATTTCAATGGGAATGATGTAAGATTTTACCTTTTGGGTCTTAAAGGTTATTATTAGCAACTAAATAAAACATAAATGAATACAAGTAATCACTACAGCTGTTTCATTACTAATAACAATAGGCTCGTTTATCTATAAAGAAGACAAATGTTATCTCAGCATTTGACATGAAGATTACACGAAGTCTAAAAAATGAGTGTTTTAGGGAAATTACACAGAATTTTTCATTGTAAAAGTAGTCCTGGCAACGAAAAGGTATAGAGGGAATTTTCTGGAACACAATTTTTGACTTTGTAGCTTTGTTTGGACTAATAAAAAGGAGGTGAACATATCAAAAGTCCCCGTCCGTAGCCCTTGAGCGGGGGGAGTGAGGGGGGTCAGAAGGTTCCTTTTTTTGGGTTTTCCTAAATATCTTGAAACCTATCATCTTTTGGTATTACCAATTAAATTTGAAAATTGAACAAAATAAAATTTCCTGTAAGAAAAGTATATATATGTCTATTTTGGCCCAACCATTTACAAGGTAAGCACTAATTTTATTAATATTTGAATAAATATCTCTTCCATAAGAAATACGTGTAAATTTGTGGGTAACATACATGCCCAATTGGGCAACGCTTTTTTCACTAAAGGAAAATGAACAGCATTCACGAAATTTTGTCAATATTTTGTGAATGCTGTTCATTTTCCTTTAGGTGAAAAAAGCGTTGCCCCATTGGGCATGTATGTTACCCACAAATCTACATGTATTTCTTATGGAAGAGATATTTGCTTAATTATTAATAAAATTAGGAATATATTAATACGTTATTAATATATTAAACAATCTTGTAAATGGTTGGAGCGAAAAAGACATATAATATACTTTTTTAAAGGAAATTTAGTTTTCTTTATTTTTTAAATTTAATAGGTAATATTAAAAGTTGATGGTTTTTAAGATATTTAGAAAAACCAGAAAATTGTACCTTCTGACCCCCTTCCCTCCTCCCGCTCAAGGGCTACGAACGGGGCTTTTGATATGTTCATCTCCTAACTAGTCCAAACAAAGGTGCAAAGTCAAAAAGTGTGTTCCCATGCAATTCCCTCTTTACCTTTTTTTGAGCATTCGTTGCCTGAACTAAAGGAATGAACTAGTAAAAATTAAATAGTACGAAACGAGGCTCCTTTTTTCATTATGACAGATTGAGTATACAATATTAATTAGACAAAATATTGCTTGGTCAAATTGTCAGTTTCAAACCAATAACCTGGAATCGCGATGACAGCTTTTGCAGACTTCTCTTTATAGATTTTAAAAGTAATAATTTTATTTAAGTTTTTATAGAAAATATGTAACGTGAGGTGTAGATATTACCCCATACAAGTGCTATATCAAAAAATAAAAAAATATTACGTTTAGAAGATACAAATATTTTCCTTTTATAACATGATTTTGAAGTTGTTAGAACAAGGGTTACATATATTTTTATTTTCATATAAAATAAATACATCAATCTGCAAAATGTTTAATATTTACTTGTCCAGCCTTAAGGGACACTAGTCCATAAACACGTTCTTAAGATATTAGAAACTCGGATTGAAAAAGAATTACAATTCAATCCCTATTTACAATATTATTAGCTTAACGCTTGAAGAAAATTTTCGTTCTTAATTACAGTTGGTAATTACCAATTATTTATACTCACGTTTGAGATAAGAATCTTTACTGTGGTTTTAAAAGGCCGTAAACACATATTTCCAAAACAACTCACAGACTAAATCATGTCCTAATTAAATTTAATGCATATCGCTCTCTCTGATAAACAAATATCAGGCCCGCCATCTGTACAGCGACATAACCGATGGAGCCAATAGCCAATAACCCAATATAGCTAATAAAGTCAATATGGCTATATTACGGGCATACATCAATCCGCGAAATGATCGTGGTGTTTAAGTAAAACATGGGAGGATAAATGAGCTAATATTTCTTTACTCCTCCACAAACCTCTGTTGGAATAATTCACCTACAGTTATAATAATCTTAGATTATTGTATTTTTGTTATCGACCTATGCATTAATTTCTGTTTAATTTATTGTATATGATGTTACAATTTGTAATTAAATTAACGTTGTTTTTTATCGTTACATTTTTCCTTTGTTTTAAATGGAACTGATACGAAAATATTACAAAAAATGATATATTTACAATGCGTTAACTTTCTCATATTTCTTGATTTTAGAGCTGACATGAAATTTTTTAAGCTGCTGCGCAGGAAGAAAGTAGGCAGATAATAACTAGTTAACTATAATTAAAAAATTATAAAATATAAGTTTTAGTAAAAAGTGGTCGGAACTCTATATGATCGGGTATCAACATGTGTTGATGCTAAATGAAAACTGAGAGAATAAGGACCTTATCTTACGACCTTCGGCACTTGAACCAGGCTATTAATTTTCTGAGATCGCTCCAACATAGCTTCTCCCTTTATTTTGTTTCATAATTTTTGTACAGTTTTCATTGGGATAAATATATTTCTTCCTTTCATTTTATTTCTTTCACAGATGAAATTGAATCAATATTAATTGTTAAAAGGAAAGGAATGCATCTTCCTGCAAGCTATATTAATTGGCATCACATTTCTTAACAATCACTGCCAATATCATTGTCTCGAATTATATATGCGTGGGCCTGTATATTTTAAAATAACTTTTAAAAGTAATTTTGAGTTGTTGCCGAACTTAACTTGCCAAATTGAGTTATTTTGTTAAAGTTCATAAATTTTAACTAAGGTGTAAGCGAAAGGACAGTTTTAGTATTTTAGGATTAAATTTATGCACTCTCGTTATACGTTGTAAAGAATATGTTTTATCAAAAAAGACATCATGAAATTTTTTCTTTGAAATTTTTGTCAATATAAAATTTACAAACAAACTGTCCAAATTGTTAATTTATGTATTTTCACTCTCTAAAATTATTCAGACAAAATTACCAAATCCATGTTTACGTTTACAAAATCCAGAAGAACAAAGAGTTGAGTTTTCGTTTGAGGGGTTAGCTCAGATTCTTTGATCACTTTTGAAATTGTTGACTTTCTGACCGTAGCCTTAATTGAGCCAGATGCTTTTATTCTTTTAGTGTTTCCAAAAGCATGTTAACATTCTGTCAGATGCAGAGTTTCGCTAAAAATACTCTGAGGCTTTAGTGCATAAAGGAGAAATTTACATTAGACAGCAAGTACATTAAGTACATTTGAATTAATTTGCCTTATTATAAGATTTTAATGATAATCAATCAAACCTTCCTAATGATGACACAGACAAACCTGATAACCTGTTTCCTCAATGTAGTAAAACCACAATAAGACACCTCTTAAGGGGATACGAAAACAATACTATTGTTATCAAGGGAGTCCTCTTATTAAGGTGTTATGGCATAAAGTATAATGGCAATTTCAATGGGATCTAAAAGTGCATTTTTATCTAGGTCTTTATGCTATTTAGTATCCTTATCGAGATTCTACTGTATAATTTACCAGGTCATAATATTCCATATGTATCGCTTAATGTATGTGTTGATTAGCTTGGATATTGACAAACAAACTAAGAACTAATTAAAGTTAGTTCTGGTTAAAACCGGGTTAAAAATCCTGGTTAAGGGTTAAAAACTGGCTATAGTTAAAATTAATATTTCCCAGGATATTTTACACTTGTCGGAAAACATGTGCCTTTTTATATCTCACTCCTTAATTGAAAAGTATAGTTGTTTAAGACATGAAATAATGGCTTGGGCTTGTAGCTCGACGAGAGTGATCGATCGCCTTTCATGCTACCGTAAGTTTTTTATGTAATTAAGCCCAAACTCTTTTTTCGCCTACAGTAAAAATGTTTTAAACATATTTACAATCCCTTTTTCTATTAATTGGTTTTCATGTAATTTTATATTTTTTTAATTAAAAAAAGTGTTTATGTATGAGGGAATATTTAAATTCCAATAAGAAAGAAATTCAGCAATTAACTATTACTGGTTTCATATTTATTTGTTTATTTTCTGTATAAAAATATATTTGACATTGCTATTAATACAATTTATTAGTTTAGTACTGGTTAGAATATCAATTGTAAAACTGGGGACGACTGTGAAACAAGGACATTTTGAAGTGTTTGAATTGGTTGAAATCAGCATTCTACTTCTTAATGAATGGTATTAGCAAACTGAAACATACTTACTCCCTTAAAGCAAGAGAATCTATAATAAAATAAAATAAATTTACAATTATCCCACGAATATAAAAAAAATGTTTCGAAATCGGTTAGCAAATAACGGAGATATCAGTTTTTGAGTATTTGCCATAAGAAAAACATAAGGCAATGTACTGCGTTAACCGCCATACGAAAATATCAATTATCTCCGCAACCAGTTGACATAGACTAATATTCAAAATTCTGTACTATTCATTTTTTCAAGCCAAATTTAATGGTTGGAAGTATATTTTCTTAGGAAGATACAGATTTCGTGAAATTTGAAAAATATGAATTTTTTAATTTTATACCCTTATAACTTATGAAACTGAATTTTTGTTTTGTATTTGGTAGTGTCATTTTGTTTGTCATCTTAAGCACTAGAAATCATGAAAGTTTTATCAAAATCGTTAGAGCCGTTTTTAAGAAATTTGGATTTTTTCGTTTTTATGGGATTTTATGGGGTAAATAACCTTAGAAATCAAAAATTCAAAAAATTAAGAAACACTTAGAGATATCATGATTTTATACCTACTTGCAAAGTTTCATGAAAATCGGACCCCTGGTGTCGTCTATAGTTTTGTTTACATCCACAAACACGGACAGAAAGACACCACTCCGAAAACCACTTTTTTGGAATCAGGAAGCACTAAAAAAAATATATCCACTAATAACTCAAATTCGGCAATGTCAACGAAAACAATACTTTCTCCATATACTATGTGCAGGAGCGAGAAAGTAAAAAGGAGAAGGGTATTTCCCACGTAAAAATAAGGAGTTTTACAACAAATTTATAGCGGTAAAAATTAAAAAAGAAATAAAACAGGAAAATTGAAAACTAAATGTTCACTTAATCATTTGAGGATGCAGGAGGATAGATAGAGCAAAATTTCATTGGTACAAAATTTGTACAACGTCTTATTCAGTTTTTTACCAGGTGCCTTCCGTTTTTAGATAGGGCTTCTTCCGTGGCTAGAGCCCAAAAATATAAAGTAAGTTTTCCGAAATTCAACAACAACAATTCCGATTGCAACAATGTGTTGCTATTTTAATAGTCAAACTAATAATAAATATAAAGAAAACTCAGGGTAATTTAGACTTTACAAATGGATCCTGTCTATATACTACTGTAAATGTAAGCTATTCACTTAGGTAGATTGACATTTAATTAAATATTTTTAGTAACAAGTTCCTAGGGGAGTTAAATTTCACAGCATTCTTATCAGGTTAATACATACTCACAACAAAGAACGTAAAAGGAATTATTACTTAATATTGTTCATGTCTTGCGATGAAAAGACTCTTAAGAAATATTACAGCTTGGAGTCTTTAGTGAGTCCTATTAATCTAGTCGATTACGTAAGTGAAGTATTTTACAACTTTTTCCTTAAAGGTCACATATGGAATCGTCCAAAGTACTATTTCGTTTAATTATTTATACAAACAAGAGGTTGTTCAATGAATTATTTTTATATGAAATATTGAATAGGCTTTAATCCTTTAATATGGTTTAAATTATTTAACCAAACCATGAATTATTTGTTATACTAGTTGCTCCTTCAGAATAAAGGAATTCGTGAGGTTTTGCATTTTTTAGGTTGTATTTTATTTTCAAACTAACGTAAGAAACGTCAATGTTATATTTCATATCCATGGTGTAGGGTAAATAAATAGGTTTCACTCAAAAAAGTTTGTTAATGAATTATTAAGGGTTTTCGTAACGAGACCTAAAATTTAAAAGGGCTGTGAACATCAAAATCTGATTTAAGTTGCCGAGACTCAGTTATAATTAATGTTTCCTTCATATCTTATTATTATTTATCTTTCCAAGGCATTAGGGAAAATGTGAATTTATTTTTTGTTAGCTGATATTTAATTTTGTACAGACGTACTGTTATTATTTGCGTTACCTTCAATAACTGCTTTTGTTACATACCAAAAAACAAATCAAACAAACCTTACAATGTTTCCATGAAAACGTTGGATGGTTGCGATCGGTTTACCGTTTGATCAAGTAGCAGTTCAGCTTTTACCTCGGAAAACTTTTAGAACAAGAAATAAACCGTAATTTTTTCGTTAAAAGCAGTAAAAGGATATTTTGTGGAAATGATGATGATTTTTGGCAGTATTGAACCTTATTGAGCGTCTGTGGATGGTATTTCAAATCTATTAATTACTAATATTGAGTACGTTCAAGAGGAGGCCTTAGGTAGAATTAAATCAAATATATCAATGACAACTCTTTAATAAAAAATGCAAGTCAAATATGCACTCAATTTACACCCGTTTTAGAAATAATAGTAATTTTGTCTGAAACTTTTAAAAGCCCGGAATATTGATTAAACAGTGAAAAGTCAAAACTTCAATGACATTACTACATAGTTATTGATGAATTTATTTATTTCGTAACATTTTAAATGCTTTTTTTATTTTATCTCGTAAAAATATTTACAGCTTGCTAAAATGCTTTAAAAACTAAAAATAAGTTGAAATAAGTGCTTAAAAGCTTTCTACAAAAAGAATAACTGTCAATTTAGTTTGAAATGCGTTTTCGTAAAGCTGTTAATATAAGAGACACAGTATTTATGAAATACGTTTCACATGTAACATCAACTACAACCTTCATATTCTGTTTACAATAAGATCTCTTCAATTAAAAGCCTTTTTATATACAGTAACAGCATTAAAGTCTCACATTAAGGTTCAAACCATGTGACCTTAAAGATGTTTGAGGATTGTGTTGGTTTGAAAGTTATTAATTTATATTGAGGTAGTACATGTAAAGAAAAATTTATTAACATTTTACTTCGAGTCTATTTATTGTTTATTTTACAATTCATTAATAAAGACTACACATTAAATTTTTAATGTTTCACAAGCACAGCATTTCTGAAAATTTGTAGGTGGTTTTCCTTGTTCAAAAAAATTTCCAATAGTTAATATTTTGTCATTCTTATCAACTAAATCATAGTAAATCATAGATAGTAATACCGTGCTGTACAAGACACATGTTGTGCAACCGCAGTTGTTGCACAGCAAGGTGTGATTTAATGATATATTTTTTGAATATGAAATAAAATGTAAAGTAAGGAATCCTAGAGCCTAACATGATTTATTCTGTAATGTTTGCTGAGATTCGACACTCTCCAGTGTTTTTGAGATATTAAGTATTTGGTTCAAATATTTTAAATCATCATTGTAAAACCATTAGCTAAACTTTAAGAAACAACAATTAATTGTATTCAATGAATACCTACTATGATTTCGTTAAATTAAATGACATCAAAATTTACGAGCACATATACTGTTAATTGTTTTGGAAATAATAGGTAGTATAATTAACAATATTAAGACCAAAAAATGTTGAAGGTTATTTTGTATTCTAATAGTTTACAATTCATAAATAAACAAAACCCCATTTTTAAATTACCTAGATTACGGTTTTCTGAATAAACGTCTGCAACCAGTTCAAGCAAACCTCATTATATTTTGCAAAAGAAGGAGTTTTTATTCCTCTAAGCATTTTAGAGCAGTCCTTGAAGAGTAACAGTTCTTATATACATTACTAAAACTTACGTATTTCCTAAAATGATCGAAACCTACTCAAGTATCATCCTTTTCCCCTTTTTTTACTATTATTTACGCTTTATAAATTATAAAAATAGTAAGGCCTTTAAACATTTTTATCAAGATCTTAAGAGTACTATTTTTCAGTTCAAGAATAAATCTGCAAAGGACCCCCTTACTTCTTTGATGGATTTACTAATCACAGTTCTGGTATAAAAACATAATTTATGACCGACTTTGGAGACCTAAAATCCCTTTAGGCTGGGAAAAGTTAAACTCGGCCTAAATATGGAGTCCCACAATTCCATTTTATTAAGAATAATGGAATGTCTTGAGCGGGTCTCCGGTAGAGAGTTGACGGAAACAACAATACAGTGAAAAAGTTGTTACGTGACATGAAATCTGAAGCCAGACTGCGACAGTGTGAACAGAGCACGTTTATTTAGTTTGACTTGGTGCTGATCCCATTTTCTTTCTGTTAAAAAAGAGATATAAAATAATTTCTGTGAATTATAATTCACAAATATGTAAACGTGAAACATCATGTAAAAGAAGAAATCAACATTAATACGGTCTGGAAGGAGCATCTTGGAATTTATAATGTCCTTTACAGATAAACTAGCTATATAGTAAATAAACCATACGTTGCTATTACCGACCAAAGTTTTGATATAATGAAGGTATTATAACCCTGATGAATGCTCATGAAGTTGATTGTTGTACCCGCTATAAATCAGGTTATGAGATATTTCCCCCTTTGTTAAATATTTTCCTGTCCCTAAATGGACTTACAGTCCTCGCAGGAGGACTCCTGTAGTGGTCAGATCTGCCAGTCTGCCACTAACCTATTAAGGCAACTGACTAAGTTGTACGGTTTTCTACAATGGCCCAGATAAAAAATAACACTTTTTGGAATTCTTACAATTTAGCGTGTTTACAAATTATTATCACTGTTCCCAGCTTCATAACTGTACTTATTCTAAATTACCTCCATTAATATTAAATTGCTAGTATTATCTTGGAAAAAACAATTTCATCTAATTAGTTATTTTACCGATTTCCCAAAACGTGATACCGTATCAGCTCACCCGGGATCAAGAATTGTGCCGATCAGACTATCTTATTACGATTAAGCTGTACTTTTTATTGCTCACAGCCCTTTTTTTTCTAGATGAGGGCCAGGCTTAGAAATTTCCCTGGACTTGCAATGTAGCTTAGCTTATTGTGCACCCTCGAGGTTTCGGCAACATCACATAGCAAATTGACTGCCATTGGTGATTGGCGGGTTTCGGACCCGGGACTCCGGGACCGAAGTCCCGCGTTCTACCACCACACCAGGTCGCTTCCCCTCCCCACCCATTGGTCAAGTAACAATTGATTTCGGGGAAGAATTAAGACTACATATTATTTGCAGTCAGACAATTTATCTAACCTCTCTATATTAGAATATCTCTAACTGTCAAAACACAAACAGTTAATAGTTTCCTTAACTACAAATCGCTCATCGAAATATAAATCGTAATCAAATTAATCTTGTTTAAGGAACAGTCGATTCAGTTCTATGTTTGTTAAAGTTACATTCTGATATTATAATTCTATCATTTAAAACATAAATGGAAATTGAAAACTTAATTTGTTTTCAGTTTCAAGATTCAAAGATATTTGTCTCGATAGTAAACATTTTTTAATGCCAGTAATGTAGAGGGTATTTTTAATCTACTTAACATTACACGGTCTGTCATCTTAAGTCCTAAGATATAATTTGACAGCACTTTTATAATTTCAGACACTTCATTTTAGTGGCCACTTTGGGAAATCTTTAAGAAGACAGTCAACAAGTCTTAATTAATTAGGTTCCCATTAACATTTATTTAGACGCTATTAATTACCTTTTTTAATCATAGTGGAATTAATTATAATAAAGCCTTTAGTCTAAATGAATTTATATTCAACTGTTTTTATCATAACTGTTCGTTATGATTCGTTACGTATTCAGTAATTTGTTCACATGTTATTATAATATACATATAGCTGCCTATATTTCATATTTTGATATACATGCGATTTTAATAAGATTAACCTAAATCTAAAGTCCACCACAGATACTTACGCTTTACACATCTCAATTAATGAAAATACAGAGATAATATCTTCAGAAAGTAATATCATTAAGCCACAATAATCGAATAACACACCCAACTTCCGCCAAACAGAGATTGTTGTTCTCAAACTTCATCCACGGAGAGACGGTGCCATCCATTATATTAGCTAAATAAGACACACTGAAGTTTCTGGAGGGTCTGTTCTAAAAATAAATAAATGGTTTGTAGTATTAACGAACATTACAAGTGTTTTAAAAATAATCATTTCAAAATTTGGAACTTTTTATATAATATTTATCGCTACAGGAGGGCGGTTAATATTTTCAAAATTCAAACAAATAAACAACGATAACGATAACTAAATATATTGGCAATAGAAACCTTCTTAATGTTTATTCTTCGGTTTTAGATTAATGAAAGTTTTTTCAGAAGTCTTCACTGACGAGGATAAGCTAATTTATCTATATAAATGAAAAAGAAACAAATAACAGTTCATCTGCGAATTCATACGTGATATACAAAGTAATTTAAATAAATAATTATTTAAGTTACTTCTGTTATCCCTAAAAAACAAGTAAGGCTATTAGTAAATTATACTTTACTGAGCTACAAAGGCCACCATATATACAAGAATGAAAATTCGTTGAACTTTTCTTTTGCCAATTGGCAATCAAAAGAGCCAGTATCAATGGTGGCAAGTTTCTCTATACGGAATCCAACGACGTTCACGGAAGAACACATAAATATTTATGAATTCATTTTCAAAGGCATGAGTTTTGGTATCGTAACATTCGAATGAGGCCTTAATTGTATCTTTACTACTAAATTTGTATTCATTATTTTAGTCTACCTATATTTTCAATAAATAAAAAAAAGTCTACCATAAAGACGAGTTCAAAACGAAATTTTTTTCTAACATGCACACTTTTGATTTCAGTGGGATTATTTCTGTTACCAGCATAAAAGAGTATTCGAAGAAAGAAACTATTGGGAAACATTATTACGGAGACGTAGTAAGGTTGAAAAAATAAACTGCAAAACAAAATGAATTTCAAACATATTTTATAATAAAAAAAATAAATAAATACGTTTAGCAAAAATTTAAAAGGTTTGAACCATTATTAGTGTGGTTTCTAATATAGAAAATGGTTTAATTTTATTTATTTATTAATTATTTTTATTAAGGTTTAATTTTGCATCTCAACTACACGATTTATCTGTATTTTAGCATTTTTTATTAAACTTGTAGTAATTTCATTAACTCGGAGCTAGGCCTAATTTGGTAGGGTTGGTAGACATATTAACAACGATTCTCCAATGTCAAGAAATATCAGATCTAAGTATTAGCCTACTGCACCCATTTTATATACTTGTAAAATTTAATTAAATATAAAAACGACATTAGTTTTGGTTTCTTATGTAACAAAGAAAGTTACATGGACCAGATATTACCAAGACGTTAATCAGTGAAAAGGACTGGAGGTTTAGAGCATCCGTTTTAAAAGGAATATGTATAAATTAAATCTAGATATTTCTTATCATGTACAATAAACACTTAAACAAAAGATTAGTCATTTTTAAACCGCATTCATTATTATGAAAATTGTAATTGTCAATTGAATAAATGCATTCTAAGATGTGGTTATGATTAAAACTCTTAAGGCTTAGTTTTAATTGAATGATACAAGGTATAAAGGTTATCTCTTTGAGTATCTTATAATTTACTTTGCACCTACACTAATTAAAGGAAACTCGAAGTGACAAAGAAAAAAAGTTTTGATTTTAAAATCTCCATATCGTTTCTAAACAAGCCCAAAGTGTAGGTTGAATAATCACAAGCAATTATTGAATACTAAATGCAAATTTTTATACTTTTTTTATAAATGCAAGATTTTTAATGTTTTGAAAACCATTCAAGTCAAAACGGTTAAGTCAGGTACTTAATGCTTGAAACCAATAATTGTGGTATTATACAGGGTGTTTTTTTAACCTAACCCATTTGATTGAATAATGCACATTTAAATATGAAAATTAGTATTGTTTTGGTGATATCTATATTTTATACAACCTTTTATTTATGTTTGATCACGTTTAGTTTACATTTTGTGTTCGAACAATCCGCCATTGGCATTTGTATAAAGTTGTGCTCTCTCCATCAAATTCCCGAACACGTCTTGCAAGGCACCTTGGGGGGTGGTAATCCTTTACTGATAAAATAAAGTTTTGGGTTGCGTTAAAAAAACACCCTGTAATTTTAATCATGGTGCTAACATTAGGGATCTGACGACCTCGCATCTCCACGTGTTTTAACCAAGTTCCCACACCAGTTGCGTCAGGCTGCAAGAGTCGCACACATCCTCAAAAACTCCCGAAGTAGTTATCCATTAATTCCCACAACTCTAATGCTTTCGGAACTGAGCCAAACTTAGATTAAAACAGGATTGCTTCTGAGTAAATGTATTTTTTTATAAAGCAGTATAAAAAACAAAAATATCACGAAACTAAAAAAACGACAAACTAAACTAAAATAAACCAAAATGAAACTAGAATAAACTAAGTAGTTGGATTTTCAAAGTAAAATTTGTTTAATGCCTCAATCGCCTTAATCGTTTAGTTTTACATCATATTTATTCAATGGTATTTAAAGAATATGTAAAAAACAAAATCACCCATTATAACATAATAACCTTGTTAGGAAACATCAATTAAATGTAGAACAAAACCTATAATCGTGTAGTGATGACCAAAGGGTCTCCCACGACCCCAACCGCTTTGCCCCTGTGTGCTGTGGGTGTGGTGTACCTCTGCGGTATTTTTCAGTGGTCTCGATTGTCAGTTAATTGTTTTATTAGTTAAATTTACAGATCCTAATTATTTTTAATAACACAGTCGGACAATAACATATACTTAATGCTAAAGTAAAGGTTTACTGGTTGATTATATTAGAAATTAATGTTCAGTAAACAAAAAATAATTAATTATTCTTTTCACATTCCAAAAATTAATAATGACAGAATATTATACCTTGTATTATTTAAGTTGTTGAGAAAATGTTGCTGGGATGAGCCACACATCTTACGAAGATATTTAAGATTTTCAAATGTTTGCATATCTAATTGAAAATCATTTAACTAAGGTGTGTTTGTCTGACGTGTTGTAATAATGTGTATAGTTAAACCCCACTGAAGACATCTAAAAAAATCTAACTTACCAAAAAAATAGGGTCTAATACAATTTTAAAATGAACATGATCTTAAATGTTGAGCTAATTTACTTCAAAATATATATTGTATTATTATCTTCTCGTTAGATAATGTAATGCTTAAAAAATTGCAAGTGCTGAAACTGTTCTATGTAGACGTAATTAAAGATTAACTGAATTAAAATAAGGCATTTATATATTTTTGTAAGGGTACCAAAAAAATAATTGTCACTTCTACGAGGTTATTTCCATCTAATTTCATTTTTAAGGCATTAAAAAGTGAAAAAGGTCTAAAACCAGGGAGATTTATAGATAATATCAAAATAATTGATAACTGAAGCGAAATGAACGATTTGTTATTTCATCAGGAGAAAGTTGATGGAGAAGTAAACATAATTAAATATTGAAGTCAGTCACCCGGCTGGCACAATACAAGATACTGATTTATTTAATTTCAACTTATCAGATTTCAAAGTTTTCAATTGATAAAAAATATTTAAGTGCTTAAATCTTTTGAGGATTTTACATCCAAATTATATTTAAGCAGTTAATATCTAAAAAAAGTGGTGACCATTCAGTAATGTATAATTGAATATTCAGTAATGTATTAACTTAAAAAGAAAAAAGGATTCAAGGATTGCTATTTCTCTCAATCACTAACATGTTTGCACCTAGTTTTCTAGATGTAAGCATTTTTTTCTGTTTGCTTAGAGTAAAAATAACCTAAAAACTTTTGATTTAAGATATTTACAAAATTGCATAATTTTAATGCTTTAGACATATCTTGGATTTGAATTAGTATAATTTCTAGTATATTTTATTTTTAAGTGTGCCTTATATTATAGTCACAACATTGAGTGTTCGACATGGGAAAATACTTTCAGGATACAGTATATCTTTCTAGCTATTACTAATTAAAAATTGATTTAGTAACATATAATATACATTGATTTAGTAAAGACAAAGTGCTCAGCTTAAAAACGGCAAGTATTTAAGTTAATTTAAATCATTATGATCAACACATTAACAATTTTTGGATAGTAAAACAAATTTAGGTAGGCAGAAATTGAAAGGCATAACATAGCTATTAAGCACAGTTTTACGAATATATTATCCACCAGAATACTGTTTTTCTTCTTTTGGTGTTTTGTTTGTCATTTTTAAAACTTTTATCACTCTATAGCTAACTATCAACTGTAGACTCAATTACTTGTATTAAATAAAAAGTAAGAACTAAGAAGCATGATGATCTAAACATACGTCCGTCATTTTCTGGCAAATAATAAGTAATGCAATTGGAGTATAGACGACAAAAAACGAAATTTAACTAGTTATAAAGCTCCTTGACTATTGAAGTCACTTATCCTATTAGATGCACAATTTAATCTGATTCAAATAAATCATCCGCAGTTCTTTGAGGATAAATATCTAAAAGTAAAAATAAGTATGCATTTTTCTTTTGCATCATATACTTAAATTGCACCATTGTTTTTAGTTAAGGTTGTTTATTGATTTTTACTATTTAAAACTTCTATCGAAACTACCAAAGTTTAAGGCTACTTGTTACATTTGTTTACACTTCTGCTGACTTTTTTGTGTTTGTCTAACTTTTCATAAAGAGAAGACATTGTAAATTTTAGTATTCAGGCATTAAACTCAGGTATCAACTATTTATACATAATACATGTTTGTACGTATTCATACTCTCGTTCTATTGATCAAGCCTCAATCCTGCCACTTAATGGCTGCATTACACGTCTCGTGATGAAGTGAGATACTGCAGGCAGGAAACTATTTTAGATGAAATTCAAGTTTAATTCAAACCACAGACTCAGTTTGCGCCTTGCGGTTCGTCATTGTCTCATGAATACAAGATGGATGCGATGTGGAGGTGTTTAACTTGAGAGATGAGAACATTTGAGTCGTCACTTACCTCGCCGCCTCGCTTCCGTGCTCTCAGTTTGGTGGAGTCACTAGCCTTGGGTTGCTGAACGAGTAAACGTTTTTTGAGATGAACGCAGTTTCTTGCAATTTTATTATTAACATCCATCCGACAATTTAGTAACACGATTTAGATACAATATTCGTAGATTTTCCTTCTTTTTAACAATGCAATTCACCAATTACCCATGATTTTTTTCGCATCAAAGAAAGTGTAAATAGTATCCTCTGTTTTTCCTAGACAAGTAATTCCTGCAAGCTAACTGACTAATAGACTAACTAGATACACTACTTTCATGATACAAATCATGCAATGGCCTGGCTGCAAACCAATGTCTAATCTTCAGAATCTTTCGATTACTTGAACAAGCTAAAAAATAATTCAGAAAAATTGTTGATAATTTTTTTAACTGGATTCAACTGGTCGTCGCTTTTTCAAGCTATTAGCGCGATTTTTTAAGTGACAAATGCATGGGAAACAAAGCAACAAGTGTGTTTCTAAAAATGTTATTCTGTTATCAAAAAATAGTCAATGATTATTGTTTGAGTGAATGAGTGTAGTTAAAATTTATAATACTTTATGTAAATGAGTATTTTTCATAGCGTTTGTTTGCATGTAGTGTATTAAATTTTTAAGTATATTTCAAACTATTTATTACAGATTATGAGTAAGAAAGGGCCATGTGGCCCAAACTTTACTAGATTAAACAAAGAATTTTTTTTCATTTACTCGCTTATGCATTTTCTGTTTTGCCTAAAATTTAAACCATCACCTATTCTTTGTAAAAATAACTTTCCTAACATATAGTTGTGGTCCTATTTTACTTTTCGTGTTCGTGGTAAGATAAAAAAAACATCTGTGTCTCTTGAAAGAGTTGGGCGGCGAGGAAATGCGTTTGTATGATGAGCACTAAACCACTATACGGTACTTTTACAGCGGTATAAAATGTTTCCATGTAGGCAGAAGACGGTAATACAGAAATAGGCATGAGATTCATATTTATGATTCCATTGCCTCTCCAAGGAAGTCATGGTTTTTAAAGGCGAAAGAAACAAGACGTCATTCAGCTACTTACAAGGAAAAGAACCAGGAATTACGATTTATAATTAACATGTAGATAATATTTTTCTGGCGATACAGTTTTAATTTGGTGAAAAAAAGAAGTTTCGGAAATTGTACTTTATAAGATCTTTTATAAGGTAAATGATTTTCAGCTAGCATTTACATTTTGCTTAATACATTTTTAAATCATTGCAAATACTTATTTTGCTGTAAAATCTGGTACGTGGATGAAAAGATACTTTTAAATTTAAGGAAATAATGAAGGAAATTCCTCCTAACCTAAATAAAACGATTTAAAGTATATAAACATACGAGCATTATACAAAGCAGATTCTAATTTAAGCTCAAGTAAGAGTTAATAATATGGTAAATTTTTTAGTATAGCGTAATCAGTGTTGTGAGGGTAGGTAATTATCTTAGGAATTCCTAAGATAATTACCTACCCATCACTCTATAGCTATATCCCGCCATAACAATTCAGTAGGTCTTGAGCTAATGTAATGGTTGAATCAGTTCAATCAAAATATCAATCGATTATTAATCTGACTTAATCAAAATATACTTAAGACCATTAAATTGGGCTTAAAAATAAATAATCCAGTATTTTGAATTATTAGCCTATGTCAACTGGTTTTGTTTATCAGCAAACACAGTACATTGTCTAATGTTATTCCTTATGGCAAATATTGAAAAAAACCGGCATCTCTGTTAATTACTAACAGATTTTAATAACATTTGGTTTCATTTATGGGGTGATTATAAAATGTTTTATTTTATTGTAGGGATTCTTGCTTTAAATGGCTCAGTTTGCTGATACCGTTTATTTAGTAGAAAATATTACGTGCTCTCTTAAACAAAGGGCGTTCTGGCCAATTTATTTGAATAAGTTAGCAAGACCAAGACGTGAAATCGTTCCAATATTTTAACTTTTTTTCTATTTAGGTCTTCAATTTGAGCTTTTGTCATGTGTGCCTTAAAGCATAAGTCATATACTTTACGTTTAGCGTAAATTAATTAATGTTTCAACTGTAACCAGTATGAAATAAGACACTTACGTAGCTAATACGGTCAAGTAAAGAAACAAAGCATAACAATATATTGAGCGAAACAATTCCGAATGTCAACTGGACAACCGTATCCAGCTTTCATTGGTTCTCTCTATTGGTTAATTAATTATCCTGTGAACTAGAATAAGTTAGAATTCAAATAAAACACTTTACTTACAAAAGAAAAGTATGAATCTATTTAGTTTTTCGGTTATGAAAATAAAATCCTTTTCTCCCAAAAAATAAAGAGAAATCACGAGAATAAACATTCTTGAGTGTATAGTAAGCACAGAGTCTGCCGCTAAAAAGACAGTGATTTACACAAACGAAGTAAATGTTTTTTTTATGACATTGGTTTTTCTTTCTCGAGGATATGAAATTATTACTATAGAAAATAATAAGGATCTAGTCATGTACGTAATAAAAAAGAAAAAAAAACTTCTTTGTTTACGTGGAATGGACGGACTATGAATAAAATCAGAAACTAACTCCGTTATAATATGTACAATGACAATTTGATACCTGTTAGCAAATGGGGTGGGCATTGGTTGTAGGATCAGGTTGGCTTGTAATTTCCTGAGACAGCAAACTCTGACCTCAGATTTAGAACTGTTGTGAACAATCACTGAAATGCTTTTAAGGTAACCAAAAACATGATCACATAATGAATTGCCAATTTGATTCCTTTACAAAATACCAGAGACAAATGAAAGGATAGCCGTTTGATGATATTTGTTTAACTGTAGTGTAGTGATACCAATACACTGTGTGTCCCAAAAGTCCAGGAACGGTTTAATATCTTTTAAAGTAAGCCAGATATCAAAACAATATTTTGCATACCTTTTGGTACTAAAAAAAACTACTTCTTGATGTATGTGTCATTTCTGCCCCTGCCCCCAAAATTGGATTTTGGGGAGTAGCCCCAAACTTTTAAATGTAAACCCTCATCGTGCGACTGCTTATTTTAAAGGACTTGTTAAAAGAAACTCAGTGCCGCAAACCGGAGGTCGATTTCATGCTCCAGTCAAAAATAGCAGCCATTCAAAAATTAAAAAATGCTGTCTGTCAATTAAGATTGAGTATTTTCTGTGTTCGGCAATTCACATTTAAATCGAATAAGAACCACCAGAACACAATTTCAACTAATTGAAAGATACAAAAATAATAATTTCTCTTTGTCATCATCAAGGCTCAACCCTCCAAAATGGATTTGGGGGCTGGGGGTTTGTCCAACCAATTCCAATATCAACTCACATCGTATGACCACTCATTTTAATTTGCTGAGTAAAAAAATAAGCCAAAGCTTGTTTTAATTGAATTTCAAAAAAGTTACCTTACTTGTAATAAATAAATGAATTTTGTTGGTGACAAAATTATTTAACTAACATACTAATAGAAATCCGCCTTAATGCCTATACCTGCGGAGGGTCGTCTATGCGTTACCTTTTAGAAAAACCCCCATAGATGAAGTACCAAATATTTACCACAAAAATAACTGATTTCTTAAAAATTTCATTAAAACAAGCTTTGGCTTATTTTTTACTCATTCTGCATATTAAAACGAGTGGTCATACGGTATGAGCTGATATTGAAATTTTGGAGGGTTGTGCCTCGATGATGACAACAGGAAATTATTATTTTTGTATCTTTTAAGTAGTTAATATGTGTTCTGGTGGTTCTTATTCGATTTAAATGTGAACTGCCGAACACAAAAAATACTCAATTTTAATTGACAGACAGTATTTTTTAATTTTTGAATGGCTGCCATTTCGAGCTGGAGGATGATGTCGACCTCCGGTTTGCGGCATTGTGTTTTTTTAACAAGCCCTTTTAAATAAGCAGTCACACGATGGGGATTTACATTTAAAATTTTGGGGATACCCCCCAAAATCCAATTTTGGGGGCAGAAATGGCACATACACAAAAAGTAGTTTTTTTAGTACTAAAAGGTATGCAAAATATTGTTTTGATATCTGGCTTACTTTAAAAGATATTAAACCGTTCCAAGACTTTAGGGACACACGGTATATTGTGACTAACGGGTATGAAAGTGCAACGTATGTAATAATTCGTTCATTAAATTATAGAAAATATATGAATTGCTTTTACATCTAGCAATTGAGCAAGTAATCATTCCTCATCTATGTTTTGAATTATACATTATGGCTTAAATGTACTCCTTGGTAGAAAAATTATAGCTAGAAAATTGTGAGAAATGCCATAAGGTTTTGTTATAAGCTCTAGGTTTGTATGGTAAGAAATTACATACAAATAAGTACACATTTTACTTAACAAAATAGAAATGCTATGTTATCATAAACAATTCTAATGTAGTGTAAAATTGTGCTCATCCTTATAAAATTGTTGGTTCATTGATAAAAAATTGGGTAAAATTCCGTTATCTGCCCACAACTGTATATTTCCAAAATAACAAAGTAATACAACATTTGGCAGTAATTTAACTAATTAATAGGATGTGTAGAGGTAATTGGAGATGTAAAAGGCAAATTATAGGGAAAAATTTTAAATACACACGGCCTGATTTTATACCCGGGAGCTATCTTATGAGCCGTTACCTGTAGTAGCGGCAACACAAGAGGAGAGGTTAGGTTAGATTGGGGTTAAGTTAGGTTAGGTTAGTATCAAATCTAATCTAATATTTAATACTGTATTTTATAGAATAAATTAACCAACCTAACCTAACCCTAACCAAACCAGCGGCCGGCACGGCGATGCGTCGTCGGTGTTACCGTTATCGGTACTTTGGTATTATACGGAGACCACCCCTGTACTACGCGCTGCGGTGGCTATGTTAGGTTAGGTTATCATAAATATGTTAGTAGGACTTTCCTCGTTTCGTTACGAATCGAACGATACCAGATGAGTCATTCCTTCGCCCGCCAAATCCCCTCCAAGTAGGCCTAGGTCAGGTTTCTGACCGGAGTGTGTGCATCACTTGACTACAGGATTTGGCGGGCGAAAGTATGACTCATCCGGTATAGTTTGGCTTTTAATGAAACGAGGAAAGTCCTACCAACATATTTATGATAATCTAACCTAACATAACCGCCGCTGCGCGCTGTATAAGGGTGGCGATCAGGTGTTGCCGCTAGCGGCGGTGACGCTTTACCTGCCGACATCGCTGCCTTCTGGGAGGCAGAACACAAAGACCGCTCATCGTAATCATGTCAAATTTGGACAGTAAGTCAATCAAAGTATGTCCTCTCCAATTATGTAGTTATTTTTTGCATACAGTTAAAACCCTCTCTAAAAATAGTCGCCTCCGTATAATACCAAAGTACCCCGTTATCTATGTCTGGCAGTGACTCAAAAGGTAAGAGCGACAACAATACCGACCTAATTACTTAAGAAGTTATTCCGATAAGCTTAGCAACCTATCCAGTAACCAAAAGACTTAGTCATAAAACGTATGCAGACAATAGGAAAAAGTTTTTCAGTTGTGGGCAGATAATGGAATTTGACCAAAAATTGATTCATCAAGTTGGTTCCTAGCGTTAAAGAACAACAAACTGAAAACCTCCTTCAAATAAACTTATACAGGCTACTGCAGTTTTAAACCAGGATAAAGGTTCTCACAATTTTAATATAACCTACCTATTTGGACAATATCTCTTTGAAATACCGTTATATCTCTTGATATCTCTTATCAATATCTCCCGGTTATCAATATCTCTTGGAGATAACCGAGAGACATTTATTTTAAATTCGGATTTTTCCCGCTGTAACGTTGCTTGCTTGCTATTGGTCCGTTCATATTTGGTGTAGGGGTAAAAGACGCTCACCTGTTTAAAATATAATTTTTCTTTAGTTCTGAGCTGAGCTTCATGTCAATCTCCCGTGTCGCATCGCGCGGTTAACTCGCGTGGACTTTCCACAGTTAAATAATTAACAACTCTTTTTCTACAACATAATAACTTAAATCAAGTATTTTCATAAATACAATTAATTCTCATAGTGAAAGTGCTAATTGAACAAAGTGCGCGTGTAGTGTACCGAAACCATGTCTACGACTCCACATCCGCCACCGCCGCCGACTCTGCTCTCCGCACCTCCGCCCTCAGCCCTGTTCCATAGAAGGCGCCTTCTCCCCCCTTAGCTGTGAGGCCCTATTTCCCCCATGTAGTGAGGCCCTTACACCCCCAACTGCAGCCAGCCTCGTCGCCCAGGCTCTCGAGGTGCTTCACCAACAATAAATTGGACCAAAAATACTGTTCTTCAGTCAGTTAATTTTTATCTTTATCATTTTCGTTAACAAAAGTGCGTTCAGGCCCATAAACTTAAAGTCCAAATCATCCAAAGTGTACCGTCCGGTTAATTTAAATGCTGACTATGTTTAGCGCTACTCAGTAACAAATTCCGCAGGTCGCGTACTCGAGTAAGTCATAAGGTGTGACAATTCCCATTTGCGAGAAACGCGTTCCGTACTAAACACTGTTATTGATTACTTTTAAAAAGTGAGCCTGTAAAAGTAATTACTTTCTACGTCCTGTTGGTTTTTATTCATTTGATTTTATCGGGTAGTCACATTGACATGGCTTGACTGTTGTTAAATCTTCTACACAGCTTACATGCTATTTAATAAATGCAATGTCCATTCTTTCTCATAATATTTCCGCCTCTTTTTTATAGGTGCTTCAATTGTATACCCATTCTAAAGGCCTAATGTAATCAGCATTAAACCAAACACGTTCCACCTCCACTGTCACCGTCCGCGTTCAGATTTCACGTCACGTTTCCACTTTTTCACAGCTTTTGTAGTTTCAGCTGGCTCTTCACCTGTGAGGTCAGAATATTTCCAAAATATTTCTGTACAAATACTTATAAAAGATAAGTAAAATTGAATTAATAGGTTTTAAATTAAAGAAAAATACTTCTTCTTGTAACTTGAATTACTTGAAGAAAATAAAATTATAAGTCGCAATAAGTAAATAAGTCGCAATAAGTCCCATACGTTTTTCCCCATTTCATTTGAATGGTTTAGCAAAAATGGTTTGAATGGATCTCGTACCAAACAAAAATAAACTATTATTATTAGTAAATCGTATAATTACTGATTGATTTATTCATATAAATAGATGAATTTTTTTATAATTTATAATTACCTCAAAGGGCTTCAAGGGATTCAAGGGGCTTAAAATTCCTAATCATATGAGGGTAAAACTAAATCAATACCATCCTTTGGTATTATAGTACTAAGTACATTTTTAGTAAACTGGCTTTTAAATCCAAATATATTTATTTCTAGCACACGCTTTTGAATTATTAGGACAAAATCAAGTGATTAAATGTAAGCAAAGCAGACGTATTTAAATCCCAATTATTTTTAAATGGCAGATATATTACTTTTTATTTTATAATAAGTTTAAAAAGGTCCAGTATTTTACCCGACGTTTAATTTGAGCCCTCTCCTATCATTCTACAAATTACCAAACACCCGCAATGTCTGGGCAAAAATGTCTTTTACGTAATTATTATAGCATTTATTTAAAATCATTACATAATTTAATTTGAGTAAAATAGTTATATAATTATTTAGTTTTAAATAGTTATTAATTTAACGTATTTAAAATTATTTTAGATAATATCATTTTGTTTGAGGTTGATGTTCACCACTAGCTTTAGGTCAACGATTAAAATCGATAAATACGATAAAATAGTTGAACTGAAACGGAAAATAATATTGATTCAAAAATTCATTACATTATTTTTGGAAACTAGAGTAACTGGTGCAGCTTCACGATTCCTGACACATGGCTGTGCTGAAAAACTGTGTTCACTCCAATAAGCTGTTTTCTGTTCCAAGGTTATATCTTATGTAGCAATACGAAATTTTAAGGGCGTCTAGGGCACCTCCCATCCCTAAGTTTTCACTTTCCAACGACGCCAAAATTAATAAACTCAGAACTGTAGGAGTCTTGATCACAAAAAAACCTTTAGCAGTAAATAAGTATTTATTTTACTGTCTCAAATATAAAAAAAAGTATAGATAAATGTATCCTCTCATATATCACAGGAAAACGTATATGGCAATGGAGACTGTGGTCTTTATGGAACGACTCTACCCACTCAACCCTATTGTTTGTGGGATTGTGTCATTACTAAGGGCCGATTTCAGGAATTAACTTTCTTTATGGACCTTTGTTGGGCTGCATTAATTTAAAGTTAGGATAAACAATATATTCGTGGCTTTAAACATTATATTTTATGTTAAGTTGGATTAAATGAGAGTTTTATTTAGTAGGTTTTTTAAGTTATATTTTAAAACTGCTGTTTTTATTAAGTTGCCTGTATAAATTACATTTCGAAACTGTAAAGATATTTTAATAAATTCGTAATCGTAAAGTCATCTATGATATTTTAAATTCAATGTTGGCCTAGTTTCATTGTGAGCCTGTTGCCTAGAGGCATAACTGCAGGCTGACATTACTATCATATGGAAACCGCTCTTTTGCCAAGAAAAGAACGACAAAACCAACCGGATGTCAGATATTGAACTCTCGCTGACGGCGTGATGTCTTTCTGGGTCGTCAACTGCGTCCTCATCTCAAAGAGGTCAATTTGGGGTTCGCTTATGGAATCTTCAGACTTTTATCAGTTCTCGTTATACAGTTTAAGGAGTGTACGGTTAGTAAACGGCATTTGCAAATATATTGATACTAATGGATCTTTAAAAGTAAGATTTATAGATTTTATCGTTAAATTGCTATTATAATTTTTATCCTCGACATTGATAAGAAATATTAAACAGTAAATAAAATAAAGTAGCTTTTTAAAATTTTATTTATGTGGTAAGTGATACGATAAATACTTTATTGTTTACCAACACTGATATTACTCTTTTCAACATTAAACTTAAAAAATGTTGACAAAAAAGTATTTATTATAATGTTGGGTATCTACCTCTTTTATGTTAAAGGAAATGTCCTTGCGTTCCGTAAAGCGTTGTTATTTAATAAAATTCTCTGGTCTCACGTTTAAATCCTTTTTTAAGGGCAGGAGAGAATCTTCAAAAGACAACCGGAGTTAACTGCAAGCAACTCACGGGAACTGTGGGATTTTCACTCACTATAAACTCTCCTGCCGCCGCCTCCTGGCGGCCGCGAGCAGTGGCTGGGCATTGCCCACTGACTTATAAGGAATCTATTGTAAGAGAACGGTTAGTTGTATAGCCGGTGGTGGTAAATATTATAAATAATAAATTAGAAACGCGAAATGAGAAACGGAGAAACGGGGAAACGGGGAAACGGGAAACGGGAAGCGAGAAACAAGGAATGAGAAATAAGAAATAAGAAGTTTATGTTCCCTTTACAATACATGGTTTTCATAATACAGTATATTTAAAAAATAAAAATAATAATGAACTGCAAACTGCGTCAAAATCTGAAAAGGAGGCTCATCAAATCGATGGTTGGAACCGAGACGGCTTACCTCCAGTGCTTGGATATCCGGTGCTCGTGAAGTTCTTCGGCAGTCTTTAAACATGATAAATAAACTTACGACATGAAAATAAAACACCAAAATGCGCTTCCGACTTTTCAGAAAACTAAAAAACGCTTCCCTCTTCCAAGGAATTCTTGAGTAATTTTACCTGCGACCGAGCCGAAGGCCTGTTAAAGAGAAACAAAGTGATTCTAAATACATTTCGCCCACGACCCTTTTTGTCTGCAGCTTTTTATAAATATTTATAACATATTTCAATGGAGAATGTAAAAATTAGATAACCTCTCAAAAAGATGGATATGTTAACAAAATTAAATATGGCAATCTTTTACGTTTTATGTAAATCAATTGCAGACCTGCAATAACTAAAGTTGTGTCAAAGTTGAAAAGCCACTGAGTAAAATGAATGAACTGATTGTGACTATTCGATGTTCCAACGGCAGTAAGCTGGGGTTATTGGATTTGTCTGACACAATGTAACACCAATACAGTAGCTTTTGAAATGGGGTGAGTGTAACCATTGTTGTGTTTATGGTTTGCTGTTTCATTGTATTCTATGAAAATCTCTATTCTTTTGGTAATCCCTATGGCATTGTAATTTTACAGTTTACAGTAAATAGGTTCCTATTTTTTCATAACTTACCTTTAGTATACGTTTTAAAAGTTGCATCAGTCGATTCACATGATTTTATAAACACTTGTTTTTAAATCAATAGAGATTATCATTGTTTACGAATTCAATGTTTTTCACAGTCAGTACTGTATATATAAATCATCAATATCCTAGATTTTTATCTGATTTACTTAAATTGCATTAGTGGTCCCCAATAACATGTCTGTTATATTTTATACGGCTATTCTAAAAAAAACTACATTCACATAATTCTTCTAAGAAACATTAAACATATTTAGGCAAGTCACAGGTAATGAATCTCGTATGAAGTTCATATTTGAAAAGTTCTTGTATCATCTCTATTTCCATTCAGACAAAAATCTAAAAATGATAAAAAAAGGCTATGAATTGCCATGAAATTAATTAAGAAATAAAAATTAGGTAATCAAAATCGATAATTTGGATACTATATTACTTAAGATTTATAAATTTTAAGAAAGTTTTGATACTTTAACATCAGACACTATGTATGAACAAGGCATTATGACATTTATGAAAATTGGGAGAACTCTGTTACTTTTATCACGAAAGTTTTAAAAGCAGAGAAACTCCCATTTGATTTATAACTCCGGTTCCACATATCTGCAATGTTATGAATTATAAAGTTAGGAGAGTTCGAAGTGGACTAGACTTTGCTACGATGGACTGTTGTATGACGACAGTTTTATTGGATGAAAATAAAAATGTCTTATTAAAAATGTATTTACACTTTTCTGTATTTACATACAAGATGGGAAGTATACACAAATGGTGAAAATGGCAATCGATTTCGATTGGTCACACCAATTATAATCAGGCATCAATTACCGACACTTTAATTGAAAAAACAGTATTAACGGTGATAAGATTTTTAAACCACTTTGTGTGTTTTAGGCATGGTTAAATTATTTAAGCAAAACGGAAAAATTAATTAGTATAATTAGATAGATTTATCATAGCGTGGAAAATGGAACTGCTATTGCCTAAAACAAGTTATGCTTTAGTTAACATTATCGATGAGTAGTTTCATTCTATTTTAAATAACAAACAAATTGATAAAAGTTTTAAAATATAGTCATTTAATTTAGTTATGAATTTTGAATTTTCATGCATGCATTATTTTTGTAAGTTATTAATAGCTCTTTTCACAAAAATGTCACCGAATATCCATTATTTTTTTTAGCTCTGTACATGTTTACTAAGAAACAAAATCTCAACAAATTTATGGAAGGTATATCATTATTTTGAGTCAACCTAAAAGCTATTCTTTAAACTTGTATTTTGTCTATACAGCATTACTTTATAATTAACGAGTTACACAATTAAAGATGTCAATGTTTTCTACTTATATGAAATATGGTTAAAGCTGGTTGTCTCTACATAATGATTAACCTTTCATGAAAATTAATATGATTCTCTGTATATAGGTTTTATTTCAATATTCTAAAGATTGAATTTCTTGTGACATTAAAAGTCAAGTTTGGTAGGCCTACGACCTGCCTTTTTTTTATTCTAAATCATTATTGTTTCAATGGTAATAATATGAAGATCTTTTTATTTAGTAATATCGTGTTTTGGCTCCATATATTTTCCAGGTTTACTTGATTTTGGAGAATCCATCCAGCTAACCGTAATATTAAAAGAAGACTGTGTATTCTTAAAATTGAAAACACTTTAAAGGTTTATATTACATAAACACTCCAAATAAATAATAATATTGAATTAAATAATAACATTGTCCAATACATGTCTTCTAAAACTCAAATTATCACGAATGTGCTTTAAGTAAGCTCTATACATGTGATTAGCCTTATACTCTATTTATCCATGCCTCAATCAACTAAATAAATCAGTTTCACTGAATGTTAATTATATTCCCAGGACCAGATACAACTGTATTCAAACATGTTTGCTGTTCCAGACATCCTAAATAAATCATTGTTTTTCCATAAAAATACTGTTCATTAGAATATTTATAATGTCAAAGACTTCATTGCGTAAATTAATATTGAAAAATGGTTGATCGTTATTCAAATTGGGCTTTTTTCGGCGTATAACAAAAAAAATAGAGATAACAGTTATTTTATTTTGCACTTTTTTATCTCAATTATTTATACCGTAATCGTGATTATGATGTAATCACTTGAATTAAATAAACAAACTTCAAAATATTTAAGAAAATTTGTGTTAAGAATCTGACAGAATATCTATATGCTCTAAATAAGATGAAAATTGGCATTTGTGTTATTTATTATACCATCCAAGGTCATAAATTCCTTTGAAAATCACTTCGCTGAAAAAATCTCTAATTGTTCCAGTGTTTGACGTAGGGTTTGCAATAAAAGAGCGAATTGTTAAGATACTCATTTTCGTAATTTGTTCACAATTATCCTTTTATATCCCCTTATTTTAATTAAGGTAATAACGTTTAAAGTTACTCTTTAAGGATTAAAGATAAGAACTCTATAACTCCGATCTCCTACCCTCTATTTGCTCAAACTCGTTTCCACGCTTATTCTTTCATAGTACTGAATGTATCTCTTTCCTTCTATAAGTCAGTTAGGTAACATTGATTTTAATCAGAGTTAAATTGAATCAAAATTTAAACTTTGATTCATTTAACTAAAATGACGATAAGATAAACGATATGTACTACTGCTGCAGTTTTATGTATTTCATGTATTAAATGTCGTTATTTTTATATTAAAAGGTTATGTTTACATTTTTAGGTAGTTATAATAAAAGACATTGCATTGTGCACCGTTACCTAGAGCACTAGAGCTACATGTATTTAATTTATTAAGCAATAATGTAATATATTGCAATAGAGAGCACCCAACGACCAATCCTAAGATTTGTTGGGTCTCATTGTTGTAAACATTATGGAAAAATGAATTTGGTTGATTCCAGACGTTTTGAAGGCGAGTTAGATGTTGCCTTGAGCCGGAAGATTAGGACAGTATTTATTGAGCTATTAAGAGTTACTAACTAGACATACATATCTTCAATGCACAATTTTTAGCTGTTTCATACACTTAATTTTGCACTTAATCAGTAAACATCCGAAATTCTTATTCATTTAAAATACATTATATACTTATGAACTAGTAAGTATACCCGCGGCTTCGCTCGCTGAAAGGATAACAAATTAATGTTTGGTTCAATTGTACGTCATTTGTAATGCGCAACTTTTACAAATTTCCAAAATAGACTGACGATTTCAATAACTTTACCTGAACTATACATTTTTAAGTGCTTAATTACAAATTTAAGGCTGCATCTCCATCCCAGATGGACATGAGAAGATGGAACCTTTTTGTTGATGAGTTTTCCTTTTTCGCTCAAATGTTATGAATTGGCTACCATGTGCTAATATAATCAAATTTTTCAGTTTAGCCTTAAGAATACTGAAATATCCTAGTTAATCTATTATTTAGCCTATACAATTGGGTTCCTAATAGAGTGAATAAAAAAGTATTATCTTCAGGGGATTAAACTCAGAACTTTCATTGCACCGCCCTTTGCCTCAAAACCTGACGGCAAGTTTGACATAAAAGAATAAGAGGCATATGTATGATGTATAATTGATGTAAATACCACAAATTTAAAGGCCGGAAATTCAAATACTGCAAAAGGCGGACTCTAGAGACTTCACATCTGAATTTAGTATGTTTATTGATATACCAAAAACTGTTAGAAAGGATATAAAACTAATGTGTAGGCTAAAAAATGAGGATACCTATTTCTCCAATTTTTTTCAATCATATTGGAGACTGGAATACGGGTTTAGAAGCTTGAGGCGCAAATTTTCGGTAGAAATAGTATATTTGATTGAACACAGCCTAAGTTGCTCTCGGCCAACACGCAAACCCTTCTAAAATTTAGTTCAGAAAAACCCCGATTCTATAAAAAATAACGGAATGACATGTCCATGCAGTCTCAAGACTTTAGTTCGATTACTTCAGGTGATCCGTAAAAAGCGGGTAGCGTTTAGATATGTGGTATCTGAAAAGTATTTAATATATAAGCGTGTTGTACGATTTGTTATTTTAGGAAATGGAATTCCTATTTTTGTCTCTTTAAAACATTCTAGAGACCTTCTATTGATATTTGTTGATCATAGCTCTAAAAACCATAGTTCTTATAAAAAGGCCGCCATTTCGAATTTTTGAATTTATCTTATTTTGGCCTTTCCGGAGGTGGTATTTTAAAACCATTCATTAGTATGCATCTGGAGCCTATAAAGAATATTTGAGCCAAGATTCATGGCCC
Source organism: Flexamia atlantica (assembly GCA_035578135.1). Lineage (NCBI taxonomy): Eukaryota > Metazoa > Arthropoda > Insecta > Hemiptera > Cicadellidae > Flexamia > Flexamia atlantica. The sequence goes on along the minus strand of JAQJVK010000012.1, from coordinate 4,965,374 downwards.
AAAGACCTACATTGTCTTAGAAAATAAGCTTTGAAAACTAAAAATGGCCACCATTTTGAATTTTATAATATACCCTATTTTAGCCTTATGAGATAAAATATCTTAAAATCCTCCTTAGTACGCATCTAGAGCCTTTATAGAATATGACTAATAATGACGATGAATTATTTTGGATGGCTTCCCCAGTAATTGGTTTGAGTGCCTGTTGGGGCGGCTTTTGTAGGAAATGTTGGGTTTTTAATTTAAATTCAAAATAAAAGAGAATATTTTTTAAATTTTACGTATTGTTTGTTCAAAAATGTAATATATTTTCTGCAATGTAGAGTTTATTTATTTAAATTAGTCCATGGTAATATTTTTCAAGATGGCCTAAGGTTTGTAACATATCGTTGATATTTTTGTGAAAGATAACATAAAGCTCAAGTTAATTGCTATTTAATTGCCTCCACCTTGGTTTTAACGGACAAAAATTATATATTTTAAACTAATCTAATTTTTATCAAAATATAAAGTTTCATAATGTAATTTCAGTTTTAATCTGAACGGCTTGATTAACTATAAAATCATCCTTTTAATGCATATTTTAAAAACAACTACTTCAGAAATAATATCTAATTATCAAAGCTACCCAAACTGTAATAGTGAAAAGCGTTACATAAGTACATTATGAAAACCATTTTCCAAAGCCGAATCATTACTTCAGCACCAAGATGAAATCGCAGGTTTATACGCCCATTAATACGGCTTCTTTGACTTTATTAGCTATGACCTTTACTGGATTATAGTACCAATATCGGCTATTGGCTATATCGCGTCTTGGCGACTCGGCTAAAGGTCAATTACTCCTATGCAATCCCTCACACAGAAGTAGGGGACCTTTCATCAAAGGTTACAGTTCACAACCTTCTCAATCTTCTAAATAAAATGAAATGAGCAATTTTTCCAGTTGACAGTAGTTGTGAATAGTTAACAAACTTATCAAAATCTGAAGCGTAGACTAGTGCCAAATTTACATTTACATATCTATCAGCATAGCTATGATGTCAGAGCGATCCCGTTAAACTTAACAGAAACATTTTAAAAACAAGTTTAATATTAACAATAATTAACTATAATAATTAACAATAATTAACAATAACTGGCCCAGTGTGTTTTGAATTTGAAAGTTAATTCAGTACATCTAATTTTCTACAAATACAATTCTTATAACTAATATACCTTTATTCATTTAAATTTTTTCGGTTCGATATAAAATTCCATAAAATCATAATATTTATTTCTTTATTTATTAATAATCACAGTTAAATACAGATTGTTATAACGGTACAAATGTTTTGTTTCCTATCATTGCATATATAGTTAGTCCCTATGATTTCGGAATCACCATTTATTTTTATGATCCCAGTACAACGGACACGTTAATGAATAATAGTTTTTCGACGTCATTGTATAATAAAAATCCATCTTCCCATCAATCACTTTTCAACTATTAAATAAGCAACATCATCAATGATTTCTTGATCAATAGAAAAATTGATCTGTCCATTGAAATTTATACGCAGTATTTTCCTTAAACTGAGTACGTTTGTTTGCTCAACTGTGTAAGTTTGCAAGCTGCAGCTTCATGACAAATCGAAAACAGCTCGGAACCCTTTGAACTGACACTTCATTGTCAGCTGCTTTGACTCAGTTAATATTCAATTAAATGTCATCAAAATCCTTACCAAACAGTGCTTCGAGCAGCTTGATTTGCCTTTGAAAACAGTAAGGGAGAGAGAAAGCTCTGAACCTAATGATCTCAGTGAATAATTGTGATTGTGAACTAGAGACAAAATTGAGGACTAGAGACCATGACCATTTTTACATGACCATGACATTTTATGTCGAAATATTATAAAATATCTTCAAATATTGCATATAAATATGCTTATAAAGAATCGAATACCTATAAAATTAGAAATGAAATAACCAAAGCAAGTATACCAATGACAATTGTAAAACAGCTTCCATTCCGGAAAGACCTCTGCTTAATGTTGTTATGTTTTATAATATTTGTTGGTATTTTGGGGGTGATTAAAAAAATATTATTCACTTAAAAGGACTTAAAAGCCACACATAAAACAAAAAAATTCAACGGAACAGTGACGTGTCAAAAAGAAAATAAGGAGGGAAACAGCACCAGGTGCTTCGCACCCCTTGTCATAAATCAGGATAAACAATGTCATACTATGGGATCCACATCCTGAATGTTGATGTACGCGAAGAAGGAACCTCAGGAAGAAATCAAATTTGTCCTCTAATATATTCCTTTGGTATTCATATGCTAAGATCATATAAGGCAAATTATACACTACTCGTTTAATTTTAGTGAACAAATTAATATAAAATATCAGTTTTATTCTTTAGTAAAAACTAGATATTAACTTAGTTAGCTTGATGTATTCAATCGAAAAACAAATTCAGGGCTGACTTAGATCACACTGCAAGTTCATTGCGCATTTAATATTAACTTAATGTCTCGTTTGACTCGGAATATGTTTGAGGAAAATTGATTACGTATTACAATTAGTATATAATAGTTTAAATATCATTAGTCTTAATATTCTTAAGCTACACAAAACCTTTAAATGTATATTTAATATTACGTTTATTAAATAAGACGAATCACAAACCTTTAAAATGTGATAATCACGCTGGTTTTCTCATAGAAAGTAATTCAAATTATAATTGATCAGAAAGTTAGGTCTTTGCTATTATTTATTGATTTTTTCAAATGGGTAAGAGCCAAACTTGGTCAAACTACATCCATTTAAAATCCTATCCAACACAAAAAGAGGCAAAGTTGGGCTATAATGATAGGAGGTCTCCTTCTGTACTCTCTGGTAAGAGACTGTATGAAGAACAGGTTCGCATCACCTGTCAGTGTGTCAGTGATGGATGGATGGGTCCTCGTTAATTAGGCCTTGTCAAGTCCACTTGTCCACATGTCTGATGTATGGACTCAACTGTGTACGTAATGAGTATCAGGAACCGCCCTGTTGCTTACGACTGTGTAACCTGTGTTAAAATAGTTTGAGTTAAAATATCTTTAAATTAATGATTGAGTTACATCAACATTATCGCTACTGTCAACAAAGTTTCAAATTTATAAAACTATGAATTTTGAACAAACAGTTTTTTATTCAAACTCTGTAGTTATTTCCAAAAATAATAGTTGCTATGTATTTTCAGTAACAAAACAATAACAATTTTTATAATGGTTGCTCAAAGGTATGCCTTAAAAATAAAGACATAATTACTAACGTTATTTCGAATGAGTAATTCAGATTGTCTATTTATTATTGTAAGATAATTTAAATCAAGAATTTAATGCTTAAAAGGATACTACGAACTATGACATACTCTTTGATCGTTTGAAATACAGGTTCAAATATTTTAACGCACGCAAAGTCTTGTTGGTTCGTTCCTGTGGAAAGTATGGTATTGACTCTGTGAAAACTGATGTGAGTTTTGCCATATGTATACCTTTGCTTTCAGGTATAAATAAATAAATAAATAAATAAATAAATAAATAAATAAATAAATAAATAAATAAATAAATAAATAAATAAATAAATAAATAAATAAATAAATAAATAAATAAATAAATAAATAAATAAATAAATAAATAAATAAATAAATAAATAAATAAATAAATAAATAAATAAATAAATAAACGAAACTTAAAAAAAACCGATATATAAAGTAAACAGAGTGAAGGCATATTTCTTTTTTATATTTAAAATAATTATTTAAACAGTTATGGAATCGCAGGCAATGTAGAACTAAAGTATTTAAATATCTTTATATTCATAACTCTGCATACTTTGTAAGTCTTTATAGCATCACTCAACTAGCAAAGGTTTCTTGATAGTATGGTTTTACGAATAATAAAACCATAAAATATAAATAAATAAATGTATAAATGGATAAATGTATAAGTTACGCTAAACATAGTTTAACCTAAAACACAAAATGTCTATCTAGAAACAAAAGTTTATAAAAACATCTGAAAATGTGAATTTTGAAATATTTTTATTCAAAATCGTCATAATTAAAAAATTCAAACCGTAAGAGACTGAGACATTCAAGACTCAAGTCCACTTCACAGGAAGATCTCCATAACCGAGGGTTTGATAATATTAACAAGAGTAAGACGATTATCTTAGACTTTGATGAACTTTGAGTCACGCCGGGGGGAGTCTTACAAGTTGTTGTCTTGTTCTAGCAGTCTAGAACTCTTGGATTCAAATCTAGGACAACAAGCTGCAGATGTTACTCAGAATGAGAGTAAGTAAATAAATATCCCCTGTATATGTCACCACTTCAAATAATATGTTGGCAAATACAAATACACCAAATGCAGCGTTGGCCTAGTAGTCTTATAAATAAATAATCAAATGGTAATGTTATAGCAATTTGAAAATTAGCCTACATTGAAATACACAATCCTAAATACTACCCTTAAAGGTAGGATTTCAAGACTAAATTAAAACTTTCAATAAAATATTAATTTAAATATTACTAATAAATTTAGATGATTCCGTCAAACAAAAATTAAGAGAATAAGATTGAAATAGGGCAGAAATATATACCTAACCTAAATACAAACCGCATGCCCTGGAGAAAAAATATGCATGAAACACGTCTATAAAACTAAAACCCTGTTGCTCTGATTCAAAAATATGTGTATTACTTTTTTTTGCTTAATGTCTAACCGTGTAATATAGAACTTACAAAACTTACAACTACAGGCTCATTTTACTTGTATAACTAATATAATGTAACTATAAAAACCACACAGATCTATCACACACAGACACAGATCTATGGAAATAATTCAAAACTCATTAGTTTTCTCATCTATATTTGCCGGAGTCTACATTTTTTCCTAAAAATTCTAAAGAAGCTTTTAAACGTTGCTTTTACGTAGCTTAAAATTAATTTCTTTTATGCAAATTAGAAAGCTGATGAGCAAGTTTTATTTTGTTTAAATGAGGCTGCAAGGAAACATCATGCAAATCTGATTATTAGTTACATAGGGGCCAACAAAGTTTTGGACATATATGGGTGACTTTGAATTGCATAATTAATTAAACTGCCAAATATGAAATTCATATCCACCTGAGGGATTTATTTGGTAATATGTAGTGCTCCAACTTTGGCTTGTTAACCCTTCGCTGTGATTTTGGTATTTTGGTGCTGATAGTTTCATTGGCTGTGGCTAAGTTTTATTAACTTTGTCTTTTAGTTAGGAAAGCAGCTAGAATGTTGTAAAACGTCCCACTAGGATAGGATGGATGTAGTACCTGTGAGTTCAAGGTGTAAGGGTGTATCTTGTTAATACCTTATCTCACAAGTACGCAACGAAGATCGCTGACTTGTCTTATTAAGACCCTCTCATGTTTTAAGACAAAGTTGTTTCTGTTTCGCTTTTTCTTAGACGTTATAATGATTTTAGTTTGTGATGGAACTGGTAAACAAAGAACGACGACTGTTCAAATTAATATTTTTGTGTTATTAAGTAAATGTATTGCAATCAACTTTTTATTTAAAAAATTATACAGTATTAACTATTTTAACAGTCTTTTTCAGGTATTATAAATATCCCAAGATAATGCGTTTGGCAAAGGTAACAAGGTGCTAATTCAAATGTAGGGAGGAACATTAAGTCTTATTATTCATCATTTCATTAATCCCGATTTTCTAGCAAACAGGATGAAGCTATAGATAAACTAAAATAAATAAATAGAATGATTGTAATTAACTTGAACGAATCATAAAAGTCCATTGAGAGTTAATCGGACAGTCTAAGGTGTAAAACATCAAACACATGTACCCGTCCTTCATCGCCTCTGTAATGCTATTATAGATCAGTGCAGTAAAGTGACGCAGAGTTAGAGCCCTAATGCATTTCATCCAGCCATGGTAGCTTCATCAAATACTGCTAGCCATTACCGGTTTACTAGAATTTAGGAAATACTCTATCCTCTTAAGTGCTTTATGAAATACTTCAGGTTTAAGCTCTTGAAATACCGGTATAGCACTTTCGGACGAGTCACGAACGGTACTTTTCATCATACCACCTTTTATTTAATATTTTAAAACTTGTTAGTACGTTAAAAATGGTGAGGTTATGTTAGTGTTATCAATGGTTACATTTCTGTTGTTTTCTAACATAAAATATGATAATTCATTCGCTCTTTTTAATATAGATTCAGGCATACTTGAATCAATCATGTTTATATTTGTATGTTTGTAAACACTCCTTAACATTAATAGTACTCTTTCCAGTTTTTTCATTACAGACTACGCGACCACCTGGTAACGGCAAGTTTATATCTCATCTGATAGTATTTGAAACAGTAGTTTAACGTGATGGTATGATAAAAGTAAATTACAAACCATCCGTCTTTTTAGAATCTTTTTTTAATCGTTGGGGTTTTTAGACATAAATGTTGTTTCGTTGAAGGAATTCCCATAGTTATGGGATAGTTCCCTAATCGAGTATGTCTAATATATTCCTTACGAATTGACCAATAAGCCGGACAGCAAGCCGAGCAATGGAGAATTTGACCTTTAGTCGAGCTCAATAAGAATAAAAATAATAAGTCATTGATAAGGTCAAACTCTGAATAATGAGGTAAAGTAAATTTTTAGTGTCATTTTATACGTTTAATTGTCTTCTTCCAGCTTTTCCTTTAAGATTACTCCTTCATCGTCAACAATAAGCATTGATGTTGAATTTCATGTAATACTTAGTGCTTGATTTGCGGCGGAACGGCGTTCCGGGACCTCTTTGCCGCAAGAGTCGATCGTATGTAATCGGCCGGAGTATGTTTTGCAAGAGACGATCGCGTGTAATCAGACGGATAATTTGCCGCTAAATACATTCGCGTACAATCGGCCGGAGAATTTGGCACGAGATAGGATCGTGTGTAACGGTCGGAGCGCGACCAGCCGATCGCGTGTAATCGGACGGAGACTGCCGCACAAGGCAATCGCATGGAATCGGCCGGCGAATTTGCCGCAAAAAAGACGATCGTGTATGATCGGCCGGAGCAGAATTTGCCGCAAAAGACGATCGCGTATGATTGGTCGGAGAATTTGCCGCAAAAGACGATCGCGTATGATCGGCCGGAGAATTTGCCGCTAAAGACGATCGCGTATGATCGGCCGGAAATTTTGCCATAAGAGAGGATAATGTGTAACCGGCCGGAGTATTTGTCGGAAGAGACGATAGCGTGTACTCGACCGGATTAATCTTACCGAAAATAACAATCGCTTTAAATGTACGGAAATTATGCGCGGAGTTTCGGCCTGAAATTAGCGCTCTTTTGTCTAGTCTTGAGTTAAGCTGAATATTGAAATCGCTAAAACACCTGAATACTCGCACAAGGCGTCATAAAAAATGTAGATTTTTTGTAGAGAATTTATTTTTTAGTAAAATAATGTTTTGCTGGTTTTAAATTTACTTATTAAAAATTTTAGTTAGTAGATACAATTTGACTTTTTAAATCGACCTAATTATTCACATAGAGAAATAATACTTTGTTGAGCAGAAGAATGATAAAGGGGGGGGGGGGGTTTGTACAAACTGGCAAATTACAGTTCCGGTACCTTAATTTTTACAAATCAAGCACTGGTAATACTTATTCAATTTTATCGATTATTTTTAATAAGGGCCAAAGTGAAAAAAAAACTATTTATTGACTATATTTTAAAGTGCTCTATACCATAAGATCCTGGGTTTGCTTGGAGAAAATATTACGAATAGGCCCTATCAGTTCCGATTTAAATAAAACATTATCTATGGAAGTGTGACTGCGGCCTTGGTGGCAGTGTGATGTATGCGGCTGTGTGGACGCCAACGCAGGCATCAATCATTCCTAGCTGGGGCAAGCTTAGCATTTGTTTAATGTTTACAAAAATGTAAATCAAATGTATCTAAACTGTATTCAAACTTTGTTCGAATGAAGCTTATATTGTGGCGAAGTACTCAGTTTAAGCAAGTGCCACGTATTTAGTCTAAGGTGACCTACTATAAGTGTTTATAAAGTAAAAGTGGAGGATAAAGTAGGTTTATGTATAACAAAATATTATCAACAGACATTCAGATCTAAAGATTAAAAAAAAAAAAGTTGGGTTCTTCACTTGCTACACTGTCATGCAAGACTAGGGATCATGTAATAATAGCTGCATTCTTCAATCAGGTACATTAAAAAAACTGGAAAAGTACCAGTATTTGTATTGTCAGCGAGAAGTAAGTTAAAAGAATTTTTCGTTAAGTATATTTTTGATAGAGTTTACAATGAAATTATAGATACCTAATCTAGCGTTGTTAATGCGTTTTCCGAATTTTTCAGCTTCAGATATAACGTTACAATTTGGCTTATTCCACCCACTGAATGATAATTGGTTATTGTTATATGCAAAGGTTACAGAATCGTAACGTTTGTCAGTCGTGTATTTCCTAATACATGTAGACTTTTGAGTATTTCGAAAGACTATTTTTTTCTTTTACCGTAATATATCAAGACTGGATAGCCGAGTGGACAAAGTCAGTATTCCCTTCATAACCTGAGAATCACTGGTTCGAATCCTGACCAGGATCGGAAATTGGCCCTGTTATTATTATTTGTCATTGGGCTATAAAATAACTAGCAATGCTAGCAAAAAAAGACTAAAAAAACGTTGGTGTTATGAGTGGAAACAAAACTTTGTTTATGATAGTTCTCGATAAAAACTTTAAAAATATCGTGGGGGTATATTCAAAACTTTTAATATACACCAAATAAAGAAAAAATCTAAAGTCATTATCAACTACATTTGTATAATTCTCAACAAACAACGGAGAGGAAATTTCGTTTAGCAGTTGTAACTGGGGAAGTAACTGGTCATTTAAATTCGTAGTAAATTACGTGGAGCAACGAGTTTATTGTTTGAGATTTTCATTTTATATACAGCTCTAGAAGGTTTTCCAATCGAACTTTAAAAATGTTTTCAATTTGCAAAAAACCATAGCATATATTTCAGGAGAAGGGGTTTCCTTACGGACAATAAATTTAAAACCATAAAACCTTCCAAGCTGAAATTTGACATAAGCACTTCTCTTGGGACCTAGATCCTTACTAAGAAACGGCTTTGCAAAATTCTCCCAGGGTTATGCCCCAATGTATTTAAAATCTCTAATGTTAAAATATAGGGAAGATTATGAAGTTATTATATCAGCCATAAACTTGAGAAGTATGACAATTAAACCCATTATCCGAAGAAGTCTTTCCTCAGATGAAACCGGGATCGATCAACTAGTTAAATATATAATAATTAATGTGCTTACTGGGTTTCCTGGGTTTCCTAATTCCAGACTTACTCATTCCAGGAACAATTATAGTAATGGGCACGTGTCTAACTAGTTGACAGGATAAACCGGATAATAATATTGTCCTGGCAGTACAATAATCATCCTTTATTAATTTCATTTATTTCAGCTTTTGTTATAACATTTTTAACATGTTTTTCGCATTTGGGTTACGTGTTAATTATTATTTTTTGCAACTAATACCTGTTATATCCTTTCAAAAGCTCAATAGCATACCCAAGAAAACTGGTAAGCCCCATCTGGTGGACGTAATTAGTAATGTAATATTGAATTTAAACCTATCTCCTAAACAAATGGAAATTAGCTTTTATGAATCTGAGATAAAATCAATGAGTTCAATCAATTCTTTTTTGACAATAAACCGTCCTTCGCTAATTTTCTTTGATTTAATATCACCTTACATAGTATGTTATATGTAGTATTCTTAACTACAACAATATCATGAAATAGATCGTCTAAACTTGAAGTACGGATGGCAGCGTAATATATTACTTCACATTTCGTTTTGCTGTAAGTTCAAAATGCAGTAGTTTGTTTCCGTTATGGACGAGCAGCTCCAACCATAACTGAACACACATTTTCCATGCTTCATCTTCTAAATTGTCGCTTTGTCATGAATGAATATCAATTATTTGTATAATTTTTTGACTGTACATTTACTTTTTAATCCTATATAATTCTCGCGTTGTTTATGCCTAGCGTAAGGAATTTTCTAAGGTAACAGTTAATCGAGTAAAAGTGTGACCCTTCAAAAATGGAATATGCGATGTTAAGAAAACATGATTATAGGCAGCCAAGGTTAGTATTTTGTAGTAAAATATCGAAGTAATTTAATTTTATTTGAAAATTAGCAACAATAAAATTCTTTTCTTCACATTTCAGAAGCCATTAGAGTAATGTGAGCATCACTTCAGTTGTCAGGATATTAGTGTTTTCTTTGTAACAAAATATATCTAACCTTAATTTCTGTTCAGCACTAACCAGCGTTCGTCAATGTATCAAATAAAGAATGAAGAATAAAGAATAGTTTATGGTATAAAGAGATTAAGATTACAATTTCTTATCGGCAAAGCGTTATATATCAATAAATAATTCCTTAAAAAATAAAAACTCTAAAAATACCCTGTATGAAAAAGTTTATTTATTTATTGAAAATAAATTATTTAGTAACTAGTACAAAATTATGTTCAATATTGACAGAAATACTGACAATAGATTTGAAACATAAAATTTACAATTATTAATCAATAGTTTTAGTTTTAGTTGAAATAGAAATATTAGATTTAAAAAATAAATGTTTTTACTATTGAATAACTAAATAAAAAATCTTAATTTTCAGAAACAGATACAAAAGTATTATAGTGCTTCAAAAGTGACAGACGATGCTATAGGTGTGTTACTGAAAACCATATGCTAACGGCTCTCTTGTTGTATCAATTGATATCCTTTCTTTTTGCTGCTGCCCCCTTTGTTAATGAACTATCGAACTATCCCTGGAGTTACTTGCAAAATCATTTTGAAAAGTATGTCATAGAGTAACTGAAACTGGAAAAAAGAATCAGAGAAAGTAGCGAAAAAGTAGAGAAAGATTGCATTCAGCCACAGAACTCTGCCGCCTTCGTGAGCTGGTTTGCTTTTGTAAACAGGAAGGCAAGCGACAATTCACACCCTGATTACAAAAGGGGGAAACCTTAAGGACAGCAAGAACAGGCAGTCCTCAGGCAGTTGCCGATTTAGCTTGCGTCACTCCAGAGTACGTTTTAGACCATGGACGCCGACTGGCTGCACTGCTACACGAAAGTGTTTAGTGTTAAAGGTTTGAACCATTTGTCCGTACCCTGTCAAGTCGTGAGACTTCGGTCAAGGATAGAACAGCAAGTACTCAGTGTTTCGATCTTACTGGATCTCTTCAGGTGGATGCCGACTGCAGATTTCAGCAGTCAAATTCACGACACAGCGTTCAGATTACAGAACGTTTGGGGATGACGAAAAGGCACAAGAGATTCAGGCATTTGTTTTTAATCATAAATGACCATATGCAGTTAAAACACTAAACTACAACACACCGAGTATGTAAATGCATCATACATTAGGGTCAAATAAAAAAAGTTAAACATGCATCAAACTCCATTTAAAGTTAAAAGCAGATGTGTATTTATAATATTAAAATTTTCTTTAATTGAATATTATTTGATAATCTGACTATCATCTGATAAGTTAACAGTTAGTTCTATTACATAGCTATTTCTATTTTTTTATTATTGTTACCATCTACAACTACATTATATTAAATACATCGTTAACATTTGGTTAATTACAATTAATTAATATGTCTGCATTATCAGCAATTTTTAAGGCGCTTGAAAAAATTATGATGAAAGTAATACGAAAATTACAAAGCGAGATAATTTTGATGGATGGTTAACAATTTGGTGGATAGTTTGATCAAATTAGAAAGTGTGAGTTTGATAGATAGTTGTTGATTTTTGTATAGTTTAATTATAAACAAATAAAAACAAAGCGGGGAAAGATGGAGACACGCCGAGAAGTTATTGTTTGAGAGCACCAGATTGATGGAGTAGATATCAGTCAAATATGACAGCCGCAGTGGAGCTGGAATGACGAGCAGAAATATCGTATTTATGTCTCATCCACATGTGAATACCAATCTACCTGTGTATTGCTTAGCACTTATATGAAATCATTTAACTTCTCTAAGCTAAGTGAGTTGAGATATTGGATTGCGCTACGAGAAATTCCTACAAAAAAATTATTAAATCAAAATAAAATAAATTATGTTAAACCGTTTGTAAATGACATGAAAGTCTACACTTATTTCAAATTTAACGGTGGTCAAAGTCTAGATATATACCAGATGATTTTACAGCCATGACACAACAACCTCGGATCATTCTACTCCAATTCTATTTCAATTGTCACCTATATTTTAGGCGATGGTAACAGAAAATTTTATGAGTTTTAAACTTTAAAACCTATATTTCAAACGTTACAAATGTATAAATGTGGCCAGTTTTTAATAAACGCCAAATAAGTATAATCTAATTGTATGTTCTTTTACCTTATGAAAGAATGTCAACTTCTTTTGTGATATTGTTTGTTAATTATTATCTTTTAATGCAATACAATATTGTAAAACTTTTACAACAATAAAAAAAACACACACACAAAAACATTTAAACTACCGTTGTTTAATTATTATTCCATATCATGATTGTAATTAGTAGTGGCGAGGTGGCGTTTCTGGCCCAATCAAACTTTGACAGGCAGTCAATTTTTTGACAGCTACTTCCGGTCACGTGACCGGAAGTGACGTCATCAGCTGTGACGTAGCTGTGACGTGTTGTAGGTGGGTATTTAAAGTTTAAATGCCCTGCTGTGCTGGGTATTTAAATTTTAAATGGCCGGAAGTGTGTCAAGGTCGATTGGGGATGTTTTTAAAAAAGATCTTGCATTTTCGGAAGATCCGAAAATGCAAGATATTTTCTTTTTTTTATTTATTTGTTTTTTTTTACAAAAGTATTATTTTACAAGTTAGTAAAGTTTGCTCCCAAATTTGAAAAGTAAGTTGTTGTCGGTGCTGAAATTTCTTGTTTATTTTCATTCTTCTTGTTGTTGTAAGTTGGCAAAAACACATTTTTTTCGTTTTGATTGTTTGTTGCATAAAGTTCTAAAGATAAACCAAACCCAGTGGTTATAAGTTGTTTTAGTTCTTCACTAAAAATTTCCAAATCCTTGTAGGTTGTAAGATTGATAGTGTTGTAGTGAATCCCGCGAATGTTGAGAGACATGACTAGAGTTGTTTACTCGACGAGAGGTGTAGCAGGAATGACTATTGCAAAGCCGGTGCTGCAGGTACCTCCGATGGTAGTGGGGGTAGTGGTGGGGGTAATGGCAGGTGTTTGTTTAATCACTTTGAATTTAATCGTTGCCACAATAGACCGAGTCGATGTTGCAATTCTTCTAGTTTATCCAACCGGTTCTTTTGATATGTTTTGCAACTACATTTACAATAGCAGAAAGAATTACATTTTGTACAAGCTTGTCCGTCAACTTGATCTTCAGGTATTCTAAAACATTTTTCTTTGCAACAATAAGTTATAAGTGTTAGATTATTTCTTTTGGATGACATGTTGGTTGTAGCTTGTCTTAAACAGAACTGAGCCTCTCAACGTCAAAGTTTGTATTTATGTAAAGTATTCGAATAAAACTATCGAATAAAATAATCGAATAATACTATCGAATAAAATAATCGAATAATACTATCGATTAAAAGTTCAAGGTCATCCGTTTGAGGTTTTAAAAAAATACAACATATCAGTATATAAAAACATATACTGATATGTTGTTGTTTTTTATCTTTTTATTTAAAACATTTTTTTTACAATGTTATTTTTGTGCGATGTGCAGAGTTAGTTCCGTAGAGTTGTTTCCGCTCATTCCGTGTGACACCAAATATAATGATCCTGGTTGAATTTCCCGCAGATCTTCATTTTGCAGCAACTGGACGAATCGTTTTGGAAGATATACTTGAAACTTTGGTTCATCACCCGGTGTATATGGTGCATCGGATAAAGATGCGACGACTGCGTCTCCATGCGTTGTATCAATTTTCTTCATTTCATGAACAATATAATGTTTCTGTTCTTTTAATTCTGAACACTTCTTGATAATTAGAGTATTTGATTTTGAATGCAAGTTGAATTGTTCAACTAAACATTGGAGAAACTGTTGTGATGCCATCCTTCACAGGAGATGTTGTCTGTTCGGAGTATGGAGTTAGACTGATACTCGGGGTGTGTTGCCTCTTCGTTTATATAACCTTCGGAACCCCCACTACATTCTTCCGTTTGTTGTTGTAAGTAAGCAGCCAAGTGATACGCGTTTTGTAATGCGCATTGAGATTGGTTGTGTTTCGGATTTATTGTAGAAACACAAATATTTCTAGCATCAAAGTGAAATGTTTTGTCCACTTTTATGTTTAAAACTTCTTTGTTTGTGTACTGTCGTATCCAATTCTTTTTTTCCAATCCTCTGGTATATATGTGTGTAAATTGTTTGCAAAAATGAAACATAATTTTGTGTACATTGTTGTACGGTAGGAAACCTTCATACCAATGGATATGATGAAAATTATTTGTTAGCCATCTGTTTGTTATTTTAGCTTTTGACTTTAGTTCATGGACAGAACACGGTGCTTCAAATAAAAACGGGTATGCTACTTGTGTAAGCAAATCCAAAATTACCAATTCTTTTATGATAAATCTATCATTGTTTCCGCGAAATGCTTGAAATTCAATTACACAAGGTTTTGCTGCCATTTCTTCATCCTGTCTGCTCATCACGGTGTCTGCTGATCAACTGTTTTCCACACCACGGTAGGTTAGATATATATAAACCAGGCCGTACAGTTGTAGGCGCGTTGGTGTATGTTTAACGTGGGCACCATCCCCAGTAGGCCTACCCCACGGTTTATTCTTTTGTTAAATTACATTGTAGTTTTAACCTAGCAAAGTTTCTTCTTCTGTATTATTGTTGTTGGTGGTTTGTTCTTCTGTACTGTTGTTGTTGTTGTTGGTTTCTTCTTCTGTAGCCTCCGTTGCAACTTCGGTAAAAGGTTAAAGTTTCTTAACTGCCTCCACATTTCCACTTCGTGAGGTATTCTATTAAAGATGGATGTATCTATTGGTCCGTATTGTAAAGTGCTTTCTGGTTGTTTTTCGCATGCATCTACCAGATATTCCTTAATAACAGAGCTTGAAAATACTAATTGTTTCATATACCTGGTAATAGGTGATGTTGCATAGTTTAAAATGTAAAATTCTTCACGTGTTAGAAGAATTTTATTTTCAAATTGTGTCGAGTCTCTAATTCTTACTTGTTGTTGACCACGATGTTTAATAATGTCAATTTCATTGTCACAATCCAAAAGTCGAATGTTAGTTTTTCTTCCAAAGAAACTGTTGGCTAAATAACATTCAATAAGATGTAGATGTTTTAAAAAGGAATCCCAAGCATTTTCTGAAAATAAAACCATCTTTGTTCCATGGCTTAGTATTACTGCGGGAGAGTAGTTTAATGATTTTACCAATCCTATCGACACACTTTTACTCATGCAAGATGAAATAGGATAAAAGATGCGAAGGAAAACTTCAGTTAAAATGTTTGGTGGAATATTTTCTTCAAGTTTTCTTTTCTTTCTTACGTTTGTTTTATTATTTTCCAACTTTTTATTTTGTTTTCCAAACTTTAAAAAGTCATCAATTTCCTTTACAATATTTTCTTCAAAATGTTTATCATCATTTTCCAATAAAGGTGCTGTTTCGGAAACGTCTTGTACAACTGATAAAGAACTCATTTTGTTTATAATGCTGTAGACGATGTTACCCATACAACTGTAGACAGTAAACTAAACAATTTTTGTTCCCGCTCCTGCTTTTATAACCGAGTGGTGGGGGTATTTTTTTTTCCTTTTCATTTTACAAAACTGCTTTTACAATTCCTGTTAAAGGTGTATATGTAACAATTTTATCATGTAAAATTAAACAATAAGCAGATGTATCTTTGGGTACATTTTGTTCAAATTCCATTTCTATTTTTATATCTACACTGGAAGATTTTACAGATTCGTTTTGTTTTGAACAATCAACTACAACAATCGGATAGTTAGATTTAAATTGGTTTGGCGTTAATAAAGGTGTGTTTGTTTTTCCATAATATGAATTTTGGAATCTTGCGTACATATCGTACAAAACGCTAAACCTGTCTTTTGTAAAGTTTATGTTGAAGTTGTCGTATGGAAAGAATTGAGAGTTTAGAAACACCTTAAAATTTGTAAGTTTGCAATGATCAAATTCACCAGCATGTTTAGTTATTTCGTTTCTTCTTTTTGTTTGTAATCCAAATATTACATATCTTGCCTTTTCCAAATGAGTAGAAGTTTTTACAGTCCATGTATGACGTTGTGTTTCCGGTAAAACCGGATATTCATGAAACTCCCAACTTCTAAATGGTATTACGATATCACGATCTGATTTTAAAGTTCTTAATAATGAAATTCTATTCTGATCGTTTAACCGTACATGCGGTACTCTCCAAACAATTTTGTCTAATTGCATTTTCCATTCTAAAGTAGCTTCCGTTGTTCCATCAGTTGCTTGAATAATATCTTTGTCGTTTGATGATCTTAACAAAACTAATTCTTGTTTTACGTTTATTATTATTTTTCGGTAATCTTCGGCAAAGCCTAAAAGTAATCTTAAAGGAATGTAAAAGTCAAAATTGCCTGAAGTGTTTGGAGTGATTGTACTGGAATCGGGTGCTACCCATCCTGCGGCGGCCAGCATATTTTTTCACTCGGTGTTAAAGATGCTAATCCTTTTAATGTACTTGTAATTCCCACCTTTTTTGTTGAATCTACTGTAACTCCGGAAATTTCATATCTTATTTCATCAAACAAATATGCCATGGGGTTATTTATGAACGGAACAGTACTTGCAGTGCTTCCATCTCTTTTTGTTACTCTTCCTTCGATATACAAATAACTTTCACATGGAAGTGTATAAATATCCTGTTGTTGTATGGGAATTCTAATTTCATCATTATTATTTAATTTTGATGAAGCGTAAGGGTTGTGCGTATGATATTCCTTTTCCCATAAGGTTTCGTCGAATGTCGGACCCTGCGCTATATCCAATATTTCCATTATTAATAAGTTTTAATCCAATTTCTTCTAGAAAACGAATGTTATCACTTGTTAATCCTTCTATAGCTGAAGTGCTACTGACTTGTTTACCAGTCAGCTCTTTCTTTTTAAATGATAACCCCATTGTTATACGGTTGATTTTATATGTATTCGTATAGTTATAGGTTCGTCTCTAAAATCAATATGATTTCCGTCTTGATCTAGTATGTTCACCACAATGTCTGAAATAAAACTGGTGTTTAACGGTAGGTACACCAAGTTTTGTGGCTTTTCCACAATTTTAAAACCCGGAGCGACCGTTGGATAGAATGTGTGCAATATATGAGTATTTTCACCATCTCTATAAGAACCATGTATAATATTACATGTAATATCTATACTGTTAACTTTCATTATTGTTACAGTTCTAGCACCTGAATGGTTAATATTAGGTTCTAAAATTTTTGTTGTTTTAGGAAATCCTAATAAACTACCAATTGAATGTTCTTTGCTAAAATCTATATAATATTTAGATTTAATTTCAGCTTTCATAGTATTGTTATTTCCTTTTATTGTTATATTATCTTTTCCCATATGATTTTGTATCGCTTCATTTATATCATCAATTTCATATGCTCCAGTGGGTAAACTAAATACTTGTATATCTGAATATTTGTTTGTATTTTTATCTTTTGTTTTGTAATAATGTATTTTGTCATTAACATTTTCAGTAACGTTGGGAATAGAATTATAAGTTGTTATATCTAATAATGCGGCTTCCCATAATTTATCTTTTTCCAAACGTAACGCAGGGAAAAGAACACTTCGCAAAGTAGATGAAGTTCCAGTTAATGATACTGTATAGGAAGACATCTTAAAGTTGACTAACGCTTTTTGTTAAAAAATCTAAACATAAATGTCCACAGATTACCGTATCATCAGGTTGCTCTCTTTTATAATTGTATAGTACATTTTTAGCTGTTTTAAAGTAATATTGTAGTTCTTTTGGTGGTGGGAGATTACCAAAACTATCAAAGTAGTAAATAGTTGATCCTAGTTTCTTATAACATACCCAATGAGTGCCTGATCCTTTACTATTATCTAAATTTACTATTCCGGTTTCATTTTTCCATATTTTAACAGGTAATGCATCTTTCATAAACACTCCTCTAAAAAATGGAATTTTTAAACAAGAAACATAAGTAATTAATTCTTTATCTGTTAATTCTTTATTTGGAATTAGTAATTGTTTTTTTCTGTTTAATACACACGATACGGTCTTAGGTATAATCCTCCTCCTTTTTTTATCATTGACCATATTGTTTGTTTCTTTTTATTTTTACCTGCGGTGGATCGTCGTTTTCTTCTTATATTTCCTCCACGTTTCTTTGCAGGTTTTCTTCTCCTTTTTCCACCTCCTTTCTTCTTTCCACCTCCAAACATCGTTTTACCCTTCATTGCTGCTGATACCGCTAAAGCTGCTGCTTTTTCACCGATACTAGCGTCACTGGATGTTACTCTTTGCCAAGCTTTTTCAGCAAGTGCTCTATCCGCTATTGATCTATTTTTAGTATCTGCAAACTTAGAATATGCTATATCGTGTTGTTTGCAGGCTTGATCAAGTTTATTTATTCCAAGATCTCCTCTAGCAAGTCTTTTTTTCAATTTTGTTCCAGGACCACAATATTGATAACCTCCTGGTAAATGTAGTTCTACAGGTAATAAATCGATAGCTTTATTAACTATAGCTCCAACCGGCTTAGTAATAAGAGAAAGTGCTGTTGATGCTATTCCTCTTCCTCTCTTTATAACGTGTCGATTATGACTGATGCGTTGAACTTTCAACATGGTCTTTTATAGTGAAAGGAAATGTCGATACTTGTTTATTTTATAAATGCTTTATAATGAATGATGCACTTATCCTTTGACATTGTTTATTTATAAGTATGTTTGTTTATGGGTAAAAAATTTTTTTCCAGTTTTGTGGAAGGATTGTATCTTCTTCATCATCATCATCTTTAGAAGTTCTTAAAGTAGCAGTTTCCTTATTTAAAAAATATTTTTCCATAACATTCTTTTTAACCCAATTTAATTTTTGATCAGATTTTATGGGCTTTATTGTGTTATAAATATCATATAATACTACACTTAAGAGTCTTACAATGTAATTTACATTAACAGCATCAGTAAAATTAATAGGGTCTTTTAAGCTAGTCAATCGCAAGTCTTCACAAAAAAAAGACTGCTTATTTAAATCTTTTCTTAGAAAAAGATTATAGTACATGTTTCCCCTCTCACGCATTTGTGCTACTGTAACTACATCACTGTCTCTTATTCCTTCTGCAACATTGAATAGTGGTTTCCCTTTGCAATCAAAGTATTGTTTACCGTCTTCATATTGTTTTATTACAGGAACTTGTCCAATTGTTGCTACATCAGTTTCATCCAACCCTTTTTTAACATTAGTAATTATTTTTGCATCCGCATTCCATTTGTTATCTTTTAATTTCATTATTTGACTTATTGTAGCTGCATCTGATTTTGTAGTTCCTTCCTTAACGTTAGTTAACACTTTATTTTTGCAATCAATTGACTTAATATCATGTGTAATACAATGATCTGTAACATATTGAAGGTTTACCGCATCTTTCATATCTTTAGGGTCTCCAATATCGTGTATTACAAAGTTGTAAAAGGAAAATTTATCTGTTTTTTTCAGGTATGACTGAATGTAAATACTTTTTGGTAACTGAATCTTGATCATTAACAGGATCTGCTATATTGGCTATTCTAAGATCTTTTGCATCATATGCTTTATTATTACTTTTAGGATCATATCTTAAGGTTTGGTTTATGTACCACATTAAATATTCTTTATTTACCGAATCATTCTTATCTATTGGTTTTGGAAGATTTGCAATTCTATAAAAATTAGCGTTATACACTTCATTTTGAAGCTTTAAGCTAGGTAATGTTTCACTTCTTAAAGTTTTAAAATTAACCGCATCATTATCATCTTTTGGATCATTTACAAACTTTAAACGTTTGTTATTTATATCATAATCTCCATCGGATGTTAGTGGTAAACCACCTCTTTTTCCATAAAATCCTGATTTGCTTCCAGTTTCGGAATACCGTCCAAACTTATCCACACTCATGGTTATACTAAATATTTAATCAGTTATACTTGTATTATATATATATATATATATACTCATATTTTTTTTATGCAATTACTCCTAGATTTCGCAGTTCGCCGACCAAAGCTACCCATTCATTTTCTAAACCACTATGTCCGGCTTGTTTAGCTTCATATATCAACTTCATTCTGTCAACCAATTTGTTTATATCGTTGTAGTATATTATATTAGTATCATACAAGTTTTTTAATAATCCTTTTCCTGATAAACTTGATTGATTTGTTTTTCTTCTTTTATGTAAAATATTTATTTCAGCAGAAGATAATGATTTTCTTTTTATGGGTTCCCTTCTTTTTGGTGGGAAAAGTTTAGCAATAATAGTTTTATATTTTTCTGATGCATTTCTATGAACATTGAAATTTTTAGAATAATTTTTCTTATGCGCATTTGTATCCTCCAATATTTGTTTAAAAATGTTTAAATCCTTTTTAGTATATTTATTAGGTTTCGGCTTAAAAATAAGTTCAAACAATCCTTTTGTACCCTTGTATTGTTTAT
This sequence comes from Flexamia atlantica, assembly GCA_035578135.1. NCBI lineage: Eukaryota > Metazoa > Arthropoda > Insecta > Hemiptera > Cicadellidae > Flexamia > Flexamia atlantica. Next base: position 4,944,553 of record JAQJVK010000012.1, on the reverse strand, counting down.
TATTTATAATAATATTGTCATGTTCGTCTACATCAAGTTTGCTATCTCCAATCATTAGCCCATTTTCTTCTATTCTAGCACCAAAAGTATGATATTTTCGAGTTGGTTGTGCAGAATGTAACATTTTTAATACAAATTGTCTTGCAAGCGGCCCTTTATACGCAATATCCGAGCCCAATTTGCTCAAGTTGGATGGTTTAATAGGCTCTTCTTCTTCTTGTTGTTCTTCGCTTGTAGAAAGACCTTCTTTTTCTGTTAAAACATCCGTTTCTTCACCTAGTTCGCTTTCTTCTTCAGTTGTTTCTCCTTGTTGTGTAAAACTTGTATCACTTTCATATTCTTCTTTTTGTTCAAATTTTGAAATGGGTAAAATAGCATCTCCGGAAAAATTAAATGTTGAATGTTTAACATTTTGTCCTAATTGTTTTAATGGCTCAGTAATAGGTTTAAATGTTGATTCCAGAAATTTCTCTCTTTCACTTATTCCTAATCTTAACGCTCTGTTTTTATGTCTAATAGAATCACTAAGTGATTTTATTTCTTTTAATAGCTTTTCCTGATTAACCATGTTTACACCATGAAGACTTGTACGATAATGTTGTTAATTAATGTATTAAAACAAATTTATCAAAACCTATGCGGTAACGACCATCTGTTATAGCTTTATCTTTCATAATTACCAAAAATCCATATTTTTCCGCCCAAGCTTTTCCACAAAGCTCTTTGAATTTATCAAATGACATATCAGCATTTACATGATCGTTGTATATATGTTTTAGGTTTGTATCGTCTTGTTTGAATAAAACTAAAATATTTGCATTGTCTCTAATTAGTTGTTTTGGAATTTTGCTATATGTTTGTCCGATATATATGCTATCAATATTATTATGTCTTCCCATGGCAAAATAGTTTCTAATAGTATCATGATTTTCACTAGATACATCATCAAATACAAATACAGAATACGGCTTAGCCTGGTCTGGTTGCATAACACTGTCACTAGCATTAAATTTGTAATAGTTAACATCGGGCACATCAGTCAGGATCTTTTCCAACAATTGATACTTTGGTTGATGTAAGGACTTTGAAAAAATATATAGGTTATTAAATCGCAATCCTTTTGTGTTTGTAATTAAGTTAAACACAACGTTAGTTTTGCCACAGTTTGAAGGACCGCTGACTATACATCGTACAGTGTTTGGAAATAAACTGCCGTGTTTACCATTGTTGATTTTAACGTTATCTACGGTTAAATCATCAATGTTATTAATATTAAATTTATCTTTATGGTGAACAATCTCCATCTTATTCAAAGGCAGAAGAGTAAATAAGTTGATTTAAAACTAAATCAAATCTTTTATAGGTATCCACGAATCTTCAGTTTTATCAAACCCCAACCAACGTACTTTAACTTGGTCTTTTTTCCTTTGCAACACCTTTTCAACAAGATAAACATCGCCTACTGTTGACTTTAACAATTCATGTCCGTAAAAACCGCCTTGTAACAAATTTCCTTTGTTATCTTTTAAAATATAAGTTTCCGGTACAGTAGGTTGTACTTTATACACTGTAAAAACTTCGTTTGTCCAATTGGGCAGGTATTTTTTAGTAAACACTCCTTTGTATTTACTAATTCGAACTTTATCATTTACATTAAATTTTCTTGGTTTTCTTTGTTCCGCTTTTGGCTGTGTATTTTTTTTAATTCGTTGTAAAACTAGTTTAGCGTTTTTCTTATTCACTTTGTTAGGTGCCATACCGATAGTTCTATGAAACTTGTTGTTGTAATCGCTTATTAATTTTGGTAAGATATCAACCCATACGTAAGAACCTCTTTTCGAAAACATTTTATACATTGCACCTTTTAAGGTTCTATTAAATCTTTCAATTATAGCTGCCTTTTTCTCAGAATTTGTGGAATAATGATTTATGTTATATTTTTTCATTAACAAGGCAAAATGTTTATTAAAAAATTCTTTCCCATCATCAGTTTGTAAATGTTTAATTTTATTTTTATCTCTTTTTATAGCTACTTCCATAGCTTTTGTTATGCTGTTACCAGTTTTGTCTTTTAATGGCAAAGCATCTGCAACTTTAGTAAAACAATTAATAATCGTAAGTATGTATTTAAATCCTTTATTTATTTTACTATGCGGTTGCATTTCAATTAAATCTGCTTGATATAAATCATTTATTCCTTTTACAACAGTATTTCGTCGTGGAAACTTTATTCTTGCAGGCTTATGAAGTTCATTAACAATCTTTTCCTTTAAGTCTGTCATGATGATTTTACTAACAAAGTCAAGTTAGTATTGAGTGTTTCTTTTTCTGCATCCGCTTTTATAGTTCAAGGTCATTTCAACATATTTTAAAAAAGGGGAAATCACAGCGAGCATGCTGTGATTTCCCCTTTTTTTTCTTTTTTTCTTTTTTTTATTTTTTTCTTTTTTTTTTTCTTTTTCTTTTTACTCATTGATAGGATTGAGAGAGTAGTGGCCGAATGGTAGAGTGTGAATTTTGTCTGGAAGAATGTGTCCTTTGTCATCATTGGAGCAGAGTGCTTTTTTCACTTCTGTTACGCTGTACAGTTGATGGTTGAAACTTCTGATGGTGTTGAATTTTGCAGTTATAGTCGTTTCTTCAAATAAGCATTGCTTGTAGTGTTCAAAATTTACACTCTTCTTAAGATACAAACTTTTTACTCCCTTAGCTTTTTTAATAATATTGTTTTCTTCTTTATGCAATTGTAGTGAATACAATTTTGACATTAGTGCAATAAGTTCTTTCAGTAAAATTCCATTTGCTTCGTCTTTAAATTTTCCAAGTTTCTTTTTGTTCCGATCATTGTCATAATTTAAATGATCTTTTGGATAGTCACTAAAATCAAATTCATTTTTGTGAACAAATGTTCGAAGATCCAAATACATATCTTCAGTAAGAATCCAGTAGATGAAAGCGTCCGTGTCCATGTAGGCGATTCCGATGTTATCTCTACCGTAGAAGGCGACCATTTTGTTGTAGTGGAAATCGTACATGTGGGTTTTGGAAATATCCAAGATTGACATTCCAACGTACAACGGACGATCCATTTTCACGCTTGTCTTCTTCATAGATACTGCCACAAGGTTTTCATTGATGATAACGGATGTTCCAAAGTTTGGTTTTTGTACAAGTTTTTCTAGTTTTATAGGATCTGTAATTAATTTAACATTTTTGTATTTTCTTTTGTTTTCCAATGTTTTTCCAAATATCGCATTATTCATCAATTTAAAAAAGTCCTTTTGAAATGTTGATGTTGCAGCTGCTCTTCTTCTGGTGTTTGAATCAATGTACGGTTTTAACCAGCAAGATTGGGAAAATTTTAAAACTCTATGAATTTTGGTTATACGTAATCCCAATTGGAGTGCTTGTTGAACAACCCAAAAGTGAGCTACGTATCTTTGTTTATTTTCAAGAGTCATCATTAATTTTGGATGTTTGCCAATTGGTGAAACTTCTGTTTTTGCAAGGAGCGGAAGATCGTAATGAAGATCATGCAAGTGTTCTGGATATTCAAAGTCACAGTCCAATATGTATCCGGTGTCTCCGTCTTTTGAAATTTGCGAAATATCACCAATAGAGTCTGGATTAACCCATTCAAAGTTTCCAAAAGGAAGTGGATTAGACATGGCCCATCCGTATAAATTGTTGGCATCGAAATATCCTAAGAACACTGATGGTTTTTCTTTATCGTAGTTTGGAAGATATTTGTTGTTAGCTTTAACATGTCTAGTAACACTTTGGGTCAATCCACCTCTAACGCCCGATTCGATCATCAACACCATGTCAATATCTGTTAATAATTGAAGGTTGCACTTTGTTTCTTTTAGCATAGCTTGCCAAGCTAGTCCTGGAGAAGTATAAGAATGAAGAGGGTCTAATCCGTAAGCTTCAAAGCAGGTGTTTCTAAATTCTTCCATCACATCGCAGAGAAGGGTCACATCAAGTTTTACATAAAAGTCAGAATAATCTCCCAGAGTGTTCATTTCCAATTCGTCCCAAACTCTGCATGCGTGTTGATAGTCTTCAGGTGAAATGTCCAAATCGGTAAGTTTACTTTTGAAAGCTTCTGGTGGAGGAAGTGACGTTTCTTGAAATTTATGTAGTCCATCGATGTAATCATACGGGAAAACTCCTTTCCGAAGAACCAAATCCATTTTTTCTGCAGGTACAATTTTGCTTGTTTCTATTAAATTTTGTCTTCTTAAATTTTCAGAAAGTTTCATAAGACTGGAAGGCATAAATCGAAAAGAATCAACAAATCTAAGTTTAATTTTGCCCACCTTTTTTGAAAAGCTTATAAATTTTTCCATAGTTTGTGCTATAACGTCTATTTCACCGTTGTCTCTTGCTAATTCAGGAATGATAAAATGTCCATCGTATCCGCTAAGATTGTGAAAAACGACGGGAATAAAAGATGGTAGTTTGTAGTTGATGTTACATCCGTTGCAAGCTGCACCTCTGTAGGCTCCTGTCAGATGGTCATGGTCGCGAACTTTAACTTTAGTTTCTGTAAATTGATTGTTACACAAATAGCATGTTGTTGTCGAATCATAAAGATAAATTTCTTCCGGTGTCATAGGTGACATAGGAACCACATTGCTATACATTGCTTCCACTTTCCCAGCGATGTCGTATAAATCATCAACAAAGTATCGAGCTGCTTCTTCTCCACGATAGATCTTTGGTGTAGATGTCAAACCATATTCTTGAAGATGTTCTTCAGGCAGAGTGGATTTTACTATTAAACAGTAGCTGTTTGGTTTGTGAAGTTGATACTTTGTTCTGCTTGTAATTTCCTCTCCTTCTTCTTGTTCAAGTGGAAGCAATGAAGATTCAAAATCTGCATACACTACAACGGGGATTCTGTATTGTTGGATAACTTTATCAAATTTTACTTGTGATCTGCTAGGGTGTGGTAATTTAATTCTTACTTCATAGTTTCCATTGCATAATCTTTTATGTTCTGTTAACCATTCTGAACCTCCTCTTCTTAAAGGTTTGTTTACAAAACAGAAACATCTTTTACAAGTTGTTTTTGGTTGTTCACGTTTTGATAACTGTTTGCAAACTAGAGCTTCAAAATCTTTAATATATACATAATGTGAGATATCACCTTTAGTTATAAATAATAAATCAGTATGATCTCTGCGTTCGGTGGGTGTTATACGTAAGGGATAGACATTGTTGGATGAATCTAAGCCAAAGATGTTTACAGATGCAAAAGGATTTTTCTTTTCAAATTTTGATATGTCTTGAATTGAAACAGGATAAGTCATGCCTTGAAAGTTATACATATAGAAAACCTCATCGTATGCTCTACTCGGTCGTTCCACATGATCTTCTACATATTTTGCAAGCATTGCATACTTGAAACATTCAGCATTTTCATTTTGTACATTAACACAAGATTTGGTTACTCGAATCTTCCTTGGCAAAGCAATATAACTACTACCTCTCATTCCATATCCATGTTTATGAACTCTCACATCTAAGCTTGTTATACTTAACAAACTCCATCCAGAACCTCTTCCTTCATGTTCTTGTAATTTTGTTAAAAGTTCTTCAAAACAATCATCCACAATTGAGCTTATATCCGATGCAAACATGATGGTTTTGTTTTTAGTTAAAAATCCTCTTGGTGATGTTTCATTCTGAACATTTGTAAATACAGTATCTAATAATATTCCAAACTTTATAAAATTTAATCTTCTTAGTTCATTCTTCAATGTTTCTGTTACTAATGTTTTTGCTTTCAATATAAATTGTGCTAGTTGCAATTGAGCATTGTCAATCTTAAAATGAGTTACTACACTACCTGGTAAAGCTCGGGCGTATAATTCCACATCCAAAGATGGTCCGGGTGCGTATTGAATAACACTTGGTCTTGAATTTAGTTGTTGTTGATGGGTAGCCAGCATTTGATCTAATTCTTCCAAATCTTCTTCTTCTGCATTGTTTCTTGTTTCGTTGTTATGGTACACTTCTTTGTGTATTTGTAGTAAGTTTTCATTTTCAAAAGATTCTTCACAACTGATCCATTAATACATGACGTAGGTGTGCTCTCCACAAAAGTTGCAGTAATAATAAAAACCACTCTTAAACTACCCCTATTTATAGCACTACCCCCACCACTTTTTCTGTATTAAACACAAAAAGTGTTAATAACAGTTAAATTTCTTATATTTCAAAACTCCTAAGTGTCAAGGTCAAATAATGCATGTTTAAAAAAACATCTAAGTGTCAAATAATGCAGGTATTAAAAAAATCTAAGTGTCAAGGTCAAATAATGAAAGTTTTAGAAAAAAATCTAAGTCTCAAGGTCAAATAATGGAAGTTTTAAAAAAATTCTAAGTCTCAAGGTCAAATAATGGAAGTTTTAAAAAAAAATCTAAGTGCCAACGTCAAATAATTTAAGTTCAAAATAATACATATATTATGCGTCGTAAGTGTGATCATCATTGCTGTTGTTTAAATATGTTATTTCCAAATCGTTATCGCTTTCATCTTCCTCCATGTCCGATGCCGGAAACAAACGTCGCCGAACAAGAGCATGTATATATTGTACTGGATCATAGTTAATTGTTACAACATGTGTTAACGGTGTTTCTTCGCCTATTGCTACTGGTACTTCCAAAATATTTTCTTCATCACTTGTAGCATCAGACGTAGCATCGGATGTAGCATCGGATGTAGCATCAGATGTATCTTCTACTGGAATCAAACTATTTTCAAAAATACTTTCGTCATCCGTTAAGTCTTCTGGTTCAACTATTTTATATATTTTTTCACAAATTGTACATCCAAAAGGAAAATTGTTGTCTGTTGGAGGCATTATAAAAGAAACTTGATATTGTAAAATAAATGTTGAAGCAAATGTTTGAAAATTTTTCTAAGTCCGAAAGTATTAATTATTAGGAAGTTTTACAAGTCCAATGTAAAGTAAAAATAAAGAAAGAAGTGTTGTTGCCTGTTTAAACAGTTGCAAAAGAATGATAGGTTTGAAAATTTTTCAAAGTCCTAAAATATTAAATATTGAGAAGTTTTAACACTTAAAATATTTACAAATCCAATGTAAAGTAAAGAAAGAAATGTTGTTGCCTGTTGGAACAATGGCAAAAGAATGATGGAAACCAAACCCGCAGTAAGGGTCCTGTGGTTTGGGAGGGGGTAAGCGAGGAGGGGGGATGACCTCAAGCCGAGTTGGGGTCCGGGATCTGCGCGTGTGGTTCTGCATCAGTTGCTCGCTAGACAGTGAGGTGGTAACATGTTCAGAAGGCGCCCTGAACATTTTATCATTTTTGCTGTTTGGTGAAAATATCTTGGTGTTATTTGTATAATAACATCTTGACGTAGGACTGATTAATTTTAAGGCATGGTAGTTGTTTGTGCTTGTAGATACCCTAGGGTTTGTAGTTTGTTTTTAATTTGCTGGTTTGGTAGTTAGTATTATTTTAAAATCTTTCTTTTACTTACAATATATTTCTGCCTGGAATGTTTAAATTTAAAGTAAAATTTTTGTTTTTAGGAATGTTATATGATATGTTTTTAATACCTTTCTATTCCAATTTCCTTTTTCCAACAAGCTTGTTGAGGGCATTCCCTCTCTTGTCTTGTACTCCTTTTTAGTTAGGGACACCTTTCAATTCCAATTTCCTTTCCTTTTTTCCTTCCATATTTTGCATGGTAAAACCAATAATGGTAAAACCGGCTACCGCTTTTGTAGTGATTACGCTCACCAAAGCGGGTCACTTACAACCTCTATACGTGCTGGATGGGTAGTTCGCCTACCTCCGGAGTTTCGCTAGACCTCAGTTGTTCTGCGTCGCTAATGGCGAGACACTGGCTCCTTTAGTGTTAGGAAATAAAAAACATATTTGTATAACATTTTTTCCTAAATTTAATTAAACAACTTGCTATTTCAAAATAACATTTTTGTTTTAGCTTAGCGTTGTGCGCTTATGGTGAGGTGTGTGAGTTCGCTTACGTGATGATCACACTGTAATCATGATGTGCAGCGCTGGGCTGTCTAGCTATTTTTTTTTAAACTAAATTTTATTTCTTTATTTTTTATTTTTATTAATTCTTAAACTCTAGGCAGATTGTATTGTAAATTAGCTTTTCTTCTTTTAGGTTTCCGGGGGTGTACGGTTCTGTCAAACCGTACACCCCCATTTTCTTTTTAGTTATCGAATGACCTTGACCTACTTATTTTCAAGGTCAACAAAAAGACTTAGCGAAAATTTCTAAGTCTCAAGGTCATTTATATATAGGTAGATTTAGCTTTTCTTCTGTTAGGTTTCTGAGGTGTACGGTTCTGTAAAACCGTACACCTCCATTTTCTTTTTAATTATTGAATGACCTTGACCTATTTATTTTCGAGGTCAATAGCAGTTAGCGAAAATTTATAAGTGTAAGAAGTAGGTCAAGGTCACCAAAAAATACCCTATGAACGGGGGAATAGACCGCTAAGTAATTCTTTTAGAATTACAAAGTGGTTTATTCCCCCGCTCCTATTTTTTTTATTTCATTTTTACACTAACCTCTCAGTTTTAACAAAAGGAGGTATTTGTTGTGCGCACTGCATAATGTTTGATTTACACAACATCTTCATAATGTTTGATTTACACATCTTTTACCCTTTTTTAATAATATACGAACATTGTTCTTTTTAGGACTAGATTGTAAAAAGTAAAAAGTCATTTTGTTATCCCGCTTTTATAAGAAATTAACCCTCCATTGTAAATTTTGAAAATAGGTCAAGGTCATTCAAAAATACCCTATGAGCGGGGGAATAGACCGCTAAGTAATTCTCTTGGAATTACAAAGTGGTCTATTCCCCCGCTCCATTTTTTTTGTCTTGTGTTTAATTTGACCATTTAACTTTATCAGATGGAGATTTTCTTACTAAATAATAATGAACATTACTGATATTTGGAATTTGAAGATTTACTGGTAATTTGAGCAAGTAGAGTTCATCACAACATCTAAGAACAACATCCCTGTTACTGATCTTTTTTACAAAAACATATTTGTGGTTTAATTTCAATCTGTTGATTTTAATTCTTTTATAGTTTTCAATTTTTTCTGGCAATTCACTTTTGGAAGGTTCAATTTTGACTTTTTTAGAAGGTTGAATTTTGACTTTTTCGGAAGGTTCACGTTTGTTATGCAAATTACACAATTTTTCACCTACACTACACAACTTCACACACCTTTCACCTTTGTTCGCTCCTTTTTTTAAAATATGAGCACATTGTTCTTTCTTAAAACAGGATTTTCTTAATTTTTGAAGTTTTTGAAGTTTTTCAGAAATTTTTTTAGGAGATTTTTTTGGTGAAGATTTTTTTGGAGAAGAAGATTTTTTCGGAGAAGATTTTTTTGGAGAAGGAGATTTTTGTTTCACAATAGAAACAACAGATGATGATGATGTTCTTGATGACGAGGAAGAAGACCTGGACGAAGACGAAGTGCCTGCCATAGCGCTGGATCCTAAGAAAGTAAAGATTACTCTGTTTACCCTGCCTTTATAACAGCTCCCCACCCATTTACCCCCTCTACTTTTCGACGTCAAAAAAATATTCATCCAAGCTTTCTAACACTGGCAAGGAAACAGTTTCAAAAGGTTGATACAAAATTTCATAAATGTCTTGGTTTAAATTTTGCGAAGTTTGAAGATATTCTTCTATTTCCTGTACAAATTTCTGTTCGAATTGTTGGAATTCTTCTATATCCTGTAAAAATGTCTGTTCGGATTGTTCAAATTCTTGTTGTTCTAAGTTAAATGTTGGTGATTTCAAGTCTTCTTCCAATTTTTTAATGTAATCTATTGCATTTTGAACTATAGATTGTCTGTTAATTTTTTTTTGTTTTTGACTTTCCGGTACAACTAATTTTAATTTTTCAAAAGCTTTTTTTAATCTGTGTTGTCTTCTTTGTTCCCTTCGGTTTCTACTTAATCTTTGATCAATCAGGTATTTTAGGAAAAATTCCATAACGTTTTGTTGATTCAAAATGTAGCAAACTATTAATTCTATAAAGCTTCTATCCGCTCAATATATAGTGGAAACCCGGGGGGAGGGGGAATCACCTTCGCCATCAAGGTGATTGGTACGTATTTAAAGCTTTGAGGTTTGCATAGCCAGACCATAACTATGAGCTCCTTGTACGAGTTGTGTCTGCAGCGTATCTGCACCGATAACCCTATGCTCCGGCATATCAGAAGGGTGTCAGAGCCGCTGCCGCCAATTTTGCAAGGAGAGCTCATTTATGAGCATAAAAGACGATGCGTCTACAAAACCAAAATTTGGTTTGAAGGGCCAAATGTTGGCAGAATATGTGCCGTATGTCACATGGTACGTTTTTTCACTAACTGCATTGTTTATTTTGTTAACAATATATTATTTTTTTTAATTTCTTTAAATTAATAAATTTTTTTTTTCAGGCGCTTCCTCTTGCCGGCCCGGGGGACGAGCTTTATCGAACTATTGCTTATAGAAGCGGAATAATTGGGTATAAACTACAAATGCCGGCACCTCAAGAAAAATGTCATCTCTGCAATTTCTGCCCCCTGGCAAAATATGAAATTAATTGTATGTGTTTATAAACACATATAATTATGAAATTAAATAGGGACGGGGAACAGAGCAGTTTGTGGTCTAACCACTTACTGCTCTGTTCCCCGTTCATAGGGTATCTTCAGATGACCTTGACCCACTTTTAAAACTTTATGGTGGGGAAAATGTATATATAAACCGTGGATTATATGAAGAGGCATCACTTCCCTCACCGATAATCATGGAAAGTTTCCGTATGTTTTACAATGTTTTTTGCACTCCTCAACAACATATTCAATTTATGTTAAATTTAATCCATGTCCTCCAGAATATTAATTTTCTTACGATTAATGTTACTGGGGAAAGAATGGTAAATTTAACATATCAACGTTTATTAGTTACCATCAACCCTTTGGTAGATCCGAATTGGTTTTCAACACTTGAAACATACATTGATACTATGGCTTTTGAACAAGGATTCCATTATCTTTGGGTTGATGTAGATTACATCAACTTTCAAAATGAATCAGATGATGATGGATATGATTCTGCCACATAAAAGTAGACATTAACGGAACTTCTCCCCCTGCCTTTTAGGAAAAAAGAGAGGAACAGTGTTAATTAATAACACTGTTCCTCTCTTTTTTCCGCTTAAAGTTAAATGACCTTGACCTACTTATTTTGAAGGTCAATTGTAACTTAGTGAAAATTTTCTAAGTCCTAAGTAGGTCAAGGTCATTTAAATCTTAGCGGAAGAATGAAAAGAATAGCTACCAACATGCATTGTTGGTATCTATTCTTTTCTTTCCTCCTAGAAAACCCCTTTAGTCCGTGTCAACTTTGATGTGAATTTTTGTACAAAATTGTACATAATAAAGGACCCATGTTTCGAGTCCTTCGTAATCCATAGAATCCGAAGTGCAACAGATTTTTGTACCGTCTGCTTTAACAGCTTCAAGTACTCCACTAATACACTTCAGATTGCTATGATACGTTCTTATGTACCATAGTACTTTTTTGGCTTCGACAAAGTTGTGCACAGCACCAAAGATCATGAGGGATTCCATGGCAAATGTAACCACAAGACTACAGCACACCTTATATATATACTGTGAGCCCAAGGCTATAGCCTTGATTTTTGAGTTTTTGCGTCATAACTTTTATACCGTTGGTTTTATAAAAAAATGTTACAGGACCTTTTTTGTTTGTCTTTTAATTACGCTTAATTTGACTACCCGCACGATAGATTTGGAGCATTTTTGTTATATCCACTGCCTATAGCCTCGATTTTTGAGTTTTTGCGTCATAACTTTTATACCGTTGGTTTAATCAAAAAATGTTACTGGACCTTTTTTGTTTGTCTTTTAATTCTGCTTAATTTGACTACCCGCACGATAGATTTGGAGCATTTTTGTTATATCCACTGCCTATAGCCTCGATTTTTGAGTTTTTGCGTCATAACTTTTATACCGTTGGTTTAATCAAAAAATGTTACTGGACCTTTTTTGTTTGTCTTTTAATTCTGCTTAATTTGACTACCCGCACGATATATTTGGAGCATTTTTGTTATATTCACTGCCTATAGCCTCGATTTTTGAGTTTTTGCGTCATAACTTTTATACCGTTGGTTTAATCAAAAAATGTTACTGGACCTTTTTTGTTTGTCTTTTAATTCCGCTTAATTTGACTACCCGCACGATGGATTTGGAGCATTTTTGTTATATCCACTGCCATCGTGTACGGCGACGCAGTTCTAAAGTTGAACGGCGACGAAATCAAGTAACCGGTTTTGCCGGGGGGATGCGGGGGGTTCCGGGGGGTTCCGGGGGGAGGGGGGGAGGGGGGGAGGGGGGGAGGGGGGGAGGGGGGGTAGGGTGAGGGGGGGAGGGGGGAGGGGGGAGGGGGGAGGGGGGGGTTTCGCGGGGGGGGATATAACAAAAAATGCTCCAAATCTATCGTGCGGGTAGTCAAATTAAGCGGAATTAAAAGACAAACAAAAAAGGTCCAGTAACATTTTTTGATAAAACCAACGGTATAAAAGTTATGACGCAAAAACTCAAAAATATTAATTACCAACGCGAAAACTAAACTCACCATCAACAGAAATTAAAACATTTACAAAAACCCAAATGTTAAAAATAATAATTATTTAATAAAAGATACAACACAAAACTAAAATCTTAGGTTATTTAAAACTTTAACAAAATATTTAAGTCTCAAAAGTAGAGTTTTAAAATCAATCAATATATAAGTCAAACAAGTAAGTCTTTTGAAATTGAAATATCTAAGTCTAAAAAATAGGTCATTTAAAATAATTCTAAGTCCGAAAGTAGAACAATCAAAACTAGGTCAAGGTCATTTAAAAATTATAAAAAAAAGGGGGTGGGGAAGCGTGGGGTCCCTACCTTATTCTACTACTTTATTTCTATACTACTTTATTATAACTTATGCTACCCCTTAAATGCTATCATGCATGCGGTTACGGTGTGATCATCACGTAAGCGAACTCACACACCTCACCGCCCTATCATATCTTAACCCTTACCTAACGTTCCCCCTATTCTATCTTACACTATGTAATATTACAGTTACGGTGTGATCATCACGTAAGCGAACTCACACACCTCCCTATAATATTACACCTAACTTAATATTACAGTTACGGTGTGATCATCACGTAAGCGAACTCACACACCTCACCGTAATATTAACCCTGACAATTAAACCACGCAGGAAATGGAAAGGTAGGTGGATTGCCATTGCGACCGACTATTATAGGAGGGCGCCTCTCCCACAATAGCCGAACGCAGTGTGTGCTTGACATTAGCCATCCCACACACCATGGCGAACATTACGTTACAGCATAACCCTCCACGTAAGCGGACCAGTTACACCTTCACCGTAATGCCAAAGAGAAACGTTGCGCGCTTGCTTATATCAGCGAGCTTGAGACTCGACCTCGCTAGCGAGCCTTGACTAGTAGGTCAACGTGTCGCTCTGCCAAGGCCGGTAGCCTTGGCCGGGTCGCTAGCCACCGCTCTCACAACTTCGTCTGGCCTACTTGGACCTGGTCACTACCTTGACTACAAGGTTATTGTGTGCCTACTTGGACCTGGTCACTACCTTGACTACAAGGTTGTTGTGTCTGCTGCCTATAAGAACCCCATTCGCCCGCCTTGTGTTATTCTGCCACTCGCCACCATCGCTGTTACTATCCATTCCCACGTTTTTCTATTTCATTATATCCATTTTATTATTTCCTTTATCTAATTATGGACTCCTCATCTGCCTCTTCATCCTGCCCTATTCTTCTGGGTCTGCTCAAGAAACCTCTGATGAAGCAACATTCCATCCCGGTATCGATCAGCCTTTCTGCAATCAACGATTTTATTCCGCAAAAATCTTCTACTCCCGTCCTCTCCTCCTTCATTAACGAAATAATAGCTGATGCTGTTAATGAAGATCAACCCCAATTATTTCAGAATCCCACACCAGTTACAGAAACATTAACGCCGCAAATTGAAGAGATTCCGATCGCTCCAATTTGTGACGACATTTTAACTGAAGACTGGATGGAGTTGTGCGGACTGCACCCTTCTTCTACCCCCCAACAAATTCAACCCGCACCAATCAAAGAAACCCCCACCCCCCAAACAATTCATCCCGCACCAGTAAAGAACATCAGGCTAAAGGAATTAAAGAAAAACAAAAAATATAACCTGTACAGAATTGAAGAAAACAAAATTTATATCTACAACGAGGAGAGGACGAAAATTTATATCCTCACAACTCCAAAAACCAAACCACCACTTGTCCCAACAAATCCAAAATTTTTACTAGTAACAGCGGAGGGTGGAAAATTGAGAATAAATATATTAAATTAAACCTTATATTCCTTCCCCTCCTCAATCAAAGTCCACCCTGGTGGCAAAATCGGCCCTTCTAAGGGCCACCCTAAGACTTTCAAATTTAGGCTTAAGTTAGGGCCTCAACCCTTGGTGACTACAAGCGGTTCATATACCTCTAAGTCCCAAAGGTTGAGTCAATAGCGGGGGGCTTTCGCTAAAGCCTCAACCCTTGGTGACTAACAAGTGGTCTGTGTACCACTAAGTCACAAAGGGTTGGACGCTAAAGCCTCAACCCTTGGTGACTAACAAGCGGTTCACATACCTCTAAGTCCCAAAGGTTGAGTCAATAGCGGAGAGCTTTCGCTAAAGCCTTAACCTTTGGTGACTAACAAGAGGTCCGTGTACCTCTAAGTCCCATAGGGGCTTTCGCAAACCACCCCTTGTTAGTCACCAAGGGTTGATACTTAAACTTAACCCTAAATTTGAAAGTCTTAGGTCGGCCCTTAGAAGGGCCTTTTTTTTGCCACCAGGGTGGACTTTGGAGGTGGGAAAAGGTTTTACTCGGTAATATTTATGTTTAACTTGGCACCTTTTTTATTTATTATCAAGTGTCGAGGGTTAAGGGGAATAGGAATTTTTTTGGGAATGTCAATGACATAAATTTTGGTTTTTTCAGAATTAAAAATGAAAATAGAAGAAGATAAATGTCTTAAGATTTCATATTTTCGGTTAAGTTTCAGTTTTTTTAGATGAAATTTTTGCTGGGGTACGTTTGAAGATACAGGTGATAGAGGTGGTTTGGTGCGAATTTTGGGTGGTTCGGTGCGAATTTTGGTGCCGGTAAGAATGTTTTTCCAAACTGGCTGAAAAGGTTTTCGAGCAATAGTGGTTGTAACATCATACCAATCACGATTGTTGTTCGATTGAATAATTCGTACCCCAAGCAGTTGAAGATAGGAAAACCAGTTATACCAAATCTCGGTATACTCGGAGCGGTTCATTGTGAAATTGAAGTAGGTGTTGTTAGGACGGTGGCAAAGGAAAGAATAACTTGGCGAGTGTAGAGTGTAGAGTGTGTTAAACAATCAAGGACAGGTGTGCCGGGTGATGCAGCAAGGACGACGACCTGTATTCGCCGGCCGGCCGCAAGCGAAAGTGCGGCGCAAGGTCAACCAGTTGTATTGCTAACTGGTCGGCAACAAGCGAAAGCATGCGAGGTCAAACCCGGCCCACTCGGTCTCGTTTATCTTTTAAAACTCGCATGATAGGGTTTGCAAACATATTAATTCAAATATGTTGTAAAAATTTTCTTACGATATTTTGTTACAAATATTTTTAAGGCAAATGTTAAGAAACCATGTTTCTATTTTTAATCGCAACTACAGTTTCGATTTCTTTAACTAAATATTATAACTAAGTATTAAGGTAATATAATAAAGTAGCATCTTTAAAAATATTGTAACTTGTACAAAGTTAAATAAGTATTTTAAGACAAATGTTAAAAACAATTGTTTAGTACTGAGATGTTCACCCTACAACACCTACGTTAGAACTAACACTACAAATCCAAAAATTGCGAGGAGTCTCTCATGGTGGTGGGGGGAGGGCAGATGTTCCGAGCTGCACATGTCAAGGGAGGTTGCAGCGCCGCTACTGACACATCAGTTTGCTAGTAGAACTGGCAGAGTAAACATCTAAATAAACATGAGTTCTGTTTTATATGTTTCTTTTATTAAAGATGGACTTTGCATTGAAACGCAAAGTTTTCCTATTGATGCAGATCCTATACAACAAATTTTAGTACATCCTCCAGAAAGTTATGATTCCATCTACATTTCAGTGCAAGAAACAAACGACCCCCCACCACCAACAACTCCTGATGCACAGTAGGACACGGCTACCACACGTCATTAAAGCTTCAGCTCTTTACCCGAGCACACATGGACTCTGAGCTTCAAGATAATACTGTTTCTTCTACATCTACACCAACTTCCGAACAATTACCTACTACAAATGAAACTACTACAAGTCTACAAGTAAATGAAATTTCATCAACTGTTAGTTCTGATGCGCAAGCAATAATGTTATCATTAATTGGTTTCGACTAAAAATTCAACAATGGAAGAAGAAAGAAATTCGCTACTTTACAACTTGGTTTTTGTGAACCCGTCGAAATTTATTATTTGCCTACTTTCATTTTTATGTGGTTACAATTTTGGTTACCTTGTTCAGGAAATGCTAACAGATAAAAAGGAAGAACATTCGCTATATTTTAAAGTTTATGTTTATGTAATTGCATCTTTATTTGGATACTTTGTAGCAGGATATTTTCTTGTTAATTTGTCAATTCCATTTTTTACATGGTATTTTAACAGACGTGAAAATCAACAAAACAACAGTTTGTAAAAAGAAACAAAAATTATCTTGCATTTTCGGATCTTCCGAAAATGCAAGATCTTTTTTAAAAACATCCCCAATCGACCTTGACACACTTCCGGCCATTTAAAATTTAAATACCCAGCACAGCAGGGCATTTAAACTTTAAATACCCACCTACAACACGTCACAGCTACGTCACAGCTGATGACGTCACTTCCGGTCACGTGACCGGAAGTAGCTGTCAAAAAATTGACTGCCTGTCAAAGTTTGATTGGGCCAGAAACGCCACCTCACCACTACTGTAATTAGCACCGCAGTCATCGGTTTCTCCAATGTCTAGTCTGTTAATAAACATAAGAATCGCTTTTGAATATGTATCCCTTGATTCTTAATTCAATCCAATTCGTTGTTTATATAACCTTGTGTCTTTTATGTCAGTTTATTATTTCTAATTCTATTTCTTTTGTATATATGATTGATTTAAATCACAATTATAAAATCGAACTTTTATGGTGAACTCACCATTACGTACACAAAATGTTAACACCTAACTTACGTTGTGTAAGACTGAAATAGCAAATTACATAATAATACATTAAGTATTGGTAATTTATTTCAAAATGTGTAGATCAAACGTATTGTTACAAAATAGAGATGTATTCAATCCATAATATAATACATTTTATAACATAAAAAGTAAATATTTCAAAAGAAGGGGCTATAAAATCGGAAACTCTAACTTGATATTTTATAAGTTCTTCAAAACATGTTTTCCTCAAGTAGCTAGGGATTTGTGAAGATTCCTTTGCGTAAAAACCAGGAAAACTTCCAGGAATGTCTTATCGTGTTATACAGTGTAAAATATCATGTCGAAAAAATCACATCACAAATTTAATGAATGTTTAAGAATGTTTTATTTACATTTGTAATTTAATTTATTGCAAACGTCAAACAAACCTAAAAACAGCAAAACACATAATATTAAATAATCAATAAATATTTTATTAATTAATCAGGCTTTTATCAAACAATTACAACATTCCAGTTTTGATAGTTATAGCTTGAATTATATCACATACAGTTCTTATTTATTAGTTATTTGATAAATGAAATTTAAGAGATTTTTAGCATGATCTATAACTTTGTTTGGACTGGCCGTATTAACTGAAGACCCACTAAATTAAAACAAACAAGATTGGGTAGTTCCACTTCCAAATATACACATTTAACGACACCCTGTTGGGAAGAGGGGTTAATGGCCCATGTAACGGATTGGGTCTACCCTACCCTATCTTAAGATGCGTTTGGGATTGGATTGAAATCTTCTCCGAAGTAGATTGAAGTATTCTACTCCGGAAACAGATTTTAAATTTTTCATATAATGTCTAATCATATTTGAAAACAATTATTTACAACTGATTGATTATTTCACCATGAGGCATTTTTTGTTTTACTTTCTGTGTTTTTGTTCTGAGTTAATGATTACAGGTTTTTACTACAATTGGATAAATAGTGGTTTACATATCATAGATTAATCTGATTGAAATCCTAGTTTTATTATGGGCTACTTTTTACTGTACTAAAAAATTACTCAGAAACAACGGGGGGTACTGTTGTTGGGGTTGGGTAGTGACAATGGTTACCCATTTTGTTACTAGAAAATTAACTGACTACAAACAAAACAAGTGGTGGAAAAATCAATAGTTTAAAAAATAAATTCTAGATTACAATATTTTTATTGACCTATCGATCAATATTAATTAAAAAAAACCCTATTATTAATATTATATAATTCGTTCGCTGAATCCGCAACGTTCTAAACAAATGTTTACCTACCTTAACTTAAAAAACCTACGTTAACTTAAAAAATATGAAATATGCAAAAAAGGACGGTATTGTCTTCTTTTGAATGCCACAAATGTTATTATTACAGGAAATATTTTTAAACTTAATTTTACCAAAGAATATCTTGATGTGCTCTGCTGCTTTCTCCGATTACTTTTTCTGAAGAAGAAATAATAATTACTTTGTCTAAAATTTGAAAGCAATTTATTACAATAAAATTCTCTTCGATACGGGGTTCTAGGTCAATTGCCCTCAATCATCATGAGTTGGCCTACATTTATGTTAAGTTGAATAACACCTATTGAGAGTAAGTCTCTTTAAGGTCGTTTTTGTGGGCTTATTTCTCATAGTATTCTTTCAGCAACAAATCCTTTACTCTATTGAAAAATAAATCGTATTGGCAATGTTAAAGATCAACATTGGTCACTGAATGAGAAATGTCCTCACTACCTGAGTTGGAAAGAAGACAAATGGCTTGTCAGGAGCCTTGCTTGGCCTCCCCGACGAATGATCGTGACTTGAACATTGCCTGCGAAGCATGTGTCTAGTGGTACTTGTAATAAATCTACCAGTATTTTAAATTGTTAAGATGCTAAATTTTATGTCTTCATATTAAATAGCTATTGTCATCAGAGTTTTTTGCTGTAATCTGTACTTGAGTGAATGAAAACAATAATCTAACTAAACACTAATTGAAGCATAAATACCTAAACTCGATGGTGTCAAATACTAAAAGTTTTTTTTTAAACTTTGCATGATCTAAGGATATTCATTCCTTACATTTGTTAGGGGCTCACAAAAACTTGTAAAATTAGTTAATGTGGTAATGTGTAATTGGTTTAAATAACGATTTCTTGAATTTTGTAATATAGCTAGCTGTTGCCCGTGGCCTCGCTCACGATGATAACACACGCTGCCTAAATGAAGACGGTGCCAAATACTGAGTTTATGATTAAACAAACTAATGATGACTTTGATTGAACTTTTATATAGTGCATATATCACCTAAAAGAAAAAAAACAACCATAAAACCATACATGATGAAAGGAACCAAATCATAAATTAGCCGCAAAGACGTATCCGTATGTGAAGCTTAAACCGCCTACAGTTCGCGCATTATATCTCCGGCTATGGCTACTAACGTATCTTGTGATATTTTAAACATATAATTTTGGTAAACACAGCGTTTGACAAGCAACGGTTCTGTAGAACAATATTTTCAGAAAAGTACCCCCTCACCCCCACCCGCCTTGCAACCAGCTGACTCTGCCATAGCCGGAGATATAATGCGTGAACTGTACTTGGAGCCGTCCATAAATTACGTAACGCTCCTGGGGGGCGAGGGGTGTTCGGCAGCGTTATGCACTGTTACAAGGGATGGAGGGGGTTCAACGCAACGTTATGTAACTAATTAATCTTAATAATTAATAACTTAAATTCATTAAAAGATGTTCAATTATCTTCAAAGTAAATTTTTTTTGACTCTTTAGGGGGGTGATAGCACAGCTTTACGTAATTTAAATGAGGGGGTTAGTGCCAGGGTCACAAGTCCGTTACATGGGGGGGAGGGGTGGTTTGAAAAGGCCGAATATAGAGTTACGTAATTTATGGATGGTCCCCTTGATTGAATGAAAATTGGCAATTCAAACTAAAGATCATCCATTAAATTTATATAGAAAAATTTCAGAACTTTGATCCTGGTAAAAAACCTCGAAACTTCAAATTTTGAAACGATTTAATGTCATCAAAATATTTTCTAAATTTTGTAGGGCCTATTTTGAAAAAAAAATTAATAGCCGTCCAGGCAATTTTTGAACACGGTGTACTTTAGCTCTTTTATTGACAGCCGTTATGGAAGGAGGGTCTTTAAAGTATCTCTAATCAGTGATTTATTTTATGTTTAATTTCTGACAGCTGGTCTGCGTCCTTCTAAATTTCTTGCCTTTAACATCTGTATAAATAAAAAAATTTCATCATTTTACATTCTGGCATTACAAGGATAATATGTGATCTTTGAGAGGGTCTGACTTTTTCAGCGGGGCCTTAGTCTGTGGCGGAGTCCGAGGGTCAGATCAGATTTAAAATCATTTAGTTGCCCTATTTTATGCCTAAAGAATGAGTGTAAAATATTTTGCTTTCTAGGTGCATGGATAGTTGGAGAATTAGCGATAAAAGAGTGATTTAGTGAGAGCTTTGCCTTTCATACGTATAGGCCTAGATTAGTACAATCCATGAGTAAATGATAATGTACGGAAACTAACAATGGATTAAATGCCACTAACATTCAATCCTAAATTAAATATTACTTTTATATAGTACATGTTAATTAAAAAGAAATATTATAAACCAAAATACAAATCTGAATGAAATCATAAAACACCTGTAACGACGAATCCATCAGTGAACGTAACTACCATCTGCTTGGAACACTGAAAATGCAAACAAAACATCATCCACTTGAATTATATGGTGATGTGAAGTTGCCTTTTCCCTTATTTCTTATTAAATGAAACACATGTCTTCTGTTATAATGATTTTATTCCAGAGCTTCATATTAGTAGTACAATTTCATAGTAAGTCATGATTGAGAAGGACGAACAGAAAGAGAGGCATTTGGCGCCTTAACATAGCAGTGTTGCCATTGTGAAAAATAAAATATTCTTTTAACTAGAAACTAGTATAACATATAATTAGTTCTTGAACTTACAACACTTCCCCTTTTACAGAAAAATAAAAAAAACTTTTTTTTTTTTTTTTTAGTTAGGCTCAGACTTAAGATTATTAATATAAATGAAAATTCAAAATTCATTATGCTTTACAATGTATTTCTCATTACAAGGGAATATGAAAATATTTTAATCATACAATTTTATCATTTGGCCTATTAAGTCAGATCATTTGGCCCTCAGCCTCAGTAAACACATTTTTAACTCATATTACACTTTGTCCTAACAAGACATCATCATCTTACAATTGTGATATTAACTGACCAAAAATTGACAGCTTTTTTATATATACTAAGTCACCTTCATCTTTGAAGCACTTATTTTAAAAAAAACAACAAAATTACCCTTTTATTACAATTGGCGAGTAATCAGTTTATTAAGCTTTTACACAGAAATAAACAATATGGCCTATTACATTTCTTTCTTCATCTTATACGTGAAGCACAAAAACCCTTATTATTAATTAATTAATACATTGAATCGTTCAAAGTTTCTTAAGCTTAACCTAATATTCAAAATAGGAAAATATAGCATACTTTATTTCATGTAATTTTCTTAACACTAAATACAATTGGAAAACATAGAATCAAATATAAACTTGTATAAAAAATAAATTCACTCTTAACAAAAGCTTCAAAAGCCTACTTAAGAGACATAGTCTCGGAATCTATCAGGTTTCTTAACAACCCGTCCGAACCTTGTCTTCATAATACCTTGTCTTACTGGTGTTTGTACTTCTACATTCCTAGAACTTTGGAGTTGACTAGGACTTTGAGGACTTCTTCGGGAATTAGGTGATGGAACACCGTTACTGGATCGATGTGTTTGGGTTTGGCTTTCGGTAGGCCTAGTTGGCGTACCATCTGAGGTCTTAGTAGGAGAAGGAGATTCCATCAAAGGACCTAAGGGAGAACATAAACTATTCCTTTGATTAGAACTCATATTACCATTAGAACTCTTATTACCATTTGGACTATTAGGCATTTTACCAAGCTGCCATTGTTTAGGCCTTAATCTTAAATGAAATGTGTTTCTCTGAAGAACAGAACCTGTTTGGTTGAGTCTCACAATGTAGGAGCTGGGAGTATTAGCAAAGCCTACAATTTTACCTGGTTCCCAAACTTGTTTACGAACATTGTACACATAGACATCATCGTGTAAATTAAAACTACGCCTTGGGCGAGAGGTTTGATTATAATACATAGCTGCTTTTGTTTGTTTCTCTGACAGTAACTCATTTAAAACACTTTTATCACACACTTGGGGCCTTAGTAAGCTGGCTGACACAGGTATTTTACTACGCAATCTCCTCGACATAAGTATTTGAGCAGGCGAACTATTACCTACAACAGGTGTGTTGCGCAGCTCCAAGAGAGCAATTTCAAGGTCTTTATTATCCTCACTACATTTTTTGATCAACTTTTTGATTATGTGAACGGTTTTTTCAACTTGACCATTCGAACGGGGGTACAATGGGCTACTATTAACAATTTCAAAATTCCAGTCCAGAGCGAATTGTTTAAACTGAAAAGATCCAAAAGGGTTATTATCACCAATGACCTGGGCTGGAATCCCATGAACTGAAAATACTTTCTTAAGCGCACTAATCACATCTGTTGTTGTCTTAGATTTTAACTGAAGGCACTCAGGCCACTTACTGTAGTAATCTATTACAATCAGAAATATCTTATCACCACATTCCGCAATATCAATACCTACCTTATTAAATGGAAGATCAGGTATTTCATGACTTTTGAGATACTCTTTAGTATTAGCATTCATATATTTTTGACATAGCCTACAGTTAGAAACTAGGTTATCAATATGCACAGACATACCTGGCCAATACAACAATTGCCTGGCTCTTGACTTTGTTTTCTCTGAACCTAAATGACTTTCATGTAACAGTTTTAACATTGACTCTCTTAGCCTACAGGGTACTACAATTTTCTCATTCAAGAAAACAAATCCATCATGGACATACAATTCATTACGTTTACTGTAATAAACCTTGACATATTCAGGCAGTGATTTTTTGTCCTTAGGCCAACCCTCCTTGTAATATTTCATAACTAAACTAAGAGCTGGGTCTGATTCGGTTTCTTTCCTAAATTCAACTTTTCTTTGGTTTGACATAGGCAGATCATAAGGCACAATATTTTCAACAATATCAACACTTACACTATTTTCACACAAACCGTGAACTTTACATGTGCGGGACAGAACATCAGGAACTACCATTTGTTTACCTGGACAATACTTTATGACTAAATCATATTTTACCAGTTTAAGCATAAGCCTTTGCAGCCTTGGAGACATTATTTTGTGAATTGGCTTTTTCATCAAAGACTCCAAAGGTTTGGAATCATTATAAACAACAAACTTGTTACCGTATAACAAATTATGATATCTAGTGACAGCAAAAACAATACTGAGCATCTCTTTTTCTACCTGAGCGTACTGTTGTTCAGTATAAGTGAGGCTCCGAGACGCAAATGAAATTGGTTTTCCACCTTGCATGATACAGCAACCAAGCCCATTTTTACTAGCATCAGAATGAACCTCAACTTGCTTTTTGCTATCATATGTTGCCAATACAGGCGCTGACGTTACTGCTTCTTTTAACTTCTTTAAACAATTTGAGTGTATCGACAACCATGACCATTTAACATCTTTTTTGAGCAGTTCTCTTAACGGACTTGTCATGGCGGACATGTGAGGAACAAATTCACGAAAATAATTAAATAGGCCTAGCATAGATTGAAGTTCTTTCTTGCTAGTGGGCTCTGGCAACTCCAACACTGTTTGAATATTACTCTTATCTATTTGGACACCTTCTGAGCTGAAACTCATGCCTAAAAAATTGACTTTGTTCACATTGAACTGCAGCTTATTAGGGTTGAACTTAACATTATTAGCCCTAGCCCTACTTAACACTTGCTGTACAATCTGATCATGCTGTTCTTGGGACTCTGCTGCGACAAGCAAGTCGTCAAAATACACTATAACCCCTTCTATGTCAGAGAAAATCTGACTATTAAGTTTCTGAAACATTTCAGGTGCTACCCTCAAACCAAAAGGGAGTCGCAAAAAGCGATAACAACCATAGGGAGAACTAAAGGTACACAAATGACTAGATTCTTCATCAAGAGCAATATGCCAAAAACCATTTTTTAAATCAAAAACAGAGAAAAACTTTTTACCTGATAACTTTGTTTTAATTTCATCAACAGTAGGAATCATAAATGGAATTGGTAGCAAAGCTTCATTCAGGGATTGTGGATCGAGGCAAATCCTCAACGACTTATCTCTTTTTTCTACAATTACCATATTACTGACCCAATTACAGGGTTTTTCAACCTTCTTAATTACGTTTGCTTCTTCTAGTTCATCTAGAGTGCTTTTTAATCTAGGCATTATAGAATACGGCACCCTGCGTGGTGGTTTTACAACAGGTTGAACATCAGACTTTACTTTTAGGCTATGAGTGCCTTTAAAACAGCCTATACCTGAAAAAACATCTAAGTTCTGTTTAACAAAACTATCCCTAGTCATAGTCTCAACTGTGTCGACTCTCTTGATAAGCCCTAATTTGACGCAGGTACCAAGTCCTATAATAGGTATACATTTGGCAAGATCAACTACGACAAAATCTTCTTTAGTGGTTACCTTACGGTATTTACAGCTAAGAGTAATTACACCACAGGTGTTCAGCTTGAACCCACCGTATGACTCTAATTTTACATTAGTTTTGACAACAAAGTCCATCAGTTCAGGATCAATTCTTTGAATAACATGTTTAGGCAAAATATTTATTTCAGCCCCGCTATCTAGCTTGAAATTTATTTCATGACCATTAACAGACAAATTCTCAAACCAAGCATTATTTTCTGAGGTTACATTACAAATTGTGTCTATTCTAAATTCATCCTCGTACATTAATTCATCAACCTGCTTAGAATGACCTAAATTTCTTTTATTCTTAAAACAACCAATTGAAAAATAATTTGGTTTGTTACAAATGTGACAAGTTTTACCAAAAGCAGGACATTGAGCCGGTAAATGGGTCGTATTACATTTTTTGCACAAATAAGCTGAAATTTTACCTTGAGTACCCGACTTACTGCTGGTATTGCCACTGGAACTTGCAGACCTAGCTTCACTCGCTTTCTTGTTAAGAGAAAACTTTTTGTTTTTAGGCCTAGGATGAATCTTACGCTGTTGACTTACACCATGCACTACATCTTCCGTTTTTACTTTAACTGGTACTGAACTAGTAGCGCCAGATGACTGACTTATGTTGTAGTCTCTGTCTTTAGAAATGTTACTAACATGCTCACGGCTGGACTCAACTAGCCTACAAAACTTTATAGCATCTTCCAGTTTTACACTAACTTTTTGTAGCAGTCTTTCCTGTGTTGGCTCGTCATTGATACCCATGACGATGCGGTCTCTTATCATATTTTCCTCTTCTGACCCAAATTCACAATAAATTGCAAGTTTACGAAGGTCTGTTAAAAAGTTGTTAAACGGTTCATTAGGGCCCTGGGACCTTTTGTGGAACAAGTACCTCTGGTAAACTACATTGGACTTAGGTGAAAAATGTTTGTCAAAAGCACTAAACACATCATCTAGTTTTAATGAAGCTACGTCCCCCAGTTTAAAAGTATAGAAAATGGAGAGAGCATCTGGGCCTATGGCATTAAGTAGCTGAGCCACCTTAATAGAGTCCGCTTTGTTATCAGCCTTAGTGGCTGTAAGGAACAATTGAAATTGATTTTTAAAAAGAGTCCACCCCACTGACACATTATCATGAATATTCAAGGGCTTTGGTGGCTTGAAAGACATTGCAGGAAAATCTTGGTCATAGGCCAAGGCCTAGGTCTGAAGAAAGCTTCCAGTTTTCTTAATTATGCTAACATATTACCTCGGGAGCGCTGTTGGTTGCGCCTATTATATGCGCCATGATGTGAAATTGCCTTTTCCCTTATTTCTTATTAAATGAAACACATGTCTTCTGTTATGATGATTTTATTCCAGAGCTTCATATTAGTAGTACAATTTCATAGTAAGTCATGATTGAGAAGGACGAACAGAAAGAGAGGCATTTGGCGCCTTAACATAGCAGTGTTGCCATTGTGAAAAATAAAATATTCTTTTAACTAGAAACTAGTATAACATATAATTAGTTCTTGAACTTACAACATATGGTGAAATGAAAACAATCTTGGTCCAAATCAAATAAAACTCGAATTTTAGAAGCTTACTGTTTAGTGTCGAAAATACTTAGGATAGTTTTAATTACTCTTAAACCTTCTCATTTGTGCATACAATACAGAAAATAACAGCCATACCAGTACTCAAATTTTTGCGTGAAAAGCGGTCTGAGGTGTGATGTTGAGCTTTACCAACAGACATAGTGACAGAAATTAAGATAAGGATTGATTCGAATCCTCTGGCCTTCAAAACGAAAAATAACCAATAATTTCATTATTCTAAGTAATGTACAGACAAAACTCTAATTTTATTTACATATATAGAGAAATTAAAAGCAACAATATATTTGAGATTTTATTCTGGATTATATTTTTGGTCTTATTAGTAGAGTATACTATTAAAATGTGTTAAATTTATTTAACTTGATAACTATTTCTTTTATAAAATAGCTATGTAACTACATAACTTTGAAGTAGGAATTTCCAAGAGGTTCTTATAGATTTTCTCCTTTAATACTCCTCGTTTAAGTATAGACCATGTTTAAAACAAGGTCTTTACCTGGTTTAATTTTATTAAATTTTTTCTTGAAACCGCAGATGAAGAATTAAACAGATTGGCAACCAAATACACTTTTTCGTGCCGGTTTTTTGGGCGGCGTCAAATTTGTCTGTTTTGTCAACCATATTGCATTTGTATCAAGGATGAATTCGTCAAAATCAAATTCTTATCTGTATATTTCTTCATATGTGCTTAAAACAAAGCAATTGACAAACATTGCATTTGCCATGTCCACATAGTGCTTGGCAATTTTTTAAGTAAAGCAAGGAGTGGGCCGATTCAATACAAGGATGACAGTACTCTTTAAATTACTCTGATAGGGACTCAAATCCTCAACATCGCCACCGTGGTCCCGAAGTCTGTCTCACTCAGATGTAAATAATATTTGTATATGTATGTATTTTGCTCTAACCTTAGAGCTCGACAAATCACTTGCTGAAATTTTGATCCCTTCTTTAGAAACGTCAAGCATGTTCTTTTGCCACAATACATAAAAGTTAGGCTAAATAAATAAAATAAAAGTATATTTTATGTTTAAGCAAATCTATGCGTTTAAATGCATCGTGAAAAAGAGAAAAATAATCGTCAATTCCAGCAAAAAGATAAAATTTTTATTATTATTTCAGACAACTATTATTTGTACATATTTTTTGTCTTACAAAGACATATACAAGGCTCCTTGACTTAGTAAGTACTTTTAATCTAGCAGTTGCACGTACTAGTTAGTAAAAGCATTTAACCGTCGTCGCAAAGATGGTTTATATTCATGAATAATTCACTAGGAGACATTAGGGTGCTGTTTAGGTATTCTACCCTCACCTCTGACGTATACCGCCATAAACGTATAAACGCACATTATGTCTGTTAACAAGATTAACAGATTAATTTGTTTTTGATTAACAGATTTAATTTGTTAAATGATATAATTTACTCGGGTTAAAGTAACTCATTTAATTCGTTGCAACTACAGCACTTTTATAAATAATCAAGTTTACCATGCTTATGTTGCAAGTCCAGATGCTCCAGTCTTGTGTTACTAGTTTTTGTCAGGTTTGGAACAATTTAACAGGATGATTTTAATATTTATAATAAGCAATTCTTGTTTATTTAGTTACCATATTTTGCTTATCTATTATCGAATTTAATAAAAGTTTGTAAGGGACATTTTGTTTTTTAAGTTTACTGGTTTACTGCTGAGTAATGCAAATTTATTAGGTGAATTATTTTAAAATTTATTTACTTATTTTGTATTTTTGTGATTTGAAAAAAGTTTCATAAACACGATATTGCCTGTTACGGTTACGGAATAACAACGAAATTTTAAACAACATAATCGGAGAGGAAATAACATTACGGTAGGCAGAGGGCATCAAGTCCAACCTATACCCTGCGCACTTATTACAATCAAACAAAGCTCGGTCCTTAAATATTGTACGTAATGTGCTTTTTATTAACGGAAAAAACAATCTTCATAGACTAAAATCACTTCATAAACAAAGCTTTATGGACGAAAGTGGATAAATACACTTGTAGTGAATTTATACAAATGTTGTATTGACATACATCATTACTTGCTTAAAACTATTTTAATTTCAATTTAAAATATGTGTAATGCTAAAATACGATAAAATATATACATACATATATATTTAATACATGATTAATTTTTACCACATGTTAAGAATACTAATCACTATTTAGTTTTACTCGGCATTGAGTGTTAAGTAATGTTTAAATTATCTGTAATGTTTAGATAATTAAAGAAAACTGAAACTTGTGATTTTATGGGAATGATATATTTCAAATCATCTGAAAAGGTCAGCCTTATGAAGAACCGTAGGTCCTATTTAAACCAATTTAACATTAAAAACTGACTATAATTTAATGGAAGCTAAACTTATACAAAAATAAAGACAAACATTTAATAAAAAATCGGAGCGAATTTTAATCATAATATGAAAAAAAGTATTAGTTAAGAAGTGATAAATGCCATTTTTTCCTTACATTAATTTAAAACTGTTTTTACACTATTCCACAAGATAAAAAAAAATCTTCAACTATAAACTCTCTCGTTAAAAGTTTATTGTCACAATATTTTCCAGCTATACCCAACACACCAATAGCTATTATTTGTATATTTCATTACGGTAGTGTTTTGCCAGGCTAAAGTAAAACGGGTTTATAAAACAAATAATTCACACATTAGAGAGAAATAATACAAACTTCAATGGTAAAAAATATGTTATATTTCTTAGTTAGCTTTTGTTACAAACTTGGTCCTAAGTTGATTTCAGCTTACGACTTAGAATAATAATATTTCTGGGCCAATCAATAATAATAATGTTATTTAATATATTTTTCACTTTAAGAATGTTGATGAACTAAAAAATTTAATACATTTGTAATTCACACGAAAATGAGCTCAGCTATCTCAGTTATTTGCGGTTAGGTTGTACGTAATGAATTTTACTATGTTAAAATATGATGTTTATATTTCTAATCTTTCTTGTGTTTTGTGTGGTGAACCCTGTTGCGTATAAATTTAAAGTTAGTTAATGATTGTTTAAGTTTTTTTCACTTTTCATAGTGGTTAATAATTTTCAACAAAATTATATTTTACATAGCGTAAATTATATACTGTACAACTATCTCGATGTCAAAAAAAGATTACATTATTTTGAAAAATGGGACAGCAGGGGCTTCGTTTTGCATTTAAAGCTAATTGCAGTATATCAATAATTTTTGAATCCCCTTGTGGGTTCAGTGAAACTTTAGTGGCCACACTGCACGAATTTGACTCGTTAGTCTTTATCAAATTACATTATAAAAACATATAAATAAATATCTGTTATTTATAGACTATAATTTATTTTACTGAGAAAGTTTGGTATATTCTACAATATTATTATTGTCTGGCAATCGTAATACCGCTACATGTTTCCATGTTTTTTTACGTAAAACTGAAAAAAACCTCGAGATTTTCTTTTTCTATTCATCAGGTGTATAAGACCTTTAATAATTATATCAGTTTTACTAAATGACATTGTAAATGAATAAATTTTAAAAGTCCAAAATATTTTTATCATAATAGCTTACAACTGGCTTTCTTAAGGAGAATAAATAATTATAATTATAAATTAATATTGAAAGTATTACCGTTGATGGGTAATTTATTCACTTTGTTTGTAAGATTCAGATCCGAACGTATAATTAGCGCTTTGACCATTCATTGAGGAGGAACCATTAACCTTTTACTATATTGCGTTGGCTTTCCACTGTGTAACCAAGTAAATGCAAAAAAATACTGTACTGTACAGGATGAGTTTTAATATCTCTATTTGCTTTTCTTGAAAGTTCTTTCGATTCTTACGAAGTTAAAATTACCAATTCCAAAATATTTTAAAATATGATTAAATAAAACTTTCGATTTTCATAAAATGGCGTAAACAAATCAAAAATCACGAAGTTAATTCAGTAACAAACACGATTTCACTTTCATCCAATTTCAATCACGACAGCATTACAAGCTAATCCAATAAACCCAGCCGGAAACGGCGCGAAACGCCGGTTCATTACAATCAGATCGTTTGTTTAATTCTGTAACTTTTTCTGAACCGTAAGGCTTATCAAAATGGGAAGTGAAACTTTGGGAATCAGAGCAATCAGAAGTTCCTAAAACATCCATAACGTTTCCTAATTTTAATCAGTAAGTAGTTTTGAACAATTAATGAGAACTATATTGTTATAACTGTTAATGTGCAATTTATATTTTTTGAATTATTATTGTAAATCCAACCGTTTTTTAAGAGTCGATTATTTTTTTAATGTCACTTATGTATAAAAAAAGAGTATCATCCTACAGTTGGCTGTGAAAAAGGCGATCTTACATCTCACTCGTGGCTAACATGATTATATACAATAGTTCCATAAACTACAATTGGGTCATCCTCCTCATAACTGAGACATAACCTCAGCCGTCACCGGAGCCATGGTGGCAGTGGCTTCTCAATGGGGATGAAACCCTTCAGCCTGCTCTCACTGCACGTTGCAAGCTGCAAGAGCGCCGCAATCTTATGCATATGCTGATGATTGCATGATACTTTTATCCCACCATCCCTCCCAGGGTGGAAAGGCAATAAGGCGCAAGAGTAGTGTCCTCTCAAAAGAAAGTAATTAAGTAGTCAAAGAATCATATACTTCATCTAAACCCAGAAAAATGTTCTGTGATGCATTTTGCTAGCTCAGAGCCTTGTGAAAAAAACATGTTTGTCACAATTAATGAGGTTAATTGGATTTTCTGGGAAAAAAGTTATGGGCGTGATTATTGACTCAAAGATGACCTTTCCAAGTCATGAAAAACAAGTATACAGCAAATTCACTAGGTTTTAAGTATGTTTAGGGCAGTGATTCCCCAAAAATCCAATTGAAAATGATTCAGTCTTTCATTTTCCCCAACAAAAGCTAATGTCTTCCAGTTTTTGTTACTGGTTGACAAATATAACTCGTAGCAATACTGCATTGGCTACAGAACACTGGTTAGGTTTGTGTAAAATTAAAAAAAGTTCGAATTAGTTATCTTAACAAGGCAAAAGTGTCGACCATCCAAAAATGTTTTTGCAGGCAGAATTAAAAAGTATACACAAAACAATGGTCTTTGAGACACCACAGTACTTAAAGCACAAACTGAGACAAAGGTCGATAGTGAGAGAGCGTAGAAATTGGCAGGACACGTTGTTAGGCTTGAAGCAGGTAGGATGAAGTTTTCCTACTTTGGGCCGGGCCAGTGTAACAAGTAACTCGTTCAAATGAAGCCACTATCTTGTAGAAAATTCAAACTTGCCCTTAAATATCTACAATCAATTAAATATGTTCTTTGATTTGGTAGTTTTTAAGAATCAATGATCTTTTTAAATCGTTTTTAAGTAAAGCTTTTGACATGAGACAGTTTTAAAACTCATTACCCTTTAAATCTCTCATTAACCTTTAATGCTGAAATTTTCTCGTTAACCTTTAAAGCTGAAATTTTCTCAAGAATTAAGACCATATTTATTCATCATAAAGCTCAAACATTTTTGCATTGATATGGATAATATGCTGATGAGTTATGTTTAGGGGTACTTGGAGTGTAATCTATTTCAAAGTAACTAAATAAATAAATCCAGTTTTAAAAATAACGTTGAGTAAAAGAAAAAAGCAAAAACTTGTTATTTTTTGTGTTTTACATTTGTTAGTAAGTAATTACCAAACGAATCTAAGAAAATTAACGTTTTGATGTAAACAGAAGTATCTTCTAAACTATTAAACAGACTACGTCCATATCTTTGAGAAATGATTCGTAGTAAATACGTGTAAATTAAGCTCATTGTCTACGCAAAATACAATACTTTGATTGAGGAAGTTATAAAATTTTGTTTCAACTTAGATTAGAACGAAATGAAATTTTAAGACTATAGACACTGAATAGTCGAAGTTTAGGGCAATGGTCTTTACTATAAACAAAAACAAAGTCAATCCGTGAAATTACCCCATTCTGTCAAAGAGCACAACGCAATTCCAAGCACAATAGTGTTGGAGCCACACATAAATACCGCTATCTCTATTGTTTTCCTCGTTTGGATCTGACGTGTAGTTAAAACCTATACCGTTGTCTTTTCGCTTCCGTATTTTATATGGTTAATTTATTAAATGTATATTTCATACATTATACAAAGTCTTTTAAGAAGAATCATTAGATTTTGAAGCGATAAATATGAAACGATATCCTCATTAAACGATAAATATGAATATGCAGTTACGTTTGTATATATCAAAGGGTAACTGATGAAGTTGTTTTACACGCTATTTCAGGTGGTCAATATGGCCCCCTTTAGAAGCACAACATGTCTTTATACCTACATTCGCAAGGCTTTCCCAAAGACGGACCGGCCGTACTGG
This sequence comes from Flexamia atlantica, assembly GCA_035578135.1. NCBI lineage: Eukaryota > Metazoa > Arthropoda > Insecta > Hemiptera > Cicadellidae > Flexamia > Flexamia atlantica. The sequence goes on along the minus strand of JAQJVK010000012.1, from coordinate 4,911,451 downwards.
ACCAACCTATTCAGCTTTACATCACTGGCCTCCTTGGTCACCAGGGTTTGTGATTTTTTAGGTTGGGATTGTGATAGACAGTATTACGTCCCCAACAACATTGGTTGAACTGAAGAACCACATTTTAGCAGCCATGGAATCCATCATTCTAAACATGCTGACTAAGGAGGGGGACGAACTTGAGTATCGCGTAGATATAGACATTGAACATAGCCCTTGAATATTGAGCACCTATAAATGGTAGGTAAAAATAATTAATTTGTTAACCATTAAGGTAACCTCATGTCCAAAAATTATCATCAGTTTTTAAAATAGAAAACCTTTAAAATCAGATAATTCTCTTTGAAATGCCCTATATTATATGTGTATATTTGTTAGGAATTGGAATTTATTCCATTTTACATCAAAATGGAGGTTAGATTGTTGTACTTTAATTTGGACTACTAATAAATAATTGTTAAACCTTTATAATATCTAAAATTGGAAACCGTTTTTAAAGAGGTGATATTTAGCTTTATGTATGTATATTAATTTTTGGCACTTATTGTACTTATAAATTTTATCTAATCATTGTTTGGACGTATTTTCTATTCACTGCAAACATTTGCATCAACAAACTTTATTTGAAGAAAAAATTGTCTTTGATAAAAAAACCAATGTGAAAATTCATTTCCATGGTCGGGTTTCAAATTCATTCACGAACCAAAACCCGACCATGGATCCATGAATGGACCAAAATTCATTCATTGTTAATTTTAAGTGTGGGATAAAATATGAGTTTCTCATACTAAGTTTTATCCATCTGCAATAATACAACCAACTCTGCCTTATCAAAAAAAAGCTTTCTATTCGAAACTGGAGGACAATTAATTAATTGTTATTTAAAGTTTACTGGGTTGGTTTGATTTATTTTATAAACCGACTAAGTCATTAAAAAGTTCACACATCAAATATCTCATGAATCGTCTGGTTTTATAATTCCATCTTCATGATCAAAAATCTAAACAATTGTATATTTTACGTTCTGCATCATTAAAAGTAAATACTGTGCAATCATTCAGTGTTACAGCAGCTGTAAATAGTGTCAATAGTATTAAATGAGACAATACTGAGACAACATTGCTCGCCAGCCAGTAATTTTGTGTTAGCGAACCAATAGGAAGCAGTTTCATGCTGCAGCATTACGGTGCCACCTTATGCAGAATTATGGTTCATTATGTTATTACGGATGTTACAATGTTTGTCTTCGTCGTGTTGAGACCTCAGTTGTAGTGTAAGGCATTCAATATACAATCAGTTATTGCCAAATTTTATCCAATGTATTGCACGTTTTGAAGAAAGCTCGAAAATTTATTTGGTTTTCTACTTTTTTTGTTACGAAACGTGCGAAAGGGGTGTGCTTAAAGACTATCCTCTTTAGATGTTTGTTGTACTGTAAAATGTTACCGGTTTTTGCTAAAATTTGTTACTTGGATTAGGACATTACTCTTTTTATTATCTAGTTCAAAATTTAGTTGTTGTTTATTCTAATTTACGATCAATGTTTTTGAAATAGTGAAATAAAGTAAATGAACTAGAGGTTTTCGTTGTTTACCATTGTTTTGATTTGACAAAAATAGCACGTTATATATTATTTAATGGTATTTGTGACTAATAAAAATTAATTAAACTATGTATAATTGGTTTCTTATGTAATCAAGTTGAAAACGAGTTTAATTTAAGGTAATGTAAGCTTAATAATTCTCAAACTATTCTTCAATGTATTGGAATATTTTAAGAAGAAGAAGAGAAAATATTCAGCAAATTCCAAACAGAAGTTGTAAGGACCCTGACGGTTCAATATTCAATGTCAAAATAGTTTATATGTTTCAACTACTGAACATTAGGAATTAACTCTAATTTAATAAAAGTAAAGGATCGGAAAGTAATAGTTGTTTTGATAGAATATAATTTTTGGCAGGCTACAAAATCATTAAATATAAATAAGAACCAGTATTATACTTAAAGACAATTGGTGCTTTTTTTAATAACCAGTAACCCATATGAACGGCTGTCACCTTACTTAAACCTATGATTTTCGTTAAAGGAACAAATATTATTGGAAAAAAGCCTTATTACTTCTTTTTGTCATATGAAACAATAAGACAATGAACAATCAAGCGACGTAACGAGAAAAAAGTTTGTTGTAAAAATTGCTCTATTTGGGGCGGAAAAAATAGGTACAGCTAAATTACCGCATAAAACAACATTTTTAAGAATATTTCGTAATAATTGGAACGGATTATTTCGTATTTATTTTATATAAATATAACAAATAAGTACAATTTATTTTACCTCAAAAACTGCTATTTGGCACCAAACTAAAATTGCAACTACCGAAAGTGAATGTACATTTTTTTCTCCTTCATTGTATGAAAATTTTAAAATAAATAGTTTATAAAAAAATATCGTTATGATAAGATTCAATACAAACCCTTTTTATATCATGTAATAAGCTAATTGAAGAACGATTCTAACAGTTGTTTTAATTCCAGTTGGTGACATTCTAGACAACATGTTGTAGTCATTCTTAAGGAAGATAATGTCGCTGCTACGTAGAAACTGTGGATGCAGATGACGCTTTCAAATGCAAGCTATTTAAGTTATTCAGAGGTCGGATCGTGGTCTTATAGTTGCGGAAGATATATTCTACTGCCGCTCATATCCTCCAAACTCGTCCTAAGTTTGCTATTTTAGGAAAATAATTTGCATTCTTTTGGTATTTTATAATGAAATTTCAGTGGTTAAATTATTCTACATTGTTTAATTCACCTGTATATAATTCTAACGTGCTTTCTATGGTTTGATATAATTAATCTTTTTCTTTTAGTAGGTGCTAACTTTATACATTCATTTCATACGAAAATGAAATTATAATGAGAATAATAATACACTTTTACATCTCTGTTGTGAATCACTATAATACACGAGTAGAATTAATAGAAATCTAAACAAGTCGTAATAGAATAATCAATTTAATTGGAATTTGAAGAGAATTGAATTCAAATGAAGAGGCCAATCGAGGCCTTGAACTTATTCTTTGAGCTTTTGCTCTAGAGGATCATTTTCTATCTTTGACTTGTGGCTCTGTTTCAGCTGGGTTTCACCTCTGCAGCAAGAGAAGTTCGCAAACGCAACTGATTTCAGTTGCGGCTTGCTACCCTAGACAGGGTGTTCATTCAATAATTAGCCTGTAAAATCCAATTGTGTCTTTACTAATTGCAAACTTATACATTTATTTCATACGAGGCCTTTTTATTGACCATAAAGTCAAAAATGAATTACTTTTGTGGTTTGTTTTTACTATCGAATTAATAAAAATAAGAATATTGAAACTAAGTGGTACTAAATAAAAAGGTATACTAAGGTAAACTAAAGTAGTGACATATTATGTTTAAAATTTAATTACCCTTCCAAAAGTATCAATATTTGTGAGTGTTTTACGGAAAACAACGGAGAAATATGTGATTCTTTGAAATTTGTTATGGGGTAGTGAAAATTACAAAAGGAATTTGAGTCGAAATATCTTGGAAAAGACTAGCATGAGGTAAACTAATGATGGTAAATTTTGTTAAGACTTATATTGCCTTTCAGAAAATATAAACATTTATGGGGGTTTTATGGTTAGTTACGAAAAATAAGTGTTTCTTTGATATATTAATTGATGAAAATGAAGTTTGAGTCCCTTAATCTCGTAAACGGATAGTCTGATGTAAACTAATAACGTGACAAGTTAAAAACAATTTCATTACCTTTCTGAAAGTGTAAACATTTATTTGGGGTCCATACACTTGATCGTGGAGATATAAGCGTTTAAACAGACCCATATAATATTTTGCGGCGGACATTTTGATAACGTCATAACAGGGAGTTCTTCACCTGTGATCGAGTGTCTCCCGGTGATTTCTTTATTCTTATTACATATATTTACCGAAAAAATCTCAAAGTGGTATCAAAAGTGTAATATTTTTGAGCTAGTTATACGGACTAGTATTAATTTACTTGATTGAAGTATGTATATGAGTAATAACCATTTGTATTTTCTGTTAGTAATAAATTTATTCCATTTTGGAGTAGATTTGTGGTTAGATTCCTATTTTAGAAGCACTTACCCCTTCATCCTTACCCATCAGGAAGGAACGCAAGGTAGTCCGGGCATTTATCTAGCAAAGTGGTTTCTGCACTTACACAAGCGACCAAGAATCTTGTACATGAGGAAGACAGTTTATATATATGAGACATCTTATTCATTTCTTTTACCTTAGTTGCCTCTCTCTGAGATCATCCGACATCAAATATATTACCAATATTTTTACTTTTTTTCATTTAACGTAACGCATAAAAGGTCATGTTACTTTGAGATTTCTTTTATATGAATTCGTGATTTATTGTCGTGTACTGTTATCATAAATCCGAAAATTGAGAAATGTGAAGCGTTTTGTATGACCCATTTGCGATGCTGTAAATATTTATCATTGTTTTTGATTACCAGATATTGCTCTGTAATTAATGGGCAACTCTCCAAATAAGTAAAAATGATTACTTATTTCATTTAATGTAATTTATAAAAGGTCATATGGCAGTGAGAGTTCTTTAGGTAATTTCGTAATTGAAAAAGTTAATTAACAATTATTATTTATCATCGTGTACTTTAATAATAAATTTGCAAAGGGAGAAATACATCGTATTTTGCATGCCCATTTACAATCACTTGTGAATTAACAATTTACTTTAAATTTAGTGTGATATTTTACTTACTTTATTTATAAGAAGAAATTATTTATAAGACTTACCAAGCCAAATAAAACATAACTAGAAAATGTTCAAAAACTGTTAAAGTGTAACTTATCCATATTTATTGTAGGAGCGTTGTTTAATTCTATTCACAACACGTATGTCACTCGTACATACTACGTCGTGCTCGTACTCGTACGTATTTTACTCGTATGTCATTAAATAGGGACTACTTCCATTTTTACCACTCAAACAAAAATAAACGTTTCACCAACCCTAAACAAGTTTTACTCGTATGTATAATGTATTACCTATCAAAAATTACATTGGCAGCATTTCAAGTTCACTATGATGCCAATAATGATTCTTGTGAGGTACGATCATACATCATCTCTCACCTTAGTCAGCTGTTTCTTTCTTTTATGAAACTTTTCTTGCTTATTGTAAAATTACAAAATCTTACATTGAATCTAAGTTTGTTACATTCCCACGGTGGTTAAATATGAAGATAGGAATGTGTTACATACCTTATTAACACATGACACATATTATAAAGTGATATACCATGTGATATATGTCATCACATTACATTTATACGAGGCAGATGGACACATAAAATTCGCCACGTATGTCATGTGGTGTATGTACGATCATGACATACGTATGTGAGTGATCTTGGCTTATCTGTTCCACACGACAAATATATGTCTCCTATATATGGTGTCTATAAAGCCCTAACGAGATTAGGACATATTTTACTCCTTGGAAGCGGCTCAATTATATACGTTATATGTTTAAGATTTTCTCAGGTATTTATTGTATAATTTAGCAGCTTATTTTATTTTCATTAAAATCGGTGCGAAGTCGATCGGTTCCCCTCCTTTTCATTTTTGGCTGTGATAACATAGTGGAATATATATTATCATCTAAGTCGGAAACCTACAACGAAATAAGCAAAAATATAATGAGCCTGAACTCATGAAACCATGATGACCAAAGCCATTTTAAAAGGCAGCATTTGATGAATAATATGTATGATACGTATATGATACACCCATAAAGTCCATAAAATCCATAATCGATGTTTTATTAGAGTGGGTTTACTTTGGGTTTATGTAGGATAGATACAGACATGCTATATTTATACAGTATAATTTAAGAATAAGACTTTATCTATGAAAATCGTACATAAAAATGTGGGTACCCCTTAGCTCATTTGAAAAATAAAACCATAAATGGTTTATTGGCGAACTAAAACATTACTTGCCAATTATAGATACATGTATGATGATAATGAAAGTTTTTACAAGTAAATATCTTGAATGAAAAAATGTTGCAATTACTATCCTGACAAACAAAGCCATAAACAGTATTCTTAGCAATTAAGCCTAACGCTAGAACCCTATAGTCTAAAACTAAATTAAATCCGTTTCTACACAACTACTACTATATTAGGTTGGAGGAAAAACATTAAAAATTTGCAAAACAGTAAAAATTGACATTTAATTTATGAGGAACAACAAGGTTGTCGTTAATCTATCTATTGTCTAATTAGCGTTGTCCAACTTGTACAACAATATAACCGGGGAGTCGCTGCAGTGGGGCACGTGTATCGTTTGGCTGTTCTCTTTGTTGCAGCCTAGATGTCATGAATACTTACTCGTACACGTATTTATTTGCTTTATGACACCTAGTAGTATGACATAGCACCTAGCTTTTTACACATATACCGATAGGATATTATTTGTTCAACCAAAAATTGTTCAATCTTATTTGTTAATATTTTATGACTAAATGATGACTTGATGGTTAAATCGAAATACCATTCAATGATGAATTCACCATCCAATGATGAATATTCAATTGAATACTCCAACTCTCACTTATGTAATTGGTGTTTAAAAAAATACGAAGCTTCAAAAGTAAAAAGGTCCAACTTGGCTTTAATGAACCTGATCGCCTTAGAGGTAGTCGTATTACCCAAAGTAGTCGTTTCAGGAGCTGAGCCTCTCTGAGATGAACCATTTTAATTAGCCCCACCGTGGAGGGACCCCTGGGGAGGAGGCCCCTCTTCGCGGCCGCCCTTACTGTTGGACAATAAGCTTAAGCTGGATATTAGCTTTAAATAATTTTTAACCAAACCTAGTAAAATGTTGCTAGTAATCACTAAACCCATTTTTTGGATAGTGATCTTTGCCATATATTTTCAATTTAAAACAAATTCAAACACATCAGTACATATGCATTGAAAAGTATATATACTCAAGATTTATATTAATCAGTTCACTACATAGAAACTACGGGTGGGATAAATTATTTGGTCTGAACATACCGTTGGATATTAGAAAAAATACCGTCAATCAAAGAGTAAAATTAATCTTTAGTATTAAAGACACCTTGTCCCGATTTCTGGAAGATTCTTGTTACAGGCGAAATAAGTCCATATTGACATCACCAGTAGTTTTTGTGTACCAACATCATTATTAACTTTAAGATACTTGCATGTTTCTTGTGAGTAGTTTTCAAAAAATCTGAAGCTTTATACATATTGTCAAAAAGATAATGTCTTTTTCAGTAGTACTGTACAATAATAAGAACACATGATCCTAATTTTATATTTATACAGAGAAATATTTAATGAAGAGACGAGTATTGATTGTGACGTCCTTGGTGAAACAAACCAAAAGTATTTAAATCCTAGGATTAGAATGGTTGTCGTAGACAACACATCTTAAATCCATAAATGTTTTCACTTATGCTTTTAGCTTAGTGCTTCTTTGCTGAAGTACATCCCAGCGAAACCAACTGTAATCCTAACTCGGTCGTTAAGGGGACATTTTTCACATGTAAGTGGAAAATAATCTCAACTCTTGAGAAGGGTTATTTAACTTTTATTTCAAACCCTTAAAGAAATAATACATACCTTTTTATAATGTGTATTAGGGCTTGATTAACTAGTTCTCATATATTGAAATCAAAAATGAAATACCTAAATAGTCTCTGTAAACAGGATTTAGATAAAGGCATGCGTCTGCTATATTAAAAACATAAAAAAATACTAATATACTTGAGAAACATGAACTCATAACAAAAGAATCTCATAACGCATTAACTCTTCATTATGTAGAGCACCTTTTTCAATTGATAGTTAAAATGTAAATAATCGTTATAAGGCTTAATATTTCTCTAAGTTACAGTCTCATCCTGAATGAAAAAATGTTTTATATGCAGTTACTTACAAAAATGTAACGCACATTGTCTCATTGAGCATACATTCAGTTGTAATTTTTTACTGAAAATTTAAAGACCAATGGTAGGTAAAATATGCTCAAAATTCAAGAAAACTGAGCAACACGTATAAACTCAGTTTTCCACAGTGTTCAGTCCACATAAAACCAAGTTGGTTTTAATTGACAAGGAAATCCGACGAGACCGACAAAATGTGACATTGATGCAGGTCTGAATCCCGACTGTTCGTAAATGTCTATGATGGAACCATAGACCCTCCACCCTCGAAAAACATATACCTACAGTAAATCGTGTTGAAAACATAAAATTCGTTAACTATTCAGAGTGTGATTTAGTAAAATATCCAAATTTCAGGAATACGTTTCTCAACTTCACTTAAAATTAAATTTTATCATCGTTCAATTGTTATAAAACTTGTCTGTATGTGTTCTAAGTAGTTTAGCATACCTTTTTACCCGTGTAAAGTTTGAAACTCACACACAGACACACACACACACACACACATATAAATATATTATATATATAAAGCATAAGGTATACTAATGGGATACCTTATACTTTATACTACTTGTGCAAAGTTTATACTTTGTAGCAATTAAAAACAAATGGAGTTTTTAGTTTTCTAACATTAAAATCTTAAAAACTAACATTACACGAACTCAAAGAACAAAGTGTTAACTTCATCTTCGTAAAATAGGTCCTATGTTAGTTATCATACATGTACGAAGTTTAGAATACCTCAGTTAGTTCCAAATCTATATTTGATTGCAAATTAAAAACATGTAGATTGACAGAAACACCCATTTAGGAGCTTTGTTTAAGAATACTTTTAATTACAGAACAATTTTTTAGGCTTAGTTACCTAATTACAGGACAACCTATTCCAAAATATCGTTCGAACTTTTTAATTAGTAAATACGTGATGAAAAATAAAACGCCATTGATTATAATTAGTTTTAATAAATACATTATAGTATAATCTACACATTACTATTCATTAATAAATTATAAAATAACTAATAAATAATATTACTAGATCTATTTTATTTATTATTGCAGTTTTTGGCAGTATTCAAAATTACGTCTGCCCAAGTTGAGGAATCGTATATAATGTACTACAAGGCTACAAGGGAAATCCTGAGCGTCATTGTTTACCTTCGCAACTGCGGCCCGGCCCTGACGTTGACATATGACAGAGTCGAGTTGGATTTAAAAATTACTCTTCTGTCTCTTTAAACTGGGACTTACTATTCATTTGACGAGGTTGATTCTTTCTTAGTGGATTTAACGAAAAAACCTGCTAAATAACTGTGCAGGTACTTTTTCTAGGCTATGTTAGTAAATATTGTGTACCTGAACCACTGGGTATTCTTGACAAATGTAATTAATGAAAAAACCTGTAACATAACTTTGCGGGTAATTTTCCTAGGTTATGTTTGTAAATGTTGTGAACCAAAACCACTGAATATTTTTGCAGGTAAAATTATACATTATACAGGTAAAATTATACAATAAAGTACTATAGGCAAGCGTAAAATTTGTAGATTCTGTGTGAAAAATATGTATTGTTTGGTTTTTCTGATACAGTAGTGCAGTCTATTTCCAACTCTCTATTTCAGTATATATATATTTCTTTAAGGTAGAAATGGTTTGTCAAAGTTTCTAAAATAATTAAACTTGCTGAAATCAGGCTATGTTGGGTTTTCCATAACAATAGACCCTGCTTAGTTCATAAAATAGGGGGGTTACCAAAGTATAGATTTTTAATCATCAATAAAAAAGTTCAATTCATAAACAAGTCTGTACTTACATTGAGTCCTACCGCAAAATATGTTTTTCAATGTAAAAATGTTAATATAAGAAAAGACAATAATGACAGAATCAATCGAGCTCAACTGCCAGAACATTTTGTTTTAATGAAAATCCTCCAGTTTCCTTTGTTGCATATTGACAGTTACTTATTATATTCTCCTAAAGATTTTCATGAAATTGATTAGCTTCCTCCAGCAATTCAATTTTGTAACATTATCTCTTCCTTCAGCAAAAACTTCAACATACTGTGTATTTTTCTGCGTATTGAACAATGCTTGGATGACTGAGGCTCAGTACACACTGGGACTCAGTGTTTCCAGATTGTATGCACCCTAGGTGGGTGCAGTCTGTATGCAGGCTTCAGATTGAACGCAAACATAATTTACATACATACACATGTATTTCTTGTTTTGTGTTCATACTATCCACCGACTCAGCCTGTTATCTAAGATGTTTACTAAAGGTCTAGCTCGTGCATGTTTCTTTCATTTTGAGCTTTGGAAGTACCTTATCCAGGAGGAGGTATGGGTGGAACTGCAAATTTTCGCGGTTTCATTCGTGAGTCGTGGTTCGTCGTTCGGCCCGCGTGCGGGGAAAAGTATCCGACTCCACCCTCGAAAAAGCGAGACGTTTTTAACGGGTTTCGTGAAACGTCGGGAAAAGACTTTGGGGACTCGTATTATGTGTTGTGTGTTTTTATCCGTGTACTCGTGTTTTTTGTTTGTGTCTACTCGTGACAAGAGCCCCGAAGGATAACCTAACTGAGGTGAGTGCTACCCAACAAAGGAATTGAAATACATTATCCTCACCCCGGAAAACATGTCATTCAAGAATAGAACAATAATGTAGTCAATAAAAAAAAGAGTATAAAGAGTGGATGATACTGATAGAGGATGAAAGATGACCAGTGTCCACTGTTTACCTTCACCTCTCGACTCCACCATGACAGAGACGCTGATGTATGAAGTGGCGTCGTGCTGAATCGTCAAGAATTACTCTTCCTGTTTGCGACATGAAACAAACATGTGGTGAAATATATATCTACTTTTGACATCAACTTCTATATTTCATTATTTTTTCCTGTGCTCTGTAAGAAATTAAAATGTCCGTTGCAACTATCAATAATAAGCATTACCATTAAGAATGCTAATGGTATTATTCACTTCCTAAAATAAACTGAGGAGATTATTAAGAGAGCTTGAAGATTTTCGAATGAAAAACGTTTCTTTATGAAAGAAGAATGTGAAGTTTTTACAATCATGCCTCAATGTGCGTAGTAAAATTATTTGTTTCCAGTCAAGCGTTTTCAGACTTTTCTTCCAGTATATTTTCCACGTCTTTAGAGATAGTTATGAACTTGTTGAATGTATTATGTTGGTCAAACAGATCAGCCCGAGCAGGCGCTTAGAAGGTCAATGCAGAAATATAAGTAACAATGATGAAACCAAGGAAAAAAATTTTTTCGATAACATTAGCATGGGAGAGTGTGTTAGCCCCACTCTAGGTGTTAACATGTTTAATCATCGGGAGTTGTTGTAACTAAGAATGAGTGAATATATCCTGATTCATATATACATATCCGATTACAGATTTTTTAAATCTTTACTGTATTATACAAATATTTACGTAGAATCTAAACTCACAATTACTAGTTAGTTTAAAATTTCAGGTTTATTTGTAAAAAGCATGAGTACCTTGAATCTTTAAAAGTTACTATACTATTAATCTAATTTAAACATGGTAAAAGAGGTGTGATCAAATTTATGATAATGTAAAAAGAATGTTTATGATTACAATTAATGAATGCCGGTACATTAGGTAATCAAAACCAAAATGTAAAACGGGATCTTTTGTGTCTCAGTCAAGTAATAATAAATAAAGTAATAAAGTACACTTTATTTTTCTGTCAATTTTGTTATAATCACAAACTTAACATCACACTTTTCAACGATAAAATGTAAAATACCAGCAATGTTATAGTAAGCTTTGGTAAAGTTTAGGTAAATAAATAGGGTAAAAATGCATTATTATATTGTTTATCTGTTAACTGTACCAATAGTTAAATCATTAGTTAATGGTTAGGACCAGCAATTGTCAGAACAATTCTGTAATCTATAAAAATTCATCTTCTTTGTAGGAGAGCATCAAGTGCGATAGCAGGATAACAGGTGGTTATCTCTCCTACTCGTTTTAATGATTAGAAACTTGCTATAAAGTGTTTATGACATTAGATAAAAGGATTCTTTAAATTTAAACTCAAGCAATTTAAACAGTTCTGACTGTGTTCTTAATATCACTAGCGATTATCTACTCAATTGAATTTGTTATCTCTAAATTATCATTGAAAGTATTATACCAGCGCTAATCATTAAGAAAATGATAAAATTTATTATTGAAGGTCATTCATTATTAATATCATTAACAACAAACAACAAAATTATTTTTTTTTCAGAACGGAAACTTCTTTAATAGTCACGTTTATAAAAAAAAGTCTATATAGGCTTAAAATACATTTTTACTTAAATAAAAACACTAGGAACACAATCAACTTTGTAAACTAATTAATTTCACCAAATGTATTGTTTTTTATACTATTTTGAGATAGTCAAATTACTTTTATTTTTTTATTTAACGGCAGTGATTTACTTTCTCACAACTTTAAATATCGATAAAATAGATTTTTATATTTTCCTCACCAAGTCTATTAATCGTATCATTAATAAAACACCTGCATTAAATTGATGTCAGATTTTTTTTAACATGGCTACGAAAATACTCTGCTGACAGTAAAAATTCAGGTTATACCAATAACACTATATAAAACTGACCAATCAAACTTGTTATAACGCAACGCTGAAGGTAAATTTCGCATTAGCAATTACATTACGGCAGATGAGGTTGAATAAAAATTTTTTAGGGAAAGTTGATATTATTACTTCAGTATCCAAACCAGGAATTTCCACAAGCATGCCATAAAATGACTGCTCTAGTTCGATATTAGTTTTCATATCGGCCATAAAATATCAAAGTGCCGGAGCCTATTGGAACAATCCAGCATTCAATGTGGTAATCTCTTGACCTTTTATATGTGACTGCGTCATACGCTGTGCTTATTCGCGTTTCAAGTTATCCCTAAACATCTCTTTTTAGAATCAATCGTTTTTTAAATAGTGCATAATTACAAAAAATAGTTCTACGACAGTCAAAAACTGAAATGAGTATTTCTTGTTAATGTTAAGTATATTTTATGTAAAATGGTGTTCCTAGCAAGCAAACAAGATATGTACCGAGTTATTTGCTTGCCAGCTGATTACTTCACGCCTCCGCGTTTCTTTTACTGGGTTCGAATAATTTACAACTTAATGGCATATCCAGCAGCAACAGAGGTAACCGTTAACGAACTACATTAACACATATATCTTTTCAATGATTGTCACGATTGAATCGTTATCAAATGATAAAAAATGTGATATTTCAAAATTATTGATACACAGTCAATATTGTGCTTGCAGCAGCTTCTGCACAGTTGCAGCTCTGCAAGAGGCGGTGAAGTATAGTTCGAATTAAAACACAAGGCCCACGCCGTCCATAAGTCCAATGCTAAAACTAAAATAGGTCTTACGGACAATCTGGGTCTTATGATTTGATTTCACGTATAATAGAGACAAGCCGAGGTGAGTTAGGTACAAACTAGTGGCGGTACGGGCTGTAAAATTTACATAACTATTTTTAAAAAGCCGTTAATTTAATTGACTGGTTCTTTTATTTTTACTTAAATAATGTAATGTACATACTTCTAAATGACATCCTGAAATATCATCCCGTGAAAATAGATATGTTAATATTTTTGGATAGAGTAATAAATAGCACATGGTGGTCGTAAATTATAAAGAAAGATTTATGTGTGCATTCGGATTAAAGCTTTATTGAAGACACATGTGTATTAACAATGGTTTGAGTGGATGTCAAATGAATGTTTGAATTAGTATAATGTTAAGCCTACATTTAGGAATGCTATTTAAAAAGACAAGTTTGAGCGTATGATTAAAAAGTTGCTTCAACTATTTTAAAGAATTTATTTTTTAGGTTTTTACGATGATATGTTTTTCTTAATGCATTTTATTAATGTTTAGATTAATAAGAATTCAACCCAAAGAAAAGAGTTGAAGAAGAAAAAAATGTTATATTTTATATATTTAAAAAAATATTGTTGAAATAAGCAGTTTATTGGAAGAGATCTAATTAACATTCCAAACTAACAATATAAACCATAACTCCATCATTGGCTTTAAATCTATAAATATCAAACTCTTTGATTAAAAATTCAATTCATGTTTTGCGATGGCATTGGTTCTGTCATGACCTCGCAAGCTTGTAAGATATCAAGTGAAAACTTTCATATTCATGTATTCGCATAAACTAATTAGAGGGCTTAATTTTCGTAAAGTTGTGTTTCATATGAAGCAATTATAACTTGAGTTGCCTTTGAATTAACGAACATAACAATTTATCTCGTAAGTCGTATCTCTGTGCATAAGAAACTATATTCATAAACAGATATTTGTCTTCTAATGGTCAAGCATAATTTTTTCTAATACTTTTTATCAGATAGTGTGCATTGCTGGAATAATTTAAGCACACCATTGAAAATGGTTTACCCTATAAATATGTACAATCATATCATGATCAGGTTTTATAAAAATGCAACTGGATTTTTTTCATTAAGATGGGCTTGATAGATTGCCATATTCGTCACGGAATAAAAACGAAATTTATAAAATAAATACCGTTCTTACTTATTTTTTTGTAGAATTTAGAGTTTGATACTCAAGGTGATCTCTGGTATATTTTATCCGCTTAGGGAAATTTTTAAAAATATGTTCTATTTCTTACTTGCTGAACCTGACAAATTCCAGATAATTCTTCACTGTCTGAACCTATCTGGTCTACTTGTAATCAACTAAATAAAATATTTTGACATCGTGTTGTCTAGAGTGTAAACTATCGTAAAATTCCATTGTTATTGCTATTTTGATAGGATTATGGTCTGAAGGTTTCAGGACCATTTTTACCGTCAAATGAAAAAAAAATTTAAACAAACAATTAATTGCAATTGCAATTAAAAACCTTTTCCCAAAAAGAAGAGTTAATAGTGTACATTAACCATTACGCATTAGTTTGATGATTTACAAAACAAAAAAGATATAATTTTTTGATTCGTTCATTTTTGATTAAAACTTTTTAATATATTTAAATTAAAACAATTGATTTAATAATAGACTTTTTATTCGTTAAATACAATATATTCAGCCCTGAAAAATGTAAGCATTTCTTCCAGCAAATCTTTCTCACAAAGCTTGTTAATTTTACTGTTAAATGAGTTAAAATTAAATCTAATAAGGATTAAAAACAAATTTAAGGGCATAGTCGTCTGTTTGAATCGACCTGCTCCCTACATTCAAATTACTTTTTTCATTCGGAAAACATAGCTACAGTAGATATAATTTAAAATGTATTTGCACTTACACTGATCAGGTTTTTTCTTAAATTAAATCAGGTGAGAAATAACTGATAATTATACCAGAAACATAATAACTGAAGAAGAAATAAAGAATCAAACTACTGTAATTTCCTTTCAATAAGCCTGAAGTGAGAAGAGGGAAAGATAAAATATTTTAGCTGAAAACGTAAAGGAAAGGTAAAACGCTCGTGCGTAGTTTTTAATTCAGATACTCATATCGTCTGATGACTGTAGACGTTTTCTTTAAGATCTCACACATCTGAATTCATTCCATGTTAAATTTGTTCATTCCAGTGAAATATGCTAATAGACAATTGTGACATTGAGTAAATTTTACAATGCTAGATTCTATAAGAAGTATGATTCAATCTACGACCATAAATTCTTCAATATTTTTAAGGGGTCAACTGCAGTTTAAAGATCAATCAGAGATTCATAATAAATGTTAAGAAGTCAAATGATTTAAACAAAATGTCCCCGTCGCTGCAGACCTGCGTACTCAGCGAATTTCCGTAGGATTTGTTTTATATATGTAAGCATTCAAAATGTATGTAAAAGAAAGTATTGTTTGAATATGTTTTCTAAAAAACATATTGATCACGAGTTAATATATGAATGGCATTAAATCATTCATGAGCTTTAAACATGAGGAAGATTTACAAGGGGATCACAATGATTTTTATTAGTAATATATGTACTTTTTATATTTTATGTAGTTCTTAACCTTTTAATTTTCAATGCTGTAAATGTAATCTTGTTATAGTATATAAATATCAGCAAACATTTAATCAATGAATTCTAAACATTGGAAACAAACAAATAATTTAATCTCAAAAACAAATTAAATTCATTCATATCGTTAGTTCTATAATTAAAACGCCCTTATTAGTTGCAGCAGACCTGCATATCCAGCCAATTAAAAAAACCATATTATCATTCCTCAGATCTGTAAATATATCATTTTTATTATGCTACATTTACATAAAGTTTAGACCAAGACAACCCCCACCCCAAATACACATAGTTTCGTCCTAAAATTTAAAAATAATTTGTATTTTTAATATAGTATATATTTTATGTAAAATCATGATCAATGAACTCGAACCATTCAAAATAAAGACAAATAAAAATTCATCTGAAAATTTAAATATAATCATTTTATGATCAGCGTTTTATTTTCAAAATTCCCTACGTTAGGGTAAATGCATTGATTTAGGGAAATTACAATGCAGCTTTTGGGGATTTCCCCCTGAAAATAGGGTAATTATATTTTAACAGGGTAAAATAAAAATTAAATTAGACAACTTACGGTGTTTAGCACATGCAATATCTAAGCAATGGTTTGACGTAGGATAATAAATCAGAATGCTAAATTGTTTATTTTTAAAGCTGAATCCAATTTTGACAATGAAATTTACCAAAAGTCAATAAAAAGATATTAAATTCTAAAAATAAACTTTATTTTGTTAAAAAGAACTCCTTAGAGTTAACCAATCGTGCTGTTTTTCGAACTCGAAGTAAATTCGCTAAAAGTATTAAAGTAGTAGCCCGTATTTCAAATTAGTGCTTTATTTTCAAAATAGTACTAAATTTTTGTAAAACGAAAGCAGGAAGAAGGTTTGTTAGGCATTACTATTGACAAAACACAAATTCTGTTTTATTCCGAATGCTTAAAAATAAATCAGTAAATCAATCATAATCTGATACTGCGCCACTCGGGTGACTGGCTTCAATATTCGGCGTTTACTTCTCCATAAAATGTCACATGATTGAACACAAATTGTTCACTTTTGCGTCAGTTATCAGTTTTTGCAATTTTAACGGAAATATTCCTTACTTACGATGTCTGTAAATCATTTTAAATATTTGGCGAGGAAAAACACACAAAATTTAATTTCGGACATTAAATATTGAAATTCGAGTATTTGATTTGCTTAAGTATCACATTAGTTAAAGTAGATAAGTACTTGATAATCATTTTTAACTCAGACGAAACATATGAACAGTTAAGCTTCTAAGCGATAGTTCTTTTAGTAAAACATATAAATTTATTCTCGAATAGTTTTTAAAAGATATTTTTAATCTAAGATTATTAATCATCCAATGAAACTACAAAATCGAAATATATTGGACTTCTGGCAAACTCAAGTTTTAGTTTTATTACAGCAATATGATAGTTGTAGCATATATAATAATATTATAACTATCATAAGGTCAAATCAAATAAAAATTAACAGTTCCTAATTTGAAATACTGACTTTATATTGCATCAAACATGATTCAAGGACTCGTATCTAAATAAGTTACAATAATTTAACCAAAAACAAAAAGTCTCAGTACAAAAAAATACTAAAATTAAATGTTGACTTTATTGACAAAACAGTTACAGTGAGTTAGTTATGTTTGTTGAGAGCTCTGTGGTGGCTATGTGAAGTGGCAGTTAGTATTGTGGGTGGTGGAGTGGCTTGCTATCGATATGTCCTTTAAAACGTTTTTCCCACGTAAAAATTTTAAGTTTGAACTTCGATACAAAAATCATATCGCATTTTCCACCGATGAAGGTTTGTAGCAGATCTGCAACTGACATAATTTATTTTGTCAAACTATTAAATGTTACAATTGTTATGAGTACCCATCTAATTTTTGGATGCTTTAAAAATATAATTGTTTCTCATTATTCCAAATGGACGTAATATCTATGAGTGAAAATATCATCAACCAAAATTGTATTAACTGGGAAATATTACGATTAAAAGGTTAATAAGAACATTTTTAAACAAAACACCCTTTATTATTCAAATTTTTTACTATAACTTTCATGACAACATGTTTCGGCAATTTATGCCTTCTTCAAAGTCAATAACCTCTTACTTGACTTTGAGTTTTGGTAAGAGGTTATGTTGACTTTGAAGATGGCATAACTTGCAGAAACATGTTGTCATATAATTTATAATAAAAATGTGAATAAATAAGGGTGTTTTGTTTTAAAATGTTCTTATTAATAATTATAACAGCCCTAACCATTCAACTAATCTTATTATGAAAAGGATTTAAAAGTTTATGAAAGTAGAGATTTTATTTTACAATTTGTTTCTTTTAACAAGTTGCACAGACGATTGATTATATGGAACACTCTCACGTCAAGAGTTGTCCTATCGAAGGTTAGTTCCAAACCATTAAAATCTTTTACAGTTGCAATTTGAAAAATAGAAATAAATCTTCACAAAATTTATTAGTATGTAGACATATTATTATTGGCTACTATTTAGAGATCAGCTATATCAAAGCATTTAGTTCTTTGTCTTTATATTGTTAATATTTGTAACATTATGCAACAAATTAATAGCAGATTTAGTTAAACATGTCATTAAGGTTAATAAGAACTCAACGTATCGAGTGGCAAGGAAACTTTGTCTTTAATGACGATAAATAAAAATAAAAACACTCGAAAATATAATTGATGACAAATAACGAAACCTACCCAGCCACCCGAAAAGAACAGTCTCTGACTTTAATAAAACAAGAACAAGCATCGTGATTAGATTACAAAGTACCGCCAAGACCCTCCTGGATTTAATTAATTAAATTCCTCAATATCTCATATCTTTTGTGCTTCATTGAAAAAAAGAAACCAGAATTTCCCATTTAAAAATATTTACTGAAGAAGTTGAACTGATACATTTATTTGTTTTTATAATTTTTTTCCCAATTTAACTGTTGTTTGTAGCTTTTCTATCAATGTTTTTAAAGTCTACCGAAATGTTTACGTCTAATTTTTTGAATGAATCTCTCATAGGATATCCTAAATAACGTTACCTACACTATCACTATGCATGCTATTTATTTAATTTACACTTATTAATTTATTTTCATGTTATGTAATAAATTTTTTTGTAAGCTTTACGTATTAACCAAAACTGAAAAAGCAAGTTTTGTTATTTATTATTATTAAAAAGTAACCAAAACTATTTTTTACGTTACCAAACATTTTGAGTATCCCCCAAAAATGGGGGATTTTGGGGGCAACTCAAAAATTTCAAATGCAAAACCCCTTTTGAGTGACCCCTCATTTTAAAGAGCTTTAAAAAAATAAGTGATTGGTGGAGGTTGGAGGTCGCTAACGTGTTTCTATCAAAATTGGCAGCTTGTCAAAGTTTTGAATACGACTCCTTGAAACTCTGATAAGCTGCCAATTTTAATAGAAACACGTTAGCGACCTCCAACCTCCACCATTCGCCTATTTTTTTTAAAGTCTTTAAAATGAGGGGTCACTTGATGGGGGTTTGAATTTGAAATTTTTGAGTTGCCCCCAAAATTCCCCATTTTTGGGGGACACTCAAAATTTTAAATATCACCTAAAGAGACCACTTTTTCACTTAATAACATTTTTCCCAGGATCGTTTTATTTTTAAGTCACCAAAGGTGAATTAAAACTCCAAACATCCTAGACGCCAGGTTTCAAGGATGTTAAATAATGGTTTAAATACCTGCTTCGAAGTAATCCAAATAAGTTGCCGTGGCGACTAGTTTCGGTTCTCAATAGTGAACCATCATCGGGCCATTACAAGGAGTCTATAGACGAACTTACTTCCGCCTGGTCGTGTCGCTCCTGTCCGTGAACTCTTTGTTTAATGTTTTAAATATTTTTCGTATCGTAATAATGTGTCCGTGTCCGTGTGTGATTGTGTATTTTTTAAAGAACCATGACGACCTTCAATTGAAGTAAATGAAGACTCCTTGTAATGGCCCGATGATGGTTCACTATTGAGAACCGAAACTAGTTGCCACGGCAACTTATTTGGATTACTTCGAAGCAGGTATTTAAACCATTATTTAGTATTCTACAGTAATCCGGAGGCTAAACAACTGAAAATGAAGTTCAAGGATGTGTTTTATTCAAAATTTTGACAAGCTGTCAGTTTGGATAGAAACACGTTAGAGACCTCCAACTTTCACCATTCGTCTAGTTTCTTAAAGTTCTTTGAAATGATGGGTCACTCAAAAGGGGTTTGCATTTGAAAATTTTGAGTTGCCCCCAAAATCCCCCATTTCTGGGGACACTCAAAATTTTTGGTAACGACAAAAAATAATTTGGGTTGTGTTAGTTTCATTCCCAAAAGGTAAATTGTTTGTCTTAACAAACAAAAAAATTAAGGAGGCGGGGACGGACTTTTTTTACACACTGTATAATAACAAACTTATACTCAAGGAGTAATCCAAAGCTTGAATAAATGTCTACTCCGAACACACTACACCGGATTAAAAAGTGTTTATATTTTAACACTTATAAATGTTTATATTATTTCAGAGTTGCAGCAGAGTTGACAGAGATACATGAGTGGGGGGGAGAGGGACACAGAAGAGGTTTATACGGTCGAGACAGGTTCCTGAGAATGTTTCCATCTGTTGGCCTAAACATTTCCAAGACTTACCTGCGTATCCGGTCTGTGATATACACCACCTCTCGCGGCGTCGCGTTCACCTCACGGCTTTTAAACTCATCCTGTTATGTCACGTTAAAAATATTTTAAGTTATAGTTTATTTCATTCTCAGGTCTAAAATGTTCTCATTTCCAACGTAATTTAATGGAGGCGTTACATTAAGTAGTTGTTGCAAATAAATTTACATAAATCACAACCAAAATCGTACTCCGAGTTTTTGTAATATTGATTTATTTATTTTTAAATGTAAATGATTGGACAAAATCATCAACTTCCCTTCAACTTTATCCTACTCAAGATTACTCCCAAAGTTAGTCCTGATTGGAACGGTTGATTTTGTTTGGCAGTTTGAATTCATTAAACTACGCTAACGAACGTAAGATAATGGCATTAGCCATTATTAGATCTTATTTTCTCTGCTAAAGAAGTTTTGACAAAACTATTTTTTGGACAATTTATAGTAAAAGTAAAGTTTTAGCGGAAAATCTTATCCATATATAAGTTTTAACCAAGAATATTGGTTAACGGAGTTAACGAAACACTTTCTAAAAGTTTGTTTTTCAAATAACAATTCTGCTAAGAAGTTGAAAATTCAAACAAATCTGTTGAAAATTCACTATAGCCGGGATTTACCCCAGCTAAAGTGACGGTTGCAATAGTTTTCCTTCTGCTCCAGCCAAGTTGAGGCAGAGGTAATCTCCGTTTCTACTAGAAGGCTCCCGTGGCTGACGGATCGCCTGAAACTCAACTTGAGCCCCGGCAAGCCACACTCGGGCGGGGCTTCGCCTCGGAGGGTTTCATGTTCATCATTCCTGCTCTCTGACGTGATGCCCTTGTCACTGCCAGAGCGAGGAACTGAATACAACTTTATCAAAGGATCTGTTAATTTTACAATAGAATAGTAAATATACTATATAGTGAGTAAACAAAACTAAATGTCTTACATTTTCGTATCTGAACAATTGTTTGTGTTCTTTGAGAAGTAAATCACATTATCAATAGTTTATTCATTTTATGTTTCCTTTAGCGTTTTGTAGAACAAGCAAAATCAGTTCAAGATTTCCCTGTAATTTAATAATAATAGATTAACAATTTAGATTCACATTGACTCAGTTAATGAAGTATTTCTATGAAAAACTTAATTTTTGCATTGATTGTACAAATACTAAAATAAGTTGTTGATCATCCAGCTTCATCTTATATCAATCAAACTGGAATGCTACTTCTTACTTTGCTATAACTTAAGCGTAAGTCCATAAAACGAACATGCTACACAACATTTTAAATTCATCTGCTGAGATATTTATAACCAATAACTGTTATGTCCTAAACTCTAAAGAACGACTTTTATGATAAAACTTATATTTTCACTGTATTACAAGTTTACGTTTGGATGAAGAGAACCACTTAAAATAAAAAAAACCTAATTTTGAATGCCATTACTTTGGGACAAAAAAAATAGAAGCGAAGGATTCTACCCAGACGTAGTCCTGGCCTAATCTAAGTTTGGCTCGGCTTCGAAAGTATCAGAGTTGTGAGGATTAATGGTTATCTAACTACATTGGAAGTTTTTGACGATGTGTGCGACTCCTACAGCCTGACGCAAATGATCTAACTTAGAGGCAGCACGTGAGAGACAAAATCATTAGACCTCATTTTAGTTATATAAAATAATAATTAGGCATGTAAATGTTTTTCTTTACAAAGTTATTTTTATGCAAAACTTAAGTCCTTACATTCATTAGTTAAAACAAGTAAGTTTTACCATGTGCTTTTGGGAATATATGTTTTCTTGATTTCTTAATTTCTTTAAAAGAAATATATAAAACACAACATATCTGATAATAAAGTCTGCAGAATGATGTAATATATTTGGTATTTCAATTACTGCAATAATAGTTGTAATGAAATAATAATAATAATCAAAAATTATTCCTCAGAAAGAAATTCTCAGGAGAAAGTTTAAGCTGTGTTGAGGATAATGTTAGTTAGTAATGTCCATATTTAGTTTTCAGGCAAAATACTTTGACATTCCTGTGTTAGCTTGAGTTCCTCCATGATTTTCTCAAAATTTCTTAAAGCATTAAAAGGATAAAAATCGACCATTCTACCAAAACAAATGTTATATGTGTATAGCATTTTTAAGGTATGCCAAAGTAACCGATTATGTTTATCTCCAGTTGTATTTATTTGTAACGGAATCTTCAGTCAATGCAAGGGAATTAATAATTGTAATAATTTGCCGGGTAAAATTGAATCGATGTAGACGACAATTTTTTTTCAGCGCTAAACTACAAGAACCGTGCTACTTAGTAACAGTTTTGTTAACATAATAAATCATTTCAACGATAATAAGGGACCGTAAGTTATTTTCCTAATCGAATATTGAGCTAAAGTGTTTAATTCAAGTTTCATTATGTACCAAGTTTTTTTTTCAAGCAAGAAAAGTATAAATTGATTCCCAATGATTGCTAGATGTTTTTGCTTGACAGCTGTTGTCGGTACTTAGTGCCATCTGCTGCTGCCGCGGGGTCAAAACACTCACATAAAACATGTAATTACTCTAATATCAAAATTAGGCTACAACATCAAGTATTTATTAGACAATTAATTCTAAATTTCCTAAATTGTTCAGAATTTGACTCAATTACGAATGGATGGTAAATAAAAGTATCATTTAAAATTCGTGGTGTAAGTGCTTTGGTATAATGTCTCAATCCTAGGTGGTATGCATCTAGAAGTACAAGTTCATATTTAACGTTGCTTTTTGGCTTCTAAAACATATTTTTTTTACAAAATAAAATCGCGTCGGTGACGACGCGCCGACGTTTCTTAAGTAACGTCGTACTACCAGAGAAAAATAAAAATGATAATGGAGGCAGGATCTAACCCAAAAGAAACGTCAGTTTACAACTAGGAAAACTGTAAGTTGATTTCGTGTTTTCCAAAATCAACTTACAGGGACTCATCCTTAATGAGTTTCAGGAACAGGTAAATAGAACAGAGAAAAGAAAAAATAGATGGTGCTTTCGTACGACAAACTATTTCAATAACAAAATTGTAACCTCTTTGTATAGTCATGTGGTTTTAGAGAAGTGATTTCTTATTTGTTGAACCAAATACAGTTGAAAGACCCTTAATCCAGCCTTAATAATGGCTGGATTAATTAATGCTGCAACTTCGCTTACAACCACGTTAAAATTGTTTCGATGATTTTGTTGCTAATAGCTGATCTTCCTACCAAAATTGTTTCTTGTTATGGTATTACAGGATCAAAATCCGTTACTTTCATTGACATTTGACTGACCAGATGAGCTTTAAAGGCAAATCATTAACATTTTAATTAAAGTCGCCTTAATATATAAAACAGATTTTATACCGCATTTTATGGGTTGCAAAATCACGTTGTCATTTATTTATTCAGCAACAAGGTTGTAAATTAGTAGGCTATTCAAAGTTTCTCTTCGTTGGAATTAAATTCAACTAGGAAGTTTAATCACCAATTTAAACTTTCGTCAATTATAGAAATATGTACTTTAACAATGATTAAAGTTTACTCCATCATTGCCATGTAAGATGTTGAAGATCAAGAGTTAAGTTTGTGGTAAACTTCGGAGTTTCCTGTTAATACTAGACTCTCGGTTTAAGTTGGTTCGAGAGCTTGACCCAAACTTAACACTCCCTTGACTTTGAACGATAAAAAAGTACAAATCAAATTATTTCCCGTGACTAATTTTATTTGGTATTTTTAATCAATAATTGTAAAACTAGTTAAAGCATATATTATTAAAAATTAACCCTTATTTTCATTCATAGTATTGAGTACCAGAAAAAATTCATGCTTATTATATGATTATTTTGATACAGAAGATTTGTTTCTTTTGGACGATATAATGAGTGATTACTCCTTAAATTTAAGGTATCAAAATTTGAACTAAAAAATGTTTAATGTTCAAAGTGACTAGCGTCTCCTTAACAAGTTTAATTATTATGCCAGCTTTATAATCAGGAACGCAAGATGGTATAGTTAATTTTCTTAATCCATGATTAGTTTATAAAAAAACCATTGATTATTGAGCCATTAACTAATAACCCTGACACAAATGATCTGGTCTTTTTCACTGTTAAGGCTTTCAACTCTTTCTTCTCTCATATTGAAATAAATATAAGCAGCCAGTGCTGTATCCAGATGTTGAAGAGAGGGAAATAGTGTTAAAGAAATAAAAACAGTAATCATGTTAAAAATTCATGCATGTTGATTATTTAACAAAACATTTTAAACTTATTAAATACACGTGTAAGAAATAAACAATCAATATAAAGAATAACGAATTAATTTACAAAAAAATTGACTACACACCTTTTGGATACTTAAAAATAAGATTTTTATAGTTGGTCAATAAACAGTCCAAAATGCTGCCATAAAATAAATTATTAAGATAATTTTTTTAAATATGTGAATATAAATAAATGTATGATTAAAAGTGTAAACATTATAATTATAGATTTTATAGCCCCAACTACTAAGAGTTAAAGGGGCAAATCAGTCCGCCCCTCCCCACCGTTTACCATAGCCTAAGGGCCCCCCCACACAGTGGTCTGTGTGTTGTGTGTTGTGGTAGCTTTGACAACTGTCGGTCTCTCCACCTCATCGTCAGCGCTGAGTTAGTGGTCTACTTAATTATATTAGATTATAAAATATATAATGTTATAATGTTTTATAGTGATACATGTATACAGGACTATTTAAGTTTTATACCTAACGAGTAATGAACTCAGGGTGGGAATACTGCAATGTATACATTCAACCCCTTCCATAAAATAAACCTAACTACCACATACAGGTGCGTTTATGTTACTCCATTTTAACCTGTCAGATAAAACTTTTATAGTGTATAACTGCAGAAACTCCACCCCCTATATTGCAATTCTTACCATTTTGACTATGTACTTATTTAATGCGATAGGGTTTTGTGATCAAGACTCCTGCTAAATATCTGAGCCGATTAGAAAAGTTTAAATGTCATTGGAAAGAACTTGGCGAGACATTTTGTAGAAAATTTATAGAGGTTAGACTAGAGGGAAGAGCCCGAGACACACTTAAAGTTTCATATTTGTCAAAAATAATTAACATGGGAATAGAACGTTCATGGACCAGCAGCAGGGTCAACATAGTAAACATTGATCAGCAATACACGACAACTTAAAAGCTGTTGAACAGTGCGTGCCCACTGTTAAAAACACTTCAACCTTTATTCAGAAATAGTCTAAATTTCTTACGACATTATTGTACCAAAGGAAACCTTTTGGAGGGCTTTAAAAATAGTTATTCGAATAAAAAAAATCATTCACGGAATTGATAACCGAGTCATTTTTTCAATGTATAACTCTTTTAAAAATACTAAAATAAAAACAACAGAATAATATTATCAATAAAGCTCATTTACATTTTTTAAGTCCCGACACTTTGTGACCGAAATGTTTAGATTCAGAGACTACGACCAGCACTCACCCCATATTGTATATTGAATTGATTTCATAATTGTAAGCAGTCTTATCCAGTTTTAAATAGTAGCGCGATCCGGGACCTCAGCTTGAGAAAAGTTGAATTGTGTTTTGGATATCATTTTGTACTCACAAAAAATATATGAAAACATACAGTAACAAAAACACGGTGTGCAAGACCGGAGAGCGCGTCATTTACTAAAATTGCAAAGTTTTTTTGAACAGCTTTGAACTTATTGTTGCCGTATTTATTACTTAGCAGCTTTAACAATTTCTGGTGTTATCAATGCTCCAACGTGTATATATTTTTCAATGGTTAACTTAGAATAAGATAAACATTTATTAGCCAATTCTCACCTCAAAAGAATGAAAAATAAAATTTATATTTCAATCAGAACTTGTGACCCTGGAAAAACACAAACTAAATAAAAAGATTGACATAAAACTTTTTAATACTAGTAATATTTAAATTCAAAATTATTTAAAAACGAACTTTCGTGATTAGTTGCATACAAAAAACTTTTTTTTCCCAAAAATTTCATCCAAACGTTTTAAATTAAAATAATAAAAGTATTTTTTCGATAGATTTCTTGTAACAAAACAATTGAAGAACATGTTTTAACGATGTTGGAGAAACTAATAAAAAGAGCTTGCAAAATCCAAACAATTCAACTTAATTAAGTTAAGTGATGGGAAAGCTAAACACCATAACCTATCGTATGGAATGTTTCATTTACTGTAACTGGGACTCGCTATTGGCTGAGCTCGAAGACTAATTATTTGAAGCTACCAGAAAGTGGAACTTATTTCGCTCCAGTAAGAAATGATACGGCTTGTAGCTTTTCTACAATTCATCCCTCGAGTTTTTCTTATCTTTTTATTTTCATCGATTTGCCAACATCAACTAACAGGCCTGTGTTGAGAAATAAATAATAACCATTCCCAATATCCTTTTATATTATTTAAATTATAGGGGTGTGCGATCAGTGATTTTTAGAGTGGAGTTCTAAAAACACTTGCGAGCTTAGAGCTTTTCGGATCGAGTAGTTCGAAGAGTAGAATTTGTTCGAACCCATTTACAGAATCACTTTCCAAATATATTACAGAAACCTTGATTCAGCCATAATTTTTCTGAAGAATGAGAGATGCAGCTTGCGAAATATAAAGCTGATGTACAAATTATTTAAATATTATTCTCGCTGATGTCAGTCTGTTTATGAGGGGAGGATTGTGTTCCCCGCCGTCTACAAACTTTACGACATCTGCCATCTCGGATTAGAAAATTATAGCTCCAAAACAGTATGTTTTATTCAAAAGAACAAAACTTTAGAAGTTTTCACTCATTAATGTGCATGATATAGACCAATCAAAGAATATTTAAAGGACAAGGCTATGATATAGTATGATTCATAAAGTAGTCATTATTTAAACAAAAAAAAACAAAAAAAACTGAAGAAATACAATGTTTAATAAATAATATTTTAATTTTATTAATAATTGTTTTTTAATTCTGTTGATCGCTATACATATTCGCTAAACATTATAAATATTCTTAAAAGGTTGAGAAGGTTAAATTAAATCTCGTAAACTTAAAAAATAACCTGTTATTTCTTCAAAGCTTTCCACCGTGAAAATAGTCTTAAGGTTAAATTACAAAGCATAGTGTAAAAGAAACCTATTTATCAGTATATTATCAAGTAGTTTGGACAACAATTAGTTATAAATATATATTCATTTGAAAAAATCGATGAAAACATTTTACACCCCAGAGTTGAAGAATGCAACAAATTTGATACTGCTGGTAAATAGTAAATTAGTTGCAATAATTGTGATAAATTTTATATAGGCCAAACAGTTAACTTTGTAAAAAGATTAAAGATTCGTATATCAGCCTGGTAAAACAAGATGCCGGAAAGATCTAATGTCGCCAAACACCTGTTAGAAGAACGACCTACCATATGAACAGAAGAAAATCTCAACATAATTAAAATTTGTGAAAAGGGAAATTTAATAAGTGCATGGAAAGAATTTAATATATTTTAAGAAAAAAATTAATAATTGGGACAAATTAATTAAAAAGTAAATGAGCCACAGAGAAAAAATAAGCAGAGTACGCATTCATATGGCAGTAGTGTTTCGGGTAACTGCGTGACACACAGGAAGTCAAACAATAGGGAGACAATAGACTTCCGGGGCCCCCTACCCCCCGCGCCCACTGCTCGACACTAGCGAAACACTCGATGCGTCCTCTGTCTTATTTCTTCTCTGAACTTTGACTCTATGGTGGCACTTTCAAGACCGTTTCCGACGGAACTTCCAGCAGTCAATAGAATTTAAGGACGGACCCCATGAAAGACCTGCCATTCTCCCATTGGGTCTGATGATGATAAGTATGACCAATCGTAAACGATCACCATCTTCCACCTTTTGTGTATATTTACCGTCTTTTTTGTGAATGTAGTAAATTAGTTGCAATAATTGTGATAAATTTTATATAGGCCAAACAGTCAACTTTGTAAAAAGATTAAAGATTCGTATATCAGCCTGGTAAAACAAGATGCCGGAAAAACTTTTTTAGTAGAAGTCTAAATATCTTTTAAGTCTCATAGGACGTTTTTTAAGGTTATACTTCCGCAGAAGTGTTACACCTAATTGTGGAAGTCAGTGGGAACCTGTAATATCAGAAGAGGAACTATTGACTGATAATCATAACCAAATTACAAAATAAATCTGCCTGAAACCCTGTTTAACTAGTTTAAAGGGTTTTAAAATAACATCAACTAGATCACAAACTGCATAGTCAGCTAAGATATGCAGAGATGAAACTAAGTGATTAGTATTTCAGTTACAGTTTAGTTAGTTATAGTTTATCTATTACAGATTCTAATTAATTAATAGTTTTATACATTCAAGAGTAATTCAAATTTAACCAACCTTAAAGTTTGTTTATAAATGTTGTATAGATTAGTATCATTGTATTTTCATTAATAAAGTTTCTATGTATTCGAATGATATTGGTAACAGGCATTTTTTTCTGATCTACACTTTAAGTCATAATTTAAGTTTATAAATGGAATTTCTGACACATAATATTAGCACTTTGATGGTCTTTAAGGTTGCAAGAGCTCAGTATTAAAATAAAATAAAAAATTAAGTGACTTCCTATCAGCAAATGGTGTGATATTTGTGCATAATGGTGTAGTATTCAATAATATTTATAATATAAAATTTATAATATTTAATAATATTCAAGTATAAATTAAAAAATTGAATAAATGTTTCTCACATTGTTATACTCGAGCTCATCAAAACGATCGTTGGAATGCAATTACCCTTTGGGAAAAATTAGTATCGACGTTGAATTTTTACGACTTTTCAGTTACGAAAATTAAAATTAACAAAAATTAAAACGGTTGCAAAATAATATATGAAACACGAAATTTCAATCCCATGTTCCCTTAAAGGGAAATCAGATTATAACAACGAATTTTAAGGGCTTCAGGGAACTGTTTGGTAATCGCAAAATCATTCCGCTGTCACCGCCAACCGCCGCACCTGCTAATGTTATGTTGGTTTCTGCAAACTAAACAATTCTGAAATGTTCATTTTTACTTTACATGGCTACCGTTTTATTATATTGCTATAAGCCTACAAATTTCAATGTACGAAAATTCATTGACTTGTGTGTGTTATACGTCTTAAGAATATAATATATGGAAATTTATTGCCCAAACATATGTTGACTGATACATTTGTTTAGACCCGAAGACTCGCAGACTAAATTAAAATTCAATAATAAAATTCTTCTTTTATAAAAACCTTGCTGATAAAAAAATTGCATTAAATAAATAAGTTTATTTTAATCTGATTGAAAGCTACCCGTATATTAGATATTCCATAACGCTTTGGAGCAGATCTAGTAGAGAAAATTTGAAACGCATTTTTGTTATTAAAAAAAACCTATTAGAAATGCCGCATTATGGTCAACGAGGGGGACACACGAGGTAACGGGTGACAGGTATGTCATATTCTAATATGAATAAAAACCATAGCATGATTAGAATCAATAATTATGGAAAGAATGGACTCGTATTAACCTAAAAAAATTACCACTATAAATTTTCCTATAGTCCTGCAAATTAAATCAGTCAATACATATGATTAGGCAGGTATGTACAAATACGTACCATTTATTCGTTGTGACAGTTACAAGAGATTTTCCTTTAAATAGATCAGGTGAATAAAGAATGATAGTATTAATACAAATAGTCATCGATAAAAGTGCTTTTCCCACTGATTACAGGGTAAATACAATCATCGCAATTACCTTTATATGTAAAATTAAATTATGTTTTATAGACAAAAACTAATTAATGAGAAAATTAAAAATGGTTTAAATACCTGCTTCTAAGTAATCCTAATGTTTCTTGATAGCTACTAGTTTCGCCTCCTCATGAAGGCATCATCGGGCTGCAAGAATGTATTTCTTGTACGTGTGATGACACTCTTCAACTATGAAGAAAGAAATACATCCTTGCAGCCCGATGATGCCTTCATGAGGAGGCGAAACTAGTAGCTATCAAGTAACATTAGGATTACCTAGAAGCAGGTATTTAAACCATTTTTAATATTTCATGGTAATCCGGAGGCTCAACCAATAGAAATGTAATGAGAAAAATCTTTTTAAATGTACTCTTCACACAGGCATAGCTTGTGCGTGGGGAAAGAGCTCAATATCAGTCCATTTTGACGAGCATATTTCCAGCAGAATTCCACGTATTACATATCAAATGTACTTGGAGATAAATCATTAAAATAAAAATACAAACATATGAATAAAACATAACACTTATTAGTAAATAAGTTATACTTAATTTTTACTGTAATTCACAGGTTCAATTAGGACTTACGTAACAGCTATACATTATAGTAATGCAAGATTATAAACTCATAATAACTTTTTTTACATTAAAATATATGTCTATTTAAGTTTTTGGTGGAAAGACGTCGGTTTAAAGATTGAGTTGGCAAATCATAAATCATAAAATGTTTATGTTAATAACATTTTATTATGATGAGTCCTAACAATTCTTGCCTTTAAACGGATAATCTGAATAGGAAATAAGCTACCTTTATTTTTAAATAACATTTAAATACTTTTCACTCATTAATACTTCTGTGCAATGTTGTTTTAACTGTCCAATTCGGTTTCGAGCAGCTTCTCGCTTCTACTTCTGGGCTGGATTTTTCAATACCAAATCACAGTGTTTTTTACCACTTTATATTTTAAAATTATATATATCTGTTATAACATGTGATATTGATGAACTAATATCTGCCGTCTAGAGAGTTTCTGAAAGTTTTCTCGCTGCTTAGAATAAAGTAAATAGATTGCAATAAGAATTCAATTTAGGCTTCATCTGAATGTTATGAAGCCAAAACTCACGACTTTGAAATTGTATTCATAAATATTTATGTATGCTACCGCGAACGTGGTTTGGTTTTGAACGGAGGAACTTGCCGCCTATTGAAATTGGATCTTTTGATTGTCAATTTGCAAAGGAAAAGTTTAACGAATTTTCTTTGTGTATGAAGTTTGGTGGCTTCAATTATTTACTTTAAGCTTAAACCTTACTTCTTTTAGGTGTTTACTCGGAGTCGAGTGTTGCTCTGGCTCTGGTGTTAGTTATGACTCTTAATCAATTTTAAAATATATAATTTGGTATACTTTTATCAAAGAAATTTTCGTTTCATATGGTGTATTCTTATAAAAATACTTAAGAAACAGAATAAAAGAATTAAATTGACCTTATGAAATCTCTCTTGGTCAAAAGATATGTTCCGCTCTTCTGATCTTACAGTTCTTCAAGTTTACACCCAAAAATGTAACATTGATTTATAGAAAGTCAATGACTCATTAACATTTTACGGTCACAGACTAAAAGACAACGTTTAGGATATATTTTTACCAAACAATGGATATTGTTTTATCTCTGGAAGTGTTAATTATTAGCCAGCATCACATAACTTTTAATAACTTTTCTCTATTTAATCAGTATGGCAACTTTTAACTATCCATTAGGGACGGCACCTTTTTATTTAATAATTTCACTTGATATAATAAAATGATAGTATCTAAACTTTAATGCACTTTTGATTTTCTTGAGCCAAATATCGTAGATGATTCTTTCATTCTAAATATGATATAATAATTATAACAATAACTATAACGAGGACATGATGCTTGATGATTATTAATTTCTAAGATGCGTTGAAGTACTAAAGGATTGAAACATGTTTTTTCCCATCTGTGATTCGACATGTTTATTTTATTTTATCATTTATGTATTCCAACCGAATTCAAAATGATTATAATGTATAATAACTCCATTTTAGCTCGTTTGTTATAAGAAATTTGTTTATACTTATATAACGATAACATGGTTAAATTAAACAGTTCTCTTTGATGTTAAAATTTTCGGTTCAAGGGAAGAAAAAGGTTATTCCATTTTCCTTATTTGTAATGAACAATCTCCTCCTTTGTAACATGTTTGGAATATGAAGTAAATGTTTCTTAACAAAACTTCTGTCGTGCTACGTAAATGAAATGTTTAATTAAAACTATAATAAAGAGTTATTTTTTATATTTTACATATTAATTTGATTTTAATTGCAATAGTGTATAGACACTTCTGCAATTTCACAGTTCATTACTAAAACAAGTCCGATTTTTTATCTCTAATGCTTCAATAAAAGTTAATTTTTAAGCTAGTATTTTTTGTTTCGTTTTACAGAACTGCACAAAAGGCCCTCTTGAAATTTGGTTAAACTGTCTTATTTATCTAAAATAATGGTTTGTTAAAGTATCTCCATGGATGAAGTTTGGGAACAACATACTCTATTTGACGGAAGTTGGTTGTATTATACGACTGTTGCGGTTAAATGATTTTGCTTTCTGAAGAAATAAATTCTGCATCTATATAAGATGAGGCGTTTATAAATTAGCTTTTTATAATTAGCTTTTTATAATTTTATTATTTTATAAATTAACTTTTTTTTAGCTTTCATCCGTGTTTTCATTCATACTCTATAGAACTACAAAACCGTTACAGTGTTTTAAAATGATTTATAAGATTAGTTGGTAATGTTTACATTTTTTAGAAATGATAAACTAAACTAATTTATATAGACAGTAAGATGACTTCCTGTATTCAAATTTACTTCCACAGTCTAGAGTAGAGCCTTAACCATTTTTAACAAGTTTTTAACGATTTTACGTTTTCTTGAATTAATTTACTTACGAAAATGTACAGTGCATAGCTAATACATAAATATATCTTACATACAAAATGACCTGATCTTATGAAGTTAATAGCAAAAAACGCCCCTGACTCGCAGTGGTTTGGTAATGTAAAATTACTTATATTTTATATGCTTTAACCCAGTTTTAATTATTTGTATACCTTTTTAATATTTACAGGTCTAGGAGTTGTTGAGTTTATCAAAACGTGAAAATTTATGAGGGAATGTAAATAAAACCTTTTTTCTAAAGTTTTAAAATACTTAGAAACTGTTGAAAACCGGGGTCGGCTCATAGCGTTAATGGTGCAACCCTCTCCATTCTAATTAAACTCTTTAATTAGTGGAAATCGAAGCGAAGTAAAACGTAGCTTTACCAAGACGGCACTGCGATTAGACCCAACTTTGTACAATACTTTCAAAGACAGGAGACTTTCCATTTCAATCTATTATCGAAAAAGTTATCTGGTGGTTTCGAAGGTAATTTAATATCATGAATATCCAACTGATTATGTAAAATGCACTAACAATCATCACCCAAATTAATCAAGTTAATTAAAAAATCAATATGAAATAGTTATCAATGTCTTTTCAGATATGATTATTTTTTCTTATCTTTAATCAAAAATTAAATATTTATAAAATTTTCAACTGTACATTAGAAATTTGTTCTCACACTAATTAAATTATTCCAGCGATCAAAACACAGTTTTCGATGCAATAAATCATATGTTACCGTATAATGTCTAAAAATAAACATTCCATTATTGTTCGCAATGTTTCAAATGTTTTCATCTCTCTAGTTAAACACCTCCACATCTCATCCATCTTGTATTCATGAGACAATGACGAACCGCAAGGCGGCAAACCGAGTCTGTGGTTTGAATTAAACTTGAATTTCATCAAAAGTAGTTTCCTGTCTGCAATATCTCAGATGATTGCGAAGTGCACAATGTAAATGTACGTTGGGGTATGTGAAATCAGTTTGATGAATACACAGTGAGAGAAGCGACGTATTTGCAGCTCAAGAGAAATTTGTTTCTATTTTTTGTTTTACTCTTATTATACAACTGATCCGAAACCGTACTGCCTGACATGCGCACATCGAGTCTGTCAGATTATAGATGAGATTGTTAAATATTTCAAACACGTTAGTGTTGATGAACACTTTTATTGAAACAACCTTACACTTGTAATTTTTGCAACTATTTAACATTTTAGGAATAGAGGAAATATCCAATTTTTGCCAGCGCGTTTAGTGTACAGTCGAAATAAAATTAATATTTAAGTACTGACATTCAGCCCATTTACTGTCGTGATGAGGCTCTAGTTTTGAAACTAAATAATTAGCAATTTACTAAACGAACTAAACGAACTAAACTAATTAAACTCTTGGTAAAAACATACTAAACCCTAAAAATACTAAAAATGAAGTTAGTATCGAATTATCTTCTAATTAGGTGTACGGAATTTAAATTTAAAAAGTAGTTTTTTAGACGTTTTGCTTGATTATCGTGGTTTAAATTTATTTTCTGTGCCAAACAAGTGAACAATAACACAACTTTTCTTACCATAAATTAATGACATACGGCCCCATGTAGGCAGAATAACATTGTTCTGTATGTAAATTAAAAAAAACATCAAATAGGGATAAAAACCTTTTTTAATACCTAATGTAAAATTACCATTAAAAAAATTGTTTCAAAGACAAAAGGGAAAAGAAATTTTTCTATCTCCTATAAACTATCCAGTTTTCATTACGTCGCAGTGTTATATTATGTACATTACCTACTAGTGAAGGTAGAAAAAATATCTTACCAATAACGGAAAAAATTTTCTAAATCAAGAGCGAGTTTTAATAGTTAACGGAGATTTGGGAGCTCCAATTGAATTATGATTGTAAAGCACCTTTCAAAAAACATCTGCATCACCTTTTAATAGACGTTTCATCGAAGGAATGGCCAGATGACAGAAGCAAGCTAGAACACAGATAGCTCGGCCTGGAAAACAAAACAAGTGAGGTAAACGAGCTTTTTATTAGTTTTGATACTGTTTGATATAATACAGGATACTCCTAAATAAACAGTATTGAAACTAAATCAGCTGTATTTATCTTAAAGAACGTTTGCGTCAAAAATATAATTCATGCTTTTATTTTGAATATAATTGTTTATACGAAACGTGTTTTTTTTTGTGTCCTGATAAGTTAAATAATACAGTGGGATATTTGATATTATAAGAGGTATTTTAGTATAAATTAACTCGACCGTTTTCAACGTTTTGCTTAAATCACTGTGTGTATTAAAAAACATGTTTACACAGAGCCACCTTTCAATGTTTTAAAAATAATTAATTTTTAAAATTACAACATTACTAGGTAGCTCTTTGTGGGGATTTTCGTTTAAACACAAAGCTATTTCTGGTCAGCTTTGAAACTCGATCATTATTCTGTTTGTGCAATAATAATACCCCATAAACTGTAATTTAGATGATTACTATTCTTTAGTTGATTATTGTGCATAATACAGTATTTAAAAAAGATTAATATGTTTTAACCATGTTGACGATCCTGATGTTCAATATTGTTAACAAACATTAAATTATTTTATTGCGGAGTTTAATTAGTAATTTATTTTACTTTCAACATTTTTATTTTTCACGATAAGGTTATAAAGGGGTTATACAAGGTTATAAAGGTTATAAAGGGAACTTTTTTTTTCTATAGTTAAACATTGAAACTTAGGAGCTTTGTTTTCGATGGAATAACGGCCTAAGAGTGATTTTATGAGGCACCATAGGTTTGGGAATTCGGCGTTGAGTTGGTGTATACCATCCTAAAAACAATCCAATTTTACATCAGAATGTATATGTTACTTTTTAAAACTCTAAAAAACACTGTAGGTTTAGATAGTTACTACAGTAATTAGTAATGAAAACATTGTAATCTTAAGATTAAAATAGGGACGTACCCATATGGAAAAATTATATATTTAAATATATTTAAAATATATTTTAAAAGACCAAAATATATATAAAATATATTATCAAATATATATTATTTTAGTTTATATTTATAATGTATTTGAAATATATACCAGGATATATTTCAAATATATTTCATGAAATATATTTTAGGATTATATTTTGAAATATATAATATATATATTTCAATTCAAGTAAGAGTATATATTATGAAATACTATTGATGAAATATATTTTAAATATATTCTTGTATATATTTCAAATATATTTAATGAAATATATTTTTGAAATATATTTTGCAATACATTACGAATACATTAAAACTGAAGTAAGACATATATATTACGAAATACTGTTAGTGAAATATATTTTAAATATATTTTTGTATATATTTAAAATATATTTAATGAAATATATTTTTGAAATATATTTTGCAATACATTACAAATATATTAAAACTAAAGTAAGACATATATATTACGAAATACCGTTAGTGATATATATTTTAACTATATTAACACCATATATATTTTATAACATATAATTATGAATATATTTCAAATATAACTTAAATTTTATATTTGGAAATATGTTATTACCAATATATTGTAAATATAAAAAATATATATTTATAATATATTAAACAAATTGACAAGCATAAAATCAAAATATGCGGAACATCTTATACAGGGTGTCTATAAAAGAACTCCGGGATTTTAAAAATTAATATCTTAATAACTGTAGAATGTAGCGAAATGCAGTTAATTTCTTTGAAACGAGTAGCTCATAAGGTTTAACTCATAACAATTGGGAATGTTTTTGTCAAGAGGTGGCAGCGCTGCGGAACATTGGCCTTGACAACTGTCAAGTGCGGCTGTCAAGTGCTGTCTGAAATCCTGCGCTAAAGGCAGCGCCGCAACAAAAGGCTCAATGCGTTGTTTGGCTAGTATAAACTGAATCTGTTGTTACGATACAAAGAATCCTTCGAAAATTCGTGATGTTGACTACCTCAGGCAAAGAATAATTAATTCTGTGGCAACCGTTCCCCCCCAGAAATGTCAGCCAGGACATATAAGGAGGTGGAATATCGTTACGATGTGTGCTGTGCCGCCAAGGGAGCCCATTTGAAACTTTATGAAATTGCTAAAGAAAATTTCAAAATGCAACCTTTTAATCATGTATATAAAACAGTTACATAAGCCTATTGCTTCATAACAATATTTTGCCTCAAAACCCTGAAGTTCTTTTATAGATACCCTAACATAATTACACCAAACGCATAATACATGAAGTAAACATAATTACATAATATGAAGTAAACATAATTACACCAATATAGATGAAAACTTAAAAGTACTGACCAGAATGTACTCATATAAAAATGACAAAGAAAAATTACATGTAAAATAATTTATATTTCATGGTCAATTTTTATGCAATCCTATACTATATAGGATGTTTTATATTTAACGAAACACTATTGAAATACTGCACATCTCAATATACTGTCAACCAACACATAATGTAATGCCCAATGCTAATTCAGATTATGTACGATTAACAAGGCATCTATGAGACTTTTTTTATCTGTATGAGACTTTTAAAAACGCGGAAGTAAAAATAGCCTATGGAACTAAAAAATAATAATAATTCATTTGATTTATAAGCGATCACAAGCAACGGCAGAAAAGAAAAAAGATGACTTGACGAAAGCAGGGGAGTGTATAAACTTAAATGTTGGAACTGCGATACGGTAACATCTATTTTGGACAAACTTTAGAATAAATTTTCAAATAAGTTACAAAGAACATTTACAGTCTTCACCAACTCCTATGATAAACTTTAAGTACGCAACGAGTGTTAGATACAACAGCAACTATTTAATTACTGAATGCTGTCCATTAAAAATAGACTATAGTGCTACAACACAACGCAAAAGCATTGAAACTCCAACTCCAAAAGGAAACAGCGTTCGCAATCGGTTTTAGATCCCAAGTTATGCGTTATCACCCAAGAGTCGAATTGGCCGAGCGGGTTAAAGCGTAGGTTAAGTTAGGATAGGATGTAGGCTTAGGATAGGTAGAGCCGAAGGTCCGGGGTTCGAATCCCAGCGGGATCACCCTTTTTTTGTTCATGAAAATCAAATGTAAGGCTAATATTATACATTTATATATCAATTTATTAATTTTTTGAAGAGTTTTGGCATTTAAATTGAAAAAATCATATTTTGAAAAATATTTTGAAATATAAATGAAATATATTTACTATATATTTTTATTCCAAACAACAATATATTTACCTAAATATATTACAAATATAAAATAATATATTATTAACAACAAACAATAATATAATTTAAATATATTTTAGATATAAATTATATATATAAATATATATTTAGTAAATATATAATTATATCTTTCTGGGTCCCATAATTTGTATATTTAAATATATTTCAATATATATTTCAAATATATAACGTTTTATTCTAAAATATATTATTATATATTTTTAAAAATATATTTTAAATATAAATTTTTCCATATGGGTATTGAAACACGTTTATTCCCCCTTTTTTATAGAGTGTCAGTTCAGAACATTTTTACAAC
This sequence comes from Flexamia atlantica, assembly GCA_035578135.1. Classification (NCBI taxonomy): domain Eukaryota; kingdom Metazoa; phylum Arthropoda; class Insecta; order Hemiptera; family Cicadellidae; genus Flexamia; species Flexamia atlantica. The sequence goes on along the minus strand of JAQJVK010000012.1, from coordinate 4,872,259 downwards.
AACCTTTAACCATAATAAATATACTTTGCAAGATGTGGGCTATAATTAATGTTGCCTCAAGCTAAGAAAAATCTAAATGAACGATCCAGCTCCCATTAACTAAACTCAGTATTAATATCTTGATCTTTTAAAAGCTCCTTTCGATATTTTCAGTGATCCACCGCAAACATTTAAACTGTATTCATTATTGAAGACTGGTTATTACTTTTTCTAATGATGGTATTAAACGCCTAAGATAAGTTCTTTCGCCAAAATAAATAGCTTTTAATAAGACGTTATTGAAAGATTCCTTTACAACATTTTTTCTATGCTAAAGCGTAGTGTTTCAGTAAAATAAAGATATCATTTTTAATCATTCATTCTTAATAAGACAGGTACCTCATGGAGGATATTACCCTGAATATGAATGAAGGATGAGTGTGATGATCGTGATGATAGTGGCGCGATCTTGTAGCCTTGTTACTGACTAAGGTTGGCACGTTCCTTAGACAGGATTGTTAATTAATAGCCCAACAACCAATGGCAGCTGGCTCCAGAAACAACCCTTCAAAAAGCTACTAACTTTTCTCGGATCGATCCGGCTACCTACACGTTTGTAGGCGGGCACTATAACCACTACACCAACCAGCCAGTCTTAACAAGGTGCTATGAAGCCTCAACTGTTTTGATGCAACTTAAAAAACTTAAGTGTACATGTGTCTACACTAAAAATGTTATCTTCAGTGTATATTTATCTACCTGTATATTATTTAACCCAAAAATTAATTGCGTAAAAATACATTTTCCGTGTGACTAAAATCGCAACATATTTTCCTGATTATGTTGTGTTATGATGTATCTGTTTTTATCCGTTTACAAAGGTTTTAGTCTAAAAAAATGACATTGTGTTTTTTACTAACAATAGTTCTAGAGGCACATAAAGTTATATTTTTAGTAGTGCTCCTAGGGTCTAATCTCCCTATTAAATATTAATTTTAAAAACAGTTTTGTATTCTAGTATTCTATAAATGCACATAACCTTTCTGGTAGATAAACGAGTTTACTAGCATGTGGATTAAACCAAGCATCATCATCCACGTTGTTTTTAATGAAATCGATGAATGAATCCCAAATAGTGTTTTCTAAACCCCAATCTTTTTTTAATTATTGGAAGGTATTTTACCTTATTTTTCTTTCAGTAGGTTATGTTTGGGAAAACAGTAGTACATTCCCCCGGGTCCCCTAGATTATGACGTTTAATTGAAGCCCTCTTCGGTCAAGCTGCAAAAACTCCTTAACTTTTCCTTGAAACATTTATATTGCATAGATATAGTTTTTTTAGTACAAATATAGAATAGTTTTGAAACTATTCGTTTCTTATTAACGATCCTGTAGTAATAAATTCTAAATAGGAATGATGACAAGAGGTTGATTAAAATAAATTGGAGATATAATCAATTCTATTTTCTTAAGAAAGGAATACATTAGTTTATAATTGGTTCGTTAAAAACATGATATACCACTGTTTCGAAATAACTTCTAACTTTATGTTTAGAAATGTTTTCAATGAGATGATTAACTTGAGTAACGTCGATTTTAAAACTGATTGCATCTTTAAAGTAATATTTGATTTTAAAAAAAGGTTTAAGTGATTTCCAAACACCGTTAATATTTTATTTCAGAGTATTAAAAAAACTGTTCATCGTCAGGCGCAAGTATTGATGAAATAGTTGTGAAAAACAATTATTCACTTTAAGCATATATACGTTTTAGTACTAAAATGAACAAGTACTTACGCGTTAACATTATTTATGTGTCTACAGCATTTATGCTTTATATCCCTGAACTAGTTTGATTTCCAATTCAATGCAGGCAAGTAAAATATAAAATAATAACGGTTTTATATTGTTTTTACTTTAATCTAATGGAGACGTAAATAAAAAATTGCACTTAGCTCAGAATTTGCACTCAAATGCTATGTATAAATAGTATAAATAATTTAAATCGCAATTTTGACGCAATGCATTTTAATACGATAACTTTCTTGCAAGTAAATTGCAATAGTAAGATCTACCTGTGATAAGGATAAGTCTTTATACTTCTCTCTAGAACTACAAGATGGGAATTGTTCGTTAGACAAACAACCCAAGGATAATCAAGAAAGTTTTAATCCCCTACTACGTTTATGAGTTGTTTTTTAATTACATATTTTCTTCCGCATAAGATAATTTTCTACAGATTAAATGAATTTTAGCGCATCTTGTTCTTACATTCATTGAATGACATTTTTTACTATGTGTTGTAAATTATTTGGTATGGCATTTTATTTTACTAATTATCGAGCACGATGAAATTAAGTCTAAAATATATCAAAACAAGCAATCATATTTTAGCTACTAAGTGAACATGTCATGAATAAACATATATTTGTTATAAAACCCTAACCAAAGTTCTATGAAAAGATTATTAATTATTTAACATACCAAATTGATATTACGTACATTTAAAAATTGTGTTTCATCCAATCCTCCAGGAAAAAAATAAGTCAAGCGGTAAATTTAATTTTATTTGGAAAAACCATTCATTTTTAAATACATACAGTTTTTAAGAATTTATACTGTAATGATATAGGTTACATGATGATGAATCAAGTTAAAATGCACCAGACGAAAAATGAGCTAGTCGGGTGACTGAATTCAAACCAAGGTAATGTTTTTTTCCAATGATTTCGCCTGACTCAACACAAAATTAAAAAATAATCGCATCAATAATTCAATGAATTTTATTCCTAAATTGTATGATTATCATTTCCAGAAATCACTTTCTCCAATAATATTTTGTATATTTTTAAGAACAGCTTCTAAAATTGCCTTCAGTGCTTTCCTACAAAATAAATTTTGTTAATTAAAAAAGGTTTGTAGGTGTAAAATGTTTGTTTGACCATTATATTCCTTAAATTTGCATATTAAGTAATTATAATACTTGAGATTGCTTATTTTTCATATTAGTTCAACAGATTGGATTTTATTAGCTTAGTTTTTATAAATTTCAGGTAAGAAATATAAACATGGGCTTGAATTGTTTTTTAAAGTAGTTGATACCTTAATTTACAACCAAATAATAAACCGAGTTTCGCCTGCAAAAGTGAATCCATTATCCTTTTCATGCCAAATTCTGTTACATTATACTTCATTGGTAAATGAAATATAATTAATATTTTTTAACACCTTTATATCAAAATTTGCTTAGTACGTACAAATTACTAATGAACATAAGAAATGCAATATAACCACTTAGTTTAATTAACAAAAACAAGTCGTTAGATTAATTAGTTTAAAACAAGACTGCAAAACTCTTAAATCTATCATATTAATAATATTTTTTTGTAATTTCTGAGATGCTTGAATTTGGAATTGGAATCAGGAAATAATTTACACCTGTACGTGACGTGACAGGAGAGGCGAAAAACTAATTAAATATTCGAATTATTCAGAATTGTCAATTATATTGTGAAGATTCGTCATTTGGAAACTTAAAACATTTAAAACATTATTCATGAGAGCCTTTTCACCAAGTAATAATTTAGCTATCAAAATTATAATGTCCTAACTGAACTATGAATTGATATCTCTGAATACTTTTTTATGGAATATTTTACGATAGGATATCAAATTTATTGTAAGGGTAGATACAAAAAAGTATCTAGAATCTAGAATTAAGTGAAAGTAACAGGAACGTTCTCACACACACATGTGAGCAGATGATTAGTCTTGTGGAGGATAATTTCCGTGTGTACACGTATGTAAGTTAAATAATTGGAACAAACATCTTTATTCATGATTCGTGGGGGATTACGTTAAATAAAATCAAATTCCCGTTGTTTTTAGCACAGTCATGACCAAAAAGCAGACATATTTATGTAAAAATGGTTAATGAAGATCTTTGATGAAGTGTAAATAAGTCTTCCTTATTTAACATCTGGTAAATTAATTTTATAAAAAAAATGGATAAATAGTTAACACTTTTAATTTGTACATTGGCTTCGTAAATTATTTAAATGAACACAATTTAGAAAGCAGTTTCAAAACCAAACTCAAAACAATAATGTAGTTACCAGTCTAGAAATCTCTTTTAATCAACTTTGTAGCATTTCACCAGGTAAAAGTTGTTTTAACGAAGTTAAGGAAACGGAGTGAAAATATTCACACTGTTTTCTGCGGTTATAATCAGGTTACGCAGCCAATCAGAAGTTGGAGCTGCGAACGTGACTTTTTGAAATTACCTCTGGCAGGTAAATGAAATAGAAAGAAAACAATACTGAACACGAATGCGGCGAATGGGATGCTACAAATTATTTATGATTTGTTTCATTTGTACAAACAGTGGCTGATATAAGTAACTAATCCCCTGGATTTATCACCCTGAACTAATTAATTGCCCTGAATTTATATTAAATGCATGGACTTTTATGCAACCTATGATATAAAAATTAATGGTTTAATAATACACACATATATATTAAATAACTATTGTTTTGTGAATCCTTAAATTTTATACACACAATTATTTCAATTTTTGTAAACTTTTTTTAGCTTCCATTAAGTCAAGTGATAAAACCATCCGCCACTGACATTTATGCAAATTTGTATCTCTCAATCAAATTCCTGAACACGCAAAGTACTTTTTTCAATTTCTTATACTAAATTTGTTATGTTTGCTTTCAGCTGCTGAATATTCTGTGGGTTGTTCTTAAAAACCTTCTTTCTTAGGAATCCCCCCCAAAAAATTATCTAGTGCGGTCAAATCCGGGGACCATGAGATTATAATCCTATGGTAATAAAATAAAATGTAGGTTGCGTAAAAACACCCAGCATTATCGTCTGCAGTCTATGATCTCTGTAATTTATCGAATGTTTATTTTATCTCATTAACCGTAGTTTGAACATGTTGAATAAATTAAACCTGGCCATTTTAATTGTTTTAGGTTGTTTGTGAAGTCTACATGTTTAGGCTAATCAGTGTTTAATTTGTTTGATGTTAAAACGTGATAAAACGCAATTGATATATTGGCGTTGAATTGGATTTATTCTGATGACGATGGATTTTACTATATTGTATAAAGATGAAAAGTGACATCAAAAATATATTTAAAAGCTCCATGAAAGAAAATAAATTTACTGAATACAATGAACAATTAGATTTTTCTCAGATCCAACATTTTTTTACTGGATCTAAATCAATACAACAATAAAAAATCACGACCTCACGATTTTGAGCCATTAGTTTACATATTATTTAAAGGGAATCATTATAGCAGGTTTAAAAAAAATAAATTGTGCAGAAAACTAGCTATACTAATAGCTATTATTCATACAAGAGTATTGAATTTCACATATAAGCAAAGCCAGAAATGTGGGTGAAATATCGCCATCTTTCAACTAAACCACTAGCATTGTCTAAGCAGTTGTTCCTCCAGAGTTTAAATCAATTACCGCGCCGCCAGTTTCGAAATTCCTTCCGCTATCTCTGACAACTAATTACCAACTCATAATTTGCGCAAGATAAGCTTTAAGATAGTTTTCTGCCTTGGAGAGCTTACTGTAACATAGGTTTGAAATAAATAAAATAAAAATATTTATTGCTCATCATGTTCTGCTTTTGGTGTTTACTTCCTTTTACTTAAAAAGTTTTGACTTACTATTAAGCTTTTTCCATGATTTAGTAAATTTTCAGGGGCTTACAAAAATATTAGAGTCTCATGATCATTATAGAACATTAAGAATGTTAAAAAAGAAACGTAAACGAATAAAAGACAATATTATTCTATGTTAGTTTATTGGTTCTGTGTCAGTCAAAGAATTATTTTATATAAGTGTGAAGTATTCCTTAACTACTTGTACTTTATTTAAAACGTGGACAATAAAATTAAATGAAGAGTACGTTTACATTAGAAAAACTTTAAAACAAACCAGATATTATTGAATCATAAACATGTTCACTCTGAATTATATTGAGATATATGCACAATTTTAACAATTTTGTTGGTTAAACAATTTTAATACATAGTAAATTTTCACATTTAACCTTATCTTTTAACATTTATAACTAGCTGTTTGCTTTTATATTTTAAATAAAAACAAACCAATGATTTTTCTAAAGTTTAGAACGATTTAATCTCAAACAATTACTGTACACAAAATCGCTGAAAATAAAACTTAACAGCTGAAGTTGAAAGATAACAAGTTGTTCTCCAAACAAAGAGCCCAGAGGTCATCTAACAAGGTGGGTAGTTAAGTTTTGTTGAAACTTAACAATTCTCAACTCCCAGTTACTCAAATAATTTGTGTTGATGTACTCCCATGTATTATTTTTATAGATAATTAAGAACTCAACTCTCACAACCCCATCATGATACATAGGACTATACTCATGATTGAAAACATGCTACTCAAAAATCAAAGCACATTTTTAATAAATATTATTATTTTTTGTTTATTTATTTTTTTTTAGGATGAAACCGTTAATAATGACCAAAATACAAATGAAAAAATATCGAATCAGCGGTTTTAACAACGCGGCAAGAATAATTTTACTTTTAAATGATTAAGCCGCAAATGTAAAAAACGATACTCTGCAAATGACATACTTTTGGTTGCTTATTCTATTTATCAGAAAGATAAGGAATAAATTTAGCTTGTAGGTTGTTTTTCAGATAATAATCATACATCATCACAATAAAAGACATAAAATGGTATTTTATTTGTTTATATTTAGTTACATTTTGTTTAATAACTGTGGTAACACAGATGAATGCGTGAAAATAGTTAATAATTTTTATATTTTATGAGCTTAATTGAACTTATTAATTTTTGTATAGCTTTTGATGGTATCAACTAACATACTCTCTAAACTGCGTATTTAAAACTAGGTTTAATTAATTTTACTTTCTTTTTTACAGTCTAAAATCAGGCAAACCATTTTGTAGAAACAAATAGGACAAAACACTAACACTCCTGCCTAAAAAGTTTACTTGAAAAAAAGTTTAAAATTTTCACTAAAGCAACTTTTTAATCTTTTAGTTTAAAATAAACAGGTGGACACTCCCTGCCCGGCAGATTTTTTTTATTTTTTTAGATTGTCTGCTGTCTACTGATAAAACAATGCTAATTGTTATCAGCTATTCCTTAAAATTTCTTTTCCAACTATTACTCTTATGGAGAAATACAAAACTTAGAACGTTTAGGGCTCTTAACCTAATTTTATTAAAATCGTTTCAGAACTGCAGGAAGAGTTTTAATACAAAATCCCTAACCAAATTAAGATGGATCATATGTTAGTTTTTTTGCTGTAAAAAAAACCATCCGAGGTATGAGAGAAGTTCTTAACGATTCCATCCCAGCTGACTGCGATGTAGTGACCATCCGCCGCCAACCTCTAAAACACCAGGTGCTTTTTACTTCGCCAGGATTTGATTTCATATTTCCTTCTGCAATTTAATTGATACAGATTGAAAACTTATTCTTTGTATGATATCTATTGAAGGAACATAACAATGAACAATGAATGAAAAAGTTACTAATGAAAAAAAAATAAAAATAAGTTTACTATATTAAAATATTTTTCAAGTTATAAAAACATGATATTTTGATAGGAGATGACGTTTTCTTTAATTCAAATTAGCATCGAACGTCACAAAAATGTTAATGAATTTTAACTTACTCTATTACTATTTATGCTTTGTTCAGGAGATTTTACCCAAACGATTTTCTCACTAATCTAATTTTTTTTAACGTAAAAGAAGCTTTATTTTAATTTGAAAATAAGTGTACAATCATTTAATGTCAATGCAGTTTTGGTGTTATGTGGAATATAAATTTCACTGATAACATTTAATAGATCTTTCTAATAGCCAAAGAGAAACATCTAAAAAAAAGAATTATTCGGAACATAACAGTAGTTTTGCCGACTTGAACACATTTGGCGTTTAGGTTACATTTGGTTAAGAGAAGGTTAACAAAATCACGTGACCCACTTAAAAATACCCACAGTAAAATATAAATTGCAAATAAAATATTGTTTAGACAATGATAACTTAAAATATGTAAACGAACTATATTTAATATCTCATCATCATTCACATAATTATGTAGTTCACATCAATTCATCATCATCATTCACATCAATTATGTAGTTTATGATGTGAACTAAAACTTTTTACACGTATAGTTTAATATTATTAAAAGTGTAAATTAAGATTAAGCACGTAACATCAAAATAAATAATTAAGAAAATCAATTTAAAATTAGTTTTTTTTAAGAAAGTTGAAAAGGGATGGAGTCAATGAATTATCAAAACTACCTTCCCTGGTTATTACCGTTTGGAATTAGTATATCAAAGCAAAGAGAATATCGAATCTCAGCAAACATTGCAGTATGAATACATTTGTATTAGAATCTTTTACTCTACATTTTAATCCATGCACATAATTTATAATTCCAATCCGGATCTTTTCCACGTATACCACCATTCCAAATTTACCCTTCAATCTTGATATTTGTCCGAGCACCATAAACTAGGTCAAATAATTGTTATTAATCGTTTTAAAGTGGAAATTCCTTGTAAGAATATTTTACCTGCGGTTTCGTCTTCTTATCTACCTTTTTATCTGCCTAGACGCGATAAGCCAGCTTCTGGGCATCTAGCGGTCCCACTTGCAGTTGGTTAAGTTAGGTTAAGTTAGGTTAGGATAGGTTAGTTTAGGTTAGGTTACCTTACCTTACCTATCCTAACCCAAATTACCAAAAATCAAGCTTGAAAAACAAACACGGAACAGTGGTATACGTTTAACGGAAAAGATCCTCAAATTCCATCATTTTGTGAAACGTCCACGTCTTTTACAGTAAAGTATTTCTATTTATGATTTGACCAATAATCATTACAAAATTTTCTATATTAGAAAAACCTTTCTATGGGAAACCACTTACAAATGTTCTGCAATATTTTGTTGAGTCAACGCATTAACCTTAATATTTACTCTTTACAAACGAAGAGTAAAAATAACAATTAAGGAATTAAAAAAAAACTATATATAAATGCTGCTTAATTTTTACTATCAAAATATAAATTAAGCACTTTTAAACTAACACATTCCTTAAACATGATTGCATGGTCTGAACCTTAATGAGACCTTGATGCTATTACTGTACACATAAAAAAGAGGCTCCTCTGTCAAGAGGTCTTGTTATAAACAGGATATGAAAGTTTTAAGTGATCTTTAGTGTTGAAAATACTCCATAAATACTGTGTCACCTATGTTCACAGTCTATTAATTTTAAAATTACATTTCTAAACAAATTCAAAGCTATTCTTTCTGTCGATACCAAATGAAACCTTAGTCATAAACTTTTGTTTAGTTTTTAAAGTTTCTTTTAGCAAGTTACAAAATATGTTTTGATGAGATACATTGAAAAAAAAAACATTTAAAGTGATTATAACATATGACCGTGGCATTTATTTTATTGCAGTTACAATTTTTCATTAGGCTACTTTTAATAAAAAAGAGAAGCAATTTCAAAGGTACTTCTCAAATTATATAGAATCTTACACCTTCTCAAATTCTCTTATACCTTTATATAAAACTTAGGTTACCTTACCTTACCTATCCTAACCCAAATTACCAAAAATCAAGCTTGAAAAACAAACACGGAACAGTGGTATACGTATACCTAGGGGCAAAAGCCCCTATAAATAAAATACAAATGCTTAATAAAATATATATTTAATGTTTCCTTCACACTCACAACTCGGTAACTGTTTGGCGGAATTAAATGTGTAAAGTGAAATGTTAATTATACTTTGACATTTGCTAGTGCGTATCAGAATTTTAAGAAAGGGCGTTAGCCTACTTCAGTAGTAAACGGCTAAATTTTTGAAACAATGGCGCTATGGATGTCGTTCTCAAAACAACTCAGTTCACATCGTTTACAATTATTAAAAATATGGACATGGTTTAAAACAATTCTTAAGGTTAACCACAGACTGTGAAACTTAATTTATTTGCCAAAGAAAGTTGTGACATTTAAGTTAACTCAAAAATGTAAAAAAATGTCTATAGCCTCCACCTAGTTCAAAAGAATATCATATTGGACAGTTAAAGGGTACTTGTTATGGAATTCTCCGTTTGAGGCTACATTGTACACACTAAGCAAATAAATAAATAAATAAGGATTAAATCCGAAAATGGCCTCCCGTTAACGACTCCACACTCCACCTCTGGTACCCTGCGTTCAACACTTTTTTTATGGTTGCCCGTGAATAAATACTGCTTTGTCTTGGTAGATTCAAGATTGAATATACTTTTGATTGGCCAAATTTAAAGGTGAACCTTTTTGGTGGAATCAAATTTAAAGCTAATGTTACACTCAGCTGATCTACACTGTTAGACGTTTTTAGATTACAATGATTTTAAATGGCAGATATTTAACGTAATATCTTATTTCTTGATAAAATTAAGGACATTTTTGTATTTTTCCTCAGTCCCTGGCACCAAGACCTTCTATTTGAGCCCTTTCCCATTCTTGCAAGTGCAAGGCCTGTGACTTGCCAAATGCCCATAATTTCGGCGCAAAAATTTCGCTTACATAATATATTTATATCGATCATTTGGCATTAAATCGGCATCGTTATAACGTAAAAGAAACACTTAACTGTTTATAATTTTATATTGTAAATATATACTCAAACGCGTAATTATAAAGTCTGAAATCTTAAAATTAAAATATTTATTTGTTATAGTAGGCCTACATTGAACATAGTTAGCTGCCTTTTGAAAAAAACCCCATAGTCAACATCTATCATATGGCTTTGAATCAAGCATCAGCACCACATGTTTGAATGTCAACAAAACAGACGTTTTTAGATCCCAATGCTTTTTAAATGGCAGATATTTTACGTTATTTCTCGTTTTCTGGTGAATTTCAAGCAATTTCAGTATTTTTCCCGCCATCTCGGAATAGAGACCTTTAATTTGAGCCCTCTCCCATCTTTCTACGACTTACCAGACGTTCACAATTTTGACGCAAAGAATCGCCTTACGAAATTAAATATATGATAGTTTTTTGTTAGTGTTTAAAACTTAATTATTAACATACTAATTTTTCTTAAAAGTTTGTGAACCATTTGCAGTTAAAAAAACCAATATATTTTCATGTAAAGGAAAGATAAAAAATATCTACTTGATTTTCTTGACATTTATTGTTTTTTTCCTGGGGCTTAGTTAAAGACAAAGTTAATATTCATACACTGTCCCAACCCTTCAAACGCTAATTAATTCAGCTTCATTGTGAATGTAATGTAGCCAATTTTATCCTGGGAGAAATCATGATAAAAATTTGTTAAGCCTGGTAAGAATTATAAGAAACTAGTTGTACATCAGGTATACGTCACACAGACTACTTGTCTTCTAAGTGCTGTCTGCGGGAAGGGTAAGTGGGAGGGGGGATTTGGGATGTGGGAGGGGAAATGTGGGATGTGGGATGGGGGTGTGGGAGGGGGGATGTGGGAGGGGTATGTAGGAGGTGGATATAGGAGGGGGTTGTGGGAGAGGGAAGAGGTCGTGAGAAAAAAGGTTTTTGAATTTAAATGGTTTTTAAAGAGAATCTGATTTACTGGAAAATTGTGATGATGGCCTTTTCCCCCGAATCCCACCCCGAACCCCATTGGAGGGAAATCATTAAGCATCAAACAAGGGTAAACAAATTTACTTTCCATCAATATATTGTTTGTTATTTTGTTTATATTATTTGTGTTTAGATAGAACATTTTAAAACCGGATGAATTATTTGCGGACATACGGTATCTTAGAGTGTGTATATCACAACCAAACATAAAGGACAATAGAGCGTCTGGACTTAAAAGTGACGACTCGACCCTATTGTTCATGGGATTGTGTCGTACCCTTTGTTACTAAGGGGAACATCTACGAATTAACCTTCTTAATGTTCTTTTGCAGCGTTTATCTAAAATTAGACTACAATTCAATATTTGCTATTAATTAGGTATTAATTAATTATTAATTAGACTATTATATATTCAATATTAATTAGACTATATTTGCTTTTATAAGATTAGTTGGTTTAAATCTCATTAAGTTGGTGTTGAACTAATTTCATAACGACAAAGATTTTCTATTATCGGTAATACGATGAAATGTTGCCGGTTCAATTGTGTTTTAGCGAACCAATCAGTAAAATCGCGTTGTCGCTGTTTAGATTCACCCAGATACGTAATAATATCTGTTAACTTACTTACAGCACTCAAAGTAATTGGACAGCGTGATTTTTTTTTATTAGGTATTTCTTCTTCTAAAGATGACGGTTAACTAAGTTTTTAGTTTTTTTTTAATAATGAGTTCAGATGATACATTAAATTGATTCTGTTATATAGAATATTTCAATCAATTCACCTCGTTTTATTGGTTGATTTATGCTGTTAGGCATCCGTTCACTTAACGAGACGTTTATTGCTAACCGAAAATTCTTGTTTGAATCACCCCTTTCAATCCACTTAGTTTAATCCAGGTTTTCAAACATATTAATAAGAAAACAATTAAATTAAAATGAGTAAAATAACTGGACTAAAAAAACACTAACTAAGAAGCAATAAGTGGTTGGTTTCGGAACCTTGTAATAATCAGTAATTATGTTTCACCTAGATTTTTTCCCACTTGAGAAATGAAGCGGTCGAACTTATTTTTGGGTATTTTCTGTTGTAATTTTGTGAAAATTGTGCACAGGAAATACTTTCATTACATTAATATTAGAGAAAGAATAATTGTATAGAAAATAATTATCTTTTATGTATCGAGAGAATTATGTGGTAATGAGATTAAAATCGTCAAAGTGTAACAGAAAAAAGGTTATATTTTTATTTGCTTAGAAAATGCCATTATTGTGGTTTCCAGATAAAATTCGAGAACGAATTTCGTTGTGATTTGTTTGAAAAGGAACCGCGTAATTTTAACCAACATCGAAGTAATCTTTCCCCTTCAAATTAGTGTAAGTATGAGGCATAAAAAACAAATGATTACGATTAGGTACATATATGGAGTTGCACACAACTAGATTCTTAAAGTCTCCAAAAAATTAATACACAAATATTCGAATAGACTTTAAAAGTGGATTCTGTTAATAAAACGTTTAGTGAGTGGTGTTTTATAGAAAAGTCCATTAACTTAATCTTTCATGAGTTAATAGGATATTCAATTGTCTTATGTTATACAACTTCTTTTTTATTCTAAGTTCAAAGTAGTCATTGTGGAAGTATATGTTTTTGTACGAAAACCTCAAGTAACGCTGCAAAAGAAATAAACCTTGACAAAACCAACTGGATGTCAGGTATAGAACTCTCGCTGGCGGTACAATGTGTTTCCGGGTCGTCAGCTGCGTCGTCGATTCCTAAAAAGGTCAATTAGTTTTAGGATACAAAATTTGAATTCAACTTTTGTATCATCACTTTCGTACAGTTTTTTCATGACTATCCATTTTGAAAAAAAAAACTTTAAACGATGAAATAGTTTTATTTGCAAACTCACATATATTGAATTAATTTGTTTGTATTTATTTGTATGTACTCAGTTTGGTTAGAAATAGTACTTATGTTAGGTATAATTGAATTAAGCTATTTAAGGTCGTTATTGGAATGCAAGGCGTGTGTAATTCTACTAAAACGATTGGTTAATAAATAGTGGAATGTTTTATAGTAATAGTGTTTAGGTCAAAGCATGACTAAAATCCATCATAACCTACCTAGTTAAAATATTATTTCCGAATATAATGTATTGCAATTAGAATAGAATAGAATAGAATAGAATATATTTATTTCCTCAGAACATCATTAAAGTATACACAAGCTTTGAAAAAAGGGTATATTCAACAAAATCATCTCTTTATGTATGTCCTTAATATAAACACTTTCGCTGATGTCCCATTCCAGCACTGATCTGTTTAAAAACTTATATTAAAAAAGAACACCAGTTTACAAAATACATAATCAAACAAAATAAAAACTGAAACAAGCAAATTCAAATCAAAAATTATACTATCTTAATAAATGTTCCGAGAAAAATAGGGCCTCTTAAGGCTAAGCCTGTTTTAGAGGTTCCATCATAACAAAATAAAAAATACACAATTAACACTCAAATATAATTCACTTAGAAAAGAAACTGAGATCCCGCTGTGGATCAATGATAATATTTAAAAAAAAACACATGAAAAAAGTAATGCAATTGAAAAAAATTCTGAATCCAGCTTAAAATTAATTATTGTGGAATGCAAAATAACTAATCTTACACAGTACTACTCTGGTACAAGGAGCTTCAATTTATACAAAATTCAGAGATAGAGAAATACAATCTTTATTTCAAAATATTTATAAAGATTTCTATATTTTCCACTTTCAAAAGCCAGTTTTTTAGTTTTACCAAAAATATTCTTATGCTCTTAGATTTTTTAATATTGTCAGGAATCATATTAAATATTTTAGGACCTAAGTAGGAAAATGTTTTTGTAAAATAGGTATTGCCAGGTCTAGGAACAAAATTGTGATGACGATTTCTTAATTTTGACCTATATGAATCACTGTTAGAAGGGATATTCCCACTTCTTGCAAAAAAGTTTTTGAGTACTTTGTATATAAATAGGTATCTCAGAGGTAGGATTTTAAGTAATAAAAATAAGGGTCTGGAATTGTCACTTTTCCTTTTATTTGCTATTAACCTTATAAAATGCTTTTGCTGGACATAGATTGAAGCTAAGTTAGAAAAATAATTTCCACCCCAGCAAATAAGCCCATATCCCATTCGACTCTCTACCAAAGAAAAATACAAAGTGCGTAATACGTTCCTAGGACACATGTCTTTTAAAAAATAAAAGTATCTCAAGACTCCATTTAGATTTGATTTTAATCTAGAAATGTGAAACTTCCAATTCAATTCCCTATCAAGATAGACACCCAAATACTTTATATTTTCCACTCTCTGAATTTCTTCACAAGCTGTACAAGTGTTCTGATTTGAAAAGCAACGTATACATTTATAATGAAGTGGGCCAGGAAGTACAACATCATTCCTTAGATTGAAATTTATAAACTTGGTTTTCTCAGTGCTTAACAGCATGTGATTCCTGGTAAACCAGAATTTGAGCCCAATTAAGTCCTCATTTATGTTATCTCTAATTGTATCCCAATTATCACCCACATAACAAAGTGCTGTGTCATCAGCAAATGAGGTTATTTCGCCTCTGAAGGAGGCACCGCAAAGATCATTTATATATATCAAAAACAAAATTGCCCCTAGAACTGATCCTTGAGGGACACCGTACATTATCTCACCCATTTTGCTGTAAACCCCATTAATTTTGACACATTGTTTCCGCCCCTGGAGATAACTTTTGAACCAATTTTGTACAACTCCCCTTATCCCACTATTAAACATTTTCATCAAAAGAATTTCATGATCAACAGTATCAAAAGCTTTCTTTATGTCTAAAAATAACCCACTTACTTTTTTCCCTGTATTGATCCCACCATACAATTTTGACATGAAATCTTCCAAAGCATGCTCCGTACTCAAATTCTCCCTGAATCCAAATTGATTTTTACTAAAAAAATATGTATTTTCCAAAAACTTTACCAATTTCGCCTTCATGATTTTCTCTAAAATTTTTGCAAACGTTGAAAGTAAAGAAATTGGTCTGTAGTTGCTGCATTCTGTTTTTTTCCCAGCTTTAAAAATTGGAATTACAACTGCTTCTTTTAATTTTTCCGGGAAAACCCCATGCTCAAAGCTTAAATTAACCAAATAACAAAATACATCCTGGATTAGAGGGAAAACTGATTTTATTTTTTTTTAATTTATAACACCCTGTGAACCATAGCTAACCTAGACATATTTTACATATGTTAACATATTATTATGCTGCACCTATTTTAACATGTTACGACCAATATGAACCATAAGAATGCATTTTTTCTAATTGTTTTAAGTGTTTTGTTGTAAAACACTTTCTGACATGATTTCGTTTCCACTCATTCACCCGAAAATCTGGTGCTATTATAAGTTTTTAATTTAAACAACTAACCCCGGTTTAGTTTTAAATGGACTGAAAAAGAAAACTAATGACGTAGACTGGACTTAGCTAATATCATTCTAACTGAAGTTGGCAAAATTACTTACAAATTCGACGTAACTAACAAACATTAGCCGGCATTTTTGCCAAGGCTTTTATAATCTTGTTATTTATGTCCAATTTGAGAAACTAGTTTTAATTGTGTGTTGAGAATGGGAACATTATTATGGGACAGTCAGATTTACTAACGTACTATTGTTTTTGTTAGACCCCATTATTTTATAAATCTTCATAGGGTTTGAACGATTTAGACCGCATTAATATTATTTTAAAAATCTAATGCCTTAGTAACATAAGTAATACTAAGAGCAAAAAATAAATGCTAATTAAACTCGAGCTGCGCTAGCTTTCGCCAGATGCAACATCTGCATTTAAGTTCCCAGTTCTTTTCAATTTAAGATCTCGTCATGTAAGCTCTTTATGATTTATTACTGCCCACAAAATTCGGTCGGGCCTGATTTTAAACTATTTCTTAAGTGAAACATAATATTTATATAGAATGTATATACTGTTCCATGAATAATGAATATACAACTAAGGTTTCTCATGCTGACTTAAAAATTACGTACAACCCACAATATGCACAATTTCACGAAATCCTTTTTTCTGAAGGTGAATTGGTGTAGTAGGATTAAATCTACAAGTTAGGGTTGATAATCTAACCCTTTTGAACTATTACAGCTACTCAATATTGTTACGTAACAATAATTCCTTGTACACATGACCAACCGGATAAAATACTATGAAGTATTAATATGTGACCTTCAAGTAAAACTTAAGGTAAAAAAATACAGTTCTTACGTAATAGACTATATTCATGTGACTTACTAAAGGCTATAATCTCTAAGAGAATTTTCATCGCAAGACATTAAAAGTATTAAGTAATAATTCCTTTTACGTCCTTTGTTAAGTGTATGTAATAACCTGATAAGGGTTATATAAAAGTAACTGCGTTGGAACTTCTTAATACAAATATTTAATTTAATATCAACTCCGCCTCAGTAAATAGCTTAGGATTCAGTATGTAGGCAGAAACTATACATCTATCCAGTACTTGAGAAAACCATAAGTTTGACACCCATTTACCCCATACAGTACTATAATAAATGGTTAGCAGAAAGAATTGGATGAAAATAATAGTTGTTAGTAAAAGTTTTCTTAAGGGCACAAATATAAATAAAATGTATTATCAGCTGTTACATTGGATATTTATTTGTAATCATTTGTTAAATTATTCGTTTGTTTTTTCTACTAATATCAGCTGAACAATGCTCGTTCACTAGTTAGTCTTAGGGCCGCTTTCTCCAAACTTGGTTAACCTAAAAAAGAGGTTTAACCTAGGGTTAACCAACCTAAGGTTAAACCTCCTTTTTAGGTTAACCAAGTTTGGAGAAAGCGGCCCTTAATAGCTTTATAGCCAGTCTATTTTAACTGACTGACTTGCTGAGGTGTATGAATCAGATACTACTTTCCGATGGCTTGTTTAGTTAAAGATAAACTAACTGAAATAACTAAAAAATTCCACCCCCAACCCGTGGAGTGAATTTCGAGAGTGAGGAGTTCGAGAATTTCTGAAAACATACTTTATGTTTTTGGGCTCTACCGCCTCCATAAAAAAAGATCCGAAAGGGGAGGGCACAGTGGTAAAAAGCTTTCTACAAATTTTGATAGCAGGGAATTTCGCTCTTCAAGCAGGGAATTGCGGGGAATTGATCCTCACGCTCAAAATGGTCTTTAACAAGGTTCACATTTTCACAAGTTTTCCATTTTTCAATTTTTTTTAATTTTCTGCCGCTTTAAATTTTATTTAGAGACCTTTTTGGTGCAATAAATTTGCCTTTTTAAAAAGCAGTTTCCTAATTTCAACCAATTTAAAACCCCTCAAAAAGTCCGAGTTTCAGAGTTCTGCCCAGTTTTACAATTATTATTGACATTCTAACCAATGCTAATCAATTTGATTTCTTTACTTCAAGTAAATGAATTAATATTAGAAAATATCGATGGTAAAAACATTTAAACAAATCAATATGAAACTATGAATAAAAAAACACCGAAATGATACACTATAAATATAAAATTCATGTGCACTGATTAACTATTCTATTGAAATTTAAGTTTCTCCCTATACATATACACGTGACATACTTTTAATAGGTATAACATTATTTAAAAAAGTGTTTTATAAAAAAGTGATTAATATTTTAAAAATAGTTTCTGTAAGCGAAAAAGTTTTGATTATATAAAGTTGAGCACCAAACACTTACGGTAGCATGAAAGGCGATCGATCACTCTCGTCGAGCTACAAGCCCAAGCCATTATTTCATGTCTTAAACAACTATACTTTTCAATTAAGGAGTTAGGTATGAAAAGTCACATGTTTTTCGGCAAGTTTAAAATATCACGGGGAATATTAACTTTTCAGTTATAACCAGTTTTCAGGATCCTAAACAGCAGTCATAGGCTGTAATTTTTAACTTATAAAGAAGTTGCCATTGGATTGTTCATAATTAGCCAAGCTGGTTCACACGAAATTGAAGCGATATACATGAAGTATTAGACATTGTAGATTAACCTAAATTAAGGGAATAGGTCTGTGTTTGTCTTCGTGAGAGAGATTTAGTTTATCTACGTATAACATATAAAGAAGTTGCCATTGGTTTGTTCATAAATAGCCAAGCTTGTTCACACGAAATTGAAGCGATATACATTAAATATTAGACATTGTATATTGACCTATATTAAGGGAATAGGCCTGTGTTTGTCTTCGTGAGAGAGATTTAGTTTATTTACGTTAAAACATTATGTTAAAGTAAATAATAAAAGTTTAATCGTTCTTGCTGTCTAATGCCTTTTATCTTTATTTACTAAAACCTCAGAGTTTTTTTTAGCAAAATACTGCATCTGACAGAATGATAACACGCTTTTGGAAACGCCAAAAGAATAAAGGCATCTAATTCAATTAAGGCTACGGTCAGAAAGTTAACAATTTCAACAATGATCAAAGAATCTGAGCTACCCACTCAAACGAAAACACAATTCTCTCATCTTGTGGCTTCTGTAAATGTAAACATGAGTTTGGTAATTTCGTTTGAATACTTTAAAAGAGTGAAAATACATATATTAATAATTTAGATAGATTTTATTTTGTAATTTTGATACTAATGAAGACTTAATTTATTGCTTTATGTTCTTGAACACGTTTAACAACAGTAAATAAATTGATTTAATCCTATGACTGTGCGTTACGCTTACACCCGATTTAACAGAGGCTCATCTATTATTTCTAAAAAGTATATTTATAATGTTTTAGAATTTAGTTGTGTCCAAATATTATCTGTCTTATTTCTTCCTGCGTAGAGGCTCTAAAATCAAGATATGATAAAAAGGTTAATGTACTGTTCATTTTTGGGCTCCTTGTTTCAATGTAAGACGAAACAGAATAGAGTGACCCCGTTACGAAAATTCTAACAAAACCTGCTCAAATTTTAATTTTTCTTTAATTGCAAATAAAGAAAACTAAGCTTTACAATTAATCAATCAAAGGACTATAGCAAATTTAATTTTAAAAATTAAACGGTAGTTCCTGTTAATTTGAGCTCTTTTAATGATTATTTTACCATCAGTTCTATTTGAAACAAAAAAAATGTAAAAATAAAAATTTAAAAACATATAACTTCATTACAAATTTTAAAACCATATTTAGTAAACTTAAAATAATGCATTGGATTCTTGTAATGCATTGGCTTATTGTAACTACTCTGCAATAACCTACAAATCTTGAGAAGTAATATCAGACCTGTAGATGAATTATTCCATTAGAGGTTTGTGGAGTAGTAAAGAAACATGAACACATTTACCCTCCCATTTTTCACTTAAACACTACGATCATTTCGCGGATTGATGTATGCCCGTAATATAGCCATATTGACTTTATTAGCTATATTGGGTTATTGGCTATTAGCTCCATCGGTTATGTCGCTGTACCGGATGGCGGGCCTGATATTTGTTTAACAGAGAGAGCGATATGCATTAGTTTTAATTAGGACATTATTTAGACTGTATTTTGCTTGGAGGTATGTCTTTTCAGCCTTTATAAAACCGCAGTATAACGTCTTAGCTCAAACCGTATCAATGTTCAAACTTTAGTATGAATAACTGGAGATCACCAACGGTAATTGAGGAATGATTTGGCTTCAGCTAATAATATCGTAAATAGTAATTGCTTTTTTTTATAGTTACATATATTTTAAGATTTAGTTTATGGACTAACGTCCATAAAATGTTGGTCGAATAAATGTAAAACATTTTGCAGATTGCTAGATTGCTAGATTGCACAGTGAAAATTTCAGTGCCATTCCCTTTCGACACATGTTTTGATACTTCCTTTAATCGTCATTTTAAACTCTGTGATACCCTCTCTCCTTTCAGATTTATGAGCTTACAAACAGCTATTGTGATTGTTTGTCTTCATTTTTGTTTTATTCCGTTGCTAATGTGGTGACCCTAAAAGGTCAAACGTGAAAGTTTTACACTATTCGTTTTGAAATGTTTTATCAATCACATTTTTACTGGTACTGTGACCTATCTATACCTATCTATGATACGTTTAAAGGTAAAATACAAAAATAAATTATTGCCTTGTACTAGAAAGAAATCCTCAGAGCCGTTTATGAGATAATTTTGCAACTGTAAGCAAGAATGCGATGCATGTAAGATTATGGGATTTTTTATTTTAGTTTTAGTTTTATATAATTAATATATTATTTGTCCGTATTTTAGTATTTAAGCTTTTAAAGTTTATGTTTCAACAATTGAAAATTATCATTTTTTCGTACAATGCTGGTCTCATGTTTATCTATTCAATAAATGAGTGTCTTCATCGACCTAATTGAGAAATACCACCCAAAATCAGCTGAAATCCAAATTTAAATCAACTCACAACTTTTCAAATTTGTGTAAACTGGTTTACTGATGTACGAACAGATGAACATTGCGTTGTGTTGTTACACAGTTTTTTGCCAGTGCACGACTCTTTGCTTTACAGAGATTTTGGAGATCGGTGTGTGACAAAATCCTTTGATCTGGCTTTTCATTTGCCGCCTGCTTTGGCTCAATTACTGTTCAATTAATTTGCCATCGAAATCCTAATCAAATAATGCTGAGAGCAGTTTGCTTTCTCTGACGTAAACCACAAGGCAGAGAGACAGAGACTCTGAATATTGCAATTTCTATGATCATTCTTTACCTTGAACGTCAGTGAAGAACCATACAGATTAGCAGCTTAATACATTTTCTCGTGCCCGTTTTTTCTACCGGAGCCGGTGTCAAGTTTGTTTGGCTGTATTGCCACCCAAATTGCAGTGTTATCAAACTTATTATTGGCTATATCTGTTCTTTGGGATTTAAAGATTTGCTATTGACAAAATCTCCTTCCATACCAATGCAATATGGGTGATTAAACAACCTATAAAATTTGATCCCAACCGAAAAACGGATGCGAAAAAGAGAACTTTCTTCATCTGTGCTCAAAACATAAAATTTAAAAATTTTCGCTTAATCAGCAAATAGACATTATTCATTATGTTTTTTTTTAGAAAGACTGAAGTTGTAATTTTTATGCTTGAATCTATCTTATTTTAGCATTTTCATTTGTGGAATATTACTATTCCTAAATCAAGTTAACTTATTTTACTTTATAACACGTTCAGTTAATTTATAATTTATAATTTTAGCTACACAATTAAAATCTTGTTGGTATTTAACAAAATCATTATCATATTATAAACTTAATATCCATTATGTATGTAAATATTTTTTGTTAGGTTTTAATTCCTTTTCATATGTAGATGCATGTACATTCCCACAACATAATATTTTTATCCTAATCAATGAAACTAAATGCATGAAGGTGATTAATCTTGTTTATCTTTCAACACAGTGTATACTCAAAAATGTATTTATGCCAATATGAGAGATTTCTTTTAAGTAATATATGTTTTTAAGTTTTAAATATTTAATGATTGTCCTAGTTCATAAATCTTCACTCTATCACCGTCGAGAGTGATGACCTCTGTGCCAATTAGGCCATGTCAAGTCCAGCTGTCCATGAATCAACTGTAGTGGCTCTACTGTGTACATAGCAGTAGACGATGACAATGCTAGGTACTTGGTTGAACTGTTCCGTGTTACCTCAGGGAACAAGTCAAACGCTTTAACCTTTGGTACGACATTTAATGGACGGTTCCTGCTGCGAATTAGCATTTAGCAATCTATTAATTACAATATAATACCGTTGTTTAAATGTTTCAGCGATAACTATTTGTAATCGCTAAAATTAATCTTATATTTAGTGCATTAAAATAAATGCTTAATTATATATTTAACAATAAATTTAGTTTACTAATATGCAGGGTGTTTTTACGCAACCCAAAAACTTTATTTTATCAGTGAAGGATTGTTTCCCCAAAGATCCCCAGATTTGACCCCACTATATTAATTTCTTTGGGGATACATAAAAAGTAAGGCCTATGTAAACAATTGAGAGGATATTCAGCACCTCAAAACATACATATAAGATTTAATGCAAGAAATTCAAAGGGGTACCTTGCAACACCTGTTCGGGAACAACTTTATATAAACGCCAAAGGCGGATTGTTTTAACACATAATGTAAACTAAATGTGATCAAACTTATCATAGGTTGTAAAAAATGTAAAAATTAACAAAGCAACACTAATTTAATATTGATATAAGCATTAGTTAATATAATTATAAATTTAACTATATGCTACCTAGAATCAATATACAAACTATATTTGTCTACATCATTGGTGTTAACAATTTTCAATATTTTTTCCTTGGCAAATACTTTCAATGGTTTATAGAATTAACGTTGTTGTTCGTATTAGAACTTGTATGGTAATCGTTTATGCCGACTACTGGGAATTTGTGATTTTGGATTACAATTTTGTTTTGAAGGGCTTCAGGATAGTTAAACAGGTGAGCAGATTACCTCCAACTGTGATGAACTTTCGCTGAGTTGTGCCGGCGGTTATCATCAACTACGTTTGGATTTGGCACCACCCCTCTAGATAACTGTGGAAATGCCTAAACAGTACTGCTATACCTCCCATGTAGGTTGCCTAATATTAGGGAAGTTGACTTAATTTGACTCGATACCGACGGATGGAACTCCTGTTACCTCCTTGTTTTTATCTATTTACATAATCATTTAAGTAGTCTACGCACGAAAAATTAATTTATTTTTAAATGGTTTACTGCTGTGCTTTTATTTAGAATATGTGGTATAATCGCCTTTGGAGAGCTTAAATAATGGTTACAAAACTAGGTTCTCAGCTTATCATGACTTTTTACTTTGAATAATTATAATACTTTAATGGTAAAAAGTGTAGCTATTTTGTCTGAGGTAAGACAGAAAGAGAACTGGTTAAAGTATGTCGCAAATAGATTATACAATGTACAAGTGGATTGTTAGCTGTCAATTAAGATTTCAGGTTACAACATATACTTTCAGAGAAAACAGACTTTTGATTGTAGTTGATTACTTACCGTATGATGAGGTTTTATAAAAAAATAAGGAACGGGACGGCTGGAGCATCCTTTATTGACAACTATTCAAACTACGTTAAATTTAAATTATGACTTGGACAAAACTAGCTACAGCTGGGCCATTTTGATAGGATATCATGCTATTATTACAAGTCACTATATCTTATTACATGTAAAAGGACTCTTCTACTGCTTCTATTTATATTATATTTACAGGCAAGCGGAGTTTCTCTAGTCTGAAATATTCATTCACTCTACAAGCCCCTATTAAAAGAATAAACAGTGTTGAAGAAATGTTCAGTTGTGGAAAGTCAAACAACTACTTGAAAAAGTCTTCAGTAGAATGTATGAATGAATGAATGAATGAATGAATAAATATACTTCTTTATTGAGGCGAACTTAGGACCACATGGTCCTTTCTTACAGGTAACCTCTAATACTATATACAAAATCAAAGTATGCTTACAATTTATATAAAAAAAGGTTTTCTTAGATATAAAAATAAACAAATAATAATGTATTTAATAATAATACTGTTCCACTTAAAGTTTTAAGTTGAAACCTTTAATTTATTTGGATGATTACAGATTTAAGGAATTGTAAATTACAATGTTGTAGGGTGTTCTTGAACCTCACGATAATACATCACTGTTATTAAATAGGAAGTTCGAATGAAATTTATGAAAGGAAAAGCGAGTGTTAAATAACAAACAACGGGAAGAAGGAGACGCGTCAGAAGATAAATGCTTACACGAAGCCTTCCCTGCGCTCGCTAAGATACAAGGCGTGGTTTAGAGCAGTATATATTTCTAAAGGAAATCTCAGACATTTTTAATATTTATTTAGTCTCAAGCAGTTTTTTATGTTTACCAAAACATATTTACCTGATAAAGTGTATTACCGTACATAAATTATTTTAGGATGAATTAAAAACTTTATAATAATTATTTATATGTTTATGTTTATGACATATCATTACATAGCATATAGACTGTTATAAACATGCTTCAAACATGTACAGAGTATTAATCTAAACAATAAATATATGTATAGACTGAAGATGTGTTTCTGTTGTGTAAATTAATTCTTAGTAACAAAATTACCCAAAGAGCAATTAGTTGTTGGCATCGTTGTTAAATTGTACCATTATAATGTTGTTGATCAATTAATTTACTTTCAACATACATAAATAAAATTGTTATTTCATCGGGTTATTATTTTGTTATAACAAAAATGCTCATTATGTTAAGATAATCGTTAGAGAGTTTTTACTCACAGAATTTTCAAAACAAGATAACTCACAAAACTAGAAATTTGGGTATTTTTGGTTAGGAGTACAAAATGATTAGGCAAATAATTTTTAAGTGTGTTGTAACTGAAAGTGCTTTTAATTAATAATTTACGTTTAAATAAATAAAAATCACTATCCATTTTATAACTATAATCATAATTGTTTTACATTACACATTTTACATGGACAAGAATACCCTAATAACTAAAGTACGTGAGATATTCAGGGTCTCAAGTCCACTTTACAGAATAATCTACTCTACCAAAGATTTAAGGATCAATGTACTTAAATTATCATGAACTTTGATGAACCTCGAGCCACGCCACCGGGAAACTTCAAAGTTCTTGTAGTGCCTTGTTGTTGTGATGTAAAACTGGAAGAATGCAAATATCAAAATATTTAGAAAAATCTATACATTTGAGTTAAAATAGGCTGATAACTTAAAAACCACATAAGGACAATTTTAGTGGAGTATTTTTGAAGACTAAGGTCTAAGAAAAATTCATCGAGAAGTTGTAGCACTTACAAATTATTTTATTCAGCAGCCAAATTTGAACCGCTAACCGCAAAAAGTGAACATTTCCCAAAAAGTAAATTTTACAGTATATGGAAAAAAACTGCACAGTAATTGCATGGTTGTGGTTGGATGCCTGACTATTTTTTTCTTGTTATATTCAACATTACTCAAAATAACCCATTGAAAAAAATGTTTGCTCTTATCTAGGCCTAATTATAGCACAATTGTAAATGCGGATATGTTTCCTTTTTGCGGTAAATGGGGTTAACAAAATAAACAAATAAAGTTAAATGCCTTAAAATAGATGTTTATTGAAGGAAACTTAATCAAATAACAATTGTAATAAAAATGCATAAGAACAATGACATCTAACAATTTTAGTCGTCCCTGTCAGGGTCTCCATTC
This sequence comes from Flexamia atlantica, assembly GCA_035578135.1. Lineage (NCBI taxonomy): Eukaryota > Metazoa > Arthropoda > Insecta > Hemiptera > Cicadellidae > Flexamia > Flexamia atlantica. Next base: position 4,846,315 of record JAQJVK010000012.1, on the reverse strand, counting down.
TGTGTTGTAGGCCATGTAATAATTTCGTTCCAAAAATCAGGCAGTGTTCTTGTCTGCTGGAACGTACACTTTTGCTCTTTTTATATCTTGCATTTGATTGATGAGTAGTCCTTTGTAGGCTTTGGGTAGCTCAATGTTTTTTTCTGAAAAAAAATTGCGAGGAAAACCTAACTTTTAATGATCACGAGACTACTTATTAACTTTTAAACTTTTGCTTCTTTATAAACAGATTTTTAGAACTACCAAGCAAACATTTACTTTAACTATTTCTCAATGTGAACAACTACGGTAGAAAAGCACTTATAAAACATATAGGAACATGTAGGAAATAAAAATACCATATAAATAGCTTGAGTATAGATAAACCCTTTTCCCAATTTTTAAGCATGCATATTTTTCAATCGCCAAAGTCATTTTCTAATTAAATTAACACTATGCTGTTTTTACCTTCATTTTTTCTCAGACGTAAACAAGTGTATGAAAAATATGTGAAACATGTTGTATTGCATTTCCAATTCTAGATTGTATGCCCTGCATATATAAAACTATATTTAACATAAGGTCCATTAAAAACCTACGCACCTGAAGGGACGATTTTGCATTGCAAAATTAAAGTATTCTTTATTTAATGCATTAAGAGCCTGTATTTAATAAAGAATGCTCCAAAATAATGCAGGAACCTGGGGAATGCAGTAGTAGTCCTATTTAGGGTTGGGATTTTAAATGATTTAACTTTGACCTTTCAGAAAATATTTGTTAGACTTCTTAATATGTATTGTCTTAACACCTATTCTTTGATTAAACGAAGTGGCTTCTTAACGTCCTAAGAATAAGTCAAAGCACAAATTAACAAAGAAAGCTAGTAATTAAGGAAGATGTGTTAGTTATAAAAATAAGTTTTACATAGATAATCAATCATATTTCAACCCAGAATATGGATGGTTTGATTATAACGTCTCATTCTTATAAAAAGTGTTATTTTTTATTTTTTTACTTGTACCTCAAATAGGATAATATACAGAATTTTTCGATGTTTAAAAAACACAGCTATATTCCTCAATTGATAACTAAAGGAAGTGTTATAATTGTTTTCATCCGTTATTGCTATTTTTTCATCCCATACATTAGACGTCCATAATATAATGAATAGTTTTATAACGGTTTGTATTTTGAAAACCATGATGGAACAGTTTTACATCATTATATTTCCGTACAAAACACACCACTTAGAAAAGGAGGGACGAATATATACCAAAAAAGGTGCTCAAAGTAAAGTTACATAGATTGATTACAAGTTCCAAATGTTAAACATTATTAATTGTGTTATGGCTAATAGTGAGAAATCTTTTGTGGCTATATAGGAATTAATTGTATGTGCATGATCGAAGCGTAAGAGTAAACCTTACTTGCACGAGTAACTTTTTTTAACAGGTTCCGATAGAAGATCGCTGAGCGACCTTGATACACCCTTTTGTTTGAAAGCATCGACGATGCTTGACGTGCTAACGCCCTTCTGAGGAAAGGTTTTCATTAGGGTTGACCTCGGTTTTCCGAGATGTTTTTACTTTTTTTACGATTAGCTCATTTAAACATTTAAACATTAAAACTAAAGTTCTGGTCTTGTTCGTTAGGTTAGAAAAGTAAAAAGATGAGGGGACTGTTTATAAAAAAGCAGGAATTTACGTTACGATTTCGAATGTAGTCATTAAGGAAAAATTTGGCTGAATAATAAATATGTTCCGCTCGTAATTTTAGCTTCAGTGCGGCTGTCACCTTTGACTGATATCTACTACATCATTCTGGCCCATCCCTCATACAATAACTCTCTCTTACTCTCTTCCTCACATTTATCATAATCGTACTTTATCATTGCTGAAATATTAATACAGGTTTTATTACTTTGGTTTTATATTGTTATTAGACAAAGCATTAAACCAGTAGTAACAAAAACATGATTTACAAAAACTTTAATAGGTACACCTACATTTTATTATTTTATAGTGATTATTAATAACCAGTGAAGAGTTTACGTAATCATATGGATTTCTTAATATATGTTGTTAAAAGCTTTTCATGTAATCTTATCCGTGAAATTATTTTTTTATATTTGCATATTTACATCAACTATAGTAAGTAGATTTAAATAAGATTTTTCATTTTCGAATTGATAGCCTCCGGATACCGATAAATACTAATAATGGTGTAAATACCTGCTTTACTGGTATCCAATATCCCGTGTTGGGCCGGGACAGAATGTCCAACAGTATCCCCTGCTTGTCGTAAGAGCCGACTAAAAGGGGAGGGGGGCGCACTGGTCCTTTTTCGCGTCTCCTTTTCATAACTCCATTCTCCGGTTCATTTCAATAGCCCGGTTGTTTTTTTTTCTAAATCATTCCGGCCTATTTGCCGGGGAGACTCTGTGTTCTTCAGCCTCCATTGCGCTGGAGGTCTAGGACGAGCAGAGGGTACAGCTTAAAAACTGGGTTCTGCATCTCCCAGGCTGCCGGATAGTACAGGGGCCCGGGTCAGCCCAGCCAGCTGACCTGGCTGCCCTATCAGCCGGCGAAAATCCCTTTGGCCGTGGCGGTGCCGGTTGGCGACCGGATAGGGCCCTGCTGCGGTCACGGGGGGGCTCTGCCGAGGCCACTGCTCGTCTGGGACCGCCGGTGTTTTGGAGGCGGTCGAACGCGGATATAGTTTCTCTGGTGATGGGTCGGTCTGACTTTCTCATTGGGGTACGTTTGGGGGGTCAATGCCCAGTCCTGGGGGCTAATCCAGACGCCATGAATAGCTCTGAAGAACGAAAAGATTCAAAAGGTGCGAGGTCAAAACGGCGTACCCTAACCCCACAAAACAGCCGACAGCGTTCTCCTCTGAGCGGGATCGACGACGAGGTGGCAAGCCCCTTCGAAAGAAGGTCCCGCCTCACGAGATCGCCCCCATCCCGCGCTGCGACACCTGCCTCAACGGTGGCTAGAACATCCGTGGTCACCGTGGAGGCACCCGCCGGGAACAACGAGCCGGTGAACGGCGAATCATCTCCCTTTGACGCGGTCATCGCGCTCGCCAGGCAGCAGGAGGAGGAGCACCTTAAAAAGTGCTTCGACACCCTGGCTGTAATGAAGGCCGCGACCGCCCGGCAGAAGAACATTAGCAAGGACGTGCAGGATGGCATTGTCCAATTGGAGGCCAGTCTGCAGCACATTGTCCAGCTAAGGAGGTCGTGGACGACCTCGAGGACGACGTCGCTGCCTTGATCGCTGCGAGGAACGTCGAGCAGGCAAAACTGGGGCTCAGCGTGGTAATGGCCAAGGTCAACGGGTGGATGCGAGATCACGGCTTGTCCCTGGCTATCAGTAAGACGGAGATCGTCGTCCTCACCAAAAAGAGGATTAACACCGTGTTCCCGGTGCAGATAGGTGACGTCACACTCGAGACTAAGCCTGCTGCAAAGTACCTGGGAGTCATGGTCGACAGCAGACTGTCTACGGCGAGCAGATCCGGCGCGCCGCCGACAAAGCCGCTAAGGGTGTCGCTGCCCTTGGTAGGCTTATGCCCAATGTCGGCGGTCCTCGCTCCTGCAAGCGCCGCCTGCTCATGACTGCCGTCCAGTCAGTCTTGCTGTACGGGGCGGAGGTATGGGCTCACGCACTCGAGAAGCGAGACTTTCGAGATCGGCTTGCCCGAGTCCAGCGCCGAGGAGCTCTGCGGGTCGCTTCAGCCTACCGCACAGTCTCCGAGCCTGCTGTGATGGTGATCGCCGGAGTCATTCCCGTCCTCTTCCTCGCGAGGGAGAGGCAGGCGATTTACCGGAGGAGGCCTGAAGTGGGCCGGGAAACAGCTGCCAGGGAAGAGCGCGATCGCAGCTTCGACTCCTGGCAGCGCGACTGGGAAGCCGAGCCGAGGGGACGTTGGACCTTCAAGCTCGTACCTTCCGTCCGACCATGGGTGGAACGGCAGCACGGCGAGGTCGATTACTACGTGACCCAGTTTCTTTCTGGACACGGGTACTTCCGAGCCTATCTGCACCGGATGGGCAAAGTCGCCAGCCCGGACTGTCTGTATTGCCCCGGCATCCCAGACACGTCCGAGCACACCTTCTTTCAGTGCGACCGTTGGCACGTCCGCCGAGCCTCGCTTTCATCTGAGATCGGTGTGGTCGTCAGCCCAAACAACATCGTCGGAGCTATGCTCCAGGGAGAGGGCAACTGGGACTGTGTCCAGCACTACGTCCTGGCCATTCTTCGGGCGAAAAAGGTCGACCTCGATCGGCCTTAATCCTCAGCATTTCCCCACGGAGGTTGCCCTAGCGGCGTAATATCAAAGGCCTAGCCCGAAGTAATGTGTGAAATAGTTCCAGGCTAGTGTCCTAGGTGCCGAGGGAGGTGGTTTAGTCGGTAGTTCACGGGACATCGAGCTCGTGGGAGTCCGACACTACTGAGGGGACAACGAGCCCCTCAGTGTGCGTAAACGCATTCCATCTCCTACCCAAAAAAAAAAAAAAAAAAAAAAAAAAAAAAAACTGGTATCTAATGGTCCAATAGTTGATGAGCAACTATTGGACCATTGGATACCAGTAAAGCAGGTATTTACACCATTATTAAATATGATGATTGTTTTTTCTTTTATGTGAATAATTTATAAATAACTTATTATTTGCATTATACTTGTTCTGGTATTCACTGGATGTAAATAAAAACCGTCCTACAACACTTCAAATGTTAATACGTTTTTATTTACATCCAATCATTTATACCATAAATCCAACAGAAGTGCCTTAAGGAAATACTCGGCATGGGATGACAAAGCGATAGCACATTTGTTACTTGTGTTTGTTAATACAAGTATCTACTGATGTTCCCAAATTAACGATAATGAATTTTTGCACTTTTATTTTTTTAGGTAATAATTAGTCTATACCGAATAACATAAAAGTTCTCGTGCCGACGACACTGCAATGCCACCCAGATCACGACGGTGTACAGGGACAGGGGGTCTGGGGGTAATGCGATTTCCAGCAGTGCCAATGACGTCATTGGCCGACCTTTGCTGCAATCGCAATATTGAAGTAATGTCACACCTTTAAAAATTGTATTCTCTGAAGTCTCAAATAATATACAGTCATGCACTATTCCCAAATAACAGTCGGAATTAATTCTTTTTTGTTATCATATTCCTTAAAATTAGACGCAGTAAAGAGAGGCAGGTGATATGTTTTGAAATGTTGTTATCATTGGTATAACAAACGCAATACAATTATTATAAGAAACATAACGATCACCATGGTTCAAGTTAAACATTCGGTAAATAAAAACGATAGAGGCACTTGAGACAAGTCTCATTGAGATGTTCATGTAGATAGCAAACGTTCATTATTATCTATTTATTATTTATCAGTCACCTCTGGCAAAGCGCACTTTAAAAAGCGAAAGGAATAAGTATATTCATAGATTTTTTGATTTAGGTTAATTTTTGAGAAATGTTAATCGCAATTGATTGAAAGCTATTCTATGTAATAACAAAATACTGGTAAAAGCGTATTTCCTTTGATGCAAGCCTTAAAATATTATATTTTTTATCACTTAGAAACTCCTCGATATAAGGTGTTTGTTTACTATTGATAAAATCTTAAATACTTTAGGAACGGATTATCTTAGTTTTAAGACGTATTGTTTCGTTCGGTCATATTAAGCTATAAATATCACAAGACTTGGTAATGTAATGTGCAATAACACTTTTGGTTTATAATTTACCTAAAATTTAAGTGCCAAACATAAACATAAAGTACCAAAAAAAAGTTTTAACACTCTAAAATCAAGATGGATTGTAAATAATAGCAGATAAATTCATAATATTTTGCATCAGTAGAAACCAAGGGTGTAAGTAGAGATCTGAAAGAGGCTGATTTTGAATAATCGTATAAAATTAAATGAATTTTGGATCAGCTGACCTGCTTTAAAGTTTTATCTCCTGCACCATTGATACAAAAAAAAAGTTATGTAGAAAAGTGATTTATTTACCTTTTAAAAAATACATTTGAAATAATTAAATTATTTGAAAATATAATAGATAATACTTAGAAAAAGTAACATGATTGAATATGATTGAATAAATATTGGTAACTGTAGCTGTGATGTTGTCTGAAATCATCAGAAAGTGAGACCGGTATATCTAATAACAATATAAATTTTCCAATGTTAACTTGCGCTATTATTTCAGGAATGATAAAGTATAAAAATTGTAAGTCTGAGAGAGTGAGAGAGTTATTGTACGAGAGTTGGGCCAGATTGATGTAGAGATATCGGTCAAAATTGACAGCCGCTCTGGAACTAAAATTACGAGATGAAAATATTTATTATTTTACCACATAAGATACGTTTGAAATCATGACATTAATTGCGCTTTAGTAATGAATGATTGTAATATATTTTTTAATTTCTATTACGTTATTGTCAATACTACAACTATAGTTTTGGGACACATAAAGGTTCTCTAATGGGTGAACTCTGAATAATGTTTTCGAAATTAAAATATATTTGGATAGTATATACTGGAGACACTTCAACAGGATGAACATATATATATTTGCTCTTTATTTATGGCTTAATTTGTTGTAAATCAAAACAATTTAACCGGTTTAAAAAATTCTTTTACTACCACACGTGTTTTGGCAATCATACATTTAATCACTGTTTGTTAATTAATATAGCATTGAGCAAAGATTTAAATAATACAGTTTAATATATAAATATAAGCTATGAATACGCTATATGTTGCCCTAATATATCGAATTTACATTTGGAGTGCTCCGTATAGTAATAAAAATAGAGGGTGTTGTTTTTTTTTTCAACGCAACCCATTTTTAAGATTGAAAACTGCACATATAAATATGAAATGAGTATTGTTTTGTTAATCTTTAAATTCTATACAACATGTTATTTAAGTTTTATCACATTTAGTTTACATGATATATTCAAATAATCCACCATTGACATTTGTACAAAGTTGTGTCCCCTCCATCAAAATTCCTGAAATCGTGTTGCAAGGTGCGTCTTTGAATTTCTTGCATAAAATTTGTTATGTTTGGTTTGAGGTGCTGAATATCCTGTGTATTTTTTTCGTAGGCCTTACTTTTTATACATCCCCAAAGAAAATTACGTAGTGGAGTCAAATCCAGGGATCTTGAAAATTATTCAACTGATCGGTGTGTTTTTGCGTCTGGGGGCACCAAAACAAAAAGTTATCATGGTCTTGGGCTTAGATCTTACCATGAGATCTACGGTAACAGCTTATTCCTTTAAGGAAATCTGTTAAAATATACACCAAACAATATATATATATATATAAAATATAAGTATGTACCCCAACTCTCAATCAATGAAAAGAAATAGTCTTGTATTGTAATAAACCCACACATTTTTATACAGGGTGCTTTTTTAAACACAACCCAAAACTTTATTTTATCAGTGAATGATTATTCCTCCCAAAATCCCCGGATTTGACCCCATTATATTATGTTCTTTGGGGATACAAAAAAAGGTAAGGCCAACTAAAACGATTCAAAGGATAGCAGCCCTCAAAACAAACATAGCAAATTTAATACAAGAAATTCAAGGAGGTATTTTGCAAAACTTGCTCAGGAATTAGATGGGGTGAACACAACTTTGTATGAATGTCAATGGCGGATTGTTTGAACACATAATGTAACCTAAATGTGATCAAACTTAAATAATAGGTTATACAGGATTAGGCTAAAGTGTGGATACCCCCACCTAACTTTTTAATGCATCATAGTAAGAAAACCAAAGTCAGCATACTCTCACAGCATTAAAAACTGCACTTTTTAACGAGAGTCCTATTTTCCCCCACCCCCAAAATGGGGCACTTTGGGGGCAGCCCCAAATTTTTAAATGTAAACCTCTATCGAGTGACCCCTCATTTTGAAGGGTTTGTCAAAATAAATACATGGCGCAAACCGGAGGACGATATCAACCCCCTAACCGAAATGGCAGTCATTTTAAAATTTGAGGTGGTTAAACAAGCTAAAGTGTGGATACCCCCCCCCCCCCTCCCACAACTATTAAACGGGTTGAAGTAGGTAAGCTCAACTCAACTCACCTTTTTATACGACTTATCACCAAATCTTTTGTCACTAAAACGACTTTGCCTTGGCCCTCAAAATGGGGCCCTTTGGGGGCAGCCCCAAATTTGTTAATGTAGACCCCTATCAAGTGACCCCTCTTTTTAAAGGGTTCTTCAAAAGGAATAAAATGCTATAAACCAGGGGTCAATACCACACCCCCGATCGAAATTGCGGCCATTTAAACATTTGGAAGGGTGGAGAGGGCCTTATAATAGCCTCTTGTAAACTTTTAAATTTTGAAATGCATGCCATTCTGGTTAGGGGTGTGACATTGACCCACAGTTTGCACCATTATATATCTATTGACAAACCCTTAAAAATGAGGGGTCACTCGATAGGGGTTTGTATTAAAAAGATTGGGGCTGCCCCCTAAGGGCCCCATTTTGGGGGCCAAGATAGAGTTGTTTTTGTGACAAAAAAGTACAGTTTTATGTCGTATAAAGTGGTGAGCTGAGTTTCATTTACCTACTTCAACCCGTTTAATAGTTAAGGGGGGGGGGGTATCCACACTTTAGCTTGTTTACCCATCCCAAATTGTGAAATGGCTGCCATTTTAGTTACGGGGTTGATATCGACCTCCGGTTTGCGCAATTGTATTTATTTTGACAAACCCTTCAAAATAAGGGGTCACTCAATAGGGGTTTAAATTTAAAAATTTGGGGCTGCCCCTACAGGGCCCCATTTTTAGGGCCAAGGCAAAGTTGTTTTAGTTACAAAAAATTTGGTGATATGTCGTATAAAAAAGGTGAGTTGAGTTGAGCTTACCTACTTCAACCCGTTTAATAGTTGGGGGAGGGGGGGTATCCACACTTTAGCTTGTTTAACCACCTCTAATTTTAAAATGACTGCCATTTCGGTTAGGGGGTTGATATCGACCTCCGGTTTGCGCCATGTATTTATTTTGACAAACCCTTCAAAATGAGGGGTCACTCGATAGAGGTTTACATTTAAAAATTTGGGGCTGCCCCCAAAGTGCCCCATTTTGGGGGTGGGGGAAAAATGGGACTCTCGTTAAAAATTGCAGTTTTTAATGCTGTGAGAGTATGCTGAGTTTGGTTTTCCTACTATGATGCATTAAAAAGTTAGGTGGGGGAATCCACACTTTAGCCTAACCCTGCAGTCAAATGGGGCCCTGTAGGGGAAGCCCCAAGTTTTTAAATTTAAACCCCTATTGAGTGACCCCTTATTTTGAAGGGTTTGTCAAAATAAATACAGTTGCGCAAACCGGAGGTCGATATCAACCCCGTAACTAAAATGGCAGCCATTTCACAATTAGGGATGGGTAAACAAGCTAAAGTGTGGATACTCCCCCCCCCTTAACTATTAAACGGGTTGAAGTAGGTAAACGAATCTAAGCTCACCACTTTATACGACATAAAACTGTACTTTTTTGTCACAAAAACAACTCTATCTTGGCCCCCAAAATGGGGCCCTTAGGGGGCAGCCCCAATTTTTTAATACAAACCCCTATCGAGTGACCCCTCATTTTTAAGGGTTTGTCAATAAATATAAAATGGTGCAAACTGTGGGTCAATATCACTCCCCTAACCAGAATGGCATGCATTTCAAAATTTAAAAGTTTACAAGAGGCTATTATAAGGCCCTCTCCTCCCTTCCAAATGTTTAAATGGCCGCAATTTCGATCGGGGGTGTGGTATTGACCCCTGGTTTATAGCATTTTATTCCTTTTGAAGAACCCTTTAAAAAGAGGGGTCACTTGATAGGGGTCTACATTAACAAATTTGGGGCTGCCCCCAAAGGGCCCCATTTTGAGGGCCAAGGCAAAGTCGTTTTAGTGACAAAGAATTTGGTGATATATCGTATAAAAAGGTGAGTTGAGTTGAGCTTACCTACTTCAACCCGTTTAATAGTTGTGGGAGGGGGGGGGATCCACACTTTAGCTTGTTTAACCACCTCAAATTTTAAAATGACTGCCATTTCGGTTAGGGGGTTGATATCGTCCTCCGGTTTGCGCCATGTATTTATTTTGACAAACCCTTCAAAATGAGGGGTCACTCGATAGAGGTTTACATTTAAAAATTTGGGGCTGCCCCCAAAGTGCCCCATTTTGGGGATGGAGGAATAATCCTTCACTGATCGAATACAATTTGGGGTTGCGTTAAAAAAGCACACTGTAATTTAATAAACTAAATTTATTGTATTAATCATTTCACTTACTTGCAAACTCTATCCTTCTATTAAGCCGTAGAGGCCCATCAAATGTATGCAAATCGTTGGTGATATCCCTGGCTTATGAAGTTTGATTGTCGCTGTTGACGGTTTATGAAACCATTTAAATTAATCTCATTTACTTTTATCAGTTTTAACTTTGTATTCTAAACGATTCATAAGATGAATAAAGGTACTATGTCGTGATCATTTACACCATTGACTTTAAACTTATTTATCCAAAGTCTATGTTTATACCAACCATGTACTTACGTAGTTAAGAATGTTATCCTGTAACTGTTTTTGATATTGTTGAAATATTTGTTTAATGTATATATTTATATTCTTTGTCCTGTACAGTTTTATTTACAAGTCTTTGTTTTGTATAGTTATCGATCCCGAGTTGTAATATATGTCTTATTTGTATCTATGTAATATGCATTAAACAATACGTTTACGTTTTGGAATTATTTTTAACAGTTTATTTACAGGGAGCAAAATGTATTAGAAAGAATAGGGGGGGGGGGGGTGAAAAAGATTATATATCTATATTTTGCTGAACACTCCACGTTTAAAAATACAGTTTATTCAAGTGGAAAAAACTGTTGTTTTAGACATAAAAAATTAACGGGAGTTTTTTCCATCGGGAATAATATACTTCGTTTTTGGTAATGTGATAATGGAAAGAACTTCAGTCAAATATATATAAGTAAAAATGATGACATACAATTATCTTCCACACCCTAACGACTTAAACATTTTTATGTTATGGTCCACTTCGGTTGAAGATGTCAGCTTTAACTCAGCTGATTTGTTGTTTCTAAACTGTAGTTTGTCTGATTTATTATATTGCTAAAAAGGGGAATGGAATATATATATATATATATATATATATATATATATTACCTTAGAATTGTTTTCAGAATAAAAAATAAAGTATATTGGTCGCTGAAACGTAAAAATGATATTTTTTATCGCTGAAATTGTGGGCTCGCGATTTGAATCCGAGCTTGTAAAACTAACTATGCATCACTTATGATTTGAACAAAAAAAGTCACTCGGTAAGGTAAGGTACACTATTGTTTGAATAGAACTAGGCAGTCAATTTAAACCGTACTATTCAATTTAGTTGCAGTTGCTTACTGTTCACATTTAAACTAACTTACTTGGTATTAAACCACGAACAGAGCTAGAAATTAAGCGTCTGTCACAGGAAGTTGGTAATATTTTAAATTATTTTTTATAGGAATTTGATTGTAGTAAGGGTATTTTCAATCAGTATTTTCTACAATGTGAAGAACGCTACGTAGAAAAAGGTTTGGAAAAATCCAAAAGCTAAACTGATTATTCTCTGAAGTTTTGGGGGTCCTCGAAAACATATTTTTTTGAGTGGCTTTAGCTTGGAGGAAATCTTCATGTGAAAGAAAGTTAAAGTTACAAGAAAATATTGTCGTTCAAGTGGAAAAACAAAATGTTTTCAAGTACTTTTATCAAAGCTAAAACAACTTCAATGTTATATATAATTCAGTTGAAAAGAGAACAACATGACAAGTATAAAACAGATTAAATAATTGTAATAATATTTAACACACATTATGCATATAATTTTCTTTTGGATATAACTAAACATATGCAATGGAAAAATATACACAAAAATAAAATTTTTGAATCTGATAAAACGTGTAAAACTATAATAGTTGTTAAACATTATATAATTATTAAATAGTGTTGATTAAAGTCATAACAGTTGTTTTAGGAATTTATTCTCAGATATTTGATTTCATGTTGTTAATATGAATAACATTAAATGTTAATTGTTAATGTTGATATCTGAATTTAATTATTGTTATAGTTACATTTGGCTGTTTGTACGCTAGATATTAACATAAGGATATTTATGAAGGATTTTGTGCTATAATAAATAAGGATTGTTTGAATTTTAGGAGCTTTCGTCCCTTCAAGCCACTAGTTCTGCTTTAATGAGGGTGTAAGGTAGCAGACGAGGCAAATACGCGATGGAGGATGTTTGACTGAAATAATTAGAGCTTGATTAAACGACATTCAGGTCTCTTCACCCACATGAAACGTTTGAGCAAGGATACAGACCTAATCATTTAAAGTTTCAAAGGAAATGAAAACCCCTGACATTTTAAAGACCGTTCAACAAATAGATGCGTTTTACATCACACAATTATGTAGTTAGCTAATCAACAAAACTGTTAAAGCCTATGTCAAAATATAATTCAAGCACTAAGGTCAAATGTGAAACAAAACATATCATTACATGGATAAATTACATGATAATGCATATATAATCAAAAATAAACCGTGCAAAAATTATATTATTTTGCTAAAAGCTAGAAAACATAAATTAACCACGCACTTAGAGCAAACCATGTAAGCAAACTTAAAAGTGGCACAGTACAATAATAAAGATAAAACCCCAATACTAAACATGCATAACCTCCTTTAGTTTAGTAATGTCAAAAAATCATTATTCATGAGATAATAAAAAATCGGTTTATGATTGTCGTTTGGAAACTCATTCCTTTACAGATTTCTTACATACCAATGATTGTGGATGAACAGTTTTATTTCTGCCACAGGAAAGTACCTTACTTTTCACCTGACCTGGATTAATGTATCCGAAACTCAGCACCAAACCGTGTATAGTTAACATGTTCAGAATTACTAACAGGGAAACCATCGGTGCTATGCTTAACAGTAAAGACGTGTATAAATATTATGACTATCAAAATTTCTTTGTTTGAAATTCATTGTTGGTGATGGTGATTTTATATTTTGATTAGGATTTTTGCGGACATTTGCCATCACTGATTAGTAAAAAACAAGTTTCACGACGTTTCGGGATCTGGAATCTGATCCCGTCCTCAGGTGGAAGAAAACCTAGAACATAACAAGATTAGTAATACAAGCCAGGAAAACCTGGAGAAAAACACAGCTAAAACAGAAAACTGTAAAAGCAGTCACGAAAACACTAAGCTGAAAAGAAAAACAATACACAAAATAACACAGGAATCACAAGTATCAAGAATCACCAGGCAGGAGAGAGCACGTCCACACCCAATCAGAGCTGAGCTGAGACTGGTGGGAGGAAAGCAAATGGCGGCGGCAACGGAAATGGCGGCGCCCACAGCCAACCAAATCACGGCGCGCTACCGGTGGCGAAAACCTGAAACAGAGACATGTGATATGCAAATTCCGTGTGTCTGTTTGTGTTTTGTTAGTTAATTTTTAACCTGATTTTGCCCCTTGGCCTTGCTACGGGTTAACATGTTATGAGAATTTTGAACAGAAATGTTAGTAATTACCCTATTTTTTGACAATTTATTTTCCCTGTCTTTCAATTCTTTGTTTAATATTGGTAGCCATACTGGCCTTATTTCAAGTGAAGATTGACTGATTGGTTGGTCTGCTAGTTTTATGTATGAAGCTTCAATTAGTTTTCTTTTGAAAAAATGAGGTTCGCGGTGTACTATTTTTGCTTCGTCAAAATTCATCTGGTGATTTTCAGACCAGCAGTGTTGAGCAATTTTTGATTTATCAACTAAGCCCTTCCTCGTGTTATCTTTGTGTTCTTTGATTCTAACATTTAAAGGTCTTTTTGTCTCGCCATAATACGGCCTAGAGCAACTATTGCAGTTTATTCTGTAAACACAGTTTTTTGATCCCTGAGTGCCATTTTTTGGTTTGGTTTTTACGAGACATTGCCTAAGAGTGTTTTGTGTCCTAAACGCGGTTCTAACTTTGAACTTCCTAGCAACTCTTCTAATTTTTTCCGATAATCCCGGCACATAAGGGATTGACATAGGAACGAATTTTTCAGTGTTTTCTGACTCATTCTGTTTAGCCCTACGGGTTTTGCACTTTCTTATTACGGATTGAGGGTATCCATTCTTAGCCAAATCTTGCTCTACTTTTTTGATTTCCTGATTTAATCCATCTTGATTTGAGCAAATGCTCTTTGCTCAAATCGACGTTGGTAGCCCTGGCTACAATGGTGAATATCTTCTCCTGTACAGTTCCAGTAATTTTAGATAATTAACAGTTTTCTTTTTATCTGTGCGTAACAAACTATTAAAATACGTTTCTACAAGTGCCAATTACGATACGTGAGTCATAATTTTTTAGTGCAACAAACTGTAAATTAATCTTTTCGTGTAAAATCAATAGCCAGCCATTGATCGGCTAACGATCAGCAAACTTCATCACCTCAAATTTTCAATCCAAATTATTTTGCTCAGTTTTGACTTTCGTGATTAACCGTATGATAAATATCAAACTAGAAGTAACTGAAATCACTTTTTAATCAATTTTCCGTCACAAGAATTTAAACAAAAACTGTGAAGTGCGATTTAAAATCTTTATAATCGAACTTCAAGATGGCGGAATCGAATATTCAATAGCTGCCAAAGTGAATAAGGAAGAAGACCAGAAGAAGAACAAGAAGTCACTCCAATCTACTCTGTGTACGACCATAAACTGGCTTCACACCGCCTCGACTTCAATCCAGTCCATCCACTCAGTCCAGAGAGGCCCAATCAACGCACACCATCCAAAAATCCGTGAGCCATATCTTAGGACTAACCTAGGTATGTGGCAAAATCTCTTTTTCTTAGCTTAATACTTTTTTTTCCAAACCAAAAAACTGAAAAATCAAAAGTAAAGCTTTCCTTGTAATAAATAAATTTCAATTTTAAAGTAATCCAAACCCAAATAAACTTAAATTCACCTTGTAAGCTAGGGGATAAATATAAAAAATATATATATATCTTAAAAAACTAATAAAAGCAAAACAAAATAGGATGCTAGGTTACCCCACCCAACCAAACCTCACCAGCCTATAAAACCTTGGCCGGCCTCCTATAACCAACCTACCAACCTCCAATCAAACCCACCTGAAATACAAAGGGGAAAATGACCAGAAGTACAAATAATACATCAACCAGTGTGCCAAAAAATAGTCTAAAAACACAAGACAGCCAAACCCCTTTAAACCCCTGTGTAGTATGCAAACTAGAAGTGTACCAAAATGACAAAGCTATTCAATGTGATTGTGACAAATGTTACCACATCCGATGTGCCAATGTAACCCACAAACAGTATAAAGGAATTATGACAAATAGCCTTGTTTTTGAATGGGTATGCAAAACTTGCTTTCAAAATATTAGGCCTATAGCCTCAACTAGAAATAGGTCAAACTCTGACACCAATGATAAAACCAATGTAGTATTAAGTCCTGAAACACAGACTAAGCATAACTCAGACTCAGTCAATGAAAATTCAAATTATGACGAAGAGGAACAAGAAAATGAAATCATAGAACTCCTACAAAAGGATATAGTAGCACTAAATGCTCGACTAGATATTTATAAGGAGGAAAATAGGAAGCTCTCAGATATCATAGCCCGCAAAATAGAAGTCATTGCCAATTTAAATGATACTATCCAGGAATTCATAGGAGTCTCTCCAAAGCAGCCTAACTTAGGCCTACATACAAACAACAAAAAATCGGAAACTGCTCCTCAAACTTTATGCATAATGAGTAATCTTAAAGAAGATCAACCAAACAACTCGAAAGAGGCTGACATGGGGTACATATCATCAGCGCCCACTGCCCCGTCAAACCGGAGCCTACTGAAACCACCTTCGAAGCAGACACATAGTGCTAGAGTTTTTACTCCACGCTACACACGAATCATAGACTCCGCGGACCCGGCGTCTCACTCGTCCTTGAAGCCCGACCCACCTGGACCACCCCCAGAGCCAGGCCATGTGACTGGGAACTCTGCTCTAAAACCCCCATCATCTGTTCCGGGCACTCTTCTGATTGGGGACTCTACTCTTAGGGCCGCTGCCAGCATCATTAAAGACAATTATAAGATTGATGTTAAAACCAAAGCCGTACCCGGATCTGTAATCCAAGACCTCAGCGCCTATCTCAGGGAAAAAAATGAGATACCTCAAAAAATTATAATAAACTTAGGATCGAATAATGTAACTTATGCCTCGACACCCAACCATACTATGAGACCATACTGGCTAACCCTGGAAGCAGCACAAAAAAAATTCCCCGATAGCGAATGGTTCATCAACGGTATTATGTTTAGAAGGGATGTTAGAGACAAACTCATCATAGAAACAAACGAGGCACTGAAATTCATGTGCGATCAACTCAAACTAACATTTATAGATACAATCAACGCATGTCAAGACGACTGCTACCGACCAGATGGCATTCATCCCAACCGTAAAGGAGCAACGATCCTATCAAACATCATAATTGAAAAAGCCAAACTGCCGGTGCCAGAGGAGTCGATGGACCAACCAAGACTGATAAAAAGCCCGAAATCAAACAAAAATATGAATCCCGGGAAACATGAAATATCCGGAAATACTAGGGAGCTAGGAGTACACAAACTGGAAAATTATAAGGAACAAAAATACCATCTAAATAAGGATTCCCAGACTCATGACTCAAGGAAACCAAATGACGAAATCCAACAGATATCTCAGGTCAATGCCGAAAATAAACCCACTCCCGTAAATGAAAGTGTTTCTCTCAAAATCATAGAGTCCCGCCTCTCTGAAGAAAATCTAGATATAAATTTATCATCCTATGAAGAAAATAAGGATATAAACTCAACAACTCATGAAGGACAACTAACAGTAACAAAAAACCAAACAGATCAAACCTTAACCAAAAAACCTTAGACTCTAATGACCGCCAAAACAAGCTAAAAATTTTCCATCTCAACATACAACGAGGATTAGCGAATAAATTAAATAAACTAGAAATAGAGCTATCAAACCTAAACTCAGACATCGTAATCATCTCCGAGCATGGCCTAAAGTCGGAACAAATAAATACCCTCAACCTTACAGGATACAACTTAATAAGTGAATTTTCCAGAACAAACCACATGTGGGGTGGAATTGCCATATTTGCAAAACAACAACTAAGTACTAAATGCAACAAAATAAACACAAGTCCCTTCTGTGAGGAACTTACCTCTGAAATTGTCGCAATAGAAATTCCTAAACTCCGACTTACAATCATTGGAGCCTATAGATCTCCCCAATCGTATGCTGAGGACTTTCTCGAATATCTCGACTCATTATTGGCTACATACTCTAAGAGGAACAAAGATATTGTTTTCCTAGGCGACATAAACATAAACCTTCTTGCAGTCGACAAACCAGACACCAAAAACTTAAAACTCTTTATAAAAGAACATAATCTGGATGCAGGAGATATCCCATGCACAAGAATAACCCCTACTACAATTAGTAGTATAGACATCTGCCTTACAAACATTGGATTTCAGAATGTTTCTCTACAAACCAAAAAAGTACCCATATCGGACCATCTCGGAGTCTGCTGCACCATAAAAAACAAATCTACACTAACAAATAAACCCCTAAAGAAACAAATTCGGCCCATCACCAAAAATAAATTGGACCTATTAAAACATAGCCTAAAGACTCAAAACTGGAATGAAATATTTAACACCCACCCAGTAAATGAAAAATATAACAATCTAATAGGAACTCTTACCTACGAAATAAATAGTACTATGCCTAAGATTAACATTAGCCTAAGAAATAAACCAAATCACATTTTTTGGGATGATAAAACTACCAATCTAAGAAAACTACTAAATGTGGCTCATGACAAATATATTCTCACCGGCAATGACAAAGACAAAAAAACCTACTCTGATCTAAAAAAAATATACGATATTACTGTAAAAGATAATAAAAGACAACACACCATGAAAAACATCGCAGAAGCCCCAAACAGAAACAAGGCAATCTGGCATACAATAAACAAGGAGCGGAGAAGCGTCAACGAAGCAACAAGCAACATAACCCTGGATATAGATGGTCTCCAGATAACAAACCCCAGACAGATATGCAATAACTTCAACTCCTTCTTTATCAACATAGGAAATAACACTAACTCCACGAACAAACCTCATCAAAGTATTGAACCTCCAAACTCATACAAATTCACAACTTCAACTCTCTCAAGATTCGAAATCATCACCCCATATGAAACACAACAGCTCTTCAAACTCCTTCCACCGAAAAATTCTTCAGGCCTAGATGAAATACCCAACAAAATTATCAAACATTGTCAAGACGAACTCATCCTACCAATCACCGACATCATAAACGCATCCATATCCCAAGCGGAAGTTCCCCAAGCAATGAAGCAAGCCTTAGTCTACCCAAAATACAAAAAGGGAGATAAAAACAAAATAGAAAATTACCGACCTATCTCGATTCTACCAGCCATTTCTAAATACCTCGAAAAAGTAATCAACACTCAGCTTATCTCATACTTAGAAAATAACAAACTGCTCAGCGAAAATCAACATGGATTCCGAGAGGGTAAATCTATCAACACAGCACTGGCCCAACTTTGTAACTCCATCACCAAGATCTGGGAAGATAAAAAACCAGCTAACGGAATTTTCATCGATCTTCAAAAAGCTTTCGATAGCCTCGACCACAACATCTTACTACAGAAAATTGAAGCACTAGGCATCACAGATCAAGCCCTAACTTGGATAAAAAGCTACTTAACCAATCGAAAACAACTAGTTGAAATAGACCATCAAACAGGAAACCTCATCACTAAAGTCAGATCTAAATTACAGACAATAACCAAAGGAATCCCACAAGGCTCGATCCTTGGTCCACTCTTTTTCCTGATATATATCGATTCTTTCCCATCTCAACTTCCAATAGACACCACATGCATCATGTTCGCTGACGATACTACTCTGATTACACCTGACCTCAAAACACAAAACCAAATAGAAAACACAATAGAAATAGCCAGCAGCATATGTCAAAACCTCAATCTCACCATCAACAAATCAAAAACAATCAAAATGAAATTTACAACAAAAAATAGAACTGAAGACACACTTACAAACTCAGACCAAGAACAAACAACGGCCAATTCTACCAAATTTCTGGGCATCACCTTGGACGAAAACTTAAACTGGAATGCACACCTTGAATCACTCCGGAAAAAACTCTCTTCAGCTCTTTTCGCACTCCGAAGAATAAGAGAAATAACCAACACCGACATCACCAAAATGGCCTACCATGCGATTTTCGCATCTCACCTCAAATTTGGAATCATTGCTTGGGGCAGTGCAAATGAAAACCAGCTTCATAAAATCCTGACTTTACAGAAGAAAGCAATTAGAACAATCGAAAAATCTCACCGACTGGAACACTGCAAACCACTTTTTACCAAACACCGTATCCTCACTCTCACCTCTCAATATATCCTAGACTCAGTAAATTTCATTAAACAAAACCCCCCAGAAATTAGACAGGAATGCCACAAATACAATATCAGATCAGGTTCTAACCTAAACACGCAGCAGCATAGATTAAATAAAACAAGTAAAACACCTACAATTATGGGAACAAAACTTTTCAATATACTTCCAGAAACCCTAAAATCAATAAATGACTATAAAAAATTCTCTGTGCAACTTAAAAACTATCTCCTAGATAGGCCCTATTACAACTTAAAAGAATTCTATGAAGATCATAACCACTATATAGGACTTTTATAAAATAGGCCTAATCATAAATAAATGGCTCACAACCCCCCCCCCCCCAATCACAAGAATTGACGATTCTCCAGTCTCCACGACTGTGTAGAAGAGGATGTATGTAAGATGTAAGATGTATGCTCTGTCAAATAGTGAGTAAGCTACCCCTTCTTTGACAGATTTTTGATGGTTTGATTGAAAATTTACGTACTGCCCTGTGTGTGTCTTTTTTCTGAAAACAGTTGTCCTAAGCGTGTCCCTATCCTTTTCTACGCACACATCCAAAAATGCTAGTTTGTTTTGGACTTCCTCTTCCATTGAATTGAAAGACAGGGAAAATAAATTGTCAAAAAATAGGGTAATTACTAACATTTCTGTTCAAAATTCTCATAACATGTTAACCCGTAGCAAGGCCAAGGGGCAAAATCAGGTTAAAAATTAACTAACAAAACACAAACAGACACACGGAATTTGCATATCACATGTCTCTGTTTCAGGTTTTCGCCACCGGTAGCGCGCCGTGATTTGGTTGGCTGTGGGCGCCGCCATTTCCGTTGCCGCCGCCATTTGCTTTCCTCCCACCAGTCTCAGCTCAGCTCTGATTGTGTGTGGACGTGCTCTCTCCTGCCTGGTGATTCTTGATACTTGTGATTCCTGTGTTATTTTGTGTATTGTTTTTCTTTTCAGCTTAGTGTTTTCGTGACTGCTTTTACAGTTTTCTGTTTTAGCTGTGTTTTTCTCCAGGTTTTCCTGGCTTGTATTACTAATCTTGTTATGTTCTAGGTTTTCTTCCACCTGAGGACGGGATCAGATTCCAGATCCCGAAACGTCGTGAAACTTGTTTTTTACTAATCAGTGATGGCAAATGTCCGCAAAAATCCTAATCAAAATATACTATCAAAATGTTCTGTCCCTCAGACAAGGTGTGTATCGTTCTCTATAATGAGCACACTTAATGCCTAAGAATCTTCACTGTTTGGTTCTTTTTTTTACGAGAACAGGATTTTATGAATATAGGCTAAATGGCTCCACGGGACCATCCTGTAGGAGATATAGGATTAAAGAATGCAACGAATCATTTTTTTCTTCAATCGATTTCCTCTTCTGCTTTCTCCGTTTGCTAAGACGTTTGATATCTTAAACCCCTCAAAAGGTACTTAAAACTATTCTTATGTTTATATTACGTTAAAATCATTAAGTTTACGTGTTGAAGAGAATAAATAATGCTTGGTCATTAATTAAGTGACGATTTTTATAGCAAACCGCTATATTAGCCCTTTCTCGTTTCTCAGTTTAGCCCTTAAATTTTATAGTACATTTGCGTTTATTAGTATTTAAAAACAATCAAGTGTGTTAAAAATCTTGCATTACTAGGTAGTCGTGCTTTGAGTTTCGACGGTTTAGTTATCAGTGGTTAACTTGAAACATTCTTAACTGGTGTTTAGGCGGGATATTTGCTTGCCTTTGGCTTCAATTCAGAATTCAATGAAAGCTATTAAACTATTGAGTCTAGAAAAGCAATATAAAACTCTGCAAGCTCTTGCGTCCTACTAATTCACGATTGTATTACCCATAAAATCCGAAAAATTATAATAAAGCATTTAAAATTGAATGTGATTTTTAACTATATGTAACTATATATTACTCAAAAACACAAAGTTCGATAACATTCAAAATAATATTGGCATAACAGGTAAACATTTTATGACAATTTGTGCTAGTAAAGGCATTTTAATAGCGTCACAAAGGTGGTTTATATTCATGAATTATTCACTTAGAGACATTAGGGGGCTGTTTAGGCATTCCACCCTTACCTCCTATGTAATGTTACAAACAAATGCATTTACATGCAGATGCTTGGTTCATTGAAAAATGTTATTTCCGTGCTTGTTCTATACTTTGTTAAACATATCCATTAGGTAGTAGAAAGATAAAAAGACTAACCTTTCTGTTCATTGACAAAGCCAATTGAACTTTCAACCCGTTTCAATCATGACAGCATTACAAGCTTACAAGTTAATTCGATAAACTCAGTCTGTAATGGCGCGAAACAGCGGTTTATTTCAATCAGACCGTTAATTTAATTCCTTAACATTTTTAGAAGATAAAATTTATAGCTGAAATACTTTGGGGAATTATAATAATCTTAATGAAAACACTTTTCACGCCTATTTAAGTTAATCTCAGTATTTTTTTACTATTTAATAACAATAGGCTCTAAATAGGTTATGTAATTTAATTTTGGAGCATGCCAAAAAACTGTTTTAATTTTGGTAATAATCGTCACCAAGCAATCTCAACAAATTATATTTTAATTTAAAAATATAAGTTATTATTTTAGGTACATTAAAATATTGTTTGGCAATTCATATCAAGTATGTCTAGATAAATAAAAACCATTTGTTTCGATATCGTTTGGTGTTGAAACAAATTGTCAACCATTATTTATCATGAGTTATCAATCAATAATAAAAAAAATTCCCCTAGAATGATATCACAAAGTTTATAAATGTTTTAATTGATAGGTTTTATAATACCTTTTCCGTCTCCAGAATCTTTTATACCATACTATCGAAGTATTCGTTCATTGAGATTAAAAAATATACTTGCAATATAGAGATTTTATTAAAAAGACAATATAAAATAGACTGCATAAGCTTACTTAAAAATTTTACAAATATCAACAGTTTTTGTAACGTCATCAAACATAAATAAATTAGTTCATTAAGCAATTGTCTAAGTCTAATTCGTAATTCTTGCTCCTACTGTAATACGCAAGTGATACATGTATGCATGTTACTTTACCAATTCAATCATTGCCAGTACGAAAAATTAAATGGACTAATAAGACTTGGAATGGATTTTAAAAGACAAGAATATTTTAAAAGTATTGTAGCAAATTTACTTTTTTGTTCTTAAGTAATTAAAATGGGTCCATAAAACAAGGTACAAATAGTAAAAAGTTAACTATATACAAATTTTAAACTTGAAATCAGCTACAGAAATAAAAACAGTAACGAAATAAAACACTTTTTTACCAAACAGTAAAAACAGTAACGAAATAAAACACTTTTTTACTAAACAGTAAAAACGGAGATCTTAAAATTGCAAGTTTTAACATAGTATGGGTTTATTTGTGTGTCATTAAAAAGTTCTCTTGCTTCCCAATTTAAGTTTTTAACGAGTAGCTATGGTGGAATGGTATTTATAATTCACATGATTAATGTGTCTTAAGAAATTGAATTTAGGTTTTGTAATCCCTTAAGCACTATTATAATGCATTAAATTGGAGAAGGTGTGCAATTATGACTAGAAAAAATATACAGGGAATACGTGAAATACCAATTTACATCCTAATTTGATTTCCTATTTCTACAGAACAAAATATATTAGATTGCTTAGTTTTTTAAACTAAATGTCTTAAAAAATACTTTTTATTATTATAAGCCAAAAATATGCATAATATAACAGTTCAATGAATATTTTTAAACTTTAAAAGGTTCGCAGTAAACATATAACTGAGGAATTCTAACTTTTTAAAGTTAATGCTGAAAACATACTACAAAGGCCAAAGTTTCAACTTATGAGGAGTTTATCTATTATGTAGGTTCTGTCGTTAGTTAATTAGTACTTTTGTACATTACTATACCGGGGTTTGCAGAAGTCTAGAATATTTTTAATATCTGCTTAAATACTTATTAAAATGTAATGAATATCCTCAGTTATATAATTGACATAATAACAAACATTAAGATATAAACTACCGACATTTTGAATGCTCAGGGATGGTTTTATGTGGAAGTTTTAACATTCTCAAACGTAAGCATACCTTGAGATGTATCTCATTTCAGAGATATTTTTAAGTGGAATACAACATCACGAACCCCATTGCATAAGAACGATTCAAACAGAAATTAAAGCTTCTCAACTCTTTTTATATTTACTACAAAAATGTGGGAAAAGTCTGTAACATGGTGAATATATTCTTCAAAGACCTTTTCTCCAGCCCTGTGTATAAATTTATAAGGAATCGCTAACATAGTATTGAAAAACCAATCAAATCGTTAAAATGTGTTTTTATTTATAATTGTTAGAAGATATGCTGCCTTAGTACATTAGGCTAAATGGCTAAACTAAACTTGTATATAGCACAGACCTTCTCGAGTCCGTTGTAAACGATTGAGACTTTATATGATATATTAATCTTTTCAAAATGTAATAATTAAAATTCTGGAAGGAACAGTAAGCTATAAATTGATGTTACAGATTCATGAAATGTCTGTAATTCGAGAAGTTCGTCTCCATTATTGTGACATTAGTAGCACCTGCAAAGCTTGCAAGACATTATGAGACTTTAGTGTGCCCACATTACAAACTTTGATGGAGTATTTTATTGCGAAATACTGTATTTGATGTCACAATAAAATAAACTGCTACGGTTGCCTTACAACTATTTGTAGTCCATTGTAAAATTACCTGAATTAGGATATTAAAATTTACAAGAACAAATTAATAAAAATATAACAAATGTTTACGATCACAAGTAATCGAATGACACGTAAAAATTGATTGTAGGGATTCCGATTCTCCTAAACTCAGAACCTACCCGCTTATTCGTTAAGTTTACAAAAATCTCAGTCCCCTTACACTATACGGACGTAATTGGTGTTTTTTGACTATTAAGGCCAATAGCTGATCCTCTGAAACTATTGTATGAAATGTTAGAGGACCTAACAATAGATGAAAAATATCTTGAAATTCATCCAGTTATTTTAATTCGAAAGACAACAACATGAAGAGTAAAAACATATTAATAAATTCAAGCCCAATTGCAAAAATATACATTTTGGTATGAGATGGTTATAGACATTGAGTAGTTAAAACACATATGGATAATGGGCCTAATAAAATTCATATTTAAATTACTTTATTTCTTTTATTCTTACAAACTTAAGGAGCTGTCTCAAGTATGTTTGGTATTAGAAAAAAATGTAATATATGTATATGTAAAACCTAAGAAATTTGTGAAATCCAAAGCTCACAATAAAACATAAATATGAAGAAAAGGAAACGGCGTTTGTTACTTCTGACATTCAATTTTCTTTTTGCTTTGTTGTCCCGGTTTAGAAAGGCACCAACTATATTGCGACATCTAACGAATACATTATTCAGTATTTTCCAATGACGTTTGTAATTTCTTACAGTACACAATTCCAGTTTCCATAGAATAAATTCTACACATCCTTACTTTAGTTTTTAGACGAAAAGTCTTTCGGTGAAGTCGTTTACTAAGGATACTAAAATAAATGATTGGTTGCAAAATGTAATGTGAAATCTGGATATTTAAACATTATGAATTAACTTTATCTTGATTTTTTCGTGGGTTTTATACATTTGTATATCATTAGCCCCTATTTAATTTATTATTAAATTTTTAATCTTAAATAGACCTACCTTAGACACTAAAAATCTTTCAAAAAGATCTTTTACTGCTGTAATGGTTATAAGATTGTGCACAATTTATTAATGCTTTATTAATTAGTTATTAACTTAGATACAGTGATAATACTTTATTAATTTACTCATGTGATTTTATAACCACACAAATATACTAGGTGAGGAAAGGACAAGGTACAGATTGATATTTTCATAGCGAAATAGGCCATAACATAAGCAAGACCACGCACCCCACACAAACCACCATACACCACCACCACCATTTTCACACCATTTTCTTGATTTTTATCACAAAATGGATATTGTATTAAAATTATATCAATCAATATAAATGAAACCTTACATTTTAAGGTTTCATTAATATTCAAGTAAAAATGCTGTATATTTAAATTTTCACCTCACCAGAGAGTTTATAAATGAATTTACTGTATTTGCGGAAGGGAAGTCATTAATAAACATGACTAAACTTCCTCCTCCTATTTATGAAGGTGTTACTTTCTGAGAAGGGCCTTCTGTTACTCTTTTCCCTACCTTATTACAAGGAGATAAAATTCATTGCCCCCCATCTCAACAGCGAAACCCCAAAATGTTTTTTTTATAGTAAATATAATTTTTAAGGTTTTTAAAAAGTATAAGTAATATAAACATAATTTGTACCTATATACCTCGAACAGCCATCTTTTAAATACTATAGAGAAACTATTTGTTTTTTTCTATTTCATACGTAAACATTATTTCATAATCATGCAGCAGATTGAATAATCTTAGCATTTTGCTAAGTATTTTGATAAATCATCATTTTTTGTATTCATAATAACACGTCGAATTTGTGTCAATTTAGAAATTTAAAATTTCATTTAAAAACCTTACTCTGAATTTTTTTTTTAAAAATTATTCAGATAAAATAGAAATGCATAAAAGTTTAGGTAGGTGTAATAGAAAAGGTTGGTTAATTATTCCTTTAGGATGAAGGTCTGAGTTAACAGTTACGAAAATATTACCATGAAACTGATTATTTAAGTCTTAGAGTTTGTAGGGAAAACAAATAAAAATTATGGACTATAAACACTACATTGACTCTCCCAAATTATTAAAAGTACATTTATTACATATGTTATTATGTTTGATCATTAAAACGGTTAATATTTATTTATTTAACTTTTTCCCGTATCATTATAGGCTGCTTCAGTACAAACAGTACTTTAGAAGCTATACAAATCTTTCCAAGAAATGTTTTATTGCTGCAATGCTTATAAGTTTGTGTGATTAAAATTACAATATATTAATTGAGTTTATAATTTAATTCAACACGACTGTTAATGTTACCCGTGACTTTAACACCCGAGTATTATGAGTTTGTTATTTTAGTCGTCAAATGTTAATGCTTCAAGATGTGGAGTTTTAAATGTTTCACTGATTTTACTGCAATATAGGTTTTTTTGTCTAGTTGATATTTTCCCTAAAAATCGCTGTGAAATTTCTCGTTGTGATTCAATTAATAATTGAAGCAATGCTTAAAACTGTACGGAATAAAGTGATTTGTTTGTGTTTCCGTTTTGATTATTACAAGAAAGAAATACATTGAACTCTTTGAGGCAAAGGCGTTACGTAACGGAAAGACATTACGTTGTCAACGGAAATTTAATGTTTCATACATTAAACTTGTTTTGCAGTTGAATTTTTATTTTTATTTGAAAAAGGACAGATATACATAACAAGTTTTACCATGTTACGAACAATCAAGCAAAATAGTTGAGTATAATTTCTTAAACTAAGAAGCAATTTTTTCTTATAGAGCAAACGAAGCGTAAAACCCAACAATTTGAAAAGCTTAAATAAACAAGTTTTTCATTTTTTTGCACTAATACCCCCGTTGTACCAGACCTGCATGCTTAGTGAATTTCAAATGCAGGCCGGGAAGTACTGTTTTGCCGGACGAGCATGATAGTTTCCTCGCGAGCGAAATCAAGTATGTTCATGTGAGTACGGCATAACTTACCGGCTGTTTAACGTACGATACTTTTCATCGCACTACTCCGAAAACATACTTTCAATCATAACATGGTCCTTGCACAAACCAATACATGTCTCAATCCCTCAAACATAACCTATAACAAACAAAACAAACATTTGTCAGCTGATTGTTTACTTCCGTTTCTTGTAATCGCAGTCCGGCAAATCCTTAGCAGTCCGGAAATAGTATATTACGTTACTAGGCCGGGAATTACTGTTTTGCCGGATGAGCATGAGATTGTCATGCGAGTACGGCAAAATTTCCTGGCCGTATAACGTACGATAATTTTCATAAACTCATAATCCGATCAATCATAACGTAGTCCTCGCATAAACCAGTATCCTTCGAGCATAACCTATGACAAACAGAACCAAAATTTGCTACTGCTAAATTTGCTACTGCATTCACCAAGAATGTAACCAATAAACAATCATTAAACGTCGGTTTGCTGCAAATAAGCTGATTTATCCGATCCAGGCCGGATAAAAGTTTTGCCGGCCTAGGCCGGCAATGTGTAACTTTCAAGCCAACAAAATTGAACTGAAAACAGACGTTTCTGTGTCAGTATGATAAAAAGTTTTTACCGGACTAGAACGGCAATGGGTAACTTTTGAGCCAACAAAAAGCAACAGGAAACAGATGTTTCTGAGTCAGTATGATAGAAAACCCGAATTCGATAAATTTGGTGTCATTAGGTTGGAAAAAAATTAACTAAAAATCGATATTCTATTTATTTCTTTTGTAAAACGTAAGGTTTTTTCGTTATTTCAACATAAAGATTTAAAATTGCCGCCATTTTGAAATTTACCGTCCAATCATGCTGATTATGTTTTCATAAACTAACCTTGAGTAGATACAGGTAAATATCAAGTTTCAAAAAAATCTACAAAAAAACCATGGAGATGAACATGGTTGATATTTGGTAAACAAAGCAATTTTGACAAAAATTATTATATCTTTTCTTTTTATTTTGACCATATAACCTATTTACGGAGTTTGGCACTTATGCGACACCCTGTAGAAAGGTGGTCGCCAGGCGGGTAACGGAGTACACCCAATGATGAGGGTTGGACAGGCCTCACACTCCTGAGAGGGGGTCTCGTAATACAATAATTCCAACGTGCTTCATGTGTGTAATAGAAGTTAAAACATCTTTTAACACTTACTCTCCAAGATTCAGTTTTAAAGAATATTTGTTCTAAATTACCAATAGCCACAACCAATGTATAAATACATATAGATATACTACTAATAGAAGTATTTATACCAACGAGGTTTTAAGAAAAGATATTAACGCTTATTGAGTTTTATATTTATTGAGTATATTTATTCTACAAATGTTGAAGTCTAAAAAATAATAATTATGTCCAATAAACTATAATGGATTATGATATAAAAAATCGTAAAAATACAGTCAACATTTTGAGATTAGAATCCTTGACTCCTAGTTTTTGGATTACCCCGTTTTAATTTTAAAACATTTTAAAGTTATTCCTAATGTACATTTAGTAATTTTGACTTTGTTCCTTCCTTTGCAGTGAATTAGTTTGTTTGAGATCTGTCTGAGGTACTTTTGGTGAGATATTCATAATAATTTATTTCACATAACGTGTATTATAATATGTCACTATAAATACTTTTTAGCGACAGATTAAGAATAAAAACATTTAATATTCTAATTATTTCAAGGTCTATTTTTGTTTATTTTGTTTTCATATTCTTAAAAATATATCAGATTAAAAAATTATATTATATGTAATTAAAAAATAAACATTTTACGTAAATTATATTTTTTTTAATATTCCTAAAGATTTCAAATTTACCGGACGGAAAATATAAGTGAGACTAAGAAAATTAAGTTGTTACGAACATATTTTTTGTGATTTTTGATTGGTTGGTTTTGGGAACTAACATATTATAAAGAAAAGTTCAACAAAACAAGGCTCTAAAAATTAAGACTTAAATTTTAGAGCGGTATTGTTTTGACCCTCCAGGATTTCATAAAATATTCTGTGTACCTGCGCTGGTAATCCATCACAATGGGAGTAAGGGAATCCCTTTATTACACGGCGATGAACACTGTTCTGGTAATTGAATCGCTTCCCAACAAACGTCTCTTATTGTGGAATAAGTTAACAGATAATCATTATTTAATTTAGGCAAGAACATGATTCGAACATTCATAAACATGGGACCATGCATGCATGCATGAAACATGCCCACATACATGCATGCATGTGTGACACGCATACATGTTTGAACACGTATTCTGATGGTTTGTTATTTTATATTATTATTTATATCAGTAATGCATGCTAATGTTTATGAACTCACCGACTTTTATTGTATTTGTTTTACGAATCATTATAGTTATTTGCGTGCTTTCTGCCGTTCATATGGATAGGCAGGAAGTAGTTTGAAATGTAATGATTATTAAACAACAATATACAAAACATATTTGCATATACAAACACAAATGGACAAAACAAACACAAATGGAGGCTTCATGATGGCTTAATAAAAAGTAAAGCAAGACCATAATTGAAAAAAATTATGGTATTCTACATAATTGTTAAATGCATATTTATGATGGAGAATAAATTGAGCCAACATGCTCAGTTGGTATCAAATTAAATTAATCTTTTTAAATTCGTTTTCTTAATACTGGATAAGGATGATTAATATGAAATGAAGACTAGTAACCTCAAATAAAAACCGTATATTTAAAAGGCAGGCCTAGTCTTAATTTCACATTAATCTATTGGCACTCTAAAAGTAGCAAAATAGTCAAAATACTCCCTCTATACTTAATATTCTGGCTCTAATCGGTGCTGCTTTTGACAAAATCTCGAGTTAGTACTAACATAACAATTATTTTCTAATATTATGTATTTTAGTTTACAAGTCGTTGCTAATATGACACTGTCACCAGATATATTTCTGTAACTAACAGGTCATTGTAAGGGCTTAGTGCCATTAAAGATGACTTATGACTTAATTGTGCAATTGGCCGAATAAATTTTCTTTCAGTATTAAAATCTCTTTAAATCGATTTTTTTATGAACAGTAGTTCCAGCAAACACTTTACAAAGTGTTTCAAGCCATGAGTTGTACATTGTAAACTTGTGCTTGTCAAAGCAAGAGCCCTCGTTGACAAAACCAACCGAATGTCAGATTGAACTTCCGCCGGCGACACAATATGTTTCCGGTTCGTCAAGCAACGCTTCATCGCTGAGAGACCAATTTTCCTTTCCTTCCAAAATTTAAAGCTTAAACTATAATATAAATATAACTTATTTTAAAAGATTACAAAGAAATATTATACAAATATGTTATTGAATGTGAATTATGACAATTCACATTATCCTATTATCATAGATCTACATACCTGAACTTAGAATCTATTGTTAGAGATATACTGAATGTTTATTTCAACCTATATGGTGACTTTTACATAGCCCTATTTGGGTCAGGAAACGTTTTGTAGCGTATTAAAGTCTTAAGATTTGTCAACTTTTGTTATTCAGCAGAGTTTAAGTCAAAATGTTAGAAAAAAACAAGAATGGCCTTCGACTAACTCCGAAAATTTCTTTGTCGGTTTCACAGCGAAACAAAGGTAAATAATACAAATTAGGTGTATAAGGTTTAATTAAAATTTTTTAGCAAAATTTTTCAGTGATAAAACGTTTCTACGAAAACCTATTTTTTTTATTTAAAACCCAAGATCACTCAAAAGGAACCTGGAATGGTCTACACTTGGTGCGATATGTCTTAAGCTGTGGTCTGCTTAATCGCTGAAGTTGTCATAGTTTACTCTCAATTATCAGGGACAACATACAATGTCAAAATCAATTTAAACAAATATCAACTGAGGTTCTTTACAAAGTACAATAAAGAAATAAGTAGACAGCTGTGAAGAAATGTTAAAAATATCAGAGATACACGACTTTAGAGGTCATCTATGATGTTCTGATGACTTTCTGTTCTAGCAACTTAACTTCAACTGCTTTTTGTGTAAACATTTCCCTCAGCTCAGTATATATCGCACCAATTTTAAAGGTAATCACTTGAATTATAATTTATTCCTCTAACCTTTATGTTAATATTGTGAAACATATTTCACTATGTTTGATTTTACAAAGATTCACAAAGGTTTGAAATTGGAAATGTGCACATGTGTCCGTGTGTAATTTTTAGAAACCGGAGATGTGAAGGACGGAAACTTGAACTTTCTGATATTATTTAGCATGGTCATTTACATGTAGTTAAATTATAAAGAAAAATACAACATAAAGCTTCAAAGATAACTGTCCTAACTTGGCTTTAATGAACCTAATCGCCTTAGAGGTAATCGTATTACACAAAGTAGTCATTTCTGAAGCTAAGCTTCTCTGAGATGAGCCCTTTTAATTTGTACCACCATGGAGGAATCCATGAAGGGCCTCTTCCTCGTTGCTACAACCGCATTATGGCGACAGTAATGTTGTGATAATAATAAACCTTTGCGTTCCTATTTATGTAATATTTAACTTTGTTATGTTAAATTAAAATACCCCCCTTGCAGCAGACCTGCATTCTCAACGAATTTCATATGCAAAACAACATATTTCAATCCAACACAGCGAGATTTAACATGTTTTGGTAAGCCCCATAACAATAACATGGGGAATGAGTATGTAGGTTTGCCGCTACAGGTATATAAAAACTGGGTAGTTTTAATTCAATGTTTAGTAGATCTGAACTAGAAGAAGCCATTTACCAATTTTTATCAAGATATGTTGAGTAATAAGCAAGATATAGAATTTTACTTATTTCCCATAAGGTTAACATTGGGACAACGTACTGGGTTTACCACCTTCAAAATCTCGGTAACCAATGGACATAGAGCAGTGATTCAAGATACTAAATTGTTTGTTTTTTTTAGCTGAATCCAATGTTGCCAACAAAAATTCGATATATTTTTTTTTCTATTTAAAAAATTCAAAAAACCCATTTTTGAGGGTGTTTTTTCCCTTTACCCCCCCCCCCCCTTCCGGTGGTCCAATCAGGCTGGTTCACGAACTCGTCCGAGTGATTACCACTTTACATGTCTGTACCAATTTTCATTAAGATTGGACCATTTTTACGGCCGCTATCGTGCTAACAGACACATTCATATATATATAAAGATATATATATATATCTAAAAATTCGAACGAATGGTGTTTTTTGCTTCTGGTAGCCCAAAAACGAAAAGTTATCATGGTTTCGGGCTTAGGTCTTACCATGAGACCTACGGTAATAGCTTATTCCCTATAGGGGAAATTCGCTAAAAGTCACTTATCCTTATGGGAAAAGGTTTGCTTGGTTAGAACAGCCTTGTTAGAGCAAGCATATGCTGTTTGTTAACCTATGAACTCTAGCCAACCATTGTATTTTTCTTTATTTATTTGTCTTATGTACATGTTTGTTTTCGATTATCTCTTTTATGCTCAAGTAAAATGCCTGCTATTTTTCAAAGGTCATGTTGGATTTACATTTTATCTTTGAAGGCCATGAATCATAAATTGCAAACAAAGAACCCAGGTCAACTAATAGCATACAGGCATTACTTAAAGAAAAATATACGATGAGTGTACAATAATACTATAAGCTATAATAATTTTTTTAAAGAATTATTACAAAACTATGGTTAGAAACATAGAAGTAATTGTTTTTTTATAGTTTATATATTGTGAATTTACAAATGTTAGTTAAATCGGGTCCATCCTTTTAGATAAAATAAAAGCAAAATATTTCACGAAATCATTTTTTTATTTCAACTAAAATATGTTTAAAACTAATTTATCTTTGTTTTATATAAAATAGTTCTAGGAGACCGTTGACCTGTAAACACAGTGGTCTTTTATGGATGACATTAGCAAATACACAACAGTTCATGGCAAAACCGGGGACAATGGTTTTGTCACTAACATTTTGAACATCATCGTCGACGTCGCGTCCCTGGCAGTTTCCACATTTACCAAAGTTAAAGAGAATGGACGTAGCTTTACAATTTGGATCAGCAGTTTCTAATTGTGACCAAAATATAAATGACTTAGAAACATTATTTAGTACATTAAAGTGTAAACAGTACATTTATTTTAGGACGGTAAGAATTTCTTATAATTAAAGTGGTCTTAGAAAATAGGAATATAATTGATGAAAATTTTGTGACCTATTACTTAATTTAATTTAACACTCTTATTTTAGTTATAAATATTGCGGCGAATACAAAATATTTCAATGTTGGAGAACTTTTAATAATGTGGGGGTTGTCATTATTTTGAATACGATTAATAGACACTTAAACAATCCAACGCACACAGTTGGCTAGCCTTTGACCTTCGTTACTTTTATTTTTTTTCAAAAGTTTTATAGAGATATGCATTTTTGTAGAAGTTTGAGAAACTTATATTAAATAAAATAATTAATTCGAAACCCATTATAACTATTGAGTCAATGAGGATATTGTAGAATTTTATTTAAAAGTATAGTTATATGGTAAAGCTTGTAAATCTTGCAAAAAACCTGTGTTACACAGACAAACACATCCTGTTTTCATCGGAGTTAAATCTATTTTAATCCTTAAAGAGAATTGACAAGAAAATCCAGCAAAACCGACTGAATGTGACGTTGACATGGGCCCAAATTCGTTTGTCGAATAATACGACTTACAACAGTACAAATAAATAGTTTTGTGATATTAATGATCAAAATAACATATTGTCCATGTAAATATTACATGTTTTGTTTTAATTTGATACCGACATAGTCATTTATCATATTTACCAAAATAATTTTTTTTTCTCATAAAATATAGTCCCACAGAAAAAGTGTACCTCTGTTATGTATTTAAATTCCTCTAAGAATGGCACGGTATATTTTAAAAACTATAATATTATCTTCGTTTGAAGCAAAGGTTTAAGGAAAAATCCTAAGCATTTCATTTCGCAACTCTAGAACGACATGGATTTTCTAAACGTCAAGTCACTGTTGATTCAAATAAAAACATCTTATTTTCTATACAGGATTGAATCTTTGGGTAATAATTTCAAAAATCTTTAATTTGAACACATATTTTCCTAATTCCACATTGTCTCTTCTTACGTTACACTGTATTCCATAGACCACGGCGTAGCTGATATGATAAACCAGTCAGTAACCACCTATTAATTATAGGATGAATATTAATATTTGCTATTTTTTTAGAACAAAATCAGTGGTCTATTGTTACTCAAATATTCTTTTTAAATATCTCGTTGATTTTATAGTTTATTTGAAAATACGATGCGTCTATACAATAATAGCAACATCTACTGTATACTTGTACTTATGCATTGAAAAGCGTTTTTCTGTACTTTAATTAGTGGGGATTAAGTGAAGGAGAGGAGACTAAGTTAACTTTAATTTCCTTTTTTCGTTGTAAATTTTGTGGTAAATCATTTTCTATTAATGAAAGATTGTCATCATCAAACTCTTGGTGCCTGAAAGTTTCATAGGCATGTCATAAAATCTCGACTCCAGAGCGATATTAGTTTTCATACCAGCCATAAAATACCAAAGTGCCACAGCCCATTGGAACAATCCAGCAAAGTATGTGGTAATATCTTACACCGGTCTGTCTCTACATCTTATAACTTATAACAGAGGGCTTTGTTAAAAATTCTGTTACAAGTGCTCCACGTTATCAAGCGTCAAGTTATGAATTTAATTTGTTTTAAGCTCAAGTTTATAATTGTGTTTCAATGTAACATTTTAATTTTTATAATTTTCCCCTATTTACAATTTTTAAATCCGTTTCACGTTTATGGGCTTTTACCTGTTCAATGTTTTTTTATTGTAATTTTATGTGAAAGACAAAAAATTACATAAACTTTAAGTAGCTGGATTACAGGACACGCCAGGTAGATACTAAAGGTTCATAAACTTTAGTATCTACCAAAAGCCTCTTTTCTTAAGTGTTGATAGTTCAATTTAAACTTATAACGGGTCAGTCAAACATGACCTTACATTGGAAGATTGCACATACTCGCACACATGACTTATAGACTTACTGGTTTTGTTTTAGGAAAGCATTAAATCACATGTTTTGTGGTAAAATTCTTTCAATCAAACTGACTTTTTCTTGAGGGATGCTATTGCATGTTATGCTTGTTTAACCATGTTAAAAGGCCTCTGAAAAATGCTTTCAATAAATCTACTTTTAAGTTAGGCTTGTTTCAGTACTGATGTTTCAGTGCAGATTATTATTCTTATTTTCATTACTTACAATACCCTAGGTATTATCAATAGCAGTCCAATTCAAAAAGTTTTCTCAACTTTGTGTTACAGATACTACGAGCAAACTATAGTAATATATTTAGCAAAATCTTAATAGATGCCATGTACTAATACTTTAACATTTATGCAAAAGTATTTAATTCATACCATGAAAGCATCGTACTGGTCGCTGCTCTGATGGTGCTAATTGTGTCTAGAGTTATGGGGAAAACTGACACGAGATTCGAACTACTTACCAGTAGTTCAAAGTATGTGGTAATATCTTACACCGGCCTGTCTCCACATCATATAACTTTAACAGAGGGCTTTGTTACAAATTACACACATAACAGTGGTCAGTGGTCAGTCAGTGTGGTCTTGACTGGGACTGTGGCGTGTCCTGTAATCCAGCTACTTGGAGGTCACCAATTGTTGATATTTGTCGATAGCTTGTGGATGCAGTATTCCTTATTGGGGATAACGTCCGCACTATTGAACACCGCGTTCGTAGGACCGTCCTCATAATTAGATCAGTTCGTAAATTTTAAACCAGGCAAAATAGTGGTTCGGATCCCACGTTAAAATGTAGGTCCCTTATTTGCCATTGGCTGTTGGGCTATTAATTAACAGTCCTGAATAAAGGATCATGTCGGACTTAGTCCGTAACAAAACTACAAGATCGCGCCACTAATCATCCTTCACTCATCCGTCACTCATTCTTGGCTTGAAATACCTCTCTGGGTAGGTTGCCATTTCAAGCAATTGTAGAATTAATTAAGAAAACGCTATCTAGTCATTATGTAGTAGGTGTAAAACTTTGTAATAAACTTCCTAAGTCGATTTTTCCCTATCTTTAAATAAAAAAAAAACGCCTTTATAACTGGCTGATTGTACATCCATTTTATTCTTTACAAGAATTTTTCAATTTAAATGTAATCTTATGTAATATGTTATATGAACAGAAATTTTCATTGTTCAAAGTTAAGAACCTTTGTAAAGTAATATTTGTAATTTTAACTTTTTTAAAGTGAATTCCCACTTTTACACAAACCAGTTGACATTGATTAAATATTTTTTTCTTGTATATTTAATGTCTTGTCTGTAAATTCAGCATATGTGTGTTAATTTACGTGTGGACATTTTATTTTTTGAAGAAACATTTAACAGCTGGTTCAAGGAACTGTACCATTGTTGGAACCAGCATGCAGATTACATTAACATAGGAACTGTTTGTAAAGGCCGAAATGAACTTGACTACTCTGTTTTTGCCGGCACCAAGCCTGACATCATCCTACACAGCTCTAACATGTTTTGTTATCCTTGAACAAAGTACAGAATTTAATTTTTTAAATTATAATTTACCCTCTATCAAATTATTGATAGTTCCTGGACAATTTTAGTGACTTATTTTGTATTGAGAAATTCGTTGCGAAAAAGTTGTTTGTGCAGGTAGTCAAGGAGTTAAACAAAGAGCACATATGCAAAAAAGCTAGTTTTTGGAAAGTCAAGCTAGTATAAGTAAGTATAATAGTTTTTAATATTTAAGATTTTCAACACCGATCAAATACACATATTTTTATATAAATTTAAACGTGGAATATAATTTAAAGCAGTAATAGAATAAAGAATGGCTTAACATACATTGTTTTGTAGTCCCAGAATATTTGCTTGTGAATATAGAAATGACAAAAAACGGATATCTGATGTCATCAAATACGCATTTATCATTTCCAGCAAAACGCATGACTATTAATCATCTATTTCCTCTTTGAGCTGTAAAATATCTTACTTTTATGTAGTGTTTAAATACCTTATTAGATTGTGATTGCAAATGTATAGTTTACGTAAACGAATGAATTTTAAAACTATCTATGAGTTTAAGGTTTTTAAGGTAATTTATAAATTTCTTTGCTGGAAGTGGTAATGTTTAACGTTAAAGGTTACATCAAGCCTCTTTAATCACTAAAAAGGGGTTGAAAATAAAACTTATAGTGGATGTAATCAAAAATGTTATTGAAATAATTATAAGAATACGTAAAAACATTTTCATGATAAAATAGAAGTTTTAATTTGAAACGATCTATTGCATGCTTGAAGTATTTGAGCATAAATAAAGTTTTCTATAAGTTTCTATAAAAAAAATGCTATAATATTATGCACTGGATATATGTTGATGATTGATATGAATAATTACTGTAATGAGTTTTGATTTTATTTTAATCTAAATATTATTGTGTGTAGCCCTTGAGCTGTTTTAGACCATAATAGGCACGTAGTTCAACGTAAAACAGCTCAAAAATTCCTAACAATCCACAAATTTCTTCACAGGACTGTCATTATGAAGTAGTTATAATAAAAAAAAAACTTCTCTTCCATGAAACATGCGTCACATTAAAGCTATTCACACAGCCTGACACAAACATTTAAAACTTAAAATACGAATTAAAACGATTAAAAATCACTTTACCAGACCTACTTTTATATACCCAACCACGGTACCAACAGGAAGCTGACTGAATAAATTATGTTTATTTTAATGGTCTTTAAACATTCTACTATATTTTAGAATGTTTTTACATATTTCTTATTTTTAACTATTCGTAACTCCAAGCCTTTCTCATAAGTTACAATGAAAAAATCCACCAATCAATAAGAGACGGTATTTATGTAGAGGTAAAATATTTCATCAATACCAGGGTTTTTATCTGAGCCTATCCGTTGCGGATTTCTCGCAATTACGCATTGAAAAGTCTTTTCATGGGTGATGCAAATCCTTTGAGGAGCTCTGGCAACAAAAAGTGAAACATCAAAGGCTTGAATTGCCACTTCTTTATAAACTGAATCCCATGAATAGTAAACAGGGTGCTCCGTTTTATAAGGAGCTGCAAGGGGAAAGTTAAAATAGAAATAGCGTATATCATTTCAATAATATTGAAATACCTTCTTAAAGGACCGCTATTCAGACATAAACTCGTAGAATAGTTAACGCCTATTTATCCATATTAAAAAACTAGACACTTTTAAGCCTTGTTATTTTTTTACTTCCGTAATTTATTACACTATACAAAGGTAACCAGATTTTTCTTGGTCGTTTGTATGTGTTTTTAATAAAACTTGTTTCAAATTAGTACAGTAGAACCTCGTTGCTCCGAACTCTGGGAATACGAATATGCAGTTAATTTTAACCATATGATCGGAAATAAAAATCTTTTAATGAAAAAAAAAATCGAACTGGCAAAATATAAGGAAAAGGGACGTTGAAGAAACACAATTGGCAAAAACGATCACGAGTGATTAGAAAAAAGTAACCTTGCCGCAAAAGACGATCAAGCTTGATCGACAGTCGTCGTTTTGCCAAAAAAGATGGTCGTGAACTGTCGTAGAGAGTGACTTTGCCAACTCCGGATACTCATAACATTTTGTTAATCCGAAATAGTTTCATTCCCAGTCAGTAAGGTTATCTTAATGTTTGTTTCTGAAGCAGTTGTGGTTTATTATACTCTCATTGTAGCATATAAAAAATAGCTTTATGAATACACATTTTTATAATCAGATCAATTTAGCCTGATTATATCCTGTTCAAAAACCCTTAAATTTTAAAACAACAGGCTACGGGATAACGACACCATTCGAAGTTCGACATTAGTACTCACACAAGTTTAGAATCTTTCTAATAAAAAAATCAACCGAAAAATAAACCCACAAATATGACAACATTAGAATGTGTAAAATGACAATAAGAATAGTGTAAATTTAGATTTAGTTTGAATGAAGGTGTTCATTTTTGTTGAACATTAAGATAGTGGGAAGATTGGTAGGATTTATATTTCCAATTTCTGCTTCCAATCCATATAAATGCAATTGATATGTTAACTAATCAAAAATCTTAACATTGTTTCTTATTATATAAATTAACCCATTTGAAAAATAATATCGGTTGAAAATGTGGAAAGTGAATAGTGTAGGTCTGTAGAAAGCCACAACCAGAATCTATCTTCACAATTTATGGTGACAAACTGCCTGCAATATCGTCCAATGAATACCTGAGCGCCGATACATTGCATTGCTCGCCGGGGGGACTCATTTATTAAACTAAAAAACACTTTTGCAATAGTAATTTTCATAAAAACAGACCAAAGTAATTTAATCTGGGTGAGTTCACATTTTAGGTGCAAGGTGAAATCGCGAGCCAGTCCAATTCCTGGTAAACTATTCCATGTAGTATTGAAGATAATAAGAATAAGATAACAATGCTTGAGTATTTTCTTTTGTTCTCAAGAGCCAAAACCTCAATCATTTTTTCAGAGTAATATTATCATTTTTTAGCTTGTTAAAGTGAACTGTAAATTTATTCAAAGAGCGGAAACACATAAATAAGCGAGTGATTAAATATTGGCGCTTCTGGTGCAGAAAGATATTTCATCATTTAATTTCTGTCTCATTCGTGAAAGATTTATTTGTAATCATTAAATTAATTCCCTTTACGTCTCATTGGAAGAATTGAAATATTTTATAATATACATAACAAATCATTTTTAATATACATAAGAAATCATTTTTAATATACATAAAAAATCATTAATGTTACACATTGACTGGTTATCAGACGACGAACACGCACACATTGTTTACCCGCTACTGTCATCGGTAACTATGATTAATGATATTATTTAAACACATGCTTTGATCACACCTCATTAATTCACCACTTGTGAGAACGACCTTTAGCAAATTTGCAGGGCTTGGTTAAACCATGAATCAGTTAGTTCTTACGTGTATATCAACTCTCTTTTTTGGTGAGTAGCATGTTGTGGTTAATCTCTACACTCTCAATTACGAAAGTGTAAGTCAGTGACACTTTGGGAAATTAAAATAAATCATTTACTGTATTGTGTAAAACGTGCACACATACATGCACTTATATTATGTTATACATATCATGTGCCTCATGTATAATTTTTTACATATTCTTCATATTATTTTTAAGAATAAATGTAGCTTGAACTAAATTATGTGCAAAAAAATTTGTGTACAAAATAAAAAGGCATTGTAAATGCAAATCTATTCAAATGACGTTTATATCTATAAGTACTGATTTAAAAGCTCAGTATACAACGTACGTTTGTTTGTGTAGTAAAGAGATTACAAAGTATACATTCAGTTTGATAAGTAGCTTTTCCCATCAAATAATTGGTTGATTGGTGGACTTATTTAGTTATTAAAGTATCTCACAACTAAGCAAAATTAATTCGTTCGTACCTTAAAAACTTTAATTTTTTTATGGAATAAAGAGCCTAAATCTATAAACGATAAGTCAATTTTCTGAAGTAGTTAGTTTCAATCTACTGTATTTTTCTTATCGTAACTACTTTTTTTTTAGAGAATGCAATAAATACGCAGCAGATAATTTAAAATTTGTCATTCACACTTACTTTGTTTTCAGGCTTAGTAAAATACAAGCAAAAACCATATGTGTCTATTTTATTTCAAAAGTATTATTTTTCCAGCAAGTTTTCTGCTTCTTTTAATTTTCGTCACGTTTATTTGTTTTGATTTGCTGTTCGTTGTTATTTAAATGGGTTAAAACTGACTTGGGATCTGAAAAAAAACATATTTATAAGTTACGGGCTTTCAAAAATGAAATATTGAATTCATTATCGTACAGAAGTTTGACCATAGCATTGTGATGAAATTTTATTTTAATTTTTTAACATTTAGATTTCGTGGCGTTTCAGTCTCTACCCCCCGCCTCTGTCATGGATTCAGCAGCAGTTCGACGTCCTCGAGTTCAGACGTGTTTTGGGGCAGATTGAACCCGCTCTCCAGGTCTCAAAACAAGCTGTGGGATCCAAAACTCCTCAGTTCAAAAATGACCGTCCGCTTAGTAAAGTAGGTAACTTTTTCAAAAGAATGTTGCATTTTGTAAAGTGTTTATTCTCAGTCATATAAAGGAAGTGATAAGAACGTCTTTTTCATATTACGCTGTTCTAAGGAAATTACATTCCGACTGACGTAAATACATATAACAAAATTACGAAACTAAAATAATATTTGCTTTGATTAGGACTTATCAATATATGATTTTATTATCTAAAAAAGTGAATCTATGAATAGGAATATTAAATATATATAGCTTCTAGCATTTATCAATAAATGAAATAATACAAAAATTCAATACAAATTAAAAATTTGATTTGTGTTTAGTGAGTTTAACATGATGCGAAAAGATACGTAGACATGAGGCTGAATCAACCGTATTTTGAGAAGTGTTTCAAAAAGAAGAAATATTTTATGTTTTAATTTCAAGTTATTTGTTTCTTGCATTTAAATATTTTCATTCAGCAAAAAGATATATTGAAATTTTAACTATAATATAAACATCTATAGAAATTACGTAGGAAACCCAGTAATAATTCTTGAATATTTTAGATACACCGCTATAACATATTATGTTACTATCCCAGTAAGTGCTGTTTTACCGGACGAACATGATAGTTTCCGTGCGAGCCAGAGGCGATCGTGGGATTTTTTGCGAGTACGGTAAAGCTTACCGGGCGTGTGACCTACGATTCTTTACATTATACTACTCATAAAAATCATATTTTTAATCATAACGTATTCCTTGCATAAACTACTACGTTTATCAATTCTTCAAACTTTGCTTATAGTAAACAAACATTTAGTACTGTTAGTGAGGTAGGTTAGTATGAAAATATTAGGTTTCTGGCTACCACTATGAAACTTTGCATAATCAATAATCATGCATTTTGGAACTAAATTCAGCCCAGACCCCAAAAATTAGACATCTAATTTTCAAAATGGCGGCTAAAAATTGTTGTAAGAGGACAAAATTTAACTATTTAGACCATGGGCCGCCAATATGAAACCCTCCCCCCGTGGGAATTTTCGACACATGTATTTTTTTGTTGCTACTGACATGTACTTTAAAGTTTTGCTTGTTTGCGACGTTTAAATTACAGCATAACCCAGACAAACAAAAAATATCATTGATAAATCGTTGAAAAAAATAACATGGGATCTTATTGAAAAAAGTCACGTGACTGCATTTTTTACATGCAATTTTTGAGTTATTGACTCGGGACCAACGCCTATCATTGTTGGGTGGCTAATCCTTTATTTTGGCAGGATAAAAATTTTCGGCCGCCATCTTGGATCCGTCATATTGGATATAAATTTATTTTTTTTAATGTAAAGATGGTGTTGTGGCACATCATTATGAACTAGATTTTTACGCTGATTACAATGCTGAAATCCGTTTTTGAAAATATGCATTCGTTAAAAAGATATGCACTAATAAAAATTCATCCCTGTACATTTCTTATGGACGTTTCGTATTTTCTATATTGTTTTGGATTATTTTTCTTCTATCTCTCATTATAATAAAGATATGTAGTTCGTTTTAGTCTTAAAATACTCAGTGAAATACCGGCTTTAATTTGTGATATTAATCATCAACATCGGACAAGTATGAGATGAGCTACAAGGCTCAATTTAACTTAATAATCAATTTTTCGGGAACTTTTTTCAATCAAGTATTTATATCTCTGGTTCTAAATATGGTATTTAGTTCATTTTGGTCTTAAAATAAGCAGTGATATGTCGGCTTTTATTAGAAATATTGATACGTAAAATCGGTTAAGCTGTAAACGTATTTTAAGGCTCGTTGCGATATAAAGTTTAATTATTTTTTAATTTTACTCTTAATTTGGATTATAACTCACCCCTAGTGTGTTTGAATTAAATTATCACAGTCTCAAACGAAAGCTGATATTTTACTGAGTCTTTTAAATACATTCAGAACTTCAGACTTTTCCTGGAACTGCAGATATCAGTCCTTATATAAACGAAAATGTCTGAAAGTTTTTATTTTATGTGAGTTTTAGAACCACAACTTAGTTGAAACTCAAAATATAATAATAATTTATGACTCAAATGAAAACCAATAATCTAATTAGTCAATTAAGAGCTTTACGATTTCTGAGTCTTCTTTGGAACTAGAGAAATCCTTTAAGAAATGTAAAATTATGCAAGTAAAACGAATTTATGTTGAGCGAAAGCGCAAAAGTTACATAAACTTCACTCTAATATTATTGAAAGTCAGCTTACATGAAAGCTGATGATTTACTGAGTAATTTAAGACCAAAATACCTAATTTAGAACCAGAGATATAAATACTTGATTGAAAAAAAGTTCCCGAAAAATTGATTTTTAAGGTAAATTGAGCCTTATAGCTCATCTCATACTTGTCCGATGTTGATGATTAATATCACAAATCAAAGCCGGTATTTCACTGAGTATTTTAAGACTAAAACGAACTACATATCTTTATTATAATGAGAGATAGAAGAAAAATAATCCAAAACAATATAGAAAATACGAAACGTCCATAAGAAATGTACAGGGATGAATTTTTATTAGTGCATATCTTTT
Organism: Flexamia atlantica; assembly: GCA_035578135.1. Lineage (NCBI taxonomy): Eukaryota > Metazoa > Arthropoda > Insecta > Hemiptera > Cicadellidae > Flexamia > Flexamia atlantica. The sequence goes on along the minus strand of JAQJVK010000012.1, from coordinate 4,802,196 downwards.
TAACGAATGCATATTTTCAAAAACAGATTTCAGCATTGTAATCAGCGTAAAAATCTAGTTCATAATGATGTGCCATAACACCATCTTTACATTAAAAAAAATAACTTTATATCCAATATGGCGGATCCAAGATGGCAGCCGAAAATTTTTATCCTGCCAAAATAAAGGATTAGCCACCCAACAATGATAGGCATTGGTCCCGAGTCAATATCTCAAAAATTGCAAGTAAAAAATGCAGTCAGGTGACTTTTTTCAATAAGATCCAATGTTATTTTTTTCAACAATTTATCAGTGATATTTTTTGTTTTTCTGGGTTATGCTGTAATTTAAACGACGCAAACAAGCAAAACCTTAAAGTACATGTCAGTAGCAACATAAAAATACATGTGTCGAAAAATTCCCACGGGGGGATGGTCTTCATATTGGCGGCCCATGGTCTAAATAGTTAAATTTTGTCCTCTTACAGCAATTTTTAGCCGCCATTTTGAAAATTAGATGTCTAATTTTTGGGGTCTGGGCTGAATTTAGTTCCAAAATGCATGATCATTGATTATGCAAAGTTTTATGGTGGTAGCCGGAAACCTAATATTCGACCCAATAAAATAGCTATCCTACCTCACTATGTTACCAGTGCTACTGATGAACTCCTCTGAAGTAACCAATACATATATAAATCATAGATAAATATTGTCATACTATTAAATATAATCACCATACAATCATGTCATTCAGAAAGAAAATATTTATCGTCAGTTTGCTGTAATCAGTTGATTGATTTGATTGTTTACTTAAATTATTTATGTTTCCTAGTACACGGAAATTTACCGTGCTGTTATCGGCAAAGAGTAGGCCTAACTTTCCAGCCAAGGGTAAGGCACAGAAAAAAGATTTTTCTGTGTAGTATGATGGAAAAACATTACACCTAGCTTTAATCCGGTAAGAAACATTTAATTAGTATTCTTTAAGAAACTTCTCCATGTGAAACTGTATGCAAATAAACGGTTTCAGGAAACTGACACATACTTTCTCCCTTCAAGTCATTTAAAACCAGAAAACATATTTAGTGAAATAAAGCAAATTAACAATTAATTATCACACAAATATATACCAAATGTTATCAAAATCGGTTAGTAAATAACGGAGATATCGGTTTTTAAACATTTGCCATAAGAATATCATTGGACAACGTACTGCGTTTACCGCCGAACTAAAATATCAATTATCTCCGCAACCAGTTGACGTAAACTAATGATTCAAAATACTAGATTATTTATTTTTTTTTCAAGTCAAATTTAATGGTTGCAAGTATATTTTCCTTAGAGGTCACAGATTTTGTGAAATTTGAAAAATATGAGTTTTTTAACACTTAAACCCCCATAACTTCTGAACCTGAATTTTTATAGACATGCGGGTGGTGTCATTTTGTTTGTCATCCTAAGCACTAAAAACCATGAAATTTTGATCAAAACCGTTAGAGTCGTTTTTGAGAAATTTGGATTTTTGTCATTTTTTATGGGTTTTTATGGGGTAAATACCCTTAAAAATAAAAATTAAAAAAAAATAAAAATACGTCTGGAGATACTACGGCTTTATACCTATATACCAAATTTCATGAAAATCTGTCCACTGGTGTCGTCTCTAGCTTTTTATACATCCACACACACACACACACACACACACACACACACACACACACACACACACACACACACACACACACACACACACACACACACACACACACACACACACACACACACACACACACACACACACACACACACACACACACACACACACACACACACACACACACACACACACACACACACACACACACACACACACACACACACACACACACACACACACAGACAGACAGACAGACAGACACCCCGCCAAAAACCACTTTTTTGGATTCAGGGAGCACTAAAACGAATATATCCACTAACAACTCAAATTCGAAAATTTTGACGAAAACAACACGTTCTCCATATACTATGTATAGGGGGGAGAAAGTAAAAGAGTAGAATAACGAACCAATTTAATTTTTAAACAAGATCGATTATTTCTCGTAGAAAATCGTGGCAACCCAAGGGCTTGACCAGCGACCAGTACACGGACGAGTTTCCCGGAGATGTCAACGAAGCGTACAGTATCCTGAGGGCCAACACGGCCCACGACTACACAGAGCGACCCATGTCCGCGGCCGGCGAGCTCTTCACAGACGCCGAGTTCGATCGCAACCTCGACTCCATCATTATCTTTCATCCTCTGTTCTCAAGTGCTGACGATCCTATATGGTCCATTCCGACTATTACAGGTCCTTGATTTTAAGAATTATGTCTAGGATTAATGTTAATTGGTAACATGTTTAATTTGGATATTTACTCAAGGTTTAGCTTGAAATTTGTAATTATATAGCAATATATTTTGTCAAATATACATGGGATTTATTTTTTATTTAAGTTTTGCAGTTTATTATTATATTGGCATAAGGAAAGTAGGATTATTTAATCTTGACATCAAGAGATATTTGAAATAGTATTCAATAAGATTACACGAAAATGGAAACGGAGATGTATTTGTTACACATTATTTGGTATACATTAAACAATAATATTCTCAAAACTTGACATGATTTTGTTGCTTGATGACTTAACTTTGCTTTGTTCGAGCTTTTAAACTATTTTGGCAGTCCTTCCTTAATTTCGATTAATTTTGATACCAAGAATTTTTTGGAGATATATATTACATAGAATACCCACAGGTAAAACATTTTTTATTGAAGGTAACTAACCTGCCTGAGATGTCAAAAATTGTTCTCACTACTACGAGATGCGTTTCGCATCTTGACAATGCATCATCGGTCGCTGAAAACCTACCTATAGTATAGGTTTTCAGCGACCGATGATGCATTGTCAAGATGCGAAACGCGTCTCGCAGTAGTGAGAACAATTTTTGACATCTCAGGCAGGTTAGTTACCTTCAATAAATATATTTAACAGATGTCAAGGCTATCAAACTAATTAAAGCATTTTGATTTGTATAGCTCTTGCAATGACGAACGTTGGGAAAAGATTTACCATACTTAAAGGAAAGTTTTCCAAACATAATATTATCTACTTTCTTTAATTTAGAGGCCCAAAAACATATTGTTTTGCTGATAGATCATTACAAATTAACAACGAGCAAATAGGCCTTTGTATTGTAAAATCAAAATGTGTGCTACACTAAGAATCGTTTGGATTAACGTAAAAATGTAAGCATGTATAATTTTTGACCCAATAAAATAATAAAATAATTTACTTTTTTAGCTCTTGCGATGCGGAACGTTCACAGAAAATTCAACATATTCCTTTATAACTTTCCAAAACTACACAAAAATCAGGCGTATACTATTCTCAGAGAAGTCTTTGGATTCAAGCCCCGGTATGAGGTAAATACAACTGTGCCTTCTTAACGTCCTTGATGGAAAGTTGTTATATGATTTCTAAAATTCAAATTTTTTATATTTTTTGTGTGTTTTTATTAAAAAAGTAAAAGCAGAATTTCTAAATATTTTTCACATTAAACTTTATTATTCAAACTCTTCGGAACTGCTACTAACGTATGCAATTTTTAAGACTTATTCTAAATTTAATTGAACATATATATAGCTACATATTAGATAAGATGCTGCTACGTGCAGTGAAAGGAAAATTGGACAAAGATTTTACCCTCCAAGATCATGTAATTGTATTGAACATAAGAAAGAAAGGAAACTCAAGTGCAGTTAGTTTTGATGCACAGCTGGCTATGATGTAAAGCAAATCAAAGTTAAATGGCCAAAAACAGAAATTTCCTCGATTGAAAAGCTTGAATAAAACTATTGTTTATAGCTATAATAAATAAAATGTTGTATTTAAGCTAATCTCAGGCATTTAACTATTCTATTTCATTGTTCGAAAAACTTTCAGGAGATGGCAGAGGCGATCAGTCCTTTTATTCTGGAAGGCGTCCGAAAAAACTACTGGAAACCCAATAATCTCCATTTGATCGGATTCAGCTGGTCTGGGAACCTGCTCGGTTACGTGGCCAGATATGTCAAATACGCCACTAAAATGAAAATTAATACTATACTCAGTAAGTACCAGATTAAAATTATTTGTTCCTTTGTTGAATGAAACTATTATCTCCCTGCCGTCCCATCTGAAACTCTTTTCAGATCCAGTCACTTTTAGAAGGTTTATTTGGCCCTTTTTGATTAGTAAAGCATTTTTAATTGTGTCTGGATATTTTAATGATACTTACCAGTTTTAGTTACTACCACTAAATGGGGTTTATCAAGTATTAATAAGAAGAATAGTTTAATAGTTCTGATAATTTATTTTAGTGACGTTTGTGATGGATGGACGGATGGACGGGTGGACGGACGGACGGACGGACGAACGAATATAAGCATGAATGAATGAATGAATGAATGAATGAATGGATGAATGGATGGATGGATGGATGGATGGATGGATGGATGGACGGATGGATAAATAAATGGATGAATGAGCGAATTAATTAATTAATTAATAAACGGACGGACGGACGGTCGGACGGTAGTACAAACGAACGAACGAACGAACGAATGAATAAACGTATGAATATGTTTCAACGATTGAATGAATTTAGCAATTATGCTATGTAGTTATAAATGCTAAGCTGTGTAATGTATGTATTTCCTCATGCAAAACCCTTTCGCACTTGTGCCCTTTTGCACTATTTACACAGAAATTATATAAGACCTAGGCACTTTGGTATTATACGGAGGCCACCCTCACACAGCGCGCTGCGGCGGTTATTTTAGGTAAGGTTATCATAAATACGCTAGTAGAACGAGTCATACCTTCGCCCGCCAAATCCCCTCAAAGTAGGCCTATGTCGGGTTGTTGACCGGCGGGTGTGCATCACTTGCCTACAGGATTTGGCGGGCGAAAGTATGACTCACCCATCCAGTTTCGTTTAATTTGTAACGAAACGAGGAAAGTCCTACTAACATATTTATGATAACCTAACCTAACATAACCGCCGCGCCGCAGCGCGCTGTATAAGGGTGGCGATCGGGTGTTGCCGCTAGCGGCGGTGACGCTTTACCTCGCCGACATCGCTGCCTTCTGGGAGGCATAACACAAAGACCGCTTATCATAATTATGTCAAATTTGGATAGTAAGTCAATTAAAGTATGTTCTCTCCAATTACGTAGTTATTTTTGGTATCCAGTTAACAAAACCTCTCTAAAAATAGTAGCCTCCGTATAATACCAAAGTACCAAGACGTATTTAATCCCAGCAAAATCTTTATGCATGTGGAATTGTTATCGGGTGAAATGCAGGTCTCGACCCGTTCACCGCCCAGTACAACGAGAACCTGGTCCAAGTGAGCAAGAGAGACGCGGAAGTGGTCCACGTGCTCCACACCAGCTCCTACGTCCAGGTAGTGTTTCGCATCGATATCCGATATATCGATTTTTGGTTACGATATATCGTTATTTTATATCGATTTTAGACTTCCAATATTATCGGAATATCGATATTTTACTTCGATATTTTCGTTAGTATTGATACGAGCAAATTTTAAGAATAGTACATAAATAAAGTACAGTTTAACCTTTTCCGCACTTTTTAATTATTAGTAATTCAATATTATTTGATAAGTAAATATTGGAGATATCAATTTGAAAATAACTTATTAGCTACTAGAAAGGGTTTCTACTTAAACATTTTATTACTTGTTGTAAATATATGGTTATCCACAAGAATTACAAGAAAATTATCTTGGCTATGTAGGCTACTTGAAACAAGAGTCTTTTGCAGTAAAATAATTAATTTTACAGTTATTGATCTAAAATTATACTTCAAAGTATAAATTGTAAAGAATTTCACGTCACATGGACGTCACAGGTTCGCTGCTAACTGTTGTTAAACATACCGTATGCATTCTATTAATTTTAACGAAATCTTTCAAAAAAATCTATATTTTTCCGATATATCGATACTTTTGATCCGATATTATCGGAATATCGATATTGAGGGTCCGATATTATCGTCGATATATACTGTGTGTCCCAAAAGTCCCGGAACGGTTTAATATCTCTTAAAGGAAGTCATTATATAAAAACAATATTTTGCATACCTTTTAGTACTAAAAAACTACTTTTTGATTATGTGTCATTTCTGCTCCTGCCCCAAAAATTGGATTTTGGGGGGTAGCCCCAAATTTTAAATGTAAACACCCATCGTGCGACTGCTTATTTTAAAGGGTTTGTTAAAAGAAACACAATGCCGCAAACCGGAGGTCGATATCATGCTCCAGTCCAAAATGGCGGCCATTCAAAAATTAAAAAATGCCGTCCGTCAATTAAAATTGAGTATTTTCTGTGTTCGGTAATTCACATTTAAATCGAATAAGAATCACCAGAACACATTTTAACTACTTAAAAGATACAAAAATAATAATTTCCTGTTGTCATCATCAAGGCCCATCCCTCCAAAATGGTTTGTGGGGGGGGGGGGTGTGGGGGTTTGTCCAACCAACTCCATTATCAACTCACATCATATGACCACTAATTTTAATTTGCTGAGGAAAAATAAACCAAGGCTTGTTTTAATGAAATTTCAAAAAAGTTACCTAATACTTATAAATTTTGTAGGGTTTCCCCACCCCCCAAAACCATTTTGGAGGGTTGAGCATTGATGATGACAAGAAATTATTATTTTTGTATCTTTTAAGTAGTTAACATGTGTTCTGGTGATTCTTATTCGATTTAAATGTGAATTGCCGAACACAGGAAATACTCAATTTAGTAAAAAAAGTTACTAATAAATATCCGCCTTGATGCGACCTTTGGCTCAGCGGCAAAGGTCGATACTTGTGGAGGGTCGTCTATGCGTTATCTTTTAGGAAAACCCCCATACATGAAGTACCAAATATTCGCCACAAAAATAACTAATTTGTTTTGAAATTGTATTAAAACAAGCTTTGGCTTATTTTTTTACTCATTCAGCATAATAAACGAGTGGTCATCCGATGTGAGTTGATATTGAAGTTGGTTTGACAAATCCCCCCCCCCCAAAACATTTTGGAGGGTTGGTCCTTGATGATAACAAGAAATTATTATTTTTGTATTTTTTAAGTAGTTAAAATGTGTTTTGGTGATTCTTATTCGATTTAAATGTGAATTGCCGAACACAGAAAGTACTCAATTTTAATTGACGGACGGCATTTTTAAATTTTTGAATGGCTGCCATTTTGGACTGGAGCATGATATCGACCTCCGGTTTGCGGCATTGTGTTTCTTTTAACAAGCCCTTTACAATAAGTAGTCGCACGATGGTGGTTTACATTAAAAATTTTGGGGCTACCCTCCCAAAATCCAATTTTGGGGACAGGGGCAGAAATGAAACACTCATCAAAAAGTAGTTTTTTTTTAGTACTAAAAGGTGTGCAAAATATTTTTCTGGTATCTTGCTTAATTTAAAAGATATTGAACTGGTCCGGGACTTTTGGGACACACAGTATATCGATACTTTTGATCCGATATTATCGGAATATCGAGATTGAGGGTCCGATATTATCGTTGATATATATATCGATATGTTCTTTCGATATCCACACGAGCTCCCATGTCCAGGGCTCGCGGGAGCGGGTTGGCACGGCCGACTTCGTCTTCAACGACGGCTTCTTACAGCCCGAGTGCAAGAAAGCCGGCAACATCTTCATGAGGATACTGTCCTTCTTGAAACCTAAATCACGTAAGTGAATATATGTATTCATACATTTTTATAATAACCATTGAAATTCATTTAACATTTTCGAGAAATAATTGTTTTATTTTATTAGTTCTATATTATAACTATCTGATAACCCCAGCTTTGCCCGGGATATTATTTTTTCTTATCGTGCTATTGTTGCTTCTTAGTGTTGCATCTGTCAGTAACCTTAGTAGCGATTCAAAGCACTCCCAAATTCCTTGTCATAGGTCCGTAGGACGATACTGGGCCTAATCCCTTAAAGATATCAAAACCAAACTACCACAGTGCACATCTTGAGATTCCAAGCTTTAATTTGACACCAAGATCAAGTGTGTATCGATATAGTTTTGGCTATAGCCCGAAAACAACACACAACTCTCTAGGCTATGCATTTTCACTACTTGGCATATTGAAGAGTCTGACTAACTTTTTTGTGTTTTCCCAGCGTTTATATGTAGTCACGGAAGGGTTATTCAGAGGTTCTGGTATTTAATTCTCTACCCTTCGAAGTTCCAAGCTCGGCAATGCGAAACTTGGCCGATGTTTCGACAGTGCGAATGTGAGGGGGAGAAGCAGACTTTTCTCTCCTATCCAATAGCGAATCGGTAAGTGGGAAACATAAATAGAGCTGGTCTAATCCCTAATGTGTTAGAGAAAAAACTGATTCTAATGAAGATAAATTTCTTAACAGAATATTTTTTAACTAAAGATACCACAACTACGTGCATAAAAAAAGTCCCTACAAAATTTTCGAACTAGCAAACTTGCACTGTGCACTCAGCCATACTATGCACAGCCAAAAACCTACTTATAAATTATCGAATAAACAGACTATCCAGCAATGCAATCTTCAGTAAATAAAATGTACTTCCATAAAACGCTAAAGAAACGTTTTATTAAGATGTCGGTATACAATTGAATACTATAAAGTTTGTACAAAAATTCTTTGTTGAACATGTTTACAAACATTGCTTCTGGTCAGATTTAACAGGTCTTAAATGATTACAAGAAATTGAGATGTACAGCGTAAGAATAATGAAATAAAAATGTGTATTGTTGGCTTAAGTTAATGCAATCCAAATTAAAGTTAACCATTAACAATGCATACAAAAGAACTAATTACCTAAACACTCTTCATCATGTTTTAGAAATTACTCTAAGGAACATTCCTAAAGGGATTGTAAGAAATCTAAAACAAAAAATATAAATAACATATAAAATAATAAAAAATAACAATTTATTGTAAAAGTTTTGTAAAGAATGTTATCGTTAACCCGGCAAATAATATTTGAGGCTAAGGGTGTGTTCGAGCTTTTTGTTTACCAATAATGACTTGCACTTGACTCTTGACTCTGTTTCAGTGATGCGCAGGGCATATACTACCTACGAACAGGCACCACAAAGCCATACGGCCTTGGAGATGAAGGCTCTCACTGCAGTGCAAGGGCTCAAGAAAGGTTTAAGCAATTCAAGGAAAAAATAGAAAATGCCTATAAGATGCAAGAACTCAAGGCTTGAATCTGTTATAAATGAAAATATCAAATAAATAATGATTTAATATTTGTACTTTAACAAATCCGCTCTTTTTAACGCCCTTTTTCCATAAATCAGGTTTTTACAAATATGTTGTTGAAATAAAATAAAATAAAATGAAATAATACTGTTTTAGGCAAGGAGGTTATATTGTTAAACTGCAGACAGCACTATGTAGAAGATCAGCGTACCGGTTGTTTAGAACAAAATATCACAAAAATGATACATCAGTTAGTTCCAACCGTGGAAAAAAACCTCAATTTCACCGACCTCCCAAAACGAATGAGTCAATCGAAATATTTAGTCTAATCACGACTCAATTTTGAGCTTGGTTCATTCCAGAACCGGAAGTCAATAATATTTCAAACAACAAATCAAGCGCTCGTAATAAACTACGAGTACCTATTCGATGATTTTATTTGAAAATAATCAAATCAAATCAAAAATCCTTTATTGAATCACAGTGAACTGTACAATAGTGTTATTTTTTTCTAACTGAAATAACGATAATATCTTTTTATAAAATATAAGATTTCTTAGCTACAGCTCATAAAAATCTCTAACACTGTAAATAGCCTGCTCACTCAACAAACGTTTTAACTTTCGGCCAAACCGTCCCGCGTCTTGCTCAGCCCTGATATTCTCTAGGAGTGCATTAAAAAGCTTGATGCCGTTAAAATGCACGTATTTTTCAAAGAACGCCGTTTTGTGTTGAGGAATTCTGATAAGCTTACTATTTCTAAGATTGTACTGAGTTTGATGAAAAGGTGGTGTTAGCCTTTTTGTTTGAATGATATTTATTGCTATTGTTAATGCTTCTTGTTGCCAACATCTTGTTTTTGTTAATGCTATTGTTACTGTCACTCCTAAAGTTGTTATTTATTGCTGATTGTAGTAGTAGTTTTTTATGCACTGCATGAACTTTGTACTGTACACTAGCTAAGCAACTATTTATAGATGAATATGAAACTATGTCATGTGTTAAATTACAATTTTGTATTTTTGTTGTTACTCTAATGTATTATGATCATATTTGTAAAGGGTTTCCCGTTAAATAAATAAATAAATAAAAGATTTTTGTTTTGGTGGAAAAAAGTCAAGCAACTGTAGATGTAAATTGATGGAAAAGTTAAAATTCTGTTTTCTTTGAAGATAGGCTTACAAGATGATCGGTGCGGTATTTTAAAAACGGCTCTCAAAGCCTTCTTCTGTAGTCTAAATACGAACTTGGTACTTAACCTAATATGTTAATAATAACTTAACCTAATTTGTTTTTGGGTGTAGCTTTAATGGCAAGGTAAAGTAAAAATAGCAAAAAAGAAACCTAGACTTAGAAGTAATGTATACAAACAGTCACTTTGCATATTACAGGAATGATGGTATAAACTTGGCAGGTAAGAAACATAAATAGTGCTACTTTTATTATTTCTGTTAGTGATATGGCTGAGCGGCTGAGCAACAATAACATTTATATATGGCTGTTGGCACAATCCAAAATAAAAAGCGAGTTTGTCTTTACTGGATATTGACACTTATATATTTAAATTAACATTCATTTTTATTAATTCATAGGTTGAAAAATAGCTTTTTCTATTCTATTATTTATTATATTATCGAATTTGGCCTAACTTAATCTCAGACAGAGAAATCGTTCCATCATAAGAAACAGATCAACAAGATTCAACTCTCCTAAATGATTACATCCGTTTTTGAATCAGTCGAATCGACTCAAAGAACGGTTCATCAGTTAGTACCAACTGCGGCACGCTTTTCAACGCTGTTTGTGAAGGCAGTGCTATCTCCACTACTAATTATAACCTCCTTGGTTTTAGGTGCAATGTTAGGGCCACATTTCCTGTGTTGTCGGTTCTTATTTTATTTTCATTTAAATTATACAAGGGAAGCACACATCCGGTTACCAAATGCTTTCCGTTTTCAAAAGAGGGCACGTGCTTCCAGTCACACTTCCGGTAATAATCAGAGCTAAGTCAAGGAACTGGTCAAATCACGGTGCTCTGAACTGATTAGTAGTGTCTAAAATGATTAAATCTTAATTCTGTTGCTAAAATAATTATTATTTTATGGTTTTCCCTTACTTTATCAAATCCGACCTTCCCTAACCTACCAGTTTATCAATGCATTCGGTTTCTTGCCGGTAACGATGGAAAAGCAATCTTGTATATGCTAACGTTGGCAATAAATAGCTGTCTTTTCTAAGTCTAGGTAGTAGAAATAAAATGGTTAAACACAATTTCACGGAATTTTCATTTTAAGTCGATTAAAGTCTGTCTCTATGCATAAATCTATTAAAAAGAGTCTTGAAAGTGATAAAGTGACATGATAACGTTCTGCTTTATCTACCTAATTTACGTGAAACTATGTGCTCCAACCTTTCACAATGAAGTTTACAATTCATTGGTTGTGCAATCAAGCAATACATGGAACTCTAACAAATATATAAGGGAAAATACTAGTAACACATATGTACAGGTAGGGTTAAAGAAAGGATGCTTCTAGATCCTTTTAGATAACCTACTTTTCATTGAAAAATATTATGTAACTTTACTTATTAAGAAGTTATCAAACCACATCTTAAGAGTCAGCAAAACACCGCATTAAAAAAACCAGTAATTTTTTATTCCTTTTTCCTTTTATTCAATAAAATTTATTTTAAATGGTCTTATTCTTAAATATTAACATAAAACCTGTAATAAATTATATAATTTAATATTACATCTTGGCAAAAGAATTCTGTTGTAAACGCTGTTCATTGCTGTAAACATGTGCTGTAAAGGTGGCTTTTTATTATTTATGGTTCCCAGCGAAACTCCGTGTCTGAATACATATAACATTACACAACTGGAGAACTGTTGTGAGTGAAGCATTATTTTACCGTCCTCTGCGTAGTTTTTGCTATCTCCAATTTTAACTCTTTCTAATTAAACAATTTTCAATATTTATGAATCAATAAATCACATTTTACACCACCAATGGTAAGTTGTAAACTTGATTTATTAATTCACCTTCTGTATAATCTGGCAAAACACAAACAGCATTTGTTTCTTTATAGCAAAGTTTTTTTGGTTTTTATAGGATCAATAATTGCATCCTACATTATCGCCTAAAACCAATTTATATTAATCTTTTAGTTGAAAGTATCACGTTGTAGTAGAATATGCATTTATCATTTTTCTAGTACTTTTATTTTCATAGGGAAATAACTCATAATATGAATATGATAAAATTAAAGTGTGATTTTTAAGTGGTTGGCAAATTTTAGCTTCTTAATAATTTTGCCAGTCAGGACGGGAGCGAGTAGGTGGGGTCCGCTTGATTATATAACTTAATTACAAGGGTCCAGCATGTGGAGGGATTCCAGCTTTTACAGTCTTGGCCTTAATTATGTAATCTGGCTTAATTGGAAGACCTAAAATTCCATGTAAACTATGTTAAAATGTTTTACAGTAAACATTCAATGTAAAAATAAAAGCTAGTAACGAAAAAATATCAATGTTATTTTCAAATTAAGAAACTCATCCTCACTGATGGCATAGGTAATGTAAAAAACTCTAATCAATCATAAAATTCTTTTAGCGATATTTGGAGAGCTAAGAAAATAATCACAAATGTAACAATGACACATGCGTCCTATTCATATTTTATCTGGCTGCGAAGTCAAATATAGAGCACTTCTTTTAAAGAGGATCAAAATAGAGTTTGTAAATAAAAATTGACACCTTTCTTAAAGTAATAATGACGAATAATGTAGGATCGGTCACACAGTAATTATCAAGTAAACTGCAAAAGAGAAACTTCAAATGTTTTATCTAATTCTACAAAATAAATAACGCTTTTACTGAACAATTGATAATAAATTGATTAATATAATACAATATAAATTCTTCAGTGTGAATACAGATAACAAGATATCACATCAAAATTGAACTGATAATCCAGAATACAGGGTGCCATTCATGAGAAAAATTGATTTTAAGTGTAATTAATTAAACCATTTAGTTGGAAAATGCTGGGTAACTCTAAAAGATTAAACAACAATATATATTACATTTGTTACATTTTCCAGGATGACATTCTATTCTATCGAAAACTATTTTCCAAGCAAAGTTTTCTTTTCATCCCTTAAACCCGTGAAACTCTTTGAAACGGTCTTTTGTAACTTAAACTATTATTAACTGAGGTAATTTGTCGGAACCCACTAAATCAAAACCCAAGTGGAATCTACCACTCCGAACGAAAAGTTGTACAATAGACTAAATCGTCCTGCAAGCTGACCTGCCTAGACAGGACACACGGGCCAGAAATAAATAAATAGTTTAACAATAGCTACATGCACACTTATACTTTATCCTCATACAAGATGGCAAATAAACATAAAACTTGGAAAATGGCTTCTTTCCATATCCTATGTATGTTTACCATCTTGTATGTTAAAAACGTATAAGTATGGTATATATGATTTTTATTTATGTTCAGTATATAGAACAACAGTAATCATACTATTAGGAAGTTATCCTATCAACCAACGTAAAAATAAAGACGTATGTAAGTTACTTTGCGAACCTCAAAATTTAGAGTTGGATTAGGTTTTTTGGTGATTCAACATTAAATAAACGATGTATATTTGTTTTTTTCCCAGGAATAATGAATTCTGCTTAAAATTGCGTTGACAATTTGTGTATGGTTTCTAGAATAATTGGAAAAAAACTGCTCTAAATATATTTAGCTATTAGTTATCACCCTATACTAAGTTAAAAGTCTTAAAATTCGCGTTAATATTTTTAATTCTACAATGGATAAAGTTGGAACAAAGTTGTGAGTTATTTTTTCCTTATTGTTAAGTTTGTGATTACACGGTGATACATACTATACATTACTTGTGAATCTTACAATCATTCAATTATTTCTTGTACGTGAGTCCGCTCTCATACAGACTTTCATTGCAAAAAAACGAGTAAACTCCCCAGAAACCTTTTCCATTATTCACATTTATGTGTTTTGCAATGCGCGTTATTAAGGAATATTTATGTTCTGAGGACACGTAAATAAATTGTTCTGGTCTAGTAACAGCCACAGTAACTGTCTCTGTTTCCATCGCCGCCAAAGTAACGGTCTAAAGCTCTTCATAAAATTACTCAGCAAACCCCCACGATGTTTGTCAACATTATGAGAACGGACAATTCAAAATGTCAGTTAATTTTAGATGTAAATAATATTTTGATGTTTTAATCTTTGCTAGTCAGTCAAAGGTAATCAAGTTTTACTTAAATGTTCCGTTCTTTTTCGCAATTTCGCCCAAAAAGATTCGAGTTATATCCCAGAACGATGAAAAAGCGTTTGGGGACATTTGATTTATCTTTTATGTGTACCTAGACCCTGTGTTTCTAAATATAGTCTTAAGAGTCGATATACAAGTATTTATGAAATCTGCGTAGCTAAATTGAGTAAAATTTTTATAGCCTTTCCTTATTATAAGCATTTTCCAAAACGTTCAATAACGGTTTGAAATATTTAAAAGGAAACTAAAATGTTTCTATCTCACTCCCCTTTTTAATTTTACATTTTTTTAACTGATAAATTATTATATTATTTTGTGTTAAAAATTCTTAATTTGTTCAGGCTTTGTTGATAAGTATACATAAGAGCAGAAAAATACCCCCGTTGCAGCAGACCTGCATACTCAGCGAATTTAAAATGCAAAACAACATATTTCAATCCAACACAGCGAGATTTGACATGTTTTGGTAAGCTCAATAAGAATAACATGGGGAATGAGTATGCAGGTTTGCTGCTACAGATATATTAAAACTGGGTGGTTTTAATTCAATATTCATTAGATCTGAACTAAAAGAAGCCATTTACCAAGTTTTATCAAGATATGTTGAGAAATAACCGAGATGTAGAATTTTACTTATTTCCCATAAGGTTAACATAGGCATAGGGACAACGTACTGTGTTAACCACTTTCAATATCTCGGTAACCGATGGGCATAGAGCAGTGATTCAAAATACTAAATTGCTTGTTTTTTTTTAGCTGAAATCAATGGTGCCAACAAAAATTGGATAAATTTTATTTTTCTATGTAATAAACGCAAAAAACATTTTTGGAGGAGTTTATCCCCTTTTACCCCCCCTTCTGGTGGTCCGATCGGGCTGGTTTACAAACTCGTCCGAGGGATTACCACTTTACATGTCTGTACCAAATTTCATTAAGAACGGACCGTTTTAACTGCCTCTATCGTGCTCACAGACACACACACACACATTTCTGCTTCTGGTGGCCCGAAAACAAAAAGTTATCATGGTCTCGGGCTTAGGTCTTACCATGAGACCTACGGTAATAGCTTCTTCCCTACAGGGGAAATTCGCTAAATATAAAATTATATTGTTATTAAATACATTCGATTAATAAAACGTCATACAAATTTTATTGTTAAATAGAAAAATATTTCTTCTTTTATTTTCTAGGAAATTTTGAAGATATGTGAAGACGATTCTGTGATTAATAGTATAAAGGAATAATTTTTTTACTTTTATTCTGGTTCATAGATAATACAGTAAATTTACTAATTATTTTGTTTACACATTCGAGACATTATTTTCAAATAAACTCTGTTACAACGCTTAAAAAGGTATCCCCGTTAACCTTTTAAAAAAGTTAAAAAGTAATAATAATTGTTACGCTATTCGATTTTACCAAAGTTCACACGTTGAAGCCCCTAGAGTGAATTTAGTTATATTTAAGCTTTCAGTCTCTAGCGGAAGTCATGTGAAATTTTGTGAGGCGTTTCGTTTAAGAAAAACAGTTTGGATAAGTTCAATACTAAGGTTCAGATCCCACTATCTTTTTAATATTAAGGGAAGAGTTGTATATTCATGTATAATAAAAATAAAAATAAAAATATTCAATGTATTCACAGTCTAAAAAAAATTAAAATACAACTACGGTAAATAACTTGGTGTTGGTCGGTCACTTGAACGGATGCATCACGAAAATAAATTTAGCCACTGATAAAATCAATGATTGAAATTTATTTACAGTTTCTTTAAATATCGATAAAATATTTTGTAGCAATTCCTGTTATTAATCTAATAACGTTTGAATAATAAAGTTTATTGACGCGCTGAAAAAACCGCCTCTATATTGGTAAAAACTTCTTCCTTATAGGGGACATTCGATAAAAAACCTAATAAAAAACTGTATAAAACCTTATAAGTAAACTCGAAAAGAAAATAATATAGCTTTATTATATTGATAACAAGTTTCTGCCAGAAAAGATATCCAAATTGTAAATGAAAGTAGGTCGATAATGTAATCTTAATTGGGGAAGATTCACACTTTCCAATGTCATTGTGTTAATTACAAGTTAAGCAGGTTCTATTGTTATGGAAAACCAGGCATCTACATCAATTAACAAGTATAATTGCCTTAGTTTATTTGAACGCTTCTTTTGAAAGGCCAGCTCTTATTTTTATATCTCTAACATATAAGGCAGAGTACTTTAAAATTCGTTCGTCATAATTCTGTCATTCATGCTCTGTTATCTATATAAATCTTCGCTTAAATAAGTTTCTAAAGATGTGTTTGAACCGAAATAGGTGTTTTTGAATATTTAATTTGATCTATAATAAGTGATTTAATGAGTCTCTGCTATTGCATTAATTTGGTTTGATTATGTTTAAATATGTAACATAATTAAGCGATTTAAGTCTATAGAATTTAAGATTTGTTGTTAATACTTAATATAAATTTTTTCCTAATAAAGAAACAACTCAGGTCCTTCTCATAACAGGCTTGTAACATAATCAAGCGATTTCAGTCAATAGAATGTAAGATTTGTTGTTAATACTTAATGTAATTTTTTCTTAATAAAGAAACAACTCAGGTCCTCCTCAAGACAAAATAATAACCTAAATACTGTAAAGCCTTAAACAAATAATAAATTCGTTGAACTTTTCTTTTTATTGTAAGTCACTGACATACAGCATCCATTGTTTACCTTTTGTGACTCAAGAACAACTTGACGTTGATATATGGTGGGAATCATGCTGGATCTAAAAGAATTACTCTCCCTGCTAGCAACATATAATAAACGCCAGAGTATCAACTACCCACCACATTTACTTTTATTTTACTCTTTGTGATTTATCTTTGAGAAAAGTTTGTAAGCTAATTTAATTGATCCGGAAAAGAGTTAAGTTACTTTAGTTCATTCATTTTAAACATAATGTTTTAATTTATTAATTTGAGGAATTGGGCTTTTGTTAAACGCAGAAACTGAGGGTATAATTAGTATTTGAATACTTCTCATGAAATATGTTATCGCTCAAACGTTCGGAATGTATTTAAGTTACGATTTTCTCAAGGCTGTCTTCATTTACCACAATGACCATACAAACACTTTTTAATGGTAGCTACAGTTCTTTTTCTTTGATATTTAAGTCAAAAACAATAAAAGTTAAGCGTAAGAAGCTTAAAAGGAAGATAAAAAAATTACAAAATAAAGACTATTTTTTACAAATTTAATGTATTAGTAAGATTTGTACAAAGACAGCCATTGCTTAGTTATTTATTTAGTGTATTTGTGTCTTAAAAAATGATTAAGTGGGCATTTAGTTAACAGCGTTATTTGCGATAAACTCTCTTTCATCCACAGGAAGAAAGTAGGGATTTTACTGAAATGATGATAATAATAAATCTACTTTATATTTATCAAATACCACTCACCTTTCATGTTACACATGCTATTTAACCTAGAATCTTGATGCTTTGTGCGGACGTTTCTCTTCGGGCACAAGCGAAGAGAAAGCATCCGAAAAGGACGAATTTTTAAAATTTCCTCAGGGCTACGCTTTGAGCTAGTATTAGCTGATGTAGTTGTCATCGCAACCTATTGAAGCATGAAATATTAAATGAAACATTTAATCATGAATCCAAAGATTTTTTTTTAGTTTTCCCTGGGTGAAACCGGGTTGATCAGCTCGTAAACAATAAAAATAATAAACCAGTCTATCGAAATATAATTTATGGGTTAAGATATAAGTAAAAGAGTTTGAAAAAATATCTATCACCACATAAAACATACGGATATGTTTGCATTTATAAGAGTATTTTAAGATTGTACTTCTCTAAAAATGACAAAAATAAAGCACATTCAAATCGGCTTTACATTACACCAGTCAATGATGTGGTTGCAGTAGCTTCGCTGCAACAGTCGCAGCTCTGCAGGTGGCCGTAATGTCAGGACAATGGAGACAAACCGTGGCGGGTTACAAACTATGGGCGGTACGGGTTATAAACTTTTAAAACATGCTATCATACTCACATAACCGTACGTTGACTGATATAATCGATAGTGAATTTTTTTGTTGAATCTCTGATAAGTAAGCGCAAACTCATTGTCCTCCAAGCGTGTTAACTCATATTGCGATCCTGCCCAAAATTATTACATTTTATCATTGAATACTTTTAATGAGAGAGTTATTTATTAAAAAAGGAATGATTAATTGACGTCTACGGGTTTAGCTTTATCGCACGTATGTGAGTTATTGTGATGTACTTATATATACTTAACTGTATTAAAAAAAATATAATTCAGTCTTGTAACATGACATGTTTATATATATTTTTTCAATTTTACGTAATTATTAATTTATATTACTAATAACCAGCGTCTGCATTTGGAAACATTACAAAATCTTAAATAAATTATTGTTTTTTCCAAGTAGAAGTCATCGGTTAATTTTGTATGGGTTGACGTATCAAAATGTAAGTAAAAGTAGCCTTTTAAGTAAACTTAATAGTGGGGAGGCGCATATAGTAAAATATGTAAAATTACAAAGTTGGCTCACCCCGAAAGCTGACCGGCAACCATCATGCTAGATTTTATTGTATAGGAGTAGAAATTACATTTTGACCGGTGGTCGCTCTGTATGAGTGGGACTCTCTGTTTTGGATGCCATTTTGGAAAATGGCGGATGTTAATGTTTTATCCTTCGTAGTTTGGTAACCAGTCAAGCTAAAAACTTGATCTTGGTATCAAATTACATTTTTTTGAGGTCAAGGAATTCGAAAAAAATATTAATTTATTCATTTCTCTGTTCAGGACGCCATTTTGGAAAATGGCGGATACTATTGTTTGATTCTTCGTAGTTAGGAAACCACTCGAGCAAAAAACTTTATCTTGGTATCAAATTATATGTTTTTGGGGTCAAGGAATTTGAAAAAAAACATTATTCTTATCTCTTTTCTGGACGCCATTTTGGAAAATGGCGGATGTTAATGTCTTAGTCTTCGTAGTTTGGAAACCACTAGTCAGCTGTTTTAAATCTTCAAATTGAAGCTGTTATGTTAGTGAGTGTAATTATACTTGAAATAAAAACTTAAGTGATATACTTATAATGTGTCGACCGAACTTGAGATGTGTCTAAAAATATAGCTTTGTTAGCGGAAGGTATTTCAGGTTTTCAGGACTTAGATAATCTTCGGCAAATACATGTTGCTTTTCTTGGTAATATTTAATCCCATGATAAAAACTTATACCTCTCTGAATTTGTAATTGAACTGTCTACATTTTTTATGAGAAAATGTTATAGTTTTTTAAAGAATTTTCAACTGCCGCCATTTCGAAAATACAAATGTTCTTTAACACAATTTTTAAGAAATTTTAAGCTTGTCTATAACGAAAGCATATAAAAATATCAAGTTTCGCGATTATATCTCAACTCGGTTTTGAGATTTTAATAATTTAAAAAATACATATTCGGATGGACATAAAATAGCACAAGATACGCTCGCATGGCCAAATTTTGAGCCTTAAAATATTTCTACAATGCTTGGCAAGTTTCTATCTGGTAACCAGAAACCTAATAATTTTATACTATCTTCCTCAACGCATTGGTTGCAGAGCTTGTAACAGTTCTTGAGGTTGAAAAAAATAAAAAAAATAACTCAAATAAGAAAAAAAATAACCAAAAAATAACCTTTTGTATACAAAAAATGCTGCTAAAAATTAGAAAACCGGCGTTATACTGGGGATAATAAATTCTTAACCTTGGAAAAAAAGAAAATCTCGACAGACTAATCACAAATCTGCCTAGACTTGACGGCGAGACTTGGTTTTCACGCAACGAGACTTAGTTTTCACGCATTTTAGGATGATGAGATTCGTCTGCCGCGATGCTGCTACGAGATCGTATGACAGATGAATACTGTAAACAGGGCTTGTAGCAGTTCTTGAGGTTGAAAAAAATATAAAAAATAACCAAAATTCCAAAAAAATAACAAAAATAACCGAATTCCAAAAAAATAACAAAAAATAACCAAGAGCAAAAAAAACAAAAAAAAATAACCTGTTATTATTATTCAACACCAAGATCAAGGTTTTAGCTTTAGTGGTTTCCAAACTACAAAGACTAAAACGTTAATATCCGCCATTTTCCAAAATGGCGTCCAGAAAAGAGATATGATTAATGTTTTTTTTTCAAATTCCTTGACCTCAACAACATATAATTTGATACCAAGATAAAGTTTTTTGCTCGAGTGGTTTCCTAACTACGAAGAATCAAACAATAGCATCCGCCATTTTCCAAAATGGCGTCCTGAACAGAGAAATGAATAAATTAATATTTTTTTCGAATTCCTTGACCTCAAAAAAATGTAATTTGATACCAAGATCAAGTTTTTTAGCTTGACTGGTTACCAAACTACGAAGGATAAAACATTAACATCCGCCATTTTCCAAAATGGCGTCCAAAACAGAGAGTCCCACTCATACAGAGCGACCACCGGTCAAAATATCATCTCTACTACTATACAATAAAATCTAGCATGGTGGTTGCCGGTCAGCTTTTGGGGTGAGCCAACTTTGTAATTTTGGCCATCCGCCTCCCCACTATAAGGGGTCTTAACGTTATTTATCTACAATATACAGCCTGTAAATCAGCGAGTGCCTCCAATATTTGTGTCAAACACATCTATGGACCACATACAGTAAGAGCGAATGGTTAAAAATATAGCAATCCACTACTTGTTACCACACACACAACTTGTTACCAATTTAATGTAATCTGTGCTAAAATAGGCATATCTAAACTTTTAATAGAAAACTGAGCTAGTATTTGAAGCAATAAATAATTTAAATATACATCAACAAGTATTTTCTGGAACATAATCTTTCTACAAAATGATTTTATGGGAGTAAAAAAAAAACACATTTCCTTATTCTTTTTGAGGTAATAACGACATGAAAAATTGAGATTATTGGCTGGAAATATATTTCAGTAATTTTGAACAGGTTTTCCCGGTTAAAGGCTTTCAATGTCTAAATAATTTCTTGATTAACATGATACGTGTTGTTATATTCACTGGATGTAAATAAAAAAACGTCTTACAACACTCAAAAATATATTTACATATATACCGTTTTTACATTCAAGATGGTAAATGTACAAAAATAGTGGAATATGGCGATCGATTTCAATTGGTCACACCAATCATCATCAAGCCCAATGAGAGACTGGCAGATCCATTATGGCGTCCGTCCTTTTATCCTATTGATTGCCGGAAGTTCCGTTGGAAACAGGTTTTTGAACGTACCACCAGAGTCAAAGTTCACTTGTTTGTTAGTCAGTTTGTCTCTATTTTTACATCTTTTTATAAATCTATATGATTCTTCCCATGCGTTCATCACATTTCCCTTTTTATACCTTGAGATTTTCTTCTATATTTCCTATGTTCCTGTGTCCCATGTTTCAATTTCTCTAAATAAACTGCGCTAGCTTGATGACTTAAAGGAAAAGTGAATGCACGTTCATGTATGGCATATTATATAAGTTTACCCTTACATCTTTGAAGCCTAAGGGACGTAGCTCTAAGGGACTTTAAGAATGGGAATCAGACAGGTCCTTTGGTCCTTTGGTCCTTTTCTAGTCAGTCATAAAGAACAATTTGGCTGAGTTTTATGACGGTTTTCGTCAAGGGAAGACCTAAATACAAATATTTACCAGTCCAAGCTAATGTAATGGATAATACCTGTACTATTTATGAATGTACTGTACTGTTATGAATATCTTATGACAGAAAGGTAGTAGCTATTATAATAACCATATAATTGACTAAAAAAAGGTACAAGTAGCAAGAAAATACTAAGAGCGAAGTAGGGGAGTGTCTTATAAAATACAACTTAACGACTTCCGGTTTCCACTTGGCTGAGCGTGGTCGTGATTTGTCAGCCGGATATCAAACTGGACCGGGGAAATTCTCCAAAATAAGCCTTAGCTCATTCAATGTCTTGGTGTTCTATATAAAATATTTCAAGGTATATTGAACTTATTTCATAGGGAGTATTATAAGCTGTCACAAGGTTCTTTTGGAAGAATGATTAGTGATCATATTAGCAGTAAGCTTTTATGACATCTATGAAGTTTATCAAGATTTAAAATGCAATTAACCGTTTTACAATGATCCCAATGGACATCATTCAACCGATACATCATTTTTTATATGAATATAATCGGGATGATAAAAAAATAGTTATAAGCTCTAATTATTTCCTTATTTATATAGAAAGGAAATTATTGGTATTGTTGTGTGGTTTTAAATTTAATATGTTCAAAAGTGCACTGCTACGTTAGAATACTATGCATATTTAATGTTTTACATAAAAACCACATTTTCGTTGGGAGCGTACTATAAAAAAATAAAATCACATTTATAACAAATAAAGGAAGTATAAGAAAAGAATGGAATAAAGGGTTCTTAAATATAAAAAATCCCCTTAAATATATAAGGCGAGACTTGAGTAGATCTCATGAAAAAGGGTGTGATTGTAGCAATAATAATAAAAAACCACTTTTAAATAAGCCATGGTAAAATTATAAAATATGTGGATATCCCTATTGAATATATTAACAAGCTGTTGAAAGTATAAATAATGACACATTTATTTGTTAATAAAACATAACTAATTAACACGTTAAGCTGTGTATTGGAGACTTGCAATAAAGACCCTAAAATAAATATAAGAATGAGAATAAATTTATTCCTTTTTAGAATATAACACGTACGTGTAGCCCAAAAACTTCCTACATAACCAGTTTTTTATGTGTTTTTTCTTCTTGTATCTTCTATTGTAACTAGTATACATACACTACTTGTTATTTAATATTTTATTCTAAAAACCAGTATTGAACTCTATTTTATAATATCCGCTATGGTAGCTGGTATAAAATTACTTGTCATTGTAATTTCAGCCAGTAATTAATTTAATTCAAGTGTAATCAGCGTGGTTTGGAGATTTAAAACGAGTATACTTCATTTTAGTTTTGCGTCATCCGCTTAGAGGTAAGCTCATTACTATGAAGTTGGTGTTTCGGCAGGCAAGCACAGAGAGGATTCTGTGAGATGATCCTTTTGAAATAGTTTCTTCTTGTGAATTAGTACTTGCCAAGCGTGTCAGTTTGCGTTCTTTATCAAAATTAGTTCTGTTTACAATTTTTACAACTATTGTATAACTAAGCAAATAAGAAAAAAAACTTTGATGAGACAATATATGTCTTTAAACTGACTGGGTAAGTTTTGAAGACGTCTAACTAACGGTGCGCTGGACACATACAATTTTTACAGATATTACACATATATTGAACTAGAAGTTCCCCGTGGCTTTGCTCTCGTTCAAAATTTAAAACAGCTGGTATTGCTCCTACACTGTTTTTTGTATCTGTCAATTGGAATTGGGTTTATTTGTTTACTTTCGTGAGCTTGGATGGATACGTAGTTGCAGCTGACTTACACAATATGACAGACAAACTTTGTTTACATAACATGACAAACAAACAGAGGTCAAGAACCTCCAAATTTATAGTATTAGTAGGATAGGAACATCGATAAATATAAATGGCTTTCGAGAGGTACAAAATTAATTTACAAGAAGTTTTTAATTTTTAAATAAGTCCCACACAAGACTGTATAATACTTTTGAGTTACTGGGAAATTCTATGCACTCTATTACACTCTATTAGTTAATTAATGATAGGTTATTGTATCTTATCACACATATTGTATACACATTTCGAAACACACTAAACATTCACACTGTAAAATATCTGAACGTTTCCCCCTCAAAGTGCGTAAATGAAGATGCGGATCTTAAAGCGAGGCTGGATTACATAATTAATTAAGTCCAAGACTGTAAAAGCTGGAATCCCTCCACATGCTGGACCCTTGTAATTAAGTTATGTAATCAACAGGAACTGCCTACTCGCTCCCGTCCTAACAGACGTTCCTAATTAAAAAACTAACGAACATTAAAAAAGAAACAACAGAAAAATGTTTTATTGTTTTTTATTTTGTATTTAAATATAAAACAACGCTATCTAATAGGTTGATTTGAATCGAAATATTCCAGTAATAATACACAGAGTATTCGAAAAAAATGTTCCTATACTTATACAAATGATGTTCAGAACACATAAACAAACCTTTTATACGACCGTATGGTTTAAAACTTAAAGTTTTCCGTCCATCAGTAATAATTTGTTTTATTGAATATGCTAAATTTTTAACACAATTTAACGCACATTATGTTGTTTTAATATAGTTAAATAGTTTATAAAAAATTATTAACTAGTTGAAAAAATATGATTAACTAGTATAATGTACGGGTAAAATAACAAGTTTCTTACTTGTCACACAAAAAATGGCTGTCATTTTTTATTTTCAATAATTAAAATCTACAAAAATGTACATTTCACATATCTGAAGGAAAAACTATTTAGTCGAGTTTTTTTAGTATAATTTTAACTGTTTATTCTTTTATTTAATGCTAAAAATAACAGAAAATCGTATATAAACCTTATTGTCTAAATATAAATGCAAATAAAGTTAAAAATAACGAACATGAAAGCCGCTCGAACAGGTTGAAAGTGTTCCCTTCCTCAAAGGGTCTACAACTGTGTTATCTCCTATGTGTTATTCATAGCTAGGGCCCCGGAGCAAAAATTTTAATGAAAAGATCATTTTCATTATATTTTTCTGATGTTTTCATTCAACTGAGTACCATGGCTTTACGATCTCAGCGTTAAATGTTTAATTTTAGCAGTGAACTAAAAAATAATATGGAAACAAATAAAAATTATTTTTTACGCATTACATGGTTAGTTTTCACATACCATTTACCATGATGATTCCTAATTCTAATTCTCTTATGCTCTAAACATCACGAGTAAAAGCACAGCTAATGTTATAGGGGATCAAAATAAAATATCCACACAAAGATTTATGAGAAATATATTTTTGCGCATTGCTCATGTAAGATTTAATTGATATTACTGTCTTAGTTAGCAAATATTTTATGCCTTAGGTTGAATCGGTTGTTTCATCTTTTCCTTTATTCTTTCTTGAAATTCTTTGAATTTTTCTTTAGCCTTGGGACTGCAGTGAGACCCTTCTTCTCCTAGACCGTAGGGCTTGGTCCCAGTTGTTCTGAGATAGAACGTGCCTTGAGCATCACTGAAATAAAATCACAGGCCCCGGCTCATTTCATTTAGTAATAAATATGAAAAAACATTTCTAAATATGTAGTTTTTAGTCATATGAAGAGGGATTAATGAAGTCCTAAATATTTGGCTGTAACACCTTCAGATTCCAAACATATATTACCGGACAAACCCAATTTTTAGGAAAAAAAACTAGTTTGGACTAGGATGAACTAGTTTTTCCTGACCGCTCTAGGATAAACTAGTTCGGCCTGATTAATCACAGGCTAAAATAGTTGGGCCAAACAACGTTAGGATAAATTAGTTTAGCCTGATTTACTGTAAGAAAAAAAACTGCAAATTCGTTTAAAGTTACAAAAAAAATGTCTCTTTATTCCACTAAATTCACCAAAACCAAAACAAAGCCGAATTTTTCTTAACCTAGGTATTTTATCAAAAAGAACAGATGATCTTTAGCATTTGGTATACAATAACAAAAAAAACAAGGGTTGTTAAATAATGAGAGCAAAGATCTCATATATCATTACATGCACACGCCCCCGTGGTGTCAACACCAACTCGGCGTACATCCGCGATGTGGTACGGCATGCCATCAACCTCCACGCTGTTCTGGGTAAGCTGCCGTGACACCACGCCGCGTCTCCAGGATGTAGTGCAGAGAGCGGCTTTCGGATTGACAAATACCAATTCACCTGGTGAAAACTCATTGTCCGGTTGATCGTCACGTTTTACTGGCTCACCTTTGCACCTCCACCTGTAGCTGTATAATTGAGAGCTTGGCGACGACTCTTCATAGAGGTCTTCTTTGGGTGTTAAATTATACCAATAAACCATTTCTTGCACACTTCCCTTTGTTCTTGCTGCCATTCTTTTTATGGTTCTATGGTTTCTTTCGACGATTCCATTCCCACCCGGACGGTTCACACACCTAAAACGACGAATAACTCCCCACTCCTCACAAAGTTTCTCAATTTGTTCACATCTGAACGTTGCGCTATTGTCCATCAGCAGTTCTTGGGGTGGACCTCTCTCCGAAAATATTTCCAGTAAAATCCTCACTACATGCTCTTTGGTCTCACTCGGTATTCGACGCCATATGCAGAATCGACTCGGTCTGCAATTTATGATTGTAAGGAATTTGCTTGACCCATAATGGGTCACATCAACCGCAAGTCTGCGCCAACTCTCAGTACAATGTAAGTGTCCTGACTCCCACTTAATTGGGGAAGGATTGACAGATAAACACTCTTTACAAGATTTCACCACACTTTCGACATCCTGTTTGCTAAACGCAATGTCTGGGAAACATCGCCTGACCGTGTAAAGTGTCCGATTTACACCAAAAGTGATGTAAACGTAAACCATGGATTCTTCGGACCAAAGTTAATTTATTACCACCCTCCTCTTCACTTAACATAGCAACACTGGTTTTTTCATCTCTTGCCAACCACCTTTTAGCAACTCTCGTTAGGCGATCTGCTTTGTTGAATTGGGACTTAACGAGATTTATTCTTACCCTAAGGTCGCATTCAGATATGAGGTCTTTGAACAAGCCCAATCGTCTTCTAACAAGAGCTTCACCTAACCCATGTGTTTTAATTCGTCGGTCTCCAGTCAATATGGATGTTATCCAAGCATAAACCGTGGCAGAATCAGTGACTAAGTTCAATTCTTTCAAATTCCACTTTAAAGCCAGATTTACTCCTTTCAACAAAGCCTCTAACTCAGCCAGGTTTATGTGCGCCGCATCACCTTCCTTTCTTAGCCAAGACGCATCCTCAACTATCTCAACTTCAATCTCTATACAAACACCTACTGCCAAGCTGCTAGCGTCACACCAGACTGTTCCTTCATCACTAGATGGCACAGCCCATTTCCCAAACACGGGGTCCTTTTCTTTTATGCCTTCAATTATGTCTCTTAACATTGCTTTAATATTCTCGCCAATAACATCATTCCACTTTAAGTCTGTCAGATGTCTTTTGATGAAGCTACATGCTGGTCTAAGCCAACCAGCAACCGGGAAATGTCCAATTAATTGTCCACAGAATGAATAAGCATCTCTCTTAGTTTGGATTTGATCTAAAGGTGTAATTTTATTATCTCTAGTCCACATCAACTTACCATCTTGTTTGAAGATTTTCAGCCCCAAAACCCTGCCTCCATTCAGTGGCTCAACTGGTTTTGCTGATAACCCATATTCTTCTATTAACTTCTTTACAACATTACCGTCAACAATCTTTTCATTCACTATTATGTCATCAACATAAGAGTCTGTAGCACTTCGGACTACTGGGTCCATTGACAGCACTTTATTGACTATCTTACACATTATCTTTGGTGTGACATTAAGACCAAACCCAAGCCGTGTCAAACAATACATTTGATCTTTAAACCGTACGACTTGATATCTCCATAAATGAGGAGTAATATGAATTTGGAGATAGGCCTTTCGGAGGTCGATGGTACTGACTTGTTCTCCAAACTTTCTCCACAATCTTAGTTTTTCGCCACAAACCTCACTCTCCGCTGTATGGCTGGATACATACTGGTTCAACTCTCTGTAATCCATAACGGGTCGCACTTTGCTCTTATTGTGTTGTATGACTGCCATCAGAGGTATTAATCCATCAAACTCCCCGTCATAAGGCTGGAGCCAGCCATCTCTTATCCAGTCTCGTACTTCTGCGTCAAATGCCTCCTTTGCCTCCTCTGGAATCGCGTATGTTGGTATCTGATTAGTTATCATGGGTGGTTTGCAGTCATCTTTCCATTTCCATTCCACAGTCCATCTTCCATCAGAAAATTTCGCATTGAAGTCACAATCATTAATAATAATTTCATTCTTATTGAAGTCACAATCATTAATAATAATTTCATTCTTACCAGGATTTTCTGGGATTTCTTTCACGCACAACTCCTTCTCTTCTTCAGCGACTACTCCGATGCCTAACTCCTTCTCAACCTCAGCGACTGCTCCGATGCCCATAAACTTAACAACACCTTCTCCATCAATAGTAACCCCTCCCATTGCGGACACTGCATCCATCCCTAGAAGCATCTGATACTTTGGTAGAACTCTAGCAACCAAACAGCACAAAGTCAGTTGAACACCTCTTATCAAAACTCGAATAACACATGTCAAGTTACACTCAACTGATTCTCCATTCATCATTAATATTCTTTGCCTAACTGGCTTAGACTCTATCCCATATCTCACCAAATTAGGTGACACGATACTCCTTGAACAACCTGAGTCCAGCAAAGCACAACATTCAAAACCTGCAACACTTACTATCAGAGTAGGAGGTTGCGCTGACAAATTTGGGCCACCCGCGCAACATAAGGTAGCCCCAATTATGCGTTTTTTGGAACCCCTGAACATGTTGTGGCGTAATGCCCGACTTCCCCACACCGGTAGCAGGTGATACTTGAAGCATCTCGTTTTTGGGATGGACATGAACGTGCTAAATGACCTTCCTTGCCACAAGTAAAACATTTCTAACCTTCCTTCTTGTGTCCCTGTCTACGAACATTGAAATCGTTGACGTCAGAGTGTGCAACTGCTCCAGAATTGGACTCACTGCCCAATAGATTCCTTGCTCTTACCATCACATCAGATAACTCCATGCTTTGAAGACAACAAGCAGCTTTTAACTGGTTTTGTGTATCCGCTGGCAAGCCGTGTACAAGCGCGCTCTTAATCCAGTCATCCGACACAAAAGGGTCTACCAATTTAGCCAGCCTCTTTAGATCAGAAGCGTAAACATCTAATGACTCACCGGGATGCAAGCGCCTAGCAGTAAATTCTGCGTAAGCTTGGAAGCAGTTTGCAGAAAAGGCCTGCAGCAACGCATTGGTGAGGGCCGTGTAGTCACTCTTGACATTTTCCGAAAGTCCGTCATAGACAGCAAAAGCACCTTCTGACAGAAATAATGGAAGGACAGTCTGCAATTCTTTGACTTTTTGTGGCCTACACACGAGTTCTAGTTTTTTCAGCCACTCACTAAAATCTCCATTACCATCATACTGCTTGATCAAATCTGAAAACCTCGCACCGGTACTTGACATGATGAAAACGTTGTTTTGCCGAAATAGCTTGTAAGAAAAAAAACTGCAAATTCGTTTAAAGTTACAAAAAAAATGTCTCTTTATCCCACTAAATTCACCAAAACCAAAACAAAGCCGAATTTTTCTTAACCTAGGTATTTTATCAAAAAGAACAGATGATCTTTAGCATTTGTAATACAATAACAAAAAAAAAAACAAGGGATGTTAAATAATGAGAGCAAAGATCTCATATATCATTACATGCACATTTACTTGTTAGGCCAAACTAGTTTGGCTGGGTAAATTATGGATAAACTAGTTTTGCCGGGTTCAATGGCAGGCCAAACTCTTGTCTAGTGCACCACCGCTGCAGCCAGTGGTAGTCAAAGTAGGTTAGGTTGGATTAGATTAGGTTAGGCTGGGTTAGATCAGGTTAGTCTGGGTTAGGTTAGGTTAGATAAGGTTAGGTTAGGATAGTTTAGGTTAAGTTATTGCCTAGTGCACCATTGATGAAGCTGGTTAGGTTAGGTTGGATTAGGTTAGGTTAGGTTAGGCTGGGTTAGGTAAGGTTGGAAGAATAGAATGGGTGATATATTACCTTACCTAACCTAACTGCCAATGGTGGGAGTCAGTTTGAACACTAGATTGGCCTGGTCTAAAGCAGGCTAAACTAGTTATCCTAACGCCACCCGGCCAAACCGGTTCAGTCTGTAATTAATCAGGCCAAACTAGTTTATCCTAGGGCGGGTCAGGAAAAACTAATCATCCTAGTCAAAACTAAATTTTTCTAAAAATCGGGTTTGTCCGGTAATATATCAAGTTCATTTTCAAATATTTTTCAGTCTGCTAAGTCCTTATAGGCTACATTTTTACAGATAAATTAAATTATAATGCTCATAGAGACGATAAGGCTAGACTTGAAATCGTGACTTAAAACCTACAATTAATTTGAGTTTTGTGTGGAAATCCTTGTATATGCCAAATGATACAAGGACAGGCATTCGATGGAATTTGACGATTTCATAGAAAGGTTCCTCAACTAGATTAAAATTATCATGTGGATAATTTTCAGGTTGGAGACAATAATTTTTAAAACATCTGAAAATATTGATTCACGTAAGACTGAAATGGGCCTTGCATTTAGTTTAGGTGTCTCCTAAAACTTATATTAATTAACATTTACTAAAAACAAATTTTATATTCTAAACTTACCGATTCACTATTGGATAGGAAAGAAAGGTCTGCTTCCCGTCCTCGCATTCACATTGTCGAAATAGGGGCCAGGTCTCGCACTGCCGCGCTTGGAACTTGGAAGGGTAGAGGATCAGATACCAGAACCTCTGGGTGATCCGTAAATGGCTGCAGTTCATTGCTGGAACATCGAGTGTGGTTCATACAAAGCGCATAGAAATAATTATCAAAAATCTGTTTTAGTTTGGGGGTTTTTATTGGTTTTAATATAGGCTACAGGTAATAAATGTACATTCTATGTGGTCTGATTAAAGATGTTCTTGAAAAACACATGGTAAGTTAATCCTGGGATGATCATGAATATGCCGTTGTGGTGGTACTTTGATCCTAAGATGATAAGGAATCTGTCGTTGATATTCTTGTAGAGTCATTAAAGTATTTAAAAGCTGGCAACTACGTACAATGCCTCAAACAAAATACTCAAAAGTTTACAACAAGAAAGATTGTAAGCGTAAAGTTATACTACACATAAACAAATTTGTATTATGTTATTTGTAATTTTAATATAAGGCTAAATCTGGGTGAATTTTTACGTTTAACCTTTTTTGTTATAGTTTTGAAACAGCTGACTCCTTCTTACGGTCCAAAAGTCACCAGTGATTTTTTCCCACATGAGAATTTGCTTGATATCCTATTAGGTTATTTATGAGGTGAGTTTAAATGAATTTCGAAATAATTAAGCAACATTATCTAAAAGATATACGTCATTATTGATTATAATTGAGACAAATACTTCAATAATCTTAATTTAGGATAGTAGTCGAGTGAATCCGTAAGACAACCCTAAGAAAATTGCTCTAAATTGTTTTATTGGCTATTTTGACTAAGAATTATGTCAATTTACCAGTACAAAAAGTCTAAGGAAATCGGAGTACCGGAAGTCTAAAATTCAAGATGGCGTCCAATATTAATATTTTGTCAAACACTTGCAGACCATGGGCCGCCAATATGAAACCCTCCTTCCCCGTGGTAATTTTCGACGCATATTTTTTTCTGTTGCTACTGACATGTACTTTAAGGTTTTGGTTGTTTGCCACTTAAAAATTACAGCATAACCCAGGAAAAACAAAAAAATACCATCGATAAATAGTTGAAAAAAATTAACAACAAGGGATCATTTTTGAAAAAAAAAACTTACCTCACATCATTTTTACATGCATTTTTTCGATATATCGAGTCGAGACCAACTCCTGTCATTGTTGGTTGCCTAATTCTTTATTTTGACAGGATAATAATTTTCGGCCGCCATCTTGGATTCGCCATATTGAATATCAACTTTATATTTTTAAATGTAAAGGTGATGTTGTGACACGTCATTATGAACTAGATTTTTACGCTGATTACAATGCTGAAATCCGTTTTTGAAAGTATGCATTCGTTAAAAAGATATGCACAAATAAACATTTATCCCTATACATTTCTTATGGACGTTTCATATTTTCAATATTTTTGGCGTCAATATCTAAAACAAAATGCATGTAAAATGATGAAAATTAATAAAGTTTAGTATATTTTTTCAAATTTTAGGACGCCATATTGGAAAACCCTATTTCCTATATTCCGATTTTGGGTGCGGCAAAAGTCAGCGTACCGAAAATGCAGTTAAACTATTGCTAGTATTAACAGTATTATTTTAATGTACCTGTTAGAGAAGCTGCTCAAACTGACCACCAACATTGTCTATACACTTGTAGCACCGTTTTGACACTGATTTACAGATTTTGTTGCATAGTGGTGGTGTGAATAAAACATCAAAATGTTTCGTTACAAATTCTTTTAAACGTTCAAACTTTGAGGTTTCTCGGAAAACACGTGTTCTTTTAACAAACCCCATGTACTAAAATCGCATAGAGGTAAGACTGGCGACCTAGCAGGCCAATCAATAGTTCCTCTTTCTCCTATCCAGTCATCGAAGTTATCATTTAAAAAGGCCCGAACATTAAGGACGTGGTGCGAACATTAAAACCATTCATAATAGAAGTTAATAAAACAAGCACTACACTCGCCAACTTAACTTGACTGTCACAAGTGATATACAAACAAAACAAACATTCATCGATAAAGAGTAAATTAAGACAAAATAAACAATAACTAGATGATAAGATAAGATAAGAAGTGACAATGTATTAGCGCGAGAGATAAACAATGGCGCTCACCGGTCTGCAGCGGTACGCTGACTTTTGCCGCACCCGGTATTATTTAACACACTTATTGTAAGAAAAACCACTTACAAGCATTTTTTTTTTAGGGTTAAGGTGTTTTATTTCATATCTTGACTAGACTATTAGGTGCACATAGATATCTTACTTTGACAATGAAATGTGTAGTTTCTTATTTGCCAAATTATGATTGATATTAATTTAAGGAAGTGAAATTTGGAAAACAATTTGCAGATCTACCACCACAATTGACCTATGAATATTTTAGTTATAACTTGACGCAATGGCGTTCCTACCAAAAAAAAACCTCTTATATCCTTATACATTTTATAAGGTTTTTATAACTGAAATATTATTGTTCAAAAATATGTTTATCATCATTGCACCGCCATATAAACACAGCGAACATACAAACTTGGGTTTTGGTGGGGCATTTTTTCTATTTGTTGGTTTTGGAGAAAACCAATAATTCATTCATGTTCACTCCTCAAAAAGTGTTTCATTTCACAAGTCGCTATTCATTACATCTACTACAATCACTTATAGCTCTCATTGAAATTGAAAAGTTTACACCATTATCATAACATGATTCTACACTTCCCATCAACCTAAAAATAAAATCTACAACAAATTGTAATCTTGTACATACGTTCGTGGGGCATTTTAAAACTCATCATTCTTTTCCAAATGGCCGCCGGATCTCTGCACTCGGGCTGTATGAAGCCGTCGTTGAAGACAAAGTCGGCGGTGGCCACCCGCTCCCTGGTACCCTGGGCGTAGGAGCTCGCGTGGAGGGTGTGTACCACCTCCGCGTACCTCCTGCCTACGTGCAGCAGGTTCTCGTTGTACTGGGCACTGTAGGGATCCAGGCCTGTGGTCATTTCGATCTATATTATTAAAATAATTTCTGGGATTTTGTTCAGAGCATATCGACTTCTATAAATTAATTTTTCTACTTACATTTGGTATCAGATTAAAGTTATTGCTCTCTAAAAATGTTCGTTTTGCGGGTTTAGAAAATATCCCTAAAAAGCCATCACACAGGAGGCTTTAAAATTCCAGCAAAAGTGCTACCATCTGTGTTAGAACCTGTGAACTTTTTCCAATTCACATTTGTTTATAACAAAACCGCTGACAAGATTTGAAATATTTCCAGAGATATACCACAGAATGCAGGGCTAGCAAAAGTCAGTTAACATCCATCTACATTATGAATCTATTTTTCAAAATATTGACTTTTTTAAGATAACAGAAAA
Source organism: Flexamia atlantica (assembly GCA_035578135.1). Classification (NCBI taxonomy): domain Eukaryota; kingdom Metazoa; phylum Arthropoda; class Insecta; order Hemiptera; family Cicadellidae; genus Flexamia; species Flexamia atlantica. The sequence goes on along the minus strand of JAQJVK010000012.1, from coordinate 4,767,651 downwards.
TAAGGAAGAGTATTTGCTATATTGAAACTAAGACAAACAGTGTGTAATATCTTAATTTACTGTATTTCCTGTCCTAAAAAGAAAAGTAAGTAATCCAGCAGGTGCTCTGAAGACGTTATTTTCCAACAAACTCTTGTGTTATATCAGTATATTTCGCACCAAGGCCGAAAATTAGGTTTAGCAGGCTCGAGATCGTGTTTAAAATTCGAGACGATGTCGAGAAATTGAAACGATCGAGGGCTGCAAAACCCTTTCGGCCGAGGTGCAAACGCCATTTTTCACCACACTACACAATGAAATATAGGCTATATAACATTAAAAATCCGAATATTTATTTAACACACTTGAAACCAAAACTTTGAGGTTATGAGTGACGATAAAACTTCTTTGTTCTTTGTTCTTTGCGTTTATACAAACACGGCTTTGAAAATCATATGATCGCAACTATCCGGCCTTTGGAACCTATTAAGTGCCGTAGAATTATGAGATGTCCTCACATTGTTTAAAGCGAATAAACGATCGGCTAACACACTACGATCGTAATAGGACCCTAGGAAAACCTTCGGCCCTCTAACGGAAAAGAACTGGTTTCGGCCACCAAATGACGTTTGTAAAACTGGTGATTAAGTCGTAGTGTGGTGAAAAAGCAGTTACGTACTCGGTTGGAAGTATTCTTAGTAACTAAGACGTGAGGTGTGCGTAGTTCGGAAGATGTGAAGAGTTCAGAGAAATTTTGCTTTCAGAAACATTTCCGAGGGAAGGCGTTACGATTATATGCAACTAATTTTTTGCTAGGGGAAATAAATAGTGTTTCCAATAATTTACTGTGTTCCTATTATTGGGCTTCACTCGCCTTAGTAAGATTTCCTTTTGTCTTGTTAAATTGATGAAAAACACACACAAATCAAACGCGAGTCGTGGTTTACCGTACTGCCCGAGTGCGGGAGCAATCTGACCCGCTCAACGCGTGAAAAAGCATGGCCCTTGAAAAGCGTTGTTTTTCATTCGTGGACACGGAAAACGTTGGGTTGGATGTTTGGACCCTATTTAATGTTCGTGTGATTGTCGTGAGTATTGTGTGTGTTTTTCCTCAATTTGACAAGACCCAAAGAAAATCTTATTTAGGTACGTGAAGCCCAATAAATAATAATCCTCATCAAAGAAACATGACATTCAAATATAGAATAACTTACTGGTTGGGGGTAGCGGATTTGTACCCCCCGGATTTGTACCCCCCACAAAAAACGCAACGTCATTTTGACGTCACAGGAGGCGGGGCCTAAATCGCTCAAGAAACAGCCCGCGACTGGAAATGTACCCCCCCCAATACATTATTAAATCATCAACACCTAAATGGTTTGCAATTAAATTATTTCCCTTAAGTCTGACCCCGGAATTGTACCCCCCGGATTTTTACCCCCCGTCGCCAAATCCTCAAGCCCTACCCTGGATTTGTACCCCCTGGATTAGTAATCCCCCATGGTCAGAAACTTAAGTCAGACCCCGGAATTTACCCCCCGGATTTGTACCCCCCCGTCGCCAAATCTTCAAGTACTATCCCGGATTTGTACCCCCCGTCACGAAATCTTCAAGTACTGCCCCGGATTTGTACCCCCCGGATTTGTACCCCCAATTGAGTTAGGACGAAATAAATGGCTTAAAAACCTCCTCCGTAAAATTTTACGTATTTATACCAAGTTTTATGGCAAACAGCCCAACGGAAAACGAGACCATAAACGTGAAACATATATAATCAAACTAACAAATCTTTTATGAATTTAGATATTCAAAACAATATTTTGTCCAATACTTTCATCACGTATTATTGACAGATTTTCTAGCCTACCTAATTATGAATAAGACTTCACGATATAATAATAATAAGACACATTCGTAGAATAATATTAGGCAATAATTTAACGAACAGCCGTTGATTTACGAGAACTAATTAAAAAAGTCAACAACAACAACGATTATTGACCCGGTATATTACCATGGTCGGTCAAACTGGATTTGAGCACAGGGGGTACAAATCCGGGGTAAGACTTGAGGATATGGCCACGGTGGGTACAAATCCGGGATAGGACCTGAAGATTTCGCGACGGGGGGTACAAATCCGGGGGGTACAATTCCAGGGTCGGACTTAAGAAGTTTAATTGGATTTATATAAGGTATGCAGCTGTTCATCCAACCGTTAAAGGTCAGTTGATTAAAATACATAATAATTTATCCGTCCCAAAGTTTCACGGCCGGAATTGTACCCCCCGTCCTGTGACGTCAAAATGACGTAGCGTTTTTTCGGGGGGTACAAATCCGGGGGGTACAATTCCGGCGACCCACTGGTTGATGAAGTAAGGACAATATTACACACTGATTTGAGTAAATATTACTTACTCAATATAGTATCGACTTTAGTGTTAGTAGCATAGTAAAGATATCGTGCTACATAGCCAGCCAAGTTGCCAGAGTAGCTGTATCCGATAAAATTCATCTGAGATGGCGTCCAATGTTTTAGTCGAACTCCCTCCAGGAGGAAAGTACTGATCGCCTCTGCCATTTCCTCGAAGAGAAATAAAAAATCAATTAATTTAAAACTTTCAGTTCCGTTAGGGGTGAAACTGATCTTAACCAAAAACAAAAATCTACCCATAATAAGTCAAAATTGATTGAATTATATACATTTTCCCCACCTGCTATGTTTAGAGCTTTTTACCCCTCGTAATGGGAGAGCTAAATAATATGATGTCTCCCGGAGAGTGAAGAGATTACTTTGTCTCCTTGAGGTAAAGTAAAATCTTAAGAATAACATTGAGATCAGCAATGCAATAATTGAACGCCTTGAAACTGCCTCACACTTGCAAATTGGTGACAGGAATTTGAATTGCAACAGGTTTTCCGGCTGATCCTTGTGTAAGTAATGTTTTTTATTTTTATTTTTTATTTTATGTCAATCAGTACTTTACAATCAAGTTGTGTTCAATATAATCGTGTAATAATGTAAATCCGATAGATATTCATGCATTTATTTATTTAAGTATGTGTGAAAAAATAAAGTATTATAAAAATAAAGTATTAAAGTATTATTTAAGTAAAGTGTGTTTTACGGGAGTAAAGTGGCCCTCCTTCCTCGGGAATCAGTGTTGTATGTTACTCCCGTAAATCACAAAATGAAATGTTCTTTCTAAACTAACTTCTTTACCTACTTTTTTTGACAAAACTCTCTTATGGTCTGGAACGTTTATTTAAACTTTATCTATGAAAATACTGGTCTTCTTCCTTATGCCACTACCTGAACTTAAATACCTTTTAAGTACATAGTTTCAGAGCATCAGTATATAATAATAACTATTCCCAGGAACAATCACTAATATAACATTTTGATGAGAGCTGTCCTAACAAGCTTATGACTAAACCTAATTGTATTATTGTAATTAAAAACAGATCTACAGTACCTCATAATGTGTTTCGTATCCGAAAACTTCTAAAAGAACTGTTAAAAACTGGTTTGAATGAAGATGTGGCATGTGGTAAAGAAAAATGTTTGTGTGTTTGTGAACGTTCCGCATAGCAAGAGCTGGAAAATGACAAGAAACATATTGTGAGAATCAATTAAGGTATAAATAAGAATTTTAATTTGATATTAAAAAAAAGAAGTAGCGTGAATACTTTAAGAATCAATACACAAGTTGATAAAGAATAGAATCTGATACATTTGTTTAGATTATGAATATAATAAAATATACTTATTTACTAATAACAATTCATTTTAAGCTCCTGTTTACTGCATTAAAAGTCTATAAAATGTAATAAAATGTTCTTAAACATAATTATCCGCGACATCTACTTAAATATACGTCTCAAACCAGGGGGAAAATTTAATACATTCCACCAAAATTGCATGACTCTAGGAAATCTCTGAAGTTCTACTTGAAAGGTTATTTTTTACTATCTGCTCGGTTTATAAGCATTGGCGTAAAAGTAAATTATTGACCGGTTTGCGAAGATTGTCTAGTAAGTCCATTCTAAAATGCTAAAATAAAATTGAACAAAATAACCTGTTAAAGTTGGTATAGCCCAGTAGGTGTCATCGGCACTTGAGAACATAGGATGGATTAAAATAATGTTGTCGTAATCCTGAGCAAATTCAGAATCGATTGTGAAGAGTTCCGCAGCTTTAGAAAGAGGCCGTTCAATGTAGTCATAGTCTGTGTTGTTTCTTAGAATATTATAGGCCTCAAGGACATCACCAGGGAATTCGTCCACGTATTTGTCATTTTTCAATCCTTTTGGTGTCCATGATTTTCTGAAACATAAAATTATTTTTTTAACATTCGAGTAGTTCTTTTGGCCAAAGACACTACTTTTTCTCTTTTGCACACTAGAAACCTCTAATATTTGCCAATACAATACCGTACATGGTTATAAGTGTATTCTGGGTGTTAAGTTTATTATAATAGATTGAAATTAATGCTGTTAAAACACTAAATTGAAGTTATAAACAAAATCAAAGTTTTTTTTAATCAAATTAAATTTAAAACTTTTAGGTGGCTTAGCGTTGATGTCTTTAAAATGACTCGAAAATCAACAAAAACATGTACAAAGTTATGAACTGAAGTATGATTGAAGGATATATGTTATTATGATTGTTCTACAAATTACTCATACACCAAGGAGTGGTTAGTCAGCTCTTTGCGCCTAAGACGTCTAAGATGTGCTAAGGCCTCAAATAACCAAGCAAGGGATGAAAGTCTATTTGAAGTAGAATTGATTTTAGTTTGATTCTTTGAAGGTCACTTGTGTGTCAAATAATACAGGAGCTTCTTTGCCACGTTCATTGGGTAAATACCTAAAGAAATTAACATTCTAGTTATCTTCAAATATTTACATCGATTTTAGACGATTTAATGTTTTATTCTCTTAAAAATAATCAATACGGGCTTCATCATATTTACTAAACATTCTATAAATTGAAATCGAAACTTCATTACAGTTTACCAGTTATTATATTTATTACTCTTTTTATCGTTGTTTTAGAATCTTATTTAATATTTTGTGTGTTTACGTCATTCAAAGACGAATGGAATATTTGTTTGATTCCATAGAAACAACTTACTTCTCCATAGAGTAAATAAAACGTAAATAATATTTTGTTTTTCTTCGACTTATAAATACTTTATACCTAACCAAGCGAACGGTAATCCTTGAAGTCAAGTATTCCTGGTCCCATATCATATTTCGCTCCATACTCGGTCCGAAGATCGAGGTTGAGCTGCTTCCCCAGACCCCATCTGAACTGGAGGTGGGCAAACTGCTGCTGATGGCATGGCTGGACTGAAACGTGGACACTGAAACGATCGACACTGATTGGCTGGAACGATTAACACTAATATATAAAATAAATAACATTAAAATAGATAACATTATTTTACGTCTTATGTGCTTTCAAACCCATCATGATTCGTGAAAATAAATAACTCCTCAAAGTGTTATCTCCTTTTAACCCTTATTATCTTCGCTTTGATTTTTCTTATAGTAATAACTTTTTTGGACTCAATAAACATTCACCTATTTCTTAACAGTAAGTTAACTCACCGATGTAAAGAAGTGATATACAATCGATGTAAACCCAAAACATGGTTCGAACTGGTGATTTACATGTCGTACATTAGCTGTGACATCCAAGGGCAACATGCGACAACTGTTAACAGATCAATTAAGTAATTTATCACATCAGTGACAAGTGACGATGATACCTAGATTGACGTGATAGAAAACTACTGAACCACTTTTCGAATGAACTTTTACATTCCGATGAATAATCAATATCTTATGTCGTTAAAACACTTATACTAAAAAAAGTAAAAACCCCAAACAGTAGTACAGGGTGTTTTTTACGCAACCCAAAACTTTACTTTATCAGTGAAGGAATTCCCCCCCCAAGATCCCCGGATATGACCCCACTATATTATTATCTTAGGGGATCCAAAAAGAGAAAGGCCTATGAAAAAAATTACCTTAATTACCTTAATTACCGCTTCGTCGTCGTTGACCAGTTGACCTGGATAGACTGTGTCATTATTTAATTATTTAAAAACCAATATTTAATACTAGAAAAAAACCAATTTTTAAGTTATAACTTGGGTCACATCATAATACATGAAATTTACATGGCGGGTGGAGGTGGATGGCCCCCCCTCCATGGCTCCTTCAGAAAATCTTGAATATCATAAAGATTTTCTGAAGGAGCCATGGAGGGGGGGCTGCATATTCATAGGATATGCAGCACCTCACAACAAACATAACAAATTTAATACAAGTAATTCAAAGAAGTACTTTGCAAAACGTGTTCAGGAATTTTATCGAGAGAGCGCAACTTAGTATAATTTTCAATGACGGGCTGTTTGAACACATAATGTAAGCTAAATGTGATCGAACTTAAGTAATAGATTATATAACATATATAGGTTATAAAACAATACTCGTTTCATCTTGATATGTGCATTATTCAATCTTAAAAACAATTTGCGTTTAATAAACGCCCTGTATAATTAATAACTAACACATAGTAAATGCCAACGAGAATTATGATTCATTCAAATTATTATTTACTTTAGAAACTATTCTATTTTTGAAGGTTCACAACAAAGCCCCTACAGAGAGCATGCGATGTATCGGCGCTCAGGTAGTCGTTCATTGGGCGATATTGCAGCCGTTTATCACTATACATTTCAGAGATGGATTCTCGCTGCGGGACCATTTACTGACTTACGTTTTAAACTTGCATTTTTTATATTTAATTTGGAAGAGAGTAGTAATGTTTAATTTCTGTCAACATTTTTGTTTTATTACTGCAATGAATTACATTACTATACAGTGTTAATAATATATCTCATGTATTATTTTGTAAGTTTAATTAATTAAGTAATTACAAATACAGCAATACCTTTATTATAGAAGTGACGAACAAACGAATGAAACAGACTACAAATATTTTAATAATAATCAAACCAACGTCCAATAATGTTCAAATTATTTATTGTGTTCAAATTATTTTTTTTAACAGCCAACGTCCAATAATGTCCTCTGCCTTGATTACTGCAGTTCGAGGTCAATTTGTGGACAACAAGCAGGTGTACTCTCGGTATTTGCAGATACCTAAAGAGCTGCTTGTTAATTACTTAAGAATACAAAAAGTCTCTGTAAATAATTAAAATGAAAAAGTGGGCTTTGTCTTGGCATACATACTATATTTCAGAGTAGTTGATTGAAATATACCTTAATTGTGATTATGATGGTACGTATATCTTGTGTAAATCTTACAAGGCAAGTGGTGTGTTGAATGATTAACATGCGTATGATTGATTAATTCATAAGAACTGAAAACATAATTTTTAAACAAAATCCAAAGAAAAGTATTGACAAAACGACCACAATAGCCGTCTGAGGTATTGATAGAAAGTTTTAAAGGTAGTGGTTAAAGGTTCGTTGAGCAATTCAGTTTTGAAATAAAATCAAAAGTTTTACCATACCCTCTCTTTTCGCCAATTTTATGATAACTAACCTAGTTGTTTTATTTAAAACTGCAGTTTTTAAATTTATGTTCGGTGTTTAGTGAAGCAATAGAAGAATTAAATAGATTAGTTTGGTTTTCTGTGGTCCTACTGACTATAATTTGTTATTATATTACAACTTTGAAATATATGCAATCCTAGACTGTGTGGTTTGAGTCTGAAAATTGTATTCCAATTAAAAATAAAGTTGAAGTTGATTAAATCATAACATTAAAAACTAAATACATGATCTTACTGCCTAATTTGCAAAAAATAACAACCATTTCCGTTATAAAGTTTACCTATATTCGAAGAATAAACAATAAATGCAATCATAAACCTACAAAAGTTTAATCAAAGTATTAAGGTATTCTTTAGAAGTGGTGTTCTACCGAAGTATATATATATTTTCCAGTTTGAAAATAAATTCCAGAAGCGGCCACCACGATATATCGGCGCTCAGCTATTCATTGCGTGGTAATGGTAACCGTTTATCACTATAGCGTTGGAGATGGGCTTCAGTGCCGTTCGGAGGTACATCAACAAAAACGTTTATTTTTTTAAAAGTATATTAATCACAATCATAATTTGTTGAGCGTATAAAAATATATAGTTTTACTATTGGTAAAATGCACTTTATCTCTTGCTCGAAACTTTATGAGCTTGTAGCATATTTTAAACCCTTTTTATACGTCTTAAGAAATTACTTCAACCATTTGTTATAATTCGTATATTCGATGTTCTATGAATTTATTTAATTTATATTCCTTAAATTCGTTAGTTGACAAAAGCTACAAAAATATATTCAAAATAAACTGTATCGAAGTTATAGAAAAAGCATACAGGGTATTTAGTATGATATTTACAATTAAAATTTAAACAATAATATTGAGGAAATTGTAAATAGAAACAGGGCGACTTAATGAATTATCTGGACTTTCTTGGTCAGAACTTCTAAAAGTAAATAAAGGTCTCACAAACATCACACTCTCCAAAAGTTGTTCACTCAGAAATTCTTGGGCTCAGCACGTGACCTCCTAAAGCGTTTTACCTATTTAAACTTTGGGTTGCTTGTCGCATTTCCTCCGGTTGGCCCTATTTGGTTTGTTTTGTTAACATACGTTTGATCTAGTCTGTTTTCCAATCAACTTTTGTCTTTCAGGATTACTTAGACAATAATTGCGATTAACCATGCCCCACATTACCAATTACCTTCAATCTCTCATTTAGCCTTCCATATCCAGACGACTACAATGATCTGCTGTTAACTACCATAACCAATACCGTACTTATACCACAGCATACCACAGTACTACCATAGCTACTACTGAGCCTTTTCCTTCATGACTGACAGCTGGGTGTAATGAACTGATAAGAAATTTTCATCTTAAAGGTTTCCGTGTTAACAAAAAAACTCGTTTGAAAATCATAAACTCAAATAATTGCTAACCATGACCAGTTAAAAAAGAAAATAACAGTTTGTCAATTTGATACCACTATGGGCTGCACAATCTTACTTATGAAAGGTCTCCGAAGTTTTCGATGATGTTTGTGGTCTTGGTGTAATGCGTCACTTTAAATGACCCATAAATGGCCACAACGCCTCCCCCGCCCACTGGGGCACGAGCTAACGGCGTGAAACACTTTGTAAGATTACACAAAAGCCGCTCGAAATCACTGCGTTACATCATCCTCGGTCAACTCTCTTTGTTTGAATACATTTTGGTGCGTTTTGTACTGAGTAAATAAAATTTAGAAATGATTTTAATATATAAAATCAGTAAATATGTCGTGACCATCAATAGTTTTTTCATATCTTTAACATTTGTAAAATGCTGAATTTTAAGCATTGTATGGATTTTAAACGCAGCATGATACATTTGTTATATTCCACGCTATTTATTTGTAATTATTGATCGTATTAAAAATATGTCTCTGGCCAAGCAAGTTAATAAGTAAACTAATTAATTTTATAAAATGTATTCTCTCAATTATTTTTTGAATAATTTTCGTAAATTATGTAAACTTTACGACTTTCTAATATTTTATTGCCCGCTCTAAACAAATACACACAACAAAACTGTCAATTGTAAATGAGCATGTATTTCCTATTCATGATGTGAGCAGATCGTCATTAATAGACCCGAAGTCGCAGAAGTTGTATAAAAACTTCAATTTGCACTAAGCATCTGGCAGTAAAGATCATTTTGAATGAAAATAAAATTTGATGTGAATGCAATCTGATTTTATTATGACTATCTTCCACAAAATAAAAACGACTTAAGAACTTGTATTGATGACACGTTTATTATATACGTATGCTGAAAAATTTAAGAGTAATAATATGTTATTACCTGAAACGTATATGTGATTAATTTTATATCACATCAAAATTATATAAAAATGAATTCTAGGTTATTCCAAGAGGTTTTTACATTTGTCCATAAACTTTAATAATACATGTTTTCTATCTAATATGCCTTTCACGCAGTTGAAGTATACTATAAGTAGTACATTTATCGTGCGTTTCAATAGAATTATAACTTTGACTCAGTTACCATATCTATAGTTTCAGTAACTCGTCAGTGTTTAATTGAAATAATAGGGAGAAAAATAAACTTTTTTATTTATATCCGCCACGAAGGTTCATGCTTCACCGTTGAGAACTGTGCAACTTACATCGTCAAAACTCCAGACCTCAAAACCAACAGATGCTCTGTGGTTATGATGAAGTCCTGCTAGCCACTGGACATCGATAACGATGTGACAATGATACTTGATTTATTGTGTTTCTTTTGCCCGTGTCTTCACCTCCTACAAGTTTATTCTCAACTCTAAAAACTATTTAAATATTTATTCTATATAATTGTACTTGGAACAACAAACCTTACCCATTTGAAAATAAAAATTAAAAACTCCACCTATTCGATATAAATAGGCTGTTATTAGCATATTTTATTTTGCTTTTATGTCCATTGTTAATGTAATTTTGATACGAACACCTTTAGTGTAAAAATGTAATACAAACCTAAGGCCCAAGGCAATTACGTGATAGCACTTTTTTTATGCACATTTTTAAAATATATAGTTTAATATTTTAATTCATTAATAAATCCAAGTCATCTTTATTTAATTATGAATATTCGTAGAAGTATATTCAAATTTTATTTACATAGTGGCAATAAACTTATTATTGAGTAACTTTATGACGTTTTCTATAGGGGCGACTTCCATACGAATTCAAATTTATTGTAATATTCGTAAACAAGAAATTACAAAAAGTAACGATTCATTGATTATTGGGCTATTAATTAAGATTCCTTACATATTATTACCTCAAACATCCCGCAATGTCCTAGATACTGACGTGATGACGTTGTAAAATAGTGAATAGTGATAAGTAACAAGAAGGGGTTCAATAAGTATCAGAGATTTGTTTCTTTTCCAAAATCAAGGTAGCCTCAAGCAACTTTTATTATAGTAAAAAAATGCATAGTTCGTAAGTAATGTAAATGAAATTTATTTTTTCATTTTATAAGTTGTGCTATTAACATTAAAATATAAAAATGTGTTTGGACGATGGTAAATTATATAATCTTAACTGAGCATTTACTATTTTGAATAGCTACAGTAATTATAAGCCTAGCTGAAGTTAACTTTATTTGGGCTAGTATAAATACAATGACGTCCGGTTTCCACCAGGTCAAGCGGCCGTGATTTGTCAACCGGATATCCGGTCTGGACAAAAGGATTCTCAAACCGTTTCAGAGCCATGATATTCAGCTTGTTTATTCAACAACATTCCTACAAACAATTGGATGATTTGCTTAAACTTTCATTTCTTTGTAAATCCCAACATCGAGTGGATAAGTTTTTACTGGGTTGTTCATTTTAAGAAAATTTTGTTAATCTTTACTTGTAAGCGTACAATGACCTCAATGATCAAAGATGTATTGATGAAACGAACATCAGTGTATTCATTCTTCATCAGCTGTAAGTCTATTGACCACATAAGTCCGTTATAAGCCATCTGCAAACCATTGGTTGGAAGAAGATTTACGGATGAAAGCATCCTCTGGACTCTTTATCGGAAGAAGTTGTCAAAGTGAAATGAAACGAAATGGAAATGAAATTATTAAATGAAATGATTTTCACATAAAAAATACATATACTCGTTGTCAATGTAATAGCTACCTGCATGCGTTTCACTTCATATTTTAAACTAAAAATTACCAATTGTACATTTAAAATTTTAATTTAAACTTACTGCGCCTCTTTAAATTGTTTGTACAAGGTTGTTATTTTATTTAACATTTTATTTCCACAAGACGAGATACAAGCAAATATTTTATGCTTGGATTATATTAATCTTATCCTCGAAACAAATAATAAGTTATTTCATACCTTTGAAGCATTGGCTACAAGTATTAAAAAGTGTTAAAAGTAGTTAAATCCACTTATAGTGTTTACTTGAAAAGTATGAATGTAGAATAAACACAACCAATACATATCACGTCTATATACTTATCACGTCTACATACTCAGACGTCTAGATATCACGTTCACTACATAATACGTCCATTACATATCACGTCCACTACATGTCACGTCCTCTACATATCACGTCCACTACATATCACGTCCACTACATATCACGTCCACTAAATATCACGTCCTCTATATATCAAGTCCACTACATATCACGTCCACTACATATCACGTCCACTACATATCATGTCCATCACATATCACGTCCTACGTATCATGCCCACTTATCATGTCCTATTACGATTCATGTCCACATGAAATGTCCACACAAAACTGTTTTAAACGTTATATTTTATAATGATAATGTAGCAATGGAAATCACAATTTTCTAAACAAAAGTGTAGTTTTGGCTGGATTTGTTTGGTGTAAATATCTAAATTCAACTAGAAATATTTTTGCGTAACTTTTCTGGGATAAATATTATTACTTCACTTATTAAATTGTGTCTATCTCATTTTTACTTCCTCTTCCCTACACATAGCATGTAGGAGGTATTGTTTTTGTAAACATTTATTTTGAGCTGTTAGTGGAAATATTTAGTTCAGAGATCCCCGAATAAAAAACAAAAACTGTTTTCGGCAAAAATGGTGTCCATCCGTTCGTGTGCGTGTAGTATGTAAACAGACATCTAGATTATACCAATCGTCTGGTTTCCAAAAATTTAGCATGAGGACCTAAGGGTAAATATGTACATATCTAAGAGAAATCTCCTTTCGCCTGAAGCTGTTACCAGCTACACTGCTGATTCCTGAAAATCTTGTATCCGAAATTCATGCAAAATTATTTATTTATGTACTTACTAAATTATTACACAATTTTCCAACCTCATTAATGTTTTACTTAATTTAATGCGCTTTATTTGTAAGCATGGTGGAGTTCAAAAAATGCTTGGACGTAAATACAAGTGGACGTAAGAAAAGTGGACAAAAATACTGGCCGTATTTGCGGTGGATCTACAATAATGTACATCTTATCTGCAAACATACAAAAAATGTACCAAACAGCCGTGTATCATTCGTGCATATGGATGACATACGACTGGTGTTCTTTGTCTTATCAAAATACTTCTCAGTTTGTTAAAAGTCCAGATATTTTTAATTTAAATAGTCAACTTAACTATAATACAGACTGAGGTGGTCATGATCAAACTGAGTTGTTTTTTTAGTTCACAAACATACTACAGTTAGTTTCTCTGAAAAAAAAAACAAGAATTTCAATTTGAATTTTTATAGAAAAGAGCCCGATAGTTTGAAAGAAGCTTTAAATAACCAGGCCACCCTCATAAACTCTTGAAAACAGACAAAGAACAATTAAGAAACATTCAAACTTACTTTATCGCAATAGAAAGTTTTTGCATTTTTCTTTTCTCTCTTGGAGTCATGGTACCGCGTTTGAAATGTTACCGCAAAGAAAATATTTATTGTTACAGATGTTATATGATCGAATATAATTAGATGCTTAACTAACATTTAAAAAATTCACAGTATCAATTTTATGTTTGAGTTTGTCATTGTCACGTTTACCGCGTTCATAGCCCTTAACAAATTTCCAAGCAAAAGAAAGAAACAATGTATTTCTATACTCGAATCTGATCAGAAATATAGATAGCCATTGACTATAAAGCAATTATTTTACTACTCAGTCGGATAATTAATGGTATACTACTCCAAACAAATAGAGAATCTACCGTCTCTGAAATGCGATTCAATTTTACTCATTATTATGATTATAGAATTCAGGCTACACATCAAAGTTTCAATTTTTTAATCTGTACTTATTGTTTTTATTTATATATTGAATTGGCTCTCATGGATGAATATTTAAAAACAAATCTTAACTTTTTATAACATATTCCCATCCCACATATTGACAATTAAATCAAATATTTCAATGGAAATCACCAAGAACCAACTATTTTGATACTAATGAGCTTATGCTATTTAAGTAAATGTTACCAGTATTTAACATCCATGTTAATGAGTGAATGTGCCCTAAAAAATTGCTAAATTTCATTGTATTGTTGAATTCCTCTCTTTTGGGTTTACTTTAAATAGGTTAACCTTCTGTAAAAGGTATAGCAGATGTAATTACAGTTTTAGTTTTAAATCTCATATTTTATCGTTTACTGATTGCAGTTAAATGTGTTTTTTTACAACACATTAATTTTACTGAATAATCGGACCATTACAATTAAACTTTGACCATCGGAAGCGTAATATGCTCATGATATGCTGAGACGTATAATTTTTATAACAGATTTTTTTTCTTAAAGCGAGTATCACAGAAGTATGTGATTAAATTTGATAAAAGTTTTAATGGTCGGGGAGGGATTCTACGCCACAGACAAATGGCTTGGACATGACTGCGACTATATCTGAAACATTTCTGCAATGCAGACGAAAGTTAATCTTCTATTGGCATCAGTATTGTCTTAGCTAGTTATATTATTTCTTTGTGAAAGTTTTATCAAGATGATCTTCGTAGCAGATAACATGATATTTATTTACTTATCTATCTCTGAATAACATACTAATAGACGTAAATAGAATTAATTATCTTTTAGTATTTAAACCATGATCATATCACATTAATGTAAATCTATTTACAATTTTGGACTATTATTTCCCAGAAGGCCTTAAACAAATCTTGAGACTGACTGCCACACATGTAAGTTCAAATTGGCAACTGATGATGGCAATAAAGGTCATTGTAAATAATCTTGGTCACGTTCCGTTGCCTGTTTGAGTTATTCAAGAATATGTTTGTTTGAATTGTATATTACTTTTAACAATAACTAATAATACAAATGATTTTTTTTTTGTAATTAACTTTCCAGCGAATCAAGTTTATAATTATAATCCACATAAAGAAAGACGGTTTCAGTTTTCGAACGGCGTCAGTAAAATTATTTTTTTATGATAGTAGACTCAAATTGCCTTTAAAATATTACCCTAGATGACGAGATAATATAATTTAGTTAGCTGCTACCACTTTGTATAGTTTCAGAGAAACAATTGAGGCGAAATAGTGAGCTAACAGTGAGTAAGTGACATTTTAATGATATAAATATAATCTATAAATTAACTTGATGTTTTCATTTAAATGATTCAGCTAAAGTTTCCTTTGAGTGTGTAGGGCTAAAATCTTATTTCGATATAGTAAAAATGTATAATACATTTTCTCACTACCGTATGGTATTAATTACTGTCTGAAGATACAAATAATGGTAACAAATTCATTTTACCTGATCTTTGACTGGATTTCAAACAGACTGGATTTTGAAAATATGTGTTAGGATTTAACATTCTATAATCTATTTCTATAATATTTATACTCGCAGCTTTTTCTTAGACATCTTAAACTTGTGCCTACACTACAGAATTGCTTAAATTTTCCTTTAGCTTATTAAAAAAAACACATATATCAAAAAACTTACAATAACCTAAATTATTATCCTAGAAAACACATAATTCCTTAAAATGAAAATAAATATTGTTTAAAACACGTCATAAGCTTTTATTAAACACATCATTGGCTTAAACATTTTCATATGCTCAGAATAAACTGTCTCGATTTAATTAAATAAAAAGTAAAATAGTCATAATATATGAGGTATTTTATTTTAATTTACTTAATAATAAATAAAATATTTGATTCATTTCTGCAGAATTTAATATTAAACCTCTATTGACTATAAGGTACCTAATCGATTACATAGAGGGATTAAGGGAATCCAATTTACCTTTGAGAGGGTAAACCTCTAAGACTCCTACAACAATGGCTTATCACTTCTCAGCCTACTCTAACCTCTTGGATAGACTAACACTGCACGTTTACTTAACATCCACTTACAGAGCTATATCCTAAAACATGTTTTATCCTTTTGAGATTAGTTCATTATTGCTTAAATGATTTGCCTTTTGATTAGTTAGTTGTCTTGATAGTATTTTTAATCTCATGATATTATTTGATTGGTTAGTTTTGTTTCGATTTTGTTAACACAGTGTGTAAATTAAGTATGGAAACAAATCTGTATTTCTTAAACCGAAATAGGTAGAAATATTTCGTTTGTGGCATTAATAGTTAACAAAGGTTCCGGAATCTTTGACATACAAAATTTTGTTTCACACCCCTGACGGGATGGAGGGTATGGGGTAACTTAATTTTTTTCAAACAGCAACCCATATTGAGTGACCCCTCATTTTAAAGGGTTTGTCGAAAAATACAATGGCGCAAGCCCGAGGTCAATATCTTACCCCATACAAGAATGGCAGCCATTTTAAATTTTCAAATGGTCCCACAAGATTAAGTATGGATACCCCAACATACCTTTTAAACAGGTTTCATTGGGTATCTATATTCTGTATACCATTATTAGATGGAAAATTTGACATTTTTGACATATTCCCAATTTTGCCCCGGTCCCCAAAAAAAGGTGTTTTGGGGGCAGCCCGAACACTTCAAATGCAAACCCCCAAAAATGAGTGACCCCTCATATGAAGGGTTTGTCAGGACAAAAGGAATGGTGCAAACTTGAAGTCGATATGTCACCTCTAGCCCAAATGGCAAGTATTCAAAAATTTGACTGAGTGATGAAGCACCCATTTCAACTATTCAAAGTTTGTAATGCCTTTATAGGATCGATGGATTTCAATTTAATTCTTTGTTTCTAGTGTTGCAAAGGCTATAAAATGAGGGATCACTTAGTATGAGTTGCTATGACAGGCATTCAAGGTTTTGAATTGTGGAAAGGGGGGCATTTTCAACAAAATTTTTAATTTCCTGCCATTTTGGCTAGAGGTGACATATCGACTTCGGGTTTGCACCATTGCTTTTTTTTGACAAACCCTTCAATATGAGGGGTCACTCAATAGCAGTTTGCATTTGAAATTTTGGGGCTACTCCCAAAACACCTATTTTGGGGGCCGGGGCTAAATTGAGAATATGACAAAAACGACCATTTTTTCATATAATAACGGAATACAGAATTTAGCTTACCCAATGAAACCCGTTTAAAAGGTAAGTTGGGGCATCCATACCTAATATTGTGGGACCATTTCAAAATTTAAAATGGCTGGAACCTTTGTCAACAATCAATGTCACAAACAAAATATTTATCTCTATTTCGGTTTAAAAAATACTGATTTGTTTCCATACTTAATTTACACTCTGTATATAAAAAAAAATGTATTTGTCTCTTTTACATTTTTAATGATCGGGTACCAAGATTGCTTTTACCAGAATATATTATTCTTACGACTTCGATCGGCCTTAATTCTTGGTTTTTTTTCTCCAGAGAGGTTGCCTTGGTGGCGTTATATCAAAGGCCTAGCCCGAAGCAGTGTGAAAAACAGGTTAGCGTCCTAGGTTTTGAGGGGCATGATTGGTCTAAAGTCCATGGGACTATGCACTCGTGCGAGTCCGACACTACTGAGGGGCAGAAAGCCTCTCGTGTGCGTTGCACTTTCTTAAAAAACACTGCATTTGGTCAATCCAAAGGAGAACTTGCTCCCTGTTCTCAATTGGACGTATTTCGCCGATTACGACATCTCAGATAGCAGTCACACATTTACACACTTTCCTAATTGTTCATCAAACAAACTTTACCTTTCGGATCGTTACCACATGTGTAATGACCGTAGATTAAGTGCGATTTTAGAAAGATTGTTATTTCTATTATGCTGTTAAGCCATCATATGACTGATGTATTCTGGTGCCATATTGATCATCGTTTTTGCATTCTTCTATGTAATGGTTTAATCCTTAGAAATGGTAATAATTAAACTTTTATTCAATTATTATTATTATATATCCTTGGAAGTGCTTATGGCTAGGAAAAACTGATTATTAAAATTAACAAAAGATTATGTTATGAAGAAGTCAAAACCTTTTTTTAATTACATTAAATAAGCAATTAAATTAATTTTATTAAATACGAGTAGTTGTACAGCAAACGTATACATAAATCACAAACAGTTCATGTTGGCGTTTGCTTGTAATATTTGAGTTTATATCTACGATAAATACCAAAGACCACATTTTGGAACTCGTGGTTTGAATAGTCCGATCTAATCTGGCAGTCCTTTATAACACCCTGAATAATAGCAGCTTTAAAGTTTAAACTCCTGGTCGAAGTGTAAACCACTTATTAAATACCTCCACGACCGCGCTGTGAATATAAAACGGTGAACTACGTATACGAGCTAGACGTAAAAAAGTAAATGTATACTAAAATTTCATACACTATTGCTATAGTTAATATTATTTCAACGTTCGATAGTAATTTATTAAACATTTTCTCAGTTCTAATTTACTAATACCATAAGCCATCAATCATTTCAGTCAGAACAACTTTTTTACTTTTTGGCTTTGTTTAATATGGTAAAAGTAAAATAACTCTACGTGTAATACACTCATTGTCAAGTTGAAAACCGTTTTATCATGAATATGTTAAACTATTTGTCAGGGTTGTGAAGTATTTAAAGAAAACAACTGTTTTAATAAAATACAATATTTATATAAAAATAAATATTTAGGCACAAAATATTTTACTGCTTCTCCAATAAGATACCTTTGCATAGTATTAATATTTATCCGTATGCTGAGTTATACGTAACTCACCATAGATAACTTTACATTAAAGTAGTACATCAGCAAACGGGTAACTAGCAAATGCACATAACTGTAGTTAGATATGGACAAAAGGTTCCCACCCTTCTAAAAGTGTTTGGAAATTAATGCTAACACTTTCTTGTTATTCAAGTGTCAAGAACTCTAGTTAATAGTTTTTGTAAGGCCTGAGCTCACATCTGACATCCTCCTCTGATACAAATCTCTTAATTTCGATTCGAATGAATGTCGCACTCACCTCATTAGTTTGAAGGATTTTATTTACGTACTCATACAAATTCTATATAAAGTATTAGGTTGGAAACACTCACACACACACGCACATATATATATATATATATATATGTTTATACATATATAGGTATTAGGGCACAGGACTATACAGAGACTATCTATAGTCCTGGCAGGTCATACTGTTATAGCTTTCTAGCTTTTTAGATTTTCATAATAAACGGATAGTTTATGACTGGCATTGCAAATACCCTTAGGTTTGTCTGTTTGGTTTAACCCTTATGCATCCACATATGTGTTTGGAGATATCATAAAGTGATAGGAATATCCATTTTGAATGTAATGAATGCCTTGCCAAGTTTAATTTTTAAACATATTTTAATATGTGTTTACAGCTGTACGGACTGACCCGAACTATTGGAAATAACTACATACTATAGTAATTCTCTTAGTAACTAACATCTTATTTTTCTTTATATTAGAGATTGTTTTTACCATCTATAGCATTATGTACATATACAAGAAGGTAAATCAACCTTGATTATGGCAACAGCATTTTAAGCTTAATTGCCCAATATTTGGCAACAATAGTCAAACCATGCGTCATCATTTGCTCGTTAGTGAGTTTGCTCCGTAAACTTTAAACGCACTGTAACAAACACGCTTTTGTCTCTTAAAACCTTTCTTCTTAATAAATGTTTATATTTCGCTCAAAATTACCTTTCACATTATGTAAAACCTGCAAAGGGCCCTCATAATTGTTAAAATGTACTACTGGAGTGTTTAAACCAGTTGACAATTTATTAAATTCCCTCTCCTACTCAAGTTAAGAAGCTGTGAAATGTTTCCTGATAAGTAATAATTAACTACAAATAATTAATAAACTGAAAAGTATAAAGTGTCATATCTTGAATTTACCTAATATCCCTGTTGGATTGGTTTTTTTCACAGGGAAATTGTGATGCATATTCATCACCAATTTGTGGCGGATGAATACTGATGAGTTTTCGTATCTGAAAAATAACAAATCTGTGAGTTCATGCGAGTTTGTATGTGTCCGTTCTACATAAATTGATAAGGGGTCTTTCACGGCAACCGAAACCTAATTTTCAAGTTAATCGAAGATTTTACTCTTTTTTATCTTTTTTACTCTCTCTCTCGAAGATTTTATTTTATTTTATTTTTTTTCAGAAATAATTTTGAAATTAGTCTTAAAAACTCATGTTAGGAATTAATGAATATTTTATACGATTACCGCTGAGAAAATTATTGGGGAATCCCTTTATAACAGAGGGATACTTACAACCCAATTACGGGTTTTTTATACATATTTTGCTGTTTTTTTACACATATTTTGCTGTTTTAGACAAAAATTTACAATCCTTAAATTTTGTTCGTTAATGTATAAAAATATGACGGTTTTGTAAGCTTTACGTTATTTTAATGTTTAGTTGTGAAATTTGCAAAAATCTATTTGAATTTTGAGTCGTCAAATTCACAAAAATCATCTCGCTTATACGTAAAAATTACCAAAAATAATGTTTCAAAATCTTTTATTAGATCCGTTGCTTAGCTTGAAGATAAAATTTATGAATGCACTTAGTCTATGAATAAAACTTATGAATGCAACTATTTATGAACACCATGTTTTCACTTAATTATACCGATCAGATGGAAATAATTCAATGTTTTGTCAACTTTAATGATTTAGAATCAATTGTTTGTTCGACGAAGTAAGAATTACAACAAATATTTTAATGGTAAAGAAAAAATGGCATGCTGTTTGACAAGAAAAATTGATTCGATGGTAAACCAAATTGAATAGTCAATTCATCATCATAATAGTTAAACTTCATCAGTAATTGCTCAAAATTTATTTACTAACGAATTATTTGAATGACCAACTCTGTTGTTTACTGACCAATTTTAACTATTTTAGGACAAAATTTGAAGAGATTCGTCTAAAACAAATCCTGAAGTTGTTTTTGCATCTCTCAATTTCACTGCCTTCTCGCCATCCCAAGTACAGTAGAAGCTGTTATTTTATTGAGAGACAAAAGTTTATCCATCACTCTGGTTTCTGGACCTGTCATTTCCATGGGTTGGATGGTGTTGTACATACAAATCTGTCGTTAATGGCATTTATATTGCTTTTAGTTTGAAGCGGATAGTTTTAAGCTATCCAAAGCTGTTTAAAATCATTATTTGGATTCTTATGACTATCCAGAATGTAAACACTAACAGTATAAATAAATGATACCCGAACCAAAGGAGTAGCATTTGTGTTGGTAGAGTGTATGAAGTTTGCAAAAGATAAGTGCAGTGTGTAGTAGTTGTGGCAAATTTTCGTTAACCCAGAAAATAATTTTTAGTCTTAATACCTTAAAAGGATGATAATAAATATATCATTTTAAAAATAACGTCGTTTTATCGTAAAAGAAATAAAATGTGACACTATAACATGTTGTTAATATTCTCAATTCCTTAAATTAAGTATTCACAACATATATTTGTATCAGAATATGTCTAATTTAATTATAATAACTTACCAGAGTTCAAATGTGTATATATTCTTAATATTGAATTATTTGTACAGCTTCTAATTTTTTTGCGTGAACTTTTACGTATAAAAACGCTTCTTAATTATTATAGGAAATTGTGAATCTAAGTGGGTAAAGGTGTCGAGGTCGAGGTCAGATCAGAGATCTTTTGTTTTTGATACTTGACTTTCAAGAACACTTACGCTCCCCAAACTGTGTAACGCCAAATTTATATACGGTACGGTACCTATGGATTTCCACCAAGTGACTGTAAATAAAAAAGAAACAAAACCTCCCATTGTTGTAGCTAATTTCCTGTTTAATCTGACGGTATGAATTCGAAATATCGAGTTCGCATGTACTTTAATTTTTCATTGAAATATTTGACACTTTGTTTCTGTTTTGCTGTGTTTTGATGATAGACAGTGGAAAATAAAAAATCCGCAACTAGCCAACTGAGAAAAATCCGCCAATTGATAACTGTTAAAAATTGTAGCCAACTGAGAATTTATTTGGGAATTTATTTAGAAATGAACTATAAACATAGATTTAATTATCTTGGATTTACCTTTTGTTGCCCGATGATACAATTTATTAATAATTCTTTTAACTTTTATTGTAGGACATATAAGACAAATTAAAAAAAAATACAACTTTATCAATATTTAATAAATCGGTTCTTTATGATCGGTATTGGAGAAATGATTTGACATTATTTAATTTAATGAGTAAATTTTGTTAGCTAATACTATTTCGTAAATTCTGCAAATAAGTAAAGGTTTATAATACACTCTAAAATAGGAATATAAGAAACAAAAATTTTAACAGAAAAAATATGGATATTTTTACCATTTACATATCCAAAACATTGTACTAAACAGACCACTTCCCTAATTTGTTGTAAATTAATTTTAATAATATTGAAACTTTGTGATTTATTCAAAAAATTTGCTGAATTATTTAACGTACAGGTTTGTTACAGTATTGATATAAGTAAGTTTTAACTGAGCAAAGGATAAACACAAATGTTTTAGAACGTCTGACAAATAATTAATATATGTAATTGTCAGCCGCGGTTCAGTTTCAATAGAATACCAAACAGTGACTCTATACTGTAAAAATGTAGTTCTACATGGCATCGTAGTCTTTTGTGAAAAAGAACCTTGTTAAATTTTGTTTGGTTTAAAGTAGTTACAACTGGAAATTTTTAAAACATATATTCTAATTATATAAAAGCCAAACGGTTATTACCAGGACTAAATCAGCGGAGTATTATTTAGCCAGTGGACTCGAGAATGTAGTGATATTGAAAGCAAACTATTAAAAAGGACAAAATATATTTTGCCTCATTTCACCGACACAATGATTCTGAATGTCTTTTATTTAATGTAAGCTATTTAAATATGTTTAATCTAAACTATGGTAGCGTATAGTATGGAAATATGACAGCAACAGTAATTAAGAAAAACTCCAACCATCATTTACATTGCAATATGTGCTAACATGTAATGGTTCTAAATAAAAACCTAATGAATAAAATATCTCGTGAAAGCAAAACCCCTGAGAATTCTTTTGATCGGTACAGCCTACCCTCAAAGAAAAGCTAAGCTCGATATTACGAAATACTTCAAATCGCTTGGTTTGGAGATTCGAATCCTTTCAAGTCACCAAAACGATTTCACCCTCGTTCACTTTTCAAATTATATAATATACTGTTATGATATGTAAAGTATTTCTGTACATGTAATATTTTAACAAAAGTTAAAACATTGCATTTGGTTAAAATTAAAATTATCCATAATTCTCTAATAACATTAATGAATTATGTACATAAATATTAATAATGTTTATTAATTAGTCATATTTAATAAATATCAGTTATTAAATAGTATTAGATTCAATAACATATTATTTGTCTTATTTTTAATCGCTTATTTAAATTTATATTATTTTTTATTTATATTATTATTGGTTATACTGTATAACCAAAATAATAACAGACAAAATAAAAAGTACGTAACTTTGGTACCTTTGCCAAGTGAAAGACTATATATTGCTACTCTGTGGTCGTCGTTTAATGCACCTAAATTACTTTTTTCTCCGAAATATACAATAAGTAGCGGGATATGAATTAAATTATTTAGTTTTGAACCAAGAATATCCCAGTAATCAGATCAGATATTACTTTATTCTAGACCTTTAAAATTTTATTTTAAAGACTAAAGATATATAAATTCTAGTGTTTATGCTGAATAATTAACATCAAACCCTTATAAAAGTTGGCTGCCGTATATTGGACTATAGAGCTCACCTGTCACATAGATTACCACGTTAAACCTGAGAAAAGTTCGCAGCTTTTTTATGAGTTGTTTCTGGACTTAGCTGTCATTGATAGTTAGGTTTCAATGATGACCCTGGCAGGGAGCGGCCTGGTTTAGTGGCAAAACGTGGGGCTCCTGTTCCCAGGGACCCGGGTTCGAATCCCACCATTCACCAATGGCAATTTGCTACGTAATAATGCCGCAATCTTGAGGGTGCACAATAAGGTAAATAAGCTGCAGTGAAAGTCCATGGAAATTTCTAAGCCTGAACCTCAGTTAAAAAAAGACCCTTGCAAAAAATACCCGTTAACAAAGCCATCACATCATGCTTTCTACAATAACTCTTCCTCTGTTCTTACTTCTTATTACACAACATTATACGACGGTCTCATACTGCAATAAAAAAATAAAACCTATACATGGATGCGTTTTACAATTGGCATGCGGTTGAAGCTAGTAGTCGTGCCCTACCTCTGTGGCATATATTTCACGTTAAGCATATCCAAAGACGGTTTTATAACATCTTGTCTTTACAAGACGACCCTAATATTGCAATACATTAAACAATAAATGTTAATTCATTAGTTGCAGGCAGTGTGTAGAGAAACCGGACACGTTCAAAACATTGTTCAAAACTTAGTGACTTATAGTATAAAACTTACTTTTCCGTTCAAAACTTTGATAATGTACAGATAAACTCAGGCACAAATTAAAATGCTTAGTTTTAACATAATGGTTTTGATGTATGGAAAAGTCACACATTGTTTTATAATACGAGAAGCTACTTTCATCCAATTTTTACGAGAGGTTTTTCTTTTTAATCAAGATTTTGCAATGTTTTTGTTAACTTTAAAATTAATATAGTTTAAAGTATAAATAATAAAGTAGTTCGACAAGATTTTTCGTTGTGGAATCACTGAAAGTAAGTGGAAGTTTATCATACCAACTTCACTTAAACACAATGAAACATATTTTCCAAATTTCCCTAACACCTTCACGAACTGAAGTTGTTAAATGGCAAAGCAGTGATGTGAGCGATTGCCCATAAATTATTCATGAGCCTTGATTCCCAAATGACATCCTTATTGAATGCGAACTCGTGATGGGACACCGTAACTTTGTCACGCATCTCAGAGTCCTTGAAATAACTCTTACTAAACATGTTTGTTTTATAATAGCCTTTGTTGAATATGTTTAAAAAATATAATTATAAATTTTTAGTTTTTCCTTTGACTTAGAATTTGTATGAATATTTAATTCTTAAATTTGCATTTTAATGGAAATACATTAATATAGTTAGAAGTTTTTATGTGATGAGGTAATTTTAGGAGACAATAATTACAAAAAATACATTTTGTTTTTAAATCTAAGATGGCACCCTTATTTTATTTTAAAGGCATTGCACTGTTGTCACCTAATTCACTATTCACTTTTGTGTTGTAATAACTTAAGTTTCACTAGATGGTGACAGCTTGATGTAATGAGCTTGGAAGGGTTTGCCAACCTGAGATGAATTCGATGAACCTAAAATTTTCAAACTTAAATTTAACGTCATATATTAAATAAATAAACTGTTTAGTCTGTTCGTCAAATTCGGAGGCATATATATATATATATATATATATATAATTAAAACATACCAGTTGAATATTTTCACCTGGTTTTAATAATTTTAAACTTATAACTACAGCTATAAAGTATAAATTCTCATCAAAGCCTACGAAAAATTGTTCCTAAAATCATAAAAGATTGCATGCATACATAATAAGTAACTAGGGAGATTCTTCATGACATTTCCGTAGGACTCTAATCAACAAAGAGAAAAAGTTTGCGTTTTCAATTTATAAAGAAAAACTAGTCCTTTTTTTTGTCGACTCTGCAAGATATGTTTCAAGAAACGTATATTTTTGTTTTTAAATATACGTTGATATTTATGATTTCAGTCAATGTGTAAAGACAATGATAACAAACTTGAAAACGTTTAATTTGCAGTTCAAATCGGTACTGAATTTCGAGACAGAGTAAACCTTTCATTTAAATTTCAAAATACCATTAAACAGCAACAAGGATAGCCAAATTTAAATGTCTGTTAATTTATTTAAAGAAATAACTCTATAAATTGGAACTGTTTATTAAATATTAATATAGAGAGTAATATGCAAATCGGGCTATGAGAAAACCTAATAATGGTAAGAAGGTATATGAGGCGTAAAAATCATGTTTTTAATTTTAAGTAAGTAGTAAATAAATTCGATGAATAATTCAAAACATTGGTTTGCTGTTACACAAATGTAACTAAACATTGAACAGTGAACAACAACTTGTTCAATACATTTTCATAAAAATACCATGCTATCACAAATACTTCCAATAGTAATATTTATTTATTTGTGTGTATTATTAAGTGTAACATGTACCGAAACCCTGAGACATTTCAGAAAAGCTTTAAGTAAACAAGGTCACTCCTTGAAACTTTTTAAACAGACAAAGGGCAATTAAAAGACATTTAAACAAACTTTTAATAGAGAAAGTTTCAGTTACTTCTAAGTTTTTTCCCTTAGTCCTAGATAAAATTCATAATATATCATAATGTTTAGTTTTATATAAAAACTAATAATTTATTTTAGTTGTATTTAGTATTATTTAATTTATAAAATAAATAAATTGTTTATTTATTTTATAGAAAACAGCCCAAATTATATGAATGTCATCGTTTTACATTTTATTACATTCGTCAATGTGTGGAGAAGGTAATGAAAATTTAGCTAAATATAAAAACCTAAGAGATTAACCCCGTACTCGGGCTACCAAAAGTAATTAATTGTAATTATAGAATCGATGTTTTATTTAAAAATAATTTAATGCACTATTTGTCGTTTTTTAAACCATCTATATAAACAATTTAATAACATTTAATTTGAATTCTGGATAAAGTCTGCAATAACTTGCTAAATAGCATAAAATTCAAATGCTAGTGATATTTGGGGTATCAAAATAATTTTTTATTGAAGAAATATTAAATTCATATTTCAGAAATAGGCTTCCGCGGTTTCCTGTGTCACAAAGAATAAGACGGTACTTGCGTCGTCAAAAATACATTTATCATTCTCTCTTTGTCGCTGATATTTGTTATTCTACATGCAGCTAAAGACCTTCCTCATGTTCGACTACTGTTTCATTAGCAATTTATCAATAATAAATAAGTAATCCTTATTGATTCGTTTATACTAAAACATAGTTATTTAATATTTGTAAATTCCTATGTAAAATAGGCAACAACAATTAACTTTTACGATGATTTAATTCCATGGATTTAATTCTATTTATGATCATAAAAATTCTAGGTAGTGTAAAAATTATCTGAAATTTAAAATTGGTACAAACGGTTAAATTTATTACAAGCAACTACTGTTAAAAAGTACCTCTAATGGGACATAGTATTAATAAGTGTTTAAGTTTATTTTTTAGTAGTTTATTGTAATTCTTTTCAGCAAGTTGACTTTTACGTTGCTGCTACATTAATTTGAAGGGTTTTATAAGCGCTTGATGACTTTTTTGCATTTATTCCACTAAGGGATACGTGCAACTATTCCACTAAGGGATACGTGCACCTAGGTTGTGGCTGGCGTATGATGGAAGACTTTAAAAAAGATCATGGTCAAATTAATTCACGTATTGATATGATTCATATCTTATGCCTTCAGTCCCTTCGTAACGTAATTAAGTTGTCTAAAAATATAGGAAAAAGGAAATGAGGTTACTAATGACCAACCAGTGAGTGGGGGATTGTACGAGCGTATTTTCGATTCATACAATATTAATAGAAGACGCGTCAGCCGATCATCTAAAATAATACTAATGATGTCTTAACATTATAATATAATTCAACCAACAAGAGTATTACAAGCTGACATAAAGGTCTTCGCTTTAGCCTAAATCTTCTGACTCAAGTGATGTATGGTATAGTATGAGTTACAGAATAGTATATTATAGTATGGGTTCGTAATCTATATTATAGTGGGATCCTTTACAGTATACAGTTGAATGTAAGTTGTAGTATTTATCCAACACAATTTTCCGTGCTGAAATTATACGAGGTGCTTTTACTGCCGTGTATGCAATGGTTACTATGAGCCATATCCTCCACACAGCTCGGGGCGCGTCAAGCATTGCCAACACACTGGCTTTATTTCCTTTTTACTACCGTTGCATTAGAGATAAATTTATATTCTAAATGCCTTGTATGACGTTGAAGTAAACATTGTTGAAACTTATTGATGTTGTACGTTATGGATTGACGGATACTTAACAGGTTGATGCCTATGTAGCCGTACTTTCGACGAGTGGTAAACTGTTCGGTTTATTAGAAGTTATTATAATTTACTTTTGTACTTAAAAATAACTTACAATTGGAGACAGCATTTATTAACCATGTAGGAACTCCAAAATAATTCATACATAAATAGTATCAAAACTATTGTAAAAATATTGGTTGCTGTTGGTAGCCTTATGATTTTTATGTTTTAATTGTTATTTTAGTTTAAATACGTTTACTTGTCATAAATATATATATTTCATCGAAGCTCTTGTTATAACTTGTGTAATTAGCTGATCTCTCAATGATCTTTTAAGCTAGAGAGATTAATATTTATAACTGCTTTGTAATGGAATATTGTATTTAAATCAAATAAATAAATGAAATGAAAAAAATGAAATTGAAGAAGGGTCTTTTCCGTTGGTGATGGAATCCTATTCATTAATGTTCAATTCCCTTAAGGGTCAACTCATAAGTCCTTAACCAATAAGGAAGTTGGTAAGCACGGATAAAAGTGGATACTTGATTCTTAAATGACATCTTGCTTAAAGTCGTGGTGGAAAGGAAGAGTCGTAATATGTCATACATAGCAGAATCTTTCATATGTCTTGAGATAAATGGCATTTTATGGTTGTTTCTTAGGAGAAAGCCACCCAAGTAAACTTAAAATCGTACATGGTCCACATGTGGTTAATTTATTTTTCTTTACATGTTTTCCCGTATTGTGTTTAAAGGCAAACTTTATATGAATATCCTGTTTTATTTTCCTGTATTAAGCTTATACTTCGATAAATAAATTTCTCAACTCATTTCTATTTCGTAGGTTTTAAAATTTAACCCTCAACTCCAACTTATAACCTTTTGCCCGTTACTAAATCAATTGTTTTCCTTAAAAAATAAGAATACTCATCTCTTTGTAACTCGATCTTCTTTCCCTTTACGATAGATAATGAGGTATTCTCTATACTATCCATCCAAAGATATAAGTGTTATTTTCACAGTTTGTTTGTTAACATTCATTGTTCACGTCTCGTATCCCCAATTGAAATAATATTGTAGTTTAATTTATATTTTTTTATTTACAAAAAAATTTTTGTAAACAAATTTTTCTTTTCTTACAAATTATGTCTTATACTTCTTCTCTGCCTTCTTCAAAAATGGTCCATTTTGCAATCCTTTTTCCCATTATGAACTGAACAAACGCCACAGCTGAGTGTAATGTGGTCGGTATTGCGAGCAGGCCCGGTGTGTCACGGCAATGGATATAAATGAACCAAGACCAACCAGGTAACTGAGTTATATGGCCACGCTTACCGGGCCTCGGAGGACGATTACAGTCCGTTTTATACAGCATTTAGAGTACAGATGCCTTTCAAATCGGGAAACATCATTCTGTGTACACTACATAATCGTGGCTCATTTGGAACTGCCTCCTAAAATAGTCTCCAATCTAAAAGTGGAAAATATAGCATAACATTAATTTGTGGATGTAATACTGAGATTTAATAATCTCTAAGAGGTAATAGCCAACTACTACAATCCGTGTTTTAGTAAGGCTAAAGTTGAAATGTTTTTCCATTAATTTTCTTTAAACTTTATTGTTTAGACTAATAATTATAACTGATGTTTGCTAAAGGTAAAATTAAGAAATAAAGAATGGAGTTGTGTAAAAAGTAACATTCTTCATTCGGCTAAACCTTTAATAAAGCTAACTCACTTTATCTTCTATTATTCTTCTACTGCTTCTATTATTATCTTCTATCTTATTATATTCTACCGGCTCTAGCGTTTGCTTCTAGCTGAAGATTAGTTAATCAATTTAAAAGTTATAAATCAAAACCAATATTGGAGGAGACTGGGGAGACAACAGCGGCCGCCTGGACTCCAATCTGTTCGAGTGCTTTTACTTTATTGTCAGTCACTGACCCTCCAAGATTGTGTTTAAAAGCAAAACCGATTCATTAAAAGGTATTTTAAAAACTGTTTTTCGGCTTGTATATTAATACTTATTGTAACATAATATATATGGTGCTTGGACATCAAGTATCAATTTGAAAAAAAACTACGTTTAAAAACAAACAGTTTTTTTTCAATTATGGCCAAAATAGTTCGAGAAACGATATTATAAAGAGACTGAAAGTTTAAAATTTTTATAGTTTTATTGGTTGGGTAGCACAGAGGTGATATGCTCACTTAGTAAAGCAAAGTTTACCATATCAATCCTAAGCAAGTTCTGAGAAATATTATGAAAAATTGAGGCTGGATTCAGTTGCCACGAAGTATTGTGCTACTGAATAATCACCTTAACGAATAATCCGCTGGTTTTTACCAGTAACAAAGCTTTCACAACATCCATTATACACTCACATTTCTTTCATATTACCATTAGATTCCATTTAC
The DNA here is from genome assembly GCA_035578135.1 of Flexamia atlantica. Taxonomy (NCBI): domain Eukaryota; kingdom Metazoa; phylum Arthropoda; class Insecta; order Hemiptera; family Cicadellidae; genus Flexamia; species Flexamia atlantica. The sequence goes on along the minus strand of JAQJVK010000012.1, from coordinate 4,737,116 downwards.
CTGTGGTTCGCGTCTGGTATTGTAATCTAATGGTGTAATCATTGTTAACATTTTTATTCATGTTGAAAACTAACTAAAATGCCCCATCTAGTTCGATGCAAGAAAGGAAAACTAGCTGGCATAAAGTAATCATAGCTCATTATTATATGAAACAAATCCTCTCATTAAGGGTTATTTTAAGTAATTTCTTAAGAATTTAATAGCTTTAAAACATAAAAACGATTGAAAGATTAATTATAAATAAGCCAATCTTCAATAATTTTACTATGTAGCGGAATGCTTTTTTCCATGGTATGTTTCTACATGAGTGGATACAACACTAATATTTTTTGAAAAATTATCTCATTCAACTTTAACTTGTTAAGAAGATCTAACTTTTAAATGAGAGTTTATTTTGTTTAATGAGGTAAGTAAATCAGTAATGTTAAAGGATTGCCAATTATTAATTGCTTGATTCATGTATAAATATTCACTTGCTGTACTGTAATACATTTATACTTATTTAACTTATTTAAATTAATTTTGAGATTTAATCCAAGTTCAACTATAATGTATCTTCATTTTGAGTTTACACGATTGTGATTTCGTAAAAACAAGGAATTGATTCACAAATAACAACCTGATTGAATTCGAACTCATGATGGGAAGAGTTCATTCACATGTAACAAGATCTTTCAAATGTCCTACTGAGAAAGCCATATTGGAATAATTTCATTATAAAAAAATGGAATAATTATCTGTCTTATGACTTGAAGTAACTAAATAAGATAGAACAGATACATTTAGCTTTACTCTTTAATTGACTCGTATTATTCCATCTTTTGTATCATTTAATCGATTATTGACATAATTTTATGATTTATGATTATTCCTGTACTTCCCTGCCACCTCATCAGTAAATTCATAATGTACCAGGTCAGTTTGCAGTTAGGATTTACACATAACCCGATTTCCTTTATCCACATGAATTCTGCTTTAGCAGCCTACATGAACGGAACAAACGCCACACCTGAGTGCAATATGGTCGGTATTGCGAGCAGGCCCGGTGTGTCACGGCAATGGATATAAATGGACCAAGACCAACCAGGTAACTGAGTTATATGGCCACGCTTACTGGCCTTAGGTGGGCGATTACAGTCGGTTTTATACAGCATTCAGAATACTACATGAGCATTCCATAGCTCAATACCACTTGAGATAAATCTTCCTATTAAGGAGGCTTAATGAATTTCCAAATAAAATGAAGGACTTGATAACTTTAAAACTTATAAAACAACTGTAATATATAAGCCATTTTACAGGCTCAGTATACATACTAGTTGTATGTACTGCTTTCCATGGTATATTATGACATGAGTGGTTACTACAGTAGTGAACCGGGGTAAAAATAACTCACTTATAATAATAAGAATAGCAATACATTATATTAATTAAAGATTAAAAAGAAACATATTTCCCCACACATATTAAATTTAAAGTGAAAGTGGCAATGATAGATTGTAAGCTGCATTATTATCTAATAAATATAAGACAAATAATCAGGAAAAAATAATCGCAATTAGTAAGCTAATACCGATTCGGTTTGAACTTTTTAACAAGTTCTAACTTTAAACCGAGGCTTCACTGGACATTTTGCATAATGAGTTAAGTGAAGTCAGTAATGCTGAAAATTGTTTAATATTTAACGTTTGTATGCCTATATGAACGTTCCCTACCTGTTTAATAATATAAATTAATATACCTAAAAAAATTATTAACTCTCGTCAAAGTTCAATTTAGGACTTAAACTGTATGACAACCAATTAAATATTGTTTGAATAATAACTTTGGGACTTTTACCTCAATATTACGATAGTTTCATTGCAAATCTCACCAGGGAATGACAAACAATAAAACCGAAATACATTTACGTTTTCTTGTGGGGCCGATATTTCCGGGATTTCCCTGGTTTTCCGTAAAAACATCACTTTCGTGTATTAAGCTGTATTACCTCGTTTTTGTTCTGATTTTATTCAATGTATATTAATAAGTTCAAAAAATCATACTTGTAAGGAATAAATTATACTTTAGTTTAAAAACTAAATCAATACCAAAGTTAAGTTTAAGAACTTATTTTATATTGCGGTTACAAAATCATATTATTACAGAACCATAGATTTGTAAAAAAATCAGTAAATTGTTCATTATAATACATGAAATTGACTTCAAACTTACTTTTATTGTAAGATTTTGGAATAAACGTTGCCGACGCCTTTGAAAAAGGTTTCAAACGTGACCAGTCAGCAGCTTACTAATTGGGATTATTTTTTCCTGATTATTTGCCTTATATTTATTAGATAATAATGCAGCTTACAATCTATCATTGCCATTTTCACTTTAAATTTAATATGTATGGGGAAATATATTTCTTTTTCATCTTTAATTAACATAATGTATTGCTATTCTCATTATTATTTTTGTTACTATTATAATTCTTATTATAGCATGGAAGGAATTCGATAAAATATAAATTAAAATAAAGCTTACTGGCGTTTCATCAAATAGACATTCTCTAGAGTACTATGGATCTTATCATACTTCTTCCCTTTCCAAAAGAATTACGACCAAATTCAATAGTTGTTTTCCTAAAGATCCTAGGTATTTTATTATTAGGTGATAGCGATACTGGTACACATGTAAAATATAAAAGTTATAAGATAAAATATGTTAAAGTATCATGACAATACATGCCAAAATAATGACCAAGCTATGCTCTTGAATTAGTTACACCGATGACAAACTACAAATGTACATGCACGTTGAATCGTACATCAATATTTGTTAACCGAGAAAGAAATATTGGCGTTCTCTTATCAGACCCGAGACAAATGGCGAGCCTAGCAGCTGGGAGTCGAGATTTACCCACACGAAAACGTTCGGAAAGAAACTTTTCGAAAGTAAACTATTTTACCTTCATTTAGATACTAAAAGAAGTACAGTAACCGTGCTTACGGGTAACTGTGTGCCATTCAATCCCTGGAATTATTTTGTACCAATACTGCTAATGTAATGTTTTACAGAAATGAATTATTTAACCTCGCTATTACTTGTTATAAAATAATTGATTCCTGATTGCAAATTTCAGCTATGTATTTTTTCATGGGACAAATATTTGAAGAAAATTCGTATTAATTGCATAAATTGTTATATATCACATAAGACCTTTCTAGAATAACTGGTTTCATGTCTGAAAGCTGTTTACACTAATATGCTAAGTGAACTACAAAAAATCATCTCCCAAAAATTTTTGTAGAATCAAGTTTACGCTTAATTTCGCAAACACACATAAAAGTACTTTTGCAATAAAAATAAAATTTAATGCCATTCAGTCCAATTTATAGTGATTTTTCCACAGTACATTCAATTGGATATGTCAATAAAAATCGTTTAAATTATATTCATTAATAGGATTACTATTAATGGTGCAAGTTTATAGGAGATCGTATAATGGCTGGTTCAAGAAAATATGGTATATTTAAGTGTTGAAAAAGTCTAATACAACAAACAAATTTTAAATGAATCTCACACATCGCTATGATTTTTTATATACGAGGTACGTTCGGAAAGTAAGTTCCGTTTGGAAGTAAAAACGTTCTCAATGCATTTACAACATTATTATCATACACATCTTAAAGAGCGTACCTTAAACTACTTTTCTACATAGTTCCCATAATATTTAGGCTCTTATCATATCTAGGGAGAAGCTTTTCAAATTGTGCAGAAAAGAATTCTGCCGCCTGTGCACGCAGCCATCCGCTGACGCCATCTTTAAGATCATCGTCATTCACAAACCGACAAAGGTTACAATGGTGTACAGCAGCGTTCGTGGAATTTGCGGGAAACACTCAGAGGGATCAGTAATTTTGAATTCCCTTTTTTACCGAACTGTAAAGATGGTCGCACTAGTGTCCACGGTGAAAAGAGGAGTGGCCAACTATCTGTCGTTACTGACGATATCGTTCCAAAAAATAACGATACAGTTCGGGAAAAAATAAAATTCAAAATTACTGATCTCTCTGAATGTGTCCCACAAATTCCACGAACTCTTCTGTATACAATTGTAACCTTTGTCGGTTTGTGAATGACGATGAACTTAAAGATGGCGTCAGTGGGTGGCTGCGTGCACATGCGGCAGAATTAATTCTTTTCAGTACGAATTGAAAAGCTTCTTCCTAGATATGACAAGCGCCTAAATTTTGTGGGAACAATGTGGAAGAGTAGTTTAAGGTACGCTCTTTAAGATGTATATAATAAACATTTTGTAAATGCATTGAGAATTTGTTTACTCCCAAACGGAACTTACTTTCCGAACGTACCTCGTATTATTTTAATATTACTAAATAAATTTACAGTAATAAAACAGCTAGAATAAATTATTTTTGACCATTCAAAATAAGCTATCGGTTGGCTGTGGGTGCACTTTGGATCAACCATAAGCAGCCAAAGCGTGGCTGGGCCGCCCAGGGAGTCCCTCCACCCACAGACACTTGGCGTCACCGTAATCACCAATATTGTGAATGCTGTACACCCATATACTGTATATACTGCACATATAGTATTCACATGCACACGTTTTATATTCACAGATTCACAGGTTTTACAGAAGCAAAACTGGAATAAAAATATGTTAGAAAAAATATATAAATAAACCACACAAAAATATATGGCCTATTATGGTCTCTGTTATTATAATAGACCACACAATTTTCAGATTATTATTTTATAAAAGGTCCATTAGTACGTAATAAAAAACACTTAGCAGTTTATGAGGTTGTTATAAGAAATAATAGAGATATTTTAAACCTTCTAACCTTACTAAATGCAAAAAAATTATCTCCGGTACTTGCTTTGCAGCCCTAAAAAACAAACATGATTGTAACAAAATTAAAGACATATTAAAGACATATGTTTTGTCTTCTGATATTTTTCGGCCAATTGAATAGTACTTAAGATATCAGGCTTTGAATAAAACATGTCCTCAATTTGAGCTTATGAAAAACATAAACCTTATAGGTAGGTACTCCACCAAGTTTGTTTAACTGGTAATTTTTCATTTCGAGTTTAAAGATTATACTCTAAATAATGGCATTAAAGTTGTGTTGAATCGTTTTGAAAATACGTACAGACGCAAATAAAAGGAAACCTATTGCGTTTATTAGTCAAGTTCAAATGATATTTATAAATCTTCAAGCTCTTTTCCAAACATTCTGTATAAATTATACTCTTTATATACCTAGTAAGAATAAAATGTCAATAAAGATAACCTACTCTTAAACCTACTCTTTATATATCTTTTATATTATAATAAATCCCATTTTACATTTGTCACACATTTTACCGTACATTTATCTACTACCCCCCATAATCCAAAATCAATAACAATAAAAAAATACATAAGGTGGAAGCTATGCTTTAATACTTTAGGCATTGTTCCTCGCCCACAACTTCAATATTTTATGCTTGGCGAGAAAACTAATATATGGCCGGACGATAGTTTTTATGATCCTGTAATATTTTAAATGTTGAATAACGCAATTTGTTCAATAGCGAATATGTAATTTAAAGTTAAATATTAGTTTTCACTGAAATTTATGGCGTGTTCAACTTGTTTGTGAATAATTTCACTGGGTAAAATGTAATATTGCAGTCAAAATGTATTAAAGCTTCAATTTCAATGTAATTTGTTGTTTAGTTTTGTTAAATGTATGGTTTGTTGTTTTATTTTGTTCATTCGTAAAACATAACCTACTAAATCTTAAAACTGAAATTTAGTCAGGGAGTTAATAAATATCCAATTATGAAATCATTAATATATTCAGTGTTAAGCTGCTAAATCCTATAGTGTTTGGTTTTTGAAAACAATATTTAGTGCAGTATTTAACCGCTAATTATGTTTGTTTAATAGTTAGTGTACTTACTTTTTAAGTAATATAATGATATTATACAGCAGGTTATAGTGCCTGGAACCTTTTATTAATAATTCATGAAATTGTCTAATAATGACAGAGAAATAGCTCACGTAGCAAAACTGGTCACCTGTCTTCCAGGAAAAACCCTCATAACAAAATACATTTTCTAATGAATTTTGATGCACACAACATTAATGAAAAAATTAAACATATTAGCAGTTTCATTATATGGAACAACATGTAATAACAGCATGTTTCGTGAGAAATTTTAAAATATCTACTTATTGAATAAATAACATATGCATGTCGAAGAATCACCTATATAAAATTCAACTGAAATATTCTAATAATTCAAACAATTTCGTGGATAGAAAACTGCTTCGAAAGAAGGTGCATATTACTAACACAACTTATAAAAACAGTTTATTAGCCTTTTTCCCTCTATATGGCCTCATAGAAATTTTTCTAATAAAAAAGCCGATTTGTTCTTAATAAAATAAATAGTAATGGGGGACAGAAGTCGTCATGGGCACTACAAAAAGAAAACATTTACAGTTGTCAGAAATTCTTTTGCTATTTGGTGTAATCATATCCGATAAACTTTGGTTGATCTTGACTCTGGGTCTCAGTTTGGTCACCAAGTTTGTTCTCATTGAATAGGCATTGATTGCTGAATTCTCTAAACCTGTCGGGTTACCTACACCTTTCCTGGTGTCAATTCCTATCTTTCATATCTACATGTTGCGTTTGTCTGCTGGCTGTGCAACGCTGCAAAATAAAACATAGGCAGTGCCTAGCCAGTTCTACTGGGACATAATCTACATTTATATTTAACATTCTTTTTGATTCTGAAAGACCTCGTAATTATAGTCAAGACATCTTATTTATAATTCAATTGTATTTATCTTTTACAATAGTCTGACGTGTTTTGAAATTGCGAGACGCTTTTCGTGTGACAATACATCTTAGTCACGTAATCTGTATAGGTTTGATCTGCTCGCTCCCTGCAGAGTGGAGTTTTTAGAGTCAATAAAACATCAACACGCACACAATTTTTAAATTTCATATGTACAACTTCGTGTGATATTTTAACATTCAGGGCCGTGTGTTGTAATACGAACAAACCTTAAGCTACCGTAACATGAGAACACTATTAAATAACAAAAATATAAGCCGACATGTGTCTTACGTGTTAAAACATGTCACAAAATATTACGTCTGCTATATAGTTAGTTGGATAACAGTCAATGTTTTAACACCTTGGATCCAGGTTTATGACCAAGTTTCAGTCTCTAGGCATGAAAAAACTCTCCAAGTGCGCTTTTTACAGGGTAAGCCTTTATATAGGGCTACGAAAAATATATATATATATATATATATTCCAACGAATGGTGTTTTTTTGCTTGTGGGGACCCCAAAATGAAAAGTTAACATGGTCTCGGACTTAGGTCTTACCATGAGTACTACCGTAATAGCTTATTCCTTTAAGGAAATTCGCTAATAAAGTGCTTCGTTACATTCTCAATCTCAAATACATAGCAAAACCGGATATGACATAGAGTAAGATAACACAGGTAAACTATGATTGATAATTAGTTTTTTACTAAATAATCTTAAATGTAATTTTCCATCGATCAAAACAACACTGATAACGATAAGATTTCAAATTGTTACACGCTTACTGAAAAAATATTTTTTATTAATATTTAACAATTTGAAAATCTTTTCCATCAAAATTATTGCTAATTTTTTTTAACAAGTTGAAAATAAATGAACTAGTTGAAATTAGACAGGATATTCAGAGTATACGGAGTTGCTTGCAGGTTTGTGTCAAGCGAACACTCTCTAGATAGTGTCTATTACGTGTCAGTGTTTAATATTGTGTCAATAACTGTAGCCTTTACTCTTTAACATAGATATATTTTATGTGTTATATTTATTTCAACATAAGCGCATTTTATTAATTTTCTAAAATTATTTTCCATACTAATAATATAGTAAAATTATATCATTACGTTATTATTCATTCGACTTGAATCAAGTTTACGATTATAAAGTATATGAATAATCAACTGAAATTTTAAACCCAAAAATGGACCAAAACGATATTTCGGTAACCGAGAAAAAGTGGAAGAGGAAGATCCTAGCGCTTCAAGCTCATCTCCCTCAGCTACTTGTTCGAGTTCAGAAAGCGAAGTGGGAAAGAAAAAGAAGCTTAAGAAACAGGAGATCACCAAGAATATTTCGGAATTAAATAAACAATTTAAAATGTTACAGAATGAATTTGAAAGCCATAGGCAGAATACGGAGGTTCAAAGGGCACATGAACCACTAGAACATAGATTACCACGTACCCACTCTACCACCCATTCAGTTTTTATTTTTCTTGCCGACATTATTATTCCTCATTTAATTCTGTTACTCTCCCAACTATATCATAAGTTCACCTGCTGAGACTCAACTAAAACATAAGTACCATGAAGAATTAAAAATTTTCTAATGTAAATTTAATTTTAAATTAAGTGTTTAATTTACTTTCTACTTACTTTCTTCAACCAATTTCTTCCTCAGTTTCAAGAAGTCCGGGGTTTACTTGGAGAGGTCGTCTATATATTGTTTGTAAGTCTTCCGTCTCGTGGTCTTGTGTGACTTTGCTGGGTAGTCCCTTTCTCAAAATAACTACAACAATACTTATTGTTAGCATTGTAAATGTTACTTTGGTATTTTATAATACTTCGGTTTAAACTAAATAATCTTAAATTTAATTTTACATCGATCAAAACAAACACTGGTTATAATAAGAGTTCAAATTATTAAAACTTTTCTGAAAAGAAATATATTTATTAACTTTTAGCAACGCAAAAATCCATTCCATCCAAATTTCTGGCGACTTGTTTTACCAGTTTTAAAATAAATGAACTAGATATGATTTCATAAAATATCCATAGTAAACGAAGTTGCTTGCTGGTTTGTGTCAAGTGTCAACATTTGAAATTGACACCCCCTGGTTACTCTGTAGGGTGTCAGTAGTTATATTGTGTAAATAACTGTAGCCTATACTCATTGATCTATATAAAAGCCAAAACCCATTGACCGACTGACTGTCTGACTGACTGACTGATCACAGTTTCTCAAAAACTATAAGGCTTAGAACAATGAAACTTGGCACAAATATTCTTTACAGGCTCTAGATGCGTACTAAGAAAGGATTTTGCAATATTTTATCTCAAAAGGCTTCAATATGGTACATTATGAAATTCAAAGTTTTCTCTTTCATCGCTTATTTTCTTATAAACTACAAGTCTTTGGGCTATGAAACTTGACACAAATGTTCTTTACAGGCACTAGATGCTAATAAAGAAAGGTTTTTAAAATATTCTCTCTCAGATGGCTAAAATAGAGTTTATTATAAAATTCAAAATTGCGACTGTTTCAATTTTTAAAACTATGGATGGAAGGCCAACGCAATAATATCAGGGAATAGAAAAGGTACGATATCCAATCTACTAAGAGAATAAAATGTTCAAATTTATTTCAGCCACCTACTATATTTTTGTTAAATGCCACTTAAGCTACTTGCGTCTCATTCTCTGTATTGGCAAATGGGAGAAAGCTAATTCATACCATTTGCTAATCACGAGGGAAAATTTTTAGAGGAAACATTACACCTTCTCACTTCAATCTAGGGTGGAATTACTAGCTGCACCTTAAGGGTGTAATTGTACGCCAGTGGCCCATAACCCAAATCAGTCCATTTGATAACCATTCCCAAAAATTGCACATGGCATAATATGAGTTGAATAAAATTAATCATTTTTTCAGCAGGCGAAGCTGCGGGTATATCTGTTAGTTTAGTTATATTTTACCTGTTATTGAAGTTATTATATATTAATAAAAAAATATTTTTCAGGGAAGCGTGTAATAATTTGAAATCTTATCGTTATCAGTGTTTGTTTTGATCGATGGAAAATTAAATTTAACATTATTTAGATAAAAAAGAATTATCAATCACAGTTTATCTGTGTTATCTTACTCTGTGTCACATCCGGGTAGTTTTCAGAGCTCTTTGCTATGTATTTGTTGTTAAAAATGTAACCAAACACTTTATTGGTGATTCATGAGGGATTTTTGTACGGATGTTTAATGAAGTGTAATCTAGTAGAGATTAAACTAAAACATATTCTAAGAAGATTATAGCTAAAAAAACGAATACTAAGTAACATAATCCCACCATGGCTTCTGGAAATGTACTTACAGTGATCCCCGTAACTTCGGAAGACTCGAGTAAGTACTTTATTAAATTTTAATCCGAGTCTAATAACATGGCCATCACCGTCCATAAGCCTAATGCTATAATTTACATTAGTCTTATGGACGGACTGGGCCTTGTTATTTGAATCGGTCTATACTTATAGTTGTTTTTATTACAATAATAATTTGACAGGGAAGAACAATAAAATGTAAAACTCTTACGCCTCCGTCAAAAAGAGTATATTAGATTTATATTGATAAAACTATTTAAAATAATTTTAATAAATTTAATATGTTAGAGCAGTTTATGCCGTTAATAGTACAAGTATTACATATAAATTGCAGCCCAGGGGCAAATATCTTCAATTAATAAAGAACAATTGAATAAACTGAAAAAAATTGTGTTATTGATAAAAAATGGAATACCCAACCTAATCTAACTAATTAATCTAATTAATTAACCCGATATAATCATGCCTAATCATCGAGAGTCGGTGAAAACTGGTTAAAACTGATTTAACCAACCCCAAACTATTTTAGTTATCAATGTTTTTAAGCAATAAGAATACGGTCGAATTTTGTAAGGGCTTAATGACTATTTAAACTTTTTAATCTTAATGATGGTGTTTATAATTTCAGACATATTTTAAATATTAAAAATTATTTCCATAAAGATTCGTTTCTATACACACAAGAAACATAAAGATTCCCACATATTCAAATAAAGAATAGGGACACACAGGGACAATATTGTAAATATTTATTGATATTATTGTTATTAATACATATAATATTAATAATATTTATAATATTATTGATTACTAATATTATATTAATCAGCGCCGAGGAGCTCTGCGGGTCGCTTCGGCCTACCGCACAGTCTCCGAGCCTGCTGTGATGGTGATCGCCGGAGTCATCCCCGTCCTCTTCCTCGTGAGGGAGAGGCAGGCGATTTACCGGAGGAGGCCTGAAGTGGGCCGGGAAACAGCTGCCAGGGAAGAGCGCGATCGCAGCTTCGACTCCTGGGAGCGCGACTGGGAAGCCGAGCCGAGGGGACGTTGGACCTTCCAGCTCATACCTTCCGTCCGACCATGGGTGGAACGGCAGCACGGCGAGGTCGATTACTACGTGACCCAGTTTCTTTCTGGGCACGGGTACTTCCGAGCCTATCTGCACCGGATGGGCAAAGTCGCCAGCCCGGACTGTCTGTATTGCCCCGGCATCCCAGACACGTCCGAGCACACTTTCTTTCAGTGCGACCGTTGGCACGTCCGCCGAGCCTCGCTTTCATCTGAGATCGGCGTGGTCGTCAGCCCAAACAACATCGTCGGAGCTATGCTCCAGGGAGAGGGCAACTGGAACTGTGTCCAGCACTACGTCCAGGCCATTCTTCGGTCGAAAAAGGTCGACCTCGATCGGCCTTAATCCTCAGCTTTTCCCCAAGGAGGTTGCCCTAGTGGCGTAATATCAAAGGCCTAGCCCGAAGTAATGTGTGAAAGTTCCAGGCTAGTGTCCTCGGTGCCGAGGGAGGTGGTTTAGTCGGTAGTTCACGGGAAATCGAGCTCGAGGGAGTCCGACACTACTGAGGGGACAACGAGCCCCTCAGTGTGCGTAAACGCATTCCACCTCCTACCAAAAAAAATATTATATTAACATTTATTAATGTTATTATATATATGAATATTTATTAATATTATTATATATATTAATATTTATTTATTAATATTATTATAAATATTATTGTAACCTACGCAATAACATCGCATTACATGGAATGACCAGACGCCGACCTCCAGTAAGGGGTATTTTAAGGCGGATATGAGTGAAGGGTGAGTGTAGGATGATTGTGGCGCATAGGAAAGGTATGCGACATTTTATTTTCTAATTTATTTTTCTAATTTCGTCAACTTTAAATTTATCTATTACATAATTTTTCGAGTGGTTCTTTGTTTTACTTGACTTAAATACTAAATCTACGATACTAATAATCAATATTGTTGTAGTTATTTTGCGACAGGGGTTACCCAGCAAGGTGACCCAAGACCAGGATTTGGAAGAACTGCAGCAATATATAGACGATGTCTCAAAGCACACACCGGACTTTTTAAAACTGAGAAAGAAATTGGTTGAAGAAAGTAGGTAGAAATTCAATTACTTAATTTAAAATTAAATTTACACATACAAGTTTTTAATTTTTCATGGTAATAATGTTTAGTTGAGTCTATGCTGCTCAACTCTTGCAAAAGGTAGAATAATAACTGACTCGATGAAAGCAAAGTTAGGCTATCTAAGCAATAAAACGATAAACGGAATGGATAGATATAAGGTGTTAATCCATATTTGTTGGTTCAAATCTGTCTAGGTCCACGACGTTTTAAAATTTTATTTGACTGTCATTGGGCTACGAACTAACGATTGTAAGCACTGTACATACTCTAGGCGCTGTGTAAGTGTTCAGTTGATTTTGCAGAACCGTCTACTCTTTTGAATGTATTGCGATTAAAAATTCAGTCAACGCTGTTACTTTTCCATGGATATACCATCTTTAAATTAGATTACTCGTGGATTAAGTGGATTATTACAGAATTCTCGTGGATTATGTGAGAAGGTTGCCGGTGGAATACGTTTTGGAGGCAATTCCATACATCGCACTGAGTAAGACGATTTGGAAACCTTGGATTCCAACTTAACAAGTTAATAACTTATCAATGTAATGTAACAAGTTTATTTTGCGTTTTAAATGTATTTGTGAGTTTAATTTGTTTCTTTTTCATTTTATCAATGTAATTTACTATGTTTCTTTGGTACTTTAAATGTTTTTTGTGAGTTTAATATGTGTACGTTTCACTTTATAATTTATTAATCTATCTGCGTATGAAAGTTATAATTAAAATTTGATTAATTTGATAATTTTCAAAAATATGATAAGTTTCAACTTACTTTAATTTGATTGTATTTAAAATACACAATTAATTTTTTATAGTGCATTGATTTGATAGGTATATCGATTCAATACGGTGTTTAATGTTGATTCGATGCAATAGATCGATATCGATGCGATATTTTTGTATTGTTTCGATACGATGTATCGATATTTTTATCGATTTTTTATTCGATTGTTTTGGTGCAACTATACGGGACTGCAGCCGATGGTAATATTTGTGTTGTAGTGAAGCTTCCTGCCGGTCCATGCTATATAACTTCTCATCTCTATGACAAGAGCGGGAAACTCGTACATGTGGTGGGGAGAGGAGGTGAGTGGACTTTAATTTACAATCACTGCACACCTCGGATTATCTGGATTAATATGGTGGAGCACGAATCCGGATAATCCGAGGTCATTACAATATCGCCTAAATAGCGATCGCGTACCTTAGCCCGTGCTAAATTGGTGCTAGAAACAGCGTGTCAAGACTGTACAACATGTTAGTCTTTTAAATTTTACAGGGGTTTGATTTTAAAACAAATTTAAGGACTAAATCTTATTATCAATCATACGAATATAATGTTAACTTTGTAAACTTTTACCGTACTTTACGGTTTAGGTTTGGAATAAAACGCTGGATTAAAATATTTCATGTATTAAGACTAAATAAACGTAACTCAAAGTTACTCGAACTTGAATAATCGGGATGAGACTTAAAGTAACTCAAAACTTATTACAGTAACTCTTCTTAAGAAATACTATAACTCATCAAATGGCAGCAGTAAACAAACTCGCAAATTTCCGTAGACCACTTTATTTATTACTGCTAATGCACCAAGTAGCAATCCAGAAAACTACGTTTACGAAATTGCTATAATGTTAATGTACTGTATGCCAGGCGATTCCTTCAAGTATTGTGATTCCAAATGTGTACATATTGCATTTGAATTTGACTTTTAGAAGTCGCATTTCACCCGTAATTTCGCTAAAATCATGTTTTTGCCGTGATTTTAATTTTTAACTTATCGGAAGGACCGGTCCGGATAATCCAAGATCCGGATAATGTGGGGTCCGGATAGTCCAAGGTTTATTGTAGATTACATTGATTTACTTGTAATTACTTGTAATTTACATGTAAAAGTAGGCCTAAAATAGACTCAGGTCATTTTTCCATCCAACACTTGATTTTTGGCTACTGTTCAAATTTAGCTTTATAGATAAATTCTTATAATTTTTAAATGAAACCGAAAAGTTTGATAATTCGCAGGATGATGGAGGACGTCTGAAATGAAACGTTTTAATTTCTAGGATTAGGGAAAATATTGTCATTGTGAAAATTTGACAGAAATGAGAAAAAGGCATTGAGTTATTAAACGTATGATTTCATGATGTAAAACCCTCTAGATTTGAAACTATGAGCTAAATTTTAAATTGGTGTATTTGCAAGGCAATATGTATAATATTTTAATGTTTTAATACATAAATATTTACTACCAAAAAATGCTTTACTTTTCATTTCTTTTTGCATCATTGCGGAATGTAGTCCCAACATCCCTTTGTTGACTACAATATTTTTACTTGACATGCTTTTCCTGTCATGATATAAATTTAATAATAGCCCCTAGGAATTATCATTCTTTGTATAGAATATAAATTTTTATGGCAATATAAATTAATCTCTATGGAACTAATGTTTGATATTATGAACTCTTTAATTAAGATAAAAAGTTACAATTAATTGTCACTAAGACCTTACCGTGGATTTTTTTAGGTTCTAAACAAGCATTGCTCAGATTAGACGCTGATTAAATAGCCAATCCAGCTATACAGTATATTAAATTTTATAATTCAGTTAAACATTTTATGGTAAATTTAAGGAATTCCATCATGGATAAAGTACTAAGATATCTAAAAAAAACTCATGTAGCCTATGTTTAGCAATAGCATGGACACAGATGAAGAACTATGCAGATTGGCAACCTAATTCACTTTTGCGTGCCCGTTTTTTCGCACGGCATCAAGTTTGTTAGGTCGTTTTGCCGCACATATTGCATTGGTATCAAAGTTATTAATGGCTATATTTATTCTTTGGGACCTGAAGATTTGATATTGACGAAATTATACTTGATACCAATGCAATATGTGCGGCAAAACGACCTAACACACTTGACGCCGCGCGAAAAAACGGACACGCAAAAGTGCATTAGGCTGCTAATCTGCATAGTTCTTCATCTGTGGCATGGATAATAATGTCATTTACATATAATGTTTTAAAAGTCAGTGTTTTTTATTTTTTTTCATGGATTAGAAATTAAATTATTTTTTATTGAAAAATATTGCTGGTACATTTATATTCTACAAAATCTGTTGTGTTTCTGGTGGGTTTACATGGAAAAAGAACATGAGAAACTTTACAGTGAAATAAAAAGAGATATAAAAATTGAAAAATTAACCACTGTTTAGAATTCAACGGCCTGGACGAAGACGGAAAACCGATGTTGTTGTACAGCAAGGAGGGGCTACCGAGGAACGCGGACGGAAGCGGTGAGTAGTGATTGGATATCGGGAGAAAATATCGATATTTATATCGACGATGATATCGAACCCTCAATATCGATATCCCGAAAATATCGGATCAAAAATATCAATATCGATATATCAGAAAACTTTTGTTAAAAATTAATCGAATGCTTAAGTGTGTATCATAACTGTTAGCAGCACAACTGTGACGTCCATTTGACCTAAAATTGCTTATAATTTATACTTTGAAGTATAATTTTAGATCAATAACTGTAGCATAAATTATTTTACTGCTGAAGACTCTAGTCTCAATAACCTACATAGCCAAGATAATTTTTAGTAATTCTTGTGGATAACCATATCGTTACAACTAACAAAACAACAAATAATAAAAAATTTAACTAAAAACCATTTCTTGTAGCTAATATGTTATTTCCAAATTGATATCTTTAATACTTACTTATCAAATGATATTTAATTACTAAGTGCACAAAAGGATAAACTGTATTTTATTTATGTATTATTCTTAGAAATTTGCTAATATCTATTCTAACGATAATGTCGAAGTAAAATATCGATATTTCGATAATATCGTAAGTCTAATATCGAAAGAGAAAAAAACGATATATCGGAACCAAAATATCGTTATTTCCTATAAATCGGATATCGATACCAAACATTAGCGGTGGGTCGAGTACAGAGCTAGCCAAACATCGTGGCCCTATCGTCCTATAGGACTAATGTCAGTTTCATCATTGGGCCACGTCATTCGACTCAGACTATAATAGACATTTCAACTACTTACCAAACATCAAAAACCTATTTTACAGTCGTTTTAAGATATCATATTTCTAATTCATACTCCACAAACCCGATGTCAGTCTACACATTCATGATTGGGAAAGAACCTAAACATTCATAAACATTCATGAGTGGGGAAAAAATGTAAATATAGAAGAAATCAATTTATTTGTTTGGACAATTCATCGACATCTTTGTTCGAAATTCATTGTTGGTGATGTATTTTTTGAAATTGATTTTGCGGTCACTTGCGGACCCCCCCTCACCCTAGTCTCTTGTTAGTAAAAACCCCCTCATTGACATAACAAACATAATCCGATACATTGAATTATTTTTCACTCTTCATTAGGGGTAACTAGGGATAGTTTCATCAATCAAACGGACATATAAATATTTTAGACTCGTCTAAACGAAACCCAATATATTAAATGATTTTTTAATGTTAGTCACGGGATCGAGTGTCATATTGATGTTCCCGATACATAAAAACATATGGATGTTTTATGTATCGGGAACATGTGTTTTAAAATTACCGATGTATGGACATCGGTAATTTTAAAACTTCTAGACGTATCCGTAATCAATGTCAGTCACGCTGAACTAGCTGAGAGTGAGCGTAATCGATGAGCGAAAGCGTTCCTTTTCTATAAGGTTAAAGGTTAAGGTTAAGGTTAAAGGTTAAGGTTAAGGTCAAGGTTAAGGTTAAAGGTTAAGGTTAAAGGTTAAGGTTAAAGATTAAGGTTAAAGGTTAAGGTTAAAGGTTAAGGTTAAAGGTTAAGGTTAAAGGTTAAGGTTAAAGGTTAAGGTTAAAGGTTAAGGTTAAAGGTTAAGGTTAAAGGTTAAGGTTAAAGGTTAAGGTTAAAGGTTAAGGTTAAAGGTTAAGGTTAAAGGTTAAGGTTAAAGGTTAAGGTTAAAGGTTAAGGTTAAAGGTTAAGGTTAAAGGTTAAGGTTAAAGGTTAAGGTTAAAGGTTAAGGTTAAAGGTTAAGGTTAAAGGTTAAGGTTAAAGGTTAAGGTCAAAGGTTAAGGTCAAAGGTTAAGGTCAAAGGTTAAGGTTAAAGGTTAAGGTTAAAGGTTAAGGTCAAAGGTTAAGGTCAAAGGTTAAGGTCAAAGGTTAAGGTTAAAGGTTAAGGTTAAAGGTTAAGGTTAAAGGTTAAGGTTAAAGGTTAAGGTTAAAGGTTAAGGTTAAAGGTTAAGGTTAAAGGTTAAGGTTAAAGGTTAAGGTTAAAGGTTAAGGTTAAAGGTTAAGGTTAAAGGTTAAGGTTAAAGGTTAAGGTTAAAGGTTAAGGTTAAAGGTTAAGGTTAAAGGTTAAGGTTAAAGGTTAAGGTTAAAGGTTAAGGTTAAAGGTTAAGGTTAAAGGTTAAGGTTAAAGGTTAAGGTTAAAGGTTAAGGTTAAAGGTTAAGGTTAAAGGTTAAGGTTAAAGGTTAAGGTTAAAGGTTAAGGTTAAAGGTTAAGGTTAAAGGTTAAGGTTAAAGATTAAGGTTAAAGGTTAAGGTTAAAGGTTAAGGTTAAAGGTTAAGGTTAAAGGTTAAGGTTAAAGGTTAAGGTTAAAGGTTAAGGTTAAGATTAAAGGTTAAGGTTAAAGGTCAATGTTAAAGGTTAAGGTTAAGGTTAAAGGTTAATGTTATGGTTAAGGATATCGTAACATATCAAAAATATCGTTTCTGTGGGCCAATACGAGATTGAATATCGTTTATGGCGATATGATACGTATCGTTTTCAAAATATCGTATCGAAATATTGTTTCATCCCCGGTGTATCACGATATTCCAACGCGATACGTATCATATCCACATCACTACCGTCCCTGATGTTGCAGTGAGGTGTTGGCGGGTCAGAAGATGAACACGGAAAGAGCACACAACAATTTTTTACTGTTTATTTGGGGGTACTCTTAACTAAGGGTGTAAAAAAATCTTTATATCGGAAATACAAATATTTTAGACTTGTACCCGATACATTAAAAAATTCATATGCCATTAATTTTTAAAGTTATCATCCGTTTTCGTGACCAGTATTAGTCACACTGAACTGTGCCATACCTAGCGATGAGCTAAGGCGTTTCTTTTCCATAACCGATTCAACAGTAACTGTTACTTGAAAACAACCTGTTATTTAACCAATTCTAGTCGCACTGAACTGTTCCTTCCCTGATGTTGCAGTTCCTTTCCTGATGTTCCCTGATGTTGTTCCTTTTCAATATCGAAAGAAAATATCGATATTTATATTGGACCCTCAATATCGATATTCCAATAATATCGGATAAAAATATCGATTTATAAGAAATATTTCAATATTTCTGAACAATTTTGTTAAAAATTAATCGAATGCATACGGTATGTATCGCAACAGTTAGCAGGACATCTGTGACGTCCATTGGACGTAAAATTATTTACAATTTATACTTTGAAGCATAATTTTAGATCAATAACTGTAACATAAATAAAATTATTCTACTGCAAAAGAGTCTTGATTCAAGTAGCCTACATAGCCAAGATGATTTTTTGAAATTCATGTGGATAACCATATATTAAAAAAAACAACAAATAATAAAAAATTAACTAAAAACCCTTTCTTGTAGCCAATTAGTTATTTTTAAATTAATATCTTTAATATTTATTTACCTAATAATATTTAATTACTACTAATAAAAAAGTGCAGAAAAGGTTAAACTTTATTTTATTTATGTATTATTCTTGAAAATTCGTTAACAACAATACTAACGATAATAACGAAGTAAAATATCGATATTCCGATAGTATCGGAAGTCTAATATCGATATAAAAATAACGATATATCGGAACGAAAACATCGATATTTCCGATATATCGGATGTCGATACGAAACACTTTGTTGCAGTGCGAGCGATCACTCTCCCGGAGATGCTGGCGATACAGAAGAAGAACACAGAGGAGGCTCAAAACCTGCCCAGCTACCTGCCCCGCAGACCGAAGTTGGTGAAGAGGAAAATGAAGAAACTGAGGAAAAATCCGCCGCCCAGGAAAATAATGGACGACTTTGACGAAATGGTGGCTAAGGAGGCGGAGCGGCTGAGGAGAATGAACGAGCGATTGTAGCGATGCGGTAGTCGACTGCGAGAATCGATTCATGAGACAGATTCGATTAATTGATTATTTTCTTCGAGAACTGATTCTTTTTGGTCGTCTGAATCTTGATTATGTTAAAATAGTTATCCGATAATCGAATGCCAAAGAATCGATGGATCGATTTTGCGCTAGAATCGATTACTCGATGTTTTTACAAAAGAAACTTATTATCGATTCGATTGACACGTCGTCTGTATATTGTTGCAATTCTTCCAATTCCTAGTCTTGGGTCACTTTGCTGGGTAACCCCTGTCGCAAAATAACTACAACAATGTTTATTGTCAGTATTGTAAATGTTGTAGGTTAGGTAAAATACTAAACCTTTCGAAATTATTATATTTATATAATAAATAAATTTAAAGTTAACAAAAGGAGAAAAAATTGGTAACGATAATTTCGTATACCGTTTTTATGCGCCACAATCATCTTACACTCACCCTTCACTCATATTCGCCTTAAAATACCCCCTTCTGGTGGTCGGTAAAAGCCGAATATAAAGTGTTTACAGTTTTCATCACATTTAAGCCAGTCAGGAAAGTAAGCCCTTGGCTAAAAACAATTCCTTGTTTTGGCTAAAGTTTAATCCGATGGAAACCCCAGGCTATTACCAATTGATAGGTCAGAGTCAATAAAGCCCACGCAAACACCGTGAAAAAAACTATTTTATTCATCTCACCTCTTAAAACCTATCCGTAAATAAATTCCATTATGATTTGAAACCCGTATTCTAAATAATTAAATAATACTTTCTCTTACAAGAAGTTTTATGGCTTTTTCATGCTTTTTCAGACAGACATTTTTATAATTCTATATAAAAAATAAACGGATAAACAATGATATAAATACAATATGTTTCTCAATGCAATTTTTCCCGACAAATGAATGTTCTAATTTCAAGAGCAATCTGAAAGTCTAACGATGCAGCTAAAAATATCCTTTAGTTATTTTTCTATAAATATCCTTTAGCTGAGCCTGTTTTTCACTAAGTAACTGCATATTATTATATACTAGAGATCGCCAGAGGTAAAAAATTCGACCAATTTTCAAGTCGAGAAATAGGGATAGCTATTTTGAAAATGATCTTTGTATACACCAATACGTTTCTAAATACATTTCATATAGTACATACTTTCCATGTAGGCACATGAAACAACCAAATGGGAAACAAAAGCAAAAGAGAAAGTCTCAATCTCTGACTAATTATTTTACCTCACCTCTGACGCATACTTATGGCATGGTTTTTGTTTTTAGTAATTATTATGTAATAAGATTACACTTAATTTTTTAAGACTGAGCCGATTATTGATTCAGAGAACAGTAAAAATTCAGTCACCAAATCAGTTAATCCCATGCATCGCCCCTTACCACAGTTCTCTCCCTCCCTACTTCCATTCCCTCTATTTTTACCACCTCCCCTCCCTCCTTCCCTACCCTTCTAACGTTTATCCCTCCTTCCCTCTCTTCCTATAATTATCACTCAAATAGTTTTTTATTTTACCCATTCTACACCAATGGAAAACACAATTTGAATTTAAGGTCCATTTGTACTCCAATTGCACGTCAGTACATTGGCTGGTAGAGACTCAATATTCTTTTTTCTTTCCTTTTTATCAGTAAATTTTTATCTCAAAGTCTTATTTAAGCGAGCAAACTTTGTTTTGTCCCTAAATCTGAAATGGAACATATTTGAGTTTGATATCTTCAATATTCTCTAAATAGTCCTGATTTCAATCAAATACTATATGTTTTACTCCATGTCCAAAAAACCATGTCCATGTTTATGGGGTTGTATAAAACCTCTTTGAAAATTTTGTCGTAATTTTTTGTTCTTAGATTTTGTTGTTAAATTTTTCTTAGATTTTTTACTGGACAAATACTAACTCTTGGCATTAATGAATTCCTTACATTTCCTATCGCTTGATTCAAATTTGTTTATGTTTTGGTTTTTATATCTCATCAGATGACAGAAAAAAATAGCGTGCATTTTGCCCACTTTTGGCTCTCACATAATGTTTATACATCTAATCTTTACTCTACGAAAAATATAATGTGATAACAGCTACAGATGATGGATGACAAAAGTTCAATTGTGTTTTGTTATTTTATCACCATCTTGGCAACTCATAAGGCCAATGTTAATTTTTTTGTTTATAATTCAACCTTCTGCTTGTCTAAAAGACTAATTTAAACTTAAATGGGGTTGTACACGTCTACCGGAAAATATAATTTTATCGGTGTTCTTGTATTTTCGCTACGTAGCACACAGCTTGAGAAAAAGGGATTACAAAAATCAAATGGGAAAAAGTTTTGTCTATTAATATAAAAATAATGCACTATGTTGCTCAGATTGTGGTTTATTCTGACAAAACCGTTGTAGTATATTATTATAATTGTTCTTTGAAAACCCTCAACTGCCCATTTCCATGGGTTAAGAGACCGTTTATGCGAACAAAACGTGACAAGCAGCATTAGTCCACATAGTAAGGCCTCAACACGTGATGAAACAGGAGTAGCCCGCGGCGTGGATCGAACCAGCACCATTCAACAAAATGGGTAAGTGCTTTACCAGTGAACTATCGTTTCAGTGTTTTGAAACGTCCGCGCTATTTTGATAAATATTCATGTTTACATGAATATTTTTTAAAACCAACACTAAATGATCAATCGTATCATAAATAGCAGAATAATTGTATCACATTCGTATTGTTCTTCCTATTAGTTTGAAGAATAATTCACAATTCAAATATAAATCTTAATAGTAAAAAAATAAAAATAAACAAATCTATGCCATTTGTTTATTCAATTTTTATTACTTGTTTTTATTCAAATTAAGTTCTGATGCAACATATATTAAATTAAAATTGATATAGAAAATTTACAATATTATAACACCTAGAAGGGTATGTTGAGTTATCCATGTTACTACCTCGCTTACTTTTCCAATCATAAGATTGTAATTCATCATTTACATTTATTCACCTCTATTGAAAATTATCAAAATTATTACAAATATATTGTTGGCTCATTATACAAGTGTCATCCTAATTTTACTTTACATGACGTAAGATTCTACAAAGCTTTATAGTTCTACTTACCAGTACTTACTTACTTACTTACCTACATAATTCTTACTTATGCGGCGACGTCCAGAAACCAACCAAACACCACTCTTTGGTAAGCTAAAAGCTAATCAGATAAAATTCCATGGCCATATCAAATCAAAATTAACTTGACTTGACTAATCTAACTTAAAACCCTCTAAACGTAGCAAACTTTTTAGAGTTTTCTATATTTTTCCATTCCTAAATTATATGCGTTTTCTTATTATTTTTCATATTCATTTTCAAACTTTGACATTTCTTTGTTAAAACTGATAAGCAACCTTGTTAGAAAACTAACGGAATAATGATCCAAAAAGTTAGTGGTTGTGAATGGCAGAGAATTTACATTTTTTTGTGATCCTGGTTCATTTAAGCATTTTATGATGTAGCTGAACATATATTTTCAATGAAAAAAAAACGCACTAGCAGAAAGGTCAACAATGTGCGTCAGATAGCTCACGTTCTTAACGTGACAAGTTAAAATGTTCTCCTTCAGATTCCGTTCTACCTTTGAGAACCTATTTCCTTTGTCTAAATTTTCAGTTTAGGGCCCCTTATTCAGTAAAAAAACATACTATGAAACAGCTTTGTACATAAATTCATACCATTTTTCTGGTTTTAGGTTTATTAAAATTAGGATATTTATTTCTTGGTTAACAAATCATGATTTACGATCTTAGCAATAGGTGTATCTGAAGTTTTTATTCAAACATTAGGTTTTAAAGATCTTGAAGGTTATATACTACATTATTAAAGTACAATATTAAGGGTTGATATTGATACCAAATTCGCAATAACATTGTAATTTATTCACATTAAGTGTACGTTAAGTGTACGTGTTACGTTCTCTTATGAAATTAAAACAACATGATTACATACTAAATTTTGCACAGCAAAGAGTGAATTTTCAAACGATAACTGAAAATAACGTAAAACGATAAATTATAAATATGCATAGGGGCCTACGTATTAACAATTCGCTATTTCAGGTGGCGAGATCGAGAAAGAACAATTTTACTGTTAACCCAAGCAGGACTAATGCCAGAACCTATCTCTCGGACCCAGTTCAAGATTAAGAATCAAATATTTATTCCAATAAGGCACATGGAATGCATTTGGTGTGTCAAAGGTTCTTATGTTAGGGATAACATGCGTTATAGCTGCAAAAACAGGCACTGAAATAAGGGAAAAAACATAGATTACAAGAATAGGAAAACAGACAATATTAAATATAACATAGGCCTCTACAAATTAGGCCTAAGTGTGACAGGAGTCGGTAGTTCAAAAAATTCACTTATATGATAAAACGGATTTTTAACAAGCCACTGAAATATTGTAGATTTAAAAACTTGAAATGGAAGGACAAGTACATCATGGGGAAGTTTATTCAGGCATTTCAAACCTACCAAATTGTAACTTTGTTTGGTTTCACTTAGCCGGATCTTTTCCGTTATGTGTCAGCAATCCTAAAATATTTTCTATAACATTGTAATGAAACAAATACCTCATACCTTTATTGTAGAGGCCGGTAGGCGACAATATCACTGATAGTTTGTTGAAATAAGTCTTTATTCTTATTCCCCCGACACGCCACAAAAATTCACTCAAATATGAGTCAATCAAAGAGCGCCGCGTACCGCACTGAACATTATTCCGATGTTTTGCAAGCCGCCAGTTACTTTTTATCGTTTGTGTGTGGGCACCGGAGCTTTAGGTTAGTTTAGGTAAGATTAGGTCAGGTGAGGTTAGGTTAGGTTAGGTTAGGTTAGATTAGGTTAGGTCAGGTTAGGTTTTGTTAACCTAACCTAACGTAGCCTAACTACTAAAAAAACTACTACTAAAAACTAACCTAACCTAACCTAACCCTAACTACTAGAAAATACTAATTTGACCATTACAAAGTGAATTCCGTTCTGTTTTGCGTCAATGTAAACTAATAGAAAATATTTTAAAATTGCTGACACATAACGGAAAAGATCCACTTAGCCTAACAAACGGAATGTCTATCAGAGTTCCTTCATTACAGAGGTATAAGTTATCTATATAATTAATACGCCAACACGAAATTTGTCTTATGAACCCCTCCGTCATTTCTTAACCGATTTTGATCATTGACGGCTCATTGGAAAGAGCGTGTCGCGTAGATTTGCAAACTGGCCTTACATTTTTGAAAAAGTCCCTTGGGCTCTGCCCCATTGGCTTTTAAAGTTCCCATGTTATCCTTATGAAGAACATAATTGTTTACATTTTGATCAGCTGGATAATTTAATTGCTGTTATTTTTTAATTTGTGTAAACATAACCCTCAAGACGGATTGTAAGTTAGCATGATTGTGTTTTTAATTTGTCGCCATTTGAATTATCGCTCTGCTAGAGTAGCGCACAATTCCGTGCGCTCGGATCCACTAGTTATATGTAATTTTGTAATTGGCTGAAACTTTGAAAACCCATTTACACCTGGTAACATCCTGGTTACAAAGTGTACTTTTACACAACAATTTATCCCGCTTTAAGAAATACTTTCATTGTCACTTGTTCATTTTTTTGCAAGAGTCAAAACTTGAAAGACAAATTAAAAAAATAGATCTCATTCTTTTTTATATAACAAAAAATCTTTCGTTATTACATCTAGCGACAATTTCTCAGTCATTTTTCAAGTCACCAATGAGCACTCAGGTTTAAAAAGATTCTTGAAAACAATGACTTTTTATTCGATTATTATGAATAGCCGATATATAATGTTAATTTAAAGGAACAATGATTTAATGTCATATTTAACGCAAAGATAATATATTATATTTGTGATCACTAATCAGCATAGATGTATAAGTAAAACTGGGCAAACGCTAAAACAGGTGTGTTTTAATTATGTAATTCCATTGATTACCATCTTTTCTGTGATATAGTATATATATTTATTGATACATTCTACACCAATCCATATCCGTGCCTTATTTTTTTTAAATATTCGTGTATGATATGAAATAGTTAAAATATATGTCGTTAACAAATTAACATTACATACTGAGAACATTTTCATCTTAATTGATTTCAATAGCTACTAAAGTGGATATATTGTATCAGCCATTTCTAAGAACCCTTGTAGAGCTATCCGCTTTAAATTCTGCTTTGAGACTGAATCATCTATAATCTTATTACTTGTTCAGTCAGATAACACTATATTACATCCGTTGTTTTTATTAAATTCTTTCAAATACTCTGGCATTTTTCAAAATACATGTGCAAAAATCCTTCACGGGAAAAACATATTAAATTGTGATCGTAACGATTCTTAAGTATTAAAAATATTTGCTGAATGTTCTTTCAGTTTTACTCCATTTCGTGACCCTGCAATAATTCATGCTTCATTAAATATTCAAACCATAGACATTTTGATTAGACATCTATAAGTATAAAAGAGGATGTTGGTATATATATATATATATATATATATATATATATATATATATATATATATATATATAGCATTGATAAACTCAGACACCGCTGGACTGATGGCCACGAAACTTGGTAGATACGTGTAGAATTTTATGAAGTAGGTTTATACACCTTCAATTTCGCGATAAATTTCAGGGCTTAGCCCTGGGACCGTCTTAAGGGTACTCGTGTCAGGGATTTTGAAGGGACCGTCTTAAAGGTACTCGTGTCAGGGATTTTGAAAGAATTTGAGTTAGATTTGTTTACCAACAAAACATGTGAAAGTAAAATTTTAAACAGGTGATGTAAATTAATGGTATTTCTTTCTGCTATTTAATTGTATTTGTTTACATGAAGATTTGTTACTTGGTGCCAGATGGTTAATGAATTAAGACTCTTGAATATATTTTAAGTGCAATACACTATATAAAATGCTGGTAAGTAGTCTCAAATAAAATAAATAATTGATATTACTGAAGGACTTCTTTTTTATGACAACTAAAGAGGAAGAGTGTGCTAATGTAAAGTATTAATTTTATCTACAGCACTTTAAAAAAATTGCCGGGACGGCTCAATCAATCTTTTTGTTCAATATAGAGTCTAAAAACGGAAGACAGCACTTTTTAATAATTGCTGGAGTGGAATTGTAATTTTTTGTTCAAGGTAGACCCGAAAACCTTAAGAAAATGATCTTTTTACAGTGAATACAATTTCAAGTCATGTTCTATGGTTCCTCTAACACGTATGCCTTCATGAAGGAAAGAAATAGGATTTCTAATACGCAGGTCTGCTGCGACAAGGGTGCAATAAATTTCAAATTAAGGGTAACTATGCTCAAGGCCCCACAGTGTGGCCTTGCTATGCTACATATGCGAGTAGATTCAAAGCCGTCGAAAAAGCCAAGGGTGCCATTCCTTATATCGTGCCCCATGACCATCATCAGGGCAAGCTCAGATACCGTGCGTTAAGCAGAAACGACCATAAATTCTTCTCGGCGTTTGTCTTGGGTGAGCCAGTCTCTGTAAATTCGCTTCTTGAGTTTGTGAGCGCAATCCTCTTCACCTGATAGCAAGATCGACTGGACAGCCGATACAAGCAAACAGCACTTGCAAGAGGAAGGACCGCCGATATTGGGCATGAGCCTACCCAGGGCAGCAACACCATTTGGGGCTTTGTCGGTGGGGCGCTGGATATGGTCACATTTTTTTATATAGACAGGCACTTTAGGCAGGAATAGAATACCCCCATCGTAGCATATGCGTACTAAGACCAAATTTCTAAAAACTTTTTTTGTTTTATGGAAGTACATTTGATATGTTTAAAGAAGTAGATTTTACACCAAGAAAAATAAATAGGAAAGCAAAACGATATAATTGATGGGTGATAGTGTATGTTTAATTTTTATCGTGAGCGAAGCCACGGGTTCTTCTAGTTTTCTATAATTTTTTAGACTTTTTCTATCGCTTCTAATGTAAAACTATATAAAGTTTCGAGAGGTATTGCAACTCCTCTCGTTTTCAAGTGACCCCAATTAAAGTTACGTTAACCTGCTTATTAATATTTAACTTATATATTTTTGCGGGTTTTCTTTTTTTGACCCACAATTTATATTAGTCAAATATTCAACAGCACAGAAATCTCACTCTCGCCAAAATTCGTACAAAAGCACATTGAACAAAAGCATAAAAAATAAGAAAATTAAAGCAAAAACTAATACCTTACTGACGGCAATCCCTCAAAGCTGGCAGCGGCACGACACGCATACACATCCATTCGGCACTCACTCACGTTACAAAAAAAAATCCTTTATACATCCTTCGCTATTATGAATGTTTAAATTGCAGCGTTTATTCTACTTCGCAGTCAAGCTTAAAGGTTCCGACAGAAATAATCTTTTGTATGCTTAATCCAATTACCTTCCAAAGCTCTGGAGAGAGTTAAAACGTATTCGCCTTCTTCTCATTAATACATAATTGCATTTCAACCAGCGACCACATAGTAAAAATAGACGGAGTATTCCTATCTTACTAGCATTACAGCAAATGAAGTCTGCGCCGCCATATTGTCTAGGTATAGAAACATAAAACCGGGCATTGAAAACGTGTAATCTGGCAGTGCTCACGTTTCATATAAGACGTATTTTATACCATTTAGCATTGAAAGAAAGAAAGAAAAAAAGTGCTTTACTTTTCACAAATTATATCGGTACACTTTTAAAAATACCTGAAACACATAAACAATGGTTTTTAAAAACCGTCTGTTTGGTTGGCAAGTTACATACATGACTAGAGTAGAAAAGAAGAAAAAACACTTAAAGTTATATTACATATTGAACAGAAAAAATTATAAAAATAAAAAGAATTTACATATTCAGTGCTTCTAACAATACAGTACAAAAAAGAATTGTTATTGAATTTATCGAAATTTTAATGATAGGGTGAAAATTTTTTTAATTTTCAACTACAGTACAAAAATAAATGTAGTATCAAATTAAAGGTCTGAATCTCAATCACTATGGTATTCGATATGATGTGTAGAGGTAGTTTACACATCATATCGAACGTTTCAAGTGCATTTCGTGGTCGCAGCTTCTCAAAATAAAGTTAGGTCAAGCTTTTAGGTTATCAGTGTTTACGATTTGTATACTGCCTGTAAACCATTTAAATTTGGTACTATGTTAATTCTGAGATGCAAACCTTTGATTTGATACCACATCACGTAGTCTGTTTTTCCGTGCATAGGGTTAGAAGCATTTAAGCTTCACATTGTCGCGCCTAGTTTGCTCCATCTATATGTACTATTTGGTCGCTGATTTCAACGTAAATTCTTTTGTTTCGTCTATTTTCATCTTTTGTTTTCTTTTTCTAAACGTCAAATTATCTTTAGATCATACATCAACTCTTGCCTGGATGCTCCTGAGCAGCCTATAACCTCCGTCTTCCCATAGACTTAACTGTGTACTTAGTCTGAAGAAGACCGATATCATCCTCCAAGAAAACGCCAAGCGTGGCCATACACCACAGTTACCTGGGCCTGCTCCACTTATATCCATTGCCGTGACACGTTTAGGCAATTGTTGCAGAGATGGGGAGGAAGAGTACTCCTATCTTTGTACCTGTGTATTTGACGTTATACGCAGTTAAATCAGATGAACTATTTTAGGTTAAATTTTTTGCAAAAAAATTGCTTGGGTTTTTTTGCTGATTTGATATTGTAAAGCGTAACTTGTCAAGAAAATCTATGAAATCAAGTGATAAATAGAAAAAAAACATTGCACTGTATATTATATAAAAACAAATATGTGTATATTAAATTAAAGATAAGGATATATGTTTGTTACGTAGTTACTACACGTTAATAACTGACCAGACATTATTTCATTTTCGAAGTATCAAATATATATCATACAATAAATTTAAAAAAATTCGTTTCTATGCTTTTAAGCTGCATCAAAAGTAGTAGAAGCTGCAACAGTATACATTATTCATGTAAGCTTGTTTGGCCATAAATGCTCGAAAAGGTTAAACTAGGATAAGCGTAGGAAAATACCTCAAGCATAATTACTGAGTATTTACTCATAACATTTTACATATTTGTAAAGAGCATTATTTTTATGAAGGCTAAATAGAAAATAGTTGATTAATTTGAAACTTCTGTACTTCAAACTGCCGTTGCGGGGAAAATCATTGATAAAAATGTACTTTCTAATGTGAGAATTTCGTCAATCGTTTAAGAAAAATTAAATATAGAACCGCACCGAGTAATGTAGGTGTTGTAACTTTTATTGAGTACGGAATTTAGACAAAGCTATTGCTAAGTCTCCTAACAAAATAAGGCAATAGTGTGTTGGTAATTCACTCTGTTACCTTTGTGAGGCTTCAGATCCGCCTCAAGGCTGATTAATCTGTAATCTCTCTCCTTTGTGAGGCAAGATAACATCCTATTGTGCTGCAAAGCTGTCTTGACTTACCTTCAACCAAGATTTTTAAACTTATTAAACACGATATAATGTTTTAATTATACTTCCTAAAGATAATTAACACAGGGAAGGGTATATTTACGATAAAATATGTTATAAAAGATGTCATTGCAGCATACAGCTATTTTTACATTCACAACATCATTTTATAGTGTACTGTATTAATTTGTATAAGTGGATCCGTAATGACAACATTATGACTGCGTCGTTATACATAGGTCTTTAATATGCCGATCGTTTATTAATGGCACATCCACTTTTAGCCAACACAACATAGCTAAAAGTGCATGTTGTGAATGTAAGTAAAAATCTTATGCTAGAGAAAGTAAGCAAGGTAATAACATGGATAACTATATTATGTAA
This sequence comes from Flexamia atlantica, assembly GCA_035578135.1. Lineage (NCBI taxonomy): Eukaryota > Metazoa > Arthropoda > Insecta > Hemiptera > Cicadellidae > Flexamia > Flexamia atlantica. The sequence goes on along the minus strand of JAQJVK010000012.1, from coordinate 4,706,683 downwards.
ATTTTATATATTAATTATAATTTAATTTATATTTTGCATCATAACTTACATTGGTTCAAAACAATCATAAAAGTAAAAAAAGATTTTATAAAAGAATGCTTATATATTGTTTTACAGTTTATTAAAATTTATATTTGAATTACGTATTGTTATTCAAACAAGAAGAGCAATGCGAGTATGATGCAATTGTTCATTTTGTGTTGGATTACAAAAATATTCATGTAAACATGAATATTAAATAGCGTGGACGATTCAAAACGATATATTTTTATCAAGTTGATACACCAAAACGATAGTTCAGAGGTAAAGCGCTTACCCATTTTGTCGAATGATGCTGGTTCGATCCACGCTGCGGGCTACTCCTGTTTCATCACTTGTTGAGGCCTTACTATGTGACTATTGCTGCTACGATATCTTGTCTCGTTTCGCTCGCATAAAATGTCTCTTAACCTATGGCAATGGGCAGTTAAGGTTTTTCAAAGAACAATTAGAATAACAAGCTACAACGGTTTTGTCAGACAAAACAGCAATCCAAGCAACAAGCATTATCTTTATACTAATAGACAAGCATTTTTCCCATACGATTTTTGCAATCCCTTTTTCTCAGGCTATGTGATACTTAGCGAAAATCTAAGAACACCGATAAAATTATATTTTCCTGTGGATGTGCACAATCACATTAAAATTTAAATTAGTCTTTTAGACAAGCAGAAGGTTGAATTATAAACAAAAATAAATAAAATTGGCCTTATGAGTTGCCAAGATGGTGATGAAATAACAAAACATAACTGTACGTTTGTCATCTGTAGCTGTTATCACATTTATTCTTCGTAGAGTAAAGATTAGATGTAGAAACATTATGTGAGAGTCAAAAGTGGGCAAAAATGTACGCTGTTTTTTGCTGTCATCTGATGAGATATAAAAACCAAAACACAAACAAATTTGTATCAAGCGATAAAAAATGTAAGGAATTCATTACTACCAAGATTAATAGTTACAGAAATTATTACAGAAGTTAGTATTTGTCCAGTAAAAAATCTAAGAACAATTTAAGAACAAAAATCTAAGAACAAAAAAGTTAAGAACAAATTTTTGAACAGGATTTATCAGGACATGGAGTAGAAATATAGTATTTGATTGAAATCAGGACTATTGAGAGAATATTGAAGATATCAAACTCAAACGTGTTCCATTTTAGATTTGGGGAGAAACCAAAGTTTGCTCGCTTAAGTAAGACTTGGAGATAAAAATTTACTGATAAAAAGGAAAGGAAAAAGAATATTAAGTTGAGTCTCTACCAACCAATGTACTGTCGTGCAACTGGAGTACAAATGGACCTTAAATTCAAATTGTGTTTTCCATTGGTGTAGAATGGGTAAAATAAAAAAATATATTTGAGTGATAATTATAGGAAGAGAGGGAAGGAGGGATAAACGTTAGAAGGGTAGGGAAGGAGGGAGGGGAGGTGGTAAGAAAAGAGGGAATGGAAGTAGGGAGGGAGATAACTGAACAACAACGCTGAGAGAAGGGGCGATGCATGGGATTAACTGATTTGATGACTGAATTTTTACTGTTCTCCGAATCAATAATCAGCTCAGTCATAAAAAATTAAGTGTAATCTTATTACATAATAATTACTAAAAACCATGCCATAAGTATGCGTCAGAGGTGAGGTAAAATAATTAGTCAGAGATTGAGACTTTCTCTTTTTCTTTTGTTTCCCATTTGGTTGTTTCATGTGCCTACATGGAAGGTATGTACTTTATGAAAGATATTTAGAAACATATTGGTGTATACAAAGATTATTTTTAAAATATCTATCCCTATTTCTCGGCTTGAAAATTGGTTGAATTTTCGACCTCTGGCGATCTCTAGTATATAATAATATGCAGTTACTTAGTGAAAAACTGGCTTCTAGCTAAGGGACGTTTATAAAAAAAATAGCTAAGGATATTTTCAGCTGCATCGTTAGACTTTCAGATTGCTTTTAAAATTAGACCATTCATTTGCCGGGAAAAATTACATTGAGAAAAATATTTTATTTATATCATTGTTTATCCGTTTATTTTTTATATAAAATTATTTAAATGTCTGTCTGAAAAAGCATGAAAACCCCAGCCATAAAACTTCTTGTAAGAGAAAGTATTATGATTTATTATTTAGAATACGGGTTTCAAATCATAATGTAATTTATTCACGGATAGGTTTTAAGAGGTGAGATGAATAAAATAGTTTTTTTTCACGGTGTTTGCGTGGGCTTTATTGACTCTGACCTGTCAATTGGTAATAGCCTGGGGTTTCCATCGGATTAAACTTTGGCCAAAACAAGGAATTGTTTTTAGCCAAGGGCTTACTTTCCTGACTGGCTTATTGTGATGAACACTGTAAACACTTTATATTCGGCTTTTAATAAAAATTAGTTTATAAATCATTTAGAATGAGTTACATTATTACATTATTAGGTCTGCTACATTATTACATTATTTAAATACTATGGTCTCATATCGATCAATAATCTTACTAAAGTTCTGGACATTTTTTTACAACTTCAGGATGAGCTCTTTTTTGGATATCTTTCTACAAGCTCGAGTTTATTCTGGAAATCAAATTTAAGCAAAGAGCCATAAACATCCTTTAATAATTATTTTTTATTTCAAAATGTATTTACAGAAAGAACGGTGATTGGAGTAGACACAGTTAGTTATATCACCAAGGCCATGAACATTTACTATAACCGAAATTTTGAATATAATTGCATCAAAAATGCTTAAGTAATCTGATTGTAATCAGTTGTTATATCAAAAATTTAATAATTATAATAATTTTGAGCATTCTTAAGAGTTGGACTAGCTATTCAAAAGGCAAAATATTGTTTATGCTCCAAACTCAATAAATTCCCCCACCAAAAAAAAAAAAAAAAATATAGAAAGCACAGCGTATTCTATTGAATTTAGAGTTTTGGCAGTAAGCAGATTATTTAAAATACTCAATAAATTTACAGAAAAAATATACATTACTGGAAAATATAGTGTATTTTGTATTACAAATTTTCAGGCTCCTCATTGGTTCAATATTGCCTATATTTTGAAGACCAAAAGTGTGAGAGGGTTTTTAAACATACTCACAAATTCATCCGCATGAAACAAACAAAATCTCATACTATGTGCCCTTCACTCAGCTGGCACATAAATACTATTGACAAATTTCAAATCACTCACTATATTATTTTCATGATACATTTTTTTCAAATGGCCTATGTTTGAAACATCGTAACATATTACCGTTATGAACAACCTGTGTAACGACTACGTTTTGAGCACATACACATTCATAGTGGCAAAGGTTTCGGTTATTGCTTTATTAGGGTAAACAACACAGCGTTGCACATCACTTTGGGTAAGGTTTGCCAATATCTGACCAATAGTGGTTGATTTTACTTGCATGAACCATCACACGCTCGCTATTGATAGGCGACTCACTGATAGATTCTAATAGGAAGTTGTTTTTTATAAATGTTTTATCTGGACCAATCAAGGATTCTTCGGAATACGAGGTATTCAGTTTGCTTTTGTTTAGTTTCTAAAAATCAAAGTGTTCTATTAATGTTTTTGAAGCAATGTTTCTTAATAAACGTCGCACTTGCTTAAACAATAAACCATGTGGAGGAATTATTAAAAATACATTTCCCATACCGGTAAAGGTGTAAAGCTCAACGTCCTGGCCAAACTATTGCACATAAAAGCACAATTTTAATCTTGTAATCCCATTTCATCGTAGAAACCCATCATGGGGATTTTAAATCCTCTTAGGGCTTCGCCTCGGAGGGACAACGTTTTTATATTTTACTTATGAATATGCATAGAGACAAATTTATTTTAAATTCCTGTTTGGACAGTTTTCTGTTATTTAGTGCACTGTAATAGTATTTTACGTCACTAGACCGGTAAGTGATTTATTTTGTATTTATATATATATATACTTATGTAAAATAAGTGATATAAGGCAGATACTTTCCTATTTTTTTAGCTGTTCGATTTAAAGATTATTTTCAACTTTGTGTTTTAGATTTTATAATGTAATTTTGTATTAGCATTATTATTTAAAAATAATTATTATTATTTAAAAATAATAATAATTATTTTTATTATTTAATAAATAATAATTATTTATTATTTATTATTTAATAATTATAATTATTTAATAATAAAAATAAGTATTATTATTTATAAAACTAAGATTTTGACACACGCCATACAATATTTGCACATATTTGTATTTGCTTTTGTCCAACAGCATTGAAGGAATATTATTATTATTAAAAGTACTTGTTTTACTGCAAAAAAACAACGAGCGAGAGTGATAGTTTCCGCGCGAGCCGGAGGCGAGTTCTTAGCACTGCGCAGTAAATTTTTGCAGAGGAGTTATAGGAAAGAGTAACTTTCCAGCCAAGAATAAGACACCAAAAATATACGTTACTACATAGTACGATGTGAATACCTTAGTGAAGCGGGTTTCAAATAGTTTGTATTTGCTGTAATGAAAATTATTCACATCAAGGTATTAAGTTATTTGTGTTACTTATTATTGTATTCATGGGGCATTGGCTTGAGCTGAGTTCAAGAGTTTCTAGAGGTCATATAAGAAATGTATATTTTATATAAAACTACAAATTTTATTCAAGCCTCTTTTAGTACAATAACAATCGTTTTCTCCTTGTTTTGAATATATCTCATTTTTAAAGCCCTACTTCCAAGACTTTTGGAGTTTTATTTTTACCTGTGGTGACTTAAAAATTAAAAGACTCATGATTAAATGCTATAAAATAAAAATAGGTCCTTCTGGTAGTATTTAAAACTTTGAGTGTGCCGCAAAGGTTTGGATTTCGGGGGCAACTTAATCTTCTTTAATGTAAACCTCTTTCCTTAAGTGAATTTCTCATTTTTAAGGGTTTTTTTAGAAAATTAAAATCTTTTTTAAATGTGGGGTTACTCCAAAGAGGTTTACTTAAGAAAAGAATGAAGTGCCCCCATAGTCCCTATATTTTGTTGAATATAAAAAATTTAAATATTACCAAAAGAGACCACTTTTTCATTTAATAATATTTTTCAATACTTGTTCAAGTTTTTAAGTCACCTAGGGTGAAATTAAAACTTCAAAATTGTCAGACGTCTCGAGGAAACGGACTTTTTTTACGCACTGCATAAAGCATAATGAACAAAATATTATGTTTTTGACTCTGGATCTAAAGAATGTTTACCTTCCATTTTAGTTTAGATATTTTATAAGTGCTATCAATATTTAAAGTCCAACCATGCTCTTTTATTTATTTAAAGGTCCACGTTGTACCTTTATTTTTACAACAAAAAAGTAGCCTGTATCACGAGGTTGTAACTTGATGTGACAAGCTTTTGTAAATTTAAAGAAATGTAACAACTCTAAATCAGCTTTAAAGGAAGTTTTGTAAAGAGGGTTGTGAGTTGGTGGAAAAGAAATAAAAGTTTCCTTCGTATATTGTTAAAGTTTAGACGTTTCGGTGAGAAACCGACTGTTATTTTATACATCTCTTAAACTAAATGAATCAAAGGGCCGGTTGAATATTGGAAAGTAGGCCTAGCTGTCATTGACATATCAATTTAATTAAAACTGTAATCTGTAATGATGTTAGATTTAAAACTTTCAACTTCACACGTTGTTCTATTTATAATCCTAACCATTCATTATAATTTTTTTGGATATATTAAAAAAGTTCAATTAACCTAAAGGAAAATATATTATGTAGCCATACCTTGCGATCCAATGTTTGTTCAATAGGGAGACCTAGGTTTTAGCATCGTAATCCTATTCTCAGTCCATTTGTTTATTGTCAGTGAACCCCTCAAGTTTCATATTTTGCATAGCCATGGCTCTCATTTGACATTTTACAAACACATCCTACTCTTGCTTCCGATAACAGGAGATCAGGCCGACATTTAATTATTGTAATTAATGTTAATGAGATGTTATTTTATGTAATTAATGAAAAAATAAAGAGCAATTGTTTTTTTTCAAATATTATTTTAACATGAAGAACTTTAATTGACTATTATTATTAATGTTAATAAGATATTGACCACAATATTTAAAATGCTAAAATATTTAAAATCATAAAAAATTAAATATGTAATATTTAAAATATTTTTATTTTAAATATTTAAAATTTATTAGTAAAATTCGATGATAACCAATCGCTTTGACCTGATGTCAATCACGTTAATTTTAGTTATGCATTATGAATAAGTTGAATTCCTTTTAACAATCTGTTTATTCATAGGAAAGGTAGAATATTTCGCTTTGTATTTGTTATGGATTTCATTAATTTAAAGTACCTTATAAGTTTACCCCTACAACTCCAAGGTTTTTAAGACAAAAGCGTAAATAAAAAAAATACATTTCTGAAACTATTTTTTTTATTATTAGGTAAATATTTCCTTAAAACATTTTTGGTTGTAAAATTACAGTTCTACCAGTTCAAGGAAAGTTAATTACAATAATATTATAATTTTTAGTGTTACTTTTTAATAAACTTGTATCTTTAATTTTATTTAAATATAAAACGTCAAAACGAGTATTATCAATAAGTTATATATCCATGTTTCAACGGTAAAATATTTTATATGGAGAGGTTTTTGAAAATACCATTACAAAGAAATGAAATTGCCTAAAACAGCCCCTCGTAACCATCTAATCTCATCTGGAGTAATTTGATTACCTCTTTGCAATTCCACGTTCAACCTGCTCCCACCACCTTACTTTGTAAGGTGCTCAACATGTCAACCTGGCCAATTCGGTCTTTTGCAATGACAAAAACAATTTGAGCTTCAAATTATAAATGTGAATTATATTTAGAACAATACAGTAGAGTCCCGCAAACCCCGAATTCGATAACCCGTAATTCTGTATAACTCGGAAAGCCTGCCAGAGCAATAAAGTGCATTGAGATTCAAGGTCAGAGCACGGTGTGGCATACTTAAAACAGTTTCAGTTTTTCTTTAAGTTTTTTTGTAACTTATATAGTTTTCATATTTTTTACTTATGCAATAAATAAATGATTTCCTATAGAAATAACAGAAACTATTCTTATTTTTTCTTATTTTTTACTCATTTCCCGATAACTCGGAATTTTCACAAACCCGGACACCGTTCGGTCCACATTAGTCCGGGTTTGTGAGACTCTACTTTAGTTTTACTTTAATAACATGTATTCAGTTAAACTTACTTGGTAAATATGATCAGAGGAAGGCTATAAATAAGTAAGATGATGACAAGTAAACTAGAAATAGTATATTTTATAACAAGAGTGAAAAGTGGGACCTTGCATAGCCGAGACCAATGCCTGAGGTGCTAGATTTATGGAGAACCTTATGTAATCGAGAATATGCTTAAAACTTTCATTCGTGTTTTGAATGACACTTTTGACTATACTGCATTGAAGACAGCAGCATCCGTTTATTTGTTTATATTGGGAATATAAAAACTAAATAGTAAACACTACATTCCCTCATTATAGTAAACACTATTTTTCAGACATATACAAGGAGTTTCATAGGTGAAAAACACATAACGAAAGCAGATAATATCTTACTTGTAGTAGTATAGTGTAAAAATAAATCTGGTAGCTTTTTACCTAAAAAATTGTTGAATTCAACAATAGTGATGAGTTATAGTTTCTAGGTTTAATAAATATAAAAGGAAGAAAATGGGAAATAGTTTACATATTATACTATGTAAGTTATACATTATAGTATCAACATTTAAATTTTCAAGATTCCTGTCACCTTAAAAACTATTTTCCATTTTCTTGCTTTTATGCTTATTAAAACCTAGAAACGATACTGTAACACTATTGTTAAAAGTAAGTAAGTAAGAGTAAGTATATCATAATTAGCTTGAAAGAGAGAATTCCTTTTTAACCAAGTAACTGTTCTAAAATTAAAGGAGACATTTTGGACTTGCTAAATACATCACTTAACGTAATTGTTTTGTTTGTGTTAAAAAAGATAGATAGTTATTACAAAATCTAATTGTAATACATAATAAGATAGTAAATATTAAGTAAATGCCCATTATTGATGAACGAACGAAGTGAAGTGAATATATGTACTAGCGGAGTCAAGGATTCGTTGTCCGTCATTATGTGACTGTGTGACTGTGAAAGTTATGCGATAAATCGAAAACGGTTCCACTGGCCATTTGCAAATTTTGCACAAGTTTCAAGAGCTCGTCTGAAAAATTCCTATATATTTTGAAACAAGTCCTCTGAACCATTTTTAATAATTTTAAACCATTTTTTTATTTAAAAATTTTAAAATGCAATTAAATTAGCGTTGGCAAAAAATTTAGTTTATCAAACAATTGTATGCAAATGAAGATGATTTCAAATACAAAAGAAACTGGCGATTAGATATGCGGCAAATATATTTTCCGTAAAAGGTACATTATATGATATGCGCTTACAATCTTCAATTACTTTGAAAAAGGTTTTATTATTGTTACTAGTTGTTGTTAAACGCAAAATTGACTCATGGAAGATCCTGAGGAAACGTTCTCCAAATGTCTTTTAGTAAACCGAATACACAAAAAACCCACCAGAGAGCAGCAGCAGCTGTTTTCCACGTGATCGCAATGGATTGAATTAATTATCTGGCTATGGATTTGGTTTGTTATTGTTTGTGAGTATATCCAATTACGCGATAAAAGAGCGTACTCCTAATAATTAAGCTGGTTGCATTGAAAGAGGTCTGGGGATTTCCATTTTCCAGTATTGTTACATCCAAATGAGTGAACGAGGCCCAAACAGAAAGACCGGATGGTAACGATGTGTATTTTTCCCTTTATCTTAGTCAGTTCTTCCGTCAAACCTTTATTTTGTCTGTTTTAACGAAAATTTTAAACTTAAATGTTGTAGCATATTACCACCACTAGTGTGTCACATAAGTAATATTTTCTTTACATCACTTAAAACACATTTTTATGTCAAACTGCTTGATACGAAAATTAGAAAAACAATTCTGTAACTACTCACTATTTTATGGGCCAAAAGGTTACATTAACGAAAGTAAACTTCTGAAAGTTGTTTTATGGAGTAAAGCACTTAAATGTTGGATAATGTCCTTACAACGTAGTGATATTCGATGCTCTAATATAAATAATATGTTGTCTGACTCTTGCTATTCGAATAGTTTTGGTTCCATTCCAACTACCTATACGCTAATTAATGCACTCGTTTTTAATAGTGTAATAAAACTCGAGTGGGCTGTATTTCATAAGCGATTTTGTTTCCTTTACCAATTAATTGGCGACAAAATAATAGGTATATACAGAAATATATGATATAACGCATTAGTAATTTTACATCTTTTAATGCATCGTGTTGGTTGGTGAATAGTTTTTTATTTACGAGGTCATATATGGTGCAAGTGGTAATTTGAGGGCAGGGTTCCACGCTCGCTGACAATTGGCTGAAAACAGCTCGCCTGTGTGAACAGGGGTCGTGCAGGGATTCAGCGAATTCCGCTCGTGTAAACATTTAATAAAAGGAGAAACTCTCAGTTTATTCCAATACATCACACGTGTTTAATTTGAACATTCTGTTTCACCTGACCGACTTCTAATTTGAGTTTAACAACACTTTCTTATGTTTGTTATGAATTTATTTCTTTAACATCTACAGCTATTATCCTTTCATTTTGTTCTGTTTAGTAGCCTGGGTAAGAGGAAAAAAATGTGTTTAGCATAGCATCACGAAAACACGATACGCTAATAGTGCCGCTGGTGACAGTTGCAATAGAGAGCAACAATCAGCCCTCAATGCAGATTGTTTTCTGAGTATTAAATTTTAAGAGCGTAGTCTACCATGTGAACCACTAGCCAAAGCGGGAGCGGAAATGCCATTCTATGGCCCAGAGCCATGCTACCGCACACATCGTCATCGACAACTGGGCTAAGGATCAGCACCGCCTTCGATGGTGCAACTACCCTGGCCAATCACTCGGTAAGAAGCTGCTACCTGAGAGTTCTGCTCTGTTCATCAGCTGGCTGCTGAGTCTGGGCAGGAATCAGGTCAGGCGGGTAATTGCCTTAATCACTGGACACGGCCATCTCAGGAAACATCTCTTCACTCTGGGTATCACTCACGATGATCCGGAGTGCAGACTCTGCGGCAGCTCTGTCGAGACTGCAAGTCACATCATCTTGGATTGTGAAAGACTGGGGGTAAGGAGAAGAGCCCTCTTCGGTCTTCAACAACCAGGTGAGGAGAAAGATGCTAGCATTGGAAAGAAGCTCTTAAGCCTCGTTGAGGGCACAGTCATAGGGCTGCCAATCTAGCAGACTACGGGAGCACAATAATAAGCTTCGGTTGGCGTGCTGGGACCTCTTGAGTCTATCCCCATTACCCTATCAATCAATCAATCAATCAATCAATCGATCAATCAATCAACCATGTGAACTGAAATGTTAAAAAACCCTAATTGAAAATTTATTTGCATAAAAAGGTTTTTTTTGGATTGATCCATTACAATTTAATTGTTAAGAATGAAGAAATAAATTAATTCAATGGCAATAAGGTTTAATTAGCTTATAGTTGCCGTATTTAACACAGATTTGCCACAATTAATTACGATAGTAGTAGTTGTGTACGTATTCTTCATGTGACGTTTTTCATTCAACAGGAATTCAGCAAAATCATTCAGCAAAATTTACAGAAAAAAAGAAACAGTAATTCGATAAAACATATTTTTTTAAAGAGAAAAAATATTCTAATATAAAGCAATCCATATGAATGAAATTTGAAGAAAGGTTTGCAAAATAAAACGGTACATGTAAGTCAAATGATTAAATGTACCATCTATTACAATAAAATTGAAATAACCGCATACAACAATAATGGAAGATTAAGCTACACGATTTATACACACTAATAATGTAAGCGTTGTCACTGGTTTTTCACCTGATTAAGGTCTTCATAGCTTCTTAAGTTTTTATGGGTTGTTCCAATTCAACCACCAATTATTTTACAAAACTGCCATTTTTATTACAACTTCTCTTTAAACGTTCAACGGAAGTGTTTTTTTATATATTTTTATATATATTCATTAAACAGCTCGAACACATGGTGAGCGGTTTGTTATTTACCAATTTCAGGGTAGTCTCACAGAAGCGACCAGGTGCGGAATAATTGACCTAATTAGAAGCCGGCGGTAAGTAAAGGGCCGTCTGTGAAACGTTGTTTCATATTAGTTCCATTTCCATCAGTGTTTTCACGATATTAACGTCAAATGTAAGAAATACAACGAATGTATTATGTTTATCGCTTCGTAGAATACAAAATTATATTTAATAAAAAAAGTTTAACGAAAAATACAGCTTGTACTAATTTAATTTGTTTGAATATCATTTTATTTAAAGCAAAAAGGGTTCACTGCTGTTTTTAGACTTGACACTTTGTATCTCGTTTTTTTTAAATAATTTGCTGCTTTCTTCCATGGAATAATCTTTTAAAATATTTATTGACGGTTTGTTATTGCCTGATAGTTACTTTGGTATTATACGGAGGCCACTGTTTTTAGAGAGATTGTTTTGCTGGACACCAAATATAACTACATCATTGGGAAGAACGTACGTTAATCGACTTACAGTTGAAAAGTGACTCAATTATGATGAATGGTATTTGTGTTCTGCCTCCCAGAAGCCAGCGCTGTCAGCGAGGATTGAGTGTTCACGTCGTCACCGCCGCTAATGTCCACACCCGATCGCCACCCTTATCATCGCGCTGCGGCGGTTATGTTAGGTTAGGTTATCATAAATATGTTGGTAGGACTTTCCTCGTTATATTACGAATCTAACTATACCAGATGAGTTATACTTTCGCTCGCCAAATCCCCTCCAAGTAGGCACAGGTCTGGTCGTTGACCGGAGCGCGCGCATCACCTGTCAACGGGTTTTGGCGGGTGAAAGTATGGATCATTTGGTATCGTTTGATTCGTAAAGAAATGAGAAAACTCCTGCTAAAATATTTATGATAACCTAAGTTAAAATAACCGCCGCAGCGCGCTGTATGAGGGTGGCCTCCGTATAATACCAAAGTACTGCCTGATACGTTAATAAAGTGGGATTAGACCATAACTGTTCACTTTTTAAAAACTTCACTTTTAGACAGTTTTTTCCATAGTTTTGCATACAAGTTGTTTGATAGATATCTACATAGTTTTATGTTATTATAGGCCAATGAGTGTATAGGCTAGCTAAATGTAACTAGCCACAAAGGAACATAGTTTTATCGGGTTATACTGGAACTGTCCATCAATTTTGTGGTAGTCAATATTAACCTTAATTTTTGCCAAAGTAAGACAGTTATTTTGTATTGGAATAGGCTAAAGCTGTCACCAAATGTACAAGTTTATTAATGGTTTTTACATTAAAATAAAGACTGTTGTAAATTTTGTAAGTCAACTCTTTATTACGTTAACATTTACGACGAACAAATCATATTTGTTTTTAGCAAAAAGATATTCAGATGTTCATATTATTCTGTCTCTGAAAAATACAAACATATATATTGTAATGGACGACGATCTTAGGATCTGTCTTTAAATTCCTTATTAATTCGAGAGGGTCTTGGATCTCAAGCCATGCCATTCAAATATCTCATGGAAAATATGTTTTTGAAGAGGGAGCAACAACAGTGTTATTAGCATTTTGATTTTTTTAATTTAGAAAAATCAGTAGTAGACTGATTTTAATTTTGGCAGCACTTAATTTTTTAGAACTTAATGTTTGTACTCGAATGTATGCAGAGCTAGCATTTATTTATTTTTTCATTAAAAACCTTAAGAATCCAACTTTGTGTTAATAGTACGCAAGGTTGGTGTAGAAACATCAACAAATTAAACAGGAGTTTAACATTTAAACCGTGCACTAATATATCAAACCCTAGTAACATTTTCAGCAAGTCTATCTTTGATTAATAAGAGAAATTTCCACTGTTTAAAAGAAAACTAATTTCGTAAGTTAAACCGATCGAATAGTGACAATAAAACAATTACATTAATAACAGACTTTGATTAGTTACCAGAATAAGAGACAGTTTTTCCACGTGGATCATTACACGTGGCGGCCTGTTCAACATGGATACCACGTGTAGGTGGACAGTAGCCACTTTACATGGACACCGTCATACGTACACTCGTTCAACACTGAACACGCTCGGAATAGTATATGTGGTTCTCCTAAAAACTATTAGATAAATCTCGATTTTAAATAGCTAATTAATAAAGTAAAAAAAATAATTTCCTTAAACACAAAAATTAAACTACACTGGTAAAATGACCTAATATTAAAGACGTAATATAATAATAATATATTGTATGCGGATAAGCTTATTTTAATGTACAGTGAATAAATGAAAACTTTATTTATTCCTCAAATATACATAAAATAACTATGCAAATAATACATATGTTTATGTTTCTCCACAAAAGATTGTGGAGAAAGAACACATGGACATCAAAGTATATGTGAAGGCTATAAAAAGTTAAAAATTTAGGTTGAAAGGCACAATTTTACCTCCTATGGTATTGGGCACTTTATACTTACACCTAAGACTTCTTTGTAATGACAGCCAATCCAAGTATGTATTATTACACAGTTTTTCATACTCACTACACATTGAAATTAATCCAATTTTCAATATTACGTTGAAAGTGAGCTTGTGATTTCTGCGTGTGTCTAGAAAAGAACTCTGGGATTTTAAAAATTAATATTTTAATAACTGTAGAATATAACAAAATTTAGTTGATTACTCTGATTAGTCGGTTACTCTGAAATGTTTTCGTCAAGAGGTGGCAGCGCTGTGGAGAGTTGGCCTTGAAACAACGTAGCGCGGCTGTCAGTGCTGTCTGGATTGCCGCTCAATGAGTTATTGGCTAATAGAAACTAAATTGTTGTTACGGTACAAAGAAACTTTCGAAAATTCATGATGTTGACCATCTCAGGCAACGATTTATCAATTCAGTGGCAACTGTCCCTCCAAACATTCTGGCTGGTACATTTGGAAGAGGTGGAATATCGTTACGATGTGTACCTTGCCACTCCGGGGGCTCAATTTAAACTTTATTAAATTGCTAAAAAAAAACTTGAAAATGCAATCTTTCCAATCATGTATTGCACAATTATATAAGTTTTTTAGTTCATTAAAATATCTTGTCTCGAAACCCCGGAGTTCTTTTATAGACACCCTGTATTGGTTGTTGTTCTATTTTCAGCATAGTGTGTTTACGACTGCTTTACTTTTCTGTTTTGCTAGTTTTTTGTCTAGGTTATCTTGGCTGAGTGTTACTAATCTTGTTATGTTCTAGAATCTTTTTTCCACCTGAAGACACGATCAGATTTAAAATCCCGAAACATCATGAAACCTGTTTTTTTACTAATCAGTGATGGTAAATGTCAGCAAAAATCAAAAACAAAATACTTTGAAAGTGTTAAAAAATACTAATTCTGGAGATAATAGTAAATACTAATTCTGGATCGCAAAATGCATTGTACTTCCTCAAAACAAGTGTGATTTATGAGTTTCAAAAGTAATTGGAATATTTTGGAATATAATTACAGAAATGAAAATCAATACGGTTCTTCTTGAGCCTGGTCTGACGTCTCTAATAAGACATACATTTTAATTTTACGTGAAGTTCTTCAATAATAAAAACATCTTCATTAATGTCAAGTACATGCTTTGCAATGAAACGTATTCTATATATTAATTTACCTTAGTATTTCAATAAAATGTATTTAAAAAGTTTAAAACATTTAAAAATAGCTTTGGAATTAAACATATTTTGATTGACAGTTGCCCATTGAAGTGATTTAAAATACGATATAGTTTATAAGTTTAGTGCTATGGATAATAACTTGATGCAGTGAGCTTACCACAGCTGAAAAGTTTACACAAGAATAGGTTTAGAGCAAGATTCCAAGATTTATGAAGTCAGAGGTCAGCGTCTTTCGCTTCCATTCTACTTACGATTAATCTATTTTTGCAGACCTGTCATGTTTAAGTTATATTTGTTCAAATAATTATTATTGCGATTTCCTTTAGCGCTGTATCGAAACATACATATGATTACCTGAAATATTTTAAATAATGTAAAGATTTTGGATATTTAATGTTTGTATCGTCTTTTTTCTAATGTCTATAAAAGTCTGAATCACACTATAGAAAATAATTTATTATGTAAGAAATTTTAGGGTAGCTTTTGCACTTCGTATTTAACTTAATTAAATTTCGAATTTTGTTAAAAAGTGTATACAATTATCAGATTTTTTGTAGTTACAAATGTTATATACAGGGTGAGTCTCTACTGACTACATTAATTTTAATAGTTGATTCTACTTATCAAATGGAGCACAAAAATGTATATAACCCCTTATCTGACTTGAACCGTTTAGGTGTAATGGCGTATTTTGTGATTTTTAAAATTACACGACTTTGTACTATTAGTTCGACGTTAAAAACCAAAACAATGTATTGATGAGATATAAATTAATATCATTGGAAGGAAAATTAAATTCCCTTCAAATTAAACATAGTACCAAAGTAATAACTCCTTATAAAACGTTTATAAAATAACATTAAAGTTGAAAATTGTATTTTTCAAATTTTTCCTTTGAACTTCAAGGCTCAATTAAAGCAGTTAAATTTTCCGTTTTCTTATGTCCAATTACATAAAAAACTTCCTTATTTTTTTTATTTTTAAAATGATGTGAAAATATTAAGGGGTCATAAGGGGAAAAATTTGAGAATTTCTTTAAAATGTTGTTAAGGTACACTATCAGGATTGTCATCATCACTCGGTATTGGCTCTAAACACCAAATTTATTACTATTCATTTGTCTCTTATTTCTTTACCAGCTAAATCTGTTGACTAAATCAGCTGACTGGGAATCAGCTGACAATAGTCATAATCAGCTGATTTTTCATTGTTTTATTGTAAAACTGTTTATTGATGTTCTTTTCAAATGTTCACTACAAGTAAAACGTAACTGATGCCATTAATGATAGATATCGTTGTTTCGAGTTGTCATGTCGTTTACAAATGAAGAATAGGTGGACATTAGTGTGGTTTTCGGGTTCTGTGACCATAATGCAGCGGAATGCCGTCGCAAGAACCGCCGCCGCCGCTATCCAAACACAAGGCTTCTCAATGGACGCAACTTTGTTAATGTTCATCGCTGTTCCTGGTACACGAATCTTCTAATCAAGTAAGGTTTAAATTAAACGTCTGGATCGGACTCTTTGTAAGCTGGCTCATAGGACCTTCGAACAGCCTTAAATTGCATTTAGTACCTGGACTTACTTGCTGAAACATCACCGTTGCTCCTTGAAGACTTGGATTTTCGTCAGTGCATTATCTTCCAAGGAGACGAAGCACTCCCACACTTCAGTGTTGATGTCCATCAGCACATCAGTGATACATTAGACATGTGGATTGGAAGATGAGGAACAATCGCCTGATCTCCGTGATCTCCAGACCTCATACCCCTTGACTACTATGTCTGGGGGCACCTCATTACAAGTTTTTCGCATACCAGTTCAAAATGTAGAAGAGTTAAGGAACAGGATTTTGACAACTTGTGAACTGAACTTGATGAACTGAACTTGAAGGCGTCTGTGAGGGAATTCAGGAAGATATTTTGCATGTGTATCAAGGTAAACGGTGGATACTTTGAAAATCTCCTAAAATGATAAAACCGGTGGACGGATGAGATATAAACAGTATATTTAAATTATAAGTGATGTGTTTATTTTTCATATAACATCTGCTGTTCACAATTATTGGAAGCCCCAATCTGCTAATTTAGTTGACAGATTCAGCTGTTAAAGAAAGTACAGATTTACTGCAATTTATCTGGTGTTTAGAACCAATGCGATGAATCATAACGATGTACACTAACAACATTCTTATGAAACTCCAAAACTTTTTACAATTACGACCCCTGCGTTCATTCAGAAGCCTTCTGTTTGGATAGTGGCGCGGCGGCGACGATACTCGCGACGGCATTCCGCTGCATTATTATCACAGAACCCGTAAACCACAATAATATCCACCTATTATTCTTCATTTTTAAACGACATAACAACTCGAAACAACAATGATATAATGATAACGGCATCAGTTACGTTTCACTTGTAGTGTACAATTGAAAAGAACATGAATAAACAGTTTTACAATAAAACAATGAAAAATCAGCTGATTATTACTATTGTAATTAATTCCCAGTCAGCTGATTTAGTCAACAGATTTAGCTGGTAAAGAAATAAGAGACAAATGAATAGTAATAAATTTGGTGTTTAGAGCCAATACCGAGTGATGATGACAATCCTGATAGTGTACCTTAACAACATTTTAAAGAAATTCTCAAATTTTTCCCCTTATGACCCCTTAATATTTTCACATCATTTTAAACATAAATAAATAAGGAAGTTTTTTATGTAATTGGACATAAAAAAACGGAAAATTTAACTGCTTTAATTGAGCCTTGAAGTTTAAAGGAAAAATTTGAAAACTACAATTTTCAACTTTAATGTTATTTCATAAACGTTTTATAAGGAGTTATTACTTTGGTACTATGTTTAATATGAAGGGAATTCAATTTTCTTTCCAATGATATTAATTTATATCTCATAAATACATTGTTTTGGTTTTTAACGTCGAACTAATAGTACAAAGTCGTGTAATTTTAAAAATCACAAAATGCGCCATTACACCTAAACGGTTCAAGTCAGATAAGGGGTTATATACATTTTTGTGTTCCATTTGATAAGTAGAATCAACTGTTAAAATTAATGTAGTCAGTAGAGACTCACCCTGTATAAAATATTATACATTTTACTACCAACTAAAATAAATAGGTTTTAATATGTATCCAAAGTGAAATAATAAACACATTGGTTTTTACAACTTATAACTTCTTGACTTATTTACTTCAGCAGACGGGATTAAAATATTTCTTAATCCTGTCTAGCACTAACGAAGGAAATGAATTCCACTCATGTTTCATGCAAACTTCTTTTTGTCATCGTTGTGGTCTCGTTATTCCTACCGATTTCAAGGAAACTAAACCAACCTCTTTAGTGTAAGAAGTTAAGTACTTTAGATTATGTTTTATATGTGACTGGTATAGTACCATAGCAAATATTATTTGTTTGTAGCTCAGAGGAATTCAAGTTCCGGTCAAGGTTAGGTCTAATTGGATCGTAGGCTTTTCATGTATATAGCCCTACCTACTGCAGTGTGCACACGAGTGTTGGGCCGAAGGCGATGCAACTCTCAGAGCAGTTTTCTCTATCACTCATTATAATTCATTTCCAAAAACGCCTCACGTATCATAGCCATCTATTTAACTTTTACCCAAGACGTAAAAGTCATTTTATTATTATTGTAAAATTATTTTATTTGTTTATTTTTATATCTTAGAAACATTTGTTTATAAATTTAAGCATATTTTGATTTTGTATTAGAGGTTAGCTGTAAGAAAGGACCATGTGGTCCTAAGTTCACCTCAATAAACAAGTATTTTTATTAAAAGTCTTGAACGGCACCTTCGGCGTCGTCGCGTTGAAAGTGGTTGCACAGTATTGGACCAGTCAATTGTTAATAGGCTGTTAAACCTTTAGCCCAGGTTAGGATAGAAATGAAAGAAATGTTTAGGTTAGGTAAAGTATTAGTATTAACTCAAGATAGCTATAAAAACTATTCAGTAACAATATTATACAACCATCAGAAATAAATTAGTGTAAATAAATAGTTTTTTAGTGTAAAAACACCGTGAAATAAGACTGAGGTTAAATTTAAACTCTGAGAACGCTTTAAAAGATTTGTGTGGTCCAACAACCATACCACAGCCGAAAGCCATGTAATAGAGAAGGCCATGGTTTGATACTTTTTTTTTGTCCTCCCTTCACATCCCAGGACGCTAGACCTAACCCGGAACCGTTTTACACATTACTTCAGGTTAGGTCTAGTGGGTCACGGCATCATCACATAGCGAAAATGCCATTGGTGATTGGCGGGATTTGAACACGGGCCTTCGAGATCGAAAGCCCGCGCTCTAACCACTGTGCCAGGCCGCTCCCCGTGATTTAATACTAGAACATAGTCTACTACCATGAAATCCATTTTACCGGGCGTCGCTTAGTTGTAATCTAGTTTTAGTGACGAAGTCTATTGTAATTAATTATAGTGTAATTACTGAATGACCAATAAATAAAATAAATAAATAAATAATTATGCAAATACAAGTAAGGCTCATGGGGAACCTTTCAGACATTATACACAGCGACCGTTTTCGTAGCTGATAGCATTATATTGCTAATAGTTGCCTTTGTTTGAGCGAGTGAACTTTTCTCATGTTCTGATAAATCTATAGGCTGTCCGGATTGACCAGCTTCCTGTTCACCTTAGTTCCTCCATGTCTCTCTGCGAACTTTTGATTCCTAGCTGAGCTTGGATACCCAGTCAGTTCTGAGCCCTATAGGGAGTTGTGGATTGTCCTGGCTTGTCCATCTGGGAGGGGATGAGGGACCCTTATCCGTCAAACTTCTCAGCGTCTGCTAGTCTGGAGCGCGAACCGACCGAGGTGAGGCTCTCCACAACAAGGAGAGCTCCCAGGTGGAGGTCATTGTCTGGGGATGCTTGGGAAGTCTCGGGTTAGAGGGCGAGTCGTCTCCGGAAGAGCCTGGAGGATGGGTTGGAAATCTATATCTCTTCCTTCAGGGGCGAGGTTGACTTACCATATCATACATTTCCATCCTGACAATCCCTCCTTTCAGTATCCTGTAAAATATCCCTAGGAAAACATGCCTAGCTGTCTATTCTGGGGCTTTCATTCCTCCAAAGTCGAACTGCCTAAGTAAACTTTTAGAACCAAATACGCGATGAAAATCCTACATAACGCAACCTGTGTAGCATCCGTAATTTCCCTCTAAAAAGGTAGGTTTTTTTGAAATTTTATGACCAGAAGAAAATATTAAAATTTTTTAGCCAGTTAAGGCTGGCAGTTTAAAATATAATTATTATTTTTAGTAATGATTATGAAATAGCGCTTAGGATGAAAATAGTTTCATTGAAATTACAACCATGCGAATAATCGTTAAATGTTTATATCGAGTTATTCTACTAACCTGACTTCACCCTTATAAGAGAACGAGAAATCAGCGATAAGAGGATTACCACCACGATATTGAAAATACTACGTATCATATATTAAATGGCACTATATGTTGATTAACTACAACTTAATTGAGCTCTCTTTTTATGGTTTACCGACAAATATTTTCTATATAGTTTTTAATAATTTTTTGGACTCTTTGGAAACAACCTTTTACAGCGTTCGAATATAAATCTTATGAAACGCAAAAGACAGACTCCTGCATTCAATACAATGATCGCACAATCTTTCCACTAGATTTGGTTCTCAGAACTATTTTAACGTCTCATAGTCCAGCGGTCAGCATCTTTCACCATTGGTTTATGTTGTAGCCAAACGGACACTTTCCAAATGTGTGATGAATAATATTAAATAATTGATATTCATATGAACCCTCCTTTAATAATAACTGTAAAAAATTAAACTATTTTTTTAGTAATATCGTATTTTCTTTTATTAATTTTTGCCTCCAGGATTGATAATCGACAATTTATGAGTAGGTTACGTGCCTTCCGCCGTCAATCCTAAATAATCATAAAATAGATTACTTTAGTTTTAAGACTCAAGATCTCCTTGTCAAATCTTTTAAGACGTAAAAATTACATTGAAACACATGTTTTACAACACACAGTTTACAATATATGTAAATACTATTTAAATTAATTAATCGCGTGGCCGGCCAAGACAGTCCCAGACACCGCACACATTGAGGGTTACGACTCGACTCGACTTATTTTTATGGAGTTTAAGTTGCTCTCCGGTTTTAGTGCTAAATATGGATGTAGTTTCCTTAAGAGCTAAAACTAAAGCATTTAGATTTCAAACAGATAAAAAGTGAATTTGAACCGATGAAAAATGAATTGCAGCAGTAAATATATGAATTCTCTTTTATGACTTCACATCAGTTAAAAGGTTGAAGTTCGTTGGTAAAAAAGTCTCATAAAATTGTAATATCTTAATTACTCATTACGATTATTTTTAGGTTTGTTTCTCAGGGTCATTCATAAAAATGTATGTCTGAACCTAGATCTTAACTTAACAACTTAAGACAATTTCTAAGAAAAGCTTAGAAGAGATTGATTAGTTATTTTCTGAAAACATTGGATTAATAGTTCGATGAAAAACTCATATTGCGCATATTTAATAGCTATTTCTGCTACTTTCATGCAAATAAGCTTACTACCAACTAATTAACCAGTTCTTCCTTTTAGTTTATGCTCCCAAATAATGTCAGCAAACTTCTTTTTTAGTAAAACCAAAAAACTTTACAAAAACACCTTTAAGCAATAAAAATTAAACTAATACTATATAGTCTATTATTAATAGCCCTATATTTAATTTCAAATAAATAGTATATAAAATATGTACATACAATTTATAAAAGTACCAATTTATTATTAATTGGCAATATTAAAGATACTAGTAAACCCGTTGCTCGAAATCAAGCAATTGTCATGAATTGACTTCTATGAATAAAAATAATTTTGGTACAGTATTCTATACTTAATTTATTACTGATATGGTTAAACTTGAAGGTTACTTCCAGTAATACTAACATTATTTAATTATGTTTTTTATAACAAATAATTCTTGTGAATCCTCTATCATCTTCTAGGAGATGATTTGGTTTAGGTTAAATTATAGATAGTTCAATATTATTATGAACATTCTTACTGCAACCACAGAACATCATTTAGCACCTCAGTAATTGTTAAAAATATATTCTTCTAATAATATAGATTTTTCACGCAATTATAACAAACACATCACAGTTGAAAAAAGTAAGAATAGTTTAATGAAAACTCTACAAATTGTGATGTTTAATAAACTTGATCGAGCGCCTTAATAGGGCTATTACATTTTAATTTTTATATTGTTATCCACAAACAAACTTAACATAAACTAACCCCATAAACTCCAAGATTTTTATGTAAATCGATTTCACAAAGGCACCTTTGACATACTTAAATAAATATTTGTTTGAGTAATTATTACAGGCAAAACAATATATGAAAACCAGTAATATATGAAAACAAAAACTTATTTGAATATTTACTGCAAATTTGTCTACACTACACACGTTTTTAAATTAAAAAAAAGATAATGAAGAAGTAAATTATATTGCGAAAAATTACAATTAATTTAATAGGTTTTACGTTATTTTTCTAAAAATTACTGTAGTTCAGTTTCTGTTACTAAATTATAACCCTTCTTAATCTTAACCCGAACTAAAATGGCCCACTCAAGGCCACACTATGGCTTACTAAACCTACTGACTCATAAATGAATGCTTAAAGTCTACTTCAGTATTATATTCAACTGTTTAAAAATGTCAATAATAACACATGGCTTTGCTGAAAAGCTTTGTTTACTCCATTCAGTTGCTTTATTGAACTTTATATTCCCATGTTAAATATTAAGGACAAATACAAAACTTTAAGGGCTTCTAGCGCCGCTCCCTATAGTATAATCTTCATAAATTTTATTTTCTGCAAAACCACACGCCAAGCACTTTCCAACAACACCTAAATTATTAAAATTGGGCCAGTAGTTTAGGAGGAGTAATGATAAAAATAAAAAAAAACTCTAGCGAATTAAATCAGTAATAGGTAAACAAACATAAATTATAAACGAAAGCTGTCAAAAAATACAAAATTGTAATTTATGTGTAATATGACTGTTCAGTGTGAAGTGCATTGTATGTTTGAAATTTTGACGACCACGGAAGAATGTAAGTAATTGGTTATAGTAGATAAAGATGAGTCGTCAGTGACTCGAAACCGGTACCACAGAAAAATTGTTTTGACACCATAGTCTGCATTTTACTGCAATTCAGTAAGCAGTCGTCTCTTATTAATTTTATTTAAGGTATGTAAATAATTGTACGTAAACAAGCAAAAATATAACTGCGGATTAATTTCTTTTCTACATAGTGTCTAGACAAAAAAAATAAATAAACGACGTTATTTATGTTCGTCGTCGCTCGCTTGCAATCTTTACCTTTCCACTATCATAGTACCAGTCCATGATGGAAAAGAATTCAAATCAAAATCCTAGTGATTACCAATCATTAATTTAAGAACAGTTTCACTCGATTCATGAAAACATTATTTTTTCGGTTTTAATGGGCATATTACAACCAACCAAACCGACATAAAGTAAAACTGACCAATAACAAAGTTATGTGATGTATAACCTACTAATCTACATTATACATATAACCTCTAAATGGTTTTAATTTAATTTGTCTCAACACTAGCTTTTCAGCACTTACATTGGTCGAGGAGTTTCATTTTTGCCTCCATTATAGCCACCCCGAATGTTGTATATAGAATAAAAGCTTGAGAATAACAATTTCGTGATACAAGAAACTTTACCAATTAAAAGTAGGAGTATTTCATCAACTTAGTGTCCAGCAAAACTGTCGTCGTCTAGAGACAACACTCTACGTATTTAGCAAACATAAAATGTAATAAGTTTTCTACTAGAATAAAGTTTTGTGAACAACAAACTCTATTCGACGGAAGTTGGGCGTGTTAGAAGCACATTGTGAGCTGAAGATATTGCTTTCCTAAAAAAAAGAATCTGATCGATACAGTAAACGGAATACATTTTGTGCATATAATTTGATAAATACTTGGTAATTTAATTTGCCTTCTTTTATTACATATAATTTTTTATTGATTAATATTGTACTTTTAATACAAATAAATTAATATATATTTATTGTTTTAATTACTAGTTGATTGTTGCCTCAGATCAGGCCTCTTTTCCGATACGTACAGAAAATTTAAGCCGTAAAAAACCTATTTTAAAACCGATTTCTTGTATTTATTATCCTATTGCTTTATCCTATTATTTTAAATGAGCAATTCTTGTATATATATAAATCCTATCTCGAAAACGGCTCTAACGATTTTAATAAAATTTTGCACATATGTGTAGTTTTTATTTTTAAGTTCACCTACGTGGTTCAATTTGCTGTAGAAATGCAAATGTCTTAGAAAAATTAAATTTAAAGTTGACTTTTCAAACATGGGGTCATATGAGTTGCCAACAACAACGAAAAAGTAAACAAAAGAATCATCCAGCTGTTCATGACCAAGCCACTTAAAACCTTTATAGGACGTTGCCAGTAGAGTGGAATAGAACAGATATAATACAATTGAGTACAGATTGCTCATGGAGTATTATCCCCATCTAAAAATCCCAAACAGGCAAATTGCTGTGTTTTAAGTAATAAGGAATAACTAATAGGTATCAAACCAACAACATGAATTTGTTCACACAAAGGTGTTTTTATGCTTTAGATTTTCTAAATATAAATCATCAGTTTAATGTTTCTTAAAGTTTGCAAATACAGTTAATGAAATAGAAATAAGCAAATTCTCAAAGATCTACAAAGAAAAAGTTTATTTTATGAGGACAAGGGTCATATTAGAAAAAACGTGATATTATTCAGCTCAATCCACCTCAAACTTCAGGTTGAACTCCAAAATTTAGATGCGCAGAAAATTTATTATCATTTGTGAAATTTATTATTATTATTTGTGAAGTGAGATCATACAATTTGAATGTTCGGTGATATTGTAATCTACGAACGAATGGCAGTGTATAGCAATTTATGAAGACAACGTTGAGATATACAACAACGTGCGTCACAGTGCTTGGCCACTGAAACGAGCAATGAGAGCATTGATTAGAAAACAAAGACCGACTTAATTCAATACTGAACAAAACTTAAACCTCTATTAATCAAATTAAAAAGCTAATTGTCATTGTGGGCAGCAATATGAACACGTATATTTGAAAATGTCACTGCTTTACCCCCAGCGAAGCTCGGTCCCCAGATATTGGAAATACAAAATCCTATGAAAAGTGATACAGTTGGAGTTGATATACAATTCAAGCATGGATGCAAAATAGTACAGAGTGTTTTGTTAAACGCAACCCCTAACTTAATTCTATCAGTGAAAGATTATTTCACTGAGAAAAATCTGGTTTGAAATTTTAGCAAAACACTTTGGCTAAAAACTTTTTAGTCAATTCAACCAGACTTCTTCAAACCCTTGTGGTCTTAAAGTCTGATGCGACAAAACCCTTTTGCAAAAACAGCAGTAGTTTTTTCGCTAAATCTGTTCGCACGATTTAACAATACAGTTAAATATTCCTGCCATTAAAATGGTTTGAATTAGGTAAAAGGAGTTTAAATAGCTCAGAGAAATGCCATTTGTCAAAATTAACCGTTCCTTCTAAGTTAGTCAAGAGTTATTGCAAATTTAGCTACTTACATATTTGGAAATATGTATTCCACCAGACTTCACAACATAAATCTGCCAACAAGTTTTGTCTAATCTAGCAACGCATTGCGATCAAAGTAGGGAGTCACTTGTGTGAAGTTTTCGAATGTTTAGCTAACTCACCACCTTGTTTGGGTGAATCGCCTGGAGAGTTGCTAGCTATGCCCGTCTGAGTGCGCGCACACCCCACAGCATGCGGGTGGCGTCCTCTCTCACTTCGTCTGGCCTGAGTCCGGTCCCCGTTATCGGTCGTCTGTGATTATCGTTATTTTTAAGTTTTGTTTTGATGCATGAAGACTGCACAGATCTTCTTATAAAGCTTGTGGCTTTAAAGGATATTTCCCATAGATTTTAAAGGTAAGTGTTAAACATTATGTTGTCAGTTGTCACTAAGTTTTCAAAAGCCATCGACTAACCTCAATCTAAGTTACTATGTTGTTTAGGGGTAATTAAGGTTTATGTTAATTTCTTATCTTAATCAATTATTTAATCAATTGTTTTTTTCTGTAGGGCAACATTTACTACAGTCTTGTTTGCACCTATCATGGTCACAGGGGACACTGTTAGCGAGGTAGAAGGGAGAATGGGTTGTTTTTAATGGATAGCTTATAGGGTTCACAACGTCTCAGTCATAGTTGCGACATCTTCAACTATGAATATCGAACAATCGTCCCATCTGAACTGATCACAGCAGACAGCCACAGGCCCACAGCCACAACATAAAGCTGTTGGCTATTGAACTATTGAATATTAAATTAAATTAGTTGGTTGGGAGTTACATGCCTACTTTACATTAATTGCACGGAATCGGAAATGTTTGATTATTTTGTCCTTAAATTCCTAAAGGTAGAGACATTTTATTTTTTACCTTGGCCTACCCAGTACTTAACCAACAAATTACTTTAATAGGCTTAGTTTTTTCAGATTGCGACAGTAGTACACATTGTCCAGCCTCCCCGAACCTAACTAGGATAATGTACAAGCAAACTAACCTAACTGCTACTCTGTGGATATGAATGATTACACTGCTTAATAACCTTTTTATATTTTAAAGTTCTTTGACATTGTGGGATCATCTTGCTGGTCTACTTTTTTTACACACGATAAACTATGTTTTGGAGAATGGTTCTCAGGCTCAAGTCTTACCTTGCCAGTTATCTTAATCTTAATAACTTCTTTTGCTGATTCCTTTCAGATTATAATTCAGTCATAATATAGTTGCAGATTGATGTTTCATTCAACTCGGAGGTCCTCTCTACTAGCTGCAATGAAGAAGTTCTCATAGAGATTCCGGTTACAAACTCTGAAGATGAAGATGGCAAAATACTACAATCCCGGAATTGCAGGTACAGCCAGCCTTATACATTACTGTACTACAATAAGCTTTAATAACCGTAAACCTTTTTTTAAATATAAATGCATAGTTTTTATGGGTGCGTTTCATTTGTCCCAGGTTTCAAATGTCCCAGGTCGTTAAAAAATTATAAATATTAAGTAAATCAAATGTCCCAGGTGTCAAATGTCCCAGGTTGGTTTAAATAATTATTCAAACTTTGTCAAATCATTTGTCCCAGGTTTCAAATGTCCCAGGTCTTTAAAATATTACACAAATTAATATAAAATCAAATGTCCCAGGTGTCAAATGTCCCAGGTTTGTTAAATTATATAATAAATATAAGTTACATCATTTGTCCCAGGTTTCAAATGTCCCAGGTGCATTATTTTTAATAAAAACGCATCGCGTCAAATGTCCCAGGTGTCAAATGTCCCAGGTATCAACGGCGCCAAAAGTGACTCTGCCGCCGTGCAGCGCCGCGAACGCTTGTACAGTCCGCACAAGAAGTAGCCTGAACCGCCCGCGTCGTGTCGTTCTCTATCATCGGCTTCGCGCGATTCTCCGCGCCGCATTTTCTTGTAGATCTTTTTAGTCTAATTTTATTGTATTCCTTGACTAGTTCAATTTATTTTAGCATTATGAGTGTTTTTTTAAAGTAGGTTTTAATGGTAAATTTATCTATATATATGTATGCTAATACCTTATGAGTAAAAATCCTAGCCGGTCAGTTGTTTTTTACTATGGAATTCAACTTAGTATTAAAATGCTGTTAAATTATAAAAAGTGCATGTTTTATTGTGGTTAAACCCCAATATAAAGTTCGGCTCTCGTCATCATAAAATCAAAAAATTATTTAAGAAACGTAAGTGGTTATTGAGTTTAATTCCGCAAGTCTTTTTATTTGATTTTTATTGTACAAAATAAAAATACTGTTATTATATGAAAAATAGGCCTACATTAGCTAGGTTATTTAACATACCAAAGTGAACATACATTAGTTAAGTTATTTTATACATGAGTATGAAGTTTAATGTTCTCTTTTGATTAGTTGTATACAATTCTACGAATTATTGTTCGGCAATTTTAAAAACTATAAAAGTTTGTATTTGTACGACAATTAACATTACA
Source organism: Flexamia atlantica (assembly GCA_035578135.1). Lineage (NCBI taxonomy): Eukaryota > Metazoa > Arthropoda > Insecta > Hemiptera > Cicadellidae > Flexamia > Flexamia atlantica. The sequence goes on along the minus strand of JAQJVK010000012.1, from coordinate 4,678,678 downwards.
CTCAAAGAATAAAAAACTATTAAAATATAAAAAGCGTTGGTCTTATAACTCCGATTCCATCTTTTTAAACGAATCAGCCGTTAGTCTGCTATATAGATAAATATAGATGTTAAGTAACATGTTCATGCTTTTAAGTCTTAAGTTTTGGCAAAGGAGGGGAGAAAATCATCGATGACGTGGAAGTAAAGAAAGCCATATGTGGTTACGCTACTGTTAAAAAATACTAAACCAAAACCAAGTGTGGGTCAATATTGGAGACAATTTTTTTGCTTTTTGAATAACAATCAATAAGTAGGTGTAAGGGTTTTTTTGTTTAGGAAGATATAACTTATGATTGACACAAGAAATTCATAGTTGAATGAATTTATCTCCTGTTATTATTATTTCCCTTCCTTTGTACTTGATTCCACAATCACATTTTAGTACAGGTCATATGGAAGATAGCTATTCTATTATATTACTAGTTGATCAATGTTTCACCCGTGGAAAATCATAAAAACCTCCCCTGTCTTTTTTTAGGATTTAATACTTTTTAAGGTTGCCATGACAACCTTATATCCTTCCCTATAATTTTACATTAAAACTTTGAAATACCACAGGGAAAACCCTTTGGGGATTTTGTAAATCCGTTTCTTAGTGTGCATCTAGGACCCAAGGGGAGTACATGTGCCAAATTTCAACTCCTTAGGTCTTATAGTTTTGGAGATTTGCTGTCTGTAAGAAAACTCCTCCTTTATATATATGTACTAGTAAACCCGTTGCTCGGAATCGAAATAAATGATTCATGAGAAACAATGATCATGTATTGATTTCTAAACAACAATAATTATGTTACAGTATTCAAGAACTATTTTATTAATAACTTGGTTAAACTTTGCCCAATCGAAGTTCCCGTTAGAATTTCACAGTCTATTGTGTTGTGGTACAGGTTCTTCACTCGCATTCTTCTTCCATTAATAATTGCTTTAGAGGTATTCTAATTTGTAATTAGCATCACTATAGCATTTTTTTCAAGGTCAGTTTGTGAGGTATTGGATTTACAATATATTGGGTTTCCAAATACAAATTTATCTTTAACAAAAACAGTATTAAAAAATATATTAAATCATTAAATTGTCTATCCTTATTTTAATTTTCTAATACTTTTTACTTTACTATTCAAAACAAATACACACGTTTTTTAATTCACCCACATAATAATTTCTGGTCGAATATCAATCATATAATTCGATAAACATATCGTAAGACATTTTAAGTGTATATAAGGAATATACAGAATTGTAAGTAGTTGGATTTGGAATTCATAAATATAAAAATTGTTGTGCTCAAAATTATAAACTTGTTACATAAACAACCATTTAAATATTCAAACGGTTACTTTGTGTTATGATGTATTGCGACCGCCAGCGAAACGACGGGCGTTCGAGTTTGAACTTCACCGCTGTTCAACCTAATTTTATGAGGAAACTATACCAGCTAGGAAAAAATGTTAAATGTAAAATGCATAGCTCATTTCAATAGCTACAACTTTCTCACAGACGAAACAAACCTGACCAAAAAACAAAAAAAGTAGTAGCCGACTAACTTTTTCATTACAGAAAAATTATAATGCTTTTAAATTGTTGTTATTACAATTTATTCACATAATTGTATTAAACAATATTTACACAGTTATGTTCGCCAATTTATGCAGATTAATAATATATTAGGTTTGACCAAGTTATATTTTTAATTAAACTTCAGGACGGTGTAAACAAAAAAGATATCGGCGCGCGGCGCGGCGCGGCCGCCACAGCCAGATTCACTAGACGCTGTTTTTGCGTACTGTACAAGCGTTCGCGGCGCTGCACGGCGGCAGAGTCGCTTTTGGCGCCGTTGATACCTGGGACATTTGACAACTGGGACATTTGACGCGATGCGTTTTTATTAAAAATAATGCACCTGGGACATTTGAAACCTGGGACAAATGATGTAACTTATATTTATTATTTAATTTAACAAACCTGGGACATTTGACACCTGGGACATTTGATTTTATATTAATTTGTGTAATATTTTAAAGACCTGGGACATTTGAAACCTGGGACAAATGATTTGACAAAGTTTGAATAATTAATTAAACCAACCTTGGACATTTGACACCTGGGACATTTGATTTACTTAATATTTATAATTTTTTAACGACCTGGGACATTTGAAACCTGGGACAAATGATGTGCTCCCGTTTTTATCACGATGCTTATATACATTATAAAAATACATTTCCTATAAATTATAAAAATAATCACAATGACCACCAACTACAATATACTTGCTGCATTAGCACCTCGAGATGCATAGCGAATTCGTATGTAATGAACGTTAACTACATTCACACAATTATGGATAATTCTTCATTTATTTTGTTTCTTCCTTCGAATTTTACGATGATCACATTTTTAAGTTATAAAACTGTAATGTACAATGTTATTTATAATATGAATATATGTTCAATTATAAACATAAAGAAATTAATGTTTTTATATTCAAGTAGATATTCAAATGTATTAAAGTAATAATCCATTTATGATTTATTTTCAGAGTCCAGAGGTTATGGGAATTCTGTCATCCAGTAGTGGAAGGAAAGGCTCTTCTTTTTAAAACAGAAAATATTCTTTTCATGGCTGTGAAGCATGTTACCGTTCGAGGTGGATTTTAAAATAATGTAGTACGGTACAATTTTTTTTATGATCAGTAATTGTAATTTTTTTATAACAATATAGAGTTTGTTACTCACTACCTGTTTTCGAATTCATTTTACCTCCTATTAGGCCTAATTACTTAACCTAGTGAAGCAAATGTTAGCACTAGAGAACATCAACTGTCACTGTATTAGGCTTTGTTGTAAAAATAATAAAATGGTAACCATTAAAATATTTATAATATTTATCTTTTTATTTTGTTGGGTAATATAATTGATTCATTGCCCTAAACTGATACAGATTCTTATTCAACCAATTATGTAAAAAATTAATGTAAAATATTTTTATTTGAGAAAGAATTTTGATTCGTTAAATAGGGAATTTTACTATCATTAAAGTATTAGTTAGAAACTATTGCGTTTACAAATCAACTTTGAGTATGCGATTTCTGAGTATTCTCTAATCTAAGCAGGTGGACATTTGACTATTATGGTGTCTCAACAAATTCATTACTACTTATGAAAAATCTGCATTGGTGTTACTTTTGAAAGTAACTTTAAATACCTTTCATAATTAAATGCACTTTTCTAGAGTATATTGCTATGTAAGATAATGCATTTCACTAGCTCTTGAGAGTCTTTATTAGCCCCCAAACTTATTTCTCTGTTTTATCAGAATGATTTTTCTGTAAGGTCTAATTTATTACTTTTGTCAGATATTGAAGCTAACTATTTCAACAAAACTGTTAGTTCTCTTTAAAACTTCTGTACATGTAAAACTCACTACTTGGTTTCTATTTAACACTATTGCTTGATTTAGCTTTCCAGGTTGTAAAACAATTATTTGTACATGTTTATTCTTGAACTTAACTATGCAATAAACATAAAGAATCATGATTTTGCAAAACAGTAAAAATTGAACAATTTTTAATCAATTAATAATAAAATTTAGCAACTTTTATGTAGTATTAGTTTTGAATTCTTATCGTTTTCGAAATCATGAACCTTGTTATGTGTATTGCATGGTATAATACTAGAACAAATAGCAACAAATTATTATTTTACAAACTAGAAATCTAAATCAGACAATAATGGTAAATAAAAACAAAGTAGTGTAGTCTACATTTACGGAAGTGTTAAAGTGTACCAACAGTTTAGTTGAAGTTGCTCGGTTTTATCTGCATCATCCTCAATATTTGTCAGAAAATAATAAATTAATAAGAAATTATTCTGATGAAACAGAGAATATTTTTAGGGCCTAATAAATACTCACAAAGCTAGTGAAATTGATTATCTTAATAGCAATATACTCTGGAAAAGTACATTTAAAGATTCACAACATTACCCAAATGTCTGGCTAAAACAATGAATTGTTGGTCAATATTCTGGGAGAGCTTTGTAGATCTAGAAAAACTGTTCGTCTAAAACTGCCGAACGTGCTGGGCGATTGAGCGGAACACTTTCCAAGGACGCGTGATGAAGTAGACAAACTGTTTAGCTAAAACTGCCAAACGAGGTGGTAGATAGAGCTGGACGCTTCCTCAAGACATGATGGAATGGACGAACTGTTTGGCTGAAACTACCAAACGTACTGCGTGATGGTGCAGGACACTACAACTACAATCACTAACTATATTTGCCTAATTTTGCTAATATGATCTGATATTATTCCAGAATTAGGATGGCTAGTCTTTTTAAACGTATTTGCCTAAAATGCCTAAATAAACTTAGCCAAAAGCATTTGGGTAAAATAGCCAAACTGTTTCGCTGTCACAAATTTAGGGGTTCAGTTTAGCTAGATTTACATAATTTTTATCTAGATCAGCCACTAATTTCTTTCAGTGTTCCCCCCAAGATCCCCGTATTGACCCCATTTTATAATTTTCTTTAGAAAAACATAAAAAGTAAGGCCTACAAAAACAATTAACAGCAACTCAAAACAAACATAAGAAATTAAATTAAAGAAATTCAAAGACTTGCCCTGCAACACGTGTTCACGAATTTTATAAAGAGGGCACAACTTTGTACAAATACCAATGGCGGATTGTTTGAACATATAATGTAAAATAAATAAGAAAACTAAAAAAATAGGTTGTATAAAATGTAACGATTAACTAAACAATACTCATTTCATATTTATATGTGCATTATTCAATCTTTAACATGGGTTGTGTAAAAAAAACACCCTTTATATTATATTGCTAGGCCGGAGAGTCCTGTCTAGCCGGACGAGCATGATAGTTTTCTGGACTGGTATTGATATGAAGATGAGTCGTCAGTGGCTCGAAACCGGTGCCACAGGAAAATTGTGGTGTGTGGTTTTTGTGTGGGTCACTTCCCGAGCCAGCAAAAAGGAACAGAAAACATGTTTCCGTGTCAGAAGGATAAAAAATAAATAAATGCACGATATATTGAACTTAATAAGATTAAGAACGGAATTGGGCTCCCCTGCTGGATAATTTCAGAGCTGGGAGCCAATTGAATACCAATCATCGGAGAGCTGGCTGTTACGTTTCTGACGGGTCCTCTTTGACTATTAAGTGTTGAGCATTCCGTATACAGAAATCATCACATTACTCCCAGAATTGGCATATCATGTAAAAGGAAAAACAAATTACTACTTTTAGTAGTACGATTTTATGTAAATCCATAATGAATAATTAGTAAAACGAATCCTAAGAACATTTAGTATGCAACAAATTAGATACAGTAGTTATAACTGTTTTATATGACACGAAGAATTGCATTTTGGAGTTTTGTTTGTTTATTTTGGCAGCAGATCAATTAATAAAATACTACTGTTGCAGCAGACCTGTATACTCAGCGAATTTCAAATGCAAAACAACATATTTCAAACCAACTTAGCGAGATTTGACATGTTTTTTTAAGCTCTATAAGAATAACATGGGTAATGAGTATGCAGGTTTGCTGCTACAGGTATATTAAAACTGGGCGGTTTTAATTCGATACTTAGTGCATCTGAACTAGAAGAAGCCATTTACCAAGTTTTATCAAGATATGTTGAGAAATAAGCGATATATAGAATTTAACTTATTTCCCATAAGGTAAACATTGGGACAACGTACTGTGTTTACCACTTTCAAACTCTCAGTAAAAAATGGACATAGAGCAATGATTCAAAATTGTTTGTTTTTTTTTTTGAGCTGGATTCGCTGGTGCTAGCTAAAATTCGATTATTTTTATTTTTCTATGTGAAAAACCCCAAAAAACCAATTTTGAGGGGTTTATCCCTCTTTACCCCCCTTCGGGTAGTCTGATTGGGCTGGTTTATGAAATCGTCCGAATAATTACTATTTTACACGTCCATGCCAAATTTAATTGAGATCGAACCATTTTTACGCGAGTTATCGTGCTTTAAGACACGTAGATACATGTATATGAAAATGAACGAATGGTGTTTTTCGCTTGAACGATGGTGTTTTTTGCTTTTAGGGGCCCCAAAACGAAAAGTTATAATGGTCTCGGGCTTAGGTCTTACCATGAGTACTACGGTTACAGCTTCTTCCCTATAGGAGAAATTCGCTAAAAGAATGAAAAAGTATACGATACATGATTATAAATTATCTCTTATAACGTATTGTAACGAGTATACTATGTGTTGTTATTTTGTTTCAAAAGTTACCTTGACCTAAAAGATATAATGGAATTATTGTATATGACACGGGAGAGGGAGGAAAATTGCATTATCGTTCACCAGCGAAAGGCTATCATATTTGGAAACAAACGAAAATAAGTGAGTATAGTTCGTAACATCCCTCCAAGTATTCGTGGTCCAAGTAATTGGCTAGTCCATTGTTTTTTGTCACAATTCAGTTACCTTTCGGATTAGTAATTCGGGTTAAGCTTTTGAATCCGTCTCCACCGTTAAAATTGATGTTTTTTGATACTTAAATAGCGATTACGTTAATCATATAAACGTTTCGATATCGTAATCGAAACATCAGTACTATATTTTTAACTGTAACATGGTGAAGCCCGACAGTCACGCTATTTGAGTAAAACTTATAAAGTTATATAACGTTATCAACATACCTTAACCCACCTATACGTTTAACTAACCTGACGTACTTAAAACTAATTAATTTCACATCGTTCGCCACCATGCTCTTGTTTCGTTTTCAGCCGTTGTCAACGTCGTGCGTTACTAAAAGCATTCGTGCTACCTGCAATTGCGAATGTAGTTATGGATCCACATTTAATAATTATACGTAATTTTTCTCAATGATATTCTGGTATCTTTGAACCCGTACCTTTTCCCAGTGATTTTGACGTTTTGAACCCACGTTGGTTACACTACAGAATACATCCATCACTACTGCCACCTTTCACTCAGAAGAGTCACCGCAATGTTTCATATGAAACTGAAACAGCTAGCAAATTAAATTTTATCAATGTTTGAATATACTATAGGGTTGTTAGTTTCTCTTATGCGAATTGGATGGTAAACATTATTGGAATCGACGTTTTAAGGATAGTAGCCTACATTGTTTATTTACAATAAGTTATTCAATGATAAGCAGAATAAAACATGTGTTTATTGAAGAATTTGATTCATTATATTAGATCGAAAAACTTAGAATTTAATCATCGATTACAACGGAGGAGACCCATTCTTAAGTTCAGCTATAATCTGGTTTGTTGTTCTTTTGATGTTTTTTTTAAGTTTGTTGATTATCCTCTTGAGGGTGACACTGTGACTTTAGCATTTTTGGAGAGTCGGGAATCCTCGTTAGTTCGTCTGCCATCGTGGGAGCGGCCTATCACTGGCGGACGATGTCTAAACTACCCTCCCTTTCCCTCTTCACTGTTGTATTAATTCTACTAAAGTGTCTACTTGTTTTATATACAGCTGATATTGTTTTATTTGACTTCTAATGCTATTTAAATGAACTAAGAGCAAACTAAAAGGGCTTCCCAAAGATTTTGGCCGCACGCATTGACTTAAGATCCCCAATAGGCACATCCAGACGCAAAGGTCTGCTAGCAACACGTAGATCTTCAATGCTGTCCTATTAGTGTAGCTATAATTTTCTTCACAGAAATAGCCCTACTCTTTTAATAAAAACATTATCCTTCATTAATACAAAAAAACTTTTAGTATTAGAATTTGGTTACGCAGGCTATTTAGTATTTTGGCAGCATGTCTAGTAATAAAAAGGAATAAAAAACTATACAGTACAATACATAATAAAAAGAACACGCTAATAACGTATTGTATTTGTTCGTCTTATTTACCCATGGTTATAATAATTGACGGTTTTATAATGACATTTAACCTCTCGTAGTTTATCCGTAAAATCTGAATAAAAGTATTTTTTATTAGAAAATGATGAAATGTAACAGAATTAAATGTTTGCCACAAAGCTGTGTAGTTGTGAAATTAAATTAAAGCCTTGCATTTTAAATTCCTCGTTATAAAGGAAGATGGTTGAGAAGACAATGGAAAATGAAATTAAAGATTGTTAATACAATTTCACGTTAACGAGATTATAACATTTCTGATGTTTTTTTAATATCTCTTTCATGGTATGTTTATCCTTGTAAGGGATATTTTACTGCCCTTAGCTCCTTTCCTAATTATTGGTAACATGTCAGTTGTGATGTAACGGATTTTATATAATTATCGTTCAAGAATTTAAAATAAGAATATTTCATACAAAATATATCACTATCTATTAATGTACGAGACGTCTTACAGAATTCCTAAATAAACTATAGTCAGCATATTTCTATTTTATTTGAGGTACGGTATTAAAATATTTAAAATAAAATTTATTTTATTCTTTGATATTCTTTTACTCTTGATCTGGGACCAGCCTCACACTTTATAACTGGCTTTACGAACAGATAGTGATTTGTTCCGTATAATAATAATAGGTGATTTGATCCTGTAATAAAGTACCCAAGCTGTTGCTCTTTAATACCAAGTCCTTTATGACTGATTAGGACAATTATTTGTTTTAACGATATAAGTAATTGTATCTTAACCCCCAGTGGGATCCTAACGGGCTTTTGCCAGGTTAGGTACCAATACTGGGTATAGTAACGCAAGTTGTCACGATTAGAGGTAGTGTTGTACCAGTCTTTCAGTGAAAAACTTCAGTTCTCCACCAGGGGAGGCTGAGCTTGATGGCAGGGTGGACGGGGTTGTACTGTTGAACAAGATGAGGGCCAATATGAGGGCCACCTGATCCCTTGAGGCCCTGTTCCAAGCCCTCAAAAATTGTTTGATAATTTTTTTAATAAAATTTTTGTCGTATTGGACAAAGGGATACCTTTGTCCACCCAGTCGAAGCTGGGCCGAACCTATTCCACCTACCTATTCCTTTATCCTTTTACTTCCCTTGTATTAATCTACTAAGGGCTGAAAGCCTAAGGGATGATACAAGGGAACGTTCCTTTCCTTTCCGGTAGCCATAAAAAAAGACAAAACAATGGCTAAAGTACCCTCACAGGATTTTCCTGAGGAGTGGGGAAACCCAGACCACCTAATCCCACCTACAAAAAAATTTGTATCTACCATAAAACAGAAGAAACATAACAGTGTCTGAGCTATCACAATCCAAAAGCACAAATCGTTTGAAATAAATTGTTTATGTATTTCTCATATCGTAACTTATCTTCTTGATTGAGACGCACCAATGTATTTCATTATTCCTCGTTAAATATGTTAAAAGAACAGCCCGAGGAGTGGTTGTTGGCTATGAGCGATAAGGAGGTCTGAACGCTTATCGCAGCTGATTGTAAACGGCCTGCAGCCAACTGAATGCTTTTTACTAGCACAACAAACTTGGTCTATACTCGATTACAGAGAAAGGACTCAATACTCAATACTAAAGAAACCTTCCTCCTCCTTTACCCGTCATTGTACGCTCAATATTGTCATCAGTGCATCGTCCTCATTTATATTTTCCGTATATCATAGTTTAGTTTCAATTTTTACCATTCATAACCATGAAAACATTTTTTCCTGCTTTTTTACTTATTAGTACCGCTGACCGAGCTTTGCTCGGATTAAACAATAACAACCGGCTGATTCAGCTGTTTTAGTTAAAATTTTCCATAACTATAAAATGATCACTTATAACACTGTTTAAGCATGGTATCGACGCCTTTATACAGCCGTGCCTTCAGCTTTTTCTGTTCTAGCAAAAAGGAGTTGATTCGGTATCGTTCAACACTGATAAAAAATTCGACGACGTACTGTTTTAATAAACGGCCACAGAAGGGAAGTGCCGTTGAAGTTGGTTGTTGTATTTTCTGTAGCTTCGTTGGAGTCCAGCGGTCTTGCGATTGCCGGTCGAAACGCTAAGTATCTCTTCACGGATTCAAGTTTTGATATCTTAGAGCGACGGTTGGAAGCAGTTGGCACTATGTTGGTCGGTAACCCCGAATCTCCTTAGTGGGTAAAAGAGAGGATACGAGAATGACTCAATGCGGTTGCCTATATTGCTCATGGTGAGCAGTTGTTTTCCTAGTTCTTTCACGACGCTGTCGAAATCCGGGTAGGTCTGGACGGCGTTGAGCGTGATAACGGCTGATATTTCATTCGACGTTGTAACGTTGCAGCGGTTTGGGCCGAGGCCGGTGGTGCGAGAACCAAATTGACTTTCGTTGGCTGAATTCCTGTAGCGTTACCCGGCGGCTCGAGCTTTTTATTATATGACTTCGCGCATCATCAGCATGAACACTTATGAAGATTGGTTATCCTCCCGCAGGATTCCCTCGAGTAACTAACTATCAATTCTAGGCTCATGTCGGCGTTAGCAGAAATTCGTTTGTAGACGGCATCGGTGGGGCCGAGAAAAATCATCTGCCCGTTGCACGGAAGTTCGTACTCTCCTTGTGCATCTTGCGTCGCCTGAGTGGCGATTTTCAGCGTTGTTGGCGGTTGAACAGCAGCGCAAGTTCTTTTGGGAATCATGACGGCTTATATTCGTATTTCTCAAGCAGAAACCAATCATTTGTATTCTAAAAAATTACCTTTGAAAGCATTCAGCACTAATCAGTACAAAATAAAACCAAACTATATATAGAATTAATATTCCTTCAAACAATTAATTCAAAACAACCTTCAAACAATTTAAATACAAATGAAATGATTTTTCTAACCTGCATATAAATAAAAACAACCTAAATCAGCTGTTTTGGTTAAAATCAACAACAGAAAATTCCCTTGACGATGGGCACTTGAATGGGCACTTTAAAAGGCTGTAGGACGCAAGGGATTTTTCCCAGACTTCAGACCAGTTCCAATCGATTTCTGGTGGCCTGAAACCCCAAATTAACCAAAAAAATCAAAAATCCTAGGACGAAATAAAGATTTTACCCGTACAAACATTGCTTGTTTTAGAGTATAGGATAGTTTACATTTATATTGACCCTGTATGTTTAAAAAACTGAATCTTAATTTGAAACACACTCATAGAATATTCATATTAAATATGTTATGGATATATTGGATACATTGTTTCAATTGTCTGTGTGTAGACTCGAGTTTGGGTACACACCATTATGAGGTTCATGAAGGCTTTATTTCCGTTGTAATTATTTTATTTTTCAAAGGCAAGTCAGAGATATAAAATTTTTTATGTATTTAAATGTTGATACAGGGTGTTTTTTGTAAACGCAACCCTTTTTTAAGATTGAATAATGTACACATTAATATGAAATGAGTATTGTTTTGTTGATCTTTACAGATTTGTTTTGAGGGGCTGTGAATTGTTTTCGTAAGCCTTATGTTTTAAGTATCCCCTTAGAAAATTATATAGTGGGGTCAAATCCGGGGATCACTCCATATCTCAGTGTCTGCCACTGTGAGCTGAATTTGTCAATGAATCGTGCATTATTCTGTTCTAAAACCATGTTGTTTTTTATCAAGCAACTGATTCTCCTTGAGATAATTAAAAAGCTGAATATATACAACACTTTCAAACATTTCTGAAAATACTGGTAAAAGAGAGATAGGACGATAGCATGATGGATCTGTGATTTTTCCTTTTTTAAAAACAGGAATAAAGCTGCATAAAGCTACAAGTACTTGGGTAAAATCTATACCATCATAAATTACTGCAGTATCTACAGTAACAAGAATGAATAAGATTTTTCATCCATTCATTCAATCAAAGTGCCCACCGCGATCATGGCCGAGCGATGGCGCTAATATTAGAGCCAGGGAATATGACCGGGAATTCCGGTTTGAGTTCCACCAAGGTTAGGTTTTTTTACCTGCAACTGGGTTTACCCAACTATACTATCTTTGGGATCCATGCATTTGACCGATTCGGCGTTTGACCAACTGGGCCGACTAGGGTTCCCCATCACGGCGTGATCTCTCGCCCTTAGACGCTAGTACAGAGCGTTTGGCCAATAAACTCTCTCCATCACTGTGACGCAGCGCTTGGCCAATCAGAGCACACCGCTCGACACTATCGTCGAACGTCGAACACTATTGGTTGTTGTTTGATTCATTCATTCATCACCATCCAGACGATAAACGAACTGACTCACGGCCGACGTTGCTGTTGCCAACTCGATGACAGAATAGAATTGACACAATGGAAACCTTCGTTTCGGCTTATATAAATCCGTTTATTTGTAATAAAATGTTGTTTCGTAATCCAATTTTGTTTTCAATAAAATGTGTTAAAATTCGGAGAATTGTTAGAAAATATAGGTAATAATTGAAATAGTCGGCGTATCTATAAACTTATAATGCTAGTATTTTGTATCTTGCTGTAGTAGTTCTGTTTAAATACGCATCCCCGAGCTACGTCGTGGCCTTAAATGCATTTGTAGGCACTCTGAACCATATTTTAATAATTCTTTGGTGAGACAGCTTCCTCATGGAGGACGTTGCCCTGAATATGAGTGAAGGATGAGTGTGATGATCGTGATGATAGTGGCGCGATGTAGACTTTGGTTTTAAGGAATGATCGTAATGAATGCCTTAATACTATCATATCAATCCAATTAAGTTAGGCTCACTGGGTTTTTGGCGATGAATGGTAACAACATTTTGACTTAGGCCTATAATTATTAACGTTATAATCAAGAGATAAATGTTTTTATTTAATTAGGGTAATTGAGATTTTCGAAGGCAATAAGGAATCTGTATTCGGTTAAGTTAACGGTTACCTAATCAATATATTCTCTTGAAAAATATTTCTTTGTTAATAAAATTACCAAAATATTACTTAGATTTAGTTGTTTTATGTACAGGGTTTACTGAATTAATAAGATAAGGCCTACATTTTTTCTTGATGCCTGAAGTTAATGGATGTTTTAAATTCTTAAGTAGGCCTACCGGCATTTCAGCGTTCTCTGACTCAAATCTTACGACTTCAATAATGTAGGTTTGAAATTCATTTATGGAATTTTAATGTAATAATTAGTTGATAAATTAATTGAAAGAAGGAAAGTAAAAATTGCAGAGGCTTCAACGAATCTAAATAAGGTTGAAATTGAAGTTCAATTTAATTTATTGTGGAGTCATTTACTTACGCCCAAAAAAATTCTTTGAACCGATTACTATGTAAAATTTTTGTAGCAAGGCGGGAATCGATCCCGGGACTTTTAACCGAGTGGCCGAATGCGTTAACCACTGAGCCACCGCGTTTTCATACGATATAGCACAGATTTCAACCTTAGTGCGGGAGCAAGATTTTTGAATCTTCACAGCTTAAATTTTTTACTGAATGGTTAATCTATCCGTAGGAAAAAAAATATTCTGTATTAAAACTATCGTAAAGTTACTGAGGTCTGGTAACTGAATTTTTATAACTAGGCCTTCCTGTGATCATAAGTTGATATACTGTTGGTTAGACTTAAAATTTGTTGAAAAGCAACAGAAGTACTTTTGCTAGTACCTAACCTGTTTCACTACTGATTTCGTACAACCAAATACGGAGTTTATATTATTTGTATAGATTCGGAAACACGTTTTTTCCATCAGTATGCACCACATTAACAAACCTGTAACTTATTATCATATAGGTAGGTTTATATTCATATAAACTACGCCTTAAAAGCCTTAAAACTACGTTCAACCTACCCCGAAAGTGAGTTTAGGTCGTTTGAAGAGAACTTTAAACTAACAAATAAAACAGAGGTAGACAAAATAATATCATCCCTAAAATCAAAACCGTCTTCTGGAATGGATGAAATATCATCGGTGGTTCTGAAACACTGCCAAAATGAAGTATTAGTCCCAATAGTTGATGTAATAAACAAGTCTTTTCAGCAGGGTATTTTTCCCTCCTCACTTAAACACTCCATAATCTATCCAAAACACAAGAAAGGACCTACCTTCCTGACCAGCAACTACAGACCTATTTCACTCATCTCCACACTTTCAAAGGTTTTTGAAAAAGTAGTACTGTCAAGGCTGCTTACACACCTTGAAAACAATAGTCTTCTAACGAGCCGTCAGCATGGTTTCAGAAAAGGCAAGTCAACCATCACTGCTGTAATAGACCTTGTGGAAACTATAATTGATGCAACTGAAGAAGGAGCCACAACAACCGGCATCCTCTTAGACTTTAGTAAAGCTTTTGACAGCCTGAGTCACACACATCTTCTGGACAAACTACAAGCTCTAGGAATAAGAGGAACAGCGCATCAGTGGTTTCGGAGTTACCTCAGCGGAAGGACACAGATTACCGAGATAACTCAGGTCGTAAACAATACATCTAAAAAAATCAGATCTTCACAAGCACAGACAGCAAGAGGAGTTCCACAGGGATCTGTCCTGGGTCCTGTTCTATTCATCTTGTACACTAATGACATTATCTCTGTATTACAGGACAACTGTGAGGCATTCCTATACGCTGATGACACAGCCCTTGTTGTATCCCACAAGAATGTTGAGGAGTTAGAAGTCAATACCGATATTGCAGCCAGCATGGCCAAACAATATAGCCAAGAAAATGACCTGGTACTGAATGAAGAGAAGACGCAGCAGCTCTTTTTTGGCCCACAGAGAAAAAATGCTCTCACATTACCCGACATCTCAGCATCTAACGAGGCTAAATACCTAGGAATCACAATTGACTGTAACCTCAATTGGAAACCCCATGTAGACCAGCTGTGCAATAAACTTAGCACTGCCCTGTATGTTATCAGACGACTCAAACACATTAGCAACACAGAAACTTCAAGAACAGCTTATTTTGCACTATTTGAGTCGCAAATGCGCTATGGGCTGATTGTTTGGGGGTTCTCATCTCAGGGAAACCTATATAGGGTACTGCTTCTTCAAAAAAAAGCAATCAGAATAATGGCCGACCTGGGTTTTCGTGACTCTTGCCGGGGAGTATTCAAAAGGCTTAAATTGCAAACTGTAGCTAACCTATACATTGCCGAGGTAATAATGCATGTAGTAAATAAGGGACTCACCAACTTTACAGACGCTCATTCATACAACACTAGGAACAAAATTAACTACAGACTTCCTACACATCACCTAACTGCCTACGAAAAAAAACCTACCTACATTGGAGCTAAACTTTTCAACACCCTTCCACCTGAACTGAAACAACAGATAGACAACAGGACCTTCAAAAAATCTCTACTTGACTGGCTGCTGCAGAGGGAGTTCTACTCTATTGAAGAATACCTGGAGCAAAGAAGTCAACCTCACTAATGAAACTCAAATGACGCCATTACTGTACTCTATGTATATGTAAATAAAGAGAATTTTGTCTTTGTCTTTGTCTTTTGTCTTTGTCTATATCATATCATATAGGTAGGTTCATATTAAGAAATAGGTAGGTTTATATTAACTTTCAGTAAGGTACACCATACCAAACACTTTTTATTCTCATCCCGTCTGATTGTATTATCATTAAAAAATCAATCAGCATGCAATGTTAAAAATATCATTTAAACCCTAATAACGTGAGTTGAATTCTCACGAGAGTCCCTTCAAATAATTACCCTGAGGCAATTATTTGCGATTAAAAATAGCCTACTTAAAGCTAACACTTTACAATAATCTTTCTGGATCTATTTTTATAACTCAAATCCGAAGCACCTCTATGAGGGTTTCCAATAGTTCCAATTATCTCTAGGCCTATTGAACTGCCCTTGTGGGACCATTGCATCGTGTGTTATGAGCTGGGGGAAAATATAAAAGCATATCATAGGATGTTGTTTATAGTATTTCTTGGTAGAGTAACCTTTTGTTCATTAAATTTTCTCTTTAACCAAAAACAATAACTGTTTCCAGTGAAACATTGCGATAAAATTTGTTCCTTGACCATAAGAACACATCTAAAATTGCCCCTCAGCTAACAACATAAAATCTGCCACTTCACCACCTTCGATGAAAATAAATATGGAAAATAAATAATTCTCCTATAAAATAAATATGGAATGCAAAGTTTGTAATATTTTGCTCTTTCCGTCGCTATCTTCTTTTTTGTGATCATTAATTCCTTGTTTCCCCTTTTGTCTACACAACTTTAAATTTTAAAATAATCACTAGGCCCTAAATAACGATAGTAAATAATCAGATAAGATCATCTTTTTTTATTACTGTAATTGTATCTTTTTCGAATTAAATATTAACATCAACCCGCTTACACCATAACATTATCATTCAGAAAATACAATTATTATTCATGAATATTCTGATGAGGTTGGCACACCTGCTGCTGTTCAGTCCATAAGTCTCCCGTGTGCCCTGCCGGACGTCATAGCGATCCACAAGTCTCCCGTGTACCCCGCCGGCCGGAGCCTGTCTGACAGCTGTGATCAAACGGCGTCTATGAGCTAGCCGTCTCTACGTGATGGGGAACCCAGTTGGTCAAATGCCGAGTTGGTTATTTGTCTTGTCCCCCTATCTTTAAATAAGAAACTGGGCTTTACATAAGGGATACAACAGGTTTGTGATTTTCCGTATTATTTGAATGGGAAAACAAATTAAATTTGTAAGCGTCAAATAAAATAAACAACTAAAACATAGGTAAAAGTCTGAAAAGGCGTATTTTTTATATGCATCGGTAAATATTACCTAATTTTGGAGAAAGAATACGTGTTACAAGTCTTAACGTGTTATTAAGTGTGGTAGGTGTAGCTAGAAATCCGTTGTTTTGTTGTTAGAAGCGCACAGCACACACAATGGCGTCATAAAACGATCCTGTGTTAACTTAAGCAGCATGGTGCTACATATTCCATATCTCGTGTCTACCGCTAACGAAGGTAATGAATTCCACTCTTGTTTCCTAAAGCGATAAACAGCAAACCTATATAGTGTGAATTTAATTTTTTATCTTATTTTATTTTGTTTACATGACACATGTTACTTACAATATTATAATTTCTAATTTGTCAGAAACTTGATATCGCCGATTAGACCTAACAAACATTATTTACAAACAGTAAATAAAGATGTGCATACATACATATTTTAGGTATTGAAGTATATTCAAGATACACAATGTATCATTTTTAAATACTTAAAGATTTTAAAAATTACAAACGATTTTTTTATTTATAGCCTTGAAATCTGAAAATTTAACACATTATAAATATGCTAACCTGCCCAACCTGACTTGTTTTGCAATTGAAGGAAATTATTCTGACACCTAAAACCTACAGGTATCACATTATGTTTTAAAAATTCTTAATCGTTATTTGTCTCTACTGTTAATTTAAGTTATAACAGCAAAACGGAAAAGGGCAGTACGGTATTATGAGATCCCATGGTCAAAGAATAGTTAAAAGGAACTTCATGGTTTGGTCACTATATAACAATAATACAATTAAAAGAAATAATGCGCTTCTAGAAAAGACCCCTTCTTAATTTATTTTATCAAAGAGCCACGGAAAGCGATTGACTTCTTGCTACCAATATTTGTTGATAAAAATTGTATTTCGTACAAAATGTCTTGGCAGGTACAAAATCGATAATATCTTTTTAAGCAGCCTTTTTCTATTTTGGGGGTGATGAATTAAAATTTGTATATACCGATTTACTCATCTCCGTGTTTTAATAAGTAGCCATGCTAGAAGAGCAGCCTTAAGATGTCCTTATTCCACTGTGCAGATTAATTAGTAGTACCTGGAGGACCGAGCCTTGCTCGGTATTATTTTACGTTTACCATTCATCCAATTAATAAAAAATAATTCAGTGTCATAAAATAAAATATAAAAAAATAACTCCATGCAGTCTTTACCCCACACGCTGTATTTTCCTTCGATGGCTGTAGTTTGCAAACAGCGGTTGTTATTACTTGATTCGTTACTGTTTCCTTGTTTAATTTGTTACTGTTTAATTTGTTAATGTTAAAATTTTTCAACTTTAAGATTAATTTTATTACGTTATTAGATTTTCTATGGCCAATTAATCTGTATAGAACACGTTTTCCAGTCGTAAATTATATATATCAAGATTTTGAAGGAAATCCTCGATACCGTTTTGAGATCGTTGTGCAAGCAAGCAAGCAAGCAGACAAACAAGCAAGATAACATTGCTCATCTCCAGTGTTTATTATGGTGTCCGGAAATTATGGTAATAGTATATTACGCAACTAGTGCGGGAAGTAGGTGTTTACGTGCGAGCATGATAGTTCACGCGCGACGCTTGCGGAGCGCGGGAACTTCATGCGAGCAACGTAAACACCTTCCCGGATGAGTTGCGTACGATAGTTTTCGCGACACTACCAGCAACAAATATACAGGGTTAGTAAAAAACAACACTTCTATGAAAGTAAAAGATTTAAAAAATATTAAATAAACTGTAGTGTCAAAATACGAATAAAACTATATTTATCTGTGCGGGGGAGATAACAAAAAGCGTTATCTCTGCTGTTCAGCGACCGAGTAAGCCTTTCTAGGAATACGTCTTATCGTCACACAAACGGCAACAATTGAATAAATAATACTGCTCTTTATAACTTATCGCTATTAACTGTACGTAGTCGCAACCTGGGAAACCAATTTAGTTACAATTGAGATATTATGGTCGTCATAGTTAAAATGTGTATGTTGTGTTTATGTAGAGTAGTGTATGTAAATTGTGTGATATACTTTTTTTCTTGAGTTGGCAACATTGAGCGTTTACCGCACGAGTGCGGTAAATGCTCAATGCCAACTCTTTACCGCACTCCAGCTGATTTGTTACCTCACTACAGCTGATATTTGCCGTACTCTTTTGTAAACGGCGACTTCCCACACTGAAACGGAAGCGGAAATCGGCTACTTACTAGTGTAGTGTTGCGAAAAATATTTTAGTATACGATAGTAGAGGTAAAAATAAGAAAAAAGTTCATATAAACATAGGTCTTAAAGTGAATCTTTTTCCGTCTGTGTGTCTGTTTGTGATTTTTACATATTTAATCGTATCTCAAGAACCTCTAAGCGTATAAACTTCAAACTTCGTACGTAGTTGACCTCTATTAAGAACTATTTTTGTAAAAAGTATAAAATCTCTACTTTGTACCATTTCAAAATGGCGACTGTTTTTTGTTTTCAAAGCTACATATCTTAAAAACCGTAAATTTGAGAAAAATTGTACTAGAGACAAAAAACTTGCGAAATTTAATCTTATTAACTGTTAATATTAAGATATTTATTAATGATCAGACTATTAACAACGTAGAAATTTTAATTTTACTGAATAAAAACATGGTTCTTTAGAAAATACGGCCTGAAATTTGCATGTTTTTATTCGGAATATTAGAACTTTCTCCATTGCTAGCTGTCCAATTATTATAATATTAATATCAGCGTAAATTGGATTAAATTTCAAACCTTTTTAGTTAATTCTAAAAATTCTCCTATAATCTTAACCTTGTATCTCATAATAAATCTCTAAAGTACTGCAAATTTATGAAACAATTTTGCCCTTTAATTAAAAAAAAGTATTATGCAGGACATGTTTAAAGTGAATAATAGTTTTTATTCATCGAGTATGAATCACGAATATGAAATAATAATACAATGAGCATATGATTGTTTTAAATATTTTCCCCAAACTTCGATTTGAAAAAATCTTCAAAAACGTTCAATTACCTTGAAGAAAACTTAAAAAATATGATAAGTAGTTTACTAATAAATGAAATTAAACCTTTATAACCAATATAGTGTTATATTTCATACCATTAAGCTAGTTCACTTTAAAAGCTCGTTATAAAGTTAGGATCCTGTTGTCACTTTCCTAAAAAAAGGATTCAGGGTTAAAGAAAGCTTTAAAGATTCCTATTCGGAAATAGCACGCAGATATCTGCCCCCTACTTTGATACCGTCATTGGAATTCAGGCTGGTCCTTGTTAAAAATACCAATTAGACAAAAATAAGTTTAATTAATAATTGCAGCTAATACCGTAACTTAATCTACGTAGCTTTTCACTAATTCTAAAATGACGAAATATTGTAATGCTAGTAGTTATTTTTAATAAGGATTCTTGGACAAGAATTATTATTTTCATAATTATTCTATTTTATTATGTTAATAGGAAATATTTTTAAGGTTTTGAAAAACTTGTGAAAAATCTTCCCTTTGTAAAAATATCAAAGTTTTGCTGCAAACTGCTGCAAAAATATCTCTCTAGTTTTGCTGCAAATTGTAAATATCGATTTCTTGCCTTCTGACGTAAAGCTATTTAATGTACACCTAGATGTAGCGTTGACGAACTTACCTTCTTAAACTATTCTAAAAATTTTGATTACTACGAATTTAATATAAATTTCATTCTAATCTAAAAAAAACAACAAGCCTCCATTAACAATCCTCATTCGGATGCAGAATAGCATTCAGAGAAACGAAAAGGTGACCTAATAAAATCACTGTTATATTTTAAGTTCAATTTATATGTTACCAAACAAAAGGACCTCAGACTTAAAATCACTTATTGCAACGATTTTCATAAATATGTAAATTCAGGTTTGATATCAAAATGAGTGAAGAAAGATCAGATAACAGATTCAGATCTCTATTAGTTAACTAATACGTTTGTTCCTCCAACAATTGAACATTTCTTCATGGTCTTCATATTTTTACGACTTTTCATTCATAAATGAAGTATCTATGTTGTTGACAAAGTAACCGAGTTCATCAGTAAGGATATATATATAATTGATAGGAGATACAAAAAAATAACAAAAATTAAAACTTATAAATATGATGATTAATGATGAATAGGAGCATTTGACTCAATGGAAACCCAATATGTACAACGTGCTAATATGTCTTTTGGTAAATCATACACAAAACCCGTCTTGAGACAAATAGAAATACGAGTATGTTTAACAACTTTGTTACTTTATTTCTAAATAACGGTTCTACATTGAGTAGCATACTTTGATGCTTCTTGAACGTATCTCTCGCTAATAACTCTCCTTCAGCAAGCCATGCTATATGTTTAAGGATAAATTAAGTTAATTGTGTTAATTAAAGGGAACACAAGTCTTAGTTTTTTTAATTAGAAGCTAAGACGGAAAAGTACCCAGGGCCATCCGCTCACCGCTGCCAACTAATTTTGCAGTCTCTCCCCTTTATTTAAGTTTACTCTTTATTTATATTAAGACCAAACAAGCTGCCCCTTTAAAAGCCCGATCGAAACTTACCAAAAAAACAAATAATAAGAAATGACCACAGTTAAAGAAGGAAAATTTTATTATGGTCTAAGCAATTTCTCATGGTTTAACCATGGTTCTAATGGTTTAAAATTTTCTAATGGTTTTAGTGTAAAGGAGTAAAAACGTAAAAGCGAAACAATATCGTAATTTTTATTTGGAATCCTCTCTGGTCTAACACATCGTAAATATATTTTTTTGTATTAAATCAGAAACATTTCGAAAAGTTGTTTTTGGACTGAATGTTTTTCACCCAACCTCAGCCTTTGGAGAAAGTTGTCTAAGACTTCTGTTTTCCATTCTGGCGTTTGTCGAGGACCAACGCCATCACGTCCTACTCCATAAGGTGCCACTTCGCCTGTCGCTAAATAGTAGTTACCTCTTACATCCCTACAAAAAATTACCAAATTGATATATCGAAGCCAATTGCTGTGGTTGGTAATTTCATAAAGTGCCCAGAGCCTCTAGGTTCTTGGCGTAACTTGGTGGTTTCAACCAAAACTACAGCACTAGCCACTGGATCTGAGCACTCCATGAAGAGCCCAACGATCATCGGTCATATTATGTAGCTGTTAATATTACAATATGTGTTCAGTTTAGATTTTTGGGCCTGTGGTTACTTTGTTCAAGGTAGAATACAATCTTTTAAGTCTTCGATCTTTTTAGAAGAGAGCCACCACTATTTAAAGTTGTATAGTTTGCTTATAGTCCAGTCAAATCAAGGTTTAACCAAGAAAATATTCCGTTATTTTTGAAACATTGTACACTTATAAAGAAGAACCTAAAGATGAAAAGACGAAAAATCCCCGTAATTATGTTGCAAACTCTAGTGGCAATAGGCGGAAAAGGGCAGTTTTTTTTATTTTCGTGGGAATCTCAAGAGCCGTTTGCTGGAAGTGAAATTTTAAAATGTAAAAACATGTTTTAAATTTGCTACAAAAAAGCTCTAAATCATGCTTATTTCGCAACAAATCTTTGTCTAACTTGATTAGTGGCTTGATATAGTCAGATATATTGTAAAATAGCCTAAAATCCTTGAATCCCATTTACGTGTCAACAAACCTACAAACACATTATTCATAAATTCTTATGCAGTGTAGTATGGAGATTTGCAGACACGTAAATGTGAAAATCGGGTATTCTAGACTGTTTTATAATATACTTCGACTAGATCAAACCAAAAATCTATTTTCACCAATTTATGCTGCGAAATAAGTGGGATACATAACTTTTTTATTTCTCTTTATAATAACATTGGGAAATGTATACTGTGTTTTACCGCTTCCAATATCTCGGTAACCAATGGAAATAAAGCAATGAATGTGGGTACTAAATTGTTAGTTTTTTTGAGCTGAATTTAGTTTTGCCCACCAAAATTTGATGATTTTTATACGTAAAAACTGAAAAACCTATTTTTACTCATTTTTAGAGGTAAATCGCAAATTGATTGTATAATATTTGGCATGAAAGTATGTTTGGAGAGTATTGCTTACTTGAAAAAAAACATTAGTACATTAATAAATCATGTATTATGTTTTCTCCTAAATTGACATGATTCAATGCCAACGAAAAACGCAGAAAATACACGCGTTCCCGTGCAGGAAATATACGCCCGGGGTTTTAGGGGAGGCACGCGTTTTGTTTTATTTATTAGTTACAACGATTTATTAGCGTAGAATTGAAAAACGTGTTGAGGAAGTAAGATAAACATTTAAAAAGGTTTAGTTAGAAAATGAAGAAAAGATTATAATGTAAGGATTTATATTATACCAACTTAATCATAGGTACAACAATAAAACGAAAACTAATATAGTTTTTCTCAACACTCGTTCTTGAGGTAGGGCTTATATTGTTTTGCTAATTTTGCTATATTTAATTATTTAATATGTTTTATTAAACTAAAATGTTTCATGTTGGTTATACAAGTAAAGACCTCCTAACTGGATAACTGGCATAAGTTTTTCATTGATTTAATTTTTATTTCGCGCTGTATTTTAATTAAAATATTTTATTAGAAGAAAATTTCTTCTTATTATAACAATGTAATAGTTCCAAAAGCTAACAGTGACGTAAGCCGTGGTTCAAACCTTTTACATTATTTGCGAAACAAAGCTGAACAAATTGGTGTTTAATATTTGTTGTTCAATTTTTCTCTAAAAAAGAAGGTTCAAAGTACCTGGTCTGTCAAATATTTGTAGTTGTAGTTATACGATTTCAGCTGTTTCGTTAACACATATTCAGGTCACAACGTCATCTGGAGTTGTTAAGTCCATTTGCATAGTGATCACAGAAATAAATTTTTTCGAACACATAGATACGGACACGGACACGGATACGACAAAAAAATTGTCCAAAACACAAAATAAGATATTCGGGCACATGTTTTGTCGCTAATTAAGTGATGCGTCATGGCTGCCTTGTGCCGATGAATCATGACGCAACGTCAGACGTGCCCGAATATCGTATTTTTGTGATTTTGCCAAATATGATTTATGTGTCGTATCCGTGACCGTGTTTTATGTGTTTGAAAAAATTTCATATCTGTGGCTACTATAAAAATGAATATTTAAACACTCCAGCTACGTTCTGACCTGAAGATGTGTTAATTTATAACACGAAACAGCTGAAGTCGTATTACTTACAACAGGATCGTGTAACAGACCAGGTACTTTAAACCTTCTTTTTATGAATCAGTAGAGGCTACCACTATGAAATTTTTCTCTTTGACTTCAATATTAAAAACAATTATAAGGAATAGATTAAACTTAAGTTTGCGATGAAATATGCCAATTATTTTTTTTAGCCATTGACTTTTACTCATTTGTGAATCGAAGCACGGAAATCATCAATAATTAGTTAATTTAACCTACCCATTAATAATAGCTTTTACTTACGTATTTTCTATGGGATATGTCAATCGTCCAGTAGGCTGATCAGCGCAAGTTCCAAAGTAGAATTTCAAAAAATTGCGGCATTTGCGTGCTTCGAATTTTCCTTGACCGCCATAAAGAATGACGTACCAAAATATCTTAGCCACTTTTCGATGACTGCATAACCAAGCTGCAAGAGATAAAAATTGAAGACCGTATGATAATCAGCTCTTACCTCATAAATGACTAAATTTATAATATTGTCTATTAAAAATTAATGTATGGCTCGATAATTGTGCCACGTTTGCCATATATAGTAAGTTTTTTTCTTAGAATGCAAAAGTTTAAAAGGAGCAAACACAAAAGCAGAAACGTTTATTTCACTTTACCTGCCAGCCAGAAAAAAACAAACATTACTTCTTGAATTTAGACATAAAAAGGTTTCTTGCTCAGTATGAATCCTGAGAGTCACTGTGTAGGAGGTTAAAGAGCACAATAACATATGAGGTTTACTCTCTTGAGAAGCACCTTAAGAAGCATTGCTGTGCTACTGTAAATACTTGGGTGAGATAAAATTTCATATTACATAACAGTAGTTTATAAGCATAAAATTCTATTAAATAAAAGCTCATAATATTGATACTAATCTAGGCATCACCTCGTTTGAGGTATGGGTTAAAAAAAACACCAAAGACCTTAAAAAAAGCTCAAATTTTTGATTTTTATAGCAGAGGTAACCTTAGACTCGGAAGTCTGACAGGCTAATTATATTTGGAGCTACTTGCTGTGTTGTTGTTGATAAAATACTACTCCACTCTCCCACCTTGTCTAGGAGTCACAAGTAAATATAAAAAATTGTACATCTTTTAAATATTGAGTAACTCTTGTTCAGTTGTGGGTCTTAAGATAAATCTATATTGCGTACGATAAATAGACATTAACCTATTTTAGCAAAGTATCTGAGCGCTATAAGAAACATATGATATAAAATTTTTATCATTGACTAAGGTTACTGAGGTAGGTATGTGGGTTGGTAGGTTAAGGGTTAGTAGGTTGGGGTGCGTTATTGGTTTTATAAGAAACAGATTTTCAGCTATTAAGTGTCAATAGTAGGAACCGAAATAACTCATACGTGCCTAATACTTAATAAATCATACCAACTATTAAGGTAAACTATTGTTATATTTGAACGTGTTTCATGTGGTTAAGTCTTTTCCTTTTATAAAATCAGATTCCATATCCCGAGCAAATTGTGAAATGCATCCATTAATTTTGTACATTTTTAAAACTTTACTAACCCTTGAAGACTCCTAAATGGGTTAGGCCTACTATTTGTGAAAATGACGACTTTTTGTAAGCTGGGATAAACAGTAATATACAAAATATGCAAAGCCGTCTATTTCGTTCAATCGACATGTAATTGTACCACTAAACGGACATTTAATTTATAACTCTTTTAGGGATTTTAAGGGTTAAATATGAAGTTCGTTTGAAAGAAAATGTGTTTTGTGAAATGATTAACTCATTTAATGTTGGAATGAAAGTATTAATCCAACAGAAGTTTCGAAAGATTTTTTTTCTTTTAGCGAATTTCCCCTATAGGGAAGAAGCTGTTACCGTAGACCTAAGACCCAGACCATGATATTTTTTTCGTTTTGGGGTCCCCAGAAGCATATATATATATGCTTCTGCATATATATATATATATATATATATATATATATGCAGGGTTATTACGTGTCTGTTAACACGATAGCGGCCGTAAATATGGTCCGATCTTAATGACATTTGGTACAGACGTGTAAAGTGTCAATCACTCGGACGAGTTCGTGAACCAGCCTGATCGGACCAACGGAAGGGGAGGTAAAGGGCGATAAACCCCCCCAAAAATGGGTTTTTTGAGTTTTTTACATAGAAAAATATAATTTATCTAACTTTTGTTTGCTCCATTGAATTCAGCTCAAAAAAACAAACAATTAAATATTCGAATCACTGCTCTACGTCCATTAGTTACCGAGATATTTAAAGTATTAAACACAGTACTTTGTCCCAATGTTAACCTTATGGAAAATAAGTAAAATTCTATATCTCGCTTATTTCTCAACATATCTGGATAAAACTTGGTTTGTGGCTTCATTTAGATGAGATCTAATGTTTAATAGTCTAAAATTACCAATATTTCCATTTTTGTGGCAGCAAACCTATGCTGTGTGAGTATGCACTCATTTCCCATGTTATTCTTATGGAGCTTACAAACCCATGTCAAATCTCGCTATATATATTTGAAGCTATTTGCTGTGTTGATGTTGATAAGATACTACTCCACTTTCCCACCTTGTCTAGGAGTCACAAGTAAATATAAAAAATTGTACATCTTTTAAATATTGTGTAACACTTGTTCAGCTGAACTTGTTCAGCTTGTTAGCTTGAACTATACATTCTTTTGCACTTGAAATTCGCTGAGTATGCAGGTCTGCTGCAACGGGGGCATTTAATACTTAAAAGGTTTGAATTGATCAACATAAAAAGAAAAAGTACTATTTACACTCCTCAATATCCTTTGCGATGATTCAAGATGCTTATGATGAAGAAATCATGTTATATTTGCAATCAAGTATTAGCAAATACTTGAACAAATAATGCCCGTTACTCCCAATATTCTCGTCGACTAACAATCTCCAACATCAATAGCGATTATTACAGCCACTGGATTGCTCAGATATGCCACATTTTGTGTTTACCCTTAGCAATCAACTTACCATGCCTGGGACATCCTGCTTCCCAGTGACTAAACATTTTGTTGTGCGGGAGCAACACCAAAGAAAAAGTGTTTGAGGCTCAAAATAAGCAAATGTACCTCTGTGATGTAAATAAACATTTATAGTGTTTACAATAGAGATCAAACAGATAAAAAAAGAAGGATGGGTGGATTCTATAATGATCACCTTTAAGCGAAGAGTAAAATGGTTCTAAGAATCTTAACAGTGGCTTAAAGGCAGAATACAATTGTTGAATTCACTACTTTATCAGCGCCCAACAATATTTTTAAAATTTCCTCTTAACCAGTTTACGGTCAATATATTTAGCTAATTAACTGACCTATAGAAATTTAACAATATTTAACTCTAAAATTAATCCAAAATATGAATGTAGTAAAATAAAAAACAACTTATGTACGAATGGTATTATTCTAAAATAAAACTACTTTCGTCAAATGACGAGCTCTCATTGGTCTAGAGCCTGTATCATAAAGTGAATCCTGTGACATAAATGTATGCAAATGGTATTTTATTTAGTTTCATAATGTTACTCTCTATGATGTTATTGTAGTGTCACTATCGCTGCTTAACCCAACGGTCGTAGGTTATTATATTATTATTTATAAAAAATAATTATAAATAACTCACGGCTAGGATTGTGCTCGCATTCAGGCTGAATGATTCCATTGTTGAAGATGAAGTCGGCGGTGCCGGTGCGGTCCATGGTGCCGATGGGGAAGGCGTTGGTGTGGTAGACGTGCACCGCTTCCGCGTCGTATTCGTTGATCGGTTCCGCATGGGGGTTGTTAGGGCTCCCGAATGGCTCCAGAGCTAACCAGAAAATCAAATAAACGGATGTCGAAAAAGTCGACACCACGCTGCGAAAAAATTACCAATTCTATAACTGGTGCCAAATCTTAAGACTTAGTCCGTCCGTAAGACTAATGTTAATTTTAGCATTGGGCTTATGGACGGCAGGGCCTTAATATTTGGCACCAACTATATATACCTAATTTGAAGGTCAAAACCAGCAATGTTTTGGGTCCTAGTGCCGGAAGTTAGGGCACTAACTTCCGGTTGTTTTGTTATTTTGCTTGAAACAACGTTGGAACATCTCATGACTGTGCGGCATTCAATAGATTCCAATGACAAGCTACACTAGATTCATATGATCGTCATTGCTTTTGTTGCTTAGCAACCGTGAAAAAGAAGTTGTAACATCGCTCATAGGATCAGAGTTTCATTTTCAAGTGTGTCGAATAAAAATTCAGATTGTAAAAGCTATAAACTGGCTATTTCATTAAGCAGTGTGGTGAAACATAGTGTTAGCACCTCAGCCGAAAGGGTTTTGCAGCTCTCGATCGATTCAAATTCTCGACTTGGTCTCGAATTTTAAACTCGATCTCAAGCCCACGAAACCTAATTTTCAGCCCTTGGTGCGAAATATAATATTGTCAACGAGCTGGGTAAATAATTGTGAAGCATATTAACCTCAATTTGTGTATTTTATGTTAAAGATTGTTCAGTTATTTTCTCGATCACTATCGCTTGGCTTATGATAATAATAAAAACTTTAAAATATCTATTGTGATTGTGAGTAGAATACGGTTCTCACAATCATAAGGTATTTTGTTGTATCTATTTTTGTTTGATGTAATATTTACACAATAGACTTACATTTTGAAGTGTCGGAAACACAGTAATTGGAGTTAAAGTAAAATAACTTGGAAGGTTAATTAAGTTTTTTTATTCGTCTATTGTCTCGATCAAATTTTGATCTCTTATGGATACATGCTTGTTAGTAATGTTTGTAAAAACAAATTTTGAATTTTGCATTCATCATCTAATGACAATTTCGTTAGAGACGCTTTCAAAACATTGGATCAGAGAGAGATAATTTTGAGTTTTATCCGTTGTGTTAGAAATAATTTTTAGAATCATAGAAATATTATTCTTCAGGCAAGACCTGAACTATTTCCTTTATTAAGACAATTAATATTTCAGTAGATTTGGGAAACAGACCTATGATCGTTGCTATTGGCTTGTACGGAGGCGTTTTTCTGATGATAGCGCCTATCAACCCAGCGAGTCTGGCCGAGTAGCCGTAACCTATCAGATGTATCTTGTCGCGAGTGAGTTTCTCCTCGCTTATTGCCTTCAGCAGAAAGTCAGCCAGAACTCTGGCTTGCATCTGAATGGTAAAAGAAAATATAAATGAATTAGTGATTTGCTGAAAAGTTTACGGGCCGTTTGCTACAAGCTACTTTAAACTCTTAATTTCTTGATATGAGGTTAAAAATAAAACAATTTTTCTAGTTTATACTAATTCATTGAATTTATTCTGGTTCATACTAAGGTTTGGGTATTGACTTTAAATCTGAAGCAGGCCCTTCATCGCATTACGAAATGTACCAGGTTTTGAGTGAACCAGGATTGAAAGAGCTCTTAGTTATAGTGAATCACCAACAGAGTGTACTGATTTCATCTACTAATTTTGGTATTAGGAGGAGGTAATATATAGTTTTTTAAACAGAAACACACAGCAGTCAATTAATTATTGATATACAAATTGTAGAGTAATTTTAAATTAAATTGCTAAAATAAAATGTTGGCAGTAGAACCTTCTGTCAGTAATTAATCAAATTAAGTAAAATCTAAATTCTGGGTCACTCAAAACTAGCTACAGCTGGGCCATAAGAATAGGTCTATTTCTTCTTTATATTCAAAGGTTTTGGTTATCGTGATCTAGATTATTTTAATCCTGGCTCAAACTAAACTGGCTCAAACGGCCCTTGCGGTAAAATAGATTAACATTGAATCCATACTAATAAAAATATTGCAATAATTAAAAAGCTTTTCCGGAGGGTAAAAAACTGTTCAAAACCTCTAGCAGTCTAGCAGTTTATTATTAACTCTTCCATTAGCTTCGGAATATTGTCAAATATCAAACACAACACAAAGGAATGTGGATGCAATTCGAATTCCTATAAAAAAAGCTATTCTTTTCAAAAGCTATAAATTAATCATCATCCCGAACAATCCTACTATAAAACAGGCATTTTATATGGGCAAAGAAATGTGGCATCACAATAAAAGTGTCAAATTATTTTTATATTTCAGAAACATATACATATAGCGGGTATCTAAACAGTCCCAACCCCTAATTATTTCTTTGATGAAGTTAAAAGGATCCACCTCCGGGAATGTTAACTTACCAAAAGAGGAATTTTTTCCAACAATAATGCCGCAACACGAGGTCTTAAGGTTGATTATAAGAACAGTTATTTCATCACAAAGTTTAAATATTCACGTACAATTTTAACATTGCATACCATTAGGATAAGCCCCTATTTTTCTTTATTTTGCCGACACATATCAATTAGCCACCAGGAGTTGCTCTTGAATAATGTTTGCCAAACTGTCTTTCATTAAAAATTCCCGGCCTTCATCTTGGATCCACCATTTTGAATTAAAATAATACTTTTCAAAAGTAAAGGTGGGGCTGTTACTTATCATTTCTTACTGGTTTATCATGTTGGTCACACTTCTGCAACCCGTGTGTTCTGGAGATGTTAGGAGCGTCCCTAATATTTTTAAGAAAATTACTTTTATCTTAAGTACGAACAAGGATAAGATAAAACGGATTGTGACATTGTAATCAGCATAAGAAACTAATTGTAAATTATCTTACAAAACGTCAACTTTAATTTTGAAACACATTATTTTAATTAAACATAGTGGATCCAAGGTGGTAACCGACATTTTAGATCTAACATTAGCAAACATGATTAAGAGTGTCCTTAGGTGGCTTATTGATGGTAGGGGTTACTATTTGAAAATGTTGACTAACCCCCAAACTAATTTTAGTGGGAGGGGATGTAAACGTTTACAGATCAAAAACTTCCTCTTTTCGTCATGTAATCATTGCCAGAAGGAAGTCTTTTTAACTTCAATAATAAAAAATATATATATTTATGGGAGGGGTAAATCAAGATATTATTCATCTACAACAAAGTTAAAAATACAGTGTCAATTCTTGGCTGGGTAAAACCAACTACCTTTTACTTTGCCTTCCATAACATGTACTGTTATAAATTATTGCATGTTTTTCTGAACATGCCTTGAAACCTGTTTGAGCCACCCTGATTCTAATTAATGGGTGGCTAGTTAATTAATCGTAAATTAATTTATGCTAAAAGTGAATTATTGTCTGTCACAGCAGTTGCTTGATAATCTGCCATTAGTTGTTGGGCTGTTAATTAACAATTCTGTCTAAGGAACGTGCCAACCTTAGTCAGTAACAAGGCTACAAGATCGCGCCACTATCATCACGATCATCATACTCATACTTCACTCATATTCAAGGTAACGTTCTCCTTGAGGTACCTGTCTTAAAAAAGAATGATTAAGAAAAAAGAAATGATTAAGCATTAACATAAATTTAATCGATACAGCTAAGCATACGTACATACATACATGTGTGAAAGTATAGATGCTCTGACAAACAATAATTGAATTTCAGCAAAAATTAATTTACGAATAATTAACTAGCCACCCATTAAATCATTTAGCATTAGGCTGTCTCAAACAGGTTTCGAGGCATGTTCTGAAATATATGGAATTATTTATAAGACTACATTTTGTGGAAGTAAAGTAAAAGGTAGTTGGTTTCACCCAACCAAGTATTGACACTGTATTTTTAACTTTGTAAGTAGTTGCCATACTTAGGCAAAGTCAAAGTCAAATGCACTTTAACTTTGTTACATACTCACACGATATAATATTTTAAGGTTTATCAAAACATTGAACCAGAAATTTATTTACAAGTGTTACTGTTTACTTAAACTTATAATTTTTATTAAAAGAATAACTTATATTACATATTATTTAAAAGTTGATAAAAATAATTTTCAAAGAATGTCCTAAGATAAATGTTTTCAAACAAAAAATCTCCGTACTATTAGGGTTTATTGCCAAATCGCATTATAAGAACATAAGAAATTAACTCCAATGCTTGGTGAAACTTGGTTCAGTTGCTTTCATAGACAACGTTCGAGGTTTAAATTTTTATAGTTCTCTTATACAATCTAAGCTACTGATTGTTGATAAATACTTAATAGTTAATCACTCCTAATAACCAAGAGTGTAGTTTGAAAGCTTAACCAAATCAACTTAACACTAAATATAGCATGTTTAATTATACCATTCAAATTTTCAGATCTAAATCTATTCAAAATCTAATTGAAAATACATTTCATATACACTTTTTTATCTCATATCCACCTATATTTTAACCTTTTTTTAAATCTACTATCAACACACATACGTCAAATTTGGTCGGCTTCCTCATATAGTATAATAGTGTTGTACTAAACATGAAGAATTTCAGTTCTGGCATGTCGATGGCGAAAATGTTGTAGGCCAGTTGCAAATTTCTCAACGCCAACGCTGAACAAAAACAATCATAATTTTTAAGTGCGCCCTCATCATTTTTACAGTAATCTACAACATTTTTTGGTTTCAAGATGTTATAGCACTAAAACATAATTAGTAAAATACCTAAAATGATTAACATATCAAACCAATATGTTTGTAGTTTTATTTCACAAGTATTATGTTTATGGGGAGTTGCCTGCTTGTTTCATAGTCTTTCACAGCTGTTTTGATATTTTATGTTTATTTGGTGTCATTGTATAAGAGTTGTTTTGCTAACCAATAATCATTAAAGGGCCAAACCCGTAGTTTGAGGGCTTCCTAAGTGTTTCTGGATCCAGGCATGTCCTAGACACATCTAGAGAAAAACTTTCATTTTCAATATAATAATTCATCAATATTGGTCCAATAGTTTGCATAATCTTTAAAAGAAAAATCTAAAATATTAATTGTTAGAATTAAATATTTTTCTTGATTGCTCATAATTAAGAAAGAAAATATACATTTTGTTCGTGATGCATAAATCGAGTTAATTGTTTTCATTTTATTAAAACTAGTTTTTCACGTCCTAAAAATCTATTTTTATGTTTAAATTTGAACTGTACATAATATTTAGAGGTACACTCGTGGTTAATTCTTAAGATAAATCTTACCTGTGATAGTATTTCTCACAAACGTACAATTAGCATTTCC
This sequence comes from Flexamia atlantica, assembly GCA_035578135.1. Classification (NCBI taxonomy): domain Eukaryota; kingdom Metazoa; phylum Arthropoda; class Insecta; order Hemiptera; family Cicadellidae; genus Flexamia; species Flexamia atlantica. Next base: position 4,645,643 of record JAQJVK010000012.1, on the reverse strand, counting down.
AGAAAGAGGATGGATTATTATGATACTTGGCAGATTTGAATCAAAGTTTTCCGTAGATAGTAGATCAATAGCATTTGCAAGTGGTTTCTCTTCATATTCGTAAGTGGATTTTTCAAAAGCTTCAATTGCACTTCTCACCTTTCCTTGATAAAACTTTATGGGGTTTGTGTTTTGCTCTGACGCTCCTTGTGGCTTCCATTTTTTGCTACAATAAGAACAGTTGTAAATATTTTTTGTGAGTTTCTAATAGATAAATATATTACATTTTGGTATTACCTATTCTTATGCTCTAAGCATTTAATTTACACTTTAGTCTTTTTAACATATTCCTCCAAAAGTTTTCGTTCGAATTACTCGCCTGGATTGAAACTCACATCAATGATTATCACACATAACTAATGTATGCAGATTATCCAAGGAAAAAAGATTAATATGGGCGAAATTTCATAACTGGACTCTCGGTTTCTTTCTGGAATAGCTTACGCTTCCTTCAACCACTAAAATTCGCTTAAAAATTTACAGAAATCAAGTACACTTTGAAAATAGTATGGTTTTTTGAAGAGTTATACCAATATATAAGAATATCAGAATTACGTAGAAGTAAACACGTATTTTAGGAAAAGGTTTACTCAAAATATTGAATAACTATTGGTGGTTAAATTATCTGTCACATTAAAGACTTAGGATCATACTTACTTGACCAATCTGATCTTTATCTTTAGTATCAATTTTGATTCATCCCAGTCATTTAAATTCATTATCATGAAATCCGACACCTTGGTCTTATTTGCATTCTCTTGCCCTGTGGGAATAGTATAAATAAAATTTGACTGTCTATAATTTTCCACATAATAATCAATCTTGCTTATTTTTTAAAACCCCTACTTATTGGCTGATACCTAGCCAATAAGTAGAGGCTGAGTATTACATTCAATAATTGAGTAGTTCACAGGTGTTGAGTAAACTTCACAATTAATCATATATAAAATTCTTACGAATATATTCCCCGTAAAAATTTGAATATATAGTTTTTATTCTCCATAACAACTAAATGGGAAATATCATTTCTCATAGTGATAACAAAGCTCTATGTTTACAGCTTTAACATCTCACATCAATGGAGAGAGAATAATGATACAAAGTAATGAAACAATGATTTCATTGTAAATATTTTGAGCTGCATACAATACCACGAACCAAGATTTTACCATTTTAATTTATTTATGCAAAAAGAATCTAAGAAAACTAGATTATTATAAAAAAAAGGATTCTTAGCAAATCACAGACGTAAAAATCCAGTTTTGATAATGACAGCCCATCAAAAAAGGGCTGCCAACTGTGACAAGTTAGAATTTTTTATGTTTTTTTCATGGTTCATGACAGAGTACATTTTGATGAACGCTCACAAACAATGTCTTTTGGTGGAAAACGACTATTGCTGACCAAAAGTTTCATAAATAAAAGTGTTTAACTTTCTTTATTCAAAAATATAACAAAAAATACCTCATTATATGACAACTATTGATTCTACTTCTTATGTAATATCCAACTTTAAGCATGGATAGCAAACATTATATACATTAGTATTTACTAACCCAAAAGTGGTAACCTACGGTACGATCAACTTTCCTTTTAAATAGTATTCAAATTTCAAGGTTGTTTTTATATGTTTGATTGTTCAATGCGTGACTATTGGACTGACGATATTTTATTTATTTGTACTGGACAGAAACCTTCTGAAAACTGGTTGATTTTGTGGGTCCTAAGTTTTTCTACTACATCCCTATTTAGTACAGTTTTGACTTTAAATTAAATTAAATTAAATTGCACCAATTTAACTTTGCCACACCATGTGGTACGAAAGACTTATGGTAAAAATATGGAATAGTATAAGATGTTGAAAACTGATTGTGACAGAACAACTCATACAAATAAATAAAATCGCATTTATTTATTGGACTTAATAATATCGTAGATTTATTACTAGTAAAACTATCCTTTTGTAAAGTTTAAAACTTACCAAATTGGTTGTACAGACTAAGACGTCAACCCAATAATTATATTACATGAGAACGGTTTCGGTTTCGTGATAAACCATTTCTGGTCAGGTCATGTAATTAATTCAAAATGTTACACCTAGAGCATACGTTTGTGACAAATTTTTATGAACACTCCACAAACAAACAAGTACAAGTGTTCGAAAAGTGTAAATGTATCTGTTTGTTTGTGGATTGCTCATAAAAAGTCGTTAATGTATCCAAAGTAACAAAAATGTGCTCCAGTTTTAATTTTACAGATTGAATGAAATACCTGTCTGAAGATGGCTTTTCATAAAACGGAAACTTTTCTCAAGTAATACAATTATTGGATTCTCATCCATAGGCTGTACTAAATTCGTAAGTTTAGCATTTTTAACATGAGGTATCAAGGCTTCAGAAATCTACCGATTTGTTTCTATTTTAAGTATAAAGAAAAATAAATTGGTTTAGTTCTTCAAAATTTTGTTGTTGCTGATTTAAAATTAATAATACGTGCAGCAAAACCAAATTTTGTAGTATTAATGAGTGTAAGAGGCATCTGATAAAATGTTTTGCCAATAACCTAGCAATTATATAGTTTCCTAGTATGACTGTAAGTTTATGTACGAGGAACATACCGGCATCTCCATGAGTTACTGGTGATTCATGTTCCTTGTTTGAAGATGCTGCTTCTTGCGTCTTATCTGAGGGTACTGCATCTTGCGCCTTATCTGAGGGTGCTGCATCTTGAGTCTTATCTGGATTTTGCTGTCCGGATTCTTGAGGAGACTCGGAATCTGCTCTTGATCCCAAAACGCTCTGTAAAAATTTTATTTCAATAACCGTTTCCTATTACGGCAGTAAACCAATGAGCTAGCCTCTAAATATTGTACATATACTACACAACTACCTACCTTGTTAAACCACCTCGGTATTGTACAGGGGATTTTTAATTAATTCTAAATTATTTATATCAATATCTCTATTTAGTCTGATAATTAATTTTTTTTTTCTCGTTAAAGAGTCTCTTATCTACCTTAACATTTACAAACAACATTTTATGGATCATAATCAAACTTGATATGATTTATTTTGATGAGATATGATAATGCATGAGAGATCACTGTTCCAATTCCTTTAAGAACCTGGGCATATTAAATATATCCAGCTTCACATATACCCACCCATAGATACCCAACCTATCTATACCCTATATTCTATACACTATCTATGAGACTGTAATGTACGCTAGATGGTATGGCCAGTTGTATGTACAATCATCACATAGTTATAACACTATAAGTATAAATATTAGTATACTTCTGTAATGCACAACTTAAAAGTTTTTGAGTAAAGACCTGAATACGCAGGTGGAAATGTTTTTCAAAAGGTTCCTGAATGAAAAAAAATTAAATATAAAAACCGGTTCAAGCTTAAACCTAAAGCCTATCTTCTTGAGCGGTGTCTCTATACTCTTAAGATGAGCTGTAAGTTATTCGCAGTTTCTCCAGGAAAACCCAAACCTATTTCATGACTGGTCTCATGTAGCTACTAGCTTAAACTTAAATACTATCTTATTGAGCGGTGTCTATACGCTTTATATGAGCTGTAAGTTATTTGCAGTTTTCCTAGGGAAACCCGAACCTATTTTCCTTCCCTAATCTATTTCATTGACAGGTCTTATGCAACTATGTGGTCAATCGGGACGACTCTCCAGAAGTAAGAGGTAAGTTAGAAGATACGTAGTACAGTACAATGCTTATGTTACTATTCGTCCGGCAGATTTGATCCAAACTGGGATTTGTCAGAGCAAGTCAATATTATTGTTGATATGAGATGTTTAGGGTATGTTGACCATTAAACTACAGGGCACCTTTGTGGTACCCAAGGGCAATTGCCGCCATCTTGGAAAATGACGGGAAGCCTCATTTTCAGTGTAAGTGCCTTACTTAAAACAGGGTGATTTAAAGACCTTGATATGTAGAGCAATACAAATTGTTTTAAAAATCTTAGAATAAAATTCCCTACAAGAAGGTATCACGATTTAAATATTTATAATGAACATTGAGGTTGATATTTTTAAAGTTAATAATGTACAAAGAAAAAATTACTTACTTCCATTAATTTCAACATTGCACCAAAATAACTTGATAAATATACTTAACTTGCAGATTTTCATATTTTCATCTAGGTAAACAGTTCCATTTTCAACGATTTTAATTCCAATAAAGATCCACATATCAAGATTTAAGTGCGCTATGTCATTAATGTTCGTTTATGATCACTAAGTAAATATTGACTTTCATTTGTACAATTAAAAATTTAAATCGGTGAAATTAGAGGTGAGTTCATGTCCTCTATTCAACATAACTTTGTTTTATGAAAAGTAAGTGTCACATTAAACAGTGGTATGTAACTCACCTTAAACTTATCAGATTCAAGTAAATAATTTTACAAATGTAAGCCAGGTATTCACTGAGTATTTCAAGACCAAAGTACTTGGAATATGGATCCATTTAATGAATATCATTATTAAACATTATTATTTTATTCAGCTTATTGGCTTATAACTCAAATAAAACACCTCATATTAAAAAAATAATAATACTTGAAATTGATACAAATATCTCAGTGAGTGTTCTGTTACCCAAATATAAAAAACGCAGATCATATATATCCTCGATCAAATAAAATTTTCATACAATTCAATTTTTTCGTTTGTTAGAGGTTTATATGTAACTCGTCTAAAACTGTTTTATTTAATCAATTGATAACTTTAATAAAAACCAGTGTTTCCTTGAATAATTGAAGCCCATAAAATTGAATATAAATTTAGTAAAACGGTATATACAGGGTGTTTACGAAAAACCCTTACAGACTTTGGGATATGGTTACTTGCATCAAAAATAAGAAAAAAAGTTCCGTAAACATGGGTTCTAAAATGCTCGGTTATCCGTCTGTCAGTCTGTATGTGTTTTTAACATGATTTTGCATGACCTTGGAACTACTAAAGATATCAACTTTAAACTTGGTACTTACATGCTGACTAATAGGACCTATTTTGGTGCGGAGTATCAAGTTTATACTTTGTACCATTTCAAAATGGCTGCCATTTTTATATTTTAAAACTTAATATCTTAAAAACAGTAAATTTTACAGAAATTGTACAAGGGACAAAAAGGTAGCGTAATTTTATTTCCTACAATACCATATAAAAATCATAAAAATTGAACTGCAATTTACGGAGATATTTCAATTTTTCTAACAAAATAATGCGAATATTTGATATAACTGCCATAAACAGGCAAGTATTCTGGTAGAAAAATTGCAATAACTCCATTAATTGTAGTTTGATCTTTTTGATCTTTATTTTTTTTGTAGGGAATAAAATTACGCAACTTCTTTGCCTCCTGCAATTTTTTTGTAAAATTTACAGGTATTACGTTGTGGATTTTGAGGTATTACGTTTTAAAATATAAAAATGGCTGCCATTTTGAAATGGTACAAAGTAGAAACAATACTCCTCGACAAAATAGGTCCTATTAGTCAGCATATGCATACCAAGTTTGAAGTTGATATCTTCAGTAGTTCCAAAGTTATGCTAAATCATGTTAAAAACACATACAGACCGAGAGACGGATAACCGAGCATTTTAGGACCCATGTGTACAGTTTTTCTTATTTTTTATGTAAGTAACCATATCCCGAAGTCTGTAAGGGTTTTTCGTAAGCACCCTGTATAATCGTTGATTCACAAAAAAACCTTTAGTAATCCAAAATTTACATTTTGAAGCTATTTAACTCGCCTCAGCCCTATCTGACTTAACTTATCTATATCTCTTGTGAATGGGATTGGTTTGCTGAGTGTTCTCAGACAAAAACATCTAACATCACTTAAATATAACTCAAATCATAGATCTTAAATTTAAAACAAATTTTGAAAAAACGATAATTTTTTTTGTTGAAGGTCTGTAATTTGCCTCAAACTTATTCAATTTGAACAACGAATATGTATAATAAATGTCAGTAAGGTGCTATGTATTTACATACTAAGAAATATATTATTAAATAATAATTTATTCAAATAAATAATATATATTAAAAAAACAACTAAAATTGTTGGTTGATGGTTTGTTACTCGCTTCAATCACCTCTCATTAAAATTTCATATAGCTCAAATGATAGCGAATAATCTAACAAATATTTTAATACCAACAACAGTTGGATAAGTATTGGATGTAGTCGTAAAGAAGTCATTAATTTATTGATAATACTATAGATTATCCTTCTCTTTTATTAAATTTTTTTTAACGGAATTTCCAAATCTTCTTTATGACGTTATCCTCAAACAACCAAGAGTGCAACAGATGCATATGATGCCAAATGTCAAAGTCTACAACTTTTGGTATGATTATTTACGTTTACCGAGTTATTTTGATGCAATGTTGAAATAAATGGAAATGAGTCTTAACTTTCTTGTAAATTATTAATTTTTAAAAGTAATTTTGGCATAAAAATTCATTAAGAATATTTTTAATACGATGTTTACTTGTATTAAATATTGTTTTGAGATATTAAAATAATTTGTAGGCTCTAAATCACATGGTCTTTTAATTATACAGTTTCAAATAAAACCTTTCAGTGCAATTTTAGCTTTCCTCCATTTTCCAAAATGGCGGATGTTGCCCATGGGTACCTAAAAGGAACTCGGCGGTTTTAGGGTCTGCCAACCCTAAATATCACATATTAAGAATTAAAATCACATAATGTAACAAATACTAGTTAGGGGAAAAATTCCCATTTGGCTGCCGGACTATGTGTCGTGTACTGTTATTGTTCAAAATAAAAATAATGAGGTTTGATAGTATAATAATGAAAGTATAATATGGTTTTTAATGTGAAGGACCCAGCAATAAGTGCATTTTAATATTCTCAAAAACCTTGTATAAATTATTAGGGTTACAATTACTTATTTATTTAATGAAATAAAAATAACGTTATTAAAGTTTTATTATTTAAGATATTCCTTACAAAAAAAGTACGGTACACAGATCTAAAACTCGTAGAGTAAAAAAGACTATTAGTTTAAAGTTAATTTGTAAAGTAAATTTAGGAAATCAGAATTATTAATATTTTCCACCAAATCTAATATCTCACTATTTTAAAAAATATAACCAATGTTTTACTTTAAAATGCATTGAAATATTATACATACTTACCAAAGTCAAGAGATAAATCACGATTGCCCGATTAGTCCGCAACATTTCAACCGAGATTTCATTTGCGACTGAGAACATTCTAGAGTCAAACATATGTGCAAATGAAATGGAAGCAATAAATTATTCAGACTAATTTGTTTTTAATTTTTGATGTTAGTAGAGGCGTATAGGTAGGTGAAAATTTTTGATGTAGCTGATGAAACATGAACTCTGACAACAGAGAGATTTTTTTTACTATCAAAGCAATATTTCATATAAGATATTGTATATAAACTATAAGGACCTTATTAATATTTCAGTTTCTTAAGAAAATCGTAGAGGTTGTCTTATAATTGATTCTTAGAATTGAGGACTTTTCAAAGCAATGTTTACAAATTGAAAAATATTGTTGTTGTTTAGTACTTTTAAGTGGAAGTTATAAACAACGAACTGAATGTTTTTTTAGGATTTTTCCCCAAAACATTCTCGCTAGTTAATTCAAAAACAAAACTTTATTGTTCCATGTGCTGGAAACGTTGGGGGATTAAATTTCACATGAATATTTTCATCCCCCAACAACCCCCTTTCCACCTCAACCCTTAACTTAAAAATTGCAGAACAGATACCCTTTTTGACAAATCAAAATAAAAGATAATAATCTATTTTACGTTTTCAGTAAATAAATATGTAACAAATTCTACAATGGTAAAAACCTGCTTTCTTGTACGTTTTATTAATATATTATCTTGAGGACGAATGAAGAGATTTTAATATTTCTTCCATCAACTTTTTTTGCTCTTCAATTTTCTATGTCATAAAGGATATGTAGCCATGTGAATTTTTAAGTTAAAGGTTGGGGTTTAAGTTAAAGATTGTAGCATAAATATTGTATAAAGGGGTTGTTGGGGGATTGAAATTTTAATTTGAAATTCACTTCGCCCTGCGTAGGTAGATGAATACACCAAACAGAACACTAAAATATACAAAAAAATATTATTAAGAATAACACCCTGGATTAAAGTAAATATAATAATGAGTCAAACCATGAAATAACTGAGGCACAGTTTTGGATTCCTCTAAAGTTAACTTTCGGTAGCCCACCTTAGTAATTTTCATAAACTCTTCATTTGTTCGAAAAACATTCGCCATTCTGAATAAAATGTTTAAAGTTCACGGAGTTGGAGGTACCTTGTCGAGTTTATGCTTTATTCAACACCTGTTCGCTCACTTGAGTGTAAATATCATTTGACGTAAACATGTCTCATTAGATGGACCATGCTGTAGAATTTTACATCTTACAGAATATTTCACCTCTATTACATTTGTGATAGAAACCATTCTCCTAGTGACATACTACCTTGTTAAAATTCTTTGCGACATACTAATAATCAAAAACATGTTTTAAGGTTGATAAAAGTATAAACGTAAACTAAACATATAATTTTGTAAATGATAAGTTTTTATACATTTATTCAACTACGTGTACGTAAATATTAAAAAAAACAAGTTTGAATAATCCTTAGTAATTTGAATGAACTTAAAAAAAAACTTTTTAATCACGTAGTTAAGAAAGGACATGTGACTATATTTTGAATTACAACTTTATAATTAGGAGTAAACATTAGGAGTAAATAATCTACTAGCCCTAATGTAAGTTTTTGGTTTATTACAAAGTCTTATCTATAACAAGAATCTAACTCTAAACATGAAAAAGCTAAATAATTATCTTTGTATGTTATAAGTAGAATCATTTGTATTTCCTGTTTTCCTTTGTCCATCTATTGAGTTTATATTTTTCATAGTTAACTAGACCCACTTCTAGGGGCCACTATTTGACTAATACGTCAAAAATAGGTCGCTGTTGTTAAGAATTGGTCACTGTTGTTTCTCTAAGCTAAAAAAAAACTTTCGTAATATTTTAGTAAAATGGTATTTTTTTACTTTTATAGTAAAATTTGTAATGCTCAACATTCCCTAAAAAAGGAGTGCATATAAATCCTTATACCCAATGGAGCGAAGCTTGATAATATTTGATTATAGATTCTTGACAAACGTTTTAACTTCAAGGTCTAATTTTCTTACTCCATCATCCAGCACATTTTTGAGGCAAGATTGTGTATGTATTATAGTGTATGGATTATTATATATGCAACAATAGTTCAGGAACATCTGCACTGGTAATTTTCAAATTTTACACACACGTTTGAAAGTTCACCGAAAACAGGTGATTAGATTATGTGAAAAATCCCTTGAGAAGTTTTAGTAACAAGTGTTTTAAAAAGGGAAAACCACCATCTCGTTGTGTAGCCTTTCGTCCATTTAACTGTAACAATGTAATATCATACTTTTCTTAATTTTTGTCCTACGTAAGCTACTTTAGACAAACAATTATTGCACCGTACGGAAGAAGAAACTATGTTTAAATTTTGTTCCAGGAATAAGTGATTATTAAGGATTACAAGCATAAGGAAAAATATTAATCTCATCCTATGATAGAAAAATAGAGGCTGCACGGTTGAAATTTCATTCGTGTAATTTAGTTTTTGATTTTTTAGTTAATTTTATATTTTTGTATTAAGTGTTTGATAACATTTATAGCACTTATTCTCTTTTTCAATACACATTTCCATGAAGTTTATATTCCTTATATCAAAGACAAATCTTTGCAGTAGAACGGGTATTTAGCTAATTAGCTAAATACTGAATTTTTTTCTTAAAAAGGTGTTTTAACCACATGTAAAATTAGTAAATGTACAAAGAATCTTGCATTTTATTTAGACTTGCACTTAGGCCTCTAAGATCTTTACCTTTTGATAAAAATCGGCTCTTGATTCCACATGATGTCAATTGTTCGATAGCGCAGTTAGGAATAAAGTAGGTTCAACTGCTTTTAGAACTTGCGTCATACTCCTAAACCCAGTTTCAGAATACACTAGTCTGATTTGAAATCCAAGTCTATTTGTCATTGACTTTGACTTTGTTATTTGCCCGTTATTCCTTCTCTTCAGCTTACGAAGAAGGATGAACAGCGATATTCTCTTCACTATAGTTTATGACAAAACTAATTAAAATCCAAAAATTAGTTTAAATGTTTATAACAATTGAAATATTTCCCTTGATAAAAAGTCGTATTTTGTTGATCAGAAGTCCCATTTTTCAAGTCGATGGATCGTAAATTTCTCTCGACGCAGGTCTTTCCTTTGCAACACTCTTTACTCGAAACATTTCCTTTAAAAATAACACAGTCAACATTTTGTTGTTTTATATATACCTTCTGGACATTTCATAACATCGTTTCATAACGTTAATTTATAGAAATGGGAAATGTACGGAAATGTCAGTTTTTATACATAAATAAACACACCCTTGGACGTTTATGATTGAGTGTTATTTCACAAAATATGTATAATACCTGAAGGTGTACATGAATCTCCTACCTCATAATAATCGAGTAAAAGACAGAATTGGTTGTCCGGGAACAAATGTTGATATCATTTATGCTTTCAAATAAATAGTAATCCAGGCCACTTATGGATTTTTTAGTTTCCAGCTCGAAAAGCAAGGCAAATAAATCAAATATTTGTCTTCAATTTTTGTACTTTTTTACGAAATGCCTTTAATTATATTAACATTAATTTGTTTTAGGATATTAATATACTTTTAAAAGTTCCCACATAAAAAATCATATATATCAGGATTTTTAATCCTCCTAGGCTATATTTTTTATCAAAGTTTAAATATATGAATTTTGAGAAATATTATAAAGGGCATGTTACACAGGAATATAGCACAGAGAAAGAAACTGTTCCTTTCTATGTGATTATAGTATCTCATGTCATCAAAACTTCTTGCCCAACAAGCTTCAAAATAATTAATGAAACCCTACTTTTGCTATTTTTTACTATTTTTAATTACTGAGTATGTTTAAAAACCCAGTTTGGCTGAAACTGCATTTTCGGTGATCTGACATACATATTTGTAACTATCGTACATTATAATTAATGTTTTATGAATGAAATTGTCTTTTCATAGAGCCTCGTAAATTTATTAATAGAGTATTAAAAAACTTTTATGATTCAACATACTCATGAATCTTCGTCTTGTAATTATTTTGAATTTTAATTCAAAATATATACGTATTCCTAAATATTCACTGACTCGTCTTGTATAACGGTATATTCCTGCGTTGGTGATTACACTAAGTAAAAATAAAACAACAAAAAGAAACTTAATGATTAATACATGAGAACAATATAAAATACACCAAACATTGATTTGATAACCATAACATTGATAACATTGATTGGATTTGATACTAACTTAATTTTAAGCTAACGAAGCTATTAAATCATTTTTGTTTATTTTCTTTTTCATAAATATTTTTATAAGTAAAGCGTAAAATAATATTACGATTTTTGGCTTATGGTTAGTGTACATTCGAAACATGTGTAATGGAAACTTATTCAGAAGCTAAAATACATTTATCTAGATAGAGTTTTATGACAAAAGTGGATTTCGCCGTCGAAATCTCATTCGGGGAAATATTAATTACCTACAAAGCATTGACTAGAAATACAGTATTGACAAAATACCCCCGTTACAGCAGACCTGCATACTCAGCGAATTTCAAATGCAAAGCAACATATTTCAATCCAACATAGCGAGATTTTACATGTTTTGGTAAGCTCCATAAGAATAACATGGGGAATGAGTATGCAGGTTTGCTGCTACAGGTATATTAAAACTGGGTGGTTTTAATTCAATATTTAGTAGGTCTGAACTAGAAGAAGCCATTTACCAAGTTTTATCAAGTTATGTTGAGAAATGACCGCGATATAGAATTTTACTTATTTCCCATAAGGTTAACATTGGGACAACGTACTGTGTTTACCACTTTCAATATCTCGGTAACCAATGGACATACAGTGATTCAAAATACTAAATTTTTTTTTTCATGCTGAATTCATGGTGCCAACAAAAATTCGATACATTTTATTTTTCGAAGTAAAAAACTCAAAAAAATATTTTAGGGGGTGTTTATCCCCCTTTACCCCCCGTTCTGGTGGTCCGATTAGGCTGGTTCACGAGCTCGTCCGAGTGATTACCACTTTGCACGTTTGTACCAATTTTCATTACAATCGGACCATTTTTACGGCCGCTATCGTGCTAACAGACACATACATATATATGTACCAGTAGTTATACCCGTGGCATTGCTCACTGAAACGATAACAAATGTTTGGTTATTCTTTGTGATGTGCAAATATAACAATTTTGCAAATTGTTTAGAACATTTACAATTTTGCATATTTAGAATTTGTTAAGCTGAAGTAATAACGAATGATTCGTTATTGTAGTAGTAATAGGGGGCCCATGCGCAAATTGCGTATTTTAATATTACTTCTGTTTGTGAGGAACTTATCTTCGGTCAGTATAAATTGCATGGCTTTAAACTCACATTTATTAATCAAATCAACCGTTTTAATCGAAATTTAAAGGTATCACTTGAATAAACAAAGGCCTAACTGAACAAAACACACTCACATTATTCATCACCCAAGCAGTGTGTATTTTAATGTGGTTGTCTTCTCGCACGACCGTACGCTAATTGAAGTTTTCCCAGGGGGCGCATATGCAAATTGTATATTTTAATATTTTTTTCTGATTTTCAATTAGTCTTTGTCTCTCAGCAGTTCTCCGATGTTCTTGCCGTAGGTTACGCATATTTTCCCTAATCTTGGCGACTCGTTTTTCTCTAGGCCCTCTTCTTCTTTCTGTTACAGGGTTCAATTGAAAATATACTTATATCTGTCGATCATGGATCTTTGCCGTAAAGAATGATGTACCTGCCTTAATTTGGCTTCAACTACCAATAAAGCCCAAATCAATTTTCATAGGCTGTATTGGATCTTCTTTACAGTTGCAGACAATCTATTTTCGTTTGCAATGTGACTGGTTGGATATACGTTTCGAGGAAATAAGCTGTTAAATTACAATCACATTTTAAAACCGTTATAACGCAAGTTGGTCAGTACTGGAGCGTTGAAAGCGCCCTCTACAAATAAATCAAAGCCTTGGGGTTCGAAGCCGTAAAATAGATGCTCCTTTAAATTATCACTCACCGGTGTGCGGACACCTCAATCGTAAAAGTCTAATAAGTAGGACGGCTGAAAAAGGGATGTAACAGAGAAATCCTTATTGTATTAAGTATATAGATAGAATTAGGTTTAGTCAAGTTAAGAGTTAAAGTGATTCAAGATAACATCAAATGCATCTCGTCTTCTTTGAAAAATTTTGGTTTGGGCAGGTAAATGGAAATGTTTATTCACTGATTCTGTTTGTGGCGTACCGGATAAACATATACTGGTGAGACATGTTGAATATGTCTTAAGCTGAACATTCAACTAAAGTTTTCTTTCACTGTGACAAATTTGAAACATTTTATTTGAGTTTGATTAGGAAAACTATTTTATGTAGTTAATTATTTATTATTATCACTATTGTTTTAGTGTTACATACTCGTTTGTGATTTTGCTAATTCTTACTCTTATAACAAAGCTTTATCAATCCTCAAAAAATAAGAAAAGTGATCGTCGTAGGGCTAAATTTAATTTAACTTTACGAGAGCCCTTTAGGCTTTATAAATAATATAAATTAAAGTCAATAATCGTCAAGTATTTACTGTTATAGAAAAAAATGTATTTTTCTATAAGTGTATCCATGAAGTAAAGATCGGGTAATCCCCAGGGACGAATATATATTAATATTTTCCTGTTAGGTAATTACTTTGCTGTCGAAAAAATAAAACGCTTATTTGAAGATATCTGAAATCACATTCAAACCTTCAGAAATAAATACGTAAAACACTTTAATAGAAAAAAGGCTCTATAGATATAGTGATTAAGGTGTAGGATAATTTATAAGCGATTTAAATTCTTAGTGAATAGTAGATTATCTATTTGGTTAGCGAAAGATCTGTTGGAAAAATGAAGTACCAGCCTCCCCAGGACAAGATTTTTATAGATTTGTCATGCCAGTTCCATCATCAAACTTAACTGAAGTTTTAAAAATCTTATTACAAATGTATACTAAAAATGTATGATGGTAGTTCATAAAACTCAACATTCTAAAGAGAAATCGTATCCTTGGTTTTATTATCTGACAATAAATATCGAAAGATCAATGATTCAGGCAAACTTGAGGTACTTAATTGATTTCGATAATGTTATTGTTTGTTACTACTTAAAAAAGGCAAGAAGAACTTATACAACCTACTAAGATAACAGGTAGCTCTCAATGACCACAACGTTTGAATAAAATATTAAGTAACTTTTTCTGAGTGAATGTTGTTTTAATTCAGTTCAACATCGGATGAGAGAAGTTTCCAAATTATAATGATTATCTACACTTGTTAAACCCAGAACCTTGCCCAAATAATATATTATAATTAATCCACTTCAAGAAAAAACCTAAGTAAGGTACGATTCTAGAATCTCCCACTGCAGTTTAATATTTACAATATTAATAATAAGAGTGAATAACCAAGCAAAGCTATCGGTGGGCACCCGTTGTAAAGAATAAATTACTTGACGTGAAACTTTTACAACTCCAAGAAAGAACACGTACGATATACGCAAACATCTAATATTATGTCAATACGAATTAATTAATTAATTAATTAATTAGAAGATCCATGTTTCAATTAAATAATTCCGTTTATGCCCACTCCCGGTACAGTTAACTACTTAAAAGGTACGATGAATTACGAGTGAACCTTATTTGTTTCGAAAGGATTAGTGTACAGTTTTCTGCTTGTTTTAAATACAGCTTTCTCTTGTTTTGATTTGATTAATAATGTTATTTAAATGGCCAAAATTGAACTTTGAGGGCGTCCCAAGGTTTTCTGGGTCAACACATTTACTTGAGACCTTCAAAAGGCACATATACACGTTAAGGGCTTTCAAATAACATATAAATCATTGGTATTGGTATTGGTATTGCTATTGGTATTGTTATTGGTATTGTTATTGGTATTGGTATTGGTATTGGTATTGGTTTTGGTATTGGCATTGGTATTGGCATTGGTATTGGCACTGGTATAATACAAAGACCGGTACTTTGGTATTATACGTAGGCCACCCTCATACAGCGCGCTGCGGCGGTTGTGTTAGGTTAGGTTATCATAAATATGTTAGTAGGAGTTTCCTCATTTCGTTACGAATCGAATGATACCAAATGAGTCTTACTTTCGCCCGCCAAAACCCGTTGACAGGTGATGCGCGATCTCCGGTCAACGACCAGACCTGCGCCTACTTGGAGGGGATTTGGCAGGCTAAGTATGACTCATCTGGTAACGTTTGATCTGTAACATAACGTGGGAAGTCCTACTAACATATTTATGATAACCTAACCTAACATAACCGCCGCAGCGCGCTCTGTAAGGGTGGCGATCGGATGTGGACGATAGTGGCGGTGACGACGTGAAAACTCAATCTTCGCTGACATCGCTGCCTTCTGGAAGGCAGAACACAAATACCGTTCATCATAATTATTAAAATTTGGACAGTAATTCGATTTAAGTACATTCTTCCTAATGATGTAGTTATATTTGGTGTCCAGCAAAACAATCTCTCTAAAAACAGTGGCCTCCGTATACCAGAGTACCCAAACACCCTGTATTTTGGCTTTAATCTTTTCCACAGAAATCGCCTTTTTATTTTAATACATTTATTCGCCTTCTCAGTATTGTATTAATTGAATTTTCTGGCCAGCAGAACCAAAAGCTCCAACAATCTCCTTCAAACAACTGACATGTTTCTTCCTCTTACCCCCGACCCGATGAATGTGGGAGGCTTATATACATAAGATAAAAAAGGAACCTCGATCCACTCTGGCGCTGGCCCAGTCAAGAAGCGGAGATGACCCCAGGCTGAAGGGTTGGTGTCCAGGAGATAAGTCTGGGGCCTAGGCTAACCAGGAATTGTCGGTTGTTAGAAGCTTCATGGATTATGAAGATATAAACTTTCTTAACCCAATATCCTTACGATTTCTGTTACTCAAGACAAAGAAGAGCTCTGACTTATATGACGTACAGCTCGCCAAAAGGCTCCAACACCAATAACTGAACACCAATGACTTCCATCACCAAGTAATTGAATTGACTATTGCAGGAACCCTTTAACTGCCGATTATTAAACTTTCGGGAAATTTAGGAAAACTTCACTTCTGATCAAATTTTTTTCCACTACTGCATGAAAATAGGCACATTGCCACACCTGTAAACAGTACGCAAAACGGTTCATTTCCGCTTTCATTTCATTCTAGCTCGCTAAATCAGGGTTATTTATTAGGTTAAGGTGGCACACAAGAGAGATACTCTAATACTTCAAAACACAATAAGCATTTATTTGAAATGCCGATCCGGGTAATATATATTTTTATAGTAAAAATATATAAACTGTACTGAATGTTAATATTATTCAGACAACCTAAATCGTCAAGTTACAATTGGATATATCCGATTCAATTTTTGAATATGTAGCCATACATCGTAGCCCCCTTGTTTTTATGTTCTGATTTTTTGTTCGAAAATAATTTTCGCCGATAAACTGATACTTTAGTCACAAACTTTAAGTTTGTACTTTTTGAACAATTTCGGAATGCAAAATGTCAATTATCAATACATTAAAAATTTCAATCAAAGTGTGAAACTTTTGGGTTTGCAGTGATTGGTTAAAGACAATTAATGCATTATAGTGATATCGACTTATTTGCATTTAAGAGTACAAAAGTGACTATAAATGAAAATTTAGTGTCCCGAAAAATTCAGAGTTACTGGATTTGGTTACAAGCAGTTTGTATAAGCAAACCGAATTAAAATGTTGTTGGATTGCAGAAGAACAAACCAAACAAGTGTCAGTATGTGAAATTATGTGTTTGCTTAACGAATTAATGGTTCATGGTTAGGTGATTAGAGAAGCTGTGATAACTTGTACATCAACCTTGGAAACATCATGAAAGCAGCTTGGATTATATTAGCTGTCTTTTTGCTGTATTTTGCAAATGTAAGTTAAATATAATTCTTTCCTAGGAATATTCAACACATTAATAAAAGATTTTTGAGCTTGAACTTATACATGGTTTCAAACATGCTGGAAACAAATCATTAAAAATAACAGGAGAGTAATATCCTATTAAATTAACGTCAAAGAAAATATTTTTAAATATTTCCAAATTTATTTGAGTACGTGTGGTTGAGAAAACTAGGGGCTACGGAATCGAATCATAGAACTTTAGAACGTATTTATATACCATCATAGTTATTATTTTAAAGCTACCCATAAAACATTATCATGAAATTAGAACTCACTTATCTTTATTTGTTTCTATCCGGTGGCAATTATTCTGAAAATAATCTATATTTCTGTAATACCTTTATAGTCCCTTGTACACTTGTAATCTGTAATAGTGAACTATAACATATTATTTAAATTCACTTTTCAGATTATGAATCATTATCAGGCCAGCTTTACTAAAAAATACTAAATGACAAAAATGTTCAAAGAATTGAGTAAAAGATCTAATCTAAAAAAATTCCAATCGTACCTTATGTAGCACCTAAATATTACTTAAAATGGCTTGTAAAGACGGCTGACATTTTAATTTCAATTATAAAAGGTTTAGGTTACATCCAGCTTCAATTGATCCTGTGTGGTAATATAACAACTTTACATCTGTTATACTTCGTGAGCACATAATCAGGTTGAATGAAGAACGTTGGTTGAAAACACATATCTCCCACGAATGAGCTTGTCAAGATAATAAACTTTTTTAAAAAAAAACGCACAAGTACGACATCGAAACATTTAAAAACAACTTGGCCAAGTTTTGCAACTTGGCCAGTATTGCAGCACTTGGCCAAGTATTGCAACTTGGCGAGCATTGCACCGGTGGCTTGGATCCTATTTTAATATGGGTGAAAATTGTGTGATGAGAAGTGAGTCACTCATCCCTCAACTTATTTAGGCATCTCTAATTTTAAAATAAATATAAAATAGGAATGCAAATACGGCTAATTAATTCTATGAATTCAGCCTTACAATCTCTGAGATCATCGTTTGACGAGACATTTACATAACACACTCTTAAATTTAATGTGGATGTCTTATGAATTGATTAAATCACCAATTCATCCATTTTTATCACTAAGCTACAGGCTGATTAACAAAAACGTGTGCGTTTACAGGAAACAAGCTAATTCTTCCCCCTGTAAGGAAATGACAGGACATCAGATAATTTCTTCGAGTATAGTGTTAATTACTGTTATTCTATGATGAAAAGTATCGTTCATTACTTTTCAACACTTATTAATTTGAATTTTATGAAGTCCCATTTTGGGGCTCTCTCTTAACTATGCAGTTTCTTCATACAGTACACTGCCAAAGTTGTTTTCTTGCTATTAAATTCAATAAGTTATATTTCAAGTTAGTATGCTAAGCAGTTTTTCATGTGAATATTAGGTTTATTACTCTAAGTAGTAATAATATTATGTAACACATTTTTTATGAAGACGTGTTTTCATTGATTTATTAGGACCTGTCACAGATCTCTAAAATAACTCAATTTACATTAGATCAATAAATATTTTCCGAGGTAAATGAAACTTATACATATTTATTCTTTAAGGTTGATTTTTTTATTCTGTTGTAAACAACTAAAATCAGACACCCTGTATAACGGGAGGGGGGGGGGGTGTGATTTAACCCTGACGCTAAACAGGCTTAACAATAAAAATTGGCCTTAGCATACAATTAAAATTTATCGTGAACGAAATCGGACATCACCTCAACAATATAAAGTTTGTTAAATTATATAGATTCCATTATGGCTAAATGTTGCAAACGACTACTAACTTAAATAATTATCAGCTAAAAATCATGAAATTGCTCCCACTTGTTTATAGGGACGAGCAGACGAAACCCTAGATGACTCAAAAATTCAAGAAAATCATTTGGAAGAACCAGAAAGTATTGATCCAGCAACGGAAGGAGATAAGGAAGACAAGCTGGAAAATAGGAAGGAAAATTCTGAAACTCGGAATTCAAATGTAGACCAAAGTTCTTCGGGAAATTCTGCTAAGGACAGACAGGCAAAATTTAGTAAGCATTTCCTAGTTTGATTTATAGGATTAAGTGTTACGTTGTCAAAAATCGTACTTTCGCGACTTGTTATGATGACCATAAAAAAATCGTCGGTTAAATACTGCTACGACGTACTAATTAAAACTTTCCCTGCCTGATATATTTATTAAATCAAAAAAAGTTCAAATATGTTCGATAGTGTTATGTAATATGGTGTTACATTATTTTCAATGGATTTCATGAGTGAAAATGCTTACTCCCACTCACTGTGCAATTGTTATATGAAGGATCGTCCCCCTACAATTTCTTTTTTAACCGTATAGGATCTACACCAGTAACCCTAACCCTAACAGTAAAGGGAAACCGAAATCTAAAAGAAAATGGAATAAACATCCGAGTGTTTGGGTAAGTAAAGACTACAATTATTCAAGGTCATTTACTTTTAATAATTAATAAACTGTTTTAAAATGTTCACCTTCATTTGCTTCATAATATATGATGCTGGTTCGTAGGTTTATTAGCCATTTTCGCGCATTGATAATTTTAATTAAGACCATGTAATATTTTAACCCTTAGTTTCTTTGTATGTGATTACGAAGACACAGAGATTTCTTTGTATGTGATGTAAACGAAAATGTTTAACCTATTTAATTATTGATTAACGTCTCCCTCCTATGCAGAGTGATTATTTTTATGGAAACTGAATTTACAAATAATTATACTTCCCACTTTGAAAACTGAAAGATAATAGTAGTTTGAAGTGTTATTTAAAGAAATGTTTGAACCCTATTAGTGTTAAGGGATGGCTGGTAATTAAACACATGCTAGAAGTATTTGTAGTAAATGAAGCAGGAGAGAACCAGGGGGAGATAAAGGGGATATATCCCTCCCAAAAACTTAGGTAATAAAAACTGTTACTAAAGAAATTAACAAGTGTTTTCAACAAGATATATTTACTGACGTCACACCGTTATTGGTGTATCCTAAATGGTATTTAAGAGTGGAAAATGCTATTAAAATTTTGTTGTATTTTTATATTTTGCAGTAAAATGGCAAGTCTGTTGGGTGCCCTCAATAGAATTGCACCTCTCGTACAAGTTACCCGACAGAGCTATTGACGGCCACATTCGTTAGGAGCATTAATATGTAAAATTACTTTGTCAAGAGAAAAATGGCTTGACAGTGAAATAAGTAATTATAGGATAACAATAATTTGCTTCCAGTGTTTGTTGCAATCAAAATATATTATTTCGCATATTGGGTTCCGCTCGTGGAAATCAAATGCAAAACGACACAAGCAAAAGTCGTATGCACCGTTAGTTGTAAATTTTTGAGTTAATAAAATTATAAATTAACTATTTGCTCACTTTATCAGAAAGCTAATTTTTGGCCTACACTGTGTTGACCTACTACAATTAAAAAAAATCTGTCGTTGGTGAAATTAACTAATGAACGATACATTATTAAATACAGTGTATTGTAAATACTCTTGATCTTACTTGATCTTACAGAACAATTGCAATCGAAAAATGACAAATCAGCAGATGAAGAGTTTTTGGAAAAAATCGTCAGTTATGAAGACCAGATAGCTAATTGGACAAAGGAATCCCTACAAAATGGAATAAACATTCGATTGGTCAAGTAAGTAAAGACTACAGATAACCGGCAATATTCTAGAAATAACGTTACATCCTCGAATACCCTTAAAAGTTTATTCTGTATATATTCTAATATTTACAGAAAAGTATACAAATAGTTACATAATTTCAACTGGATTATGATCACTTACAAATCTCTTCTGAGATTTTTTAGTCATACTTGCTGCAGCACATAAGAGGCAGCTTGCTCAAAATCAATATATATCCCTGCCGTCAGTTTAGATAGATTGGAAAAAACTAACATATTACTATCGTTATTTGATAAAACTCAAGAATACAATAAGAGTTTACGTCAGATTCAAATAAGATGGAGCAAAGAATGCAGATCAGGAAAATACATCTCTGATTTGTTCTTGACTGATGCAGTCCATCATATGCTCTACCCGTTTAAACGTTGGACCATGTTTCTGCTCGTTGCCATATTCAGCCATGAGTAGCTGAAATGGCAACGAGCCGTAACCATGATTATGAAACGTTTAAGCAGACTGTAAGTGTAACGGTCTTTATCAGTAGAAGGGTAATACTGTAGTAGAGTAGTGTACTCATCTTCAATCTTTTTACTATCTTAATACAATGTTCCTTAAACTTAATTTGCAATAGAAACAGCATTTTTTATGTCGCAAACGTTGTTTTAAAGAGTAAAACAGATCAAAAAATTGTGTTTGCAGCATAATAAAGTTTAGCCCCGTATCATGTGCCTATCTAATTATGTCTGTGACAATGTACTAATAAGTTTAACCAACAAACATAACCAAAATAAACCACAAACTAATAATTAATATGTTTATAGGTTAGTTTTTTAGGTAAATTACAATGACATTTTATTAAAACTTATGACCTATTCATACTAAAGGATTAGAGGAAATGAAAAAAGAGAAAAACAAAAATGAAGTAAAGGGTGTTTTTTAACACAGTCCTAAATTTTATTTTATCAGTAAAGCAATACATTCCCTAAGATCCCTGGATTTGACTTCACAGGATTATTTCCTTTGGGGAAAAATTAAGACCTATGAAAAAAACTCACAGGATATTCAGCTGCAACGTAACAAATTTAATATCAGAAACAGAAATAGGTAAATTACAAAACGTGCGCAGGAATTTTATGGAGAGCACAACTTTGTATAAATGTCAATGACGGACTGTTTGGACACTTGAATTAATGTGAAAAAACTGAAACAATAGCTTGTATAAAATGTAAGGATTAAGAAAACAATACTTAATTAATCTACATATGTGCGTTATTTCGTCATGAAAAAAACACCCTGTATTTATGTAAGAAAAATACTGGGAGGAAGTACAATATTACAGACCTAAACTAGCAGGCATTACACTCTCCATTGCAGATTATCAAATGGAGGTTATTGGGATGTCTTCACGCGTTATACTAGGATTGGCAACACTGTTATTCATTGTGAACTCAGTTGTTACTTTTACTATGACTGCTATCGTATTAAAAGGCTCTGTTTCGTGTGGTAATTTAACACAATCTGGTTAAAGTGTTGATTTTTTTTATATTCTACTGAAATTAATAATTTGTGACATCTAAAACTGATGCTTATCGATCAAATTGAGTCTAAAGAAGTATTTATTAAAATAGTTAAAATACTGAAGGTGAGTATATTATAATACACTAGCAAATATACCCGCAGCTTCGCCCGCTGAAAGGATGGCTAATTTTAATTCAATTATATTATGCCTTGTGCAATTTTTAGGAATAATTAACAAATGGACTGATTTATTTGGGTCTTGTGCGAGTAATTAAACCCTTAAGATGCAACTGATTATTCCACTCATGATGAAAATGAGAAAGTGTAACGCTTCCTCTTAACATGTTTGTAATCATGATTAGCAAATGGTTTAAACTAACTTCCTCCAATTTCCCAATACGGAGAATGAGGATAACCCGGAATATAAAACAAAGAAGACACTAAGGATGGATTTTCGACTTGACATCAATCTGAATTTAGCACGTTTTTTACAATAAACCGAAAACTGTAAGAAAAAGTGGGAGGTAAATATCTTGGCCAAAAACCTATTCCCCAAAAAGTTTCTCGTTAAATTTGTAAATTTTTTTCTTTCAGTAGATTTCTTCTCGTACCTTTTCTGTTCCCTGAAAATATTCTACAGGACTCCCATCCATAGTTAGGAAAAACTAAAATGGCCGCCACTTTGAATTCTTTTTAATAATCTATTTTAGCCGTCTGAGAAAGAATATTTTTAAAACCTTTCTTTTTCGCATCTAAAGCCTATAAAGAATAATTGTGCCAAGTTTCATGGCCCAAAGTCTTGTGGTTTGTGAGAAATTAAGCTTTGAAAGCTAAAAGTGGCCGCTATATTGTATTTTATAATATAACCTTTTAGGCCTTTAGAGACAAAATATTGCAAAATCCTTTCTTATTTCGCATCTAGAGCCTGTAAGGAATATTTGTGCCGAGTTTCATGGCTCTAAGCCTTATAGTTTTTGAGAAACTGTGATCAGTCAGTCAGTCAATGGGTTTTGGCTTTTATATATATAGATTATAAACGTCAAGCAGATTGTGAAGCCAGCGCGTGGAACTCATCTCAACTGACTTCAGATCATCTCTAGTTTGATTACAACTAAAAGAAAAAATAGGGTGGATATGAAAAAAAAGTTTGCTAGGGAGGATATGAAGCTAGGAGGTGTTGCAATTTTCAAAAATTATTCTTCCAGGACTGAAACAGTAAAACTTTTGAACATTAGTGATAAGTATATAGAAATGAAGGATTTTTAATGTACAGAGATAAAAATACAAATAGGCCATAGGAACCTGATTACTGGTGAAATTTACAGAAACCCAGAGAGTGATGCAAATAAATTTGTTGATCTTCTCAATTCATATTTGACAGACTTGTACCAGAATTGACAAAACAATGAATTATGTATTGGTGGTGACTGGAATATAAATATCCTATCACCAGACCACAAAACAAAATCATTCATGGATATCTTGAACAGCTTTGGACTTAAAACCACGATTAAAGATCCGACTAGAATTTCAGAAACTAGTGCCACTTGTATAGATAATATCATTACAAATACCTTGCACAACATCAGTTTTTGAACCAATGATATCGGACCACCATGCGATAAAGATAACCTTTCCCAATTTCACAAAGACAGAAAAATCAACCAAAACCACAGGTCAGGGCAATAAATACGGACCGGCTAGATGAACTTAAACTAAGATTAAGTCATGAATCCTGGAGTGATGTTTATTTAGTACAGAATATGAATGATAAATATGACGCCTCCGTCGATACTTTAAGTTGCTACTACATCATCGCCTGTCCACTGAAAAATATAAAAATTAAGAACAATAGTAAACTAAATTGGTACAGTAAAGAAATAAAAGAACTAAAATCAGCTTCTATGCAGGCCTACCTTAGATGGAAAGAAAATAAAACAGACCAAAACAAAGCAACAATGAAATCAGCTCAAAAGCATCTCAGAGATTGTGTTAAAAGAACTAAAAGTGGCTGGTACTCAAACAGGTTAAACGAAGCTGAAAATAAACCTAAGGAATCATGGAATATAATCAATAATCATAGGGGTGTAACAAAAAAGCCCGAGAAAAATTTAGTTATTAAAGTAGACGATAAGCTAATAGAAAAACCTGAAATAGTATGCAATAGTATAAAAAATGATTATTTTGTAAATGTGGCAAATGAATTGACCGGCAATAGTATAAGGAAACCATCACACTCCAATCCATAAAATAGTAATAGAGAAACTTTAAACTTTACTGCAATAACCGAAAATAGCCTAGCAGAATTATTTAAAAAATGTCCCCCAAAAACTTCAACTGGCCTTGACGATCTAAATATGAAGGTCCTTAAGCATTGTCAAACTGAAATATTGAAACCGGCTGTCCACCTGATAAATGTTTCTCTCAAGAACGGAGTGTTTCTAGATGGCTGCAAGAGGGCAAAGATCAAACCAATTTTCAAGAAGGGGATGAGTGGGAGGTGTGTAACTATCGCCCAATCTCACTTCTACCGGTTTTTCCAAATTAATTGAAAAAGTGGCCGCCGAACAGCTGACTGCCTTTCTGGAGAGGAATCTTCTTCTTTGTGGGAGGCAGTTTGGTTTTGGGAAATCAAGATCCACAAAATTGGCATTAATATAATTTTTAAATTTCTGTATCAGCGCGGTTGATGCCGATGAGTCAGTTGTAAGCTGTTTTGCTGATCTGTCAAAGGTGTTTGACTGTGTTGACGCAGACGTCTTGCTAGATAAATTGGCAAATCTGGGAGTCAATAATCTAGCATTAAAATGGTTCAAATCATACTTGGAAAATAGAACCCAAGTCACTGAAATTTTTCATGAAACAAAATCACAAGTCACAACAGTAAAATCCGATCCAAAACTCATCACTAGGGGGGTGCCTCAAGGTTCAATCCTAGGGCCTCTCCTTTTTCTGGTGTAAATCAACGACATCTCTGATGTTATAGCAGAAAAAAATCTTTTCATTTTTGCTGACGACACAACTCTGGTCACCAAAAATAAAGACTTCGATTTGCTCGAAGCAGATTCGTTTTTCAAAATCAATAAATTGGCTCAACTTTTTGAAAACAACAGACTGAAATTGAACCCAGAAAAAACGAACTACATTTGTTTACGAACGATACAAAAACAGCATTCAAAACAAATCAAGTTCCTGTCGTTGTGATAGCAGTCACAGAGTTGCGTCAAGAAAAGTCAGCTGATTTCTTAGGGGTGAGATTGGACGATGGCTTTGACTGGAGTGAGCAATTGGGAAAAATCAAAAGCAAATTGGCAAAAGGGGTGTTTGTCCTGGGAAGCCTCAGCAGCCTTCAGAACATAGGTTTGCTGAAAAATGTCTACCATTGCTTACTTGAGTCACACATCTCCTACTCCATCCCCCTTTGGGGTTCGTCTGACGCAAATCTGAACGACATTTTTGTTTGGCAAAAGCGGGCATTGCGCACAATTCTTCAGCTCAATTGCAGAGCGCATTGTAAAGAACATTTTATAAACATGGGAATCCTGACGGTACCATGCCTCTACATTTTTGAAATTTCTGTTTATGTTAAAACCTGTTTACCTGAATACATAAATACCACTCATACCTATAAAACTAGATTTAAAAATAATTTTCCCGAACAGCACAGATTCAGATTATTTGAAAAAAACCTGAATATATGGGCAGAAAAAATTATCAGTTTTTACCTTCTAGAATTAAGCAAATAAATAATGTAAACAAATTTAAGAGAGAACTAAAGTCCTTTTTAATTCAAAATAGCTTCTATAGTTTAAGATATTTTTTGAAAACAAATTTAAGTAACATAACCTACTTTTGCCAACTACCTACCAGACTCCAATTTGTCAAACCAAACTAACCTTCCGAACAAGCCTGAAAGCCTTTTAATAAATGCCCTTCCATTAATGGAGGACAAGATGACGCTCCCAAAACTCATCGTGTCAACGGGAAAGAGAAGAAGTATCAAGTATCAAGTAAAACACAAGAGCGTGGTTATTTTCTCGTGTAGCTTCTGATAGCACTTGCAGTGTTTCCATATAAAATGTTTATTAAGAGGTTCTAAACTTCAATAAAATTTATTTAAAAAAACTTCTCATTAAAGGGATTTATTCCTTTTTTGTCTCCAGAATCGATTAAGGTACGTCTCCTGTTATGAGCTGTAACAAGTTTTGTACCGTCAGCAATTAAAAAATTAAATTGTTAAAATCTCTAATTTTACCCTTATAGTTTGGGATCCAACCTAAAATGTCAAGTTTGAACAGTATATTTTATGAAGGCTATCGCGTAATATAAAACAAATTGTAGCTTAAAGACACTAAACAAACAGTAATACATAGAAATTTAAATGTTTTACTGAGTAATACCGGGTGTCCCATAATAGTCCCCCTAACTTTTCCTATAATTTTTCAAATATCAATTCCACACCACCCCCGTTTAATAATTACTACTTCATTTTGAGGGGATACCCAATTTTGGCTGCCTTCTTGGATCCGCCATATTGGATCCAAAATAATTTTTTCAAACGTAAAAGTGGTGTTATGATCCATTACTTCGAACTAGATTTTTTCACTGATTACAATGCCGCAATCCGATTTTTAATATTTCAATTGGTTCTCAAGTTGGAAATCAAATCAAATCAAATTTCTTTATCGTCAAAAAACACAATAATGTGCATAACAATCGTCAGTACATAACACAGATAAAATGCAGTCCAACATAACAAAAATCAATATGGATAATTTTAATGTATTTATTTTCAACCAATTTTAACATTACGAGTTGATAACATAGGCCCATAACCACAAAGTAATGCTAGATAATGACCAATAACCACCATCAGTTATTGTTGAGCGATTTAAACTAAACTTTCGCAAATGTAAAGTTTTTGGCCGCCATCTTGGATCTGCCATTTTGAAATAAGGTAAGTTACTTCAAAAATGAAGTTAGTATTGTGACCCATCATTTCAAACTAGGTTTTACGCCGAATTCAATGCCGCAACCAGTTTTTAATTACAGTGTTTAGTTTTCAATATATATACATGTTTCTATTAAAAATCTCAAAAAACTTGAACTATTCAAAAACTACGTTTCATAGCTAAAAACTGGTTGCGGCATTGAATTTGGCGTAAAAAACTTGTTTGAAATGATGGGTCACAATATCAACTTCATATTTTATATAACTTACCTAATCTCAAAATGGCAGATCCAAGATCGCGGCCAAAAAATTTTCATTTGCGAAAGTTAAGTGTAAATCGCTCAACAATGACTGATGGTGGTTATTCGTCACTAACTAGCATTTTTTTGTGGTTATGGGCCTATTTTATATTTTTATATTTTTTTTATTTGTAATGTTAAAATTGGTTGAAAATAAATTTATTAAAAGTACTCATATCTTGAGAACCAGTCGAGATATTAAAAAACGGATTGCGGCATTGTAATCAGTAAAAAGTCTAGTTCGAAATTATAAGTCACAACATCACTTTTACATTTGAAAAAATTTTTGGATCCAAGATGGCGGCCAAAATTGGGTACCCTCTCAAAATGAAGTATTACATACCCAACAATATTTAGGAGTGGTGTGGAATTGATATTTGAAAAATATAGGGGAAGACTGTTATGGGACACCCGGTATATTGCACGGCCGTCGCCAGCGGTCCGGATACAAGTTTGAAAACACATGAAATAACCTTTGTTTCTGCGAAGTTTAAAATTTCAATAATTTCAATATGACTGTTTCTTTATTGCCTTCAATGATGCGAATCATTCCACTTCATAATGATGGGGATCGTTATGTCAAGACGACCTTTATGAAAATGGAGTGATTTGATGAGCAAGACTTACAGACTTAAAAATTACCCGTTAATGAGACAGAAACTACAATAATCAAAGGCTTCAATTTTAGAGTAGACAACGGAGTTAGAGTGAGAAATCATTTATTAATTAGTTTGCATTAAAATTAAGTCCTAAAGATATATGTTTTATGCATGTAGTTAAAAATTAACAAATCTGTAAGGTTAATCAGCCAGCACCACCGTCTACTCAAAATGTTTAGTTTTGCAGTATGTTTTATAATCATTTCGCATATTTTCATTTATCATATTTTCATTTATTAAATTCCTTAGGATATGCAGCTGTGTAGTTGATTGTAAAAATGATTTGTCTGTATGGTAAATTTCCTACATGTATTGATTTCAAGTGAAAACCGACCAATGAATCAAAATTAACTATTTCAAAGGTATTTAGTAATAATAAGAAATACTTTACCTTTCTAAAATTTCAAAACACTACCCAGAAGTCAAAATAAAAAAATATTGTTTACAAGAATGTGTGTAAGTTGGTTATTTATTGATAAATGTCATATTTAAGATTACTGCTATAGGAAGTCGTGGGAGGCGTGTGGACCTGCTACAAAAAGACAAAGTGCGCTCGATGTATTTTCCTTTGATCCATCCCAAGAGGACCAAAAAAAGCTCACCGAAGAGTTAACGAAATCCCTGAATCCAATGACCTGGAGCCAAACGCCTGGATGCTCATACCATTATGAGTACAAAATGGAACAATTCAAATCGGCCAATAAGTTGTTATCTGATGATGAGTTCAATTCAACTCTTCCAAACATATTTATTTTTCCAACGGCCGTATCATTTCGAAATATTATGTTCGTCGAAAAAACAGTCTTAGGTAAGAAAATATTGCATAAGGAAAAAGAAAAAAAACTTCAAATGAACAGTCCTTGTTTTGACAAATAAAATAACGGACTCTTTCTTTTGGATTTGTTTAGCAAGTGATATTACTCACAAGACAAAAATGAAAGAAATCATCACGTTTTAATTGCATGTGAATATACAAAAAAATATTAATGATCTAAAAATCTGATTGAAGACCTAATGGATTGACATAACTAATTATCGTTCAACTTTTAGGGACAAATTTTGTGGGTTGGTTACAAACATAGTAAAACTATACATAAAAAATACATTATTTTTTGCATATATTTAGTTTATTTAAAGTTGTTAGTAACTTAAAAATATTTTAGATATTGAACTTTAAAAATGGCTGCTATTTCGAAATGGTTCAAAATAAAAACATTATATTTTGCACAAAGATCAATGCACGTTAAAGTTACCAGTTAAATTGATACAGCTCAACAATGACCTTATACAAGTACTAAGTTTGAATTAGATAACTAAAGTAATTTTCAAGTTTTAATAGATTTTGTAAAAAATACTTATAGACCGACAGATGGCAAAAGAAGCAAGACAGACCATATTCGTAATGTTTTTTTTGTTTTCATCTTCTGAATAACCTGAAGAAGTTTTGCACAATCAAAGCCGGACACCCTGACGATAACCCTGGTTACCAAAGGACCAAAGGTTTCTTATGTTAGGTTAGACGAGCTTGAAAACAATTTGAAGTGAAGATTTTTCTCTTCTGTACACATTTATTTATACATTGCTTTGATTTGCACATTTAATTAATGACATGAATGTTTTTTCTAAGTGACGTGTTTTACAGCTCTGGGCATGAGGAATCTTCACAAGGCATACAACGTGTTCGCGTTCGACCTCTCCCAGTTAGACTTCAACATATTTGTATCTTGGTATAACACACTCTCTGGAGATGGTCAAAATTTTGATGTGAGATTTTTAAAGTATTTGTCCGTTTTTATATTCTTTTTTTAAGAGTTATATTTAGATGTATATATAGTTTAAAGATTTACAAACTTTTACGTCTAGTACTGAGGAATACATTCAACTTCACTGCCGAATCACGCTATTTTTTCGCAATCCTGTCCAAATAAAGATATGTACAATGTAAAAGTAACTATTGCATCGAAAATAAAATACCATTGCGACACACAAATTAATTATATTGCGTTAATCGTGATAGCCTCAATACCATAAGTGCTGCAAAGTATCATAGATCTGGCCCTGGTCGGGGTCTTTGACCATTAAAGATGGTGCCCAGTGCACTCAGAAACATTTAGAAAAATTGCGTTATCTCCTTTTGGTATTTACCGGATTTTTGAGAAAAATTCAGTTTTAAAGGGAGAACCGGTGTGAATAAAATTTGATCCGTATTATTCCCCTTACTTAAAGCAAAATAGTGGTCAAATAGGTTTTTGTTCATATACATTTATTTTGTAAGTATTGAATACACTCCGTTCCTTTCTCTATATTTTTTGGACATCTATACCAGGCCATCCTTAAATATTACTTATAAAAGGAATGGGTTATATTTAATACTTGCAATAAAAACATATTCTGTGAAAATATATCTCCCGCTATTTTGCTTAGAGTAAAAGGAATAATATCGATCACATTTTATTTACACTGGTTTCTTCTTCAAAACTGTGTATGATCTTCAAAATAGGGCAAATACCAAAGGAGATACCGCAATATTTCTTGATCAATGTCTGTGCGCACTGAGGGCAACCTTTGATGGCCTCCATATTGGATTGGCACCACTTCCGGAAGTTTCAACATGCGTTTTGTGACGTCCAAGTAATGATAAATAATGTTTAAAAGAGGAATTCCGTCGGTTTAGTTTTACATTCACACCCCTACCGCGGGCTGGTCTATCTGCTGTTGTGGCTACATTGCCACCAATCAGCTGTAACGTCTGAAATCTGTTTATGTAACATTTTTTGTCTCTGTATATAATTGATGGCGTTAAGTTATTGACTTATGGTTTTCAGATTTTTCTTATGGTTTTTTTTGCCTCTCAGAAAAACTGAGTAAAATAGGACTAATCAAATGAACAGGTGGGGGATTTCCGCACTATATTTATGATTAAGAAAAATATCATCATACAAATATAAAACCATTTACTTTAAATTATTTCCATCGTCACTTGGTAACTTGATAATTAAGAGTCAATTTGTTAATTACTATTTAATATGGACGATAATATAAATTTAAATGTCATAATACAGTGTAGATAGTGGGTCTTCTTGTTTATAAAGTCAATAGCCTTGATGTAAGTGAGGATGGAACAGTATTCCATATAAGCTTTGTATTTTATCATATGGTGCCTGTGACGTTTTTGCTGCAAAACAAAAGTTTGCGTACTTTGACCAAACTAATAAAGTTTTAAAGAAGGAAAATTATTTTGTAATAAGACTGACATGGATCAATTAGTTTACCAAAACTATGTTTATACTAATGTTGTTTCATATATTAACCATATATTAAACTGCGGGTAACGATAGTTTTGATTATCACAGCAAATGGCAAATGCTGCGGTGGATTTCTTCGTTGAAGATGTTATCAAAGACAAAAAAATTCCAGTTGACAAGATCAATTTCATCGGTTGGGGGTACTCAGCACAACTCATTGGATATTTGGGGAGACATATAAAGCAGAAAACAAATCAACGTGTCAGGTCAATCTTAGGTAAGATGTAACCATTAATGTGTTGTAGCTGGGAATGTTAATGTTAAAACCAAATTGATAAGGACAAATACATTATAAATGATGAATCGAGATTGAAGCGTTTATTTAACTTCGACTAGGAAAGTTTTTGCCAAATTAATGAATGTGCTCACTTATTCATATTTTTGAGCAGGTATTTAAATTTTAGGCTATCTAGAGGTAAGACAGTGTGTCAATTTTCTCAGTGTTTTGGTTGTTCGGGGGAGATCTTTATTTATGAGAATGAAGTTGCACATAAACGTTGAACGATGAGGAAATGCGCGTGGTAAGATCGCATTTTTATTTTTCGGTCAATGTTCACAGCACCTTAACTGCACTGTCAGCTGTGCTAACAATGTTGCGAGTGTATGAAGTATTGCTGTAAAATGTTGTGCAGTTCAAGGGGTCATTTCAGCAGCTCTTGCTAAAATATGTAAATACGGTATAAACATTTATTATTTACTCCAAGGAACTTGAAAATTCATTTTAATTTCTTTATAAAGAAATAAAAGAATCAAAATACTTGAATAACTAGAAATATTTTTGGAACTTTGATTATTTTTTAGATCTTTTAATTTAACACTAGTGGATCCGAGCGCACGGAATCGTGCGCTACTCTAGCAGAGCGATAATTCAAATGGCGACAAATTAAAAACACAATCATGCTAACACGATCCGTCTTGAGGGTTATGTTTACACAAATTAAAAATAACAGCAACAATTATGTTCTTCACAAGGAACATACAAACAACAATTATGTAAACAATTATGTTCTTCATAAGGATAACATGGGAACTTTAAAAGCCAATGGGGCAGAGCCCAAGGGACTTTTTCAAAAATGTAAGGCCAGTTTGCAAATCTACGCGACACGCTCTTTCCAATGAGCCGTCAATGATCAAAATCGGTTAAGAAATGACGGAGGAGTTCATAAGACAAATTT
Source organism: Flexamia atlantica (assembly GCA_035578135.1). Lineage (NCBI taxonomy): Eukaryota > Metazoa > Arthropoda > Insecta > Hemiptera > Cicadellidae > Flexamia > Flexamia atlantica. The sequence goes on along the minus strand of JAQJVK010000012.1, from coordinate 4,612,754 downwards.
CGTGTTGGCGTATTAATTATATAGATACATGTTGATATTTGTTCGTTAAACAATGAAAACGGTCGTTAAACTTTATGACTATTGTTCGTTTTCTTAAAAAGAATAAGTTCATCAGTTTAAATATTGTAGTGTACTTAAACATAAAGAGTCAGTTTTTACACAAATTCGTGTGATAAATTTAATCGGCTATTAGAAATGTCCCTCTCATTAGGCAAATTAATAAACATTGGAAATTACATCACATTAAATAGCTACAGTAAAATAGTAAGAAGAATTTATGGATAAGATGATAAGTAAAACCCTATTAATCACTATATTACGTTGACCAAACTCTGGTGGATATTATGTATAATGTCTAAGTAAAATAATAAATCCCAAGTTAATTACCAATTTAAGAAAATATGACTTTTCGCTATTACACTTTTAGTGCAATAAATAAAACCGTAAGAAATTATACATTATACATTTACATTATACATTAGCTGAAATGGCGACCTACCCAGGTAGGTATTTTAAGCCAAGTATGAATGACAGATGAGTGAAGGATGATTGTGGCGCGATCTTGTAGTCTTGTTACTGACTAAGGCCGACATATTCCTTAGACAGGACTGTTAATTAATAGCCCAACAGCCAATGGCAACTAAGGGACCTACATTTTAACCATTGCTCTATTACATATAAGCAATATAATGATCAGTTGAGGATCTATACTTGATTCAAATTAACATCGGCCTTATGAGATGAAATTCTACACCCTAATATTTTGATATTGCATGACCTTCTTAATTGGGCTGTAAACTTAAGCCAGTACCTATTTTGTTTTAATTTATCTTTTTTTAGTATCATTAGTTGAGTCGAGCTCATTACACTTAGATCCTGAAATAAAATGTTATGGCGCTGCAAAAAGTTTTCACACAACGGCAAAATCACCTAGTTTACATAAGTAATTTGAAGGTCGAAAACAGCTGTTTTCCGTCTGTGGGCCGATGTGCGCCGAAAACCTTCGGCCCTAGGTTTATTTTTCTTGAAAAAAAACGTGGGAACATTGTATAACTGTGCGACATCAGGCTATTGGCGATCATATGACCGTCATGGCTTTCGTTGCTTAGCTGCCATGAAAAAGTAGTTGCATTAAGAATGAAGATGAAGAAGCATCATCGCTCATAATCTCAGAGCTTCATTTTCAAGGGTGTCACATAAATATTCAGATTTTAAAAGTTATATATTGTTTATTTCATTATGTAGTGCAGTGAATAGTGTTCGCACCTCTACCGAAAGGGTTTTGTAGCTCTCGATCGTTTCATTTCTTGACTTCGTCTCGAATTTGAAACGCGATATCGAGCCCCAAAGCCTCATTTTTGGCTCTTGGTGCGAAATATACCATTAATGCATTTTGCTTGCCTTTTACTGTCTGTTCCCATATTGTAAGACAACCGAAGTAATGTGACTTTCAATAATTTTTTTTTTTCAGCCCTCAACCCGGTCGGTGCTTCGAACAAATATCTTAAACCAATCAACAAGGACGACGCAGAGCTGGTGTACATCTACCACACCAACTCGTTCCCACTGGGCTCGACAGCCAGGCTGGGCACGGCGGACGTCGTATTCAACGGAGGAATCACTCAGCCCGAGTGTAGAGGAGACGGTAAACAATATACATAAGTAAAATACATAATTTCACACACAAGGATCGGTTTCATCAAAACTTGCAATCGTTCCACTTCACCCGCAAGATAAGGCAAATGCTCATTTAGATGTGTTATTGTAGATGGCAGTAAAATAAAATTATTCATGAGGAATAAGGCGATAAATAAACAGGAATATCTAATATTTAAAAATCATTGGGGTTTAAAATACATTTCTGTTTGGTTGAAGTTGAAACATGTTATCCTAACAGTTGATTCAACCATAGACAATGTAAGTTGTATTATAACGAATAAATAGTTTTTCACATTTTAATTATACCAGGTTATAACTATTATAGGGCTTTGGGTCCTACGAGTTACTAGTTGCAATGTAAACTCGATTTTTCAAAAGGAACTATATCTGGTCAATAAACTCTTTTAATCATTTTTATATTAGGCTTTGTAAGTTAGTAGTCCTGGTAATTACTGTACCGTTCTTTACTTGAATTTGTTTTTGTGAACTAAAAGCGAAAGTTTTAAGCTTACAACTATTTTTACATGTTTTATTTCACTAGTATTACTGATCGCCTATTTAATTAAAAATAATTTTTTCATCCTTATGTCAACATTACAACATAAAAAACCTTCAGGGTGGCGTAAAAGAGATCGGGAAATTATCCAGGGGAACAATATAGTTTCACTTAATGTAAATATATGTTGTTTCTGTGAGCTGCATTATTTTACTTGGAAGCATTAAATATTTAATTGAATTAATTGTAATTTATCATTTGGTGGCATTCCAGTCTTTGAAATCGGGGAAGCAAAGTTTTTGGTTTATTTCCCGTGCCGCCCGTTACAATTATAATCTTCACTCTTGTACGGAACCGGTTCACTTTTATCTTTGATTGCAGCGTTCCACGCATAGATCAATAGTATATATCGGGTATAGATCAATATTATATATCGATAGTATAATTAGCAATAATACTGTATCAATCAAAAACACAACGGGCTGAAAAAGACCAACAACATATTTAAAACCTAGAGTAAAAATATTAAATCACGAAATACTTACTTATATTATTAAGAGCACAAAGTATGCCACTGCCACTCGAGCCTTTTTCGCGTCTCCTTTTCACAACTCCATTCTCCGAATCATTTCAATAGCCCGGTTGTTTTTCTAAATCATTCCGTCCTACTCGCCGGGTTGACTCTGTGTTCTTCAACCTCCACTGCGCTGGGGGTCTAGGACGAGCAGAGGGTACAGCTTGAAAACTGGGTTCTGCACCTCCCAGGCTGCCGGATAGTACAGGGGCCCGGGTCAGCCCAGCCAGCTGACCTGGCTGCCCTATCAGCCGGCGAAAATCCCCTTGGCCGTGGCGGTGCCGGTTGGCGACCGGATAGGGCCCCGCTGCGGTCACGGGGGGGCTCTGCGAGGCCACTGCTCGTCTAGGACCGCCGGTGTTTTGGAGGCGGTCGAACACGGATATAGTTGCTCTGGTGATGGGTCGGTCTGACTTTCTCATTGGGGCACATTTTGGGGGGTCAAATGCCTAGTCTTGGGGGCCAAACCAGACATGATGGCAGCAAACAATAAAAATACGTCTGAAAAGGTGCCAGACTCTTTCCGGGGTACCCTAACCCCAACAACGAAATCAACCGCTTCTCCGAGCGGGCTCACGGGTAAGGTGGCTAGCCCCTTCGAGCGAAGGTCCCGCCTCACGAGATCGCCGCCAGGCCGCAACGTGACACCTGCCTCATCGGTGGCCAGAACATCTGTGGCCACTGAGAAGCAACCCGATGGAGACAACGTACCGATGGACGCCAACCCGTCTCCCTTCGAGGCGGTCATCGCGCTCGCCAGGCAGCAGGAGGAGGAGCTCATCAAAAAGTGCTTCGACACCCTCGCTGTGATGAAGGCCGCGACCACCCGGCAGAAGAACATCAGTCAGGATGTGAAGGATGGCATCGTCCAATTGGAGGCCAGCCTTCACCACATAATCCAGCTGAGGAGGTCGTGGCAGTCATGTGAGTCGGTGACTGCGTCGACGCAGACGACCCCATCACTGCGGGTGAAGGCTCAGCCGGCCGGTGGGAAGCGGGCTGCTTCCAGCCCCGCCCAACCGGAGGCTGAGAAGAAACCGAGAGGTGACGGTCCAGGGGAGACATTGGACCCCGAAAAATGGACGGACGTCGTTAGGAAACGACGGAAGAAGAGAGACCCTCCCCAGGAGCCTGGAAGCCAGCCCGGCGGACAAGAGAAGAAGAAGGCGCCAAGGAAGAGGCCCCGCAAGCAGCGGCCGGACGCTCTTCTCATCAAGCCGTCGGAGGGGAAATCTTACGCCGACGTGCTGGGCGAAATTCGCAGCAAAGCGAAGCCCGATGAGAAGGGCACCGTCATCAAGGGCATGAGGAAGACCCGAGCCGGCGATCTTTTGGTCGAGCTCGGTGACGCCTCCAAAAGCAAAGCCGCCTTCAGCGAGGACCTGCAGACCATCTTGGGGGCGAACGCGACCGTCCGCGTTCTCGAACCCAAGTCGACGCTGGAGGTGAGGGACCTTGACGAGCTGACGACCGAGGCGGAGGTGACCGCTGCCGTCAAATCCGCCATCGGCGACAACATCGAGGTGAAAACCTTCCTCTCAAAGGCGAACGCTCGGGGTCAGAAGGTGGCGATCCTCACGCTGGGAGCCAGAGCAGCTGCGAAGCTCCTGGAGAAGGGCCACCTCAAAGTCTGGTATGTGAGCTGTCGGGTGCGCGAAAAGCTCGTGGCCTCCAGATGTTTTAAATGTCTGGGGTTCGGTCACGTCGCTAATCGTTGTCCTGGACCCGATAGAAGCAAGCTCTGCTTCAAGTGCGGCGGCCAGGACCACAAGGCCAGCGCATGCAATGCAGCGCTGTCCTGTGTCCTGTGTACTGAAGCCGGCTTGAAGGGCGACCAGGTCAAGCATTCCGCTGGGTCAGGTCGTTGCGGGCAGTACAGGCAGGCCATCCAGGAGCTTCGCCAAACACAAAAGAAATGATCAGTGTTCTGCAACTTAATATGCAGAGGAGCAGGACAGCAGACGACTTGCTGTTCCAGTTCGCCACGGAGCAGGGTGCTGACCTACTGCTTCTCAGTGAGCAGTACCAGAACCGACGCTCCACGCAGTGGTTCTCGGAACCCTCCGGCACTGCGGCGATATGGATCTTGGACCTCGGGAAGGTGCCTGTTCTCGATTCCGGATCGGGCAACGGCTTCGTTTGGGTGAGGAGCAGGGGTTTCACTGTCTTCTCCTGTTACCTCACGCCTAACCAACCGATCGTAGACTACCGCCACATGGTCGATTCCATCGAGGAAAAGATCATGAACACCTCTGGCGGGGTCATAGTCGGTGGCGACTTTAACGCCAAAGCCGTGGAATGGGGTTCCCCGCGGACCGACACTCGAGGTCGTTACATCCTCGAGTCGGCTGCCAGGTCGGGCCTCTGTATCCTCAACACGGGCGGCATTTCCACCTTTCGCCGTCCGGGGTGCAGAGAGACGATCCCAGACATATCCCTTGCCTCCGAAGGGATTGCCCAGCGGATCTCCGACTGGCGTGTCTGCGAGGACTACTCCTCCAGCGACCACCAGGCGATCCTTTTCAAGGTCCTTCCCGAGGGTGCGCGCTTGCGCGCTGAACCTGCTCCTCTGGCTCGACGCTGGAACACCAGTCGTCTGAGCAAAGAAACTTTTACAAACGTAATTAAAGACCAGAGCATTGAGAATTTCATAAGCGCCGAAGATCTGGCAGCATCGACGATGCGTCTCATCGCGACCGCGTGTGAGCAGTCGATGCCCGGAGTTTCCCGCCGCCACAGGAAGAAGCCGGTTTACTGGTGGACGCCTGAAATCGCGGAACTCCGGAGGAGATGCCTTGGTCTCCGACGAGCTGCGCAGCGAGCCAGGAACCGCCCTGATGCAAATGCCAGATCGGCTGAGCATAGAGCGGCCCGCCGAGAGCTCCGCGGTGCCATCAACCGGAGTAAAGTCAGGTGCTGGAAGCAGCTGTGTCAGGATATCGACAACGACCCCTGGGGGATGGGCTACAAACTTGTAACCCAGAAGCTAGGGGTTCGCTCACCACCTGCGGTCATGGAACCACAAGCCATGGCCGCCGTCGTCGATACACTGTTTCCCAGCCACCCAGTTCGGCCAGTCAGGGAATTCGGAGAGGTAGGCGCCTTCCCAGTTTTCCGGGAAGAGGAACTCACCGCTGCCGTCCGATCCCTACGACCTAGAAGAGCGCCCGGTCCCGATGGCATTCCGGCGGAGGTGCTCAAGCTCGCTGCGGAGGTGAATCCAAGGCTTCTGCTCGATATGTTCAACGCGTGTCTGGCGGAAGGCGTTTTCTTTTCTTCGTGGAAGGTTGCCCGCCTTGTTCTTATCCCGAAGGCGAAGAGCACACCGGGGACCCCTTCTTCTTTCCGACCCCTGTGTATGCTCGACACGGCCGGGAAAGTGCTTGAGAAGCTCCTGCGCGTCAGGCTGACCGAGGCCATCGTCTCTGCGGGGGACTTGTCCCCGCAGCAGTACGGCTTCAGATCCGGTCGCTCTACCATCGACGCTATTCAGGAGGTAGTTGAGGCAGTGCGGAGGGCGGAGGACCACAACCATTGGTCGCGCCGCGTGGTCCTTCTCGTCACGCTCGACGTGAAGAACGCTTTTAACTCCGCCAGGTGGAGCGATATGCTGTGGGCGCTTGAGCATACGTTCCAAGTTCCCTCCTACCTCCTGCGTATGATAGAAGCGTATTTGTCAGACCGCGTTCTGTTGTACGACACGACCGAAGGTCAGCGGCGCATTCCCATCACTTCCGGGGCTGCGCAGGGGTCCATTCTCGGACCAGATCTCTGGAACGTGTCCTACGACAGCTTACTGAGGCTAGACATGCCCGATGAGACCCGCCTCGTTGGCTATGCTGACGACGTCGCTGCCTTGATCGCTGCGAGGAACGTCGAGCAGGCAAAACTGAGGCTCAGCGTTGTAATGGCCAAGGTCAACGGGTGGATGCGAGATCACGGCTTGTCCCTGGCTATCAGTAAGACGGAGATCGTCGTCCTCACCAAAAAGAGGATAAACACCGTGTTCCCGGTGCAGATAGGTGACGTCACACTCGAGACTAAGCCTGCTGCAAAGTACCTGGGAGTCATGGTCGACAGCAGACTGTCTTTCGGCGAGCAGATCCAGCGCGCCGCCGACAAAGCCGCTAAGTGTGTCGCTGCCCTTGGTAGGCTTATGCCCAATGTCGGCGGTCCTCGTTCCTGCAAGCGCCGTCTGCTCATGACTGCCGTCCAGTCAGTCTTGCTGTACGGGGCGGAGGTATGGGCTCACGCACTCGAGAAGCGAGTCTACCGAGACCGGCTTGCCCGAGTCCAGCGCCGAGGAGCTCTGCGGGTCGCTTCGGCCTACCGCACAGTCTCCGAGCCTGCTGTGATGGTGATCACCGGAGTCATCCCCGTCCTCTTTCTCGCGAGGGAGAGGCAGGCGATTTACCGGAGGAGGCCTGAAGTGGGCCGGGAAACAGCTGCCAGGGAAGAGCGCGATCGCAGCTTCGACTCCTGGCAGCGCGACTGGGAAGCCGAGCCGAGGGGACGTTGGACCTTCCAGCTCATACCTTCCGTCCGACCATGGGTGGAGCGGCAGCACGGCGAGGTCGATTACTACGTGACCCAGTTTCTTTCTGGACACGGGTACTTCCGAGCCTATCTGCACCGGATGGGCAAAGTCGCCAGCCCGGACTGTCTGTATTGCCCCGGGCATCCCAGATACGTCCGAGCACACCTTCTTTCAGTGCGACCGTTGGCACGTCCGCCGAGCCTCGCTTTCATCTGAGATCGGCGTGATCGTCAGCCCAAACAACATCGTTGGAGCTATGCTCCAGGGAGAGGGCAACTGGAACTGTGTCAAGCACTACGTCCAGGCCATTCTTCGGGCGAAAAAGGTCGACCTCGATCGGCCTTAATCCTCAGCATTTCCCCACGGAGGTTGCCCTAGCGGCGTAATATCAAAGGCCTAGCCCGAAGTAATGTGTGAAACAGTTCCAGGCTAGTGTCCTCGGTGCCGAGGGAGGTGGTTTAGTCGGTAGTTCACGGGACATCGAGCTCGTGGGAGTCCGACACTACTGAGGGGACAACGAGCCCCTCAGTGTGCGTAAACGCATTCCACCTCATACCCAAAAAAAAAACTGCCACTCGAGAATTAATTGTATATGACATTTCTCATCAAACATTTCGAGAGCGGCAATACACACGACTTGTGTTCTTAATACACACGATATTTTTCCTACCACCATTAATTAAACAGTTTAACTTATTAACTACCCTGTACACAAAAGTTCATTAAGGTTATGTTTTGCTTATTCTATTGGAACGTTCAGTAAGTTGAAATAGAAAGGGTGACAATGAAATCAGCTGACTTAGAACAAGGCAGCTAGAATTTAGAATGCAGTAAGTTTCATGGGATTTCTCACTAATAGAAACTGGTCTGTGGTGTTTGACGTCATAGTTCTCTCTTGTGTGCCACTTTAACCTATTCTACATTTTAAGTAACCCTGATTTAGCGAGCAAGAATGAAATGAAAGCGGAAATGAACCGTTTTGCGTACTGTTTACAGGTGTAGCAGTTTGATTATTTCCATGCAGTGGTAGAAAAAAATTAATTTAATTTAAAAAGTAAAATTAAAATAGTTTATAATTTTAAAAATATATTCCCCACCAGAATTCCTCTGCAGTCACGATGGGGCGGTGCACAGATTTTTGTACATCATACTGTTCGGTGGCAACTTGTTCAAGGCCAGACAATGCGACAGTACGGTGAACTTCAACTTTGGAGAGTGTAACTCGAGGGACACCGTCCCCCTGACATACCCTTTTCCTGATGAGTAAGTTTATCCAACTCATTTCAAGTACAGAAAAGACATTAAAACAATATGTCATAACTTTTCGACTTAAGTAGGGCGTTGTATAGGCTATGAAAAGAAACCTTTACTGCTGTATGTAATTTACTGTCGTGTTTATGCCAAAAGGTTGTTTGTAAAGAAAACAGCTGATTCAGGACATAAAATTATATTATTGCCGGTGTCAGAGTTTAAATTAACAAAAGAAAGATTTTCAGCCAAATGTAGACAGAATATAACACAGTAAAAATAAAATATGACAAACTATGTCAGATTAAAGACTAAATATTAATTCCTCATTGTAAATAATACCTGGGAGCTCCCTCTTGAGAACCAAAGTTAACAACGGAAATGAAAATCTGACTTAATTTCAATACACTGAAATAAATGGTTGATGCTCACAGAACAATAGAAAATTATTTATAACAGAGTAATGTTTCAAGTGGATTACAAAGATTTAATGAGAAAAAGTTTGGTAAACAACAGACGTATAGTTCTTAAAAGTTTATGAAGAAACAGCAATTTCAGAGCTGAGGCCATTGCATAGTCAGTTGCTAGATCTGCACAAATTTTCCTGCGATCATGATGCAGGGAATACTCAAGTTTTACTTATAGAAACTACTTTAAATGTAGTAGATACCCCCGTTGCAGCAGACCTGCATACTCAGCGAATTTCAAGTGCAAAACAACATATTTCGATCAAACATAGCGAGATTTGACATGTTTTTGTAAGCTCCATAAGAATAACATGGGGAATGAGTATGCAGGTTTGCTGCTACAGGTATATTAAAGCTGGGTGGTTTTAATTCAATATTTAGTAGATCTGAACTAGAAGAAGCCATTTACCAAGTTTTATCAAGATATGTTGAGAAATAAGCGAGATATAGAATTTTACTTATTTCGCATAAGGTTAACAACGTACTGTGTTTACCACTTTCAATATCTCGGTAACCAATGGACATAGAGCAGTGATTCAAAATACTAAATTGTTTGTTTTTTTGGGCTGAATTCAATGGTGCCAATAAAAAGTCGAACATTTTTATTTTTCTATGTAAAAATCTCCAAAAACCCATTTTTGGGGGGGTTTATCCCCCTTAACCCCCCCTTCCGGTGGTTCGATCGGGCTGGTTTACGAACTCGTCCGAATAATTACTACTTTACACGTCTATGCCAAATTTCATTCCAATTGGACCATTTTTGCGCAAGTTATCGTGCTTAAAGACACACACACACACATATATATATATATATATATTATATATATATATATATATTTATGAAAGTGAACGAATGGTGTTTTTGGCATCTGAGGACCTCAAAAAGAAAAGTTATGATGGTTTTAGGCTTAGGTCTTACCATGAGACCTACGGTAACAGCTTCTTCCCTATAGGGGAAATTCGCTAAAAAATCAGTAGAGTAGAAATTAATTGGATAACTCACCTAATGATGTCTTCATATTAATTCTATAATTAATATTTCTCACCAGTATATTTTGTTATCATTCAACTTGCAGGAATTAACTTAGAATTGTACTTGCTCGTACAATCGTACAGTAGAATAATTTCCCATTTCAGTAAATAAAATAATTACTTCTAGGATACTAATGACCTTTAAGCTAGTTACTCTTGATGTAACATACTCCACTCAATATATTCCACCAACGTAGAATAATTCAATTTAATTGTAGAAATTATTTAAATTCAACTATAAAATTCACAAACAAGTCTCATGCTGCAAACATCACAGCCATGGAATCTATAAAGCATTAGACTGCAGACTGGCCACACTCAACAGAATATTTGCCGGCAGGATGACCTTTGTCTAGTGCAGATAAAGAGAGACAAACACACAATACCTATCGATTTAGGTCAGGCCTCAGCTCAGGTGAACTGGACTGTTGACTTTAAGTGTTCATTGAATTTAAAATAAAAAATATTTCTTATGTGAACTACTCACAGAACTTACGACGGCACCGGACCTTATGAACTTATGATGGTTGACTTATGACGGTTACTTATGTTTTCTCATTGAAAATAAACTAATATTTTGCTGAATATTAAATTCTTAGTATATAAAATTAGTAACATTATTTTAGGAACCTACATTATTTTGTACCATTTTTTACATTATTTTAGAAACCTACAAATACAAGAAATCAATATTTATTCTTAAAAAGTAATTGTTTGCCCAAACACTGTAGTACTTATAAATCCTTTTAAGGCATTCATGAAAATCTATTTACGCCTGTGAAATACTATGATTAAAACCTGAAGCACCAAACGTGCTCGGTGAAATAAAGTGCATACTTTATGGATGCTCCTCTCTCCATGTATTTCTCTATGCGTACCTGCACCCACGAAAAGTAAGCTTATATACATAATATATACCCTAGCGTCGATTTTGAGTTATAATCAGCTGGTTACTCATCACTATTGTAATAAAAAACAAAAAGTTTTTTAAATTGGTATATTTCGACCTCTTATCAGAGGTCATCTTCAGCCATAACAACCAGTGTTTTACAATTTTTTGTTTTTTATTACAATAGTGATGAGTAGCCAAAATAGTGCATACTAAAAAAACTCCACCACAAATAAAACATACCGCCAAGAATATATTAATTTATACAACTGATAACATTAACTTTGCACAAACACTGGGCTGTTGAAATGCTATGTATATTACGGTTAAGTCGTTTTTAATTCTGAGAATTAAGAGTATTTTGTAATTTAATAGGCTTTTCCAACGAATTCATTCCATATTATAGGTATAATCCGTAAAGATTAGCATGATTTTAAAACAATTACTCATATAAAACTAATTCGTTCACTCGAGGAATTATCCGATTTCAAGTTAGATTCTTACATTCGTTACACACATACGTAGTAGTTATAATATACACAACATTTACTCCCACTATTTTGATAAAAAAGTGACTGTATCAAATTATTACGTACAGTAAAATAGCGATTGATTGTATGGGAACACAAATGTTACGCATCCGGCTCCAAGATGTTTCTGTTATATTTTTTTTTTTAATAAAGAATATGTTCATAGTCTTTTCACTTCATGCCAGCTTTAAAGCAACTGCAAAAATATGTCTAAGAGACACATAGACTTACAAAATGGTTTATAACACTAATAATAGACAAAAATTCATATGGAGAAGTCACTTGTATGACTCCTAAATCGGGTGGATTTTCATATACGGAAAAAGAATTAAAATGTTAAAAAGATGGTTTGCTTAAAACAACAACAACAAGATTGTTTGCTTGTTTGCTTGATAACTTTTAATGGATTCTTAAATATCACCTAGTGGTGAAATTTCAAGTCAGTTCCACCAATCGTAAACGTCGTGATCGTTGCCAATTAGGAGTTGTGCTCATACTAAATCTTCATTGAGCGTTTTTGTTTTCTTTGAATGGTGCCCTTGCAGCGAGTAGGAACCCCAAATAGATTTATCGATGTAGATAATTTTTAAGACTTATTAACATGTTTATCTTTGTCCTCAGCCCCATTCAGGGCAAGTACTTCCTGCGCACCACGGGCACGGCGCCGTACGGCGTTAAAGAAGAAGGGACCGTGAATGATCCCAAAGTCAAGGAAACTATTGAAAAGGCTTTCCAAAACCTCCAGACCACTAACTCCCTTGAAGAAGACCTGACGACGTTCATGACGTTACTCGTGGACTAGCCATAAAGGCAATGTATGAAGTTGAAACATAATTGTATGTTTTAAAATAAAGCGGATTTTCAAATATAATTTGATTTGGTGAAAGGGGTTTCTGTAGTTTTCATTTGCAGTTCAAAATAAACACGGGTGTATGCGGTTTGTTGTTGAATGCGGTATCGACTTTTTTCACAAAACTTTTGTAGAACAAAATATTACTAGTCAATAAATGCATTTATGTGGTACATTCGATATTTATATTAAAATATTCGAAATAAATACCTAACACTCCTAAAGAGACTACGTATAAACCGTGTTTCTTATTTTAAGCTGGCGTCCACTTCAGATATATAAAAATCACCCTATTGTTTCTTTTAAAACTAAAATCATGAATTAAATAATCTTTGGAGACTTTCGGTGGATTTGTGCCTTTCATCAAGACAGTCACATATTAGGATGTAACCGAAGGATTCCAAAGTCAAATTTTTCGTCTGACTATCTGATAACGTTTTCTACTACTTTTGGTAGTAGAAAACGTTTGATTAGCCTAAAGTAGAAACTTCAAATTTGGCGCTATTGTTATCTTTAAAAAAAGGCAAATCTCATTAATTCCCATTTATGGGTTTAAAACTCACGGTCGGTTAAAAGCATCAATGTAAAATCCCCTAGACTGATTTAACATTGGGACTCACAGTGTGCATAAACGTTTTAACACGGTGAACATTTTTATACCACTTAGACATATAATAATAGCAGTTACACATTTGATGTAAGTCTAATTTTACTAACGCCAAAAACAAGGCATTCATACAGAAAACTGGTTATTTCAGTCATTGTATTAGCTTTATGAAAACTATATTCGCTTAATGCATTGAAAACAGGAATAAACATAGAAATATTTCGCATGTAAATTAGAATGAGAGCAGAGGACAGTGTCGTTGTTGGTTTGTAATTTTTATGAATAATTCATTTGCATAAAGACCGCGCCGCAGTCCGGTAGTAGTTAAATTTCTCGCTTGGTTCGTTTTATTTCTTTACGTCAGTATTATTCTTTGCTACTTAGGATTCCTACTCTGTTTTTACTTGGAGTCAAACCCGTGGTTTTCAAATCACCGCTTAAACTCTGCAGTACCATTTAAGATTGTTTGAATATCTTCAGCCCTAAACTCAGTTCCATCTTCAATCCCAGAATTGACATTTCATAAGTAAACTATTTAAAATTACATTTTAAGTTGTACTTGCGTACATATTAACAATATACTTATGATGATAGCTTGGTTTTATAATCAAACTGTTGGAAGCAAATAGAATGGAATTGAATGGTTATTATTTAGCAAATTTACTAAGTAAAGGTAATAAAATTGTAATAACCCCTGAGGTTAGTACTAGAAAGTCAGTATATAAAAAGTAAATATTGGTCAGTAAGTATAAGTATCAGTATAGTAAATATAGTCAGTAAGTCAGTATAGTTGTTGTGCAAGTCATTTTCTCCTGGTGAATATCTCCCTGGAGGCATTACATTATATTTAGTCAATATCCTTAAATGAAATACCTTAAAATACCTGCAGTTGCTCCTGTTCCATAAGTGGGGATATATATAACAGTTATTTTTTCTACATTCACACTGTTTCCAACATTAAAATAATAAAAATAAAAGAATCGAAATTGAAAAATCTAATGGATATAAGTAAATGAAAACAAATACAAGTAAACAGAAGTAATAAAATTATGTATCGATGCCGAGGTTTGAATCCTAAAAATCCGAGATGAGGTAGAAATACCAGATTTGTACTACTGAATTCCAAAACTCAAATAATTTTCTTTACTAATCTGTTACGGCAATACGTTACTATGTTTACAGCCCATTATATTACAATAGCAGAAGTGTCATTGTTCATGGTTTATTTTTTACATCTTAGCAATTCTTAAACATCTACCTAATTTCATCATCGTTCATTCATGTTTATTTTAATGAAGAGCAGTAATATTATGAAGTGGACCTGGTTACACCAAAACATTGATGTCTACATTTATATGAAGAGGGAAATTACATAGAGTCAGACCTCAGCCCATACGATAACATGGTGAATACCTTATCTATATAAAATTGTGATCATTTTGACGTAACTGGTCATTTTGATCCTAACATTTAACACATGTAAGTAATGGTAATTAACATATCGGGCTATCACAGGAGCTCAGACCAGATTCTAATGATGTTTTACTACCAGATGTAGAATTTCCCTTCCTTCATGTTAATAATACCAAAACATTTTAGGCATATCTAGGTAAGCAGTGCAAAATAAATGATGATGCATCAATTCTGTGACAATTTCACATTTGTTGCTCACACCTTGGACCTTGAAGAAGCTTCAAAATACGGTCAAAACATTTTTCAGATCTGAGATTTGAAGACCTTGCACGTTTTCAAAATTTAACATGAAGTTGCCGATGGAATTTGAGGCTTTTTAATACTGTAGGACAATACATTACTACGATACAATTGTGTGTATATTTAGGTTTCATATAATTCAATGACACAATGCCCCATAACAAATCTAACAATAACCAATTTATTTCGCTGTGGCATAAGAATATAAATGTTCGGATAATTGGTGTGTATACACTTGTATTTGTATCTTATATCTGTGCTTTCCATTTCGTTATAATATTTTAAAAAAAACATATTTTGTCTCCAGGAGCACAAAACTTTTACGCCGAACGTATGCAGATGATCCAGGTATTGTACTGAGACTGTCTGCATACAGTCTCTAAGCAAACCCATACACAATGAGAACAATCTACATACAGTAGATCCGGGTACAAATCTTCCATTGTGGATTAGCTTGATAGCTTTTCTTTACAGCGAGAACTGCGGAGTACAATCACAGTTTATACTTAAACCAGAATATACTTTGTTCTACACTAAAATGCACGCAATCCTGAAACCATCTTGATACTTTCTTAATAACTGACTTGGTTGATCAAGTCTCCGTCGCTAGATTCTCACATTCTAACCTCAGCCAGGCTTTAGTCAGAAACCGGTCTCCAGTCCAACGTCTTACTACGAGGTCGTTTTTTTCATGGAATGCTTTTTAACTATTTTTAACTAGTTTGGATTCTATGTACTTCAACTAACCACTTCACTAACTTTACTGTATCTGAAATTACATGTGTAATTACAATTGTACTGTATCTATCTTAGATTGCTTTTAGAGTTAAATTTAATAACCTACGTTTTGTAACAATTATATTTTTCATGGATAAATCCTAATTTTAAAACATCCTATCCTCGATGTACCTTACTATAACTTTATCTTCTCCCAAAATGTATAGTTAACATGTACTGTTTTTTTTTACTGGGGAGAGTTTATTCCATTGTTTAATTTATTGTATTATTAGTTTTATTTTTCACTATTGCACTAACTTGTGTCACGATGGATAAACAATTAATCAAAAATTGAAATTTGTCTCTGCACCAAAACGTTATACTATAAAGGTTAAAGCTGTTTTCTACTTCTATGAGAGTACATCATGAGGTTGAATGTTCATTCAGGGAAACGTAGTCAAAATTTAAAAACTGTTCACTAAAACATCAAACTCAAATCACTCAGGAAATATTTAATCTAATATTGTTATATTATTTTTAACCTTTACCGAGAATTACAAAAAATATGCTTTGGAACTGATGAGCGACTTGGATCCCTCAAGCTTGGCAAGTAATTTGCGGAGTCTTTGGAGCTGCCAATCATTTTTAATCAAGTTATGATTACCTTTCATTATGGCACCACTTTAAACGATTCAAGCTGATGCAAAGTCTGGTTCCCTTCAACATTAAAAAAATTCTACGTTTAAATTATAGAAATGTATAGATCAAGATACTCAAACAGAAAATTGATTTCCTCAAATAGTGATCCAGAAAATGTTGACTTTACATAATTTATTATTATTCTGTACGTGAAATTTATTGCGAAGTGAATAACTAACTATAGCATAGTATTTCAATGAAATACAAAGTTAATATTCCATATTATAGTTTCATTAATTCAGGGATTTTCATCAGAATAATACCACGTTTTAAGCCAACAGAAAGGATTAGTTGCATCCTTTACACCGAACTCAATATTATTGTTTAAAACTAGATGCTGTTATTTCCTGTTTAATGGTTACTGTTTAAGAAGCCTGAAATTATGTAAAGAATGTAACATTTTTTATGAGTGTGGCGGCCTCTTTTTACCTAGCATTTGCCCCCCCCCCACATGGGCCCCAGGCCTTTGTGTGGAAATTATCAAGCAAAGCAAGGAGTGAGCCGGTACAGTATAAGGATGAACAGTACTGCTAAACGGATACGACATCTTCGGGACTCGATCCTGCGACGCTGCTACCTCAGAACCGGGGCCGAGTGCGCTACCAACTGCGCCACCGACTCATTTAAACATAAAAAGACATACTGGCAGCCAGTTAGAATCCTAGTGGTCGAAAATTATACTTAATGTTGAGTGGAGTATTTGAATGGAATGTTTTGGGTAATGGAGTATCATATATTAAAAGTATAACATTTTTGCTCCTCAATTTAAATGGTAGTAATAAAATTCATTACAAAAACAATTATTGCTAAAAGTTTACTAAAACTTTCACGCATTATTCCTTTCCCGACTGCACAAGCTTCCCGCTCTCTCTTACAACCGAATAAAATGATTTTGATATGAATAATTAGATTTTTCAAGTTTTTATTTTAATTTAGGAAACTAAAAGACCTTAGTGATGATAATAATAATGGTGATATTGTAATAATTTTTTCGTTCCTTACTAGTAGGGCTTATGTTCTACATCTCTGCAAAGTTTTCAGTTTAATCGGTTCTTTTATTTTTTTATTGAGGAAAAATAAAAATTAGCTGTATAATAGGTGATAGTAGCCTTATAAATTTAACCGTTGTCTTTTAGGAAGAAGCACAAAAACGACAAAAGCACTTAAATCACCACTAGAGCCACAAAACACCATAAAATAAAGCGAGTATCATGGGAAAATCAAAGCTGTCGACCATATTGGAAATAAGCGACCATATTTTGCCACATTACGAGTTTACGACAAAAATTATTAAAAAAAAACTAAGCGGTGTCACCTATATTCCAATTTCAGTACGTGTCGGATTTGCTTGTAAAATATTGCTTTTAATTGTCATTTGTTATTTTAAATTGTTTACCCAGTATATCTAAATTTAAATATTTAAACACTTAAAAATAAACTGTTATGTGCGAAACCTTTGGAAATCTAAAAGTATTGATTTTCTTTCCAACAACAACCTACAGCTCGATAAACAATTTATATCTGCCGAATAAGAAAAATATATTTTGTTCGGGAGCCATAACTCTTTAATCCAAGGTGACAGCAGTCGTAAAGTGAGCAGATGGGGGGATTTGACGGGATAAACAACAGCGCTGATAGAAGCGATGTTTGTCTGTTTTGTTTTGTTTAAAATTCATGATAAATGTATATATTTGCTAAAACATACAGGACGACTGGTAATCATTGTTACAAAAATGTATTAAACTACTTTGTATGAATGTCGAATTTGCTTACAACGAGATCTTTTACCAGTAGTTGATTAAAAAGTCCGATTTTTTCAAATAGTTGTACTTGCTTGGTACAGAAAAGAAAGAACTATAACTGTATTAAACATTTATTTTATTAATACAATCATAATGTTTCATAATTCTTTATAGAATTCTCAGTGAGAATAATTGGTATTTTTTAGAACACACATCCGTATGATAACTATTTTTTCGTTTTAAGGTTTAGTAATAAGAGACCGGGCTTTGCTCAGATAAAATAAAATCAACCAGATAACATAAAATCAGCTGTTTTGGTGAAAATGCCCATTAAAATTACATGGGTACTCTGTAGGGCTGTAGGACGGAAACCGGGTTTTCCAGTATAATGACAAGATTCATTGAAACCGAAAACCCCAAATAAGAAATAAAAAAACGTACGAAAAAAGAGTTTTTCCCAGTACAGGTGGTGTTTTAGAGCATGACATAATAATTAAACATATTCTTCAAATTTTATTTATATAGATTACATCTTTGTTTCATAGACATTTACAAAGTATCAAATAATACCAATAGTATATTCTTAAATTAAGCTTAATTTCAACTACAATTTATTACGCATCAACCATTTAGTATGTGTGAAAAATGTGGTAAGGTAGAAATTGCATTAAGAACTTCTTATTAATTATTTCCACATCTAATTTATTTATGAGTTCTTTTAAGGTAAATGGTGTAAGTGACTTCGTAAGGATACTAAATAAAGTTAATGTGACAGAATTCATTATCACGAAAATGTATAGCCTTGTTATTTCTTTAGCAACAAGAGAGGGTAATGACAAACGGCTGTTGGAACTTGAGTATTTGTTTAGCACGCACATATTTCTGTAAAAACACTCCTTCCACTTTTACATAATAGGTTTTTGTTTCTGTTGTAACTTGAGCAACTCTCAAGAATTTGGCTAGAACAGAAATATTTTCATGGATAATATAGAATGATTTAAGTATGGGATATGGGAATTGACGAATACATTGAGGAAAATCTTCTACACTATTAAAGTCAAGGAGTGCTAAAATTTCTTCTCTGTATAATTTCAAAATGGCAGCCATTTAAAAATTCCAAAGAATAGTGGATAAATATATAATCCATTAGTGTACCAATAAATTCCAAACATTTTAAACAGATGCAAAATATATTATACTTAAAAGTAATGTACGATTCTATTTCAGTTTAATGAAAATAGCTGAGTCTGGAGGGAGGACAGGACTACTATTTTAACTAGTCTTTACTTTTAGAGCGATGTATTTTCTGTAAACTGCAAACAAGATTAAGTAATACTGTCAATGCTAATGGTTGATTAAAACCTGAATGCAGATAATACTTAGTACATAATATGCGCAATAGATATTTTAAAACATTTGCAAGTTTGAGACAGAGTTATCGAACAAACTTCAACTGAGACTAGTAACTTAGCAGTGCCAGCGTCCGGAGGTTCTCTCAGTTCAAAATGTTGTTGGTATTCGGAAATCGAGCCTACTGGGACGTTGGGTAACATAAATAACGATTTAGGATACACAGTAAAATATTGATTCAACTTTGGTTTTATGGACTTAATTACAGTATAGAAAAATTTAAGTATCGAATCTAAAGGAATCAGTATGATCCATGGAATTATATAGCCTTAATGAATTTTGAATCAGTCTTGAACTAAACTTAAACTTTAATGTTGCATATAAATAATTATTCATATCAAGAAGCTATTTAATTTGTTTTAATAATATGATGCTTAGATATATAACTTACTGCTTTCAATAATGTAAGCTTAAATGAAAGGAAACTGTTCATATTCTACATTTTATTCAACCATATTCAACTTAATTTTCATCCACGACTGTAACACATGTTTAAAATATGAAAAAAATAACAACATATTTTCGCCGTCAAGTTTATTTATGGTATTTTTCAAATAGATTTAGATATTTAATATTGGCCTTCCAAATGTATACTACAATAACTTACCTCCTTATGATAATATATAAAATTTGTTATTATTTTATTAGTTTCGCCGACTATAAACATTTTATTTTTGGTTTCTTTTTTGAGATTTAAGTTTCAATTTCAGGTCACCATTGTTGTAATACACATTGTTCATTTCTTGAAAGTGTCAATTTAAAATATCTGGACCGGAACAGGATGAAATAAAAATAAACCAAACAAAATTTGGTTGTTTTTTAATAGTTAAAGAATCAAGAAGTTAAGAATCAATCTACCAGCAGACTTTAACTAAATGCAACATGAACTCAATAATAATATAACTAGGGCAACCTATGGCAACAACAGATGCAAAACAACAACATAAAAAATCATTAAAATGTAATACTAGACATTAATTTTCATGGCATCTTTAAAACCTATTTTTCTCGAACTAAGGAGGTTTAATAAATTTTCTATATTCTGGGTTTACTGTTTTAGTTTTTCTCATGTATGTTGTTGATTACGTGTATTTTGTAAACATCAACGTTAAGAAGACTCAGGCCCATTCCATGGCCTGAAAAAAATATGCGGTAGAGCCTAAGTACCATGAACAAACATACCAAATAAACAAAGCAAATGAGTTAATCTTTATGTTTGATCTAGTATATAAATAATTTAGCAAAAAAAAAGTATAAGTTAGTTTTCTAAATGTCAAAATGCAGTCTCCTTACGTGACCAGAATCGAGGGTGTTTTCCTTGGGGCAGGTGGCATAATCTTCATAACGATAATAATGGACAACTATAAGATTTCCAGCTTTTCTGCTCTCCCTTCCCTTTAAGGCCTAAAACATTACATGGGATAAGCATTCAAAAACACTTTTAGTCATGTATCTCAGCCACTAGAAAAAAATCAATTTAACCTTGAAGCGTAAAGTGAGATAGGGTAAAGGCAGGTGTTACAGCATAAGTACCCAGTTGGAATCATGCTTCTAATATGCTTCTAATATACTTTTGGGACAGTATAGGCCATGCCATATTGCATAAACAAATTTAAAAAGCTCTTGTTACTTAAAAGGTTGCCTTGTAAAAGGGAATATAGACAGTTTAATATTAAAAAGTCAAATGTTTTAATAAAATGCTATTACACATTGGTTTTAGCTTGCGGCCATGCTTTCTTTCCACCTACAGAAGGTTTTTTTGGTAAAAATCTTTTTCTAACTCAAATTGAATTCACATCTTTTACGTATGCCAATACAAATAACCTAGTTTCTTAACAAATAAAATACGATTTTTTAAAATTTAGAGATGGCAGCACACAATTTTGATTTTAAATAAAGAACGTCTGAGTAATTCTATTATTGGTAGGAAAATTAATTTGACAGGCTGGACAGTCAAAGAAATAAATTTGTTTATTTTATCACCTGTAAAAGCGTAACGTAAAAGCGTATCATTGTTGAAACGCCTGGGAAAACTGAATATTTTTGTTTAGACCAACATTCCTTTTCTAAATTTTCTTCCTATGATTTTTGTTATAATTGTTTGTATTGATGTTTTTTTTCTATTTAAACCATTAATTCCTGCAGTTCCTTACCAGATTATAATTTCGAGAACCATTTTCGGTTTCAGATTAACCGAAAATCCGATAGGTCAAATTTAGGCCAGTTTGATAGGTCAAATTTTACTCTCAGATTATTCAATGTTATCTTTTGTTTTTCACGATTAAAAAATGACTAGATTAAACACTGTAAAATGTGCCGTAAGCGGTAGAAAATAATAAAAATTATCACTGCTTCTATGCAATTTTTAGTTTCATTGATCAAACGCAGACAACATTTTAATTCTGTTTTATTAGGAACTAATCTAAAAAATATTTTTTTCTGAAACACGTTTTAAGTCGATCCGAGTGGCTTTGCTTATCACGCTTCAAGTTCCGACCCAGCCGCTCATTATCTTTTACTGCGCTCTTTTTCTGACATAAACTGTTAGTCTGAAGGGAAAAAATACTTAAAATGTATACTTTTTAAACTTTACCGATATTCTCTTTTTAATTAAGGATGGATTTCAAATAGATTTTTAAGCAACACAATATTTCAAAAAAAATAATTTCTATTTTTCAGTAGAATTATGTTGGTTAGAATAAACTTTTACTGAAGACGGTCAATAATCGGTAATTGTTGTTAATAAAAAACGATAAAATATAATCAGTACATAATAATTTTCTTTAAAAAATCTGTATAATCCATGGTTTCTAAACCAAAGCTTTAACAATAGAAGGTTTGTAAATTAAATTTGACTCAAATACTAACAATAACAACTGTCAAAAGATTTTTGTGTTTTTCAATTGTTCATTAAAACTGAGGAAACAATGTTGGCCTGGTGCTTAGTGGGAGTTTTAAATGTATTGGGAAACTACTATGGTATTCCTAAAATAATCTTGGTTATAAATTGAGTTTTTTTCATTCACTTTAATCTAAAAACGATTTAATAGCGTAAACATATTTTCAAATTTGTTATACATTCTATTTAATATTTAAGGAAGTAAGTTCTTTAATTTACAGACAAAGGTAAAATGTTTAAAAAATTAGCTTTTGAAATCAATAAACGTCAACGTGTTGTGTTGTGTAATTATCGTGTCAATGATTACTAATAAAGGTTTTCTTGTACAAGGGGAGACTTCCACATTTTACGTTAACAAAACAGCCCTGGCTTTTGTCTTCAGCCGAAAATCCTAGTAGAAAGAAGGTGCATGTAACGTCACTTGGAGACAAAGTGCATATATCACAGTCAGGACATACAGACATGTCCTGGCAATGTTTAGGCCCGACAGATGTGAACGTTCCCAGAGTATTGTCGAGCTCAACCATCTTCAGCTTGACGTCTTTATCTAACCCCCTCCTGAATCTCCGACTGCGTCCTTGTCACGGAACGTTTGATTTATAGTTAGAAAGTCATTATATTGTTTGTTCTTAATTAAACCCTTAGAAAAGCGTTAAAATCTTTTTGAAATGTAATTTGTATAGTTCATCCTCTTGGGCAAGGGAAGTTTGTTAACTTAATGTTTTTGAAGACTTCATTTACAAACATTGTTAGCTAACATTCAAAAGTTTTAAATTTAACGTGTTATAAACAATGAGTCGTTAGTTTGAAATCAGAAATGTTTGAGATTATTCCAAAAAATTGAAAAAGGGTTTTGGAGTGTGTTTTATAAATGAATAGAAAAAGTTCATTTAGAATATAAGATTAAAACTTGTTCTTTACAATACAACGTTCCTAAAAGCTCCAAATTTAGCCTATTTAGAGATACACGTTTGTTTGAAAATGCTTATAAATCAAATTCAAAATTGAGAGGAATTCTACTGAACGATATTAAGGTTTTGTATGTTTGTGAAAACGAACTAAAACAATAACAAGAGTCCTTAATTTTTTTTATTTACATGTACTCTAATTCCTGATGAATAAAAATTAGTACATACTTAAGGAATGTTTTGTAAAAGAAATATGTTTTTGCCATACTCTATATTGTAAAATGGTTTAGATTCTATAAAGCCTACTCAGCTTGAGATTTTCTCAATTTAAAGATTTTATATTAAATATGTTAAAGTACAATTTAAAAACCAGATAAATATATTTATTTCAAAAAACAATTTTACGTTTATGATTTCTCGATGATATAAAAGTATCGTGGACAAATCAAATAATTCATGTGATTGGGAGAGAACTAATTGGAATTCAACGTTTTGACGGAACTTCTTCATATACGAATAATTCTAGTAAAGGGAAAAGAACTAATTAATTAGACTTCATTTTGACAGAGCTTCTAACAACTTTGAACCAATTGGCTTGAAATAATTATTGTTATTTTTTAAGGTTGAATTTTCTCAAAATTCCTAATTTAAACAACTCCTCAGTTTAAATTAAAGCATTTTCATTTCAGCTTCGTTTGAAGGTACATGCAGATTTGTGAATTTCGTAACACGGTGATCTCATTTTAAAGTTGTAAAAACTGTGACACTGGTTTAAGTTTAATTTTAAGTTATCTTTAAAATGGCAAAAAACCTTGACCCCAAGGATTTGCTCCTGGGATATGGTAAAAACTAAGCAGTCAGAAAGTAATCACTTAAATTTTCTTTTCTTGTTCAAGGCAGATTGATGCAATTTTTGTTCAATAATATTTACTAAAAATGAATGAGTTTATCTTACTTGACAGGCACATTGATTTATCATTTTGTTATCATTGTGCTATCAAAGTGTGGTATCAAAAATAATACATAATAGAACTAAAAAGAATATATAATAGTAAAAATTTCAATAACCAAATATTTCGGTTTTTTACTATGTTTGATTTTATACAATAATAGTTACACCAATCAACTACGGTAATTGTTTTCTCTATAGAGGAAAAACTGCAAAAGTAGCGTTAAATACATAGTGGAAAAGATTAGAATTAATTCTTATCATACAATAAACTCATCAACTAATGGTTATATTTTCCTCCTAATTATCTTAATAATAATAAAAACGTTTCGTTATATTTAATCAATATATTAATTAAATGATTAGATAAATATCGATATTTATTTGTTTTATTATTAATTTTAGGCTTGAGTGAGTATGAGAACGGTAAAAAAACAATACCTCACAGTTATTTTTATTACATATCACTTTTCATTTCACGACGTAACAGATCAATACGCGGATTCATTCAAGGCTGAACGCTAATTAAAAAAGGATGTTTCAGCGTAATTCTGTTGAAGAAAATTGGTGTAAAACGCTGACTTACTGGAAAACAAACGTATTGATGAAAGTAATAAATTTGGCTATTCAACTTACATCATGACCAGTGGGTTCGTTCGAGTTTGTGTTAGTATTGTAGTTTTGTTATGTGTCAGTTTGCAAGACCAGTGTGTGAAAACACACCTCATACAATCTCAAGAACAGCAACAAGTGTCATCAACTTCAACAGCAACAAAAGCTGGTGGTCTTGAGACTAGGAGTATTGCGAGTATACTAAAAAATATCACAAAGAGGTTGATAAATTTCATTGCAAAAACATTGGGTTCGGTCGTTTACACATGCATCGACGATACAAATATTGGATCAAAAGTGATCTGCAAGACCTTTTTAAAAGTGCTCAAAGTGATTAAGGTTGTCGCTAACGTAATGTTATATGTGCATAATATATTTTTATCCACATCGTCAAAATTGATAACTGAACAGTAAACGGTCAGAGTGCACTGTTTACTAGGTCTGTGAACAATAGCAATCACATAAATATATTGTGTAAAATGGGTACTTCGTATATATTTTCGTATTATGTTTCCTTACTAGAAAAATTAGCTTCTTTTTGCATTAATGTTTGAGTTTTAGCGAATTTCCCCTATTGGGAAAAAGCTATTACCGTAGGTCTCATGGTAAGACCTAAGCTCGGGACCACTATAACTTTTCGTTTTGGGGCCCCCAGAAGCAAAAAAACACTATTTGTTCGAATTTATACGGTATATGTATATATGCCTGTTAGCACGATAGCCGTAAAAACGGTCCGATCTTTATGAAATTTGGTACGGACATGTAAAGTGGTGATCAATTGGACGAGTTCGTGAACCAGCCCGATCGGACCAACGGAAGGGGGGGTTAAGGGGAATAACCCCTCAAAAATGGGTTTTTTGAGTTTTGTACATAGAAAATTAAAATTTATCGAATTATTGTGGGCACCATTGAATTCAGCTAAAAAAAACAAACAATTTAGTACTTTGAATCACTGCTCTATGTCCATTGGTTACCGAGATATTGAAAGTGGTAAACACAGTACGTTGTCCCAATGTTAACCTTATGGGAAATAAGTAAAGTTCTATATCTCGGTTATTCCTCAACATATCTTGTTAAAACATGGTATATAGCTTCTTCTGGTTCAGATCTTCTAAATATTGAATTAAAACTACCCAGTTTTATTATACCTGCAGCAGCAAACCTGCATACTCATTCCCCATGTAACAGCCCTCGCCGCCCTCGCCGTTGGTTTGTTGTGCGGCCATGTTAGTGTTCTTAAGGAGCTTACCAAAACATGTCAAATCTTGCTATGTTTGATTGAAATATGTTGTTTTGCATTTGAAATTCTCTGAGTATGCAGGTCTGCTGCAGCGGGGGTATTTTACCATACAGTATTGTTGGGTGGTAATGGACTGCTAGCATACCATTGGCTGGATAGCCAAGTGGTTAATGCGCTCACCTCATAGCCTGGGTACAGTTGCAATTTGTCATTGGGCTACGAATTATTGATGAATCCAACAAAAGGTCAGATGGTAACAAGACCCGGATTTGGACATTTCCCGATGAAAACGTTAAGAAATGCCAATGACGTAGAAAGACACAAAGTTAAATTATATTTTTGCTACAACGGGCTCAACAGATTTTTTTTGTTACAGCCATACTAAGAAGGCATACACATTAAGTTCATGCAAATACATAGTTTTAAAAGTTAATAGGATTCGCCGTTTTTCCTTTTTACTGGAGACGTTCCTATTGCATGTAATGGTGGATATAATAAGGACCGAATTCCAGCCAAAATATATTTACATACAAATATATTGTGTTACAAACACAATAACATATATTATATATTTAAATTACATATTTAATTATATATAAATACTAGAAGAACCCGTGGCTTCGCTCACGATTAAAATAAAACATTAACTATCTCCCATGAATTATATAGTTTTGCTTTCCCATTTATTTTTCTTGTTGTAAAATCTAATGTATCTACTTCTTTGAACATATCAAATGTACTTCCATAAAGCAAAGGTTTTTGGAAATTCGCTCTTAGTACGCAGGTCTGCTACGACGGGGGTATTTTATTCCTGCATAAAGTGCCTGTACATAAAAAATGTGACCATATCCAAAGCCCCAAATGGTGTTGCTGCCCTGGGTAGGCTCATGCCCAATATCGGCGGTTCTTCCTCTTGCAAGTGCGTTTTGCTTGTGTCGACTGTCCAGTCGATCGTGCTATCAGGTGAAGAGGATTGCGCTCACACACTCAAGAGGCCAATTTACAGAGACGAACGCCAAGAAGCATTTATGGTCGTTTCCACGGTACCTGATGATGATCATGGGGCTCAATATAAGGAACGGCACCCTTGGCTTTTTCGACGGCACTTTGAATCTGCTCGCATATGTTACCCTTAATTAAAACTTTATTATGCACCCCCGTCGCAATAGACGCTGCGTATTAGAAATCCTATTTCTTTCCTTCATGAAGGCATACGTGTTAGAGGAACCAAAGAAGATAGCTTGAAATTTTATTCACTGTAAAATATCATTTTCTTGAGGTTTTAGGGTCTACCTTGAACAAAAAATTACAATGCCACTTCAGCAATAATTATAAAGTGCTGTCTTACGTTTAGACTCTATATTGAGCAAAACGTTTGAATGAGCCGTCCCGGCAATTTTTTTAAAGTGTTGTAGGTAAAATTAATTCTTTACAGTAGCACACTCTTCCTCCTTAAGTAGCAGTTAGTTGTCATAAAAAAGTCCTTCAAGTATAAGTGATCAGTGATCACTGGAGTCCTTCAGTAATCAGTTATTTATTTTATGTTATACTACATATCAGCATTTTATATAGTGTATTGCACTTTGAAAAAATGCAAAAGTCTAATTCATTGACCACCTGGCACCAAGTAACAAATCTTCATTTTAACAAATACAGTTAAACAGCAGAAAGAAATACCATTAATTTACATCACCTGTTTTAAATTTTACTTTCATATGTTTTGTTAGTAAACAAATCTAACTCAAATTCTTTCAAAATCCCTGACATGGGTACCTTTAAGACGGTCCCAGGGCTAAGCCCTGAATGTTATCACGAAATTGAAGGTGTATAAACGTACTCCATGAAATTCTACATGTATCTACCAAGTTTCGTGGTCATCGGTCCAGCGGTGTTTGAGTTTATCAGTGCCAAATATATAAATATATATATACCAACATCCTCTTTTATACTTATAGATAGATTTAAATATGTAAAAAATCTATTTACAATTTTTTTGTATAATAATTATATATATATTTATATTTATATATATTTTACATTTGTTGAATATACAAAATTGATGGAACGAATTTACTACGGTCCCGAATTTACTACGATTACTACGGTCACCGTCTCTCCAAGTAAGAGACACAAGTAATATTGAGTAATTTACTTAATACAATTAGGTACCTTAATAAATTATTATAAGTTACGAAATTACCTCTATTCGTCTTTTTATGATGGGCGTAGTTGTTTAAAATCGATTACTATGTTCTAATTTGTTGTGCACGATTGCCGTTTTGTGTTAAATACATAATTTGTTTAGAAATATTTAAGGTTGTTAGATATTTTTAAATTGTATTTAGATATTATTATTTATATTGTTTACATTTTGATTCGGATAAATAGCGATCGCAATTGTTTGAAAAAAAGTTCAAGTTTTACTACAGCGAACGAGACTTGAACGAATTTTAAGTTCTTAAGTGGTGCTTTAAGTAAATAAATGAAGTAGAAATTGCATATAATAAAGAGGCAAAATTATTAAGATTTTGAGTTTACCGGATTTATTTAGGGTTATAAATAGATAAACATTCCTTTTAGAAAATTACTTTTGATAAAAAAGATGGACGAAGTTGTAAATTTCATTCAAAAAATTAGATGTCTAATTAAAAAAATAGTGAAAAAAGACTAGAATCCAGTTTGCCCAGTCAGTCAGTTTGTATTTTTTGATAGCCTATTTAGGAGGATTTTTCATGAAGTATGAATGGGTAAAAATTGGCAAATGTCTTCTGATGAAGATTAAGGGAAACATGACATACCCGGTAAAAAATTAAGGCCTTAGTATAAAAATATAATTAAAATTAATTTGTTTGTTTATTTATTTATTTTTAGGCGACTTTTTTGGCGTCCAAATGGTTAAAATTGGCTTATTACATCAGGTAATAATGGAGTGTGACATGTCATACTCTAAATAACAATCTGGCGCTCTAATATGAAGAAAAATTAAAAAATCCATATTGTGACATATTATAACGGATAGCCGGACAATAATATGGAGGACTCATTTTACTAGCTGAGACTAAATCAAACACGTAGTAAAAAAACACCTAGTTTCTTGAGTTAGACTAGAGATCACCTAAGACAGTATTCCAAAAAAGGGCATACTGAACCGATAGAAAAATGAGTAAAGTCAAGATGTTATGAAATTAAACTAAAAATAGGTACTGTACCTCAGGTGTCAAACAGTTTCAAAGTAGAAATAATCCACTACATATGATTCGCCTATTCAGGCATTTTCAAGTGGTTCCGTAGACAAAAACGTTCATCCATTGGGATTCGTCACAAAAGAGATAAAAACATAACATTCACACATACACTTAACACGAAACGGATATAAAACATTTTTGTAGGCCTACAATTAACCGACCACGGCACTGACAGTAAGCAGAGCCTGTGGATTATTTCTACTTTTAAACTGTTTGACGCCTGAGGTACAGTACCTATTTTTAGTCTACATAAAAGTTCAGGCGCTACAACAATAGAATTTAGTTATAAAATTTTCGTTACTGAGAAAGACCACCTTGTTTATTTGCCATTAATATATTATATTAACTGCCCAATGATCAGTTAGTTATACCTCAGCAAACGTTATTTGCATAAAAAATACCTATATAAATAAATACCTATATAAATAAATACATATTGCTTCGTTAAATTCTGCTTGTAAACTATGTACATTTATTTCTTTCTCCAAATAAATTATCACTGACAATCTGACATATTATGTTTAAGATTAATAAAAATTTACAAATAAAATCCTTTTTTTTGTTTGCACAACAACATATACAGAAATGAATTATATATAATGAATTGCTTCTAATTAATAGGATAAACCAAGTAGGGCCCCTTCTCTTGGCTGTACATGAGTCTTGGCAACGTAATTATCCATGTGCGAATTAGTTTAGGCACAGCTATACCAAACACTTCCGTAGGTTTATATAGTTAAGCTGGCTGATTTAATGTTAACTCATTGTTAGAGGGGAAAAATATAAGTAACATGGTAACGTAAGTTTCCAAACGTTTAGGAACATCTATAAACACACATTCTGTTAAGTTAGTTCAGTGCTAACCCATGTTTAGCACCAAAAAACCCAAAAAGAAAAAAAGAACACATGCCATGTGAATCTCAAACATTTTTACAAAATAAAAAACACGCATGAATTGGATAATTGATTGATAAAATAAGTAATTAATGTTTTTTTTGCATTGATGCTTTTAAGTACAACTTAAAATTTTCAGTTCTCAGACAATGGTATTTAAAATATTCCTGAACTTTTTAGTAAAGTTTAGATATAACAATAAATCTTTAGCAAAGATGTTAAGTCATAGACTACTGAATTAATCACCCTATTCTTAGATAATGGATACTATGTACAACAATTATTTCATTAGAAATGTGTGTAAAGCAAGGTTTAGGTTCCGAACCTAAGTTCTGCCAATAGAAGATATTTTGCTTATAAATTAAATTTGACTTTCAAAATAACAATCACAATTTTCAATTGTTTTGTTCTAATTTGTTCATTACAGCTAAGAGAACAATGTTGGCCAGGTTTTTATTTGGTTTTTTGTATGTATTGGGAAAATACTAAAGAAACCCTGTATTTTTTGTGTTAAATCCTGTAAAACCGAACTATTCTCATAATAATTAACCTGGAAACTATAAAATAACGGAAGAATGCTATTCTGTTTTCTTTTATATTCCACTTAACATTTAAAACATTTGTACTTTAACCAAATAATCCAAAACACAGCAATAATGAGGTTTTTAAAAAAATACAAGCTATACCATAACCCTACTCATAACCCTATAGAATAATATAATAATACCTTATTATTATGATAAAATTTATTTGGTTTCATTCAGTGTCAGTGAAAACTTCTTAAACATAGTAACTAATAAGACAAGGCAAGTCTTCCATCTTCATAGTGAATAAACCTGCCCTGGGACTGTGGCATGTCTGTAATCCAGCTACTTGGAGGTCACAAATTGAGGATAATTATGAGTGATAGCTTCTAGACGCGGTGTCCCTTAGTGGGGATTAACGTTCGCACTATTGAATACTACGTTCATAGGACCGTCCTCATAAGACCAGCTCGTAAAACCGTTAACCGAGGAAATTGTGGTTTGGATTCCATGTTAAAGTAGGTCTCTTAGTTGCCATTGGCTGTTGGGCTATTATCAGTCCTGTCTAGTGAACATGCTGGCCTTAGTCAGCAACAAGACTACAAAATTGCGCCACAATCATCATTCACTCGTTTGTCATTCATACTTGGCTTAAAATACCTACCTGGGTTAGATGCATTTCAAGTAATGTATCTACTGTACCTGGCTTTTATCTTTAGCCAAACCTTCTAGGGGGAAGAAGGTGCATATAATGTCACTGGTGAGACAGAGTGCATATATCACAGTCAGGATATACAGACAAGTCCTGGAATGTTAAGGCCCAACAGATGTGAACATTTCCAGAGTCTTGACGAGCTCAACTGTCTTCAGCTTGACGTCTTTATTTAGCTCTTTGCTGAATCTCCATCCTTATCAAGTAATGTTTTTACAGAATTCTTTCTTTAAGAAAAAATTAGGGTAATGTTATAATCTAAAACTTTATAACTAATTTGTATAGTTAACCCTCTTGTTCGAAGAAAGCTTGTTAACTTCTTGTTTTGTGATGAGTCTACGAAAATTTTTATAACTAAGATTTAAAATATTTTAACCTTTTACAAAACAAAGAATGATAAGTAGTTATTTTGCGATTAGACATATTTTAAATTCTTGAAAAAAATGCAAGCGGTTTCAGTAAGTATTTTATAAATGATTGGAAACTTTTATTTAGAATTTAGGAATGAAATATTTTTGTTATGATAAAAATACATTCTTAAGAGAACCATATTTACGTTATTTAGAAAATCACGCTTGTTTGAAAATGCCTTAGATAACATTAAAATGGAGAGGAATTCTATTCAAACCAATATTAAGTTTTTTTTATTGGTGAACTCATACTAACAAACTAACTATAGTTCTTAATTGTTTTACTTGCATATACTCTAAAGCCTGATAAACGAAAATTAGTAATTAATTAATGTTTTGCAAGGAAATATGTATTTACCAGACTTTATAATACGTCGACATGGAACTCTATAAACCAGCTCAGCTAATGTTTTTATTAATTCAGATTTTTTTGTCAAATGTTTTCACGTTTGAAATTACGAAATGTCAGATGGAAACATTCAATTCCAATTCAGTTCCAAAGAAAGAATAATTTCTTTGTGATATCGTGAACGAAAAATTAGTGTTATTCAGTGATAACTTATTAGACTTTAACTTTTTGACAGAGCTTCTGACTTTGAACCGACTGGCTCAAAATAATTATTGTTATTATTAAGGTATGACACATTATTTTTTCTAAGTTCTTAGTTTAACTGTTCCTCAATTTTAGTTATAGTTTTAACACTTGATCTTCTTTTGGAGATGCATACAGATTTGTGGCTTTCCTAAAACGATGATTTAATTTTTAAGTTGTAAAAATTGTGGGGTCAATGAAGTTTCATTTAAAAATTAAATCAAGAAGGATGAAAATACTTTTATGATTTTCTCCTAGGATAAAGAGAAAATGTTTTGTAGTCAG
Organism: Flexamia atlantica; assembly: GCA_035578135.1. Classification (NCBI taxonomy): domain Eukaryota; kingdom Metazoa; phylum Arthropoda; class Insecta; order Hemiptera; family Cicadellidae; genus Flexamia; species Flexamia atlantica. The sequence continues at coordinate 4,580,314 of JAQJVK010000012.1, read as the reverse complement.
AAAAAAATCTCTTTTTTTTTCGTGCTCAAGGCAGAGAGCAATAATGATTTAGTTATATTCATTTAGAATTAGTTGATCTTGCTTAACAGGCAACACTTACTATCATTTGGTTATCATTGTTTTATCAAATTGTAGTATCAAAAATAATATTTAATAAAATCAACTCATTAAAAATTTAAATAAGAAAATATTCTGAAATACTTATACTATGTAAGACTTTAGTAAATAAGTAGTTGTCCCGTACTAATACCTCACCAAACAACTACGGTGATAGATTTATCATTATTGATGAAAAATATTTATCTTATATTTTTTCATATCGGTTTAGATTAAATGTAAAACTGAATAATGTATGGACTCATCGCTTAATTATCTCATTATTTCTCAAAAAGCTTCCCTAAAAATCAATATAATCAATATAATCAATACATGTTCCCTATATAATCAATACATGTTAATTAAACTATGAGATAACTGCAGATATTTTCATGTTTTTATTATTAATTTCAGGCTTAAGTGAGTATGAAAACAATAAGAAAACAATACTTCACAGTTATTCTTATTATAAATCAATTTTAATTTCACGACACTATAAAACAATGCGGTAATTTATATTTATTTCAGGCCGATCTCTATTGAAAATCGTTGTTTCAGCGTCATCGTATTAAAATTAATCGGTAAAAAACTTAAAACCTACCTTATAACAAACATATTGGTGAAAATAAGATATTGCATTTTCAAACTTTATCATGGTCAGTGTGTTTGCTCAAGTTTGTGTTGGTATTGCCGTTTTGTCGTGTGTCAGTTTGCAAGGCTACGGTGTGAAAACACGCCTCCTAGGATCTCGCCAACTGCAAGTGACATCAACTACAGCAGCAGCGACAGCTGATAGTCTTGAGACTAGGAGTATCGCGGGTATATTAGGATATATCACAAAGGCATTGATAAATTTTATCGGAAAGACATTGGATTTAATCGGGCTAGGCATATGCTATAACGATAAAAATATTGCATTAAAAGTAATCTGCAAAACCTACATGGGCGTGCTCAAAACGATTAAATTCGTTGCTAAAGTATTGTTATATATACATGATTTAGTTTAACCACTCCATTAAAATTGATATCCAAACTGTTAAAAAAACAAGTTGTCTTTGAGAGTGCACCATTTACTAGGTATGTAATCAATAGCCTAATTATAAATATATAGAGCAAAATGAGGATATATTTGTGTATATGTTTTTCCTTATGGTTGATTTCTTACTTTAAAAATTCTTTCTGCACTTATATTTGAAATTTTTGTTTTAAAATACAGTATTTTTGGATGATATTCGACAGATCGCATACTATTGACAGGATAGCCGAGTGGATATGGCGCTCACCTCATATCCTGGGTCCAGCTGTCATTCGTCATTGGGCTGTGAATTAATGATGGATCTAACAAAAGGTCGCCGTTAGATTGTAACAAAACCCGGATTTGGACCGTTCCCATTCAAAATGTTAAGGAATTCCACTGGCATAGAAAGACATAAACTAAAATTATGTAATCGTTACAACGGGTTCATTATATTTTTGGTATTGCCATAATAAGAAGGTATACAAAGTAAATTCCTGCAATTGGATTGTTTCAAAAAGATATGATAATTTGTTATTTTTGTACTGGAAAATATTGCTATAATACGTGATGGTTGATATAAATAAGAAACGACGTTCGGCACTCAAAATAGGTTTAAATGCTAATATTTTCAATTTACATACAAAAAGCTAAATAGACGCACATGGTGGGAAATTGATGGCAAACTATTTTAAACATTTTCACCGATACCGTTAGGCCAAGAAAAAGACTCAATTGATATCGGACAAATGCCTTGATATAGTTTAGGTAACTTAAGAAAGCATTTAAAAATTGATAAACTAGAACAATTAGACTCCTATTGGCCCTGACGATGATTGGCATGACTAGCAAAATCAATCACTACTTTCATATTTTTGCACATTTACCATCTTGTATGTAAATTCAGTTTTCGTGTAACATTATTTTAATGTGTTTAAAAACTTTTTAATGTTTATCAATCTACAAATATAAAATAGAGAAACCAAATTAATCATTAAAATAGTATTCCGTTGATTGATATCGAGATTAATGAGTCAAATATCAACATATACCAATTGTAATTGTAAGTGATTATACGCATACAAATTTCATACTGACATGAAATGGTGTACATGTAGAAAATATTTTATTACTATAGTATTTAAAACAAAACATACAATTCTAACGAAAACGAAAACGCTGCAATATGTGTTTTAAGTTATAAACATACTTTATGAAAAGTCTGGACACGGCTTAATATTTTAACTTTGCAAAACGAATTTGAAGGTGAAATAATATTTATTGAGTTACTTGCTAATCTTTTTCTTAAAACTGGCACTGAGGGTAGAACGAGGAGGAGCCAGTCAATAATCTTAAGTGAAATTATGGGTTTATATTTAAATTACATTGAACGTCTCTCTCTCTCTCTCTTAATATAACAAGTAACAGAAGCCGGAGCTCAAACAGGTGACCGAGTATAAAATGGCAGTAAACTTCCCTTAATGTAACATTAAATTGTCATTATGAGCGTTATAGTTGTCCATTTAATCATTGGTTTACGACGCTATGTTAAGCTTTATAACTTCTTTGAAATGGTACAGAGTTTGATCTATGCCTGCCATTAAAAGACATACCTTGTTGAAAGATCTTTAAATGGTTTATTCCATACACTAAGCATAGGATAAACTGTTCATAATTTTAAAGGTGTTGTAAAGGTTTATTTAACGCCACAAACGGCAGCTAGAGAGGTCAACAATAATACCCGAAATGACTATTTAAGGTTTATCAAAAGTTTCAATCATGGGAAGTTAATTTGCTGTAATTTTTCTTCGATTTTCTTTGTCGTTCGTTTTTGTTTGGGCTTTTGGCAAAGTGTTCTACCCAAAGAGATATTCAATTCGATGTTCAAATCAGCTTATGGTTACTTTAAGATTATTGAAGGATGAAAAACTTTTTCACCACACTACAAAGAAATCACCTGTTTTACTATCGTCAAACGCGGCCCGAAACACACTGTTTGCCGCCACAGGTCAGAAAACGTTTTTGGCCCTAGGGCCGCAAAGATATCGACATAGCGTAAATATCAATATTTTAGTTCCGATATGTAGGAAAAAGTATATCGATATTTTGGTTCCGATATTATAGGTGTATCGTTATTCCTTTTCCGATACATATCCCCACTACACATTAGTTTTCGTAGGTGGAAAAAATCATACCCTCAAAGTTTTATTTTCGCTTCAAATAAATATTCAGATTTTTTTATGTAATATGGTGTATATTTCATTGGGTAGTGTGGTATAAAGCATTCGCAACTTGGCTGAAAAGATTTTCAACTCTCGATCATTTCAAGTTCTCGACTTCGTTTCGGATTTGAAACACGATCTTGAGCCCGCAAAACTTCATTTTTGGCCCTTGGTACAAAATATACTATTGATTTTCTTATATTTAGTTACATAAAAATCTTTTACCAATAAAAATATCAAGTTGACAGCAATAAGATGCTTCTTTGGAAACCTGGATTATCTTTATTCGGTTAAATGTAGGGAACAAAAAGGTAAAAAAAAACATTTGAGTTGTTATCGACGCGAAGGAGACGTGGACAAGTTCTAAGTACATGAACGGTCCTCTCAGTTAAAAACGTAAAAGTCAAATACTAAAAAGAAAAATTATAAATTATCAAGATTTTTAGGTTACAGGATTTATTTAAAATAAAAACGAGGTCTCTACCGTAGCGAATAACTGAAAAAAAAACACGCTTACCAAAGCTTACCTAAGATACTGACCACCGGTAGGCCTACGTGTATGGTGAGAGTAGTGCAATAGTGGGGCTTCTGGGCCAAAACGCATTAATCAAAAGTGACAGCTACATCCGGTCACGTGACCGGAAGTGACGTCACAGGCTGTGACGTAGCTGTGACGTGTTGGGGATGGTATTTAAAGTTTAAATGTCCAGCTGTGCTGGTATTTAAATTTTAAATGTCCGGAAAAAGGTCAAGGTCGGCCGGGGATGTTTTTAAAAAATATCTTGCATTTTCGGAAAATCCGAAAATGCAAGATAAGTTTTGTTTCTTTTTACAAACTGTTTTTTAATTGTTGTTTTGTTGATTTTTGTTTCTATTAAAATATTATATTAAAAATGGAATTGACAAGTTAACAAGAAAATATCCTGCTACAAAGTATCCAAATAAAGATGCAATTACATAAATATAAACTTTAAAAAATAGTGAATGTTCTTTCTTTTTATCTGTTAGTATTTCCTGAACAAGGTAACCAAAATTGTAACCACATAAAAATGAAAGTAGGAAAATAACAAATTTCGACGGGTTCACAAAAACCAAGTTGCAAAGTAGCGAATTTCTTTCTTCTTCCATTGTTGAATTTTTAGTCGAAACCAATTAATGATAGCATTATTGCTTGCGCATCAGAACTAACAGTTGATGAAATTTCGTTTACTTGTACACTTGTTGTAGTTTTATTTTCAGTAGGTAATTGTTCGGAAGTTTGTGTAGATGTAGAAGAAGAAACAGTATTATCTTGAAGCTCAGAGTCCATGTGTGCTCGGGTGAAGAGCTGGAGCGTTAATGACGTGTGGTAGCCGCTGTCCTACTCCGTGTCGGCAGTTGGTGGTGGGGGGTCGTTTGGTTCATGCACCGAAATGTAGATAGAATCATAATTTTCTGGAGGATGTACTAAAATTTGTTGTACAGGATCTGCATCAATAGTGAAACTTTGCGTTTCAATACAAAGTCCATCTTTGAAAAAGAAACATATAAAACAGAACTCATGTTTATTTAGATGTTTACTCTGCGAGTCCTACCAGCAAACTGATGTGATAGTGGTAGCGCTGTTACCTCCCTCGAAAGACATGTGCAGGACGGACCATCTGCCGCGCACCTGCCTTCCCCCACCACCATGAGAGACTCCTCGCAATATTTGGATATGTAGTGTTAGTCGTACTGTTGCTCTTGTTGAGTGAACATGTCAGTATTAAACAATCGTTCTGAACTTGTGGTTTTAAAATATTTGCAATAAAATATCGTTTTAATTGTACAAGTTACAATATTTTAAAGATGCCACTTTATTATATCACCTTGATACTTCTAAAAAGTTTAGTCGCAGAAATGCAAAATAAACTACAGTTTCGATTAAATATAAACTTGGTTAAAGATCTAAATTTTGTTTCTTTGTTATAACTTTTACATTGTTGGTTAAATAACAAATGTTACCGAAGTTTTTTGTTTGTCTCATTATTTTGCGTTATTGAAGTACCACATGATAGGGTTTGGAAACATATAAAGTAAAATATAAAATGTAGAAAATTTTTTTTTATGTTTTTGCGTTATAACTTTTATACCGTTTGTTTTATAAAAAAAGTTTACTGAACCTTTTTGTTTGTCTTTTTAATTCTACGTATTTTGAGTACCTACATGATAGGGTTTGAAAAGATATAAAGTAAAATATAATGTAAAGAAAGATAATTTTTAGTTTTTGCGTTATAACTTCTATACCGTTGGTTTAATAAAAAAATGTTACTGGACCTTTTTTGTTCGTCTTTTAATTCTGCGTGTTTTGAGTACCTACATGATAGGGTTTGAAAGGATATAAAGTAAAATATAATGTAAAGAAAGATAATTTTGGGTTTTTGCGTTATAACTTCTATACCGTTGGTTTAATAAATAAATGTTACTGGACCTTTTTTGATCGTCTTTTAATTCTGCGTATTTTGAGTACCTACATGTTAGGGTTTGGAAACATATAAAATGAAATATGATGTAAAGAAAGATAATTTTTAGTTTTTGCGTTATAACTTCTATACCGTTGGTTTTATCAAAAAAAGTTACTGGACCTTTTTTGTTTGTCTTCTGATTCCGCGTAATTTGAGTACCCACACGATAGGGTTTTAAGCAATTTTCCAACCCCCCCCCCCCGCCAATGTTGCCGGGACGAAACCTCCCCCCTCCCCCCCCCCTCCCCCCCCCTCCCCCTCCCCCCCCCGACAACATCGATTGGGGGGGGGGGGGGGTCGCCGACTTGATCTCGTTTCCGTTCAACTTTAGAACTGCGTCGCCGTACATGGTGGCAGTGGATATAACAAAAATGCTCCAAATCGATCGTGCGGGTAGTCAAATTAAACGGAATTAAAAGACAAACAAGAAAGGTCCAGTAACATTTTTTGATAAAACCAACGGTGTAAAAGTTATAGCGCAAAAACTTAAAAAAACTTTGGTGGCAGTGGATATAATAAAAATGATCTAAATGTATCATGCGGGTAGTCAAATTACGCAGAATTTAAAGACTAACAAAAAAGGTCCAGTAACATTTTTCGATAAAACCAACGGTGTAAAAGTTATATCGCAAAAACTGCAAAAAATCTATGGTGGCAGTGGATATAACATAAATGCTCAAATTATTCGGAATAAAAAGACGAACAAAACAGGTTCAGTAACATTTTTTTTATAAAACCAGCGGTATAGAAGTTATAACGCAAAAACTAAAAAAAATATTTTCCAACATTTTATATTTTTACTTTATAAGTTTCCAACCCCTATTTTTAGTTCAGTAACATTAATAAACTAGATTTATATTTATGATACAATGCAAATATGTATAATGTTTATTTTATTATGTATTACAATTGACTTAAAACATAATATTCCTTAAGTAAAACATGGTTACTCATTAATAATATATGAATTTAGTTTCAAACTAATATTAAAATTGTTTTAAAACAAGTTTCAACCTACATTAATACTGAAAAATAAAATAAAAAGAAGTGTTGTTGTCTGTTGGAACAGTAACAAAAAAATTATGAGTTTGAAAAAATTTTCTAAATCCTAAAAAATGAATTATTGGGAAGTTTTAACACTTAAAATTTTTACAAGTCAAATGTAAAGTAAAATAAAGAAAGAAGTATTGTTGCCTGTTGGAACAGTGGTGAAGGAATGATGGAAATTAAACTCGCAGCAAAAAAACTTGATATTGTAAAATAAATGTTAAAGCAAATGTTTGAAAAATTTTCTAAGTCCTAAAGCATTAATTATTGTGAAGTTTTAACACTTAAAATTTTTACAAGTCCAACGTAAAGTAAAATAAAGAAAGAAATGTTGCCTGTTGGAACAGTGGGAAAAGAATGATGGGTTTGAAAGATTTTCTAAGTCCTAAAATATTAATTATTAGGAAGTTTTTAACACTTAAAATCTTTACAAGTTCAATGTAAAGTAAAATAAAAAAAAGAAGTGTTGTTGTTTGTTGGAACAGTGGCGATAGAATGATGGAAACCAAACCCGCAGCAAGGCTCCTTTGGTGACCTCGAGCCGAATTGGGGTCCAGAGTCTGCGCTTGAGGCCAGGTGGTCAACCAGCTGCCTGCCACACCTGCCCGGCCCGGCTGCCAGCTGCCGTGACCTCGAGCCGAGTTGGGGTCCGGGATCTGCGCGTGTGGTTCGGCATCAGTTGCTCGCTAGACAGTGAGGTGGTGACATGTTCAGAAGGCGCCCTGAACATTTTATCATTTTTTGCTGTTTGGTGAAAATATCTTGGTGTTATTTGTACAGTAACATCTTGATGTAGGACTGATTAATTTTAAGGCATGGTAGTTTAAGCATGGTAGTTGTTTGTGCTTGTAGATACCCTAGGGTTTGTAGTTTGTTTTTAATTTGCTGGTTTGGTAGTTAGTATTAATTTAAAATCTTTCTTTTACTTACAATATATTTCTGCCTGGAATGTTTAAATTTAAAGTAATATTTTGTTTTTAAGAATGTTATATGATATGTTTTTTATACCTTTCTATTCCAATTTCCTTTTTCCAACAAGCTTGTTGAGGGCATTCCCTCTCTTGTCTTGTACTCCTTTTTAGTTAGGGACACCTTTCAATTCCAATTTCCTTTCCTTTTTTCCTTCCATCTTTTGCACGGTAAAACCAATAATGGTAAAACCAGCTACCGCTTTTGTAGTGATTACGCTTACCAAAGCGGGTCACTTACAACCTCTATACGTGCTGGATGGGTAGTTCGCCTACCTCCGGAGTTTCGCTAGACCTCAGCTGTACTGCGTCGCTAATGGCGAGTCACTGGCTCCTTTAGTGTTAGGAAATAAAAACATATTTGTATAACATTTTTCCAAAATTTAATTAAGCAACGTGCTATTTCAGAATAACATTTTTTGTTTTAGCTTAGCGTTGTGCGCTTATGATGAGGTGTGTGAGTTCGCTTACGTGATGATCACACTGTAATCATGATGTGCAGCGCTGGGCTGTTTAGCTTTTTTTTAACTTATCTTTTACTTTTTATTTATTATTTTTCTTTTAACTTAATTTTTTTTATTAATTTATCAACTCTAGGCAGGTTGTATCGTAAATTAGCTTTTCTTCTTTTAGGTTTCCGGGGGTGTACGGTTCTGTCAAACCGTACACCCCCATTTTCTTTTTAATTATCGAATGACCTTGACCTAGTTATTTTCAAGGTCAACAAAAGACTTAGCGAAAATTTCTAAGTCTCAAGGTCATTTTTGTAAAAGTTTAAATTATTTTGAAACTTTAGTTTTTGCGTTATAACTTTTATGCCATTATATTTATCGAAAAATGTTACTGGACCTTTTTTGTTTGTCTTTTCATTCCTTGTAATTTGAGTACCTGCACAATAGGTTTTGAGTCATTTTGCAACCCCACCGTTGGTTTTATAGAAAAATGTTACTGAACATTTTTGTTTGTTTTTTTTATTCCACGTAACTTGAGTAACCACATGATAGGTAATGTAAAAGTTTTAAATGACCTTGAAACTTTAGTTTTTTCGTTATAACTTTTATACCGTTGGATTTATCGAAAAATGTTACTGGACCTTTTGTGTTTGTCTTTTCATTCCGCGTAATTTGAGTACCCGCACAATAGGTTTAGAGTAATTTTGCAATTTTGCCCCCCCCTTCCCCCCCCTTCCCCCCCCTCTCCCCCCCCTCCCCCCTCCCCCTCCCCCCCCCCTCTTCTCCCCCCCCCCATCCCCCCCCCTTTTACAAAATTGCTCCAAACCTATCATGCATATACTCAAATTATTCGGAATAAAAAGACGAACAAAACATGTCCAGTAACATTTTTTGATAAAACCAACGGTATACAAGTTATAACGCAAAAACTAAAAAAAAGTATTTTCCAACATTTTATATTTTACTTTATAAGTTTCCAACCCTTATTTTGTGAGTACTTAAATTATGAGACCAACAACAAGCTTCGGTAACATTTGTTATAAAATCAACATTATTTTGTAAGAAATTAACAATATTTTGTAGCCTGGACGTTTTTACTAAAACGTCCAGGTTACCTGGACGTTTTGTAACCTGGGCGGTTTTAAATCTTAAGTTTTCGCGTTATAACTTCTACACCGTTGGTTTTATAGAAAAATGTTACTGAACATTTTTGTTTGTTTTTTTATTCCACGTAACTTGAGTAACCACATGATAGGTTTTGTAAAAGTTTTAAATGACCTTGAAACTTTAGTTTTTTCGTTATAACTTTTATACCGTTGGATTTATCGAAAAATGTTACTGGACCTTTTGTGTTTGTCTTTTCATTCCTTGTAATTTGAGTACCTGCACAATAGGTTTTGAGTCATTTTGCAACACCCCCCCCCCTTTTACAAAATTGCTCCAAACCTATCATGCATATACTCAAATTATTCGGAATAAAAAGACGAACAAAACATGTCCAGTAACATTTTTTGATAAAACCAACGGTATACAAGTTATAACGCAAAAACTAAAAAAAGTATTTCCCAACATTTTATATTTTACTTTATAAGTTTCCAACCCTTATTTTGTGAGTACTTAAATTATGAGACCAACAACAAGCTTCGGTAACATTTGTTATAAAATCAACATTATTTTGTAAGAAATCAACATTATTTTGTAAGAAATTAACAATATTTTGTAGCCTGGACGGTTTTAAATCTTAAGTTTTCGCGTTATAACTTCTACACCGTTGGTTTTATAGAAAAATGTTACTGAACATTTTTGTTTGTTTTTTTTTATTCCACATAACTTGAGTAACCACATGATAGGTTTTGTAAAAGTTTTAAATGACCTTGAAACTTTAGTTTTTTCGTTATAACTTTTATACCGTTGGATTTATCGAAAAATGTTACTGGACCTTTTGTGTTTGTCTTTTCACTCCCCGCAATTTGAGTACCCGCACAATAGGTTTAGAGTAATTTTGCAATTTCCCCCCCCCCCTTTTACAAAATTGCTCCAAACCTATCATGCATATACTCAAATTATTCGGAATAAAAAGACGAACAAAACATGTCCAGTAACATTTTTTGATAAAACCAACGGTATACAAGTTATAACGCAAAAACTAAAAAAAAAGTATTTTCCAACATTTTATATTTTACTTTATAAGTTTCCAACCCTTATTTTGTGAGTACTTAAATTATGAGACCAACAACAAGCTTCGGTAACATTTGTTATAAAATCAACATTATTTTGTAAGAAATTAACAATATTTTGTAGCCTGGACGTTTTTACTAAAACGTCCAGGTTACCTGGACGTTTTGTAACCTGGACGGTTTTAAATCTTAAGTTTTCGCGTAATAACTTCTACACCGTTGGTTTTATAGAAAAATGTTACTGAACATTTTTGTTTGTTTTTTTATTCCACGTAACTTGAGTAACCACATGATAGGTTTTGTAAAAGTTTTAAATGACCTTGAAACTTAAGTTTTTCGTTATAACTTTTATACCGTTGGATTTATCGAAAAATGTTACTGGACCTTTTGTGTTTGTCTTTTCATTTCGCGTAATTTGAGTACCCGCACAATAGGTTTAGAGTAAGTTTGCGAAATGGGGGGCCCCCACTTGATATCGTCGCCGTTCAACTTTTGAGCTACGTCGCCGTACACGGTGGCAGTGGATATAACAAAAATGCTCTAAATCTATCGTGCGGGTACTCAAATTACGCAGAATAAAAAGGCAAACAAAAAAGGTCCAGTAACATTTTTCGATAAAACCAAAGGTATAAAAGTTATAGCTCAAAAACTGAAAAAAAAATCTTTTAAATCATATTTTTCTTTATATGTTTCCAAATCCTATCATGTAGGTATTTAAAATAAGCAGAATGAAAAGACAAACAAAAAGGTTTGGTAACATCATTTAATAAAATGTTTATATTTAAAACAAGTGTAGTTTATTTTGCATTTATTCAACTAGATATTTTTAAAATAATTTGAATACCCACATGATAGGGTTCGGAACAATTTACATAAAAATAACCTTGGGACTTAGAAATTTTCGCTAACTCTTTTGGTTGACCTTGAAAATAAGTAGGTCAAGGTCATTCATTAATTAAAAAGAAAATGGGGGTGTACGGTTTTACAGAACCGTACACCCCCGGAAACCTAAAAGAAGAAAAGCTAATTTACAATACAACCTGCCTAGAGTTGATCAATTAATAAAAAAAATTAAGTTAAAAGAAATAATAAATAAAAAGTAAAAGATAAGTAAAAAAGCTAAACAGCCCAGCGCTGCACATCATGATTACGGTGTAATCATCACGTAAGCGAACTCACACACCTCATCATAAGCGCACAACGCTAAGCTAAAACAAAAAATGTTATTCTGAAATAGCACGTTGCTTAATTAAATTTTGGAAAAATGTTATACAAATATGTTTTTATTTCCTAACACTAAAGGAGCCAGTGACTCGCCATTAGCGACGCAGTACAGCTGAGGTCTAGCGAAACTCCGGAGGTAGGCGAACTACCCATCCAGCACGTATAGAGGTTGTAAGTGACCCGCTTTGGTGTGCATAATCACTACAAAAGCGGTAGCCGGTTATACCATAAATTAATTGGTTTTACCGTGCAAAAGATGGAAGGGAAAAAAGGAAAGGAAATTGGAATTGAAAGGTGTCCCTAACTAAAAAAAAATACAAGACAAGAGAGGGAATGCCCTCAACAAGCTTGTTGGAAAAAGGAAGTTGGAATAGAAAGGTATTAAAAACATATCATATAACATTCTTAAAAACAAAATATTACTTTAAACTTAAACACTCCAGGCAAAATATATTGTAAGTAAAAGAAAGATTTTAAATTAATACTAAGTACCAAACCAGCAAACTAAAAACAAACTACAAACCCTAGGGTATCTACAAGCACAAACAACTACCATGCCTTAAAATTAATCAGTTCTACATCAAGATGTTATTGTACAAATAACACCAAGATATTTTCACCAAACAGCAAAAATGATAAAATGTTCAGGGCGCCTTCTGAACATGTTACCACCTCACTGTCTAGCGAGCAACTGATGCAGAACCACACGCGCAGATCCCAGACCCCAACTCGGCTCGAGGTCATCACCCCCCCCCCGCTTACCCCCTCCTAAACCACAGGACCCTTGCTGCGGGTTTGGTTTCTATCATTCTTTCGCCACTGTTCCAACAGGCAACAACATTTCTTTCTTTATTTTACTTAACGTTGGACTTGTAAAAATTTCAAGTGTTAAAACTTTACAATAATTAATACTTTAGGACTTAGCAAATTTTTGAAACATTTGCTTTAACATTTATTTTACAATATCAAGTTTCTTTTTGCTGCGAGTTTACTTTCCATCATTCATTCACCACTGTTCCAACAGGCAACAATACTTCTTTCTTTATTTTACTTTACATTTGACTTGTAAAAATTTTAAGTGTTAAAACTTCTCTATAATCCATTTTTTTAGGACTTAGAAAATTGTTTAAATTCATCATTCTTTTGTTACTGTTCCAACAGGCAACAACACTTCTTTTTATTTTACTTTACATTGGACTTGTAAAAGTTTTAAGAGTTAAAACCTCCCAATAATTAATACTTTAGGACTTAGAAAATTTTTCAAACATTTGCTTCAACATTTATTTTACAATATCAAGTTTCTTTTTTGCTGCGAGTTTGAATTCCATTATTCTTTCGCCACTGTTCCAACAGACAACAACCCTTCTTTCTTTATTTTATCTTACATTGGACTTGTAAAAATTTTAAGTCTTAAAACTTCCCAATAATTAATATTTTAGGACTTAGAAAATTTTTCAAACCCATCATTCTTTTGTTACTGTTCCAACAAGCAACAACATTTCTTTATTTTACTTTACATTGGACTTGTAAAAATTTTAAGTGTTAAAACTTCCCCTTAATTAATATTTTAGGACTTAGAACGTTTTTCAAACATTTGCTTCAAATTTACTTTAAACAAGATTTTTTAAACTTGCATTATTTGACCTTGACACTTAGATTTCTTTTCAAACTTACATTGGATGATCTTAATACTTAGGGGTTTTGAAATATAAAAAATTTAGCAGCTATTTACACTTTTCGTGTTTAATACAGAAAAAAAGATTTTTTTTTAAACTTGCATTATTTGACCTTGACACTTAGATTTCTTTTCAAATTTACATTGGATGATCTTAATACTTAGGGGTTTTGAAATATAAAACGTTCAACAGTTATTTACACTTTTTGTGTTTAATACAGAAAAAAAGATTCTTTTAAACTTGTATAATTTGACCTTGACACTTGGATTTCTTTTTAAACTTACATCGGATAATCTTAATACTTTGGGGTTTTGAAATATAAGAAATTTAACTGTTATTTACACTTTTTATGTTTAATACAGAAAAAAGTGGTGGGGGTAATGCTATAAATAGGGGGAGTTTTAGAGTGGTTTTCATTACTACGGCAACTTTTGTGGAGAGCACACCTACGTCATGTATTACTGCATTAGTTGCGAAGAATCTTTTGAAGATGAAATTTTACTACAAATACACAAAGAAGTTTACCATAACAATGAAACAAACCAAGAAAGAAACCAAGAAACAAACCAAGAAACAAACCAAGAAACAAATAACAATGCAGAAGAAGAATATTTGGAAGATTTAGATCAAATACTGGCTACCGTACAACAACAACTAAATTCAAGATCAAGTGTTATTCAATACGCACCCGGACCATCTTTGGATGTGGAATTATACGCCCGAGCCTTACCAGGTAGTGTAGTAACTCATTTTAAGATTGACAATGCTCAATTGCAACTTGCACAGTTTATTTCAAAAGCAAAAACATTAGTAACAGAAACATTAAACAATGAACTAAGAAGATTAAATTTTATAAAGTTTGGAATATTATTAGATACAGTATTTACAAATGTTCAGAATGAAACATCACCAAGAGGATTTTTAACTAAAAACAAAACCATCATGTTTGCATCAGATATAAGCTCAATTGTGGATGATTGTTTTGAAGAACTTTTAACAAAATTACAAGAACATGAAGGAAGAGGTTCTGGATGGAGTTTGTTAAGTATAACAAGCTTAGATGTAAGAGTTCATAAACATGGATATGGAATGAGAGGTAGTAGTCATATTGAATTGCCAAAGAAAATTCAAGACACCAATTCCTGTATTAATGTTCAAAATAAAGATGCTGAATGTTTCAAGTATGCAATGCTTGCAAAATATATAAGAAATCATGCGGAACGACCGAGTAGAGCATACAATGAGGTTTACCATAACTATAATTTTCAAGGCATGAGTTACCCTGTTTCAATTCAAGACATATCAAAATTTGAAAAGAAAAATCCTTTTGCATCTGTAAACATCTTTGGCTTGGATTCATCCAACAATGTTTACCCCTTACGTATAACACCTACCGAACGCAGAGATCATACTGATTTATTATTAATAACAAAAGGTGATATTTCACATTATGTATATATTAAAGATTTTGAAGCTCTAGTTTGCAAACAGTTATCAAAACGTAAAGAAGGAAAAACCACTTGTAAAAGATGTTTCTGTTTTGTAAACAAACCTTTGAGAAGAGGAGGTTCAGAATGGCTGACGGAACATCAAAGACTATGCAGTGGAAACTATGAAGTAAGAATTAAATTACCACACCCTAGAAGATCTCAAGTAAAATTTGACAAAGTTATCCAACAATACAGAATTCCCGTTGTAGTGTATGCAGATTTTGAATCTTCATTGCTTCCACTTGAACAAGAAGAAGGAGAGGAAAATACCAGCAGAACAAAGTATCAACTTCACAAACCAAACAGCTACTGTTTAATAGTAAAATCCACTCTGTCTGAAGAACATCTTCAAGAATATGGTTTGACATCTACACCGAAGATCTATCGTGGAGAAGAAGCAGCTCGATACTTTGTTGATGATTTATACAACATCGCCGGGAAAGTGGAAGCAATGTATAGCAATGTGGTTCCTATGTCACCTATGACGCCGGAAGAACTTCATCTTTATGATTCAGCAACAACATGCTATTTGTGTAACAATCAATTTACAGAAACTAAAGTTAAAGTTCGCGACCATGACCATCTGACAGGAGCCTACAGAGGTGCAGCTTGCAACGGATGTAACATCAACTACAAACTACCATCTTTTATTCCTGTGGTTTTTCACAATCTTAGTGGATACGATGGACATTTTATCATTCCCGAATTAGCAAGAGACAACGGTGAAATAGATGTTTTGGCACAAACTATGGAAAACTTTATAAGCTTTTCAAAAAAGGTGGGCAAAATTAAACTTAGATTTGTTGATTCATTTAGATTTATGCCTTCCAGTCTAATGAAACTTTCTGAAAATTTAAGAAGAGAAAATTTAATAGAAACAAGCAAAATTGTACCTGCAGAAAAAATGGATTTGGTTCTTCGGAAAGGAGTTTTCCCGTATGATTACATCGATGGACTACATAAATTTCAAGAAACATCACTTCCTCCACCAGAAGCATTTAAAAGTAAACTTACCGATTCGGACATTTCACCTGAAGACTATCAACACGCATGCAGAGTTTGGGACGAATTGGAAATGAACACTCTGGGAGATTATTCTGACTTTTATGTAAAACTTGATGTGACCCTTCTCTGCGATGTGATGGAAGAATTTAGAAACACTTGCTTTGAAGCCTACGGATTAGACCCTCTTCATTCTTATACTTCTCCAGGACTAGCTTGGCAAGCTATGCTAAAAGAAACAAAGTGCAACCTTCAATTATTAACCGATATTGACATGGTGTTGATGATCGAATCGGGCGTTAGAGGTGGATTGACCCAAAGTGTTACTAGACATGTTAAAGCTAACAACAAATATCTTCCAAACTACGATAAAGAAAAACCATCAGTGTTCTTAGGATATTTCGATGCCAACAATTTATACGGATGGGCCATGTCTAATCCACTTCCTTTTGGAAACTTTGAATGGGTTAATCCAGACTCTATTGGTGATATTACACAAATTTCAAAAGACGGAGACACCGGATACATATTGGACTGTGACTTTGAATATCCAGAACACTTGCACGATCTTCATTACGATCTTCCGCTCCTTGCAAAAACACAAGTTTCACCAATTGGCAAACATCCAAAATTGATGATGACTCTTGAAAATAAACAAAGATACGTAGCTCACTTTTGGGTTGTTCAACAAGCACTCCAATTGGGTTTACGTATAACCAAAATTCATAGAGTTTTAAAATTTTCCCAATCATGCTGGTTAAAACCGTACATTGATTCAAACACCAGAAGAAGAGCAGCTGCAACATCAACATTTCAAAAGGACTTTTTTAAATTAATGAATAATGCGATATTTGGAAAAACATTGGAAAACAAAAGAAAACACAAAAATGTTAAATTAATTACAGATCCTATAAAACTAGAAAAACTTGTACAAAAACCAAACTTTGGAACATCCGTTATCATCAATGAAAACCTTGTAGCAGTATCTATGAAGAAGACAAGCGTGAAAATGGATCGTCCGTTGTACGTTGGAATGTCAATCTTGGATATTTCCAAAACCCATATGTATGATTTCCACTACAACAAAATGGTTGCCTTCTACGGTAGAGATAACATCGGAATCGCCTACATGGACACGGACGCTTTCATCTACTGGATTCTTACTGAAGATATGTATTTGGATCTTCGAACATTTGTTCACAAAAATGAATTTGATTTTAGTGACTATCCAAAAGATCATTTAAATTATGACAATGATCGGAACAAAAAGAAACTTGGAAAATTTAAAGACAAAGCAAATGGAATTTTACTAAAAGAACTTATTGCACTAATGTCAAAATTGTATTCACTACAATTGCATAAAGAAGAAAACAATGTAATTAAAAAAGCTAAGGGTGTAAAAAGTTTGTATCTTAAGAAGAATGTAAATTTCGAACACTACAAGCAATGCTTATTTGAAGAAACGACTATAACTGCAAAATTCAACACCATCAGAAGTTTCAACCATCACCTGTACAGCGTAACAGAAGTAAAAAAAGCACTCTGCTCCAATGATGACAAACGACACATTCTTCCAGACAAAATTCACACTCTACCATTCGGCCACTATTCTCTCAATCCTATCAATGAGTAAAAAGAAAAAAAAGAAAAAAAAGAAAAAAAGAAAAAAGAAAAAAAAGGGGAAATCACAGCATGCTCGCTGTGATTTTCCCTTTTTTAAAAATATGTTGAAATGACCTTGACCTATAAAAGCGGATGCAGAAAAAGAAACACTCAATACTAACTTGACTTTGTTAGTAAAAACATCATGACAGAGTTAAAGGAAAAGATTGTTAATGAACTTCATAAACCTGCAAGAATAAAGTTTCCACGAAGAAATACTGTTGTAAAAGGAATAAATGATTTATATCAAGCAGATTTAATTGAAATGCAACCGCATAGTAAAATAAATAAAGGATTTAGATACATACTTACGATTATTAATTGTTTTACTAAAGTTGCAGATGCTTTGCCATTAAAAGACAAAACCGGTAACAGCATAACAAAAGCTATGGAAGTAGCTATAAAAAGAGATAAAAATAAAATTAAACATTTACAAACTGATGATGGGAAAGAATTTTTCAATAAACCTTTTGCATTGTTAATGAAAAAATATAAGATAAATCATTATTCTACAAATTCTGAGAAAAAGGCAGCTATAATTGAAAGATTTAATAGAACCTTAAAAGGTGCAATGTATAAAATGTTTTCGAAAAGAGGTTCTTACGTATGGGTTGATATCTTACCAAAATTAATAAGCGATTACAACAACAAGTTTCATAGAACTATCGGTATGGCACCTAACAAAGTGAATAAGAAAAACGCTAAACTAGTTTTACAACGAATTAAAAAGAATACACAGCCAAAAGCGGAACAAAAAAAACCAAGAAAATTTAATGTAAATGATAAAGTTCGAATTAGTAAATACAAAGAAGTGTTTACTAAGAAATACCTGCCCAATTGGACAAACGAAGTTTTTACAGTGTATAAAGTACAACCTACTGTACCGGAAACTTATATTTTAAAAGATAGCAAAGGAAATTTGTTACAAGGCGGTTTTTACGGACATGAATTGTTAAAGTCAACAGTAGGTGATGTCTATCTTGTTGAAAAGGTTTTGCAAAGGAAAAAAGAACAAGTTAAAGTACGTTGGTTGGG
Source organism: Flexamia atlantica (assembly GCA_035578135.1). Taxonomy (NCBI): domain Eukaryota; kingdom Metazoa; phylum Arthropoda; class Insecta; order Hemiptera; family Cicadellidae; genus Flexamia; species Flexamia atlantica. The sequence goes on along the minus strand of JAQJVK010000012.1, from coordinate 4,561,765 downwards.
GTTTGACAAAACTGAAGATTCGTGGATACCTATAAAAGATTTGATTTACTTATAAATCAACTTATTTATTCTTCAGCCTTTGAATAAGATGGAGATTGTTCACCATAGAGATAAATTTAATATCAATAACATTGATGATTTAACTGTAGATAACGTTAAAATCAACAATGGTAAACACGGCAGTTTATTTCCAAACACTGTACGATGTATAGTAAGCGGTCCTTCAAACTGTGGCAAAACTAACGTTGTGTTTAACTTAATTACAAACACAAAAGGATTGCGATTTAATAACCTATATATTTTTTCAAAGTCCTTACATCAACCAAAGTATCAATTGTTGGAAAAGATCCTGACTGATGTGCCTGATGTTAACTATTACAAATTTAATGCTAGTGACAGTGTTATGCAACCAGACCAGGCTAAGCCGTATTCTGTATTTGTATTTGATGATGTATCTAGTGAAAATCATGATACTATTAGAAACTATTTTGCCATGGGAAGACATAATAATATTGATAGCATATATATCGGACAAACATATAGCAAAATTCCAAAACAACTAATTAGAGACAATGCAAATATTTTAGTTTTATTCAAACAAGACGATACAAACCTAAAACATATATACAACGATCATGTAAATGCTGATATGTCATTTGATAAATTCAAAGAGCTTTGTGGAAAAGCTTGGGCGGAAAAATATGGATTTTTGGTAATTATGAAAGATAAAGCTATAACAGATGGTCGTTACCGCATAGGTTTTGATAAATTTGTTTTAATACATTAATTAACAACATTATCGTCCAAGTCTCCATGGTGTAAACATGGTTAATCAGGAAAAGCTATTAAAAGAAATAAAATCACTTAGTGATTCTATTAGACATAAAAACAGAGCGTTAAGATTAGGAATAAGTGAAAGAGAGAAATTTCTGGAATCAACATTTAAACCTATTACTGAGCCATTAAAACAATTGGGGCAAAATGTTACACCTTCAACATTTAATTTTTCCGGAGATGCTATTTTACCCATTTCAAAATTTGAACAAAAAGAAGAATATGAAGGTGATACAAGTTTTACGCAACAAGGAGAAACAACTGAAGAAGAAAGCGAACTAGGTGAAGAAACGGATGTTTTAACAGAAAAAGAAGGTCTTTCTACAAGCGAAGAACAACAAGAAGAAGAAGAGCCTATTAATCCATCCAACTTGAGCAAATTGGGCTCGGATATTGCGTATAAAGGGCCGCTTGCAAGACAATTTGTATTAAAAATGTTACATTCTGCACAACCAACTCGAATGTATCATACTTTTGGTGCTAGAATAGAAGAAAATGGCCTAATGATTGGAGATAGCAAGCTTGATGTAGACGAACATGACAATATTATTATAAATAATAAACAATACAAAGGTACAAAAGGATTGTTTGAACTTATTTTTAAACCGAAACCTAATAAATATACTAAAAAGGATTTAAACATTTTTAAACAAATATTGGAGGATACAAATGCGCATAAGAAAAATTATTCTAAAAATTTCAATGTTTATAGAAATAAATCAGAAAAATATAAAACTATTATTGCTAAACTTTTCCCACCAAAAAGAAGGGCACCCATAAAAAGAAAATCATTATCTTCTGCTGAAATAAATATTTTACATAAAAGGAGAAAAACAAATCAATCAAGTTTATCAGGAAAAGGATTATTGAAAAACTTGTATGATACTAATATAATATACTACAACGATATAAACAAATTGGTTGATAGAATGAAGTTGATATATGAAGCAAAACAAGCCGGACATAGCGGTTTAGAAAACGAATGGGTAGCTTTGGTCGGCGAATTGCGAAATCGAGGAGTAATTGCATAAAAATATGAGTATATAGAATACAAGCATAACCGATTAAACATTCAGTATAACCATGAGTGTGGATAAGTTTGGACGGTATTCCGAAACTGGAAGCAAATCAGGATCTTATGGAAAAAGAGGTGGTTTACCACTAACATCCGATGGAGATTATGATATAAGTAACAAACGTTTAAAGTTTGTAAATGATCCAAAAGATGATAATGATGCAGTAAATTTCAAAACTTTAAAAAGTGAAACATTACCTAGCTTAAAGCTTCAAAATGAAGTGTATAACGCTAATTTTTATAGAATTGCAAATCTTCCAAAACCAATAGATAAGAATGATTCGGTAAATAAAGAATATTTAATGTGGTACATAAACCAAACCTTAAGATATGATCCTAAAAGTAATAATAAAGCATATGATGCAAAAGATCTTAGAATAGCCAATATAGCAGATCCTGTTAATGATCAAGATTCAGTTACCAAAAAGTATTTACATTCAGTCATACCTGAAAAAACAGATAAATTTTCCTTTTACAACTTTGTAATACACGATATTGGAGACCCTAAAGATATGAAAGATGCGGTAAACCTTCAATATGTTACTGATCATTGTATTACACATGATATTAAGTCAATTGATTGCAAAAATAAAGTGTTAACTAACGTTAAGGAGGGAACTGCAAAATCAGATGCAGCTACAATAAGTCAAATAATGAAATTAAACAATAACAAATGGGATGCGGATGCAAAAATAATTACTAATGTTAAAGAAGGGTTGAATGATGTTGATGTAGCAACAATTGGACAAGTTCCTGCATTAAAAGAAATTTCATCAAGACTTGGTCAACAAGGCTTTGATTGTAAAGAAAGACCACTATTTAATGTTGGAATGGGAGTAAATGACAGTGATGCAGTTAGAGTAAAAGAATGGCGTGAAAGATGCTTAAGAACAGAAAAACACAAAAAGTTTTTTCATTGTCAAAACTTGCGATTGACTAGCTTAGATGACCCTATTGATATTGTTGATGCTGTTAATGTAAATTACATTATAAGACTCTTAAGTGTAGTGTTATATGATGTTTATAATACGATAAAGCCCATAAAAGCTGATCAAAAACTACATTGGGTTAAGAAAAATGTTATAGAAAAATATTTTTTAAATATGAAAACTGGAAATTTAAGATTTGCTCAAGTTGATGTTGATAAAAAGGATACAATCCTACCAAAAGACTGGGTAAAAGTTTATTACCCATAAACAAAATACATGTTTATTATAAATAAACAATGTCAAAGGATAAGTGCATCATTCATTATAAAGAATTTATAAAATAAACAAGTATTGGCATTTCCTTTCACTATAAAAAACCATGTTGAAAGTTCAACGCATCAGTCATAATCGACACGTTATAAAGAGAGGAAGAGGAATAGCATCAACAGCACTTTCTCTTATTACTAAGCCGGTTGGAGCTATAGTTAACAAAGCTATCGATTTATTACCTGTAGAACTACATTTACCAGGAGGTTATCAATATTGTGGTCCAGGAACAAAATTGAAAAAAAGACTTGCTAGAGGAGATCTTGGAATAAATAAACTTGATCAAGCCTGCAAACAACACGATATAGCATATTCAAAGTTTGCAGATACTAAAAATAGATCAATAGCGGATAGAGCACTTGCTGAAAAAGCTTGGCAAAGAGTAACATCCAGTGATGCTAGTATCGGTGAAAAAGCAGCAGCTTTAGCGGTATCAGCAGCAATGAAGGGTAAAACGATGTTTGGAGGTGGAAAGAAGAAAGGAGGTGGAAAAAGGAGGAGAAAACCTGCAAAGAAACGTGGAGGAAATATAAGAAGAAAACGACGATCCACCGCAGGTAAAAATAAAAAGAAACAAACAATATGGTCAATGATAAAAAAAGGAGGAGGATTATACCTAAGACCGTATCGTGTGTATTAAACAGAAAAAAACAATTATTAATTCCAAATAAAGAATTAACAGATAAAGAATTAATTACTTATGTTTCTTGTTTAAAAATTCCATTTTTTAGAGGAGTATTTATGAAAGATGCATTACCTGTTAAAATTTGGAAAAATGAAACCGGAATAGTAAATTTAGATAATAGTAAAGGATCAGGCACTCATTGGGTATGTTATAAGAAACTAGGATCAACTATTTACTACTTTGATAGTTTTGGTAATCTCCCACCACCAAAAGAACTACAATATTACTTTAAAACAGCTAAAAATGTACTATACAATTATAAAAGAGAGCAACCTGATGATACGGTAATCTGTGGACATTTATGTTTAGATTTTTTAACAAAAAGCGTTAGTCAACTTTAAGATGTCTTCCTATACAGTATCATTAACTGGAACTTCATCTACTTTGCGAAGTGTTCTTTTCCCTGCGTTACGTTTGGAAAAAGATAAATTATGGGAAGCCGCATTATTAGATATAACAACTTATAATTCTATTCCCAACGTTACTGAAAATGTTAATGACAAAATACATTATTACAAAACAAAAGATAAAAATACAAACAAATATTCAGATATACAAGTATTTAGTTTACCCACTGGAGCATATGAAATTGATGATATAAATGAAGCGATACAAAATCATATGGGAAAAGATAATATAACAATAAAAGGAAATAACAATACTATGAAAGCTGAAATTAAATCTAAATATTATATAGATTTTAGCAAAGAACATTCAATTGGTAGTTTATTAGGATTTCCTAAAACAACAAAAATTTTAGAACCTAATATTAACCATTCAGGTACTAGAACTGTGACAATAATGAAAGTTAACAGTATAGATGTTACATGTAATATTATACATGGTTCTTATAGAGATGGTGAAAATACTCATATATTGCACACATTCTATCCAACAGTCGCTCCGGGTTTTAAAATTGTGGAAAAGCCACAAAACTTGGTGTACCTACCATTAAACACCAGTTTTATTTCAGACATTGTGGTGAACATACTAGATCAAGACGGAAATCATATTGATTTTAGAGACGAACCTATAACTATACGAATACATATAAAATCAACCGTATAACAATGGGGTTATCATTTAAAAAGAAAGAGCTGACTGGTAAACAAGTCAGTAGCACGTCAGCTATAGAAGGATTAACAAGTGATAACATTCGTTTTCTAGAAGAAATTGGATTAAAACTTATTAATAATGGAAATATTGGATATAGCGCAGGGTCCGACATTCGACGAAACCTTATGGGAAAAGGAATATCATACGCACAACCCTTACGCTTCGTCAAAATTAAACAATAATGATGAAATTAGAATTCCCATACAACAACAAGATATTTATACACTTCCATGTGAAAGTTATTTATATATCGAAGGAAGAGTAACAAAAAGGGATGGAACCACTGCAAGTACTGTTCCGTTCATAAATAACCCCATGGCATATTTGTTTGATGAAATAAGATATGAAATTTCCGGAGTTACAGTAGATTCAACAAAAAAGGTGGGAATTACAAGTACATTAAAAGGATTAGCATCTTTAACACCGAGTGAAAAAAATATGCTGGCCGCCGCAGGATGGGTAGCACCCGATTCCAGTACAATCACTCCAAACACTTCAGGCAATTTTGACTTTTACATTCCTTTAAGATTACTTTTAGGCTTTGCCGAAGATTACCGAAAAATAATAATAAACGTAAAACAAGAATTAGTTTTGTTAAGATCATCAAACGACAAAGATATTATTCAAGCAACTGATGGAACAACGGAAGCTACTTTAGAATGGAAAATGCAATTAGACAAGATTGTTTGGAGAGTACCGCATGTACGGTTAAACGATCAGAATAGAATTTCATTATTGAGAACTTTAAAATCAGATCGTGATATCGTAATACCATTTAGAAGTTGGGAGTTTCATGAATATCCGGTTTTACCGGAAACACAACGTCATACATGGACTGTAAAAACTTCTACTCATTTGGAAAAGGCAAGATATGTAATATTTGGATTACAAACAAAAAGAAGAAATGAAATAACTAAACATGCTGGTGAATTTGATCATTGCAAACTTACAAATTTTAAGGTGTTTCTAAACTCGCAATTCTTTCCATACGACAACTTCAACATAAACTTTACAAAAGACAGGTTTAGTGTTTTGTACGATATGTATGCAAGATTCCAAAATTCATATTATGGAAAAACAAACACACCTTTATTAACGCCAAACCAATTTAAATCTAACTATCCGATTGTTGTAGTTGATTGTTCCAAACAAAATGAATCTGTAAAATCTTCCAGTGTAGATATAAAAATAGAAATGGAATTTGAACAAAATGTACCTAAAGATACATCTGCTTATTGTTTAATTTTACATGATAAAATTGTTACATATACACCTTTAACCGGTATTGTAAAAGCAGTGTTGTAAAATGAAAAGAAAAAAAAATACCCCCCACCACTCGGCTATAAAAGCAGGAGCGGGAACGCAAATTGTTTAGTTGACTGTCTACAGTTGTATGGGTAACATCGTCTACAGCATTATAAACAAAATGAGTTCTTTATCAGTTGTACAAGGCGTTTCCGAAACAACACCTTTATTGGAAAATGATGATGATAAACATTTTGAAGAAAATGTTGTAAAAGAAATTGATGAGTTTTTAAAGTTTGGAAAACAAAATAAAAAGTTGGAAAATAATAAAACAAACGTAAGAAAGAAAAGAAAACTTGAAGAAAATATTCCACCGAACATTTTAACTGAAGTTTTCCTTCGCATCTTTTATCCTATTTCATCTTGCATGAGTAAAAGTGTGTCGATAGGATTGGTAAAATCATTAGACTACTCTCCCGCAGTAATACTAAGCCATGGTACAAAGATGGTTTTATTTTCAGAAAATGCTTGGGATTCCTTTTTAAAACATCTACATCTTATTGAATGTTATTTAGCCAACAGTTTCTTTGGAAGAAAAACTAACATTCGACTTTTGGATTGTGACAATGAAATTGACATTATTAAACATCGTGGCCAACAACAAGTAAGAATTAGAGACTCGACACAATTTGAAAATAAAATTCTACTAACACGTGAAGAATTCTACATTTTAAACTATGCAACATCACCTATCACTAGGTATATGAAACAATTGGTATTTTCAAGCTCTGTTATTAAGGAATATCTGGTAGATGCATGCGAAAAACAACCTGACAGCACTTTACAATACGGACCAATAGATACATCCATTTTTAATAGAATACCTCACGAAGTGGAAATGTGGAGGCAGTTGAGAAACTTTGAACCTTTTACTGAAATCGCAACGGAAGCTACAGAAGAAGAAACCAACAACAACAATACAGAAGAAGAAACCAACAACAACAATACAGAAGAAGAAACTTTGGTAGTTTAAAAAAAACTACAATGTAGTTTAACAAAAGAATAAACCGTGGGGTAGGCCTACTGGGGACGGTGCCCACGTTAAATATACACCAACGCGCCTACAACTGTACGGCCTGGTTTATATATCTAACCTACCGTGGTGTGGAAAACAGTTAATCACCAGACATCGTGATGAGCGGACTGGATGAAGAAATGGCAGCAAAACCTTGTGTAATTGAATTTCAAGCATTTCGCGGAAACGATGATAGATTTATTATAAAAGAATTGGTGATTTTAGATTTGCTCACACAAGTAGCATACCCGTTTTTATTTGAAGCACCGTGTTCTATCCATGCACTAAAGTCAAAAGCTAAAATAACAAACAGATGGTTAACAAACAATTTTCATCATATACATTGGTTTGAAGGTTTTCTACCGTACAACAATGTACACAAAATTATGTTTCATTTCTGTAAACAATTTACGCACATATACACCAGAGGATTGGAAAAAAGAAGTTGGATACAACAGTACACAAACAAAGAAGTTTTAAGCATAAAAATGGACAAAACCTTTCATTGTGATGTTAGAAATATTTGTGTTTCTACAATAGATCCGAAACACAACCAATCTCAATGCGCATTACAAAACGCATATCACTTGGCTGCTTACTTACAAGAAAAAGAAGAATGTGGTGGGGGTTACGAAGGTTATAAATACGAGGAAGCAACACACCCCGAGTATCACTCCAACTCCATACTCCGAACAGACAACATCTCCAGTGAAGAACATGGCATCACAACAGTTTCTCCAATGTTTAGATGAACAATTCAACTTACATTCAAAATCAAATACTCTAATTATCAAGAAATGTTCAGAATTAAAAGAACAGAAACATTATATTGTTCATGAAATGAAAAAAGTTGATACAACGCATGGAGACGCAGTCGTCGCATCTTTATCCGATGCACCATATACACCAGGTGATGAACCAAAGTTTCAAGTATATCTTCCAAAACGATTCGTCCAGTTGCTGCAAAATGAAGATCTGCGGGAAATTCAGCCAGGATCATTATATTTGGTGTCACACGGAATGAGCGGAAACAACTCTACGGAACTTACTCTGCACATCGCACAAAAATAACATTGTAAATATTGTAAAAAAATGTTTTAAATAAAAAGATAAAAAACAACATATCAGTATATGTTTTTATATACTGATATGTTGTATTTTTTTTAAAAACTCAAACGGATGACCTTGAACTTTTAATCGATGGTATTATTCGATTATTTTGATCGATGGTTTTATTCGATAGTTTTATTCGAATACTTTATATAAATACGAAACCTTAACGTTGAGAGGCTCAGTTCTGTTTAAGACAAGCTACAACCAACATGTCATCCAAAAGAAATAATGTACCACTTTTATCTTATTGTTGCAAAGAGAAATGTTTTAAAATACCTGAAGATCAAGTTGACGGAAAGCTTGTACAAAATGTAATTCTTTCTGCTACTGTAAATGTGGTTGCAAAACATATCAAAAGAACCGGTTGGATAAACTAGAAGAATTGCAACATCGACTCGGTCTATTGTGGCAACGATTAAATGCAAAGTGATTAAACAAGCGTCTACAATTTTTATCCCCACCACTACCCCCACCACTAGCCCCACTACTATCGGAGGTACCCGCAGCACCGGCTTTGCAATAGTCATTCCTGCTACACCTCTCGTCGAGTAAACAACTCTAGTCATGTCTCTCAACATTCGCGGGATTCACTACAACACTATCAATCTTACAACCTACAAGGATTTGGAAATTTTTAGTGAAGAACTAAAACAACTTATAACCACTGGGTTCGGTTTATCTTTGGAACTTTATGCAACAAACAATCAAAACGAAAAGAATGTATTTTTGCCAACTTACAACAACAACAAAAAGAATGAAAATAAGCAAGAAATTTCACCACCGACAACAACTTACTTTTCAAATTTGGGAGCAAACTTTTCAACCTTAATGTAAAATAAAAAAAATATCTTGCATTTTCGGATCTTCCGAAAATGCAAGATCTTTTTAAAAACATCCTCACCTGACCTTGACCCATTTCCGGACATTTAAAGTTTAAATACCCAGCACAGCCGGGCATTTAAACTTTAAATGCCCACCATACACGTCACAGCTACGTCACAGCCTCTGACGTCACCAGACCGGATGTAGCTGTCACTTTTGATTAATGCGTTTTGGCCCAGAAGCCCCACTATTGCACTACTGGTGAGCATTAAAAAAATATTGAGTGAACATACAATACTATAGAATGTCTGCTACTGTCAAAGACCAGCTAGTTTATTTGCCAGTCCTAATATAACGATTGGCCAATGATCAATTAATGCTGGCTCAGGGAAAATTATGACATAAATAAATTTATTACGTACATAAATAATGTTTTTCTTAATTAAAATCTCTCTGTAAATTATGTACATTTGTTTCTTTCTCAAAATAAAATTATCACAAATAAGCATACACATTTATACGATTACTTAACAAGTTATCTCTTCAAGTTACAGTTTTGCTCAACAAGATTTACATGAAACAATATATGGAATTCATCGCTCTTAATTTATAGGAACAACCAGATAGGCTGCTCTTGTTGGCTGCACACGAGGCTTGGTAACGTGATTATCCATATGAAAATTACTTTAGGCTCAGCTATACCAACGACTTCCGTTGGTTTATTTTGTTATGCTGGCTAATTTGATTTTGACTCGTGTTTAAAACCGCCAGAAACAAAAAGAATTTAGATTTCATGAAAGTTTAAGAAATAAAACAAACCACCAATTAGCAATTACAATTTTTACGAAATAATTGTTTTATGTTTTAAAGCTTAGACAATTTAATTATCTGTTTACACAGTTGACGTTTGCAGCCAACGGTGTTCAAAATGTGGAACAGGTTAGAATTAATTGCAACTCATCTCCAGCCACCTATTTTACGATTTTTGTGGACTTCGAAATTTAATAAAACATTATTTTACATGGTTTTCCCAACACTGATTTCTTACAACATTAATATACATACTCCTTAAAACCGTTGGTTGTGTGAAGGCTTCCTATTATTTATTTTTACTGAATACGCAGGATTTAATTTTTGTTTGATGTTTATGTTATTCAAGAAATTTATCAGTGTTATTTCTCATAGTTTAATGGTTATTTTGGTTGCTTTATAGGTTACCTTATTGCCAAAATAATATTCCAACACTTAATGGAAACTAAAGTTCAAGTCAAATGCTTATTAAATTGTGGGTCTAGGAGATGTAATTTTAACTAGCCTGTAAAACATGAATATGATGAGTAAAATTGTTCCTGTTCCTGTGAAAATTGTTACACATAAGAGAATAACCATAACACAAAAATGAATATACAGTATACAGTAAAATTTTACTTGACCCTTAATTTGTCCTTTGCAACTATTGAGGTGACAGTGGTGACGCCCAGTTCGCAAATCGTGTCGATCTATAATTGAAAAATATACCAGACAAAACACTCAGTAGTCCTTACGTTCTGGGAAATCAGATAATTGTAGATCGATTGGTTTCTACGATTGTATACTTGGCTTGTCAAATAAAACTAGGGAAATCATTTAGTGAGGCAGTCACCTCCAATTAAATTTGGCCACTTCGGCCTAACAGCTTTCGTTCTTTGATTTTCATTTTAAGGGGAACGGACCCTTAGCAAAGTTATCCTTGTTCCTGAGTACTCCTTAAAAATAAACACGAATAAATCAAAATTTTAGATAGCAGATTTATTTCGAGAAGTTGATTTGTTCGTATATTTCATTCAACGTGAAAACACTATTTTCATTTTTTTTTATAATTTTCTAATACAATTTGTTTGTGTAGATTAAATCAAAATTAGAGAGGTTATAAATATGTAAGAAATAGATAAAAATTGAAGATATGAAATGGAAACAAATAAATATATAATAGACGAGTGTAATTATTATCACTTTAATAACTATACTTATAATGTGTTGTATTTCGATAAGTAAAATGATTTTTAATTTTAACTTTTAATAAACCTTACCATTTCAATAACAATAGGGGAATAGCTACAATAGACGTAAATGATATGTAATTGCCCCATTTAGGGAAGCAGCAAACAGGAAGCATGCAACTCTGTGCTATTAACGGGACAAATTTCCTCTAAACTGGCAAATTATACTTCTGTCCACCTCCCACAGGTGTATTATATAATATTTTACTATTATGTTTTTTTTAGCTATAGAATAAGGAAGCTATAAACGAATATCTCATGGTAATTTGAATCTAAATCATACCTTTTTATTTTAGGGCTTCGTAATCAAAGTTTTGTTCTGATTTATATTCAAACAGTTGACAGCAATTTACAGCTTTTAAAATTTTTACTCAACAGCCAGAAGTTTTCTTTAATAGTTAGTTTTTATTTAGTATTACAATTGCAGTTGACAGCATGTTCCGTTTGATAAAACCTCAAAAAACAAAGTAAATTTCAAAATTATGTAAATGTGTGACCTCTATTTCCTCGTAAGCTGACGTTATAGGTGATAAAAAGTCAACAACCACAAAGGTATAATTTAAGTTTTACATCGTAAGCCTGTGAAAATTTATGTTATATTAAACAATACGTGTTTTTAAGTATAATTATAAAAGGTAGGCTTTTACCATTATATAGAGACACGTGCGATAGTTTTATTTTATCCCTTTTGATTTTTGGTTTCATCCAATTATACTTGAAACCTTAAAACCAAAAGAGGAAATATTTTGTCTCGGTAAGTAGCATAAGTGTGATCTTAAGGTATAACTGCAAATCATGAAGAGTTGTAATGTCAGAATCATATTGGTCCTAATTCAAAGTTACAAATCATCGACTAGCTTATTTAATTAAGTCCTGTTCAAACAATGCCTTGAGCTGTTCGGGTTCTCTTTGTCGATAGCAGGTCAAAAGGTGACTGAAACTAAATTAACGGCAAAATACGATCGCTTGCATTTAAATCAACAACTTTACTTGACTATTGGTTTTATAATTCAAGTTTGGTAAACAAAAAAACTTTGAATTTTATTTTCAGCCATATAAACTATTTGTCCCTTGCACATCACCATAGTGGTAGAAAACTTAAATTTAAGATTATTTATACTATCTTTTTTATTATTAAATCAGCTATTATTTACAGTTAATGTTTCTTCCTTAAATAAATATACTCAATAAGTATATAAACAATTAAATAACAATTTTTAAACACTTTACAATCCTATTTTTTTGTGAAATATGCTAAAACTTCTCTAAACTTGAGTGGTAAGAGGGGTTTCCATTCGTTTGATCAAATGGATCAACATACCTTGTGCGATGTTAAAACATCACTTCCCGAACCCTCTTCAAAACCTACCTATTAAGTGAGTTTTATTTATGAGCTTGATTAGAACTAGCGGATGTTATCCCGCTCCGATGGATATTTGTTTTAAATAACAGCTGTTAGTTAACATAAATAGCAGACAACTGTCAAAACAAAATTAAAAACGCACTTTTCTCCTTATACACTATCGCACAGACTTTGGCCCTCTGAAGAGCGGGGTCCAATAGAGCTGTCGACGTGAAAACTACTTAAGACTTTATAATCAGTGTACAAAATTTCAACTCTCTACCTAAGTGGGAAGTTGAAGAATTATTTATGAGTGAGTAAGTCAGTCAGGGCTTTGCCTTTTATAGATGTAGATTATATTATTAAAATGCAAACATCAAAGATCTGGAAACTAGAACTTTTTCAAACGATACTATATACGTTAAAATAAAAACCAATGTAAACATGATTTCTTTTGAATCCCTAAAATTCGTCCGCCACCCAGAACTACGTGTAGTATCAATTAAGCATTTCAATCATTCATTTATATAAAAATATTTTAAGTATATGTTATGGAGGCCTTAACGATTACTATACTTAAAAAAATGTACTAGTTGTAAAAACGCAAGTTAAAATTGTTAATAAATCTTTTGAATCTTAAATAATTTTCAGAAAATGATCGTTAATACTTTATTTAAACATCTTCAACTTGTTAAACTCTTTATGATAAAAGTATTAGAGGGCAAATCTGAGTTTAAGAGTTCCTTCTCACGTACGCTCACGTGGGCGAAGACGTCACAATATGACATTGTTTATCCTGCTTTATATTCAGGAGATGCGAGGCATCTGGTCCTACTTTACTTCTGATTTCCATTCGAAACATTCCGCCAGGTACCTGGGATACATAGTTATTTATAGCATGTATAAAATATAATTCACTGTGATTTGTTATTATGACACTGATTGTTTTACATGAACTATAGATTTATAGAAAACTAATGTTAAATAGCATTTTATATATTTTGATGCACGAGTAATAACTGTATTAAGGTATTGTAGTCAGATTGAAAACCTTGGTTTTAATGATGTTCCTCAACGCTTCATTAATGTTTGTAAACATTTTCTTGTATCCATTATGGTGGATTCAAGATCGTGGCTGAGAATGTATAACCTTTCAAAATTAATTATTTACCTTGCAATAACTAGCGGTGATGTTACGAAGACAATATATTCAAAAATGTTCTTTTGGAAACCATACTTACTCGTATATTTTTATATCTGTTTCTAGATTTTTGCCCTGTGAACTTTAAGTTTCAAGTTTAGAAATTTCTTAAGGATGCCACTTTTGCAAAGCAAATTTTATTGTTCAGTACTTGAACCAAACATAAATATCAGTTGTACTATTTAAGGCTCAAAACCATCTTCTTATATGGCGACCGGACTATCTGCAATGAAAACTAATTTAATATTAATTTCTAGTAAACTGCTGTTCAAGGCTACGTTTATATAAAGAAAGTAATTCATATTCATAAACCTGAATTTCTTAAATACTAAGAACAAGAAATCTCTCCGGCACGTCTCTACAAAGTTAAGATAATCAGCTTACAAGTATTATATCTCTGACTCTCTAAATACTACAAGTTAAAGGCTATAAGTATTTCCCCATTTGTTTCTCTAAGAATCCACCGATGTGCAACTCATAAACTGGTTACGTTCTACAAAATATGACTTTTCATTACTCAATGATACAGACAGGAGCAAAATAATATAAAAGTTTCCTTCATTACAATGACTACATTCTCACAAGAGAATGACTGTTGTAGTAATTTTCGAGCGTAGCTCTGAGTTACATTGGGCGACGGGTGATTCATTAATTAGGAACTGGAGGGTTCATTAAAAGAGATCTCTTGAAAGTGTCACAAGCAAAACACCCTAGATAAGATATATTTCTTATTCATTGGCTGGTTATAATGTAACAGAATAATTTTATGGCCATTCCAATGTAACATATAGTCATTTATGTGGTATATGGAATACGTTAATTTTAACATAGTTGTTATCTGAGCACACGTTGTTATTAAGGTCTTTATCTAGTAAACAAAACTGATTTATGAGGAATCCTATCAGGCTCTGCAAGGCCTACTACAATATAGATTTTAAACTATCATGAGCATTCAGGTTTTAGCGAAATTCTCCTATAGGGAAATAACTATAACCGTAGGTCTCATGGTAATATTTAAGCCCGAGACCATGTTAAATTTTCATTTTGGGGCCCCCAGAAGCAAAAAAACACTATTCGTTCGAATTTCTATGTCTGTTGACACGATAGCGGCCGTAAATAGGGTCCGATCTTAATACAATTTGGTACAGACGTGTAAAGTGGTAATCACTCGGACGAGTTCGTAAACTAGCATGATCGGACCAACAGAAGAGGGGGTAAAGGGTGGTAAATCCTCTCAAAAATGTTTTTTTTAGTTTAGAAAAATAAAATAATCCAATTTTCGTTACCCCCAATGAATTCGGCCAAAAAAATAAACAATACAGTATCCTGAATCACTGCTGTATGTCCATTGGTTACCGAGCTATTGAAAGTGGTAAACGCAGTACGTTGTCCCAATGTTAACCTTATGGGAAATAAGTAAGATTCGATATCTGGCTTATTTCTCAACATACCTTGATAAAACTTGGTAAATGGCTTCTTTTAGTTCACATCTACTAAATGTTTAATTAAAACCATCCAGTTTTAATATACCTGTAGCAGTAAACTTGCATTTCCCATGTCATTTTTATGGAACTTACAAAAACATGTCAAGTCCCGCTTCAATGTTAGATTGAAATTTGTTGTTTCGCATTTTAAATTCGCTGAGTATGCAGGTCTGCTGCAACGGGGGTATTTCAACTTCAGTCACTACTATTACTGACAACTGTACAATAGTGTGCAGACTACTATGTACTTGGGTAAGGATCCCTTCAGGGAACAAACGGACAGCTGGACTTGACATTGCTTAATAGATCACAACACCTCACCCTCATTTTCCGCCACTCTGATGAAACCCAAATTTGCTTTAAGCAAAATAAAATTACTTTTTGTTTTTACCCTAGCAAATTTTTATCTACAACTAATTATGAGTTTCATTTAAAAATGATTTTTGTTGGGAAACAATTGCGATGATGATGATTGAAGCTTATCCACAGAGGCCTATCTAAGCTTAATAACGTTCCGTAAAAAACGTTTTGAAGAAAAATCACAGAGAAGAAAATATTTCATGAATAATTCGTTACAATTTAACAGTTTCACGATTTTTTAGCTGTATTATACACAAAAAAACCTATAGCCTTTTTTACCTTTTAAATAAGTGGATTACCGCAATAAGTACTATCTCCAATAAGTTCTTACTCGTTTAATGTATAATAATACATGCAGTGGATTATGGCACACATACTAAACGTTAGGAAGAAAAGTAACTTGGGAGAAAGTATTTAATGAAAAGCTCATCACAGTTTGAAATTGTACTTCTTTTATCTCTGGAACATAACAGACAAATGACTTAAAATTTTATGTTATTATCTATCAAGGCTTCGAGTGCGTTGATGCAGTACGTGAATGAAAAGATTACGGTAAAAGAAAAGTGTTCACGAGAAGTATATCAGTTTTGCTAAATGATGTTTTTGATTAACCTAGCCAAGTAAAATAAAATTTTAAGTTTATTATTTAGTGTTTCTTGTGTTCTAAAGTGTTCATTATTGTTTATTTGTCGCTACTTAGAATTTAGGTGATATGATTAATATGATGCTGAAAGGAAATAATAATTCAATATTATTGCTTAACACAAACAATTATGAAGGTTTTTAATTCAAGGTTCTATCCTTCCCATTGGGGAAGGATAGAACCTTCCCCAATTTTAAAGTGAGTCCAACCATTGGGTTGGACTCACTTTTTTGTATGTGTTTGGTATATCAGATAGTCCAAGAACCAGTAATTAAATATATGTGTAAACCTATTTCAATGTGACTTGGCAAGCTCCGGACTATGATTACCATAGGTTTTATAGTATTGATACTGTGAATATATATTAAGAATATCCCTCCTCAATGAGTGTTTTTGAAGTTTATATGTTATAATTTAAAGAGGAAAAATAAATAATGACATGATCATTTAATTTTTTTATCATGATTAAGAAAACAATATTTTGACCAAGTGGTAAGCCTTTTTTATTTTTACTTACTTTTACGTTTACGTCCTCTAAGCTGATTGACTTTTCATTAATATATATTTTAATCGTCGTTGTTTCACCTGCTTGTGTAGTATAATATTAATAATAATAATCGACCGAAGTAGTCATAAAAATTCAGCTGGAATAAATTATGTTTCTAAAATGATAAAAATTACTAAAAATTAAAAAAAATTATTTACGATTTTTAGAAAGCTTAAAGAGGTGACAAAATTACAGTCATCGATTTAAACTATGGTAAAAAGTTGCTTAAAAGGTCAAAATTTAATTAGGAACAGGATGAAATAATATTGAGGTAAAATAATTGAAAAGCAAGTGTAAAAACAAACAACGAGAAAAGGAAACGCATAGCGAGATAAATGCTTGAACGTAGCTTTCCTCTGCACTCGCTAAGACACAAGGCGTGGTTTCGAGATGATATATTTCTTTCTATAAGAAATCCAAAAATATCCACGATATCGTATAAGTCACCACAAAATACCAAAGAGTAAAATAATAAAACTAAGACATTAAGTGAATGTAAATCTATTGTATTTAGTAATAATTTTAATTAATTTAAAAACCTATGAAGATTTTTCTATTAGACGTAACTACTTAGATAAGTGGAATAGTGTTAGAGACATTGAGATGTGTATATAAATACCAGCCATGCTTAAAGTTCGTATGTATGATAACATTTCTCTTTGGCTTAAACATCAACCATCCTGCTTGAATATGTTTTAATTTGATAGGAACATTTTGCCTACGATGTATAAACGGGACGAAATATAAATGATATATAGTACTAATATAGAATGAAAGAATTCCGAGGAAAGCCAATAAAGATAAAGCTTTTTACTGTAAAGATTATGAGAAAAAGTTACTAAATTCATTACGGAGCATTGTCATTCAACGCAGATCACAAAGGTTCCTTAAATAACCTCTCCAAGGATCTTTTCTTTTCAATGATTGCTTCTGCTTAGTGTCATTTATCTTAAAATGGTTCTTCTTGAGATAATTAACGAGTTTTGTCAAATTGTTCACAAATTTAAGTTTTTTTCGTTCTCATTATTTAGTTTGATAATTATTTTTAGTGTTGCAGCTTCAATAACAATAACAAGTTGCTATCGGTAGTGTCTTAGAAAATCCAAGGCTATTATTAAGGTTTATTTTGAAAGATTTTAATTTATATCGTTCATCTTAAGATGGGTCTGGTTTATCGAACCAGAGACAAATTAATTTATAATATTAAAACTCTAAAAGTGTTTTCAAGATTTCAAATCATCTGTTTACGCTGTTATATTGAGCACATTCTTCAACTGAATTTGCTAAAGTTTTTGGGATTTCCTTTGAATGGCCACGTATTTTAGTCAGGTACCACAAAATGGTGTTATAACCGTTTCGATAATGGTAGCCATTATCGAATGGCAATATATTCGTGGCCATTTGTTATAATGGCTACGAATATATTGTTCATAAGATGGATCCCTTGTAAGGACTCTGGCCAACACTTACACAGCTGTCTCTTAGACCACTCAGTAAGTTGATGTGTCCCGCAATTCCCAGTTAAAACAATCATGCAGTAAATGATTCTAATAAGTCACTACAATATACGAAAATTACAATAATAAAACTAATATAATAGGTGAATGTAAATTTATTGTATTTAGTAAGAATTTTAATTAATTTAAAATTTTTATTTAATTTAAAATTTTTAATTAATTGAAAATGTTTAATTAATTTAAAATTAATAGAAAAATCTATTTGCTGTAACTACTTAGATAACTGGAATAGTGTTAGAGACATTGAGATGTGTACATAAATATCAGCCATGCATAAAGTTTGTGTGTATGATAAAATTTCTCTTTGGCTTAAACATCAACCATCCTGCTTAGATATGTTTCAATTTGATAGGAACATTTTGCCTACGATGTATAAACGGGACGAAATATAAATGATATATAGTACTAATATAGAATGAAGGAATTCCGAGGAAATCCAATAAAGATAAAGCTTTTTACTGTAAAGATTATGAGAAAAAGTTACTAAAATCATTACGGAGTATTGTCATTCAACGCAGATCACAAAGGTTCCTTAAATAACCTCTCCAAGGATCTTTTCTTTTCAATGATTGCTTCTGTTTAGTGTCATTTATCTTAAAATGGTTCTTCTTGAGATAATTAACGAGTTTTGTCAAACTGTTCACAAATTTAAGTTTTTTCGTTCTCATTATTTAGTTTGATAATTATTTTTATTGTTTCAGCTTCAATAACAATAACAAGTTGCTGGCGGCAGTGTCTTAGAAAATCCAAGGCTATTATTAAGGTTTATTTTGAAAGATTTTATTGTATACCGTTCATCTTAAGATGGGTCTGGTTTATCAAACCAAAGACGAATTAATTTATAATATTAAAACTCTAAAAGTGTTTTCAAGATTTCAAATTACCTGTTTATGCTGTTATAGTGAGCACATTCTTCAACTACATTTGATAAATGTTTTTAAATTTCCTAAATGTTTTTAAATTTCCTTTGATTGGCCACATATTTTAGTCAGGTTCCACAAAATGGTGTTATAGCCATTTCAATAATGGTAGCCATTATCGAATGACAATATATTCGTAGCCATTTGTTATAATGGCTACGAATATTATGTGCATAAGATGGATCCCTTGTGAGGACTCTGGCCAACACTTACACAGCTGGCTCTTGGACCACTCAGTAAGTTGATGTGTTGATCCGCAATTCCCCTGTGGATCAGTTAAAACAATCATGAAGTTAATGATTCAAACCGTAAAAACATTGTTTCCAAACCAAAGAAATACATCGAAGCTCTCGTTTAATAACTCTAGGTAATAATTAAAACCTAACTTATCTTTTTAGGTGTTTTAAAGTGTATTAATACCTCCAAATAAGGTTTTACATGGGGGGTTTTCGCTCAAAATAATTAACTTCCCTTAATCAGCTTAGAGGTTTTCTAAGATTTAATTATGTCAGACCTGCCGCATCAAACCCCACAACAAACCCCGCCTCCACTCTCTCTTCCCAGAAATCCGAGGTTCCATATCCATCTTGTAGGTAAAAACCACGTCCGAGTTTAATAATTGCTAACAAGTTTTTATAAAAGTAAATATTTATATTTTAAAGAATCCGCTTCTCTCCTAAATTACTCTTATATGGTTATTTAAAATTCCTTTTTGTTAACAACAGAGGAAAGTGGGTCATTGCATGTTTGAGTCCATGTGTTAGAAGTGTTTTTTGTTTATCAAGCACTTCGTATTTTATCGAATATGCAAACCTCTTTCACTCGTCTTTTGAAAGATAATTCCTGCTACTCAGTTGAGCAAACAATAACAAGTATTTGTTTTCGTATGTAGGAAAAAAACCTTAAATTATATAAACGTTACTTGTCCTTTAAAACATTGATTCTTCCGCAATAAACAATGTAATGATGCATTTTTTATGTAGATAAGCATTAAAAAACAAGTGATTCCTAGTAGTACAGCGAAAATGATATTAATAGTATAGAATGTATCGTAGAGAGATATTTTTTATGTTAATATATTGTTGTATTTTAAGTTTTTACTCAGGGCTTTGTAAATATAACTGGAGGTTTCTATTTCAATTCTTAGAAATACTCAATAGTTCAATAGTGTACTTTTAAAACAAATTGAATTAAATTAGGTTTTTAATCCAAAATATAATAATTTAACTAGTTATAAATTATTTTAAATATACATTTGACTACTACATAAACTACTACATTTGACTACTACATCTGGTCCTGGGTAAGGGCCAGAATGGTTTTTCAGGATAACGTTATTGGAACCAGCTTTAGTCTTCTCTGCTGTCAAAAATATATGACACGTTGAAACAAGGTTTACCAATTTGTTACCAATTTGTTACCAGGTGTTTTATGGCATTAAATTTATTAAAAGGAATTTTGAAGAAACGGAACACTAATTTGACATTTTGATGCAAAACTAAAACAACGTATATACTGTCTAATGATCTGTCTTAATAAAACTATCGGTTAATAAAAATTATTGATAACATAAAAATATTCCCTTTTTTATTTTTAAGAGTAATTAATTACTGTAGTTGAATAAGCACCATAGAAAGGAACCAAAAGTTAACTATACATCAAATGGAGTGAAAAATCATGAGATAAGCTACAAAAGAGATTTTGTTTTTGTAAATTCTAACATCATATATCAGCCAAAAATAAATAAAGACCATTTAGTATTTTTAGTATGTTAATTTGGGTAGTTATATTACCTACTGCACATAATATGTTACAAACAAAAATTTTAAAAATTATATTTTTCATATTGTTTATTAGATATTTAATTTGAGAATACAATACCAAATCAAAGCACGCTATAAGGTGAAAATTACATTCAATTAGATAATTTCTATTACCTTACCTTCTAACCACTATGAAATTAATTATAAGGGAATGATCATTAGTTTTACACACTTATGAAAGTGGAAAAAACGGGGCTTAGCTAGATTGAACATAACTATCACCTAACTGCTACAACCACTCGACATTGTAGCTAAGTGACACATCGTGACGCCACCACTGCTGGCGGTAAATTGTATTACGTGCCATTCGCATGTCGTCACTCACTGTATACTCCACAACGTCTCAGTTAGCTTAGTATCTCACAACAGATAAAATGCTGAGTTTGGTATTTTAAAACTTTGGATCGTACTTGCAGGAGTCTCTAACAACAATTAAATAAAATCCCTCTATTTACACCTAGTGCTTTATTTCGCCTACCATGTTTTGATTTGATCCCTTAATATCATCACATTTTGTAGAAAATAAAGGTGTCAGGAATGATTCAGTGTGAATGAAATAATTATTGAAATGTGAATACATTTTATCTGAAAGAGGGGGGAAATGTTAAAATCCGACACCTATTACAATACATAGGGTGTTTTTTTTCAAATTTGCTTCTTAATTTATTAAAAACTAAAACAATTTCAAGTGCGTTCTTTGCTGGAAAAGTGTACCATAGCAGGGGACAAATTTCACATGAAAGTTTCATTCCTCAATAACCCCCTTCTCACCCCAGCCTCTAACCTAAACATTTAATATGGCAACATACCCTTCATGATAAATCACATTAAAAAGCAAAAATAAGAAAGATTTTGGTGAGAAAAATTAAAATCGCTTCATTTATCTTGGGATAATACAACATTAAAAACATCTAAGAAAGCGTGTTTCTGCCATTGTAACCTCTGCTAGCTATTTATTTATTGAAAAATTAAAATATATACTGCTATCCTAATTTAGGGGAACAACTATCACCATTGGGACAGATATTTTTCACGATCACACTTTACATCCTCTCCAACACCTTACTCACCCCCGGCCCTGACTTTAAAATTTAAAATGGAATCGTTACCCTTGTATTGTATCAAATTAAAAGGGATGAAAAATAAACATTTTACCTAAAGAAAATTTTAAACTGGTCACCTGTTCTCTAGATATTCATTAATTATAGAAACAAATCCTGATAAAAGATTTCAATCTTGAGAACGGGTGACGCGATTTTTAATTTTCTCCGAGACAAATGTACCTATTTTTATCCATCTAAATTGAATATTTCATAAGAGTGACAATCGCATTTGAAATTTTAAGGTTCGGAGGTTTTGGTTATGAGGTTAGGGTTTGTGTTAGTTAAATGAGGTTAGAGAGGGTGTAAAAATTTATCATGAAAAATATCTGCTCCAATGGAATATCAGCAAACCAGTATATCTATTACTTTTCCAATAAACAAATAGCTAACAGAGGTTGCAATGGTAAAAAAAAACTTTCGTTTACGTTTTAAGTATTGCATTATCTCTAGAATGCATGAAGCGATTTTAATTTTTCTTTCACTAACATTTTTCTTTTTTATGCTTTTTAATGTCATATGTGACAAATGGTACGTTGTAGGAGTTTGACAATTTAATGTTAGGGGTTAGTGTATGAATGGGGTTTTTGGGGGATGAAAATTCCATGTGAAATTTACTTTCCCCTGTCTTTGTACATGTCTCTAGCAAACAGAACACTGAAATTTATTTTAGTTTTTGTGTAAATTAAGAAGCAAATAAAAAAACACCCTCTATACAAAGTAGACAGTAAATTATTACCCTTCTTCATTTTAACCAAGCTGCAGGCTATCGCTCTTGACTGATTTTGATTTCTGCGATCCGGCCACTCGATGCACGTATCGGTATACACCCACTCCACCTATGTGCAACACCATTTCCCTGGTTAACGTAAAACGTTAAGGTATTTTTTTTATTTCCATTATCCAGAAACAACAGAAGATCAAGCAATGGTATACCGAACCAAAAATTGTAATTTGAAAATTAATATAACTAAGGCAATAATTTGAGTACGTAAACATTATTAAGAAACACTAAATATTACTTGTTGTTGTACTTATTATTAAGAAGTACATTTAAACTTTAATGCAGACCTTTCCGGAGTCTAACCGTCAAGAAACAACTTCGTAACAATAGAATGACAACAACAGAGTGTCGTGTAATTCACTTCTCTCCAAGCAACAACTAACGACGCTCCACTGTAACAGTGTTAATGTCTAGATGACTCCATCTAGCTAAGTGACGATCCATCTCACTTGGCAACACTGACTTTGTAGCGTTACATCTATATGACAACAAATGGAGCAGTTGTAGTAGCGTTAATGTCTAGATGACACCATCTAGATAAGTGGCGATCCATCTCACTTGACTACACTGACTATGTGACGTTACATCCATATGACAACACATGTACCAGTTGTAACAGCGTTAATGCCTAGATGACACCATCTAGCTAAGTGGCGATCCATCTCACTTGGCTACACTGACTGTGTGGCGTTACTGCGATATAACAACACATGTACCAGTTGTAACCGTGTTAATGCCTAGATGACACCATCTAGCTAAGTGGCGATCCATCTCACTTGACTACACTGTCTCTATGGCGTTACTGCAATATGACAACAAATGTGCCAGTTGTAACAGCATTAATGCCTAGATGACACCATCTAGCTAAGTGGCGATCCATCTCACTTGACTACACTGTCTCTATGGCGTTACTGCAATATGACAACAAATGTGCCAGTTGTAACAGCATTAATGTCTAGATGACACCATCTAGCTACGTAGCGATCCATCTCACTTGACTACACTGTGGCGTTACTGTGTAGTCTTTACCGATGAATGAATATGATGTTAATGGACAACAGATGTCAAATAAGTATTTAAGATATTAATATAGATTTGATTCTTGTGTTTCTTGGCTGTAGCCTCGTATTAAGCTTACTAAGAGCTGGAAGCTTATTTTGAATAGATAATTTCTAAAAGTAAAGCTATTTTATATATTTTTAAATTTATTTGAATTGGATAAATACTGACTTATAAAACGTCACTGATAGTGTTGCGTCGTATCAGTAAGGCCGTAGATGAGATTTAGTATCCACATTGAATTCATCCATGCCTGTGGTTAATGACCAGGTGATAACTAACAACTAGCTGAGTGCCGATGTACCCCACTTAACTACACTGACTGTGATAATAGCTGTAAAAAGGCTAGTTTTTGCACTTTGTACCATAGAAGCTCACCTAAATATTGATTAAAACCTCAAATGGATCCTTTTAGGTTCACATGGGTTTTATGGTTCATACTTGCTTCACCCCCCTTGCTAACATCATTAGATATCTTCATTCCATCTGATGTAAGGTACCAAGCCTAATTTACAACATAATTTAAGATATTTTGCTTATTGTAGCGGTGTACCTACACATAAGTCGATATGTTAATGTCTAGTTAGTTTAATTCAATTTTATAACGCATTGCGGAGTGGCAACATCAGTTAAATGTATAAATTTTTAATCCAATAATCTCCTTTCGAGGCAGTGTAGTCTTATCATTTTTAGTCATAATATGCCACTATTTTTACCAGGATTATAGATATAGCCTCTATAGCCCATACGACCTTATGAGCTACTTATCTGGGGTTTGTTGACTACATAGAATCTACAACATCGGATTGAAAAATATATTTGGTACATGAATTGCCTAATACAACAAACTTAAAAGATAAATCTGTTTACAAATGTCTGATTGATAAATACCAAAATCTGTCATTGGCGAAACATGCTGATGTTTGTATTTGATCAAAGTGAAATATCCCGTAGGGTGTAATTATTCCCAGAGTCAAATGAGTGGGTAGATAAAACCAACAGTCGGAAAATAGGATTTAACTGAAGCAATCAGAATAACAGAGCGACTCTCCGGTGAGTTTTTATACCGAACAAAGAGCGATTTGCCGCCACCGTTGTGTAAACTCTTGTGACCAGCGATGAGCGCTAGGATTCAGATGGAGGTATCGTTTTGTTGTGATTGTGTAGCCTATTTCTATCAAACCTGAAGATTTTTTCGAACAAATATGTTTTGGTATTTATCTTTATAAAAGCCCTTGAAGACACATCTTAACATTCATTATTTATTTGTCTTTAAACTTTCAAAACCTTTTCAGGTTTCATAGTAGTTAGGTGGAACAAAACAAACAAGGTTTATACAGGGTGTTTTTTTTAAAACGCAACCCATTTTTAAGATTGAATAATGCACATATGAATGTGTAATGAGGATTGTTTTATTGTTCTTTACATTTTATACAATCTATTATTTAAGTTTGATCACATTTAAGTTTCATTATGTGCTCAAACAGTCCGTCATTGGCATTTGTATAAAGTTATGCTCTCTCCATCAAATTCCCGAACACGTGTTCCAAGGTACCTCTCTGAATTTCTTGCATTAAATTTGTTATGTTTTTTTTGAGGTGCTGAATATATCGTGAATTTTTTTCGTAGAATAATACTACTTAACATGTCTGTGGCAAATTTTATTCAGATACCATTTCAGATTTCGTTTTTACGCGAGTTATCGAGCTTAAAGACACACACATTAAAAACGCAACCCAAAACTTGATTTTATCGGTGAAGGATTATTTCCCCCCAATATCCCTGATTTGACGCCACTATATTTTTATTTTCTTTGGGGATACATAAAAAGTAAGGCCTAAAAAACAAGTTACAGCATATTCAGTACCCCAAAATAAACAAAACAAATGTAATGCAAAGAGGTACCTAGCAACAAGTGTTCGGGAATTTGTAAGAGAGAGCATAACTTCATACAAATGCCACTGGCGGATTTTTTGAGCACATAAAGTGAACTAAATGTGATCAAAATAAAATAATAGAGTGTATAAAACGTAAAGAACCATAAAACAATACTTATTTCATATTTATATGTGAATTATTCAATCTTATAAATGGGTTGCGTTTAAAAAAAAAACACCCTGTATAAATTACCAATAAAATAAATATGGTATTTTACTGCCATCACATGATCACTCTTTGTTTTGTTAAACCTAGTTTACTAATGATAAGGCGTAAACAGGGGTTGAAAATGTTAGGCCATAACAAATAATGGAAACTAAGCCTAGTCGATTAACTTTTTCATAAAAATAACTATTTTAATTTTGTCTTATACAAATTTTAAAATAACATTTTTTGTTATTGACATATTTCACACAATAAAAAATAAACACACACAATCTGTTTTTTTTAATAAGATGTATTTTATCACATAAATAGATTGCTAATAGTTATTTTTAAATAATTAGGATTAGATGAGCACAAAAGATAAAAGTACTTTGGCGGTAAGCCAAAACTCAATTTATTTAATTTGTTCTTTTTGTTTAAAGATATGCGATAATTTTTTTTTAATCATGTTGTCAATTGCGCAGCATCGGGAGCTATGCAGTTGGCTATTACGATATATTTTGTGGAAAAGCATGCACTGAGAAAGCGACTTAGGAAATAGCTGGTTTTACGACTTAACTTATAAATGTTGAATTGATGGACAACCTCTTATACAAATAAGAAGTTTCAACGTAGTTGTTAACAGTTGCGTCATGACTTTTCATTTATTGAGCTAAGCAAAGTACAATGTACTGTTTTTACTATTTCCAGGATCTTGAGTACCAATGTACTAATGCGGTTGATTTAAACTTTTGCGGTTGATTCCTTATACCTTTTTTAAAGGAAGTGCAATACAAACACTTCCCTATACCTCACAATTTTTTATTGTTAAAAGTATTCTTCAGTTTTTGTATCTAAAGATACTCTGTATAAATGTATTAACTTTTGGTTATAAAATTTTAGTATCCATAAGTTGTGCAATAATTTAATTTTAAAATAACGCTGTAAATTTGTGCGAGTAAAGTGAACTTTTAAGCCATACATCACCCAAGAACTCCGTAGCAAACTTAGGTTTTACTATATGAAGCTATTTCCATACTGAAAGTAAAAGTTATTTTTTTACTTGTATTTATAGAACCTCAGATAATTATGATTATTAATAATTGTAAACCAAATCTTTTTATTGGTATATGACTGTCAGTCATATATTTCCGCAATCGGAATTTAGACCAAATTCTGGACGAGCTTTGTTGCAAGAAAATAAAATATCGTCGAAATAAAATTTCATTGGAACCATATTTATGTAAAAATAATATTTTCCTTTAAAAATTAATTCAGGTCTTGCCTTTTAATAATTGTGGGATTTCTGTTTTTTCTTTATTTTTATTATTTTTATTACCGTTGACATTACAACAATAACGTTCATATACCCTTTCTGAGTCACCATGTTCATTTTGGTCCATGTTTATCGTTAATGATGTTATGAATGCCCGGATGAAAATTACGTCCGCACCGGAATACATGCTTCATTGGCGCAATAATTGCTCAGGGAACGTCCGCCTCGCGTGGGAGAGTCGCCACTATTCATGCGCTTATATATTCTTCCACGGTTCAGATTTATGGTATTTACGTGTTATATGTTTAGGACTAAAATATTATGGTATGATAAAACTTTATTATTAATTTTACTATTAATGATATTTCTCTCTTGGAATTGAAAGTAAATTTAATTATTTGTTTTATATTACCCAGTAATCTAATACATGGCATAGTACACTAAAATAATATTAAATTCTTGAATGCGCTTAAAATGCCTAAAATATTTTTAAATTACTAAAAAGCAGCATGGATGACTAACAGTATATATACTTTTGCTATAAATCATATATTAAAAAAAGAACTTTAAGTTTATAACTGTGAAAGTATTGAGTAATGAAACAAAAAAGATTTATAAAGAAACGAATAAAGTAGTATTGAGGATTTTTACTTTTCAAAACTTAAGTGTTAGCCTAGTTTTATTTATTTTACTTATTGACAGACCTGAAATTGAAACAAAACAAACTTTTAAATTGTAAAAAATTACGTTACTCTTGATATGAATTTATATAATTTATCACTTTCACACAAGTGTTACCCATATATTGCATTTAAGGGAATGAATTAACCGGCTTTGAGGCTATCACCGATTCATTTTTTGAATTTACCAGGTGGGTAAAAAGCAAAAAATAAATAAAATAAAATAAATAAATAAATAAATAAATAAAATATTAACTTTACTACAAACCTTTTACTCATATTATTTTAATCAATTAAAGCTACAACAGTTATCTCATTATCCATACGATGTATACTGTTACAAATATAATAATTTCATAATTTCAGTCATTCAAACACGAAGTCCTTCAGTCTTAATTAATTGAGTAGGAAATTGGTAAATTATTGATGGTGCTTCAAAGTATATGCCTATAATATGTATTAATTAAAAAGGATTATGGTATATTTAAAGTATTGGACTCGGACACCGTAGGATCGTTTGCCATGAAATTTGTTATACCGGGTGTTCAAAAAGTCCCAGATCGGCTTGTTAATTTTGTTATTATTAAATATTGACATACGAAACTTAGAACATGTCTCTTGGACACAAAACACTGTTTTAGCAAGTATTCAGTGACCCCATACCTCCTCAGGGGGACGGCCCACGAGGAGTCAGAAGAAAATCTTAAATATAAGCATAGGTTGATATGTACATCAAATAAAGTGCTTTTTGAGTAGAAAACAATGCCGTAAATCCAATCTCAATCGGATCACCGAATCCAAAATGGCGGCAGTTTAAACTTTTCTAAACTGCAATTTTTAACCTTCTTAAATATTCGATTTCAGACGTTCTAAGAGTCCGTTCGCGATGCGGTTTGTGGCATTAAATTTTGCTTTATTACCCCTTTAAAATGATATACATATCGACCTATGCGCAGCCTATGGCATAAACCACTTCCATGAGGGACGGTGCCTTAAAGGATGTCTTGCATGGATGATGACCGGTATAGATGGTGCTGTACATAATTTTAAAGGGCATGAAATTCTCAACAAAATGCGCAAACCGCATCACGAAAGGACGCTTAGAACGTCTGAAATCGAATTTTTAAGTATGTTAAAAATTGCAGTTTAGAAAATTTTAAACTGCCGCCATTCTGGATTCGGTGATCCGATTGAGATCGGATTTGCGGCATTGTATTCTACTCAAAAAGAGCTTTAAATTGATGCACATATCAACCTATGCTTATATTTAAGATTTTCTTCTGACTCCTCGTGGGCCGTTCCCCTGAGGAGGTATGGGGTCACTGAATACTTGCTAAAAAAGTATTTTGTGTCCAAGGGACATGTTCTAAGTTTCGTAGGTCAATATTTAATAATAAAAAAAATTAACAAGCCGATCCGGGACTTTTGAGCACCCGGAATATATGTGAATTTTACGGAGAAGGCTCTTAAGAAATCTACTTCATACGACCTCGGTTTGGTGCCTCCCGGGAGGCCTTAAAATGTCTCCATTTTAGCCTTATAAAAAACTGTTACTAAAAATTAATGACATGTTTATTTGAACAAATGCTGGTGAATATACAAAGACATGACGTCTGCTGGGTTCTGCTAGTTATATATAAAACGTTTTTGATGCCAGAGTTAAGGTTATTTAATTTGTCAAAATGGTATATAATTTTACTTAAATAGAAATTTCTCAGAATTAATTTTATTAGTTATTCCTCATCTTTTTTTAAAAGCTTAACACGTAAACTAAGATGAATAGGCAGGTAATACCTTATTCAAACAAACATAGCAACGTCACTGAGCACACAACACGGCCAACGTTTAAACGAGCCTTTCTCTTTGTATTTATTTTAGCTTTAAAGCAAATTATCATGTTTTATTTATTTACTTCCTCTAATCTCCATTAAAATTATTACAGTGGTATACCATTAAACAAAAATACTGAACGTGTAACTCCTTTTGAAATACACTGTATTTAAATACTTATTTACTGGATGTAAATCATTACACTTTACAACCATTAAAATATATTTACACTTATACCGCATTTGCATAACAATTCGGCAAATCTTAAAGACAAAAAGTGGTGATCGATTTTGATTTTGGGCTATATAAAATACTTTGAATTAATAAAGTTATTAGCTGAGCAGGTTTTATAAAAACTAAATGTTGTTAGATTATAAAATACGGCAAAAATATGATTCAAGTCAATACTATCATTAAGTTAGTACTAATTGTCGTTTATCAGGCATTAGAGCACATTTAAACAAAACAAGAAGGGACCCTGGTTATAGTGTTAGTATATGTTCATCAGAAATTTACTATCTCAATAATTATTTGAGTAAAATCCCTCTCCATGTTTAATGTTATTTACAAAAATTTCAAACAAGCGTAGTTCTATAACGTAATACGTTCTCTCAGGAAAGTAATTATTGTATTATAACGAATATATTTATATATCCTCCAAGTTCTTTTTTCTTATTCTATCCTTCTTTTAAACCTCAAACCTAAACTTCTTATACTTTTCAACGAATCTAAAACATGCATTTTTAACTAGCTACTTATCATGCTTGTTTCATAAAACTTTCAACTTTAAATATTTCTAATCGTAGCAAACAATTTATTTATGTAGATTCAACTGAAAATAATAAGTTAACATGCTTTCTTTACCCAGGCGGATGAACTAAACAAATTATATTTTAAAATTATAATTTTACGCATTTTGTTAGGTTTTTTACAAATAGTATAATGATTATACAAATAAATCAAATTTTACTTGACGAGGACGGAGATTCAGAAGAGGGTTAGATAAAAACGAAAAGCTGAAGACAGTTGAGCTCGACAAGACTCTGGGAACGATCCCATCTGTTCGGCCTAAACATTGCCAGGACTTGTCTGTATATACCGACTGTGTATCCTGTATATCCTGACTGTGATATATGCTCCTTGTATCACTAGTGACGTTACAAGCACCATCTTTCTACTAGAATTTTCGGCCAGAGCTGTTTTATTAACTTAAAAAGGTGCACTTTAAGGTATTAACTTAACGGCTAGAGCCACAATACTACAAGTAATGTAATTCATCCCAGTACAAAATATGCACAAACTTGTGTGAAAGTTTGTCTATATTGCAGAAAACTCTTTTATAACACTTGAAAATTCATATCAAGTGTACAGTAAATTTCAATAAAAAAATTAAAATTGTTAATATTTCAAACCGCAACATATTATATATGCTGTTTACATTTGCACACTCTGGGAATAGCCTCGATAGTGCTAACCTCTTTCAAATGTTTCTTCAAACGCTATTTTCCCTTAATTTGTCTCTGATTAACCGATTTTATTTTTGTCCGGGAAACGTTTGGTCTTACATTGTATAAGGAGATTGAGACATAAAAAAATTGTTTAACATTTTATTTCAAGTCAACCAGGGGAAACGTGTTAACGTTGGTGGACTAGGGGTAATCGTGCATCATGTGAGCAAAGTGTATAAATCGAAATGTGTTAAGCATGACAGCCCGAAGCCTGGTTTGTTAAAATGTAGAAGGGTAAATATTTACATTCTATTTTAGTTCAACTTTTGTAAAAGGTATCGGATTTCAACTTTTTTCACTTATTCTAGCTAAACATTTATTCACGTTGAACAATTTCTAAAACATTAATTTTCTACTCTAATTACATTATTTCATGTTAAAACTTTATATGATATCCGATTTTTAACGGTTTCGATTTGTTAATTTTGATTTGTGATCAATAAAAACAATTAGTCTAGGGAAATAAAGTACTCACTGGAATTATGGTTGTATGATTTTGGTGTTTATCAATTTGTTAAATTAAATCATCTTAGGAGATTACTCCCAAGAATGATTCATATTTATTTATTTACAAGTTAAAGATTAGCTAAGACAATGATTTATCCCATCAGTGCGATTTAAATGTATTTAAGGTTTTTAAGGTTTAAGGTTTTAAGGTTTTAAGGTTTTTAGGGTTTTAAGGTTTTTAAGGTTTTTAGGGTTTTAAGGTTTTAAGGTTTTTAAGGTACACTGCACCAATTACTGCAGAGTACGTGCTATAAAACACTAAGCTGACTCCGACGTTGAGGAATATACAGTTAAGTGGCGACATGCGAATGACACGTAATACTATTTACCACCAGCAGTGGTGGTTCACGATGTGTCAAGTCTGCTTCAGTGAGAGAATAGAGCAGTTTCAGCAGCTAGGGTTTGGGTATGTTAAGTTTGCCGACACCTTTTTATCCACGCTTCCCTGCATAAGTAAAATAAATTATTATTTCTTTTTAATTACTTTCCTGGTAATCAGATGACAAGCTGATGAAAATCATTACTGTAGTTGGAAATAAGGCTGTAACAAATGTTGGAATTAATAATAATTGTAACGCACAGTATCAAATAGTTCAATATAAAATAATAAAATGTTTAACATTGTAGGCAGTTCGTTCTACGCAGTTTGTTTGATAAATATTCATATCATCACACTAAACTTGATTCCACATTCACCTTTCAGTACATACCATATGAAAGATAGCTATTTTATTACCTCTACTGGGTATATTTGTTTACAGAATCCATATCGTTTGCAGGTAAAATCATCCACCTGATTGTTTTTTCATACGGGTTGTACAACCTAAATTGCCATTTGAAACACATGGATTGTGAAAATTACATTCTGAAAGGTGAATGTGGAATTGAATGTAGAAAAATTTATTTTCCTCCAAAAACGTTACGTATTTATTCATATATGTTATTGGAAAGGACAAGAATACGATTCCCTTTGCAGCTATTATACAACTCCTTTAATATCTCATGATTAACCAATATCCCCTCCCTTCCCTGATTATTAGTTAAGTTCTTTATTTGACATACTTTATGATGTGGTTTATTAAGAAAAGAGTTCTTACTCTTTAAACGGAAAAGAGAAGCAAGTTGATGTTAACAAAACCTGTTTAGTAGAAATCAATCGTAACAGAAAAATTATACATTTTTCAATGCTGTTTTTTTAGTCTTGTGTCAAAATGGCAAACTTGAGTTCAGTTTTATTTCTAAAATCCTTTTAATAAATTTGATCCTATAAAACGCCTGGTAACAAATTGGTTAGTAAGACCTAGTTTCAACGTTTCATATATTTTTTGACAGCAAAGAAGACTAAAGCTGGCCTCGATATCGTTATCCTGACAAACCATTCTGGCCCTTACCCAGGACCACCTGCGGCTTGTATCGTGTCACACCTTGTTAACATTTCATCCAAATATAAGAACTTTGAGGTCTTAAAAACAGTTTTCAACAAAAATAACCATAATCTATATAAATAAAAATCAATTCGATGAGTGGTAAACACAGTACGTTGTTCCAATGTTAATATTACCTAAATAAATAAAAATAATCCTATTTATTATTAATTCAATAACTTTTTATTTGTGCACCAAATTGGATAATTCCTTTCTTTGTTTTCTTCGTATTTCTAAGGAAAAGGTATGTGCGAAATAAAATGTTAAATTCGACCCTGGTGTTTTCTCCCACTGGCCTTGAAAATTACTTAACCATGTATGCATTCTGGTTGAGTAACTTGAGAATTAATTCAAATCATAACCATATGTTGACATGTAAACAAATGTAAATCTGAAATTTGTGCTTATTTATTTACACTTGGATTATTTACTTTTGTAGTTCCAGGAGTTTGTGAAATTAAAAAGAGTAATCAAAAGTTATTTTTTGTGTCTGAAGAATTCTGATTACATGACACGTGAATCTACCTTTTTATCCAACTAACATTTTAGGATGTACAGAAATGAAGATAAATCCCCATAGTTTTGTTTGGTTTATGAAAAATTAATATTGCAAGCCTTATGTGAGTGTGTGAAAAACTGCAGTTTTTTATTTGACCAGAGGTTGAGAAGTGTTTGAGTTGATAATTCACCAAAATCATGACTATATTTTAAGTCTAATAAAACATTGATTCAGTATTATTCTGATTCTTGCAAATGCTACGTTACCCTCGACGCAACAACCTGGGCCGTAGAGAACGCAGTGCTGTGAGTGTAGGACACTTTCGGACAAGTCAAAATGACAAGCAAAACAAGTATCGAAATGAAGATGAATGTGCTTCATTTAATCTAAATCTTCAACGAGGAGATCTTGCATTCAATCCCCATTGAGCTGCGATCAATTATAACGCGACGATTGGCTACATTTTATTGCTAATAGGTGCTGTTGGCTCAATGAACATTGTGTGTCAGCGGTTGCAATGATTTTAAGCTTAAAAATGTAGCCCCTGTATGTGCTGCACCAACGGCCAACTACAATTATTGACACCATTGGCATATCAGGTTGAACCAAGCAAAACTCCGTTCCGTGGAATACATACACCTTCGGGATGCTACCGATACTGATGTGAATGCATGTAATGACGTTAGAGTGACTATTATCCCAGCAACATACGTCGGAAGCCCGTGACATATGCATGAGTACGCTCAGGATGCTAAGTTGGATGTACGTCATTATGGTACACCAAATTTGTTTATTACGTTCACGTGCAATTGAAATTGGTCAGAAATTCTACAAGAATTATTTCCCGGCCATTCTCCCATTGTTCGCCACATTACCACAAGAGTTTTTAAGAGAAAATCAAAGTTACTAATGGATTTTACTGTTAATCATTGCGTGTTCGGCGAGACGCATTGTTGGATGTATTCAGTAGAATGGCAAAAATGCGGGTTGCCATACGCACACATCCTTCTTTGTTTGGTTGAGAAGATAAAACCGAATGAAATCGACTATGTCATATCAGCTAATATAATGAAGAATATCCATTCAGCTAAAAGTCGGTTTAGTAATTATTGTATTGCGGATCATTAACTCACTACGTATTTGTAACGGCACTCAGCTGACGGTGAAAAAATTCATGAACAACATAATTGAGGCAACGATTTCGCAAGGAAACTACAAAGGTGAAGACGTTTTTTTCCACGTTTTCAAATGATTCCAAACGATACACCCTTTGACAGCGCCAACAATTTCCAGCAGCTTGCATTTGCAATGTCTGCATTAAATAAACAGACGTTGAATATTTGTGGAAACAACCTTGAAAATCCATGATTTACACATGGCCAATTACATGTCACCTTTTCCCGTGTCGGAACACTGAAAAAATTATGTTTGCGCCAGAATAGTATATTAAGTTACTAGGCCGGGAAGTACTGTTTTGACGGACGAGCATGATAGTTCCCGCGTGAGCGAAAGCGAGTGCGGGATTTTGATGCGAGTACGGCAAAACTTCCCGGCCGTGTAACGTACGATATTTTTCATCATACTACGCAGAAAAAAACATACTTACAATTATATCGCAGTCCTTGCATAAAAATACGTTTCTCAAACCTTCAAACCTAACCTCTAACAAACAGAACAAACATATGCTACGGATGCAGTGCTGCCACTGCATTCCTCTAAAAATAAACTAATAAACCACCAATAAACAAGCATTAAACGTCGGTTTACTGCAAATCAGCTGATTACTTCCGTTCTTTCCGACCTAGGTCGGATAAGAGTTTATCCGGCCTAGGCCAGCAATGAGTAACTTTCGAGCCAACAAAAACGAACTGAAAACATATGTTTCTGTGTTAGTATGATGAAAAAAACTAACAATGTTGTATATAAAAAAAGCTTGAGAGTAAAAGCTATGTTGTTGTGACTATTTTGATATTTACTCAAAATAATACAAATTATTCAAAAAGAAGACAGGACAGCGTCTGTCGGGTCAGCTAGTTTATAATAGAATTCGTATGCTAAAGCTAATTTAATTGACGAACGTTAGAGAGTCTTATTCTCAACTCAAGAATCACTTATGTAGTTTAACTCCTCTTTTATTATTAGATTAAAAATTATGAAACTTAAACGGCATCAATTTTATATCTTGAGGAATGATCTAATCGATGAGTAGGTTGTTAATTTTGTGATTCAATATTTTATTTTTTAGTTTACAACATTTATTTGGTTGCTGATTTGAACTTTTGACTTCGGCAGTCGTCGTCACCCGTCAAAAAGTCTGGCTTGTTGAGCTGTCAAATGTCAAAATAATGTCATTTGTCTGGCATTTGTAGTTGTGGTTGTAGGTTGTGTTAACTTTGTTTTATGGCGAACTAACCATTGTCCAAGCTATTTAATTTATGGTGTTAAATATATCTGTTACAAGTTATCTATTTATCACGAATTGAATTATAACAGTGTCTGCATAGCATGAAAATCTGCATTTAATTTACTACATTTCATTTACTGCTGTGCTGCGATAGCGCTTATGAATGCTAAAGCTAAAGCGAAAGTTAAAGAATAAAAGGATAAAAATAAACAATACTCCTAGAGATATTGTTTTTGATTTATGATCAGACTGCTGTTGAATTGCACATTTGTCGGTCTCTGGAATTAAGTTATTTCGATTGGTATCATGATTTCGTGAAGACCCTCAAGACGCCAAGTCAGGACCGTAACAAGTTTATAATATCAATGTCGGACTTACAAAGTAGGCATTGTAAGCAGAAATAATTGTTATACAGCCCAGTTGATGGCATATACAATACAAGTAACCAAATTAGGTAAGTTTATCCTGTAGTAATAAGGTTACCCAACTCTCAAGATGATAGTTTAGGTTTTTACACTTACCTAGTGTTTAAAATCCAGAATTTCCTTACACATTTAAGGTATGCACAGTTTTCCTTTTAAGTGTGAATATATTTTATAATAATGTTATCTTCATAAGATGGTGTGAGGAACTTATATGTAGACTTTGTCCCTGTACAGGTTATGTTGGTGGTTGGATAAAGTGTCTTAGCTGGAATTTTGTAATAAACGGTATTCTCAACATGATTTAACTTGGCAAAGATAGGCCTAAATTTTGCAAATGATGAAGATCAGATTGTAAACCCAATTCTTGATGGTGATCTAATGTAGGTCATCAATTTACCGGTTTTTAGTTGATTAACCCAATACCTATATTCTCATGATAACTGAAAATAGTAACGCCGAAGAAATATCAACAATATATCGATTTTGATTCACCTTTGATATATTTTTAGATTTCCCCACCCCCCCCCCCACTGGGCTGTAGAATGGACAAGGATATTATAATTTATCCATGGGCCATAAGATTAATTATTGGGCGAGGATCAGATCTAAAACTCATACCAAAATCTTTAAGCCTATGTTTATACAGATGTAATTGTACCCTCAAAACCAAAACTTCAATAACCCGGGATTCTAGATAGCTCAGAAAGACAGTCTGAGCAATTAAGTGCACTTTTATCTATTTAGAGTAGGCTACAAAAGTTTTTGGTTTTCTTTGTTTGTTTTAACAGATGAGGTTTAAGTTTTTAGTTTTGCATGACGTAAATTAGCCAATTACGCAGCAAATAATTAATTTCTACAGGAATAATGCAGACTTATGGTAAACTAATTTTTATTTTAACTCCTTTCCTGATAACGAATAACGATAACAAACCTTGACACTTTGACACTGTTCAGCACACATTAGTCCGGATTCGCAGGGCTCTACTGTAATCTTAAGCTTTCATGTTTGTTGCAGTTTGACTTAAACTTATTTAAGGACATTTTGTAGTCCGGGTTTGCAGGACTCATTTGCATCCTTGAGGTTAGAGTAAAACTAAAAATGTAGTCTAGCTGATGGTACAAGTTTTTATCTGCCTCATATTAGTAAGCTGAGCTTAGAGATAACAAGTAGGCCCTATAAACTGTGTAAAAGGTTAATACACATTTTCTAATATTGTATGTACTTCTCTCAGATAAGGTCTAAGAAAGCTATAATTTTTTTTTAATTTAGTAATTTTTGCTCTAATTTGGGTTTGGGATTTAAGGATTTTTTGTTAGCTCTGGCTGAAAAACCAGAAACTGTAATAAAATGTTGTCTTGGTAGTTGGTCCTTAAGACCTGATGTATATTAAAGGATGTAGGCCTACGGCTTAAAAATCTTTTGAAATCAAGGTGAAATTTCAATAATACCTTATTTAAGGTTAGGTTTTGATATTTGAGTCCAGGGCTTAATTTATAAAGAAAAAAGTACCGGAGCTATGGCACACCGGGTGGCTGGGAGGGTATGGAATACCCTCCAGCAGGATGGGGGGTCCGAGGGGCCTCCCCTGGAACATTTGTATAAATTGCAATTAAAATTGGTATTTTTTTACGTTTATGACAACTGTATAATGCTTAGGATTTATGATTGTCTTAACTATACTTATAACGTTGACAATATCTAATCCGTTTTTACTTTAGGCCTTGTATACTTTCGCACCTTCTGTTAAGGTGCGCATAGCTATGTAAAGGAAAATAGGACTGTAAAGTTGACTTAGGTAATTCCCAAATTTGGAAAGAGTTGTACACTTTATCAAAAATCATTTTCTGAACAGTATTAAAAGATGACGTGGCCAGAAAAGACGGTCCGGAGCCGCACCGGTGAATTGTGATGTACCGAACTTGCGCTCTGGTATGCTCCGGTGAGCTCCGGCTGAAATTAACCCCTGTTTGAGTCATATTATGATAGTTAAGGTTAGGGTAAGGCCTAGCTATATATGTATTTACTGAGGCGATATCGCAGAGGTAAAGCGTTTGCCCAAAATATTGTTAAATGTCTCTGGTTCAATCCCAGTGGTGGACGACTCCCAGTCCCAGTACTAACTTACTTCTTCCATCAAGAGCGGTCACCTCTGGCTGGCCTATGTGACTATTGCCTCTAAGGTACCTTGCAGTCATCACACAGGCTTATTGGCTTGGCAGTTAAGGTTTTCGTTTATAAAAAATAAGTTTTATAGCGCATATATATAAAACTTAAGATAGGCATATATATAATTTATTTTAGCTTTCTTTTGAAGAGATGACAAAAAAATGGGTATGCCATCATTTTTTCAATCAGTGCAAAATTATTACTTATTTTTTAAATAATTTTTTTTAAAGTTGATATC
Source organism: Flexamia atlantica (assembly GCA_035578135.1). Classification (NCBI taxonomy): domain Eukaryota; kingdom Metazoa; phylum Arthropoda; class Insecta; order Hemiptera; family Cicadellidae; genus Flexamia; species Flexamia atlantica. Next base: position 4,522,685 of record JAQJVK010000012.1, on the reverse strand, counting down.
AATAACTTTTGGGAAAACATAAAATTAACATTTAAACTAGACCTAGCCTATACCTATTTATTTCAATTCAAACATATCTCTACAATTATAGTGTGATTCTCTTTTGAGGACAAGATCTACTAAATGTCATCGGTAGCCTACTTTTCCTTGGATAATATTCATGATAATAATGTACCAGTAAATTTTTGTTGGTAGCCTATTTACATTAGTATATTGCGTTTTAGAAACTTAATGTTATTTATTAAGATTGCTTTAGGAAGAATAAGTGTAATAATGGTAAACAGTTTTTTTTAAGAATAACCTAGCTATAAATAGACTTCTTAACTTTATGGAAATTTATGAATCTCAACTGTACTCTGTTTACATTGTGTCTGCATTTCCAACAACAGCAATCGATTAATTGACAGCATTCTACGAGATCATCGATTAGCCTTGTTGTTTGACTAAAATTATTTGACACAATAAAATGAAGGATTGAATAGTTTTGGGCACTGCTACATTACCTCTTAGTTAGGCCTGCAATATTTTCAAGCGGTCAATCCGGGACAACTAACCAAGGATGCTCCAGTGTGTGACACACCGGGGGGTTTGGGGGGCACGGAAGGTGAGCCTCCCCCGGAAATTTTTGGAAATTTTAGAGGAAAAGGGTTAGTTATAGTTAATTTTTGCAGCAAAAATTAACTTCAAGCAGGCCTATTTTGTGTCCAGATTATTGAGTCAAACTAATAAGTTTTTAGGTTGTCCTAAATATAGGTAGGCTACTGAGGTAAAATTTACTTTTGAAAAACTTATAATCTGGTAAAAATTTATAAAAGGTTTAGAGTAAAATTGTGAATTTTAATGATTTGAAAAAAACTATTGTTATATTTTGTGTTGTGATGATGCAATTTTTACGATGGTAAAGTGTAATAATAATTCATTACATGAAACAAAACTTACAATTAATTTATTTTACTTCAATGAGAAATATCAATGTTTTTTATGCGAATGAAATACAACTTAAAACAAAAGTACATATATTATATAAGAATTTTTTCTTCTTTCTTCGTTTGCCACATTAAACTTGTTAAATTACAGGTTTAGTTCATTATTTAATAACATATTACACAATTTAAAAACTGACCAGGACATCAGGAAAACTGGACGGGACACCGGGACAAGAGCAAAATACCGGGACTGTCCCGGTCAAACCGGGACGTATGGCAGCCCTACTCTTAGTTTGATAAGATAGGAGATACATCAGCCTTATCAAATCTTACTCCATTTAATAGGCTATGAAACTATCCCCAATAGTGCATTTTAACCCAGATATTAAGCAATAAAATTAAGCAAAGTGTATCATATTAAACCTTTGACATAATATTGAAAAAGGGTGTTTTGTAAGTTCAGGCCGTACATAAATAAAGTATTCGATGTTGATTCCCTGTTATAACGTAAATTGATGTTGTTTTGTTTTAGGAACATACCTTACTTAAACTTAGTAAATTCCGAATAACGACATGTTTTTATGGCCACCTTCTGCAAGTAAGTGGAAGCACCAGATTCAACGTCAATTCATTTAATTTCATTGGCACCAGCACTCACCTCAACATACCATTACGGTAGGTCCATTGATCAATTGCTACTAATTTAGTTCTCTTATTAATTTAAACTTTGCTCCTACACAGTGGAAGAAGGTGCAAGGTTTCATTTTTCTCATTAGACATGTTTAGCCTGACTTATTTCACCGTAGGGAAACAATGCAATTTTTTGAAATTATCAAAAGTACAACAGAGAAAACACATATCTAAGGAAAAAATAAAACTGTTTTAACTGGTTATTTTAAAGAACAACTTGACTCAGACAAAATATTTGTGCACCACTGGTGGCCACAGTGTGTCTTAATTAACTTCAACTACAAACATTTAGTGAAGATAACTCAGCAAAACTCCGAATGAACTTTAGAAAGGCATAAAATAAAGTAGAGACACCTCATGTTGTTACATATCGGTGTTGATTCAAAGTGCATGGTTGTATAATATGATCCCATTCGCTCCTTGGTACTGTGAAAAGTACAACAGTGGCAGTTGCCGCGCAACCATGACAGCTACTGACCTCATGTGTATAGGCCCTAAATTGTAGATTGGGTTTTTGCTAAATGTTGCTGTTATGTATTTTTAATTATTTTTATTCTTGTTTTTTGCTATTATTTTTTCCCAGGGTCAAACCCTGAGAAATTTTCAAAGACACTGCCGAGAACTCATAAGTTTAGGCAATTTATAGTCATAACTACATACTGTTGGACCCCAGATATCTGATCTGATTTAAACTTATCCATAGGCATGCGCAGACCTCCAACATTCGGAGTGCCAGCAGGTTGGATTTGACAAAATACCCTAACACAATGAAGCATTCTTGGCAAATTTGACCTATAAAATGTAAGTATATCATATTTATGACTTTAAAACTAAATAATATTATTTGTAAATAGATTTATACGAGCCGATGCTTTAAAGCGGCGTTTTTGTAACCAGTACCTAAAAATAATGGGTTGTTACTGACCGAAATACAATACAGGCCTACATAGCCTATATTTAAATTTGCAAAATAATAGATTCTCAAAGGTCTGTAATGTAATGCTAAGTAAAAGAAATTAAAATCAATCAGTAAAAATTCATTGTTTTGTTTCCTATTCTGAAAATACAACGTTTTAAACATATAAAATTTGGAAAAGCGATTAAGGGTAGCAAGAACTCACTGGGTAGCTATGACCTGTTCTTCTGTCTACTCTTCTTGCTTGTAGAAGTACAAGGAGCACCCAACCATTCATCCGACTTTAACCTTCCGTGTTACAATATGACAGTGGTATATATATAGGATTAATTTTTGAGATGGGTCCATCTCAAAAATAGGGTCCGAGTAAACTGAACCGGGTTTTATGAGGGTATATCAAACCTCGGAGATTATAACTGCGTATCCCAGAAAATTTGGATATTTTGAAGCGAAACGGGTCGTTTTAGACAATCTTAGTAGTTTAATTTTAACTTCAAGCAGATGTTCAATCCGCCGAGAATGTTGGGTTAAACTAAAGTGTTTGAATATTTGTAATAAAATCATAAATTTTCAAACGGACCTATTATTTGGCGGGGCAAATAATAAAAAGTTTGATGCAAAATGCATCCATTTTTGTTTAAGTTTACTTATTCGAACTACTAATGTAATTGCTGTTGATCAACTGTTCTTTATTTCAGCCAGTGTTTAACATCTTGTCGTAAGTTTATAGATTTCATGTATAGTTAGCCTTTGAATGTGTGTTTAAGGAGGATATTTTCTTTTAATATGGCTAAAGGCTAGCAGAGTGACTGAAAACAAAATAACTTGCCTCATTTTGTTTAAAATTACCTTGTGGTCATGGTATACAATCAGGTGCGGTGAGTTTTTTAAAAGTTGTAATGTTGCAAGGAAGTAAAGATTCAACAACTGATTGTGATCTGCTATAAGCCGAAGCCGATGCCCAATGCCTATACTGGCCGCACTACTATATTGGTGATGATAACTTAACTTGGCATATCGGCTACATCGGTCACTGTGTATGCACATATCGACTTGAAATCAAGATCCCTCATGTAGGGAGATCAGGTGAAATTTATTAAGTAACTTATAAGATTTTAAAACAAAATGTTTACATGCAGGAGGACAGATGTCCGGTATTCTGCCTGCCACAGATATGACCTTAGGCATGAGTTATTAAAATAATTCTCACCATATAAAACTGGCGTAAGGCTACGGTACTTGACGATTACACCGAACAGAAAGTGAAGTTAAATGTGTACTATGAAAATAGAAGGCTTAAGGTTAGGCATGCCATGGCACTGATGGCATGCCTGCTGTGCACGCCTATAGGCTGATCCCTGTCAGGATTTTTTAAAATATGAATTATAGTAGAGTCCCACAAACCCGGACTAATGTGGACCGAATGGTGTCCAGGTTTGTGAAATTTCCGAGTTATCGAAAAATGAATAAAAATAAGAAAAAATAAGAATAGTTTCTGTTACTTCTATAAGAAATCATTTATTTATTGCATAGTGAAAAATACAAAAACTACATTAAAAGTTACAAAAAAAAATGAAAGAAAAACCAAAACTGTTTTATATGTGTCACACCATGCTCTGGCCTTTAATCTCAGTGCACTTTATTGCTCTGGTAGGCTTGCCGAGTTATCCAGAATTCCGGGTTTGCGGGACTCTACTGTATCTGCAAATGTTAGAAGGCCTAAAACGCTCTTTCAAAATTTGATTTGAAATAAACTTTGATTTCGTCATTACTCTAGGTATACCGAGTTTTGCTCTAGGATAAAATATAGACAACCTAAATATATCAATCAGTTGTTTTGGTTAAAAATGGCCATAACGATAACATGGGTACTTTGTTGACGGGCTGTAGGATGGAAACCGGATTTCCCCCCATCTTGTGGCCAGCTTCAATCGATTTCTCATGGCCGCAAAATCTATATAAAATTAAAAAAGTATTTTTCCCTTGGATGAAAAAAGTATTTTGCCCGTGGATAAAAAAAGTATTTTGCCCGTACTAACAGAGCATAGTAATAATTTTTTTTTCAATAGTATATTTTGCAACAAGGGCATAAACTGAGGTTTTGCAGGCTCGAGATTGCATTTCAAATTTAAGATGAAGTCGAGAATTTGAAACAATCAAGAGCTGCAAAACACTTTTGGCCGAGGTGCGAACCACATTTTTCACCACACTACACAATGAAATATACCCTATACAACATTAAATATCTGATTTTTATTTGGCATACTTGAAAACAAAACTTTGAGTTTATTAGCAATGGACTTCTTTGGCATGGTTTAAACAAACACAGCTACGAAAATCATATGATCGCAACTATTCTGTCTTTGTAACCTATTGAATGCTGTATGACAGCACGAGATGCCATATCTGTGTGTGTGCTGTGCCTTGTATGCGCGAGATGTGATGTCCTCGCGTTCTTTGAAGCAAATATAGCTGACTTTCGGCCCTAGGGACGAAAGTTTTCGATCCTCTGGCGGAAAAGAGTTAGTTTCAGCAACCAAAAGATGTTTGTAAAACCAGTGATTACATAGTAGTGTGTTGAAAATTTTTTTTATTATTGGGAAATTCTTTACTTGTAGTTATTATTTTTTATTTCTTTGTACCTGTATGTGAGATTATATTTGGAGCCAAATAATAAACTGGATATAGAAAAAAGAGCTATTTACAATTTTAATTTAAACCATATAGATAGGCTAATATATTTTATCGTGAAAATATTAAAGTTGTTAGTTGTTATGAATTAAACTAAAATAATGAATGTGTATATGAACTAACCACAAATTAAGTACGTACTTTCCGATAGGTGAGTTTCATTTATCCCCCACCGTTTGTTGTTTACCGCTCCAAGGTTGGTTATGCCCAATTTGATTCATATCACAATATAGTTCACCAAGCTGATGGCATGTCAAGTTCTCCAAATTACTTAGGTAGGACACATCATATTTTACATAGTTTGTTTTTGAGCTTGAAGAGAAAATCCTATATGATGCCTAAATTCAATCTCCTTTTTTAATTTCTTTATTAATGATATGAGGAGCCAAGTCCCAAACAATTTGGTATGTATACAATTACACAATTATAATATTTTTATTTTTTATTGTTATATTTTTATAATCTACTATGTATTTGTCAAATACCAGTGACCTATCATCGCACAGCCCAAACTATACGACCTAGGACCTTGACATTTTGCGTGGACGTTCCTTTCAGGGCGTAGGCATCCGCTAAGAACAGATTTTTCTAAATTCAAAGTTTTAAGGGGTTTTCAGCGAGGTCAAAGTTTTAAATTTTTTCCATATAAAAGTATGTTGGGCCATTTTTGTTTACATTTGCAATGTTCATTCAATCAGTCAGCTGGTAGTTACCTTTACAAATGTAGGTATGACGATATTATAGCTGCTAACAATTTAATTTCTTTCATAATGGCTTTGGTTTTTATAGTTTTTTGTTGATTTATTTTAAGTACATAATTATGTGCTATATAAAAGTTACATTTCGTTTAGTTTAAGTTTCTCATCTGTTTAAGAATAAAATCTGTATATGAGACACCCAGCGACCAAATAATAGTATTAATAATATTATTCTTTCGTCGCTGATGGCACCATCTTTATCTCGGCAGCTGGAGTTATCGTTTTTCTTTCCTGTACCGTACATTTAACAAATACAACTGACCTATCATCGTACAGCCCGAACTATTGGACTTCGAACCTTAAAAATTTGCACAAACGTTCCTTTTATGGTGAAGGTATCCGCTAAGTAAGTTATATATTTCAAAAATTCAAAGTTGTAAGTTGGTGGAGAAGAGGCTTTAAAACGTTCCCATATAAATGTGATTGTCGATCTTTTGTTTACATTTGCAATTTCATTCAAGCAAGCAGAGGGTAATTAGCTTGACAAACGGATACGTTGTTACGGCTGTTTAATAATTTAATTCTTTCATCATGGTTGTTTGGATTTTTTTAGGTTATACGTAGTGTATAAAAGTTACCTTTTTTTAGTTTATATTTAATCCATAAATTAGTTTTTCTACCTTATCTATTTAATCATGAACAAACTATGAGGCGCCATCTTCATTTAGGCAGCGGGAGTTATAGTTTTTTCTCTCATGGCGTCCTCAATGTATTACAATCATGCCCTAAAACAATTTGGCGAATTCCTTTTTCATCTATCGATGTATAAACATCCGATTCGATGGTGTGTCCCGGCTTTGCACAGAAAAAATAAGTGCTGCAATCTGTGGTTAACCTTTAAAATTATTAATAACCGCCCATATATTACGTTGTAAACAAAGTGAAGCAAGTTTGAAACACCGCCAACTGATAGTGCTACTGTTTCGAACTTTCATCACTTTATCGTACTTAATTGATACTCTATTTGATAATTCTGAGACGTATTGGCAAATTTTCGACCAATTACCGTAAAATTGACACTTTTAACGTTAAAATCGGTCCAGCCGTTCTCGAGTTATGACTTTGAAAAGAAACCCAACATTATCCACTGTGACTGTCCACAGTGTGACATAAATGTTTTTAAGACCTACACAATGCCATAACAGCGTTATATTTTATATAAACAGACCTATTTATTTAAACAGCTATTCATATAAACACGTTACATATTCTTTGATAAAACTCTTTTTTAATTCAGGCCCTTCAGATTCGAGCTATCAAGGTTGAACTCTAATTTTTATCGTGAGCGAAGCCACGGGAGCTGTTAGTATAATAATATTTTGAAAATTGTAATTATTTTTATATTCCTCCAGAAACGTTTTTTCTTAGGAATTGTTTCATCCTTTCATTTGTGTATAATGTGTTGTAAATATTTGAATGTTTTTCACTAATTTCATAAGGTCTATTTTCAATTTACAATATTTTATTTATATTAATACACTTTTGTTCTTTCAGAATGATATTCTCTTCAATTGCCAATGTGCATTGAACTTCAACCATTGGGTTCTGGTCGTGGGTGTCTCTCTGGTCTGTGCTGCCATTATGTTCAAATTGTCATCACACATGCTGTGTTCGTTGCGGATCAAATGTTTTTTATTATTTATGTTTTTGATATTGTTGTATGTTGATGTTTTACATTATATATTAAAATATAAAATTGCATTATTTTACTCATTTTTACTCCACCAAATTTGTTATATATTTCTTAACAAGATTAAAAAGAGGGATTTGCATATTTGAGACCTTTGGTTTTGTATAAAGTGCAAGATTTATTGAACACTTCATATGGTCGAGCATATGCCAACCAATTTCATTAAAAACGTATTGAACGAGACTTTTCTCCTTAGTATGTTGAAATCAGCTGTATAATTTACTTTATATATAAAATAAAACTAAAAAAGGGTTTATAGAAAATATAATTTTTCTGAAATAAACAATGGTTATTAAAGAACGGTTTTGCAGGTGACAAACACATAACAAAAACAGATGATTTTTTGTAGAGTAATGAAAATAATTTTTGTTTTATATCTGAGGCCTACGCGATTTTTGACTTCCAGTTGAATCGGGTTTTTTTTAAAACGGCGTAAGTCCAATTTTTTTTATTTTCAGGTTTTGGTGGTTTTGTACTCTTTAACTAGATACATCGATTTGCTTTGAAAGGGCTTACCTATAATGAATGGTTGTGGATGAAATCAGCATAGCATTTCTGTGATTTGTTTTAAAAGGGCGTATGTCAACAAAGCGTTAAATGGCGTTTTGGACTTACGCCCTTTTGAAAATAAACAGTTTTTTCTTGTTTTCCGAAAGTTTACTTTTTAGGACTTACGCTCTTAAAAAAAAACCGATTCAGTTAGTTTCCTTTAAAAAAAACTGATTCAGTTACTTTACGTAAGTTTTTTTCAGAATGTATTTCAGTTAAAATTATTGTGAAATAGACATTGCTTCCAACTTTGTAAAATGTGTTGTAATGGCAATACAATGAATTTGAATTTATTTGTCGCATGGCAGAATGATCATCCGACACTAAGTCGAAGAGTGTGAAATTGCCCATTTGATCATGTATGTTCCACTACTAAAATGAATCCAGAAGGTTTCAATCCGGTATCAGACAAACCAATGGTATTATCAGACTGCTGCTGGTTGTCGCATCAACAGTCATTGTCATATAATATGAAAGGCTTAATATATTTCTTGGCTTCACTGAAACTTATTTTCTGTGAGGACAAAGTAAATTGCATTTTGTGAAAACCATTTTGTTTCTTTGCTAGACTTCTTCCATTTCACTTTAAATACATCTTAAATATTTTACCATAACCTATGTTAAGAACCATTCTTAACATTTGAGGTCAGATCTACAACTATCCTTCAAGTAGCTTTTGTTATACCGTACGGTAAAACATTTGATCACTTTTAACATTCAAAATTATTTTTTATTTGTAACTGTATGAATGTTGTTTTGTTTCCTTTGAGTCTTAAAAATGATAGGTTTAATGTCACCACCATGGTACATTGCGAATACGTTCGTCCTCATACGCGACATCGGAGCGTACTCCTAGTATGTTATTGTAGCTAAACTGGTTAACTCAGTAGTCAACTTTGTATAAAAAAATGTAATTATTTAATTTAATATACTTTGGGTTGAAAACCTACTTTAATTTTAGCGGTTTTAAAAGTAAAGTATTGCGTTTTTCTAGGTATTGAAATATAAATCTCCAGTTATATTAAAGTTGGCCTGAGTAAAAATTTAAAATAAAAAATATAATAACTTAAAAAATATCTCTCTACGATAAATTATGTATTATTAATGTAATTTTCGCTATACTACTGTGAATCACAGGTATTTGGTTAATGTGTATGTACTTCAAAGATTCATCATTAAATTGTTTACTGAGGAAAAATTAATGTTTCCGAGAAAAAAGTAGTGTTTAATATATTTGTAGATTGGTTTTCTTGTATAAGAAAACAAATATTTGTTATATTTTATCAGCAATAGCGAAAAGTACCGTTCAAACCACGAGTGAAAGTGGTTTACATAATCTCGACCATATTAAGTGCTCGATCAATGTCGCACTTCCAGCATATGGGCTCAAATGTCCAATGACCCACTTACAACAATTGTTAAAAAATATAGTATTAACCGTCTATGAAAGAGCTAGAATAACCGTCTTTATTATAATGACGGTTTCTTAAAAATATAAATATTTACTTTTTAAACTTGTAAGCTTATGATGATAAGGCAAGGATTTCTACTTAAAATATCAATGGATATGAAACCTCGGTGTTCTGGTAATAGAGAGTGGAGGCGGGTTTGTCTGGCTAAATTGATGCGGCAGGTCTAACATAATTAAATCTTAGAAGCCTCCTTAGCTGATTAAGGGAAGTTAATTATTTCTAGCAAAAACCCCTATGTAAGAAAGCTTTTACTCTGAAGTAGGATTGCAGCATAAAACTCTTAAAAATATACACTAGATGTTAATTAGTTTCCTGCAGTCATTAAACGTAATCTTTCTGTTATTTATTGGGTTTGAAATTATTCTTTTTACGGTAAAATTTATTTACGGCATGATTGTTTAAACCGAACACAGAGGAAACTTAAGGGACACTTAAACTTACTGCAGGGTCTACGTCTGTGTAAGTCATCATCGTCCTCTAAAACCGTCTAGATCTTCCGTTTTCACAAATGTTGCCCATGAGGGAGAAAACGTTTCATTTCTCCTTGTATTTGGGCTTTTTGGTTATTTTTTCATGGGGTATGTATTCTTGATGAGACTTGGTTTCTTCCTCCCGAGGGGTCCATCTCAGGCACGTAAGCTATTAATAATAATAGAATGATTACGCCAATAAAAAGGAATCTTAAACTGTTGAGCAAATGTGGTTTTAGAAAGTGCTCAATATAACAGCTTAAGATAAAAACTCATTTTAAGTACATGATTTAAAATCTTAAATAGACTTTTAGAATATATATTTAAACTTGTATTTGGTGTTTTAAACCAGACCCATCTTCAGCTGAGCGATATAAAAATAAAATCTTTCATAGCCATTAATATTAGCCATAGATTTTCTAACATACTGACGATACCAACTTATTATTGCTATTAAAGCAGGAACACTAAAGAAAATATCAAACTAAATAGAGACAAGGAAAATAAAGAACAAACCTTAACATTTTGAACAATCTAACAAAACTCTTTAATTATTTCAAGGAGATCCATTTCGAGATAAATGATTCTAAATAGAAGCAATCTTTGAAAAGAAAGATCCTTTGAGAAGATACTTAAGGGACCTTTGTGATCTGCCTTGAATGACAATGCTAAGTAATGATTTGAGTAACTTTTTTCTTATAATAATTTATGTACAAAGCTTCATCTTTATTGGATGAAAAAAATCTGTCTTGGAATTTTTTCATTCTATATGTTGTACTATAAATTATTTGCATCCCATAATATTTTTATAAATAAATATTTTTTTATTTTTATTTGGAAATATTTTTTTTTCAAAATGCCAATTTATTTTGTAAAATGTAATATTTTATTGTATTTCTTGGAAATAAACTGATTTCATTTCATTTCATTTCCCATAACTTTAAATCACCGAAGGCTATAGGTATCTATCAAATTAAATCATTTTAATTTGGGACGATTGACATTTAAAGCATAAAGAAAATTTTGAGATGAACACAAATAATTTGCTTAGCTCTATTCAAATCCACATTTCTGTAAAAGTTGTCCAGTTATCTAAGTTTTGTGTTGTATTTACAAGTTTTGTGTAAATAAGTTATAATAGAAGAATCTTTATAATTTATTTAAGTGAAATTTTTTCAATACAGTAAATTAACATTCATATACTATTATAATTTTGTTATTGTACAATTGGTATATATATATATGTGATTTATAGGATAACGTAGATATTTTCTAAATTATTAAAGAAATATATCGTCACGAAACCACGCCTTGAATCTTAGAGAGTCCAGAGGAAAAGCTGCGTTCAAGCATTTACCTTGCTACGCGTTTCCTTTTTCTCGTTGTTCGTTATTTAACACTTGCTTTTCCATTATTTTGCCTCAAACCTAGTTCATTTTGTTCATAAGTAATGGTTACCTTCTAAGAGACGTTTTATTATAGTTTGACTTTATGGCTGTAATGTCGTCCCTTTAAGTTTCCCAAGAAATAGGAAATACGAAAATAATTGTGTTTTTTACATTTGTTGTACTTTTTAGCGAATTTCCCCTATAGGGAAGAAGCTATTACGGTAGGTCTCATGGTAAGACCTAAGCCCAAGACCGTGATAACCTTTCGTTTTGGGGCCCTCAGAGGCAAAAAACACCATTCGTTCAAATTTCTTGATATATATATATATGTGTCTGTAAGCACGATAGCGCTCGCAAAAATGGTCCGATCGGAATGAAATTTGGCACAGGTGTGTGAAGTAGTAATTATTCGGATGAGTTCGAAAACCAGCCCGATCGGACCACTGGAAGGGGGGGTAAAGGGGGATAAACCCCCCCCAAAATGGGTTTTTTTTTGGTTTTTCTCATAGAAAAATAAAATTAATTGGATTTTGGTTTGCACCATTGAATTCAGCTCGAAAAAACAAACAATTTAGTATTTTGAATTATTGCTCTATGTCTATTGGTTACCGAGATATTGAAAGTGGTAAACACAGTACGTTGTCCCAATGTTAACCTTATGGGGAATAAGTAAAATTCTATACCTCGCTTATTTCTCAACATATCTTAATAAAACTTGGTTTGTGGCTTCATCTACATGAAATGTAACGTTTAGTAGTCTAAAATCCTCGATATTTCCATTTTCGTGGCAGCAAACCTGCATACTCATTCCCCATGTTATTCTTATGGAGATTACAAAAACATGTCAAATCTCGCTATGTTGGATTGAAATATGTTCTTTTGCATTTGAAATTCGCTGAGTATGCAGGTCTGCTGCAACGGGGGTATTTTATTTTAGAACACTATTCTGACTGAAATGTTATCTTTACTTCGGTTCATTATAATTATAATTAGACCGTTTTTGCACGATTTGGTAGAAACGATGAAATGAAGATTTAAATAAATGTTGAAGTAAAGTCATTCAGTTTAGAGGAAAAAACGTAAAAGGAAGTTAAGGTAAAAAGTGCTTACGGTTTTTTAAACATTTTCTTCTTAATCATGGTACATTAATGATCATATCACTCTTTATTTAGCCTCTTTAAATTATATCTTACAGACCTAAAAATACTCATTGGGGTGGGATATTCTAAAGATATACATGGCGTTCTAAAAATGTGGGGCAATAATTTACGAACTGATTCCTTGTGTAAAAATAAGCAAAAAAGTTTATATAAACATAGGTCCTAAAGTGCTTCATTTTCCGTATGTTTGTCTTTCTGAAGTTTTTACGTTAAGAGGTTCGTGAGATATGATTAAATATGCAAAAATCACAAATAGACACAAACGGTAAACGACGTACTTCAGGACCTATGTTTTTACTACTGTTTTGCCTACTTTTACCCAAGGAATCATTTCGTAAATTATTGCCCCGTATTTTTTGAACACCCTGTATACCGTGTGTCCCAAAATTCCCATCCCCTGTTATGTTCTCTATTCATAGATATAAAAGTATAATATTCAGGGAATGTTTATATGATCAAAAAAGGAAGTTTTTGGTGTATGTAAATTTTCAGCCCCTCCCCTCGAAAAGGGGTTGTTTGGGATAAGTCGAAATATTTAAATGTAACCCCTATCAAGTTATGCATAATTTTAAAGGTCATAATCAAAGAAAAAGAATGGCGCAAACTAGAGGTATCCACATCAATTCTATCAAAAGTTAAGGCAGTTCAAAGTTTGGATTTTTTGAACTTTGAAAAAAGCTATTAAAAATAAATTTTCGCAGAACGTAGGGTGCCTAGACATGGAATAATCTAGGGTAATTTTTCAAAGAATCTGACAATATCACATTTGCCTAATTAAACATCCTGTCATACATTGGATCAATTATTTGTTTATGATTAACAGATAAAAATGTTAACAATATATCCATGGAAAACTAAGAGGGATAAAGAAACATGAGGAATTAAGAGGTGTGACGAATTGATCAGGAATTTAAGACAAATCCACGAGCTTTAACTTTTCAAAACGATGTGCACATGGAAATCCCATTGTTATTATTACAGATTAACAGCAAATACTATTAATTTAAGCTATATGTTTTTTAACACGGGCGGCATTTCCACCTTTCGCCGTCCGGGGTGCAGAGAGACGATCCCTGACATATCCCTTGCCTCTGAAGGGATTGCCCAGCGGATCTCCGACTGGCGTGTCTGCGAGGAGTATTCCTCTAGCGACCACCAGGGGATCCTCTTCAAGGTCCTTCCCGAGGGTGCGCGCTTGCGCGCTGAACCTGCTCCTCTGGCTCGACGCTGGAACACCAGTCGTCTGAGCAAAGACACTTTTAAAGAAGTAATTAAAGACCAGAGCATTGTGAATTTCACAGGTGCCGAAGATCTGGCAGCATCGGCGATGCGTCTCATCGCGACAGCGTGTGAGCAGTCGGTGCCCGGAGTTTCCCGCCGCCATAGGAAGAAGCCGGTTTACTGGTGGACGCCTGAAATCGCGGAACTCCGGAGGAGATGCCTTGGTCTTCGACGAGCTGCGCAGCGAGCCAGGAACCGCCCTGATGCAAATGCCAGATCGGCTGAGCACAGAGCGGCCCGCCGAGAGCTCCGCGGTGCCAACAACCGGAGTAAAGTCAGGTGCTGGAAACAGCTGTGTCAGGATATCGACAACGACCCCTGGGGGACGGGCTACAAACTTGTAACCCAGAAGCTAGGGGCTCGCTCACCACCTGCGGTCATGGAACCACAAGCCATGGCCGCCGTCGTCGACACACTGTTTCCCAGCCACCCAGTTCGGCCAGTCAGGGAATTCGGAGAGGTAGGCGCCTTCCCAGTTTTCCGGGAAGAGGAACTAACCGCCGCCGTCCAATCCCTACGACCCAGAAGAGCGCCCGGTCCCGATGGCATTCCGGCGGAGGTGCTCAAGCTCGCTGCGGAGGTGAATCCAAGGCTTCTGCTCGACATGTTCAACGCGTGTCTGGCGGAAGGCGTTTTCTTTTCTTCATGGAAGGTTGCTCGCCTTGTTCTTATCCCGAAGGCGAAGAGTACACCGGGGACCCCTTCTTCTTTCCGACCCCTGTGTATGCTCGACACGGCCGGAAAAGTGCTTGAAAAGCTCTTGCGCGTCAGGCTGACCGAGGCCATCGTCTCTGCGGGGGACTTGTCCCCGCAGCAGTACGGCTTCAGATCCGGTCGCTCTACCATCGACGCTATCCAGGAGGTAGTTGAGGCAGTGCGGAGGGCGGAGGACCACAACCACTGGTTGCGCCGCGTGGTCCTTCTCGTCACGCTCGACGTGAAGAACGCCTTCAACTCCGCCAGGTGGAGCGATATGCTGTGGGCGCTTGAGCATACGTTCCAAGTTCCCTCTTACCTCCTGCGTATGATCGAGGCGTATTTGTCAGACCGTGTTCTGTTGTACGACACGACCGAAGGCCAGCGGCGCATTCCCATCACTTCCGGGGCTGCGCAGGGGTCCATTCTCGGACCAGATCTCTGGAACGTGTCTTACGACAGTTTGC
The DNA here is from genome assembly GCA_035578135.1 of Flexamia atlantica. Taxonomy (NCBI): domain Eukaryota; kingdom Metazoa; phylum Arthropoda; class Insecta; order Hemiptera; family Cicadellidae; genus Flexamia; species Flexamia atlantica. The sequence goes on along the minus strand of JAQJVK010000012.1, from coordinate 4,507,531 downwards.
TGAGGCTAGACATGCCCGATGAGACCCGCCTCGTTGGCTATGCTGACGACGTCGCTGCCTTGATCGCTGCGAGGAACGTCGAGCAGGCAAAACTGAGGCTCAGCGTGGTAATGGCCAAGGTCAACGGGTGGATGCGAGATCACGGCTTGTCCCTGGCTATCAGTAAGACGGAGATCGTCGTCCTCACCAAAAAGAGGATTAACACCGTGTTCCCGGTGCAGATAGGTGACGTCACACTCGAGACTAAGCCTGCTGCAAAGTACCTGGGAGTCATGGTCGACAGCAGACTGTCTTTCGGCGAGCAGATCCGGCGCGCCGCCGACAAAGCCGCTAAGTGTGTCGCTGCCCTTGGTAGGCTTATGCCCAATGTCGGCGGTCCTCGCTCCTGCAAGCGCCGCCTGCTCATGACTGCCGTCCAGTCAGTCTTGCTGTACGGGGCGGAGGTATGGGCTCACGCACTCGAGAAGCGAGTCTACCGAGACCGGCTTGCCCGAGTCCAGCGCCGAGGAGCTCTGCGGGTCGCTTCGGCCTACCGCACAGTCTCCGAGCCTGCTGTGATGGTGATCGCCGGAGTCATTCCCGTCCTCTTCCTCGCGAGGGAGAGGCAGGCGATTTACCGGAGGAGGCCTGAAGTGGGCCGGGAAACAGCTGCCAGGGAAGAGCGCGATCGCAGCTTCGACTCCTGGCAGCGCGACTGGGAAGCCGAGCCGAGGGGACGTTGGACCTTCAAGCTCGTACCTTCCGTCCGACCATGGGTGGAACGGCAGCACGGCGCGGTCGATTACTACGTGACCCACGGGTACTTCTTTCTGGGCACGGGTACTTCCGAGCCTATCTGCACCGGATGGGCAAAGTCGCCAGCCCGGACTGTCTGTATTGCCCCGGCATCCCAGACACGTCCGAGCACACCTTCTTTCAGTGCGACCGTTGGCACGTCCGCCGAGCCTCGCTTTCATCTGAGATCGGTGTGGTCGTCAGCCCAAACAACATCGTCGGAGCTATGCTCCAGGGAGAGGGCAACTGGGACTGTGTCCAGCACTACGTCCAGGCCATTCTTCGGGCGAAAAAGGTCGACCTCGATCGGCCTTAATCCTCAGCTTTTCCCCACGGAGGTTGCCCTAGTGGCGTAATATCAAAGGCCTAGCCCGAAGTAATGTGTAAAACAGTTCCAGGCTAGTGTCCTCGGTGCCGAGGGAGGTTGTTTAGTCGGTAGTTCATGGGACATCGAGCTCATGGGAGTCCGACACTACTGAGGGGACAACGAGCCCCTCAGTGTGCGTAAACGCATTCCACCTCCTACCAAAAAAAAAAAAAGTATATTTTTAACCTTGAATTTTATTAGTTTAATCTGATAAGAAACCAATGGAAATCTATTATTAGAAATCTGATGAAACTAATGGAAACTGATATGAAACTAATTTAACTCCCTAAACTACTTCACATACATTTAATTTTCTACACAGTCATACATTTAATTAAAACTATGAAAATAGTAAAATATTATTCATTAAATAACTCATTTTTATGGAATGTTGACAATTGTATTTTATATAAACTACTTGATTCAAATAATTTTTAAGTCAAGAATCTAAAAAGGTTTTACAATGAGGAAAAGAAAAGTTGAAAAAGCTTGATTAAATAGAAAGGCTTCCGGTGTAGTCGACCAGACACGATAGAGAGAACGATATTGTCATACGAATACCGCATTTCAAAATAAAATATAGTGTTTTCTATTTCCAGAGCATATCATAGCATATCATAACAATTATAAATCGCAAAGTTATTTTGTAACATTTTAATTGCATTACCTTTTTTATTTTATAATATTCTATACACTGTTTTGCAAAATAATGTATATACTAATATTGCTGATAACAATTTCTGTAAGCCATTGGTCGATGAATGTATTTGTTATTGTTACATTAGTTTTATTATAACATTTATTTTTTACAAACAATAAAACCGAGACAGTTAAGTGATAACAGACGCCCGCACTAACAGCACTAAATGCTTGGAGGTTACGCACCTTGCAGGCAAGCAGCTCTCTCGCTCACTTAACTAAGCATAGTGGCACGTGTTAGGGCGTTATTAATACAGGGTGTTCGAAAAACAAAAATATACTTCATATTTCAAGCAGTGTATTAATATATATTGATGTTTATAAATGTAAGTAGCATTCAATAAAAACCTTGATTGATATGATTTTCTAATGGTATAAGGAAATAATAATCACGATATTAAATGCTGTTTAATTAAACTCCGTATGTTTATTCTCTTTTTTTTTACTTCAAATTAGTCTCAGCTTTCTATGACTCACAAATTTATTTTGACGATCGTATTTGCTTGTTGGAACTTCTTAAACGTAATATAATACGAATACCAAATAAGAAACATACATTACTTAGTTTGCATCGAGTTTTTTATTCGATATATTACTAATTTAGGAACTGAAGTATTCATCTAGTCCATTGCCTATTTAGATCTACAATGATTCCGTTATTTTTTAACTTTACTAGTTAAAGTCACAAGGAGTAAAAAGGATTATTTTCATTCAAATTTATCAATGGTATTTCGAGGAGGATTCTCTACAGGTCATAAGGATTTTCTGACCTCTCCCAATCATACTGGTCATAATTGCCACGTGTATTACAGAAACGGATGCACGTGATCGTCTGAGTCTTTGTATGCTATTGACCGCTTTAATTGATTTCCATAGTTTTCGATTTCAAAAAAGAGTAAACTATTAAAATTAAATTTCAAAACCCTTTTAGCCTCATTCTACCACTAGGCACACCTAGCTTATTTCGATTAAACTTAAGGCTAGTAATAACTGCCCCAATTTTGACCGACTGTTATGAATAAAATCCTATTGAATTGTAGTTTCTTTGTGCCTAGTTTAGCTTATACAAATATTTAGTGAGCTTTATCGAAACATCATTCTGTAGTATTTTATCAAATCCCTTGTACGATGTATTGCTTAAATGTACGAACATCTTTTTTTCCTATTTCCTCTTGATAATTATTCAACGAGAATGATGAACTTGTTTCAGTAATGTAAAAACATTAAATTTTACATAATACTATTTGCTTATTTTTAATATTCTCTAATAAAAAAATATCGTTATTACTTAGATTGAAACAAAATTTGTATTGTGTAGCAAAACAAAATGTATACTACGTTATTATTAGATATTTAGATATAAAATAATAATTTGTTGAAACTTTTTCAATGTATTTGACGAAATAATACGCTCTTTTATACATCTTAGGTTTTCAGCTGTGATGTCTTATATGTTTATAATATATTTATCAAAGACATCTCATTTTTTGACGTAATACACAGTGAATTAGTAACATGATTTGCGTTTGTAATAATTTTATTAAATTTTTTATAAAATAAAAATTTGCAATTTACTAATTCAACGTAGTTATTATTAAATTAGTCTCTATGATTAACTCATCGAAGGAATATCGTTAATCTGTATAAAATAGCAAAATAGGAAATTTCGTTAATTTTCAGATTATTTCTCAAACTAATGTAGAGTTTTTTGATGCAAAGTAAAAACGTTCATTCCTGTTTTAAGTCAACGTCCTATTATATTTGTGTTATCTCTCGGTCCACACTGACAGAAGCAAAAACTATCACTTTTGTTTTGGCAAGCATCAAAACAAACATGCCCGCTGGCGTTTTGTAAATGGTATTTGTTGTTTCTAAACTCGGGTGTCCTAACGCAATGTAATTGTTCTCACTTTCAAAAGCAATACTTAAAAATTCAACCAAAATCGAACAGGAGTTATAATTTGCATTTAGTCTTTTATTCAATGTATTACTAATTTAGGACTTAATGGTATATATCAATGTTCATTGCTTATTTCACTCTTTAATGATTCTGTTATTTTTGTTTATTTACTGGTTATTAAAACAAATTAGAGTATCAAATAATATAAGGCAATAATATAAATGCAACTGCAAAACTAAATAAAAAATCTACATATTATTGGGAGAAAAGAGAAGTTTTATAAACAATATCGACCGAGCCCATCGTAATGATGAGGTTCGTAAGGTGCCTTAGACTTGTTTGAATAAAACATTCACCACTAAGGGCCAGGACGACGCCTACCGTGGTCGCTCCTTTAGAATGGCAGCCTATGACTATTTTTTATACATAAGTTTGTCTCTTACTGCATTTTTACCTTCTCTCCACTTTTTCCTAGTAGAGATTGTCATCGCAGTCTTATAAATGCTCAACCACATTTGATGATGTTTTGCAGAAAATACTTAGAAGTTTGTATATTTACGAAACATATGTTCGTCAAGTTTAAAATTTTATTATATTTATATGGCCGTGCAATATTATTTTACTGAAGTTATGTAAAATAAACTGTTTCATTCACTTGATTTTTTGGTAATATTTAGAGTTTAAAATATTGTATTATATATTGAAAATGTTCTTAATGTTTAATGGATTGCTACTGAGAATATAATTTATAATATAATGCTAATAAGAGGACATTAATTTATAAAATAAAGTTCTTCCAGTTTTTGTTTGAATTACATCCTATAAAAGAGATAACCATTTTACACTCAAATGATTTTTTTTAGTATAAATTTCACTTTCTTAGATTATTTGTGTTCAGTATTTTACACTTTGTAATACATAAAGTTGTTTCTACAGCTAGTTTAATATTTGCTACCAGACTTCAAAATCAGGATTGATCCCGTTACCCATCCGTCGCCTTTCTATGTCTACTCCTTTGATGTTTAATGTTTGCGTATGTGTGTAGTTATAAGTGCTCGATTCACCGTTTTCTAAAATTTTGTCAACGTCCTCATGGCAGCAACTTCAACTGACGGCGCCGCACACAACGGGCTTTGAAACCTGTTACCTGTTACCTCCTGTGTCCGCCTCGTTGACCTAGATATGACATGAGACACTTCATCTTGTATCTGTAGTCATCTTATATCTCTTGAGCTAATGTTTTATAATCATGCTTACAATTTACATTTGGTTTTATATTTGCTACCAGACTTAAAAATTACAATCGTTCCCGTTACTCATCAGTCGCCTTTCTATGTCTGTTCCTTTGGTGTGTAATGTCTGCGTATGTCTGTACTTACCTCGATCGTACTTTCAACTAGAGTATTAAGATTGGTGACGGGTCATCTAATTCAAAACCTAATAAAATTATATATTCATATAATTTTACTTTGCAAACACACAAATGTTTAAATAATTTTTAATAATATTTAAAATATTGGTATGTTTTCAATGTACAATTATATGATATCCAATACTATCAGTCCATCAAGAAAATGTATTCATATGTTTCAAATAACAAAAAGGACAATATCTTCTTTCAAAAATTAACTGCTTGCACTGTATTTATTGAATTGTACAACATTTCGGCGAAACTTTAGAATCCGTCTCCAGCGTTAAAATCGATATTAAAATCTATGTTTTTCGATATTTGCTATCGCGATTAAGTAATCACGATAACGTTTCGATATCGTGATCGATACATCATTAATCAGTAGTTCATAACCCAACTATTATTTTAACTAACTTCGTGAAACCTAACAGTCGCACAATGTGAATAAAACTTATTAAGGCATATTCTAACGTTTTAAAATATCATAACCCATCTATTATTTAAATAACACAACGTACTTAATAGTTATTTAGTTATTTGTATGTTGAGTGAGTAAAGTACAACATTGTCTCACGAATGAAAATGTTGGCGCCCGAGCTTGCGATGGAGACAATGTGCTTTACTCTCGAAATACACACAACATTTTCACCCCAACTGCAATAATAAATAACCAATCAATATCAATTACATTAACTCAGTGATTAAAAAACAATATCCATTTTGTTTCAATCTGCAATTATTTGAGTCTGCATGTGAGTAGCCATAACCATTCATGCACCAGCGATCAGCTGATTGTTGCAACAATCTTACAAGTTTAATTATCAGCATATTATCGTAAATATTTTTATGTGACTTTTACAGCCGTTTACCTGGATGAATAAATAAATACACAATGTAAAAACAATAAACCATTTTACTGTTATGAAACACATTTTTAAATAACTAATAATTAAATGGCTATTTTGTAATAATTATAAATTACCAATAACGAAAATCATAATAACTTTTTTAATAAATACTGTTCATCTGGAGAATTATTAGAGAACTGTTTTACTTCGTCTAAAGTGAAGGTTTTAGCTTTCTTTGGTTTATATTCATCATTTATACGCTTCAAAAAAAGCAATTACTTTTGTGAAACCACTGATGGCTTTATATTTTGATTAGGATTTTTGCGGACATTTGCCATCACTGATTAGTAAAAAACAAGTTTCACGACGTTTCGGGATCTGGAATCTGATCCCGTCTTCAGGTGGAAGAAAACCTAGAACATAACAAGATTAGTAACACAAAGCCAGGAAACCTGGAGAAAAACACAGCTAAAACAGAGAACTGAATGAAGCACTGATGGCTATGTTATCTTTAGCTTGGATAATTGTAGCTTTCAACATAGAATAGATTGTCTATAAGTAAGCTGGGTTACATACCTTTGTCTGTTCCCATAAGTCCACAAGTATTACATATTTAGCGATATTTTTTTAAATTTTTTTCTTACACTATTCCATAAATACATTGTAGCGTTTCTCGTACTTCTCCCTTGTCTATTCTGGTAATGATAACTGTAACATTCTTAGTTTAATTAGAAATATCTGTTGGGGTGAACGAATATTCAGAATAACAATACATTGTATTTGAGTAATGACGACTGTACCTAACCTCAAATCATTAATTGTTACAAGCTGAGCGCTATCTTCCGTTTCCGCTGTAAGTAAGCCAATGACTCTAATCAGCTCTTAGCGCCTGAATTTAATGAGCTGCAACATATTTGCATGTAAGCGTGGAAATTTGAAGGCGCAATAATTTTTGAATTATTGATTTCAATGTAATTCTAATGGATTTACTTTGTCTCCCGCCGGGAGACAAAGAAATCACTTTACCCCCGCTGAATGACAAATTATTATTTTACTCAAGCGTTACAAGGAGTAAAAAACATCTAAACATAGCAGATGGGGGAAAGCTAATTTCACATCGTTTGCCACCCTGCATTTGTTTCATTGGCGGCCGTTGTCAACGTCGTGCTTTACTAAAAGTATTCGTGCTAGCTGCAATTGAGTATACTTATGGCTGCATGCACATGTAAATTAGCATCCAATGACATTTTGGAATGTTCGTACCTAGTAGCTTTTCTCAGTGATTTTTACCTTTTACGTCGACGTTGGTTACACTAGTAAATATATTCATCACTATTGTCACTTTTCACTCCTAGATTCATCGCAATTTCTAATATGAATTCTAACCAGTTAGTAAACCAAATCTCTCCATCCCTTAGATATTCTATTGGGTTGTCAGTTTCTCTAATTATAATAGAATAATAATAATTACTTGAACCGACGTTTTCAAAATAGTCACATACATTGGTTATTTACAATAAATTATACATCAATAACAATGATAAAAATATATTTGTTAAAGTATTCGATAAACTATGTCAAACCGGAAAACATCGATTTTAACATCGATTCTTACGGTGGAAACGGACTCTATAGTTTTGCCACCAATAAAAACATCTGTTAATCTGATATACATAATTTATATTTTATAATTTATTGACGTTCCAAACGCATTCTTTAATAAACGTAACGTCATGAAACTCAGTATTTTTTCCAAACGGGATCTGTTTTCTCTCCAAACGCAATACCGGAGCCAGGGACCGGCGGATGCGGCGGTGGCGAGGTTCTAATTGGATAGCCCCAAGCCGCCACGCTCAGCCACTCAAATATATTTGAACTCTTCCGTTTAAATAAACAAGAACGATCAGTGTTTTTTATAACTGTTAGTACCCCCTTGAAAATTCGACCTTCCGCTTTTATTATTTGGAAAATTTATGTAGGTCATCGGATGGATTATAGAAAAACAAAAAGGGGCTATTAAACAGCCTGTTCTGTTTTAAGTACGTCAAAAAAGTGACGCTGATGTTTTTTGTGATGATCGTCAAAAAGCTACCATCAAACTAATTTTATGTTTAGTTAAAGACACTGTTGCAAGCAAGACAAAACATATTATGATAAAAAGCATTTTATGACGCTGTAAAACTAAAGTTTTCGTCACATGCATTACAGGGCCAAGGGAACTCTTTTTCCATCCAAGGTAGGAAATGAATTAATTGGTATTAAGGACGTCAGCTGTTCGTTTTTACAATGTAGTATAACTGCTAACGTAGGTAAAGATGCAGTCAAATGTGAGTTATCGATTGTATCAAGAGTGAGAATAGAATATTAATTTTGATTGAAATTCATTGTTGCATTGTGGTCAGACACGACACTTGCTAATGATGGTTAAAAAACATTCAATATATAAGTATTTGGTTATTAGGGTTGATCGAAAAAACAAAATTTTGGAATTTTGAATCGTAATAGGTCTCAAAAGTTGCGTACTATCATGTAGAATACTGAAAAAAACTTCAAAAAGATCTTATAAGATCTTTCGGTCGCACAATGACCTTGAAATTAAAATGTAAAACTCCTTAAGAGAATTAGTGAAAAATCGTAATTCGGCTTATGCTGGACATTGATAATCGTACAAAATATTATCCATGAAAAATGAAAAGAGCTCTCTAAAACAATTTTAAAAATGGTATAATTTGTGCAAAAGGCAACTGAATTATTGATTAAATACAAGCCAAAAACTTGAAAAATGCCTAAACAAGGGATTTTTAGAAGGCCGTATAGATCGATAATACTGTTGCCTATTTTAACACATTATATTATTTTTAAACATGTTTTAAAGAGCTATTTTCATTTTTATGGCGAATCCTTTGTACGATTATCCATTCCCAGCATAACCAATTTAAGATTTTTCACTCATTATCTTGTGGAAAACTATTCGGTAGATAGATGAGGTAGATTTGGGTTTTCAAATGGGTACACTGAGAGAAATTTCTGGTGTTGGGCTCCTTAAATCTAGTGGGAACAACATTAAATAATGTTATTGACATGATATGCAGAAATCTAGTGGGAACAACATTCCTAGTCTAGGGTTCAGTAATCTTGTGTTCGTCACCAGCCAATCTAGGGTATGTTTAATGACGTCACATCTGCTACGTCATCGTTAAGTCCTCCCTGTAATGTTGGCCCAATTAGGCAGTACTAGTGTTCTGCACCAATGAAATGTTATAATCACCAGAAAATCTAGGGTGGCGGTCTTGCCTGTAACGTTGGCCCCACTAGGCAGTACTAGTGTTCAGCACCAATGAAATGTTATACCCACCAGAAAATCTAGGGTGGCAGCCCTACTTGTCATGCTGGGCCCACTATATCGAACTTGTGTTCTGCACCAATGGGTTGTTGGACCCACCAGGAAAACTAGTCTATTAGCCCCTATCTGCACCAGTTTTTAGTAGGGTGTGTTAATAAAAAAATATTATTTGTATTACAAATTTGACCTGGGAAAAGTTGCTAAACTTTAATAATTGACATGTTATAGCCCCATAAATCAACTTGTAAAAAAATTGTTAGGTACTAGATTTAAACAACATTACGCTTAATTTACCAATGTTTACTTCCTAAATGAAAACAGCTAATAGCTATTTGGAAACATCATTAAAGAAGTGAAAATTGAAAAATGTATCATCGACTTTATGACACAATGAAAAAACAGAAATAATAAGAAATCAATAACCACATCAATTTAGCAATGCACTTTGACTAATTTTTAACATAATGTGTTATTTTTTAGCTACCATGATGAGGAGACCAATATTTAACTTCACTATTGACAGAGAGAAATTTGTTCTTTAAAGTTAGTCTTCCGCAGCTTTACAGGCAAATGACCGATCAAGGTCATAAAAATTCAATGATTTTTTAACTTACTCAATTAATCAGCACATTTTTACTAAATCAGTGTTACAATTAAAGAAGCTTGATGAATTATGGACTTATAAAAAACAAAAATAATGAACGATTTGCTAAAAAAGTTAATACTAAAAATAGCAGGCTATCCTTTCAAATAGATTTCAGCCTGTCGCCACATTAAATCTTTCCAAAGTTCTATAATTTAGTACTTAAGGCCTGGTCACACTTAGCGATTTTTGCGAGACAATAAACCGCCGCAACAAAAATATAGACATAAGAACACATTGAAAAAAAACTGTAGCGGCGTTTTATTGTTGTGCAAAAGATGCTAAGTGTGGTCAGGTCCTTAAGATAAAAAAAAATGTGTCTTTTGATGTAGTTCGTAGGAAAGACTTTTATAAACGACAATAAAAAAGGTCTAGGAGAGTTTAACAAAAAGGTATACTCGCACACTTAATAAAAAAAGTTTATTTCTTTCACAAATAATAAAGGGAATGGTATTTACGATATTAATACGTTGATACTAATTGAGGAGGTTGAATTAACATAATAAAAATATAATAAAACAAATTTTTTTACTTTGTGTTAGCTTATAAGTTTTCTTTTATGATGAAGAATAAATTTCACATGTTTCTTCAGCAATGCTGGTTATTTTAATAAATGTTTATAAATGTTTGTAAACTAAATCAATGACTATTGGCATCGGCTCTCAAAAATCTACATTCCTAGACATGAGAATAATTAACTGATATTAATCTTAATCTAATGGCTCTCTCACAGTTTTGTACATGGTCAAGTCTGCCAGAAGTTTGCTGGTCTCTTCACCCATGATGATCCAGGCCCATATTATCACAAATATCTCACAACACAATAACAACTTTCTTTCTTTTCTTCTTTTGTTATTCAATGAACATGTGGCCACGTTTGTAAACAGTTTTTCAAGTTTAAGTAAATAAAATTAACTTTGTTATTTGTGCAACTAACATTTCAAAATCTAGAAATACGAGTACAGATAACGAGATGCAATAAGTTAAAAACACGTACAAAATTAAATTGTAAACACTAATATTATTGATGATGATTATGATTAACAAACAGATTTCTTTGTAACTGGTAATTGTAAAACATGTTTAGAAATAGGCCTCGTGCTTCATCAATTTTGGAGCCAAATAACTTAAAACTACTGAACATAAAACAACAATAACACCACAAGTTATGATTAGCTATTTTAACACATGACATAACCACACCGAACGTCTCCAGAGTCACAGAGCATCTGACGACTGAATGCGTGATTCAAGTCTCCTTTTTGCCTAGAAAAACTAGTAACTCGCACTAGCCGATATGGAGGTTTTCCATTTCCCAAGCTCCTAACTGTTGGCCAAACCAAACAATCTGTTCTCAACACATGTAATCAGCCTAGCTGGAGTGGAAGATGACGTCATGAAAATCTTTCACTACACAGTCTTGAGGGTGCAGCATTGCTTCTGGAGTAAATAACAAGAATCTAGTGTTAAATCGATTCACCTTCCGCGTCTAGTGTAAAACACAAAACTAACGGTTGTGGTCATGTTGGCCCCACTAGAATCTGGTGGGTCCCTACGTACATAATGCTGGTACAACCAAAATCTAGATTTTGTTGTTTTCACTATACATCTAGGGTAAATATTTTTCTCAGTGTACATTAAGCCCCATAAGGTTAAAAGTTGTCATCACAAATCAACGGGCTGCATGCTCAAATAACGATGTTTTATTGAAACCTTTAGAGGACGAAAGTTTGGTCGAAAAGTATGATTTAAGTGACAATATTGGCGCAGCGCACGAGCCCGCTTGTTTGTTGTCGAGAGTGGACTCGCTTTTCCCTACAATGAACGAGTCTCGATTTTTGAATTTTCTCCACCTACCAGTTACTACATATTCAGACTGTAATAAAAAAAATTCGTTTTCAACCGGTAATAATTAATTATCATTGTTTTATGGAGTTTAATTTTTTAAACTTAATATAAAATTCACAATCATATTTTATTGTGCGACCTCGATGTTGAATCAAGGTTTAATTATTGTAAGTTCTTTTCCCCCACCTACTATGTTTAGACGCTTTTTACTACTTGTAATGCGTGATTAAAATAATAATTTGTCTTCCAGCGGGAGTAAAGTGATTAATTTGTCTCCCGGTGGTACACAAAGTAAACCCATAAGAATAACATTAAAATTAATAGTTTAAAATGAGAGCGTCTTCGAATTTCCTGACACATATGCACATATGTTGCAGCTCAACGAATACAAGCGCTAACAGCTGATTCAGTGACAGTAATAATTAAAATAAGAATAACATCAACGACAATCAGCTATGAGAACGTCAAGAATTAAGCATGTAAAAATGTTGCATCAATCAGCTGATTGCTGGTGCATGAATTGTTGCAGCTACTCAGATGCAGGCGCTAATTGCAGATCGAAAGAAAATAGATGTTGTCTGTTAATTACTAAGTAAATCAAATGTTTAAAGATTTATAATTACTAGATGTTTCAAGGATCGACTTTAGGACCTCTTCTTTTCCTTATTTATATTAATAATCTTGGGAAGGCAAATTTGGGTTCTGCAAAAATTTTTCTGTATGCGGATGACACCGCATTACTATTTGAAGGCGACAGCTGGGAGGGTGTCTACAGAGATGCGGAGTGTGGCCTGCTCACTGCCAAGCGTTGGTTTGATCAGAACGGGCTGACTTTAAATTTATCCAAAACCAAGTGCATGCCAATATCTTTAAGAGCCTGTTCTGATCCTACTAACTTAGGTCTTAGGTTGCATACTTGTGGTGCTGGGAATGGATGCGTAACGTGTGAGAGTGTTCAGTGTGTGCATGAATACAAGTATCTAGGAGTGGTATTTGATTCCCGCATGAAATGGTCTGAGCATGTAAGCTATATTAGAAATAAACTACGTAAATTTATTTTTATTTTTTCGAACCTTTCAAAATTACTTTCTTTGCCTCTTCTTAAAATAATTTATTTTGCTTACGTTCAGTCATTGCTTCAATATGGGATTTTAGCATGGGGGGGTGGTCTTAAAAGTATTATTTCTCCACTTGAAATTATTCAGAAATCTGTAATTAAAGCTGCTCTTGGCAAACCACGCCGATATCCTACTGAAAAACTTTTTGATGATTTCAAAGTTTTTAGTATTTCTCAGTTATACAGTAGAACTCTTATTTTGTATATTTTTAAAAACAAGCAAACTGTATTCAGCCAGCTTAATCATAATTATTTAACCAGATCCGCTGTGAATACAGGGATTCAGTATCCAAAAATAAATCGAACAATTAACAAAACATCCTCACATTACTTAGCAGGTATAATTTTTTCAAAGCTTCCAGAATTTTTAAAACACCCTAATCAATGCAGTATAGTTACTTATAAGAAACATGTAAATAACTGGTTATTGATAGTCGGTAGAGATCGAATTGATAGTTACCTCAGCTCATTGTATTCATAGACTGTGTAAAAGTTGCTAGAGTGAATGTGTATGAATGCGTACGTGCGAGTGGGTATGGGTATGTGTGTGTGTGTGTGTGTGTGTGTGTGTGTGTGTGTGTGTGTGTGTGTGTGTGTGTGTGTGTGTGTGTGTGTGTGTGTGTGTGTGTGTGTGTGTGTGTGTGTGTGTGTATGTGTGGGTTTAGCGTGTGTGTTTGTGTGTGTGTGAGGGGTTGGAATGGTGTTTTTGGGGGTAGGGGGGGGGCTGGGAATGGGTGCGTGAGCTTGTGAGATCCAGGTTTCCAGCGGATATTAATAAATAATTTTATATATTTTTATCTATTAGTAACTTAATACTTGTTGTATCTTCTATATGTCCTATGTTTTTAGTTTTCTAAATAAAGTAATGTTATTTTAGTTTGTAAGTGCTGCAGTGTCTGCTGATGAACTGATCTGGTGGGACTCATTCCTCACACACAGGCGAGATAAGCCTATGTGAGGTTTTTCCATTTAAATATTTGTAAATTGTTGTATGTTTTGTTTCTGGAAAATAAATATAGATTTGATTTGATTTGATTTGAAAGATAGGTTCATTATTATTTCAGATGGGGGAAAATGTTTTGCGTATTTCGAGAGCAAATCACATTGTCCCACTTTTGAAAAGATTCGACCTCTCAAGCTCGGGCACCAACATTTTCACTCGTGAGACAATGTTGTTCTTTACTCACTCAACACACAAGTAACTCATTACAACTATTACTACTTTTACTACAACTATTACTACGATTACAGCAACTATTACTACAACTATTAATTTGACTCATAGCTTATAGTGGCATTAGGAGGTAATCTAATTGTGTTATAAGTTATGATGCAGTTTGTTGTGATGATGTTTGATGCTGTTTGTTTGGCTATGAGACTTTTTTACATCCGTAATATAATTTAAAGACACACTGTCTCTAGCTCATAATGTGGAAATACTATCATAGCTTTGCTCGTGATGTCATTATAAGCTATGATAAAAAGAGGTTTTATGAATTATGACTCGAATAGTACACTATGAATAAATAAACTATGAGCTGTTTTGGAAATATATTATAAGTTATGAGACAGTATGTGAAATTCTCATGCGCTATGATACAATTGGAATTTTAAAATTTAATAGGCACTGTACACATTTAATAAAAGCTATGTTACAGTTTAAATTAAAACCTATAATACATTTTTTCATTGTAAGCCATGAGTTTTTTTTGGAAATTATTTAGCGAATGCAAAAAAAAGTTTCAAGCATAAAGATATTTTGACAAAATTCATAATGGCTTAAAGTTAATTTAGATTAGGAGTTAAATCTCCTAATGCTCCTAATGTCATAATAATATATGACACAAAGTGTTTTTTTCTAAGCTATTATATTAAATGTACATTATAATCTATGAGATTAATAGCTACGGGACTCAGCACCTTATATATGAAATGTCAAGTTTAAATTTAAAATATTTTTGTTTTATTTATTGGTAAAGTTCTTTCTAATAAGACCTAATATATTAGAAATATTTACTATACTTTTTCTGTATAGGTTTATGAAAAACTTTAAAAAAAACTCTTAATTCATTAGTATGCTTAATTCTTGTGTCTGTACAGTAAAATATGTCAAAAACGTTTTTCTTCACAATTACAGGTTAGGTTGATATTAGTAGTCTTATGTGCTATTATTATGTTGTCTTTATTTTTTATGCAGTAATGTAAATCAGACACTGAAAAAAAAACTTTGTCCATATGTGAAAATGATCGATTAATATTTTTTTTCGCATTCGAGTTTATTGATTTTTTTATTTATTAAAGGGTTTTTTGTGACCAAAAAGGGTAAAATGGAAGTTTTGCATATGGTGCCAGTTTTAGTCTTAATCAAGTAGTAAGAACACCTTTTTCTTTCACATAAATTAAGGATATATATGGAAAGTATAGTATAGCGTTTAACGTTTATGATAGTTTGTTTTGTAACCACCAAAAAATCTTTGATATGTCCATTAAAATTAATTGTATTTTGATTTATCTCCATTTTGCCTGCTTACATTTATGATCAAAAGTGCTTACATTTATGATTAGTGAGGTACATAAAATAAAAGTGTGTAAAAAATCCCAAGTGTATATAGAAGATGGATACCCTAAAATGGTAAGCAAAAAAATCTATGCCTGATTGATAATATATTACGATTATTACAGTCCTGTTTCTTTACTTAAATAAAAACATGTAAAAATAATAATCTTAACTAAGTTGATTGTATTTTTTTAATAACTCAGGTTTTCAATACACCTAATTATTCTACTGGAATTAGTTTTATAAAATATATCATGAACTTTATTTGATTATCATTTTGTGTAATTATTGCAATAAACAGAAAGTTCTCTGCAACATCAATAATGCATCCCTTCAGGGAATTACAGCAGTCTCGCAACAATTGAAGTTCTAACTAAGGATAAGTAGAATTTCAAACAAGCTTTATATACCTTTAATGCTATGCATTTTAATTGTGTTGCCTGATAAATAAACTCTAAAAAGAAAACTAACTTTGAAAAAGATCGAAACCATTAAACTGTGTTCTACTAAAGTTTTAATGACGTCAAAACGTACTGCTTTTTAATATTAGCGACGTTTGAAAGGAAATAGATACAACTTAGTTGACGCATTGCATTTAAGTTCACACATTCAAAAATTAACTTTAATATAAGCAGTGGAGTTTTAAATTTCTTCGTTTGTATTGTAAACTGGAGATGTTATATAAGCTTCGTCCAATATTCAAAAATATTGAATGCCATTATTAATTTTATTGATTATATTCTTCAAAGTAAAATTTTCAAGAGCCGGAATAATTGAATATAAATTGGCAAAGTTTATCTCTTTGAAAAAAAGAAACAAAAATATCCATACAACTCTCCTAATAAATAACAAACATTTCTCCCTCTTAAAGTATTAATTATAATCAACTTTCTTAATTGATGCCGTCAATTGCAAAACTGTTGCAGGCGAGAATAGTTTTATTAATATTAATCAGATTTTTTGTGTTCATTCTATTCCATCACTGAAAATTTTTAAGTGCAGGCTAAAATTTTTTCTATTATTTTCAAATACATCCACTTTTCTATTTGAAATAACATGAACATAATTAAAATCTAATTCAATAATATAAGTTCATATTCAAATTAAATATTTAACTGTTGAATAAGCAAAAAAAAATAAAAACAAAACATACTAACTCTACAGTGTTTTTTACTTTTTTATGCAGTGTTTTCTGTATTTATTTTATATTTATATCAATGTAATGTATGTATTTGTATTTATATTTATGTTATGCTTGTATTTATATTTTTATACTCGTAGTATTGAGCATGTGCACATGTATTTCTGTATATCTGTAGCATAAGTTATTGCATGTACCCACCATCTTTGTATATAAAGTATTGTAAAGTGGCTTTGCCGTTGGAAGGAATAAATAAATAAATAAATAAATAATACTTAATAACGTCAAACAAGTACGTACAATTTTTACATTTATCCAAAGCATTGTAAAGTTAACTAGTTAAAAATTGTTGTTATTTGTTGATATTTTTGCTGGACTTACAGAGTGACACCAGGACGATTACGGCGTCTACTGCTGCGATATTTAACGGAAATATTGATTAATAATAGTAAAATAATCAATTAATTTATTCGCAGACGTCAAGCTACATCTGAGATCGCCAAAGGAACTCACCACAAGGCCCGAGGCAACCTGAGGATATTGAATGCACTGCAGTTCTAAGCACCTCCCTGGGGGGTGATCTGAGTTAACCTTTAATGGGACCCAAACGCAAGGATTAATGACGGGTTGACAGTGAATGAAGATAAAGAGGTATTATGCATAGTTTTAGAAATTGGTAATATGACTGAAATGAAACTGAAGCCAAAAGAGTTTGAAACAACTAATAAAGTATAGCCAAATTTTATAAAAGGCATATTGTTTTTAATTGAAACTTTGCTCTTTTCTAATCATTAGACATAATATGAAACTGGCATGGGCAATAATTTCCTAGTAATGTGTTTCCTTAAAGGCTTTTTGAAATGATTTGTAAATGTACACGAAAATTTCCCTTTTTTTTAAGAATATCATTTACACATTAGGTCTTTGTGTGTTTTTAATAATTACATACTAGTCTGGATTTACAAGTAAAACTATAAGAGACCAAGTTGACATCATTGCGGGTAACTGTGTTCTCAAATGAATTATTCTTCAAATTTTTTTTGGCTTGTCTAGGCTAAATCACATTAATGTGAATGTGTAAACAAGTAAATATAAATTAAATGATAGTTCATTTGAAGATAATTCTTTATAATTTTACCGTTAATTCTCTACACATAGTGGACTCCATGTAAAAAACTAGTAATGTAAGTGTTTCATATTAAAGTTAAAAAGCATAGATTATATTATTAGATATAATGTTGAGAGTGATAGCATAGCGAGGAAGTTGTTTCTACCACATAAGAGTTAAGTATGAAGAATCTAAATAAAAACTTATTTTTGAATACTTTATTATTTGTTATTTACTCTTAAAAACGATCTTTGCAACATCCCTATGGTGTTTAATTTTTTATTTGAAACATAATTTAATTTTTATAAAATCTTATTTAATATTTTTAACTATAACATACCTTTCTTTGCTATCAGTCATGAGTGAAAACGTAAAATCTGTAATACACACACATAAAGTGTAATGAACATCGTAAATGTTTAATTAATAATGAAGTATTAAAACCAGGGAGAATATTCGTACTGTCCTAATCACAACAATATCCAATCAAGAGTTTAACTTAATGTTGCGGACCGCATAATCAATCATAGGCGTGGCCAGTACGACAGTGTTTGATTGTATGGGTCGCCATCTTATATGTTAATCGGGGTCCAGGCTAGACTACAAATGAGGTGCGTGCATCAGATTGGATATTCTATTAGAGCTCTGAGGCTCTGGGTAGTCAAAAGCAGGTAAAGAGTAATTAATGAAAATTTTTAGAACAAACAAATTTACATATAAAAACTATATGTACATATTTACTGTATGTAAAAAAAAATTCATTTGAATATGTTTATAGTGTTTGAAATATTCAAATACATATTAAGAGGTGAATACAAAAATATGTTATTGACAATGTCATGATCAGTACTGACTATTGAAAATGATAAAGTATTTTTTATAATAACCAATTTGATTATTGATTATTTACTCATTAACTTGTTTTATTACACCATTTTAGATCTAATTATTTTTTTCGAAAATGAAATTATTTATGATCTTTACCGCAAACACAAAAACAAGAGCACATCTGTTATATTTACAGAATCTCTAAATATCTCCATATCATGCCATTATCTCCAACCCTGTAGATAATGGCATGATTTTGATAATGGCATATATTTACCTAATCGTATTTTAATAGTTTTTAGAGTTCTTATTTCTTGCATTAGAGGCCAAATATGGTCTAAAATAGAAAATACTGAATTAAATATTGACACTATTTTCTATTTTAGATTTTAGACACTTCATAAGATACTGAATATGAAATTAAGAAAATCATGATTTATTACGGCGATTGAAAAAAATTAACAAACATTATTGCTTTTGGAGAGTTATTTTTACTTCCTAAAGGTGAAACAAAAATTAATATATAACAAAAATATATTCTACACCCAAGGCTCTAATAGTAATAATAACAAGTATTAATTTATTTAAGTGAAAAATATCGGATAGGCCTAACTAAACTAATAATTATAGTTAGACTTAGGTTTTAATTAGAATCTTAAAAACGCATATAAAACTAGTGAAAATAAGCAGTTTATCTCCTTGAGCTGGAAACTCCCAGTGCAATCATCACACCAATTAAGCACGTAACTCGAGTTTGGAAATGTTCTGAGCAGCCTATTCATGTGGTACGGCTGAGAGGTCAGACGACAACAAACCTACTCCCTTTGTGCAACTTGGATTTTGTGTAAGAAATTAGGGAAATGTATTTACATTAGTGCATTTAAGTCAAAAAATTCGGTTGCATTTTTTGTTTTGAAACATTGGTTACATTGGTTCAACCAACTAATATATTTTACAAGATCCCCTGTCAATACCGGTATTGTTGCCCCCTCGATTGAATAAAACAATAAATACTACCTCATCTTTATATGTAGATAATTTGGTATTCCCGTGACTTCCGAATCACATGAAATATCTCCTACCCTGCAGCCACCGCACGTATAAAAAATTTATTGACAAATGGTTATTGGAAATAGGGCGTGATGAAATTAAGACTTTCTTTACTTCCCCGTATACATAGGTCAAGGTCACAGAGCGATTGCAACAGCGTATGGGTGTGTGAGTGTGAGTGCGTGTGTGAGAAAATGTTAGCATGACTGGGCCGAGATTCTCGGTTATTGCAATGGCGTTTTTATTTTTATATTACTGTTATATCATAACTCCCTAACTTCTGTCCTTAATGTAAACTATTGCCCAAGTTGTATATTTGCGTGCATATTTTGTTTAAATTTATCTTCTACTTTTCTGTTTGATTATAACTTACTATTCTTCTTTTTTTACTAACAATTCCTCTACAGTGGCTGATTTTTGACTCGTTCCCCACCCACAGGCTTTGACCCATGTGAGGAACTAATTCCTATTGATAAATTATGTATTGTGAATAATATATAATAACATAATATTATTGTAATAATATAATAATATTGTAATAATAATATTATTGTATAATAATATGGTATTGTTATGTTATAATATATAATATAATAATATTGTTAAAGGAAAAAACAAATTTCATTTCATTTCAATATTAAATATAAATTATTGTGACTTTTTTATATTGGTTATTATCGAAATAAAAATTTTTCACTCAATAATATTTACTATTTTTATTAAAACTCGTATGAATAGGTTTGTGAGAGGCGTCATTAGTCCATATCCTAAATGGGTCTACCCAAACTACCAAGATGTATTTTTTTATTAAATTTTAATATCATGGTTTGTCACAGGTTAACCTTAACGGCCTCCCAAGCCGGCAAGCGAGTCACAGCAACATCTAGAAACCCGCCCTCGCAAAAATTTTTAGAAGGAAAGCACGGGTAAAGACATTGAGTGCAAACGCGAACCACGCTACCGCTGAGGTAGTTTTGAAACACCACTCGGTGACCGGTGCTGGCAGACTCTCCGCATGTACTGACCTATTTTATCGTTTTAAAACTTTGCGTCCACCGCAGGAAGGAGCTTGGCGTGTAATGTAATGGCCTTTTGTTAAAAATGTTTATTCTGAATCAAGCTATAATACTAAATAACTTTGTTACAATGGTTGTGGGGCCCCTTCAAAGTTTGACAGAGCATATCAGATAAAAAAATAAGAATACATCCCAACCAATATACTTTATGCAATTATGTCAAAAGCAATCCGGTTAAATGATAACGGATAACGGTTTATGATGTATGTAACTCTAACGGCGTCACAACACGACGCCCTCGCTAACTGCATTAAATGCAGGGATGTTACGTACCTTTTGGGTAAGCACACTCTAGATGATTCGAGCATACTTAAGCTCCTCAAGCGTAGACAGTTTCTCGCATGGAATGTTCTTTAGTGTTGCATCTATGTATTTCCATATAAAAATGTTTTATTAAATAATATTTTAATCTGAATACCTTTTTTTGTACGTGTATACATAAAATGTTTGCATGACAAAGCTTGATGAGTTAATAAATGTAATTTGCTAAATGCAATGTAATCTGCACCTTCGGGGAGTGGGGTTTCATAAAGATTTAACTCGTATACTGTGGAATGCTCCGCTTTTATGTAAATTGGACCGTTTAATACCAAGTTTAAATATAATTACTTTTATGCTTCAGATAAATATTTCAGACTACTTATTAGTATCAAATTTGAATATATTCTGCATTAAAAATAATTACTAAACGGACCAAGGTTTTTTTAGGCTAAGAAAATGGGTAAAAGTATTCTAAACTACCCTACAGTAGCCAATTTTTCAAAGGTTATCAGCTCTGAAAAAACACACTATCGATTAAAATTTCACAGTTTTGATACTTCTTAGCTATAAAACTGTACAAAACTAGCTAAATATAATGACAAAATTTATAAGAAAAAACATATTTATAAAAGAAATTAAACTCTTCATTACCGATTTAGTTGGTTATATATTCTAAAGAAGACTTAAAATGAATATTTTTTTTTTCAAAGAAACATTTTTCAATCGAAAATAGACAGTGATAGATATTTTTCCAATACTCTTTACCTGATTTTATTTTTATTTTAATATGGGAATCGTTTGATGTAGGGTTTTTCCGAGCTATGATATTTATACATTAGCTTTTTACCACCCATACCCATGTTACTAGTCGATAGGAAAATACATCAAACTCTTTGAAATAATTGACTATTTCATCTAAAGAAAAATCAGAGACTGTATGCGTGGAAGCCTAAGGTTAAATTATTGGGAGTTTACGCATT
Organism: Flexamia atlantica; assembly: GCA_035578135.1. Taxonomy (NCBI): domain Eukaryota; kingdom Metazoa; phylum Arthropoda; class Insecta; order Hemiptera; family Cicadellidae; genus Flexamia; species Flexamia atlantica. Next base: position 4,485,580 of record JAQJVK010000012.1, on the reverse strand, counting down.
TTATTTTTATAGTAGGTTAGCTTACGTTATTGATTTAACACACTTTATAAGTCTTATAAGGTTTTGTGAAACAATGTTATCTATTTTCCTGTTAACAGTATAAATTCGCTTAAAACTCACAAAAATATTATTCTGTGAGAATTTCTGCACGATCATATCAAGGCAGTTGCATCCTGGATCCTAAACTGGGTCTTAACTTTTACTTTAAAAAACATATGTACAGTTGGTGCATTATATTTTGAGCTATGAGGAACCGTTTGAATCTTTATTTTAAAAAAAACACAGATTATGTTTGTGATTGATTTTACATTGTTTATTGTCCTAGATCATTGAGAGTAATTATTGCCGGTCGGCCCACGGCACTGGAATCCGAAGCACCAAGTGGATATAAATAAATTGTAGTACGTTTTTACTCGTATGGAACAATTTGTGTAATATTATGCCAAAACTTAAGAAAAGAATGTTCGTAACGTTTTATTGTTTGAATATAATCTTAAAGACGCCCAGGAACATGACTTTTTTATATAAAACTAAGATAAAAGATTTCTCAATTTAAATATTTTTTTTTGGTTTTGGTCATCTTTCTATATTCCTCTATACTGTTCTTTGCTCCTAGTGAAAAAATAGAACGTTATACATTGAAATTAAGAACAGCAATAATAAATCAAAGTGATTGTTTATTTGTTATTCATCCCGCCTATAATAATATGATGCAACAGAATATTAATGACGTAACGTATTTTAGTAAAATTAATACCATAACAAAGACATCGAACTAGAATCTTGAAACTCTGCATGGACATATTATTCCGTTATTTTTATAGAATCGGGACTTTTCTTAATTAAAAATTTTAAAAGGGTTTGCGTGCTGGCCGAAAGCGATTTAGGCTAAGTTCAAATAAATATACGATTTCTACCGTAGATTCTTGCCTCAAGCTGCTAAACGAGTAATTCAATCTCCAAAAAGACAGAAAAATTATAATGTGTTAGCATATGGTAGCCAATTAATACCATTTGAGGGAAAAAGGAAAACTCATCGAGGAAACGGTTTATCTTCTCATGTCAATATGGGATGGAGATGGGACCTTTAGTTTGTAATCAAACGCTTAAAAACGTTATGTTCAGATAAATTATTGAAATCATCAGTCTATTTGGAGATTTATAAACATTGCACTTTACAAATAACATATAATTGAACCAAACATTTGTCATCCTGTTAGCGAGCAAAGCCGCGGGTATATCTACGAGTTATTTATATATTAAACTAATAGCTGTACCTCTTCGTAAGCTTTGGAGGCAATACTCTTTCAACGGTCGATGGTTTCTTAGCTAAATTAGCTAGCTTTTACCTGCTATTCTTGCCTATTTTATTCTATAAAATTGAGCATTCTTCTAAAAATATACATTAAAATTTGGAAGTCCACGGGCTGTAGCTTGAGGGTAATTTACCAAGTTAATAAGCCTGTGCATAAGCCGGGTTTAATACCTATTTTAAGTGAATTTCAGCCAAGCGGTTCAGTTCTTTTTTGGGGCCCAAAAAATAAACACACAGATCCACTGATGGAATCTACTTATATTTTTAGTTGCCATAGTTATAAATATTTATCATGAGCAATTAATTAGGAAATCATTTCATTTTCACACTAGGCCCATACAATTATGTTATGTACAAGCATTGCCCAGGCAACATTTAAAATTGTGGATCGTTAGATAATTGATTTGATACGATTAATTTTAACATCCAAAATAATGTTGTATATATTTTTTTTCGACACTCTTTGTTTACATTATAAATGTATATAAACGATAATTGCATATACATTTAAACAAAGAGCGTCAAAAAAAATATATACATATATTAAAACGTTATCGTTTTTATACTAAATTCGTCATAATCCTATACTTATATGAGCAATTTTATCGTCCGTCCGTTCTCATATGCTTGCACAATTATCTCAAAAACGGCTCCGAGGATTTTCTTCAAGTCTGTATATTAGTAATTTATGACTCAAAAACATCTTTTATGCAGATTACTTGGCCAGAGAAAATCTAATAACGTATTATGTCGATTTTTAAAGTTATAAAAGTTTAACATTGGCCTTACGGGTTGCCGTGATAGTAACGAAAATAAACAAGGAAAGTGTAAACAAATGAAGTAATCATAAAAGCTGTTTGGAATCTACAGCCATCCACGGAAATATACAGCAAGTGGGATGAAGAGTCCATGGAGCAATAAAAAAGGTTTCTATTTATCAATTTTATGACATCGAAATATTTTATTGTAACTGGATGAACTGGTAAACATGAAATAACACCGAGCAAGGCTCGGTCCACCAGGTACTTAACATAATTAGAGCAAGTACTAAATGCAAATGGTAAGAAAAAAAATTATTCTTCAGTTTATTAAGGACTTTTAAAATAACTATTAGGTTTCTGTAGCTAATAAGACAGAAACTATTAAACATCTATATGTTTTTGTCAAATGCAATGCAGTTCCCCCTCGTAGAGGAATACAATTTCACTTAAACGTAAAATGGATCATTAATTAAAATCAAGTGAACGGAAAAAAGCTAAGCCACAAAGGAAGCTTCACAAAGTCAAGTTCTTCTCCAGAGTGATATAAAACTTCCAAAGGCGGAAATTACGCTGTCCAAGTGTTATAACAGTTTTATAACAGCGAAATCCCATTTCTTGTTCCTTATTAGTAATTTAACACACTGTCTTATAGTAATTTATTTTATGGTTTGAAGGTAATGTATAAGAAAGGTATTTACTTAAATTTAAAAAAAAAACACTTTATTGAAACTGAAAAATTTACAAGCAAATTATATAACTTTTCAAATATTCCTTATAAGTATAGAACACAATTTTGTACTATTATAAATAAATAAATACATAATAGTTTATTGCATGAATACTACCTATATAAAAAACCAGTTAATGTTTCAATGAATTAATTAGTAATTAGTATTATCTTTATTTTTATAATTTTCCTCATAGTTTTCAAATCATCAAATTTGGATTTAAATATTGAAAGCGACAAAGACATTACATTAACTATATGTGATAGTTATAGGAAATAAATGAATTAAATACATACATATTTTCTTTTTGCATTATTTATTTGAGTAAAACTTGATTTGTGGTCTGATATAGTTAACATATATAATGTAATAGCCTGCTGAAATCACTGAATTTTACATTTCCCTGACAGAAAAATGTCATACTCATTTACCATGTAAACTTATAGAGGTTACAACTTTCAATAACTCAGTAACCAACTGATATAAAGCTATTATTCCAATATCTAAATTCCTTGTTCATTTATTAATTTAGTAAGAGGTAACTAGTGATATTATGTCCGCGGTAGATGAATAATATTCAACATCACCGATGAAAAAGTGGGCGTTAAAGTACATGACTTGAGACCATCGTGAGGCAGCTGTTCCCCGAGAACATTTATAACCAAGAGTTTCACCAACTTACTACTTTACAGTTTTATTCCGAGATTAAATACACTACGATATTAAAATCACACAACATGTCCCTTAAGTGAGCCACTACATTTCAAAATTTTACTTTAAATACTAAAAAAGGCTAAAAAACAAAGGTCCCACATCTATTTTCTTTTGCGTTTGATGGTCAACATAAAGTTTTTACTGTAATATTTAAACGGCTTGAGTTACTGAATTCAATCCTGTTGTCTGTATTGAGATCATTAGAGTCCTTGTATAAGTGGGGAATCAAATTTGTAAAATCAAAAAGTGGAATTTTTAGTTTTTAAAGGTTATTTGAAAAAACGAAAGTGAATTAAAACTTAATAAACTAAATTATAAAATAATATAATTTATTAAACAAACAAAAATTCGTTCTAACTCTTGGGACAATTTATGGTAAAATCACCTCTCTTATATTACTACATAAAATCGTGCCGAACTTTTCTAAATTATAAAAGGGATATTTTGTTAATTCCATTAATTATTACGATTACACTTCTCCACACAAAAATTGCAGGAAACATTTCTCAAAAATACTTTTTAGAGTTTAAAAGAAGCCTTGTAAATGAACCTGTAGTTAATTATCTCGAAGTTGTACTATTGTGACAACGTGTATTGCAGTATTATAGGGAACAAAGGCAGAGGTCTTCCCTGGGGCAAGTTGTGTCATTGTGTATATGGAACACTCCAGCGATAAGCAAATACATTACTGGAGCCCTTGTATACAACATAATTTATGGTAAAAAGATAAAAGAATCTTAAAGAAATGCAATCAGTTTTACTACTTAAGACGGTCATTGAAAACTATTTTTTACTTTAATACTTTTGAACTATACTAATATCGGCTACAAATAAATTAAGTGAAAAAACTCAAAATTGATAGTTTTATTAATTAATTCCCTTTAGGCTTTCATAGCATGATTCTAAGTCATTTGAAAATACTTCAGTTTATCGCTTGATATAAGGTTTAGGTCACGTATTTTACACGGTGACATTTAAAATATGAGAACGGTACAGTTCATATTTATCAAAAATGGTCGGAAGCGGGCAGCCTCGGATATCAGGAAACCTCGGATTAGACGGTACCTGTATTTTGGGATAAGGTTGTGATGTGGCAACCTTTTTAACGACAGATGTGTAGAGTTAACAGTTAACGAAGAATACTGTGTAGACTTTTCAGAATAGATTCTTGTCATTTGAAAACTTTCCTTACAATAAATAAATCATATTTTCCTAAACTAACGTTTAAAACAGGTTTGGTAGACATCTTCGAGTTAAAATAAAAACATTTTCTCATCATAATTCTATGATAATACAACGAGATATGTTGAAAACTAAAACAACAAAGATAAACAAACATTTAGAAATAAACAGATATTCTTGAGGCTTTTTTCCAGAAAGAAAGAAGATTTTTTTATTCTCGAGGTTAGGTGAGCATTAGGTGTTTATTAAAGTTTAATAATTTTAGTAATTTATATACTTCATATGTATAAATAATGAAGTACAAATAAATACAGATAAATATATCATTTATATAAAATAATGAATTCATAGTTCTGCTACGCATATTTAAATGTGTAGATGCTTTTATTGTGACCTTTTATCGCCAATGTTTGGAGGATACAGAATTTATAGTTTTTTTTGGTTTTTTTTATGAACGCACAACTTAATAGGATTCATCACCATGTGTTGACTCAGCAATAAATATTTGAATCGCATCCGTATTTATCCCCTTATACATTCTTAGCTCACCACTTAGCGCGATGTTAGAGCCGACCCATTAGAGCTGAATGCAGATTGCTCCTCGGGGAGCTGCTTAGTGGAGATGTACATTCAATATCTCCGGATTGCCTCGGGCTCCTTGGTTAGTTAATCGACTGTCTTCTGTCTTCGCTGTAACTTCACGTATACTGTTAAATTTAACCTGTTACAACATCTTTATATAAGATCCAATGTATGTATGGCTCTTTGTGTGTGATCGTTTGTGCTACATGTGCGTAATCAAACCCTACAACCATAGCTCGCCGAGTTAGGCCATGTTGAATTAACATCATGGCTTCGAACTTGCAACGCCACTTTGCGAAGGAAAACTCGAAAAACCGATTCACTGGGCTATCTGATTCTATCTGAGTCATTTGTTCACTGGGCCATTTTTTTGGGTATCACGAGCAAAAATAATAATATAATGCGTTGATTGGTTTATTAAAAACGCTTCACTGATTTTATAGGATTTTTAGAGTTGAGAAATATTTCGATTATTGAAATGGATTTCATATGTACAAAAAGAACGTTGATTAAAAAAAAACTATATAAATAATTACCTATTCATATATTTTAAAAACAAATAAACATGAAATAAGTCTTACTGCAGAAACAACTGAACCTTCAGGTGTGGTCTTAATATTTAATGGCACCGTGATCTTATTTTTTGAGATGGCTATGGTTTATTTCATCGCCAAAGAATTTCAGAAACCAATTCAACATTTACACACTATGGAAAGCTTCTCCAATCCCCATTCTTAATTGAAATTCTTGAAACCTCTTTGCCCTCCATCCCATGGGATTTTTAAGTGTCAATTATTAACTGTTGTTTTAAATAATTATATTTTCGTGTAAATTATTATTTTTAGACCATTTACCCTGGTAATCTGCACACCAATAAAACCACATAGTTGATTATAATGTTTATTTATTTATTTTTTTTTTATTTTATTCACTGATTTCCTTATTTTGTACGCTCTGGAGTTAATTAGGATGTAATCAAAGAAGTCCGTTCAAAGGAATGGCAAAATTGCTTATGTGAGTTAGAAATTATTTTGGAAACAAAAGAAACTGTAAATTATACATTGAAAACAATTTCAGTGGAAGTTACTTCAAAGATAATTTTCTTCCCAACAATATTTTTCCATGCATCTACAAATCTACTATGAAAACCAATTCCGTAAATGTTGTAATATGTTTTGTTAATTTCCCAGGTGATTGCTCTATTAAATAGTGTACATTTAAAAATGTATCTGTGTGATGGTGCATCTGTGATGTGTATAGTATCTACATATGTTTTAGTTTTAATTATGCTTGTCTATATACAGTCTACTACTTGGTAATTTTTTAAAACTTAAGAAGCTCACAAAATATTTTACATGAGATATTAAAGAATAAAATATGCCTATGTGCTGTTCTACTTTATTCCTCTCCAATAAATATCAGGTTTATTGATGTGATAGCTTAGGTGCGTTTGAGCCTCAAACAACCAATAAAAAAATCCCACAAAGTTTATAAAATAACATAAATTATTAGTAATATAATATTTTAACCCCACGCGACGTAGCTTCCTGCTAACTAACCATAAATTATTTAAAAAAAATAATTAAAAAAAACTTTCTGTTTATGGTTGTAACTAAAACTATTTAAATAAAACCTAGGTTAACAAAATTGTTTTAAAAATGAAAACAACATTAGAACAAGTTTAGAATTTGTCTAGTATATTTTATTTACCTTAATTGACCTGATTAGATGTATCCTGAAATCATTGTCTGTAGACTTAATTTTAATATATAAATATTAAAATTAAATAAATAGCCATTGGTGTATTTATTTTTAATTTTCAACAATCTTTGTACAAAATCAATATACCAAATGAAAACTCGTTAGAGAAACCTATCTTGGAGCTCAGTATTTTATCTAAATGGAATTTGTTTTCTCTCTAAACCCAATACCGGAGCAGAGACCAGCGGATGTGGCGTGGTGAGCGCCTAATTGAATAGCCCCAAGCCGCCTCACTCAGCCACTCAAATATATTTTATTTCAACCCTTCAATTCGGAAAACAAGAACACTTTTCAAGAAAACATAGAAAATATATTCTGTTAATACTAAAGCCCATTCGTGAAAATATCTGATAAATTAGTTTCCTTAATCAAATTAGAGATATACTTTAAAGTGAACACGATTAACTTAGTAAATGGATGGCTAGGTATATTTGAATTCAAAACAAGACTCTTTAATAACTATTTGCAATTTAAATATAATATTGTTTCAATAGACCTTTTTAGTTGTGGTTAAATATTACATATGTACTAACATGACGGATAGATAGCAAGATAAATGTATCAGTCTAACTTTAATCACTGGCCTAGGAAACATTAATACTAATATACATGCTTAGTTTGATTACGCACAACGAACGCAATGTAGTACGTTTTGAGAATAAAATATATGTGAACATTTCAATAGAAGATTTACTACAAAATAACTATTTATATATCACTGAACCTTTGAATCAACATATACATTTCTGTCATTATAAAAAACATGAGAAAAAATTAACCAATTTACTTTATTTATAAAATTTTATCTGAAGAAACTTCAGATGAACGGATTAGACTCGATAAAATAAAAAAGTGAGGTGTGAAATGGCATACACCAAAGTAAGCCTAGGACTAATTCGAATAATTCGACGAATCAAATTGAAGAGCTTATTAACGTTTTGTTACATTAATCCAAACCTGATAGTGGTTCCTGTGCCTCACACTTACCGTACCCATAGCGCGGTGGGTGTAGGCTTGCAGGTTACAGGAGTACAGGAGTAGTTAAATCTATTGACCTGCCTAACTTCTTTTACATAGTAATGTTTTTTACGAAAACTACCTCTAGAAATACGGAGCCTGCAGGTTCCGCCCAGCGCCTACAAGAGGGTCGTGGTGGCCTGGCTGGCGGAAATAGGCCCGGTTATCGCTGAGTTGCTTATAGGCCCAGAATATCCTACGTTACCTTGACCTACGTCAATCCACATTTACGTGCTGAAAACCCATGCCTCACGAAGTTTCATAAAATTCAAATTAATGTTTATTTTCACAATTGCATGAAATCTCAAATAATTTATGTTACACCTTATCAGCAGCTGATCAAGAAATGAATCTTAATTACGAAATTAAATTAAGATTCATTAAATTACATTAGATTAAATTAGTTATAGTAACCATCACTACTTTACTTCTTGTGGTTTTAAATATAAAAGTTTTTGGTTTCTTTATATAATATAAACGCATCTATGGATTCGAACTTGCTACACGTACAGGTCTTTGACCCATGTAAGGCTTTTAATTTTTTTATCATTACGCTGCTTTTGTTAATATATCGGCAAATAAAGAATTATTTTATTTGATTTTAATAAAAACAGTTTTATTTCTAGAAACATTTTGTGGCATCAGCTCCTAAGTATCACGAGAGGGCTGTAATAGAATCTGCAATCTCACGTCCCACCCTCATCTGTAGTCCAGACCGTGGTTCAGATTAACATATAACACCGTTGCAAAGCAATCAAACATCGCCATACTAACTAAACCTGTTACTGACCCCTTAGCATATAAAAATATCTTATAAGGAAATATTTTTATTGCATTTTTTGTTTCTTAAATCACTTAAACTACATTTGCTTCCATCAAAAATTAGATAGGATATTTTTAGATATATCTACTAACACAATTTTTTATTATAGAGAGCTACTTAATTTCCTATCCGCAATTTGTTACTGGAAGAGAAAATCTAAATATTTCGTCAAGCTAAAAAACAATAATATTATTAAGTTTTTTTATCATTATTTTTACAACTATATTACCCTTTTACTATAATAGACGCTAACCACCGGTATGAGGTATATTAAGGCAACTATGCTGCCCTGCTAAGAAGAAAAGGTGTATCTGACAAAATTACATACATAATGTACACATATACATAATGTGTACATTATATACATATTAGGTAACATTTAAAATATTATATGATAAATAAATACTGTACATTTTCCCGGATATGGTTTGTGTTGATAGTTGCAGGCCTGTTGATGACAACCTCAACACAACAGCGATGCACACCGGGTTGATCTACCTACAGTACATGTTATTGTTACATATCACCATCCGTCATGTTAGCTATGGCAATAAATCATGTGGGGCGACTAATATACGAATGTATTCCTCTCCAATTTTAAATAGTCGAAGCTTTAACATTACATTACGTTACATACATTACATTTCATAAATTAAAACCGAGTAACCTTTTTTCATTATATTTAGAAAACATGTTTCGATAGGATCAAAAACAAAATATTTAATTTGTTATGACGTTCTTGAAAATATATTTCATTATCAAAGTCGGCAAAACATAACGATGAAATACAATGTAAAATAAGAGATAGTTAATTTGTATTAGGTCAAGTAGTTCATAGTTTTCTTTGTTGATTCTTCCGGCTGGGGAACTAGTTTATTTACGATGTTTGTTTCTATGGGCTTTAAAAGAATTATGTGGGGAAGAGATAAATTCTGAATTATACTTAAGATCGCTAAAGAAAATGTTGAATAATTTTTCCCCTTTTAGTTTAAATATTCAACTATTTGTAGGTTTTCTTACATATTGTGATATTGTAATTTATTTTAAATGAATAATTTGGGAAAGGACGAATCAGTAGGTTTAAATTTATCACCGTCTTCTTATAAATTAATGAATTATTCCATTGATTTTAAATAGCATTTGATGAACAAGTATTAATTACCCGGTAAATGCACGTAAAGCTATTATAATAGTCAAGAACTTGGAATCTAGTATTCAGAGTATTTGTAGTCTTCTACTGTAGTCCAACAGTTTTTATCACACTGCTACTTCGGATTCCTTGAATCCTACTCTAATAAATAAACACATAGCGAGTAAGGGAATTTATGTTTTTAGTATAATTAATTCATAATCGTATACTCAAAGCCTTGCCTCTGATAATCATAACATTATTCAATTCAATTTTATCATAGTTCATAATTAATAATAGCATTACTTCAAGGTTTTTCTGGTTTAAAAACATTCAAAATTGTTTATAGCTGATTATATGAAATGGAATAAAGCGTGATATGACCTGTACGAGTAGGCCTACTTGTGAAAAACAGACAAAAACAGACATCTCCTGCAATGTTGGTATAGATGACTGTTAAATAAATTAGCAGAAATTAAGCGTAATTGTTGTTCAGACCCTTTCAAATGAGATGCATTAAATTATCATTTTTATTTTCTATTTAATCGCTGACACTTGATACTTCATATTTTGATCTAAATCAAGTAGTGTTGGTATACATTACACCTCAACGCTAAATGTGTTGTGCTAAACTTGAAAGTGTAAATGAATAGCTTGACTAAAGGAAGTAATATGTTTATAGCTGAGAAACCACAAGAAATTCTCACCTAATATTTAGTTCCTTTTCGATATTAATAACGTCTCTGAGCTTTGAGCCTCAGAACTTTGAACCCCCTAGTTTGTGTCCCTCTTGGAAAGAGGAAGATGATTTAAGAATAAATTTCATCATTATTGTTTTAAATCGTTCTTTTTAAATACTGCTATAATGATGAAACTGCAAAAATTAGCATTGTATTCTATTTTTTCATTTTTTATTTTTTGCCATGAAACATGAATTTTTAGTGATTCACGAGAATATGGATTCTCTTTGCATTTAAAATTTATGCTTATAAATTACTCTTATCTCCAAAAGAAATATATTTTTTGTATTTACAGTTTAGTAACTGGAAATTTATCTTTAGCCTCAGAAGTAGTTTTAGTTTCGTACATTAGATTCTAATTTTATTTAGTGTATTGTTCTAGTATTGTGATAAAGTGTATTAATGTATTACAATGAACAAAGGCAAAGGTCGTCCCAGGGGCAAGTTGTGTCCATGTGTATGTGGATCACTCTAGCGATAAGTAAATACATTACTGGAGCCTTTGTATACAGCATTGCTAACAATGTGTAATATAAAAAACACATTCAACGAGGTAGATTTCATTTGAGTAATCTTATACTTGTTATTTTATTATACGAATGTAAGGAGATATCTCGAAATGATATAACTAGAGACTATTATATATTAAAAGACATTATTTGGACTTGAATCGAAGTTCAACTATTATAAATTATTCATTAATAATGCCATGGAAGTACGATACCATTATAATTAAGATATAGTTTACATACAAATATTTATGCAATTTGAACAATAATGGAACATAAAATAGAAAATTACTATATTCAACAACAACACCTGTAGTAATTTCAATTATTAGTTGTTTTAAAATAAAAAATCGTTACATTAATCGCGAAAAATTTATCGCAGCTACATTACATTTACAATAAGCTTTTTAAGGAAATAGGTTAACGTTCATTAGCTATTGTGAGCTGTCGTCAGTAATGATACCTGTAAAAGCAAAGTTTCTACTTGGTTGAATAATAATTTCACATCAAAAAGTTTTCTAAGTAGTTACCTTGTTAGTTTATTTTAGTAGGCTAACTTGTGACCTGGAAAACCAACTTTTTATGCTCAGCAAATTCATGATTATTTGATGAAGGTTATTTTCAGAGCGACCGGCAAGTGCCCCAACTGGGAAATGGCAAACACGAGAGAGAACGATAAAATGAGTTCAGTAAAATAAAATAAAAACATTGAATTTAACGAAAGAAAATAAGCGTGATTTCTAGAGTTAATAGAGGTCTATTAAGAACTTCTGTAGTTTATTAAGATATTCTGTATTATTTTTAATGTTTTTATATGAATTTCCGAGTGAGTGAGACTTCTGTGTTGTTGAATGTTGGATGAATATAAATTGTTTGTAGAAAAACACAAAATGTAGGATAAATAGAAATAAGTCGTTTCATGTAATTTTAAGTAGGGTCACTTGAAAACGAAAGGAGATTCAATACCTAGTTGCAACAATGGCTTTAATATAAAGTCAGTGTAAAAAGCCTATCCGGTATTAGAAATAGAATTGATTCTGCAATTAAAAACCAATTGGTAATTTGGATTCAAATGTACATCTGTAAGATTATGATAAAAATACTGTTTTGACTATATGTCATTAATCCCAAAAGAAATTTGTTATTGTTTAAGATAATGATTTTTTAAATCTTTAGCATAGATGCAAAAAAACAGTTTTAGTTACCGACGATATTATGGAGATATTGGAAACTCCTTATCCTTAGATGTTTTATGACCACGCCTACACATATCAGGACAGAACTGGTTCGTGTTTTCTAAGTTAGAAGGCTTTTGGGGCCATACACATATTACGTAACGCACTTAAGGTGGAGAGTGGGTATGGCGTAGCGTTATGCTGCGTTATATGGGGGAGGGGGGTTTGGCTCAATGTTACGTAACTCTTAAATTTTGTCCCTCTTTAAAAATACAAAAACAATCAAATTGATATTTAAATCAAAGTTACAGTTAGCTATATAAAAAGATACGGTTGTCATACTACTTTTAATAACAGTGAAACTAAAAATCAATACGTAGCATGTTGAGTAAATTTGTGCTTTGCTTTATAGCTTTGTTTTTTGGTATTGTTTTCGAGAGTAAAATCACGACATGTATTGCGCAGTGCCTCCTAAATCTGTTTATCGGTGTTTGTAGATAAGACGATAAGGCAGGTGACGCACTGATTGCGGTGAGAGAGGTCGCGCAAGGGGCGGGGGGAGGTGTAATAAGTCATTAAAAGTTGATTTATTTATTTAAATCCACATTAAACTAGTAAAATTATACTAAAGCTGTTTTCATTCCGGCTACTTTCGAGTTACGTAACGCATGGGGGGTGGGGGTGGGGTTTGCTCAAGTGTTACGGTGAGTAAAATGGGGGAGGGGGGTGGGTTTGTAATGAGGAAAAAATGCGTCACGTAATATGTGCATGGCCCCTTTGCACCAAGTACCAGAGTACTCACCTCAATTTTCCTATAATTCGTATTAGTATTGTTTTTCTCTTTTTGTATGAACAATTTTTTGAGGCTATAAAGCCGAAATTATATTCAACCATATACTTAAACATATTAAACGGTGTAAATGATAAGTGATTTTATGTTTTTAAAAAGCTATATAAAATAATGGCAAATCCACAAAGTATATCACATATAACCACTCCATCATTTTATGTCTCAGGCTATAACACTACTTGCACAATAGCCCGGGTTCGTCCCTTGGGCTTAGTGTATTCAATGCGTCTATGGAAAATGTCTCGTGATAAGAAAATACATTACCAGTACTTTCAATACCAAAGATATTGTTTGGGTTTATTTAGGTATGTTTATTCCCAACCTAAGAAAGGCTTTGCAAATACCTCATTAGAGTTTTATAACGTTAGCATTTTTTCGTTTATGATTGAAGGATATAGCACTAATTAACGTATTCACGAAAAATATACCATTATTAAAATAAATAGATAGCTATATTTTTTATTAACCAACGAGCAATAATGTATCAAAACTATATATACATAAAATAAGAAAGAGTTCAGTTGGACACATTTCTACTGACATCAGCTATAAAAGTGATTTCGACTAGAGAAAGCAATATGTATGAAAAAGAAATAGGAGGTTTCGGAAGAAATGACCAAGTATTTAATGAACGGTATCAGGAAACTGACACATAAGTTCTCCCTTAAAGTCATTTAAAATTGCAAAACTTATATAATGAAATAAAACAAATTAACAATTAACCATCACACAAATACATACCAAATTTTATCATCATCGGTTGGTATATAACAGAGACATCGGTTTTTTAAATATTTGACATAAGAATAACATTGGACAACGTACTGCGTTTACCGCCGAACTAAAATATCAATTATCTCCACAACCAGTTGACGTAGACTAATGATTTAAAGTACTGGATTATTTTATTTTTCAATCCAAATTTAATGGTTGCAAGTATATTTTCTTTAGAAGTTAAGGATTCTGTGAAATTCAAAATTTGAATTTTTTAACACTGAAAACCGCATAACTTCTGAACCTGAAGTTTTAAAGACATACGGGTGGTGTCATTTTGTTTGTCATCTTAAGCACTAAAAATCATTAATTTTGTATCAAAACCGTTAGAGCCGTTTTTGACAAATTTGGATTTTTGTCGTTTTATGGGTTTTATGGGGTAAATACCAATAAAAATAAAACATTAAAAAATTTTAAAACGCCTGGAGATACCACGGCTTTATACATACATGCCAAATTTCATGAAAATCAGATCACAGGTGTCTTCTCTAGCTTTGTTTACATACTCACACTTATCCACACAACGGACAGACGCCACTCCGAAAACCACTTTTTTGGATTCAGGGAGCACTATAACTAATATTTCCACTATCAACTCAAATTTGAAAATGTTGATGAAAACAATACTTTCTCCGTTTAGTATATATAGGGGGGAGAAAGTAAAAATCTATAACAAGAAAAATATCGGTACGCTACCTTTTCGCCGTTATTAAATAAGTTAGGCATAAAACGGAATATATTTCACGGCGCGGCGGGCCGTCATAAGCATTCAAAATTTTTAGACGATTTGTAGATTTTATATCCATATTATTTTTATGTTTTAAAATTGTATCATCATTTTAAATGTTGAAGTTGATAAATAACCGTCAAAAAGAAGTATGTACTTCGCCATGCTAGAAATATTTATCCTAAGTTCATTAAAAATTTAAATTTAAATAAATTGGCCTATATCTAGTTAATTTAAAATAAAAACAACTCTAATTTATAAAATATAATAAAAATATTTTCTAATTTTTAGTTGTATAGGATAATAAATTATAATAGTTGTATCATAACAAAACGAAGTCTATTATTTTGTCGGGAAACTATTGAGAAGACTAATGTGCGGTCATGGTGATAATGAATTTATTAACATTGGATGGATAACTTAATTTTTTCTACAAACCATTCATAATTTATATGCTATTTATTTAATCCAAGCACTAATGCAAGACCTGAATACATTCAGCTGTTTTCTCCTCGTTTGTTCAAAATAATAAAATTAGTAATTCCCAGGGAAAATTGTTGTGCAATATTGTAAGCAAATCGTGTGCATAGTACGTTTATTAATTTCTTCTTCTTAGTAAAAATAGGATGTTTTAAAATGAAGTATTGGGTATAAAAATAAATTCATTAATAAGGACTGTTAATTCATTCCATGACGCTACCACAGATGTAAGGCAATATTCATTCATAGGTGTGTAATAAATTAGAACCTTAGATCCTCTTCCACATTGTAAATGGAAACCAAAATTTGTCTGACAATTTGGTCCAGTCTCTTACTTTTCATTTAAAAAGGAAATGGGTTAGGACATTTTTAATTTAGAATGAGTATAACCTTAAGAAAAAAAATGAATCCTTCAAGAGGACAAACAAATAATTTTATGAATTTAACACATTTTCAACTTATACCTTCATATAAATAATATTACGTTGACGTAATTTATTTTTATTCCCTTTATTTGAGAAATTGTAAGGATTGTCCTGATTTGACTTTTTGGAACAAGGAAGTTAAGAGGACTCTTACAAGGCGGAAACGTCAGGATGAAGAAGGTAATTGGAGGTCTCCGTCTCATGCCTAACTGGGGAAACGGAAGGAAGTAATATATATCACATGTATTATAACAGATGTTGTTACTTTTTTCATTTACGTCCTAACTATAAACGTTCTCAAAGGCACAAACACCAAACGCACGCACCAAACGTAATCAAAGGCACTGAATTTCAAATTATTTTACAACAAAAAAGATCCTGATACTCTTCTTTTCAGCTGTTAGTGTATTACTTACACAACACCTGTATAGTAAAATGGGAGTTTTAGGGTACACAGCTTTATCATTTCGATTTGAATGATGAAAGTGGACTTTTGTCAAAAATGAACTTACACGAGTGGTTTTTCTGTCGGATTTTTTATACTAAGGTTTATGAGAACAATGTTGTGTTGAAATGGTTGTCAAAGATGTCTGCTCTCTATTTGCTTAGATCCTCATGCAGTAAAGTTGGAGTTGTAAGGCTCATTGCTTCATCATTAAATTATCATAATGGATTGAGTTTGTAATGACTTTGCCTTCCCTCAGAGATAACGTCAATCTGATAATGGGAAGTTTTTTAATCATTAACCCCATGACCAATAACTAAGTTTTTTTATGTGCTAATATTATTGGTTGTATTTAGAGCCGGAAATGTCAAATGAAAAATTATATAATCCATTGCAAATGTCATGTAATGGTTTTTCAATGCTCCCAAATATAATTGATTACACACATTAAGTATATGGATAAATCCTAAATGAATTTGGAGATAAATTCAATTTATTCACAACATCGTTTTGATTTACAGATTCTTTAATACTTCAAATGAACCGTATTGAAATAAAATTGGATTGACCCATTCCAACCCATTATACGAATAGAATAGTGAAACAATAAGACATTGAAATAAAAAAAAATCCTTACTAAAACAATAATAATAAATAATAAAAAAAATACCAAAACAAACAGACACTTGTTGTAAAATTAATTTGATTTTTATGAAAGTTTCAACATCTTATTGTCATAAGTTTGGAATTAAATTCACAAAATATAAATACCATTTTTACGGACAAAATATATACACTATGACTGTGTTTGCATGTAAAACGGTACATAATATACATAAAAGGTGAAAAAGGTGATAGATTTCGATTGGTTACACTAACAATCATCAGACCCAATTAGAGACTGGCAGATCCAACACGGCGTCCGTCCTCATATCCTCTTGGCTGCCTGGAGTTCCGTCGGAAATAGGTTCTTGAACGCACCGCTAGAGTAAACAAGCTCATTAATCAATTTGTCTATATCTTCAAATAGGCTATTCTTAAAACATATTCAATTCTTCCCATGCGTTCATTAAAATTCCCTTATTAAATTATGTAATTAAGATATCACAATAAAGCACTGTTTTTTTCTTTTTTTTGGTCTAAATATTGTAAATTATGATCTATGCTACAGTATTTAATTTTCGCCAAGAATTAATACAGAATAGTGATATTTCATTACTGTAACATTAAAGTTTGAAAGTAACCTTAAGACAAGCATTTAAATATATCTCATTATTTACATATTTAGTATGCGCTCAGCCCAATCCACATAGGCGATATGCTATCACAGATAAACTTATGGCTAATTAGGAATCAGTTTATAGATTCTGGTAACCGCATTACCAGAGAAGTTTTCTTAATATAGTAAACTTTTGAACACGTATACGAGTATCGAAATGCAGCATGGTAAAACCTTTAATTTATGTTTTGAAAATTAAATCTTACCATCCAATAACTGACGGTGTTGACCTAAATACCGCCCTGCGATTTTTAATTTCTGGCGTACAACGCGGGGTGAAATACAATAGGTATCAATGATTAATGGTTCTACGTACACCTAATAAATTACACTCTTTTGACGCTCGGCTGGCTTTCTCCAATTACTTTTAACACGTCCTGATTATTTATAATCGCAATTCGTTTATTGTGCTCTGAAACATTAATCTGCATGGTTAAAAACTGATTAAACCCAAACACTTTTTGTTATTTGAATTTTGTTAATTTATTAAATAGTTTAGCAAACATTTAGAAAATACGTTGAATAAAAATTAGAATAAATATATATATACAAGCTTGAGCTTCCTTTAACTAAACTCTTTAATTGACGGTCATTTATTAAATTATCATTTCAATTTCGAAGTTTTCTTAAAATATCATTAATTTTTGTGCATATCACGTCATTTAAATTTTGGGACCATCAATGTTAAAATAAAAATATGCATGATTTTTGTAGTTCTAAAACATTGACTAATGCTATAGCAGTCGATAGCAATGTGTTAGTTTTCTCTTCTCAATATAATTATATAACTATGCAATGCATTTCACATCTCATAAACTATGCGCTAAATGATATAAACATACACACCACATCCACACATACATTATAGACATTGGATTGGTGGCTCTTGTCAACAAAATGTTTCCCTAAGTGAATCGGAAAGCTAACGAAGAAGGGCTTAAGGACGAACATCAGTCATGAGAGCTCCAAAAATATGCAAATAATAAATAAATTCGACTTTATTATGATATTATATACGTCTACTATGAATAGATCTTACTATTATTAAAGTTAATTCTATATTCTTTTCATCTTTTATGTGTAATTTAAATACTAGAAGCGAAAGGAAATAAATGTCAAAAAAATTAAAATTGTAGTTTAATTACAAGAAGCGTGAGGGAAAGTCCAAACAATTAAACGTGTAGTTTGAAAACTAGAAGCGAAAGAAAAAGTAAAAAAAAACAAATAGTAATTACAAATCCTTCTCTATTATGAATTTTTAAAATACAGTCATCTTTTATCTTCGATAACCACGCAATTTGGAGGTCCAACGACGCAAATCCAACGTAAGACGAATGTGTGGTAAAACGACATTAATCCTAACAGCTTTAAAAGAAACAAATATTTATTTTTATACCTTAATATAATAGAGTATATTACAGCTCTATTTTCCAAGCAATTTTTCCAGCAAATATATTTTTTAGAAAGTTCAAGTGCGTTTTCAAAACCTCGATAAGGAATTGCGCAACATAATGGCTTGATTAATTATTATTTTAATTTTAAGCCTACCATGATCCAAGGGAATGAATGGAAATCACATTCAATAGAAATTGGCAAACAAATATCACTAGTATTACAGAACCTAATTTAATATACCGAAAATTCACACGAAAGAACAGCTTAACCTGATATTTAGTATCATTTGAAGTTGTAAAGCCCTTTTATGAACAAATTACGCATTGCTTGTGCATATACTGTAAGCCATTTATCCCTTTGAGCCGGAAGATCCCCGCACAATTATCACACCAATTAAGCAAGTGGTGATTTTAGTTTGGATATTTTCGAGCACCCAAACTTCGAGTACAAGTCACACAGCTTAGAAATAGGAAAATATATTCGTGTGAAATAATTTTTTTTGGAAATTAAAGATGTTCTAACATAAAAAAAATAACAAAAATGTTGCATTTGTTCTCATTTCCTCAAATTGCTCTTAGACTCAAAATATTTTCTTATCTAGTAGTCAGCAATGAAACTGTATTATTAAAAAACTAATTTCCTGACTAATTACATGCATTTAATAACACTGACTCAACCAAAATTAAAACTATTGATAATTATTCTTTTTGAGAACTAACTAAAATCCCTAGGTAACTGTTCTTACGGTTTGAACTATTCCCCTGGCATGTAACTTCTTAAAAGTTAGGGCAGATAGGAAAGTTTACAAAGATTTTTTTTATCATTTATGTATTGCATTTTCTTTCTTCATACTTTGGTTATTGCAAATACCGTAGAAAATAATCCATTCATGACTTTCATTTAAAGTAAAGTTAACAACACCAGTAATTTAGATATCGTTTAATAAAAGTTAAATAATCGTTCTAAGCATCATATTGAATAAAATAGAAATTTAACACAATAAATTAGTTTATCCATTTTCTATATGAAGGATTAGCTAAGCAATGGCAAGCAAGGAAGTACATAAGTAAACCTATTTTAATTTCATGCAAGTTGTATGGTATTTTTATGGATGGATGAATATAAGTTTAAAAGCTATAAACGCACTAAATAGCAACGAACTTTGCCTGATCTCACTCAAAATTATGCAAAACTTTATGAAATCCATATAAAAAAAGACAAAATTATAATAAATCAATACCAATCCTTAAATCAAATAAATCATTAACCTAGTTCTTTTTAAATTTTTAATTTACAGGTAATTACAGTTTAAAAGTCTTTGATTTTATTGCTCTTTTAAATAAAGTCTGATGTTACACTATACCCATACCTGATTACAATTTCTCATTGAAATTTATTTTGTAATATAACACTTTTAATTCTAAAGCTCTATTATGATCAATTAATTGAAGGGGTTTTGAATGGCCAAGACCTGTTGATGGACAGGAGTCGAGTCGCTCCACTGTACACACGGCTAATGGCGGGGGGATCATGGGGGTTGGCGGTCCATATCCCGGATTGGCTCGCATCTGCCTACCTTATAAATCTCATATTCAATACTTATCTCTGGATTTTCTGCCCTTCCTTACAATAAAAACCTCTTGATCCAAAATAAACGTCTATTATCGTTCGTGTTTGTTTTAAAGAATGTATCCCTACCTAAAAGTCATGTTTTATTTGTCTTTATTACCTCTACATTTCTAGCAATCAATGAATACTCGAAAAATAAATAATTAAATTAGACTAGATGGATATATGGTGTTGCCAGAAGGAATTGCAATGCGATTTGCCGAATAAACGGCTACAATTTTCAAAACATTTTTAACCTTTATGACATTAAAGTAAAATCTCACGTTACCTTAAGTTTGTAATCACGTGTTTGAAAATTAAACAAGGTCCGGTATTTTACTCCATACCTTGTAGAAAAAAATTGGGAAAACCATAACAGTACAATGAATACATGGAAGGAAAACAAAAAGTCGTTTCTATAAACAATACGATAGTGATTTTAATGTTATTCTTACATCAGTGAACAGTTCTTTAGAGTTATAAATACTATTTAAAAATATACAATACGTGTTTTATCTGTATATAGTATTCTACATCGTTTTATATACATGGAGTATAATACACAAGGAAAAATCAAACGAATGAACGAATATGTTAATTAAAGGTTTTCGTTTTAATGTAAGCAACGATGACAAAGAGAAATTCAGGATGTTATTCGTAAGGATAAAGGTATATTTTTGTAGTTTTATACGATTGATGATTAAAAAAATGTTGTTTTTTTGCAAAACTAAAATAGTTGGTATTCACATCGTTATTCCGGCTTATGATAACTTATAAGCTCATAAATTCAAATTTAACTTTGTCTTTCACTTTTCATAATATGAATATGCGTACTTCATAACATATTCTAACATACTGCATATCATATTTTATTATGATTTATTATGTTCTGTAAATTTATAAAATTTGTTAAATTCATGTATGTAGGTAAAAACTTTATTATTTATTTTCAAGTCAAATTACGTCTTTTAAAGGAAAAAATATTTCCTTTTTTGTAATGAAAACGTTTCAATCAATCCTTTTTTATTTTACCACAACTAAATAGGGTATAGCAAATAATTTATTGTAATATATACTTTTGAAACACAAAATAATCTTGTATTCACCAAACATCTTAAGCCCGCATTACAGTATCAATTATTTTCTAAAAGATCTTTTATAAGAGATTTGATTTGACCAATCAAAATTCAAGCCAGCTGATTTTCAAAACAAAATCTTTAATTCTGATTGGACAAATAAATCTTTTATGAAAGAATCTTTTATACAATATTTGATAGTGTAATGCGGGCCTTAGTGTTATCTGCATCAAAAAGTAAGCAAATAATTAAAATATCCTCCAAACAAGATAATCTTGTAAGGAAAATAGAGTAGTTTTCACTATAATACATGGGCCTTTTATATTTTTACATAATTTGTTCTCAATAGTTCTCGATATAAACAATCTCAGATCCTCAACACCACCTGGAAGCCACCGGAAGTCACAACACCACCACCGTAAATCACAGCACCACAACTGGAAGTCACAAATCACCACCGGAAGTCACCAGAAGTTACAGCACCACCACCGGAAACCACCAGAAGTCAAAGCACTTCCACCGAAAGTCACAGCTTTGTCACACTGAGATCTCCTGGATCTGCACCCTCTTCTTCACCGTGGTGGGAGGGTTGC
This sequence comes from Flexamia atlantica, assembly GCA_035578135.1. Taxonomy (NCBI): domain Eukaryota; kingdom Metazoa; phylum Arthropoda; class Insecta; order Hemiptera; family Cicadellidae; genus Flexamia; species Flexamia atlantica. The sequence continues at coordinate 4,463,492 of JAQJVK010000012.1, read as the reverse complement.
TGGACGTCCTGGCGGGGGGAGCGGGGGGATGCCGCGGCGGGGGCGGTGGGTCCGGTATCGTCGGGCTCTTCTTGGAGAAAGTGTCCAGGGAAATGACGTCATCAAGCTCCTCCTTCGCCTGTTTGCTCTTCTTCTGCCGGTCTCGTTGGTAGAAGATACCTGGAGACAGGAAAAAACATTGTCACGTCTTTTCTAGCGGAGTACACGAAAGCGTTGGTATAATTTTTACGATTGTTTGCTGTTCGGTTTAAGAAGGGGTTCAAGCCGCAAAAAACGCGTTTCTGTTCCTTCAATAAGGCTGATGTTAACTTTTAATTTGTTCCAGCTTCAACCACTGTGTCAAAATCTTTTATTCGTAAGGATGAAATAATACCGGACGGTTACAGAGGACAGAATTTTCATATAAACTCAGCAAAATTTAATAATACAATCATACAAGTTTGGTGCCTTTTTGCAGCCAAACCAAAAGAGATATTCAAATTCTGCTCAATGAAATCGCTAAATAATTTTGTTCTTTATTAAATGAGCTACAAATCACTAATGTTTTTGAGAGATTGAGATTTACACCGAGTTAGAAATTAAACATTGGCCTCATGGTAGGAGCAGGTAGAAACGCAATATTTTTCGTTACTGGAACCCCCTCTTAAGAAGAAAAGAATCTTAAGGACAAATCCGAGGATTACCAGTAAGCAAACAATTAAATTAACAATAGTTTCGGCTTGTAATTTTAAATTTTTTTAGCAGGGGAGATATTTGTAAAAACACCACACATAATATATTTTTTCAAATTTTTGAGGATATTCCAGATATCGTTAAAACGTCCAGATTAACATTTTGTCCTTATTAATATCAACAAATCAATAATAAAAAAATAATAATGAATTTTTCCAAATAAAACTTATATAAGGAATGTAAGCCTCCATGGTCATCATCACTATTGTTTAGTTCTAAATCTTCTTGGATACGCCGCGTAAGGACGCTCAATAATTTTACGATATAAAATAATTTTTGATGATGTTCGCTACTACGAGCATCATCCTCCATCGCCCTGAAGATGGAAAACTGCAACGTCTCAGAAACATCGGCAATGAACTTATTTTTTAAAAAGTTTGAGGCCACTTTTTACTTTGCATTTAACCTCTTCCCCATGGGCCTCAGGCCTGTGTGTGGAATATTGATGAGCAGTATTGCTAAAAGTATGCGAAAACGCCGGGACTTGAACTTGCGACATCTCCATCACAGTTCCGAGTTCGTTCGCCACCGACTGTGTCACCCACTCACTACGATATCTGAGCTCGGTCCATCCCAGAAGACTTTGAGTTAACGTCTTAAAAATCTTACACAAATCTTATTAAATAAGTTGTTAGCCTACTTCCGGTCGTACCTGCGAAGAGCAGCAGGTTGAGCAGCAGCAGCAGACAGCCGACGCCCACGGTGACGCCCAGGGCGGCGGTGAAGCCCGTGTAGTGGCGTAGCGCCTCCAACTCCTCCTCCGTGGACGGCTGGGCCGCCTCCGTGGAAAGGTTGTGCTCACACTCCACCACGGGGGCGGTGACCGGCGTGGTGGGAGCCACGGGGTCCGGGAGTCGCGTCATTGCCTCCGCCCGCACCGACCCTGCGGACCGGTGTTGCCAGAGTTACTATTGTTATTGTACTAGATTAGGAGAGCCTCCATGGACAGGTTGTGCTCGCACTACACCTTGGGGGCAGTGACCGGGGTAGTGGGAGCCACGGGGTCCGGGAGTCGCGTCATCACCTCCGCCCGCACCGACCCTGTGAACCCGTGTTGCCAGATTGACAATTATTTTTATTGTACTAGATGATGAAAGCCTCTGTAGACGAGGGTTGTGCTCGCACTCCACCATGGGGGAGGTGACCGGGGTGGTGGGAGCCACGGGGTCCGGGAGTCGGGTCATCGCCTCCGCCCGCACTGACACTGCGGAACAGTGTTGTCAGATTTACAATAATTATTGTACTCGATTAGGAAAGCCTCCGTGGACAGGTTGTGCTCGCACTCCATCATGGGGGCAGTGACCGGGGTAGTGGGAGCCACGGGGTCTGAGAGTCGCGTAAATGCCTCCGCCCTCACCGACCCTGCAGACCGTTGTTGCCAGATTTACTATTGTTATTGTACTAGATTAGAAAAGCGTCCGTGAACGTCGGGTCGTGCCCGCATTCCACCACGGGGACGATGACCGGCGCGCCGTGGCGTGATGGGAGCTACAGGGTCCAAGAAACACGTAATCGCCTCCTCCCGCATTATTTACCCTGTGGACCAGTGTTGCCAAATGTACAATTATTATTGTATCAGACCAGGAAAGCCACCTGTATCAGACAGTTTTTTTTTTTTTTTTTTTTAACAAAACGATCTTGTTTTCCTTTACTCAGTTCACAAACACAAAAGTGAATTATTTCGTTGTGTTGTTTGTTATTATTCCTATTTTGGTAATGTTTTCGAGTTGAACTTTTATAGTTTTAACCTTGTTTTGGCTTTTTATATTGTTTATGGTATCCGAAGAAACTAATAAACTGTTAAAACATCAAAATACTAAACATTGAACATTGAGATAAATGATTTCAACCCAATTAAGACCCTTAGCACTTAGTACATCAAGAGTTATATAAATTTATGAAACATTTAAATACCAATCTATTCAGGGCATTAAGAACATAATTTTGAAGTTAATATCACTCTTAGAATATAAAATAAAACCAGAATTATTTTAGATGATTTCACGGGTTTGGCCTAACATGAATCTATATTTCACACATATCTAAAACGAGACTTACTATAAAAATTTCACCAATTGATTAATTATATTTGCTCGGTTTAAATTTAAAACGAATAAATAAAACAATATTATAAAAACTTAGTAAAAAATAAACAACCACAGACATTAGATGCTGAGGGATATTGACTTAAATATGATACTCTCCAAAATGAGGCTGTCAATACAGGCTTATAGAGATAAATGACATTGCCGCTACCTCAGTCGACTAAATCAAATTATTCTGCTTATTTATATGCATTGAAATACTACACATAATGCGCTTCAGTTTTAAAATATACTACTGCCGTATTGTTTATTACGAGTGTTAAGGGACTTAGTGAATATTTATTACTCTTGTTTCCCATGTACTAGTTGGCAATCGGTTAATATATTTTGCACCATCTGCTATTTTTAGACGCATTTTACACATTGTAATGCGTTATTAAAATAATATTTTACTCTCGCCGGGAGTAAATTCATTATTTGGTTTTATTAGCGGAAGATAAAGTTTACTGATAAGAATAACATTAAAAATAATTTTTAAAAGGACGAACCCTTCCTATTCCTACGCAAACATGCAAATATTGTTGCAGCTCAACTGTAACAGGCACTAACAAATGATTAGTGGCAGGCAGGAGACAACAGCAAAACCGAAACCGCTGATGCTCTGTGACCATTAGGGTTGGCTACGTCAATCAATACAAAACAATAAACGAGTGTTTGTTACAGTCGTGTTTTTCGTGTAAATGCAGTAATCACTCATGTATTGTGCATTTATTTATTCGTAAAGTTGCAGGGAGAAATGTTGTGTGCATTACAGTAGACTTTCCCTTATCTGGGCACCTTTCAACCTGACATGGGTTTAACCGGACCACACTCCACGTAAATTATATCTTTTTAACCCGACAAGTTTTTTCAACAAATTGGTTTAACCGGGCGTGATTGGCAGGAAATGGACAGTACTGTATCGACAATTATCTGGGAAAGATTGAGACCAATAATTATGTTCATAAATCAAAGTTTTGCTCATACAGTATGCATTCGAGTTGTTATTTAACGTGTTTAGGAAACGTCGGTTTTACCGGAAAATTTCTTATCTGGACGCGTGTCAGTTCCGAGTTGTCCGGATAAGAGAGAGTCTACTGCACGTGAGGAAAATGAATTGTTTCAGGAAAATCGCCAACTATTCCCCTCGAGAGACAATAGAGTACTTTATATCCTCGAAATACAATAATAATTCTTACAGGTCGTAAAAAAATGTTGTACTATTGGAGTAAATTAAACTGCCCCCCTTCGGAAACATATCCGCCCGAGTCTCGCCGAGGCAGTTTCCCTCGGGACACAAAATCGCACTTTACTCCCTGCGGACTGACCAGCGTAGTATGGTTCTCCTAGGGGGACAATAATGTACTTTACCCCTCAAAATAAACAGGTCGAGGAAATGTTATGTGTTTGTTACTGGAAAGCAAACTACCCCCTTCAAAAACATTTTCGCCCGGGTGTCACCGAGGCTGTTTCCCTCGGGACACAAAATTGCACTTTACTCCCTGCGGACTACCGGCGTAGTAGTGGTTATTCTAGGGGGACAATAATGTACTTTACCCCCTCAAAAAAATTAATTTATACAGGTCGAGAAAATTGTTTGTGTGTATTACTGGAGTAAAGTAAACTACCCCCTTCGAAAACATTTCCGCCCGTGTGTCACCGAGGCTGTTTCCATCGGGAGACAATACCGCACTTTACTACCTACGGACTGATCGGCGTAGTAGTGGTTCTTCTAGGGGGGCATTAATGTACTTTACCACCTAAAAATAAAAACATTGATTTATACGGGTCGAGAAAGTTTTATGAGTGTATTACTGGAGTAAAGTAAACTGCCCCTTTCGGGAATATTTCCTCCCGAGTCTCGCCAAGGCTTTTTCCCTCGGGAGACAATCTCGCACTTTACTCCCTTACTGACCGGCGTAGTAGTGGTTCTCGCGCTCGTGGAAGTGGTGGTGGCGCATGCTGACGTCCTGGTCCCCGGGCTGGTGCAGCTGGGGGATCAGGTTCAGCCAGATCGCCATCTTGTGTCCCCGGTAGTGGCTGCGCATCCGGGACTTCACCCCTGGAACATGGGGAAGCTGCGGTGAGCGTTTTACCAGAACTATGGTTTTATTGATAAAGAAGATAGGAATCAGGTCGTGTTTGTGTAACGTGGTAAACCATTTGAACTCATAAAATTGGCTTAGGAGGGCTTGGTAAGATTTGCGTTTGAATATTTGTGAATGATACTCGGATGAAAATAAATATTTTATAGTTTTGGTTAATTTTTAGATATGATGTAATAAACTTAATCATATGTAAATTAAAAGTTATGAATAGTAAAAATACTAAACCGTATCAACGTATGAAAATTTGGATTTAAAATAATACGATGCAGTTCTATACATATCTTAAAGCTTTAATGTTTTTTCGTTGTCAACAAAATAATAACATGATCATTCCAAATCTAAGAATGAAAACTTTTCTATGAAGCAGTTTTTTTTCAAATCCTTTCTTAATCAGCACAATACTTGTTGTCTTTATTTACAAAAAAAAAAAAAAAAATTAAAAACGCCTTTCGTCATAATAATGTAAATAATTTCTTGATTACCATGATACGTGTTGTTGTATTCACTGGATGTAAATAAAAAGCTACTTTCCACCATGTTTTGCATATTTACCATCTTGTATGTAAATACAGTATAAGCGTAAATATATTTTTAAGTGTTGTAAGACGTTTTTTATTTACATCCAGATAATAATGTACAATGTACTAACATATATAACACGAAGTATACATAAAATATAGCAAATGGCAATCGATTTCGATTAGTCTTATCCATCATCATGAGACCCAATGACAGAGTAGAAGGAGGGAAACTTTGGTAAACTGATGCGGAAATACTCGGTAATTTACAACTCGGCAAACAAAATAGTTTTATTAAAAAAACGTATGATTCGAGAACATTATAAACATATTTACATATCAACATTAAAAAAAAGAATATTTGTGAAAAATTCAAGTAAATGCTGTATCTGCAGGTAGGTGAGAGTGTGGACTGACCGAGGCTGAGGTAGAGCTGGCTGTTGAGGTCGTACGGCTCCCACGTGAGGCCGCGGTGGTGCGGCTTGTCCTTGCCGCCGTGGTGGTGCCGCGGCTCGTTGGGGTTGCTGCAACACACCCACTCCGTTGGCCTTGGCTCAGTAATGATAAATTACACTCCGATTGCATTCTGCTAGTCAGAAAATTAATTTTGGTAAAAGGTATTGTTGTTTTGTATTAGTTTGATGGATAAATTGTAATTGAATGTTGTAGGATTATTGTTACACACATACGGGTAGAGAATTTTTTTTCATATTAACAGTACATTGGTAAGTGTCGGATACGATACTTGAAAAACGTGATAAAAAATTTCCAGTTGTAAACGAAAACGATTTTTGGTTCACAGTTTTAATTGGTTTTTATGGCCAAATAGGCATGCACAAAAGTAGGGTTTATTTAAATTAATTTATTTACTATTGACTTGAACGTTTTCATTTTAAACTAAATAAATTTTAAATTTTGATAAGGCTGTTTGTTATTAAGGAAGCACCTGTTTGTTATTAAGAAACACAGTTAAATTCTCATTACAATTTACAATTTCGATTTACTCAATCTAAAAAAGGTAGTTCAAGACTACAACATAGTCTGCTTTCTGAAAGGTAAGACAGCAAATCAAACGTAGATAACGATTACATGACAATCATATAGTGTCTTAAAAACAGGTATTTTATCATTAAATGTTTGTATCCGGCTAGAAATGTGAATCCCTACTAATTTCAAACATCATAGCTCAATATATTATTCATTTTCAAACATTCAACATGTCATTTAAAATTTTCAGACATTGTAATGAATTTATGAACTTTTTTAGTGTATGAACGTTTTAAATTTTTATTTGTTATTGCAACACACAGTATGAGTGGCAGGCAGCGGACCTGGTCTTGGCGAAGTTGGTGAGGAAGTTGACGAGGGTCTCGCTGACGGCCATGTCCTGGCGGGAGTAGTTGTGCGGGAAGTAGGGGTGGCCGCCCACCAGCGGCTGTCCCAGGAAGTAGGCCAGGTCCTCGCCCCGCACACTGCCCAGCCTCTGGGGAGAGAAGGAGAAAAACCATTGAATACAGATGTGTGTTCGTTATGTCGTAAAACCACTGTAAAGTCGGTTGAAAATTTATTTTTAAACGAGTTCAAAACTAAGATTCGACTTAAGATTGACGTTTGTTGAAGTATATTTCATTCTTTGTGTATTTTCATTTTAAAACATCGGATCAGAATTCATATCTTGTGTAGAACATTTTATTAAAAATATCATCTCTCCCAATTTAGTATTCTTTTGGAAACCTTTTTGTATATTAAAGAAAATAATCTTACTACAGCGCACAATCATAAATAATGCGCTGGGGTAATGCTATAAATACAGCACCCAATCCATTCAATCAACACATTCTGAAAGTTTTTTTGACAGAAACAAGAATATGCAGGTCTCAAAATCTTAGTACCCCTTTATGTAAAGTCAAGATTACTTACATGTGTCCAGAAATTCAAGGTAGGTTTCCAAAAATGTGTTACTTGAAGGTTTTATTATCATTTCCTCTCCTCCTAACTTTGGTCCTCTCTCCTCCTTACTTTGCCTTTCCTAATCTACCAATTTTACCAATTTACTTGGTTTTCAAGAACGGGAATGGATAGATCACGGGTGTCATGTCACAACATGGTCAACGGTGCAACTGCAATGGCCGTTTGCATCAGTCTAGTATAAACTATTTTATGTTAATCTTAAGTATAAAATAAAAGTGAGTATAAGCAGACACACTACTATTTTTTTATTATAGTTTAGGCTGGATGCATTTTTTAACAAATTATAAAATTGAACTCAATCAGCTAGACCTGGTTTAAACTAGAATGCTGCAAACGGACATAAGAAGTAAGTAGTAAGTAAGCAAAATAAGCTGACAAGTCGTTACTAAATAATTCAAGAATCACTTAAAGGATCTTTAGTTAATTTAGCCTGAAGACAATTTTTTTATATATTTGTCTTAGCATGAAAAATAAATACAAAATATATATGGTATATTTTACATCACATACTACGTAGTTAATAAAGTATGATAAATCTAGCTTAATCTGTAAAGATAGGGAGTGATTGAAATTACTGATGAAAGGATACAACAAACTGTATGCGTTTTTATATATTACTCTTTTTTTAAATTTTTTAATTGATTATTCCGTTTTGTGTGGGTGAAAAAAAGGTTTGCAGCCTCTTTTATCCTTTGCACTTGCCCCGAGCTCATCGATCTGTAAGTGGTACTTTATCAATCTGGCAAGAAGAAAGCCTATTCAGTTCAAAAATAAACAGCACTGGTCAAGAATATTGATAGCGCTTCCAGACCCACGATATGGCTGTCCTACAACAGCCATTCTCTGAAGACGGTGTTCCCTACCCACTGAGCAGCCAACTCGTTGAACTCATAGACTAGTTGGTTTAATTTCACAAACTCTTAAATACGTTAAACACATTTTGTCCTGAAAACATTCTTTTTAATTGTTAGGTGTTCCAAAACACTACTTTATCACCAACATTAATTCCCCTCCTTTGAGCTTTTCATGACCTTAAACCAACATCTGTAATGTTCGGACTTTATTTAACTCTTTATAGACAGGAAAAATGGAAGGCAAAAGGCCGGCGGAAAGTGTGAGACAAAACAGCATCATGTTCAACTCTCATTAGGGTCTCTAGGAAAAAAACATTACATGCTCTTACTTCAACAGCCGCAGGAAATACGTTCTGCGTAATAAACTATTCTCACTGGTCCATCTAAGGATACAATTACAAGACTTTTATATGAACACATTAATTTAAAAACACGAAAAAAACTGTCATATCACATCAAATAAATGGAATCATAAAATTGACACATACTTTCTCCCTTAAAGCGAGAAAATCTACAATAGAATAAAATAAATTTACAATTAAATACCCTACAAAAAATACCAAATTTTATCGAAATCGGTTAGCAATTAACGGAGATATCGGTTTTTGAATATTTGCCATAAGAATAACATTAGAAAACGAACTGCGTTTACCGCCTAGTGAAAATATCAATAATCACCGCAACCATTTGACGTAGACCAATAATTCAAAATACTGCATTGTTTATTTTTTTGGGGAAAATTTAATATTTGCAAGTATATTTTCCTTAGGGTTTACAGATTTTGGAAAATTCGAAAAATATTATTTGTTTAACACTTAAACCCATATAACTTCTGAACCTAAATTTTTACAGACATCCGGATAGTGTCATTTTATTTTTCACTTTAAGCAATAAAACCATGAAACATTTCTAAAAACTGTTAGATCCGTTTCTGAAAATTTTAATTTTTGTCGATTTCTATGGGTTTTTATAGGGTAAATGCCCTTTAAAATCAAATTTTCAGAAAAAAAACCCTAGAGATATGCTTTGTTTGAAATTCATTGTTGGTGATGGTGATTTTATATTTTGATTAGGATTTTTGCGGACATTTGCCATCACTGATTAGTAAAAAACAAGTTTCACGACGTTTCGGGATCTGGGATCTGATCCCGTCTTCAGGTGGAAGAAAACCTAGAACATAACAAGATTAGTAACACATAGCCAGGAAAACCTGGACAAAAACACAGCTAAAACAGAGACTGTGTTTACAGAATAAACTGCAATAGTTGTTCTAGGCCGTATTATGGCGAGACAAAAAGACCTTTAAATGTTAGAATCAAAGAACACAAAGATAACACGAGGAAGGGCTTAGTGGATAAATCAAAAATTGCTCAACACTGCTGGTCTGAAAATCACCAGATGAATTTTGACGAAGCAAAAATAGTACACCGCGAACCTCATTTTTTCAAAAGAAAACTAATTGAAGCTTCATACATAAAACTAGCAGACCAACCAATCAGTCAATCTTCACTTGAAATAAGGCCAGTATGGCTACCAATATTAAACAAAGAATTGAAAGACAGGGAAAATAAAGTGTCAGCAAATAGGGTAATTACTAACAATTCTGTTCAAAATTCTCACAACATGTTAACCCGTAGCAAGGCCAAGGGGCAAAATCAGGTTAAAAATTAACTAATAAACACAAACAGACACACGGAATTTGCATATCACATGTCTCTGTTTCAGGTTTTCGCCACCGGTAGCGCGCCGTGATTTGGTTGGCCGTGTCCGCCGCCATTTCCGTTGCCGCCGCCATTTGCTGTCCTCCTACCAGTCTCAGCTCAGCTCTGATTGGGTGTGGACATGCTCTCTCCTGTCTGGTGATTCTTGATTCTTGTGATTCCTGTGTTATTTTGTGTTATTGTTTTTCTTTTCAGCTAGTGTTTTCGTGACTGCTTTTACAGTTCTCTGTTTTAGCTGTGTTTTTGTCCAGGTTTTCCTGGCTATGTGTTACTAATCTTGTTATGTTCTAGGTTTTCTTCCACCTGAAGACGGGATCAGATCCCAGATCCCGAAACGTCGTGAAACTTGTTTTTTACTAATCAGTGATGGCAAATGTCCGCAAAAATCCTAATCAAAATAAAAAAAAAATCTAGAGATATGGATGTATACCTACATGCCAAATTCCATGACCGTGACCGTAATGTACACACTACACACTACCCACTACACACTACACTCCACACACTTACCACTACACACTACACTCCACACACTCAACACTACACACTACACTCCACACACTTACCACTACACACTACACTCCACACACTACACACTACACACTACACTCACCTCGTGGAAGTCAGAGTCCTTGGGCTGGTAGTTGAAGTGGACCACGTGTGTGGTGGCCTTGCCTCGCTTGGCGTGCACGGCGGCCACACACTACACACTACACACTACCCACTACACACTACACTCCACACACTACACACTACACACTACACTCACCTCGTGGAAGTCAGAGTCCTTGGGCTGGTAGTTGAAGTGGACCATGTGTGTGGTGGCCTTGCCTCGCTTGGCGTGCACGGCGGCCACACACTACACACTACACTCCACACACTACACACTACACACTACACTCACCTCGTGGAAGTCAGAGTCCTTGGGCTGGTAGTTGAAGTGGACCATGTGTGTGGTGGCCTTGCCTCGCTTGGCGTGCACGGCGGCCACACACTACACACTACACTCCACACACTACACACTACCCACTACACACTACACTCCACACACTACACACTACACTCACCTCGTGGAAGTCAGAGTCCTTGGGCTGGTAGTTGAAGTGGACCATGTGTGTGGTGGCCTTGCCTCGCTTGGCGTGCACGGCGGCCACACACTACACACTACACACTACACACTACACACTACACTCCACACACTACACACTACACACTACACTCACCTCGTGGAAGTCAGAGTCCTTGGGCTGGTAGTTGAAGTGGACCATGTGTGTGGTGGCCTTGCCTCGCTTGGCGTGCACGGCGGCCACACACTACACACTACACTCCACACACTACACACTACCCACTACACACTACACTCCACACACTACACACTACACACTACACACTACACTCACCTCGTGGAAGTCAGAGTCCTTGGGCTGGTAGTTGAAGTGGACCATGTGTGTGGTGGCCTTGCCTCGCTTGGCGTGCACGGCGGCCACACACTACACACTACACACTACACTCCACACACTACACACTACACACTACACACTACACTCACCTCGTGGAAGTCAGAGTCCTTGGGCTGGTAGTTGAAGTGGACCATGTGTGTGGTGGCCTTGCCTCGCTTGGCGTGCACGGCGGCCACACACTACACACTACACACTACCCACTACACACTACACTCCACACACTACACACTACACACTACACTCACCTCGTGGAAGTCAGAGTCCCTGGGCTGGTAGTTGAAGTGGACCATGTGTGTGGTGGCCTTGCCTCGCTTGGCGTGCACGGCGGCCACACACTACACACTACACACTACCCACTACACACTACACTCCACACACTACACACTACACACTACACTCACCTCGTGGAAGTCAGAGTCCCTGGGCTGGTAGTTGAAGTGGACCATGTGTGTGGTGGCCTTGCCTCGCTTGGCGTGCACGGCGGCCACACACTACACACTACACACTACCCACTACACACTACACTCCACACACTACACACTACACACTACACACTACACTCACCTCGTGGAAGTCAGAGTCCCTGGGCTGGTAGTTGAAGTGGACCACGTGTGTGGTGGCCTTGCCTCGTTTGGCGTGCACGGCGGCCAGCCTCAGCAACTTCGAGACTGTGTGGCCGTCGCTCAGCGCCTCTAGCACGCTGTCCCTCACGTTGATTGGGTGGACGATCGGCTTGTCCCAGTCCGTGTATTCGTTTCGGACTGTTGAGAATATCTCGTTCAGGTGGTATACGTAGGCGTTCCTCACGTATGTCCTGGAAAAAAGTAATTTTGGGTTATTTTTGGGAGTTGCAGCTGGTCATGAGATGACAGATAGAAAGGAATCAGGGAGATAATATGTTTTTTTGTTTTCACTTCAATTTTGGAATCCAAAAATAAGGTCAAATGGAGGGTTACGGAAATTCTTATCACAAAATGGCTGAATATCAGTTGTTTTTATCTAGTATTATCAATCAAATATATCGACTAATCAGTTTAAAAATATAGGTTTTTGAATTAGTATCACCCGAAATTGTCTTAGAATGCAGCGTTTTAGTATTTTTGATTGATTTCTGGACTTTTTTTTAGTATCGACTTTGTAGCAATAAAATATATACCTAACAATGAGGGTCACTCTCCTCATATTCTATACGATAATTCAAGCTATCGCACTAAATACCCTATATATTGTTGTAAATATTAACAGTGTAAATAGAATGTTTATAGTTAATTTAGTTCTGCGCTGACCAAAGTAAAATTCATTATTTTTAGCCAATACATGAAGGTAAAATAGTTTATTTATCTCAAACTAATTACTGACTTGTTTTCCTGTTTGCACACAATGTGGTAGCCAAAAAACGAACCATTGACTTATCTAAATTAATTGTTTATTAAGCACTATTTTGGTTTATAAACACTATTTATCTAAACATGCTACAATATAAATTAATTTTGTTCTATATAGCTACAAAAAGGATGGCTTGAATTTATATGTATTATATAATTATTCGTTTTATTTTTAGACGGACTAGCAGTTCCCCGCGGCTTCGCTCGCTGAAAGGATAACAAGTGTTTGGTTAAATTATACGTTATTTGTAATATGCAATTTTTACACATTTCCAAATAGACCGATGATATCAATAATTTACCCCTGATTTGTGTTTTCAAGCGCTTAATTACACCCTTAAGGTTGAATCTCTATCCCAGATTGACATGCGAAGATGAAACGTTTCCTCGATGAATTTCATTTTCTCCTCAATGTTTTGAAATGGCTACCATGTGATAACACATTCTAATTTTTCAATTTATTCTGAAGAATTCTGAACTTTCCTAGTTAATTTATTATTTTATAAATATTACCGGGTTTTTAAAAGTTTGGAAAAAAAGTATCCACTTCAGGTGTTTGAACTCACAACTTTCATTGCAGCGCTGGCCCCCAAGACTTGTCAGCCAGTTTGACATAAAAGATTAGGAGGCATATGATAACTGATCTAAAGTTAATGAGCAGGCCAAAATTTGATTACTTCGAATCAGAATCTTGCAGCTTTGTCAAGCATCAACTGTTCAACTTCATCATGATTGGATAAAAGGGATACGTCGTTGTTTTTAGCCAATCAAAAGACGAAGCTGAGCAGTCGTTGTACGACAGAGCCGTCCGTTCCTTCGTTATTCACCTCAGTATCCTGATAATCACCTTAGTATTCTGTTCCTCACCTCAGTTTCCTATTCCTCACCTCAGTATCCTATTCATTACCTCAGTATCCTAATCCTTACCTCAGTATCCTACTCCTCACCTCAGTATCCTGATAATCACCTCAGTATCTTTTTCTTCCCCTTAGTCTCCTATTCATCACCTCAGTATCCTATTCATCATCTCAGTATCCTAATCCTTACCTCAGTATCCTACTCCTCACCTCAGTATCCTGTTCCTCACCTCAGTATCCTATTTCTCACCTCAGTCTCCTATTCCTCACCTCAGTATCCTACTCCTCACCTCAGTATCCTGATAATCACCTCAGTATCTTTTTCTTCCCCTTAGTCTCCTATTCATCACCTCAGTATCCTATTCATCATCTCAGTATCCTAATCCTTACCTCAGTATCCTACTCCTCACCTCAGTATCCTGTTCCTCACCTCAGTATCCTATTTCTCACCTCAGTCTCCTATTCCTCACCTCAGTCTCCTATTCCTCACCTCAGTCTCCTACTCTTCACCTCAGTCTCCTACTCCTCACCTCAGTCTCCTATTCCTCACCTCAGTATCCTGTTCCTCTGGTCCTCTTCGAAGCCGTACTGGATGTCGTGCTCGTTCATGTCCAGGTAGCTCTCGGTGGAGGTGACCCCCAGCAGCAGCGGTGTGCTGCTGAACAGCTCACCCGCGTGGTCCAGGGTGTAGGAGGGGAGGTTCATCGTCCACGGGCCGAACCTCGGCAGGAACCGCGGCGCCGGGAAGTCTACAGAGAGAAGCTTGGAAAGCGGGAGGTCCTGGGGAAGTGAAATAAATAAAAAAACAATTAATATATTTGTATTGGATGGTATTTATTTTTCTTGCTTTTTCAAATAATATTTTTTTTCGGCCTATTTTAACGACGCAAAATAATATGTCATTAATTAAAAATAAATATAATATTTGTAAATCAACTAAACAATGTAAGTATATACTTAAGCTGTGTCGTTTTAAGAAACGATCGCATTGTAAATGTATGCAATATTTCTTACGTATAAAATATTGATTATTCTATTAATTTTACATATCACGATTGAATCTTATTCAATGTTTTAACATAACAAAAGCAACAGTTTTACTTTTAATAGAACATATACTGGTATAATCTTCACAGAATCCTTATAAATCTTCCTATTGAAATAACCAGTACTTCAAATTTTAAGCATAATATGATGAAGAATTTTTAAATTAAAAATATTATCAACAAACAAAAATAACTTACTGGTTGACATAACTAAGTGAGTTATGCACATATTTTTGCTAAGCATCCTATATATTTTTCTATATGCTTATAACGTGTCCTAACATGTAACGTGTCTATATGTTACTCAATATGTTCAAGTAAGACAGCAGATAGCGATACAAAGTTATAGTGGCTTGCGTGTAATCGATGTTTACTCTATTATAGATCACGTCAAAAACGTTAACAGGCTATCAGTAAGTCCAGTAAAACTGACATTGGTCTTATGGACCAACGGTCTAAGCCATGCCGTTTGTTTCGCACTTTATCATACCTTGATGCAGGCCATCAGGTCGTGTTTGTCCGGGCAGTTCAGGTAGGCGGCGACCTGAGCCCTGACTGAGTCCGGGCTGGGTACCACGGCCCAGGGACTCAGCATCGAGCCCGACAGCAGCGCCGCCTTGTGGAGTAGGCCTGAAACATACAGGGAGTCAGCAGTTCAGGTAGGAAGCGACTTGAGCCCTGACTGAGTCCGGGCTGGGTACCACGGCCCAGGGACTCAGCATCGAGCCCGACAGCAGCGCCGCCTTGTGGAGTAGGCCTGAAACATACAGGGAGTCAGCAGTTCAGGTAGGCGGCGACCTGAGACCTGACTGAGTCAGGACTGGGTACCACGGCCCAGGGACTCAGCATCGAGCCCGACAGCAGCGCCGCCTTGTGGAGTAGGCCTGAAACATACAGGGAGTCAGCAGTTCAGGTAGGCAGCGACCTGAGACCTGACTGAGTCCGGGCTGGGTACCACGGCCCAGGGACTCAGCATCGAGCCCGACAGCAGCGCCGCCTTGTGCAGTAGGCCTGAAACATACAGGAGTGTCAGCAGTTCAGGTAGGCGGCGACCTGAGACCTGACTGAGTCCGGGCTGGGTACCACGGCCCAGGGACTCAGCATCGAGCCCGACAGCAGCGCCGCCTTGTGGTGTAGGCCTGAAACATACAGGGGCGTCAGCAGTTCAGGTAGGCGGCGACCTGAGACCTGACTGAGTCCGGGCTGGGTACCACGGCCCAGGGACTCAGCATCGAGCCCGACAGCAGCGCCGCCTTGTGCAGTAGGCCTGAAACATACAGGGGCGTCAGCAGTTCAGGTAGGCGGCGACCTGAGACCTGACTGAGTCCGGGCTGGGTACCACGGGCCAGGGACTCAGCATCGAGCCCGACATCAGCGCCGCCTTGTGGAGTAGGCCTGAAACATACAGGGAGTCAGCAGTTCAGGTAGGCAGCGACCTGAGCCCTGACTGAGTCCGGGCTGGGTACCACGGCCCAGGGACTCAGCATCGAGCCCGACAGCAGCGCCGCCTTGTGGTGTAGGCCTGAAACATACAGGGGCGTCAGCAGTTCAGGTAGGCAGCGACCTGAAACCTGACTGAGTCCGGGCTGGGTACCACGGCCCAGGGACTCAGCATCGAGCCCGACATCAGCGCCGCCTTGTGGAGTAGGCTTGAAACATACAGGGAGTCAGCAGTTCAGGTAGGCAGCGACCTGAGCCCTGACTGAGTCCGGGCTGGGTACCACGGGCCAGGGACTCAGCATCGAGCCCGACAGCAGCGCCGCCTTGTGGAGTAGGCCTGAAACATACAGGGAGTCAGCAGTTCAGCGGAGTACCACTGAGTATGCTGGTAATACCAGGATAGGCCTGTAGGGTCGAATTTTTCTGCCCTACGTCTAAACGAACTCTATTTAACCTCATAAATTATTATGCATTCTTTCTTTTGTATGTTAGAAGCATGGCTGGTTATATTTGAAGTTTTATTCGTTAACAATTAACTTTAAATTACGTTGAACTAGTTAATCCAAAGAACCTACCGATAAAAATTTCTCAGATTGAATGCTTTCTTCTACAATCTGATAAAACACTTCATTAATCGTTTGACAGCTGAATATCTACAAATTAAAACCCGAAAAAAAAATAATTAAAACGGTGCTATTGTAAGTGGTACCTTCTGCCTACTGGCATCTCAAATATAAATTCTAACCAGGTAATATTTTCAAGATAATAAAATGAAAAAAGAAGTGTCTTGAGAATCTAAACATTTATGTAGGTTTCATGAGTAAGTACAAAATATTTTAAATCTATGCCCTTAATACATATTATAAAATGTTTTAGTTAAATATATTCTTACTATGCATCTATTCAAGATGTTCGAAAACTTTTTTGTGAGATTTTAATTGTAATGCACGATACAAAACATGACCTTGCAACAGCTTTAATTAAAAATATTCCTTAAGAATAATAAAACCACTCATATTAGTTTTAATACATATTTTCTGCTCAATCCCGTCAGTTGCAAAGCTGAAAGGGTTGCTCAGTTTTTCTTGGAACTCAAAATGCAAACCAATTTCATAAAGTTATATTTTGATAAATTCATGACATAGAACCACGGTTGCAAGATTTCAATTAGTTCAGTCTTCTAGATATCATGTTTAAAGTAAATACAGCTCTAATAACATACCTTTACTTTACATTAACTACTACTTTAACTACTTTACCTTTGAAAATGTTTCAAATCAAAACATGACCAGGGGAGTGCTATTGTTTGTTATCTACAACCTCAGTTATAAAACGCGGCTACCAAACAGTAAAACATAGGTGTAAAGCAACACAGTGGTGGTTTGTTCTTTATTGAGTTCATTCTTCGCGGGGAAACCTAATACAAAAGGTTCAATCAAGAAACGCATCACGTTTGACTGCCCATTCACCGGGCAATCCCTTTCACCCCTTTATATAGAACAACTGGGAATGTTTTGCTGAAATTTTTAACTGAAGCTAGCCTACTCTAAAATTATCTGTCTGTCTGTTTGGAATTTATAATTTTCAGGGGACATTTTCAATTGTTTTTAGACTAATATTCAACACAGAAGTTTAATTAACTATTCTTTCTATTATTTCGGATTTAAATATCCTCATAGAATATTAAGTGATTAGTATTTTGCTGTTGAGATATACCATGTTAATTTGTAATGAAAATATTTGTTAGTAGCTAAGCCGTTGGCTGACGGACCTAACCTAAATGATTCAGAATGCTGAATTGGATTTAACTTCCACGTCCGATCATTTACTAGGGAAAAAATATATTTGAGGCAAAATGAGGTCTTACTTTGCTCTTCATGGTTACTCTAAGAGCTAAAATGTAACATTATGTAAAATGCAGTTTATGTAATTAAACTGTTGACATATAAAAATCTCCTGTGATGTCATCCACTTTTTTAATTTTTACGAAACTTTTATTCTGTTTAAATTTAATCTCTTCATATAAAAACTAATTATGTCCCTAGCAGGACTGAAATTCGGGGCTAGTTTATTACGTACAAAACATATTTCCCGGGGCTATCAAAGTTACACTCTATGTTATAACATTTGTTTTGTTTCTCGCCCGGGGAATCTAGTGAGAGTTGAACATTATGTAATTTTTTCCTCCAGCGGGTTTCCTTCCACATTTTCGAGTAAAAGAGTAAAATAAAATCCGAACTACATATTTCAGTTAAACGTTATTGAAAGGTCCGGGGGAGGGTAGCGGATGACGTTACGCCCTATTGTCCCTTAACTCATTACCAAACTAATAATCTACCCTCCTATCATCCAAGAGTCCGCCTAGAAACCATGTAGGGCTAGGCCTACAAATAGAAAAATGTTCAAGTCCTGGACATCAAGAAGAAACAGACAGAGGTCGGTTTCTTGTGGCAGTTGTGTTACACATTAACTACCCCACACTGAGAAGGTGAAACTGAAGGAAAATGATAGAGTTCTGCAAACTCCACTATCCCACGTCTACCCACTGGACGAAACCCAATAGATATAAAATTAATTGCTACATCAGCTAGATTCTTCTCTATGTCCTAATGTAAGACTTTGTGCTCCACTGGACTCCTTGATCAATAGTAGTATGATCAAGTTAGGTTTTATTATTTCTTCACCATGTCCTTATGGAAGGCCGTGGGATCCACAAAACTGCCTTGCCGGGATCTTTTATAATACTAACCCTCATTTGATTTTTATTTTTTCTATAGCCACCAAGTGTTAATACAGTTACAAAGGTATTAGCTAGAGGTAAAATATGTTAGATGTTACTAGGTTTCCGGTTAAAACACCATGAACAATGGGTCTATACACCTTTTCTTTCTTTTCTCTTGTGTCCCACCTTCACATCCTAGGACGCTAGAGACCTAGCCCGGAACCGTTTTTACAATTACTTCAGGCTATACATAGTGGGTCACGGCATTATCACATGGCGAGAAAGCCATTGGCGATTGGCGGGATTTGAATCCGGGCCTACGAGACCGAAGTCCCGCGCTCTAACCACTACACCAGGCCGCTCCCAAATGCCCCAATTACTACTGGTTACACTCAACTTTCTTTATGAAGCACTAAAATTAAAACAAGGTGGCTATGGGAGAAATTGAAAATTTGGGATCCTATCAGGAAATACACCCTAGGAGTTAATATTTATGACCTTTACTTTTACCTAACCATGAACTTGACCTGACCTTGACCTTCAATTTGAACTTTACCACTGACCTTGACTTCAACATGACCCTGACCTTGACCTTGACCCTGACCCTGACCCTGACCTCGACCTGACCTTTGTTGGAGTCCTGCAGCAGCAGCAGGTTGACGAGAGCGGCGCCGGTGTCGTGGCCGACCGCGGTCACCCGCCCAGGGTCACCGCCGAAGGAGGCGATGTTGTCCTGGAGCCACCGCAGTGCCGCCTCCAGGTCCCTGAGGGCGGGGCAGGGCTCCCCGTGCGACCCTTGGTGCGGCTTGAGGAAACCTGCGGGTAAAGTGTTATTATGTAACAGAAATTGTAATGTTACCTTAATTAGGTTTCACTATTTACTCAAACTAGTGGACACGTGCTGCTCAGCATCTGTTTAGTAAACAAATTGTGGATGAAACAAATACATCTTCAGATTTTTAAGCACTTTTCTTTATTTTGTGCCCTTAGAGAAAATTCTATGAAATAAGTGTCCTTGAGTTTTCCTACAGTGAACGTTCATTCAATTATGGGGCTCATGGGTGTCAGACCTATGGTTTTCTCAAAAGTTCTTGGTAATTTGAGATATACATATAGATAGGTCTAGGGGTTTGGGAAATAACTCCCTAGTTTTAGTAAACTATAACAAAACTCTAGTTTAATAGACATGTACTTAGATAATATATTAAATTGCAGTAAAGATCATCAAGTTTTTAGTTGAAGTAACGTTTTTGTGTATTTACAATTTTGGCACAATACATTTTCCCTTCAGAAACTTTCCCCCAGATCCATAGACCAACAGACCTGCAAAATGTTCAAACTATATAAAACTTAATTTTCCCTAATGTTATAATTTAAGTTTTTTAACTATATGTATGTGTGGGTTTCGTCAAAATATGTATTTTTACATATTTATTTTCAAATAAATATGTATTTAATAAGTTGTTTTCATTTCATTTCATTTTCATTTATTTCTAAAGTTTTATGTTTGCTATGTTATCAAACTTATATCCAAGATTTGTTAAATCCTAGAACATCCTAGAAATAGTTAAATCTAAGATTTATTACTAATAAGAAACATTTGGTTGGTTTAACTTTCTTTTGATGTATTATTCAGCGCAATATGATAATTATGGTAAAATTTAAGTATCACATAAATTAAGTTGTTATTTTGAGACACCTGGCACATTAAAAAATATTCCCTATTAATTTTTTATAGAACATAAAATTCAAGGAACTTCTCTAGTGAAAGATGTAAGAATTACTTAAAAACGTATGTTCACGTAACAGATTCCCCGTGTTATTTTCATACAAAATACAAAATACCCTTTTGCTGTTATAAATCACTTGCACGTGGCAGAATATAGCTTTTACCGAGAAGCAGATTCAAAGTAAGATTTAGAGTCTATTCATTAATGCGGCTTTAAGTTATGTGAAGCAAACAAATTTCTTATTTGGAATTACTCACATAAACTTTGCCCGAAGTTGCCTGAGCCAACAGCCAGCAACAAGGTAAACTTTGCGGAAACTTCGGCTTGTTTGCTGTGCCTTATTTAAATAATGTTTAACTGCGTGTACAGCAGTTAGAATAGCATGCATTCCACTTGCTTACTATAAAAGGGATAACATTGTTGTTCATATGATACTCTAGGACTAGAAGTTGTGGTTTTTTAAATTGTTTTTGGAAGACGTAATTTTTTGACAAAGTTATTTATTAAAAATCATAAGTTTGGTTACAGTTTGAATTTATAATTTAACACGTTACCAAACAAACACAATATAGGAGTAATACTTGTAAGCTTTTATTTATATTTAGAACACAAATTTGAAATAAATTATCATTTATAAATTTTTTAGCTCATTAATTAATCATCAAAAATCAACTGAAATTTGTATATATACTCCTTATGAGCTACGTCATTCTGGTACGTTTTTTATTTACCAGAAAGACTAAACAAAACTTAAGATTAGGGCTAGTCAAAAATCAAACTACTCTAAGAGAAAGAATTGCCCAATAGAATATAGTAGACTGCCTGTAGTTCAGCACTTGCAGTATTTAAAATGTAGTTAACCACAAAAAAATTTGTAGACTCACCGTCATAAGCAATCCAATTGTTTTTATTTGTGGACAGCTGTTTCGCCCCCTTGTCCTAGGGGCATCATCAGCACCGTTGAGGTTAAATCATTAAAATCCTATAACTAGTCTATATAACATTGTGGTAAAAAACACAAACACTGTCATTGTCACAAACTGTATAAACACATTTAAAAACATTCAAAATGACTTGACTTGAGCCACACCTAACCTCAAATTTTTGTGACATGTGACCACTGTCTACTGAACCAGCTGACTCATGTTTGACATATGGGGCCACAGCCATCTGTATTATTTGTCATTACTGTCTTCTTCACTAAACTGTCATATATGGCATTAGCAGTAAAATTTGTCTGTATATTTAATAGCTTTTGAGGTTCGCTTTTTCTGGCGCGGTATATTTCAAGTTCCTCAAGTCTGTCAAGTCTTTGAGATTTTTTACATATGTGAAGGACTTTTAGTCCTTCCTCAAAGGTCTGGTGGTCATGTCCTGAGTCACGGATGTGAGCAGCGAAGTTGGATTTTGTTGGAGTGGGCTGTGAGCTTCCTATGGCCTTTATATGCTCTTTATATCTTACCGCGAAACTTCTTCCGGTTTGGCCTATGTAGTAGGAATCACAGCCGCCACACTTCAAACTGTAAACGCCCTGTTTTTCATTAACTCCTGAGGGCATGCTAACTGGTGGTTTAAGGACTTTTGAAAGGCTGTTGTTTGTCCTAAAAGCAACAGATACAGGAGCATTCTTATAGAGGCCTTTTGATAGCTTTTCTACAGTCTTGCTATACTCAACTGTGACATACTTCTTGTTTTCAGGCGGTTTTGGTGTGGTTCTGGTCTGCATTTTCATGTACATTTGGTCAACAACTGAGGGTTTATATCCATTTTGTTGGGCAATGTACTTGATAGTTATTAATTCTTCTTTCTTATTTTCCTCAGATAGGGGCATTTTTATGAGGCGATTTAACATGAATCTGAATGCTGCCATCTTGTGAGAATATGGATGGTTTGAGTCTGCGTGTATTACTTGGTCTGTGTAAGTTGGCTTCCTGTAGATATCAAATTGGTGGCTATTGTTTTGATTTGAAATTGTGATGTCTAAATAATTTATCTTGTTATTCTGCTCTAATTCTTGAGTAAAATTGAGATTCGGGTGTATACTATTGATGTAGTTGTTGAAAATGTTGATTTGGCGAGCATTGCCTTTATAGAGGCAAATAACATCATCCACATATCTCTTCCAATATACAATTTTCTCCTTGTACTTATTTTCATTTAATATGTGGAGCTGCTCAATGTTATTTAAAAATATCTCAGCCAAGACCGAAGACAGTGGAGACCCCATAGCTAAGCCATCCCTCTGACTGTAGTATGAGCTGTCAAATTCAAAATAATTCTGTGAAAGGATTAGTTCTGTTAGGCTTATCAGTTCACTGATTTGTTCAGGGCTTAATATCTTTGCTTCTTCCAGGTTTTTCTTTAAGATTCCTACAGTCTCTTTAACTGGAATGTTTGTATATAAATTGACGATGTCAAAAGATACTAGTGTCCCTGCCTGAGGTATCTCAATATCACGTATTTGATCTATTAAATCTGAAGAGTTTTTCAGTGTGGTGCTGGACTTTAGTTCTATGGACAATTTGATTCTATTGTTAATCGCTTTGGCTAATTTGTAAGATGGAGCTGTTTGAAAGTTTACCAAAGGTCTTACGGGGGAATCTGGCTTGTGGATCTTTGGGAGGCCTTCACTGTCTTCGGTCTTGGCTGAGATATTTTTAAATAACATTGAGCAGCTCCACATATTAAATGAAAATAAGTACAAGGAGAAAATTGTATATTGGAAGAGATATGTGGATGATGTTATTTGCCTCTATAAAGGCAATGCTCGCCAAATCAACATTTTCAACAACTACATCAATAGTATACACCCGAATCTCAATTTTACTCAATAATTAGAGCAGAATAACAAGATAAATTATTTAGACATCACAATTTCAAATCAAAACAATAGCCACCAATTTGATATCTACAGGAAGCCAACTTACACAGACCAAGTAATACACGCAGACTCAAACCATCCATATTCTCACAAGATGGCAGCATTCAGATTCATGTTAAATCGCCTCATAAAAATGCCCCTATCTGAGGAAAATAAGAAAGAAGAATTAATAACTATCAAGTACATTGCCCAACAAAATGGATATAAACCCTCAGTTGTTGACCAAATGTACATGAAAATGCAGACCAGAACCACACCAAAACCGCCTGAAAACAAGAAGTATGTCACAGTTGAGTATAGCAAGACTGTAGAAAAGCTATCAAAAGGCCTCTATAAGAATGCTCCTGTATCTGTTGCTTTTAGGACAAACAACAGCCTTTCAAAAGTCCTTAAACCACCAGTTAGCATGCCCTCAGGAGTTAATGAAAAACAGGGCGTTTACAGTTTGAAGTGTGGCGGCTGTGATTCCTACTACATAGGCCAAACCGGAAGAAGTTTCGCGGTAAGATATAAAGAGCATATAAAGGCCATAGGAAGCTCACAGCCCACTCCAACAAAATCCAACTTCGCTGCTCACATCCGTGACTCAGGACATGACCACCAGACCTTTGAGGAAGGACTAAAAGTCCTTCACATATGTAAAAAATCTCAAAGACTTGACAGACTTGAGGAACTTGAAATATACCGCGCCAGAAAAAGCGAACCTCAAAAGCTATTAAATATACAGACAAATTTTACTGCTAATGCCATATATGACAGTTTAGTGAAGAAGACAGTAATGACAAATAATACAGATGGCTGTGGCCCCATATGTCAAACATGAGTCAGCTGGTTCAGTAGACAGTGGTCACATGTCACAAAAATTTGAGGTTAGGTGTGGCTCAAGTCAAGTCATTTTGAATGTTTTTAAATGTGTTTATACAGTTTGTGACAATGACAGTGTTTGTGTTTTTTACCACAATGTTATATAGACTAGTTATAGGATTTTAATGATTTAACCTCAACGGTGCTGATGATGCCCCTAGGACAAGGGGGCGAAACAGCTGTCCACAAATAAAAACAATTGGATTGCTTATGACGGTGAGTCTACAAATTTGATACAGCAATTCCTTGATAGCCATTTCACCATTACACAAAAAAATGTTTTTGTTACTTATCATGTTCTGATGTATTATTTTGGGCCTTTTTAGAGAAAGGAACAATCCTAAAGACCTGATATTAGGTCTGCTCCGATATTTACTCAACGAAGTAAAAGACGATTCCAAGTAAAAGTATCAACTGCTTGAAGCTAAAAGTATTAATGCTTGAAGCTAAAACATTAAACAAAACCTTTTAAAAAAGATAGCTATTGAGTTTCATTGATGAGGAGAGAATATTCATGAAATACCTCTATGAATATTTAATATTAAAACTGTAAAGTCCATTACCTGTTTGAAGTCAATTACTAAAAAAAAAAACTCTTAAGTTTAGTCCCAACAACAAATAGGTAAATACAGAGTAATTTGCCTGTGTAACTTTTATAGTATTATACATTACTTACGAGTTCAATTACGTTTTGCTATAGCAAATGACTTCAAGATTTTCCAGTTTTTATAGCTTAGGCCCTGTTCTTTTTTCAATTTATAAAAGGATGTAATTATTGGATTAATAAATACTTAATAAACGATAACTAGGTTAGGGTTTAAATTAATAATGTACTGTATGTTTTATAAATTGAATTAAAGCTATTTTTTGCAAATAAAAAATATCTCGAGAAATGCAAAAGTCCGAATAAAACATTACAACGATATCAAAATATCATGGATGAAATTGTAAATGTATTTTTAAATTACAGTGTCTATTATTCATACAGTGTGTTTATTCATACAATGTACTATTAGTAAAACCTAGTTTCTGTAGGTTCCTGATAAAACTGTATCACTACTACAATTGTAAAGGTTCTTAATTATTGTCAAGTAAATAAAACACTATACATCTTTACACGCCAAAAGTAACCGATTCGTCAAAACCACAACTTTTTTTGTGTTTCACAATACTAAAATAAAGTTGTAATTTTAATACCTTACTGTTTAAACTATTACTTTACAACGTAAAGCTGTATTAGGATCCATACTCCTTAAAGTCGTGAAATTATTTGTCAAGACTTAAACCAAAATATATAAAAACGTAAGGCGAATAAATCCGCCGAGAGACGACATTCAGCACAATTTAAAAAAATACCAGTTATCGTTTATCCTGTTGTTTTGCCGATTATGGTAAAAACTCCCCAATGATTCTTTCGGGCTTCTGGGGAATCAAACCAAATACTTTCACAAACAATAAATCCAAATAATCCCCACATAGCATTGACTACAAACTTCATAAACGTGACATACCTAGCAGACCGAGCCGGTAGTTGACGGTGACGACGGTGACGTGGCCGTGACTGGCCAGCACGCTTCCGTCATAAACATTGACAACGAACTTCATAAACGTGGCATACCTAGCAGGCCGAGCCGGTAGTTGACGGTGACGACGATGACGTGGCCGTGACTGGCCAGCACGCTTCCGTCATAAACATTGACTACAAACTTCATAAACGTGACATACCTAGCAGGCCGAGCCGGTAGTTGACGGTGACGACGATGACATGGCCGTGACTGGCCAGCACGCTTCCGTCATATACATTGACTACAAACTTGATAAACGTGACATACCTAGCAGGCCGAGCCGGTAGTTGACGGTGACGACGATGACATGGCCGTGACTGGCCAGCACGCTTCCGTCATATACATTGACTACAAACTTGATAAACGTGACATACCTAGCAGGCCGAGCCGGTAGTTGACGGTGACGACGATGACGTGGCCGTGACTGGCCAGCACGCTTCCGTCATAAACATTGACTACAAACTCCATAAACGTGACATACCTAGCAGGCCGAGCCGGTAGTTGACGGTGACGACGATGACATGGCCGTGACTGGCCAGCACGCTTCCGTCATATACATTGACTACAAACTTGATAAACGTGACATACCTAGCAGGCCGAGCCGGTAGTTGACGGTGACGACGATGACGTGGCCGTGACTGGCCAGCACGCTTCCGTCATAAACATTGCCGGAGTTCCACTCGTACGACTCTCCGTGCACGTAGACGATCACGGCGTACGGCGCGTCCACCCCTCTGTTTCCTGCCAATCAAAATAAACATGACAATGGACAAAGGAATTGCTGGCAATGAGGGAGCTGTTATGTAGGAAAATAGAGGAGCTGACAGCCCACTCATTGGTCCGGAGCCTATGTACGTTGTTGTTGCCCACAGCACAGTACGAAGAACCGTTCGCCAGTGGATGGGAAGAGAACATCGAAGAAGCTGGGAACGAGTAGAAGGAAATATACAATCTAAGAGGATACTGCCAGTACCATCAGGTGTGGTAGCAGTAGACGCCCTGAGACTGAATAGAAGGATTTTGCGGAAAATGGTCGGCTTCATAAGCGGCCACTGAGAATTAAGCTACCTACACAAGATGGGAATCCCTGTGGATAGCTTACTGTGAGGAAGTGCGGTGAGGAGGAAGAAACAGCCTGCAACAAGCTGTTTAAGTGTCCAGCCCTACAAGGTCCGCGCACTAGACTCCTCGGCCTACCAATGAGTGACCTAGGGGAAGAACAGGTAACCATCGTCAAGAGGATCTCAAGGTTCGTTTAGGACCTGGATTTGACGGAGTGAAGACTTGTGTCTGAGGGTGCACAATAAGCTAATTTAGCTGCGTTGCAATGTCATGGTCAAGTGAAGCCATGGCCCTCTTTCAAAGAAAAAAATAATAACGTGGCCGTGACTGGCCAGTACGCTTTCGTCATTAACATTGCTGGAGTTCCACTCGTACGACTCTCCGTGCACGTAGACGATCACGGCGTACGGCGCGTCCACCCCTCTGTTTCCTGCCAATCAAAACAAACATATGTTCATGACGATTTTGCAATTGGGGTTGTTAATTAATTAATTCAATTTTTTCCTCAGTTTATTATTAGAAAAGTTGGAGTTGATGGACCGACAACTTCCGTAATTTATTATTTATCAGTTTTCTCCTGTTTGCTTTGTTCAATCGTCATATACAATATAATACGTAACTGACAACTTGCAGCTGACAGTCCTTTTGTTTACTGTCGTAAAGGCTTCCACGGTCCTACGATTCAGCACGGGTTTTGATATTGAACTCGATGACTGCCGACGGGATGTATTGCTGAATCATAACTCTAAACGTTGCGAATCGGAGCTCTTGCAGCTAAAACGTACGCTGCCTTTAGAGGGTTCGATATCAATACAGTGGAGCCTGGAAATACGCAAAGACGTGTACGGGTTTGTATACTCCGACGTACTTCTGTTTTGTTTTCCTTTATATCATAGAAACCAATGGCCTAAAATATATATTTTTTTGTTTTTTCCAAATCAGTGCTTCGCGTTATTAGATTTTGATGGTAAAGTAGCCTCCGTAGAACACGATTTTGAACCAGAAATATGTTACTAATAGGATTTCAAAAGAATCATCTGATCTGAATTTGATGTCATCGTTCTTTAACTCTCATTATGCGTACAAACATTGCACGAATAAGTTTATGGGATAATATCGTTCCATAACTATTATTATGTATACAAACATTGCTCGAATAAGGTTATGGGATGATATATAATAGTATAATTCGTGAAATTAATTACATAAATAAAAAAATAAATATTAGTCATGATGAAAGCATCAAAATAGAATAACAATGACAGAGTGTGCAGGTGTAATGTAACAATCTCTGTAAAAAGTTAGATTGCATAATGATAAACTCTAGAGTAAATAATCTTATATCTATCTTATTTGAAATAAGTGGGCTATAATTATTAATTGAAATTAATTAGGTCTATTTGAATTGATCTTTCTTTTAATTGACTTCCATGATGATCCGTGTTATCAACTTAATATAAATAAATATTTAGTTATCTCCCATGTGTCTTAGAAACTCGACTGTGAGAGGATGTATTTATATAATGTGTGTTTTATGCCAAATCAAAAAGTAAAAATATACATGCTAACTAATCGTTAGCCTTATATACACTACAAATACTATTATGTTATGGAGTGTTCGTAATCGACTTGCTACAAAAAGGAGAAATCTCCTTTAAGTGCATTGGAGAGAAGGGCCGAAATAAGTTTCTGGAGGGTGTCCAAAACCCTGAACAAGCTCTTACGACTTTGTTGGAAAATTGGAGGCTTAAGTTGTTACATTTTAAACTCGTCTATCATCCCTTGTACACGATATTAAATTTCAAAACATTTAATTTAACCATTTTATTAATATTTAAACTTGTATAGCTACACCAGTGGATTTAAATGTAGGAATAATTTTAACGTCCTAGTTTTATAATTGAATAGCTGGTGGATGAAGCCCTACTCGGCAATTCTAAATTTCTAAGGTGAATTAATGATTTTACTTAATTCATAATTTTTCCAAGAGTAATTAATTAAACTTAATTAATTATTATCCTTGTTACTGTTGTAAGAATGTATGACTGGACTGATCTAGCATAATTTTTATATGTTCAATATTGCTGTTGTTGTTATTGCTAACGAGGCAACCCATAAAGTCACCCATAAAAGTCACACGTAAAATGTAAAAATTTTCAAATTATTTTTTACTGACCATATTACCTGCTTTGTTCAGATTTTTCAGCCACAAATTAGATCAAACCGGAAAAGAAATCTTCGATTTTTTTTAAGATGTGCAATCAGGCCGGTGAATAATCATAACTCATTAAAGAATTTATAATATTGACAAATTTTTGAAACTGTAGCTTACATAGATTTTTTACAAGGATAGTATGTTTCCGCAAGTGATGCTGGTTATGGGACCAAAACTTGTTTTATTGAATAACTATTCTCTCCTAGGGTGAACGACAGAAAAGCGAGGTTGATAAAGTAAAAATGTTTAACTTCCATCATTCTTTTCACCATCGAGCGCACGCAATTAATATAACCTTCTGTGGGTGACATGCTTTACTTATAAGTAGATCAGTAAACACGATCGTACATTTATGGTACATTCGGAGATGAATAAAACACAATAAACATCTCTCTCAACCACTCTACTTGATGCAATAATGTCAAAGCCGATACAGTCAAGTGGTAACAGACGACGGTACACGATGTAATTCTCACTAAAGGCGTCTCAACGCCCGCACTAACTGCATTAAATTCTAGCAGATTACGCTCCTTCTGGCTAAGCACTACTCTAGTTCACTTGACGAAACAGCTTCTATGGATTTTTGACGTCGTAAAAAGTATTATTATATTTTATGTTAATATTAATGTTTAGTAGTTATTTTAAAATATATAACAAATGTACAGGGTGAGTCTTCTAAGCCGTCCACAACAGATAATAGGCGAATGGCTTAACATACAAAGACGAAACAAAACATTTCTCACTAAATCATACCTAAGGAACAACGTAAAATTATTCTTAAGGTTTTTAATATACAGGATGTTCCAAAAGCCGGGGGCATGGGTTCGAATCTCGGAATTTTTTAACGTAAACATATGTCATATTATACATCATTTTAAAGCTCTAAGCAAGATAAACAATTTGGTGGAAACAGAACTCATTTATCATTATTATTTCCATAATGGCGGCCATTTTTGTGAAAAATATTGGTATTTACGGAATACCCTATATCTCGAGAACTACTGAAGGTTTTTTCGATCTGTTTGAAAATTCTTAATCCCTGTAAAAGCTTTAATTTGATATGTAACAACCTTACATTAAAAAATAAATATTAAAACAAATATTTCTTATAAATGTTGGTAGCATTGAAAATCGAAAATTTTAAATGGCAGTATATGTTAATAGTATATCATTTCAAAGGTTTTGCAAAAACCTACAATTTTTCAATTTATACTCCCCTTCTATCTTTGGTAGTTTTTCAGTAATAAACAAAAAACTCCATTTCCCCACATAAAGCCCATGTTAAATGTTAAAGCATTTAAATTTGCATCCTTTAACATTGAGTACAGCAAATTTAAAGTGGACGTTATATGGGAAAATTGTTGAATGGGGAATAGGACGTTCGCCTATAATCTGTTGAGGACGGCTTAGAAGACTCACCCTGTAGAAAAAAATTCTGGAATAAATATTCTTTAGTATGATTGTAAATGGAATTGCCAAAATTAAACCTGCACTTCTCTTAATGTGAAGGGAGTTTTGAACTAATAGTTAATGGTAATTTTCAGAAGAGTACTTTTAAGATTTTTTTAAACGCTCTGAAACTGTACGATGTTATTTAGTCGATTATGTGAGAAATCATAATGACTTAACTAGGTTTTTGTTGAAATTCTGTAATTAAATAATTCTATGATTAAAGTGAATTAAAATCTGATCGGTATAAATTGTATAAATGACTAAACTATCATGAAAAAAATATAGGCCGAAGAGATTGTATATTTACTCCGCAGTAATTAGAAAATCCTATAATTAATTGTGAAAAACATTCTGATATCACGTATTGTACGAGCAAAGGATCGTTTTGATGCAGTATAAAATCTATTAACAACCGCTAATTCGATTCTTTAAAAAAGACAGACCATTCTACTGCAAACAATTGATGCCGATACAATAGTGTCACCACACGTCGCCGGTACAAAAACTCAGGTTCAATCTATGTTATAATATCAGCCGACAGTTATTTCCACACCGCTGAGCTGCAAGTATCTCGATTCAACAAAACTCGTTGAAAAACTTCTTCTTTAAAAATATTCTATTTAAAATAATCGTTCCAGTGTTAAGTAGAAATTGGCCGTCTACTTCATGCCTCCTTAAGTTATTAGACTAACTCCTTATAATAGGGGTTGAACTTTTATGAACATTTTATATTTTAAAGTTCATCGCCACGTGGGAGATCCAATCATGATTGAAAACGATTATTAACCTACTTTTTCCAAATATTCATCAAGCAAAGATACAAAAAATTAATAATTTTACGCCTTACAACTCTTTCAACTAAATATCAGAATTAACAAAATAAACAAAATTTATTTATTTAAATTAGCCCACGTTACACTTATTTTTAAGTATTTGCAATCGTAAAAAATCGTAATAAAATGAAATCATGTTTGATACTTTACCAAGCACATAATTATAAAGCAATTCGTAAGGTATCAAGCCAATACTCCAAACCATTAAAGTTTTTGTTTCTTTTTTGAAGCTAAGAATATATAGCCACTTTTATTTCAAATAAATCAAATCTTGGCTCCTCGTTTGTATTTGAAACCCCTACCTTCCAAGTGAAAACTGATAACCAGAATCAAATGAGTAACTGGTGTACATTGTACTTCTCTCTTAGGAAGAAGCTTGCTTAGTAAAGCCTTTTTGATTGTTACGGAAGAGACAATCGCAATGAACTTGTACAAGCAGGCGTCGACTTCCTTAACAATCCCCCTAGGGACACAACGCGGGATACTTTGGAGTCTTTAAACGACGCCGGCACAGCTTGTCAACACCGACGTCTACTCGGTGGCTGAGCTAATGAATGGGCTGGGGTAATATAATTTTGCGTCGCTGCTATTACGGGGCTGATAAAAGAGCATTACTTGTTTGTAAATAGCAAATTATCGTACCATACTGGACCGTGTTAAAATTTGAAATTGGTTAATTCACCTTTCACATAAATCATAGTGTGAACTGGTGGTGCCTATTTCAAACGCAATTGTGAGCCAAGTCTTTTTAAGCCTGGGAGTTGTCCCTGGGGCATTTTTACAATTTTGCAAGTAATCACGCAATGGGATTAACATAGCTTATGTTAGAGTAATACATGCCAACTATTTAAAAACTGTAAATTGCATAGAATATTTTACAAGGACAATATTCATAAGGTCTAAGTAGTCTTGGTTATTGCACTTAAATTTAGTTTTCTTTGAATTATAAAACTATTCTCTATTGAGGAAATAGTTTTGATAAAGAAAATGAGGTTTCTTCATAAAGTAGGTATATTAATTCTGACAATGTTCTCTCGATAAAAATCGCACACAACCAATGTAACCTTCTGTGGGTGACATGCTTTACGTATGAGTAGATCAGTAAACACGAGTGTACATAAGGTACATTCGGAGATGGATAAAACACAGTAAACATCTCTCTCAACCACTCTACTTGATGCCATAATGTCAAAGCCGATACAGTCAAGTGGTAACAGACGACGGTACACGATGTAATTCTCACTAAAGGCGTCTCAACGCCCGCACTAACTGCATTAAATTCTAGCAGATTACGCTCCTTCTGGCTAAGCGCTACTCTAGTTCACTTAACGAAACAGCTTCTATGGATGTTTGATGTCGTAAAAAAGTATTATTAGATTTTATGTCAAAATTAATGTGTTCAACAGGTATATTAAAATTAAAATATACAACAAATGTAGAAAAACGTTTCCAAAATAAACATTTTTGAGAATTACTACAAACTAAAGTTAAACATGCACTTCTCTTAATATGAAGGGGGCTTTAAAATAAAAGTTCATGGTAATTTTTAGAAGAATACTATTACGGTTTTTTAAACGCTTCGAAACTATACGATTTATCTAGTTGATCATGTGAGAAAACACAATGATTTAACTAGATTTTAGATAAAATTCTATAAACAAAGTGAAAAAAAATCTGATCAGTAAAAAAACAATAAAATGGCTGAACCATTATGAAAAGGTTAAAGTCGAGAAGCCTCTATATTTGCCCTACAGCAATTAGAAAATCGTATGATTATTTGTAAAAAATATTCTGATATCACTTGTTGTAGGAGCAAAGGATAGTTTTGATGCAACGTTAAATCTGTATGAAACCGCTAATCCGTTTCTTAAAAAAAGACAGACCATTTTACTGCAAACAATTGATGCCGATACAATAGTGTCACCACACGTCGCCGGTACAAAAGCTCCGGTTCAATCCATGTTTTAATATCACCCGACAGTTATTTCCACACCGCTGAGCTGCAAGTATCTCGATTCAACAAAATTCGTTGGAAAACTTCTTCTTTAAAATATTCTATTTAAAATATTTGTTCCAATGTTAAGTTGAAACTGGCCCTCTACTTCATGTTTCCTTAAATTATTAGACTAACTCCTTATAACAGGGACAACTTTTATGAACATTTTAAATTTTAATGATCATCGCCACGTAGGAGATCCAATCATGATTGAAAACGAATATTAACCTACTTTATCCAAATATACATCAAGCAAAGATACAAAACATTAATCATTGTACGCCTTTTATCTCTCTCAACTAAATATCAAAATAAACAAAATAAAGAAAATTTATTTATTTAGATTAGCCTACGTTACACTTCTTTTTAAGTATTTGCAATCGTAAAAAATCGTAATAAAGTGAAATCATGTTTGATACTTTACCAAGCAAATAATTATAAAGCAATTCGTAAGGTATTAGGCCAATACTCCAAATCATTAAATTTTTAGTTTAATTTTCGAAGTTACGAAAGTATAGCCATTTTTTAAAATCAATCAATTCTTGACTTGCATATGATTGGAAAATGTTAGAATTAGTTGGGACTCTCAACGTTTGGTGACTGCACTTCAGTTAAGATGTATTCAAAATCGAGATAAATGAGTAAAACTACAATAAGTTGAAGTTTTCGAAGAGTCTACATACCCATGTGCTTTCCAGTCTGACCTATCTCTCTCGTCGTTTTTATTCGGAACCCCTATCATGTGAAAACTGATATCCACAATCAAATGGGTAACTGGTGTACATTGTACTTCTCTCTTGAGAAGAAGCTTGCCTAGTAAAACCACATTGATTGTCACGGAAGAGACAATCGCAATGATTTTGTGTTACAAGCAGGCGTCGACTTCCTTAACAATCCCCCTAGGCACACAAAGCGGGAGATGTTGGAGTGTTTAAGCGACGCCGGCAAAGCTTTTCGTCAACACCGAGACCTACTTTAATGGACTGGTTGTAATATAACTTTGCGCCGCTGATATTACGGACTGGTAAATGAGCATTACTTCTTGTTTGTAAATAGCGAACGATTGCAACATACGGGACCATGTTAAAATTTAAAATTGTTTGATTCACTTTTTGCATAAATCATAGTGTGTACTAGTGATATTGACCTCTTCAAAAAACAATTTTGATCCAAGTTTTTTAAACTTGGGATTTGTCTCTGAGGATTTTTTTTATTGTGCAAGTAATCACGCAATGGGGTTAACATAGCTCATACTAGAGTGATACATGCCAACTATTTTAAAACTGTAAATTACCTTGAATCTATTTTACAAGGACAATATTTATAAGGTCTAAGTAGTCTTGGTTATTGCACTTAAACTTAGTTTTCTTTGAATAATAAAACTATATTGAGGAAAAGGTTTTGATAAAGAAAATGGGGTTTCATAATAAAGTACGTATATTAACTCTGACAATGTTCTTTCGATAGAAATCGCACGCAACCAATGTAACCCTCTGTGGGTGACATGCTTTACGTATAAGTAGATCAGTAAACACGATTGTACATATGGTACATTCGGAGATGGATAAAACACAATAAACATCTCTCCCAACCACTCTACTTGATGCAATAATGTCAAAGCCGATACAGTCAAGTGGTAACAGACGACGGTACACGATGTAATTCTCACTAAAGACGTCTCAGCGCCCGCACTAACTGCATTAAATGCTAGCAGATTACGCTCCTTCTGGCTAAGCTCTACTCTAGTTCACTTACATTATGTGCTTCTAAGGATATTTGATGTCGTAACAAGTATTATTAGATTTTATGTTAAAATTAATCTGTTCAATAGGTAAGTTAAAATTAAAATATACAACAAATTAGGAAAAAACATTTCTAAAATAAACATTTTTGAGAATGATTATAAACAAAAGTTAAACTTGCAAATCTCTTAAAATAATAGTTCATGGTAATTTTCAGAAGATTACTTTTATGGTTTTTTAAACGCTTCGAAACTTTACGATTTATTTAGTTGATCATGTGAGAAATCACAATGATTCAACTAGATTTTAGATAAAATTCTATAAGCAAAGTGAATAAAAATCTGATCAGTAAAAAACCATGAAATGATTGAACCATTATGAAAAAATGAAAGTCGAGAAGCCTTTATATTTACCCTATAGCAATTAAAAAATCCTATCATTAATTATAAAAAATATTCTGATATCACACATTTTAGGAGCAAAGGATCGTTTTGATACAATGTTAAATCTGTATGAAACCGCTAATCCGTTTCTTTTCAAAATGACAGAACATTTTACTGAAAACAATTGAAACCGATACAATAGTGTCACCGCACGTCGCCAGTATAAAAGCTCCGGTTCAATCCATGATTTAATATCAGCCGTAAGTTATTTCCACACCGCTGAGCTGCAAGTATCTCGATTCACCAAAACTCGTTGAAAAAACTTCTTTTAAAATAGTCTATTTTAAAATATTCGTTCCAGTGTTAAGTTGAAATTTGCCCTCTATTTCATGTTTCCTTAAATTAGACTAACTCCTTATAACAGGGGTTGAACTTTTATGAACATTTTATATTTTAAAGTTCATCGCCACGTGGAAGATCCAATCATGGTTGAAAACGATTATTAACCTACTGTATCCAAATATACATCAAGCAAAGATTCATAACATTAATATTTTTACGCCTTACATCTCTCTCAACTGAATACCAAAATTAACAAAGTAAACAAAATTTATTTATTTAAATTAGCCCACGTTACACTTATTTTTAAGTATTTGCAATCGTAAAAAATCGTAATAAAATGAAATCATGTTTGATACTTTACCAAGCACATAATTATAAAGCAATTCGTTAGGTATCAGGCCAGTACTCCAAACCATTAAAGTTTTTGTTTCTTTTTTGAAGCTAAGAATATATAGCCACTTTTATTTCAAATAAATCAAATCTTGGCTCCTCGTTTGTATTTGAAACCCCTACCTTCCAAGTGAAAACTGATATCCAGAATCAAATGAGTAAGTGGTGTACATTGTACTTCTCTCTTGAGAAGAAGCTTGCTTAGTAAAGCCTTTTTGATTGTTACGGAAGAGACAATCGCAATGAACTTGTACAAGCAGGCGTCGACTTCCTTAACAATCCCCCTAGGGACACAACGCGGGATACTTTGGAGTCTTTAAACGACGCCGGCACAGCTTGTCAACACCGACGTCTACTCGGTGGCTGAGCTAATGAATGGGCTGGGTAATATAATTTTGCGTCGCTGCTATTACGGGGCTGATAAAAGAGCATTACTTGTTTGTAAATAGCAAATTATCGTACCATACTGGACCGTGTTAAAATTTGAAATTGGTTAATTCACCTTTCACATAAATCATAGTGTGAACTGGTGGTGCCTATTTCAAACACAATTGTGAGCCAAGTCTTTTTAAGCCTGGGAGTTGTCCCTGGGGCTTTTTTTCCAATTTTGCAAGTAATCACGCAATGGGATTAACATAGCTTATGTTAGAGTAATACATGCCAACTATTTGAAAACTGTAAATTGCATAGAATCTATTGTACAAGGACAATATTTATAAGGTCTAAGTAGTCCTGGTTATTGCACTTACACTTAGTTTTCTTTGAATTATAAAACCATTCTCTATTGAGGAAAAGGTTTTGATAAAGAAAATGGGGTTTCTTAATAAAGTAAATATATTAACTCTGACAATGTTCTCTCGATAAAAATCGCACACAACCAATGTAACCTTCTGTGGGTGACATGCTTTACGTATGAGTAGATCAGTAAACACGAGTGTACATAAGGTACATTCGGAGATGGATAAAACACAGTAAACATCTCTCTCAACCACTCTACTTGATGCCATAATGTCAAAGCCGATACAGTCAAGTGGCAACAGACGACGGTACACGATGTAATTCTCGCTAAAGGCGTCTCAACGCCCGCACTAACTGCATTAAATGCTAGCAGATTACGCTCCTGGCTAAGCTCTACTCTAGTTCACTTAACGAAACAGCTTCTATGGATGTTTGATGTCGTAAAAAAGTATTATTAGATTTTATGTCAAAATTAATGTGT
This sequence comes from Flexamia atlantica, assembly GCA_035578135.1. Lineage (NCBI taxonomy): Eukaryota > Metazoa > Arthropoda > Insecta > Hemiptera > Cicadellidae > Flexamia > Flexamia atlantica. The sequence goes on along the minus strand of JAQJVK010000012.1, from coordinate 4,425,920 downwards.
TCAACAGGTATATTAAAATTAAAATATACAACAAATGTAGAAAAACGTTTCCAAAATAAACATTTTTGAGAATTACTACAAACTAAAGTTAAACATGCACTTCTCTTAATATGAAGGGGGCTTTAAAATAATAGTTCATGGTAATTTTTAGAAGAATACTATTGCGGTTTTTTAAACGCTTCGAAACTATACGATTTATCTAGTTGATCATGTGAGAAAACACAATGATTTAACTAGATTTTAGATAAAATTCTATAAACAAAGTGAAAAAAATCTGATCAGTAAAAAAACAATAAAATGGCTGAACCATTATGAAAAAGTTAAAGTCGAGAAGCCTCTATATTTGCCCTACAGCAATTAGAAAATCCTATGATTATTTGTAAAAAATATTCTGATATCACTTGTTGTAGGAGCAAAGGATAGTTTTGATGCAACGTTAAATCTGTATGAAACCGCTAATCCGTTTCTTAAAAAAAGACAGACCATTTTACTGCAAACAATTGATGCCGATACAATAGTGTCACCACACGTCGCCGGTACAAAAGCTCCGGTTCAATCCATGTTTTAATATCACCCGACAGTTATTTCCACACCGCTGAGCTGCAAGTATCTCGATTCAACAAAATTCGTTGAAAAACTTCTTCTTTAAAATATTCTATTAAAATATTTGTTCCAATGTTAAGTTGAAACTGGCCCTATACTTCATGTTTCCTTAAATTATTAGACTAACTCCTTATAACAGGGACAACTTTTATGAACATTTTAAATTTTAATGATCATCGCCACGTAGAAGATCCAATCATGATTGAAAACGAATATTAACCTACTTTATCCAAATATACATCAAGCAAAGATACAAAACATTAATCATTGTACGCCTTTTATCTCTCTCAACTAAATATCAAAATAAACAAAATAAAGAAAATTTATTTATTTAAATTAGGCTACGTTACACTTCTTTTTAAGTATTTGCAATCGTAAAAATCGTAATAAAGTGAAATCATGTTTGATACTTTACCAAGCAAATAATTATAAAGCAATTCGTAAGGTATTAGGCCAATACTCCAAATCATTAAATTTTTAGTTTAATTTTCGAAGTTACGAAAGTATAGCCATTTTTTTAAATCAATCAATTCTTGACTTGCATATGATTGGAAAATGTTAGAATTAGTTGGGACTCTCAACGTTTGGTGACTGCACTTCAGTTAAGATGTATTCAAAATCGAGATAAATGAGTAAAACTACAATAAGTTGAAGTTTTCGAAGAGTCTACATACCCATGTGCTTTCCAGTCTGACCTATCTCTCTCGTCGTTTTTATTCGGAACCCCTATCAAGTGAAAACTGATATCCACAATCAAATGGGTAACTGGTGTACATTGTACTTCTCTCTTGAGAAGAAGCTTGCTTAGTAAAACCCCATTGATTGTCACGGAAGAGAAAATCGCAATGATTTTGTGTTACAAGCAGGCGTCGACTTCCTTAACAATCCCCCTAGGGACACACAGCGGGAGATGTTGGAATGTTTAAGCGACGCCGGCAAAGCTTTTCGTCAACACCGAGACCTACTTTAATGGACTGGTTGTAATATAACTTTGCGCCGCTGATATTACGGACTGGTAAATGAGCATTACTTCTTGTTTGTAAATAGCGAACGATTGCAACATACGGGACCATGTTAAAATTTAAAATTGTTTGATTCACTTTTTGCATAAATCATAGTGTGTACTAGTGATATTGACCTCTTCCAAAAACAATTTTGATCCAAGTTTTTTAAACTTGGGATTTGTCTCTGAGGATTTTTTTTATTGTGCAAGTAATCACGCAATGGGGTTAACATAGCTCATACTAGAGTGAGACATGCCAACTATTTTAAAACTGTAAATTACCTTGAATCTATTTTACAAGGACAATATTTATAAGGTCTAAGTAGTCTTGGTTATTGCACTTAAACTTAGTTTTCTTTGAATTATAAAACTATTCTCTATTGAGGAAATAGTTTTGATAAAGAAAATGGGGTTTCTTCATAAAGTAGGTATATTAACTCTGACAATGTTCTCTCGATAAAAATCGCACACAACCAATGTAACCTTCTGTGGGTGATATGCTTTACGTATAAGTAGATCAGTAAACACGAGTGTACATATGGTACATTCGGAGATGGATAAAACACAATAAACATCTCCCTCAACCACTCTACTTGATGCAATAATGTCAAAGCCGATACAGTCAAGTGGTAACAGACGACGGTACACGATGTAATTCTCACTAAAGGCGTCTCAACGCCCGCACTAACTGCATTAAATGCTAGCAGATTACGCTCCATCTGGCTAAGCTCTACTCTAGTTCACTTAATGGAACATTATGTGCTTCTAAGGATATTTGATATCATGAAAAGTATTATTAGATTTAATGTTAAAATTAAATTGTTCAAGAGGTATTTTAAAATTAAAATGTACAATAAATTTAGAAAAAACATTTCTAAAATAAATAAATAATATTTGAGAATGATTGTAAAACCAAAATTAAACTTGCACTTCTCTCATTATGGGGGGCTTTAAAATAATAGTTCATGGTAATTTTAAGAAGAATACTTTTATTGTTTTTAAACGCTTCGAAACTGTACGAGGATATTTAGTTGATCATTTTAGAAATTACAATGATTTAACTAGATTTTAGATAAAATTCTATACCTAAACAAAGTGAACAAAAATGTGATCAGTAAAAAAACAATAAAATGGCTGAGCCATTATGAAAAAATGTAAGTCGAAAAGTCTGTTTGTTTACCCTACAGCAATTAGAAAATCCTATGATTAATTGTAAAAAATATTATGATATCACATATTGTACAAGCAAAGGATCGTTTTGAAGCAATGGTAAATCTGTATGAAACCGCTAATCCGTTTCTTTTAAAAAAAAGTCAGAACATTTTACTGAAAACAATTGAAGCCGATACAATAGTGTCCCCGCACGTCGCGGTACAAAAGCTCCGGTTCAATACATATTTTAATATTACCCGACAGTTATTTCCACACCGCTGAGCTGCAAGTATTTCGATTTGACAAAAGTCGTTGAAAAAACCTTTTTCCTTTTTCTTTTAAAATATTCTATTGTTAAAATATTCTGACTCCAGTGTTAAGTTGAAGTAGGCCTTACTTCATGTTTACTTAAAATGATGGTCTAACTTCTTATAACAGGGGTTACTTTTTTCTTATTCAACATTGGCGACGAGAAAATGGAAGAAACAGGTAAAATAACGGTTGTTATAATGAAGAAGCAGAAGCTCAAAACCTTCCGAAAATCATTAAAGTATCAAAATACCAATTCTAGGGAATTTAATAGAAGAAGGACCGTCTGTAGGGCTAAAACATAAACAAAAAATAAACATGTGATTAAAACAACGATACAGTGAAGCAGGACAAATATATCGTCATGTGGATCATATAACTTCTTCGAAAAAACGGGGGAGGACTGATATTTACCTGTTCTACTTCACTGTCTCGTCATTTTATTGTTTACTTGTTTATTGTTTATTTATGTTTAAAACATGTTTAATTTTTATTTTTGTTGTAAATAAATAAGTGTAAAGATTATATTATTCCTTATTTTACAAATATCATTGCAGAGTTTGTGAAACGGTAGTCAAAAAAGCAACCAAGCAATTCTTAATCATCGTTGAGGAATCGGGGAAAGCGGTTGTAGGAAAACAGACGGTTTTATGAATACATTCTTTATGGGAGATAGCCGATTAATCGATTGTAGGGGGTAATCGATGTATTGAAAATTTCGAAATCGATTATCGCATTGCATTTATCGATCAATCGCATTAATCGATTATCGCATCGCATTTATCGCATTAATCGATTATCGCATCGCATTTATCGATCAATCGTATTAATCGATTATCGCATCGCATTTATCGCATTAATCGATTATCGCATCGCTAAGTACAGTATTCTAATGAACATGGGTTACAAGCAGGCGTCTACTTCCTTAACAATCCCCCTAGGGACACAAAGCGGGAGTTGTTGGAGTGTTTAAGCGACGCCGGTAAAGCTTGTCGTCAACACCGAGACCTACTTTAATGGACTGGTGTAATATAATTTTGCGTCGCTGCTATTACGGGACTGATAAATGAGCATTACTTGTTTTTGAATAGCAAGTTATCTAAAAATATTATTTTGTATAACAATTAATTTGGTGAACACTGTAAGATTTTTATATTTTAGGGGCATTATTACCATGTGCTTTATACGCTCTAAAGTATCTGTAGTAGAACTGTTGAAAAAATTATATGTATCATAAAACTATCTAAGTATCACTTAATTACTTATTCTACCGAAAGAATCAGGTCTGATTTTAATTGACATAGATTTAGCCCTGAGTGGAGAAAACAAAAATGAGAAACAAAAATGTCTTTTTAAAATTTCATAAGATCACAATTTTACATAGATTTAGTAAATATAAACATTGTAAATTAAAAAAAAGCTATTCCTCGAAAGCTACACCATTTTCTATCATAAGCAACAAAACATATTATTAAAGAGACACCTTTTATTTTCACAGACGTCGTGGGTGGTCTCTTTTTAACTTTACGTTTGGCCCGTTGGTAAAAAAATGTTATCCTAACGTGGTACGATACTGAGCAAAGCAAGGGGTAAGCCGATTCCACACAGGAATGGATAGTGCTGCTAAAAGCTAATGATAGCACTTAAACTTTAGATATCGCTCCTGTGCCTTCGATTAACTCAATTAATAATTTTGATATTTGATGTTTTCTGGCTTAAGACCTAAATACTTCTATTTGCTCACAAAGATATGTTTTTATATTAAGTATTAATTATTGGTTTTAAACTATTATAAATAAGAGGATGAGAAATTGTTCTAGTTCAATCTTTGTATTGAGAAGTATACGAACAATTGCTAAACAAAGTACAAAAACAATATCTTAACGTTCAATAAACCGTATAAGTTCAGCGGCAAAGCCATATGGCATTGCCTTACTCAAATGTACAGTAACTCAATATAGCAGGAACGTTAATGCAGTGCCTTTACTTTTGTCTATGACATGAAAAACTTTTAAATCACCTTAATTTGTACTACTACTTATTACTAGCCAAGAAACAAATCATTGAAGTGGATATAATATTTAAAATTGGCAATTAATTTTTTCTTACAAAAAAAAGAGGAAAATGCTTAAATTATCTAAATAAATAGCTGATTTAGAAAGTTTTAGGTTGAGGCGAATATCATGTGCAGCTCTCAAACCTACAGAAGTCTGGGCAGGGGGCCCGAAGGAAGGAAAATATTCACACTGGCCCCCGGTAGGAATTTTTATTTACATGGAGGTTTCATGTTAGCCAAATACCGACCTTAGAAAAAAACTCTACGTTGAGTATAAATAAAAGCGAGCTTCAGTAAATTATTAGATTTAAACCAATATTTCCTCTTTATTTGAAATTAATCCTTAGTGATGGCGAATTTAAATTTTGGTTTTGATTTTGTGGACATTTGCCATCACTGCGATTAGTAAAAAAAAAGTTTCGACGTTTCGGTATCTGGAATCTTATCCCGTTTTCAGGTGGCAAAGAACCTCTGGAAGAAACTTGTCATTTTCTAGGTTCTTTTCCATCTGAAGACGTCATCATATTCCAGATCCCGAAACGTCGTGGCGTTTTTTACTAATCAGTGACGACAAATATCGACCAAAATCAAAATCAAAATACATTATTTCTTATCACTTAGTAACTAATCAGGATACAAACCACTGGCAGGAACGTAGATATTGAGGTGCAGACAGTCCTCGCTCATGTTGGCCAGGAGAGGCACGAGTCTCCTCAGCAGCAGGTAGCGGTCCCTGGGCATGCGCAGCAGCGCGGCCGTCACGTTGCTGATGTCGGGGTAGCGCTGCGGACACACGGGCGGCAGCGAGTCCGCCAGCCGCGTGCCCGCCCAGGGCGGCGGCGGCGCGGGCGGCGCCAGGCGCGAGGGGGCGGCGGCGTACGGCACTCCGAGGAACAGCTCCACGGGCTCCAGGTGCCGCGAGTTCAGCTCGTGGATTATCTGGAAAGTGAAAAGTGGAAATAAATAATCGTAGAAGACTGTAGGCTTCCACGGTCGTTTTCACAAGATATTAAATTTTTGACTTCTGGGGTGGACCGCGTCGTATTGCCGAAGATTTCCGTTTAAGTTTCGGAGACATTACAGTACTCCATCTTCAGGGCGATTAACTTTGTCGCGCTCAACACAAACTAAATTAATAAAGTAGTTTGTGTTGTGCACGACTACGTTAACAACACACGCACCCCCCTGAAGATAGAGTACTGTAATGTCTCCGAAACGTCGGCGGAAATCTTCGACAATACGACGCGGTCTGCCCCAGAAGTCAAGAATTTAACATAAAAATAAATAATCGTATTTGTTAATTGTATTTTGAAACTGCATCACAGGTACTCATCTTGGAACTACTTCTTTCAATAAGCGTTATACTCGCCCAGTTGTCAAACAATATTTTAGTGTCGAACTACAGGTATTACATTTTTTATGAACTAATTATTGGGCTTACTAATTAACCGAGCCGAAAGCCTGATTATTATAGAGTCACAACCATGCGTTCGGCTCGGCTGCGGGTATCCAGATATACTGGAGGACTCCATACATAGCGGGAAACGTTTTTCATGTTTTCTTGAAACGTCGGGTAGTCGTTTTGGCGTTTTATATTTCGTGACATGTTGTATGTTATGTATAGTTTTATAAGTATTGGGTAGAGGATTAAAAAAAAATCGCCATAAACATGGAGATACAAAGCCGAATTATTCGTTAATATAACGGAAACCCCACCAAAAAAATACGTCGTTTAAAGATACAATACTCAAAGTTAAAGCAATCTTAATTTTAAATATTCAGTTATTGGTAGTAAATATTGTTAAATAAAAAAAAAACAATAAACAAATCTTACTAATCTTAATATCTTAGTGATTTAGCGACATATAAAACATTAAATATTGGCTTTCCTTACAGAGTTATATGCCCTTAATCTGACATTAAAATTCGTTGTTGAAGAATTCTATAAGGTGTAAAGCTTATTAAAAGTTTAAATTGTTCTTATGGAACAAAAATCCAAGATGGCTACGAGTTGATGCAGATCTTAAGAATGAAAATTAATTAATGCTGCAAGAATGACAATCAACCGCTGTTATTTTAAGATTTATACATTTTAATATGTTTTACGAACTATCTAAATCGGTGAATTTCAAGCAGTCAATTAAAAGTTTCTGCTTGGCTCACGGTAATTTGTATTTTTTCAATTTCTTTACGAATTTTTGCATTTTTACGTAAATGTATACAATTAAATAATTATTAGAAACAATTAAATAATTATTAATATGATTTTTCAACTCCAGAGAGTTACGCATTTGTATTCATCGGCTTTGCATCCCTTAACATTAAGATATTCAATCTTATGTTAAACTTATAGAAATCACCAATACAATGGTCCGTTAAAGTGTGATTAAATTAAATTACTGCATCATGTTTAAGGGTTAGTGTAGAGAACAAGAAATTGAATCTTAAATTTGTTATACTTTAACAGTTTATCAAAAACTTATTAATACATGAACTTGTTTGTCCTCAATTTAACAAAGAAAATACAATTTTAAATTAATATACATTATTTTTATTTCGCATTATGATTTTTAAATTTATTATTTAAGTTACGAATTTGCTGAACTGTAGTAATTTGTAAGAGGTTTTTGAAGGTAAACGGAAGATAATTGCGTTTATGTTTTAAGCAAAGTGAAACGAGAACGCGCTGTTGGGAAATGTTGTTTACATTACAGATGTAAACCCCTTTATTTATTTTCTTCAAAAACTGTGTATTTGACGGATAATCTAACTTTCTCTTACATTTTTCATGAAAATATATATACCTTCATTCCTCTCATGTAAGCCTAACACTATTAATCTGACCACCCGACTAAAAGTAATTTACATGGTTCTGGATTTCATTATAATAACTTACAAGCGAGTAAGAAATTTAGCCATGAATCCAAACAATTAGTCTAGTAATGATGAGGTTATTTGTAATTTATAACAATGAAGAAATTAATAAATCCCTCCAAGTTCGAAAAAAAAATATTTTTTGTTAGTAGTTTAAACATGATCTACTAAACTTTAAGTTACAGTTACGACAGTGTCTCAGAGTTTCAATATGATTCACTTACTTCTCAGTTGCATAACTTACGTACGAAGCAAGCAAAATAAGTAGATTTTAGATTGTGAAGGAATGACCGATGCCAACTGAATAGGCATATTTCGCTTTGGCACATTGTGCTGCTACTGGAAGGAAGGGATTTGCGGGGGTAGAAATATATGACGTGACCAGTCAGTCTCGCCCCTAAAGGAGGAATATAGTAATATTTGTAATCTATCCTCCGGACTGTCAACTTCCGGGGTGAGTTGACCTAAATTAGGACTCTCCAGGGCCTCCTAGACAATACCACTCACTCCATAATGCAGTGAGGAGTCTGGCTAAACTTTAGAATCCGTGTCCACCGTCAAAATTAAAGTTAAGAAGATATATTTTTCGATTTCCTTTAAAAACATATGTTTTATTGTTATTAATGTGATTTTTTTAAATAAACTATTTAGGTTACTGTTTTATTTCTTTGATAAATACCGGTTTCAGTTAGTTCTTTTAACATCCCATTACAAATAGAGAACCTGACAAATCTAGAGACAGTCACTCAGTCATGGATTGTAATTTACTTTGCTAACTAGATCAGTTTAACGTGGTATTACGATGATCTTAGGATTGAAACGTGATAGAAGCTATGGATATTTTTCGCAGTGTAACCAACGTGGATGTAGGTAAGTAGGTAAATGGTTCGGAAATTCAAATATATCGTCGAGTAACATTGAAGTTAACTTAAATGAGGAGCCATAGTTCACTCAATTGCAGGTAAATCACAAAGCTAGCATTTCATCAACAACATGCGTTATCTAGTTCAACAATTCCAGTTTTAATTTTGTCTACGATATCATAGACGGAAGGCCATGTTCGACTCGTACCTAGGCAATTTCATGCGTTGGTAATACCGAAGTGACGTGTAAAGTATTTTCTGAATGTTTAGAAGGCTGTATTTACACAGTGATTGTAACCATTTTTTGTTAACTTTAATGTTTTATTTCGACCAAATCCCGCAGGTTCGTGGTTTATTTACTAAACTATCATCCAGATAAACATCTATGCTTTAAATTATTGTTTCAACGATAATATCTAAATGTTATTTCGGTAAACACAATCGCGATTAAAAATATCGAAAAATATAAATTTTTAAGTTTGGTTTTTAATAGAGACGACGCGACTGCTTCTTAAGTTCCACCAAAAGTCTCATCCAGGACAGTTCGCCCTCCAGACTAGCGAACCCTAGGAATCTTCGAGGTGGTCAAGCCAGGACCAAACCCTTCACCTCGGACATGACTGGGATCAAAGTTCTACCGGGAGTCATAGATCCCAGAGAGACATGTAGGAACCAAGTTTTCTGGAAGCCAGTCATTCCTGGTAAGAAAGTCTGTGTCTGGATAGCCACTCAGACTTACCAATAAGATTTATTAACAGTACCCATCACTGACGTCTTTCCTAATATAAACCAGTCAGAAAGGTATTCACGACCAGTCCAGAACATCAGGAATGGAAGCTTTGATTTCATCACTTTAAATATTCTTCGAATACTGGAGGCTACATTTTTGTTTTTCTTTCATTAAACTTTTAATAAACTTTATCACACATAGAAAAACTTCACTATAACTATACATGCATTTTTTAAGTTCATATAGAGTTACAGATTCTGCAAACTTAAAACAATATATTAAAAAGTATTTTTATAACGGATCTGATTAAGAAAATAAAACTGTATTCAACAATAATTCACTATGCAGAGGGTGTACAGTTTTTTCTTCGGCCCTTAAAGAAAAGAAAGAAAAATATCATAGAACGACAAACATAATTTGGTCGGTAAACTTTAATGCGTTTCCGTAGGACGTAATGTTTCTGAAATATATAAAAAAGACTTGAAGGGGTGTGCCGTAGTTAATCACAGAAGCTCTGAGTTATGGTCGTTGTTCTGGTTAAAAACGATGAGCACTGGGAAGAACACTGCATGATTTCCAATGAATAAAACATCCGACAAAAAGGACAACATGGGCAAGTGCCAAATAACACATGCAGGGCAGTGCATATTTAAAATTCTGATTTACATATCAAGTCTACGCCCTTTTGGTTTTTCTCTCGTTTATTTAATAATTTTTATATCTGGATGTTGTCATTCGACAAAGTCTATACGATTATTACTATTGTAATGAATCAATGTGACGCATTAAATTGGAATTCATGAGGCTGTAATATGACTTTTAGTGTGCTTGGTTTGGGTTGTAAATAAATTACTTATATGTTGCATGAATTAAAAAAAATAGGTTAATGAACTATATTGTTACTCAATCTTAAACATATCGGACTGTTTTAATTTAAAAGAATATTTTAACTACAATAAGCTGTCTTAACGGGATATATTTCAGTGTTAAAATAAATTTTATAAATACGTTTTTGGGCAACTAACATGTAAATTATCTTAAATATTTGTATGTGTATCTGTATATTTCAGAGAATTATATCTTCAAATAAATCAGTGTGATTTATTCCAACTAACATTTTCTTAAACCAATTTCTTTATGTGTATAATACGTAAAGAAATTACGTATAACGTTTCTTTGTGTTTCAATGTTAGGTTTTTATTTTGAATAATTATTCAATGTAAAAAACTGCAAAAATATAATGTTAGTGTGCATGTAATCCTGTACTTGATTATGATATATTACCTAAAATATAAAAGATAGAATAACCTAAAATAAATTCAACCACGACATATTCGATATATAAATATATATATATTTAAACCCCAACGCGAGACCTCGAGAATCAACATATAAAAATACCGTTCATAGATAATAACTGTAGTTATTGAAAATATACAATGACTAATTTAATTATATACAATGCTTGCATTGTTGTTGACAACCACAGCACAGCAGTGATGCATGGGGAAATGGCCCACCTATGTAATTGTTACATCTCAGCATCTGTCATGCTAGTTACAACAATAAATCACACGAGGTAAATTATATCTTTGTGACATTCACTACGCATTTAAACACAAGGTTCAAACAATATGTTTTATTGGTTCCATTTTTAACCAAGTACTTCAGGTTCAGTTTGATACACTTTTAAATAAACTTTACGACTATGAGGAGAGTGTATTTTTACCAAGAAAACAAAGGGAAAGGAGATTTTAGTAAATAATATACTTTTGTGCTGAATAGTTACATTATTAAGAAACTTTGCACTACACCTACTATATCCCCAATATAAAGCTTGACAACTTTTGCGTCTGAAAATAAATGTAATATTAATTTAAACGTCAACTCATTTTAAAAATTTTAATGGGAAAATTTAAACTTGAAAATTACTTGAATGTTAAGTAGTAGCATACATATGAAAAAGTAGTAGCAGGAGAAGGTATCATTCCCCTGGAGTTTTCAGAATCGTTTGAAACAAAAGCGCTTTTGGGAACATGATGTGTGCAAATACAACGGAACTTGACGAGGTTTCCTCTCTGCATATCCTTTCGCTGTCATAACCTCTTATGCCAATTTACCCTTTTTGCTGTACCACCTTTCTTGGTGGGCCAAGGGAACAAATTTTTTACTCAACGCAACGAAACGTAAGTCATCCTCTTGCACCAAACTGCAGACAGGTACCATTATTTTGAGAGAAAATGTATTTGTTAGTGAGCACGGGATATTTTTATCACCTCGATATATTCTTAAATGAGGATATTTGTGTAATAGGTTTCAGCTAGTTAGTAGTTCAGCTGGCTAATAGTACTGTATATCCAATAGCCCGCAACAGTCTCTGTTGTTTTTAGCGAATTTCAACTAAAGGGAAGAAGCTCTTACCGCAGGTTACACTTGGTTTTGTTTATTCACATAAGAAAATAAATATAGTCAAACTTTGGTTTGCATATTCAACTTCTCCTAAAAATAAAAACAATTTATATTAATCATTGTTATAAATCTATTGATGATGTAAGACAGTACCAAGTCCCAAGGTTATCCTTATGGGAAATAATAGCACTTTATAACTGGCTTATTTCTCATCTTATATCTTATTAAAACTTAGTTTAAAAGTGTCCACGTTTAGTTGAGATCTACTCTATATTAGACTAAGATCACTCATCTACACTATCGTAGCAGCAAACCTACGTATACGTACTTATCCTCCATGTTATTGTTGTGAGGAACATTTTTATGCTTAATTTATTAGCACATGATGATACTGTATCATGGGAGGGAGACTTCAACACAAATATTTATTGAAACATTGAATTTTACTGAAAGAGCAGGTATTTTTTTCAAAGGGCTTATTTTGTTTTGCGATACTCATATTATAATTATTACAACTTTAAATTAAAAATACACTTAAATAGAGGTATATTTTATTAATAAACTACGTTAATAATACGCTTTCTTAAATCTTGGGTCTTTAGGCTAGCAACAAACTTTGGTTACCTTTTCTGAAACGCCATTACCAAGTACTTATTTTATGAAATGCAGTTAATAATTTCTTGAAAAGCAAAGTAATTTCACTCGAAACAAAAAGAAAGAATGTCTCATCGTTAATCAGAATCAAGTTAGTGGAAAGCAGTTAGCCAACAAAGGGGAAGTTTTCACTAAGTCGAGTCCTTCAAAAGAACGTACAGAAATTTCTTGACACGGAAGTTACCGTGTCTAAGTATTTCTCAGTTTTTTCTTTATTAAAAGTCTCTTTTCTTTGTCTTATTCGGCATGTTAAATGCAGGGTGTTTTTTTAACGTTGCCAAAAATCTTATTTTATCAGTGAAGGATTACCCCTTCCACCAAGATCCCCGGATTAGTCCCCACTATATTATTTTCTTGGGGATTCATACAAAGTAAGGCCTACAAAAACAATTTACAGGATATCCATCGCCTCAAAACAAACATTAAAAAAATAATACAAGAAATTCAAAGAGGTACTTTGCAAAACGTGATCAAATTTGATAGAGAGAGCACAACTTTGTATAAAAGTCAATGGCGGATTGTTTGAACACACAATGTGATCAAACTTAAATAATAGGTTTTATAAAATTTAAAGATTAACAAAACAATATTCATTTAATCTTTTATATGCGCATCATTCAATCTTAAAAATGGGTTGCATAAAAAAAAAAAAACGCCCCGTATTTTCAAACGTATAAATTTGCATACATTGCGGCCATGAGCTCCAGTTTTATTAAATGTGGAATTCATTACAATAATCACAATTAATACAATTAATCACATTTTCACTCTGTTTGATACTATTTATTTCAATCATTAATGATTATTTTCTTCAACATTCTAAGTAATAGTTCAGTTCACGACGTATTTGCATTTACTGACTTGGCCTACTATTTTAGAACATATATTCCTGCATATAGTTATAAATCATTGTGCAGTTATTTATAAATATATTGTAACTAATTAATTTTCTTTATTTTTCATAGTTTTGTTGTTTGTTTTAATTTAGCAGGCCACGGAAAAGCTTATTTGCTGTTCTCATTCACTAACAATATATTCCTACATGTAGATTAATCGTACAACTCATAATATTGGTTTTAGGTTTTCAGTTGATGGCGTAAGTGGACAATTTATGAGAAATAAAAACAATTATACAGATTGACAGGCTGAAACCTAGAAAAATATAGCCTTGAAAATAGGAACTTTTGCCTTCATTATTTATTTCAGTAATCAATTCCCTAGGAAAGTTTGTGGGATTCTCCGGGATACTGCTGTTAAAAACACATACAAGTAAAGTTATATAATGGATACCTAAAATATTTATATGAAAATTCCAGAGAACAGTGTCTTAAATTCCTAATACCTAAATAATCATTTCATACAGGTATCATAATTTTAGAATTTAGGAAATGTGCCTGTATCCTTAAAAGTCTTCCTGTTAAAATACTTAATGTATAATAATACCAACAAGAAAGAAAAAAGTATTTTATTCTTATTTTTCCAATTAGTACAAGACATGATTTGAATAAATATAATTGTTTCAAATTAATTCATTTGAAAACGAAAGGGTGCGGAAAAGGGCTAGCTTTTCAGCATGTATAAAACAAGAACAAAAAGAGGAAGCTCTTGTGCTAAGCGGGTGTAGACGAATGCGAAATGAGCACCACATCTGTTGTCCAGCCGCATCAAACATGGGATTTCAAAATGTTCTCATCTAACTTTAATTACCTGCATTATCCAAACTCGTGTTCTAAGTAGGATTTTATTTTTAAGATATTTATTGTAGTCTAATAAAAGGGTTTGTCCTGTATTTTTATCGCAGGTTTAATTTACAAGGGGTTAAGCGTTACTCAAAAATATAATCAAAATACCCCCGTTGCAGCAGACCTGCATACTCAGCGAATTTCCAGTACAAAACAACATATTTCAATCCAACATAGCGAGATTTTACAGGTTTTTGAAAGCTCCATAAGAATAACATGGGGAATGAGTATGCAGGTTTGCTGCTACGGGTATATTAAAACTGGGTGGTTTTAATTCAATATGTAGTAGATCTGAACTAGAAGAAGCCACTTACCAAGTTTTATCAAGATAATGTGTTGAGAAATAAGCGAGATATAGAATTTTACTTATTTCCCATAAGGTTAACATTGGGACAACGTACTGTGTTTACCACTTTCAATATCTCGGTAACCAATTGACATAGAGCAGTGATTCAAAATACTAAATTGTTTGTTTCTTTGAGCTGAATTCAATGGTGCCAACAAAAATTGGTTTATGTTTATTTTTCCATGTAAAAAACTCAAAAAACCCATTTTTGGGGGGGTTTACCCCCCTTTACCCCCCCTTCCGGTAGTCGGATTGGGCTGGATTACGAACTCGTCCGAATAATTACTACTTTACATATCCATGCCAAATTTCATTAAGATTGGACCATTTTTACGCGAGTTATCGTGCTTAAAGACACATAGATATATATATATATATATAGATATATATATATCTATATATATGTTCACCCAACTATCATTGTGGCGACCGTACTTAAGGAAAAGTGTATGCAAAGTGGCGACCGGTGCTTATGACGACCGTATATGGTCGTCATATGCACACTTGGGTTATTTTATCTCCTTTTGACCTATAGAAACATATAGTGGTGACTTAAAAATTTTATTTTGGTCGTCATATTGCGCCTGAAACGAATATTAATAGTTCATGTAATGACCGTGGGTGCGCTAGTGTCGCTGAGTGTATATTTCAATATACGGCATTTGGCGTAATACTGCGACCGGGCGACTTGGCAACACTGGTTCTCCCGGACGCGTATATCCCTCGGGTCTAGGAGCTGAGGGTTTTGAGCATGCATGAGAGCATTACGCGGTATTTTTGCTGATTATTGTAAAGTGGACTGTGGTGATAATAAAGAAGGTATTTTCCGGGTGGTCGACAACGAAGGGGGAGTTTTATGCGTTAAAATGCAGAACTTTTAAAAGTTGTAAATGATTTGGTTAAAGCGTAATTTTAACAACACAAATTTAAAAAATATATAACACAAAGTTATAAAATAAGTTGAAAAATAAATTAGTTTCAGTAGAAGTTATTGTAATTTTGAGTTGTTTTTTGCCGGGCAGTATTCACTACGTACATGGAGGACAGTGATTGTTTTAGAAACTGCGACGTCAATGTCATTCTTAGTGTCAATAAATTGAACTAATTGCTTTTGAACAATATTCAACTTTTTTGGTTTGGAAAATACTATTTCCACCGATAACTTAATATGTTATAGTAGTATATAAATGAGTAACTTTGATAATATGCTGGTTGATTTACATCAGTCATTTAATAAGGTTTTAGATATTACAGTTTTTTTTCTAAGTGTGGCTAAATGAGGTGAGAGGGGGATGAGTTTGACTTAAACGAGACTAACCCAACGGAGTTTTAGTGTTACAACGTTTCTTGCAGGCCTAAAAATGCCGAAATAATCCAAGAAAACACTACCTAAGAAATGCTAACAATACTTTATGTCAAGGTGAATCAAATATAATTTACAATAAGTATATAAATTTAACAAAAACATAAATAATGCTTTTTACTTTGATATCTTTTCCAAACAGAATATTAGTTATTTACATTACAGAGTTTACTTAATCTTTTGCAACTGAACGGAAAGTCTTAACAGATGAAATAAAAATATCTAAATTATCAATTAATGGAAGTATATTATACAATTTCAACACAGTCATCTGTGTTGAAGGTTTACGTATTGAGAGATGTTTTGACACCAACGTCAGTGCGAGAAAATTGGGGGATGAACAGCTTGTGGGACCGGGACCTGAGTTTTTGAACTGTTTCACTATTTTTAATTTGTTACTTACGATGGGGATACCATCACCGAAGCAACCTGTAGCCTATATTGAATTGATGAAAATTTTCCATTTTTTACAAAATTTCCTGATCGCCTAATAAAAAACCAGAACATGGTAAGCACGGTACTCTTACAGATGGAATCTATAATTTCCTTCATCTTACATTTCAAATTGAATACAATGCCCAGATCACGTATAGATGATTTAATATTGAGGGAAGTACAGTTCGTGTCAGAAAGGAAAAGAGAGTGTCGGACCGGTCCAGGTAGGCCCGGGCAGCCCTAATCCACTGTTGTCACAACACCTATTGTCGTGAGGCCGGCCGGCGAGTTATTTCTTGAGTAATTCCTGGTATAAGGAATTTCGAAGCGGCCCGCAGTCAATGACACAGGCGTGGGGGCTGCCCACCCCCGTCGCCCGTATCATCTATTATTATTCTCATAATTACCATCGAGAGTAAGATGGCCAGAATTTTGTAGGAGATTATGAATAAAACCTTAGATTTATACTTGAACGTACTTCTGGTACATTTTTCATCCATTCTGTGTCAATCCATACCGTTGCAAGCTTCAACGTTACTTAAAAGACTTTTCACTTTTCTAAATGGA
Source organism: Flexamia atlantica (assembly GCA_035578135.1). NCBI lineage: Eukaryota > Metazoa > Arthropoda > Insecta > Hemiptera > Cicadellidae > Flexamia > Flexamia atlantica. The sequence goes on along the minus strand of JAQJVK010000012.1, from coordinate 4,408,814 downwards.
AGTGGCCAGATGTTTAAGTAGTATCGAGGCTTGCAATGATACATTTGTGTAACCAGGGGCGGATTTGGACATTTGTCACCCGGACTTCCACACGGACTTCCGGCAAGATCGAGATCGTGTGTTCCCAAAGACAAACGAAAATTCGATTAATATGTTAAAAAGTAGCTGCGTAATATGTAGAATTGAAATAAAGAGAAATAGTAAACCCTTCCTCAACACATTTCAGTTTTGTAACGCGATCACAGATCGTCATCGTCGCCTTAATTGCCAAAACGGAATACCATATACCGTTGAGGTTTATTTTATTTCTTTGTTGTATCTTGACTTAAGCCTAGCTCTTGAATATAAACTCCATTCTGTCATAGAAATATGGAATACGATGTAAAATAATACCGATCGTATAAATTCAAAAACAATTTGTAAGCTACATAATATGAAGAATTACTGTATTACGATTAAAATTGACTAAAAATAGTGTATGCTGAAATTCTAATAAAACATTTCTTATAGAGAATTTTTATTTTTATAATTGGACTTGTTTAATTCGTGCCTGCCGCCTCGGCCGGATCGAGTCGCGTCGTCCTCGGGACAGGACGGACGACGGCGCGGTGCGATCAGTGATTTCCGTTGCTGCCGTTCCACTTCAGGCATAAACACCATTTTAACAGCCCCTTCCCTTTAACCTAAGAATTCCGTTTCTATAGCATTTTAAGGCAATCCTCCTGTACCACAAGTTTGTTTTCCAAGTGATTAATTTTGATTTCCTTGTAGCAATGCATTATGAAATAATCCCCGCTGTTATTTTTTTTTATCTGCCACCTCTGAAAATTTGTTGCTCTGGGCTGCAGCCCCTCCTAAACCTACAACTATGTTTAATTATAAACCAAATTTCATAGTTAGTTTCTCATCCATCTTAACCGTGTTCACAGAAAAAAATTGATTTGTTGGAACAACAATAACATTTGTATATATACGATCTGCAAATGCTTTTTGCTCGGTTTACCAATGTTTTGTTGTTCCAACAAATCTGTTTTGTTGTTCCAACAAATCTGTTTTGTTGTTCCAACAAATCTATTTTGTTTTTTTCAACAAAAACATTGGTAAACTGAGCAAAAAGCATTTGCAAGAAGTATATCTGCAAATGTTTTTATTGTTCCAACAAATCTATTTTTTCTGTGTTGGGATCATGTGCCGAGAAATTCAGCTTTCATAAAATTACTCAAGCCTGACATTCGAGGTATCTCTAATTAATTGCATATACCTGGGTACACTATTGTGACGGGTGAAAAATATTGCGAGGGAGCCAGGCAATGAGAAATCTTAAATTTGATTTATTGTTAAATTACAATTTATTCATACTTTTAATCGTAGAATATCTCATATAGCCTAATCGTTAAAACACCATAAAGCTCTGCATGCCTGACTTTAGCTGGGCTGCGCACTTTGGGCTCCATACTGTGGGGTAGCGACCACAGAAATGGTACGAACTTACAAGAAAGTAAGGGAAATTTAATCTCTAGAACTTAATGCAGAATAAAAGTTTCAAAGATCACTTTTAAATTTTATTTTCAAATTTAATTTTTTTTTAATTTTTCTCCTAGAAGAATGAGCTTATCTCGTAAAGTTTGCAGTCAACAGTTCGGAATTTTATTTGGGTTCTTACTCCTTAATAAGATTGCTTCACATAACCTCAAAACCTTTAATCGTCGCAAAGCATCAGCTATTCCGGTTTGGCTTTTTGGTCGCTATTCGTCACCAAAGTCCCATTTTGGGCCTTCAGATTTACTGTTTCCATGTTAAACTCCGTCATTTTGCCCCATAATAGTTCACTTGCATGACGCGTGTAGAAATAAACAATTTAGTACTAAAAATTTCAAGGCTAACGTCTAATAGGAATTTGTGAAGACTAAGCAAAAGAATCCTATTCCCTTTTACTGGATTAAAAAAGCAAAAACAAAAGCAGAATAGATAGTGTCTTATTGATAGTGGAATGGAAGGTCGTCAATGGGCGCGTTCAGCCGCATTCCACCGGTGGGTAATATACTAACCTATAATAAGTGAACGGTAGTGGTGGACGTACCATCTACCGATCATTGTTGTGCATCCACCGATGTTGTGTTTACGGTGGATTCGGTAAGTAACCGGACATTGTTGATTGTCAAGATGCGGTGGATTTGCCTATTAATGACTATGGTAATCGGTTACCCACCGGTGACTGCGGCTGAACGCACCCATTTTGACTCAGTGAACAATTTATTGATGTATAAAGGCTAGAGTGAAAACTGGCAACACTGTATGTTGCCACAATGATGGTATATATTTTGAATGGGGTTCACAACGATAGTTTAATGTAATGTATATTAGTGGATGCCATTTTGTTTGTTGCATGTAAAGTCGCCACAATGATGTCTCTGTGGTTTCCTAACTAGCAACAAAAAAACTTGTAATGTGAGTTGATAATGTTGTCTCTTGAGTGCAAGTTAGTGTATTTCTATATAAAAATCTTAATATACCTAACTCCTTGAGGTGGTTGCCACACTGTAGGTGTTGTGTAAAGTCGCCACAATGATAGTGCGATTTATATATATATAGATATATATATATTTATGAAAATGAACGAATAGTGTTTTTTGCTTCTGGGAGCCCCAAAACGAAAAGTTATCATGGTCTCGGGCTCAGGTCTTACCATGAGTACGACGGTAACAGCTTCTTCCCTATAGGGGAAATTCGCTAATATGAAACATTAAACGTTAATGGGCTATTACGTTCTGGAGTCAATGTTATTATTCTGGTAATTTTTTTTAGTTGTGTACAGTTTCTTCAACAGGCTGTCTTGATGTCATTTTGTTCTATAAATAATTAGATTGAACAGGTGAAATGTGTCGTGTATTTGTTTAAGAGTCTGAAATAATTTATGTCTTACTTAAAACAGTTTTATACACAACATTTAATTTTAAAAAACATTAAGCCCTTTGATGTATATTTAAATTTGCATCTGACTATTCATTTAAGTAAACCGATCTGAAAAAAGTATTTTTAAAACTCATGAAAATAATGACGCATTAGTATAAAACACGATTTCTTGAGGTTGTGCATATTGCCCTATACTTTTTCAATGATTGTTGTATTTTCTTACGTTATCCATTAATTTTGTTGAAATTATTAAATTAACTAAAAATAATTATGAAATGAAGAAAAACTTTGATTTGTCCAAAATGATTGAGTTCTAAAGATTTTTATTTGGTTTTCCAGAGATTAGTTTTCTCTCTAAACGTAATAATGGAGGCAGGAACCACCGGATGTGGCGAAAGGGGGTGTCGTATTGAATGTTTTCGTATTGCCTCTGACCACCCCAGGATATTGGCAACTTTGAATTTAGCTCGATATAACGCTGAAAATATAAGTTTTTTTAATGATAATTTTAGTGAGGTAAAAAATATTTAATTAAAATGATCATATATATAAAAGATTAATACGTGAAATTACTTGGTGTAGATACACCTGTAATTAAAATGATAATTTTATAAATTTATGGAATCATATTTCATTTTGACGTAACATATTTATCTTGAAACGGTTAAAATATCTAAACTAATTTTTTTCAGCAATACACGTTAATTTACGTTCATCTATAACCAAGCTTCATGGTATTTTTTTCTTAGCTTTACGAGTTGATTTGCTACCATAACGAAAGAGCTTTTACGATTAAAGTGTTTTTTGATTAATCATTCTTGAATCAACACATTCAAATCACAATTTTTAATATATTTTGTTACATTAAAAAATCTAACATTTATTTTAGATTGTATATTATGAATTGCTTGCTTATTTACAATTTACATAGGATGCATTTATTATTTATATAAAAAAGTTATGATACATAAAACTTATGAATGAACTTAGTTTCGAAACACGTCGTCATGTAAATTAAAATAATGTATGAAAAAGAGAAGGGTACTCGGCGATGAAAAGCCTTTGTTATTTTATTGTATAACATTTTCGGAATTACATTTTGAAGCCGTTTTATGTTTCACGAAGGCAAAATATCCTTAAATGAAATATCCTAAATGTTATTACAATATTCATAATTTATTTAAAACACAGATGTAGAGTATGTCACAAACGCAGAAATGTAAAAAGCCATCTCAAAATGGTTTCTAGTTCTTGTTTTTGAACCGCCTACGAAAATTTTGATTAGGTTTATGTTCCATTGCATAAAAGTCACATCGTAGTTTCGATTTCGTGGTAGATGTATAATACATCACGTTACTGGAGGAAAAGCGGGCTCCAAAATACATGAGCTCAGAGTTTTGAGGGACTACTATTCCCTGAGAACATTCATAATCATGAGTTTTCACAGACTTCATTTATAAAACACCTTATTTTCGAATGATGTTTTAACACCAAACCTAATAAAATATTTATTATCGTGTATGATGATGACAAAAATTATGTTATTATAAAATATGTCGGGCAAAATTGTTTTAAGACAAAAACTCAATTAAAATAAAAATTATTTGTTGTTTAATGCAGAATTTTAAAAATTAAACTGCGAAGATTAATTGTTGGATCGAAACAAGTAACGAAATGGTATGATTTATACCTTAGTACGTAATAAGATAATGACTGAATAAGTTCTCTTACGGCAATAAAGTGACAGTTGTTTTGTACGGATTTAATATGTTTTGTTATTTATGGGTTCCAAGTCATTAAATGTTTTGAAGTCCAAGTCCTACGAAATATGATGAATAAGACTTCAGCAAGTTAAACAACACCAGACGATATATAATTTCTTGCTAAAAATATTCTTTTGATGAAATGGGTAAGGTAAGCATTTTATATTCATGATTTTCTGGGATCCCATTCCTTCATATAACAATATATATACTTTCTCGCTAGCTGAAAACAATACCTCTATTAACGAGGGACATTATTTTACAATTTTTACAATACCATACATTTTTACCTTAAGTTATTTACAGATTATACGATAAACAACTAAATAACTGATCCTAATAACTGTACAATGTAACGCCTGGTTTTTAACGGCTCATTCATCATCACCTAACTTATGTCAGAACAGGTAACAAATGATTTTATCCTCTATATTCTAGGATCCCGCTCATAACAAATGGCACTTCGCAGATCCAGAACAAAACATAACTTGAGAGATTCACTACGGAGCCGCGTGTTTGCATGTTACAAAGGAGTTAGATGACAAATGACACTTTCAGAATGTATATTTTATCCACATTGTTTTCACAATCTCTGGGGACCTTTTGTGGATTTGTCACAAGCGACGGATAGTTGAGAAATAAAGATTTTTCTCGGTCATGCTGTGATTTTGGGTTAAATTTGGCCTATATAAAGGCGTAAGTTCAGAACAATTGTCAGCTCTTGGTCGCTAGCATTCTTTCTTGATTGATCTTACTTACATTAAAACAGTACATAACTGATCAATATTTATTTATCAAGATAATGCGAGCGTCTTCAAGGGAGTAGTCACAGAGATATATGTGCTTCTTGGTAATTGTTTAGGCTAGTGGATATCGGTAAAACCATTATGTGTTTCTGGGTTTATAATAAAACAAATTAGAAAAATTGCTATTAAACTTGTAATTGTAATAAAGAAAATTCTGATTGAAAGTGTTATTTATTTTTTTAATAACTAAGGCAACAATTGGCATTAACTGTAAAAGCAACTTGAATACCTACAAAATATTATTGTCCACATTTCAATTAAAACTATATAAAACTACCTGATTATTTTTTAGAAATTAATTGGGCTGTGAAATGTGTAAGGAGATACATGTTTATTATACATTAAAACTTTCACAAAACGATACAATACATAAAAAAGAAAATCAATGTTAAAATAAACGTGTCAGCTGTCTTCAACTTATCCGATGCTGAATATGACTGTTGATAATTTGACAGCTGATATCTTCTTTCAGTATCAAGAAATAAAGAAGGGTTTTATCGAAAGTATTTTTAAGGAGCCAGTAAATAAACAAAAACAGTGAAATTAAAAAATGTAACTTTTGTAACTTGCATTGTAACTTTAAAAAAAAGTCTTCTTCCTTCGTACAAATTATGTATTATCTATAAACATTATTATAGATCATAACGCGATATAGTTTTAAGGTAATTTGTTGTGGTAATGAATTTGTAAGCGTCATAATAAAGGTTTCCAAAGGAAAAATCGGACATTTTTGATTCAACATAACTTTTATTTAAAACCATATATCCTGTAAAAACATCCTAAATAAACCTTCCTTAATTCAAATGGTTTAGGGTTTTTGTTAATATTTACAAACCAGTCTAAATTAATTATAACTGAGCTTTAAATGTAACTAATAACAGAAATTACTAAATAAAATCCCTCCCTTATGACAGCTTTAACTTAGCTGTTATTTTTAAAGGCAGATTTGTTATTTGAAAGACTTATTATTTGCTATTTTTATTAAAAAGTGATAAGATTTATTAAACCACGACTTGTCGAATAACTCAAGGCTATTACAAACACCCGATTGTATTGTGTCCCAGGCTATAATATTACGTACACAATAGCGTAGGTCCGTCCCTTGGGTCCGGTGCATTCAACGTCTGTATGGAACACGCCCTTTATAAGAAAATACATTACTGGTACCTTTAAAATATATTTTAGTACATCCTATTTCCATTTATAAGAATCAATGTCTACCTAAATCAATAAATACATCGATAACGCTTTTAAAAGAGCTTGTTTCTTACTATTCACTTATTTATTGATAATGGCGTCCTCTCACACGTTCGAATGGTAGGGATTGGACGGCTCGACCAACTGCGCGTCCAACTCAAAATAGAGGCAACCTCGTTGCCTGAAGCCTGCTCTCCACGACTCCAGGCAGAAGGACAGTAGAAACAAACTCTTCGGTTCTCTTTTGTTTGAGTGGGTTACTGTCCTACTGACTAGCCGAAGTGGAAACCAGGCCGCTAGCCGTCGCGTAGTCGAGACACTCGGTTCCAGCGTGTTGGCGATCAGGTTCGGAAGAGACCTGCATCATTTCAACGAGACGACCGCTTTTACAGAAATATTATTTTTAAGGAACAATATAGATAATACTTTTTTTACATAGAAGAGACATTTTTTTCATTGTCATCTTATATATAGAGCCATTCTTTAATGGTTAACTACAAGCTAATTGAAGTTTATACAAACTCATTGTTTGTTTTACAAAAGAGAGCAATTAGATTGATAAGTGGTGTTCCACCACACACCCATTGTAGGTCTATTTTTAAGAGGTTATCTGTCATGCTTTTAGCCTGCATTTATATTTTTAAATGCTTTCTGTATGTCAAAAATAATTTAAGCCTTTCTTAGGCAATAAAGATGTACACGACCATGCCACTAGAAATAGGATATAATTAAAGACTGAACTTTGCCAATATGCAACCATTCGGACTAGTTTTAATTTCATTGCACATAAGCTGTAAAATAAGTTACCGATGAAAGTTCGAGACCATTATGTAATAAAAAAAATGTTAATAAAAAATGTTTACTGGAATATTTTTTTTACAAAACAGGCGCTGTTTTTAATAAACTTTTGAGTATTATTAGGCTAATTCAGCATTTTTTATAAATCAAAATAATTTAGTTGTAGCCTAATTGTATTACAGGAACTGTAGGCTAGATTGGTTTGACACATCCAATACATTATTTCTACAAGCCTTTGTAAGAACGTGTCAAGGAATAAATAATATTTGATTTCATTCCATTTGATTTGAGCACCGTTACGTTATTTCGATCATCTCAACGATCGTATATAGAGTCTTTGATACAATTAATTTAGTCTCATCGCATTCACATAAATTGAATTTTCAATTTAAGTATAATTGTATTCGTCCATTAAATAGGTTCTAACAACCTTTGAATTCATAACGCTTTAATTGATCAAATATTCATTTATTTGATTGTTATTTTCGGATGCTTACGTATTGATTCCCAGAAAAACATTACAATTTATTTCTCAGGACAAACATTTTCAATACTTAGACTACTTATCATGTGTGCAGAGGGAGATCAACGGATTGTAGCGTTTTCAATTTTAAATAACTGGTTCGTATACAAATCCAAAAGAGTGGCTGGGATAATTTATTTAACTGTATTTTTAAGAAGGAGTATCAAATGCCTTATGGCCATACATTTTATTTATACGAATAAATTTAAGTATCACAGTATTAAGAGTGTTTTTTTTTCTATTGAAATCGTGCCATTTGCTATTTAATATTATCTTATCGTGTTACAGTTGAAAGTTTTAAAATGCACTCAACAAAATAAGCTTACACTTTATGCTCTCACCAAATTTACTTTTAAAGAAACTTAATAAATAGAAATTCAGAGATATTTGTGATTAATATTATAGTTTTGTCATGTGTATAATATAATGGAGAAATCAATTGTATTACGAAATTAAGTAGTTTTATTTTAATACATACGAACGTTACAAAAAATACGTATCAAGGGTGAAAAATATACCTTTCCATCTTAAGACAGAACTAAAATGATAAATGGTTTAATCCTCCAGCCGGTAAATAACGTTGTCACTTCGTGAATTAGTTTTGTTTTATATCTAAATTTTATTTTTCGGGATATACAGTTAACACTATTAGGAAACTTAAAAATAGTACAATACTAATATAAAAATACTTATCGATAATAAATATTCAAACTCGGTAGCACAAGATTCCTAAATGTGGCAAACTTCTGTAAGGTTCTTTGGTGGCAGTTATTTTTATGCATGCATTTTATAGTTGTCATTTTTACTTCTATAAATATTTTAATTCATGATTCTTTACATATATGGCAATTTTCAACTGAGATTGATTTTAGAACAAATTTGGATATATCAAAATTTTCTAATTTGAAAATAATAAAAGAAGAAAAAACTGATTGAAAATTATAAAATCAAACGATAAAGGTAAGACGTTAGTAAATGAGAGTAACACTTTTGTTTGGCACAAACAATTAAAATTACAATTTGAAACCTATATAATAGCGTTTTTAAGTGTACTGTAAAAACAAAAAAACGTTTATTTATACCCATAACAACTGTCCTCCAAATGGGTTTGATACGTTATTTTGATTGAAAGAGGAAAGTTATGATGATAGCAAAAAAAACTAAAAACTAATACGTTATTACACCAACAATGGGTTTAAAGTACTAATTAAGTGATGGGAATTTATAGAGCACACGAAGAGTACTCGTAAGGATCATAAGGAATTTATTGATTGTTCTATTGTATATTTCCATGATAATGTTTTTTTGTGTAAAAAAATATGCAGGGTGAATCAAAATAACTGGTTGAGAATATAAATTGTACGGACAGGATTCTATTTAAACAAAAAGGTTGATTTAAAGGTGATTTTCAACGCTACTGTTGGGGGCGGGTTTTACGGCCATTAATCTCTGACACGTAAACTACTCTTAACAGCTCAAGATAAAACGCTTATTCACTCTTGAGTAAGCTTATCTGATTAAGCAGTGTACGTTTCGAAAGAGCATTTGATTGTTTTAAAAGATTATAAAATTAGAACATATACTGTATTGAAATATTTTCAGATGGGTAGAATATTTATTCTTTTAAATAATATTGAAAAATTATAAAATTTTTTTACCCGAAACAATTTTGTAATTTAAATGATCCGATATTAAATTGTCAGGAAAAAATTATATTTTAAATTATATTTTTTATATCATAAATTATATTTTTAGCCCTTAAAACTAACATTAACTTGTATTAAAACGTACCAGTTTAATAAAACCTTAACAGATTACGGTTTTTGCTTCTGGCACAATAATTATCCATCATATAAATTCTTTTTATTTTTATATCATTAATCCAACCCACAAAATCAAAATTTGGAATGGTAGTTCTCACACATAAAAAAATTAAATCCTCTTGATTTGACTATTTAATTTGGTGTTAAAAAGGGCTCGCTAACTAACCTGTAACGAATTCCATGTCCCACATCAAAAATAGCCTATACATGATTTAAATTTAATTACCATATTTTTAAGAAGGTTGTGATTTATAACATGACTAGGGATCGATTTGGAATTTGCACTCGTGAGTTGTACTTGACAAGTCGTTCAACGATCACTAAATTGAAGATTTTTATGGGGTAACCACTATTCCAAAATTTTTATTTTGTGGGTTGCGGTTGTGGTATGAAAATTTAACTTAAGTTACCAGTTCATGCCAGGCATAGCTTGTAAACTTTTTCATCGTCAAATTTATAAGCTAGTTGAATTGCAATAACTTGATATATGGACACTACTCAATACTAAACCTTAAGGCAATTTTGAATTTTCAAGTGGCTGTAACTTTGGTTGGGAGCATGCTATTGACCTCAGGTGTGTGGCAAATAGTTTTTTAATAAGCCTATCAACAAAAAAAAGAATGTTCAAACGATAAGGATTTGTATTCAGAAATTTGGAAACCCTCTCAAAATCGCATTTTTGAGGCAGAGACAGATATGGAACAAACATCAAATAGTGGTGTTTTTATCGGCCGATGTATACGTGAAAAATACATTTAACTTCGTATTTGATTTTAAATTTATTAGGCCGGTCCGGAGATTTTTTGACACGCGTTTTTTTTCGGTAATAGATAATGTTATTTTATTGTGATTTTGCATTTACTATAAAATAAGAGTACCGACGCTAACATAATATGTTTGCTCGTTGAGTAGAAAAATTAGGATGGCAATAAATCAAAACAATTTTCCTGATTATACATCTAAAAGTAAGTCAGGGCCCGGTAACTGATGGTTCTAGCCTCAACGCTGCGCTGCGGTTTTTAATTTCTGTTCTACAGCGCCAGGGGAAATACAATAGGTATTGATGATTAATGGTTCTACGAACTGCTAATAAATTACACCCTTTTGACACTCTCATAGCTTTCTCAAATTCCTTTTAACTCCCAGCGATGATGTAGTTGTTTTCAAAAATTCCCAGGTTTGAAGATTGAAAATCAAACAATTATGCTGATTATAGGGTATATGTATATATACACCATACGAAGTCAACTGACACCTGAGCGTCGTTATTAAATTTATATTCTACAGTGCAGAGTGAACAAGAGTGATTGTATTCGATAGCTAAAAATGCGTTGGTTAAATTGGTTTATATAAATAACATTTTTCCTTGATTTGTATACTATGATGTGTTCTTTTTTGTTACATTATAGCAAAAACTTGAACCCTCAGATGTCAGAGCAAGCAAATTGAAATGCTTTTAGAATGATAGTAGACGCCACAGATGTTTAATTTATGATTGATTATGTTTACAACTCCTAAAAAAGGTCCATTTCTATGACTTGAACGTAGATTGTCTGTATATATGCTGCAAGAATAAATTCATTTATCTATTTAATTGTTCTACAAGTCTCTAATAAATTACGCACTTTTAACCACTCAAATACCTCTCAGTGTGTCCTGGTAATGTAGTTAGTTTCTAAAATTAGCTAACAACAATAATTAGCAAGAACAACTGATTTGAACGTCTTTTTTTAAGTATAACGTTCAACAAATTTTACAGTTAATTTTATCGTTGACATAAAACAACTACCATTCCGACGTACTCCTATAATATCATAGACTATCTACTTATAAAGTATATTATTATGTCAAACATTTAAATGGACCTTAAAAATAAAAAGGCCGCACTCTTTTCTCATTATTCCAGTCGTAATGAAACGAAATGTCATTTTGATAATTCTCAGAACTTATTTATAATTATTTTTTAATTCATTATTTTTATTTTATAGTTTTATTATTTTTTAATACAAATTTTAAGATATCAATACTACAAAAATTTTACGATATCTATTAAATTATAAATTATTAATTTACGCCTAATACTACCAAAGAAATAATTTTTATAAATTAAAAACCTGCCTATAGATTTTAATTTGAAGTTATGTTAATCAAAACATTTATCACCTTTGTATGCCCAACGATTTCTTTAGTTAATTTTTCTCGGTAAGTATGTTTTACACTCTCAATGTTTTTTAAAAAAGGACTACGATTTTATAATACAGGTTGCTAGACATGTTTTCATTCATTTAAAAGATTCAGTATTACTGAATCATTTTAATTTACTCTTTACTTACACAAAAATGTCTATTCCCTTGAACAAATTTAGGCAAAAAAATATTTTCTGTTTGATCGAGGTAACTCTAAATAAAATTAATAGAAAATGAAACCTTGTAACGAAACTTATTACGCCCAGCCAAGGCTGCTATATGAGATATTTTTTCTTTAAAGATGTACTTGCCATAGTGGTATTTTAGTGTTGTTCTAATAAACTATGTTCTATACATTATTCACACAAGATTCAGACTCGAAAAAAGTATCTTAAGACTAAATAAAAAGTTATTAGATGAAGAAAATCAAACCAAATATAGTTATATTCTAGCAACAGTTGTAAGACTTCTCTATCCTAAGTTATTTCAAAACGTTTTATTGCAAGCTGAGGAGTGGTTTTAGTAAATTACAGTAAATTAAGCCCTGTACAGTGGCGCAATAAATCCTCTCTAACCCAAAAGAGATCTTAATGTCTTTCTCAGATACTTTAAGGTAAGTAAAAGTGGAGGAAGTAGATTCACTAAATTTCAATGACTTTTTAGCTAAACAAGAAATAATTTTATATTTGATTAAATAAAATGGTTTATATCTAAAAAACGTATGAGAGTTCTAGTAGGGAGTACGATTTAAGTTCGTTTTATCTGCAAATTTATTGTATTTTTATCAATTTTTAATTCGTAACACGACGAAATTGGAGGTCAGTAATTTTTTAATTATATAATGTCAAAAAATAAATAAAATTTTAAATACCGTATTAGTTTTAAGCTGAATAGAACATTATATAATGTGAAGAACCCTCAAAACTGGTCCTGCCGAAAAAGTTCCTAGTCCTTTGATATCAAAAAATACTATTGTTATTTTTTATTTTTAATAATTTGAAAGAAAAGAATTTTTTACGAACAAGTTGGTAGAAAATTAAAATAATAAGTAAATGGTTATTGAGTCGTAACAGTATTTTTTGTTTTGCATTTTTTTAAGTTCTGTAGCTGTAAAAAATCAATATAATGGTAAAAACTGCATTTGTTTCAAGATGAATAATCCTTTAATTTTATTTATTTAGGTAAACATTTTTAAATTTTTTTTCTTAAAAATGTTATCGATAACTCGATGACAGTAAATGGCTATCTTCTATAATTGAACTTTGATTAATCTGTATTACTGATCCAATTAAGCGTCTCTTATTTATATTTTTAGTAAAAATATATGCGTAGAAAATCTTGAAATCACTGTCTTAAGTAATAAAGTCATAACGGATGTATATTAAAAGCATCATAATTTAACATACTTTTGGGCACATTAAAACCAAATAAAAAGACCTGTAACTGGAAAAATGACATAATCGTCAGTTTAACTGCTAAATAACCTTATTCAACATATTCTTTATATGTTCATTTTTAAAAGTTTAATTTATCAACTCCACTCAGTGGCCAGCAAAATAACTACGGTACAATGAATTAAGTTTCAACTTTTTACAGCAACAACAGAAATGGTGATAGTTTGCAATGTTTCAAGCCTAATAGTTTAAAAGCTATCTGAAAGTGTTTTCAGCGTTATTTCATCCCATGCCCACTATTTTTAGCTATGAATCATATAACCTTCACCACATTAAAGGCTGGATGCTTACATACTTATATAGAATCTTTTATGTCTTAGTGTCCCGGAAGGTATACGGGTCCTTCCAGACTCACCGTATTTTTAGTTAAGCCAACAAACCAACACAAAAGCCTCAACCAGATACAGCATAATTGAAATTTTGATTTTACATTGGGTGTTGTTTTTCCTGCTGTACAAAAAGAGTCTCAATCTTAAATAAGTGGTTGAGAAAAGCAAACTATACAATAATGTAATCTACCATTTGAAATGGTAAATGATGTACAAGAAAGAAAAAAGAGTATTTAGCATGGCAAAGAATTTAATTCTAGTTCGGATCGAGGGTAAGTTCGGTTCAACCTCCTTTTAGACAGCAGAGACGGTGCCTAATAGGAAGTATTGTAAAATATAAAAATAAACATAAGCAAATTTGGCGATTTTATTATTAAAATTATAAACAACAGGATCTACATTAAGTTCAGTTAATAGGAATTACACATCATACAATAATTAATATAATAATTAATAATTAAATTATTATTAAAATATTAATGATTAATATAACTTTACATATCTTTTTATAATATTATTACATTATATCATGATAAATTTTACAGATTTATAAACATATTTTACAATAATTAAGCACCCAGAAAAAGTTTGGAATTGATGTTTAATGATTAAAACTGAATAAATTTCGACGCAAGAGAAAATATGATTATTATTTTAATTAATATAGAGATTTTGACCGTCAAACCACTTGGTGGCGGAGGCGTTTCATAATTTTAATGTATCAATAGTTTATCATTCAACATTTCAAACTATTACGTTTTACGATATTAAAACGTCGTCTAATACGATGTTTCCGACAAACCATGAAATAAATTATACGATTCATCGTAAAATGATTACATCCTACACGAATTTCAGTATAACAAAATTTACAAGCGATTAAATTCTGTATAGATTAAAATTACACTGCAGAAGATCAAATAGCAGTCCATAATTATGACCTGAGGTGTTTAAGAACCTATCTTTATAAACCGGATTATTTTATACAAAGTTTATTAATTCTTTATCGACAAATATCTCATCGACAATCAATCATTTGAGAGGGAATCATTCTTAATAATGGCTATTAAATGATAATTTTACCCTTGTTAAACTTGTATTAGCTTATTATAGTAATTTTGGCGATTTAAATATTTTATCCCTTTAAGAACTAGGTTGATTCCATATTATTAATTTTAATGAAATCTTTCTCGACATATCGGGATTCAAATAGATAAAATTGTTATAGTTCACTTATAAACTTTCTTTATTACAAGGCATCAACCCGATAAAACCTTGAATTAGGCACCAATAAAAATCATTTGGAATTATTATTTCGCAATTAATATCATTATAATTTATATATCTGTGTACATTTTAAAATATTTCTTTACAAATAATGGTTGTTAAACAACACGTCTACTAACTTACTAAGCACACTACAAACCAATTCACCACAACCATTTGAATAAACCAAAATCCAAAATCACGCGTTGTCTTTCTAAAGATGTTAATTATACTTATTCGTGTTGTTAAGCCTCCGAAGCTGATAAGACAATTGTAAATAGGTTACATACCTCCGTCTTCAGCTTCAAAAAAATCCAATTAAATCTGGACTCCAATTAGATCTGGAGATTTAATTGGATTTTTTAAGCTGAAGACGGAGGTACATAACCTATTCATAATGGTAATTTTAGTACACATTCAATAGAATAGGTAAATAATGAAGCATAAAATCAGGAAAATATCTTCTTAAACGTTTTGTTTGTCTGTTTATGAATGGGGCATCATTATTTGTTGCATGTTTTTCCTGTTGAATGAATAATATATTGTGTTACACAGAGGAAAGGGGTCTGTAAAGTAAATGAGCCGGGGGATTTGAGGTTTCTGTGTTCCTCCCAACATACCCAGCTATATGATTATATTTTCATGCGAGTTTACTCGCTTTCAGCAATTCCTTCATGTTCTACATCGTATTTCATACTTATCATTTAGAAAGCTAATAAATATAGTTTTAAGTATTTAAAAAAATAGGTTTTAGGGCAAAGCTAACAATTGTTAAATTTTACCTTGTAATAAATTACAAAGTTCCTTTTTCTAACCCTTTTCCAACAAGATAATGGTCATTGCGCTCATATCAAAATTTAACATCGGAAGACAAATAAACCTAATTTTCGTTGAAAAAGTAACAGTTATATGTCACTGTTGATTAATGAGTGTGAACATGGGGAGGACAATTCTTGTCAATTCCAATAAGAATATTAATTCTATGTAACCTTCTGGCAAGGTGAGCTTTCAGGTCTCACTAGTGCCTCTGACATGACCTATCGACCAATATTACAGTAGCCGAGACCAATAGCTTAAAGTGCCTTCCGAAGCACGGTGGCAGTCTGAGATTGAATTGTCACGTGTTGTGATCGGGAATTGAACCCGAGGACTTTTGGATGGTAGGTCGGCACTCTACCCACTCAGCTAGAGTGCAGAGAGAAATCGCGAAAAAAAGAGAAATGGGAAATTGCAACTTCCCAATTTCGGTAATATAAAACAAATGATTACCCTTATGGGTGTTATTTTTTTCCATTTTGATCTCGTAGCTACGAGTCCATTTTGATGTCGTAATATTTAATGCGCTTCTGTGCCTAACACCTTATGACAAAAAACTGCGACAGGCAAAGTCACTCCTATATTAACAGTTTTAAATAATAAACAGGCTACAAGTAATTTTCCACAAAAATTAAAAAATGTTGTTAACTAACATACAAAATGGCGAGTATCTTCCCGAGGTATAACTAAAGGAGCCATTTGCATTTCTTCTGAGGTAGGAAGTGATTTACAGCCCAAAAACAGTCTTTATGGAGGAGTATTTCACTTGCATTTCCTCTCATTCTGTCCTTTGTCTTCCTAAACAAGCATGAAACCAAATGGTGTCAAATCACTGTAGTGCATCTCATTAATAGCCTATATGTTTTTTATTGCACAGACAGGTTCATTAAAACAACGCTGAACATTTATCAGAAATAAGATTTATGTGAAAACCTAAGTTAACTCCTAAGAGTGACACCAATACATCAACCTTATTTTTGTTTTTAAACAATCACAAGAAATTTATAACTTTTATAGGTAAGATTAGTAAGGAGTAAGAACTGCAATATAATGGAGTTGTGGAGTTATGCAATATGACTGCAGTTAATGGAGTTATTTCCAGTGTTGTGCATTAGGTTACTCTATCTATTCCACCCGATTACACAATCAATACCTAATACATTTTTAAAAATTATTATGAACTTATACAACAAAAAAGAATATTAAAAATTTACTTTATAAGTGATTATGCACAGGAAACATAAAACTATTATGTTAAAGCCTTTAGCATTTTCATGACACAACTATTAAGATTAATTACTAAAAGTGGTTATTAAAACTATTATTTCCCAAGCTAGATTTTATAAACAATTACGAAACTTTAAGGTCATCTAGGGCTTTTCCCTAAAGTCTGAACTTTATCAATGTTTCCTGCAAAATAACGTCACACTGATTTCTTTCCGACGACTCCCTAAGTTTTGAAATCGATTCAGAACAATAGGAGGAGGTTTAATGAAGAAAAGTCCTAGCGCATTGAATAATTTTAGAATATTGCATAATAAGTCTACTCTGAAAATTAGCTCTATCTAATATATTATGACACCAGAATACGATGGAGGAATAATAATAACAAGTTTTCACTTTACTGTACCACTGGAAACACCAAAGTTAAAGTGTAACGTTAACGTTAAAGTTTAACGTTAAAGTGTACATTATATTGCGTACATCATTATAGCCAAAAGAAAGTTAAGGTCAGGTACAATATTTTGAAATATTTTGGGATCAACTAAGACACGCAAGGAATATGGAACCTCTAAACTAAGGAATCGGCCTATTAGAAGCTAAATATATTCCTTTATTTACATTATAACTTACAGTTTCTTACTCAATTTATAATTTAAGTGTCTGTATTTATGTCAATCATGCTTTTAATAAAGTTTTTGGTTTTAATAATAAGCAGAATGACGCCAGAATAATATTTTACTTTAATTTTCAATATATTTCACTACAACCCACTTTTTATATGCAATCGTAACTGCTGCTAATATAGCACAAAGGTTTGTTGAAGAGCGTAACTTACAATGACCAAAGCTAGTTGAGAGAAGAAAAAATGAAGTAAATATCTAATATTCATATTTGGCAGTTGTTTCTACGTCGGTGATAATTGAAATACAATGTTCACGACCTTTTTTCAAATTTTTTTTATAAATAAACATAATGATGTATAATTACATGTTTTTTTCAATAAATATATAAAAGACGTCGATGATGATTGAAATACAATGTTCACGACATTTTTTAAAATTTTTTTATAAATAAACATAATGATGTATAATTATATATAATTATATGTTTTTTTTCAATAAATATATAGAAGCCATTTTAAAGGGACAGTCTAAATTGAGAGAAATCAAATGCAAAACGGTTCGCACCCTTGTCGCCCATTCCCCTTAATGGGGTCGCAGTCATTTACAATATTGCCTGCTCTTTATATTGACCCATTACACACCATTAAGTGGTGATGTAATAGACACTACATCAATCAACACTTCTCCATCGACATAAAAATGAATCAACTGTCAAAATTGTGCGGAAAATTTGAAAATCCGAAACTGTCTTTATTTATATCAGCATACCAATAGGCTACTGAATGACTGTTCATATGCATAACATAACATACTTTTTGGCTTGCTTTATTTTACATGTTAGGTTACATCTTTTGAGACTTCCTTTTGACAAATATGACAGACAGAGTCTTATGTGAGACGAATTAGGTTTAAAAGAGCATCAAAATTTAAGGATTACTCCATTCCTTATCAACCAATTTCACTAAAAAAAATTAGTTTTTATTTATCATATATTGATTGATCAGGACTCAATTTATTCAACCGATAAAAAATTCAAATTTATCTGCGTATGCCTTAATTTCTTATTTTATTTAAAATAATATTCTTAACATATCAGTTATAAAGAGGATCGTTTCCATACAAAAACCCTATGAGTAAAAAAACCTGATTTTGTTCTAAATAGAAAGATATTGAAAAAGGGCGTTCTACGTAAACGCAGCTGCATTAAAACCTACATTACGTCATTAAATTTCCGGCCATCGCTAAAAGCTTCTTCATGGCCGTATCGATAAGAGGGGAATGGTATTCTTTAACGTTCATTTTACTGGTATTGCTTTTTAGAGATTTTAGTATGCTTAAATTTCATTTTACGGTTTATTATTTATGACAGATCCAATAAAAATAATACCATTACTTAAGTTTATTCAACATTTCAAACAAATTTAAGAATTTTCTATTAAAACACCAACCAATAAAACTGAATTGTACGGGGTCCTCTTAGAATTTGTCGTGTGTTAAAAAAATCCAGTTAACTTTGATATTTTAGGAAATGCGTTATTGACTTTGAGTGTGTGATAAAATACATTATTTCAATTATGATTGAATGAATGAATGTTTTATTTCGTTTTAAATGTAATAAGAAATTCCCAAAATTAATTATTGAAATGGTCTCCATTATGATTACTCAAACGGTGTGTTGACCAAAAATCGTGTGTAAATAAAAAAAGACTTTACTGAGAGGGAACCGATTTTATCACTGTTTTTTCAATAATAAATTCATTATAATATTCTGAAAACTTTATACTTTGCAAAAAAATTAAAAAGAGTATAGGCTAGGTTGTTGAGTTTGTAAATAGTATAATAAAATCTCAATTAATTTATGTTGCAACCGTTATTTTTTACCCTCTTTAAATATAGTCTAGGCACATTTAAATTTAAAAATCATGCAAGAAGCAAATCATGTATCAGCTCGGGAAACAACGTTTTTAGGGTATATCGACCCCCCTGAGTACGAATCTGTCTGTTGCCAAGCCGGATTTTGGACCGGATGTGTGTAATCCAAGATGGCGGCCAAAACTCTATTTTCCTATATCTCCCTTGTTTATTGCCTTAAAACCATGATCAAAACGTCTAATTAGGGGGTTTTTAGGATGCCTAACACATTGCAATACTCAAAATTTAATTTTACTAAAGTTTCAATGCATAGGTTTCAAGATGGCCGCCAAGGCCCTCATTTAAGAATTTTTTTTAAATATAGGATGCATTTTATGTTGCACTTGGGGGAACCACGTTTTTAGGGTATATCGACCCCCCTGAGTACGAATATATCTGTGGCCAAGCCGGAATAGGAACCGGAAGTGCGGTATCCAAGATGGCGGCCAATATATGATGCCCTATATCTCCCTTGTTTATTGCCCTAAAATGCCGATCAAAACGTCATATTAGCGGTTCTTCCGGATGCCTAGCACATTGCAGCGATCAAAATTTAATTCAGCATAAAGTTGCAAGGTATAGGACCGGAAGTGCGGTATGCAAGATGGCGGCCAATATATGATGCCCTATATCTCCCTTGTTTATTAGCTTAAATTAACGATACAAACGTCAAATTAGAGGTTTTTTGGGATGCCTAGCACATTGCAGTGCTCAAAATGTGGTTTTAGTTTCGGGACATACTTCCAAGATGGCCGCCATTAAAATCCTTCTTGCTGGAAAGGGCCCTTTACAGCGTCCGTGATTACTGACTGGTAGTCTTTGAACGTTGCCGTGACCTGTAAATATTCATTGATGGTTTTTAATTGTTACACATGCTTGTAACATGGTAAAAAATATTTTTTAGTTATTCTTGCTTGATGTAAGAAATATTGTTTGATTTGACTTGGCTAATGCAATTTATTGTTAAACTGGCTAAATAAATGACTTATGACTTATGTACTCCTGCCGTCTACCCGCGATCTGCAAATCTTCATAATCCCTTTTTCCGCCCTTGCTCTTCTATTCACCAATTACTTTCAAGTTCGGCCGGGGACACACACGGCGGTTTTGTCCGGTACGGATTTTCTGCTGTCGACCAACAGTGGCGTGAAGGAATACAGAAACGTACACTTTGGACGGGAAAATAAGCGATCGGTTTTTTACGGCTGACGGTAGCTGTGCAGCCGTCCGCTGCCACTACACCGACGTATTTTTTTCCACCTCTGCCGAAACCGTGGAATATGTAACTAAATGCACGCGTATACACACGCATCGGTTTATCTGCCGCTGTCCGCTTGGATCCGCTTGACATTGCACAACGTTTTTGCCTGGGCTGGTGTTTGTTTCAAACAGCTTTCGAGATTATAGTCTCAACATTAAAGAGGCATGGCTGAAGCTCAAGAATTTGAGATAGACAATGAATTGTTGATTCATTTGGTTCAAGAAAGGCCCGTTCTGTGGGATAAGACACTAGATTTTGTCCTTAATCTGTTCGTTTAATTCGTCAAATGACGAAATCAACATACTGAAATTAAAAATTTTGTCCTCATCATTCCATAAGTCTGGAAATAAAGTGTAGAACGCTCCAACATCCTCTCTTCTTTCATTAATAGGATGAACACAAATTAGCCTGTTTTTTGCCTTATTAGCCTCTTTTTTTCGCCTTATTAGCCTGTTTTTTCGCTCGATGACGATATAACAATAACGCAAGTAACTGCACTCTGTTCATTTTTAAACAAACCTTTTCAACAACAATAAGTGCACTCTCTGTTCATTTCTAAACGAATACACTTTTAAGCCAAAACAAAATAAACAACGCTGTTCATCCGCACAGCGACGACGCTGTCGTCCGTCGTTTAGAGATTTTACCGTCATGTGTGTCCACAACTATCCTTGGGCGGCGACGGCAGAAAATCCGTGGCGGACAAAACCGCCGTGTGTGTCCCCGGCCGAAGATGTAACTTGAAAGTAATTGATGAATAGAAGAGCAAGGGCGGAAAAAGCGATTGTGAAGATTTGCAGATCGCAGGTAGACCGCAGGAGTAGACCTAATGGCGGCCATCTTGGAAGTATGCCCCGAAACTAAAACCACATTTTGAGCACTGCAATGTGCTAGGCATCCCAAAAAACCTCTTATTTGACGTTTGTATCGTTAATTTGAGCCAATAAACAAGGGAGATATAGGGCATCATATATTGGCCGCCATCTTGGATACCGCACTTCCGGTTCCTATTCCTGCTTGGCCACAGATATATTCGTACTCAGGGGGGTCGATATACCCTAAAAACGTGGTTCCCCTAAGTGCAACATGAAATGCATCCTGTATTTAAAAAAAAATAAATTTCTTAAATGTGGGCCTTGGCGGCCATTTTGAAACCTATGCATTGAAACCTTAGTAAAATTAAATTTTGAGTATTGCAATGTGTTAGGCATCCTAAAAAAACCCTTAATTAGACGTTTTGATCATGGTTTTAAGCCAATGAACAAGGGAGATATAGGAAAATAGAGTTTTGGCCGCCATCTTGGACTACACACTTCCGGTCAAAAATCTGGCTTGGCAACAGGCAGATTCGTACTCAGGGGGGTCGATATACCCTAAAAACGTTGTTTCCCGAGCTGATACATGATTTGCTTCTTGCATCGTTTTAGAGAGGGATTTTGGTTCAAATGGGCCTAGACTAATAGTTTTGTTTTGTGTTTTTTAATCGATTTTATATTTTATCGTCAGTTATCAGTACTAAGGTTATTTATGCTGACACTAAATCTTCCTTGAGTTGAATTTCTCCTCTATACATAAAATATTTTCCCCGAATGATACAATTTTTATTTTAAAGAATGATTATATTTTAGACCAAATGATAGTTTTTTCATATTTTAATGTAAATTTAAAATGACGGGAAAATTTGGTTTTAGCTTCAGAAACCAATTACAAGAACAGGTTTTCGAGGACGTGGGGGATCCCTGAACCAATCCAATCAATTAAGCACCAACAATGGAGAAGACTCACCCTGCTGCACTCTGATGCGATTGGAGGGAGGTTGGTCACTCGGCCCGGCTCGGCTTAATTAATACACAATACATAAAAGTGATTCTTTTCTCTTCAATTGGTTATTGGTATGTTTTGGAACGAATATAAGTTAGCAAAATAAGACCATAATCGTTTGAGAAAAAACAAGTATTTTTTGAAAAGCTAATTCAGTAAATTGGCTACAAAGCTGATTTGCCTACTTCTGAATTTTATCTGCTGCTGAAAGTTGAAAGACAAGTACTACAATCAGATTAGATTCAAAGGAATATCTCCTCAAAGATTTGATACAAAAATAAAAGGTGAAATCGTATTGATGTTGAGGTTAGGAACAATTGTTTTCTGAAGATAAATGTATATTTCCTTGTCTCTTATTTCTGTTGGAAATTTATTGATTTCTTTGTTTGTGTAGACTAATTTATAACAGAAAAACAAAAAATTTATATATTGTTAACATGGTTCAATTATAACGTGACATTATTCAAGAAAATAAATATCAATAAGCCAGTAAATATGTAGACGTGATCATCACTTAAAATAGTACCACATCACTTCCTATTAAGAACGCGCATTTGATTTGCGATGAGAAAAGGAAAAGAGGAGAGATGTGTTTAGTTGTATGTCACATGAATCGCCTATAATCGTTAACCTGCCTAGGTTAATGGTGTCCCAGATATTTTACTTCACCAACTACACTTTACCATGAATAAATACAGTTCATTTCGTTGTAAATTAGCTTTGCTCTTTAATACTTACTACAGTACACCTCGGATTATCCGGACCCCACATTATCCGGATCCCGGATTATCCGGACCGGTCCATCCAAGAAATTAAAAATTAAAATCACGGCAAAAACATGATCTTAGCGAATTTACGGGTAAAATGCGCCTTCTAAAATAAAATGCAAATGCAATACATTACTGTACGCATTTGTAATCAGAATAATTGAAGGTACCGCATTGCCTAAATAGTAAGTACATTAAAGCATTTTCGTGAACGTAGTTTTCTGAATTGCTACTTGGGGCGCTAGCAGTAATCAACATAGACGTAGCCTACGGCAATTTTGCGAGTTTGTTTATTGCTTTCATTTTATGTGTTATGTTATTTCTTAAGAAGAGTTACTTACTTTAAGTTTCGTCATGATTATTAAAGTATGTGTTATTTTGAGTCATGATTTTTTTAAATCTTAATAAATTAAATATTTTAATCTGGCTTTTTATTCCAAACCTAAACCGTAACTACGGTAAAAGTTAACATTATATTCGTATGATTAATAAAGAAGTTTAGTTCTTAAATTTGTTTCAAAATTAAACCCTCGTAATATTTGAAAGATTAACATGTTGTTCAGGCTTGATACACAGTTTGCAGCATCAATTTAGCAGGGGCTAAGGTATGCGATCGCTATTTAGGCGATATTGTAATGACCTCGGATTATCCGGATTTTTTGTTATCCGGATTGGTGTTCCGCCACATTAATCCGGATAATCCGAGGTGTACTGTATATGCTTGAATTTACTTTGAAATAATAACACATCTGCACTAATAAACATGTTCGTACTGTCAACTGGGGGTCTATGAAACTCTACCTACGATGGGTCAGGATACGACATTATGATAATCAACATCATGTTTGAGTAGCAGTTTCCAAGGGGTGAATATAAAACTTAAGCGACATTGTTCCTGCATAGATAATTCGAAATATATAAAGACATTTTTTCATTTTATTTAGAATATACAAAATGTTCATAAGAAGTAAAACCATGAGTCTGCCGGCAGCCGTGCCGTGCCCCCTGTATAGTAGGGTTTTTTTAATGTTTAAATGTAAATGTATAATTGAGTAAATGTACAGTACTGCATTTTTAAGTACAAATTGACGCGGCCCTACAGCTAAGAAAACAATATGGAAAACAATAACGTAAAGGATTTTCTTTGAGATGCTGAAGATGGCCTAGTACCGAAACATGTTCACCAGAAACAAATCAAGATTACAGTGAGGTAAGTAAATTAAATGAGAAACAAACCAGTTTTACAACCCACTGGGTAAGCCATGGGCAAACCATGGGTAAGGTTTTATGCCATTAATAAAAAGTTATTCTAATCGTAAAATAGTTTGAAATTTAGGATATACATCATAATAAAAAAAGGTTTTTGTGTTCGCTTTTAAGGATATTTAATATGGTTGGTTATGGTACTATTACTTTAACATAATATGGCTTTTTGGATAAATTCTCTTTTTTTAAGAATATTTTTTTGTTGTGGGGATATTTAATGTTCATAAATTTGCACATGTGTATGAATAGGTTAGAATATAAGCAGATCCATTTATTGATATATTTGAAAGAATTACTTAAATTAAATGAGTAAATTTATTTATATGATCCAAATAAAAGTGTCTTTTTTTCTATTAATACGTATTATTCTATGACCTTTTCTTATGTACTTATGTACTTACATGTAAATATTTACAAAAATAAATGGTATCAATAAACTGACACATTCTTTTTGCTTTAAAGCTAGAAAATCTAAAGAAAAATAAAATAAATTTACAATAATTACTTAAACAATACCAAATATTATCGAAATCGGTTAGCGATTAACGGAGTTATCGGTTTTTTTATATTTAACATAAGAATAACATAGTTACCGTACTAAGTTTACCACCAAACGAAAATATGAATTATATCCGCAAACAGTTGACGCAGGCTAATAACTCAAAATAATGGATTATAATTTTGTTCAAGCCAAATTTAATGGTTTCAAGTATATTTTCTTTAGAATTTACAGATTTCGTGAAATTTGAAAAAAAAAATAATTTTTGAACACTTAAAACCCCCATAGATTTAGAACTCAAATTTTTGCTTTGTTGCGGGTAGCGTCAATTAGTTTTTTCATTTTAAACACAAAAGACCTTGACATTATTATCAGAATCGTTAGAGCCGTTTTTGAGAAATTTTGATTTTCGTCGATTTTCATAGTTTTAATGGGGTAAATACCCTTTGTTTAAAAAATTTAACAAAATGCCTGTAGATATCATGGTTTTATACCTAAATTCTCCGAAAACCACTTCGATTCAGGGAGCACTGAAACGAATATTTCCACTAACAACCCCGATTAAAAAATGTTGACGAAAACAATACTTTTCCATATATTATGTGTAGGGAGGAGAATGTAAAAACCTGAATTGTTCATAGTATATCTAATATTAACGTTGAAGGGAATGAAAACTTTTCACTGCATTGCCCTAACGCTAGATTTAATAGGCAAATATTATTATTATTATTATAAATATATTGTTAGTTTAATTTTAGTTTTATGTCGGAAAACGAATTAGACAAAAGAACTTAAGTTAAAAGAAAGTAATGTTTTACTTGTTATTGATAATCTCGGTTTACACCAGGCTCTAGGCCATTGAGCAAAGTGGTAGGGCCTAGCAAGAGGATCCTTTAGCTCGCCGTTTCCAGGATATCAAAGAGGACATCAAACTCCCTCTGACGTCTGGCGCAGATTTATTGACATTTCTTAGGTCTTTGTAAAATATTTGTTATGTTATATACTTCTCCTTTATATAAAATAAAACTGTGTTTGTTATATTTTCTATATTTTTGTGGCCTTAACACAAATTTGTATTGAATAGCTGCTCTGATCCATTTAATCTAATTAAAATGCGACGCAAATTATCGTGCGTTAAACAATCTTTTTTACTGTACGTATGAGCTCTGTTATAATGTTTAAAGTAATAAATACGTTTCCTGATAAGGGACAAATCGATGAGACATGCATTTTGTTTATGTAACCATATATTTTCCTCTGATTCGTAATGTCAAAATGTCAGTATAACAGCTGTATGTGTAAATGAAATGTTTGCTGCGTGTGGAATGTGCTGAAGTGTCGTTATTCGTTTCACCGTACATGTTTATTCATCCGTGAAATAAAAATTTACTTGATAAATATTAATTTATAGAGAAGTGCAAACCCTACAGTTACTTCATGTTGTACTTTTGTGTTCCGGATCAATGATAGACTTAATAAAAAAGGTTAAAATACCTGTAGTCCGCCTTATGATCCAAAATTGTCGTTAGGGATTACGATCGTTTCAGCATTTATATGCCATCTTCAGATTCATTGATGAGAACTTCTTGCCATGGGTTGGTGCGTCAAAAGTTAAAAAAAGTACAAAACATACGTAAACACAAACACAGATACGAAATTTCACGAACATAGTGAACATAGTAGGCCTACTTTTTAAAATGGGACCGCACAGTACGAGTAGACGACGCTCGAGACTCGACTGAGGGATGGCGATCGTTGTGGAGTGAACTTTGTCCTGCCGGCTTATTGGTTGCTGCTTTATTGTCTACTCTGATTAGCGTTTCAAAGAGAATATTGGATTGTAAGGTGTTTTTGTCGTTGAGAAGATCGCCAGGGCAGTTTTATTTGCTTTATAAATTTCAAATTGTTCTAATGAAGACATTATGCGGCCTTTTGGGCAGATACGTAGTGGCTTTAAATTTTCATTCACTCTTGAACAACTGTGATTATTGTTTAATATATATTCGGCGAAATTTGACTTTTGAATAATGGTTTTCTTTGGGAGGTGTTCATTAAGTCTTTTATAAAAAGGTCTGCCGGTCTGTTCTATGTAAAACTTATCACAACTATCACAGGATAATTTATACACTCCTGTTTTATTGCATTGGTCTGTAGTTTTCCTTTTAGGGTGCCTACAGTTACCCTACAAATCGAGTTCCCTTAGCCCGCAAGAACATATCGCTTAAATTACTGCAAGGGCCAACTCCTTACTAGGCTTTATATTCAGGTCTACCAGGAACTTCAACTCTCCTCTCATTCTCATCATCTTATATAAGTCTCTGGTACGTCCGATATTAGAGGATGGCTCGGTTATTTGGTCACCATACCAAAACAACCACATTGACCGAGTTCGGTATATCCATAACCGTTCCATCAGTATGCTTGGCCTGCGCCTTGGCTACACATATCCCACCGCTCCTGAGAGTGATCTGGCATTCCTCTTCGACCTTCAACCACTGCAACTCAGGCGCCAACATGCAGATCTGCTGTTTTTATTCAAATTGGTAAATGGTCTTATAGACTCTCCTGAACTCATGTCGCATTGACTTCATCATACCAAGACGAACTCGCTCCAGAACGATATCCTCAAGTCGCTACCTCCCCACCAGCTATGCCTACAACAGCGGCCTCTGTCGTCTTCTCAGGACGGGAAGTTCAGCTGCGACCATCCTGGACTTCTTTAATGAATATCTGATGTCCTCTATATGGAAAATGAGAGCTATTATTGTATAATGAACTCCTTAGACACTATTGTTTATTTCTCATGTTATCACCTCGCATGTTACCACTCCACATGTCTTGTTTCTCATTGTATTATTCTAAATATTGTTCTTGTTGTTAGATTCTTTATTGTTTTGTATCTGTTATCTTGTTGATACCCATTTATTCTTATTGCATTGTCACTGTCAATTTATTGCTTGCACTTCATTTTAGCATGTTTAATTACTCTTTTTACTCATACTTTATACTCTCTTTGTTAGCTTAGTTTCCAACTTAGTTATAAGAACTTCTTTGTTTTAAGAAATTTAAGTTAAGTCTACATAAATACCTCATACATCGATGTTATAATGATTTACCACTTCCCTCCTAGCCCGGCCTAACCTAACCAACCCTCCCTCTTATGATCTGGTTCGGGTGAGCAGGAAGATGAAAGGCTTAGTATAGTGACGGGTCTCATGCCATGACGTGGTCTACGGGACAACCGGAAGAAGTATGAAGTAAGTATACCATATGTATGTTGATTTTTATGTTTTCAATCTTTTTTTCTTGTTACTGCTATCTTGAAAATGTATTACTATTGTTACTCAGACATGTATTGTAAAATGAATAATGAATAATGATTTATTTCCAACATATAAAAATACATAAAAAAGCAAAATAATGCCCTTGGACAACTGGTCACCTTGTCCAGTATGTGTGACCAGGATTAAAACAATTATTTATAAAATTAAATTAATTGAATTGATGAGTCCAACTCCACGTAAAATTATCACTTCCGCTCCTGCAGCAACACAAAAACAGAGAGCTTATCTAAAGGCAAAAGTAAGATTACATAGTCTGATAACACAAATAGGAATTGTCTTACAAAGTAACTTAGAATAACTTAAACTAATATTGATCTGAGGTACGTAACGTCAGTTACACTAAACAACCATACCTTAACTTCTTAAAAAAAAAACTTTTAAAACAATAGCAAAATCTTAAATTTAATGGAATTAAAAAAATGGTGTAGTCCGTATGTCAAAAAATAAAAAAAGAAATTGAACGTTAGCTCCTTGCTACCCTGAAAATTACATCTGGCTTAGTGCAGCATACAAATAAGGAACGTGAAGAGGCATTAATACGTTTACCTTATACCTTTTTACCTTCGGCGTCGTCCCACTGGCAGTGGTTACACAGCGGGTGACCTCTCATTATGCATATAGGCTATTAGCCCAGGTCAGGATATAAAAAATAAACGGTCAAATTTTGACTAATACGGTCTACCTTTGATTCGGAGCTTTGCATCTACCGTATAAACAATCTGTATCAGTACTTATACCCATTGTTTTTAATAACAAGTATGATATCAATTACAAATTAGTTGATTTTTTAGTTCAATCACTGTCGTAAAGTATAAATGTTTCATGAAAACTTTACTTCTTTACGTAATGCATGTTAATTACTTAAATTATTATTATTTGTATGGCTTAGAACTATTGCCTGCAGAGACTACGTTATTAAATCCGTAGTGATATTTTATATTTCACTAATCATATTAATATAAAAAATAAATTCCTTAAAAGGGAGAACTAACCTTTCTGATATGGTTATGTTTTTGGTCATCAAGATAGAATCACACTTGGGGGAGCTGTTTAAAAACTAACAAGAAGGCAACTACGTCAAGGCAGCCCGATAAAGGCTTAAATTACATCTGTAAATCTCTCTTCATCGTTTTTCGTTTGTTTAATGGTGGCTCCGATTAACCTGAAGTAGTCGGTCTAAAAGTTCATTTCTCTTACCCAAATGGCTTCACCGTGAATTGGTTGGATGACTAATTTTGAAAGTCTTAAAATTAATTAATTAAATTGTAAATAGTTTATTGTTTGAAAAATCAATCTTAAAAGTACAAGTATTGACAATTTGGTAGTCCGTCGCAGTCTCCCGCTTTTTTAAATTCCAGACTGGTTGTATTTGTCTTCTATATTATTATCTAATTTTGCCTTTTTCTCTATGATGTTTATATAATTATTCATATAATGATTTATACAGGAATTTATAGAATAAACTGCTCAGACTGTAAAGATTTTTATATAGGCCAAATAGGAAGAACTTTCAAATCGAGATTTCAAGAACATACATAAGTTTTGAAAAGTAACAATAAAACATCTATGAAGTCCAATTTTGCAGAACACCTTTTAGAAACAAATCACACGTATAAAAGTTTGAAAGAAAACTTTGAAATAATTGACAAATTAAATAAAGGAAGCAAAATGGACTCAAAAGAAGAATTGTATATATTTCTTGAACATAAAGAAAGACCAAGAAACATTTTGAATAGTCACATTCCTACAAACAACCCTATATTTGAATAAATAAGACAGATAAAACATTCATATGAAAACGACTAAAAACCAACTAGACCAAAAAGTACAAAAAGTGAAGCAATTAGTAATGTGACATTAATATTATTGTATATGTTAATAAGTTAGTTTAAATTTAGAGCTAGAAAATTCCCATAAAGGCGAAACAAGTCGCTCAATAAAAAAGAGTTGAAAAAGGGTACTCAGTTCATCTTTATATTATATATGTTGCATATATATATATATATATATATGCATACATAATATTTAATTTAAATTATTTATAAACTATTGAAAAAATATATTGCTGGCATTTTTTTTACTTTTAAATCTCTTACTTAAAATAAGATAATATTAAGCCAATTAATATGCAGATATATTCAATTTTACCAAATCACGCCTATCAATCTGCTCATAAGATTTTGTCATTACAAAAGGCAAGGAGAACAAAAGTGTTTGGTTTTGTATGTCGCATAAATCTCCGGCAACCGTTAACCTGCCTACATTAATGGTGTCCCTGATATTTTATATCGCCAGCTGCACTTTGCCCAGAATAAACGCCGTCCATTTCGTAGTAAAATCTTTGCTTCTTTGCACTCTGAAGTAAGTACTACTAAATTCTGCAATTTTATTCGGTTTAATAATAATACTGCACTAGTAAACACGTTGAACTTGTTAAATGGTGGTCTTTGTGATAATTCTACTTACGATGAGTAGATTACGTAGTATATTACGTAGTATATTATTACGTAGTAGTTATTAGGTAGTACCTTATTAGTATTAGGTAGTTATTAGGTAGTAGTTAAAGGTACTACCTAAGTACTTCGTAGTAGTTATTACGTAGTATATTACGTTTGATTAGTATTTTGAAGTGGAGGGTTTGATTTTGATTATCAAACTAAAATAATATTACGTTGTCACATAAAACTCGAAAATATTCTTACAGTGTGCTCAATAAATAAAATATTATTTATATTATATTTCATCTCACTAGATAAAATAGTATTCTATTAGAAAAATAGTTAGAAACAGTGAATATAAATCCTTCTAAAATTGTGTCACGAGTTTTAACAAATGGACCGGGAACCGGGAGGTCAAATTTACGTCATAAGGCGCACATGTAAAAGCTATATCATTTTAAAGAGGAATCCTGGAGGGCTTCAAAAATGGGTTTGTGAGCCCTCAATCTGGAGACTTTCTCCATAAGGTGAACAAACTTGAATTTGAATCTTGTATTCTCCTTAAGAATAACATGGGGATGAGGTACGCAAGTTTGTTGCGACAGTTATGTACTAATTGGGTGGTTAAGATTCAATATCCAATAAACCTCACCTAAAAGGATCTATATGCCAAGTTTTCTCATTACATGTTTAAAAAAGGAAGAAGATATGGAGTTTTATTTTCTCCTCTTAAAAGTAACATGAGAAAAATACATGCAGATTTCCTGCCATGGAAACGCAAAAATTGGGGGATTTCAAGCTAATATTCAGTAGATCGTAGATAAATTAAGCCACAGATCAAGTTTCATTATGATATGTTGTTAAATGAATAAGAAAAATTGGCAATGAAATCATTAAGACTAAACACTTTATATAAAGGTGTTTAGTCCGATAACATGTTCACTATGAATGAATGAATGAATGAATGAATTAATGCTTTATTTATACAAATTTAAGTCAGTTACATTAAATTATACACATTTCATTATAGTCCATGTCCACATACACCTTAGACCTTCTCCAGTGTTTCTATATTCCCTGTAGACTGGAAAAAAAAACAACAAAACAACTCACTGTAACTTGTGCTTTAGCACTCGCATTTTACAGCATGGCCAGAAGGCCGTCAGCCGGGCTGGCAGCATTTAAAAAACCCATAAACGAGAAAAATATATAACTATTATTTTCTATAGTTGAGATGAGTGCTCTGAAGCTAAAACAAAAAAAGCATCATCATTACAACTTTGAAACTCCTTTAAATTTTTAATTGATTTTTCTTTACTTCAAAAATTGAATTCCTGTACTAATTGCCATCTATAACCCCACGCCTGCTGAAGGTATCGGGCAAGCCGCATCTAATCAGCGCCATTTAAATAATTTAAAAATTCGTTCATTGAAAGTTCAGCCGATCCAAACCAATTAATTCTTAAGCTACGCAATACAGGACATTTGGCTACAAAATGAAAACAATCCTCTTTTTCATTCAGGTTACATAGAGAGAAGTTTTGATTTTGATTTTGATCTATGCTCCATGGCTTGTAATTTAATCGAATCAGTTCCCCTCTACATTTAAAAATTCACCTTACTAAAACCAAATCTAAGTTCCCAAAAACATAATTTTTATTTCCAGGCTCAAAATCAAGTGACTTGTAAATTAAATGATACCGAGCGGCCAAGGCCGCCTGAACGCATTGTTGCCGAGCGTTATCGCGAACCGCAATCAACAAACGATCAAGCTGATCCTTGGTTTCATCTACTGTCCCTTGCCCTACTGATAAGCTAACCGAATGCCTCTCCGCTAACTGCTGCCAATCACTAAACCAAAATACTCGCTTTCTTATTATTTCCCTAGTCAAAATGTTAGGCAAACGTGAATCGGGCATCTCTAAAACTTTCAAAATGTAAGAAAAGTGTAATTTCAAAGAAAATACGAAAATTGGGTCTTGATTAGTCTCTAAATGTAAAATATACTTCGGCGTATACTGCGGTAAAGCAAAAATCTTTTTAATGAAAAAACGCAACACTTGCTCAACCGTGTCGTACTGCCTGAAACCCCATACCTGCGCCGCGTAACACATAATCGATCTTACTACTGCATTAAAACATTCAAATTTATACTTGACAGAAACATGATTGTTTGTAAAAACCTTCGACCACATTGAGTTGATTGTAGTTTTTGCAGATTATAATTTCAATTCAAAATGATTTTGCCACGAGAGCTTTGACGTAAAAACGACTCCAAGGTATTTATATCTGTTCACACATTCAATTGTTTCCCCCTTAAAACTCCAACGCTCGTCCTTACTTAATCTTCCCCCATTTCTAAAGACTACTACTTTTGACTTGTCCAGATTAATTTCCAGGCCCCACGTCTGTAAATTATTAATCATCAATTGTAAGCCAACTGTAGACGGGGAAATCAAAACAATGTCGTCCACGTACAATAGAACTTTTATCCTAATGCCTCCAAAAATACACCCCCCCTCTAGAACCTCATGCAAATCATTTAAAAATAGGGAAAAAAACAAAGGGCTTCCCAAACATCCCTGCCTCAAACCTTTAGTTGTTTCAAAGCACTCTGACACACCATCCTTGCACCAAACTCCTGCTAAAGTACCATTATAAAAACATTGCAAAAATCTAATAATCTTGGACGAAATTCCTAAACTATACAATTTAAAAAATAATGAGTTTCTGTCAATCTTATCAAAAGCTGCAGAAAAGTCTACAAAAAAACAGTACAACTTGCCTTTTTTAACAGATAATCTTAAATTAATCATAGCTGCAAGAGAAAAAATATTATCAACAGTAGAGTATCCTTTACGAAAACCTGCTTGATATTCACAAAGTAAATTCTTATCAGTAACCCATCTTTTTAAACGCTTCAATATTACCCCCATAAACAACTTAGCTATCGCATCCATAAAACAAATTCCGCAATAATTTGACACTTGATCAATATTTCCCTTTTTGTGAAGAGGATAGACAATTGATTTCTTAAAACTAAATGGAACCTCTCCCGTATCCATTATCGCATTAAATAACTTAACTAAATACTCCGTCAATTTACTGGGGCCAAACTTATAAAACTCATATGGTATACGGTCGAAACCTGCAGCTTTATTTAATTTTGCATACTGTATAACCTCCACTACCTCGGCAAAATCTATTTGGTTATCTAAAAATGGGTCGTACAACATCGGTTCTGCATACAAAACTTTTGCGGAAGTTGAGGGCGGATCAAGCAAGTTTTTAAAATGGGAAACCCAATCTTCAATTCTTATATTCCCACCCACAAAGTGTTTTTTCGATTTTAAATGTTTAATTGCACCCCATAGCTCATTTACATTTTTGACGCTCTTAATTCTTTTGAATGACGCCTTTTTCATATTCTAACTGCTTGGATTTTAACAAATTTTTGTAGGCTTTATTTGCTTCCAAATATAAACTACGCATGTACGGTGTACTATTTTTACGAAACAGCTTAAGAAATTTAAAACTTTTCTTCCGGGATTTTTCACAGTATTTGTCATACCAAGGTTTTTTCGCCTCAAAAGCCCCGCGATTAGATAACCTCCTGTTGCCCTGGAATGCCGCGGCCTTCACACATGTTGTTTTCTTATCTAATACAGTATGCGGCCCCTCACTCTCCCCTACCTCTAAGGTGACTAAAAAATCTGTAACGTTTTGTTTATAAAATAATTCATCTTTTGCCGTCCAGTTAATTTTTGGTAATAGAGGAAAACAAACTGCCTGATTTAGATGTTTCCCCTGTTCTACACTCAACTTAATTTCTATTGGGAAATGATCTGAACCTATAAAATCTAACACACAAAAATCCCCTATGGAATTAATGCCATCTACCGTCATTAAACCTAGATCTATAACAGATGAGCCATTATTACTAGCGAAAGTAAATTCACCTTGAGTGTCAGAATGTGTTCGACCATTTAGAACTATTAAATCATTGTCATCACAGAACTCCAACAATCTTTTACCCCTAGCATTTACAATCTTATCTTTAGATTTCCTGTTTTCTTTTATTTCAAAGGTGTTAAATATATTCTCAACAATCTGTTCCTCACCAATTCTAGCATTGTAATCACCTATAATAATGAACTTTTTTCCTGCAAGCTTTATTTGTCCCAATTATTAAAATTTAGATATACTGGCAACATTTCAATTACTCCCTCCTTTGTATTTAATAAAATCCCAGGCATCTCTTTATTAGAAAAGTTAACAGCTTTTAAAAACTTAGAATTTAAATTGTA
The DNA here is from genome assembly GCA_035578135.1 of Flexamia atlantica. NCBI lineage: Eukaryota > Metazoa > Arthropoda > Insecta > Hemiptera > Cicadellidae > Flexamia > Flexamia atlantica. The sequence goes on along the minus strand of JAQJVK010000012.1, from coordinate 4,373,479 downwards.
ACCTAAAAGATAACCTCCTACTGGCCTACCAACATTATTTTCTTTAACTGCAGCTATTAACTGAACCCTAAAATTAGAAAAATATTGCATAACGAACTCAAAGTCTGATTCAACAATAAATGTTTCTAATAAAAAAACAATATCAAATTCCAAGAGAAAATTTGACAACGCAAAATTTTTTAATTTATCTTTTAAGCCCCTAACATTAAATGAAATAACTTTGACATATTCACCATGGTCGTTTTTGACCTGATTCCCTACAACCGATGTAACACGCTGATTGATGCCACTGCCGACGCCTCAGCAGCCTCCGTTGACGGACGGTCCCTGCCCCGGCTGCTGTGTGACACCTGGCTGCCCTCTAGCCCCTGGCTGCGTCTGCGGTGATGCTGTGGTCTGCTGCGTGGATGCTGTGGTCTGCTGCGATGTTGCGGGTGGTACTACTGCGTCTTCTTCCTTGTCATGATGATTAGGATGCTGTCTCTGGGGGCCTTTCTCGGCGAGATTTGCGATGAAGCCAGAAAAATCGTGGCCCGTGATGTCTCGTAACTTGTCAACTCCACTAATTCTACTGGCCCATAGCCCACCGTTCTCCCACGAGAAGCGACAGTTGTTTACAACTAGCTTATCAAAGTTTATAGGCATACGCCTCCACCTACATACCCTCACAACCTCCGTTCGAACAGCCATCAAGTAAGCCCGTTTAACGCGAATTTCTTTAGGAAAATCACGATGGACACTAAATCCGGTTCCTTTTAGCATATTAGTGTTCGACAGAATAAACTGATAGTCATAATCGTCTGGGAAATTGAGCTATTAGAGATTTGTTGTCGTCCCCTAAGGGGTGCGCCCTGTTCACCCATACGTTATTGTTGCAACCAAACTTATCCATGCAAAACTGTTTGACGGTCTGTTTATAGTCTACATTTTTTCCACTGCACTCCAGACCTTTAAAAATTAAGTTCCGGATTCAAGATCAACCAGCTTATCCCTAATTAGCTTATTTTCCCTCTTCAATTGCCATAATTGTTCCTCAACTGCTCGATTACTATCCGAAATTCGGTTTACCTCACTAGTTAGCTTATCAAAGTCCTCCTTACTTACAAGGCTGCTTATTTTCTTATCCAAAAGTTCACTGAACACTTCAGTTAACTGCTTTAGGGTTAAATCACCCACAAGCTGGTCCTCCATCTTGGCCCGTCGATTGTCACTAGCGAGCTCTGGAGACGAATTCGATCGCGACCGTTTCACACTCCGCGACGATAGTGGCGAGAAAAACTCAGTTATTTTAAGCTCACTCATAAAACTGTTTAACTGTACGAACCGCAAGTTTCAAGCTAATATTCAGTAGATCGTAGATAAATTAAGCCACAGATCAAGTTTCATTATGATATGTTGTTAAATGAATAAGAAAAATTGGCAATGAAATCATTAAGACTAAACACTTTATACAAAGGTGTTTAGTCCGTTAACATGTTCACTATATTAACAATAAATATACTTTAATAAACTATAAATAAACTATATTACCAATGACATGTTATCTATGTTATTGGTAATATAGTTTCCTAATCTCGGTTTTCAAAAGACCATCGGCAATGTAGTAAGTGGCAAGAGCAAGAGGAGCCTTTAGATCGCCATTCCCAGGATATCAAAGAGGGCATCAAACTCCCTCTGACGTTTGCCGCAGATTTATCGACATATTTTAGACCTTCGAAAAACAAATTTTACATCATTATCTCTCCATTTTCAATATCAAACTGTTTAGTTAAATTTTCCATCATTTTTGGCGGGCTTAGCCAAAACTGGCATTGAGTAGGTGCCATGTCACAAATAATTAATTAAAATCCGACAAATTTCAACGTATGTGTTACAAAATGTAATACTCCATAGCATAAGCCAAGAAAAAATGGGCGGGATAAGAATAGTTATGAATTGTTTTTCAAGTCTTCCGACTTGCAAAAAAACTGAACTGCCGGCTGCTTCGAAAAATCTAATTATTCAATTTAAAAGAAGATTACAATTTCTTAACATGTTTTCCATGTGATTTTTAGGTCATGTTCACCCCTTCAGCTGTAAAGTCATTCGTATATATAACAGTTTAGTCTAGAGAATGCGTGTTTTAAGACTTTTGGGCCTGTAATCAAAACATAATGTTTCCAACTAAAAAGGAAATTGCCATCACCGATTTTTGCTATTGTAATCAATTAGCCCTTGATAGTGTTACAAACAGACTAAGCCCACTGTAGAACATCATAATCCGGTTGGGAGGGGTAAGATTATATCATACCCCCAGGTATGATTAATTCACGTCTGATATCCCTCCTCACCTAGCGCAAACTCTAATACTCAATCTTGATTACTTTATTACTCTGGCATTTTAATGTATTTCCTAATGATAAGAACAAATTAAAAGAAATAGGGAACATCCGTATTACAAACTAACTAATAAAATACTTAAATGAGTACTTGGCTTTAAATAAGTTTTAAGAACTATTCATAGCTAAAAATAATAATCCAGAATTCATCCTACTATTTCAAAATCCTAATTCAGTTTTACCATTGCACGTATTCACTTGGATTGAAGAAGACACTTCTATTAAAATTAAAATAAAACCAAGTTTTGTTGATAACAGGAAAAGAAATGAGTTTTTTGTAGGTTTGTAAGCCCTACAAATTACTTACATGAAAACCAAAGGTTGGGCCATCTTCTATTTTCTTTTATTTTATGATAAAGAATAAAAAAAGGCTAAACTTTAGAATCCATCTCCGCCGTTAAAATCAAAGTTGGCAATCGATATGTTTCGATTTAATACTTACAACCGATTTCCTTTAAAAACATATTTTATTGTTATTAATTTGAAACGTATTTGAAATAAACAATTTAGGTCATTGTTTTATCCGTTTATTAAAACGTCGGTTGCAGTTAGCTCTTTTACTATCGAATTACAAACTAGAGAATCTGACAAACCTCGAGTCAGTAACTCAGTCATGGATTGCAAAAATTTGCTTTGTAACTTATTCAGTTTTATGCGGTGTTACATGATTCTAGGAATGAAATGTGATGGAAGTGATGGATATATTTGGCAGTGTAACTAGCGTGGATATAGGAAAAAATGATGGCGGTACATCATGAACCTAGCATTTTATCAGCAGTATGCGTTACCTGGTTCAACAATTCCAGTTGTCAATTTTTTCTACGATATAACAGACAGAAGGACGTGTTCGACTCCTAACTAGGCAATTTTATGCGTCGGTAGTACTGAAAAATCTTGAAAGTGTATTTTCTCAATGTTCAGAAGGTGCAGCTAAAGTTTATGTACTTACACAGTAATTGTAACCATGTTTTTGTAACCTTGAATTTTTATTTCGATTAAACCTGTAAGAATTTTATTGTTTATTCACTAAACTATCATTCAGATATACAAATATGCTTTAAATTATCGTTTTGATGATAGAGATGATAGTTTCAACAATTTGCTTTGGTTAACAAAATCGCGATTGTAAATTTAGAAAAACATCGATTTTTAACCTCGATCTTAACGGTGGAGACTGATTCTAAAATTTCGCCAAGAAAAAGTTTCAAAATACAAACATCTTTCATTACTTAGTTCTATTTTGTCTATTTTTATTCCTTTTTTGTTAAAAAACTTAAATCTGAATATCTTCATAAAAAATTAAATAAACTCTACTCTACTTTCCCCCAACTCTACTCTACTGTTGAAGGGTCTATACCAATATTCAATAACAATCCTAAACGGAATTTTACTACTAGGAATATTGAACTTGCGGTACATATACAATCTCTTTCTTCGTTCGTTATTAAAAATCCACAAGTTACCCAACTCAATAAAGTCCCTTGATAAATCTAGCCTATTGAAGCGACTTACTCCTTATCTGACGCGGAAGGTATATTACGCCTCAGAGGAGTATTTTGAGGACCCTCTTTTTGTACTTATCTAGTCTATTCACAGCCAAAGTATTGAACATTTGTAATAGCTTCTTGTTTATACACAAGGTTTTGAAACAATCACACCATCAATCCAAAAGAAGGTAAAATATGAACTGGTGATAAAGCTTTTATTCATACTAATACAAAAATGTCAAAGTTGAATGTATTTAAAATATCGATTTTAACTTTAATTAGAGGATAGAAAACAAACATGTCCATAGAAACCATGCATTTAAAATGTATACGAAAAGGTTGAGTAAAATAAATTGGCACAGCCCACCCACAAGGCATATTTTGATTTTAGCACCGGACTTATGCACAGCTTGTGCCAAGTTAATGACTCCGACTATAACTGCACTCACCCCTCTGATGGCTCCTGACTGGGTGTCGACGATGCGCGAGCTGTAGCGCGGGCCGCAGGACACAAGGACTATAGGCAGCACGAGGAGACATGTCCACATGTTCAGCAGCGGCCATGCCCCTCCCGCCCCCCCACTCCATCACATCATGGCCGCCCGCCCCACCCCGGCACCGCGACCGCGCACTGGCGCTGCGTAGCGGACGGGGACAGCACGACGAGCAGCGCTGCCTGGTGGTAGCCGGGGGAACTACGACACCGCGACCGCGCGACACTGGCGCTGCGTAGCGAACGGGGACAGCACTACGAGTTGTGCTGCTTGGTGGTGGGTGGGGGAACTACGACACCGCGACCGCGCGACACTGGCGCTGCGCAGCGGACGGGGACAACACTACGAGCAGCGCTGCCTGGTGGTAGCCGGGGGAATCACGACACCGCGACCGCGCGACAGGCGCTGCGTAGCGGACGGGGACAGCACTACGAGCAGCTGCCTGGTGGTAGCTGGGGGAACTACGACACCGCGACCGGGCGACACTGGCGCTGCGTAGCGGACACGGACCGCACTGTCAGCAGCGTAATCTAATGTTAGCCGATGAATTATGATACTACGAACGCGCACTCCCGCTGCGTGGATTGTATCGATCGCACCACGACGTTGCTACGAGCAGTGATGCCTTTAGAAGTACGAGACGTTCACTACACAGAGGTAGTTGTAGTGGAGGTGGACCATTCTATTTCATGATAAGAAAAAGTGATCTTGGGTTGAGCTTAAACATTGTGATAGGATGCTGGTGCTGCCTTGTGAACGCGGGATTAACTAATCACGATGGCCGACTACTAGAGTGGTCTAAAACAGTAACCACGGGTTGCATTAAGTCACTAAAACTGCACTTAGTCATTGTTCAACACGAAATACACTGCAGCATTCATTCTCTTCAACCTGAGGCTCTTTGCATCATTCATCTGAAACAAAAAAAACTTCGTTAACATTAAAAAGTATATAGAATCAGAGTAGTTTTTTCCGTTCTGAAAATATTAAACATTCTGAAATAGCTAAATCATGAAGAAGTAAAAGGTACGTTTTAATTATGCAACGTTAAAAATTCGACATAAAGTTAAAATCTTCATAAACCAAGGAACGAGTTATCAACAACATTCTAATACTTTATACCCCGAGGTTTTTAGAGAAAACGTAGCGTGTAAAATCTTTATAAGAGGGGCTTGTACATGATTAGCTTGGATTTGTTACATTACTTGCTTTATATTTTCATTCCAAAACGATAATTTCATCGTTTCAGAGAGTACTTGTTGGATTTGTTGTAAAAATACTGCTAGAAATATGTAATCTTTATAAGCCTCCATTTTAAGGTTTTTTTTAGTTTTACACTAAAGAAAGGTGTAATTAAGAATTCATTTCTATATTCCAACACTTTTAGAACACCAGGAAAAAATCTAAGGAATTAATAAATTTATTTCAATTAAAGGATTCTTGAAAAAAAAACTTTTTTCCTTGTCCTGTATAATATTTTATATTTTCATGTATATCTCATCACCTTTTTAAATTGTCGAATAATATTTTACAAATACAAATGCCTGTGCTTGTTAAGTTTATTTTTCATAAAATGTTTAACTAAATACTATTTGCTTCATTACATGTAATATTTTCCACGAAAACAAGATGTAAAGGTTGTAATGAGTAAAATACGAAAGTTAGAAAGTTACATCAGCATTGGGGAAACTGCTTGGAGGTGATTTCAAGGAAAGTAGAAGCCATGAGACGAGTCGATAGCCTCAGGTGATGACCGCAGATTGTGTAATGCAATAAAACGCTTGATCGGACAATATTTTACACTAAGCCTTTTCCTCCGATATTTTATATCCACTTCATCTTTCTCACCTCTTCCTGAACGATTTTGTTCAATGATAAACAAACAGAAGATTTATACTACGTATAAAGATCTAGGATTATTTTTTATGATTCCATGATACAGAAAATTATTCAAGAATAGGTTAGAAGTAAGGGTATCTCAAGGTCTCTGAAATTTTCAATGAACAAGTTGCTTTTAAAATTATGAAACTGAGAATATGTTTTTCGTGAGTGTTGATTATAAGTCATTGGAACTGACATAAAGAAATCCCATAGAATCTAGATTAGACAATTGTGAAAAGTCCTAATGATAAGGAATTGTGCACAAGTAGTGAAGATGTAGTACGTCATAATAAAATAAATAAATATTAGACTATAAATATAATACTTTAGTAAATTTACATGTACTAATTACAACAAAGTATTTTTAAAATATCAAAATTGAAATAAAGCTAAGCATAATATTATTGGAGCAATTAAAAAATTTACCTAGCTATTTTTCGTGCGTTTGTCTAGATTACAAACAACAAAGCCATTACTGTCAAAAACAAGAATGCATAAATAACTACGTAACGGGTAAAACACTAATTAATTTACCAGACCATTCATTCATATAATGAACCTGGTTAGTTAACGTTTGTTTTTACAAAACCATTACTTACTGATGGCTTCTCAGTGTACGGATCCTGATGGCAAATTAAATTTCTCCAGTATATTGAAACAATTCTATGTGGTTCATATTTTATTCAAACTTACCCTTTAGTTTTTTTCTGTTGATATTTTTAATTAACAGTAAAATATAATGTTGATTCTTTGGATGGATATCAAACTATTATTTTTTAATTTTTTCTCTATGTACAATCTTTTTTCTGAATAATTTGTCCAGATTAATTAGAGAAACTGCATTTAATAGCGTGTTCTTCAACAGAAGTCCTTTCTTTAACCCATAAAATTTTCTGCAGTATTGTTAATACATTATTATAGGTAGCCTAATTATGTTGAGTGATGAAAAAGTAATACTTTATTGACAAAAAACAAGTTCTAGAAGAAATCGTTGAAATATACTTTTTATTTTGATTTTAAATACTTTTTAGACTACCATTTTGTACCATACTCTGAAGCACATTATGAGCATGATAAAATTGATTTCTTCTATGATACATTTCTAATTAATCTAAATGTACCAGCATTTAATCCCCGCTATTTTGTATATTTTCCATAAAAATTACACCTTTAAATGTTTCGGTTACAAGGGTTTAAAAAACTGGACATTTGTTGAAATTATATATTTTATTTTTATATGTTATTTTTCTTTATCTATGAGATAATATTTAAAATGTTTAATTCAACGACTTATCCAGAGATGAACGGTTTTCTCAATTTATTGCTATCTTTTAACCTAATGTAAATAACGGTTTCAATTTTATATTGACTATAAAATATTCAATTACTGTCATTTTATTCTATATTTTTAATTGTAAAACTCATTTAAGCCACACTCTTGCACTAACCGCAGCTTGGGGACCAAGTTTTATTTTGTTATAAAAGCATTCTATATTCAAAAGTTTGACTTAATCCTCACTTATTAAGCTAGTTTAATAAAACTTCTCTTTTAGTTAGGAAAATTACATAATTAACTGTCATTGGAAGTACACCGGCGTGAAGTTTTGTAAGACACAATATTTATGAAGGTGACAATGAAAGCTCTAGTAGCAATAAAATATGTTTTATTCCACAAGATTTAGCATGGAAATAGAACAATGTTTTACAATAAAAAGCAAATTATAGTATACAACTTTAGACCTAGCCTATTGTGTATGCTTAAATCAGCAGAGAAGCACACGTTTATTAGTAATAACAAATAACTAATTATTGTATTATTAATACAGAAGAATCACGTAATAAATTAAGAAGATTCTTATTCGTCTTTCATCAATGCAAGTATACTTTAAATGTATATTTATGTACATTTAAATTTAAAAAAAAAAACCATGATAAGTCAAACCGTAAGCATGCCCCAACATGCATGCGCAAACGCTGAAAAACAAATGTTTGGTATGGTTCTCACATTCAAAAGGGGTAGGAAGAGGACAGAACGAAAACTACATAGTTGTTCGTTTGAAGGCAGATTGGTCGCAAATACTAGGTACTACATCCAAAGTAATACATGAATTATCTTTTAGTGTAGCTGAGGAAAAATTATATTCAATTAATTAAGGCTTACCCTACGATCCAAAAACAAATTATTGGATCGTAAGGTGTGCATTAATTAATTTAAAAATGTAAAATAACGATCCAGAGGCTATGAACCCTAAGGAAAAATTAGTAATAAGGTTAATTATATAGCTAACACAATTAAAACTAGTTATAACCACACGCGGAAAACGGCTGAAGGTATTGACAGAATGTCAACTCTTAAATTGTACAGTTGTTGCTGATGTAGTCTCCCCAAAGATTTGATTATTTAAGGTTCATTTTTATTGTTCTTAAATTGGAGATATGAATATTGGTAAAAATATAACATAACTTTTACCGAAAACTTTCTCTACTAAGTAAAACATTAGAACGTAACTACAAATCAAATTACGATAGGGTCATTTATTTCACCTTTATAATTAGTCCTATTGCAAAGAAAAACATTTAGAAAAACCGAATTCCAGTTAAACAACCAGAGTTGTTACAAGTATATTATATTCGAAACCAAGAGGGGTGAACCAGAAACACTGACGGTGTGAACAAACAAACTTTAACAACTTTTGTTAACTACATCGCATTACAATGATGCATTGTTACAACTTCAGAAGCTTTCTAACAAGGTTTAACTTCTTATTTGGGACAAACAACAAAAAGCGGTAAGTTTAAAAACAATTCGCAAATTATTCTTTCACTTGGAATAATTGAAAAATGTCTTGAGATATTTAAAGCTCCGATTATAATCATGGTTCCCATAAGCTGTGCAATGGCCAGCGTTGTAATTTAACAACTAACTCTTCCTGCTTCCAATGAATTCACCATCCTCAACATATGCTTAAAAGTATGAAAGTTACAACTAATTACACAACAGGAAAAGATTTATTTCAAATGTATCATGTTCCCAGATTATTAAGAATCACAAACTTTCCATACCTGTTTCGCAATAAACAAATAATCAAATTTAAAAATCTAATAACAATCAACATTCTTTCATACGATAGTGTTTCACAAAATTATTCTCAAGATTTAAATAACACTACGTAAAATGAATTGTATTTTATAGTTATCAAAACCTACCCCTCAATAAATCAAACGCAAACACAATCTCGAAAAAAGTATTCAAGTCCCTTCAGTCTATGAAATAAATGAAAGCCCTCCCAAATACTTGTTGGAACGTCATTGAGCTGGAGTTGTACTTTAAGGACACAGTCCCGTCCTTTACGTTTCTTTTCTATCTTGTCCTTATCGCCTATCAAAACAAGTTTTTTTTAGGAATTTGTTTTTGAATTTTTTCTCATCTCCTTCTTTGGCTTAGAATTTACAGTTTTCACATTTTATGCCATTTAAATTTTTTCATTAGTTTTTCGTTTAACAAATATTTATTCATACTGTGTTCGAGATACGTTTAGTTTCATTAGTCATTTCTGTTTCAGTCTTGACAGTATATCGCAGATATATTCTTCAATTCCAGTTGTCAAGGTAAAACTTAGGTGGAATAAATTGTATTTTTCTCTCTCTCCTCTCCATACAGGGAGTTCAGATTAGTTAAATTTCCACCACACTTTTGCAATTAACAATATTTGTGATTGATCTTTTACCAAGGTGTAAGACGATGAACGCTTATGCCTTGCAATTTAATTGCTTCCAACATCCAATATTTTAGATTATTAAAAAAATCTCACTGACCTGTTCATTCCAACCATTGAAAACCTTAAAATTATCTTTTAATGAATAAATTTATGATGTGTAACTTCCAGGTACACCATCCCTTTTTTAGTTAACGTAATTCTCGTACAGTCATGTCGCATTGTATAGACTGTTGGTTTGAAAAATCAAACACATCAGTCAGAAATATACACGAGCGTTGATTAAAATGTAGCTACTATTTAATAAATATTTAATCCACAGACACTGACACGGAGCTGGGATACAGCATAAAAATACCAAAGTTTCAGTCCATTACATAATGAATGAACTTAGATTTTTTACATTTATAATGATTTAATAATAAACAATTTTCATAGCTATAATAAAATAGAAACGTCGTTATTACGTTTGCGTAGTAGGATTTATGTTGTCAGAATCAAACAACAAACAAAATTATATTATTAAACAACCTAAAGATAATACAGTGTGTGTGCACACTTAAATTAACGTGTTTAATTTTCCCAAAATTTTTCTGACTCCTCTTTTCTATATCAAAGTGATTAATGAAAATGAAAAGATTTAAGGTGTTTATTATAGTTTTATATGATATTTTTGGGAAGATCTTAAATTTAATTTACTAATTAGTGTATTAAATTCGGAAGCCAGCACTAACCTAATATCCGAATACAGCGTTGCATATCCAATGAGGCAATTAAAGCTAGTGTAATGAGGTCGTGTTTTGTGGTGCAGATTACAGAGTAATTCGAACGTATATTATAATCATTGATTTAACGTATTTAATTGGGCAAGGTTGATAACCTACGATATTATTGGATTCGTAATTAATTTTCCAAAAATATAATACACAATGTATAAGTAAAAAGTACCGTTTTTATGTCTTAATGTGATTAATAATATTTTATGAAAAGAAATTTCCCATTTCACTATCAAAGCCCGCTTATACATCGCTTTTGATCTATTACGCATATTATACATTTCGAAAAATTTTCAACAGTGTACTAACATGACATTTAATAAGCTTTTCATCTTTTTCTTTTTTATAGTTTTTTTTTGTTTAGCATGGTTAATTTACTGATATTGTTGCATTAATAGTAAACTTTGGTTTATATGTAACACTTCCTTTTATAAAACCGCTATCAGTGGCTAGTCAATCATTTCTTTTTCAATGAATACAATGTGGGTCAAGATGAAGGAGCGTGGGGTACTTGGGGTGATGTGTTGACAGTGTGTCCTGAGGACCCTCTAATTTAAAAGTGGACTAGATCAAATAATGAAGGTCAAGGTCAAAGTGTTGCTGCTTTTTAATCTTTTTTTGCTATTTCGTAAATATGTCAGATTAGAAATTATTTTAACATATTATTCCCAATTTCACCTTGCTTGAATTGCCAGTATTACATAATAACTTTCATAACACAAATATTTATTTATTTATTTATTTATTGACAAAACACTACAAAACAGGTATAAAACCCAATTACAATGTAGCGTTAAAATAAATCAGTTCATGCTGGGAAAAATTGTTTATATCCATCTTCAATATCTTCATGCATAGTCACACAATACATGCACTGTAATGCCTTAATTGCATTCACAAGTGGAGAAAACATTTAAATAAATGCATGCATCAATAGATGAAATATAATTTAAATTCTAAAATTAACATGTAGTTCAAATGAATAAACATTGAATCTGTAACGATCAGTAAACAAATAAATAGATTCTACAAACATAAAAATAAATAACATACGTATAATTATTAATCTGATACATTTTGTAAAACTTGATTACGGAATTTATTAACAGACATGCAAAAAATATCTAATTCGATTGGCAAAGAATTAAAAATTCTACCCATGACATTTAACGGAGAATTGAGCCCTAAATTAGTTCGAGAGTAAAGGGGAGAGAACATCAGACGGCAGCGGGAATTATGTCGAGGAACATTGAACTGAAGTTTAATAAGTGAGTAGTTTATATAAGTGGTCATTAGTCAATATTAGTCAATATTATTGGTCAATACATGGCCATTAGTTGTGTTCTCAAAGACATCTTTGGGCCTTCTATAGAGACCAAAACATTTCATCATAACACATTAACCGATATCAACTTTCATTATAATGATCTGTCGCAGTTATAAATAAATCCATGAAAACGGACTTTTGGGATTGTTTGAAGTTTTTTAACATAACAAATAAAACCATTAATTTTATTTGACAAACTGTGTGGAAATAAAAGAAAAAAGAATTAATCAAGATTTTTTGACAAACATATTGTTAAGGGCGTTTTGAGTTTATCTGTGATTGGTACTGTGCCAGAAGGAGCCAAGTTTCTCAAAGAGTTCTAATTAAAGAGATAAATGGTTAACTCCCTAAGTCGTAGGATTGGGAGGAGCCAGGCTTAATTTATAAGGGGAAAAATCTATTTATTTTGATGTACATTTTATTTATTATATGAGAATGAGTAAATTTATGACGTTTATTTCATTACTTTATTGTACATACAAAAATATATAAACCTTACTTCTCAAATATCAGTACGCAGATTTTAAGGCTATGGTTTTTGCTCCATAAAATTGATTCCCAGGCAAATGAGGAAAGGTTACAGCCTTCGTTGCTTGTTATTTTTTATTCATTAACGACCGAGTCAGGAATTTGCACATTTACGAACAAATAAATAATTTCATCCAACTTGTTTTAAATAATAACATAACATACTGTAAATACCATATTACATTTCCATTTTCTTGAAATACAATAACATCACACCATGCCCAAATATTAAATTTTATTTTATTCTTTCTTTCACGCATTTACAATTATATATTTTATACTTATAATGCTGTCAGATAAATTACGTATGTTTAATTACAAATTAGGTTTTCATTCGACTGTAAATATGTGTAACGAAACGTTTTTATATCTGAGGACAATGATTTAAATTGATTACAATATATTTTTAAAAGTGTGCAGATCTTAGACTTAGTCCTTTTTAATTGACCTTAATTATAAACGTCAGGACTATAATAATACAAATAAAATTTAATGAAACGCCAATAATGAAAACAAAATAAGATTTAGGAATAGGATTTAAATTCTATAAAGTCTTTCTACAATAATAAAATAAAAAATATAAGCTAGAATTATGATACTGACGTTCACGATTCAAAGAGGACATTTGAGCACAAGTAATTACTCCATTGAAGATCAATTAATTGGTTCTGTTTTTGACTTCAAAACTGAGCTTCATTTTACTCCAATTGACGTTTCTCTCAAAGGTCCATTTCAATTTAATTTCAATAATAAATGAAATCTCAACCGTTACCCTTGTTGATAAATGAACTTTCCCGTTTCTAATTTTTCTTCATAAAAAAATGTTTTATGTGTATTTATTGAAATATAATACTTTTTTTATATTTCTTCAACGAGCATTTGAGAAGTATTTAATACGGACGGGTATTAACTATTAATTTATTCAATAATATCTTTGGATACGGAAATGTTTTTGTATAGCTTAAAGATTATGAATTCATTCAAAAAAATATATTTTCAGTGAACAACTGATTGTAAACTTTTGGGATTTTAGCTCAATGTATAATTCTAATGGTAATTATGGATATAGTTTTAGTTTCCCTTAATAGTGTTGTAGCTAGTTAATGATTCTTCAAAATCAAAATCGTAGATGAAGTGAAGTTGAATCTAGGTTTACTTAAGATTCAGCTAGCTCCGAGCAACACAAAAAATTTATAAATAACCAGTGACGTTGAATAACACTCGTCACTTGAATGCTTAATTATAAGATGATTTACTTAAGTCTTTACCGTTTATTTCAGTGTACAAAAGGTCTATGAAAAACTCTATAACGTAAAATGCATTATAATTATATTATAAATATTTCACCTAATATGTTTTTAATATCAACAGCTTAAAAATCCCACTCTTTTCTTTGTGCCTTATATATTCTGCATTTAATTTTGTGCGGATAAATAAATCACAGAGCATTTTTTAATTTAAATCATAAAAACTATGAAAACAACACCAAACCTCAAATTAAAAAGTTATAATTTAGTTACATTTCAGATAGAGATAATTACTTCTTCAACTGTTGGTTATACATCACTTTATAACAAGATTAAACACGGACGCACAGTAGCTTTGAGTAAAGGTTTTGTGGAAAGTTAATTAAACTGATTCATTTACAGATAAATGAAGTGTTTAAGTAATTACTTTTCCACTATTTCTTAGTTTTCGTGAGTAATTAAGATTGACAGTACTGTTAGATTTCCTATTGTTATTTTTGTATAATGATGGGTGATTTGTAAGCACTCTCAAGACAACATATATTATCATTAGATCATATTTTATTATTCTTAAGATATAAAGCTATGGTGACTAAGTCGTTCTACAGAGCTAACACACAAACTTACAATTGTACAAGTGGTTATTTTTTGGCCGTCAATTTTTAGCTACAAATCAACTTCCCAATACAAGCTCATAAATAAATGTTCAGGCTTTGAAAGAAAGATTTTTTATAATAGCTCTGCATTAGTGGTCCCAGTCTGCTCATAAATTGATGTGATCTATTTTATTTCACAATTTTTGAAGCTTACTTGGATTATATCACGATCTTTCTCTTTAAATACCCAATAAAAATAAATAAAAATATGACAGTATACCATTCTACGTTTCTTTTTAAAGAATGCTCCAGCAATGTAACTCACGTCTTGCTTGAAAATCATCTTTGACCAAGCACAATAAAATAAATACCGCTCACGCATTTACATTATTATAAATTTGCAGTTTTCAACGAAAATAATTTATTCAGCAAGCCCGGTTTCTATTTATTTACTTATCATCTTTAGCCGTCTATTTAAACTATTTACAATCTTATGCAGTCGTAAATAGTACATTAAATTTTATTAATAATAAAATATGAACAATACAGTTTTACAAATGGGTAATAATTATTTTATTTTAAATTGCCCAAAACCTATATTAAAAAAGATACAATTTTTTGAAACTCGTAGACTATATAAGATCACTGATTGATTGTTAGCGTATTGAATAAGTTCAACAATACGATGGAAACAACTGTTTGCAACTAAGCTTTCATTTATATAACTCCGGATGTTATTATTTATTGCAGTTAAATCTACGTTTAAGAAAATCTAAATTCGTTAGCCTTAATGCCCTTAAATTTAACCTTAACCCCCCCCTTAAAAACTTTATTCAAACTACTATCAAAATAAGCTTAATAAACTTGTTATAAACGCACTTTTACAATCGGATAAATATATAATAATTTAAATATACCTGCTTCTGTTTAGAATTGTTACATTTATTTATTTAAGATGAGTCTGGTTAGTAAATGGCTTAGGTTGCTATGGTGAACTAAGGTTGAAAACCTTTAATGTTCTACTGGATTAAACCATTATTAAATAATCAAGTATTGAACTTTGCTGTTTACTCTTGATCAAAAATACATTAAATGAATATAGGAGATGATCGGGGGACCCGCTTGGTAAAGCTCATTCTATTAATAAGCTCCCAAAATGCCTCTTTGAAGCGGCTCTTTTCCTGTTTGATCTTCGGGAACACATGTTTTTCTCAACCCACAGAGCCTTAAAAGCTCAGTTTATTCAAGATACCTTTATATTCTCTTAATAATTGATTGTACCTGTGATAAGTTTTTAATTACATCAAAAATATAGTTTAAAAAATGCCGAATGTAATGCAAATAAATTATCATTTCTCAAATTTGTATGACTATCTTCTATCAATGCAGGTTTATTTCAATATCATGTCTGTTATTGAGTTATAAAATATGTTAAATGTCTGCTCAGTTTCAGATAAATGTCAGTACAGTACATTTAAAATGCATCGTTTATTTATTTATTTATTTTTTGTTGCGGAATGTATTCCAATACTAAAAAGCAAACTTAGTAGTCGATTAATACAATAATACAATGCCAGTAACTAATTT
Organism: Flexamia atlantica; assembly: GCA_035578135.1. Lineage (NCBI taxonomy): Eukaryota > Metazoa > Arthropoda > Insecta > Hemiptera > Cicadellidae > Flexamia > Flexamia atlantica. The sequence continues at coordinate 4,357,462 of JAQJVK010000012.1, read as the reverse complement.
GACCATCGTTTTATAAATATTAATCTCATATCTGGTATTGTCATGCTTTGGAAAATAAATTCATACATTGTAGGTTATGTAATATTTACAATATACAATACATTTAGCCTAAATCATCAGAACAATCAAAAGCATAACCTACATTTCCACATGGGATCATGTGAATTGTTCCAAGTATAAATAAAATAAAATCCCTAACAATACATTTTTACTTAGTCAATGGTAGTGACAAGTCAAGTGTCACTCATCTGTTTTTAGTTTTTAACCGTTCGTTTTAGTACATATCAGTTTTCAAACATTTAGAATTTAGTTTAATTTTATGAGTCAGTTGAACACTGCATTAAAAAATATAACAATAAAAAATCAACTTTATCCATCAAAATAACATAGAGTGGAAATCCAGATTCAATATTTGCATGTGAAAGAAAATACTCATCATTACGGAACAAAAGATAGTTAACTCTACGTTAAACCATTGTAATAACTGAAAGTATATTTATTTCATCAAACTATACGTGTTTCATAATTTGTTTTCAATTCGTTTGTTTCATAAATCTTTTTCCTCTAATCTATATTAAATCTAAGACAAAGTCGCCCGTTGAAACCATAATGAATGAATGCGAATAAATTAACGATAATACTAGTATACGTTCTGGCTTATAGATTTCTGGAGAAACCATTTCGTAAAATGAAGTGAGTTAATTATAATTTAGATTGATTGACTTTAAATTATTCCATTCAAAAGGCAAACGAATATAATCGACTTTACTCTAAACTCTACCCTTTTGCAATTTCAATAACTTTTCAATTTTATTGAATTTCTCTGATCTCAATTCGCACTTCCGGTAAGCTGCCTTAAAACTGAGTGTCAAATTGTCATTTTACGAATTCTTATGTAATGTAATATAAGGGCTAAATACACTTTTATTTTTTTAATTATGTTTATTCATGGTGTTTAAATTTGTATGCTATAATATAATAAATTTGTAAATAATATCCTATAAATAACAGTTATGCGTCTTGTGAAACACACGTTCACTTATTTACTGACCGTCATTTCCTTTGTGGTATTACGTTGATGCAAGGAACAAAAAAATCTTTAAAGAGTTTGGTGAAACCCTGTTATTTTTAATTTGAAAAGTGTATAATACCAGTTTAAAAATTCTTTTTAATGAATATTTTATGTTTCAAACCTATATTTACTGATTAGAAACGACGAAAAACTGCAAAGAAGAAGCTGCAAACTTTGTTCTTTGACAAAAACAATCGACTGCGTTAACCAATTAATACAGGATCGTGATTACATTGGTTACCACATTACATAGTTACGAGGGCTAATTGACTTGTACGCTGAAAATGTTATTCAGATACTGATTTAATGATATCGGAGCTATTTTATATGTAAATCTTAATTAACATTTCCTCCCTTAGTTTTTATGGTTGTTGCGGCTTTTATAATCATGGATGTGTCTGGTTGTATAAAAAACATGAGCAAAAGTTGATTTCTTATTCCGATAAAAAAGTAGCTTTTTCCTATATAATCTTCTATTAAGACAAATCCATTTCCGAAATGTGAACTACTTCTCATGTAAACATCAAGATCCTATTACCCAACAATTTGTCTAGTAATTATTCAAAGTTACCACTCTTAAAAGTTGGATTTAAATGTGAGTTTTATTTTCAGACTGAAATATTTTTTGGAAACAACAATATGAATGTTTACCATCACAAAACAATAATATTACTGAATCATATCTACCATGATTTTGGTTTGTAAGGAAATATACAATTATTTCTTTTCAAATAAAAAGTGTTATGACAGTTAATTATGTTTATGAGGTCATTCTGTAACAAAAATGTCAAGAGGGATAATTTGTAGTTAGAATTATTACTTTCATTGCTTTCAAAAGTCTTATATTTTAAGATCGTCATGAAAACATCTTTCATTTCATACAATATTGTAAAAGGGGCGTATAATCTGTTTATTAGTGGTTTATTTTGCTTTTTAGATTTTTCACTTTACCATAATAATCAATATCAACTTTGATTATTATGGTCTGCCGCAGTTATTTATAAATCTACGTATAACGAGCAATTGGGTTTGATTGCAGTTTTTTATAATTAAACATAAAACCATTACTTTTATTTAATAATGTGTGTAGAAATACAATTATAACAAAATAATCAAGATTCTGTTTAGAAAAAATACCGTCAGAGTGTTTGGATGTTTATCTGTGATTGGTGCTGTGCCAGAAGGAGCCACGTTCCTCAAAGAGTTCTAATTAAAGAGATAAATGGTTAACTCCCCCAGCCTTCCAAGTCGTGGAATTGAGAGGAGCCAGGCCTAATTTATAAGGCGTTAAAATCTATTTATTTTTATATACATTTTATTTATTATATGAGAATAAGTAAATTATATTACTCTATTAAAAAATCTCAAGTACATAACTCTATTTAATATTTAATATTTGATAATTTATATTACTCTAGTTAACTCTATTTAATTATGATACTCCAGTAGGTAAATATATAAACCTTACTTATAAAATATCAGTACACAGATTTAAAGCCATAGTTTTTGCTCCATAAAATTGAATTTCAGGCAAATGAGGAAAGCCTTCGTTGTTGATTATCTTTTACTCGACCGAGTAAAAAATAACCAAAATAACGACAGTGTCAATAATTTGCAAATTTAAGAAGAAATACATAATTTAATCCAACTTGTTTATGATTTCATCCAACTTGTTTTAAATAATAACATAACATACCGTAAATACCATAAGGCATTTCCATTTTCATAAAATACGATTACACCACACCATGCCCAAAAATAAAATTATATTTCATTCTTTCTTTAACGCGTTTAAAATTATGTCTTTTATACGTATAATAAATTATGTCAGATATATTACGTATGTTTAACAATAAATTAGGTTTTCATTCGACTGTAAATATGTGTAAGGAAACGTTATTTTATTAACGGGCAATCATTAAAATTGATTTCAACATATTTCTAAAAGTGTGCAGACCTTATCTTGTTAATCATTTTTATTTGAGTTACTAAGCTTACTTACGTAAGGTCTGTAATAAAAATAAATTAAAATAAAATCATTAATGAAAATAAAATAAAATTTTGGAATAGGATTTTAATTCTATAAAGTCTTTCTACAGTAATAAAATAAAAAAATTATAAGCGAGAATTATGATACTGACTTTCACGATTCCAAGAGAACATTTGAGCACAAGTAATTACTTCATTGAAAATCAATTAATTGGTTCTGTTTTTGACTTCAAAACTGAGCTTCATTTGGCTCCAATTGACGTTCCACTCAAAGGTCCATTTCAATTGAATTTCAATAATAAATGAAATCTCAACCTTTACCCTTGTTGATAAATGAACTTTCCCATTTTTAATTTTTTCGTAATGAAAAATTTGTTATGTGTATATATTGAGATATAATACTTTTTTTCATATTTCTTCAACGAGTATTTAAGAAGTATTTACTACGGTGGGGTATATACTATTAATTTATTCAATAATAATTTTGTATAACAAAATTGTTTGTGTATCGCTTAAAACTATTGACTCAGTTATAATAAACTTATTTTCTTGTGCAACTGATTGCAAACCTTTGATTTTTTAGCTCAATGTACAATTCTAATGGTAATGATGGTTATAGTTTTGGTTTTCCTTAATAGTCTTGTAGCTAGTTAATCATGCTTCAAATTCGAAATCGTAGATGTAGTAAAGATGAATCTATCTTTACTTATTATCCAACTAGCTCCAAGCAACGCATATACTTAAGGCATCACAATAAATCGTTTTGAATAACACTCTTCACCCGAATGCTTAGTTATGATATGATTTGTGTATATGTATTCACTGTTTAATTTGGTGTGTAAAAGTGAAGCCAAAAAGTCTATGAAAAACTCTACGACGTAAAATACATTATAATTATATTATAAATATATCAGCTAATCTTTTTGAAAATCAACAGCTTAAAATCCCACTTCTTTCTGCCTTATATATTCCGCCATTAATATTGTGAAATAAATTACACAGTATTTCCAGATTTTTAAAAATTATAAAAACTTTGAAAAACAACAACAAACCTGAAGTTAAAAATATTTGAATTAGTTACATTTCAGATAGAGATAATTACTTCTTCATCACTATACATCACTTTATACGAAGATTAACACGGTCGCACAGTTGCTTTGAGTAAAGGTTTTGTGGAAAGTTAATTAACTAGATTCATTTATAGATAAATGAACTGCTTAAGTAATTAGTTTTCCATAGTCTTTTAGTGTCTATGAATATATAATTATGACAGTACTGTTGAGTTTTCTGTTGTTCTATATATATATAGCAACTTTTTTTATAATGGAACGAGATTTTTAAGCACTCTTTCAACAATAAGATACTATTGTATTATTATTAAGATAGTTTAGTTAAGTCGTCCTACGGAGTTAACATAAAAACTGACAATCGTACAAATGGTTATTTTTTGGCCGTAAATTTTTTGTTTCAAACCAACTTCTCTATACAGACCCATAAACAACCGTTTTAGTTTTGAAAGAAAGATTATTTTAATAGGCCTTCATTAAGTCCTTCATTACTGGGCCTAGACTGCTCATAAAACCAATTTCAAATTCAGCATTGGGGTTTTGACGCAACCTATGTTATTTCACAATTTTTGAAGCCTACTTGGATTATATCACGATCTTTCTCTTTAAATACCCAATCGAAATAAATAAAAAAATGATAGTATATCAACCTACTTTACTTTTTAAAGCATGCACCAGCAATGCACCTCACTGCTTTTGCGCGGAAATCATCTTTGACCAAGCACAATAAAATAAATACTGCTTACGCATTTACATTATTAAAAATTGCAGTTTGCGACAAAAATAATTTATTCAGTAAGCCCGGTTTCTATTTATTTACTTATCATCTTTAGCCGCCTCTTAATCATCTTAAGAGTATTTTAACTATTTATACTCTTATGTAGTCGTAACTTATTAATAAAATATGACAGAATACAGTTTTACATATAGGGAATAATCATTTAATTTAAAATTGCCCAAAACCTATAATAAAAAATAGATGCAATTTTTTTGATATTCGGAGACTACAGAAGATCAGTTATTGATTGTTATCGTATTGAATATGTTTAACAATACGATAGAAACAACTGCTTCCAACTAAGCTTTCATTTATATAACTCCGGGTACTATTATTTATTGAAGTCAAACTCTAAGTTAAAAAAAATCTAAGTTCGTTAGCCTTAATGCCCTTAACCTTAACCTTAACCCCCCCTTAAAATCTTTATTCAAACTACTATCAAAATAAGCTTATCTAAACTTGTTATAAACACACTTATACAATCGGATAAGTATATAATAATTTAAATATGCTAACTTTTGTTTGGATTTGTTATATTTATTTACTTAAGATGAGTCTGATTAATAAATGACTATGGTTACTATGGTGAACTAATATTGAAAACCTTTAATGTTCTACTGGATTAAACCATTAGTAAATAATCAAGTATTGAAATATTTGCTGTTTACTCTTGATCAACAATACATCAGGAGATGATCGGGGGAACCAGCTTGGTAAAGCTTATTCTATCAACAGACTCCTAAAATGCCTCTTTGAAGCGGCTCTTTTCCTGTTTGATCGTCGGGAACACATGTTTTTCTCAACCCACAGAGCCTTAAAAGCTCAGCCAATTCAAGATAGATTTATTTTATTTTAAGTATTGATTGTACCTGTAATAAGTTACAGCTAAAATACATGTTTAAACAATGCCGGATGTAATGCATATAAATTATCGTTTCTCAAATTTGTATGACTATGTTCTATCAATGCAGGTTTATCTCAGTAAAATTACTGTTATTAAATAATAAAAATGTTAAATGTCTGCTCAGTTTCTGATAAATGTTAGCATATGTAAAATATATCATCGTATTTGTAACAGAATGTATTCCAATACTATAAAGCAAACTTTGTAGTCGTTTAACACAGTGCAATGCCAGTAATTAATTTCGATCATAGTTTTATAAATGGTAATCTCATATCTGGTACTGTCATGCTTTAGTAAATAAAATAATAGATTTTAGGCTATATATTATATACAAAATACAATATATTCAGCCTAAATCATCAGAGCAAGCAAAAACATAAATTAAATGTCAAAAGGGATCGTCTAAATTTTTGCAAGTGTAAAGGAAATAAAATCCATAATGATACATTTTTACTTAATCACATATAGTGACAAGTCAAGTACCGCCCATCTGTTTTTACTTTTTAACCGTTTCTTTCGTACATATCAATATTCAAATATTTAGAATTCAGTTCTATTTTTCTGTGACAGTTGTCATACTACATTGCATTAAAAAATAGTGAAATAAAAAATAAACTTTGTCCATCAAAATAACATAGTGTAGAAATTCAGATTTTAAGATTTGCATATGAAAGGAAATACTCATCACTACGGAACAAAGGTTGTTTTACTCTACGTTAAACCGTAGTAATAAATAAAATCATATTTATTTTGTCAAACCATACATGATTCATAATTCCTTTGGTTTTCCCTCCACTTAAAATTAAATCTAAGACAAAGTTGTCTGTTAAAACCATAATGAATGAACGCGAATAAATTAATGATTATATTATGATCTATTCAAATATACGTTTTGACTTAAAGATTCCTGCAGAAACAATTTCGCAAATTGAAGGGAGTTAATTATAATTTATATTGATTGACTCTAAATTATTCTATCCATAACGCAAACGAATATAACCGACTTTACTCTAAACTCTACCCTTTTGCAATTCCAATAACTTTTCAATTTCATCGAATTTCTCCTCTCTGATCTCTATTCGCACTTCCGGTAAGCTGCCTTAAAACTGGGTTTCAAATTGTAATTATTCGTATAATTATGTAATGTAATAGATTTGCTGAACATACTTTTATTCTTAAATTATATTTATTTATAAATGTTGAAATATTTATGCTTTAATAAAATAAATTTGTAAGTAATATCTTATAAATAGCAGTTATACGTCTTATTTCATTTTAACAGTTAAATATAACAGTTAACATGTTCACTTATCCACTAACCGTCATTTCCATTGTGGTATTACATTGGCGCAAGGAACAAAAAAATATTCAAAAGAGTTCGGATAAACCCTGTTATTTTAATATTTAGATGAGTCTCTGGTACCAGTTTAAAAAGTCTAGTTAATGCATATTTTATAAACCTATATTTACTGATTAGAGTGAGTAAATATAGGTTTATAAAATATGTATTAAATAGACTTTTTAAACTGGTACCAGACTCTTTTCAGATTATTAAAATAACAGAGTTTTACCGAACTCTTTGAATATCTTTTGTGTTTTTGAAGAACAAAGTTTGCAGCTTCTAATTTGCAGTTTTTCGTCGATTAAAAACAACGAAAAACTGCAATCTTTGTTCTTTGACAAACCAATCGACTGCGTTAGCCAATTATACAGGATCGTGATTACATTGGATACCACATTACACTAGTTACGAGGGCTAATTGACTTGTACGATGAAAATGTTAGATCAGATACTGATGTCATGATATCGGAGCTATTTTATGTGTAATTCATACTTAAAATGTCCTCCTTAGTTTTTTATCGTTGTTGCAGCTTATATAATATCGCTAAATATTTAAATCAGTTTTAGCATCCTTGCTTTCAGCACTTACAAAATTAAAAACGTCCCACACTTCAAATAAATCTATTCACTATTGTAAAAATGTATAAAATCATGAATCTTTTCCTTTATTTTATGAATTTATACGTTTTTTTTTACTTTAAGCTTTAAAGAAAAAGTTTTAAGCAATCTATACGAAAAAGTTCATATTTATCTTTATTCTACAAGCTGTTAAAAGTATTCATAACTATGTAATGAACGTTTATTAAATGAGAGATAGAAAAGAATATATTAGAATGGTAGAAAAATAGAATAGTAGGAATCATAGTAGAATAAAACAGAAACTCTTGCCTAAACTTTTGTTACATGAATCAGTTTGTGACTTATGAACACTCTATGTTTATGGATACAAAGAGATGGATAAAATCCTAACCCAATATTTTAGGATATTTTTCTTTATTTAATAATTCAATGGTTATGTTTTTTGTAAAACCTGCTGATTACAACACGTGAAGAAATCTCAGAGGTAGCGTAGATTATAGGTATAGAAGCATATTTTTTAAACAATTTGTATTAAGTCAAAACTAATATCTTATCTTGAAGTGACATAAAATTGCTTTAATTTTACCAGAAATGAGTTGTCTGGATATATAAAACACATGAACAAAAATTAATTTCCTTAGTTAATAAAATAAACGTTTTCCTATCTACTATTCTATCAAGAGAAATTTATTTCCGAAATATGAACTATCTCTCATGTGAACATTAAAATCCTTTTACCCAAGAATTTGTCTAGTTAATTACTCAAAGTTACCAAACTTAAGAGTTTGATTTAAATGTGAGTTTTTTTTACATGAAATATCTTGTGGGAATAGTAATGTGAATATTGACCAACACAAAACGATAATATTGCTGAATTATATTTGCCATGTTTTTGGTTTGTAAGGAAATATCAAATTATTTCTTTATAAATAAAAAGTGTTTTGACAGTTAATTACGTTTATGAAGTCATTCTGTAACAACAATGTCAAGAGAGACATTTGCAGTTAGAATTATTACTTTCATTGCATTCAAAAGGTTTTATCATGAAAACCTTTTGAGCTTTTTTCATTCGTCTTGGAAACATCTTTTATTTCATAAAATTTTGTAAAAGGGGTATATAATCTGTTTATTTGTGGTTGACTTTGCTTTTTAGATTTTCCAGTATATTGGGAGAGTAATAAAAAGAACACTAGAATAATATATCGTATATATTTACTTTATTTTTTTAATATTACTATTTTTATTTTAATTTAAATATAAATATATAACAAGCTAAATAGTTGTTTTCATTCCGAAATAGCCCTCTCTTTAAACACCACGAGAAAGATTATAGATAGAAACTGAACGGGCCATGAAAATACGTGATTCTCTCTCCATCTAATTTTGCCGTTTTGCAATTCCAATAAACTTTGCAATTTCAATCAAGTCTCCCAAATCTCGTAATATCAAGTCTTCAATTCGCAGTCACTCTAAGCCTCTTTCATACACGGTTTAATTTTGACTAATTTTCTTAGGTCGGTTTTGACTTCGTAAATTAATTTTTTTAAATGATGGTAATAATATTGATAATACAGCAATCGTTTAATTTATACACAGAGCAAACTACCTATACTATTTATTGGTAAACTTAAATAGGCAATATCATTCTATTTTTTTTAAATCTAATATAAATTTTCAGCATCAATTAATAATAAACTATGAAATAATAAATATACGTACTAACTAGAGTAGCATAAATCATTAGTAAATGAGATCTTGTAACGGAAATCATAAGAATCGACTTTCAACCGTGTGATTTAATTTTTTTACCTAGTTTTTAGCAACTGACGTTTTAAGCATTTTCTCTTAAAGTTATTCCCCATTATTTTTGGCAATAAACGCAACATGTAAGAGGGTTTCATAAAAATTAATATGAAGTAAAAGTTCTATAAAAATATCATTTGTTTGATTAATTATTTGTTGGCTTCGAATTATATAAAATCACATCATTCCTATCTAAACACAAAACTCTTTGTGCAAATAAATGGCTTGGCAGATATCAATAAATATGCAGCCTCCCCTCTATCAAATAAATCCGCAACACCACAATACTTAGAACCTCAATTTGGCCTGGGGAAGGACTTCTTTGACACTCTTTCCAGTTCCAATAAAAGGTGTGGCTCAAAGAGATTGTTCGTGAATGGACACTCAGGCGTGACGTGTTTCTCGATTGAACCTTGTGTATTGGTCCCTCTTTAAGAGCTCCGATTTTCACAGGAAATAATTTGAAATGTTTCATTCCGCATCATAAAAAATAAATCCTGTCGTCTACCATTCAGAAACACCCCTCTGCAGATGAAGAATAACATATTGATCTTGGGATTTTAGAGTAAATTGTACAATGTGTACAACATTAAATATATAAGTAGCCCCAGATATTTTTACTTATATATTTTATGTTGTAAATATCAGTTTATAGTTTGTACTACTGTTGGTCATTCAAATCAAATCAAGAATTGCTTTATTCCTTAAAAGGCATAGAATACAAAACGTACATAGGAATTGATAAACATCTAGGAATGTTCCTTACATAGGAAATGCCTGTGCGTGAGGAACGAGCTCAAAATCAGCAAGCCAAAACCAGGGATGCATGAAAAAAAGAAAATAAACAGAACAACAGGTTTTTAAATATAAATATTAGCGGAATATTAATTGTGAAAAAACAATGAGGAGCCCAACAGAAAAACGATTTAAGTACTGACGTATCAAAAAGATCAAAGAACTTGGTTGAAACATACACTCATCCAGACTTACACCATTCATGGCTTACACACACACTCACTCACACAAAAACACACACACACACACACACACACACACACACACACACACACACACACATACATACATCAGACACTCACGCAATACATTCACCCATACACACAGACACTCACGCACACATTCCATCCTCCCTCCATTCGCACGGCTGGAATCAAATTGTTCAGATTGTTATGAATACACAGACGAAAGATAAGCTTCTACTTGACCTCGGCCGATCTCTATTAGTAGTCACATAAGTAATTAAATACTTTCTTTAATACTGTTAATTTGTACAAGTGCTGGAGAGTTAACCTTTATAAAGAAATGACTAAAAGTGTAGCGTTCTGCGTTTTTACTATATAGTTTTTGCAACTGTCCTATATTGACAGTTATTTTAATTACGTATCAAAGAAAATGAAGTACCTGAAAGCATAAAGATTTAAATCATTAAATAGGACATTTTATAGTTATCATGTACATTTTATGAGTAGGAGTCATTGCATATCATATTAACATTTATATTCGCGATGAATTTCTTTTTTGACGAAATATAGCAAAACTGGGAAATGTTTTGTGTTGTGGTTTTCAGCCACTGCAAAGAAGGGGATAAACAATTAATAGTTTTCCCAAAAAAAGAGCTCGTTTGGTTTGGAAATCGATGATTGTGAACCGGAGAATAACGAGTCCCCCGCCTCTGGCAGCGAAATCCAATTTGGGGTTTGCGGCGGACCTCGTAAATAAAACCGAGAAACCACATTCAATCATATATTGGCGAAGTGATGATTTCTAAAGACATCATAACAAAGATTTTGGAATATCTTTAGAAACAACATCGCAACTTTTTATATTTTCTTATTTGATTCTATGTACAGATAAACGGTAAAGGGGAAATAAAAGTTCAATTTATTTTTCCCAAGAGCTTAGCCTATTACCTTAAATATTTACAGAAATAACCACAGATATTTATCAACTTCTTCACTTACGAATTGGATCATTAAGTTAAGATGATACGATGACGTTGTTTTCCCATGACCCAGGGATTCACTGTCCAATCACTGAAGATTTTTATGGTACGACCTGTCTCCAAACCTAATCTTTGGACGTGTATTAATCGATAGTCAATAGCTTTGCTACTCTGTACTTTTAAATTCCAACGGTTGTTGCTTCTGCTTTGTAGTGATTTTTAGTATCTCTAGTTAACCACACTTGGTATGTTTACACTCATTGTAATGTATAGACACACAAACAACTAGAATCTCTGTGTTATCATATGATTGATATGGTTTTCTCCCCCCCCCCCCCCCCCCGGCAGCATTTTACGCGTTATAAAGAGAGACGTAAGAGATGCTTTTTCACCCACAGGGCGATACGTGTACGGTTTTACTTCCACCGGGTGTTAAGTCAGCCCTTAAAGCTTGTCGCCCACCTCTGCAATTCAGCGGAGGCACGGCGCGGCGTCGTGGAAGAATTTTGAAAATAATTCGATTCAGGTGTACCGTGCATTAAAATCAAACATTTACACACATTTTACTAGTTTGCATCTAACAGAATCTAAATCATGAGTAGTGTAAGGACGTTTTCGTTTTGTAGGGTTTAACTACAGTATATTTCATGATTGATTTCAGACAATGATCGTCGCTGTGTAGGAAGATCTCACGTTATGATCCAATAGACGTGGATGCATTATTTACGTAATTGCTCTCATTTGGAGATAATCGTAATCTATTTGTCCTCTGAGCTTTAGAATACTCCAACTTTCGAATTGTTTAAGGGTTTTTCCGTATTATAAATTGAAAATTGCCTAAAACATTCAGTACCTATTAAAGTCAGTTATCACCGTCTTCCTAATATTTTTCACTGGCAAAATAGAGATTACAACAAATGAAAAATTGGTCATATGTTAAAATCAGCATATGATTAGATAAACAACAAAACCTTTGGAATTTAAAATAAAACTTGTTATTGCTAATAGTTTATATATTAAAAAATTAAACAGTAAAATAAATAAGAGTTCAATCTGTGAAATCGCTCTAGCGGTAAAATGTAAGCAAAACTTTAAGACTGCACACGGCTATTTTGTGCTTGTTCTTATTTTACGTTTTGAATTAATTGTTCCAATAGTTGTATTATCCATCTTTTTTTATTCTGACTTAAACTTTAAAACACATTTATAAATAACTATGTATAACTATACGATTATGTGTTTTTAATTTTATCACACCCAATATGTGTAGAGATCATATTTTCTACGAAACATTGACATCGTAGGTAACTACCAACTTAATTGAGATAATTTCTTCATAGTTTTTAGATCATCAAAGAGAGTTTTCTTCATAAAAACTCGCTGTCATGAACACTCCCAATATTTATAAGAAAATGCAATTCACTTCTTATGTTTTACTCTACCAATGGGATTTATTCTGTTGATATTTTGAAAATAGTAATTCATACATCATCGGATTTTGTGTTTATGTCTACGGTATAAAAATGTATTGTTTTATTGAACAATCAAGCAGCATTCTAACAATAAAATTGGACATTGATAAAATGTTTAGTAAAATTATAACGTGTTAACTACAATTGTGACGTTAGACATATGTCTAGATTTTTCATCGATATAGCTCATACAGAATATTGACTTAAAAATATAAATTTTTAACAATATCAGCTTTCAATATCAATAAATGTATATGAATATGTCTAATTAATTATTAAAAACAACACATGATTTAAAATTAAGAACCCCTTATTATTCGTAGAGGATTATATTTATCAAGGTTCCATTCAAATTGTGAAGGATAAAAGGGCAAGCTCAAGTGACATATCTGGGTCAAGTTTTTAATGGCTGCTGCTGAATATGCAACGGCTCGGACATCAAGAGACTTTGATGTTGTGTTTCGTACATTGCTGAGCCGCTGTCATCGGACTTATCACCTTTGAAACACGACTAGTTGATTCAAAAGAGCTTCTACAGCCAAACTGGAGTTTGCGCACAAACGGCATAAAGGTAACAAGCGAATTCCGTCTTTAATTGCCCTTCCTTTGTTAAGGCTGCTTATACTTTCAATTAATTAATTGTCGAAATGGAATTTCATTTAAAAACATCGGCTTTAAAAGACAGCGTTTTTAAATCGGTAAAATAAAGAAGAGTTTACCTATAAGTGTTAACTAAAGTATTTTATGATAAACACACTCTAGTTTATTAAGGTTAGAGTTTTGTTGGGGTTGTTGCACGTAAGTCCTAATTTTCAAAATTCTAATCTGTAAAAATAAATATTTAGTAGGAGTCATAAGTTATATTATGCTTTATAGGTTTTATTTGGAAGTTAGTAAGTTGTTTGCACCTTTGTCTTATTTATACCCCCTCTTAAAAGCATTTGTTTGTTTTTTTAAATTTCACCCAAAGTATCTCAGTATCAAATCTGGGCTGTTTAAATGGAAGTCTTTAGATAGTGTTTTTCCTTTCATAGATAAAATAAATGTTTTCGTATAAAAATGTTTAGTCTTGTAAAATCAAATGAATATATCAAGTTCAAAACATAATAACACCTCTAAAATGTATATTTTGATCAGGAGGGGCTAGAGTAGATTGAAGAATATATGTGCGAAAGTTGCAGAGAGAATTCATAATCAATTGGTCATCCATCATTTTTCAATGTACTTTATTTTGGTTTTTTATTATATTAAATAATTAAGACGCTATTTTATTGAATCCATAACTAATTAGTTATTTTGTTTTACAAAAGCAAGGACATAATTGTTACAAGCATTGCATAACCAATAAAACAAAATAGAGGGGAAGTTCGACACATGACTGTGACACAACTGGGGCGTTTGTACGATGGTGACTTCTGAATATGCGATGCCCCTAAACCAACTGTACAATCACTAACTTTGTTGCCCCTGTCTCGAATTGAAATATAGTTTCGTGTCCAGTCTTTCCACTCTGTGCCCTATAATACTGAATATATATCAAACAAACTTTGCAAATTAATGAGTGTGTGGCAGTTTTTGAGAAACATTGACTTGACGCCGCTGAATCAAGAGAGTATATTCAGTTGTTATATGAAGAATTGTCGAGGTATTATTTAATATTTAATCTTACCTTACGATCCAATATATGTATATTAGGTTCAGAACCGTAATTCCATCATCAGTTCCATTTGGTTTTATTTGTGGTGTGCTACAAATTTTCATCTTCTCGGTGTGTGATATCGTCATTATTATTAAATATCTTTAATTCATATATCTTTAAATATCTTCACATGAACACTCTATATGATCGTAAGGTAATATTAAATATTAAATAATCGTGTTTAACGATACAGAGGCTTTTAATTATCAAGCCTCTTTCACAGAAATTGGGGTTATATAATATCAGGTTATAATACGTTTTAATTCAATACAAAACACATTTGCCTCGCAAATTGTTTATGAGTACATTCTGCAAATATATGAGTACATTTCATCAGAAAATATGTTAATAAAGACCAATTAAAGTTAGCATTTCAAATTACGTTAGCCTTGAATTGGTTTTCTATGGCAGTCTGGGATAAAAATCTTAAATCATATGAATAATTGTACGGATTGTATTAAAAAAAAAGATAGTACACACATACATAACACACCAATCTGTTTGTGATGCAAGTTACTAAATGTATAATCGCATGCATCTCAGTATTCAAAAACATTTACTCAACGTTTATTAGCGAACGTTCAACGTTGAACATTTATTAGTGTTCAATCAATATAACATAATAATTTTTCGTCATCAGATACAGATTGAATTATCCAGGTCATGGCTGTTTTATGAAGATCAGATGAATCTAAAACATTATTTCATTTACTTAGTTCAAGGCAATATGTTCCTACTAGCTTAAATCATAGAATAACACTAAAACATTATTTACACTGAGTAAGGGTAGAACTAAATATGCTCTAAATTCATATTAATTCAATTCAGGCAATATGTAACAGACACTACGTGTTTGGCATAAGTTTGATTAGTTCCTATCGGTATAATTCATAAGATTTCTATTAAAAACATTCTGTTTATGAGGATGAGGTGGTTTATATAGTATATTTAACAAACGAATAAAATTTTGGATTTTATTAATATTGTTTAGAATAATATGATTACTGGACAAATAAATAAGAAAAGAGAACGACTCCTTAATCAAGAATGTCCTTTTAAACAATCCGGAGGGAAAAAGACCACCAGGAGGGCCCAAGTTGAGATGGCGAGACCAGATCAGAAGAGACTTAAGAAGAATGGAAAGAAGAGAAGAGGAGGCAACGGATAGAAAAATCTGGAGGCAGTGTGTTGGCGAAGCAAAGTACCACCTTGGGTACCAAGAGCCAAGGCAGTAAGTAAGTAATATTTCTCTAAATATAGTTAGTAATCTTTTTTCCTCTGAATAACTTCAATTTGAATTAGCTTGATGCATTCAAATATAAGACATACTGTGTGTGACCTTTGATGTTAATACCACAAAGCATTTATTTGTCATTATATTCAATTATGTAAACAGATTAACCTAAATTTAAGAAGGCAAGTGCCAAACTTTGCGATATTTCAGTTAATTTGGATAAAAGATTTCATTTGTTTAATGTTCAAAAATATAAACATCAAACATTCTTGCATGTGTAATAAATTTATTATTTATTATTACATTTGACATAGACACATAGTTTTAATGACCTAGTACACATATGTGAGCAGATCATGAAATAAAAACCTTTATATTTGATAAACCAATAAAATAACATTGTGAATCATGCATTTAATGGATACAGCAAAATATTTAACGTATTGGTCATTGACTAACTTTGATGTTTTGTCTCACTGTGAGTCACTCTACATCATCCACAAAACAAAAGGAATACCACATGAGCTTTTGTGGTTCTCCCTTTTACATATGAGTTTTAATATTAAAATATATTTTTATTACTTATTGTTTACACTTTCCCATATTGATCAGTCTAGCTGGATACCAATCTGTAAATTTTGTAATGTATCCAGTATAAAAGGAATTTAATAATAATCTTTCCCATAGTCAGAATTTTAAATATTCAAAAGTTAATTAATTTTTTAATTGATTACTTGCAAACATCAGATGTATAAAAATTATAATAATTAAATGTTTCGTACTCCTTTTGACGACGAGACATACATACTTCAGTTTTTAGTACAATTCTCAAGGTCAAATTATAAACACTATGATCACTGTTTGCTTTGATATTTTAAACTCTTTACCTTAACGTATGCAACCCATAATTAAAGAGACATAAACAAAAACATCTTAATTTTTTTTACTTCATTGACACTTATGATTTATTCTAACACGATAGCAAAATTAATTACTATCTGATATTGGCAATTATCATACTTAATGACAGACTCTAAAAACAACGTGTATCATACTAACCAAGCAGTTAAAATTAAACGTAAAATGTCTATTGTATACATTATCTTATTTCGTAAGTAAGCCTTAAGCTAATTAGGCATTACTATAATAATTATTTCAGATTTCCTATATGCTTTCCCTTATTTGGTTCCCAGAACAAACTTTCATTTATATGTAAGATTAGGAGAAAATGGATTAAGAGAAGATACATCGTAAGCACTGCAGTTGGAGGCTCTTAACTCACAGCGACAGTGTATCTCTGTATAATTTAGTAATTCCTTTGAGGGCTTCGTTTTAATTGAAATACTCGTACATGATTGTTGTTTGTAAAAATCAAAGGCTCTTTGAACACTTTGAGTAACGAGCTTTTCGAACTACAAACACCTGAGTAGTTATTCTTGGGTGAAAAATATACTTTTTATCCTTGAAAATAAAATGTGTTTATACAGAAGAAATTTACTGATAACAAGAAAGGAAAAGGTTCAATAGTTGTTGTAATTAGCTATTTTGCATTTCTGATATTTCCTAGATCTGACAAAATAAAACCTAACTACGTAAATTCAGTTATGCTTCTTTCTCAATACTGTTCATCATCATGGACATATTTCTAATTGTAATTATTTCGGATTAATATTTTCAAAAATAAAAAAAATTAACAGAAGAGAGCTGATTGCTAAAAATACCAATATATATGTTTTCCAATAGAAAGTTTTACAGATCTATTGAGTTCAGCTGGAGGCAATATCCGAGGACATCACGTCTGGAACAAAAGGACGTGGCAGATTACCGGCCTCATTGCTCCCGGACCGGAAACCTCATTGTGTGTCTCCTGAGCAATCAATCACGTAACGTATCTCACTGCCCTCGTGTGTCGTAAAGAATATTGAGATAAATCTTTATTCTTCAAAATAAAAAATGCAAATGGACATGTACCAATTCTTGCTTATGAAGAAAAAAGAAAATTGTTAAGGTTTTTAATGTTAAACAATTACATGTTTTTATTTGTATATAAATGCAGTCATTAATGACATATTTCTTGAAGCACTTTACGTAATAAATTACAAACTAATGTTTGTAGGCTGTGAAGAAACGAGGTGTCCATAAATAATACCTTAATCATCATGTATTAAATTACTTGAATACAATCATCTCGAATACTGTATTTGTTTAACGTTAATATGATTCCTTTGCGTTTGTTGAAATGTTCTTGTAATTATTTTATAAGTAAAAAATATAAGTCCGCATTTTCGGAAAAAAATTTGATATACGATTAATAAAAAGAACGCACTCATCTAGATCCTACAAATTTCTTCGAGTAATCATAAGTTCAACGATAAAATTTACTTCGCTCAAACTTCTACTGAAACGGCTTGATTTTTATTGTTAATAATTGTAATATTTGTAGCTATGTAATTAATTTCCTAAAAACTGGCTTTTTCATAGTTATTAATATTTTTATTAATTTAATTTTAATAATGAAAATATCCTACTTAGTATAGAGGAAATATGCATATACTGCAATCATATTTATAGGGGGTCAGTGGGTCAGAGCTAAATTAGAAACCATTAACAAGTATTAAATCGTAAAGTTACATTAAAGTCTTTGGAAATGTTTGGTTATCCAACGTTGAGTCATCGAATTTTGAGTATTTATATAGCCAACATATGTCTTTGTCAAAAAAAATCTCAAAAAGGTCTTAATATAGTTGAATAATGTGGATACTCATTAAAACAAGATATATTTATACATTCTTTCTTAAAGAAGCTAAGTTTTAAGTTATTTGAACAGAACGTACAAATTAAAGCTCTCATGCATTGAACTTCCAATAAGGAAAAATTCATCGTTTCTTTTGTAGACATTTATTTCAGAGATGCTGAAATGTTATTAATTAGATATTTTGACATTTCAGGTTAAAGGATGTATGCAGAGGAAATATAATATTTCAATATATTTGAAATTAAGTTAATTTTCGTAAGTAGACTGTTCATAAATGTGTAAGGTTCATTAGAAAGTAATAGTGATAATAAGAAAATACCGCCGTTGCAGCAGACCTGCATACTCAGCGAATTTCTGATGCATAGAATCACATTTCAACACAACATAAGCGACAATTTTTTTCATATATAAGAAATACATGGGGAATGAGTATGCAGGTCTGCTGCAACAAGTATGGAAAAATTTGGCGGTTTCTATTCAATCTCCGGTGGATTTTAGCTGTAAGAAGCCATATACCAAGTTATATCAAGGTATGTTGAGGAATAAGAGAGATATAGAATGTTTCTTATTTCCCATTAGGATAGCAAAGGGGCAATGTACTGTATTTACCGCTTTCAATATCTCGGTTACCAATGGACATAGAACAAAGATCAAACATACCCAATTTTTTAAGCTGAATTCAATAGTGCAAAAAATGTTTTTTAATTTGTCTGCGAAAAACCTAAAAACCCCCTTTTTGGGGGGGTTTTCCCCCATTATTCCCTTCCAGTGGTCCGATCGGGCTGGTTTACGAACTCGTCCAGTCGATTATCATTTTACATGTCTGTACCAAAATTCACCAAAATCGGACATATTTACGGCCGCTATCGTGTTAACAGATATTTATATATACTGTATATATTATATATAATATATATATATATATTCGAACGGTTTTTTTGCTTCTGGGGGCCCTAAAACTAAAGATCGAAAGGTCATCATGGTATGGGGCTTAGGTCTTACCATGAGGCTACGGTAACAGTTTCTTCCCTATAGGGTAAATTCGCTAATAGGGTTTCTTCGGCTTTTGCAGTTAATTAATGATCCGGTAATGATCCACTAATGATTGATTACAATTCTTGGTAGTCTGGGCGATGGTTAATTCACTAACCCAGCTAAAAAAACATTTTACCAAACCGTTTTTAATGAGATTACTGGAATCATGTCAGTTAATGAGCAGCAATTACATTTACAGTTGAAAAGAGTCAAAGTATAAATAGATGTTATACTTAAAATGCAAAACAATAATCAAAAAATCGTCAAAAAATAAATATTAATAGTCTAAAGAATAATTAACTTGCTGTTTTGTAGAAGAATAATAAAACTAAGCAGTCTGGTTGAGAGGCCAAGTACTTAACGGTTAGTGTTCGAAGCAGTTTTAATAAAAACTTAGTGTCGAGACTTGGAAGCTAATTAACATTCTTATGACGGAATTTCTCTAAACTTTTTAATCACTACTACTTGTTATGACCATTTTAAAGGAGTCTTAAAACTTCCCGTTTTTAAACGTTTTGGCACTAACAAAGAAAGCTCTAAATTTTATGTTACATTAAATGGAGTGCATCTTAAGTTGTAAAGTGTTTTGACGTATTCAGAATAATCTATACTATAAACTGTGGACTTTATTTCTACATTACAGCAGCATTCATCTTGCTGTATTGTACAAAAAGTGTTTAAAAAGAGGAAAATTAATAGTATCAACAAAATACAAAGTCATTTCTCTTTAAAATTAACAAGGTACCACTATATATACGTTAGTTCTGAGAAGGAGAACCTTGTAGGTGTGAGAGTTGTTTAAAGATTCAAAGCAGATTCTCGAGACGGGGTGAAGATGGTAGGGTAAGTGCCACAATTAGCGCACCTACGTCATAGCTGCAGCTCCTCTCTTGAGGGACGTGACTGTGTACAGACATCTCTCCATACTGATATATTTTATTCATTATGAAATGAAAAAATAGGTATGTGGTGGTTTTCGTAAATAGGAATCAAACAAGTTTTCGAAGGAGATATATTCATTAATTAACGGTTTTATAGTAAGACAAGAGACTATAGACAATAGGCAAACCGTTTATTTTCAGAATATAATATGCTTTACAATTATAACTCCAAGAGCTTATAAGCTCGCATGGAAGAAAAATGTAGATATGAAACAAAGTAAATCTCTCAAATTAGGGAGTAAATATTCACTTTACTTAACATGCATAAATATATAGCAATCTAATAAAAAATTGAGATCAGAGTAACAGTAAAATTTAACAGACGATAAATTTTGAATAGAAAAATAGTAACAACAAAAATTAAATAAACCTAGTATCAGCAATCCAAAATATAGTAAAATTTAATTACAACAATAACAACAAAATTGAATAAATAACAATTAATTTTTTTCATTGCATTTAAAAAATCTGACAATATTACAAGGTTATATATCCAGTTGATTATAGGTTATGGCGTTTTACTTTATCACAACTAAACCCAAATAGGGAGTGCCAAAGTCAACGGCATTCTTTCGAAATCAGAAACACAAAGCAAACCCTTGAAATTAGTTGTGGGTGTGCTGTGAATAGAACCAGCGACCCTCTACACTGGAGTCCAAGACACTAACCAATCTGCTATCATCACGGACACATGTAATTATCAGAGAATTGTGTTCAATATGTTTAAGCTTAAGATTGTTAACCCATATTTAGCTATAAGCTTATAACTTTGATTAAAGTTCCTCTACATTTATATGCGAACGTGTTAGTAAGTATTAATGTTATGCAAATATCCGAAATTCGTATTCATAATTGAATGCTGAAAAATATCTTCATTGGTAGTTTTTGGATAAATTATATTTAAGTTGATTGTTAACGTTGGTGGTTTAATGTTATTAAGAATTGTAGCTTAAGTTTTTTTCTCAACGTTTATTAACAAAATAATCTTCAGATGAAGAAACCTTTCATATATAAAAGTTATACAACCTAATTGTACATGGTTTAGAATTTTATTGTCGTACAATATCAGTTAGAAAATTTTGATTCTTCCCTCATTAAATTGTAAGTTTACAAGTTAGTTTTGCATTTCCTTTGAACTGCCGATACTAAGCTAGAGACTTGGAGAGCAATAAAGGGAAATTCCAAGCGATAATATGCATTCCATTCATAGTGGGTAGGTATGTTATCCTAATCAGATTTAATAACGGTTCTCGAATGTAGAACAAGTATCTTTAGAATTTATTGCAAGGTAACTACGTACAGTTTTACATTCAAATTATATTAAATATATAATCAAAGCCATTACAGTGTTAGTGATTAATTAATTTGGATTATTAACTGTCGTATTGCCAAATCGAATCCGTAGTTATCTACCATCATCACTTGGATTACTTTAATATGCACGTTCTCTCTGAAGTTAATTGTTTGTATATTTTTTAAAGTAAGGCATTAAAACTAATGAGATTAGGCATGCATACAGGAACTTAATACTAATTAAAATATCTCAGTAAGAAAATAAAATATTAAGACATTTATAAGGGTAGCATTTAAGGAAAATATCGAAATACGGGTAATTACTTTTTAAGGATAATTATTTTTTATCCTTAATTAGTTATTAAGGATAATGTCGTCTTTTTGAAAATTTATTAAGTCATAGGTACTATAATTGTGTACAGAAACAACTATTTCTGTGCCGTACTGTTGGTCGGGAAATTACCTTCCACTGATAGCTGCCGGTAAATCTTTCTTGCTCTTCTGATTAGAAACTCAAGAAGATAAGTCATAGCTGATTGCAACCGTACCATGGTTATAGTTTTTTTATCATAGATTAGGTTTGTGGAATTGGGTATCATGGTGGTGGATGCAAAATTTAACTTATGATTTTAAACACAGACAAAAATATTCAAAGCAAAATAACGCATTTCTATAAAATTGTACTATTTTAATAGCAATAATGTAATTTTACAGTTTATCATGATTTTTCGTTAAATTATATATCTTTCGTGTATAACATTTTATTCAAAGTAAAATGACCAAATAGTGTTTATTGAACGTTCAATGTATCGGATAAATGATATCTACAAATTATGAATAAAATAGTTCCTTACACATTTTTATTAGTAAACGCTTGGTAAAAAAGGCAGATGATGAGAGAGCTCTTCACGCAAAATATCACCTTACACCGTTGTTAAAAAGAACGTAAGTATTTCTAGGAAAAGAACAAGTTTATATTCCAATTAAAATATTCATTTATATTAAAGTGTTGTTAAATTTGTATTGTTGGAGTGAAAATTAATATAACTAATCTTCTTTACTAAACATAGAATATGGGAAGTATGAAGAAACATAATTTGTGTTAACACGAGAGGGCTACATTGCAGCAACGTCATTGTTTACAATTGATAACCAATTTATTAGCTTGCGTGTTAGCGCTGCTTCTGTTATTTCAAGATAACCTTCATAGCATAGCCGTTATTCCTTGTGCTGGAGGTATAAATAACTTCTTCCTGTATTTCCTAGAACGAGCGTTTTTTTCAGTTTACAAACGTTGAAAACTATATTAATTATGACGGAAAAATAGAAAGTTGTGTATAACTGTAAGTGGATACACTTTCCAACTTAAAAACAATAAATTTTTAAATTTAAATATTAAAACAATCGATGCTGTATTATAGCCTGTAATCTCATAGCCTAATTGAAAAATTGTGTTACAGTCTATAAAAAGCAAACTGTGTTATAGTTTTTAATGGAAATTTAAAAGTGTGTCATAACTTAATAACATCGCAACTG
Source organism: Flexamia atlantica (assembly GCA_035578135.1). Taxonomy (NCBI): domain Eukaryota; kingdom Metazoa; phylum Arthropoda; class Insecta; order Hemiptera; family Cicadellidae; genus Flexamia; species Flexamia atlantica. Next base: position 4,334,003 of record JAQJVK010000012.1, on the reverse strand, counting down.
TATCATAGCAAATTTGTAGGATAACCTAAATTTTCTTGGCAGAAGTGTGTTATAGTCTATAATGTCAAAAGTGTGTTATATCATATAACGGTCGATTTGTGGCTTAGTCTATGAAGAAGTTTTTTTTTTGCATAACACATAATGCCCTTTACAGGGAATCTATACTTATTTAATACACGAGCAGTTTTTTTGTTACAAAGACTCCTCCTAAACTACCGAACCGATTTTCATGTTTTTGGTGTCATTGGAAAGATCTTGTTGTGACGTTTTGCAGGAAATAAAATTTAAAAAGGTTTGTCTAAAGGGAAGATCCCTAGACGCCCTTAAAGTTTCGTATTAGTCCATAAGATTTAACATGGGAATAGAAATTTCAAATAAAGCAGCTGATTGGAGCAAACAAAGTTTTTCAGCAAAGCCATATGATGTCAATGGAATTGAAACCATTGCATGTAGAGCTGGAGGCATTTCAGTTGATGGAAGATGTAAATAAATAAACTATTATTCTAATACATACTTAAGGTCAGAATTCAGTTTAAGAAACATTTATTTTGAATCACATGTGTGAAGATCTTAATATTTACATATGTTTATATTCCAAAGAAAAATACCAAAAGGAGATATAAATTCTTATGTGTAAATTCTATAAATATAAATATAAATAAAAGAAAAAAAGAAACAGACTTAACATTAATTATAAGTAGATCTATAGAACCATTTTTGTTCGGTTTGAGATTAAGACGGGTCATGCGCTACTTAGGGCCGCGAAACATAAACATCTCCTTAAAGATGTCTGAGTATTCATAAAAAAATTAGTTTTAAAAAGCTTTTGTAAAAAATTTCAGTATTACAGGAGGTTTGACCATATAATTAATAAAATAGTTCTAGAATACTGAACCATAATTATTTTTATTTTGAAATCAATACATAATAATTGCTCGATTTCGAGCAACAGGTTTACTAGTAACATATAATCACAATATCGTTACAGGCTATAAAACAGTTTGTCAAAAGCTTTATATGCTATATCACAGTTTTATTGCATAACCTAGAATCGTAAAATTCTAATATAATTCTTAATGATTTCCTGAAATATAGCCCATAATTTGGATATTGTGTTATAATCTATAATAAGTAAAATGTGTTATAGTATATAATAAAAAACAAAAATAAAAATAAAGTGTCTCATAGCATATAATAGTGAATTCGTTGAATAGCTTATAAAGGGGGGGGACATCCTACCTGACTTATAGACCATCTCACAAAATCCTCTTTCTACACTATGCAGTAAATTCGTCTTTATAGGATTTGTCTAGGTTATACCCTATAATGGTCATTATATCTTATGCAGCAAAATCGTCTTTTTAGTCTATTACAATTTAGCCATTATATACTATGAGATTATAGACCATGAGACGTCACGAAACAATCATTTTGCGTTTGTTAAAAATAAGAAGTGTATAAAAGTTTCAGTCATTATTACCGGTATGGGATGAGCATCAGAATTTACAATCGTGTCCCCCTCAACAAGTCCTTCAAAGACAATTGACACGTCTTTACTTATGGTTAAATCTTTGAATTTGGGGCAATTCTAACCTAAATTTTAATTTTGAAAGGTTGGGTGCAAATCATTAATCTAGCCATATGCTACTGTTGGTACTCCTATGAAAACTCAAAAGTTCTTGTATAGTTTGATTGTTCCTACCTGAATACCTGAGCATTTGAATCTTGTTGACTAAGTTTAAGGATGTGATAATCATTCTCACACGCTTCAAAGACATAATTACAAACTACCTCGTTTTGTATAATTACGGTCTACTTAGATCCAATGACGGTTATATCAACTTTGGTATACTTACACCTAATTAATCATAACTCTTTCATAATTTACTTGGAATAAAACATGTTTTATCAATGAATAATTTTGAAATTATTTTTTATGTTTTATGAACGAGTAACTTCGTAAACATCAATATTTGTTAAAAGGAAGAACTTTAACATTAAAATGTTTCGACCATTGATCCTTCCTATAACACGAGTTTTTATTTTACGTTATCTAGAGTGAAACGTTTAATACAATAATTTTTAGAATCTGAATGTATCCAAGGCACAGCTTAGTTAATTAGTTTTTCTTTTACAGATTCATTGATATATTGTTTGATACTTCCTTGATTCAGATAGCGCGTGAAGAGTTACTGATTCATATTCCAAGATGTTTTATTTCCATGTTGTATTGATTAAAAACAATCATTTAACTATTGTGTCTTTTGTATAGATTTATTAGTTAATTTAAAAGAACTAGAGATCATCTACTCGTTGAAATTCAACCTTGAAACTTTTAAGTTCTTTTTTTACTCATACTTCTAAAAAAACCATGTGACAGCATTTGTTTACGTTTAGTTTTTGTTCCAAAACCAACATGGAACTCATAAAGTATTTTTTTATAATGTAAAAATACATTGTTATAATTAAAAAAAAAAACAATAGTAAATTATACTGGGATTGTACACATCTTTAGAAAAGTACTTTTCTAACGGTGTGCTTAGATTTTTCCTATTTCACACACAGGCTGAGAAAAAGGATCACAAAACCCACGCTTGCCTATAAAAATATATGTATATTTTAAATATATATATATAATTATATTTATAAATTTTATATAAATAATATTAATAATTTACAATATTTGAAACATGTCGATATACACATCAAAGAGATATTTACCTACCGAATCAATAAAAGTATCATATCTAAAAATGACTATTCACTATTCATAAGTTGTTTTGTCTCTTTTTATTTACATTTTAAAGTATCTATTTGTGTTTACTATTTACTGGTTGGCAATTCGTCTGAAAATAATCAGCTGCTAAATTACGATTTACATTTAGGAAGTTGGTCTGCACGGGATCGTTGAAAGCGCCATCTAGAAATAAATCGAAGGCTCGGGGGTCGAAATCTTAAAAGAAATGTCCTTTTTAATTGCCAGTCACCGGTGCGCTAGGTCATAAACTTTAAAATGACACCTCAATCATAAAAATCTGTTAAGTAGGACGGCTGAAAAAGGAATCTAACAGAGAAACCCCTTATTGTATTAAGTATATAGAATATTAAATATAAAATTTATATTTATAAGAAATACATGAGGAATAATACCACTCAAAACGAAAGGCTTACTTTTTTTGACATACCTGTACATATAAATCCTCTTCTAAAGGAAGGTTTTTTTATATATTTACGTTGATCTTCAATCCCACAATTATTTATTGACAATAAAAAAACAATGTACACTGTAAAAGCTTAATAGTCAAGAAATATTGACTATAACTTAAAGCTACTACTTAGCATTTCATTGATAAACTGTTTACCGTATTTTTTATTTCCTACAAGTCCATTAAACAACCAAGGCTATATCTCTAATGATCTAGGTTCATTTAACAATGAAATAATATATATATATTCGATTTTTATTAACAAAAAATAATTATATGATCAACAATTTGTAGTTTCTGTTTCAAAGCAAAAGATAAAATATATTTACAAAATATAACTGGCAAAGGTTCTTTCGGTGTTTAATTGCATTTTTGAATCACTGTAATAAAAATCAATTACTTTTTTGTCCTAGAGACACATAAATTCAAATGTTTCCCAAAGGATTATGTCTGTAGTAGTGTCTTAGTCTGAGGTTTTCCCAAAGGTGTCCTTATAATGTTTTATGTTTGAACACAGAATGGAACCCTACAATCTTTATTAACTCTTTAACTAACGAAATAATCATATTTTGACTATATCTAAGCTGTATTTAAATAAGGTTGGAAATTTTAGTTACTTTTTATGGAATGTAATAAAGTATTTTTAAAAAGCTTTTTAAATTGGATTTTCTAAAGGAAGCTGGTTTTATGTTTTGCAGTCGTTTGGTAAGAAGATCTTAATATAACGTTTCCAATCCCCCTTAATACGGTCAAAGTTACGGAGTGTCCTGAGTTAGGACAAGTGGTTGTGATTAAAATGCAAATTAAAGATTCCTTTTTTTAGCAACAATTAAGTTAAGGAATTGGCTACGTTCAAGGATACTAACCTTGGAACTTTTGATTGAGTACTTTCTAAAACTGAGCTTCTTTCTTTTATGATTTAAATCATGTATCATCCTTTATTTACCTCAAAAGTTATTAGATTGAGTTTTATATCGGACACTTTCATAGTTAATGTATATTCCACTATGCAATATGGCTATATTGTATATGACCATGTAACCATATTGCACTATGCAATATGGTTTATATTGCAATATGAGGTTTCATAATTAAGTATCTGAACATTTATTGGGTGTTAACAGCTAACTTAAATCGTTTAGACCTCTAAGAAACATTCTCCTAATTGGAAAATAGCAACCAAATTGCAGAAACATGTATTTTCCCCGGAATCAAAAAATCGGGTGAGTTCCCCCTTACTGTTTCTTCTAAAGCTTAATTATTTAAACTCAACAATTGTAACATAGTTTTCACCCTGTGTTGGCCTATTTCTACGTTACTTTTGCGGAAAACTTAACTTTTTAAAGCCTAAATATGCTTGTATGTCCACCAATAATTAATTTGTATTTTACGATGTACTGAACTTAATACCATGAAGAATCGAATTAATGATAAATAAATATATTTAAGCTATGTTAAGCACCCTGAAAAATAATCGAAAGTGTGAAGTTTATAATATTAAAAAAGGTTCTAAAACAATTATACAAATAATCTGTTTTCTTGTTTCAATTGGCTAGTGGATAGACGTTTCAACGATGCATTATAATTAACATACCTCTTGAAAAGTTTAAAATATTGCTTGAATATTAACTTAAGAATAATAAAATTTACACCAAGAGGTCAAGACAATGAGGAATGACATCGTGTAGGCCTTAATTTGTGTGTATTTGAAAGTGGCCTTAATTTGAATGTAAGTTTTTTTATTTCATCCATTTAAATACACAGCAAATAAGGATGCATTAAAATATAAGGTAGCATTTACAATACTAAACTAATTTTCCAAAATTTGAAACTTTTCTAACTACGTATCATAAATTTGTGGTAAAAATAAGTAATTTAGAGACAATGACTCATCAATCCTAATAAATCATTGATAGGTCCACCATTTATTAACGTTTTGGTATTTACGTACTATTTCGTTATATATTTAATAAAACAATTGCATTTTAAAGGTCTATGCAAAGGTTTTAAAGTGTTATTTCGGTACTTTGTAGTAGCATATGTCGAAAAAAAGTATTTAAATATTAAGTATTAGTTAAATTTATAATTGAATAACCGTCAGATTTCCAAAATCTTATACTTACTTTTAGCTCCAGTAAGTTCAAGATACGATCAATCAAAAACTATGAAAGGAACGTCAAACTTTACTCTCTCTAAGAAGTTGTTGATGGTGCAAAAGTCAACGTTACTTCGTTTCCTCCACTAAATATTAATAAGTTTTAACAATAAATTGCATCATACAGAATATTTTTTCATGCGTAAAATAATAATAATGTATTTATTTTATATTAAATCTGTTTAACAACAACAGATCGTAAAATGCAACAACTTCATATATTTTTGTCAATCTCAAGAAGTATAAATAGATTTCAAATTCACATTTTACGTTTAGCGTAAATGTGACCGGCAGCACAATTCACACTCAATACATATTTATAACCGTTTATGAATATAGATCTTTAACCAAGCTATAATTGTAATCATGGAACTATGAGTATATTTAAAGTAGTAAGACTAATTGAAATTAAAATTAAACCGACCTATCATTCCTTAGAAATTTAATACAATCCAAGCAATCAATTAAACAAGGCTTTTCCATTTATTATTGTATTTATGTAAATGAAAGTGAAGTTAAGAAGCATGTTATATAAAATTTCCCATTCAGTAGAAGATGGATATTCATTATGATATTACGCAGGTAACGAAATTACTGTTTTCACAACAATTATCTTCCCCTTTATTTTCATTTTCCATTCATTTTGTTTCCTCCTCTAGATTCATATTAAAATATTTTTTGCTTACGACCATGTTTTTAGAGTAAATTATCATAATTATTAATCCAACAAAGTTTCCACCTGACTCGATCAAAAATATTCATTTTTATAGTTTTAGTTCCGTCATTAGCATGTTTGATCTAAAATTTGTATCCATTTTACGAATTATTTTTTAATATTTAATCCTATAAAATACAGAAAATCTTGGATTTTCATTGACACGTTTCACAAATAAATTATAGAATTTCTATTTCATTTTCAAGCGATTAAATGTCCAAATTGCAGATCAGCTTTTAATAAAATGTTCCTACAACACTTTTTAATCTCAGTCTAATAACTATAGCTCGTTATTCTATTTTCCTTATTTGACGTGGATAGTTAATTGTTTGGTTCAGTACAGTATTTATTTGATTGTAGCTCTTTTTGGAAAAACTAATCATCATGATGATATTATCTTTAAATATATGAAATTAAATTTTACCCTGGTCTCGGTGGCTTTGGTTGTTACCTTTTGGAGTCTCAGAAGACCAATCTCTAATTACATTAATTGTTTATTAGAGGATTGGTGTGAATTAATTTGATCAAAGACTCGTATATGGGCATCCTAATAATATATCCATCAGAGTTTAAGAATGTTGTATAATATGAAAGAAAATTTAGTTACTGAGCAAAAAAGTACCACGTTTTTTGGTATTACGACGTAAATTACATTTGTGGAATGGTGACGCAGATTCTTTGAGTTACGTTTCATTGAGAAGATATAGAGCATAATTCATTTTGGGTAATTTTTATTACCAATGTTCAGGTTTATACTTTAATTTCTGAGTTTGATGAGTGAAAAGGTTTAAAATATATTTGTGTATTTTTTACATGGGGAATAGAAACCATTTCACCAAAAATGAATTTCAGGTTGGCTGTAAATTCAGTTACTTATTACAAGCATGTTACTGTGAATTCACGAGTTTTACTTATACACCACATGAAGCCTTTTGTGAAAGAGGTTGTTAAAGGGCACACGATCTCAAGCCCTACACTGATGAAAAGCCACATGTTCCCTTTCAGAGCTCCTTGGTCAGCTTTAATGACTCTTTGGTAGGAATTTCATTCTGTTCCTCGCCAGACAAATTGTACATCGGGAATTTATTTTCATATTTGAAAGAGTCAGTAGTAATTTGATCAATTTTTTATATTAGTAAATGGATGAAAAATAAGCTATAGCATTAAGAAATTAACCATAATTTTGCTAAATAAGACATAGTTTAATATAATGAAACTACAAAACAATTAAACAATGATGAATCATAAATAATTTCTCGAATAAAAATACATTTGGATTAAGCTGAAAGGGTTACTAAACTAAAAAGCTACCTTGATTAACATACTTCACCCTATTGGCACCTAAAATAATATTATTTATATTAATAAATACATTAGGAAAATTAAAAATATATTATTGGTCTTTTTGTCTAACGATTTTAAGAGTAGTTTTATAAAACAAATTTTTATCATGACACTGGAAAGAAATCTACGTGCAAATTCCAAAATATTTCTGAATAAATTTTTACGAAAAAGCAAATGCTTACTGTTAAAAAACGGGCGAAACCACATTGAAGAGGTTTCTCACGCATCTTTAAAAGCAAAATACGCTTAAAACAGACCGGGTTTTTCGTAATATATCCATAGTGATAATTGCCTTTGGAAGATATGTTAATTTTCTGCCAGTAGTTTTGTCTCGCACAAATTTCTAAGGATATAATTGGGTTTAAATATATTTTTAACAGTACAATTATTACAAGGTTGTAATTAAAATTGGTCTACTGCATATTATGATGAACTATTGATTAAAAAATTTGGAAGATTAAATGTAAAAAAATTATTTTTTAATCCTTGCATCAAATAAAAATTACACCACAATCCTTATAGGTTTCTGGTGTTTTTTTGTAGATTTTAGATTATCACCTCAAAATAAATTTTCCTTAATAAAAAAGTCTGTGATCAAAAAGTAAAGATTAGGTATGTAAAGCTTTTATTGAATAACTTTCGTAATTTCACTCACACATAAAATTACCAATTATAAGTTTTGCCGGTGCCTAAAACAAACAGAAAATAATAAGAAATAAAAAATAATTTCTTAATATTGAATATTGTGAAGAAATTAAAAATTAACACCTTATACTATCAAATACGTTTAAAATGCGTACTATGAAGGCAAAATCAATTAACTTAATTTGATCACTAATACGATTCTCGACACAGGTGAAGGATTTGGAAATTGTAATTAAACCCTCATCAAAGGCAGCTGCCCATCACTGTGTCTGCCAATACCTTTTGCCTAAATGAAAGTTATTGCAAAAACACTTATGAATGTTTTTTTAAGTCTTTAATTTCTTCTTTTTGGTAATAATTGTTGGTAAAACTTTACTCTTAACAAGAGATAATTTATGAGATATAATACAATAAGTTTTGCGGAGTAATTTAAAAGGTTTAGGTAATGTTTTTGACACTGAAGCTGATATTTTATAATATTTAATAATCCCAAACATCAACATAAGAAAAAAAACCAACTTATAGAAATTGCTAATACAAAAGAAATAAAATTAATATGATAAAATTACAGAAATTTTGTTTTGCGTCTAATTAGTTCACGTGTACACACATCCACACACACATCCCCACATCAATACACACACAGACAGACACCACTCAGAAAACCACTTTTTTGGATTCGGAGAGCACCAAAGATTACAATGTTAACAAATATATCCTAACAACTCAAATTTGAAAATTTCGACAAAAACAATACTTTCTCCATATACAGTACTATCCATAGGAGGGAAGAGAAATTAAATATAATGTCACTTATCCTTAAACTTGCACTGCCTTAAGAAATATATCAACGAGAAATAGATCGCCCTTTACAAAATGTTAATGATAACACATACCAATATTTGGTTTTTGGATTTTCGTAGCATTTTAATGATGAAAAGCATACATCCTTTATGCAACAATAGTTTCTGTAGTACGAATAGCCTTTCAACCACAATAGTAGTTCCTGATATTCTGAGCTCAGATGTGATCTGATAGTTTTCAGCTAGACACCGAGTAGTCAGTAGGGAGAAAGCGTCATCTATTTCATTTCTATATGAGAATCAAGGATCTACCATTTGAACAATTATAGTTTAGCTAACACATCAGTTTATGGACACATTTTATTTTTAACTCGAGATATATTCTGTATAACGATTGAAATTCTGAACCAGTTTTGGTATCCGATTTAAGAATTTTGTTACAAAATTCACCAAAATCAAATCTGAAAGTTGTTTCTGTAAGTATACGCAGGTAAGAGCTGTGAAGGTCTTTTTTGAAAAAACCCTTATATGCCTCAACCACTCGTGGAAGTGATAAATACGAATATTAAAATTAACAATGAACACTGTACAATCAAATATAAGTGTTCTTTACTGAAAATCAAACGAAACTTTAAAAACGAATCAAAGAGATAAACTTTGAACAAGAGAAAAACATTTCGACGGTTAAAAGTGAAATACGGTCTTGATAAGCGTGACCTATATAAGTAAACATAGGATTTACTGTTGTGTTGAGCCTCGGCTGGCGCGAAAGCTGTATTTATCCTGAGATTTAACATTTAATCTGGTGATTTTCAGTATTAGGGAAAATTAGAGCCAGGAAATGTAGAATCAGTTTCATATGCAATATTATTTAATAAATATGAGTACAGCCTTATATGAATGAACTTACGTATAACCGGTAGCGCTTTATGATTGGGGAGCGGACAGGCATAGTGGTTAGAGCGCGGGTCTTCGATCTCGGAGGCCCGGGTTCAAATCCCGCCAATCACCCATGGTATTTTCGCTATGTGATAATGCCGTGACCCACTAGGCCTAGCCTGAAGTAATGTGTAAAACAGTTCCGGGCTAGGTCTAGCGTCCTGGGATGTGAAAAAAAAGAAAAAACGCTTTATAATTGAAATAGGCATCTGTTTATTTACTCTTTCAAATAAAAATTTATAAACTAGCTTTATTTCCATATTTGAATCTATTTTGTTTTTGTTATTTATAAAGAACCTTGAAAGTATCCAAAAGCTTTGTGTAGTTTCTAACAAAACTATTTTAATGATTCATAATTTTAAAACATTGAACAAAATAAAAATACCTTAAAGAAACGGGTTTAAAATCAGGTTACATACCTTATCCGTCGAACAGTTTTACTTTGTGTCCATATGTGACTACATGTTTCGCAATAACAATTGCATCTTCAGGTCTAGATACTTGATGTCAAATCTTGTCAAATTATTAAAATTAAAATTAAAAAATAAAGTTGCACTTAACATAATTTACACATACTGACATTAACACACAAAAAAATACAATTAATTATTAGAACTGTGCCGGCCAGCTACTAGACTTCGAACTCGCACATTTCTAATAATTAATTGTATTTTTGTGTATTACTGTCAGTATGTGTAAATTATGTTAAGTGCAACTTTATATGTTTGACTTTTTATTATTATAATTTTACAAGATTTGACATCAAGTACGTAGACCTAAAGATGCAATAGTTATTGCGAAACATGTAGTCATATATGGGCACAAAGTAAAACTGCTCGACATATAAGATATGTAACCTGGTTTTAAATCTTAACAACAGTTTTGGAGGCATAAAAATATGAATAAACGGGTTTTATTTGTTAAGGCAATGTTGATTAAGAATAACAAGCATCATTTACTCTTGACTGGTGACCTAAATCCAAGCTGTTTCTTTTTATGGGTATGGTGTTACATGAATACTGTACAATGCAGTAGAATGTACCATATTTTGATTATATGTTTGTGGACTTAGTATAAACATATTTTTTTGTTTATTCTTCTTTGTTATCCCCTGGTATAGCTTGGGGATTAACTTTTTTTACTACTGCATGATTGCGATTGATTTTACATTGGTTGGCATTTGTATATTCTACACAATTTTATAACCTATTAATACCTACAACCTATTACTTGCAAGGGAGCTTATAAATATAAGCAATACGAAATAAATAATAATATTAACAATAGCTAATAATTATTATTATATTTCGTAAGAATTGCATATTGTTATTATATGTCTTAAACCGGCTGTTGATTTAAAGGGATTCATTTTATCTTTTTTTGCGTACTTTTTAAGGTGGTTTAATTCCATAAATAAAAAATAACAATGTTGTTGCTCCCATATTAAAATTTATTATGATGTGAGGTAGAGCTGACTATCCCATTCTCTAAGCTGTGATTGGAAGGAGCAAAATCATTTTATTTTTAAAAAATAATAAAAATGTACCAAAAAATATCACGCCGTTTAAAAAAGTATCATGCTGTTTATCGATATTTTTGACACTTTCTTCACTGCCTACTTGATAATGAATAAAATGTTTGGATTAAAACACTAATATCCCAAGTTTTTGTTTTATTTTAACTTAAGTAGATGATCTAGACTTACATATATATTAAAAATTCAATTAATCTGAACATATATTAACGTAAGTTATTTAACATAAGATAATTAAAATAAAGCCGAATAAAATTCCATACGGAATCTAAGTTGAATAATTTGACTGGTAATTCTTAGAATACAACTTAAGCGACTTCCATTGTCAAGGATTAAGAAGCGCTTGAGAGGATTTCTGTGTTATTTCATCACAAATACATTTTTGTCTCAAACAGTTTTATCAACAGTTTAATATCATTTTATCATTTTTAATATTACTTTATATAATCAGGCTGTACTGATTAAGTATTTTGTTTTCTGTTTCCTACAAAATCAATTTTGGAACAAAACGTAAACACAGTATGTTGTCCCAATGTTAACGTTATTGGAAAAAAATAAAATTGTATATCCTGCTTATTTTTCAACATATCGTAATAAAACAAGGTTTGTGGCTTTATCTAATGAAAAGTCAGAAATTCCAAAAATTTCCATTTAAGTGGCAGCAAATCTGCATACCCTTTCACCTTGTTATCCTTACGGGAAATAAAACAATAATATATTTATTGTTCCTTAACATATCCTGATAAAACTTACTATATATCATTTTCTAGTTAAGGTCTACTAAATATTGAATTAAAACCTCCCAGTTTTAACGTAGCTGTTACAGCAAACCTGCATACTTATTCCCTATTTTATTCTTAAGGAGCTTACAAAAACATACAAAACCTCACTAAGCTGGATTGAAAATTTTTCTTTTGCATTTGGAATTGGCTGAACATTCAGGTATGCTGCACCGGTTTTTTTGTTAATGAGGAATTTGTGTAGAAGAGTTCGGATTTAATATGTCAAAACGTTGTTGAGCTTATTTTGTCTATTGTAATGATAAACTTCATAAAAAATCTTATCCTTCCCCTAGCCTTTTCAAAATAAATAGATTCCCATTCAGCGAAAGTAAGCCTAGCTGGATACCTTAAATGTACTTTAGCGAATAAAGTATCAGACTAAAACATGAGATTGTGGTACTTGAAAACTCCAGTGATTAAAGAGCGCAAAGTGTAGTTTCTCTCTTAAAAATAAAATCGCTCAACAGTTTGTGTGATTGACTAACTTTTCACCTTAATCACAGTAAAAATAATCGTAAGAAATCAATTAGTAGTTGCAGTCGTTGTTTTCTATCACAAAACACACAGTGAAGTTTCCGCAACAGTGAATCACGTCGTTATTACACTGATAGTTCTAGAAACAAACTCCTGTTTCACATAGCTTATTGCGACTCACTTTTAATCACAATATCGACGTTTAATGAGTCTTCATTAATGCAATATTGAAACTATATTATGGAAATGAGATTTCTAAATTGTTTCATGATAATTTCTGGTATGTTTTATTTTATGCAAATAAAGCTTATAGATAGGACTTGTTTCTTTTTAAATGTACGTATTGTGATTTATTAGTTTGTAGTTTTACATAAACAGCTAAATCTTTGTGTAGAGATCATAAGGCTATAAAGAAATTTATATTTTTAAATCAATTTGTTCGAGATTTTATAAATATGTTTAATTTTTTATATGAATATTTTATGAAAAATCGTAATTGGATAGCCAGGTTAATAAAATATTCACCTCATAACCTGAGGGTTACCGGCTCGAATATCTAAACTGGATAGAGTTATTATTTGTCATTAGGTTATGAGTTAAACCTTCTTAAAATTTAAGTTATTTTTATCTGTATTTTTTGTGTACTTGCTTAGACGATATACCTGTTTACAAATAATAAAGTAAAATTCTATTATATTCACTTTTAAGACTAACCTAACCATTACTGGCATTAGGCACTTGTAAATTAATTATCTACCATATTCTATTCTATTCTATTTAAAAATTCCTAACTATTACGGATATTGGATACCTATAAATTTATTATCCAAGACCTATTCACTAACAGCCACTGATGCTTCAACTTTATGTTCCATTTGATTTAATATCATCATGAACTGTTCACAGTAAAGCTTTTGTACAGGAGGTTGTTAAAGGGCACACGGTATAAGGCTCAGCACTGATGAAAAGCCACATGTCCCTTTCAGACCTTCTTGTTCAATTTAATCACAGTTTGGTTAAAGGCTAACGAATATTTCATCTTTGATTATGGTGTAATCGTTAACACGTTATTCATCGTATGAATGTATTAAGTGTGAATTTTGTTTCCATTTTGAACAATATTTGATAATACGTTATTGTCGTGTGCAAAATTTATTATAAGTTGTTATATAAATCTACAAACAAGAAAATTAAAATTTTCAAACTACAATACTTATGATAATTTTTTTTGTAATTCCCAACTTGAAATACATCTATGGAATAAAATAGATTTTTAACTTTCTTGACCATAAAAAGGACAATCCATAAAAGATCAACAAGCAAAAATATTAAGAAAGGCCAAATGCAAGAGTATGCATGTTCAAGAATATGCCTCTACCATATATTCTTCCGGTGTCCGAATAAAGATTCAAGATTATTTAAAAATTTAAATGCTACATTTGTAATTTACCAAAAAACAGAAAGACATTAAGTCAATAATTCAGTTGTAAGCCTCCCTTGTGATGATACTTCCAAAGCTCTAGGGTGTATTACTGTTTGATTCACAGATATCAACGTGATTACCCAATCAGCAATGTTCATTGAGTGGGACGAATGCAGATAACACGGATTTATCACATTTGAAAGCTGTTTATACGTAATTGGTTATTTGCTATAGCTCTCGTCGACAGCACATTGACCAACATTTTAAGTAATAGAGGAATATAAAATGACAATTTGAGAAAATATACATGGCGTCAAGAAAAACTATTAACCCTTTACTTCCCTAATTATGAAAAAGTTCAAAAAAAAACTTTATGGATTTTAATTTTCTTTTGTATATTTTAAGGCTAAAACTGTGAGTCTCACAAAATATCTCTCATAGAAAAAAAAACTGGAAATATGTATCCGTAAGGATATTATGGGAATCTAAAGTACCATTGCTCGCAGATTGTAAGACTAAAAATTGAAAACTGTATCCATATGGATACTACGGGAAAATAGACGACATACCGTATTTAATTGCAAAAAGCAACCTGTATCCAAACGGATACTATGGGAACACAGAGGACTCTTTTATTATTGTAAGCATACTTTGTGTTCCCACAGTATCCATATGGATACAGTTATTATCTGCCAAATATATAAAGATCAAATTGAAGGAAATTATACTTTTATATATATTTCAGTAGCCAAGGATATGACAAAGTGAAAGTAATTTTTGTTAACTGCATAGATACTTAAAAACAAAAGAAAACTTACCTGGAAAATCGTCGATGTCGATGTTTGCTCATCACACGGCCTTCATCATTTTGAAATAAGTTTTGTTTGTTTTAACAGGCTTCCCAACCCTAGGAAAATTAAATTACCTTCTCAATAAGGCTAGAAATTCAGTGCATAGAGGTATAAACCTTGATCTCTACCATCAGAGAGGTAAAAAAGTTAGAAAAAACCTGTATCCAAATGGATACTGTGGGAAGTAAAGGGTTTTAAAACTTTACCATGCTATGTTTAATAGGTCAGAGCAAACTAGATTTATTATCAAATGTAAACTCCTATCTTATGTTTTTTCAGAATTTCGATCAAAATGTGTTTTCAAAGCATATTCAGAATTGCATACTTGATAGAAATTTCAGAATTGGTAAGATTATTCATCAAAAGAATATTATGTTACATTTCATTAAAACCTTATATGGAGCAAATATTTAATAGGTATAAGAAAAAATCTAGAATTCGAAGGGCAATTGAAATAAACACTGTAAATTTAATTGGACGTTAAATTGACAAGAAATTAATTGTTTATCTTAAAACTGTACAAACATTCGTTGTATCGAAACATAATCGCAATTTACCCCCACTATTCCCGCACTAATCCTGGAGTCTCATCTTAATACATTCTATGAGCTTTTTTTTCTTAGTTCAATAGGAAAAGATCAATATATTTATAATTCAATATATTAGTTTTGTATGTATGTTTTGAAGACATTAAGTTCAGTTGATTGATATATGTAGCATGCTACAATGGCATTCTTACACTGTGCATGATATGATTAAAACTTTCTCGATCTAATTATTGATTCAGTTTGTTGAATGTTGCATTTTCAATGTTAAATCAATGGATTTATGCAGCGGTATAGTATGTAAATTATAGAATTCATGTTATATAAATTTAGTTGTTGGTAGATTTGAAATTATTATGTTGTATATTTTTTGTGACCACGAAGATAATCCTGTAAAAAACCTTCTAATAACTTCCCTGTGTTTTTTTATAAATTTGTATGTATAAAGTGTTGATTCTAAAAGATAATTAATACCATCGTCGTCGTGTAGCGATTGGAAAAAACCACAACTATTACCAGTCACACAACTGTATACTATCTGATTTTATTTATCGAGGTGTAAAAGTGGGTTGGGATTATCGTGTAATTTTTTATTTTTTGTTATACTCACAGATATTTGTTTTTATAGCGGTTTTCCTGATATTTGGTCTAAATATAAAAAAATTACCTCCATTTTGAATTCGTTATAGGGAGAAAAGTTAAACATGGCACAATTTTGTTCCAATCGTAAGTTACATCACAGGAGCATATTTTTAGTTTGGCTATGAAAAAAATAATACGTTTAGAAACTCTATTTGTTGATGTATTTACATAAATACGTATAAATGGATAGACAGAAAACCAGGCGGGATAGGACCATATATTCTATAAAAAATGTCTTTTCATTCAACGGTAGCATAACGTTTTGACAATCTATATTTGAACCCCTTGCATATTTTTAATAAAACCCAAAACCATGCTTTATATAATCTATTTAAGTTAGTAAGGCGTTTTTTTCCTTGACACAATTTCATAGTTTGATTTATATAGATTCAAAAGTATTTAATTCCTATGGAACTAAGAAAAGAGTATTTGCAACTAAGCGGGTTCCAATAACTGGTATGTAGCCCAGCTAAAGAGAATACACTCTAATGGAATGAAATGCAGCAGGATACAGGCCAACCTATCGAACCTTGCCATTCGTGAAGCTTTTTACATCTTTCACCATTATACTCGATACTTTTAGTTCCTTAAAGATTTTTTTCATACTTACATAAAATAAAGTTTTATTAAAGGTAATTATTTTGATGTATTTTGTTTGATATTCGAGAAATTATTTTTCGTTCGGTTGATCATTTCTTATAATGCGATTATTTAATACGTTTTAGCCAAGCATTTATCATGATAATTTAAAAGTAATTTAACATTTTAACGGTGCTAAAGCAAAATAGCGTAGTTTCACTCCCTTACATACACATTTTTATTCGTTACTATTGACAACACATATTAATTCATGTAAATTAAAAAAGCCAAAAAAATGCATTGTTTTGTTTTAGTTTTGAGGGATATGTTTATGAATTACTGGTACATTACAATTGCATTAATTATCATTTCTTTAGAAATTTAGAGAAAATATAATCAACTTTCGAAGTTATTTATTTAAACCGTCGCAAAAACAACTAAGTAATGTACAAAGTAACCTTTCTTTTACTATAAAAACTCTACCTGAATAATTGGACCACTCAAAACAATTAATTGTAATCACAATAATGGACTCCGCCAGACTTTAAAAGGAATGAACGGTTCAATATTATTAAAGCGGGACGACACATTTCTGTATTGTTTGTTTCGGAGATAATATTGCTGGAAGCCTTTAATAATAATTAAAATGTCATGGTATTCATTAAATATTTTTAACACCGATGAAGAAAAGCCTCTCATAGCTCAAAAAATTATTAGTGTTTAAAGATTACTAAGGAGAATTCTGTGAAAGTTATTATTATTTAAGTGTTATTTAATAAGCTTCAGATTTTTCAACGGCGTATTAAGCCTCGGAATTAAATGCTTCATAAAAAGCGGATTTTCGCTTAATTCTCTTGTTAAGTGTTTTATAATCCATCATGCAAATTTATCTAGCAAATTCTTCGATTCAGTAATCCTTATGTATTTTATTTTAAATAATTGTTAAAATATCTACATAATACTAACTAAATAATGCTGAATAATTTGAGTAAAACAGTTATTTTTTCTTTCAATTAGTTCAGAAAAGATATTTGTTATCATAGCTGTTGTTTATTTCATACTCTTTAATATTTATCGAAAAACATATTCAATTTAAGAAACATATCATGAATTGGTTAAAACTAAATAAACTATAAAAGGTACCTAAGTAAACCAAGTACAATTGTATTGTTGCTTTGATAAAATATAACAAGATACAGTCCACGTCCAACATTTTAGTAAGCTAAAGCGTTTTGATGGTTTGCAGTGAAATGTGGTTGAGATAAGCATAACTTATATGCAAATATGGAACCTAATGTTGTGTTCAACTTCAGTTGTCACAGAAGCTCGTTATCTTAAGACTCAAAATTAATAGTTATTTGATGTTACACCGTTGAAATAAACAAATCAGAAAGATGATTGTTATAAGTTTATTTCAAGATTTTTTTACTGAATGATTTTTACTTTATCTATCGTAATTGCCGATCTTGTATGCTTACTAAAAATCTATTTATGACCTCTTAGAAATTAGATGCCATACAAAAATTATTAGCCTTATAATTGAGCTTAGATACGATTAAATCTCTGATTTTGATCTATATTTTAAATAAAATGTTTTAACTTTTTATACTTTGACATCCTCACGCAATTTCAGGTTAGGGTACTATTAATTTAAAATCCTAATACATGTCATAGGTTGTTGACTAGTCACCTATGTTGGAAATGTTAGAGCAATGTTCGAACAGGAACGAATTATAATGCATTGTTAAAGAACTTAATAGTTTACATACGTTTTGCTATCAGTACGTTTCAACGTATTTTTAAAAACATTGTGTTTGAATTGTCGTTAGGAACAAATTTAGTCTTTTACTCTATAAAGGTCTGCCGAATTAGGTTTTCCTTTTGAAACACTCTTAAAAGTGATGGTGGGGGGTAGGTTTCCAAACCTTTGACTGAGCCTGCACAATGAACAAAAGTCGTTTTCCCTTCTCAAGCCTACATATTAGAAATATTTTTTCATTTCAAAATTTCTTTTAAAACTCAACATAAAGATGGAAATAACTCAAGGTATGATAACATACATACGTTCATCGCCAGGGATTAAGGATCACTGAACAGGATCGCAGTGTTATTTTACATTGACCATTTTAAAGCACTTTCCACTTAAGTCTCGAGAGCAGCGACGAAACTTTTTGAAAAACATAAGGTCGATATAAAGATTTTGTCGGTCGTTTCCTAAAGTATTATATACATCCGGTTTGTTACAGTCGGTGTTTATATTAGAACCAATTTACAGCTTACGTTTATAATATAACTAGTGGCTTGTAGGGGCAAAAGCCCCTTAAAAGTAAAATACAAATGCTGTGTATTTGATGTTTCCATCACTCTAACAACTCAGTAACAGTTTGGTGGATTTAAACTTTTAAAGAGTAATGTTAAAGATATTTTGACATTTGCTGGTACGTATCAGAATTTTAAGAAAGGACGTTTCTTCTGTATCGTAAAGGGCTGAATTTTTGCAACAGGGGCGCTATCCGTCGTTATCAAAACAAACTCAGTTCACTTTGTTTACAATTCAACATATGGATATGGTTTGAAGAAATTCTTAAGTTTCTTCACAGACTGCAACACTTAATTTATTTCCCAAAGAAAGGCGTGACATTGAACACAACAATGTAAGCAAATGTTGTGTGAAGCCTCCACCAAGTTCAAAAGAACATATTGGGCAGTTAAAGGGAACTTTTAATTGGAAATCTCCGATTGAGGCTTTATTTTATTCAATAAGAAAACAAATAAGGATGAAATCAGAAAATGGTCTCCCGTCGACGACTACATGCTCCACGTTGGAGCGTGTAGTCGTCCAAGGCGTTCGTGTAATTTCCAAGGAGACATTACAGTACCACCATCCATTACAATTGGGTAGGTCAAGGAGGGAACAATGATCCCGCATGAAATTCTAATTAATACAGACAATTGATTTTATACGGATCCTTTCTATTAGGTTTAATTGGAAACTTTGAATTAAATTACTTTTACTGTTGGCTTATTTCATTATGGGTTCATAGGCAATGTCTTACTCGAAATAACTAAATTGGGACTGCTATTTATTTTATTTAGATAACATTTACCCCCATATTTCACTTAATTTAAAGTAACATTAACACCTTTTAACAGAATTTTCCCCTGGGTACAAATATAATTTGTAATAAAATAGATCACCTTAAGCTGTATCACTTGCTTATAGCTTAAAAGAATATTTGTTTGTAGGGCTTGACTTTGTGAAGAGGTATTGGGATACATACCAACGGAGTCACCGGGAATTAAAACTCAGTTAGAGAACTGTAACTTACTAAATCAAAGCTATCGCGACTTCGCATTTAAATTTCCCACGTTCCGACAGTATTTCAAGAGTGGAACTAACTCACGGCACACCTTGTTTGCTGATGATTAATCTAGGCTAATTCATTGTTAACCTCAGCACGACCCTTGCATAAATTTGTATGAAACTTTGTTCTGCATACTTATAGAACGGGTTTATAATGTTATTATTCATGCATCTATAACAACCTATGCTTAGCTGGTCATTTATAAATTGTAAATAGCTGTGAAATTAATCGATTTGATATGAGTAATTTTTTTTAGGAAACTGATTTTATGAAAGTACAGCCAATAAAATTAAGGTTTTAATGTGAACAATGTATTATTTTGTTTTAATGATAGTTAAGGATAAAACGTGTTGCATTTCCAATCCAAGTGTTAATCACCTGTAAAATAATTCTTTTTTCGCAAATTATGGTTTGAAAATCAAATTCTAGGCGAAGTTGAATTTGCAGGAAATACAGTGACAATGAAAAACCACCAACTAATATCAATATGCAACAAATAACTCTACTGAGTTGGATAAAATCAATTAAAATTATTCTGATGAATCTGTTATCAGCTTTACACACCAATGAAAACGCGACGAGACACACTTCGTTCATACGTTTCAATTGTAATTATATCCCATATGGAAAAATTATATATTTAAATATATTTAAAATATATTTTAGAAGACCAAAATATATATAAAATATATTATCAAATATATATTATTTTAGTTTATATTTACAATATATTTGAAATATATACTAGGATATATTTCAAATATATTTAATGAAATATATTTTAGGATTATATTTTGAAATATATCATATATATATATTTAAATTCAAGTAAGAGTATATATTATGAAATACTATTGGTGAAATATATTTGAAATATATTCTCGTATATATTTCAAATATACTTAATGAAATAAATTTTGCAATACATTACGAATATATTAAAACTGAAGTAAGACATATATATTACGAAATACTGTTAGTGAAATATATTTTTGTATATATTTAAAATATATTTAATGAAATATATTTTGCAATACATTACAAATATATTAAAACTGAAGTAAGAAAAATATATTACGAAATTCTGTTAGTGAAATATATTTGAAATATATTCTTGTATATATTTAAAATATATTTCATGAAATATATTTTTGAAATATATTCTGCAATACATTACAAATATATTAAAACTAAAGTAAGACATATATATTACGAAATACCGTTAGTGATATATATTTTAAATATATTAACACTATATATATTTTATAACATATAATTATGAATATATTTCAAATATAACTTTAATTTTATATTTGGAAATATATTATCAACAATATATTGCAAATATAAAAACAAATATATTTACATATATTAAACAAATTGGCAAGCATAAAATCAAAATATGCGGAACATCTTATACAGGGTATCTATAAAAGAACTCCGGGATTTTAAAAATTAATATCTTAATCACTGTAGAATGTAGCGAAATGCAGTTAATTTCTTTGAAGCGAGTAGCTCATAAGGTTTAACTCATATTGGGAATGTTTATGTCAAGAGGTGGCAGCGCTGCGGAACATTGGCCTTGAAACAACTTAGCGCGGCTGTCAAGTGCTGTCTGAAATCCTGCGCGAAAGGCAGCGCCGCAACAAAAGGCTCAATGCGTTATTTGGCTAGTATAAACTAAATCTGTTGTTACGGCCGTACAAAGAATCCTTCGAAAATTCGTGATGTTGACTATCTCAGGCAAAGAATAATTCATTCTGTGGCAACCGCTCCCCCCCCAGAAATGTCAGCCAGGACATATAAGGAGGTGGAATATCGTTACGATGTGTGCTGTGCCGCCAAGGGGGCCCATTTTAAACGTTATGAAATTGCTTAAGCAAATTTCAAAATGCAACCTTTTAATCATGTATCAGTGTAATCAGTTACATAAGCTTATTGCTTCATAACAATATTTTGATTCAAAACCCAGAAGTTCTTTTACAGATACCCTAACATTAAACATAATTACATAATATGAAGTAAACATAATTACACCAATATAGCTGAAAACTTAAAAGTACTGACCAGAATGTACTCATATAAAAATGACAAAGAAAAATTACATGTAAAATAATTGATATTTCGTAGTCAATTTTTATGCAATCCTATACTATATAGGCTGTTTTATATTTAACGAAACTATTGAAATACTGTACATCTCAATATACTGTCACCCAACACATAATTTAATGCCCAATGCAATTCAGATTACGTACGATTAACAAAGCATCTATATAGTAGTAAAAATAGCGGAAGTAAAAAGCGGCTATTTTTACTTCCGCTTAAAAATGCGGAAGTAAAAATAGCCTATGGAACAAAAAAATAATAATAATTCATTTCATTTATAAGCGATCACAAGCAACAGCAGAAAAGAAAAAAGATGACTTAACGAAAGCAGGGGAGTGTATAAACTTAAATGTTGGAACTGCGATACGGTAACATCTATTTTGGACAAACTTTAGAATAAATTTTCATATAAGATACAAAGAACATTTACGGTCTTCACCAACTCCTATGATAAACTTTAAGTACGCAACGTGTGTTAGATACAACAGCAACTATTTAATTACTGAATGCTGTCCATTAAAAATAGGCTAGTGCTACAACACAACGCAAAAGCATTGAAACTCCAACTCCAAAAGGAAACAGCGTTCCCAATCAGTTTTACATCCTAAGTTATGTCGTATCACCGACATGAGTCGAATTGGCCGAGTGGGTTAAGGCGTAGGTTAGGTTAGGATAGGATGTAGGCTGAAGATTGGTAGGGCGAAGGTCCGGGGTTCGTATCCCAGCGGGGTCACCCTTTTTTTGTTCATGAAAATCAAATGTAAGGCTAATATTATATATTTATATATCAATTTATAAATTTTTTAAGAGTTTTGGCATTTAAATTGAAAAAATCATATTTTAAAAAATATTTTGAAATATAAATGAAATATATTTATAATATATTTTTATTACAAACAACAATATATTTACCTAAATATATTACAAATATAAAATAATTTATTATTAACAACAAACCATAATATAATTTAAATATATTTTGGATATAAATTATATATATAAATATATATTTGTTAAATATATAATTATATCTTTCTGGGTGCCATAATTTGTATATTTAAATATATTTCAATATATATTTCAAATTTATAACGTTTTATTCTAAAATATATTATTATATATTTTTAAAAATATATTTTAAATATAAATTTTTCCATATGGGATTAGTGCAGATTTTAAATATACACTTTCTCTTTCGACTTTACTTGTGAAAATAAATGGTCGTCCAGTAGTTTAAAATGTATAGCAGATTTCAAGGCTTCAATATTTAACTTCAAAATTAGTGATAGTTTTTTAATATTGCTTAAACCTGTTAGCTAAACATACATTTTAGTTAATATATATTTCAAGATAATTAAGTGTTCGTAACAGGTCAGATATAATGTCATTCAACTAAGGGTCTGGGGTTTATTCATCCCACCGGAATAAGTTTTACATTTTTAAATACATATATAGAACTTTTATTTCGTGCATTTTTCACTATTAACAATTGAAAAGAAATCCAGTTTAATTTGTCGCTTAATATTTACAATTCTTACTTCCCTATTGGCATAACAAATAGTAAAATATATGCAAATATAAACTAAATATCGCCTTCTTACTATTTTAAATATTTTAAACTATAAATCAGTAGTTGAATACTGTACGCCCCAAAAGTGGTACCTTTTTTCGTAATTTTGATATATTTCCAAAATTCAATAGCATAAAAATCAGCTTAAAAATTTGATGCGTTTGAAATCATGGGTCAAATCTAGGCTTTACATTTTTCAAACATTTGCATTCAGTATGGTGGATTCAGTGTGGATGGAAGTTAACAGCTTCAAACATGTCGAAATCAAGGTAATATGCCTAACAGGAATCCGTGAGACTTCGTAAAGATTAACTAACAAAACATTGCAAGTTGGAACATCTATAAATATTTCGAAACAATTGCAACTTCATCTTGCTACAACAGCGCATAGGACCTAATACAGGGACCAATATAATGGGGTCTGTCCCCTTTCTTCTTCTTTTCTCAAACCATGTAAATTGATGTATCAGTTTTTTTTGCATATTTTGATTGACCCCTGACCTACTCCGAATTTATGAATAGGAGGTGACATTTTTCAAACGCCAAAAACTTCTACCCTTCACGAATTCCCAAACTTAATATCTGTAAGGAAATAACGTAGGGTTTGGGATTTTAAGATACACTGTTATAAAGCTAACTACCAAAATTAGAAGTAAACCTTTGCTCTGTGTTAAAGTTACTCTAAGTATTTGGAGATATTGAGTATTATATGATATAAGTTTATTTAAATATTAAAAGTATTTATTTTATTACCACCATTTTAAAACAGTCGATTAGAGGAAATTAACAAGCTGTTGAGTTTAAAGGCCCAAACTTCGAAGATCGCTTGGTCCTCATAGGCTTAGCATTACACTGATGTTCCCAACTTGTTTCTATCATTCAATAGTTCTACACAAAAAAATTGAATATTTATAACCACCTTAGTTTTTTACACATAAAGTTTTAAAATTTATAGAGTTAAATGATAGTTAGCTTTTACGTGAGTAGTTAAGTAAAACACACCTCTTAAAACTTTATTTTAAAATCGGTTTAATTCATTATTTAATAGATATCGTTGTGCCAATTACTCCATTGTCGTAGTTAAGACAAAGTATAATGCATTCTTAGTGTCGCAAACACGAGCATCGGTATATTCTAGCGATAGCTCGGAATATTTTAACTTAACTGGTTTGAATAAAAAATCTTACATACACCAAGTGTCTTTGAGTTGTATATTAAAGTTCGTCGTTAAGGATGAAAGTGGCAATTATTGCCGTAAGCTTAAGTTTAACGGATGAGCCTAGGTCGAGGCCAGAAAATGAGCGCGTAAAAGGTTTTGGTCACACTTAGTTTTCACTTTGTTTGATCAACTTTCATTTCTCCTACATACTACTCACAAACTGATAGCTATTGAAACGTGATGCATGCGATATAAGATTCAAATACTAAGTTTTAGCACATTATAAGTAGATGATAAGGTATGTTTTACGATTGAACTCTATTATTTTTTCAACCCACTATACTGGCTGTGTAAACAAGGTAAAACGTGTTGAGAAATATTTAGCCTGAGAATGATGGATGCTTTCAAACCAGAATTGTGGTTGAGTTTCTCTTCAGATGTGAAAACTGGTTGACCGCATTTAATTATACTGTGTTTCACAAACAGGTCCCAAATTGAACAATATTCAATTTGTTTGTTTGTTTCATAGGGTTGCAAAAATAAACTTTTTCAGAGAGTTTTCCTCGATGTTCCTTGAGACAAACACTATGAAGTAATTCTCATTACAATTACTATTTATTAAAATTATAAAAAAATGTTCAACTCATAATTTTTGTATATAATTAATACAAGAAGTATGTTAAAACTAATTATTTTAAGCTGATTCTATAACTTGTCACTTGATTGCTTTAAAAGAACAATTATAAGTGTAAGAAGAAGGGGCCAGAGTTTGCAGCTACTTAATGTACATTGTGAAATATTTTAAATATAATTTAACATATACAATTTAAAATAATTATGAGGAGCATAAAAGTTATAAGCTTTTTGACATAGCTTTTTTGACACATAAATACGTTTCACTCTGAAATTTTACATTTAAGAAAACATAAGTTTTATTCGTAAAATTAAACATAATACTACGTAGAAAACAAACAGGAAATTAACTATATACAGGTATTAAATATCTGTGTAACTTTTTAATGTCCACCTTCAGACACTATTGTATTTCATTTACGTATTATTGTAAATTCCTTTTATTTATTCCTCATGTTCGGAGAGTGAATCTTATAGACGACTTTTTTTGGTACTGACTATTAACAAAAGTTAGTCTAGTTAGTCTCTTATAATATCGCAATACGTTCCACACATAAATGTTATCCATCACAATGTACCTACAGATAAGGATAGCTAGTTCCAGACCTAAAAATTCTTGAGTGATAATTCTTTGTAAACGTGGTACATCCGAATTGACTGATAAAGTCAAATTCTCTGTCACGAAACAAAGAACATATTTCGAGCGTTTCTGGAACTACGGCGGTAAATTAAGTCCTTTCATGCGCATTTTACTGGCTCCCAATTGGTGCGACGAAGTATTCAGGTTAAATGCGGGGTATATTCATCGTTCCACTGCACGAGTTCGTTTATGTTTGGGCGTCTCATCTCCCTCCTGATTACACCGTTATGAAGAACCGACCTGAATAGATGAATAAGACTTTCATCTTCAAACTCGAGTCGGAGTTATTTCTCTCGTAATTTGAAACACCAGTTAAGTTATTTGAGAATGCGTATTATTAAAATTGATAGCAGATTTTTAAGTTGCTATATTAGTTTATAACACAAATGGTTGCAGAAAGTTTTTTAAAGTATTCGGTAATAAAGTTTTATACTTTACGGTAAAATAAAGGTAATTTTCATAATAATGGAACTATTACGAGATTGTTGGTTTTTACATATTCTCATTAGAGTACCCAGGTCATAGCAAGCTAAACTGGCGGTGGAACTGTTTCAACAGAGAGGCTATTTCAAAAAATGAAATATTCTACACGTTTGTTATTTGTATTTTTACTTAAATATTTCTATTATAAAAGCCTATTAAAAATTGTAGAGACATTATTATTGGAAATAAACCTCTATTGACCATAAATTAATCACCCGATAGTATTTTCTTGTGTTCTTAAATAAATTACGTTTAGTTTTGACTTCAAACAAATGTTGATTCCGATGTTGATTGTGGTTTGGTTTGGCAAAATCACTCTTGTATAACTTTCAATCGACTATAAATAAGGGAATTTCAGTTTAAACCCCCAGATATTATTTATTTTTTATTTTGATTTACACCTGCTTCTAATTTGTGCATATATTTAGCATTTGTCATAATATATAAAGCTAAATGTTTTCCTGGTGAAACCAAAACAATATTTTACAACTTTTCAATCAAAATAATCCTTAACCTTCAATTGCAATTTATCAATCTTCAATAGTAGTTTATTGGTCCACTATTGTTTTAATAATATATATTGCGATATAATCAGTTTAATATAAACAGTGAGCTAAAGACGAATGCATTTTTAAAATAGGTTTATTAGTTTTCCATGGTTGTTTGGACCGCGACAGCCACCATTCGTTAGAGAACATGTCAAAAGTGGTCAGGAATAAAAACGCCTGCAAAAAACGGTGACAGCAGTCCGGTTCAGGCTGGCTTTCATAGTTTGATTTTGACGTATGATCATTTGTCAGTGCTACGCGCATTGAGCAATACTTTTTGTTTTTTGTTCTAACCACATATAAACTAGCATAAAGTAGTCAACTTAAGTTAGGTCGAAGAATTTTTCATGCCTTCGCAGTTCCTCAGACAGTTATTAAAAATAAAATAAGGTAGAGATTGTGGTACATTATTTCTAAGGATATATAACTATAACTTATTTAAAGTTATTCTGGCCTATCAAGGTCGAGCTTTGAATCACCTGTTTCTAGGCTACATTGTCATAATACTTTGAAATATACTCGCTTCTTTATTTAAAAACTTGAGTTTGCACTGTCAGGTTTGCAGATGACTATGAATGGTATACATGTGGTCGATAAAAAAAATTTTTATAGGATCGTCTAGATTCTAAATAGAGGATTTAATAATTAAATTACCATGTCTTCATTTTATAAGAAGCACATAATTTTATAATACGGGCTTACTCTTTGAGGGTCTTTTTTTCAAAACGCAACCCTAAACTTTATTTTATCAGTGAGATTATTACCTCCGAAGATCCCCGGACTTGACCCCACTATACAATTTTCTTTGGGGATACATAAAAGGTAAGGCTTAAGAAAACGATTCACAAGATATTCAGCACCTCAAAACAAACATAGCAAATTTAATGTAGGAAAGTCAAAGACGTACCTTGCAGCACGTGTTTGGGAATTTTATAGAGAGAGCACAACTTTGTATATATGCCAGTGGCGGATTAGTTGAACGCACAATGTAAACTAAATGTGATCAAACTTAAATAATAGGTTGAAAAAAATTTAAATATCAATAAAAAATTCTCATTTCTTATTTATGAGAGCATTATTCAATCTCAAAAATGGTTTGCGTTATAAAACACCTTGTACTTTCTCAAAAGGGTTAAGAGATTTAAGTTTCTAGTGCGAAGGTTGACTAGGCTCAGGTTGACACAAAGTTGACTGGGCTCAATAGTTTCTTTAAAAATAAAATTTAGCGCACATCCGCCTCGTCATAATATTACGTATGTCTTACAAACCACTAATAGTTACAGTTATCATTGTATTGTGAAATCAAGTATTTCAAGCCACCGCATATTATAAGTTGCAGGCCATCTGTGACGCGTTTTTAAGCCGGATTTGGTTGAAAGAGCAATGTACAAGTAAATATAAGGTGGCTTCTCACTGAAAAAGCCCATCTTATGCTTTACCCAAATTCTTTAAATACTAAGTATCTGAAACAATGAATCAAAAGGTAAAAGCATAGAAGAAGAATGAAATCGAACGAAATTTTATAGGTTTTTACCAGTTTTCATCCAGGAACTTTCAGACTAGGCGGTCGCTACAACCACTCGGTTATCATTTCAAGAGATATTGGTGTTACAAGAGGAATTGTAACGATCACAATTTATTTCATATTTTCATAGTTTTAATTACTTATCACTTTGCGCTGTGACGGAATGCCCTACGAAATGATCATAACTATGAAAATGACGGCGATCACCACTGTGACGCCCTATAACTATAACTATCATAGCTATCACCACTGTGACGGCGTCAGTGTGGTGTCTTCAGCAGGGAAGTTGATTTCTTCCTCGTCAATGTAGAAAACATACCTAGAGTGACAAATGTTTACCGAAGAGGCCTAAATTATTGATTCTTCTTTTACTTATATATGCGCTTAAATAATATTAAATTGCTTGCTTGTGCTTGAATAATATTACATTGTTCTGCCTGTTTTTTAATTAATTTAATCGAAATTTAAGATAAAATCAACTGGCTTCGGTTTTAGGTAAAACCGATGTTGTTGCATTGTTATATAAATGATTATTATAGAGACATTGGTATTTTTCACATTTACAAAAGTGTTACTGTCAAAGTCACACTCCATCATATAATGTGCTCTATAAAATACTTAATTAACTGTAATGCATGTTTTATTGACTAAAGCATTTTATACGATAAATCCATGGGGAATTAAATATATTAATACTCTTTGAAAAGCCACAACGTAAGAGTATTGCGTTTGTGGCCGGGGACGCCGATTTTAGTGTCGAGCCCCGGGGATTATATCAGTCCAACCCAGCTGTAAAACTTGGACGCACCTGAGCTCTGTCAATATCCCATTTCCACCTCTCTGTTCCGAAGGAATACATTACGTTTGTGTTACTGTTGTTCGCACCTATCGTACTGACTGTTGTAGTGTAAAGTGATGATTGCTGTTTTGAATCTAATTTTTAAGTAAAGTCATACAATTTAGATTTAATACGTTTCAGTTATTTAGGTTTACGTAGTAAGTTAGCTTGGAAGTCTTTATTTATATGACCTTTTAATTTAATACATAGTTCTTTTAATTAATGAATGTATTATTAGCAAGTCCAAGAGTATAAAAGCTTTAAGATATTAATTTGTAAGATGAATGTTTGGTTTAGCCAATTTTTTTATAATCTAAATATATCCTTATAAAAGTAAGGAAAATCCGTTGTAATAATAAAAATTGTTCCTCTATTAATTTCTGTTTAAAACAAATATAAACATTTCAATTATTATTATTATTATTATATAAGAAAACACAGACAATGACTTTATTTGTTGATTTCTTTCATGGATTATTTTTGTTCTGCCAGCATGCTATCATTTGGTAAAAAAATTCAAGGAAAAGCCATCATTGTATTTCATCGACGATTTCAATTATACAAATCTATATTAATGAATATGTGATTTTTACCACTTAAAAAGAATACTGAATCCATAAAAGCTATATTTCTCTGTGCCTCAAACTCATTTGTTCCAACTTTTCACCAACCTATAAAATGAAATGTTAAAGTAAAAACTCAATTTTGCCGAGCCATCCTGAGATAACTAAAACTCTTTTCTCTCTAATAACAAAGAAAAACGCACCTGCCCTCCCACAGTCAATCCCAATGCTAATCCAACTGCCTGGACTATAAGGCTTCCTTTTGGAAAAAGTAATACCTTTATCTTCTATCTCTTAAGATTGAATTCACCTTCCAAGAAATACAGTTTACGTTTGATCTTTTAATTTAAACCATTATGTTTTGCAAATTATTTTAATTTGTGAGTTTTAAACACAACTAAATAAATTTATAAATAATTATCGTTGTATAAATTGTAACGTAAAATGTTTGTGTATCTACATTTTCAGTAAGAGATTTCACGCTAGATGATGTCAAGTTTGAAGCAAAGTAAATAAATATAGCCTGAAGCTATGTCGGGAATGAATGATAAGATTTCAATGTTGAAAGTTTACCTTTCATGATTATCCTTACCTCTTGCTTTATACAACTCGATATTTGGGCTTAAACGTAACCATGTTTGTTTGATTACTTTTCCATTACAACAGTGCCTTCAAGAATCAAATTCCAGTGAAATAGAAATGGATTATAAAAATTATTAATTTATTAATGATATTTTTAAATAGCCTATTTTATTAAAACTATTAAGATGATCAAAAGTATGTACTTCTTCTTGCGAAATGAATTTACTGAAAGCTATGAATATTATAACTAAACATTTTCGGTTTTTTTCTGTTTAGTTTGTCTTTGAAATTCAATTGACTTGTTTTTCATTTTAAAAACATCTTTCATCTTCAGAGCCAAAAGTTAATCTACTCTTCTTTGGTAATGACCGACATTTACGTTACTGTTGGCAATAGATTAATTAGACGTATAAAACCAACAATAAAATCATAGATAATGCCTTGAACGTATTTTATCTTAATTTTAAGAGGTAGCAACCTCTTTTTAACCTTTTGTCTGTCTTATTTACATATACTATTGACCGTGAGTGGCTATTATCAAGCAAAGCAAGTAATGATCTGGTACAGTTAAAGAAAGATCAGAACTATTAAAAGATACTGACGACTTACGGTTTCGAAACCACAACATTCCTGCCATGGGCACGAAGTCCAACACACTAATGGTTATGTCACTGAGTCAAATAATTATTTGAGGATAGATTTAACAAACATTACAATTAGATATTTTATATATTTTTCTTTTTCCTTCTTTTTATCCACATTTTTAGATTTAAATGTGGTTGATTACATATAAAATTAAATATAATATAATATAATATAATATAATATAAAATTAAACAGAATTTGAATTTAAAGATGGAATTTCGTAAAAAGATAACTTTATCGATGGAATTTTGTTTTCATAAAAAATCCGAATGCGATCCATAAGAGTAAGACAAAGCCCATTCGTCCTAATCTCTAAAAAATCTAGCCCAAATGTATTGTATTAAATTCAAAGCATTTTCAATTTATATTGAAAACATGCACACTGTATAGTTTACAAACAAACAAAATGTTTTCAATGTCAATACTTTAAAGTAAATATGCTTTGATATTTTATGTTGCTTTTTTATAATTTATTTTGATTGATCTAACATATTTTCAAGAGACTTTTTCTTTAAAATAAATAAGATTCTTTGTATATCAAACTCATATTGCTCTGTAATGAATCATTTAATATTTAAGAACTAAATAAATTACATCTCTTATTTTCCTCTTATTACTAAAAAATATCCTTTGATCCTTTGACATTTCCAAATGTTAAACAATGTTGGCAATCTTGTTTGAGGGAAAAATAATTTGTAGCATAATGATCTTCAATAAAGACTGTCTTCGGCTTGAAATAAATGCGCGTCGTTGGAGAGCACATGATCTCACTGATGAAAACCCACATGTTGAATGAAGAACCGTATTTCAGATCTCCTTGCTGGAGTTTAATTACACTTTGGCCAGAAGTAAATTAACTCTCTATCCTAATTGAGATTTACTCTCTATGTTACAAGATAAAAATTTAATTACAGTATTGTTTTTATTTATGTATACAAGTATGTTACACATATTATTGTAACTGGAATTACGTTTTATTTAAATCCTTAGCTGATCATTTGAGTGTTCCGTATCGTTTTAATGTTGAGATATAATATTTTTGATAAAGCTATATTATCAAAATATATTTCATAGAGTACCAATTTATTTAAACTTTAAAAACAATAGAACTTATTGTCTATTGCATGCAACTTTTTTTCAATATGATAATATTTTATAATATAAAGTATGTATACATTTTTCTCTACAAATTGTTTGGTTATTCAATACCTTCAGTTGATCTTCTACATACTTGATCGTCAGTATGAATGTGGAATCGTTCAAATAAAACTGCATCGTTGTGTCAAGGGGATACCAATCTATTTAATTCTGGAAATTTATTTCTTTATCCGTATTATCTACACTTCATTACATTTTGTAATATTTTTGGAGAATGAATTTAATTTATACACATAAAAAACTAACTTGTTATACACGATTTACTTTCTCAATCTTAACTAATACGTCTCCTTGATTCTGGGTATATTTAGTGAATAGATTAGACATTTTCAGCTCATTACGGTTAATAAGGTTAAGGCAGAACTAATATTGATAACATTTTATATAAAACAAGATAGTATTGATAGTGAAAATACACAGCCAGTTTTAACGGAGAGTAAAATAAACCAATGTATCATTAACTACAGTCTGAACAACAAGATAAATCATCCCATGGGGAACAATAGTCGCTGGCTGTTTAGACCACAGCTCTCACTGGAAAGGCACTAAGTGCTCTATTCAGACACCATTCATTATTAATTGGTTGGATTAGGCAATTCCTCTAAGCCTACCTTGTTTGGCAAAAATATTAAAAAAACTCAAGGATGGGCCTATATTTCCTTATTATGTAATTCAAATATGTTGATAAGATATTCTAATAATTTTTAATTATTTTAAAAGTAAACTGAATTGATATAAG
Source organism: Flexamia atlantica (assembly GCA_035578135.1). NCBI lineage: Eukaryota > Metazoa > Arthropoda > Insecta > Hemiptera > Cicadellidae > Flexamia > Flexamia atlantica. The sequence continues at coordinate 4,300,809 of JAQJVK010000012.1, read as the reverse complement.
GCTCACATGTAGCTTCTATATGTATGTTGCCACAACAAAAATGTACTCGCTGTGGGAAAATGTCATTGCTGAAAAGGAATAATTCGAGTGAGATGTATTTTTTATTATGACAAATTGTTTTCAGTAGGTAAGACAACAGATATGTAGAAATATGTGGATTCCTAGTTTTTAAAATATATCCTTGTTTGTATTTTCTAGGCAACATTAATCAGGCATACTAATCGTCGTAGTCTTTCCACTATGTGATACAGAACTCCATTCTCAGAAAAGAAAAAAAAGAAGTTTTGAGGTATTTTCATTTATTTTTTTAATATAAGTAAATGTTGCGAGTGTATTGCAAAATAAATACAACGTGTAACTCTAGCACATAATTGGGTACTGTACCAAAATTTTAAGATTGATGTTTTAAAAGCACCAAACAAGTAGGTTTACAAAAATTTCTCAGGATCCAAGTTTATTTTTTGAGTTTTCACCAAACGAACCGTCAATGGTATAGTACATACAACGTGTGCGTGGAAGAATGACAAATGTTTAAACACACATTATAGATACAATTTATAGTTGTCAATCCGGTAAAAATACGGATAATATAAATCAGTACTACTTATTATTGGTATAAGGGAAATAACTATCATTTTTTGGTGTGGGTGTGTCAGAAATCCCAAAACTCTGATATACAAAACTACGTTCAGGTACAATTAAAAGTTAAATTTTTTAAACTTAACTTAACTTAAAAGTTAAGTTAAGTTTTTTTTTTGTTAAGTCATCTTAACAAAAAATCATCTTAAGTTAGATTAACACTTGATACAAAGTTAGATCATAAGTTCTTTGGAGCCGATACAAATTTTTAAGGTTCTTTCAATACAAAGAAAAACGCCGGAGGAGAGAATATTTCTGCAGTGAATGAGGCAAGTTTTAAGGGCTCTTTAGCAGACAGTCAGAGACAAAGTGTAAAACTCTTATGTACGGTACATTGGTTCTTCTGCATCATTAAATGTTGGTCAAAGAACAAAACTCTGATCGTCGAGGTGGGAAAGTTTCTTTTCCTGACAAATAGCAGTTTAAGTAGGTCCCAGCAAGTTGGTTGCAAAGTTCAATTTTGAATTATGACTCTTTTTAACCATATTCATTTAAATTTTGTTGATGCTATTAATAATTTATGAAGTGGAACCTATTCTTTGATAGATAAATTTTTTAATAATATTAGTATGTTATCGACATGATAGGCAAATAAAATATCAATAGGGAAAAGGGAGTTACAAAAAATGAGAAAGTTGATCACAAACTAGCAGATAGTATTAAAGACTGAGATAGTAATTTCAAATACAATAAGTATTGTTGTCTTATGTACACGGATAGCTCCCTACTTCAGGAAATGGATCAATAGTAGAACTGATATTCGCTTCTAACCTTTAGAGAAAATAAAATACTGTTTAAGTTGAATCGTTCAGACAAAGGTTTAGGGTCAGTTAAATAACTGTAACTGACTTTGGTATTATTGATGGTCTGTACAGACAATTATGTTAAGCTAACGCAACAAAATGTAGAACAGTTTGAGAATTTCCTGGTAAAACCAATAACTAAATGACCTCTTCGTAGAACAAACAAAATGAAGTGAAACCTATGTAAACTACCTAATTTAACAACTAAATAGCTTAGTAAAGTTGCAAATTATGCAATTATTGTCAAAAGGTACATTAATATTGTCTTGAAAATGAACTACTAGTGTATGTAATGAGTTAATAGCTACATCAATAAGCTGCTATTTAAAACAAGATGTTCCCATGTATATACTATTTTGTATATAGTTTATACGATTCATCTTAATTCATATTTACCTTTGTCACGTTTAAATTGTTAAACACCAGTTAAAAAATAAACATATTACATAGAATACTTTTACCTGACACTAAATACTAATAATGAGGTTAACTTTGAGTAAAATACTATAGGGTATAATAGTCTATAAAATAAGACTCTTAAAACTAAAATGTTTCCATTATAAACTCTTGAGTAAAAACTCTCGTTTTTTACCCTTCCAGATACCGTTGGCCTGATTATTTTTTGAGAAAGTATATTGTATTATATGTTGACCGGTAAAGCCTATGGTAAGGACACCAAAGCTTTGTTTCGGTGAAGGATGTTTTTGAATGATAGGACATTTTATTTAACTAAAATTTATCATTCAGTCCCTAAGACCTCATGTTAGCACTCAATATTTTGTGTATTTGGGTTAAACAAGTGGTAATTTTCTACATACTTTTACAGAGAAGAGAAAGTCACTCCATATTTCGAAAGAAATGTACTCTTCATGCTACTGATTTTAACCTGTGAACAGTAAAGATTTCTACCGTCTGAAGTTTTTCCTAAAATATAAATCTGCTATGCGAGAAGTATCCTGAACAAAGCATGTGTTGTAAGTTTTCCGATAGCAAGGACGAATGAATCGAATATGGTAATCCGATTCCAAACATGGCCTTACAATTTTTCCTGTTCAATGTAATCATTGTGTGGGGGTTGAATAAGGTTACAGTTATCAGTTATTGTCAAGAAGAGTATAAGGAAAAATTAAATTTTCTTTGAGTATTGAATGAGATGTCTGATGGTACAATAAAAGAGTGTTTTACAATAACACAAAATTATAACTTTTAAAATGTTTATTTTTAAATAATATACTATAATGAATCTCTGATATGAACAATATTAGAACTACACTAATTATTAATATTCTAATGAGTCATCTAAGGTTTTCTGCTACCTACGTAAATAAATTCTAACAATTTACCCATAAAATGTTTAAGAAATTCAAGCTAAAACGTTACATGAAACGCATGTGACGGTAACAAACAAACACTTAAAATTACATGGATAAGTTGATCCTTTAAGCGAAGTTAAGTGGCTTCTATGTAAAAGGCTCAGTTAATTGGCTTATATAAGCCGGCCGCGATGAGGGCCATATTGTGAAGAGACATCGTGTATAAATGTTAAGTTTTTGAATTTTATACAGGAGCTTAAGAGGCACTTTGATCCGGCGGCGTGGAAAGTCAAGTGCCGAGTTCTAACTTCCACCAGCTTAAGCCTATTTATTTCTGCTTTAAGAATAAAGCCTTCTCGACCGTGCATTTTCATCTCGTTATTTATGTTACTTTATTTTCTCTTTTTCTTTCGGCGAAAACACCACTTGAAAGTATTATAGACTGTAATTTTTTTTAATCCAGGGTAATCACTAGTCATACATTTTAAATCATACTTCGACTTTAATAGCAATTCGTATTAACACCTGTGGTTTTGAGATTCCAAAGTTTTAAATATGCATTCATAGAAAGGATATTTGAATGATTTATGTAAGAATGTATGGGAATTGTGATATATATAATAGCAGATGGTGCCACGCTTTGCTGGGTATTTGCATTAAATTACAGCTGTCGATTTACATTTAATAGCAGACAATATTTAAAAAAAATCAAAGCAAAGTATACTCCATAAATGCAATCACACAAAACTTTGACTGTTATAGGGCGGAGCCTAAGGCATAAGAGTACAAAATTTCTGCTCTCTATCTAAATGTGAATTGGATAGTTAGTGATGAGAGAACGAGTTAGTCAGCCAGTCGGCCAGGGCTTTGCCTTTATAGGAGGAAAGATATACAAAACAAGAAACAGTTCTTAAAGGAAGAACTGTTCACCACATAGAATGTCCGGTATTTTTATTATCAGCCTAAAGGTCAATATTTGCTCAAGATTTAAGAAAATTAATAAAAGTTTGACTGTGTTACATTTTTCCTTTTTGAATTACGACACTTCTAACCACAATCATCACTATACTATAGGGTATAATATTCTCCCCCCCCCCCCAACCAAAAGTATTCTCCCCCAATTGTCAATTATCGTAAGGTTTTTATATTACCTAGAGAATGCCTAAAAAACTATATCAACAAATAATAGCGGGGTTTTGGCAATATATTGAAAATAAATCCTTAAAAGTTCTCGAAAAGTTTGAAGGTGTTGTGTGGCTTTGAAACTGATACTGGTTATGAAGAGGTTGTAATGTTAATAGTAACTTACGTGATATAACGTACAATTATTAAGAATCAAAACTGCAATAAGGCAATAAAAAAGCAAACTAATCTGTTTAATGTGTTTTTTAGGAATTTTTAAAGGTCGGGGATTGTGGGTGTTACGTGTATGTTTTTACCATAACCTACCTAACTTCTAAATAGTTATTTTTTCAAAATATTGCTAAATTATTTATACCTTTTTTTATAAATTATAAAACCTACTAAATTTGGTAGTGGAGTCCTTAGTTATTAATCCAATAATTTTGAACTACATAAGACCGGTTTCGGTTTAATGAAAGACCATCTACAGGACCCATACTGTATGGGTAATTTTAGGCGCACGTAGACTGTTGTTGTGTTGAAAAAATGTAAATATATTTGTTGGTATGTGTAGTGCTCATAAAATGTTTTTAGTATCACTAAAACCACGAAATTGTACTCCAGTTTAAATATTTAAGATTAATTTCAATACCTGACTGGAGATAAATGGTCATTAAACCAAAACCAGTCTTAGGCATTACAAAATTATGAAATTGACATCCAAAGACTGTACTACCAAACTCGGTAAGTCTTAAATTTTATAGTTATTTTTCGTTATGTATAATGTACACGTAAATATGAGTGCGAGTATTATTATTAAGGACAAAGTTACTCTTTACTTGAACTTCAAAGAGATAATTTTGTTGCATAGTTATTTGTTTTCAAAGCATGTGTATACTGGGATGAGTAATATGTGTATAAGTAATAGGGTTCTGATTATATTTTACGTGGGTTTCTAAACTCAGTAAAGCCTTCAAACTTATCACACACAATTTAGCGCAATAGTTTTTGTATATTTCTATATGGTACTGACTACAGTAGACCTAAGTTTCATTTTATTTTATAAATTGTATAGGGTACTGAATATTTACATCTCAAGAACCAAATTACCGTATACATTTTTCATCTTCTAAAATAAATTATTTGAAGAGATGTAACAACAAAAACAAATCAATGAGGAGATATTGTCCGCAGGCAGGGTGTGGTTCAGGGCCAGCACAGCGTGCCAGGAATCCCTCATGCCCTCGTCCTTGTTAGGATTCCACAGACCAGCCTCTTGTTAGTTTCTTGTTCCTTTACAACAGAAGATGCGTTCTCTTTCGTGAGATAACATTGTCGGACCTGACGTAAATAACTAATTTAGCTCTAATACGTCCGCTTCCTTTCCTTAAGGGACAGAGATAAACGTAGTTTATTGATCAACTTGTTTGTGAGAAAGAGGTTGTTTTTTGTTTAAATATATATTTTATAGAATATTTTATTTCCAAATTCATTCCTACGGCTGTTTTTTTTCTTATTTTACTTTGTAAAAATAGTCAGCTACAAATTGGTGATGTAATAGGTTAACAGTTATTAGTAATTAAGCTGATAAAATTCACTTTCAAAAGATAACTCGCTGAATGATTCACAGTTAGTGTGATGTGCTTGTTAGGCACGGTATTCAAAAAACATTCAAGCGAAATATATTTACTATTCATATTAATCAACATAGATTTGTTAGTAGGTTAACATGGCTTTATGATATGCTTATCCTGTCAGTCTATAGTAAATTGTTGAGCTTTGATTTCTAACGTTTTTAGCTTCAAGATATTTCTATGAAACATTATATGTTCTAAAAATAGATCAGCCTTTCGAATCATGCATTTTGAAAAACCCTGCTTTATTTGAAGAACTCATTTGGTACGATGAATTTTTTGATTGGTATAAAATAGAAATTTTAATATAAAATTACAACATGTTCAAACTACTGAAGTACTTCATACCTTACTTAAAACTATTTCCTATCTTTATTAAAATTTAAACAAATTACTCTCTGTACTGCTCGTTAAAACGAAGAAGTTTAAAGTACCTAATCAAAAATGTATTGAGTAATAAACTACTTTTATCTATATAACCAACTGAACGTACTCAAAGTATAAACTACTCTAAAAGGAAATTTCAAGAAGAATTTTCATCAGATGATGGATAAACGTGTCAAACAGAGACCCAAATTGTCCTCCGCGGGGGTAGGGCATTGACGCCTGCCCTGAGTGCTTTCAGCTACATTTCACAATTTCGTAATCTCCTGCAAAGTGCGGCGAAGACGCCTGGTTCAACCCCTTTTTAATTTAGTAAATGTAAATCTTGCACCAGAGCTTAGATGAAAATTTATGCTTACAGTTTTACTTATGTCCTCACTTTGTATTTTTCCTCTGGAATATTTTTAATCAGAGTGAATTCAGAGGCTTAGCTTCCTTTTTAATCTGCTCTTTGACTTAGGTTTAACTTATCATGTTGAATTATGTTTAAATGTTTTTCTCTATCGCCAAACACCTTACTTTTATAATACTGAAATACTTATTTTAAATTCAAGTTTTTTTCAGGTTTTAAGACGGAATACTTGAAAATTTAGAGTGGTAGTTTTGTGATATTTCTTTTAATTTCTTATTTTCAAGCAACGATATGATTCATATAAATGCAATAAAAATAATATTAATACCTATTGAAATATAATTTATAACAATAACAGTAGATCAACCAATAATTTTAACTGAATAGGAAAAAAGATGGCTCAGTTGGGTGTTACATGTTGACGTTACATAATTATAATTGAGCCCATATTGCATCTCTTAAAAACTGTATATTCAAAAAACACCACAAAATATATATAGGTTGAAGTGGAATTTAAAAATTATCTTTAAACAGATTTAACTGTTGCAATAATATCTTCCCCATCGAAAAACAAAGTTAAAAGCAATTATTGACAAATTTAAAATATTCAATGTGTGTATATAGATTAAAATGTGCACTGGACAATTTTAACGTCAGTGTTATCTGACTTTCAGAGATTCTTTGAGTCTCTGAAGTTTTCCTTTGAATCCTATAAAACCTTTGCAGAACCTTTTAGGAACTAACTTTTAGTTTCTACCAAAATTACATTTGGCCATCTCCTTCTGACAGTTCAATTTTACTCCCTTCATATCCATCCTCGTCAACAATCTCTCACTTTAGACTAACTCGGACTAATTTAGTCTACCTTCAAGAAAAAAACCGATGGTTAGGTAAAACCAAACAAAAATGGAAAAGAAAAAATTAAAAATTATCTCACCTCCAACCAAGATTAAAATCCCAAATTATCACTGAGGTGTCCAAACAAAGTTGCACGCACTCGCCGAGACTCCGCGGACGTTCCGTCGCACCGCCCGGCCTCACACTGAGGCACCGTCTCTCCCCCGGCCCCCCAAGCCCCCAGCCCACCCCGCCCACCCCCACCACGCTCGATATTTATAATTACTGTTATCACGAACGTGGCAAAAATCGCAATCTAATTGTCCAGATGTGACTTGGTGGCAAAAACCAAGCGCTTTTATTGGAATCCCGGTAATTGCGGTAATTTTTCATTTTAATTGTCACGAGAAACCGTGACCGTTTTGGCCTTATAAAATTAGTTTTTAGTTTTCAATTTCGAGGTGAAAGGTGGAAATGATAACCTCTTGTATTGAAAGTTTTGGTGAGGTTTTTGTTATTATGTAATTTATGTTGATGCATTTCAAATGTGTTTTTATTTATATTGCTTTTTCTGGGGTGGTAACCCTTATGTGCATGGAACTAGTCGTCTACTCTACTCATCTAAGGCCTGGCTATGTATCGATCTAAAGTCTTTTAAGAAAGTCTGAGGCAGAATAAATAATACGCTGATAAGAAGAATATAAATAATAAATAAAAGATATTTTTATGTACGTATAGAAACGTATGCTAATCAATCATCTATTTGAAGAGGTTCTGAAAAAGATCCTTCATTTCTGAATAAACATCTCTCATATATATAAGGCAAGAATGTTGTGTATGTTCCTACCAGTAATGTCCCCTTACTAAACTTCAGAGAGCATCGCTCAGATTGTCTTATTTTTAACACCAATCCTCCACTTCAAGAATTTTGAAAATCATTAATAAAAATGCTTTCAAAATAATTATATATCTTCAACTTACTAGCCTTACGAACGGGTAGTATTAAATATGTCATCTATAGAGATTACAAGTTAATTAAATATTTGTGACCACACATTAATAGCATTTCTACAGTACTGTTGTTCAAGGGGGTCGGGATTGTTCAGGGGAAGGGGGGGGGGGTTGTTCAGAGGCTTGTTGGGGGGGCGTCTTATCAGTGTTTGTAGGCCAAGTTAATAATTTGGTCCTTTCGGGTAAGACTAATGTTAATTTTAGCACAAGGCTTGCGGATGGCGCAGATCACGTTATTTGACGAGAACTGTATTTTATTTTGGGTAATGTGGTTCCGAGATTCGTGTGTATTTAATTCAGCTAAGATAAATCCACGGCCAATCTCTGTTTTAATTGCTTAAATTGTTTAAATTAACAAGAAATCCAAAAAATATAAAAATTTTAACTTTTACTATGAAACACATATTTTATAACCACTTGCTTTAATTAACTGTTATGAAATTAACAAAAATAGGCAAATGTGCATATAATAAATGTAATTCTTAAACTACATTTGCTTTAAGTTAAATTTGAATACAATATACTAAAACTTCAACTGTTGAAAAACGTAAAACAACGTTGGTTCTTTATATGAATCAGTGTAAGCGGTTTCGTTAACAGCCCATAAAAGCTTTTATCGAGGAAAGATGTTTATCAAGAGGTGTGTCGCTGCACAAGGAAAGTGGAATTTATGGAGGCGATAAGACCCATTAAACACTCAAAATAGTGGGAAAGAAGGGATTGTTTTAATAGCGGGTTTTAAGTGTTCTATTTTCATACGAGGTTACAATGAAACTAATTTAGCATTTATTTAAGGGTTTTAGAATTTTGAAGTTAAATCATATATTTTGTGGATACAAATAATTTGTCCAAGATTTATTTCATTTATGAATACAATGCAAGTTTTAAAGATTCTTTATTTCCGCGATAACTTATGGATATTATTTGACAATTTTAATTTTTACAGAGCATTCTTATGTACATTCACACAACTAAAATGGCAGTTATAACTATTGATAATTTTATATACTATAAAACGTCAGTAATAATGTAAACGACATAATCATTATTCTCGTAAATGACGTTTAAATTTTAATAAATACAATCTACCACAAATAATAATTGTGTTACGTTCTTATAGTAAATATAGTTTTGGATATATAACCTTGTACAGTTAGGCTATGAAACGACTTACAAAGGCACTAGCTGATCAAATTGGTTTCACCCGTAGAATAACAGATAAGTTTTCTTGGATTTAGGATGTAATTTTTCATACTTCTTACTTTTGCCATGAAAACTTCATAATCTTCCCTATAGTTTAATATTGAAAGTTTGAAGTACCATAGGGCCTAACCCTTTGGGAATTTCGTAAAACAGATTCATAATATGCATCTAGGACCCAAGGGGATCATATACGCCAGTGTTTCTCAACCAGTGGTACGTGTACCATTGGTGGTACGCGAAGGCCTTTCAGGTGGTATGCAAGAGATTGAAGAAGTAGTAAAAACTTGAATGGTTATCGAACGAACGCTGTCCTGTCGAGCAGTAAAGTCACACTTAATGTTAATAATATACTTAGCTGTATTAAAAGTTATTTTAATTAAATTATTTTTATTTATAATTTTAATAAACTTTTCCAGAATATGTTTTGGTCATAATCAGCGTCATGATATGCCAATATCGTACCATATTTTAGGATAAAATTATTTATTAGAAAATTCGCTATCCGAGCATATACCACATGTAATGATTTTCGATTGCCATAATTGTCTGAACTTAACTTATTTTCATAATAAACTAAAGATAGCATAAGTGACAAGACGTATGACACGGACTATGGCCTATGAGTGAGTAGCCATCAACGTTTAGTTGTCAAATTCAGTCGAGCCTCTACTGTTACTCTTTCATTTTAAGAGTAGTTCTTTTTAGCATTATAAATGTTCTTTTCATTGGAAAAATACTACTACTAGTTTTATAGTGTTAATTTTGTGGTAATACTTGGGTTCGATCTGTTTTATATTTTTGTAATAGGCTTAAATATAAGCTCGTTGGTAAAAATTATACTTTCAATTACTTTGAACTATTTATTTGAGTTAAATTTTCAATATAAAATATGAGTAATATGTTAAATCTCAAATTGCAGAAGGAGATTATTTTTTATCGTGTTCTTTGAAATCGCGTGAACTTTTTTCTTGTTAGTGGTATTCAGATTAACATTCAAGTGATTTTTGTCATATTGGCTATAAGAATTACTGAGCAGAGCTGAGGTAAACACGTAATTTGTCAAAATACCCTTTAAATCAAAATACGATCTAAAAATTTACATTGACGAGTAAATAAAATATATTTAGCTGGGAATAACAAACCCGTCAACGGACAACTATGAGCATTGTTGGAGGGGATCCCTCAGTGGAAGGGGGGGGGGGGGGCGGGCCCTTGCGATGGTACGCCAAAATATTAAAAATGTGGTAAGTGGTACGTGGACACCAAAAGGTTGGGAACCACTGAATACGCCAAATTTCAGCTTTGTGGGTTTTTTGGTTTTGGAGATTTTCCGTCCTTTAAAAACTCCTTTTCCTTTATATGTAGTATATTGATAACATAAACATGCAAAGATTTAAGAAACTCAAGAAAAATATATTATGACAGAGGGACAGTTAACTGTTAAACACGTGGAATATTTATTTGCAAAAGATATTAAAATATGAAAAACCTTATAGGTACAGTTTGAATAAATGTTTTGATGAGTAAAGGTATTAGATATTTCCAGTTGTTTACTCAGCCTAAAAAATATTTCATTTCAAAAATAACATAAAATAAAATATTTAATCAAATTTTTAGCATAAACAATCAAATTAAATAGTTTAATTAATCAAATTAGATAGTTACAGTTTAGTAGCAGCATTATAGATTCAATAATTACAAAACAAAATGTTGCATGAACAGGATCTGAGTTGCTTAGTATCTTCAAGTTATAAATAAATAGTCTTGATGAAAAGGTACCCGAAATAAATATTTTTGAGCTATTATTGAACAAGAAGCAAACATAAACATTTTTTTTACTGTATAATAACTGTTATTTAGTCTCAGTTAAGTATTCTTAACATAGCGTACTAAGGAACAATATACACTAGGAAGAAGTAAGTGTTGTTTTGCAAGATATTAAAGTCGAACATCCGTTCCTAGTGACAATAGAATACCTCTTTCTACCCACTAATAGTACTATAGTGTCTGGAATGCTATATTCACATCCTAGAAGACAAGATTTCCCGTTGCCCTAGCATTAACCTGTTTCTCTCGACTCTCATTGATGTTGCTGTGAGCATGTCATATCGTAGCTTTACTGATGTCCCTACGCTAAAAAAATATAGTGTCTTTTCACAAAGACATTGGCTCTCTCAAAATCTTAGTTCAAAATCAAGAGTTATTGCACAGTAGCGTGTTTGAGTCCAAGCTAACGGCATTTAAACAGGAAATATACAAAAACGCTTATAAGGGAAAGTGGCCCAATAACCTCTAAATTTTTTATGGGCATGCCGGGGATCAAACCCGCGACTAGAACCGAAGTCCACGACGCTAACCGTTAGGTTAGCAACACGCCCGGTACATAGTTTCTACCAGGACAACGAATATTCAATGATCCATCGCTTTACTGAATTTTTTCAACTGTTCATTCCTAATTTTTGAAGTCAAGCATGCCTTATCAGATAATTATATACAAACTCAATATTCCAATTAATCAATCGAACCCATAAAACCTAGACTCGTGTTTCAAGTGGAACACCTCATGGGTGCAGGATTGTGTTCCAAGCGCAGCAAATAAAAAACGAAAACATGGAATGTAGTTTGAAAAAGGAGTGTCACAACTACTGAAAATAATTTTAAAGTTGAAGGAAAGACCAGCGCACTACACAATGTGCGGTTAAATTTGCTAAAACATGAAAGACGTTATTGTGGAAAGTGTTAGACCGTCCGGCTGAGGGTCTCTGGGGAAATCAACAATAAATGTTACCCTCGCCAGTCTAAGGAATTCGTCATGTGGCTAACTCATAATTAGACTGGCGAAACCAGTCGAATGGATTAATAATATGTAAACGTCCGCGATATAATATTACATGTATTCCCTCTGTACCCTAATGTAATGAAATTATTCCTATTATTTCATTCACAAGATCAGTTGAACCCTCCGTTTATTAGGTCTTAATGGAGCGTTGTTTTCAATGCTCATTTACCTAATTATTTGATATTTCCCGAGATATAAAATTGCATTAATCAAATTAAAGAGTTTTCTTTAACTGTAAATACGTCTGAATTCTACCGCCTCGATATTAAAATAAGAGTACTAGTCGTTAAGTTTTAGAATTTAAAAAAATACTGCAAACAATTACTTTAAAATGATTAGAAATCATGCTACGTTCGCTGTATTTTATTGCAAGTTAACCACTGGCATATGTATACTAGTCTTAAATTGATGACAAACAACAAATTAATTTTAATTCTATATATCAAGTCAATCTAGTATAAACGAGATGTATCTATGGTTGCAACCAACCTGTTTACTGGCGTGTACAATAAAAATAACTGCGTTTTTATCATTTATCACACCGCTACGTAATTTTTAAGTATTTAGGCCCAAAGCATTGTACTTATCTAGAAAAAAACTCTATACATACCCCAATTCATCATCCGTTCAGAGGACTTAATTTTAATTTGTTTCTAGAGGATGAGGAAAAAGGAAATTTACACAAATACTCTCTTAAGAGAACTCTTTAAGACGTTTGGGAAATCCAAAGATAGGCTAACAATAGAAAAGATTTTGCGTAACTCAACTGAACAAGACAACAGATGAGTCAATAAGTTAGGTTAGAGAAATACATTAAACATTGAATTTCTTTCAAAAAAATTTCCTTTTATTATTAATAGAAATAATATATCTATACTTCGTTAAAGTTTTTTTATTTCAATGTATTTCTAGGATTCATAGCCTTAAATTAACTATTTAAAGATATAAATATTATTTTTTCGATCATTTTATAAATTTGTTAGTGGAACAGTTTCAAAAGTGCTAGTTATCGCTAACAGTTAGTTTTAATTTTAATTATCTAATTTAAAGTTTTACTTCCATTTTAAAAAGTGCTGCTTGAAGATGAATTAAAAAAACAATACTACTAAGCAAATTGTTTACATGCCTAATTGTTTAAGTACATTGTAATATTTAGGTGATCCTTGTCGTCCTAAATAGCCTACAAGGTGAAACAATAGGCTACAAAGATCTACTTGACAGTAAATGTGTTTAAACTATCAATCTTGTAAAATAAGCAAAAATGTAATGTTTTATAATTATTATATAATTTACATTATATAGGGTGACACTATATATAGAGTGATAGTTAATGTTACATAGATGCTTATATATTCTATTATATAATAAATTACTCGAAGGCTAAAACATAAAGACAATTTGACAGATGGTTAGACAACAGATATCCAATTTTGCTTAGTAAAATTAAATATATTAATCTTGATTCAAGGAGCAAACCACCAAAGGTCTCCAGAGAGTTAGGAAACACCCGCACTTAGAAAGTTACTTCGTAGATTAAATGGACAATACTTCATTGCTGATAAGCCGAGCATTAAGAGAAGTGTTCAGTGCTTGTAAGTTTAAAATTTACTTGCCACAATAAAACATTTTCTTAAATAACCCTCAATAATGTAAATGGATTAGTGAATATATAGTCCACACATATCAGATTCATACAATACTAGCCGATCAACCTGGTTTCACCTGAGAAAAAACTGAAAAAGTTCCTTGGATTCATGATTTAGTTTGTCTCTATCAAACTTTATTAGATTGCCATAAAAACTTTATCAGCTTCCCTATAGTTTAACATTGAAAATTTGAGGTACCATAGGGCGTAGCGCGGAGGCAATTTTGAAAAATCCTTTCTTAGCAGATTCCTACGTTCTAAGAGTTCCCTGCAAATTTTCAAGTTTTTAGGTCAAGTAGTATGGGCTGTACGAACATAGGTGAGTGGTATTTAAAAAATATATAATCGATTTCGTGTGTAGCAGTAAATAAACATTCTGAGACTAAAACGTCAAACAGTTATGTAACTAACCATTATCCGCGTAGTTATATAACTAACCATTTAATTGGAAGTATAGAGTGAGTGGATGGCAAACAAGTTCAGTAACAAATACCTCGGGCTTTACAGCAACACACAGACACGATCTAGTTGTGTCACCGTAGGTGGCAGGACACGGAGGGTTGTTATACTTACTGTTCTCTGAACTGGGATCACTGACTAGCTGGAGGTCTTCAAATAACACGTACAGAAGCTTAATAAACACGGACTGAGTAGCAGCTGTGAACACAGATTGGCTGACTCAGGATACCACAAGAAATTGAGTGTTGTTATAGTTATAATTCACCGTCTGGGATCACTGACTAGTTGGATTTCTTCACATAACACGGACACAAGCACAAAATTACGGACAAAGTTCAAAAACTGCGGACTGGGTAGCAGCTGTGAACACAGATTGGCTGTCTTAGGATACCACATGATATTGAGTGTTGTTGTACTTAATATTCACAGCGCTTGAATCACTGATTAGTTGGATATATTTGCATAATACAGACAAAAGCACAAAAACACGGAAAATGCTAAAAGCCACGGACCTTCTCAAGGAAATTTTTAGTTGGGAACCTGGGAACCTGGAAAACCTGGAAACGTAGAGAAACTTGGGATTCTTAGTTAAAAAATTATAAATGATAAGGAAGTTTTACTGTAAATGTTACATAGTTAGATTCTTAACAATACTGGGTTTTAATTTATAACCCATATATTTCGAAGCGATTATAACTCTCTTGTCGTTGAAAGAAGTTATACATGCAATAAAAACCTACGAAACCTTTTAGTTTTTGTTTTAGTGTATGCGACAAGTTTAACAGTACGTTTCCATGAGAATATCTTTGCCTGCGCAAGATCACTATCAGTTTATTTCAGACGCTGAATGTTAAATGCTTATAAAATCAAAACATTAATGCAATATTTCGATGTTCTCGTCAAACAGTTTTTATAGTTTTAGTAGAAAGTATTTTACGTTTGGAATAAACCTTGGTGAGTATTAATAAAAGTTTTCCTTATTAAGGCCTATAATTTAATATTTATTTTCTATCAAAGGGAAGAAAATCGTATACAAAATACGAATTGAAAATTTATAGATAAACATTCTTCACATTAGAGTATAAGCCACTAATTAGAGTATAATCCATCTAGTATAAGCCAGTAAAAAACTACCATTCACTTAATAATAACAACTGTCCAAATATTACATCTTCTGTGACAAGCACCATGTAACCTAGGTTTTAGTGAGTGGGTCATAAAGCATTGAAGAAAATTTTGGTTCAGCCACGGTAACATTTAGTAGCTTATATACTTTTCAGCTTCGTTTTCCTCCAACAATAACGCCTTGGAGGCGCCAAACCTCAACACATCTCAAAAACAATACCGGTGGGAAATCTGCAGATGTGACGATTTAACAGGATTGTTGAAAGGAGCCAGGACTGAAGCTTGTACAATGTTGTCTTTAAAGTTTAATCAGGTAACGGTTCTTTTTTACGTGTGCACATTCCAAGGTAAAACCACATGAACTTTGCGGTACTGTTAAAATTTATTTATAATTAAACTTATTATTAAAAATTAACGGCGCTATAAAGGTAATTTTAATATGAGGTGAAGTATGCAACTAATGACTTTAAACTGAATAATAAACAGGCTGTAAAAGGTATTCTTGCAAAAACATCCATAAAGTTTATAATGTTTAGTTTTTGTTTGATATATTACTTCCTAAGAGAGGTTACAATTGAACGTAATTATGTGTCGAAGGTGAGGTGATCATAAAAGATTTTAAGATACTCAATTCTTTAAGATAATAAATAATAAATCTTATTTATAGAAAAAACTAACAAAAACAAAGAAATTACCACCATAAATTACTTTGATAACTTGTTATTGTATATTTTGATGTCCGAGTGCACTTTAGGGAATCGTGTCTTGTAAAAATCAGTTAGGTAAAACTAAAACAGTATTTTCGGGTGATACAGAGGCTTGAGTCAAAAATATAATGGAAATAATTCATGCTTGCAGATTCCAATGAACTTAACTACTTCCGTATATCCTTCAACAATATGTATACTTTTAAAAGGTCTTTAACTGAGTATGATTAACTGTCAATATGATTATTTTCAACGAGCAATCTAAAAAAATTAACTAATCCTAGGAACCGTCCGTTTAGGTGCTTATTGAAAGAGTCGTTAATTGGAGTTATGGTAAGGGCCTGTTAGAGGTATTATCAGTTTTGGCTGAACACCAACGGGAAATCCCTAGAAAATAGCATTTCCTTTTCAGTTCCAAGATTCTACGTGAACATCGGTTATCTTGTTTACTTATTATACTTATATTTTTCGTAACTTGGTCAAAGTTACATTTTATTGGATATTTTTATTCTTATTGATCATTCTACACAACTAGCTGAAATTTTAACTTTCCAATTTCATCATTAAAGATTTTTTAAAAGATACATTAACAATGGTGTTTTCCACATAAACCTCTTGTCAACATTCAGTGAAGATAATATCCGCAAATAATAGGTTTTGCTGGGAAATTGAGGTACAATAAAAATATAATCATGATGTTGATTGGACTTAGTAACAATCATTCCCCACTTACAAAAAAATTAAACAAGAAAAAATCAAGTTACTAACAAAAAATTAAATAAAAAAATAGTAGTAATTATTGACTCATTATAAGTTTTGTCAATTTAAATACATGTTTTTCATCAACTAGAAAGTTTCAACAACAATTTCACTCCTCAAAATTAATGTTTTATGATCATAAAAATAAATATTCTCTAACGAAATATAAACCTAGAACTAATTCCAATTCTAAGACTTGTGCCACTGAATAAATTTCTCTTCCAGTATAAATTGAGCACTTATTCAATAAATATTCTTTACCTCTGGTCAGCCCCTCTTAAGTGAACGTTTTATGTTGTATCATTGAATTTAATATAACGTTAAATCCCATTCATACTGATGTTAAAATATAGAGGTATGTTATTTTTGAATATTTTATATTTATATTGAATTAATTATATAGCTAAATATTTTACTTTTCATATAATCTTTTACATAAGTAGGTTTTTAAAACTATATTGTCATTAGGTCAGTAGTTCAATTTCGTTTTGGTTCAATCGAATTGTTTTGGTGCCTCCTGAGAAAAAACCTTTAAAAGAGGTAAAGTTGTTTTCTTTATAGAGTAGAACCTCGATAAGAAGACACTCGATAACACAAAAACCTTGATAAAAATTGCAATTTTTACGTTATTTCGATACTGTAATGACACTTAATGTCTTGTTAACATGAACCTCAATAAGAAGACTTCCTTGATATCGAGGCCCTTTCCAGAATCACCTTGAGAATCTTCTTGTCAAGGTTCTACTGTGCTTACACATTATTTGATTGTTACTTAGTTCCATTCATACTTCCCCAGAACAATGACCAAAACCATAAAAAATTTATTCCTTAACGTTTATAATGTTTTTGGTTAAGCAAATACGGTGAAGTAAAGTATTCCTACGAAAGAAATTCAACCAGTTAGAGTGTAAGGTATCAGAAGTGAAGTAGTCAAAACTAAAAAGACATTTTACTGTTTACAATTCAACACATTAGGTCTAATACGTTGTTTTCATTAAGATGCTTCATTGTATTGTTACTAAGCTTTACTGAAGTCTATTTTGGAGAAATTCTACACATTTTGCTACACTAACAGAAACAAATTTGTCACTAAGACTGAATAGGAACGTGTGCAACATCCATTTTGTGTCTGTAAGTTGACAGGACTATGTTCAATAGCATCTAATGCATAAAAAAAGTATAGCCTTTTCAATGATACTTTCTCCAAAGGGGTTTTAATAATTCAGATTATTACTTCATGGGATATTTGTTATTGTGATAGCAATATTTCCGTTTCCAAAACTAAGCACCCACCATAATTTTAGCTGGTCTGCTTTTGAGTAAAAGTTAACTTGATATCGCTCTGTAATAGCTTTTTAACTATACTTTTCACTACATTTTATTGAAATGTCTTTTTTGTTTGTATTGCAAAAATTAAATTTAAATCAATTTTACGTTTTTATACTAAACATACTTTTTCCAATACGAACAGTGTAAAGATGAAGTTTTGCATGTGATAAGCAAATAATAAAAAAAAAGATAATTTCATAATAGTATACAAAACAAGTACAAAACAAGTACATAACAAAATCTCATGTACGTATTATAAAATAATGCCTTTAAAGGGATCTTGAACGACGTTTAACCTCCTACACGTACTTTTAACGAAAAACACGTTTTCCAATGTTGATACGTTTCACTAGATGTGTGAGTAGCCTTATGTGTCGTGTGGGAAAGTACACTGTGCCCCTCTACACGCACTTAAGGGACGTAAATCCAAACGGAAAGGCTTAGTTGATTATATACGCTAGTGTATTGACTACAAGTTAGTTTAATGATAGCAGTTAAACTTTCCCTTTTACTTTTGCTTTTTAAATGAAAGCTATACCTAAAACTATAGCTCACCGCCTGCCTTTGTTTTATAACTTTACTCCCTAATTCTGTTCCTGTTATCCTTTCTCACAATTATAATGATATAATTAATTTGACGCACCTTCATCTACCATAAGCGACCTTCTGAATCTAGAACTTTTAAGACCTTCTCTGCCCCAATTTAGACTTTACTCCAAGACTTTATTGTTGACTCAAAATACTGACCTCTCGAGCAAATCACTCACCACAAAGGAAGTCCGGCCGATGCCCACACAAAACCGGAGCCGACTGACCCTGAGGCAGACCTCTCAACCATTTAAACCCAAACTCCTCAGTGGTCCTGAATCCAGCGTAGCCCAGCAAGGCTTTCCACAAGGTGGCTAGGTAGTGATGCACAGCTAGCACAAGCCAGGCGTCGCTTGTGCTAGCTGTTTATAAACAGGAGGTGTGCCTAACCTACCGAGTCCTATATCTAAATTTCATATCCACATTTATGCAGATCAAATATTCTACATTATATATGTTCAGACCTAACCCCTATCACACTTAAATGTTGCATTTCAACCTGAAAATCAGCAGTTCTGAAAAATCTAACAATATGTCAGTACGAAGTTTTTGAGTGCAATTTATGACAAGGGGTGGCTCAGTGATGGGAGGACTGGCTTGAATGTTTGTTGCAGCGACAGTGATGGTTAGTCACGTCGGATCCGTGGGATTAAACTGTTTAAACTGTACTCACTCTCTGTCCCGGCATGCACCACTACCTAACTGTGTCTTGTTAAATGTGAATATATTAGAGGTGGGAATCATCCCTCTCTTGTTGGGCGTTATTTCGTATAATTCACTGTACTTCATTTCAAGATTGGCAGTACAATCAAAATTTCATAGAACAAGAAAGACTTTCGAATGTAGTAGTGAGTGGTGTAATTTTTAGAGCTTATACATAATCAAATCTATTTTTGTCATCAATTGTCATTCTTGTTATAGTATTTACCAATTTGATAAGTAGACGTTGAGTAAATCACTCATGTTGTACGTCACATCAGTTCAAATTACTTAAATATTTTTTTTTAACTAAGAAATAATGGAAAATATTGTACCATATTTACTATATTATAGTCATCAGGCCTCAGTCAAGGTCATCAAGTGGGTTCTAGGTTTCAGTCAAGGTCAAGGTCATTGTTAGTTCGAATTGGTTTCGGTTTCTAGTTGTGACCTCCTCTTATCAATCTTACGTCTTAAGTATGTCCTCATTAATCCCGTGCATTACTGTTAATTTGTGTAGTTATTATTAAGTCTTAGGTTTTTATTTATGTCTTTTTTTAAATTTATTGAATTATCTTCATTTATATTTCGTGTGTTAGTAATGGATTCTTCAGTTAAATTGTGCTCGTCAAGATGGACTGTTTATGAGCTCACCTCCCACGCACAGGCTATGCCTATGTGGGAGGTTTTTTATCTAAAAGTTGGAATTTTTCAGCATATTCAGATTTTTGGAAATAAACTAAATTTAATTTCATTTTATCTATACTTGTGGGGTATGGTTATGTATAGGTCGAGTCGATTGATGTGGCACAGACCGTCCTTATGTCCAATGCTAATATTAACATTATAGTCTTAAGGAAGGACTGGGCCACTTCGTTTTACTCGACCTATTTAGACAAGAAGCTCATTAGTAGCAGATTGATGCATATGTGTTGGTAGTAACGGTTTTTATTTGTGGCGTTTTTTGTTTGCATTTAGTCTCACGCGTTTAATTATCCGTAGCCCTCCAAATAGTGCTTACTTAAGCTTACTTAGGGCTATTTCTTTCACACGTTTTACCTTAGATATATTGAAATAAATAAGAATATTATAGCAGAATTGATTTGTGTTCCTCTTTTTTACCTGAAGGAATACATTTATGGTACTTCTTTTTTTATTTATACCATCAAAATAAAATCAGCTCTATTCTATGTAAAACCAAGACCTATTTTTAACTTTGTGCTGTGGTCCATTTGTTTGTTATATCACATGTTTGTCAGATATATGTTCTAATTTGTTTCTATTCTTATTCTGTTTTGATTCGTAAATTAGTTTTCTTTTGTACATTATAACTGGTTTCTCTTTTAGTTTTCTTATTATAATACAAACTTGAATGAGGTATATCGCGTATTTCTTGGTTCTCTCGTATTGCTAATATCTTTAATAATTCATTTCAAGATTCATTTCAAGGTAGCGGGACAAAGATCATGAACATTATGAGTGATATAGTCATAAAGGAGGAAATGAGAGCTAAAATGCCTCTGGGAAATCATAGATGAGTTGACGGCGACGAGGCAGTAGATACAACTGTTCAATATAGAACTCCGTGAGAAGATCCGCGTGCTCTCCGAAGACTACGTAGCTTGCGTGAGCTTTGCATACATTTTGTTTAATCTTTAAATTGTTTGAT
This sequence comes from Flexamia atlantica, assembly GCA_035578135.1. Classification (NCBI taxonomy): domain Eukaryota; kingdom Metazoa; phylum Arthropoda; class Insecta; order Hemiptera; family Cicadellidae; genus Flexamia; species Flexamia atlantica. The sequence continues at coordinate 4,279,692 of JAQJVK010000012.1, read as the reverse complement.
GACTCTGTTATTTGTTATTTCTTGGACATATTTGACAAAATAAATAATCGTAAACATTCTCTAGTAAATATCAGTTGTAAACTGATTAATACAAAAGATTATGTATTGATTTAAATGAATTTTAATTTGTACTACTATTCATCAAAATACTAGCGAATTTATTGTTACTTCTTATAATTTTTATGTATAGATAGGCATACTTAGGTGCAGGTAAGATTAAAATTGCTTTACCTTTCTACTAAAAATGTCCACAAATTAATTGCAAAATACCAGTATTCTATTTGGATATCTATTTTAGGTCGTCAATGAATGTTTACATGGACTAACTTTAGCTACTTGGAATAAACATGCATATCATAAAGAATTGTCTTATTTCGTTACTCTCTGATTTAAATGTAGTTTTGATACGAGTAAATAAACGGGAAACTATATAAAAACTTTGGTAATCGCAAGATAAAGAATATATTATCAAGGGAACCGGCTCGCTATCAGATTGTGGCCGGCCGGAATGCGAACCCCGCTCGGCACTTTCATTTGAATTCGCTCTTTTAAAAGAGCAACCGAGCTGGAAAAGTAAATGGAATTAATATTGTTTAGTATATTGTAAGCTTTGTATGATTGTAATGCGAGTATTTTTATTACATTTTAGAGAAAAATTTAAAATTAACTATTGAATTAAGTAAATGCTCATCTCATCTGTTGAACAGTTGACGTTACATATTCGGGTTTATATACTGTATTGTTTCTTAGGAAATCGCAATGCATGAGATATATATTATGTATTTAAGGTGAACATATTTTTTTGACTTACGTTTTCAAAATGACAATTCTATGAGTATTGTTAATATTTCTTATAAATAAATAAAGAAGATAACGACAAGATGAAAAATATTGCTTCATTAAAATGACTATGTTAAATACATTTTTCGCTTAAATATTAAGGATTGGTACGCAAAAGACGGGAATATATTTTACTACAAAGTATATGAGAAAATTGAAATAAAGAATTAATTCTAGGAATGAAGTATAAGATTACGTATTCTAAAAAGTATTAAAATTCTATGAAATCAGTGTGGCTAATTATATCATTACTAAAAAACACAAATGTGATAAAATGAAATACATTCATTTAGCTTCAAAGTAAGACCTGAGACCAGATTGTGTTGAATATCAATTATCCTACCCACATCGAACCTTTGTGTTTAACATCACTAGCCCAGGAAAATGATATATATTTTTATAAGGGCAAAGATTAACTTTAAGAAGGCTCAAAATTAGCTCAAGGGGTTCTATTACAAGTATAAAATATTTTGGGGGCACTTTTGTGGGACAGTAATAAATTTTATTTTCATAAGCCATTTATTTAAAATGAGTATCATTTAATGTTCATCTGCCGATCATTTGGAGAGAATTAAAATTAAATTTTCTTTATTTCTATCACAGATAAATGAATAAGCGGTTAAATAGAATCGTAGGAACATATTTGTTATACAAATATTGATAAGAATAACAAAAAAATTACACACAACTGTAGGTGAACATATCAACGGGTCAAGGGCCTTAAATACGTTAAGGATATGAGTGAAAGAAATGTTGAGGATACATAGTTATCCCAGATTGTTGAGCCTTAAAATCACTTCATACATATTGACTATAAATATCTAATAAGGCCTAAAAAAGACAGCAATCTATTTAATCTATGTAGCATCACCCTATAGATCAAAAGGAAATTTTTTTTTTGCGCATGAATTAGTTAAAAACATATCTTATTATTATCATAAAACACATATAACAATTTTTTTGTGATTAAGTAGTTTGTTGGTTTTCACTTCCAATAGAAAAATCTAATAACTCAGAATTTTACTCACTTTTGTATTTTTTCTGTATATTTATTGTTCATTTATCCGCAATTTACGTCCGTAAACAAACATGTTTAAATGAAATGTCAACAGCTTTGAAGACTCAAGGCTCGAAGGGCATTCCGAGAACAAGACCCGTGGGAAATGACAAGTTGTGACGATCAACAGGACCGCCGAGACGGCCTCACCATGAATACTAAGCTGTTCGCGCTACATTTATATCAAAATCAGCATCAATGTAAATTTATTTTAGTGTTACTGTACCTTTTTACTTTCTCCCCCTTAATGGAGAGATTATAGTTTCCGTCAAAATGTTAGAATTTTAGATGTTAGTGGATATATTCGTTTTAGTGCTCCCTGAACCCAAAAAAGTGGTTTTCGGAGTGGTGTCTGTCTGTCCGTGTGTGTGGATGTATGTGTGGATATAACAAAGCTAGAGACGACACCAGTTCTCCGAGTTTCATTAAAATTGGTATGTAGGTATAAAACCACAATATCTCCAGGTTTATTTATTTTTTCATATTTATTTTTAAGGATATTTACCCCATAAAACTCATAAAAAGCGGCAAAAATCCAAATTTCTCAAAAACGGCTGTAACGATTTTGATAAAATTTAATGGTTTTTAGTGCCTAAGATGACAAACAAAATGACACCACCCGTATGTCTGTAAAAATTCAGGTTCAGAAGTTATGGGGATTTAAGTGTTAAAAAAGTCTTATTTTTAAATTTTCACAGAATCTGTAACTTCTAAATAAAATATACTTGCCACCAAGAAATTTTGATTGAAAAAATAAATAATCCGGTATTTGGAATTATTAGTCTTCGTCAACTGGTTGCGGAAATAATTGAATTTTCATTTTTGCGTTAAATGCAGTAAGTTGTCCGATGTTATTCTTATAGCAAATATTAAAAAATGGATATTGCATTTAATTATTAACCGATTTTGATCAAATTTGGTATGTATTTGTGAGATAGTTAGTTTTTAATTTGTTTTATTTCATGATTATAAGTTTCTGGTTTGAATTGACTCCAAGGGAGAAAGAATGTGTCAGTTTCCTGATACCATTTATTTCGAAATATTTTCACAGTAGCGTTAGACAGGAAAACCTGTATTTTTGTTAATTGTAGTGTTCGGAATTGCAAGAGGATTTCGTACTTAACCAAGAAATTTTATTTTGTCAGTTAAAGCATTTTATATGTTAGATTAATGTTGTGAGTATAAAAATGTCACTAAATGTGATAAATAAAAAACCTTTATAGTATTTGACAATAAATGTAGATAAAGCAATACACAAAGTATTTCTTTAAAAAATCCAATGGTTTATTTTTAAATGTCCATCCACACCCCTGCATGAAATGAATGCCTTCCAGTTATTTTAATGCATGTAGTATTTTATTATATAATATAGTATTATCATTACTATGATCTAAAGTGACACTTTATTAGTTTTACTTGAAAATAAATAGGATACTAAATTACTTTGAGGGATGAGACTAACTTCATTTTTCGTTATACTAAAATAAACATTAAGATTATAGTTTCATACGTCTTAAAATTTATTGTTTGATCCTTAAGTAAAATAAAATAAATCAGAAAAACATTAGTATAGGTTTACTAATGTTAAATATAACAATTTTAATTATAGGTATTACAAACCAAAAAATATTTCATTTTCATTAATTGTTGTTGAATATTTTATTTAACAATATGGAGTAAATAATAATTGCATTAAAGTATTTTTCACCACTCTATGGCGTAATCGTACAGGTTATGGTTTTTTTATGGAAAGTAGCTCTTTACATGGTATTGTTTTCGTGGTTACATTTTGAAAATATTGAATATCTGCTAAGCTAATGACTGTTCAAGTTTGTATTTTTCGAAAATCATCATGTTTATTTATCCATAAAGTAATATCAAAAATATGAAATATAGCCTTATTATTAAGCACTGGAAATAATGTTTTTCAAATTTAAGAATGTAACAAAAATTCTTTACGTTTACTTCCTTTTTATATTAAAATGAGGTTTTCGTAAGATAATAGCAAAATAATCAAATAGTTGATTGCAGATTATTTTTTTCAAAAGAAATAACATGTTCAAACATTATGCTATGAATTGTTTCATAAATGAAATGCTGACATAAAAAAACCCCTTTAAAGTAATTCCGACATCCAGCAGAACTTTCTAGGTTTATAGATTATAAAGATTAAACTTTTTGGGGAAATAACGTAACAATAAATCAAAATGTGTTCGTTTTATTCCCAGTGGAGAACCAACAGTTACTTATTATTTGGCTTTCCTTAACAAAGGCCCGGAGGCGCAGCAAGGCCTGCATTCTTAAGGAATGCTGATGAATCCCTCTTGTTAAAACGTACTTCTTACTGAAGGCAGTTCTCTACGGTAAAATCTTACCTTGCTCACTGAACATTTATACAGTTTTTTTTACAAGCATCGTACTTTAATTATTACAAACAGGTATACAGTTTACATTTAAAGTGAACTACACCCTTTCTGGAATGCCCAGTAAAAAAAAGGTACACATTTTGATGTTTTATCTATATTTTTCATAAATCTTTGGCTGAAAAATTTTGTTATAGTTACTCATAAAAAATAATTCCAAAACTATTGGTTGAGCAAATTAGAAATGAATTCATTCGAAAATCGTTAAAATAAATACCAAAAATTTTAGTCCTAATGCTCTTTGAGTTTACTTTTGCACTTTTTTACATGTCTGTCAAGTACATTAGAAATGTAGCAGTAAGGTTTCAGAAACTATTTCAGGGCTTAAAGCTTTTGATGCTTGCCATCAATTTTAGCTCAGACCTCCGAAATAAGACTACTTTTACTTTCGATGATACAAAAAGTCTCATACTCTAAAATGTTATGAGTTCACTTTACAGATCTGACGAATACAATAACAAATTTGAAATAGCAGAAAGGTTTTTCAGAACATATTTCAGAGCTAAAAGCTTTTGATGCTTGCCATTAATTTTAGCTTGACCTCTGATATAAGAAACTCTTACTTTCAATATTACAAACATTACAACATCATACTCTATAACATGTTTTTTTCTTTTAAGGCTGATTTTGGATACATATGAGAGGATAAAAAACAATAATAGCTTAACAGTACGATTTATACCAATAAAATACTACTTAACAGTACGATGCAGATAAAAAATACTATTATAAGACTGACAATTACTTATTATCAGATACACTTTACTAGGTGTTTTCTGTGAATATTAAGAGCAATATTCACTGCGATCTATCGAAGAGTAATTTTGTAGACGGTCTTTCGTGGCATATTAGACAGTTTATATAAATAATATTTCATATTTGTTTCAAGTAATATTGATGAATTGTTAAAATGATGAATATTTAACTAAATTGTGGCTTGTCGAGTAATACTTCCTTTTTTTGAATGAGTATTTGTATTATACAATAAAGCAAGAAAAAAGCATTTTAGTCGTGAGGGCCGACTCCAATATGGGGGACTGTACCCATTCGAAAAGTTAATACCAAAGTGCTGTTAGGCTATGACTTCTAAACTACAGGGTGTCCCATAAGTAAAGTGCTAAACTTCAGGAATAGGTTATACGGGTTAAAATAAAGATAAAATAAAGAATATTTTTTTTCCAAAAAAGGTTTATTTACCAGATATCCGCCATTTTGTATTTTTAACAAAATATTTTTTATCTCCCAAGTTTTTGAATCGATTTTTTTGAAACTCGGTATGCACCCGTATCTAGTCAAGGTTAGTTTAGGAAAAAATAATGACTATGATTAAATTTTAAATTTCAAAATGGCGGCCGTTTAAAATCTATAAGTTGAAATAACGAAAAAACTGTACGTTTTACAAAAACATATAAAGGAAAACAATATTTAGAAAATTTTATTTCCCATCTAATGACACCAAATTTATGAAAATCGGTTAATGAACAACTGAGTTATGATGGTATTTAGCTAGTGAGGCAGCATTTTTTGAAGCAAAATAGTCCATTGTTGGGCTAAGCCATGCGTTAATTCGACCATAAATCAGTTGTTTGTGAATCGATTTTCAAAATTTTGGTATCGTTGGAATGGAAATAAAATTTTCTAACTATTATGTCCTTTATATTTTTTGTCAAATGTACCATTTTTTCGGTATTTCAATTTAAAGCTTTTAAACGGCCGCCATTTTGAAATTTACGATTCGATCATGATTATTTTTTCATAAACTAACCTTGACTAGATACAGGTGCACACCGAGTTTCAAAAAAATCGAATAGAAAAATTGGTAGATAAAAATATTTTGTTAAAAATACAAAATGGCGGATATCTGGTAAACAAAGCGTTTTTGGATAAAATTTTGAAGATAACTTCATTTTATCTTTATTTTGACCCATATAACCTATTCCCGAAGTTTGGCACTTTACTTATGGGACACCCTGTATATTATACAAGTACAGTTAATGCTGCAGAAACAATGCAGTACTACCCTAATGCTAAATATAAATAGTAGAATAAACGTCCAATTTAGGTCTTTTATGTTAATCATAATATTATTCTTTACGAAATTCGTTTAAATTATGTTTTTGTTAAATGAAAATACAAACAAATTTAATATACGATAGTTTCCTATTTAGTGTTGACTACTTTGACTTTTAACATCATTAATTATTGCTTTCAATATATACATAATATAAATATATATCTATACATATAAATCTGTCAACAATATATTAATATCCTCCAAATAAATTTTAAAGGTTCACTCAGGGTTTCCTACCGCAATACAGAGTTGAAAAATATCAATAACCTCGAGCAGAGAAATGTTTGTGTGTAAAATTTCAAATGGATTATTTCCAAAGCAACCAATGGATCCAACCATGAACTGTGGCTTCCGAGGCTTAGTGAGAAGTAGCCTCACTCTCTAATGTTGCCATAAAAATATTCAGACCATGAGCAAAGAACAGTAACGGCACTGGGTGGATAGAGTCAGGTGTTAATAACCGAACAAGTTCTAAGATATTATGAATTTTATTTTAATTTAACTATAAATGAGGATTTTTGGTCGATCAATAGGTATATGTGGCGTGTCCTGTAATCCAGCTACTTGGAGGTCACGAATTGTGGATAGTTATGAGTGATGGCTTGTGGACGCGGTGTTCCCTAGTCGGGATTAACGTCCGCACTATTGATTACTCGTTCATGGGACCATCCTCATAATTAGACCAGTTCGTAAATTGTTAACCGAGGCGAAATCGTGGTTCGGATCCCACATTAAAATGTAGGTCCCTTAGTTGCCATTGGCTGTTGGGCTACTAATTAACAGTCCTGTCTAAGGAATATGTCGGCCTTAGTCAGTAACAAGACTACAAGATCGCGCCACAATCATCCTTCACTCATCTGTCATTCATACTTGGCTTAAAATACCTACCTGGGTAGGTCGCCATTTCAGCTAATATATATAATGTATATAATGTATATATATATTGCTTATCCCTTTAAACTCTTTTTTGTTTGGTATTAAGTATAATGAAATAGAAAAGGTGAGTACAAAACAATTTTATTTTAATACATTCAAGTCTTTTTACCAAATAATTTTTGATGCACTAATTTAAAATGCACTTCAAAAATACTTAACCTATTCTCTTTTTTACGCATCAAGGTGTATAAAATGAAAGTGAAGAGTTCTGGATTAAAACAGCACACCAGGTAAGCAAGGCCCTGAAGGGGTCATTATATGCTCCTCGATGCTTCGAAGTGTACCCTCGAGGGTATCAAGATGGCCTCACTCTATTCATCTGTTCCATAGCAACGACTAGAAATCTTGATATTGAAACATTTATTCACTTACTCGTTCACCCATCTATTAGATGTTTTTATACATGTTAGGCAATTCGAAATCAATAATATTTTTTTAAACCTCGAGATCGTAAAAACGATTTTAAACTAGATTTGTACAGTCATACTCAATATTGAAGCATGGAATCGCAATAATATATATTTTAATTTCATTTTATAGCCAACAATGAAAACTTAAACGAAATGTCGTATCCGTTTTTCGGTCTCAAGACCTAAAATGATTACAGTAATTACACTGAAACTCCATAACAAGCAATTTTATGTTCCTATAGAATCTCTTTCTTATCTTGATATAATGAACCAGTTAGTTAGGTTTGTTAAATTTATCCCAAAACGCTCTGATTTTTTTTTAGTTTAATATCTTAGCCAATGAGACAAATCGGTTGTATTTCACTGTCTCTCTCAAAGAAAAACATCCTGTATATTTCTGAATTTTAACGGCATATGTTATTAATTGAAATCAATAACTTTTGCAAATAAGTATTTAAAATTTGTTTTTGCCTAAAGTTTTCTCTAAATTAGTTAATTCGATATAGATCTTCAAAAACATTAGATTTTGTCCCTTATTTTTTACAGGCAGACCTATTTAGCAACGAGGTTCTTCTATGGTGACAAATCTCATTTCACTTAATTCTAAATTATTTAGAAGCTAAATATGCTAAGCTTCGAAATAATGAACCTGGAAAAGCTAAAGAAACTTTCAATAGCATCGCTTTATTTAATTTACAATAAATAATCTCAAGTCTCCACCAAAGCACGTATTAAAATGTTTCACAGTATTTTGAAATTAATAAAAGGAAAATATATATACATATTAAAAACACAAAAAAATAATTATACCTACGGTACCTATTTTGAATTTTGTTAGTGGTTTCTTCCCAAATAAGAGAACGATTAAGTGGGAAAATTATTTAAAATACAACTTGTATAAAATAACCAAGAGTGATGAATACAACACTGTGATATTGCGAACCAACATGTTTGCTCCTACATGACTAATTAGCCAGGAAATTAGTCGACAGTTGTTATTCAAATGTTGATTTTTCACCTTTATTTAGTTAGCGGGAAAACAGAAAACTTGAAATCGTGACAAAATGTTGTTATTAATATCCACGTAATTAATTACATTTCGCTGAATCTGCACAAATCAACAATGTACTTACTCAGTCTCTATGTTTCCTGTCATTTAATGAATTTTTTATTACTGATCGTAATAGTGCACCGATGTAGATTGTTGACTCATTGCATATGTAGACGAGAACACGCAATTAGGCTGCCTATTCCTAGAAGTATTTAAAAAAAATTACGAACCTCTATTATTTTATTAATAAGAAGTTCAAGATAAAAGTAGGTATTATCTGTTCAACACTACAGCTCATCAATGCTATTTATTTAAATACATTTTTACCAGTATATATGTAATTGTTATTCAATAGCCGCAGTTCGTTAGAACAAAATGTTCTATTTTACAATATGAACAAACTTTCATATGAAAATAAATCAACGATAAAGCCATTGCTGAAGTAATAAAAACAAATCCTATATCTTATGACATGAAATATAGGACCGAATAAACTGCTGTGATTTCATACATTGCGGTAACCCCTAAAATCGTTCTACCCTATTCATTTTCACATAGTGAAAGCGTTTCCTAGTTTGATTTTAATTTTACATAAGATTTTTTTGATTATTACGTCGTTATCATCAAATAACCTTACTTACGTTATGATACATAATATTAAACGATTGCATGATTGTCTTTTTGCACTTTCCGATATTGTTTTCCAAGTTCGGCTTTATTTTGCGCTAGCACACAATTGCGCACAAAAAGCAACCACTTATGCTTACACTGATGAATAATAAGTCAGCAACAAATCATCTACTCTACACTAGCTTTATGAAATGAAAACTTAATTTTTGTTTACATTTTTTTTTCTTTCCAACTTAGCAGCCCATGTATAAAATCTTATAGCATTCGCATGGGCCTCTTTCACGTAATTGTATATTTTTCTGGACAAGTAATCTCCATAGGATACTTTGAAAAAACTCAAATCAAAATTGTTAAGGCATTTTTGAGATAATTATGCAAACATACTAACGAACTATCAAGTGACGACCATTGCTCATAGAGTATTTCTCTCAACCTCTTGCAACCTCATTATTCGCAAATGCTTTTTATTAGCTTTACAATAATGCATAATAAAGTAATAGAGGAAGTTTGGGATTGAAAAAAAACAGTAAAATATACTTCCAAAATTGAACTGCGTTTGCAACCAACTACACAGGGCGGTAAACTGTATATTGTTTAACAATTAATTTAGATTTCCAATCACCTGTTTACAGCATAAAATATTAAATGTTTAATTCACAAGTACTTATTAAGACTTTTGTATTTATAATGAGGTATATAATAGCGATCACTTTAATTCACTGTTGGGCATCGTACAAGTACAAAACCTTGCTGGTCCTGTTAAATCATTGAGTAAAAAATAAAACAATATCATGACTTACAAACAACAATGGTTAAAAGGTATATTAATATTTGAACAAAGTTAATCTATATTGATTGAATTGATTATTCGATTAAATAATAAAAACATTTGTATCGTTACATTCTATAATATCACACAAACATCTACCCGTATCCTTAATTGGTAAATTAATATTATGCATTATCCCCTGTAAAAGTTAGATTATAAACACAAGATTGGTTAAGGTATTTGGACTGTAGATGACGGTGTAGTTGACCTTTTAACAGTTACGTCCTCATTAAAGCTTCCATGACAGTATTGTCCAAGTCTCTGACCTCAGAATGCTTTGTTCCACCTGTGGGGTTTATTATACAGCTAATACTGTCATATACTGGATAAATGTTGATTTTTTTGTTCGAGCAATGATTCACTTTCTAGCAGAGCGGTCTTAAACAACCTTAGATAATTTATACTTTAACATATTTTTATTTGGTTATAAATGGGGACTACATCATAGGATAAGTACTAGGAATAAACGTTATTCTACAGCTGCTATGGTGAGTATCATACTTATTCATTTTTATTAAATGTGTTCTTTAATTTTGCATAAGATTTAAAGCTCGTTATTACAGTAAAGAGGGTCATAAATTATTTAGTTACCAAACGCCTGTGTAATTAGACACAGATGACAAACCATAACAACTCTAAGACCACTACAATTAGTGATCAAACAATAACATTCATGAGTCCAACGACCCTTTACAGAGGGCGTTTGATATTATTATTTCCCCTTTATTTATCAAACAGAAAGATGACTGCTGAGGGGCTTAAAATTCTTATATGATGTACATCTATCAAAATAGAATATTATGTACATACTCTACGTACGTTATGAAAATCTGAATTTCGCTGCACTACTATGAAATAACTATTTGAAGTGAGATCAAGCAAGCAATAAGTATTTGAGATTTATCAAGCACTTCAAATATATGGTCTCGAATATGCAATGACTCTCTTTCTACTCTTGTACGAAATATACTATAGCAACACAGTGCTTATCAGCCTCAAACTCTAAGGTTATACGCAAATAAAGACAGCTATTTTTTATATATTATTATATAAAAAAAACATAGGTAAGCAAAACGTGTTTTAAGCGATATTAATTTTTTCTTATGTTCTCATGTATATGTGCAATTTTCTCTTCTAGCCTATATAATCAAAAATGAATTTTATTTGTTATTGATAAAATCACAAATCGAGAGCCTTTAAAAAATTGAAGCAAAACATGGAACTGATGATGAGAGTATGAAATTAAAAGCTAGTTTTTCTCACCCAAATGATGATTAGTTAATAATCAACTTCAAATGTTTTGTTCCGTCATGTAAAAAAACCAAATACTCTGCTTCACCCCCCAAAATTTTTTTATATAACATTTACTTAGTCAGCAATCAGCGTTTATTCTAAAACATAAAAAATACTCTCAAAATAAAAGAAATTTAATATAATTTTAGTACTAGTAGTTAGTTTTACTTTTTACTGAGTACAAGACACAGGAAAAGTCCGTCAAGGTTTTTTACACCATGCTACACAGAAACATATATTTTCTGTGCCTTACTCTTGGCTGGAAAGTTATACCTTGCCGATCACTGCACGGTAAATTTACCGTTCATGGCACACTAAATTTACCTGCACTAGGAAACGGAAATAATGGAAGACGACAATCAAAAACAATCAGTTGATTGAAGTAAATTGACGTTCAATGCATGTTTATTGGTTACTTCAGAGGAATGTAGTGGCAGCAATGGTAGCAGTAGCAAATTTCTGTTCATTATGAGATAATTATTCGTTTTTAGCCAATCAGCAGTATGCCGTTAATGCCGTGCAAAAATTGTATATCAAAAACACCACAACAAAAAGGTCTGGGTAGGTCTGAAGAATTGTAAACTTAATAGTTTATGCAAGGAATATATTATGATTAGAAAAAATATTTCTGAGTAGTATCATGTAAAGTATCGTGCGTGGCACGCTCGGTAAGTTTTACCGTACTCTCATAAAAATCCTGCACTCGCTTAGCGGCTCACGCGGTAACTATCAAGCCCGCATGATGAAACGGTACTTTCCGGGCTAGAAACGTAATACAATATACTATTTTCATTCTGTGTAGGATGCATTAATCTAAAGCCTAAGCGAGCGTCAGCCTTTGATGACAAGTCGGCCAAAGAACCGCTAACTCAAATATAGCTAGAAATTTGATAATAATTCGTAGAAAAAAGAGATAACTGTAAAATTATCAATTCATATAATGTTGTTAGCAAAAATTGTTCGTTTTGAGGATGACTTTTTGTTTTTGCTAGAAACTAAATTACTGGGATTTAAAATATGCCTAATATATATATATATATTTGCAATAATGCATTCCTTGCGGTCTGAAATATCTATAGTTCTATTCAACCTCGAGGCATAAATTCAAGGTGTTTGTTTGTCAATTATTATTTGCAAGATCCAACTTGAAATGCCAAACATTACTGATTATCTAATGTAATTTTTTAACCCCAGGTCTTTATGAGAAGGTAACTAACTGATGGGAAAAGTGGTTTCGACAAGAATAAGTTTAGAGCTACTTTTGACATGAGGTAAATATCGACAAGGTAGTTCTCTAGCTATCATACGACACGATACCTCCCCTCCTCCATCCGCAATGGCAATAAAGTGCTATCAACATGGTGTAATTCACTTTAATGTTCACAATCAATTAATTAGGTCTAACAGAGCGGTAGTCAGCTCAGCTCTTGTGCATCGAGGTAATTACAAGCCAAACTAACATTTGCAGATTTATCTGATAGAGAGCTCAGTCGTGGTTGTGTATCGTAATGTCAGTACCGATTGAATTACATATAATACAAGTGGGTGATTTGTATTGAAATAAATATTCAAATAAGAATATTATGATCATGTAACAATGTTTAGTTGTGTTAAAAACCTATTCAATACATAAAATGTATTTTAGTATGATAAAGGTATATAAGTATATAGTATAGATGGTTTTAAAAGTAATTTGCCTATAGATTGGATTTGCTTCTAAAGAGTGGAAAAAATGTTTATCATGAAAACATTCATAGGATTTTCAACAACTAGGTTGGTAAAACAAGTAGGTTGGTAGTTGGTTGGTAAAACAAGTAGGTATTAATTACTATTCATCATTCACAAGCCAATTGACCAACGTTATGCATTATTTACAATTTTATTATTTTAATTGTGTGCCTGTAAACAGTTTGGAAAACATTATTCTGATACTGATTTTTAATAACTAAGTAAAACGTTATTTTTATTGGCCGCTTACAACTAACTCAAAGTAATAGTAAGAATATTAGTATATATGTCAAGAACAGTCGAAACTACACTGCTTAATCTGACTCAGCCAATAACAGTGTGACAGATTGAAGTGTTACCAATATCGCACTGTCAGCTGTATGGAGGCATCACCAGGTGAGTGGACTCTGGTAAATCAACAAACTATGATAATGCATCCAATATCTTAGTTTTGTTTAGCAAAGGCTTCATACATTCCCGTAGTAAATACTATTTTAGTACGATAATTTTCTGACATTACTTATCTTTTTAATGCGTAGCGTTATGAATTAAAAATTATACAGTAGAAAATTTTTATTTTCTGTTTACCCTAAATGTAAGTGGTTAAAGAACTATTACTATTGAAAACAATGAAAGGTTTGTTAAATTTGTTACGTACACTTTTTGAAATTCGAAATTTGCTTGAGTGTGAATCAAATGTACAGTATCTAAATCATTATAGTGATACACTATAACTTTTAATCTATTCACATAGATGTTTCAAACGTCCAATGAATAAAATGCTTGAAAATGTGAGAACGTTTATCTAGCTAAACGCAAATGTTAAATCTTTCCTAATGAATGGTAAATAAACGCTTCGAAAAACCTTGGCTAGGACCTTAGCCAGAATGTTTGGCTCTTGATAATTATGGGACATTAAAATCAATGGCGTTTGGCAAGCATTCATTTCCATCCAGAAATATTTCAGACGTAAAACTTTTCTTACAACGGCAAAAATCGTACAATTTAATATCCCACAAAAACAATGAAGTTGTGATTGAAAATACTTAATTGCTTGTTTTCGAGCTGGATTCAATGGTGAACGAATATGATTACTTTAATTTTTATAACTAATAATAATAATTTTTATAACCCCATTTTTATGGAGTATATGACCTAATAGCTTCCTTCCTGTGGTCCAATCTTGCTTGTTTTCGAACTCGTCCGAATGATTACCACTTACCACGTCTGTACCGAATTTCTTAAAGATCGGGACGTTTTAGGGTCCCTATCGTACTTACAGACAAACAGATATATGTAGATATAGCGTGTTTGTTTTAAACACAACCCATTTGTATGATTGAATAATGCACATATAAATATAAAATGTGTATTGTTTTGTTAATCTTTACATTTTATACAACCTATTATTTAAGTTTGTACAAAGTTGTGCTCTCTCCATCAAATTCCTGAACACGTGTTACAAGGTGCTTCTTTGAATTTCTTGCATTGAATTTGTTATGTTTGTTTTGAGGTGCTAAACATCCTGTAAATTGTTTTCGTAGGCCTTACTTTTTATGTATCCCCAAAGAAAATTATATAGTGAGGTCAAATCCGGGGATTTGGGGGGGGGATAATCCTTCTCTGATAAAACAAAGCTTTGGGTTGGGTAAAAAAACACCCTGTGTAATAGATAAGATTTATTTATTTGAAAACTCTAAATAATGGCTTTTATTGCTTCTGGGGGCCCTAAAATGACGTTAACATGGTCTCGGGCTTTTTTGCCTTACTATGAGACATACGGTAATAACGTCTTCCCTATGAGGAAATTTTTTTTTTCAAAATAATGTTTATTATTTTTAATAAATTGACTGGATCATTTTGAATTTAGTGTGTACATTTAGCCGTTTGATTTACAATTAAAACCTATAAAAAAACCACCTCCCTCTATAATTAATGAGTTTGGCTTTCTATCAACTTAACTTTTATGAAGTTATTTTCTGTTATGAATAATGAAATGATTTCACTCTGCTCACAAAAAATGGCTACTCGAAAGTCTTTTACAGATGATTGAGAATAATTTAAATGAAAATACTTTTTTGAGACTATGTCAAGGTAGTAACGTTTTACCTTTCTCCTCTACGTTTTGTAAAAAAGTTCTCATAGAAACCTTGGCTAGCCGCCAGAATGTTCTCGCCATCGTTAAGTATTAGGCCATTAGAATCAATGGCCCTTGCATTAACTACTCTTTTCACTTTGTAGGTCTTAACTATAATGGTTATATTCTAGTATCACTTAGGCTTGTCTACTTTTAGAATTAGCTGTTGTCCTATGAAATGTACACTGCAACATCTTAGCATGCAGGAACAGCTGTAGATTATTTCGGTTGTTTGCGTACCAATTTAATGGTTATCGGAATAATTACTTTTTGATTAGATAAAGGAAAAAGTGTTTACTTAAATACATATTCATACAGTATGAATATTTACATATCTTAAATAAATGTATCGATAATTTTCATAGCTGGAAACTAAAAAAGAGTACGACTAAAGTATGTTCTAAAACTTTGTGGTTCTAAAACTAAAGTATGTTCGTGGTTTATTTACCTGGCTCTTAGAATTACATAAATTAAAGTGATAATAAATTGTATTGAGTGTGAATGAGAAAGTTTATACGACTACACATATATAAATGTAGTATAGTTATTGTTAGTAGTATAGTGCAAAGCATTCGAATTCTTTCTTACTACGTTGACTTCGTTTCCAGCTTGTAATTAAATCTGTTACACCCTTTCCATGAAAAGTAAAGTTTTTTTGTATAATTTAGTCTTTATTATTAACCTTTACTATAAAAATACAAATTATTTTGATATCATTAAGAAAATGTTTCAGTTAATGAGGTATAAAAACGTACTACACTCCTGAAACGAATTCAAATAATTTATTTATTTATTTATTTATTTTAGTTAAAAAAATAAAATGGAATTATTTTTTTTTATTTGATTTTTTGTTCCTAAATGTTACTATCTAACTGCAATTTGTTACAAGAGAGAAATTAAGTACATTTCTATTTGAATTGCGTTACGGATTATAATAATAATAACAATAATAATATATATTTCCATAAAGCATACACAAGTGTACAAACCATTTATATAGCCAGCATGGAACATAATACATAAAAACATAGTAGCATAATAACATTGAACATAGGACTTAAAAAACATAAATAACTAGAATAAATATGTTCATACCATGAGAATCATACAAGGTCCATACCAATTCCTAGTCCTAATTATTACTAATTACCCAGTCACTAATCCAATTATTAGTCTTGTATGAAAATTAATCTTTTACTAAA
This sequence comes from Flexamia atlantica, assembly GCA_035578135.1. Taxonomy (NCBI): domain Eukaryota; kingdom Metazoa; phylum Arthropoda; class Insecta; order Hemiptera; family Cicadellidae; genus Flexamia; species Flexamia atlantica. The sequence goes on along the minus strand of JAQJVK010000012.1, from coordinate 4,263,082 downwards.
CATCTTTCCAACACATACTTTAAATTACGGCGATTAGATCTAGTTACCGTGGTTTCAGTTCAGCTAGCACTCGTTCGGATTCTTTGGTTTTCCGATAATTCTTAGGAATAGACTGCCAACATAGCTTTTAAAAAAAATAATATGTTTCAACACTAAGGCCCTAAATGGCGCGTTTTGCACGTAGTCTTTTTCGACGGAGGTCTTAAACCAGAGTCGACAATAATCGAGTTACAAGAACTTTAGGCAAATGTAGACCCGTGTGTTGAACTATATTTTTCATTATACAGCACAGTCTATAAATCTATTTCACAAAAAAAATTAATTTATTGTTATCCTGAAATGGCTTTCGTTGTGTCTTGATTTTTCTAAGCAATAAACTAATTGCTTGTTAGTGTCTAGTACGACGAATACTAAGAACTGACGATTTGTCACTCTTTTCCTTCCTAGGCTGAAATGAACTAATTTTGCCATGAAACGCACTTATTGATGAAAACGGCTTTTCCCAGCAGCATAGCAAAAACTCCATTGCTAGGCCTACAGTAGTGTTGATCCCTAATTTATGTGCTGCAATGACAAATGTAGGTAAACAAAAGAAGAATCCATTAAAAGAAAGGCACCGCTAAAGACGCGATCCAAAGCAATTTACGAAAGGAAGAGGGGAGTAATTAGGGCAAAGACTGACCTGAATGCCGGAGAAGAGAGGGTTCTTAAGAGTGTGGGTCCCCCAGGCATCAAACCTGGAAATGTTAATTGAACTGAGGTAGGAGGAGATTGAGGAAGATGAAGGAAGAAAGGTGGGAGAAGGAGAGAAAAAAGTAACAGCATAACAAGTAAAATATTCTCATAGATAAAGTAAACCGAAAAGTCATAAAAAGAGAAATCAAAGGAGAGGAAAGCACACCGAGGTGCGGTAGAAGCTAGGAACTCGGATAGGCAAGGTAAGAAACTAAAAGAAATGAAACAAAGGTAACCAAAAACAACCCCAAAATCACGTTATCGAATTACAAAATACTGAGTGAAAAAGTAAATTCTAATATAGTGTAAATAATTAAAACTGTAAAAGTAATGAAATCCCCTTAGCTTTTTGGGGGTGCTCAGTAGGAGCAATACCAAGTTGAAATTAGTCCACCATGAACAAGGTAGGTTTACAATCGAGTATATCCACAGGGACCTGTAAAGTACGAAGTGTGTACCACTTGTTTGTACCAACGTAACCATGCTACGACTCGGCACCATGTTCGCCCAGTGTACATAGGCTCACAGCGAACGGTGTCGAATTGTTGTACACGTTGTACGTCGAATGTGCTGTACATCACGTGGAGTGCACGTACTACTCCTGAGTTTAAGCGACGAACGTGCTCACTGTAAATCAACCGATCTTCATCAAATAAGTTTCTCTAAAGTTATTTGTGGAATTAAATGTAGGTTTGAGAATGGATTTATTACTACTCTCTAAGTCGTCACGAATACCGGTTTTACCTTAACGAATACTGGTTTTACGTACAAGCACAAAGTCGGATTTTATTTACAGTCACGATACTAATTTTACGCAAAATGATTGTTGGTGACTCGGCATCAAGTGAAATTAACCTGAAATCTGACAGACTGATTACTCTGCTTTGTACCAAGCATTTTAAAAAAGTGTAAGTAAAACCAAACCTAAGTAAGGTTAAATTTGAATTTTCTTAGTTCACGAGAAAAAATAGCCCTAAGCAATTCTGCAAATTGCCGCGCTAGCTGATTTCATTATATGCATAGCGAGTCGAGAGAAGCTATTTTCCAACCTTAGGGAGAGAAAGTCAGCTAGTGTCAAAGTCATTATCTGATCCCATTTTTAGTTTTAGTTTAACATAACAACACAAACTCAACATACAATCAGATGGTTGTTTACAATAGCAGGAACGAAATAGAAGCAAAACTCATGAAGTTATCCAAGTGAAATATTTGTTTTGTGAAGAATAACATAGACCTAAAGTTGTTTCTCGTAACTTGGCCATTTTCATGAAAAAATCTAAAGCGTTACTTTTGGTACGAGTTATAGAACTAATTCTTAAGTAAATATTAAGTGTTGGGGATTTTAACACAATTGCAGACAGTCGTGTTACAAATATTGCGGAGTTACTCTTCGTGCTCAAATCTTTTTTTTTATTTAGAAACAATGAAAATTATAAAAAAACTTTGTTATACAACAAAATAATCAGATGAAATCCCTTAATCCTCACCATCTGTTTCATTATAAACACCGTGAAATCATATGGAAAAATATATTTGGATGTATCTGTATGAGAATAAATTATGGAAAAAATCTTTTTCCTATCAAAACACGCTGTTCTTATGAATAAAAACAATTCTAATTCACAATAATATTTAAAAAGTTTGCCTTACTTCAAACATAAGTCGCCTCAAAAATCAGACTAAGGGAAATTACCAGATGTGACAATCTATCAGTGTTTTTGAGTGCAATACGAAAAAGTACGACATTCCTGTTAATTTAATCATGCGGAATCCCAGACTTTAAGTATATTTTTCACTGAACATAAACACATGAATTACACTTAAACAGCATTTTTAAAGTAAATAAAATTATTATGTGTTACCATAATTTATAATTAAAAACATTAGGCCTATCTTAATATATCAAAAGTGTAATAATCTCTTAATCACTTCCTTAATATTTGAAATCATGAAAAGTTCACGACGTTTTACTGTCATTACCATATTTTATTATATTTTCATTTTCGTTATAGCGTTTATCTTAACCACAAAATGAGTTCTTATTCATATGCGTTATAGAGAATCGTCATAAAAATCAACATTTATAATTACCAGCTTTACAATGATTTCCAGGTTTTTATTACTTGCATAGACAATGAAAATATTAAATAAGTTATAAGAATTCTAAGAACATTTATTGGGAGCTCCGAATGTTTCGAAGACGTGTAAGGGGTATTATCGGATTTGGACAAATACCAGCACGAATTCCCCAGGTGATTGTAGCTCACCTCAGTTTAAGCCCCATACAACCATTCATTATCTTTTTTTCGCTAATTAACCTTCTATAAAAACCTGAAATTGATGTATTTAACATTACTATTTTTTCCTTAAAAACGAAACTGTGACATACAATTTTACTTTTCTCTCCTAAATGATGAGTAACAACAAAGTATTAGCGGGCAAATGAGCTCACTTTTGGAACTCATCCATTTTTGAGATTATAGCTTTCGATAAGATTCCATCTTACTTAGGAAATATGTGCACTGTAGCTTAAAATTGCGTTGTACAAATGTTAACTCATTGTTGATCGATAGTAATTAATAGTAATTAGTGTCCAGTAATGCTGAACAATATACGGAATTGGTAACAACGTATTTCATTCTCTCGTGTTGACATAACATTATGACGGATTAAATCTGGAAATAGAACCTAAACTACACCTAATGCTATGAAAATGATTGAATCGCATATTGTTTGGGCAAACAATTATTTTTTAAGAATAAATATTTATTTCTTGTATTTGTAGGTTCCTAAAATAATATACAAGGAGTTTACTAGTTACTAATGTTATATATTGTGAATTTCAAATTCAGCTAAATATTAATTTATTTTCAATGTAAAAACATATTCAGTAATTCACATTAATTTTAAAATCAATGAACACTTAAAGTCAACAGTCCAGTTCACCTGAGCTGAGGCCTGACCTACATCGATAGGTATTGTGTGTTTGTCTCTCTTTATCTGCACTGGACAAAGGTCATCCTGCCGGCAAATATTCTGTTGAATGTGTCCAGTCTGCAGTCTAATGTCTTCTAGATTCCATGGCTGTGATGTTTGCAGCATGGGACATGTTTGTGAATTCTATAGTTGAATTTTAAATAATTTCTACAATGGAATTGAATTATTCTAAGTTGATGTAATATATTGAGTGGAGTATGTAACATCAAGACTAACTATCTTAAAGGTCATCAGTATTCTGGAAGCAATGTTATTTACTAAAATGGGAATTTATTCTACTGTATGTACAAGCAAGTACATTTCTAAGTTAATTCCTGCAAGTTGAATGATGATGAAATATATTGGTGGGAAATATTAATCTTAAATTAATATGAAGTCATCAGTTGGTGAGCTATCCAATTAATTTCTACTTTACTGATTTTTCTACATTTGAAGTGGTTTCTACAAGTAAAATTTGAGTATTCCTTGCATCATGAATGCAGGAAAACTTGTGCAGAACTACCAACTGACTGTGGCCTCGCCTCTGAAATTGCTGTTCTTTCATGAACTTAAATCTTTAACTAATCTTTTTTTTAATTAAACCTTTGTAATCCAATTGAAATATTACTCTGTTAAAAATAATTTTCTATTTTTCTGTGAGCCATTTATTACCATTTATTACAGTGTATTGAAAGTGAGTCAGATTTGCATTTCTATTGTTAACTTTTTTCAAAAGGGAGCTTCCAGGTATTATTTAAAATGAGGGATTAATATTTAGCTTTTAATCTGACATACAGGGTGTTTTTTTTAAAACGCAACCCATTTTTAAGATTGAATAATGCACATATGAATGTGTAATGAGTATTGTTTTATTGATCTTTTTATTGTATACTACCTATTATTTAAGTTTGATCATATTTAGTTTACATTATGAGGTCAAACAGTCCACCATTGGCATTTGTATAAAGTTATGCTCTTTCAATCAAATTCCCGATCACGTGTTGCAAGGTGCCTCTTTAAATTACTTGCATTAAATTTGTTATGTTTGTTTTGAGGTGCTGTATAGCTTTTGAATTGTTTTCATAGAATAATTACATCTTTACATGTCTGTGGCAAATTTCATTCAGATCGGACCATTTTACGCGAGTTATCGTGCTTAAAGACACACACATTAAAAACGCAACAAAGACTTTATTTTATCGGTGAAGGATTATTTTCCCCCAAGATCCCAGGATTTGACCCCACTATATTATTATGTTCTTTGGGGATACATACAAAGTAAGGCCTTAAAAATCAAGAAACAGAATATTCAGTGCCTCAAAACAAACAGAACAAATGTATTGTAGGAAATTCAATCAGGTACGTAGCAACATGTGTTCGGGAATTTGATGGAAAGAGTATAACTTCATACAAATGTCTCTGGCGGATTTTTTGAGCACATAAGGTGAACTAAATGTGATCAAACTTAAATAATAGATTGTATAAAATGTAAAGAACCATAAAACAATACTTAATTCATATTTATATGTGAATTATTCAATCTGAAAAATGGGTTGCGTTTTAAAAAAAAACACCCTGTATTTTGTCATATTTTATTTTTACTGTGTTACATTTTGTCTACATTTGGCTGAAAATCTTTATTTTGTTAATTTCGACTCTGACACCGGCAATAATACAATTTTATGTCCTGAATCAGTTGTTTTATTTACAAACAACCTTTTGGCGTAAACACATACTAAGCAATAATAATGCTAACAATTTAGTTTTTTACTAAAACTGGCATCCCATTGTTTATTGAACACTTTTTTTATGAATTACTTAACAATAAAACTGTCACATATTGATGTTACATTAATATTTTTTGTAATACTTTAATTGACACTTGATTTTATAAAATTTATAACCAAAGCAGCGTTTTTCCTCTGAATTGTTTCAGTATAAAAGGGATCTAAATTAAATAAAAACAGTTAAAATACGCTGAAGTCGACATCCTATTAAGCTGTTGCCATGGCTACGACTGACTTATTCATTGGAGTTGTATCTTAAACTTTCCTCCAGGTTTCCTTTGGGACCTCTAGTTAAACTTAAATGCGCTCCCATATCAAAGGACGTTTAAAAAGCCTTATTAAGCTATACATTTTCGGTTAAAAGGTTATAACATCAGTTGAAAGTATATTTTTAATCAAGAACTAGGTGTCATTTAAGTATTCATCATTTAGATTGGTAAAAGACCCGGCCTTATTAAACATTTTGTCTGGTTATTAGGCAAGGCGACGATTTTAAAGTTTCCTAACTGGACAAACATTTACCCATAGTGATAACTACAGTGGCGATGTCAAACATTTCCATTTATTTAAATTTCCATCAACATTTTAATTTTTCCCCTCGATTTTGAGAAAACAAACCAAATTAGCTTTATGTGAATTTTCGGAATGGGTCGAACTATCATAATACAATTATTTACCTATCGAAATTAAAATGACTTTTTCATGCAAATATATTCAGTCTAGGAAACATTTTATAGCATCATCGTATAAAAATCATTGGTGCAACCATTTAAGAAAAAATAGTCACCAAAATGTTTAAAAGTTTTTCTTGAATACTCGAATATTTACCAAGGAAAACAATGTGCTATGCTGCATATGCTTCATTTTGATTGTTAAATAAATATATTTGAAAACTGTCCAATAACTACGAAATCTATTTTCTTTTCAACAATGTTTTTTAATTATTGAGGATTTAAAACTCTACACTTTCACACTACACACTACACGATTACTTTTTACATTTAATTTTTCAAAGGTCCTATATTTTTATTCTTCTTAACCGCATCCATGACTAAAGATACTATAATAACAACTGTGATAATTATATTACTAAGTTAATTTGGTTAATAAAACTTAATAAAAAATCATATTTTCTGAATTTTTATAAGGATAACAGCATAAACTGTTTTGGGCTTGCTCATTAAATGATATGTTAAAAGTGGCATAATTCATTTTCGTTCATAATTTAGTGATATTGTTTGTTTATATTCATATTATTAAATAAACTACTATACATACCATTAAAAATAGTGTACAGTCCCCAATATATTACATCACGTGCAAACCAAGATATGATTTTCATTTTAGTTAATTTTACTTTTATGATATACAATCCAATATGATAAACCAAAGATAAAAATGATGGTTGAATTTCAAAATTAAATTTCTACCCCCCACTCAAGAGGTACAGAAGAGCTCTATATGTGCGAAGTCTATTTTAACTTATAAACTAACCTAAGTTCAATTTGTTCATTGTATTCACATCTCGGACCGATAGGGTTGAAGCTTACAAGTATGGCTGAACCATCACCAAACCCGTATCCCGCAACCGCCCAGCCACAGGTCCCACGGATTACTCTGTTTGCCTGGTTTGAAGCCCTTATCTTCTTTGACCCCAGGCTACCAATTCCTTTCCCCTAACTTAATTTTTGTTCAACTTTCAAAAACAAAAAATATAAACACTGAAGAGTCGAAGACTAGCAAAAACTGCTGGTGAAAGTATAATAACATTCTTTGGAAGACATAGTAAGATAATAGAATTTACTGTCGTTAAAAACACTAACCACTAACTTTTTACTTTATAATATATTAGGAAAATAATGTTAATGATAAGTTGAAATTGCTTATATGCGTACGAACCAACAAACAACATAACACATGAAGCTTTATGAAATAATCATTATATATTTATTATCCCAAAATCTGACAAACATTGCAATCTTTAAATTAAATGGTTACAGATGAATATTTTTATTTTCTTTCACAAAATAAATAAAAATGTTCCTGGAATGATATAGTTGGAGTTTTCAGCTACTTTTATTCACAGCCGATATTATTGTTTTTATTTCCTGTACAGACTAATTCAATTTTGCCAATACCTAACTTTGAGGACTTCCCACGGGCTTCTGAGTCCTACCTCTGACTTGAGAACCTCAAAAGGGACATTAAACGTTGAAAGGTTTAATTAATAGCGTAAATTATAAGTTTTTTTTGGATAGCGTAGCAATAACATCATGAATTAAAAAATCTATTTCTTTATAATATAGATGGTATGTTCACTATTTATAGCAATCTATACATTAATCAAGAAGTTATATAAATGTATTTGTTAATATTAATGTATATTCAACAAGAACAAATTATAAAATAAAGTTTATCAAAAAGCAACATAAAGTTTATTTTGAAATAAGACTGGCAAACAGGAAATTATTATTATTAGCTTATTAATGCTTTTGAGTTTTGAGGATCACCGAATACATCAAACTTTTACACCCAAAACTTATTTTCTTAAGATTTGCCATCCATTAGGTAGAGTTATTAGGTAACCTTGGTCGTATCGATTAAAAGTAATTAAGTTTTAACTATGAGTTCAGTGAACCATAAAAGTCAATATCTGGCAACGTTATAAGGCAGAAATTAAATTACATGTAATAGATGTGTAATTGTTACAATTACAGGTAAGACCTACAAAGTGAAAAGATTGGTTAACGCTGGGGCCATTGATTTTAACGACCCAATACTTAACGATGGCGGAAAAGCTCTGGCGACCAGCCAATGAAACACCAGCCAAGTTTTGTGAATGGACGTTTATACATAGCACAGAGCACAAAGGTGAAGGTTGATATTTGCTTTAATCATATATGAATATTATAGGTCACTTCTTAAAATGAAAAAATATATGATACAAAGAAACAAAATATTAACTATATTGAGTGGGTCTTAAAGCTTATAAAGAAGAATACAAAGCATTATTGCCATTGAAAATGAAGTTTGATTTTGCTTGAATTTGGGGAAGTACTGAGAGCGCATAGAAATCGAGAGAGGCCGACATCATGGATACCCAAGTGTAAAATTAAAATAAAAACTTAACAATATCAGCTTTAAAATAAAATTCCAGAGTATACTGCCGTATGTCAATTCTATCTGCTGGAATTATAACAATCATACCACAAATAATACGCATCAATTAATACTTTTAATATACGAACGTCAAAGCCGTTAGATACGTACACATCCAAATTATACTCGTTCATGTTTACCTAACATTGTTTATTATATCTAATATACAGGGTGTTTTTTTTAAACGCAACCCATTTTTAAGATTGAATAATGCACATATAAATCAGAAATGAGTATTGTTTTATTGATCTTTACATTTAATACAACCTATTATTTAAGTTTAATGACATTTAGTGTACATTACGTGCTCAAACAGTCCGCCATTGGCATTTGTACAAAGTTATGCTCGTTCCATCAAATTCCCAAACACGTGTTGCAAGGTACCTCATTGAATTTCTTGCATTAAGTTTGTTGTTTGTTTTGAGGTGCTGAATATCCTGTGAATTGTTTTCGTAGGCCTTAATTTTTATGTATCCCCAAATAAAATAATATAGCGGGGTCAAATCCGGGGATCTTGGGGAAAATAATCCTTCACCGATTAAATAAAGTTTTGGGTTGCGTTTTTAATGTGTGCGTCTTTAAGCACGATAACTCGCGTAAAAGTGGTCCGATCTGAATGAAATTTGCACAGACATATAACGTAGTATTATTTTATGAAAACAATTCACAAGATATTCAGCACTTTGAAAAAAATATAGCAAATTTAATGCAAGAAATTCAAAGAGGTACCTTGCAACCCATGTTCGGGAATTTGATGGAGAGTGCATAACTTTATAAAAATGCCAATGACATAATGTTTACATTATGTTTGAGCACATAATGTAAACTGAATGTGATCAAACTAAAATAATAGGTTGTGTAAAATGTAAATATCAATAAAACAATACACATTACATATGTATATACGTATTATTCAATCTTAAAAATGGGTTCTACGGGTAACATAATGACCCGAGTCAAAGGAAAAAAGGCTAGTGAAAGCTAGAAAATAAGCAGGAAATATTTTGAATAGCATTGAGTGGCAACTTATCAGCTAAAGAAATTTGAAAGGTAAAACCAAGGTGGTCATTTAAAAATTTACATTTTAAATACCTTAATTTATGCATAAGACTAAGGAAGACCAAACATTTATATCCTTGTATTACGAAAGCATTATTGAGAATTCCTTTCTTAATACTTGGATATACCTAAAGAATAATTAATATTTATAATGAGATATTATTAAATCACATAGAATTATTAGAGGTAGAAAATTCTACATGGTAAGCTGCTGCAATTCGACCTACCAAGAATTAAATTAAGGCTAATAGTGAAGATGTCTTCTCCAAAGGAATAAATACGGTTGTTAACAACTGTCAAAAATCATCAGTTTGATTTGTGTGAAAAACATTGTGGCCTTTCGATACAAAATACATTATACGAATTAATATTAAACTGTGATTGTTATGGATCAGGGATGGCGATAGTGTGATACTGTGACTACATTTTAAAAAAAATGGAATTTAATTATTGAATTTTCTATAGATGTTTTCTGCCCAAAATAAACAGAAAGAAAACTTTTATAATATATTTAAAAGTAAATAAATTATAAGTTAATTAACTATTCAATTTTTCTTTATGTTCATTCGGTCGTATAAATCTGTCTTTTTTGTTAAACTAACCTTAAAATACTCTTTAATCTTCCCTGAAAACAAAATAAACGTTTCCAAAAATAAAAAGGTTACTTAGTCTGTAGCAAAAAAAATGTTACCAAACATAAAGCTGGACAGTTCATGAAGTGGCCAATTATAGCAAGTGGGGGACGACATATACAGGGTGTTGTTTTTTTTCAAAATGTGCTTCTTAATTTATTATTAAACTAATGTAATTTTTAGTGTTTTGTTTGCTCGAAACGTCCACTTTCATGAAAAATTTACTTCCCCCTGCCTTGGTTTACGTTTCCAGCAACCATAACACTAAAATTTATTTTAGTTTTTGAATGAATAAATTTGAAGAAAAACACCCTGTATAAGAATTTTATATACCAGAATGAAGATTTACTCCAGTTATAAGTTACATTCTAACAATGGTCTCTCGAACTAGAAATTGAACGACTCTTTTAGATTACTAACTGAATATTTCGTTAGTGCTTTACAATCAGAAAACAAAACAATATCCTCTGGTATATTTCAAATAGTCAATAACGGAGGGTTTTTAATAAAGGTTATACTATACGATTTATAGCCCACCGAATGCCGACATTTGCACGACCAACGTTTATTACTAAATAGTAAAGCAAGAAATAGACGTAGGCCGTGCAAGTGGGATTAAGGTTTATATTCAAAATTTATTATTGTGTTACACTCTAAAAACCAAGACCTGAATCCATGTTTCGTTTTCCTTAGTGTATGTTTGTATTGCTATGGTAATAAAAGTATATTTTGCAAAAATATCATTATTTATTTTAATGTCGATTAAATATACAGAGTGAAACTTTTCTAATTTATGTTTTAAAATGCATGCTTATAACTGTTATGTTAGATATTTGTTTTAATCTTTCGAGGTAGGAAGTTACCCTACCTTAATGAAGCCGCCTACATTACAAACATAAAATTCCATACCAAATGTAAGCAAAAGATCGTTTGACAAATAAATAACGAATGTGTGACCTAAAGTATTGAAAGTCGTCTTCTTCACTAATGGATACACTAGAGCCTTAGTGTAATACCTAGTTTTATGTGAATTCTACTTTAAGAAGGAATATATAGTTTTGGCATTGTTTAATTAGAGTCCGAGAATTGAAATAAAGGTAAACCTAGGCTGATTTGATCAACGATAATCAACAGTAAATTAAAATAAATGTTATATGTTTGAAGTAAAGTAACAAAAGGCAGAAAATCGTAAGTTTTAGGAGTAAAAATAACAGTTTGCCAAGTGCCATTGATTTTACGACCCTATAATTATAAGAGCTGGCAAAGGCCCACTTTCGAACCTAGCCAGGGTTTCTAGCGTCCGTAAATCATGGTTTGAATCGAGTCCTAAAATCATACGTAAATACAAAAACTAAAAGCAAACCCCCAAAGCATTGGAAGTAAAAATTAAATTACTGGCACTGGCCAAGTAAATTACGTTTCTTTAGAATATTTATTTTGCAAATTAAACATTTATAAGACCTATTAGTTAAGTGGCAAGACAACTGAGCCTCTTTACAAAGCGCAATAAGTTAATTTGTTTTATCACTAAATTTGTCGTTGTCAACTCATAAAGAAGTAAATAATTTACTTCTTTATTCATTCAATTGTTTAGATTGGTCTGCTATGTCTGCCAAGTTTAATTATTTTTGTGTGTTGTAATGAAACCTTTAGCATCAGCAGAAGTTGATAATTTAATTACGGATGCGGCAAAAGGTAGAGTGAAACCAATAATTTGACAACAATATCAGAGGTGATTAAACAGCACAAGCCCAACTTGCCAGCGATGACAGGGCTGTATTGGTATCGCTTCAATCTGTCATATTGTTGTCAGATCAAACAGGTTTCCTGGTAGCAATTTTATACGATCACCAATTAAAACAGATAAAACGTTATTTTATTGCTGCATTGGAATTCAAGAGCTGCTATACACACTTTATTATAAATAAATGCTTACAATAAAGTACTCTGACTAAGATTTTCATGAGAAAAGGAAGTATTTATGGGTGTGCTCATTGAATACTATTGGTTACATGAATTGATATTTCGCTTTATTTTCGTATGAGCATTAAAAATTCAAATAAAGTGATGAAGGTTTGAGATGAATTTAATGAAATTAATTAAGAGATGAATTTATAAAGACTCTACCTGCTAAAATATCTTTAACAAACTTGCATGTTATTTTAAACTTAGCTCCTCCAACCGAAGGAAGCAAAAATCATTCTTTGATATTTTTACGAAAATATATTTCATTGGACACTTCAAACACTAAAGTCAGACTACAAAATAAAGAGTTTTCATCATACTAACACAGAAACATCTGTTTTCAGTTCCTTTTTGTTGGCATTTTAAATGATTAGTACCCGGTGGACCGAGCCTTACTCGGTGTTATTTCATGTTTCCCAGTTCATCCAGTTACTATAAAATATTTCAATGTCATAAAATTTATAAATAGAATAGTTTTTTATTGCTCCATGGACTCTTCATCCCTTTGCTGTATTTTTCCTTGATGACTGTAGATTCCATACAGCTGTTATGATTACTTCATTTGTTTACACTTTCCTTGTTTATTTTCGTTGCTATCACGGCAACCCATAAGGCCAATGTTAAAATTTTACAATTTTAAAATTCGATTTATTACGTTATTAGATTTTCTTTGGCCAAGTAATCTGCATAAAAAACGTTTTTGAGTCATAAATTACTTATTTCCAGACTTTGAAGGAAATCCTCGGAGCCGTTTTTGAGATCGTTGTGCAAGCAAGGAAGCATGCAAGCATACAAGATAACATTGATCATATAAGAGTATAGGATTATGAACCGTGGGTTTGAGAGTATTCTCGAAAACTTTACTTTTTTAGAACCGATGGTATTTTCTATGATCGTACCCAGATAATTGTATGACTAACACTAGTTTTGTATTGTAACTATGGAAAGATCCCCTACTCTAATTATGACATAAATCTCCACGATATGTTTGTTGTGCTTGTAATTACCATTAAGCACAATAGCTGAGCTGACTCCCGGTCTATCAGGCATATATCGCAAATTGATTGCTATCATAAAAGTGAATTACTCCCCCAGATAACATGTTTGTGCGTGAACCGTCAGTACAGGATATATCGCGACCCTACTTATAGCGATAAGTGTACATATACGTATATTATGAGGTACATAGGTGAATAGGTATAAGTGTCGTTTATCGGTATAACCTTAAATACGTTTATTATTCGTAGATTCATCGTTAACCGGGAATTTGGGCAGTTGGGCTTGTTGATCAGTTTATCATTCTGATTAACTCTTAAGGTTTATTTGTAGGTTCTGTAAATGTTAGGCTCCGAATGTTTTATTTTACTGTCACTAGGCTTTTTATGTTCACTAGTTATTCGGTTGTAAAAAGTTGCACTTATAACGATTTTTTTCGGACGATACAGTGACGCAATACTCATTCATATTTTATCGAAGTGGATTAAAAAATGGGTAGTTTCATTTCATTCAAAATAGTTGAAAGTTTTAATTTTTAAATTACTTGAATACTTAAAGGGGAATTCTAATAGTCACGATTTGATTCCAGCTTTGATACCTTAAATTGTTTGCTTACAAATATAACAAAAGACTTTTACCTCAATTTTGTTGGATGTTTTTAAAAGGATTAATGATTTTCTAGATTTTTCAAGAAATACATTCACAGGCGTAAACCAACGTGTAACTGGTATCATGATTAACCTAACATTCGAAATTTATATGAATTGCATTGAATAACTGAATTTTAATGAAATTATAACGAGACTATTTTAATATTCCTTATTCCTTTATTATAAAAATTAAAATTATTATATAATTTTTCACCGACTCACAACGTTTTTACTAATTATTTTTTAAGGAAATTTATTTCATTGTTTTGTAGCATTTTACAAATTTTTTACTTAGAAAAAATATTGACTAATCACATACTGTACCGGCACAAAAATTTATAAAAATGGCCTTTTACAGCTAAATATTATATTGTACATAAAATTATGCAAAGGAAAACAAAGTAATAACAGTCGTTAATTACATGAAGTAAATAACTAAAAGAACGTGATTAACAAGTGAACGTCATTTTGAAGGGCAATGTTTGCAATATTTGTATTAAGATAGTATTTGTAATAACAAACGGGTATGATTTTTTTTTTCAAACTGGTATTTACATTTTATAAACGTATTTGTGGTGGAAGAGTCTCTCACCGACGGCTTTACTGGAGGGAGGCCAAGTATCGAAACACCCTTGACAAATCGCTGAGCAGCTCACTGCCTCACGTGGTCAACTTTCCCCACATCAATATATATCTTCAATATCGGTATCTATATATTAATCTTGTCATCAATATATAAAATATATCAATATATAAAATATACCAAGTTCTTCAATATCGGTATCTATATATTAATCTTGTCATCAATATATAAAATATATCAATATATAAAATATACCAAGTTCTTCAATATCGGTATCTATATATTAAACTTGTCATATGCTGTATGGCATATTTTAGATCAAAACTCGTCTCGCAATTTTGAAACTGTAGTTCTCATTGAAATGAGCTTAGCCTGAAGTTTTCGTGGGAAGGGACGAGCCCTCAAGGTCCTTAAAGTTTTTTTTTATTATTTTACATGCGAATGCCCCTATGAAAAAATTATGTCAGGTTTGATCAAAAAAAATATCAGAACCTGAACAAACCTTGATCAAAACTGATCAAATTTGCGGGGTTTTTGGGACTTTTGACTATCAAATCTGATCAAATCTGATCAGGGGTTTGTTCAGGCTGATCAAGGTTGATCAGTTTAGTTCAGGATTCATCAGGTAAGGTTGATCAAGCTTGATCAGATTTGTTCAGTTGCTTCTACAGGATTGGTCAGGTTTGATCAGGTAATGCTGATCAAGGTTGATCAGATTTGTTCAGGTGCTCCTACAGGATTGATCAGGTTTGATCAGGTAAGACTGATCAAGGTTGATCAGTTTCGTTCAGATACTTGGTCAGATTTGATCAGCATTATTCAGGTTTAATCATGCATGCCTGATCAGTTTTGATCAGAAAAATATGGTTTTTGGGACTTTTGACCATCAAATCTGATCAAATTTGATCAGGCAAAAATTCATCAGATTTGTTCAGAAGTGCTTAATAATTATACCATAAAATTAAATTTTTTGTCAGATTTATGAGTTTAAACCAGGGGTTTATTTTAATGTTATGTTATGTTTAATGTTTTTTGTAAAAGAAAATTGTATGCATTAATACGGTTTAATTATGTAGTTGTCTAACCTGTTATTCACGAAGAGTTCTAATACAGTTCCCAAACCTTTTCTGTGAAATCTATATATATAAAGGAGAAGGGGTTTTCTTGCGGACAGCAAATCTCCAAAACTATATGACCTAAAGAGTTGAAATTTGGCACATGTGTTACTCTTGGGTTTTAGATGCACACTAAGAAACGGTTTTACAAAATTCCCAAAGGGTTTCGCCCTATGGTACTTCAAAAATTTTAATGTTAAATTATAGGGAAGGATATAAGGTTGTCATGGCAACCTTAAAAAGTATGACAAATTAAATCCTAAATAAAGACAGAGGGAGTTTTTATGTTTTTCCTCGGGTGAAACCGTGTTGATCAGCTAGTTTTATATATATATGTACTAATTTTCATGTTAAACGGTCCAACAGGATCCGAGTCCTTTAGCTACAAATATATACACCAACATCCTCTTTTACAAATTAGATATATCAGTGTATAACCTTTATTCTTCTGCCCTTATAATTTTACTACTTTATAAAATATTTGTATTCACATATATTGTTAACATTGTATTTATACATTTTATATAAAAGTTAATGTATTTATAACTAATTTGTATTATGATAAACTCTACATATCTCTATATATTTTACTTGTTGTACATGGGCCTGTAAACTGATAAGGATTGATGATAGCGTTTCGACGCTGAAACCTAGGTCTCAAAAAAACTTATTATTGGATAGTAAGGTAAGCCTTAATTAAATGAATAATGTCAAATAACGATCCATAGGCTATGAACCCTAATAAATATAATTTCAAGTAGGCCTATTTCAAGTATTTTCAAGTATAGGCCTAAACAGATAACGCTCTGTTATACATTCAAACTGTAGGCCTATTTGAAATAAATATGTTTCTAGCCTATGATTTGTGTTTATACCTGTAATTAGCTAAGTACACATCCTATTTATGTTATATTAGGCCTATATTGGAAATATTGTAAGTTGTGGGCAGATAATGGATTTTTTTCATAAAACAAAAACACAGCAAATAAACAGTAACACGATCAATACGAGTTTCATATCTGATCTTCTGCCGTTCGTTTCTAAAGCAGACACATTTCAAACAAAACAGCAGAAAAACAGAAACATCTCATTTCAAAGAAAACAAAATCGAAAGTAGACGAACTTCGGTAGGCTATATAGTTTGTTGGGTAGAACTCAACAACCGATTCTATTTTATTTATTTCCGACTTGTTTTTACTCAATGGAAATTTACTATCGATAGAATCTGCACAAGATGGTGGATAATAAGAAATAAGGTAGGCCTAAATTGTTCAGTAAATTTATGTTAGTAACTTATAATTTAGTTTTTGGCTAGCTTAGGGGAGAGTGGGGCAGTTTCATACAGGGGCACCTTCATACACTCTAAATTTCCCGCCTAACAGAAGACAGAAGAGCAGGAAACAAATCATTCATACCACCTATAGGCCTCATCATGTACTACTACCTATAAAAGTTTCAATTCTGCAGTGTATTTCAATAGGGAGATATTTAACATTTACTGGAATCGGAGAAAAAAGTTTCTTATGACTATCTGGGAAAAGGGAGGTTAAAGTAGGCCTAATTTGTTTTTATATTTTTGCTGTTATTTATGCATTATTAGACAGCTCAATGTTTTGGACTACATATACACACTAACTGTAGATCTCGAATTTTAACTTATAAAATGTTATATAGTAATTTATAACATAACCACACTTGTGGCACTTTCATTCATTGAAACGGGGCAGTTTAATACATTATTTGTATTTACTATTTATCAATATTGAATAATTTATCTTTGTAAAAATAGTATAAACATACTTAAAATTAAGTATCAGCCTACAGAGTTAAACTCAAAACATTTATTTTTTTTAAATTTTCTTTAGAGTGACAAATGGTGAGATATTACGGGAAATTAACTAATAGAGCTAAGGCAGATGAAAATTTTTTCACAGTTAATTTTATGCCTAACTTTCATTAATAGTAAGTTTTAGGGCTGTTGATTCACGACGATTGTTGAAACAGTACACATCGATTAAGTTAAACACGATAGGTTTTGATAGTTTATATCGAATTAACGGAACCTAAACTGAGTACCAAAAACAAAACTGATCTTTGCCCATGTTAAAACACATTGAGAAGTTCAGATACTAAACCTAGACAAAACGTATAAACAATAAGTAGTATAAACATAACCTGTAAAGGCAGAATATCAGATATGAAACTCTTACCCCCCTTTTGAGTAACAAAATTTTAAGTTGCTTGATACTTATAGCATAAAGACGTCTACTTACTGAGTTTTTAACCTCAAGAATGCTTTGACAATAACTAACTTGGTCTATTATCTTTCTATGGCCAAATAGAGAGCTCCCTCATTTCCTAACCACAACTTCACTGTAATAACGTTCATGCAACTTTGCTTAAATAACAATTTAAATCCTAACCCGAAAAGGATTTAAACTCAAACAAAACTACAAAGCAATTTAAGCATGTAAAGATAAAACAGTTATCTCTAGGGCTTATGCATTTAGTTTAACGTCTACACAAAAATTAATTCAAATCAAAACTAAACCAGTAGAAAAGGAGTGAGTAGGGCCATAGGGCTGAGGCTGGCAGGGCTGCCACTATAACCTCTTCGAGAACGAATGTTTAGTTTGAAACTTGACATATATATATGTTTATATTAAAGTAAATAAACTATTATATAACAATTAATTGTATTTCTAGGAATATGAATAATTGAACGTTTATTGTCTTTGGAATGTTTGCAAAAATTATATGACAAAAATTATATTTTAAAGTAGACCTTCATTTATATCATCATTAAAAATAATTTTTATAGTGTATAAAAATATAAAAAGTTTTAAATATTATTTTTCAATTTTTTTATTATTTTTTAAAGGTTTATTGAACAGATTTTAAGGCATGTAACAGACATAAATTTTAATTTTTTATGTTCACTGCCGCCTATGGAGGCAGCAGGGTAAAAATAGTTTAATACCCCCGTTGCAGGAGACCTGCATACTCAGCGAATTTCAAATACAAAAAAAACATATTTAAATCCAACATAGCGAGAATTTTCATGTTTTTGTAAGCTCCTTAAGAATAACATGGGGAATGAGTATGCAGGTTTGCTGCTACGGGTGTATTAAAACTGGGTGGTTTTAATTCAATATTTAGTAGATCTGACCTAGAAGAAGCGATTTACCAAGTTTTAACAAGATATGTTGAGAAATAAGTGAGATATAGAATTTTATTTATTTCCCTTAAGGTTAACATTGGGACAACGTACTGTGTTTACCACTTGCAATATCTCGGTAACCAATGGACATAGAGCACATAGAGCAGTGATTCAAAATACTAAATAGTTTGTTTTTGGGCTGAATTCAATGGTGCTAATAAAAATTGGATTATTTTTATTTTTATGTGTAAAAAACTAAAAAAAAACCCATTTTTGGGGGGTTTACCCCCCTTTACCCTCCTTCCGGTGTTCCGATCGGGCTGGTTTGCTAACATATATATATTTATGAAAATTAACGAATGGTGTTTTTGGTATCTGGGGACCTCGAAAGAAAAAGTTATGATGGTCTCGGGCTTAAGTCTTACCATGAGACCTACGGTAACAGCTTCTTCCTTAAAGGGAAAATTCGCTATTATAATATGTTTTTTTTGTTGTAAGATGTTTTATTACTTTAATAACTGTTAAATTAAATATTATACAGCTAATTTGATATTCTTCCTTAGGTCATTTGATAAATTTTGACATTCTTAACATAATTTCTATTATTCAAGCCTGAACAGTATGCCTGACCAAATCTGACCATTCAAGTTATAACATCCGGCCTTATAAAATAATCCTGACAAAATTTGAACACTCCTGTCAGGCCTGATCAGTATGCCTGATCAGGTCTGACCAAATCTGATGATTCAAGTTATAACATCAGGCCTGATCAAATAATCTTGAAGAAATCTGAACACTCCTGTCAGGCCTGATCAGTATGCCTGATCAAGTCTGATCAAATCTGATAATTTAAGCTGTAACATCAGGCCTGATCAAAAATTCCTGAAGAATTAGGAACACCCAGGTCAGGCCTGATCAGGCTAGTTGATCAGTTTTGAACAACCGAGTCAGGCTTGATCAGGTTATTTGAACAAATCTGATCAAATTTGTTCATTTTTGATCCTGCTTGATCAAAAATGATTAAATTTGATCAGGTCTGATCAAGCAAATTTTCATAGGGGTGGGGATTTTAATTAATCAAACTATTGGATTAAACACCGTTTTCAGCAAATGCATGTGTTTTTACTGGAACTATTGTGAACATCATTGGTTTAAGGGCGAAACTGGACCAATAAACTATAGTAATGATGAAATTATAAATATCGGAAAATGTATTATTTAAGTTTTCTTAAAATTTTTTTATTTATCCTACTAACGAAGGCTAGTTATTATTGTCTAAGAATTAATTAAGAAACCTCAAATTCTTAATTGTAGTATTTATAATTCTAGCCGGTAAAAACCAATGTAATGTGTATTTTTATTTACATACAAAAACTAAGGATAAAGAACTATGTTTTGGCATTCCAGACAATTTGTTAGTGCTTGGGTAAACTGGCCTAGTTCAAAAAAAGGCCAGCTGAGCTAACCAATCTCCGTTGTATAGTATTTGTTTTAAATTATTGTTAAGTACCTAAAGTAAAATTACTTTTAAAACGCCAAAAAGAATGATAGTTAACTAAAATGGTTTTGTTTGCAGACAGCTTTAAACGTTACATGACACCACCTAGTTGAAACTATTTAGTAAAGGATGTCTCGCAAAAATTGAAATTACTACATTTATATTGCTGTTAATATAAAAAGCGGTGTATTTATTATGTTGACCCTCTCTATATAAGAAACTCATAACTTTCAACCATTTATTAGATTTTATGTGATACGATTGTAGAGGTAATGTTTCATAAAATAAATTTATTTTGTGGTTAAATTGGACACCTCATCTAATCACTTTGACTTCTTATTGATAATAATACAAAACTTATAAAAAATCAACCGTCGTTTAAAACCAGAGTTACTAAAATGTTTTGGACTGTAACGTTAATGTGAAACTTTAAAATTCCTTACATGTTTGAAGGAATATGTTTGAATAGTTATATAGGAATAGGTGTATAGGAATATGTATGTTGTCCTTTGTCGAATATGTTTGAAGTAGTTCATTTTTTCGGGCTTAAGCAAGTGAATGTTTTTATTTATTTGATTAAGGCATCATCCTCAGGCTTAATATATTGGTGATTGAGAAATATTTAAAAATAAATAATCGTATTACTAATCTCTCTATTATTGTTACTTACTTTGATTGTGGTTAGTTTTATGTTTGAAAAAGGTTTAAAATTACATTAGATGATAAAAAATATTCGTGAAAAACTAAATAAACTCAGAGGACAGTGACAGTGTACAATACACCAAGGAAGAAACATTCTCAAGTCAGTTACTTAGCTAATGCCGCTATGAAAGCCTTAATGGGACCTAGCTGTAAAGGGTTTCCACTATACACTGAGTAATTTGAACCTTTATAATGGAATGGTATTTGTCTACAGACTCAGTCTTAGTGAAAAAAATAATTTTGAATAATAATCTATATATTAATACGCAAGCGGTTTTCTTTTCACAGTCCAACCGCAATGACGGCTGGGCGGATTTCAACGTATGAGGTGTCAAATTAAAGGGATTTTTATGTAGATTTGTCAACAATTCTCAGAATTTTAAAAAAGGGCGTCACTAAAGTACAGTAAAGGGCTGAAGTTTAGGAACAGTGGCGCTATTCATCGAAATTTGAGCAAGCTCAGTTCACTTTGTTTACAAACTGAACATATGGTCAAGCCTGTCAAGCTCTGAAATATTTCTACAGGTAAACCACAGATTGCAGCACTTTATTTTTTGAAAAGAACAGTCTTTTGTTTTTCTAGCTGCTTTGGCTTTCAAGAAAAAGATTTATTATGTAATTTAGGTTATGTTATGAAGTGTTTTTAAAAGGCTTATAAACATTGCAGTTTCCAGTTTTACAATGTAGTTTACGATATCTCAATACATTTCAGCATAGTGTTTTTTGAAGTTTTATTAACTTGAGCCAATTTATTTTTTGATATGGTGCAGTAATAATGCCAATAAGAAGAAGGCGAATATTGACCGATCGGAAGGAACACGATCGCGACCGCCAAGAATCACCCTCCGGATGTAACATATTTGATGCTCTTTCCAACCTCAGACTAATGAACTTACAATGTTTTCATCGTGGTGTGTTTCATTTCAGAAATTAAAAGACTGGTAGAGATAGTGCGTCATTTAGGGACGCGTTGTTGCCACATAGGAAAGGACCCCTAAAAAGACAGCCGTTCCCTATGATTCCGGTTTGGCGATAACTATCAATTAGGTGCAGGGGCATTCCCTAAACGCTCACGGCGCCAGTGTTTGCTCTCGGTCAGCTACATGTTGCTGTAAGCAGAGCTCGATATTTTGCCGGTATTAAAATATATATTTCAGAATAAAGAGACATGGAAAATGAAGGTGTTTCGGTGTTTCCCAAAAAGTCGTTGACCGGAAACTCCTGCAGTAAATCAAATGAACTTTTAGAGTTTCAATGGTTTAGCCATAATTTTGCTATTGAATTTAGCCCTTTGATTAAATTTCAAAAGTATAAAAGTAGGCTGTTTATTCTTCTTTCTTTTAGCATGATTTTTATGATTTTTTGCTCGATTTCGAGCTACGTGTTATCTAGTATATATAAAAAGAGAGTTGTGTGTTGGTATATTTAGTGCTACAGCCAAAACTACACGTCGTATACCCTTGATCTTGGTATCAAATTAAAGCTTGGAATCTCATTATGTGCACTATGGTGGTTGGGTTTCGATATTATATTGGGTTTAGGTACAGGATCGTCTGAAAGGGACCTATGTCAAGGATTTTGTGATTACTTTAGGTTTTATTTGTTTATATCAATATACATATGGTTTAATTTGAAATGGTTAGCGTGGTTACAGTGGTTGCCAACAGAATGCAGCACCTGCAATTGTTTTTGTACAACAGGTGAATACTGTCTTATTTAGCAAATGTGTTATTGTTTATGTTTTTAATTATTTAGTAAATTTTTACTGTTAAGTTATGATATTAAAACATAAAGTGCACTAAAATTTAGAGTTACATTTTTTTGTTTTAAATTCAATGTTAGAACTAAAAATAAGATGCTCGAAAAATAAGACGATATATTGCTCGAAAAAAATTAAACAACGAAGAAAAATAAACACATCTAAAGGTATCATGGGAAAATCCACAGTGACATCAAGAAACACTATCGAAACAGATTGGAACAGAAAGGGACACAGACGTACGAGGTGATGAAAGAAATAATCAGAACAGAGATAATGGAGAACCTTCCAAAAAGGGATCATACAGAAGAAGCTGATTTAAACTAAACAACTTTACAAGCTGTTTACAGAAGTACAGGGTACTATGATTTATACCATGAATGACACATTATTCCAATCAAATATAGATTTTATTGAACACCCGAATGTAGTAATTTGCAAGATGGACAAAATTTGTAGTTATTGCATAGCATAGAAATTAATTCAAAGTGGAAACACAAATTATGCGCTGTTTGAAAGGGCAAATAAGACTGCTACCACCAAATATATACCACCCCCGGCTTTCTCAAATATATGTATGGAGAAACACCAAAATATATTGAATTTATACATTACATTAGACGTTATAATACTTGCTTCCAAATTACGTCTTTTGGAGCTACCACTTACCTTCATAAGATTTTTCAACCCAGCGAAGCGGGTTACCAACAGCTAGTTATTAAAAAATGTAACAATTGATCAATTAGTAAGCATTGATCTATAATGTAGTTTCGGAATAAAAAATAAATTCCAGCGTTGATAGTGCAGAAGGGTGGGTTGAAATACTGAACGTCACCGCTACTAGCGCGACGCATTTGTCGTTCGTAATACCATGTAAGGAAGCGTATTTATTTAGTGAGTATAAGATTGAGTTATAAATTGTATAAATCCTAAGCTTAACTGTTGCATTCTTAACAAATCAATGGCAACAACAATTTTGCGAGCAAATTTCAATTTTTTATCGAAAATGAAAAATGAGGACGTTTTTCTTACCCTTTATGTCTTGTTCTCAAAATGGATTCCAATGAGTCCTATATTATCAATGTTTATGTACAAGTAAAACCATCAGCAGTTACTTTTTTAATTTTTAACCTCCAAATAACTTTCACATCCACGTACAATTGCTGGTATAAACTAATGAAATGTTCACATTAGTGTCACATAGCTAATGTTCAGTTCCTTATCAATCTTCATTCAATAGGTACTTGTCAGTTATAGCTAATAATTTTGAGCTTATCATAACACTTTTTATGTTTTGATAACCCAATTTAATTTTAGTTAATGTATTTTAAATTTAGATTAATAAAATTTATGGTTTAAAATAAATTTTAAATAAAAATTAAAAATGAACTAGTCACTTTACACCGCCTTATCTTGTACAGTTTCGAAAATCTACCATTGCTCAAGTCCAAGCCATTTTGCAAATAGTATTGGCAGCATTTTTCGCCTTTTAAGACTGCAGGATGTATTTATTTAAGGTATTTTACCAGTTTAAGAATCAATAGATTAATAATATTGGATTTGGTGTCTTAGATATTATTCGTCAATTCATAACCAGAATACATTCTTTAAAGATCGCAAACTTTTTTAAGGGGATCCGCCACCGATAATTCGGTATTTATTTATTTTTTGTCAAATTTTGGTTTTTATTTTTTTTGGATAGAACATGTATTTCTGAACTTGTATACAAAATTTTGGGCGAATTTGAGCAGTTTTTCATATTTAAAAAATTATTATTCGAAAATTGGTATTTCGAAGGTAGGTAAGTTTACTTAGTGCATCTGCTCAACTTTGTAAGCCGATTCCCGAAAATTGTGTTTTCCCCCGTTTTTTAGCACAAATTGTTGAATAACTTTTTTACTACAAGAGACAATTGACTGAAATTTTTACCAGTATATCTTCATACTGTATTGATGATTTGTTGGTATAGAGAGCTTTGTACAGTAATTTTTTTATAGGTAAAAAAATGTTTATTTGAAAATAATAAAATGAAAAATATTGTTTTTTACGTAAACGTGTATAAATAATTTCCTATTTGTGTTACACTAGTTAAAATACCGGGGAATATTCCTATGATTACAATATACAAATTAAAAAAAGATTATTAAAATTCATCCAAAAATAAAAAAGTTATTCAAAAGTTTTTAAAATTAAAAAAAACGTAAAAAAACTAAAAAAATTAAATAAAACGTAATCAAAGGAAAAAATGGAGTTGTTATATATATATATTTATTCTTTTTAGGTTAATTTGAACCAGTTTTGGTGGTCAAACTTTTATTTATCCAAAAAAATCAAAAAATCTCCCGTATTGGTGGCGGATCCCCTTAATGCTTATTAGTATCAAAAACTTCATAAGGAACGGTAATTTTGATCCACAGATTTTGAAAATAATTATTCTTTTTTCTTCTTATGGTGTTGGCCTGAACCCCAGATATGACTGTAGCGATTTCTGTCTAAACAGCAAGTTAGCAGCTGACCCTTATTTCCCGCGAAAGCTGGGTCTCGGCTGCCCCATAAAGTGTTTTTTCCACACAACCGTTTTTTATTTGGCTATTGAGGTCAACTATACAGTAAATAAATCTTCAGTTTCAAAGTTCGTCGTCTCACATGAACATCGAAATCCAAATGAGATTTCAAAATTCATATTTCATATTCGAATGAAAGCTATAAATCAATTATGACAATTTGCACGTAAATGTGATAGTGCGGAAATGTAATGTAGAAAGTTGTCCAAATTGTTTTTAGCAATTATAAATTATTTTTCTTTTAATTTAAAAAGAAATCATTCTTCTTTTATTTTCAAGAAGAACTAAGTGAAAGAAATCTACTAAAACCTATTATTTATTCTTTACCAATAATATATTAGCCTACTCCAGTTTCAGTACCATCGTCAATATAACAATATAAAACACCCAACAAGCCGCCCTTAAATTGTCCTTAAATCATGGTAAATTTGAACATTTGCATTACGTAGTAATTTTACCTTAAATACTCACAGTGTAATCTATATATCTGTATAATCAACGTTTCAAAGGAATCAACTTAAAGATGAGTAAAAAAAACGCCAAAGTGTTTTACCAGGAATACAAAAGGATGTTTTCACTTAACCTCATTACTTTATCAAGCGCTCATCTTCTTTCAGAGTGTGACGTCATCTCCTCTTTGTTTGGCATAAAAGTTGTGTAATCTGGTTGCGTGAGTCAACCACCCGTTTTAGAGATTTTATCAAGATTTTCTTGCCTTTTCGTTATATCTGGGTAGCCCTTTTTAATATATATGTGCTACATTTCTGTTCAAAATATATTATGTGCAATTGCGTAGTTAACACTTTGTTAGAGACTGGAAATACCAAGTTTTTTCTATCATTTATACTCTTAATTCAAAACATACATACATGCATACATATGCATAATAAAGTATATATTTACGTAAGTATAACTTAGGATCTAGTTTTAGGCACATGGAAATATTCATACAGGCAATCGAGAATCAGTAAATCTGTAAATTAAATATTCGTCAAATAGTACAATCGCAACACTATTAGTGACATGACTCAGAGCCATTTTCCCAAGCCTTTCTTAGTTCACCTTAGTAGTTCTAGGTTTATTTTTAACGAGTAGTTTATCCCAAAATTAGTTAACTATGGTACAGTTACACATTATTCTCCAATATCCTTAAATAACCTGGCAACCTATAATGCCCATAAGGCCTACAATACCCTTAAGCCACACGTTACAACTTTCAACTTTCAAATTCGTTTTGCTAAATAATTAGACTTTGACTGGGAATGTCACCTTTTTAAAACATGTTTTTAGGTTTGTAACAAAAATTAACTGTTGGTGTGTACCACGGCATTCCGATTTTAAGTATACCAGTTTAAAATATCTTTATCTTTTGATAGCAATAGTCTGGATAAGATACACGGTTGTAGTGTAGAGACTATCATAAAAATAATACCTAACAAAAGAACTATTAATAAAGTTTATTTTTATATAAATAGTTGTCATCCTTAATAATGGCTTATTTCGAATTAATTTTATTACTATGTTACTCAAAAATACACACTAGCAAGCACAATTGACTAATTAATTTTCATAATAAACTTGAATGTTATCCGAGCTATCCGGCTCAGTACCATTACCATTATGTTTTATGTTCGTAGTCTTAACGGATACAATTTCACACTAAGGCGTGCTCCGTAACTGTTGAGAAAGCGCACAGTAGATGTTTCATAGTATACTCATTTTTATAATTCCTTTTGTAAAACCTCTTCCATACTAAGTACATGCAAATTGTTGATAGAAACTGAATTTTCGTACTTAAGGTTGTTGAAAACAAGTTTCTCTGCGAAAATAGGTTTAAGGTTATGATTAGTTAGATATATTATGAGAAAAACAGTTTAATCTTGGCCATTTTTAAATTTAAAACAATAGTGAATAAATAAATATGGTTTTATGTGTGATTAAACAACAGTTACTTTGAAAGGATTGAAGATGCCTGATTGAGAGAGTAATAATTGCAAGTTTTTGAAGAGTTTTGCGAGGTTGAGCATGTGCATTTTTCGACTTATTATCTGACCTAAATATTTTCATTCCATTTATTCTGTCCCTGAAAACTTCAAAGGAAGCAGATGTTTGGACATTTTTGCAGGAGACGTTCTAAGGACGACTGTAGAATATTGTCATAAAGCGGTTAGTTGAATACTTTTTATTCCTTTTTTGCAAAAACGTTACTATTCATTCATTTCTTCGAGAAAAATTATTCAAGGCTTTTTATAGATACCTAACTTAACTATTAGGATTAATTATATTTTGTTTAACTGTAGGAGTCTAAGTTAAAATTATGCTACAAGTTAGGTTACATTATAAAAACCGTTTCATCTGCACAGCTGAATTCAATACATGTTTTTTGTACTCCTAAAAATACGATATAGCTTTGTAATATTGAAAATAATCATGCAATCTGTTTTAAAATAAAAGCGTTTACACACACGACAGTTCAAAGATTTTGCGTTCTTACATTTGGAATTAAGATGATTCGCTAATATATATAATTATTTTCCTAAGACATTCCCAATCACATGATTCGTAGACTGTGAACAATCTTCTTTAAACGTTTACTTGAATTTTACCCCACAACTAGATGAGTCCAAGCCTCTATTGAATACGCTAATAATCAAACTATGATTAATAAAAATCAAACACAATCTTACGTAACAATGTGTTGTTAACGAACCGAAAAAAACTTCAAATTAACTAAATACATTCTTAGCCTACATACATTAAAATACTTCCGTTGGAGCAGACCTGAATACTCAGCGAACTTTTAATACTTCTGATATGTATTTAAATTCTTTTTCCAAAATCAGTTCTAATTAACTCGACTTCCATTCCTTTATACTTTTGTTAGTAAACGATAGAAAACGTTGATAAATTAAATGTAAATAATATTATTTAACTATCTAAACAAGTAAAAACAATGAATATTATTGTTTATATATGTAAGTTCGTCAAAATATTAATCAAGATATTTTATATTCTTAGGATCCTGACACACAAACGCCTGGAATATCAACAAACACACAGTCCGTATATGCTGTAGTGATATCTCTGTTGCATTGTTGTGTTCGCAAAGGCATTGTGTTATCGAGTAATAAATGCTGCAAACACAGATAGAGTTAAGATAGAGCATTAATTTATATTGCCCCATATACATTAACGAGTCATCTTTGATCTACATAAACACGTTATAGTCACAGCAATTATGATGATCAGGTATTTCTATTATCGTATTTCATGGATTATTATTGTAATTTTAGCAATAATGAAAATATAAGCTAGGAAAATACATTTAAAGTTCGCAAAGTAGAAGTTTAATTTGTATTCATTGAAACGGTTCACGGGAATTAGCTGATTTTTTAAACAAATTCTCATGAATTGCTATCATGCATTTTCATGAAGACACTAATTATATGATAATATTAAACATAACACGTTTTTTGATCACGCCAATCAAACTCCTAATAACTTTTAGTGATTTTAACAACTTCAATACAAAACAACAGTGTGGAAAACAGTATTTGTTTACAACTTCTGGTCCAGATTCAAGATTGTGTTTACTTACTAAAATGTCAATAAAATAGCAATTTACTTTTAGTTGTGATGTAATTTATTTCATAATCGTTGTTTTGTTGCTAACAGGCTTTTATATAACATTACTGAACCATTAAAACATCGGTATCGCTATATTTAAAAAAAAGTATAATGGCGAAATCTGATGCTGTTTTATACAACAATATTGTTTGATATTGAATGACGTTTGTACCGTAATACAATAAACAACGGTGGTGAATCAGTTTACTTCTGATTTATCAAACAATTCCGTGTTTTCACAAAGACCTGATAAACGTATTTCCACGAAATCCTGATACACGTAAAATACCATAGTTATTTTATGGTTGAACCATATAATACCATAGTTTACCATGGTTAAAATCTTAAAATATATGCAATATATGTGTTAAAAATTATCCAATAAAATCTCAAGCTTTTCAATAATAAAAATTAAATGTTAGCCATCGGAAGCCGTTTAGTAACTCTGGTCTGCGCACAGGTTTCCGCCCATGCAGGCCATTTCCCTTGGCAAAAAAGAAATACACTATGTTTATTTCCTGTTATGTTTATGTTTAAATATTTTAATGTTAATATATTGTATTAATTTTCATTTTCAATTGCTTAATGTAAGATTTTTATGTTTGTAAATTAACTCTGGGAAATAAAGACTTTTCATTTTCATTTTCATGGATTATAGTAAGTCTGTTAAACACATACCAGCTAACAATGTCGTCTATTAGAATTGTTAATATTCTTTTATTTGTTAAGTGTATGTCATCAGGGAAAGGGTGAAGTTACAGTAAAAAAATTCTTTAAAAAGCTGTACTAATATTTTGATCCTTTTCAAAGATTAGATTTATAAATTAGCTTTTTTACTTAAGTAAATCAAGTACCAATAAATTGGTAGTTTTCATGATGCAAATATTTGATGTTATAACTCTTGGACTGTTAGACTTTATAGGAATGAAAATTCTCTAGGGATATCGTCTCTAGGGGCAGCTTACAAAAGGAGAAGATTGTCAGGATGGAAAAAGTATTATATGGTCAGTCAGCCTTGCTCCTAAAGAAAGAGAAAAACATTCCTACCCATCCTCCTGACTCTTTTGGGAACAACACCCTCTAGGACGAGACCTCTCAAGCACTCCAGCACAAGGACCTCCTGGGAACCCTCCTGGTTGTGAAGAGTGTTACCGAGGTCGGTTCGCCCTCCACACTAGCAGTCCAACCCTGGAACACCTACTAGCGTTATTACTGTACATGAAACACAGTCAACTGTAGCTCAACGAAATGTCACAGACTAACGTTGGAAAACCTGCTGGGAGTATTTTCTAGAACCACAGTCAACTTCAGCCCAACTAAATGTCACAGACTAACGTTGGCAAACCTGCTGGGAGTATTTTCTAGAACCTCAGTCAACTGCGGCCCAACGAAATGTCACGGACTAACGTTGGCAAACCTGCTGGGAGTATTTTCTAGAACCTCAGTCAACTGCGGCCCAACGAAATGTCACGGACTAACGTTGGCAAAACTGCTGGGAGTATTTCCTAGAACCACAGTCAACTGCAGCCTTGCGATGTGTCACAGACTAATGTTGGCACACCTGCTGGGTGTGTCTGTTACAAGCTGCTTTTATTGGAAAACTACCATATTTAGCCGTCAGGAGTCCATGAAAATGGTTTTTCGTTTCAAATTTGCAATGTAAATTATGTTAAAACTAACATTTTAATGTTTATCAGAACTAAAACACAACAAAACAATTACGTCTCTAATGTATACAAACTGTTTACTATGAAGTAAAAGATGATACGATTAATTACGGTCAGTATATATAGCATGAATGTTTACAAAAAAATCGCATTTATTTGATTATCCTACAAAAATCAAACAATTATTGATGTACAGTTTAAAAAATATAATTTATTTAATTTTTTATATAATTATAAAGTTACTAATGAAATACTACTTTGGAAAATTGTTATTGGATTAACGGTATTCAGGTGATTTGTTAACGTGTTTATAATGCTAACGTGTTTATTATGTTTTTTGCAGTTGTCCAGTATGCTATCACTTTTCACTTTAGAGGACTCACCGATTTAACAAACAACCAAAGTCACGTAGATCGACAGAATTTGTCCATTATACAAAATAAAATTATGGATAATACCTTTATGAACAATACTGTAAAGTTATGGATAACGTTTTTACCTTTATAAATTGCACTGGATGTAAATAAACACAGTGAATACAACAACACGTATCATGCCAATCAAGAAAATTCTTTTTATATTTTCTATCCATACTATATTGCCACCTATTCCTACTATAATAAATAACAAACGCCATGCAGTCTCATTGTCACTACCCAATATCCGCTTGAAATATATTCACCCGACAGACCATACAGTAATATATTTCATTTTAGAGAAATATGCACAGTCGGCTCTTCTTACTTCTTGGTCAAATATTGCTTTTGACATACAACTGAAAATTTATAGTTAATGTATAACAAAATGGGCCAATATGTTTTGTTTTATTAAAGGATAGAAATTGCTACTTACGTATAAACTATAATTACTATAATAAACAGCTGACCAGCATAACGCTATTTTTGTACATGAGGTTTTCTTGCATATATTTTACGAATACGAATAAATGATTTGAAAGTTTTCGTAGAACAGTTTAAGTGTCCAAGAAAAGATGTTCTCAAGTTTGACTGAAATGCTGCATTGTGGGAAAGCTTGCAGTTTGTGTGAAGATGTTTTATAGTTCAATAGCTTATAAAACTAAATAATTGTGGATATTCAATTAATGTCTACGGAGTTTTCAGTCCGTAAAACATCAAAAGGGCCACTGTTAAAAATATCAATTACCCCCGTTGCAGCAGACCTGCATACTCAGCGAATTTCAAATGCAAAACAACATATTTCAATCCAACATAGCGAGATTTGACATGTTTTTGTAAGCTCCATAAGAATAACATGGGGAATGAGTATGCAGGTTTGCTGCTACAGATATATTTAACCTGGGTGGTTTTGATTCAATATTCAATAGATCTGAACTAGAAGAAGCTATTTACCAAGTTTTATCAAGATATGTTGAGAAATAACCGAGATAAGAATTTTACTTATTCCCCATAAGGTTAACATTGGGACAACGTACTGTGTTTACCACTTTCAATATCTCGGTAACCAATGGACATAGAGCAGTGATTCAAAATACTAAATTGTTTGTTTTTTTTGAGCTGAATCCAATGGTGCCCACAAAAATGCGATAAATTCTATTTTCCTATGTAAAAAACTCAAAAAACCCACTTTTGGGGGGGTTTATCCCCCTTTACCCCCCCTTCCGGTGATCCGATCGGGCTGGTTTACGAACTCGTCCGAGGGATCACCACTTTACATGACTGTACCAAATTTCATTAAGATCGGACCATTTTTACGGCCGCTATCGTGCTGACAGACACATATATATATAGATATATAGAAATATATACATTTATAATCTGTATATAGATATATATATATATAGATATATAAATATATATATAAATTCGAATGAATGGTGTTTTCTGCTTCTGGTGGCCCCAAAACGAAAAGTTATCATGGTCTCGGGCTTAGGTCATACCATGAGACCTACGGAAATAGCTTCTTCCCTATAGGAGAAATTCGCTTAAAGAAGATAGGCCGTTTTTTTGTTTGGTTTTGGGTTTGACTCAGATAATACAAGATATACTGTTTCAACAGGGACGGAGAAAATCGCCTAACCAATATTGATAACACTTGCAGATATAGAACATTACCATTCATTACTTAGTTATTTGACCATGCGTTTCACACTGATAAAAATAAATTTAATATAACCAAACACTTGGAAAATCAGTCAGAGAGGTGGTTAGAAAAGAGAAAACGTTTCCCTTGCCTGCGTGAGTTTAAAACAAAAATCAAAACATCAAATATCACTGACAGATATGAGTAATTACATTTTGTGATATTTAATTGAAAAGTGGCAGCGAGAAATAGAATCACTGTGTTTATTCAAAGCGAGAACAGACATCTGTGTTGTTTTCATTTTTTATATTTATCTTTATTTAATGGACTAAAACTTAAAAGTTTTACCTGGTAAACATTCATTTCTTAAAAAACATAACGAAATACGCACTTATGACCACATTTAAAAGCGTTAATATTATCTTTCTTAACTGTTTTGGTAAGTTGACTTTTAGCAAAGTTTTTCTTATGGAATAGAATTAAACCATAGCATACTGCATGTGCATAAATCTATAAAAATTTAATACATAAAATTTTATTGCATAGTTTGAAGGATTTGCAGCCGTCCAAAACAGGAAAATATATTATATTTAAAAAACATAGAAATTTATTAGCGCATCCATCAGTCATACGGTTTGTTTATGCATTTTTAAACTGAACCGAAAATGTTATTTGTAATCATTGGTAAGCTTGTTCTATTAAAATATATAAAAAATAAAACCACATACCTTAGTTTTAGTGAACGTTCTTCTTTTTCCTTGTAAGCTTAAAATTAATCCATGCTTATTTCAAACTATATATTATTCATATGTAAAAATATATAGCTGCAAGCCCAATACAGTTCTAATTATGGTTTTTCTTATCACAAAAAGTGTAATTTTATTTTGATTCATCATTCTTCCCTAAATACTCAAAAAAATAAAAACCTAATTACTGTAAATTTTTCAACAAAGTTCATTATTTTGCAAGAACTCTCTAACTCATGATGCATGTTGAAACTGGCAGGATACTGAATGAAAATTTCATTCCATGGATTTGGAGGGAAGCCAGCCGATGGCCTCGTGACAAACAGCTGAGTCGATATTTTCCCCCACACATTGCCTTCATCCCACCTTTACATGAAACCGAGATCGTTATTCCTCCGGATTTACATCATAGATAGTTCACACATCAAGCTATACTACGACATTATAGTTTGTTAATAGACTAAGAATCAAAATATATAACAAAAAACCCATAAGTAATAAGTTATATAAGCTTTATTTTATCTTAAAATTATAAATTTAACTTCGATTATTTGATACTTTATTCATAACAATGTGTACGAATACTTTTTATATTAGTTCTATATACTGAAAAGTAAAGTAACATTACTATGCCGTTTTCAAAGATTCAACTATGGTATTCGTAATGATACAGCCATAATTCAAGGTCGCAAAAGAAGTTTTTAGTATTAAAATAACGTAAGTTTAACTACAGATTATCCTATACTGATACGTTAAAACGTGTATTAAATGTTTACGAACATAATTCGGCAATGTAAACCTTAATAAACACTGGAGAACTCTTACATATTCCATTAAATACTAATTGACATGCTAATTATTAGCGTTATTTCGTTTGGAGTGTAATAACATTAAACCAACTGCGGTTCTTCCCGGCAAATTGTTCACCCAATGTTGAATTCAAATATTTCTCGTAAAAGTCCTGTATATACTGTATGTTTGGCGAACAAATAAATCTGTTGTTCTTTTGATTGTAATACTAATACAGTATTTTATACCTACTAAAATAAAAGGCTGTATAGTTTCAACTTGTATCGTAACTTGCATATTATTAGCCTAGAAATTTTATATTTAATATTTGCATGTAAAAACTAACTGTTCTTAAAATTCTGTTAAATATTCTTCTAGGTCTATGTTTTAACTTAAAAAGAAAACCATGATGGAAAATAGTCCAAAATGAACCTACATTTTGGATTTTAGGCTCCATAATATTTTGTTTTTACTATATAACTGTATACTACATTTGGGCCACCCAGGATAAATGTATTATTGAAAAAAGAGCCGACTAGGAAGTATACTATAGAAGATATAAATCAGTATTGATATTCTTCTACAGCTAACAAAGTAATTACTTTTCGAATATTATTCAACCGATATTTAGTTTTTTTTCTATTTCCATCCCAAAATCAGTTGTTGTTAATAAAGAATCAAGCATTTTTTAAACAACAAATAAGAGATATTTATATTAAAGATAGCCTTTCCACTCAGGATGAATTGTGGAAAATCCTATTGTTGACAAATAACGATTTGAACAGTCAATCACCTGTGTACAATTGTGCATGGTATGGATTGTAATTGTTTTCGTAATAACTACTAAATAATAAGTACTCAACGTTTTTGTGATAATTTTCAAAAAGACTTTTATTTGAGTAATGTAGTACTAATATTCGAAATACACACACGTTAGGTTAGTCGACACAGAAACCTCTCCTATAGACCTTATCCGATCTTAATCATTTTGAAATAACTCGGCAACAGGACGTTTTGCAGGAATTACAATTTATGAGTGTCAGACAAAGGATGAGCCTTAGACTCCCTTAAATGTTTTTACTCCACCATTATTCAGCATTGAGAAATAAATCCAAGTAAATAGCGGATTGGAGTAAACACAGTTTCTCAACAAAACCATTTGTCATTACTGGAATTGCGAATGTCGTTGCAAGGGAACCTGCACCATTAATTTAGTTTTGTATTTTATATTTATGTAAACCAACTGGTAATTCAAAAATAAATGCCAGAACAGTAAACCGGGACAATGTTTTTACAAAATCAAACAAGTTGTTGATTACTCTCCCCTTTTGGTTTGAAATATCTAAAGTCATCCGACCTTCATCACGTCTCTCTTTTATTGAATAACCTATCACATTGCCAATCTCAATTGTCGGCATCTACCTTCTCACATTATGGAATTAATTGTGTGTTGTTTTGAAATATTACAATTAATTCAGTAGCTATATCCGTAAGCTAAAATACAGATTGAATTATTTCGGCATTCGTGTGGCAGCAAATATGACATGCACAGATCAGTCAATAGTTACGGGGCAGTAAACCAACCAACATTAATGACAAGCCATAAGTCTCATCCAACTTTGAACTGTATATGATCCAATAGTTCAACAGCTGATTGCTTTTGTGTACGGTGATTCGTCTGTCATTGCACTTGGCTAAATGCGTAATTCAAAACATATACTGCACCAACATTTTAACTTTTACTTTTTATTACAAACTAATATTAAGAAAGAATTTTTAGCTTTTATTAAGGACTTGTTTATACTTAATTTATAGCATTACTTAATGTAGTTTTTTGCTAAAGAATAATTTTAGTTATGGGTTTTAAAGTTAACTGTTAAACTAATGGTTCAGCAGGGTCTGGCCTCTTGTTTTGAAAATATCACGCAATAGCATTATTCAACTGAAAATAACTAACATGAAATGAACCTTGTTTGGAATTATTTTCTCCCTTATTTACTTTATATTATTGTTTGATTCTTTAAAATTTTGAGCTTAAATATAGGACAATCATCGACCTACTATCCGTATTTATGTTCTTCGTAGTAAATAAAATTTAAACCACATTAATACTTTAAAGGAGTATATTTAAGTCAAATTCAAACAAAGATAGGAAACATGGCACACATAATACGAAGAACGACATTTAAAATTACGTGACTATTGCATATTCTTTATCGTTTCCAAGGGAAAATTTTTATATGCTTGACCAACCACCATTGTTCCAGAGCAACAGTCACCTGCAGTCTAACGATCTGTCGGGGACTTATGTTGGCACACCTGCTCGGAGTGTCTGTTGCACCCACTTCTGTTGGAAGCCTGCCACACAAGGTGGACAAGGACCTGGAAATATCGTGTCCTTATTATAATAACTTTATAACAGTTATGTTTAAAAAACGATGCAATACATTAAAAAATGTAATCATTTCTTATAAAAGTATTTTGTTAAATATATATTTATTGCGCAGATACAAACCCAACATTTTTTATTTTATGATTCAAAAAATATATAACTAAATCAGTTTCTACCTCACTAACAAAATCTGACACGGGTACAAAATTGATAAACAACCTCACAAATAACAGAAAATTTATAAAATATATTTCTGTGGCCAACAATTTTCCCCAGCAATTTTTTTTAATATACAGTACACATAAGACACTCTGTTTTAAATTCATTGTTAGTGACAGTGAGTTTGTGCTTTGATTTTTAATCCTGTTGACATTTGCCATCACTGATTAGTAAGAAAAGGTTTCACGACGTTTTGGGATCTGAAATGTGATTCTACCATTCAATATTTTAAAAGAAAATCGCTTCGACTACCAAGGATTGAAAGTATCCATGTTTTCATGTCAATATTTAATCTAATTTATGAAAGTAAAACAGTTGCTGACCTAATTTTGTAGTGGATCCAAAGACAATCTAAAATGCAGCCCAATATAACAAATCCAGAAAAAACTGAATCAGGTAATTTCCCCCAAACCTTAGTTGACCCAAAAGCTCTCTCTCACCAGCATAAATACAAAACCCAATTTTATACAAAAGTTCTCCATAGTCATGAGCACAATTTAACCTCTATGAATGTTTGACATTTCCTGTCGTATATTAGTCTTAATCCAAATACCGTTTATTTATACAAAATAATAGAAAACCAAGAAAATATTTACCCTATTTTGTTCAAATAATCTTAAAACTATTAATCAAAACTGCAATATGCAATATAAACTGTACAAAAAAATACTCTTAAACTATAAAATGTAAATATGTTCATTCAGACTGTAGCCTTTGCGAAAGCAAATCATTTTGTCTGGGCTGTCCGCGTCCTATAAAATGTTTTAAAGGCGATGCAAAAATTACTTATAATAAAACTGAAACAACTATTTTAGGGCTTGCCGTTCGCTTGAATTCCAGACTTTGAGGTGGAGTCGGAGACCCAGTATGATAGATTAATTTTTACCTCTCTTTAACCTTCAATAACCTCCCTAACAATAATCTCCGTTAACCAGTCTCTTACCCCTTTTTTACTATAGGTTAGGTTAACTGGTTAATGTACAAACATTGGGGTCTTAGTGTGTGAAAACAAATTTAAAAAATATGATAATGGAATAAAATATTTTTGTTATGTGATGTAAAAAAGTGTTTATATATATAGACTTATATATATAAAATGATATATTTTTATATATAGACTTAATAAAATCAAAATATTTTATTAAGTCTATCTACACTATTTTTTAGCAAATGAACCTATAGTTTAATCAATTTATAAATATCGTTACAATAAATAAATCATCCTGTCAAAGTAGAAACATTCATTTCGTCAATTCAAGCTGACATGTGAAAACAGCTCTATTTATCTTGAATATTTGTCTAGAAAACTTGTCAATATCTTCAGCAAATAAATAAAACCTGTGAGCTAAGACTTGTCACTTACAATTTTCCAACATTGTTTTCAAACGTGCATTAGTAATTCGCTATGCTCTTATATTTTTGATTAGTTTAAATAAACAGTATAAGACACAATGCAGATTGCACAGATGCACAGTGCAGATTTTACAATGCTGCAGGACTTTAAAAGTTTACATATTACAGTTGCAACGTAATGTTTTTGAACAACAAATAATAGAAATATTGGATATCTACTAGTCTTGTTTATCTCGGAAATATCAAACCACTCGGCAGAGATATGATGAAATGTTATAAACTAAAAAATGTTTCTTTACATATAGAATGTATAACTATTGAATGCCTATGTTTCAATTAGAAGAAAATGTGTTATAAAACATTACGAAAGTTATATATCATTATTTTACTTTTCAAAGTTAAATTGTTTTACCTTGTTTTCGACCACATTAAATAAATATAATAAATTAAAATTAAATCAAAATTAACCCTTTTACGTTAGCAGCAGATAGATTTAAAAAAAGAAAAAATGTAACTGTAGCAACGCAAGCAAAGAGTTTAATATCAATGTTTTTAGGTAAATGTCGGTTGTCGAATGTATTGTTGCAACCGACTAGCGGAACGTTTTCACCTCCTTTTCAACTGTAATTTCATCGTCACTTCCTCAATATCCGTTTCAAATATATTCATCCAATAAAACCGCACAGTAGTGTATGTCATTTTGGCGAATAAGCTTGGTCGTTTTACTTCATACTTCGTAGTGAAATATTGCTTCTGTGACCTTTAATTAAAACCCTGTGAATTTTACGCTAGCATTTTGAAGTGAAATATTTTTAATACACTTTTGCAATAAGTGTAGTGAAAAATAAATTGTTTTATTTACCTTTTACAAACCATTCCAGGATGGTGAAATTTTGACAAATATATAATATATTGACAATGAGTTATATTAAATATATATGTATTAACTGTATGATAACAAATAAACTTGCATATATTATACAGGGTGTTCTTTTAAAGCGCAACCCAATTTTAATATTGAATAATGCACATATAAATAAGAAATTAGCGTTGTTTTGTTGATCTTTACATTTTATGAAACCTATTATTTAAGTTTGATCACATTTAGTTTACGTTATGTGTTTAAACACTCCGCCATCGGCATTTGTATAAAGTTGTGCTATGTCCATCAAATTCCCGAGTTGCAAGGTGCTTCTTTGAATTTCTTGCATTGAATTTGTTATGTTTGTTTTGAGGTGCTGAATATCCTGGAATTGTTTTCGTAGGCCTTACTTTTTATGTATCCCCAAAGAAAATAATATAGTGGGGTTAAATCTGGGGATCCTGGAGGAAAATAACCCTTCACTGATAAAATAAAGTTTTGGGTTGCGTTAAAAAAACCCTTGTATTACTACGCAAGTGATTGTGAATTAAAATATCTTTCTAATAATACTATTAATTTATTTATAACGACATTATTTTTATCTAACGATTCCATTATCAAAATGATTAGTTTATTTCTTATTAAACAATAAGGCCCTTGCGTTAATTGTGTCCCCTACTCCAGTGACTTATCTCTAATAGCTCCAGTTGTAGCCATTAGTTTAAACTTGCAATTTACACAAGGCCCTTGTAATCTTGTTGACATATGACTCTCATATTTCTCATTACGTGTTCTCTTGGAAGGCATACAACTGTTAATAACAGTATTTGTCCTTTCTGTTGTAAACTATTAGCCAGTAACACGACTGAACTCACGATTCAGTGGTATTCTATATTCTTTGATAATAACCTAAACAAAGAGAAAAAAAGAAAAAAATGTAAAGTACTTCCCTAAAAAATCTATTAAATAATAAAATATACAAAAAATGATTTTATCATACCTAATGATAAAAATAAAATGTTTATAAACTTTCTACAAAATTAATAATAAAAAATGCCTAATTAATTTTCAGTTATCCTCCATGTTATACATAGCAACAAAATAATCTTAGCGGTAACAAATTCTTTTAAATGACGTTTATAGCAAATTACAATCGAATGATAGTGGTGACCGTCAATAAAACTTACTAGATATTCTAAATAATAATAATGTACAATCTATTGAATAAGAGTAATAACTAGATATTTAACTCTGGGTAGACTAAAAAAAACACTCATTTTAGTTTCTTAATAGATCAAGTATTTACTAAAAAATTTAAATGAATCAGTAGGGATTGCAAACAACTGTAAAAATACTGTAACCAGTTTGTATACCCACTACTCTTGGAAAATGGTAGTATCAAATCTTGAAAGATCAAAGCAATCAGTGACAAAAGAACTTCAATGTTAATTTGTATACTTTCTAACGGGACTGTCTATTTACAGCACCTAAGAACATTGTATTTGTAATATAACTTGGATGACGATTTTTTGTTCTTTAATGGTTTTACTGAGTTACCATCAATAAAGAGAAAGTATGGTGATGAAATTTACTCTACGAATTGCGTTTATGTCGAATGAGTATTCTAAAGGCAACATAGTTGGAACATATTACGATTTTGAATACATTATGTGAAAATGAATATTCAATCAATAATGAATGATTGGGAAAACGAGAAATTAATTTACCTACATAAATTCGGATTTTGTAGTAGTCCTAACACAAAAAAGGTAACTCAAATATAAATTAAATAAAAAAATGCATTTAATCATTGCGTTCTTCAATGTTACAACTCTGTTTTATAAGTAAACTTGCCAACATACTGATTAGTGTTTCCATTGTTATTAATATTCCATTAACACTCCTAAAAATTAAAGAAAACGAGTAATAATAAAATAGGGGAATAACATACCATGAAAACACCTTAAAGGTGTCCATACTCAAGCACGTAATTGTAGAGCTCCATTCATTTAAAATGTCAAAAAATATGATATAGAGGTACTTATGATTACTGTATAAATTGTGCTAAAGTGGGATTCGAGGTGAATTGATCGAGACTTCCAATGCTGCAAACTCACGTTGTTTAACCAGTGTTAGTGCACGCTTCAATAGGTTGGGCTGACAAAGCTAATCTCTCTTCAGCGTAAAGTTCAATTTTGTTGTTTGGTTAAAAACTCGGATGTCATACGGAGGGTAAAAATAAAATAAGGGTTTCTAGATTTTATTTTCTTAGTTCGTCTTTTGCATGTATTCTATGAACTTGGACATAAATATAGAAAAGGAGTTTTCGTCACTGGTGATATCAGATTTAAAGCTAACTCTCATCATTAACCGGTAATTGTTAGGAAAAAATTTAAGGAAACGGACGCATTTTCCATTTACCAACCACATAAATAGTATTGACCACTTAAATTTAAGGATACGAAGCGTTTCATGTTCTTTAACCAATAAAACTTGTTCATTTCAACAGCAATTTGAGTTACCATACTGTACGTTGGAATGAACTTTTCAGGTATCTAAGTTGTCAAAGCAGGTAAACGTTTCTACCAACAAATAACCTTAATTTTGTAAAGTCAAAATTTATAAAATTAAAAGTAATGCATATTATTAAAATGCGCATTAATTTTTATTCTGTATACTTTTTTTTAAATATCTATATATCTAAGGTGGTATATGTATAACAATATTTATAATATTTACGAATAAAGCTACAGTTTTGAAATTGCTTCTCTAAAATTTAAGCAGGTGATTTCGTTTAATTATCTTGACAATATCAAAGATGTTTAACTACTGAGTCAGAGAAACCAACAAAAAAGAATCAACAGAACCCAAGAATTTTAATTACTATGGTGTTAGGATAACATTAGTTGTAATAAATTTACTCAGCAATTTTCAAGAAAAAATTGAGTATAGTACTGTGTTTTCAAATTTGTTCTAAAATACTTCTTGAAAAGACAGAAGTAGTATTTTGTTTATGTTGTCTTGCAGCATTCATTGTTTGTATGTAAATCAACTTGATTACGATTATAAAAAATTAAATTATCGTTGTGGATTCCACTGCTCAGCATCAATTAACGTAATAAAACCCTGAACATTATTCACTGGCTACAAGTAGCATTGGTCATTTTATGATAGGCTATT
This sequence comes from Flexamia atlantica, assembly GCA_035578135.1. Taxonomy (NCBI): domain Eukaryota; kingdom Metazoa; phylum Arthropoda; class Insecta; order Hemiptera; family Cicadellidae; genus Flexamia; species Flexamia atlantica. The sequence continues at coordinate 4,220,846 of JAQJVK010000012.1, read as the reverse complement.
CATGTTTGACAGATTTGATCAATGCGATTGTCTATAATCACAATAATTTGCATTTAGATTTTGAGAACGTCAATCACTTACATTTTTAATTTTTTACAAATATATATATATATATATATAAATATTTTGATTTTATATAGATTTTCCATGGATTTTAATATAGATTTGTATTTTTATTTTTTTTTGTATAGATTTTAATTATATTTAAATTTTTGAGATTGTCAGTTATTAGATAAATCTTAAAGTATAATATAATCGAACATCACTTTAAAAAATGATGATGGTACTCTTTTAGTATAAAACCATTTGTTATAAGATTCTCTGAAAACTAATTTTCCAAAAGTTGTTGTATGACTATCTATATTTTACAATAGATTTTCTTTCTTTCTAGTTTTACGTTGTTTATGTCTTAAACAAAAGTTATCTTATTCTATATACATACCATTATACAAAATATATCGCCATCCACAATGAAGTTAAATGTTAACGCAAGTTTAAAAATATAGTAAACAAATATAACTTGACAAGAAAAAAGTTACTTTACTACTACCTATATCATTTCGTGGAACATAAATCTATCAAAAGCAATGTTCTCAAATATAATTATAATGTACTGGTAAGTTATTGCTCGAGTTTTTTATGCTAGTTTTAAAAATTACATATTCTGTAAATTTTTAGTAATCTTGCTATCAGTCATTATTGATTAAAAAGAAACATGGGTTATGCAACCCTACGGTTGTTAAAACATTTTTAAACACATAAAATTTTACGAATTCATTATAGTCTGTCTGGATTTGTGGCAACGCAAATGACACTGAAATATCACCGAACATTACAGCAATATCACGGTTACAGAATAATTATAGTGAGTTACTACATGGAGATATCTCATTGTTTCGCAAGTCGTCATCGGAGAATGTTTAGCGAAGATAACAAGGATCATTACTCAACAACGTGCTGCGTAATTGTTCATCTCTAATAGAGGCTGTTTCCCATTGATTAGTAGATATTTCAATCAGTATTTAATAGGCGCTGCTCTACATACACGTCACGTCACGTCCACATACGGCCAATACGACGATTCCGCATTGGGTGTTATTCATATTCGCATTCGCACCGTACGCATCGTCCTCGATCGCATCCGCACATGAGGATGCGACATCCAGAGTCACAGATAAATTTGATAAGTGTAAATTTTTATGATTTCATGCCTCATAAAACACAACGTTCAAACTTAAAGTTTGCTATCACTGTAACGTTTGCTATTAACGCCTATATATTGGTAACCCCTGTATTTTAAAGGAGATACATCTTACTGACATTGATTAGATATTATACGCGATAAACATTATGAAATAACTATTATTATTGTAATTAATATAAGTATTGAACGCAAAAAACAGCATTTTGGACTGTTTTCAGTATAAAACCTGATATGTCCTAAAAGCCGAATGGCCGAATAAACTTTGGTAGAGGCTATATAGACGTCACGTCGCGTTCCCATTCGGCTGATTCAGCCGTGTATGCTCTTCCACAGTTCTCTGTGGCTCTTCACAGCATTTGAGTCGGACCGTGACGTGACATGACGTGATAGGACGTGTATGTGTAGCCGGCTCCTTTTAAGGTTCCATTCACCTCGATAATGGACGTGACGTGACGTGTCTGGGTAGCCTCGCCTTAAGATGCCAACCATCAGTGTTGAAAAAAACATTACAATATGTACTAATGTATGACTTGAAACAGTAGTGGTAAACTAAACATATAGCTCAATATATAAACCATGATCACAATAGTTTAAATTTTTTTTTTCATTCCTTTTGCTGAACATGAAAACTAAAACTACAGTATAAAACCCTAAAAGACAAATGAATAGTCAATTTTATAGCTCTAGTGCCAATGTAACCTAAAGCTAGGGGATTTTATGTAACTAATTATTCCATTTTTAAAGTAAGGTGGAGTATGTGTGTTTGATATTCTATTGAATCAACTATATACATTAGAAAATTACTTACTAATTCTACGTTGTTCATTGGAATAACTTGTTTGCTGATACAAAGTACTAAGCTGTGTTCGGTCATTTACTATGACTTTTTTGCTTGTTTCGAGAATTGTTACTGGAATAACAAAACTTCCTCTACGTAATTCATCCTTCAAATAAGAAACAAACCTAATAATAATTTGAAATCTTCTTCTGATTTTTGAAATTAAGACGCTTCGTTACATATAAAAGAAAATTGAGTTAATATAAATTAAAATCTTTTGTTTAGTTGAATGGCGACATGTTTCCTTTAGTACCGTTTAATTAAATAACTACACTAAAATGCCTGAATGAGAAATCTATTTATTCAACGACTTTGTTAAACGATGAACTGTTTACATTACACTACTTTTTTTAAATAGTTAAAATCGAAAAATATGGATCATGTGTTTTAGTTTACCATCAATTTATTTCCCAAAATAGTATTATTTTTGTACCTTTGGACCTTTATTTTTCCTTTGATCAAAACAATTTATAAAAGAAGGATCGCTGTCATATCTCCTGAGCCCAGGTAAATATGATTTGACAGTTTAATCTCATAGCTTTGGTGGGGAGCCAAACAAACATCCCCGAAAAATAGCTGACTCAATCTTTTCCTTTACACGTTTCCTTTATCTCATTTCGTGCATGATTTCTTTCTTCTTCCTGCAGAATATTTATACACGCCTTTGTGATTTTGATTTTAAAAGGTTAAACATAAGCTAAATAGAACTTTAGTGACCTCCAAAACGTTAACTGTCATAGGGAATTTTCCAATTGCAACTAGTAATTTTTATAAGTTAAGAACGTAAATTACGTTTTTTTCTTCATCACTGAAGAAAAAATAAGGACCGACAAAGTAGATCTGAGAGTGCCAATTATTTTTTCTGTTGGTTACTTTTGCACTCAAAATACGAAAAAGTCATTTCCTACCACAAAAATGTAAGCATAAAACTCATTTATTAAAAAACAATATAACAGTGAGGACTGTCTTTTACGGGTTCATGGTAATAAAAAACGCTGAACTAATGAGCCAATTCAGAGTACTTAAAATTATAAAATTTTATATAACCGTTTCTGCAAGTTTAGTTGTGGTTAATGGAATACACAAAAGCAATTGATTTTAAAAGACGCAGCAAAACATTTTTGTCAAGTAACCTTTGAAAGTACCTTGTACAACCTATCGCATGTTGATAAAACTTTTCTTTTAAATTACACAAACAATTAATTTATTTTCTCACAAAGAGTATTAAAACGTTGCATTGCTTCTTGCCTTTTTTGTGTTTCACTTGTTTTGAAGGGGCTGTTTAGTATTAATAGGTCTTTTCATATTAACATTAGACAACGTACTGCGTTTACCTCCAAACTAAAATATCAATTAGTTTGGAGTTAAACTGGTCATGGAATATCTCCACAAACAGTTGACGTAGACTAATAATTCAAAATACTAGATTGTTTATTTTTTCATGCTTAATTTAATTTGGAGTTACAGATTTGGTAAAATTTAAAGAAATCTTTAACGCTTAAAACCCAATAACCTTTGAACCTGAATTTTCACAGACATACAGGTGATGTCATGTTAATTGTCATCTTAAGCACTTAATACCTTGAAATTATTATTAAAATCTTCTGAGCCGTTTTTGAGATATTTTGATTTTCGTCGTTTTTATGGTTTTTTATGGGATAAATAACCTTAAAAATCAAAAATTCAAAGAAATTATAAAATACCTGGGGGTATTATGAAAATCGGACCACTAGGTCGTCTCTAGCTTTGTTTACATCCACACACGCATACCCACCCACACGGACAGACCACTTTTTTGGATTCAGGAAGCACAAAAGCGAATGTATCTACTAACAACTCAAATTGAAAAACGTTTACGAAAACAATACTTTCTCCATGTACTATGTAAAGGGGGGAGATAGTAAAAATAACCTAATCCTGATAAAAATTAAATTGCTTACGGAGTTAATGTATCAAAATTTACTGTCGCTAGAGACGGTTAAAGAGCAGGTTCGTCAACGGCTACAATGCTATCTCGAGTAGTTCATTAACGACGCCGTTATCTCTGTCATAACCAACTCCGAGCCTTCATCAGTCACAGTGAAATTAAATTTATATTTCGTGGCATTCACAGATTCACGGGAAAACCAAATGTTATTGAGGTGGAGGAAATTGACTTCTTCAACCTACGAAATGGCTCAACTAAGGCCTTTAGTTAAAGTTTTTTATACTGGTATGTAAGTAAATATATATTAAAATATCGATTCTATCGCGGTATTACTTAATATTAATCCAACCTATTTTTCAATTAGGTATGTATGTAGGTGCTAACGTAATTTTTTCCATACACCTACCTGGCCGTTTTAACCCATTAATTAATTATATTAGATAGTATGAATGTAACTTGTAAGAATTAAAATAAACTAATATAACTTTTTTACAATATTTTTATAAAAATACCGTTAAGAACATACCGATAAGAAAATACCGTTTTTATACCGTTTTAAGAAAGTCTTAAGAGTTCCTTTTCTTGAAGTAAGGTAGTAAGATGACCACCATATCATTGACCTTTGTCTTATGAAAAATTGATGAGAATGCATTATAAGTCTTCTCGTTTTTACTCCTCCTTTTAAACCTTGTACCTATGTTATCGATTCGGTTTTATGGATATTTGATTTGTTAAGAGGTAATATTTTCATTTACTAATACCATCTGTACAGTTTATGATTGCTTTAAAAAATGCATGAACATATTATCAGAGATATCATTGACATTTAGAGACATTTAAATTTCATTAGTTGTGCTTTTTATAATAAATAAAAACAATACTTATATTAATAGAAGTAATGTATTTTTTCCATGTATTACACCAGGAGCCAGCAAGTATTCATTGTTATTGTTAAGGGAAGTCTTGCAAATTATTATATAATTGTCAGAATCCCTGAATTTCTTGGAAAATCCTGCAATAGCAACTCCACAGTATTATTCAAAATTTAACTATCACCAGGAAACCAGTTTTAATTTATCATTATTTACTGTATATTACGACCTCTATGTTCAAAATATCTTGATAATTTTGGCTCAGTATTTATATTTCAACCGTTGCCTAAGATATTTTGTCCAAGAAAATGCATTTGAAAAGGAAAAATTCCATGATTGCTTATAGTTAAATGTGAGTAATAAGATTAAGCTAATGCAGTTCGATTTGTCAACAATTAATTCCATCTCTTTACTTTAGAGCTCAAAGCATTTATGTATTACTAATGTAGCTTTTAGATTACTGAATTGGTTTACTTAATTTTCATATTGATTCTTTTGTTACCTGATCAACACACAAGGTCACTGAGATCTACCCACATCTGAAAATGCGTTAATCCCAACGAAACATGCAGTGCTTTGGTAAGGATATTGATAAGGTAAATTTTAATAGTCGATTATAAATAAAATCACAATGAAGGATATTAATTTACTTTTAAAATAAGACCTTCCTCAAAGAAATAAGCTTGAAAGGTAGAGACCACTTTTTACAAGATACTTTTTTAGCGTCGTCTGCACTCGAAGTCGAATAGTTTTTGTGTTGAAAACTTAACTATGCTTGTTTATGTCAACTTCTTTAACTTCTTCGTAATCTTGATTTCAATATAAACCTTAGTAAAAACAAATGTGAGACAATGATAATAAATAAGCTCATATTCCATAAGTAGAATGAGTAAAAAAATCCAAATGTGAACAGCAGAAATTTTTTAAGAGATTGCATTTTTTACTGTAGGAAAAATAACTAATTTTACTTAATTACTTACTGTTACTTTCTACGAAAAGAGAAAATTTTTGTTATATACGATACTAAAGACATAAGCAATATTAACTTATAACCATGGTAGTTTTTGATCATGAAATGTTAACCGTTAGTCAATATATTTTACTAGTACTCACTCCTTGAAATAAGTTTTTTTTTTTAAGTTTGTCAGTTCTCTATCCATGAGCCTGAGAGAATGGGTTAGGGATGGGTAATGGGTAAAAATCTGACACCCCGATCATTCAACATTGATGTAATTTGGTAAAGGGGTAGAGATATATCGTGTATACTGGCATATTTAAGTAGATGCGATGTCTTCAAGTCACCGCCTATTCGATCTTTATTTTTCCCTTATAAATAAAAAATAGACCCAAAACACAAAACATATATAATTTTCCAGGAGCTGATATTTTTATTGATTTATATTTTATGTAATAAAACATGCTTTAGGTGCAGAACAAAATTCTGTAACTAGGCTAACCAAACATCTGAGGATACGGGCTTTCAAAATACATGGGACAGTATACTTGAAAATCAAAGTTATGTTCATTACAATTAAATAGTCTATTTACTGAAGACATTGAATCAAAGAAACTTTTTAATAAACTATGAAACTGACAGTTCAATATCAATAATTGGTTAACTTCTAATGATAACGGAAAAACTTTTCGTTTAGTGGTGACCATCACGCTTCTTTACAGAATAAAATCTTCTCTTGTATCAAAACAAAAGCGCTATGAAGTGAAGAAGTAAATAAAGTTAGACGTAAGCCAGTCACCAAAACAGAACGGGATGAAATCAACTACTTTTATAGCACCGTAAAGCTCAAGTCATGTTGTTATAGACTGACATCTCCTCTTGGAACTTTTCATTTGTCTCTAATAGTGGTTTTGAGTCTGAACTGATGCTGTCTTAGAGTTATTACTTTTAAGTTTTGCAAGTAAAAGTTATAAAATTATGACAATGTGTCCGAAACGTCTTAAAACATTAAAGCCATTTTGCATAAACGTTGGCATGCAACTCATCTTAAACTTCTCTTTAAGTGGTCATATCTCCCAATAATATTATGTAGTATTGAAAAATTCCCTCGGAACATCTAAACTTTTGTGGAGCTAAATTCCTCAGTAAAAAACAAATGACTATATATCTTCGAAAATTGACAAAATTCGAAAATTTTAAAAATTTATATCCATATTCTGGGATATTTTAGACCAATATCTACAGTTATACATGATTTAAATAAACTTAATCTTAATCATTCTAAAATTTTTATAACGTGAATCAAAGGATGTCCTGAAAACTATTATGCTATAAAGAATAATTTGTTAAATTTTTGTTTCCAGAATATCACTGGTAATTGTAAAATGTCATAGCAGTTACCGTTGTTTCAATTGTAAGTTAGCATTAACATTTTCCCAGTAATAAAACAAGCTACAAATAGTTTTTATTATAATTTAAACAGAGTGTAGTAAGCTGCAGCCCAAATTATAATGCGACCACTTTCGGTATTCCGGGGCATACGACGTTTTTAGGCCTGCTCTGGTAAATACAAAAAAGCCCGAACACCGACACAAGTCCAAGCCAGCTAGAAGAAGAGGAAGTAGTTCCCTCCTCTGACCATCGATGCATGTTTGTTTTGTACACCGATGCTTCTGACAGAACGCGGCCTCCGGTCAGCAGTTTTCAGCAAGGGGCTCCCGTAATAAACTGAAATGTTCCGAGGGGAGACTCTCTCGGAACGAAGAGGTGGTTTAGAGGGCAGGGCTTGGGTGAGTCCCACACTCCGCCCGTAAATGGATTCAACCTGCTTTAACTAAATATTTTTTAAATATTTTAATAACAACTTTCTTAACAAAAATGATTTATACGTGAACTGAAGGGTGATTTAAAAAATATTATATGGTAGCTTAAAATCGACGCACTTGACTTTTTCTAGCAACACCGAATATTATCAATATTATTTGGTTGTATCTGAAAACCTCAACCAAAAGTGAAAAGTCAATTTATCTAGGATTGTACATGTAGGAAATAGAATTGAAATTTGATGTATGTATTTTAAAGATGGTGGAATATTTTAAAGACAAATTCTAAAATTGTAGCAGAGTTAAGAGGTCAAGAATCCTGCAGGTCGATACGGAGCTGAGACTGAACTCCTGAGGGATTAGAATGGCTAATGCATTGACGTAATATTTAGAGTCTGGGCTCTAGGAGGGATATAAATAAGCTGCAGGTTTGAATTTTACTAAAACCAGTGTAATTTAAATTTATATCAGGATTGTTTTTCTTATGCGCATAGCTTCAGTATTTTCTTAAATGCTAAGAAAATACATCTAATTAAAGTAAAAAAAGGCTACAGTTAAGCTACAAAACTTTCACAGCCCTGGCCATTGTTTTTTAAACAGTTAAGTTTGCAGAATGTTTCGATCAACATACGTCTTGTATTAATATATATATATATATATATATATATTTGTATCACAATCCACGCAAATATTGTTAATACAGAAATAAGAGTTGTTTTCAATTTTTTGCCTTGTTTAATTATTTCCTTAGGTCGATATGTAGTTTAACCTGCCTTATAAGCTATAACTTAATTCATAAATAATATGAATAAAAAAACTATTTTAAGCAGCTAGATCTGACAAGATAACAATCACAGGTGGAAAATATTACTGAAGTACTTAATTAGTGTACATCATTGGATAGCCCACAATACTAAATGGTTAATATTCATTGAGGCTGCCATAAATATCATTGCGTCATTTTAACTGAATTCGAGGTTATACTTTACTTTTCATTTTTATAAAACGTATTTTATAAACATTAGAATGACTAATTATAAATGTAAACTATTAATTCTACATTAATAGAATAACTAATAACTAATAGATATATTTGTAATTAGGATTGTACTCAAAATTAAATTCTAAGTATAGTACTGTGAGTTACGGTTGCACTAAATGATTTCGACTTTTCAATATTTTAATAGTTTAACTAAGATCGTTGATATATTATTCAAAAGCTTAGTCTCCATAATTCTTTCGTTTTGTGTATTTAATCATCACTTCCAAAGAGGTCAAAAGAATTGTTACTTTAATCCTTAAAAAGAAGTTAAATACAATTTAAATTTTTGTGTGTGACCATAGGATAAACGATAAAGATATGTAATATTTAACTATGACCGGATAATCCCTGGCTTTTGGCACGTTCCCAACATTTGGTGAACTGGAGACTGACTGCTGACTCGCCTTGTTCCAAGCCACACTCCGCACATATGCTTTTACAGCCTCCAAATATCTTACATGCCTACAAATACCGATGTGAGTGGGGTTTCGAACGATTGAAAAATATAAATTAACCATTTGCTTATCCAAGAACACAAGTTCAGTTTCTTATTTATACAGGGTGAGTTTTCATTGTCCCCCCTTACTTTTTTTACATTTCTAAAAATAACTATCCCAGACCCCGCCCTAACAGTATTGGGTACTACCTCGTTTTGAGGGGGTACTCATTTTCGGCCACAATCTTGGATCCGCCATATTGGATCCAAAATAATTTTTTCAAATATAAAAGTGGTGTTGTGACCCATTTTTTCAAGCTAGATTTTTTCACTGATTACAATGCCGCCAGGGGTACTTTTTAGGAAACCGGAGCTCACCGGAGCGCGGTTTCTCAACTCACTGGTACGGCTTCGGACTTTTTTTCTGGCCACGTAATTTTATTAATACTGTTTAAAAAGCGATTTTATAAAAGTGTACAACTCTTTCTAATTTGGGAATCCTCTAAGTCAATTTAACAACTCTATTTTTCTTTACATAGTTTCACGCAAGGTAATAGATGGTAGTTTTTTAAACTCCATTCTGGATACTGATCATTTCATAAACTCGAGATAGGTTTTAGCAAGTGATGGTGGAAGTTTACTATCTTCAATCAAGGGCAAATCCAATCCAGGCCAATATGAGCGTGTACTGGTGCGTCCGGCATTACCATATTCATTTCTACGTCGTTCTTATAAGGCCTCTTGCGGCAAATAGTTCGTAAAATGTTTGGACGAATCAGGTGCGCCCTTTTTCGACAATAGTAAATTTCCACCATGAGTCGTGAGTCGTGAGTGGCGCTAAAAACACGTAGCGCTGGAGATCACAAACTTCACGACCACTATGGCACAAGTACAGTCTAGCCGCGGCAGGACAAACCTAGCTAGCGCGGAAGTGAACAAGGCCTAATTGTTAAACTGTGGCCATAATCGTTAAAAATGCGTCAAATTTAATCGCAATTCAAAAAAATTCGGGGGAGGGCCCCTGAACCCCCCCCCCTTCTGTTGGGGGTTTTCCATACCCTCCCGGCAGCCACTCGTTGTACCATAGCTCCGGTACTTTTTTCTTTACAAATTAAGCCCTGAATGCCGCAATCCGTTTTTTAATATCTCGCTTTGTTCTCAAGATATGAGTACTTTTAACTTATTTATTTTCAACCAATTTTAACATTACAAATTGATAAAATAGGCCCATAACCACAAAATAATGCTAGATAGTGATGAATAACTACCATCAGTCATTGTTGAGTTATTTCCACATAACTTTCACCAATGTAAAAGATGGCGGCCAAACATTTTACATTGGTGAAGGTTATGTGGAAATAACTCAACAATGACTGATGGTAGTTATTTATCACTATCTAGCATTATTTTGTGGTTATGGGCCTATTTTATCAATTTGTAATGTTAAAATTGGTTGAAAATAAATAAATTAAAAATCGAGATATTAAGGAACCGATTGCGGCATTGTAATCAGTGAAAAAAATTGCTTGAAATGATGGGTCACAACTCCACTTTTACTGTTGAAAACATTATTTTGGATCCAATACGGTGGATCCAAGATGGCGGCCGAAAATGAGTACCCCCTCAAAACGAGGTACTTACTACATCCAATAATGTTTGGGCGGGGTCTGGGATAGTTATTTTTAGAAATGTAATAAAAAGTAAGGGGGGGACAATTAAAACTCACCCTGTATGTAATTCCCTTTAAAAACCTGTCATAACCATTTTGAATTTCTTGTTTAAGGGTCCCTTGGGAAATTTTGATTGTAAGGCTGGTCACTACAGATTAAGCAACTGTAAAAAATTAAGTCCATTTTTTTAGCTAGATACAACGTTAATTAATAATAGGGGATCGAGTGAAACTCGTAAATTAAGAAGACACATTTCTATAGATTTTAATGGCCATCTAGAAATTATAATTAATTTTCTTTGGCTATATTTATTTTTAAATTATATAAAATAGGAAAAAATTAAATTATCTGTTTCATGTTAGCTCATTTGGTTATACTTTCCAAAACTCATTAGCTCCTGATAAAATTTTCAGTTCAATGATATTTATGTAAAATATCATACTGTGGTATTACAAATTTGAATGTGATTTTGAAGAGATTCGCAGTTTCACTTTTTAAACTTTGTATAAAATAGAATTAATTGCCAGTAAAGATAAGTTTCATTCGAAAAGATTATATAATTTTATTGAACTTGAGCGGTAATGCAACGGTTACCATTTTACAATTCTGAAATTAAAAGTTATAATTGACTATTAAAATGCATTAAATTTGCAACTTTAAAATAGTTTAGAGGACAAGTTTTACCGACTGTTTGTGTTGAAGTTGTGGTTCATTTGAGGCTGAGTTTGTGGAATTCTGGTCTTCTAGTTACGATCTAATTTGTAAGCCATTTGTTGTTCAGAATTATATATTGATGCGTTTTCCTTCATCAGTTAGGTCTATAAAATATATATACAATCATGCCCAGTATATATGAAATTATACCCGTCATACTTTTTTAATTTACAGTCAAGTTTTTCTTTAATTGTTTTAAATCGTTTACTAACAAACATTACAGTAAACTTATGCATATGAAGTATTTTTCTTTAGACAATATAATACTACGAGCTTGTCCATCATTAACTACAAAACGTCTCATTGAGTTTCAATTTATCAGCATATCTTAATAGAATATAAAATACATCCACATAGATTAAATAATAAAAAACAAAAAACTAGATATAGACTGTTTAGAATGTACAGAGAAGCCAAATTATTCTACGAATTAAATGTTTCAAGGTAGCGTGGTAAATAATTAACAAAACTTCAATAGCTTTTGAGAGGCCTTCTATAATAACAAATACAAAAGATAAATGGACAAATATAGGGCTAAATGGTCTTTCTGGGCTTTCTTTTGGCCTTTTTTGAATTTTATCTTCTATTAAGATTATTTTGAATAAGAGTTTGAATCACATTAAAATTGTTGATAGTATGTTTTTAATTTGTTAATTGCATGATAGGTTTTTTGTGATGATTAATATCACAAATTAAAGCCGGTATTTCACTGAGTATTTTAAGACTAAAACGACTACATATCTTTATTATAATGAACGATAAAAGAAAAATAATCAAAAAAATAATGAAAATACGAAACGTCCATAAGAAATGTATAGGGATAAATTTTTATTAGTGCATATCTTTTTAACGAATTCATATTTTCAAAAACGGATTTCAGATGTAATCAGCGTAAAAATCTATTTCATAATGATGTGCCACAACACCATCTTTACATTTAAAAAAATAAATTGATATCCAATATGGCGGATCCAAGATGGCAGCCGAAAATTTTTATCCTGTAAAATAAAGGATTAGCCACCGAACAATGATAGGCGTTGGTCCCGAGTCAATATCTCAAAAAATGCATGTAAAATGCAGTCGAGTGACTTTTTTCAAAAAGATCCCATGTTATTTTTTTTCAACGATTTATCGATGATATTTTTTGTTATTCTGGGTTATGCTGTAATTTAAACGTCGCAAACAAGCAAAACCTTAAAGTACATGTCAGTAACAACAAAAAAATACATGTGACGAAAATTCCCACGGGAGGGAGGGTTTCATATTGGCGGCCCATAGTCTAAATAGTTCAATTTTGTCCTCTTACAATAATCTTTAGTCGCCATTTTGAATATTAGATGTCTAATTTTTGGGGTCTGGGCTAAATTTAGTTCCAAAATGCATGATCATTGGTTATGCAAAGTTTTAAGGTGGTAGCCAGAAACCTAATATTTTCAATCTAACTTACCTCACTATTATTGGATTTAAGTGGAACGTTGAATTATTTTTTTACTCTGGTCTGGTTTTACCAGTATCTTAATAACCCGCAGATAAAATGACAGTGGGTCGTATGTATTGCTAAAAACTGATTAACATCACCCCCCCCCCCCCCCGCCCTGATTAAGCTGATTGAGCTTTGTCCCTGAATTCGTTCGTACATCAACTTTGCATATTGAATGCGGGCAAGAGGGTATTGATCAATTAACTTTTTAAATCGTAATCGTTAAGACGGCAGAGTTTTTTGCTTCTGGGGGCCTCGAAATGAATCGTTATCGTGGTTTCGGGCTCAGGTATTATCATGAGACCTACGGTAGCAGTTTCTTCCCTATAAGGGGAAATTCGCTAAAAGGAGCTAATTAATAGGAAATTCGGGACAAAATTAAATAGACCCGTGGACGATTAAAACATTTAACGCGGTTTCAGTGAGTCTTATGTCGTGCTCCTGCTCAACCCTGAAGCCTCCTTTAAAATAAGAAGGAAGGTACTGCACAATATGTCATAGCATTTCATTCATCAACATTCATCAGGTCAGTCAACTCTTATCATTTTCCGACAGAAATTCACAACTTTTAGACTGAAATTAATTTGTCATATAATCATGCAGTTATTTAACTCGAAAATAAAGTCAAATTTTCCAGTGGGATTTTCAAAAATAGCCAGAAAAACTTTGTTATAAATGCAACTACTGAAGTTGATTTGCTTTTCTCAAAGCGGTTACAAGTGATATGTCATACCATTTCAAAACAAATATTCCTTATTGGAAGTCTCCTAACAATATACGATGCAGCGTGCAGAGGATGTCAAAGGAAAAAGAAATAAATCATTTCGCTCATTCATCACTTTCAAAGATTTTTAACACGATACATCCTGTTGAGACTTGTTTTTATTTGTGAATTGAAGTCTTCATTCTCTTTACTATTTTGTATTTTATTGATCAAGATAGGAAACGTTATAATAAATAGTTGAATACGCGTCTTGAACTAAAAAACAAAAGCGCAGTACATACTACAAACAATTTTCACCTGAACGTTCTATCGTTATCTTTATAAAAATTTTTAATAAACATTAACTTTGAACATACAGTACTTACTTTATGTCGACTAAAAACCTGTATGTAATCCAAAACGATACAGTACTCTTTTAACACGTTTTAAAAACTAACAAAATCTGTGTCCAGTCCAATCAACCCTTGCTACACACAGTTCGTTAGGGTCTGTCAGCGGAGTTCTGACTGTCCTCGTATCTGATGTTCATTGGTCCATCGATTTCAAGGTCACTGGAAAGTTAACGATACAACAAATGAAACAAATTTAAGCGTTAGTCCGTTTGCCGTTAATATAAAGACGCTTGTACATTACCTTACGAAAATTATGACTCAATAATATTTATTTCAGTATAACCTTTTACGTGCAATGATGTGAGAAGTATATTCGCCAATAATAGATCAAGTGGGCTTATAATTTACTCAATAAATCATAATATTTATCTCATACATATATTCATGCATTCCTATCCCGAAGCCTGAAAATGCCACATTTTTAACTTTCACAAACACAATGCTGTCAAAAACATTAATTTAGGAATGTTTACCACTGAAAAAAACAATTAACAATTATAGCAGTAAAAAGAAGATAAATATATAACAAACCTCATAATATCAACGTCAAGCAGCACTCTATACATAGCAAGCAACTTCATGTATATTTATATATTATTTATTTATGCAAGTATAAAGGTTTACTTGATAATGTTTTGAAATTCTGCAGTACTCGAAAATATAAATTGCTATCAATGTGCCCAAAAAAAGTACGTAGATAATTATAGGTTGCCAAATGTGGGCTTTCACTATAGTCATGTATGCGTATTGTGTTTTATGTAAAGGTTTTATTTATTACATCCCCGTCATTGTTAATTGTGATTAAACATTTTTAAATATAAAGATTACAAATCATTTTTCTTGAAAACCATTAGATTAATACTATAAACGGAATGTTAAATGCTGAGTTGGCTCTGAGGGAAAATATTGGCTTTGCAAGGTAATCGGAAACGTCTCTTGGTAATAAACAAATTGGTATGCAAATTGTTATTACGAAATATTGTAATAAACTATAGTTCAAACACAATCATCACTTCTAACGGATCGACAAACTTCACTTATCGACAGCGTGAATCCATTAATCACTAAGGGCTAAAGGCCCTCTCACCTCTCACCTTTTATTGGTTTTCATGGTATATAAATATGGTAAATAAATTAAAGCACAGGTCTAGATTTCAATATTTTTCATTAATTATTTTTGAAGACTTCTTTACACACAGAAAAACGAGTGTGCATATCACAAGAATTAACAATAACACGATCAAGGCATTAAAATTATTCGTAGTCAATTTGGTCTTTTATGCAAACAATAAATTAATTTCTAAAAGTTAAAATAAATAAAATCAAACTTTAAAAATGTTGAAAGTAAAGAATGTTAAAATAAACTGGGTTCTAATTTATATCATTATTTTACAGCAATATAAAAAAGTTTTATTTTAAGCAAAAGTCAAATTAAAATCTTGGATATTAAAAATTTAGCTTTCTCAATGAGGGGAATACCTAACCGTCCCTATAAATAAAACGTTGGTCATAAATATGGAGCAAAAGACTATACCAAAATATCCTAGTTAAATGTGATCCAGATTTTCACTGACTTGTCCCAGTATGTTGAAATATTTATTTCGAAATTTTCATTATTGTTCAGGTACATAAAAAGCTTGTCACCACACAACGACGTAATCACCCGTGTGATCAACGTCATATGTAGGCCGAAATCATTTCATTTCCGCCAAAGGTCCGAAAATGTTCCACCCTGTCGGTTGTTCGTTCATTTGTTTGAATCAGCGTGCGAATTTACCATAAACATTATATCATAGAGAATTAGTTTTCACAAAAATATCAAATATGCAGCACCACTGACTCCGCTTCCTACTAAGTTACCTATTTTGTTTCACTTTATAAAACCAATTATATTTTGGAAACGGTCGCTTTAATAATTTTATTTCATACAAAATATGTTGTCGCAACGGTTTTAACGTTCTAATCTAAATACAAAAGTTGTGTAAATGTACTTCCAAAATCATTTACGATTTAAATAAAAGAGAAGAAGATTTATTGAGAGGAGTATTTGATAAAGGACCTCCGGCCTCCTGCGGGAGACATAATGTCCCTGATATTCAGTCTCTGTCCCTCAGCGATGCCCTGACTCTCTTCACCTTCGCTATGCCGCCCAGCAATATTATTGTAAACTATACAATAAATTAACTACAAGGCTTTTATTTATGTTATCATAGGTTCATTTACGTTTTCCTAGTTTTGGTTTTGGTTGTGCCCTCAATTAGCACTGGCACAACTGCTTTAATCTTACCTGACCAGTTAATTGATAAAAATACATGTATGCCTGCGCCCTCACAGGTCAACCATTTGCACTACCACCAGCAGTGTGCCTCAGGGATCTGTCCTCGGTCCGGTTTTCTTTCTGCCCTTAGATACTTCGTCAATTGTTCGTAAGGGTGAAATTTTACTTTTTTGCTGACGACTTTTTTGTTGAGTTTTTTTCAATCACCGTGTCTGGCTGTAACCGAATGGAATTGACATTTATGAGGGGTTTATGAAAGTGCTGTCAGTTGAAAATAAATTTTCAAGTCAGATTCCTAAAAAAAATGCCTGAAAAGGTTTTTATTCAGCAAAATAAACGAAAAGGAAGTTTTTTTACATGATCAAATGAAAACGTGACAGTCCCGATACGTGAAAAATCTTAAATTTTATAAACCATAGGGCGGCTAGTACGTTGATTCATCATTTTAAGTTTAGCTACATTTTGGCTAAGTAACTGACAAATAAATAAACCTGTTATGAATATTAGTGACGAAAATTCTCGCTTTTTCAATGTGTAATTCGTTAATAAGCACAAAATTGATTTTGAAAAATGCTTCACCAAATGAAAATGAATAAATGAACGAATAAATGAATGAATGAGAGAATGTTGATTCATATTTTGCTGAAGATCTACTGATTGTTTTTTGGTTTTCCAAAAACAAATTAAATCCATTATTTTAGCTGTTAATAAAGAAAGATTCCTATTTACTTTTTAATTTAATTTCTATAGTAAAATCAATCAAATTTATTGTTGAATTTTAAATAGAAACTTAAATTCATAATTATAATAATTTAATTATATTTCATACTTACCGATATATATTAACTAGCTATTCGTCTATAATCCAAAGTAATTTGTATAATCAATTTCACGTATCATAAAGAAAACCTCTTATCTCTGGTTGCATTATTGATTTAAAGTTTTTACATGGATTTCTACAGTTAAGAATTCAGCTGGGAGTAAAAGACTTCACTGTCCAGATAGTACTGTACAACAAAAAGCTTTTAGCCTACAACGATTTAGCTGGCTCAGGATATGCGTTATAAAACAAAGCCATTGTTCCTTGATTGGTTTTTCAAAAACTTCTTCAGATTTTTGAGTAACATTCAAAAGTGCAAGAATATTTTAATATACGGGTGGTAATTAAAAAATGTATCGTGAGTAGACCCAAACGTTATTTTTATTTTCAGTAGGTGTAATCTACTTCAGACTGAATCTATATTTTTGTTAGTAAAATATTACTTTATAGGATAAGAAGTCAAAAGCGACTTAAATGTTTTACTTAAATGACTAGAATATTAAAACTTGAAAGTCATTACAGAAATACAAAAAAGTTTATAAAAATGTCACCATTATTTCTCTTGATTGAGGGGTCTTTCCCATGTTAGCACATGATATCAAGCCGTTTTCAGACTCTTTATTGCCTAATATATACCAGTTTTTATCCATTCTTGTGAACGTGTGCTGTCTGACAGATTTAAGAGAATAAATCGTCAATGGTCAAATTTCTAGTTATAACTCTACCTCTTAGAATTTTGTGTTTCTACTTTTTTTTAAACGGTTTATGCCCGGGACTTGTTATCTAACATTGACAATTGGTTAGATAGCATCAATAATTCAAAGCCCAGTGACAAATGGCAACCGGGCCCAGTTTTGATCCTAATCAAGATTAGAACCAGCGACCCTCAGGTTATAAGGTGAGCACTTTATCTACTCGGCTATACAGTTTTCAGTTTCAATATCCGGTCCACCCATAATCAGCTTTTATACTTTGAAATTGTATTCACATGTCAAATGTAATGGAAACCTACAAAGGTTTATTGCCCCTTGGAGTTCCCTCCTCAAGAGTGATAATCTTAAAAATTGTTACCCCTTGTTTTGATCTGAAAAATACGTATTGTAAGAATATCGTAACCAGTTCAACATATTTCTTGCATGATAAATTATACAGTAATTACTATCATATATTAAAAATTGTTGTTAAGATTTCGACTTCAATACAGAGAGAAAATTACTGTTATTAAGAACAAATTTCCAAACTGAATTAATTTTATAAATATTTGTTCATTTCGTTTCTGATAGTATATTGAATGCCAGAAAACCCAGTAAACTAAATCTCTTTTATTATAAAAATGTTTTCTCATAATTCTAAAATATTTATTTGTTGGTTGAAAGATACGGACTTTTCAGTTTGATAGCTAAAGCAACGACACAAAATACAAGGCGGTCATTGTTTTTAAAGGTAATGTGACTGCATAAAGTTGAAGGCACACATACACATACTGTGTGACCCAAAAGTCCCAGAACGGTTTAATATCTTTTAAAGTAAGCCAGATATCAAAACAATATTTTGCATACCTTTTAGTACTAAAAAAACTACTTTTTGATGTATCATTTCTGCCCCTGCCCCCAAAATTGGATTTTGGGGGGTAGCCCCAAAATTTTAAATGTAAACCCCCATCGTGCGACTGTTTATTTTAAACGGCTTGTTAAAAGAAACACAACGCCGCAAACCGGAAGTCGATATCATGTTCCAGTCCAAAATGGCAGCCATTCAAAAATTAAAAAGTGCTGTCCGTAAATTAAAATTGAGTATTTTTTGTGTTCGGCAATTCACATATAAATCGAATAAGAACCACCAGAACACATTTTAACCACTTAAAAGATACAAAAATAATAATTTCTTGTTGTCATCATCAAGGCTCAACCCTCAAAATTTTTTTTTTTTTTTGGGGGGGGGTGGGGGTTTGTCCAACCAATTCCAATGTCAACTCACATCGTATGACCACTCATTTTTATTTGCTGAGTACAAAAATAAGCCAAAGCTTGTTTTGATTAAATTTAAAAAAGTTTACCATACTTGTAATAAATAAATGAATTTTTTTAGTGTCAAAATTATTTCACTAACATACTTACAGATATCCGCCTTAATGCGACCTTTGGCTCAGCGGCAAAGGTCTATGCGGAGGGTCGTCTATGCTACGCGTTACCTTTTAGAAAAGCCCCCATACATGAAGTACCAAATATTTGCCACAAAAATAACTATATATTTTTTTAATTTCATTAAATCAAGCTTTGTCTTATTTTTAGCGAATTTCTCCTATAGGGAAGAAGCTGTTACCATAGTACTCATGGTAAGACCTATGCCCAAAACCATCATAACTTTTCATTTTGGGGCCCCCAGAAGCAAAAAACACTATTCGTTCATTTTCATAAATATAAGAAGTGCGTGTGTCGTCGTGTCGCGTTTGTGTCGTGGGCTTATGTGTGTGTGTGTGTGTGTGTGTGTGTGTGTGTGTGTGTGTGTGTGTGTGTGTGTGTGTGTGTGTGTGTGTGTGTCTTTAAGCACGATAACTCGTGTAAATTGTCTGATCTTAATGAAATTTGGCACGGATGTGTAAAGTAGTAATTATTCGGGCGAGTTCGTGAACCAGCCCCAAAAATGGGGTTTTTGAGATTACTTCATAGAAAAATAAAATTTTTTGAATTTTTATTGCCACCATTGAATTCAGCCCAAAAAAACAAACAATTTAGTATTTTAAATCATGGCTCTATGTCTATTGGTTACCGAGATATTGAAAGTGGTAAACACAGTACGTTGTCCCAATGTAACCCTTATGGGAAATAAGTAAAATTCTATATCTCGCTTATTTCTCAACATATCTTGATAAAACTTGGTAAATGGCTTCTTCTAGTTCAGATCTACTAAATATTGAATTAAGACCACCCAGTTTTAATATACCCGTTGCAGCAAACCTGAATACTCATTTCCCATGTTATTCTTATGGGCTTACAACAACATGTCAAATCTCGCTATGTTGGATCGAAATATGTTGTTTTGCACTTGAAATTCGCTGAGTATGCAGGTCTGCTGCAACGGGGGTATTTTCATTCAGCATTTTCAAACGAGTGGTCATACGATGTGAGCTGATTTTGGAATTGGTTGGAAAAACCCCACCCCGCAAAACCAATTTTGGAGGGTTGTGCCTTGATGATGACAACAAGAAATTATTATTTTTGTATCTTTTCAGTAATTAATACGTGTTCTGGTGGTTCTTATTTGATTTAAATGTGAATTGGCAAACACAGAAATACTTAATTTTATTTGACGGACAGCATTTTTTGATTTTTAAATGGCAGCCATTTTGGACTGGTGCATGATATCGACCTCCGGTTTGCGGCACTGTGTTTCTTTTAGCAAGCCCTTTAAAATAAGCAGTCGCACGATGGGGGTTTACATTTAACATTTTGGGGCTACCCCCCAAAATCCAATTTTGGGGGCAGGGGCAGAAATGACACATACATCAAAAAGTAGTTTTTTTAGTACTAAAAGGTATACAAAATATCGTTTTGATATCTGGCTTACGTTAAAAGATAGTAAACCGTTCCAGTACTTTTGGGACACACAGTATATTGGTACTTATATTGATAGTATGCACGCTTTAATCGTCGTGTAAATGGATAAATACACAAACATCCCACAAAAATCGCACTAAAACTTCTAATCATAATAATGTAATGAGGCTACAGCGCATTTGCTTTACATTCCTTATACATGAAAGATTACGATCCACAAAATCATAATTCTACTTTTAAAATGCAAGCTTTCATTGATCATGATGTAATATACTGTAATAAGTTAAACATTATGCTGTCTCTATTATATGCTTTTCTGAAACTAATATCACAATAATCATAGCCTAAAATTACAAGCTTTAAAGTTTACTAAAACAGCTGTTTATTCCCTGTTTAAATAACATATGTATGTGTAATTTATTAATTTCAAATACTGAACCGCATGGTGCGTAATAGCAAAGGCTGCTGATAAAAAATTAATCATTTATTCTGTAGTTAAATTTATACTGCAAGAAAAGTAAATTTCTAGATTAAATGCATACAAACTTTACTTTTTCTTGGTTTTGAAAGTTATCACTGCACTCGTTTTCAAGTACATTTCTTAAGACGACTAAGCTTAACTGGTATTTCTTATCTAAATCCGTTTTTACTTATCACAAAATTATACTTCTGTTGCCCTCAATAGTAAACAATTTATCTATTAATATACACTCTATTTTTTATTATAAATAAAACCACTTTTTAGTACGATTAAAATTTTAGTTGCGTTGCGTTCAAAACTCATATTTTTAATCGCTAAAATCGTAGTTTTAATACTATCAAAACCCTCAACTTTTAAAATCAAATAATAACTTGATCACCTAATCCATCAATCTAAACTTGATGTGAAACAAGATCTAAATTCAAAGCTACTCCTAGGTACCCCAGGGAAATATTAATTATTAAATGGAATGTAAATGAAACTGTCTGCGAAATAACATATGATGAATTCAACGCTGCCAACATTTGAGTGACATTCCTGACTTGTGTTTACCTCAAGAACAGCTCGGAATAACTGTTAATTCCCATCACTTGGCAAACTTATCAAATTCAACATCTAGTTTGGTCGATCTCAATTTCTTGTTTTAGGATTTGGGAATATTAATAGTTATTGCTATATTTTATCTAATATAAAGAGGTAAAGTTGAGTGCTCCTGCAAAACGAAGGGAAGTAAACGTTAATTTTTTACCTAGAGGTTTGAGATTGAATATAACGTAATATACAATATTTTGGAGGTGGAAATTGCATTCATCTTATTGAGACAAAATGGGTGCCAATACAATTAAGTTTCAGCTAAAAGACGATTTATGTTTGGAGTAAAATAATCACAATGTTAAAACTAAAATCGTGTTGAAGCAGGACCATTGTTTGTAGCAATTAAGAAGACCATTAAGCAGCTGCTATTTCTCAAACGCTTTTGTTATTCTTCTTTACAAATCCATATTTCTAATATGATTTGTTATCTACACCTAGTGAAATAATATGACTACTCATCGTTTCATATTATAACAAATTTTATGTAAAATGTACAGAAAGATCCAAAGAAAAGTATTAATAATTTCACTGTAGTCAATTATCATTATTAACTAACTCTCATAAATTAAATTTTATACTTGTTTTTTCCATTTTCTATTACATACTTTATACGTCTTATTTTGTTTGCAATCAATTCTTAACATTCTAGTGGAATGATATCCATAAAGAAATTGTTTTTTTGTCTAAGGCCCCACTCACGACAAGGAGCTGGCTTTATAAAAATATCGCCAGTAGTGTTATACAAAAAAGCAAATAAAATTTAAAAGATGTAGGCTTCTTAGAGGGTAGGGAGAATTGGCTAAACGAGACACAAAATAAATAACATAACTCCGTTACAGGTTTATTTCTTCATGACCCAAATGTGTGTTTGCTTCATCTTGTTTGACTATTTGAATTCTTAGGTCCATATACTGTTTAAATGAAAAAAACAATAATAATAAATGAGAAAATCCTGAAATAACTATTAAATATAACCAATAGTTTTCTTTCTGAATGACATGATTATCAGGTGAGGTGATGATTATTGTTTGTTTATTTTTTTGGGCAACACTCACCTATATCAGTGCTGAGTACTTGAAGGTCCAGTCGTCAGGATAAAAACACACATACACATAAATACTGGAACACGCACTGTTGTTATAATCTACGTTTCACGGACAGGGATGGCCCCAGCTTTGGCGGGCCCCGGTGAAGATATTAGGCCGGGCCCCTCATGTCCTGGTGCTGTACCAGTTGTACTCAAATCCTTAGCTGATTTCCGGCTCGTCAAAAGTGGTGACCTTTTTTTTTTACTCCCCACGTGTCGATCTTGGTCCCTTTGTTGCCATTACGGGCCTTTTTTACCTGTTCACGCACTGTTGTTATGGTCTACGTTTCACGGATACCGAAACAAATCCGCTTTTTCAAGACCGGCCGGCAGATGGTCCGCGGTTGAGTCGCGTCAAGGCGTTCCGAGCGACTGCGTGGCCGCGGACCATCTGCCGGTCGGTCTTGAAAAAGCGGTTTTGTTTCGGTATCCGTGAACAGGGCCGTACTCAGACCGGTTTTCCCGGTACAATTTGACCGGGGCCCGGGGACAAGGGGGGCCCGGGGACAAGGGGGGCCCGGGCCGGGTCCAAGGGGGGCCCGGGGGGGTCAGAATCCCCCTCCGAAATAGTGGAAACCCCCCGACGAGGCCCGGGAACAGGTAAAAAAGGCCCGTAATGGCAACAAAGGGACCAAAATCGACACGTGGGGAGTAAAAAAAAAAGGTCACCACTTTTGACGAGCCGGAAATCAGCTAAGGATTTGAGTACAACTGGTACAGCACCAGGACATGAGGGGCCCGGCCTAATATCTTCACCGGGGCCCGCCAAAGCTGGGGCCATCCCTGTCCGTGAAACGTAGATTATAACAACAGTGCGTGTTCCAGTATTTATGTGTATGTGTGTTTTTATCCTGACGACTGGACCTTCAAGTACTCAGCACTGATATAGGTGAGTGTTGCCCAAAAAAATCAACAAACAAGAACCAATATTTTATTAAAATATTTATTTTAACCTGAAAGAATCAGTTTGGTATGCAGCTAAATCAAAAATAATCAATCATCGAACAATTACAGGGAATTACTTTTACCTGGCCCGCTGGCCTGATGAAAGCTATCCTTGTTTCATAGGAAATAAGTTATGTAATCAGTGGAATGGGATATTCAAATAAAGCCTGAAAGCTTGAGTTGATATTACGGTTAGTTACATTGTCATGAATAATACACTCATGAACGGATTTTAAAGTGAAAACCCCATTTTAAACCGGAAACACTATCAAATAAAGGAGCGAAACCCCTCAAAATTTAAGAATCAGATTTATTTAACTGATTTACCTTAAGTATAAACCATTAGTTATTTTTAAAAAGAAGACAAATACATTATATTATTACGAATTCTGTACATTTAACGGTAATATAGATTAAAACGAAGTGATTATTGAGTTGTAGTGTTTTGGAAGATACAAGCATTTTCAAGAAGATGCATGATGCTGCTTGGAAGATGCATTATAAATACATGCATTCATAGACAATTTCTATTCTCAATTTCAGATGAGTAGTTATGGCCCTTTATTTTACTATTAATCTTTCACAAGCTATACATAGCTTATTTCCTTGAGGAAGACTTCTTTTTAGAACAACGTGCATGGATGATTCCTTACAAATCAAAACTACAGTTCTCATTACAAAAGGATCCAAACCAAAACCTTTTGCTTTTTGAGCAGTCAGCAGAAGTGTGATTGCGTTGTTACCGAAGTTGTCTGATAATTACAGTTCAAGTTTCACCAGCTCCGACCGCAGCTGACAACAATTACCAGTCAACAGTTGCCAAACATCTTCCGTCATTGATATATACAATGTAAAACCTCTGTTATTGCTAACTCTTGGTATTTAGACCTTTTTGTTGCAAAAAAAAGGTTTCAGGAGGGGTTTTGCAAAGGATTACTAAACGTAATAAAACGTATTGTAGTATGTATTTATTCTTCTGGTAAAACAGACTAAGAACACCTATGTTTATTTCATTAATAGAGATAACCACAGTAACAGAAACATCGCAACTAGATTAAATTAAAATTCTACATGTTAGGCTTAAACCAAACTAGGTTTCAATGTTTTGCCGCATTATAATTATGAAATTGGCTCTCTGCTCCCGTTTAAAAATAATAACTCAGTGATAATGATTACTTGAATGTTTGAGGGTAAAATATGTTTATGTAAATATTTATTTCAAAAGGACAAAACAAATCAATTATCACTCATTCAAAAGAAAATAATAATCATTTGAATTTAAAAAACTATTTTAGGTATTTATTTTTTCAATAGTGGACTTCGTACACAGGCCATGCCATAACCCAACATTCAACACAAGTTGAAAACATATTTGTCGAAAAGCAATCAGGATTCAAAGTCCATTAAGCAAAGTGGCTGTTGGCCTTAATAGTGCTTTGATCAGTTTTGGCGAAAGCCCAACTTCATGCACTAGATCTTTACGCCATTTCTGCAGTGACCATTTAATCTCACGCACTCTTGCACGTCGTTATTATCTTTCTAGCCTCTGATGAGCCCCATATTCCAGAACGTATTTCTAAAGAACTGTATTGATTACTTTAATCTTATTACCTATGAATTATTTCAAGAAAATATACAAATGAAAATGCTTGTTTGATGAATCTTATTATATTCCACTTGTCTTTTGTTTATATATCAATATATTAAAGGAGAGGCAGCATATAGTGAAGGTGATGCACAAGAGGATTTTCGTTTCATTGAACTGATGTGATGTTATTTCTTGTAAAGTGAGGTAATACGTAAAACTACAGTTTAGTAGGTTTTTATTTCTTTTGGAAGATCTGTCTTTATGAAAGAGGTATTCATGTGCCCTATTAATTTTCTCTGCCATCTAATTAGAAAACGGATATTTTGTCGTACTGAATATTATTACAGTTTCTTCATTCATCATGCGGTCAAAATATCTAAT
Organism: Flexamia atlantica; assembly: GCA_035578135.1. Taxonomy (NCBI): domain Eukaryota; kingdom Metazoa; phylum Arthropoda; class Insecta; order Hemiptera; family Cicadellidae; genus Flexamia; species Flexamia atlantica. Next base: position 4,195,038 of record JAQJVK010000012.1, on the reverse strand, counting down.
CTTGTCTGCTGTAAATCATATTTGTCTTTTCTTAAACAAGGCCTCTCATTATAATTGGTTTTTGATGAATGGCATATTCCCGCCAAAAAACATATTTTTACTGGAGAAAATTATTCTCTTTTTTTAGAATATTAACATTAGTACTAATTATTTAGAAGTATGAACACATATACTCAATTCTACTGTGGGATTGGCCTTAGGTATATTTAAACATAAATACAGAATATCATTAGTCAACATGTTTACTTGACCAAAATATACTACTTTATTTTGTCCAGTCAGAGTCCGGATTGAGGATATCATTAATATCCAGGAGTCACCAAAAAAATAAGTGTATTGTGAGACACAACGGTGAAAATGATAAATGATATGTTCTAATTTTGTAGGTCAGGTTATAAGCTAAAATATTAATTTGAAAAGAGTAATATGTTGTTACATTTTCAGTAGATTAGTGACTAATAATGTTTTGAGGTTTCTTTTGAAACATTAGTGAGTTTTTTAGAAGAGGAAAGTTTTTTAAATACAACTATGTAATATAGTAAGTAATACGTACTACGTAATGTAGTACGTATAGATTAGACGTCCCTGAATTTCCGGTGAGATCCAAAATACTGTATAATAAATCCCTTGATACTGCATGACGATAATCGTATACAATTCTTGTTAGTAGCTTACGTTAGAGCTTCATAAAATGTTTAAACTGTTATTCCAAGATATCTCTGGTTTACTACGTGACCTTATCTGTTATTATGTAGTACATTTTATGTTTTATGTAAGTAAGTTTATTTATAACTTGTAGTGAACGGCATGGCATTCTATTTTCATTTGACTTTCAAAGTTTGTTTTTCCTTTAACAGTAAATCTCATAAATGACTAATTAAAGGGATTTCTTCAGACGACTTACATTACATAACACTCCAATTTCAAAGAAAAGTTTTAATAAAGAATACCATCTAAATAAAATAACTAAATCCTCACAAAAAACTCTTATATTTGAATTTTGATTCGCAATGTTACTACGATGCTAGACAAACCTTTTCTGTGCTCCGATTCAAACCTTTCTTGAAATAAAATAAAAACAAAAAATAAAACAAAAAACAAGAAAACAAGAAATAAAAACAGTGACACTCAACACTACTGGCAATAAAATTCGTTAAATATAATTTTAGTGTCAAAACTAGTCATTCGTTCGGTAGAAAAAGAACTTATGAACACGTCACTGTTCTTATTTAATTATATTTGTTACTACCGGCCATAGCATTTGGATGGTTAAAATTTATTTCTTTATAACCATTCCAGTCATATTCTAAAAAACAACTGAAATTAAAAAGTTAAAATTTGTCCTAACAATGATTATTGTTAGGGAAACAGTAACGTCATAAAAAATAACAACAATATCTCATTTGGCAGAATGACAGAGGGTTGTTGACGCTTGAGAGTTGTTGTTGCAATAATCAACGCTGATTAATGGGCTGATAACAAGGCACACAATCTGAAAACACTATTCATTCTATGTCTGAAAAATACGATTGTAAAAATGATACTGACAACTGAAAACATATTTTAAATAATACTGTTTTTAACAAACTGATCTTTCAACTGTTTTATTGCAGCGTTGTCGGTACATAATTTATTTTTTACTTCACAAATAGTAAATAAGGTTTACATTACAGAGAGCTATAAAATTCAATGTTAGCATTTACATATTTTACCATTGAAAACTATCTTTTCTGCTTAACTTTTACCCTGGGGACGACTTTTCACTTGCATCTTTTCACGATATTTTAAGATCGTTCACAACGAATTAAAAAGTTTAACGTTCTTTTGTCTTCGTTCTTGGATCATTTTAAATCTGAACCCAAATTTCAATCTATTTTACAGCAAAATATAATTTTAAAAACATCGACCAGTTGGTTTAGTCTTTTATGCGATTGAATGATTGAAGATCTATACTCCGCCATAAAGAAGTCTTAGATCACTGTTCTGCTGACAGTTTTTAAAAATATTTATTTATATTTATTTATATTTGAGTTAAAATTTTGTAGTTAAAATGTCAAAATTCAAGCGCAATAAAAAACTCAAATATCGCAAAAATATAAAATATGAACTCTGGAGATATTTCACATAGTCGCGATATCAATTCACAGATATGAAAAACAAACTCTGAATTCCGAGAAATCACGTGCGGTGATGTGTTGAACAAATTGTGTTTTGATGAAATAGCAAAGTCTTTGTGTTAAAACGTACTGCTTTTTTAAAAGCACCTAATATTTGTGGAAGTAGCACTCCCAAAGTGAAGCTTTACGTACTGACCCAATTCAACGTCCAAGTGGTAGCCGAGGTTGGAAATGGAGAATCCGAAATTCGAAAAACCACTTTCGGACTGTTTTGGTGATAGGCCAAAATAACATTTCACGTCATCCTATAAAACGTATAAAAATTTTTAACAAACCTGGTTAAATTTTTGATTTTATTTTATGAGATTTGGTCACGAAAAGTAATTAGCCCAGTCATTTTACACGCAAAAATGCCTAAAATACTGGGTAGATAAAACACAAAAATTTAATTACTTACCAAATTAGTTGCCAATACTTTCAAACTTAATTTATACTAGTATTCAGTAGTAGCGTTACTATACATAATAAGGTTTTCACCACACTACGACGAAATCACCTGTTTTACAAACGTCAAACGCGGACCGAAACACATCGTTTGCCGCCATAGCACCGAAAACGTTGGGGGCCCTAGGGCCGAAAGTCAGCTGATAGTTTATTTGCTTGAAACAACGTCAGAACATCACAAAATTATACGGCATTCAAGACAGGATAGTTGCGAGCATATGATTGTCATAGCTGTGTTTTGTTTTCAAGTGAGTCAAATAATAATCCGATTTTTTTAATTAGTTAGGGTTTTTTTCATTGTGTAGTGTGGTGAAAAATAGCGTTCGCACCTCGGCCGAAAGGGTTTTCGGCCCTTGTTGCGAAATATACTATTAGTGTCGTGCAACTTAATGTTTAGTTGCGCAATCTACACCTTGAATGCTGAATTTTCACACAGAGATTAACTGGAAACAATACTTTATTGCAGCTAAATTCTGTGACCTGAACTGGCATTAGCGCTGAGGTTTACATGTGCCAATGGTCCTTTCTGCAGGTGCAAAACTGCAGATGGCACGTGGCGTCTGTCTGCGTGGCGTGCATGGCACTATGACCATGCACGCAGCTTGCATATGGCATGCGATACGTGGATGCGGGTAGTGCTAGTGGTACCACTACTATATGTAAAACAAATATCAGTGGCGTCACTCCCAATTACGTCCCTACGGTTTACACGGTACATTTTTTGCGCCACTCATAAGCCAGTCAGTGACGTCACTAGTGTAAACCTAGATTCATTCATTCGTATTTTTAAGTACGTGTTAGTACGATTCACTTTTTCCCGTTGATGGTACCTTAAAAAGTAAAGTTGTGAGGTTGCCGTAGCTGACAAAGTCGTATTTATTACTAGTCAATGCATCGTTGAAACCCTGCGATTTAATGACTTCTGGAACGATTTCCCATTATGATATATAAAATTAAAAATGGGTAAAGCATAAATTGACCAGAATTTCTCTGCAGTTCACATTTGTTATTAGCGCGATCCTTCAATAAATATCAATCTAATGAATCCAACATTGATCAAATACAAAATTAGCTTATGTAATTTCAGAAACAAACCGCAAGGCACAGCATAAAATCTACGAGTCAAGATGGAAAAAATCGCTTGCTATATACATTGTAGCAGCTACTAAAAGGTGACAATTATTCAAGTATAATGCTTTAAATTCACGGTGAGGACAACTGGATGATACGGAGATTTTAAATGAAGCTATGACAGCAACGCTAGTATGATATTAATTTTCAAACTTTCTTTAAAAAACAATTCTAACCTAATTTATATTTATTTATTCTAATTTTTGTGATATTCAGGTTTTGCTTGAAGAAAAAACTAATCCAAACTTAGTAATTAATAGTGTTGATTTAGTTAATGATAACTAATGTAAACAAAATTGTCTGTAAAAACAATAATTGTTTATTCATGAAAGTGGACAATCGTATCACTTCTGCTGTGTAGGAGCTTTAACAGCACAACATCTTAAAAGGCTCAGAGGTTAGTTTTTTTTATCCTCGTTATTTTTAATTGCTCCTACATTTCTGTAGCTCAAAAATGTTATGAATAAATTATGAATAAAATGGGAAAGTTGTGACGATAACTTAATTTATAATTCTATAACAGCTATTAATTCGGTTTGCGAGTTTTGAAAATTCAAATATTAATTTTAAGATTCAATAATGCCTATTTCATTGCTTTTGAAAAACAATTTGTTAAAACCACTTATACAACCAGTATTTAGGCTTGACCTTAAACCTTGAAAGACAATTATTCTATGCAAAGATTTCGCTCAGCATGAAAACTAATACTGTTTTAAGAAAGTTTCAGTTTTTTATTTCTTTTGTTATTGCTTGTAAAACAATATGTTTCAAAGATAAATGTAGGTACCGTGACAGCAAGATTTCAAGTGGCTGTGTTAATTACAAGTTTAAACTAATAGCTACAAGTAAGTGTAAAGTGTAGCCTCTTTAACACCACTCCCTCTAAGCTTACATAAGTGCTGACAGCAGCTGCAAAATTAGTCAAGACACCATAATGCAAAACTTCCCCACAATGAAACGTTATTTTTACGTTTTACTAATTGTATGTGGTTGAAACTCAGAGAATCAAATTTTTAAAAGAGCCAACAGTTTATGTTCTGATATTAATCATTACAGGTGAAATGTTCTAGTACATGATGGTGAGGTGTTCTAGTACATGGCGCCTGCATGAAGAAATCCATAAATAAACAAATTGTTAGAAACGCAGAAAGTTTTTGAAATTTACATAGGTAATAAGTTAGAACTTCTATTTTTTATCAAGTTGACATTACTAAACCTTTTGATCATCAGCTATGATAATTGAAACACAGGACCATACAAAAGCCACCGAATATTTATGTTGATATGTTATAGTACTAAATTAATGAAATCATTTCAAATGAAACTTATTTGTTATTTTTCATCACCATCAGTCCAATTAATTTACCGTTGTTGTCCTGAGGTCAATTCCGTTGAAACGCTTTTACTCGGACCAAACAATACACCCAATAATTTAATTTGCGTAACTACCTGAAATCAAGTCGTTCTTTTTATTACTACGAAAGTGGAGCGAGAGTTTTGATACAATTAAAATAAAGGGGTCGTATATCCATCGAGATAGACTTCTGGAGTGATCGCGCCCGTGTTGAAGCGAACCGTTTTTCGGTCCGGCCGCGAGTAGCTGTGAGCAGCCCGTGGTAGGCAAGAACGCCAGCGCTAAGATGGGCGGGATAGGGAAAATCGCGACGCGCGCCTACTTTTATTTTGTTTCCAGACGACATGATTTTTTTAGGACAAATGAACGATTGAATTGTATTCTCTAATAGATTGTGGTTCTTTCGGAATTAATTTCATTCTTACTTTCACATCAGGTATATTTTTAAAACACGATTAACTTCAACTTCTAGTGTAATTTTCTTGTCAGTGACATGTTTTATTTTATTTTATTAAAAACAAATTGGAATATTTCCCTAACACATTTGTATAATATTTTTAAACATTTTTTGGCTTTTGAAATAAATTTGGATAGAGGGTCATAACAGTCCAATTACTGTAATAATTAGAGATTGGTCTCATGTTTATAAATGGTCGTCCCCTTTGCTTGCCTATTTGTACAATTAATAACTGCACAGGATGTTACCATCTTGGAACATTGGGAACATTTTAAAACTGAAAGTCCAGTGCATTACAATATCAACAAACGATGGCAGAGATGATAAGACGCCCAACTCAAGTGTGCGCTGCTCGTAAACAAACAAAAAACATCTCGATCCTATCAATGCCTGGCAGTGTAGGCCTACCACTGCATTCACGAAAAATCCCAGATTTCGGGTTGTCATTCATGAAATTTACCCGTTAAAATCTCCAAATATTCTTCTTGTTTTTAAAGTATGGCAAATAATCAATTTGATTTGAATGAACATTGGTCGTTTGTATAGCTGAAAACAAATTTATAAATTTAATCTTAAACTTGATTATTAATTTTACTCCTAAAGTACATGTGGAAAGGAAAGTATGTATTTTCGATAAGATCCTATACAAATACTTATTAATAAACGTTCTAGATTGTTTTCTGAAAATGCATATCGACAAAGCTACACAACCGGGACCGGGTACTCCGGGAGTGGCCGCGCGGTGGCGGCGCGGTACCGTCCCACGCTCGTTTCCAAACGATTTAATAATGACGCAATCATTTTATCACAAATTGGTTGATTTGAAAGTTAAGATCAACTCATTGGCTACAACTTTCCCGCTAGAAGTTTGTTTGTAACCCAAAAATAAAAATTTTCCTCCCTTAGTGACTTTTCCATGTCAGTCTCTGGTAAGTCTTCAATATTTTCAATTATTAAAATTCGAAATAATTATTACAATAAAAGATATTTATACTGTCAGAATCCGATGTTTATGTAGATTAAGAATATATAAGTTTTATTTGACTGGAGCTTTTCCGTTGAGCTACAACAGCGAGTAAACTGCAGCGCGCACGATACTGAAATACGCCCAAATTCGTTCTTGCCTACCACCGCTTTCCAGCACGGACCGTTTTTGCCCCATTTAGCGATCACTCCAGAAGTCTACCTCGATGCGTATATCTCATCTGTGCACGTTGACTTTAATCCTCCTAAGTAAGATAATCTGCTGATGTGCATTGTTATCTCAGAATGTTATCAACACGAAGCTATCAACTCTGAAAACGTAGCATAAACCATCACAAATGCCTTCATTAATTATCCTACTTTATTACTGTAGTTGATAAATGTTCATTCCTTCCAGTTTGTTAATTGCCAATGTGTATTCCTGCATACAGAATAAAAATAAATGTATACGGTGTTTAATGTTGTCAATTCAATTGATATAGCTGTCAAAACGTGCTTTGTCCAAAAAAAAGATAATAATGAATTGATAAAACAACATTATTTGTAAGGAATTAAGTTTTTAGGTAACATACAGTACAAATATATTCATTCGACAATATTTTACTGAGCATTTTTTTGTAATTGGCAAAGCCTAATAAGCTACTTCGAGGAAGAATCGTTTAGTGGCAACTAGGGACCTCTTAGTTGAACTAGACACTGAATTTGAAACTACTTCGTCAGTACAAGAGTATTTTCTACTGTGATGTTGTGAATAAAGATACGTTACTACTAATGTATGTTACTTTCGATATATGTGTCTTAAAAAATTAACTTCCTTCAAATTGTAACATTACATTGGTTTATACATTATATTTATATATATTTATGTTTACGTCCTTAACTAAGTCTTTTATGGGTCATGGAAACAAGGAGTATTCACAATTTAAAGTCCTTGTCTTCAAAAACCCTAATTTACAATCACCTCTGCTACCAGGGGGTATAAATAGAATTTATATATTTATATATATATATTTATATATTTCTAGAATTTATATATTTTCTTTATTATTTTTTATTTTATTTTCCTTATAATGTAAATAAACATGAAACCCTAAACAATCTACAGAAAGGTACAAAACTTTCACCCAAAGACCACACCCGGAGCTTACCTATCTTTCAATACGGCTTCTTTTATGGACTCGCTAATAAATTTACATTCCAGTTTGTATCAAACTTTACATACAATTCTTACCACTTACAACTTACAACGTACAACTCTTCCTCACACTTTTCCTTTTATGTTTTCCATAATGACAATAATCTATATATCTAGCAAAACCTCACACAAAAATCAGATGGGGAAATACTTGGTAGCCTGGGAGGCCTCATAGAGCATATTGAAGCTTTAAAGCAAGCTTTTTTTTGTTTCTAATTGCAATGTTCATTAATTAGTTTTATTTGACAAAGAACGATGTACTCCAAAGTCAGTCAGATGATTTTAACTGCCTGCTATCTGAAACCTTGTGAGTCACTCCTTTAGAAATTGTCTGCGCCCCTGTGGATACATCAAAGTAATATATGAATTGAATTACATTAAAACTGTAAGGGCTTTTATAATAACCTTGAAAAATTATTTCACGAGTATATTTTTAACACTTTGTATACAATTTCAATCGATAAAACAGTCCACATGGTCGAATCTAACTGTCATATCGGTAGGAAGAGATAATTTCCACTAATTACAAAAGCAATGGTGGAAAGCCCAAGCGATGCGTTCATTTCGGGAGATACGGCAGTGGCAATCAGTCATCGAACTTGAAATCACAGTGATAAACAGTTCAAAGTCCAATATATTCGATGCTGTACCAATAGAGTTGACGGGTTTATGGCTCTATGAAACTGATGTATATCCAGGGGAGATTGATCTAGTATAGTAATACACTAATATAGCCCCCAGTCTAGTAACCGTATAGAAAATTAGGGCAAAATTAAGTGTTAATGGGGTAAATAATTACCTGGTTGATTGCTGATTTAGCTCCTGATCTAAATAAAAGCATACGTGTCAATTAGATTTTTGAAGAGGAAGGTTTAAACATTGCAAAGATTTATTAGAATTAATCGGGATGTAGAGTGAATATAAATAAAGAATTAGAGTAAAATGAACGTAACGATTTTGTAGCTATGTTACTGGTAAATTCCTCCTGATTGATATATTTGAAAAATGGGATAAATTTACAAGGTAACAAATATTTAGTGAATAAACAAAAAACATTCATTTTTGTAATGAAAAGCCGAATTTGATCAGTGAAATTCAATGTTTTCGGGGTTACTGTACTAATAACTGGTAAACTTTATTGCACGGCAGACGTTCCGGCATCTGGAATGGGATTTCCTCTTCACAAGAGATCAATGGAAACCAAGGGATGTGAATAACCCATCAGTAATTTGCCATCAAATAAATTTGATTTGGCTTAACTATTATCACTAGTTGGAACTTTTTTATTTATTTATGAATAATGAATAATACTGTTATAAATGAAGGAGCCGGTAACTTATTTGCTTCTTAATATGTATCAGTCTTATTGAATTGTATATCAAAGATAGTTTTTATAAAGAATGTGTCATTTTAGAGAAAAGCTTTTCGCAACTATGAACTCCATTTTACTGGTTTAGATTTAATACTCACTTTTATCGGCCCTAGTTCTGTTACGACAATCCCAAAGAGGCATTATAAATAACACTGTAGTTAAAGGTAATAACCAGTGTTGGATTAAAGATTGCAGCGTTCCAAACAAAGATTATAGCATTTACTAACTTTCTTTAGTTCACTTTAACGATCCTGTTGTATCATTATTTGATTGATCACTTCAACTATTTTTGTATTTAGTCTTTTACGTAAATGACTCATTTTTGAGGATAACAGAGCCGATTGAATAGTGTTCAATTTGTAGGGCCATACCTATACTACTTGGAATAGGTAAACAGTTTGCTTAGCTAAAAATAAATAAAATAACACTAATAAAAATAAAACCTTCTATCTTTAGTTGGTCTGGTTACTTTTCTTATACTGTTTCACAAGCCAAAAACAGTTGGTGCAAATGACAACCTGTGGGTCAGATAAATACTTCCTACCCAAATTATTCTCTCTCGTTGAGGTCTGACCTAAGAGGGACGGTAAGTCACAGGCTTTGCGTTTAATGGGACTAAAGTTTGGGTCCATTACATAGGCCTTAAAATTAGTTCGAAAATTGCCACTGTACTAAAGATGAATTTTGTATTCCTATTCTTAAAACTGACAGCTAATTTCAGATTTTTGAAAACTATGAAGTTTAGGGAATAAGAAGAACATTTGACCTTATTCACATTGGAGTTATACTAAACCAAAAGGTGGTAGCACAAGCACCTGGTTACAAATCTATGTATTCAGGTTGAAAATGCAGTATTAGCTAGTAATATGAATGTGTGATTGATTGAAAACTGAAAATTATGATAAATTATACTAACCTAGCCTAACCTAACTCCGCAGAGGCTGTCTAAAGGTAATACTCTCCTAAAGGCTAAGACTCTTTATTACATTAATTTGTTCAAACTAGTTGAAATAGAGTTTCGTAACAAAAATTTGTAAAAAACTTAGCTAAATATATTTTCTCAAGTTGACCTAAACTTGAAATATACATAACTTCCATTTAAATAAATCAAGTAACGTAATTAAAATTAAAAAATACATGCTGCCATTAAGAAATGAACTCGAACCTACAGCGTAGTATTTCATGGTATTTTTTCAGCGCAGTATTTTTTTGTACTGGACTACCATAACGCTGACGATGTAAGATTTAAGAATTGATGCACCTGTCTCAATGATCAGCTGTTTTATGTCAAATTTTCTCCTTCTTCCTTAATATCTTATCGTTTTGAACAATCTGCACTTAGCTATTATTGTACTTAAATGAACCATTGTTTATTTATTCATGATGAATTGCCTCCTGAATCGTGTTTTGAATAATATAACAGGTTACTAACCTTAATTCGTCTACGATTCACACAGTACACCTTATGGTTACTCTGAGTTTCGGCTAGATGTAGCCATTTTCAAACCAAATATCAAACTTTTTCCTTCATCATTTGAGGGCCGTCATACTTTTAAAAACTCCACATTTAACACATGGAGTTTTTTAAAAGTATGACGACCCTCAAATGATGAAGGAAAAAGTTTGATATTTGGTTTGAAAATGGCTACATGTAGCCGAAACTCAGAGTAACCATAAGGTGTACTGTGTGAATCGTAGACGAATTAAGTAAGGTTAGTAACCTGTTATATGAACCATTTTTATTGTTATTAATAAAGAACTTATTCCTACAATTCTGTTCATGTAATTGTTTATTCAAATACTAATGTTTCAGACATTGTTCTATTCCCTAGCCAAAAAGTAACCATTTGTGTTTTATTAATTACAATAACTTTTTTCGATTAAATCCTTAGTTTATTACCTTCCTTGATTCATTTCACACACAGACGTCCTTAAGAAATGGTTGAGAGAACATTAGTGCATTAGCCATCGGAAGAAAGACTCGTTGGATAAATTAAATTATCAAGCAAAATATAATCAACTCATTACCTTTGCTGGGTATGGGAGTGTATTAATTGTTCCTGAGATTATCGTGTTGGATAACAAACTCTTAATCCACTAGGAAATTTGATACATCTTGAATCATCGTTATGATAATAAGTTCTTTTCATCTCTGTATTCCTTAGTGAATTCGTTTTGGCTTGACATTCGAAGATAAATTATATCCGATTCACTTTCAAACGGAAGTCTTGATTCATGATGCAGTAACAAAATGAAAAATTTCAGAGAAAATTAGTTTCGAGCTTAATTAAATATTTGTTTACAAAATGTTTGTATTTATTTAGTAGTCATAGTTTATACATAAAGGTGTGGTTTATACATAAGTGTGTGTGTGTGTGTGTGTGTGTGTGTGTGTGTATGTATGTATGTATGTATGTATGTATGTATGTGTGTGGAAATTGTTGATGGATATGTAAAAATGGTTATATTCAGCCCATGGTCAGATGAATATTTTTTGGTTTTATAATCTGCTACATGTTACCGCGTTAATTATTACATTTGATATTGTTAATCAAATTGTAGGACTTTTTAATTAATTAATAATGATAATAAAAACGATGAAACTCATCCATAGAGAATACGAATTCTGACCGACTTCCCGATGTACTAGAAACTTGAAATTTTGCACGAATTCCTTGGAGGGTCGAAATACAGGAAAAATTGTAAAAACTCGCCATTTTTATTTTAATTCCCTCAAAAAATAACTATAAACTCCTACGATTTATTATTTCAATATTATTATTTCGTTTGGCTTGATCACTGTGTACCTTTAAATTCTTTCTGTAACAGAGTTTTTCTTTCAAACTAACTATAGAACCCTTTCTTCGAATTTTTAGATAAATACCTTAGAAGATTAACATTAGTTACCATGAAAACCAAATAAAAACTACTAAAATCACAAAATTTGTTGTATTGGTTCAAAATCTTCCTTTGCCTAAAATTTTAACAACAATCAGATAGACAGAAACAACCTCTTCTCTATAACATTAAAGATTAAGTTTCTAAATTTCTTATAGATAATATTCTGTAATTATAAAAAGGGAAAGGTCTTGGATTGCGTAATAATGGCAATTACAGAGAGGATAGGATACATAACATAGACAGGATAGAGAGGATTTAACATAACCATTTACAAGCAAGGCAAGCATTCGAACCTGCATGCTCCTCTTAATATTTTAATACGCATTACCAGTTATGTTCATACTTTGGGCAGCAATTTTAACTATGTATGATGTTAATAGGTGATTTTTCATTTATAAGTCTATTGACTGCCGCTCCGTGACAAGTCCTTTGTAGAACTAAAGTTAATTTTTTTATTGTAAAAATTGTTCTTCGAGACGTCTTTATTAAGGTTGGGTTTAACAAGACTTGTAAAAACAGTAGTAAAAGTTAGTAACCGCTTTCAAGATAGAACAAAATGTCCTAAGCCGAGATTCAGGCCTTTAACAATATGACTTGGGCTTTATTACGCTATAAACATGGTTGCTACTTCCTAGACTTGTTGTTCCTCCTCCTTTGTTTTAACTTTATTAACAACTTAACGACGAAGGCAAAAGACTATTTTGATTTGTTCGGTCACTGAATTGATGTTTTAAGATAAATTTATTAAAATTTAACTATTTACTCCGTAAATAATAAATAAAGCCCTAGGTGCTTGTAAGATTAACTGATTAGTACAATATACAGTAAGAAAAATCATGAATTTACACTTCTTACATTAAAAATTGGGATGCAATTGAAGGTATAAACTGAAAACTAACTTAAGTGTTCGACATTTTGAGCGGTGTGAATGAAAATGAATAGGTAGTACGAATAGGGTTTGTCCAAGCAAAAGCTAGGTTTCGAGTGATTAAACCGGCTAGAACTTAGTAGGCCAAGTAAGTACTGGGCATTTCCGGACGCATAGTAAGTACTAGGAAAGTAAAGTGAAAAATGTTTTCTTCGTAGGCTTCCTTTTAGTATTTACTAGAATGATTTCAAGTCTTACCTGAGGCATGTTAGGCTTCCACTAGTACTTACTACATTTGTATTTCAGTTCATAGTTTGCCTTCGAATACGGCTGTTAAGTCCGTTAGTAAAGCAAAATATATGCGTAGGGAAATTAGTGAGGAATATCTCCAAAAAAATACCAAAGAATTATTGTAGTTTGATAGTTGCAATGTTAACTTTCAGCTGCAGATTTTCTAGAGGAAGGAGATGCTCCAAACGAAAATTGAGACAATTTAATCTGATACATGCCATAGAGACGATGATAATTGAAAAATGTTTCAGCCAGCTAAAAACGAGATTCCCGATTCTTGGCAATTGTGAGTCTCTTTTACGCAACATTCTACGTGCTGCACAATGTTGCGAAGAACCTTAAAGATGATTTCAATTATGAGGCACTAGATACTGCTCCAGCGTAACAAAATGATCAATATATTGTCTGCAATAAAAATGCCGATACCTCGGGTCTACAAACTGAATAACTTCTTGATTAGCATGATTCATGATGTTTTATATACTTGATGTAAATAAATGGCGTCTTACAAAACCTATAATATATTTATACTTATACTCCACTCACATACAAGACGATAAAAATAAATTGAAGATGAAAAATGGCGATCGATGATCCTGCCACTCTCTCATTGGGCCTGATGATGATTAGTGTGACCAAACTAAATCAAGCACCATTCACCAGATCAATCATGAAGAACCAGATTCTACATTCAAATATACCGCTTAAAATATCCAGGAAATTTTAATTAATTGTTTTGGTAAAAGTTTCTCTGCGTGGATTTTATTTACTACATACTAATTAATACAACATATCATTTAAAATACTTGATGTATCAACTTGGCACATGAAAATGTTTTTAATAGGACTGATTTTGGCATGACGTATGACGTTTCTACTTTTAAACACCTTTAATAACGGTTATTTTAGTTTTTTTAAATCTCAATATCTCAAAAGATAGGAACAAAATAAAATATTGCTAAAATACAAAAAATGTGCAAAATATACATTTTAAACACAATTTTATAACCTCATTAGGTTTATACAACAAACACCTGACAGATTTTAACTATCCTCATTTATCTTTTTCCTTTTAAATTTTTTATTTCTTAGTTTGTCATGTACTAAGCTTTGAAAAATAAATACCCCCGTAGCAGCAGACCTGCATACTCAGCGAATTTCAAATGCAAAACAACATATTCCAACGCAACATAGCGAGATTTTTCATATTTTGGTAACCTTCATAAGAATAACATGGGGAATGAGTATGCAGGTATATTAAACCTGCATCAGGTATATTAAAACTGGGTAGTTTTAATTTAATATTTAGTAAATCTGAACAAGAAGAAGCTATTTATCAAGTTTTATCAAGATTTGCTGAGACATAACCGAGATATAGAATTTTACTCTTTTCCCATAAGGTTAACATTGGGACAACGTACTGCGTTTACCACTTTCAATATCTCGGTAACCAATGGACATAGAGCAGTGATTCAAATACTAAATTGTTTGTTTTTTTGAGCTGAATTCGACGACGCCAACAAACATTTGATAAATTTTATTTTTCTATGTAAAAAACTCAAAAAAACCCATTTTTGGGGCGGTTTATCCCCCTTTACCCCCCCTTCCGGTGGTCCGATCGGGCTGGTTTACGAACTCATCCAAGGGATTACCACTTTACATGTCTGTACCAAATTTCATTCCAATCGGACCATTTTTGCGAGCGCTATCGTGCTTACAGACACATATATAGATATATATTAGATATATAGATATATATATAAAAATTCGAACGAACGGTGTTTTTTGCTTCTAGGGGCCCCAAAACGAAAAGTTATCATGGTCTCGGGATTAGGTCTTACCATGAGACCTACGGTAATAGCTTCTTCCCTATAAGGGAAATTCGCTAAAATTTCAAACGATTTTTTGTTTTGAATTTGGTTTGGTGAGCCGCACTTTTTTGGAACGCTCTATATATAAGGTAAAAGGTAAATCAGACCTGTAAGGCCCTAAGGAGCCAGTGCCAAGTTTATCGCTCTGCCTGGCAACATTACGACAGTGCATTTGCCATTCTTATCTCCTGGGGGTTCAGATCCGTCTCAGCATGACCAACTTGAAAGAACCCGACTTAATTTCCAAACCGTTTGGATTAGATTTCCACCGATTATATAATATGGCATAAATTTTAGTTTTCAAAAGCGGATAGTTTCATAATGCCATATATAAGCCTGTAAAGTCTCAGAGAAGATAGCTATTAAAGACTATTTGGAATGAATACCGTTACATCCTAGCGCTTCTTTTATTCAGAAAGGCAAATCAAAAGTTCGTTAGGAAAAATGATAAGTTAAAACACCTTGTTTGCTTGCAGATCAAATTCATTAGTAATGTAAGAGCGAGATTATTCAATAATTTTTGTTATCGAAATAATTGTGTTTTAATTAAGATTATAAATTAAATGTTTTTCATTACATGACATTCAGCTTTGAAATCTGAACAATATCACTAAAACGAATTGGTCTAAGCAAAATTGTAGTCTTAAGTTACTTAAAATGTTATATACATTAAGAACAAAATGTTTCAGTGGCACATGACTATTATTTTTGTAACGCTTGATAAATGAAAATCCTACAGAATGGCGGTTTCCCTATAAAACTTATTTGTAATCTCGCTAGATTTACATACTATCATTGTAGTAGGAAAGAGCATTGTATTGCTACTAATCCCTGGTCAACATACTATGTGTGTAGGAGGATAGTGGGTACAGGTACTCGGTGTAAACATGTTAGTTGGTTTTTAGACTAGCTCCAAATTATAGTCAGATAGCTGAACATGTACCAGAAAAATAACTAATCATATATCATGAACATGAAAAAACTCATTATTCTTGTGGGACATGTAACTATCCTGAAAGTAACATTACCTTCTCAGCATCACTAATAAATAATATAGGCTATTATAAAATAGCTAGATGCACAATGAAAGTTCGCGAACACCCTTTGTACAATATAAACTGTTTTGTGTTTACGTCTTTGTTAAATAACTTCGTCATTTTTTACTATCACCAAACTATGTTTTGAAAATAAAATTCACAAAAATGCTGTTATAGAGCTTTGTGATTTTGAGTTGTTAATCTATGACAAAAAATAAATAACTTTTGGCCGCATTTCACAATTTTGTTAAATGAGTTATTCGGTACAAAGACACTGATATGAGAAGCAAGCGTAAACAGCAAAACATTGTCTTTAATTAAGCAAAATAAATACTACGTATGAGATACAAACGCAACATGGAAAACTGCGTGGCTCAGGTAAAAGAAAAAAATATTTAGCTTTTTTAAAAAATAAATTAAAACCTTATTCATGAGTGGTGTTAGCTACCTTCGGTTAGTGTTACTTGTGATATTAAAAATGCGTTATAGCTTGATTAGAAGTTGTTAAGGCTGAATTTAATTTTTATAAATAGAAACTCCCACTGAGTTATAAAAGATGAACGACAATAAAATTTATTTAACAACATATTACATCAAATATCGCCTCTACCGTAACTATCCTACCAAAAGTAAATAATAAGCAAATAATTTTGCAAACTCGCTGTATATTTCTCGTAGTATCAAAAACTCAGCTGACAAAATATTTCTTACTTCTTTATTGTTATTAAATTTATACCTATTTATTACGTTTAAGGTTTTTGTGACTCACCGATTTTTAACCGGCGTTTTAATAAGCTATTTTGAAAATATGGGTATCTTTATAAGGAACTCAGAAAATTCCCCTCAGAAAATTGGCATTCCTCCACAAGTTTTAACGCTGAAATATGTAGTTGATTGGAGGAGACAAAATCGTTCATCAAACCAATGTATTTTTTTGCCGGTTCAATGTTTTTTTTTTAATAAAATTATTCCAAAGTCATTATATTAAAACATAATTTGTCAAAACTCCTTGCAATCTTCATCCCTCGCGCTGAAATATAATACTCGTCTTGGAGAAGGCTGTAGCTTGCAAGTATTTGTAATGATTTTTTGTGTTCGTTGTTCGTTTCATTGCCAACATGTCAACTCATAAGGTCTCATTTGAAATTTTATATACTTTAAATTCAAGTTTTACGTTATTTAACTTTGCCTGGCCAAGTATCCTGCACTCAATACGTTTTTGAGCTAGAAGTGTTATTTTCAGCATTTGAAGGAATTTCTTGGAGCCGATTTTTTCTTGTTCAATCAAGTATACGAGTAAATAATATTCGAGCAAAGATTTTCAAATATGACTGTGTGATTGATGTCATACATACCGTTTTGAAGAACTTGATTTGAAAAAATTATTTGGTTAGAAATATTTCCTTGGTATGGAAAGGCATAGCAATAGGTATAAAAAGTGACATGTAATATTCAGCCGTAGCCGGATACATATGACACAATCTTATCTGGGACTTTGGCAGAAACCCAACATTCGGCATATCCGTGACAAACAGCTGACTCAGCCATGTTGAAATTCTTTAGAATAAACAATTTTCGTTTTTATCTCTTATTTCTATAGCACATCAAAACAAACAAATGTAAACGCCTGCTTTAATCCATAATGGAAATCTAAATATTCAGTTTATTCTTTTTCAAACATATTTTAAGAAAGAAATGGTTCAATTTATCTATATCTTTTATGAGAAAAATAAAAATGTTTATTGAAAAGTTCCAGCATAAGCAAAATACAACAAAAGTAAATATATGGAGGCCACAAAACATTTTCGTTAATGAGCTAAATATAACTAAGGCATTCCGAGTAATCTTGAACTTTACTATTTAAAAGAATATTTAGTGTACTACAAACCAAATCCGAATATGTGATAAAAGACATTATTACTGCATCTTCTATTAACTTCCTCAACCAATTGCGTAACTAGGTTTATATGCTTTATATATACACATATATTACGAACAAAGACCGCAGCAATAATGACTCACGAGACAAACAGTATTTACCTTACAACGTGTTGAATAATTAATGGCATATAAAAACAATCTTGGATTCTAACAGAACTAACCGGTTGTTTG
The DNA here is from genome assembly GCA_035578135.1 of Flexamia atlantica. Classification (NCBI taxonomy): domain Eukaryota; kingdom Metazoa; phylum Arthropoda; class Insecta; order Hemiptera; family Cicadellidae; genus Flexamia; species Flexamia atlantica. The sequence continues at coordinate 4,176,844 of JAQJVK010000012.1, read as the reverse complement.
AATAAATGTAATGATATTTACGAACAAATTTTGATTTCAGAATGTTTATAATGATTTATTAATCGTAAAACAGGTAATCTAAGTTAACTGGAGAGGCAATCTGGGCAGGTGTGTGCTCAGCTTCTGTAAACATATGATATCATTTCATGTTTGCTCGACCATTGCCTAGGGAGTGATTATCTTTTGTCTGCATATGTTTGGTTTGATGTCTAACAATTAGCCTTATATCTCAGAAGCCTAGACGTTTAAGGTCTTTTCATCCATAAAATATAAATATTTTATAGTTTATTAACAATATTTTTTAAACTTTTAAGTATTTTTTAATTGATCTGATATTCAATAGGGTGTGAGATGTACGTAAACTACAAAAATAAATGTTAAATCGTAAAAAAATCCATTATTATTTTACGATTTAACATTTATTTTTGTGGTTGCAGACTAAACACAGCAAAGAAACACTGTTATGGAGTGACATATTAATGTAATTAGTATTAATACCTGTTTTAGGATAGTTACAAAAAGTTAAAAATTTAACCATGTTTCAGTTTTATAAATGCATGAATACATACTGTTAAGGCTAAAGCTTCTACTCTTAAATTTGCTTCAGTTTTTACCGTTTTCAAAACAAACCATTTCCTTACAACCAGGCGCAAAACAACGCTGTCTGCAAAAATATGCAATTTCATTTTTTCACTTATAACCCATAATAGATTTACTTACCTATACAGTTTAATTTCTCCACCGAGACAGCTGCACATTAACACTAAACAGCGCCACTCTCCTTAGAACGTTTGCCAATATTGGTCAAACAGAATACACACAAGTAGTAGTACAAGGCTGTGTGCTATACGTCAATGTTAACATAAACTCTAGCTTGTTTAGACAGTTCGCTCTATCCATCGTGCAAACTATTCAGACCTGAATATGCTTCACAGTGGACTACGCATACATTTTTCTGAAGCACGTCTGAAGCAGAATGTAAAAGAAAAATCAGTTAAACCTTTAAAACTTGTAAAGACAACTTTGTAAAATGCTAAAGCAGAACTGGCCTACGTTCTGCTTCGATTTGTCATAAAGAATAATTGTTAGACGGCTACTTACAGAGATTGCCTTTTACTAAAAGTGTAACTGGGAAGCCAGTGACGTCAGATAAGCTTTCTCATGAGAACAATAGTTTCCGTCTTGACAGTAGGCGATTGCCGGAGACTGCTTTCGGATTTTCATCTCCTGCTTTGTATTGGGACTGTGTATTTTTGTATCAGGAACATAAATGATGACAGTTTTAATCACAATTATTTCTTGAATCGGTTAGTGGTTTACAGAAAAAGCGTCAATGTAAGGTGTAAGTATTTGTTATATTTGTTTTACTCATTCAAATTTTACTGTGGGTAATAAGCAATATTTTGATTACGTTAAGCTGAAAGATAGCTCTAACAATGCTAACTAACACCCTAACATGTAATTTTTATCACATTCCTTGCCGCTAAATTGAATGGTTGTTGTTGTTACCGTGAAGCATTTTGACCTAGCAGGTGGTTTTCTGTGTCTTGCACTTTAAGACTTTATTACTTTAAAGTAATAAATGTAATTATTATAAATTCAAACTTGGATTGATCATATTTTAGGACCTATAACATCTTTATTAAAACATTTTATTACTTTGCATAATATGCCAATAGAGAAGACGTTCACATTATATCAAAAGCTTCAGCAAAACAAAGAACTAAAAATATTTAAATATGTAGACTGGTATTTGTACAAAACTGAGTGACCAAAACATTATTTGTATATCTGTTACTTAAGCCCTGGAATTAATGTAATCTTGCTTAATATGTTACAACTTCTGAGTTTAAACAGCTATCACCTTATTTTGTTATTGTCATTTCATTTGCCACTAACGTTGCTGTTGATTGGGACTGAAGTCTCTCAAGCAAAACATATTTCACAAGGTGTATTATGATTGAATGAATATTTTGATCACTTAACAAACATAACGTTTTGTGAGTTCAGGAAAATTAAAGGATATACAGTTCGTTATATTCAGTATTTGTGGCGGTTAAGAACAAAGTTCACTCTCTTGATTACCCCGTCTCCCATTATAACTTGTCTCATTTGTATATAATTTAGTTTTTTCTTTTAAATTTAAGTATTTCATTTCGAGGCCAATCTTTCGTCTAACCATTAGAATTCTGCGGGTAATTAAATCTGCTTTACCAGTCTAGCGGTCACTAAATCTGAGTAAAATTATTTTCTAAAATAAATAACTGTTAAGTATATATGCATTTACCAAGGAACAAACATTCGGCAAAGCTTAGTAATATAAGGGAAATATACGTTAGTGATGTGAAGCAGAATGCTGCGTCAGACAAACAGTAACAACTCAAACTACTCCGAAATTACTATTACTAGGAACTTACAGTCAGCTGCAACTCACAACTTCGACCATTCCAACTTGATTGAATCTCTTCCAATTGTATTTCTGTCGTGATAGTAATAAATTTATGAATGTTATATTTCGTTGAATAATTATTTTTCGTAGTGTAGTGAAAAGTAACGTTCAGAACACGAGTGAAAGAGGTGTGCAAATTCCCGACCATTACGAAGTGCTCAATAAAGCTCACACGGAAATTATATGGTCTCGAATATGCAATGTCCTACTTTAAACTCTTAAATATACTATTATCTTTTTTCAATAGCACTTCGCAAATCAGTAAAGAAAATGCTTTAAGGCATTTTTGCTATTAAAACTTCCACCTTTTTATAGCATATCGCCTTAAGTAATTTTAATCAGTTGATTTGGGAACTAAAGATTAAAATTTAAGTTTTAAAAAAGTTCCAAACAAATGAATTAAGTCGAAAGTGATTTTATTTCTATCAGTTGAAAGCCAGTCTAGCAAAGAGTGAGTCATTTTTAAGCCTTGAGAGGATTCCAAACAAATTGAAAGAAGTGGTTTTAACCAAATTTGATTTATTAGACAAAAAATTGATTAAAGCTCCAAAGAGGAAGGCCAATTAGGAGGCACCAAGTCAAACATTAACAGAGCTGAGAGTGAACGCTCCCTGGGTAACGGCCGGGTAAACCGGACATAACACGTATTTGCCGAGCTGAGCACACACCTGCCCGATTCTAGGTAATTCAGGTGAATTTGATACGACTTTAGATCGTTGATACCGTTCATCAAGGCTCGAATATATGAAAAGGCAATCGGAAATAAACATACTCTTCAAATACATGGAAGGGAGACTAATATTTACTACTTTTACGGGATAGTTCATCCCGTAAAAGTAGTAATTATTTATATTATTGGAAATGTACTGATGTACAGTTTACTAACGCATTTTTACAAATTCTAAGAAATACTTTGTTCCTTAACATATTTTCTGAATGCTATATAAACCTATAGATTAATTATAACTTTCCTTTTATGATAAATACTATTATAATAACAGGATGTGTTTGAAAATGCCAGTTGCCTTTAAAAAACGGTGGGGGCTGTGAGATCGTCGGTGGATGGTCAAAAACAGGAGTGATTATATGGAGATCACTGTTATCATTTTCGTGAAATTGAAAAAAAAAACACATTGGTTTTCTTTTCTCAGTGTTCCTAATGAATTTTTTGTAAATTTTTTTTAATCACTAGTTTTATTGTAAATAGACCGTTTTACTGGAACTCAATATTGCCTGCAGAGGCTATCCTACAACAATTTTTTTTTTTGCTTGAATGAGGTGTATCACGTGTGTTTCGAAGTAATGACCTCAACGATTCATGGCTCTAACAATACATAAATATGTCTTTATCTTGCTTGATTCAGACGAATTAGTTTTTATGAATTCCCGGAAAGTTAACTTTTTGCAGAAATTTGTAATTTTTATTCATATCACGAGTGCCAATAGCCCCATAACCCGTTTTGATATTTTTTTATTCGTAAACTGTAAGTCAACATTTTGAATTTACTTCCTCTACTCGTCAATCATTTGGAAGAGATTGATAAAAGAAGAAGAGTGGTGCAAACTCGTGGTCTCTATGACGATTCTATGCTGAGTTATGGCTGATCTGAGTGGCAATATTTTAGATATTTTTGGGATATTTTAGATATTAAAAAAAAAAACAACCAATAATTTTGGACCATTCCCGATCAAAGCGTTAAAAATGCCACTGACGTTGAAATACACAAAAAAATGTATATACCGTATATATTTACAATAGAATTTAATATATCAGAACGTTGAAATATGGCCTTATTATTATGGATTGGAAATTAATTATATGTAGCCTTTAGAGATATCCGTTAAGCCAATTTCACTTGGTTTCGACGTATTTGACGTTTTCAGCCGCCATCTTGGATCTATCCAAATGAATGTGAATAAGAAGCAATAAGCCCTGCTAATAATTAATCGAATAATTTTAATTGATCCTGTGCCATGAGTTCTAAAAGTAAATATAAGTTGTTTGTAAAAGCAGCATAACTCACTATTCTTCGAAACGTAATTCATAAGTTGAGACCCATAGTTTAAAACTAAAATTGAATACAAATTTTAATACTAAAATCTGGTTTAGAACATATTAATTCGTCCTCAAGATAAGGAATTTTTTATATGCTTCGTTAAATCCATCAGTAAAAATGTAATCCCTGATTTATAATAATTTTGCGTAAGATCAACATTGATGTCCTAGTAGGTACCAACTCAAATTCTTCTTCTTAAATCAAGCCTTTTAAAATAAATTATCTTGAGGGTATTTTGTTTTTGAAGTCTTATCTTACCACCAAACTACCCCAATTTGGGGAAACTGGGTGAACTATTTAAACACCACAAATCTTCTTTCCCCTTTCTTCCCTTCCCTTTTCTTTCTTCTTTCTTTTATATTGACAATCTCCGAATATAATCTCTTAATCTCTATAAAAACATATAAAGGGAGCGAGACCTTTGAGAACAACGGTATCTCCCACAGGTTGTTGGGTATAGAGCCCAAGTCCAAGAACTTTTGAGAAAGCCATAAGTTTGACATCTATTAAACCAATACATGAATAAAATGTCTCAGTGAGAAAATATTTTGATAAAACATTCATTTTTTAATAAAAAGTTTCTCTAAGGGCAAATATGAATAAAAAGGATTGGACAGCTGATACATTTATTAAATTTACAATCATTAGTTTACTTAACAGCTGCCAAGCATTGCGTATAAACTGGTATTTTTGCACATACATGGAACAAAACGAAAAACCCTATAAAATTCTGAATAACAGCGGCGGAAGTCGGTGTGAAGTTTCAGCCGAGTCGGCAGTCAGTCACGATACACCGAATGTTGGGATTGAGCCAAAAGCCCGGGATGAAATTCCACCATGTGTTTCCGGTCGTAGCTGAATATTACATATCACTTCCGTTCATCCTACTGACGAATCCAAGGAGCAAAAATGTCACTTTCACTAAGGTTTACAAAATGCAACGTGGTTATAAGTTTGATGCGAGTGTACAGTTAAAGTGTATTTCTGTAAAATTTATATTCAAAAAAATTTTATCTTGTTTTTAACTTTGGAGAGAAATTTTAAAATTAAATTTAAGTTGTTTGTAAGAACAGAATAAATCACTATACAACTATAAAATCTTTTAAAGGTTAACTTACTATTTCTTTTAGTGATTCTTTTAAAAACTATAGCGTCAGTGCATTTCCTATTCAACTCCCACGAGAATTCAACTCCGACTTTCTGTTCTGTAGAAAAGGATTCTTTCTTCCGTTTCCTTGAAAACTTAGAATTTTAGTATTATAAGATTTTTTAATTTAAATACATCCAACTAAATAAAGAGAATGTTTGTGAGTAAGTCCGAAGTCCCATCACGTGAAAACCACCGATTGAATGAGCTGAAAATTTTGAAGGAATGGGGTCAATATCCCGACGGTGGACGTGGACCTACTTAATGTTGAAACTTCAATAGGACTCCGCCCCACTGGCTTCCAAAGTTGCTATTTTATTATTTTGCAAATATAAAGCAAAATAAAGCACATAAAAGCTTGTTTTTTGTACATAAAAGTTTAAGCTTATGACATGTTTATTTGGTCAGGCGATCAAAGTTCAACTAATTTGGTAAAGAGTCAAAGGTGTGACAACGTCTGCCGAGTTAAGCTAGTTATTTATATTTTAGAGTGGATGCTAACACAATCCACCGAAATCTTCTTTAAACCTCTTCTTTACATTGTGTTAAAATTTATGTGTCAGTTAATTCAAAGTAGCATAAAATTCAAAATCACAAGATATTAGATGAAAAGTTTTTGGAAGTTCTGGATTAATTGCGAAAATTAATCCATAAGTCAAATACTTTAAATTTAACTGTAATGGTTAGTTTTATGTTAGAAAACCCCTACAATATGAGAAGTGATTATTTTTCAATTTGAGCATCGATGATTAAAAAGTAACAAAATAATTTTAACAATGTTGATTGAATGAACAGCTTTGCAACGATTTTAATGCTTGTTTCAAACGGATAGAATTCACAACAAGACACATCCGTTAATAATCTGCTGTGATAGAGCTCAAACTATGTACATACAAAGTCCTTCAGTCCCTCCACCCTTGCTTCAGGAATTCGTCAAACATGTTGATCTTCTTAGAACAAAACCTGCTCACAAATTATTTACAGCTGCTTTCCTCTTTTCCAACAGTTCTGTTTTTAGACATCATTGTTATACTTGCATCAAACAATCATGAAATTTTTAAAATCAACTTATAATTAATTATAAAATGGGCTCATTCTCAGGCACAGGTGCTTGGACACCGAGTACTTTTAGTTTTGAGCATATAAATATTATTAAAATATATGATAGAATAGGGGAGTTACATGTCCTATATCCTATACCTGTATCTTCCTTTCCCCTTCTATATCTTACAATATATCTTCCATCATTTTAAGAATTTTATATTATACCAAAATGAACCAAACATGGTTTTTTATTATGGTCCAACATGGTAGTTGATGCTGTTGATGCACCAACATAGTCCAGATTTATTTCAGAAAAGGTTATTTATCAGGTTGATGTTATTTAATTATTTGTTCAGTAAATAAGTAGTATTAGTACTTTGTTTGAAATTCATTGTTGGTGATGGTGATTTTATATTTTGATTAGGATTTTTGCGGACATTTGCCATCACTGATTAGTAAAAAACAAGTTTTCGTCCAGGTTTTCCTGGCTATGTGTTACTAATCTTCTTATGTTCTAGGTTTTCTTCCACCTGAAGACGGGATCAGATTCCAGGTCCCGAAACGTCGTGAAACTTGTTTTTTACTAATCAGTGATGGCAAATGTCCGCAAAAATCCTAATCAAAATATAGTATTAGTAGTTATTATAATTGTAAAGTTACAGTAGGATTTCAATGTTTTTCTTTATACATGTTGGTTTGTGAAAAATTTCCTTCGTCATTCATATTAGTTAAGAAATAAATATGAGATAAAATTTACTGCGTATAAAATATGTACTTTTGTATACCTATATTTCATTAATTTTGCTAACTCTTTCTGTTATCATATATTATCCTGTTTCTTAGATAACCGAAAGAGACACTCATGAAAGAGATAACATGAGATTACTCATGGCTATACTAAGCAATCTCCATCAGTGGTATTTTGTTTGAGTCCTTAACTAAATCTTAAAAAATAACTGAAAGTTAGTTTCGAATCAAAAAGTTTCAACATAATTTGGGAGTTGCTTAGCTCTTTTTTTTGTAACATTTGGAGTTCTAGAGCCTATTTTAATCATTGTAATATTACATCTAAAATAAGGTATGTTTATAGGTAGATTTTTTTACCATTACTAAGCAATATCAAAAACAAAAATAAATTCACCATCATCAACAATTAATTTTGAACAAAAAATCTGAAGAATAAATAAATAATGAACAATAAAGCACAACTAGGATCAAATGAAATGCCTCAAGATGAGATTTTAAGCCTATAACAACAATGTAATTAAAGCTTCACAGTCTCATAAAAGTTGTTGATTTTATCCCACTTGTCTTCAGTGAGTAGTGTTTTTGGTGGTATTTATAGTAGGATATTTGCTTCTTCCCTTCAGATGAATTTGAATCAATGTAGGTAAATTATAAGCATATATATAATCATAATTTAGTTTGAAATTGTGAGTAGGTTGAGTGTGAAGAGACTCTTAAATTATCGTATTTGTGGTCAATTTATGTAGTATGTATTTATATCATCATTACATTATAAATATTTTTTATGATTTTTTTGCAATTTTTTTGAGGATATGAAAACCTAAGCACTCCTGTTGAAAGAATGATTCATGTAAAATTGTGATGACAATAACTATTACCCACAGAATACAACTCCGCTTTTAAAATTATAGAGTCGAAACTAGATTTCCATTTCATAGATTTGTGTTGAGCTTTATTTGACTTCTAGCATATCTAGGAACTTTTCGTTGATCTCAATCTTTTAATTTTTTCATTTAATTCACCACCGAGGCGTATCAATTTGTTTTGTATTTTATGCTGAAAAATCTGAGGTACTGGTTAATCATATTTCTGAAATGATGTTGCGTTGACAGAAACCCATGATTACGGTTGCTTGTAGGCCAAAGTACCTATTTTAAAATACAGAATGATCTTATAACCAACTACCTTACGAGTTGTACACACACATCATTCAACTTTAAGTGAGCTTAGTGTGACTTTAAACTGCTTCAATGATCAAAATAATTTTCACTATTTTGACAACCTGTTTACAGTCAATACTCTAGGGATAGTTCGTGACGTTTAGATTTAGAACAAAAACAAAAACGCTTTTTTAATATTCAGAAGAGAACATTATAATACATAATTTTAACAAAATATTTACTTACAAATAATAATCTTATGTTGATGGCGAAGTTGTAGCAACTAGTAATTATTCAGCAATGTTGACTGTTAGGCTAACGTGAGGCCCAGCATCGGCAGCTTTGTCTATACAACTACACTGGCTAAGTATACATTGAGGAAGGCTTAGCTGTGAACTGCAGACTCAAGCTTCTTCATGTAAGCTGCCTAATCAGAACGAATTGAGTAACTATTTCGTCAACAGTGTTTAAATATTTTTTAAATCTTTGTTTCTATTTAATTTGGGCACCCAATGAGTCTTTTGAGCGTTAATTACACTGACGAATTTACTTTTGTAAGATCTAATTTTAAAAAAATAACATACAATTTCACCTTACATTGAAATATAACGAGTTCTGACGTAAAACGTCTTACCTTAATCATTTAATTTTTACGTGGGTGTTTTTCCGGTCCTAACATGGTGATCCGCCATTATTATTGAATGGAGCGATTGAGATAGTGAAATACAAGCTTTGCAGTTGTGCTGAACCATAACCATTCGCAAGGGTTTGGCTTGAGCTCAAACATTTTAAAACCCTCGTTAATTTATCAATCAAATATTTTTCAGTTACTTCATTAAGCAAATAACACCATCGCTTAGATAATACAAATTAAAGATAGTGCATAGAACTAGATAAACCGGGTGTTCAAAAAGTCCCGGATCGGCTTCGTAATTTTTTTATTATTAAGTATTGGCCTACGAAACTTAGAACATGTCTCTTGGACACAAAATACTATTTTAGCAAGTATTCAGTGACCCCCTACCCCCTCAGGGGGACGGCCCACGAGGAGTCAGAGGAAAATCTGAAATGTAAGCATAGGTTGATATGTACATCAAATTAAAGCTCTTTTTGAGTAGAATACAATGCCGCAAATCCGATCTCAATCGGATCACCGAATCCAAAATGGCGCCAGTTTAAAGTTTTCTCAACTGCAATTTTTAATACCCTTAAAAATTAGATTTCAGACATTCTAAGCGTCCTTTCGTGATGCGGTTTGCGGCATTTTGTTGAGAATTTCATGCCCTTTAAAATTATGTACAGCACTACCTTTGCCAGTCATCATCCATGCAAGACATCCTTTAAGGTACCGTCCCCCATGGAAGTGGTTTATGCCATAGGCTGTGCATAGGTCGATATGTATATCATTTTCAAGGGGTAATAAAGCAAAATTTAATGCCGCAAACCGCATCTCGAACGGACGCTTAGAAAGTCTGAAATCTAATTTTTAAGGGTGTTAAAAATTGCAGTTGAGAAAATTTTAAACTGCCGCCATTTTGTATTCTATGATCCGATTGAGATCGGATTTGCGGCATTGTATTCTACTCAAAAAGAGCTTTAATTTGATGTACATATCAACCTATGCTTACATTTAAGATTTTCTTCTGACTCCTCGTGGGCCGTCCCCCTGATGGGGCAGGGGGTCACTGAATACTTGCTAAAATAGTATTTTGTGTCCAAGAGACATATTCTAAGTTTCGTAGGTCAATATTTAATAATAACAAAAATTACGAAGCCGATCCGGGACTTTTTGAACACCCGGTATTTTACGACAGCCATAACTAAACGCGATGAAAAGTTGTGCAGCCACAAATCAAAATTGTATTTTTACATCTTGGTTGTATTTGGGAATAGAAAATTACAATGGTTTTCACATCAACCAATCAGTCAATAAATGGCAATAGGCCTTAGTCGGACAGCCTTAGTGTGTACAGTAATCAGTATTGCCAACAAGCTGTGGTCAAACTTCATTTGGTACTGTCAGCTGGCATATTCCGTAATTGTGATGCTAAACTGGACGTAATCATATGCCCTAGATAAAAGTAACAGTGACTGTTCGATTTTTAAATGGAAAACCAGGTAAAACATGTGATGGAGTTTAAGGGCTTATTTTTTACATTCACTTACAGCCAACATTACAAACTTTTTTGAATTAAAGAATGTTTAAAAAAATATAATATTTACTATAAAATAAAATATTTACTTTTTGCTCTGGAGGGAAAGAGAAAAGACGATTTCTCAGTTTTTAATCCAATCAAAAAAAAGCCATGAAAAAAGTTAACTCTACATTTGATTATGGAAATTATGAAAATCTAACTGTAACAAACAACGACGGAAAAGTAAAAATGTTAGTTAAAAACTAATATCAAACGAAAATGCAAATAAATTAAAGCAGATGTGATTTAAAGGACTACATGGATTGGTTATATGTACAAGAGACTTAATGACAAAGTCTTTTTGGATTTTTTTAACAAATTCTAAATACAGGAACCAATAATAATGATTAAAACAATTTAAGGGATTCCGTTGAAATGACAAATTTTATTCATTGTAATCACTTATACAACATAAAATCATCTAAAGAAATTTTATTTTTGTTTTTTATGGAAACCGTAACCATTAGGGAAGATGTCTTTCTTCCATATATTAAATATATGTTTATATTTAAAGGCTGTAAAGAGAAATAATCGTAATCGGATCAAAGAAAGTTATCACTATAATGGCAGACGTGGCCTAAAACTAACCACATAACATAAATACACGCTATAGAAGAAGGTTGGAAAGAAGATAAAGTATTTTGCCCGCTCATCAATGTTTCATGAGGGAGGGGTCAATAGCATCATCGTCTTCTATTCTGTGAAAAAGGTTTACTTAAATTATATAAAGCTCTAAAATAACATGAAATTATAGTATAACTTATAAATACAAAAAAGGTTAGTTGAATATTTTTCTTGTTATATGTTAGCAGGATCACGAAGAATATCGAGACACTGCTTACAAATAATTTTGGTGATAAAATCTAAAATTTAACACCATCAATTAGGGTAATATACAACATTAAAATTGTGTTTAAACATATTAAATAGGTATGCATTTAATATTATGTTTAACACCAAACAGGTTAAATATGTTATCATTATTGACATGTTTTAATAAAAACAAACAAACACATTTTATTTTATTATCACTTACTGTCATATTTTTATTTATTTTTACTTATAAATGAATTATATAATTTTGATACCTCTTAAGCGATATTTTATTTAATCATGTGTTACCTTGTGACCATAATGAAAATACATTAAGTGTCATCATGAATGTCCTGTCCTTTGAAAAACCTCAGTCAATGTAAAAATTACATAAATTAGACTCATTCATATTAAGAAATCTCTATCAGAGGCAAATTACGTTTGCTAATACAGATTTCAGGTCCCAACCAGCACAAGATAAGAGATTTTAGTCGTTAAAGGAGTTTGGTGTGAAAGCCAATACCGTCAAAATTAATCGCTATATTTGAATTAGCGTTGTGTTATAGAATTATCGGTTTTAATGTTTTGATATAGTATTGGTTATTTCAACTAAAATATTGTCTAGAGCTACTGATAAATTTAAAATTGTACGATTTGTTTAATGTACAAGGTTGAAAAAGCAAAGCTTCAGAAAAGAACTTGAAGCTCCCACATTATTTATTGCTTCATCTTGACTCCCTGTAAACAGTTCTATGTATTGATAATGTTGACCTTGGTCGAAACACACAATATGTTCCATGATTTCCCTAGAGGTTTTTCGGTTGGGATTGTGATTACTATTGTTCATATATTATCAGAGAACTAGTACTGGTAAGCATGTTTTATTGACCATTAAATGTAAAGTAAGTTGCATTATACTTGATTTATAGAAGTCACTGAACACGTTCTATTAGTAAATCTATAGTTAAATGTCTGTAAATAGTTTAAATAGGTTGAATATCAGTTTATAAATTAATGAAATTATAGATAGGGAAATAAAACTGACATAAAAAATCTTTAAACAGATGAAAAAATGGAAAAGAACAATGTATTTCATTTATTGTAATAATAATATTGTTTGTTTGAATATATTGTTAAAATAAATTACTTATTTTAATCAGAGACCTGCCACAATGTTTGTAATTTTTAAACACAAATATAACTATTTATATCTACAATAAATATCTACCTTAATATTTAATATAGTATCTGTTGCATCGTACACACAAATAAACCATAAACGTTGCTACGTGAAAAACTTTATTTGAATTAACCTAGTGTCAAAGATTTGAGCGTTAATGTTATAGACAGAAATGAATTAGTACATCAGAACTAAAGTTTTGGTCAACAAGAACACTATGTAGATAAGTGTCCTATTTTTATTTCTGTGTTTAATTAATTTTTCCATCGAATAGTGGGCTTATTTATTTATAATGACCTGTTGTTTATAATAACACTCGTTTTTACGAATTTCTTCTAAATTCGATTAGGAAAGTCAGTCTGGCTTTAAATCATAAGAGAATTACAGTCTTAAGAAGGATAATCTTTAATAATAATTCAAACTTAAAATCATTTTACCAGTATTGTAGGCGCGTAAAACTTTTGAACCAACAGTCATGAAATTCATCATCTGCGTTTTTTTACATTCACTTGGATTAGTCAGATCTATTCTCAGCTCTTTTCTTTTAAATTCATCTTGACCAATTACTTTATATATATATACAATGAATGTAATTGGTTTGTTTACTTTGTTACTTGTTTGTTAATTCTATTTATTTATCTATTTTAATTACATTTTATAGTTTCTCACCCACGTTAAACTCTCTTTAGGTCCTGACACATGTTAAATCTTTGGGTTTTCTTATGTTTCTTGTTAATTGGCTGCCGTCTTGAAAGTATATTGACGAACTTAGCTGTCTTTTTTTTATTTTGTGTGATCTGTTTTCGAAATAAGTAGATGTGTATATTAAAAACATGATAGAACACAGTTGCATTATTGAACAGACACGTAGCCTCGTGTTGACTAACGATCTTGCTATCATTGATAAACGACTAAGCATTCTACAATGACGACTCTAATATGATATCTCGGTGGAATAACTCACTATCATTATTCTGTAACCTTGATAATTCTACAATGTTCGGCTGTACTTAAGATTCATTAGTGTAGCTGTAAAATGAAATGAAATATACTTTATTTTCAAATGAAGTGCAATACGTTATAAATCTAAATAAAATCAAATATGGAGAGAGTCTACATGTGTGGATAGCCTGTGCGTAGAACCATTGTGAATCAAAGTAAAAAAAGGAATTTAAAAAATGAACTATTTTTGTTCAGCTTTCTACAATCACAAAACAATATGGTACGTACAAGTAAAAATCAAATCTCCGGTTGTACATAAAGAAAGTACGTAAATCGTAAGGTGTAATTATTGTTTAGTTAAAAAAGTACAGGTTTAAAACACACTAACATTGTTTCTATCTCCACTAGTAAATAGCTGACAAATGAAAATAAAAATTGTCTATCTTTATTTTTTCTGGAAAGTCTAGGGTCAAAGGTCTAGGCGAACAATGTACAATAAAAGAGAAATCGTTCCAAAATCAGTCACTTTTAACATTGCTTTAATGTTGGCAGCAATTTGTGGCATGCCATTAAGTTTTAATGGTTGTGTAGTTTCATTACTTATGACAAATGGGGGTATACCCAGATTAATGGAACGCTATAGCTTTAAAAGAAAATAACTTTCACCGAATAATGTCTACAATCAAAGTCCACACTGTCGCAGACCAATAATATTTCAGATGTCTGCTTTACACCCATAAAACTCGTAGTAGGGTTGAGATAGTTGTAATATTTCTTTTCACAGTTTGGATTTAAACTATTGTCTCCTATTATTATCACGCAATGCTGTTGCAATAAAACCAACATTTCAATTGGTTGTGGCTTGCGTAAAAAAGTAAAAGAAAATATATGACGTTATATTGCAACGCAACATTAAAACCTTAGACGTTAAGTATCAAATGAGTTAAATTTTAATTAATTTTTTATTTAAAAATTCAGAGAGTTGGCGTTGCTTGGTCATAAAAACTTGACTAAATAATTGGTCCAATTAGCGAAAACTCTAAAACATACATATTTTTATTTTTCGTAATAAACTTTTGACAATGTTTTCGATAAATTTAAAGCTCCCTCAGGCAACTACAACATACAAAATTATAGAAAAAGTTGGCGGTTCAACATATTTTACAAGTATAACTGATAAATGAGTTTTTCAATTCGGTAATTACATCGTCAGTTTCAATTTTAAACTCAATTTCAAACTTTTGGAAACGAAGAATGTTTATTTCAAGCCGATCAATCAAAGACGGATCTGAACCCCCAGGAGATAAGAATGGCAAATGCACTGTCGTAATGTTGCCAGGCAGAGCGATAAACTTGGCACTGGCTCCTTAGGGTTTCACAGGTCTGATTTACCTTTTACCTTATATATACTTGAAACTTCTATCTCTCAAAAAAATGTTAAGTGAATATCTATATGAGAATTAGTACTACAGGGTGTTTTTTATTAAAACGCTACCGTGTTTTAAGATTGAGTTACGTAATTTAAAGATGAATTTAGTATTGTTTTGTCAATTTTTGGATTTCTAGAATCTATTATTTAAGTTTGGTCACATTTAGCTTACATTATGGGTTCAAACAATCTGCCATTGACATTTACACAAAGCTATGCTCTCACCATCAAATCCCTGAACACGTTTTGCAAAATACCTCTTTGAATTATTTGTATTAATTTGTTCTTTGTTTTGAGGTGCTGAATATCTTTTGAGTTGTTTTCGTAGGCCTTACTTCTTATGTATTTCCAAAGAAAACAATATAGTGGGGTCGAATCGGGGGATCTTGGGTGGAATGATCCTTCACTGATAAAATAAAGTTTTACGTTGCGTTTGAAGAAAAACGCCTTGAATTTTAGGTTTTCTAATGAGATTTTTGTAAGAAATTTTGTAAAATTAATTTGTATATGATTTTTTAAACCTCCTCAGCCCCATAGTAATACTTTTGTATTATCCTGTATTACTCTCTACATCCGTCCTTAATGTTAATTACTGTTTCCCGTTGTATTTGCATGCATATTTTTACTTTGTTAAATTTATCTCTATACTTTTTTGTTTAATTTAAATTTTCTATTCTTAATTGTTTTATTAAAAATTCCTCTACAGTGGTTGATTGTTGACTCGTCCCCCACCCACAGGCTTTGACCCATGTGGGGAACTAATTCCAATTGTAAATTATGAATTGTGAATAACACTGTTGTATTGTTTGTTGAAGGAATAAACAAATTTCATTTCATAGGCATTTTATATCCGTAGTAAGTTTAACTATAGATTAGTTCATTATACCTAGTTTTTTTATTATGTGTTCAATTTTTACTCTTACAGTAGGCCTACTATTTTTCCCACAGGATACTAAATAATACTAAATAATAAAATATAAATTTATATCCCTGTAACTATTAATGTACCTTTAGTTTTTTATTTATTTATTATTTTTATTTTTTTGAACGATCGATGATTTCAACTGTATTACTGACTTTATGTTTGTGAATGAATTTTCTTTCATATAAGTAAATTAAAGTCGAATTATATGTAATAAAAAAAGAATAGGATATTCCTTCAAAGAAGAGCACAACAAATTTCAACGGAACAATAAGTGCAGGTTGAAGCTAACAGCTTTCATTGAGCCGTAAAGCTCAAGTTGTTGAAGGCTGGAATCTCGGTTTAGAACATTTTATTTGGTCATGATAGTGGTTTGCAACTTTTCCCAATGTTCATTACACGTTTTATGACATGAGAAGAGCATGGACAGTGCACGATGCCATCAATGGTTTCCACATTTCTCTCTCCCCTTTATTTCTGGGATTGTGGGCTGAGAGGGTGAAAATTTCATTATGGTGGTATGTGAAGTTTCAAGTGATAGAATTTTAAGATGACACCAAAGCAAATAGCAAAACGTTACCAGTCATCGGGAACATTCAACAGCTAGTTCTCAAAATGTACAACCTTTTAAAAAGAAACCTAAACAGATCAAAATTTAAAAAGAAACTCCTCTTAGACATTTGCACAGAGGTATCTTACGATACATTTAAATCAAAAATAAAAAAATTCTCATCAGCAAGACGGTGTATTCCGTTGAGCAAATTTCAGTACAAAAAGTGTACTTTAATTAATATAGTTTGTAATATTTTATTTTAAGCATGTTTTACAAAGTTTATACTAGCGGATTTCCTAACTTCACCTTATTTCAACACTGTATTATTTACTTTGTGGTCTTACGTTTTGTAGATCATGTTATGTTCTATTTAAAAAATAAACCTGTTTTCAATTGAATTGAATGGGGTCTGGACCCTTAAGTAAACAAAAAGTCTCCTTTTAATTAAGACAGTACTTGAAAACTGATAGATGTACTCATTTCGATATTGGCTTTTTTACCACGGAAATAAATAATATCAGTGTTGAGTAAAGACGGTAAGATGAGTAATAATAAGGTGCATGAGTAAAGACGACCTCAGATATTCGATGAGTATAAAGTTCCAGTTCTTCTCTCGTCTTATGCGCCTCTAGTTTATTTGTAAGAATAAAAAAGAACTCGCTCAGTAGTGTACTGATTTGATATCGTTTACATAAAGGAAGCATTAAAAATTATGAATGAACCGATTAGCGATTGTTATGTTTTAGAGTTTTATAGTTTATATGACCAATAGTAACACAAAATTAGGTTCTTAAAATCGTTATGTGATAATAACATTATTTTATTTTAAGGGCAGTTGGCCCTAAGAGTCGTTGAAGAAATCAAGATATTTCAAGAACGGCTTTTATTACTTAGAATCACTTACTTGAGAATACATATAAAAATCCTAAGCTTTCAGAAAGCGAAATTACATTTTTCATCCTATGTCACATGGTACAGCTTTAATAAATATATGTTTTCAACCAACACACATTTTTACTAAACTTAAAAAGGGAAATAAAATATTAATTTTTGTAATAGTTTAAGTGATTACAGTTACTAAATGATCATAAGTTTTTTCTCAAATAAATAAAATAGCATCATGTCCTTTCGACTGTAATACACATCATATTCTAAAAACATATTTATTTGTACAAAACTTTGAAAACATTGCTAAAAAAATGCAATGTCTCAGCTCCGACTTACATTTGACACCATAGTGGTCATTGAACTCCCGGCCTTTTTCGTCAACCTCTCTTGTTTCTCATTACAATTATAGAAACAATGCATCAAGTTTATACGGGTAACCAAACATTTAGTTTTGAATTGTATTTTATTAATGGGAAATCGAAATTGTGTACAAACTACTACTGGGTACAAATTATCAAAGATAACGTTAGATGTACTTCGTTATATTTAACAAACAAATTAGTCCAGTTGTGATCCAAGGCAAGAATATTTCTTCAAAATTTAAAAGAAGTAAATTTTAATCATTTTCAACCAACGATGACCTAATATATTGGTTTCTTTTTATGAGCAAAAGAACATTTATCGTGCCTTGGCTTAGCCTCGCCGAACAAGAAATGGCATAATTTATTTTTCATAGGAAAACACCATAGAGGGTTTAGTGCAAGTACACATAGGTATAATAATATTCTGCTCAAGTGCTAAATCTCTAAGTTATACATTTATAATTCTTTTTGTTTGTTTCTCTAACAATAATATTATGAATCAATATAACTTAATAATACTAAGACAATGTCTAACAATAATACTATAAATCACGATAACTTAATGATTTCATTAGGCTACATTTTCAACAGCAAAATATATAATTTATTTCGCGGTTCACATAAAACCTCAAATGGAAGTCACTACAAAGAGAATTAGCGAAATAAGAATAAGGCAATCCCCACATTTATGGGGTTGTAAAGTTAAAGTAATATTGTTAAACTACTCAGCTTCGGATATTTCATTTGGTTTCTTTTTACGACGTTGTTCTGTTTACAAAATCTGAAGGCTTTAATAAAGATTTCCTTTAAACACAAACCCTTATTTAATTGAGCAGTTATTTGGATTAACTATGCTGTATATTATGATATAATGAAGTTGTGCATTATAGTCTGGTCTTGTAAGGAAAACAGTTTTTTATGTACTTATAATCTACAGTATAATGATATTCCAACTAAAATATGATATTTCATAGGTTTAGAGGTTAAAAATAACATAAAGCTTTTAAAACATGAATATTTCGAAGGGCTTATTTTAGTACGGAGGCAAGTATATATTTTCCACCAATTCAGGTATTTGTTATTTTCAATAACATACTAATGTGAATAATGTTTAAAAGTATTCAAACAAAAGTAGAAAAAACCAATTTTATAAATAACGATGTCCAATTGTTGAGTCATAAACAATTGGAACAGTCTATAATTTCTGAAAGCTGAAAATCTGAGCAGTTTTAGCTGCAGGAAGTTCAGAACACGTAGTTATTTGATACGTTTACGTGATCATTATACACTTACTCATTGTTTTATTTATATCTGTGTCCCAATAAAACCTAATCAATTTCAAAACTTAATAGAACCCGCTCAGGCAAACGTAGCCAATTTGGAAGGTGATGAAAACTGAACACGAGAAGTTTATTTAAATGTTGTTTGTAGATATCTGCTGACCCAATATCGTTAGTTAGAGCTTTATGCTTAAAATTTTAACCTACAATAAATAAATAATTGCGCACAGAAGTCCGATTAGCTGACATTATTGGCCCAAGGATCTATCGTCTTGAGATTTTTGTAAACTTTTTTTTACCTTTTAAAGAAATAATCTATTTTTTGTCACACAGACCGAAAAAATAATTACCCTTCTTGGAATAGGTGGGGCCAGTGTATTGGGCATTTCATGTATTTTTCTTCATTGTAAGTAACATGTTTTATTTTGAACCTCTGAGCAACTACATTTAATCAGCGGATATTTAATAATGACATTGGAAGAATTTATGAGATTAGATATCTCATTGTCAGCAACAATGTTGGATACGTTTACAAATTAGGATTTTATTAGTCTGTGATATTGATCAGTTTTTTTTTACTCAGTTTATATTTGGGCTACTTTACACATAGAATAAATAGATACATCCTTGTTAAAAATTTATGTTTTCAAACTATTTATCCTTCCTATATGTTTTTCTTAAAATACATCCGAAGTTGTGGCAATTTCTTATTTGAAAAGGTTACTGTTATTAAAGTGTAATTTATATCATTTCAATTGTCCTTAACCATACAGTCATTATTCATTATCAGGAAATTTATAATTTCTTTTTTTTAACAATAAAGTTTTTTTAAACATAGAGGTAAAAAGGAAAACTTTCACGATATATCGGATTAACAAAACCTTAAATAATTCTGTATTAGTTTCACAATCAGGTTTAAAAACCTAAAACTGAAATTAAACAATTCGTATTCACATACCCGGTTTTAAAATCAAATTTCACCAACCGCCTCAAACTCGAAAGAAAACTATTTTCCTATACCAGTAGAACTATATAATAAATTTTTAATTAGCAAAACCCAAGAACTAACTTACATTACTGACTACGTATTGTTGGCACGAATATGAACAACGTTACTCTGTGGTCATTAGGACTGACTTATGGCTCAATAACAAGGGCGACAAACAGAATATTAACGACGGTCTTACGGAAATAGACTGGCAATCCTCGCCGATATTGCTCAGTCGGCGCAGGGTGAGTTATGCGTACCGTGGTTTCCCTTAAGGGAATTTGGCTGGTAATTAAAAACTGTTTTCTTCCACCCGCTATGTTTCTTAGCATTTTTACTCCTTGTAATGAGTGAATTAAATAAAACTTTGTCTCCCAGTGGAAATAAATTGATCACTTTGCTCCCCAGGGAGTAAAGTAAACCCGTAATAATAACATTGAAATAAATAATTATTCTAAAATCCAGTCCCTTTAGGTTTCTACGGGACATTCAAATATGTTATAGATCAAAGAATGCAGGTGCTAGCTGATTAGAGGCATTAGCTTACAGCGGAAACGGAAGAGAACCCTTAGTTTGTGACAATAAAGGTTTTAAGGTTGAGGTTAGGTCAATCAGAGAAATACAATTAACTTCTGTTCGTTACAATCGTGTTTTACGTGTCAATAAAAGAGCTGTATTGTGTGTGTATTTATCTGCACAGGTAGGGGAAAATGTGTATGTTTGGGGAGTAAAGTATATTATAGCCCTCGGCAAGCTCAGGTGCCAACATATTTACTCGTGAGACAATGCTGCACTTTACCCCCTCAACACAAAAATTACTATTTACTCCTAATTAGTGCATGTGCATGATACTAAGGGAGTGTGGCAGGAACATACCAATTGCATTAGTTTGTTAAATTTGGGCTGCACTTTTTGTACGTTGCGTAAAGTTAAATTTGTTTCTTCAACTCCATAGGCACATTGTTTTAGTCGGAATTTTTTTATGTGGAGGTCCACAGGTCCTCAAATTAACATTGTGTAACATTTCAAATTAAGTGAAAACCCCGATAGAAAAACATTTAACTTTATATATTTTTATGTTTATAAACTGTTTTGAATTATTAGATGATAAAACATTCTTTATGATTATATTTTGAAAACGAACAGAAAAATATACTAAGTGCACGTGGTAAAAGTTGAACAGTTTTTTAAGTAAGCATTTGAATGACTGAGAAATCGAGAACAGTTATTAAAATTGTGGCCTATTCAATGACAAAGAAATATTATTTCTTAATGCATTTAATATATTTCGAAATATTTAATTCAGCAATATGTTTTAAATCCTCATTTTTAAGATGTACTATGTTTATTTTCATGTAATCATATCTAAACAAATACTCAAATCCTGAACTATTTTCTCAATTTTTGACATCTAAAACTAAGATATAATGAGTCAAAGAACTCCATAGGGTTACCATAAAATAATGGTGCAGTTTGTAATTCAAAAAGATTTTATAAGTAGTAATGTAAGCAAATCAGGTTCATACAAATATATAAAACAACAAGTAACAAGTAAATCCTGGAATTTGTTTTGAATAAATTTGAAAAACTTTAAAAATATTGTATTTGGGAAAATCTGATTAACCTTAAAAAGGTACAACAGTCTTATTATATGTTTGTAAACAAAACTATTTGAGCTGTATAATCCAGTGGTACCAACCTGATTATTCTACCCCATCTAGGATTGTTTTTACAAGCATTCAAACACCACCATTATTTTTAGGAAACCCCCTACTAAAAAACTATATAATAGCTAAAAGCATTTTGATGTAATCTATACCTTCCACGAAAACCAACAGATAATATAAATAAAACAAAATAAATTTGGACCATAGCAAGCACATTCCGTACTAAATTTCAACAATTCTATGGGGACCCAACTCCGAAAGTGGACTGAAATGTTTCATCTTCACAATAATCTAGGTAATAAATAGCACAACTCGAGTCCTTTGTCCCCGCTGGACGTCCTGTCGGAATTTAACCCAATGAAACAATGGCGCGAATTTTCAACAATCCAGCTTATGACTGATAGAACGACGGCAAAGCTTTCATTCAGCTTGTTCCGTTTTGTAACCAGGATAATTGAATAAAAATTGTTTAATACTGGCTTTACAATTAGTATTTAATTTGTAGTTTTTATGTTTCATAAGACTTTGCTCGGTTCCCATTTTGTTTGCCGCTGTTTAAAATGTTTTAATTAATATTTTTAAATAAAGTTGTTTATATATTTAATGTATCCTATTAATAAAATTTATATGATACAATAGCAATATATATGTACATATATATATTTTCACTTCTTAACTATATTCGATTGAATGTTCTCTGGAAAAAATATAGAGATACATAAACAATCTGTTTGACATTTACTTGTTTATTACATAATTTATAATTAATTAAGTGAAGTTTCAATAACAACATTTGTTAGTTATTGATTTTATAGCTTCATTTAGTGAAATATTTCTCGTCTTTCCTATGCTTATGTAAAATACTAATGGCTTTACACGTGATGGCGCCAAAAATAAAAGTAACCTTTCATATAAATGAATTAACAAAGCTAGCCATTACGAAATTAAATTCGCTGTTTTACACCACACCAGAAAATGATAAATGGGCTGATGACTAATGTTGTTTGTATTCTTGCTTTTATCTGAACCTCGGAAGATATAATGCCTTCCTTTATTAGATTAATATATATGAAAAAATACTTCCTTTTGTGTAGTTTTAACGCATACAATACGCATAGATGTTTTTATTTTTTAAAAGGGTTCCTCAACTTATTGTTATGCAAAGCCGCTAGTTTTCAATTTAAATATTTACCAAATATTTAATTGAGCAAGTAACTGCTAACAGTCAAAAGTACTTGGGATTTTTAAAGTATATTTTGTTACATATTATTAAAGCTCTTAGTTGTTTATAAAAATTAACCTATGTTTTGATTCTTGCGAACATTGGCCATCACAAATTTATTTTCATTGTGACCTTGCTGATCGCGCATTCGATAGAGAGAGAGAACCTAGTAATAACAAGATTATCGACAAACATCCAGGCGAACCTGTAAAGACACAGCTTAAACATAGAACTGCAAAAGCAGTAAAATCAGAAAACGATGAACACAAATACAAGAGCACACATTTTCACAGAAATCAGAAGATTCCAGACGGGGTTAGATTCCAGGTTCAGAAACATGGAAAAATTTATTTTAGCTAGTCAGTGATGTCAGAGATAAATAAAATATCAAAGGTAAATATCAATTAACCATCAACTAATTTTTAAAGCAAAACCTCTTTACTATTGAAAAAATAAATAAAAGTTTAAAAGGCATTTATTTACATGCATGTTTTAAGGATCGAGAATTGTTATCCCCGATAACAATCCTACTCAATTAGTTGTGCTCTGAGTTGAAAGAAAGAAGACGATTCAAGCAACACTTTAAGGGTGTTTTGTGCAAGGTCAAAGATATACAAGTTATATAGTATAAATGCATTTTATAATACGGATAGCAAGTTTGGTAATGCACTTAGTAATAATTTATATCAGTAGACTTTTCGTACTCAATTTAGCAATGTGAGTGTAATAAAGACGAATACGACTAGTTTTAAATTAACAATGGCTTATAAGCAGTGGGGAGAGTGGCCTTACCGCAATAATTATTTTTATTATTTTTTAACTTATACATGAACTACAAAAATTAGTAAGTGCAACACAAGTTCAATGTTCACTGAAAAAATTTCATAAATATTAAACTTTAAATATAATAATTTATGTTGGTGATGTTGTAAACTGCCCCGGAATTGTCAATTCCATTTACATCAAAGTATATATTTTACGCCTTCTAAAAGCAATTAATCCATTGAATGTACTCTCGCTCTAGATTTAAATATACTACGTAGCCAACAAAGTGACTTAAATATATTGCCAGACAAAATCCCAGATTTATTGGACAAACATCAGTTACACATAGAGTCATAAACCCGTCAACTCTATTGGTACAACATCGAATTTATCGGACTTTGAACCGTTTACTACAGCGATTTCATGTTCAATGACGTATTGATTCTATGTACATTACCGATCCTGACGCCTCACTTGGGTTTACAACAATTTATTTAGTATTTTGCAGTATGAAAATTTCCAGTGATATCGATGATAAAGTGCATGTATTTGTCACTGCAAACTTGGTTTCCCAATATTTTTCAGTATGTAGTTTTATCCTATTAGTCCAGGAACGGCTTATCAGCTTTACAATTAGCCTACTAAGGAGTACAAAAAAAAAAAAAATAATAATTGTTATGCATACCATCACTCTGATATTCTACCTCCATATGAACAACGGCTAGTAGCCATAGGGAATTCTTTAATGTATGAGTAAGTTGATATGTACATCACAGTAAAGGTCTTCAAGTAGATCACAACGCCACAAATCTGAACTCAAACGTATGGCCGATTCAAAAATGGAAACCAATCAAAAGTTCTCAAAATATCACATTTAAGAAACTTAAAATATTAATATGGGCGTAAGAGTTGTCCTTTTAAGAAGTTGACAATGCTTTGGCATTATGTCCTCCCCAAACATACTGTGAATAAATTATAATGAGACGGACACGATAAATTGAGTACTAACAAAACCTACGGAGTGTATTTTATTAGCAGTTATATTTAAGAAAAGTAAAACCTACGGAGTGTATTTTGTTTAGCAATTATATTTAAGAAAAGTTTTCATAGCGTTTTTTTAATGAATAAGTTATTGTATTTATTCATTTATTCATTTTAATCCACATCATTTGATTCCCCTTTACTTTGTGACGTTGGTTTAAATTAAAATCCTAACTATCCACTAAACATCAGGCCCATGAATCTCGTTTTTTTTCATTTCGTAAGCTGACTTTATTTTTCAACTTATAATCAATAAAACGGTGGTGATTTTTTATTAATTGGCGAACTTTAATGAGTAAACGTATGACATAGCGTCTCCTCTTATCCAGTAGCGTATAGGCTTATTCAGTAGCATCTCCTTTTATCCAGTAGCATCTCCTTTTATCCAGTAGCGTATCCTCTTATCCAGTACCGTCTCCTTTTATCCAGTAGTATATCCTCTTTCCAGTAGCATCTCCTAGTAGTGTCTCCTCTTATCCATAGCGTCTCCTCTTATCCAGTATCGTGTCCAGTAGCACACGTTATCCAGTATCGTTATCCATTAGCATATCCTCTTATCCATTAGTGTTGCCTCCTGTTTGATTGCTTGGTAAGACTAAGGACACACAATGTCACTCCATATTCAGTAGTGTCCTTGTCCGAGAGGTGCATTACATTGCTGCTACATGCTGCTATTATAGACTGTGCTTCAAAGTCCTGGGTCGTTCTAAGGATTTTATTTATCAAAAGAGACTACTTAGTAAAACGTTTCCCACCAATATTTATCGTTAAAATAACGTTTGAAGCATTGTTGATTTTCTACCTCTTTTCAATAAGGTGGATGGAATCTTTATAATTTATGAAGACTGAATTGTATACAAAATGTCACCCTTTTAAGAATAATCAAGCCCCAAGATATATTAATACTGTTTATGATATTGATAAACTAAAAATATAATATTTCTAAATCAGAATTCTTCTCGATTTATGATTGTGACATTACGTAAATATTAGGGGAGTGCGAGTAGTTGAGAATTAAGCATTTTACGAGCCGAACAGTGTATACTCGACTTGACTCGACTTAATGCAAAATAATCAAAAGTTCAAGTAGAGTAGTCTCCCGCCGTTTCGTAGGTATATACGAACGAATTTTACAGTCATTTTTCACAATGCCAATCCGAAATTTAATAAACACTACTAAAACTTCGTGTATTATACTTGAAGTAGAGAGTTCTTTTGAGTTATTAGGTACATTAATGTCCAACTATATCACTCTATTTTTTATAGTGTTATGTTATTTATTATTCCTTCTCTTAAAAAAGTTATGTTTATTATTCGTTACAAATCGTACCAAATAAATAACAAATTGAATTTTTTGTTGACAATTACATGAATAGAAATGTACCTGTGTGAGTAACTCAAAGGAAATATGTTAATGATGTATTGAGTCAAGTATAGGCGTGCTTTGTTTCCATTTCATTTCAAAACCTAGGTAAGCCTAAAGACAAGATATAGGCTTGAAAAGTATATAAAATCAAGAGTTATTGTGAATTTAAGTAAAAGACTTTCTTTTTTGCATTATTTATTTGTACCAGCTCTTAGTTCAGAAAGATGCTCTTAGTTCAGTAACTCTTTTGAGTTTAGTTGCCTTAAATTTGTAATTTTTATTTCATTTATATATTTATTTAAAAAATATATTAATAATTAAATAATAATCTTTGACATAAAGATTATGTAGAAACATAATGATTATTATATTGTAATCTTAATAAAACCTTTACTCAAAAAAGCTCGAAACTCGCAAGTATTTTCCAAACTCGACCAGACTCGACTCGACAACAAAAATCACTACTCGCACATCCCTAGTAAAGAGAAGTAAACATCATTTCACAGTGCAAGACCAAGACCCAGGGTGCTTTATTGGATGCCCGGTGTGCTAAGAACGTGCCGTGCCATACTGCCTTGACACGTTCTTAGTCGCTGTCATCGTTATGCAAGCTTAGTGGAAGTGGTGCTAAATAGAGGCTATACTTGTAGCTATTAGTTTAAGCTTGTAATTAACACAAGCCACTCGCAATCCTGCTGACATAAGACCCTCATTTCTCTTCTGAACAATTTGTTTTACAAGCAAAAACACTGCTTGTTTCTAGCACTGAAATCTGACTTTATAGACTAAGCAAATTAACATTTGATGGATGGAAGTGTTTAAAAAAGTAGTTTTTTATTTATGATAATTTTTCAGCACATATTTATTTTTTGAGGATACAAAATTATGAAGACTTAATTTATCTTAGGCCTAATGCAAAAATTGTCCATAATCCTTATCCTTGTGTAAACTTAGATTTTAAAGTTGTTGAGAGGCATATAAAAAAATACGAAAATATTTTTTCATCATACTAACACAGAAACATATGTTTTCAGTTCCTTTTTGTTGGCTCGAAATTTACCCATTGCCGGCCTAGGCCGGATAAACTCTTATCCAACCTAGTCCGGAAAGAACGGAAGTAAACAATCAGCTGATTGCAGCAAACCGACGTTTAATGCTTCTTCATTGGTGGTTTATTGGTTCCTTTTTAGAGAAATGTAGTGGCAGCACTGCATCCGTAGCAAATGTTCCTCTGTTTGTTATAGGTTATGTTTGAAGGTTTGAGAAACGTATGTTTCTGCAAGGACTAAGTTATGATTGAAGGTATGTTTTTTCTGCGTAGTATGATGAAAAATATCGTACGTTACACGGCCGGGAAGTTTTGCCATACTCGCATGAAAATCCCGCACTCGCTTTCGCTCGCGCGGGAACTATCATGCTCGTCCGGCAAAACAGTACTTCCCGGCCTAGTAACGTAATATACTATATTATTTGAATTTCAGTCAGATAATTGTTTGGGCTTAACCAGATAAAAATCTTTCTGAAATCTGAAATAGCTAAAATAGTTATTGCTTTCATGTGTAAAATTTCAAATTATGGCCTTGCTATAAATGTTTTTAGATGGTGTAAGAATTATTGTATTTACAGCTATTATTTCGGGTTTTCTAAAACAATGAAGTTTTAAATTATCAATAGGCTAATTAATACAAATCATTATGAGAATTTTTATTTCATTGTTAATGCTGTTTTATTTCTTATTTTATTCAGTTTCCATTTTTATATTCTAATGAAACGTTAATAAAATAAACCAAGTGCAAATTTTAAATTAATCCTATGTCTAATTGATTGATTTTCCCTTATCCAAATAAATTTTTATGATTTATTTCATAAATCAACCGAGGCGATAGCTCAGAGGTAAAGCGCTTGCCTTGAGTGTCAAACGTCGCTGGTTCGATCCCAGCGGCGGGCGACTCCTGATTCAACATGAGCGGTCACCTCTGGCTGGCCTATGTGACTATTGCCGCTACGGTTCCTCGCTGTCTTTAGGTCGCCGCACAGGCTTATTGGCCCATGGCGACAGGCAGTTGAGGTTTAAAAAAAAGAAAAGAAAACAGAATAAGAATTTTTATAATTACGAACACTTTCCATCCTATATATACGATTCAATTTGCTGTCATTAAAATTACTTTTAAAAATTAGCTTTAACTATCGAAACTACTGATTACATTATTTATCCTATGGTGGGATTTAAACTAAAAGTTCATAGTTTACTCATCGAAACCCATCCTGTAATTCAATTTACTTTTCACATGAAGTGAAATACTACTTGTAATTATTATTTAATATTCTGCTTATTTAGTCAGTTTGTGCCTCTAAATATGTTTTTTAAAATACGTTTTGTGGGATTTCAAAGTTTTAGAATGAATTTTGTAGGAGGTCAATAGATTTTTCTAATCCAATAGATTTGGAGTGCTTACTCAGATCAGAGGCAAGAACTGCTATTTATAACATATTTTTATTCATTTAAGGGGTTCAAGATGGAGAATATTACAATACCTGTTAGTTATATGCGAGTTAAATAATTCATTTTAAGGTGGAGTTACGACTCAAAAGCAATGCATTCTTGTTTCAAAGGCTCTAAAGCAATTAATTAATTAGTTTTTTCTGAATATAATTTTGCTCTTTTATAATTTACTTAAATAAACTTCTTAAATGAGCCTATTTCCATTAAAACAATTTTCCATGACCAATAATGGTCTAAATGTCACACGGGAGCTTCATAACTAGAATATTTAATTGTTTAGTGAACATTATCTACCGCAAATGGTGTTACAGTAATTAATACCATCAATTAACTACTAATTTACTAAACAACATTATCATAATGCATTCATTCTACCAGCATGAAATATTCAAAGCAAATTTGACTTTATTCTGCAATAATGCCAAGTCATTCGAATAACGATAATGCGAATAAATTTAAACCTGAAAACGTTTCCCTTAAAAAAATATTACCAAATAACATTTTGTTTCCAAAATATTTGATGAAGGGTCGTGCTTGGGGTTTCGGTGTGGAATTTCAGCGAATTCATGTATATATTTATTAATATAAGTGAAAAAATGTCTAAAGTAAAAACATTTCATTCATGTTTTAGCAAATTATAGTGAAAAGCCCTACCTAAACTTCATATTTCCATTGTAAAACACATGGAATTGGTTGCAATACGAACATTTTGTCAACCTACTTAGTTTTCCTGGAACTACAATTTAATAATGTCATTTTTTCAATGGAGCAGAGAGAAATTCTCGGAATCGATGTTTTGTTCGAACTGAACGCGTGTTTCATAGATGAATGTTAAAACATATCATACTGCACCTTAAAGAAATACCGATTCAGAAAAAGAATAATATAGCTGAAAACAATTTTTCTGAAATTCATTTGGCTAATACATGTGGAATACGAACTTTAATTTAATTTTGATAATTGAATTATTGATTATTATCAATAGATTGCTGAAGTCTTGACACCTTGTACTATAAAATTAAAAACTTACCAAATGGTAGTACAGTCTTTAGATGTCAAATATTTTGTACTTTTTGAGACCGGTTTCGGTTCTATGACGAACCATCTTCAGTCATGCAAGTCATATTAATCCATAATATTAAAATAAAATTAACATCCCGACAATCATGAAAATGTGCTCCAGTTTTAATATTATGGATTAATATGACTTGCATGACTGAAGATGGTTCGTCATAGAACCGAAACCGGTCTCAAAAAGTACAAAATATTTGACATCTAAAGGCTGTACTACCATTTGGTAAGTTTTTAATTGATTATTAATTTTTTATGAATAAAATTAAAATATAAAAATCTAAATGTTCCTGATTTTTTCTGTTATCAAACTTTTTAATCAGGAAATAGACGTTTTATCTTAGCAGACAAAAAATTATATGTTCATATATTGCCCATAGATTTTACAATAGAGGTAATTTTTTACAATAACGATAGCTTTCCAAATAAATTTTGTGCAAATGTTATGTTTTTACAAGTGTTGTGTGTGTAATTTTCCTTAGCTGTTCGATGATATAAAAAAGGGCCTAGGGCTGACCAAAAATGTTATCCCATAAAATATGACACATCACTACAGATACAATCGCTTTGCCAGTACATTCTTATCTAAAAAAACATAGTATTATTCTTTTAATATATCTTTATGTCTAGTTTTTTGTTTATATTGAGGCACTGTCATTAATAAAGATCATATGATTGTCTTTAAGATTATAATAATAGTAGTTTTCATCACTAGGAGCGAAAGTGGCTCTTTTTGGTACGAGATCGTAATTTACAGGCGAGGCGCAGCTGAGCTTGGAAATGCGATCGAGTACCAAGGAGACACTTTTTCTCCGTGTGATGAACAACTATTTTCATCATTATGTATAAACAACCATTTAATCGTTAAAAAATTAGAATACATAATTTTGAGGTTATCCAAAATAGTCATCCTCATTTTCACATCTGTTAGTTGCTTACAAACACAAGTTAAGAAATCGTTCAACTTTTCAAACGTAACATAAACAAATTTTGACATTAGAGTACGGCAAAATTTACCATATGTTTTTCAATACTCCTATTCAAAGTGATCCAAAAACGATCATTTTGCGTACGATTTAGAGAACTAAAAACGGCTGTTTTCGGGACAGTATGATGAAAATAATATTGACTTGGTTATTAGTAGGTTATAGGAGCCAAAGACCCTAAATAATTAAAGAAAACTATTTTTAAATGGTCATAGAACATCTTTTCCATTGGGTAGAATGTTCAATGTTTTTTTCAAGTTTCAGACATATTATATATGTCTCTGCTGAAAATATGTGTATTTTTCTAACTAGGCGTTTTTCTTAGATCCTCTCCTCCAATGTTAAATGTTACATGGAAGCAAGTAGTGCAATAGTGGGGCTTCTGGGCCAAAACGCATTAATCAAAAGTGACAGCTACATCCGGTCTGGTGACGTCAGAGGCTGTGACGTAGCTGTGACGTGTAGGGTGGGCATTTAAAGTTTAAATGCCCGGCTGTGCTGGGTATTTAAACTTTAAATGGCCGGAAATGGGTCAAGGTCAGGTGAGGATGTTTTTAAAAAGATCTTGCATTTTCGGAAGATCCGAAAATGCAAGATATTTTTTTTTATTTTACATTAAGGTTGAAAAGTTTGCTCCCAAATTTGAAAAGTAAGTTGTTGTCGGTGGTGAAATTTCTTGCTTATTTTCATTCTTTTTGTTGTTGTTGTAAGTTGGCAAAAATACATTCTTTTCGTTTTGATTGTTTGTTGCATAAAGTTCCAAAGATAAACCGAACCCAGTGGTTATAAGTTGTTTTAGTTCTTCACTAAAAATTTCCAAATCCTTGTAGGTTGTAAGATTGATAGTGTTGTAGTGAATCCCGCGAATGTTGAGAGACATGACTAGAGTTGTTTACTCGACGAGAGGTGTAGCAGGAATGACTATTGCAAAGCCGGTGCTGTGGGTACCTCTGATGGTAGTGGGGGTAGTGGTGGGGGTAATGACAAGTGTTTGTTAAATCACTTTGAATTTAATCGTTGCCACAGTAGACCGAGCCGATGTTGCAATTCTTCTAGTTTATCCAACCGGTTCTTTTGATATGTTTTGCAACTACATTTACAGTAGCAGAAAGAATTATATTTTGTACAAGCTTTTCCGTCAACTTGATCTTCAGGTATTTTAAAACATTTTTCTTTACAACAATAAGTTATAAGTGTTAGATTATTTCTTTTGGATGACATGTTGGTTGTAGCTTGTCTTAAACAGAACTGAGCCTCTCAACGTTAAAGTTTCGAATTTATATAAAGTATTCGAATAAAACAATCGAATAAAATAATCGAATAATACCATCGATTAAAAGTTCAAGGTCATCCGTTTGAGTTTTTAAAAAAAAAATACAACATACCAGTATATAAAAACATATACTGATATGTTGTTTTTTATCTTTTTATTTAAAACATTTTTTTACAATATTTACAATGTTATTTTTGTGCGATGTGCAGAGTAAGTTCCGTAGAGTTGTTTCCGCTCATTCCGTGTGACACCAAATATAATGATCCTGGCTGAATTTCCCGCAGATCTTCATTTTGCAGCAACTGGACGAATCGTTTTGGAAGATATACTTGAAACTTTGGTTCATCACCTGGTGTATATGGTGCATCGGATAAAGATGCGACGACTGCGTCTCCATGCGTTGTATCAACTTTTTTCATTTCATGAACAATATAATGTTTCTGTTCTTTTAATTCTGAACATTTCTTGATAATTAGAGTATTTGATTTTGAATGTAAGTTGAATTGTTCAACTAAACATTGGAGAAACTGTTGTGATGCCATGTTCTTCACTGGAGATGTTGTCTGTTCGGAGTATGGAGTTGGAGTGATACTCGGGGTGTGTTGCTTCCTCGTATTTATAACCGTCGTAACCCCCACCACATTCTTCTTTTTCTTGTAAGTAAGCAGCCAAGTGATATACGTTTTGTAATGCGCATTGAGATTGGTTGTGTTTCGGATCTATTGTAGAAACACAAATATTTCTAACATCACAATGAAAGGTTTTGTCCATTTTTATGCTTAAAACTTCTTTGTTTGTGTACTGTTGTATCCAACTTCTTTTTTCCAATCCTCTGGTGTATATGTGCGTAAATTGTTTACAGAAATGAAACATAATTTTGTGTACATTGTTGTACGGTAGAAAACCTTCAAACCAATGTATATGATGAAAATTGTTTGTTAACCATCTGTTTGTTATTTTAGCTTTTGACTTTAGTGCATGGATAGAACACGGTGCTTCAAATAAAAACGGGTATGCTACTTGTGTGAGCAAATCTAAAATCACCAATTCTTTTATAATAAATCTATCATCGTTTCCGCGAAATGCTTGAAATTCAATTACACAAGGTTTTGCTGCCATTTCTTCATCCAGTCCGCTCATCACGATGTCTGGTGATTAACTGTTTTCCACACCACGGTAGGTTAGATATATAAACCAGGCCGTACAGTTGTAGGCGCGTTGGTGTATGTTTAACGTGGGCACCGTCCCCAGTAGGCCTACCCCACGGTTTATTCTTTTGTTAAACTACATTGTAGTTTTTTTAAACTACCAAAGTTTCTTCTTCTGTATTGTTGTTGTTGTTGGTTTCTTCTTCTGTAGCTTCCGTTGCGATTTCAGTAAAAGGTTCAAAGTTTCTCAACTGCCTCCACATTTCCACTTCGTGAGGTATTCTATTAAAAATGGATGTATCTATTGGTCCGTATTGTAAAGTGCTGTCAGGTTGTTTTTCGCATGCATCTACCAGATATTCCTTAATAACAGAGCTTGAAAATACCAATTGTTTCATATACCTAGTGATAGGTGATGTTGCATAGTTTAAAATGTAGAATTCTTCACGTGTTAGTAGAATTTTATTTTCAAATTGTGTCGAGTCTCTAATTCTTACTTGTTGTTGGCCACGATGTTTAATAATGTCAATTTCATTGTCACAATCCAAAAGTCGAATGTTAGTTTTTCTTCCAAAGAAACTGTTGGCTAAATAACATTCAATAAGATGTAGATGTTTTAAAAAGGAATCCCAAGCATTTTCTGAAAAGAAAACCATCTTTGTACCATGGCTTAGTATTACTGCGGGAGAGTAGTCTAATGATTTTACCAATCCTATCGACACACTTTTACTCATGCAAGATGAAATAGGATAAAAGATGCGAAGGAAAACTTCAGTTAAAATGTTCGGTGGAATATTTTCTTCAAGTTTTCTTTTCTTTCTTACGTTTGTTTTATTATTTTCCAACTTTTTATTTTGTTTTCCAAACTTTAAAAACTCATCAATTTCTTTTACAACATTTTCTTCAAAATGTTTATCATCATCATTTTCCAATAAAGGTGTTGTTTCGGAAACGCCTTGTACAACTGATAAAGAACTCATTTTGTTTATAATGCTGTAGACGATGTTACCCATACAACTGTAGACAGTCAACTAAACAATTTGAGTTCCCGCTCCTGCTTTTATAGCCGAGTGGTGGGGGGTATTTTTTTTCTTTTCATTTTACAACACTGCTTTTACAATACCGGTTAAAGGTGTATATGTAACAATTTTATCATGTAAAATTAAACAATAAGCAGATGTATCTTTGGGTACATTTTGTTCAAATTCCATTTCTATTTTTATATCTACACTGGAAGATTTTACAGATTCATTTTGTTTGGAACAATCAACTACAACAATCGGATAGTTAGATTTAAATTGGTTTGGCGTTAATAAAGGTGTGTTTGTTTTTCCATAATATGAATTTTGGAATCTTGCATACATATCGTACAAAACACTAAACCTGTCTTTTGTAAAGTTTATGTTGAAGTTGTCGTATGGAAAGAATTGCGAGCTTAGAAACACCTTAAAATTTGTAAGTTTGCAATGATCAAATTCACCAGCATGTTTAGTTATTTCATTTCTTCTTTTTGTTTGTAATCCAAATATTACATATCTTGCCTTTTCCAAATGAGTAGAAGTTTTTACAGTCCATGTATGACGTTGTGTTTCCGGTAAAACCGGATATTCATGAAACTCCCAACTTCTAAATGGTATTACGATATCACGATCTGATTTTAAAGTTCTCAATAATGAAATTCTATTCTGATCGTTTAACCGTACATGCGGTACTCTCCAAACAATCTTGTCTAATTGCATTTTCCATTCTAAAGTAGCTTCCGTTGTTCCATCAGTTGCTTGAATAATATCTTTGTCGTTTGATGATCTTAACAAAACTAATTCTTGTTTTACGTTTATTATTATTTTTCGGTAATCTTCGGCAAAGCCTAAAAGTAATCTTAAAGGAATGTAAAAGTCAAAATTGCCTGAAGTGTTTGGAGTGATTGTACTGGAATCGGGTGCTACCCATCCTGCGGCGGCCAGCATATTTTTTCACTCGGTGTTAAAGATGCTAATCCTTTTAATGTACTTGTAATTCCCACCTTTTTTGTTGAATCTACTGTAACTCCGGAAATTTCATATCTTATTTCATCAAACAAATATGCCATGGGGTTATTTATGAACGGAACAGTACTTGCAGTGGTTCCATCCCTTTTTGTTACTCTTCCTTCGATATACAAATAACTTTCACATGGAAGTGTATAAATATCTTGTTGTTGTATGGGAATTCTAATTTCATCATTATTGTTTAATTTTGACGAAGCGTAAGGGTTGTGCGTATGATATTCCTTTTCCCATAAGGTTTCGTCGAATGTCGGACCCTGCGCTATATCCAATATTTCCATTATTAATAAGTTTTAATCCAATTTCTTCTAGAAAACGAATGTTATCACTTGTTAATCCTTCTATAGCTGACGTGCTACTGACTTGTTTACCAGTCAGCTCTTTCTTTTTAAATGATAACCCCATTGTTATACGGTTGATTTTATATGTATTCGTATAGTTATAGGTTCGTCTCTAAAATCAATATGATTTCCGTCTTGATCTAGTATGTTCACCACAATGTCTGAAATAAAACTGGTGTTTAATGGTAGGTACACCAAGTTTTGTGGCTTTTCCACAATTTTAAAACCCGGAGCGACTGTTGGATAGAATGTGTGCAATATATGAGTATTTTCACCATCTCTATAAGAATCATGTATAATATTACATGTAACATCTATACTGTTAACTTTCATTATTGTCACAGTTCTAGTACCTGAATGGTTAATATTAGGTTCTAAAATTTTTGTTGTTTTAGGAAATCCTAATAAACTACCAATTGAATGTTCTTTGCTAAAATCTATATAATATTTAGATTTAATTTCAGCTTTCATAGTATTGTTATTTCCTTTTATTGTTATATTATCTTTTCCCATATGATTTTGTATCGCTTCATTTATATCATCAATTTCATATGCTCCAGTGGGTAAACTAAATACTTGTATATCTGAATATTTGTTTGTATTTTTATCTTTTGTTTTGTAATAATGTATTTTGTCATTAACATTTTCAGTAACGTTGGGAATAGAATTATAAGTTGTTATATCTAATAATGCGGCTTCCCATAATTTATCTTTTTCCAAACGTAACGCAGGGAAAAGAACACTTCGCAAAGTAGATGAAGTTCCAGTTAATGACACTGTATAGGAAGACATCTTAAAGTTGACTAACGCTTTTTGTTTAAAAATCTAAACATAAATGTCCACAGATTACCGTATCATCAGGTTGCTCTCTTTTATAATTGTATAGTACATTTTTAGCTGTTTTAAAGTAATATTGTAGTTCTTTTGGTGGTGGGAGATTACCAAAACTATCAAAGTAGTAGATAGTTGATCCTAGTTTCTTATAACATACCCAATGAGTGCCTGATCCTTTACTATTATCTAAATTTACTATTCCGGTTTCATTTTTCCAAATTTTAACAGGTAATGCATCTTTCATAAATACTCCTCTAAAAAATGGAATTTTTAAACAAGAAACATAAGTAATTAATTCTTTATCTGTTAATTCTTTATTTGGAATTAATAATTGTTTTTTTCTGTTTAATACACACGATACGGTCTTAGGTATAATCCTCCTCCTTTTTTTATCATTGACCATATTGTTTGTTTCTTTTTATTTTTACCTGCGGTGGATCGTCGTTTTCTTCTTATATTTCCTCCACGTTTCTTTGCAGGTTTTCTCCTCCTTTTTCCACCTCCTTTCTTC
Organism: Flexamia atlantica; assembly: GCA_035578135.1. Classification (NCBI taxonomy): domain Eukaryota; kingdom Metazoa; phylum Arthropoda; class Insecta; order Hemiptera; family Cicadellidae; genus Flexamia; species Flexamia atlantica. Next base: position 4,139,915 of record JAQJVK010000012.1, on the reverse strand, counting down.
TTTCCACCTCCAAACATCGTTTTACCCTTCATTGCTGCTGATACCGCTAAAGCTGCTGCTTTTTCACCGATACTAGCGTCACTGGATGTTACTCTTTGCCAAGCTTTTTCAGCAAGTGCTCTATCCGCTATTGATCTATTTTTAGTATCTGCAAACTTTGAATATGCTATATCGTGTTGTTTGCAGGCTTGATCAAGTTTATTTATTCCAAGATCTCCTCTAGCAAGTCTTTTTTTCAATTTTGTTCCTGGACCACAATATTGATATCCTCCTGGTAAATGTAGTTCTACAGGTAATAAATCGATAGCTTTGTTAACTATAGCTCCAACCGGCTTAGTAATAAGAGAAAGTGCTGTTGATGCTATTCCTCTTCCTCTCTTTATAACGTGTCGATTATGACTGATGCGTTGAACTTTCAACATGGTTTTTTATAGTGAAAGGAAATGCCAATACTTGTTTATTTTATAAATTCTTTATAATGAATGATGCACTTATCCTTTGACATTGTTTATTTATAATAAACATGTATTTTGTTTATGGGTAATAAACTTTTACCCAGTCTTTTGGTAGGATTGTATCCTTTTTATCAACATCAACTTGAGCAAATCTTAAATTTCCAGTTTTCATATTTAAAAAATATTTTTCTATAACATTTTTCTTAACCCAATGTAGTTTTTGATCAGCTTTTATGGGCTTTATCGTATTATAAACATCATATAACACTACACTTAAGAGTCTTATAATGTAATTTACATTAACAGCATCAACAATATCAATAGGGTCATCTAAGCTAGTCAATCGCAAGTTTTGACAATGAAAAAACGTTTTGTGTTTTTCTGTTCTTAAGCATCTTTCACGCCATTCTTTTACTCTAACTGCATCACTGTCATTTACTCCCATTCCAACATTAAATAGTGGTCTTTCTTTACAATCAAAGCCTTGTTGACCAAGTCTTGATGAAATTTCTTTTAATGCAGGAACTTGTCCAATTGTTGCTACATCAACATCATTCAACCCTTCTTTAACATTAGTAATTATTTTTGCATCCGCATCCCATTTGTTATTGTTTAATTTCATTATTTGACTTATTGTAGCTGCATCTGATTTTGCAGTTCCCTCCTTAACGTTAGTTAACACTTTATTTTTGCAATCAATTGACTTAATATCATGTGTAATACAATGATCTGTAACATATTGAAGGTTTACCGCATCTTTCATATCTTTAGGGTCTCCAATATCGTGTATTACAAAGTTGTAAAAGGAAAATTTATCTGTTTTTTCAGGTATGACTGAATGTAAATACTTTTTGGTAACTGAATCTTGATCATTAACAGGATCTGCTATATTGGCTATTCTAAGATCTTTTGCATCATATGCTTTATTATTACTTTTAGGATCATATCTTAAGGTTTGGTTTATGTACCACATTAAATATTCTTTATTTACCGAATCATTCTTATCTATTGGTTTTGGAAGATTTGCAATTCTATAAAAATTAGCGTTATACACTTCATTTTGAAGCTTTAAGCTAGGTAATGTTTCACTTTTTAAAGTTTTGAAATTTACTGCATCATTATCATCTTTTGGATCATTTACAAACTTTAAACGTTTGTTACTTATATCATAATCTCCATCGGATGTTAGTGGTAAACCACCTCTTTTTCCATAAGATCCTGATTTGCTTCCAGTTTCGGAATACCGTCCAAACTTATCCACACTCATGGTTATACTGAATGTTTAATCGGTTATGCTTGTATTCTATATACTCATATTTTTATGTAATTACTCCTCGATTTCGCAATTCGCCGACCAAAGCTACCCATTCGTTTTCTAAACCGCTATGTCCGGCTTGTTTTGCTTCATATATCAACTTCATTCTATCAACCAATTTGTTTATATCGTTGTAGTATATTATATTAGTATCATACAAGTTTTTCAATAATCCTTTTCCTGATAAACTTGATTGATTTGTTTTTCTCCTTTTATGTAAAATATTTATTTCAGCAGAAGATAATGATTTTCTTTTTATGGGTGCCCTTCTTTTTGGTGGGAAAAGTTTAGCAATAATAGTTTTATATTTTTCTGATTTATTTCTATAAACATTGAAATTTTTAGAATAATTTTTCTTATGCGCATTTGTATCCTCCAATATTTGTTTAAAAATGTTTAAATCCTTTTTAGTATATTTATTAGGTTTCGGTTTAAAAATAAGTTCAAACAATCCTTTTGTACCTTTGTATTGTTTATTATTTATAATAATATTGTCATGTTCGTCTACATCAAGCTTGCTATCTCCAATCATTAGGCCATTTTCTTCTATTCTAGCACCAAAAGTATGATACTTTCGAGTTGGTTGTGCAGAATGTAACATTTTTAATACAAATTGTCTTGCAAGCGGCCCTTTATACGCAATATCCGAGCCCAATTTGCTCAAGTTGGATGGATTAATAGGCTCTTCTTCTTCTTGTTGTTCTTCGCTTGTAGAAAGACCTTCTTTTTCTGTTAAAACATCCGTTTCTTCACCTAGTTCGCTTTCTTCTTCAGATGTTTCTCCTTGTTGCGTAAAACTTGTATCACCTTCATATTCTTCTTTTTGTTCAAATTTTGAAATGGGTAAAATAGCATCTCCGGAAAAATTAAATGTTGAAGGTGTAACATTTTGCCCCAATTGTTTTAATGGCTCAGTAATAGGTTTAAATGTTGATTCCAGAAATTTCTCTCTTTCACTTATTCCTAATCTTAACGCTCTGTTTTTATGTCTAATAGAATCACTAAGTGATTTTATTTCTTTTAATAGCTTTTCCTGATTAACCATGTTTACACCATGGAGACTTGGACGATAATGTTGTTAATTAATGTATTAAAACAAATTTATCAAAACCTATGCGGTAACGACCATCTGTTATAGCTTTATCTTTCATAATTACCAAAAATCCATATTTTTCCGCCCAAGCTTTTCCACAAAGCTCTTTGAATTTATCAAATGACATATCAGCATTTACATGATCGTTGTATATATGTTTTAGGTTTGTATCGTCTTGTTTGAATAAAACTAAAATATTTGCATTGTCTCTAATTAGTTGTTTTGGAATTTTGCTATATGTTTGTCCGATATATATGCTATCAATATTATTATGTCTTCCCATGGCAAAATAGTTTCTAATAGTATCATGATTTTCACTAGATACATCATCAAATACAAATACAGAATACGGCTTAGCCTGGTCTGGTTGCATAACACTGTCACTAGCATTAAATTTGTAATAGTTAACATCAGGCACATCAGTCAGGATCTTTTCCAACAATTGATACTTTGGTTGATGTAAGGACTTTGAAAAAATATATAGGTTATTAAATCGCAATCCTTTTGTGTTTGTAATTAAGTTAAACACAACGTTAGTTTTGCCACAGTTTGAAGGACCGCTGACTATACATCGTACAGTGTTTGGAAATAAACTGCCGTGTTTACCATTGTTGATTTTAACGTTATCTACGGTTAAATCATCAATGTTATTAATATTAAATTTATCTTTATGGTGAACAATCTCCATCTTATTCAAAGGCAGAAGAGTAAATAAGTTGATTTAAAACTAAATCAAATCTTTTATAGGTATCCACGAATCTTCAGTTTTATCAAACCCCAACCAACGTACTTTAACTTGGTCTTTTTTCCTTTGCAACACCTTTTCAACAAGATAAACATCGCCTACTGTTGACTTTAACAATTCATGTCCGTAAAAACCGCCTTGTAACAAATTTCCTTTGTTATCTTTTAAAATATAAGTTTCCGGTACAGTAGGTTGTACTTTATACACTGTAAAAACTTCGTTTGTCCAATTGGGCAGGTATTTTTTAGTAAACACTCCTTTGTATTTACTAATTCGAACTTTATCATTTACATTAAATTTTCTTGGTTTTCTTTGTTCCGCTTTTGGCTGTGTATTCTTTTTAATTCGTTGTAAAACTAGTTTAGCGTTTTTCTTATTCACTTTGTTAGGTGCCATACCGATAGTTCTATGAAACTTGTTGTTGTAATCGCTTATTAATTTTGGTAAGATATCAACTCATACGTAAGAACCTCTTTTCGAAAACATTTTATACATTGCACCTTTTAAGGTTCTATTAAATCTTTCAATTATAGCTGCCTTTTTCTCAGAATTTGTGGAATAATGATTTATGTTATATTTTTTCATTAACAAGGCAAAAGGTTTATTAAAAAATTCTTTACCATCATCAGTTTGTAAATGTTTAATTTTATTTTTATCTCTTTTTATAGCTACTTCCATAGCTTTTGTTATGCTGTTACCAGTTTTGTCTTTTAATGGCAAAGCATCTGCAACTTTAGTAAAACAATTAATAATCGTAAGTATGTATTTAAATCCTTTATTTATTTTACTATGCGGTTGCATTTCAATTAAATCTGCTTGATATAAATCATTTATTCCTTTTACAACAGTATTTCGTCGTGGAAACTTTATTCTTGCAGGTTTATGAAGTTCATTAACAATCTTTTCCTTTAAGTCTGTCATGATGATTTTACTAACAAAGTCAAGTTAGTATTGAGTGTTTCTTTTTCTGCATCCGCTTTTATAGTTCAAGGTCATTTCAACATATTAAAAAAAGGGGAAATCACAGCGAGCATGCTGTGATTTCCCCTTTTTTCTTTTTTTTCTTTTTTTCTTTTTTTCTTTTTTCCTTTTTCTTTTTTTTACTCATCAATAGGATTTAGAGAATAGTGGCCGAATGGTAGAGTGTGAATTTTGTCTGGAAGAATGTGTCGTTTGTCATCATTGGAGCAGAGTGCTTTTTTCACTTCTTTTACGCTGTACAGTTGATGGTTGAAACTTCTGATGGTGTTGAATTTTGCAGTTATTGTCGTTTCTTCATATAAGCATTTTTTGTAGTGTTCGAAATTTACATTCTTTTTAAGATACAAACTTTTTACACCCTTAGCTTTTTTAATAACATTGTTTTCTTCTTTATGCAATTGTAGTGAATACAATTTTGACATTAGTGCAATAAGTTCTTCCAGTAAAATTCCATTTGCTTCATCTTTAAATTTTCCAAGTTTCTTTTTGTTCCGATCATTGTCATAATTTAAATGATCTTTTGGATAGTCACTAAAATCAAATTCATTTTTGTGAACAAATGTTCGAAGATCCAAATACATATCTTCAGTAAGAATCCAGTAGATGAAAGCGTCCGTGTCCATGTAGGCGATTCCGATGTTATCTCTACCGTAGAAGGCAACCATTTTGTTGTAGTGGAAATCATACATGTGAGTTTTGGAAATATCCAAGATTGACATTCCAACGTACAACGGACGATCCATTATCACGCTTGTCTTCTTCATAGATACTGCCACAAGGTTTTCATTGATGATAACGGATGTTCCAAAGTTTGGTTTTTGTACAAGTTTTTCTAGTTTTATGGGATCTGTAACTAATTTAACATTTTTGTGTTATCTTTTGTTTTCCAATGTTTTTCCAAATATCGCATTATTCATTAATTTAAAAAAGTCCTTTTGAAATGTTGATGTTGCAGCTGCTCTTCTTCTGGTGTTTGAATCAATGTACGGTTTTAACCAGCACGATTGGGAAAATTTTAAAACTCTATGAATTTTGGTTATACGTAAACCCAATTGGAGTGCTTGTTGAACAACCCAAAAGTGAGCTACGTATCTTTGTTTATTTTCAAGAGTCATCATTAATTTTGGATGTTTGCCAATTGGTGAAACTTCTGTTTTTGCAAGGAGCGGAAGATCGTAATGAAGATCATGCAAGTGTTCTGGATATTCAAAATCACAGTCTAATATGTATCCAGTGTCTCCGTCTTTTGAAATTTGCATAATATCACCAATAGAGTCTGGATTAACCCATTCAAAGTTTCCAAAAGGAAGTGGATTAGACATGGCCCATCCGTATAAATTGTTGGCATCAAAATATCCCAAGAACACTGATGGTTTTTCTTCATCGTAGTCTGGAAGATATTTATTGTTAGCTTTAACATGTCTAGTAACACTTTGGGTCAATCCACCTCTAACGCCCGATTCGATCATCAACACCATGTCAATATCTGTTAATAATTGTAGGTTGCACTTTGTTTCTTTTAGCATAGCTTGCCAAGCTAGTCCTGGAGAAGTATAAGAATGAAGAGGGTCTAATCCGTAGGCTTCAAAACAAGTGTTTCTAAATTCTTCCATCACATCGCATAGAAGGGTCACATCAAGTTTTACATAAAAGTCAGAATAATCTCCCAGAGTGTTCATTTCTAATTCGTCCCAAACTCTGCATGCGTGTTGATAGTCTTCAGGTGAAATGTCCGAATCGGTAAGTTTACTTTTGAATGCTTCTGGTGGAGGAAGTGATGTTTCTTGAAATTTATGTAGTCCATCGATGTAATCATACGGAAAAACTCCTTTCCGAAGAACCAAGTCCATTTTTTCTGCAGGTACAATTTTGCTTGTTTCTATTAAATTTTGTCTTCTTAAATTTTCAGAAAGTTTCATAAGACTGGAAGGCATAAATCTAAAAGAATCAACAAATCTAAGTTTAATTTTGCCCACCTTTTTTGAAAAGCTTATAAATTTTTCCATAGTTTGTGCCAAAACGTCGATTTCACCGTTGTCTCTTGCTAATTCGGGAATAATAAAATGTCCATCGTATCCGCTAAGATTGTGAAAAACCACTGGAATGAAAGATGGTAGTTTGTAGTTGATGTTACATCCGTTGCAAGCTGCACCTCTGTAGGCTCCTGTCAGATGGTCATGGTCGCGAACTTTAATTTTAGTTTCTGTAAATTCATTATTACACAAATAGCATGTTGTTGCCGAATCATAAAGATAAAGTTCTTCCGGTGTCATAGGTGACATAGGAACCACATTGCTATACATTGCTTCCACTTTCCCAGCGATGTCATATAAATCATCAACAAAGTATCGAGCTGCTTCTTCTCCACGATATATCTTCGGTGTAGATGTCAAACCATATTCTTGAAGATGTTGTTCAGATAAAGTGGATTTTGCTATTAAACAATAACTGTTTGGTTTGTGAAGTTGATACTTTGTTCTGCTGGTATTTTCCTCTCCTTCTTCTTGGTCAAGTGGAAGCAATGAAGATTCAAAATCTGCATACACTACAACGGGAATTCTGTATTGTTGGATAACTTTGCCAAATTTTACTTGCGATCTTCTTGGGTGTGGTAATTTAATTCTTACTTCATAGTTTCCACTGCATAGTCTTTGGTGTTCCGTCAGCCATTCTGAACCTCCTCTTCTCAAAGGTTTGTTTACAAAACAGAAACATCTTTTACAAGTGGTTTTTCCTTCTTTACGTTTTGATAACTGTTTGTAAACTAGAGCTTCAAAATCTTTAATATATACATAATGTGAAATATCACCTTTTGTTATTAATAATAAATCAGTATGATCTCTGCGTTCGGTGGGTGTTATACGTAAGGGGTAAACATTGTTGGATGAATCTAAGCCAAAGATGTTTACAGATGCAAAAGGATTTTTCTTTTCAAATTTTGATATGTCTTGAATTGAAACAGGATAACTCATGCCTTGAAAATTATACTTATGGTAAACCTCATTGTATGCTATACTCGGTCGTTCCGCATGATTTATTACATATTTTGCAAGCATTGCATACTTGAAACATTCAGCATCTTTATTTTGAACATTAATACAGGATTTGGTGTCTTGAATTTTCTTTGGCAATTCAATATGACTACTACCTCTCATTCCATATCCATGTTTATGAACTCTTACATCTAAGCTTGTTATACTTAACAAACTCCATCCAGAACCTCTTCCTTCATGTTCTTGTAATTTTGTTAAAAGTTCTTCAAAACAATCATCCACAATTGAGCTTATATCTGATGCAAACATGATGGTTTTGTTTTTAGTTAAAAATCCTCTTGGTGATGTGTCATTCTGAACATTTGTAAATACTGTATCTAATAATATTCCAAACTTTATAAAATTTAATCTTCTTAGTTCATTGTTCAATGTTCCTGTTACTAATGTTTTTGCTTTTGAAATAAACTGTGCGAGTTGCAATTGAGCATTGTCGATCTTAAAATGAGTTACTACACTACCTGGTAAGGCTCGGGCGTATAATTCCACATCCAAAGATGGTCCGGGTGCGTATTGAATAACACTTGATCTTGAATTTAGTTGTTGTTGTACGGTAGCCAGTATTTGATCTAAATCTTCCAAATATTCTTCTTCTGCATTGTTATTTGTTTCTTGGTTTGTTTCGTTGTTATGGTAAACTTCTTTGTGTATTTGTAGTAAAATTTCCTCTTCAAAAGATTCTTCGCAACTAATGCAGTAATACATGACGTAGGTGTGCTCTCCACAAAAGTTGCCGTAATAATGAAAACCACTCTAAAACTTCCCCTATTTATAGCATTACCCCCACCACTTTTCCCCCATCACAAAAAGTGTAAATAACAGTTAAATTTCTTTTATTTTAAAAACCCCTAAGTATTAAGATTATCCGATGAAAGTTTAAAAAAAGAAATCCAAGTTTCAAGGTCAAATAATGCAAGTTTTTTAGAAAAAATCTCTTTTTCTGTATTAAACATAGAAAGTGTAAATAACTGCTAAATGTTTTTATATTTCAAAACCCCTAAGTATTAAGACCATCCAATGTAAGTTTCAAAAGAAATCTAAATGTCAAGGTCAAATAATGCAAGTTTAAAAAAATCTCGTTGTAAAGTGAATGTTGAAGCAAATGTTTGAAAACTTTCTAAGTCCTAAAATATTAATTAAGGGGAAGTTTTAACGATTAAAATTTTTACAAGTCCAATGTAAAGTAAAATAAAGAAATGTTGTTGCTTGTTGGAACAGTAACAAAAGAATGATGGGTTTAAAAAATTTTCTAAGTCCTAAAATATTAATTATTGAGAAGTTTTAACACTTAAACCTTTTACAAGTCCAATGTAAAGTAAAAAAAGAAAGAAGTGTTGTTGCCTGTTGGAATAGTGGCGAAAGAATGATGGAAACCAAACTCGCAGCAAAAAAGAAACTTGACATTGTAAAATAAATGTTGGAGCAAATGTTTGAAAAAATTTTCTAAGTCCAGAAGGATTAATTATTAGGAAGTTTTAACACTTAAAATTTTACAAGTCCCATGTAAAGTAAAATAAAGAAAGAAGTGTTGTCGCCTGTTGGAACACTGGCGAAAGAATGATGCAAACCAAACTCGCTGCAAGGCTCCTGTGGTTTGGGAGGGGGGATGACCTCGAACCGAGTTCGGGTCCGGGGTCTGCGCTTGTGCTTCGACATCAGTTGCTCATTAGACAGTGAGGTGGTAACATGTTCAGAAGGCGCCCTGAACATTTTATCATTTTTACTGTTTAGTGAAAATATCTTGGTGTTATTTGTATAATAACATCTTGACGTAGGACTGATTAATTTTAAGGCATGGTAGTTGTTTGTGCTTGTAGATACCCTAGGGTTTGTAGTTTGTTTTTAATTTGCTGGTTTGGTAGTTAGTATTATTTTAAAATCTTTCTTTTACTTACAATATATTTCTGCCTGGAATGTTTAAATTTAAAGTAATATTTTTGTTTTTAAGAATGTTATATGATATGTTTTTAATACCTTTCTATTCCAATTTCCTTTTTCCAACAAGCTTGTTGAGGGCATTCCCTCTCTTGTCTTGTACTCCTTTTTAATTAGGGACACCTTTCAATTCCAATTTCCTTTCCTTTTTTCCTTCCATCTTTTGCACGGTAAAACCAATAATGGTAAAACCGGCAACCGCTTTTGTAGTGATTACGCTTACCAAAGCGGGTCACTTACAACCTCTATACGTGCTGGATGGGTAGTTCGCCTACCTCCGGAGTTTCGCTAGACCTCAGCTGTACTGCGTCGCTAATGGCGAGTCACTGGCTCCTTTAGTGTTAGGAAATAAAAACATATTTGTATAACATTTTTCCAAAATTTAATTAAGCAACGTGCTATTTCAGAATAACATTTTTTTGTTTTAGCTTAGCGTTGTGCGCTTATGATGAGGTGTGTGAGTTCGCTTACGTGATGATCACACCGTAATCATGATGTGCAGCGCTGGGCTGTTTAGCTTTTTTTTTTACTTATCTTTTACTTTTTATTTATTATTTCTTTTAACTTAATTTTTTTTATTAATTGATCAACTCTAGGCAGGTTGTATTGTAAATTAGCTTTTCTTCTTTTAGGTTTCCTGGGGTGTACGGTTCTGTAAAACCATACACCCCCATTTTCTTTTTAATTAATGAATGACCTTGACCTACTTATTTTCAAGGTCAACCAAAAGAGTTAGCGAAAATTTCTAAGTCCCAAGGTTATTTTTATGTAAATTGTTCCGAACCCTATCATGTGGGTATTCAAATTATTTTAAAAATATCTAGTTGAATAAATGCAAAATAAACTACACTTGCAATTAAATATAAACATTTTATTAAATGATGTTACCAAACCTTTTTGTTTGTCTTTTCATTCTGCGTATTTTAAATACCTACATGATAGGATTTGGAAACATATAAAGAAAAATATGATTTAAAAGATTTTTTTCAGTTTTTGAGCTATAACTTTTTTACCTTTGGTCTTATTGAAAAATGTTACTGGACCTTTTTTGTTTGCCTTTTTATTCTGCGTAATTTGAGTACCCGCACGATAGATTTAGAGCATTTTTGTTATATCCACTGCCACCGTGTATGGCGACGCAGCTCAAAAGTTGAACGGCGACGATATCAAGTGGGGGGCCCCCCATTTCGCAAACTTACTCTAAACCTATTGTGCGGGTACTCAAATTACGCGGAATGAGAAGACAAACACAAAAGGTCCAGTAACATTTTTTCGATAAATCCAACGGTATAAAAGTTATAACGAAAAAACTAAAGTTTCAAGGTCATTTAAAACTTTTACAAAACCTATCATGTGGTTACTCAAGTTACGTGGAATAAAAAAAACAAACAAAAATGTTCAGTAGCATTTTTCTATAAAACCAACGGTGTAGAAGTTATAACGCGAAAACTTAAGATTTAAAACCGCCCAGGTTACAAAACGTCCAGGTAACCTGGACGTTTTAGTAAAAACGTCCAGGCTACAAAATATTGTTAATTTCTTACAAAATAATGATGATTTTATAACAAATGTTACCGAAGCTTGTTGTTGGTCTCATAATTTAAGTACTCACAAAATAAGGGTTGGAAACTTATAAAGTAAAATATAAAATGTTGGAAAATACTTTTTTTTAGTTTTTGCGTTATAACTTGTATACCGTTGGTTTTACCAAAAAATGTTATTGGACATGTTTTGTTCGTCTTTTTATTCCGAATAATTTGAGTATATGCATGATAGGTTTGGAGCAATTTTGTAAAAGGGGGGGGTGTTGCAAAATGACTCAAAACCTATTGTGCAGGTACTCAAATTACAAGGAATGAAAAGACAAACACAAAAGGTCCAGTAACATTTTTCGATAAATCCAACGGTATAAAAGTTATAACGAAAAAACTAAAGTTTCAAGGTCATTTAAAACTTTTACAAAACCTATCATGTGGTTACTCAAGTTACGTGGAATAAAAAAACAAACAAAAATGTTCAGTAACATTTTTCTATAAAACCAACGGTGTAGAAGTTATAACACGAAAACTTAAGATTTAAAACCGCCCAGGTTTCAAAACGTCCAGGTAACCTGGACGTTTTAGTAAAACCGTCCAGGCTACAAAATATTGTTAATTTCTTACAAAATAATGTTGATTTTATAACAAATGTTACCGAAGCTTGTTGTTGGTCTCATAATTTAAGTACTCACAAAATAAGGGTTGGAAACTTATAAAGTAAAATATAAAATGTTGGAAAATACTTTTTTTTTAGTTTTTGCGTTATAACTTGTATACCGTTGGTTTTATCAAAAAATGTTACTGGTCATGTTTTGTTCGTCTTTTTATTCCGAATAATTTGAGTTTATGCATGATAGGTTTGGAGCAATTTTGTAAAAGGGGGGGGGGTTGTCGGGAGAGGAGGAGGGGGGGAGGGGGGGAAGGGGGGAGGGGGGAGGGGGGAGGGGGGGAGGGGGTGGGGAGGGGGGGAGGGGGAGGGGGGGGGAGTGGTGGGGGGGGGGAGGGGAGGGGGGGGGCAAAATTGCAAAATTACTCTAAACCTATTGTGCGGGTACTCAAATTACGCGGAATGAAAAGACAAACACAAAAGGTCCAGTAACATTTTTCGATAAATCCAACGGTATAAAAGTTATAACGAAAAAACTAAAGTTTCAAGGTCATTTAAAACTTTTACAATACCTATCATGTGGTTACTCAAGTTACGTGGAATAAAAAAACAAACAAAAATGTTCAGTAACATTTTTCTATAAAACCAACGGTGTAGAAGTTATAACGCGAAAACTTAAGATTTAAAACCGTCCAGGTTACAAAACGTCCAGGTAACCTGGACGTTTTAGTAAAAACGTCCAGGCTACAAAATACTGTTAATTTCTTACAAAATAATGTTGATTTTATAACAAATGTTACCGAAGCTTGTTGTTGGTCTCATAATTTAAGTACTCACAAAATAAGGGTTGGAAACTTATAAAGTAAAATATAAAATGTTGGAAAATACTTTTTTTTTAGTTTTTGCGTTATAACTAGTATACAGTTGGTTTTATCAAAAATGTTATTGGACATGTTTTGTTCGTCTTTTTATTCCGAATAATTTGAGTATATGCATGATAGGTTTGGAGCAATTTTGTAAAAGGGGGGGGTTGCAAAATGACTCAAAACCTATTGTGCAGGTACTCAAATTACAAGGAATGAAAAGACAAACAAAAAAGGTCCAGTAACATTTTTCGATAAATATAATGGCATAAAAGTTATAACGCAAAAACTAAAGTTTCAAAGTAATTTAAACTTTTACAAAAATGACCTTGAGACTTAGAAATTTTCGCTAAGTCTTTTTGTTGACCTTGAAAATAAGTAGGTCAAGGTCATTCGATAACTAAAAAGAAAATGGGGGTGTACGGTTTTACAGAACCGTACACCCCCGGAAACCTAAAAGAAGAAAAGCTAATTTACAATACAATCTGCCTAGAGTTTAAGAATTAATAAAAATAAAAAAATAAAGAAATAAAATTTAGTTTAAAAAAAATAGCTAGACAGCCCAGCGCTGCACATCATGATTACAGTGTGATCATCACGTAAGCGAACTCACACACCTCACCATAAGCGCACAACGCTAAGCTAAAACAAAAATGTTATTTTGAAATAGCAAGTTGCTTAACTAAATTTTGGAAAAATGTTATACAAATATGTTTTTTATTTCCTAACACTAAAGGAGCCAGTGTCTCGCCATTAGCGACGCAGAACAACTGAGGTCTAGCGAAACTCCAGAGGTAGGCGAACTACCCATCCAGCACGTATAGAGGTTGTAAGTGACCCGCTTTGGTGAGCGTAATCACTACAAAAGCGGTAGCCGGTTTTACCATTATTGGTTTTACCATGCAAAAGATGGAAGGAAAAAAGGAAAGGAAATTGGAATTGAAAGGTGTCCCTAACTAAAAAGGAGTACAAGACAAGAGAGGGAATGCCCTCAACAAGCTTGTTGGAAAAAGGAAATTGGAATAGAAAGGTATTAAAAACATATCATATAACATTCCTAAAAACAAAAATTTTACTTTAAATTTAAACATTCCAGGCAGAAATATATTGTAAGTAAAAGAAAGATTTTAAAATAATACTAACTACCAAACCAGCAAATTAAAAACAAACTACAAACCCTAGGGTATCTACAAGCACAAACAACTACCATGCCTTAAAATTAATCAGTCCTACGTCAAGATGTTATTATACAAATAACACCAAGATATTTTCACCAAACAGCAAAAATGATAAAATGTTCAGGGCGCCTTCTGAACATGTTACCACCTCACTGTCTAGCGAGCAACTGATGCCGAACCACACGCGCAGATCCCGGACCCCAACTCGGCTCGAGGTCACGGCAGCTGGCATACCGGGCCGGGCTGGTGCGGCAGCTGGTTGACCACCTGGTGTGAGCACCTGTATTGCCAACTGGTTGCCTTGGACACTGGTGACCTTGGACCAAACCTTTTGGTTGTCTCGTCATTTTGAATGATTTGAGTACCCACAAAATAAGGCTTGGAAACTTATAAAATGTTGGAAAATACTTTTTAGTTTTCGTGTTATAACTTCTATAACGGGCAAAATTCCTCTAAACCCATCATTCGGGTACTCAAATTACATGGAATGAAAAGACAAACAAAAATGTCCATTAACATTTTTTGATAAAACCAACGGTACAGAAGTTATAACACAAAAACTAAATTTTCAAAGTCATTTCAAACTTTTACAAAATATTGTTGATTTTATAACAAATGTTACCGAAAAATTTTGTTTGTCTAATTATTTAGCGTAATGTACTCTAAGTACTTACATAATAAAGTTTGGAAACATATTAAGTTAAATAGGATGTACAAAAAATATTTTTTCTTTTTTATTTTTTGCATTATAACTTTTAAACCGTTGGTTTTATTAGAAGATGTTACCACACCTTTTTGTTTGTCTTTTCATTCTGCGTATTTTGAATACCTACATGATAGGATTTGGAAACATATAAAGAAAAATATGATTTGAAAGATTTTTTTTTCAGTTTTTGAGCTATAACTTTTATACCTTTGGTTTTATCGAAAAATGTTACTGGACCTTTTTTGTTTGCCTTTTTATTCTGAGTAATTTGAGTACCCGCACGATAGATTTAGAGCATTTTTGTTATATCCACTGCCACCGTGTATGGCGACGCAGCTCAAAAGTTGAACGTCGACGATATCAAGTGGGGGGCCCCCCATTTCGCAAAATTACCCTAAACCTATTGTGCGGGTACTCAAATTACGCGGAATGAAAAGACAAACACAAAAGGTCCAGTAACATTTTTCGATAAATCCAACGGTATAAAAGTTATAACGAAAAAACTAAAGTTTCAAGGTCATTTAAAACTTTTACAAAACCTATCATGTGGTTACTCAATTTACGTGGAATAAAAAAACAAACAAAAATGTTCAGTAACATCTTTCTATAAAACCAACGGTGTAGAAGTTATAACGCGAAAGCTTAAGATTTAAAACCGTCCAGGTTACAAAACGTCCAGGTAACCTGGACGTTTTAGTAAAAACATCCAGGCTACAAAATATTGTTAATTTCTTACAAAATAATGTTGATTTTATAACATATGTTACCGAAGCTTGTTGCTGGTCTCATAATTTAAGTACTCACAAAATAAGGGTTGGAAACTTATAAAGTAAAATATAAAATGTTGGAAAATACTTTTTTTTAGTTTTTGCGTTATAACTTGTATACCGTTGGTTTTATCAAAAAATGTTACTGGACATGTTTTGTTCGTCTTTTTATTCCGAATAATTTGAGTATATGCATGATAGGTTTGGAGCAATTTTGTAAAAGGGGGGGGGTTGTCGGGAGGGAGGGGGGAAGGGGGGGGGTGGGGGGGGGGTTGTCGGGGGGGGGGGCAAAATTGCAAAATTACTCTAAACCTATTGTGCGGGTACTCAAATTGCGGGGAATGAAAAGACAAACAAAAAAGGTCCAGTTTAATTTTTCGATAAAACCAACGGTATAGGAGTTATAACGCAAAAACTTAAGTTTTAAGGTAATTTTCAAACTTTTACAAAACCTATCATGCGGTTACTCAAATTACGTGGAATTAAAAGACAAACAAAAAGGTACAATAACATTTTTTTTATATATCCAACGGTATTGAAGTTATTACGCAACAACTGAAAAAAAATATTTTACATTATCACTAAGCCATCTTTCTATTCCTGGTGACCTCGCACGCTTCCGTTAGTAACCAGTTGGCAATGCGAGTGGTTGACCTTGTTGCGTCTGCTAACACACTCAACAGCTCATTCCCTGCTTTGGATAAATAATTTTCGCCAGTCTGCTTCCTGCCAGGGCTCGGGTACAGTTGGTCTACTGCAATGTTTGTATATTTGTACTGTGTTAAATGTGTATATGTATTGTGCGTGTTAGCTGTTGTGTCCTGACGACTCCAACCCGGATGAACGTTTTTTTAAACCCTTTTGTAATGGAGTTATTACTTCGAAACATGTACTGGATTCATCTACTATTTGAACTGTTGAACGTTGAGGTATGTTAAGCTATTCTACTCTGCCCATAATTTTGTATAATTTAAGTACTCGCAAAATAGGGTTTGGAAACTTATAATGTAAAATATATATTTTTCTTTAATTTTTGCGTTATAACTTCCATAACGTTGGTTTTATTGAAAAATGTTACAGGACCTTTTTGTTTGTCTTTTAATTCCATGTAATTTGAGAACCCGCACGATAGGTTTTGTAAAAGTTTTAAATGACCTTGAAACTTTAGTTTTTTCGTTATAACTTTTATACCGTTGGATTTATCGAAAAATGTTACTGGACCTTTTGTGTTTATCTTTTTATTCTGCGTAATTTGAGTACCCGCACGATAGATTTAGAGTAATTTTCCGAAATGGGGGGGGGGCCCACTTGATATCGTCGCCGTTCAACTTTTGAGCTGCGTCGACATACACGGTGGCAGTGGATATAACAAAAATGCTCTAAATCTATCGTGCGGGTACTCAAATTACGCAGAATAAAAAGGCAAACAAAAAAGGTCCAGTAACATTTTTCGATAAAACCAAAGGTATAAAAGTTATAGCTCAAAAACTGAAAAAAATCTTTTTAAATCATATTTTTCTTTATATGTTTCCCAATCCTATCATGTAGGTATTCAAAATACGCAGAATGAAAAGACGAACAAAAAAGGTCGAGTAACATTTTTCAATAAAACCAACGGTATAAAAGTTATAACACAAAAACTCAAAAATTATCTTTCTTTACATTATATTTTACTTTATATCTTTTCAAACCCTATCATGCAGATACTCAAAATACTTAGATTTAAAAGAGATACAATAAAGGTCCAGTAAATGTTTTTATAAAACCAACGGTATAAAAGTTATAACGTAAAAAAAAATATTTTTCTACATCTTATATTTTATTTTATATGTTTCCAAACCCTATCGTGTGGTACTTCAATAATGCAGAATAATGAGACGAACAAAAAACTTTGGTAACATTTGTTAATTAACTAACAATGTAAAAGTTATAACACAGAAACCAATTTTATATCTTTAACCAAGTTTATATTTAATCGCAACTGTAGTTTATCTTGCATTTCTGCAACTAAATATTTTTAGAAGTATCAAGGTGATATAAGAAAGTAGCATCTTTAAAATATTGTAACTTGTACAAAGTTAAATAAGTGTTAAAAACGATATTTTATTGCAAATATTTTAAAACCAAAAGTTAAGAACGATTGTTTAATACCGACATGTTCACTCAACAAGAGCAACAGTACGACTAACACTACATATCCAAATATTGCGAGGAGTCTTTCATGGTGGTGGGGGAAGGCAGATGTTCCGTGCTGTCCATGTCATTTCGAGGAAGGTCACTGCACTACAACCGACACATCAGTTTGCAGGTAGGACTCGCAGAGTAAACATCTAAATAAACATGAGTTCTGTTTTATATGTTTCTTTTATCAAAGATGGACTTTGTATTGAAACGCAAAGTTTCACTATTGATGCAGATTCTGTACAACAAATTGTAGTACATCCTCCAGAAAATTATGATTCTATCTACATTTCGGTGCATGAACCTAACGACCGCCCACCACCAACATCTGCTGACAAGGGGTAGGACAGCGGGTACCATACGTCATTAAAGCTTCAGCTCTCCACCCGAGTACACATGGACTCTGAGCTTCAAGATAATACTGTTTCTTCTACATCTAAATAAACTTCCGAACAATTACCTACTACAAATGAAACTACTACAAGTCTAAAAGTAAATGAAATTTCATCAACTGTTAGTTCTGATGCGCAAGCAATAATGTTATCATTAATTGGTTTCGACTAAAAATTCAACAACGGAGGAAGAAAGAAATTCGCTACTTTACAACTTGGTTTTTGCATATCAGTATATGTTTTTATATACTGATATGTTGTATTTTTTAAAACTCAAACGGATGACCTTGAACTTTTAATCGATGGTATTATTCGATTATTTTAATCGATTGTTTTATTCGAATACTTTATATAAATACGAAACTTTAACGTTGAGAGGCTCAGTTCTGTTTAAGACAAGCTACAACCAACATGTCATCCAAAAGAAATAATCTAACACTTATAACTTATTGTTGTAAAGAAAAATGTTTTAAAATACCTGAAGATCAAGTTGACGGAAAAGCTTGTACAAAATGTAATTCTTTCTGCTACTGTAAATGTAGTTGCAAAACATATCAAAAGTACCGGTTGGATAAACTAGAAGAATTGCAACATCGGCTCGGTCTACTGTGGCAACGATTAAATTCAAAGTGATTTAACAAACACTTGTCATTACCCTCACCACTACCCCCACTACCATCGGAGGTACCCGCAGCACCGGCTTTGCAATAGTCATTCCTGCTACACCTCTCGTCGAGTTAACAACTCTAGTCGTTTCTCTCAACATTCGCGGGATTCACTACAACTTAGTGAAGAACTAAAACAACTTATAACCACTGGGTTCGGTTTATCTTTGGAACTTTATGCAACAAACAATCAAAACGAAAAGAATGTATTTTTGCCAACTTACAACAACAACAAAAAGAATGAAAATAAACAAGAAATTTCACCACCGACAACAACTTACTTTTCAAATTTGGGAGCAAACTTTTCAACCTTAATGTAAAATAAAAAAAATATCTTGCATTTTCGGATCTTCCGAAAATGCAAGATCTTTTTAAAAACATCCTCACCTGACCTTGACCCATTTCCGGCCATTTAAAGTTTAAATACCCAGCACAGCCGGGCATTTAAACTTTAAATGCCCACCCTACACGTCACAGCTACGTCACAGCCTCTGACGTCACCAGACCGGATGTAGCTGTCACTTTTGATTAATGCGTTTTGGCCCAGAAGCCCCACTATTGCACTACTGAAGCATCAGACTTTAACCGCTTCTAGACCTTTCCCCTTAAGTCTGACCCTCGATCATAAATGTTCTCTCATGAAAAACTTGACGACGAGTGCCCTTAAGGAATACGGTACTGGATAAGGTGAAAAAGGATGCTGTGCAATGTTTTTTTTCAATGCAGAATAGAGTAACAAAAATAGCATAGTATTTTTTTTTTAGTTCAAAGAAATATTTTCTTTGTTTTGATGAGTTTGACGATGTTTTTAACAAATAATTCTCCACTAAACCACTGATTAGATTTTCTTATACTTTGTATTATTTTGAATGGGAATACTGAACCTAAACTTCAAATTTAGGTAGGATTAAAAAATTATCTCTTATATTTTCCCTGTGAATTTGAATTGCTTTTATAAATTGTTTTTAGGAAAAATTACACTTACTTTCTGAAAATATGTAATTTTTTCAAAATTGAACTTACAAACCATCCACCACCATTGAAGTTATTGAGGTGCCATATATCTAAATATGAAGGTAAACACCTATTGAACACAGTGTAGAATTTTGAGATATGTACCGTTATTGGTTCCATCAATTTTTAAATTGAAAGACAATAAAAAATTAACTTTCAGAAAACTGCGATTTGTTTAATCACGAGTACTGCATCCCAGTGTAATTTGTATATGTGCAATTTTTGCTACAACAATGCTGAAACATGCTTTTTGTAAATTTATCTTGTGTGTTAGGACCTAAAGAACAAAACAAGACAAAAAATAAATTTTCAAAATTTATAGATTTATACCCAATTTTAGTACTATATCCCCTTAAACTAAACCTACATAATTGAAATCGGTTCAACTATATACGGAATGCTAGTCACAAAACACCTAGCATATTAAATAAGTAATATCATAAATAGAAAACCAGCAGCTATGCTCAGAAAAATAGCTCTTTAAAACATTAACTAAACTTCTCTAGGATAGGACATCTCTTTTAGCTAAGGATTAAGAAGCGAGCTACCTTATTGAAAGAGTAGTACTCCCTCCTGTGTAATGTGCTTACCATATATCTTCACGATAGTAATTTCGTAGAAAACACGCTAAATAACAAATTCAATAAAATTGTGGTTACTAAAATCAAATAAACCCCTACATTTAAACCGAAAGCCTTCTTAGCAAAGTTACAGCGCCAACATAAAAGAATTGAAGTTAAGTAAAGTTCAAAGCGGCTGCTGTCAACGGTTGTCGCCGCTTTTTGTTTAATTAAAGCTTATAACTTTTCTTTTGTTATAAGTTTTTGGAGTAATATAGTTGGAGTTCTGTATTGAAACGGTTATTAAATAAGAGGTTCTATAATTATTGTTTGTGTTTAGTGTGGTAAATTATAATTTATATCTTTAAAATGAACAATTGTCATAAATTTGTTCACTCATTTGTACTATTTTTATTTATTAAAAAAAAACCTAAGCATCTTCTTTGTATAGATTATTTTGTTATTAATTTAACAGGGTTACAAGTAGCAGGTTATTTTCTCATAATCGTGACAAATAGGATGGTACTGTTTTTCTCAGTAACAAAACCAACAACAGCAACAAATGTTGTCAGGTTCACTTTTTTATTTTACTCCTACTCGTCTAGAATTGTACGCTTAGCATCAGTTCATCAGGTGCATCAGCGTCTTAAATATTATAGTGATGTCAGTCATACTGAGGTCAGGAAATTTCTGCATACTTAAGAAATCCTACTTCCCCCATGCACCTGCTATGTGTATACGCTTTTACTCCTTGTAACGAGTGAGTAAAATATAAGATCTACAGTTGTCTTTTAGTCCCTAGAATAGAATACTAAAGTACTTGTTTATGCTCCATGGGATTTACTTACTTACTTTTAGTCCCACGGGACTAAAAGTAATCTCATAAGAAATACATGGGAAGAAATCCGGCAACGCCGCGGTGGACAGTGAGAAAATATGGCAACATTGTCGATTTTAATTCGTTTCTCTATGTTAAAGAGAGTGTCACAGCATCCGAGCTTCCGTTTCCGTTGTCCTCAGGACAGCGTATCCATTTTGAGTTTGCTGTAGTTTAGGCTATATTCCTGCATTTTTGTGAACAAATAAGTTAGGCCTAGGGTATTTTTAGAGAAGAGTGTGAATCAAATGGTTAAAATTAAAGCCTAAATACCTTGCATTATTTGTTTATATAGGCTATGTGATTGTAATGTAGTTTGTTGAAGCAAAGGATCATCTGAAGGTAAAGTTACAGTGTTATACCTAGTTTTTGTTAAAGGTGTAGGTGGAGGAAAAATTTTGTGTGCATCACGGGACTAAAATACTTTTTCTCCCTCGGGAAATTGTCGCCCTCGGCTCCGCCATCGGGCGACAACAGATTCCCTCAGGGAGAAAAGTTGCACTTTAGTCCCTAGATGCACAAATAACTATTGTCTCCCAGCGGGAGTAAAGTAATTACTTTGTCTCCCGGCAGGAGACAAAGTAAACCCATAAGAATAACATTGAAATCAATAATTTAAAAATCTAGCGCCTTCAAATTTCTGCGCAGACATGCAAATATGTTGAGGTTTAACAAATCGCAGTCGCTAAGAGCTGACTTAGTGGCAAGAATAATCATAACAATAGCATTGACAACAATCAGCTGTAAGAATGTCAACAAATTAAGAACGTGTCAAAAGGTTGCAACAATCAGATGATCGCTGGTGCATGAATGGTCGCAGCTACTCACATGCAGGCACTAATTAAAGATTGGAAAATGGATATTGTTTGTTAATTACTAAGTTAAGGAGATAAATGTTTAAGGATTGGATATTTATTATCGCTGGTGGGGGGGATGTTGTGTGTATTTCGAGAGTAAAGCACTTTGCCTCCCTTGTGGAAATTGTCGCCCGAGCTTATTTTCACTCGTGAGACCATGTCATACTTTACTCACTCAACACACAAAAACCTATGTATTTATATCATGAATTTTAAAGTCTGATGCATTATGATTATGCCACCACATGAATGTCAAGATATAAAAACCACTTAAAACCTAATAACGTCTAGAGCAAAGAGCAACTCAAAATTACGTGATGATAAATTGTCAGCACTGGCAGTCACTTCCCCTTTATATCACACTGACACCATTGTTTGACTGATTTTGGTCCTCAGAAAATCCGCTTACAGCAACAAAGCCTTTCAGAATGGCTTTATTTGTGGATTTTGTTGTTAAAGTTAAAATGGGACTTTTAGTTCAAAAAATGCAAATCCTTCTGACTGACCCTGTTCACCGGCCCCAGATTAAAATTAATCCTCCCTACAAGCTGAAGAGTGTCAATTCGTGAAGGCTCACTTCAAAATGGCCCAAAACCGTTTAAGCTGCTGTTACACTGTAGCAGCCCCTAGTTACCAAACTGCATTTCAAATATTTTACATACATCTATCTGTATTATCAAACTCATTTTATTGTTCATTATTTAAAAGTAAACCGAAAGTCTATTAAAAAATATGGTCAACTCAAATGTTAAGTAACACTGTTACTTAGCAAGACGTTAATGAATTCGGAATATTTTCGCTTGAATAAGTAATACCTGGTGTATCAAGCATTGCTCGTTGACATTTCATTACTCCATGCAGTCTTGTATGATCTCTTTACAGATAGCTGAGTTTGCAAAGAGCTCATATGATTATTGTTTGTTTCTATTTTTCTTGCTAACACGGCCAACACGGCAACCCATACGACCCAATGTTTTAATTTTTTTCTTTAAATATTTTTTATTACTTTATAGGATTTTGTCATTAACCTGATAGAACACGTTTTTGAGTAATCTTAGTTTTTCCATTCTTTAAAGGAAATATTCGGAGCCGTTTTTGAGATGATTTTGCAATCAAGCAATCAATCAGTCGATCAAAAAAGCAAACAAACATAGTTCATATTTTCAATCGTTAGATTTATAACATCAAAATATTGAAAAACTACTGAAATCGCATCAATTTATCACTTTCTCCCGCTGTATCTTACGATGCACTCATTTTGCGCTGACGTCTGATTATAAATGATATCCTCTATCCTTGACACTGACTTGGCAAAAGGAAGAAGTTATTATTTTGGCGAAACAGACAGGATGACTAACGATTTTATGCTGAGTTTTTATTTTGAATCTTCTGTCACAAAAAGCATTACAAACGTAATTTGATCTACATATTATTTACTAATAAAAAATGCATCTGATGAGTCTGCTTCCAAGCTTTTTATAAGTGTTTGTTTTTTTTTTTTAATCGATGAATTTAAGACTGTGTTAAAAGAATAACTTATAAGAAAATGTATGTATATAAAATTAAAGATTTTTATAACGAATATTAGAAGCACTAACTTAAGAAGGTTAAATATTCATGGTTACAATTAATTTAAAAATATGGCTATGTTATGCTTCAGTCACCATATTACTATGGCAATTAAGGCATATCTGTAATAAATAAATAAAATCAATAACTGTTTGCGGTTTGTAGCAATGACGGAAGATGTTTGGCAACTGTTGACTGGTAATTGTTGTCAGCTGCGGTCGGAGCTGGTGAAACTTGAACTGTAATTATCAGACAACTTCAGCAACAACGCAATCACACTTCTGCTGCCCTACGAAGCCAGCGTAGCCTAATAACTGTGAATTCAAAACGCTCTAAAACATCGTTGATAGAAATGGCGATTTAAACTTGTCTATAGCATGAAAACTCTTCATTGAATGGTGAGAATCACAAAATTTACAATGTGTAGGAAATATATTACTTGTGTACCGAGTTGGATAACAAGTTATAAACAGGCTGAAAGGTCCTTCGAAAATGGGACGTTGCAGATAAATGTAATTTTAAGAGGAGGCTCCATTACCTCAAAACTTCTTAGTTAATTATTTCATAAGAAAAATTTTAACTCTTAACACAGCCACAACCGATCATCCAAAATCGTTGATTAATGGCTTAGGGTATGCAAAAATATATTATATCTAGAGATTTCAATGAGCAAATTTTTGCATCACTCTCAGTCAAACAATAAAAAATCGATTTAGTACCAAAGATTAGACTATACGGAAGAAAAAATTCATTCGTGGGAAAAACGGGTAGACTCAATATTTTTCTCATCCAACCGTGTAGGAAACCTCTTCTTAATAATGTATAAAATTACAGGTATAAAATTAATAATGTATGTAATTAATTATAATATTATAATTTTATAAAAAATATGTAATTTTATAAAAAATATTCCTTCAGAATATATCGTCCAAATGACTTTTCTTGAGAATCATATTACCCACAACGCGGTCTTGTAGTTTTCTCATCGTATTGTTGATTTTTACTCATCATAATTTTTCAAAAAGGGACCAATATGTATAAATTTTAATTTATATTAAAACTGCTTATATTTACTATAATTTTATGAAGAAAATATTAAATCCAAACTTTGATTTCTTAATATCCTATAAATTATTTAGGCTTGATAAAATAGTAATTATGCTATAGGCTTAATATACAATGTAGTTCATTAGTATACAAATCGATTTATAATAAATGTTAATAATTTTCCATTTGAAATCCATATGCATAGTAAAAACGAACCAAGGCTTTATATCCATTTCCATTAAGGCAGACCGCTTTTAGGGCGTATTTTAACAATTTCACATTAAGTATGATAAATGCTTTGATTATTCATTCATAATTTGCCAACGCCGAATATGCTTTCAGCGATTTTAATATAAATCCAGGAATAAATTGTCACTATGTGGTTTTAGAGTTTAAAAATTAAAGTCATGTTGTAAAATTTTAGTAATAATGACAAACTTAACTCTTTATTTCATGACAAGATTAAATTAAAAAGAGTTTTGGTTATAACAATTTATACAATTTGTAAGTAAGAATAACAATAGCGTTTGAGAATCTGCAGCTGCGTGTTTGTCTTCTTAATTGCCACAAACAATGGTCCTGCTTCAACACGATTTCGGTTTTCACTGGTCTATTGTTTTACTCTTCAACTTGGTATTACTAGAACTAATTCTTTCCCTTTCGGCTACGGTATTGTGCCACCGAAAATTTTTGTAAAATTTAAAATGTATTGAAACGTAATTTATTAATACATAATGTAAACAAAAGATTGTGTCAAACGTGTATATTTACTTTCATACTTCTAGCTACATCGTGACCAGTCGTTCACTGGATAGATAACCGACCAATCAATGAAGGAAACACGATGCCGCATGTCTAACCTGAGGCCAATGATTTAAATGGAAAAATTTAAATTTAAATAGAAAAATATGTTAATAATATATTTATCGTCCAAGCAAATAAATTAAAACTAATTACAGCCTATATCTGACGGGTTGTTGTCAAACTAGATTACACGAATTCTTGTTTACCTTTGCTTTACCCTTGTTACTTAACTGAAACCATACACTTACAGAAATATAGAATGGGATTTTTAATGCTATTCTTCACATAAGTAGAGCTTAATTTGTATTCCAATTTATTTTTACGCAGCGGATTTGTTCAATGGTTTTGTATTACAGTACTTCGTGTATCCAGCATTTAACCGAATCTATAATTTTGGCTGACAGCTTTTTGTTGTTTTTGCTCTCACAATGTAATTGTTCACAACGAGCAAACTATAATAAAGGAAGTTGTTTATTGTGATAGTAATGATCGAAACAAAATATTGGTTTGCGTTGCAGCAAATCCATATCATAAGCAACAATATGTGATGAAACTAAATTAGCCAAAGGTTTGAACCTAAAATTAAATCCATTTTCCGTTCCAAACAAACTTATAAATCCAAAAAGATTTCATCATCTTAAAGATGCATGACATTTTTGAATTCTTCGGGGAAATATTAATTAAACTAGGCAGCATGAAATTGCGAGTTCGAAATTAATCATCCAACAGCTGCCAAGTAATTTAAGAGATGTTATAATGTATATAAGATTTGACGTAATAAGACATTTTAAAATATTTTAATGAATTTTTAAAAGGCGAAGACACGAATTGAAAATTTTGCAGGAGTAGTATTACAATATCAATAGACTATAATCATTTTGACACAAGTGCGTTAAAAAAAGCTAAATATGCTTTAATTAAAATTTGACGAGGAAATAAGCGATGCAAATGGTCGTAATAAGACAATATAAACGTAAGTTAGTTAATAAGTTATTTCAAACAAATTGTTGTTATTGACGTATAAATTAATTAATTGCTATGTGGCGTTCCTCATTTTCAACCCACGACGGTCTTAGTCACTTAAGTGCATGAAAAGTGCACAAGGGTGAAAATTACGGTGAAATGTCTCTGGACCAAAATTACTCCCCGCATTTTTTTATATTTTTTGAGACGGTAATATTTTATCTAGCATTAAAATTAAGTAAGAGTTAGAATATCGTTAGTTTTCCCGACTTTTTGCGCATAGGGGCTAAACTAAACATATTTAAAGTCTAAAAATGAGCCCATTCGACTGGAAAAGTGCGAAAACATACATTTCGACACATAAATTGATTAATTGCTATGGGGGCATAGCTTATTTCCATGCCACAACTTCATGATTTAAGTGTCAAATTAAAGAGGTGACGCTGAAAGGCAAAGTAATAAACAATAACAATTTCCTAACCTAACAAAATTATATATATATATATATATATATATATATATATATATATATAAGTAGTGCAATAGTGGGGCTGCTGGCCCAATCAAACTTTGACAGGCAGTCAATTTTTTGACAGCTACTTCCGGTCACGTGACCGGAAGTGACGTCATCAGCTGTGACGTAGCTGTGACGTGTTTTTGGTGGGTATTTAAAGTTTAAATGCCCTGCTGTGCTGGGTATTTAAATTTTAAATGGCCGGAAGTGTGTCAAGGTCTTTTGGGGGTGTTTTTAAAAAAGATCTTGCATTTTCGGAAAATCCGAAAATGCAAGATAATTTTTGTTTCTTTTTACAAACTGTTGTTTTGTTGATTTTCACGTCTGTTAAAATACCATGTAAAAAATGGAATTGACAAATTAACAAGAAAATATCCTGCTACAAAGTATCCAAATAAAGATGCAATTACATAAACATAAACTTTAAAATATAGCGAATGTTCTTCCTTTTTATCTGTTAGCATTTCCTGAACAAGGTAACCAAAATTGTAACCACATAAAAATGAAAGTAGGCAAATAATAAATTTCGACGGGTTCACAAAAACCAAGTTGTAAAGTAGCGAATTTCTTTCTTCTTCCATTGTTGAATTTTTAGTCGAAACCAATTAATGATAACATTATTGCTTGCGCATCAGAACTAACAGTTGATGAAATTTCATTTACTTGTAGACTTGTAGTAGTTTCATTTGTAGTAGGTAATTGTTCGGAAGTTGGTGTAGATGTAGAAGAAACAGTATTATATTGAAGCTCAGAGTCCATGTGTGCTCGGGTAAAGAGCTGAAGCTTTAATGACGTGTGGTAGCCGTGTCCTACTGTGCATCAGGAGTTGTTGGTGGTGGGGGGTCGTTTGTTTCTTGCACTGAAATGTAGATGGAATCATAACTTTCTGGAGGATGTACTAAAATTTGTTGTATAGGATCTGCATCAATAGGAAAACTTTGCGTTTCAATGCAAAGTCCATCTTTAATAAAAGAAACATATAAAACAGAACTCATGTTTATTTAGATGTTTACTCTGCCGGTTCTACTAGCAAACTGATGTGTCAATATCGGCGTTGCAACCTCCCTTGACATGTGCAGCTCGGAACATCTGCCCTCCCCCCACCACCATGAGAGACTCCTCGCAATTTTTGGATTTGTAGTGTTAGTTCTAACGTAGGTGTTGTAGGGTGAACATCTCAGTACTAAACAATTGTTTTTAACATTTGGCTTAAAATACTTATTTAACTTTGTACAAGTTACAATATTTTTAAAGATGCTACTTTATTATATTACTTTAATACTTAGCTATAATATTTAGTTAAAGAAATCGAAACTGTAGTTGCGATTAAAATAGAAACATGGTTTCTTAACATTTGCCTTAAAAAGATTTGTAACAAAATATCGTAAGAAAATTTTTACAACATATTTGAATTAATATGTTTGCAAACCCTATCATGCGAGTTTTAAAAGATAAACGAGACCGAGTGGGCCGGGTTTGACCTCGCATGCTTTCGCTTGTTGCCGACCAGTTAGCAATACAACTGGTTGACCTTGCGCCGCACTTTCGCTTGCGGCCGGCCGGCGAATACAGGTCGTCGTCCTTGTTGCATCACCCGGCACACCTGTCCTTGATTGCTTAACACACTCTACACTCTACACTCGACAAGTTATTCTTTCCTTTGCCACCGTCCTAACAACACCTACTTCAATTTCACAATGAACCGCTCCGAGTATACCGAGATTTGGTATAACTGGTTTTCCTATCTTCAACTGCTTGGGGTACGAATTATTCAATCGAACAACAATCGTGATTGGTATGATGTTACAACCACTATTGCTCGAAAACCTTTTCAGCAAGTTTGGAAAAACATTCTTACCGGCACCAAAATTCGCACCGAACCACCCAAAATTCGCACCAAACCACCTATATCACCTGTATCTTCAAACGTACCCCAGCAAAAATTTCATCTAAAAAAACTGAAACTTAACCGAAAATATGAAATCCTAAGACATTTATCTTCTTCTATTTTCATTTTTAATTCTGAAAAAACCAAAATTTATGTCATTGACATTCCCAAAAAAATTCCTATTCCCCTTAACCCTCGACACTTGATAATAAATAAAAAAGGTGCCAAGTTAAACATAAATATTACCGAGTAAAACCTTTTCCCACCTCCAAAGTCCACCCTGGTGGCAAAAAAAGGCCCTTCTAAGGGCCGACCTAAGACTTTCAAATTTAGGCTTAAGTTTAAGCCTCAACCCTTGGTGACTAACAAGGGGTGGTTTGTGAAAGCCCCTATGGGACTTAGAGGTACACGGACCTCTTGTTAGTCACCAAACGTTAAGGCTTTAGCGAAAGCTCCCCGCTATTGACTCAACCTTTGGGACTTAGAGTTATGTGAACCGCTTGTTAGTCACCAAGGGTTGAGGCTTTAGCGTCCAACCCTTTGTGACTTAGTGGTACACAGACCACTTGTTAGTCACCAAGGGTTGAGGCTTTAGCGAAAGCCCCCCGCTATTGACTCAACCTTTGGGACTTAGAGGTATATGAACCGCTTGTAGTCACCAAGGGTTGAGGCCCTAACTTAAGCCTAAATTTGAAAGTCTTAGGTGGCCCTTAGAAGGGCCGATTTTGCCACCAGGGTGGACTTTGATTGAGGAGGGGAAGGAATATAAGGTTTAATTTAATATATTTATTCTCAATTTTCCACCCTCCGCTGTTACTAGTAAACATTTTGGATCTGTTGGGACAAGTGGTGGTTTGGTTTTTGGAGTTGTGAGGATATAAATTTTCGTCCTCTCCTCGTTGTAGATATAAATTTTGTTTTCTTCAATTCTGTACAGGTTATATTTTTTGTTTTTCTTTAATTCCTTTAGCCTGATGTTCTTTACTGGTGCGGGATGAATTGTTTGGGGGGTGGGGGTTTCTTTGATTGGTGCGGGTTGAATTTGTTGGGGGGTAGAAGAAGGGTGCAGTCCGCACAACTCCATCCAGTCTTCAGTTAAAATATCGTCACAAATTGGAGCGATCGGAATGTCTTCAATTTGCGGCGTTGATGTTTCTGTAACTGGTGTGGGATTCTGAAATAATTGGGGTTGATCTTCATTAAGAGCATCAGCTATTATTTCGTTAATGGAGGAGGAGAGGACGGGAGAAGTTTGTTTTTTTTGAAGAAAATCAGTCGAAATAGAAGAAAGGTCAATAGATACCGGAATTGTAGTTGGTTTCTGCTGCAGAGGTTTCTGCAGCAGACTCAGGAGAATGGGGGTAGATGAAGAAGATGCAGAGGAGTTCATGTTGATATAAAAAGAATAATAAAATGGATAATATAATGAAATAGGAAAAATGGTTAAAAAACGTGGGAATGGATAGTAACAGCGATGGTGGCGAGTGGCAGAATAACACAAGGCGGGCGAATGGGGTTCTTATAGGCAGCAGACACAACAACCTTGTAGTCAAGGTAGTGAAAGCTGAGGCTAGCGACCAGGTCCAAGTAGGCCAGACGAAGTTGTGAGAGCGGTGGCTAGCGACCCGGCCAAGGCTACCGGCCCCGGCAGAGCGACACGTTGACCTACTAGTCAAGGCTCGCTAGCGAGGTCGAGTCTCGAGCTCGCTGATATAAGCAAGCGCGCAACGTTTCTCTTTGGCATTACGGTGAAGGTGTAACTGGTCCGCTTACGTGGAGGGTTATGCTGTAACGTAATGTTCGCCATGGTGTGTGGGATGGCTTATGTCAAGCACACACTGCGTTCGGCTATTGTGGGAGAGGCGCCCTCCTATAATAGTCGGTCGCAATGGCAATCCACCTACCTTTCCATTTCCTGCGTGGTTTAATTACGGTGGTGTGTGTGAGTTCGCTTACGTGATGATCACACCGTAACTGTAATATTAAGTTAGGTGTAATATTATAGGGAGGTGTGTGAGTTCGCTTACGTGATGATCACACCGTAACTGTAATATTACATAGTATAAGATAGAATAGGGGGAACGTTAGGTAGGGGTTAAGATATGATAGGGCGGTGAGGTGTGTGAGTTCGCTTACGTGATGATCACACCGTAACCGCATGCATGATAGCATTTAAGGGGTAGCATAAGTTATAATAAAGTAGTATAGAAATAAAGTAGTAGAATAAGGTAGGGACCCCACGCTTCCCCACCCCCCTTTTTTTTATAATTTTTAAATGACCTTGACCTAGTTTTGATTGTTCTACTTTCGGACTTAGAATTATTTTAAATGACCTATTTTTTAGACTTAGATATTTTAATTTCAAAAGACTTACTTGTTTGACTTATATATTGATTAATTTTAAAACTCTACTTTTGAGACTTAAATATTTTGTTAAAGTTTTAAATAACCTAAGATTTTAGTTTTGTGTTGTATCTTTTATTAAATAATTATTATTTTTAACATTTGGGTTTTTGTAAATGTTTTAATTTCTGTTGATGGTGAGTTTAGTTTTCGCGTTGGTTATTAATATTTTTGAGTTTTTGCGTCATAACTTTTATACCGTTGGTTTAATCAAAAAATGTTACTGGACCTTTTTTGTTTGTCTTTTAATTCCGCTTAATTTGACTACCCGCACGATAGATTTGGAGCATTTTTTGTTATATCCCCCCCCTCCCCCCGCGAAACCCCCCCCCTCCCCCCCCCTCCCCCCCCCTCCCCCCTCCGGCAAAACCGGTTACTTGATTTCGTCACCGTTCAACTTTAGAACTGCGTCGCCGTACACGATGGCAGTGGATATAACAAAAATGCTCCAAATCCATCGTGCGGGTAGTCAAATTAAGCGGAATTAAAAGACAAACAAAAAAGGTCCAGTAACATTTTTCGATATAACCAACGGTGTAAAAGTTATAACGCAAAAACTTAAAAAAAATGTACATTTTCTATTATTTTTTACTTCGTATATTTCTTAACTATAAAAATTAGGTCAAGGTCATTTAACTTTAAGCGGAAAAAAGAGAGGAACAGTGTTATTAATTAACACTGTTCCTCTCTTTTTTCCTAAAAGGCAGGGAAAGAAGTTCCGTTAATGTCTATTTTTTATGTGGCAGAATCATATCCATCATCATCATCTGTTTCGTTTTGAAAGTTGATGTAACTAACATCAACCCAAAGATAATGATATCCTTGTTCGAAAGCCATAGTATCAATATATGATTCCACTGTTGAAAACCAATTAGGATCTATTAAAGGGTTGATTGTAACCATGACAGTTTCTAATGTTAAATTTACCCATCTTTCTCCAGTAACAGAAATTGCAAAAAAATTTACATTTTGAAGAAAATGGATTAAATTTAACATAAAATGAACATGTTGTACAGGAGTGCAATGAACATTGTAAGACATCCGGAAAGTTTCCATGCTGATGAGGGAAATGTTGTCTTTTACTTAATCCACGGTTTATATATATGCATTTCCCCCCACCATAGAGTTCTTAAAAAGTGGGTCAAGGTCATCTGAAGATACCCTATGAACGGGGAACAGAGCAGTAAGTGGTTAAACCACAAACTGCTCTGTTCCCCGTCCCTATTTAATTTCTTTTATTGATATGTCTTTATAAACATATAATATATGTTTATAAACACATACATTTAACTTGATATTTAGCAAATGGGAAGAATCCACACAGCTGGCACAATTCTTGCGATCTTGGTGTTTCCAGTTTGTATCCTATGATTCCAAATCGGTATATCATTTGCCTATGCAACGGTTCTCCCTCTTCGGCTGAAGGAAGAGCCTAAAAAAAAAATAGTTTAATGATATTTAATAAAATAATATATTGTAAATAGAAAAGAACAATACTGTTAATGAAAACGTACCCAGTCACATAGGGCACATATTTTCTCGCCATCTGCCAATTGAAACCAAATTTTGGTTTTAAATATACAACGTTTCTTGTGCTCAGTAATGAGCTCGCTTTGCAAGATTTGCGGCAGCGGCTCTGACACCTCCCTAATTTGCCGAAGCATAGGGTTGTCTGAGCAGATCCGCTGCAAACATAACTCGTACAAGGAGCTCATTGTTATGGGCTGACTATGCTCACCTCACAGCCTTAAATACGTACCAATCACCTTGATGGCAAAGGACAACGCCCTCCATTGGGTTAACCAGGTCGCCATAGGAGGCCGCCGCCTTGGACCGACAGTATATATAAGGTGTGCTGCAGTCTTGTGGTTATATTTGCCATGGAATCCCTCATGATCTTTGGTGCTGTGCACAACTTTGTTGAAGCCAAAAGAGTACTATGGTACATAAAAACGTATCATAGCAATCTGAATTGCATCAGTGGAGTACTTGAAGCTGTTAAAGCAGACGGTACAAAAATCTGTTGCACTTCGGATTCTATGGATTACGAAGGGCTTGAATCATGGGTCCTTTATTATGTACAATTTTGTACAAAACTTTACATCAAAGTTGACACGGACTAAGGGGGTTTTCTAGGAGGAAAGAAAAGAATAGATACCAACAATGCATGTTGGTAGCTATTCTTTTCATTCTTCCGCTAAGATTTAAATGACCTTGAACTCGTTATGGACTTAGAAAATTTTTGTTAAGTTACAATAAACCTTCAAAATAACTAGGTCAAGGTCATCTGAACATACCCTATGAACGGGGAACAGAGCAGTAAGTGGTTAAACCACAAGCTGCTCTGTTCCCCGCTCCTATTTAATTTCTTCTATTGATATGTGTTTATAAACACATACATTTAATATCATATTGCTCCAGAGGAAACCAACCACAAAGATGACAATATTCTTGCGTTATTGACGTCTTCAATTTGTATCCTACATTTTCAGATGCATGTTTCAGGTATCTGTACAGTTCTTGATCCGGATTCGCACCAGGAAGCCGCTAAAAAAAAATATTAATTTAAAGAAAATTAATAAAATAATATATTGTAAATAGAAAAAACAATTCAGTTAATGAAAACGTACCATGTGACATAGGCCGCATATTTTTTTGCCAGCATTTGGCATTTCCCACCAAATTTTAGTTTTAGAAACACACCGTTTTTTGTGCTCATAAATGAGCTCGCCTTGCAAGATTTGCGGCAGCGGCTCTGACACCTCCCTAATTTGCCGAAGCATAGGGTTGTCTGAGCAGATACGCTGCAAACACAACTCGTACAAGGAGCTCATAGTTATGGTCTGGCTATGCAAACCTCAAAGCTTTAAATACGTACCAATCACCTTGATGGCGAAGGTGATTCCCCCTCCCCCGGGTTTCCACTATATATTGAGCGGATAGAATTAATAGTTTGCTACATTTTGAATCAACAAAACGTTATGGAATCTTTCCAAAAATACCCGATTGATCAAAGATTAAGTAGAAACCGAAGGGAACAAAGAAGACAACACAGATTAAAAAAAGCTTTTGAAAAATTAAAATTAGTTGTACCGGAAAGTCAAAAACAAAAAAAAATTAACAGACAATCTATAGTTCAAAATGCAATAGATTACATTAAAAAATTGGAAGAAGACTTGAAATCACCAACATTTAACTTAGAACAACAAGAATTTGAACAATCCGAACAGACATTTTTACAGGATATAGAAGAATTCCAACAATTCGAACAGAAATTTGTACAGGAAATAGAAGAATATCTTCAAACTTCGCAAAATTTAAATCAAGACATTTATGAAATTTTGTATCAACCTTTTGAAACTGTTTCCTTGCCAGTGTTAGAAAGCTTGGATGAATATTTTTTTGACGTCGAAAAGTAGAGGGGGTAAATGGGTGGGGAGCTGTTATAAAGGCAGGGTAAACAGAGTAATCTTTACTTTCTTAGGATCCGGCGCTATGGCAGGCACTTCGTCTTCGTCCAGGTCTTCTTCCTCGTCATCAAGAACATCATCATCATCATCTGTTGTTTCTATTGTGAAACAAAAATCTCCTTCTCCAAAAAAATCTTCACCGAAAAAATCTCCTTCTCCAAAAAAATGTTCACCAAAAAATCTCCTAAGAAAATTTCTGAAAAACTTCAAAAACTTCAAAAATTAAGAAAATCCTGTTTTAAGAAAGAACAATGTGCTCATATTTTAAAAAAAGGAGCGAACAAAGGTGAAAGGTGTGTGAAGTTGTGTAGTGTAGGTGAAAAATTGTGTAATTTGCATAACAAACGTGAACCTTCCGAAAAAGTCAAAATTCAACCTTCTAAAAAAGTCAAAATTGAACCTTCCAAAAGTGAATTGCCAGAAAAAATTGAAAACTATAAAAGAATTAAAATCAACAGATTGAAATTAAACCACAAATATGTTTTTGTAAAAAAGATCAGTAACAGGGATGTTGTTCTTAGATGTTGTGATGAACTCTACTTGCTCAAATTACCAGTAAATCTTCAAATTCCAAATATCAGTAATGTTCATTATTATTTAGTAAGAAAATCTCCATCTGATAAAGTTAAATGGTCAAATTAAACACAAGACAAAAAAAAATGGAGCGGGGGAATAGACCACTTTGTAATTCCAAAAGAATTACTTAGCGGTCTATTCCCCCGCTCATAGGGTATTTTTGAATGACCTTGACCTATTTTCAAAATTTACAATGGAGGGTTAATTTCTTATAAAAGCGAGATAACAAAATGACTTTTTACTTTTTACAATCTAGTCCTAAAAAGAACAATGTTCGTATATTATTAAAAAAGGGTAAAAGATGTGTTGTGTAAGTCAAACATTATGCAGTGCGCACAACAAATACCTCATTTTGTTAAAACTGAGAGGTTAGTGTAAAAATGAAATAAAAAAAAATAGGAGCGGGGGAATAGACCACTTTGTAATTCTAAAAGAATTACTTAGCGGTCTATTCCCCCGTTCATAGGGTATTTTTTGGTGACCTTGACCTACTTTTTACACTTATAAATTTTCGCTAACTGCTATTGACCTTGAAAATAAATAGGTCAAGGTCATTCAATAATTAAAAAGAAAATGGAGGTGTACGGTTTTACAGAACCGTACACCTCAGAAACCTAACAGAAGAAAAGCTAAATCTACCTATATATAAATGACCTTGAGACTTAGAAATTTTCGCTAAGTCTTTTTGTTGACCTTGAAAATAACTAGGTCAAGGTCATTCGATAACTAAAAAGAAAATGGGGGTGTACGGTTTTACAGAACCGTACACCCCCGGAAACCTAAAAGAAGAAAAGCTAATTTACAATACAATCTGCCTAGAGTTTAAGAATTAATAAAAATAAAAAAAATAAAGAAATAAAATTTAGTTTAAAAAAAAATAGCTAGACAGCCCAGCGCTGCACATCATGAT
Source organism: Flexamia atlantica (assembly GCA_035578135.1). Taxonomy (NCBI): domain Eukaryota; kingdom Metazoa; phylum Arthropoda; class Insecta; order Hemiptera; family Cicadellidae; genus Flexamia; species Flexamia atlantica. The sequence goes on along the minus strand of JAQJVK010000012.1, from coordinate 4,103,992 downwards.
TACAGTGTGATCATCACGTAAGCGAACTCACACACCTCACCATAAGCGCACAACGCTAAGCTAAAACAAAAATGTTATTTTGAAATAGCAAGTTGCTTAATTAAATTTAGGAAAAAATGTTATACAAATATGTTTTTTATTTCCTAACACTAAAGGAGCCAGTGTCTCGCCATTAGCGACGCAGAACAACTGAGGTCTAGCGAAACTCCGGAGGTAGGCGAACTACCCATCCAGCACGTATAGAGGTTGTAAGTGACCCGCTTTGGTGAGCGTAATCACTACAAAAGCGGTAGCCGGTTTTACCATTATTGGTTTTACCATGCAAAAGATGGAAGGAAAAAAGGAAAGGAAATTGGAATTGAAAGGTGTCCCTAACTAAAAAGGAGTACAAGACAAGAGAGGGAATGCCCTCAACAAGCTTGTTGGAAAAAGGAAATTGGAATAGAAAGGTATTAAAAACATATCATATAACATTCCTAAAAACAAACATTTTACTTTAAATTTAAACATTCCAGGCAGAAATATATTGTAAGTAAAAGAAAGATTTTAAAATAATACTAACTACCAAACCAGCAAATTAAAAACAAACTACAAACCCTAGGGTATCTACAAGCACAAACAACTACCATGCCTTAAAATTAATCAGTCCTACGTCAAGATGTTATTATACAAATAACACCAAGATATTTTCACCAAACAGCAAAAATGATAAAATGTTCAGGGCGCCTTCTGAACATGTTACCACCTCACTGTCTAGCGAGCAACTGATGCCGAACCACACGCGCAGATCCCGGACCCCAACTCGGCTTGAGGTCATCCCCCCTCCTCGCTTACCCCCTCCCAAACCACAGGACCCTTACTGCGGGTTTGGTTTCCATCATTCTTTTGCCATTGTTCCAACAGGCAACAACATTTCTTTCTTTACTTTACATTGGATTTGTAAATATTTTAAGTGTTAAAACTTCTCAATATTTAATATTTTAGGACTTTGAAAAATTTTCAAACCTATCATTCTTTTGCAACTGTTTAAACAGGCAACAACACTTCTTTCTTTATTTTTACTTTACATTGGACTTGTAAAACTTCCTAATAATTAATACTCTCGGACTTAGAAAAATTTTCAAACATTTGCTTCAACATTTATTTTACAATATCAAGTTTCTTTTATAATGCCTCCAACAGACAACAATTTTCCTTTTGGATGTACAATTTGTGAAAAAATATATAAAATAGTTGAACCAGAAGACTTAACGGATGACGAAAGTATTTTTGAAAATAGTTTGATTCCAGTAGAAGATACATCTGATGCTACATCCGATGCTACATCCGATGCTACGTCTGATGCTACAAGTGATGAAGAAAATATTTTGGAAGTACCAGTAGCAATAGGCGAAGAAACACCGTTAACACATGTTGTAACAATTAACTATGATCCAGTACAATATATACATGCTCTTGTTCGGCGACGTTTGTTTCCGGCATCGGACATGGAGGAAGATGAAAGCGATAACGATTTGGAAATAACATATTTAAACAACAGCAATGATGATCACACTTACGACGCATAATATATGTATTATTTTGAACTTAAATTATTTGACGTTGGCACTTAGATTTTTTTAAAACTTCCATTATTTGACCTTGAGACTTAGAATTTTTTTAAAACTTCCATTATTTGACCTTGAGACTTAGATTTTTTCTAAAACTTTCATTATTTGACCTTGACACTTAGATTTTTTTTATATTTGCATTATTTGACACTTAGATGTTTTTTTAAACTTGCATTATTTGACCTTGACACTTAGGAGTTTTGAAATATAAGAAATTTAACTGTTATTAACACTTTTTGTGTTTAATACAGAAAAAGTGGTGGGGGTAGTCTATAAATAGGGGTAGTTTAAGAGTGGTTCTTATTATTACTGCAACTTTTGTGGAGAGCACACCTACGTCATGTATTACTGCATCAGTTGTGAAGAATCTTTTGAAAATGAAAACTTACTACAAATACACAAAGAAGTGTAACATAACAACGAAACAAGAAACAATGCAGAAGAAGAAGATTTAGAAGAATTAGATCAAATGCTGGCTACCCATCAACAACAACTAAATTCAAGACCAAGTGTTATTCAATACGCACCCGGACCATCTTTGGATGTGGAATTATACGCCCGAGCTTTACCAGGCAGTGTAGTAACTCATTTTAAGATTGACAATGCTCAATTGCAACTAGCACAATTTATATTGAAAGCAAAAACATTAGTAACAGAAACATTGAAGAATGAACTAAGAAGATTAAATTTTATAAAGTTTGGAATATTATTAGATACTGTATTTACAAATGTTCAGAATGAAACATCACCAAGAGGATTTTTAACTAAAAACAAAACCATCATGTTTGCATCGGATATAAGCTCAATTGTGGATGATTGTTTTGAAGAACTTTTAACAAAATTACAAGAACATGAAGGAAGAGGTTCTGGATGGAGTTTGTTAAGTATAACAAGCTTAGATGTGAGAGTTCATAAACATGGATATGGAATGAGAGGTAGTAGTTATATTGCTTTGCCAAGGAAGATTCGAGTAACCAAATCTTGTGTTAATGTACAAAATGAAAATGCTGAATGTTTCAAGTATGCAATGCTTGCAAAATATGTAGAAGATCATGTGGAACGACCGAGTAGAGCATACGATGAGGTTTCATATATGTATAACTTTCAAGGCATGACTTATCCTGTTTCAATTCAAGACATATCAAAATTTGAAAAGAAAAATCCTTTTGCATCTGTAAACATCTTTGGCTTAGATTCATCCAACAATGTCTATCCCTTACGTATAACACCCACCGAACGCAGAGATCATACCGATTTATTATTAATAACAAAAGGTGATATTTCACATTATGTATATATTAAAGATTTCGAAGCTCTAGTTTGCAAACAGTTATCAAAACATAAAGTAGAAAAAACCACTTGTAAAAGATGTTTTTGTTTTGTAAACAAACCATTAAGAAGAGGTGGTTCAGAATGGTTGATGGAACATCAAAAATTATGCAATGGAAACTATGAAGTAAGAATTAAATTACCACACCCTAGCAGATCACAAGTAAAATTTGATAAAGTTATCCAACAATACAGAATTCCCGTTGTAGTGTATGCAGATTTTGAATCTTCATTGCTTCCACTTGAACAAGAAGAAGGAGAGGAAATTACAAGCAGAACAAAGTATCAACTTCACAAACCAAACAGCTACTGTTTAATAGTAAAATCCACTCTGCCTGAAGAACATCTTCAAGAATATGGTTTGACATCTACACCAAAGATTTATCGTGGAGAAGAAGCAGCTCGATACTTTGTTGATGATTTATACGACATCGCTGGGAAAGTGGAAGCAATGTATAGCAATGTGGTTCCTATGTCACCTATGACACCGGAAGAAATTTATCTTTATGATTCGACAACAACATGCTATTTGTGTAACAATCAATTTACAGAAACTAAAGTTAAAGTTCGCGACCATGACCATCTGACAGGAGCGTACAGAGGTGCAGCTTGCAACGGATGTAACATCAACTACAAACTACCATCTTTTATTCCCGTGGTTTTTCACAATCTTAGCGGATACGATGGACATTTTATCATTCCCGAATTAGCAAGAGACAACGGTGAAATAGACGTTATAGCACAAACTATGGAAAAATTTATAAGCTTTTCAAAAAAGGTGGGCAAAATTAAACTTAGATTTGTTGATTCTTTTCGATTTATGCCTTCCAGTCTTATGAAACTTTCTGAAAATTTAAGAAGACAAAATTTAATAGAAACAAGCAAAATTGTACCTGCAGAAAAAATGGATTTGGTTCTTCGGAAAGGAGTTTTCCCGTATGATTACATCGATGGACTACATAAATTTCAAGAAACGTCACTTCCTCCACCAGAAGCTTTCAAAAGTAAACTTACCGATTTGGACATTTCACCTGAAGACTATCAACACGCATGCAGAGTTTGGGACGAATTGGAAATGAACACTCTGGGAGATTATTCTGACTTTTATGTAAAACTTGATGTGACCCTTCTCTGCGATGTGATGGAAGAATTTAGAAACACCTGCTTTGAAGCTTACGGATTAGACCCTCTTCATTCTTATACTTCTCCAGGACTAGCTTGGCAAGCTATGCTAAAAGAAACAAAGTGCAACCTTCAATTATTAACAGATATTGACATGGTGTTGATGATCGAATCGGGCGTTAGAGGTGGATTGACCCAAAGTGTTACTAGACATGTTAAAGCTAACAACAAATATCTTCCAAACTACGATAAAGAAAAACCATCAGTGTTCTTGGGATATTTCGATGCCAACAATTTATACGGATGGGCCATGTCTAATCCACTTCCTTTTGGAAACTTTGAATGGGTTAATCCAGACTCTATTGGTGATATTTCGCAAATTTCAAAAGACGGAGACACCGGATACATATTGGACTGTGACTTTGAATATCCAGAACACTTGCATGATTTTCATTACGATCTTCCGCTCCTTGCAAAAACAGAAGTTTCACCAATTGGCAAACATCCAAAATTAATGGTGACTCTTGAAAATAAACAAAGATACGTAGCTCACTTTTGGGTTGTTCAACAAGCACTCCAATTGGGTTTACGTATAACCAAAATTCATAGAGTTTTAAAATTTTCCCAATCTTGCTGGTTAAAACCGTACATTGATTCAAACACCAGAAGAAGAGCAGCTGCAACATCAACATTTCAAAAGGACTTTTTTAAATTAATGAATAATGCGATATTTGGAAAAACATTGGAAAACAAAAGAAAACACAAAAATGTTAAATTAATTACAGATCCTATAAAACTAGAAAAACTTGTACAAAAACCAAACTTTGAAACACCCGTTATCATCAATGAAAACCTTGTGGCAGTATCTATGAAGAAGACAAGCGTGAAAATGGATCGTCCGTTGTACGTTGGAATGTCAATCTTGGATATTTCCAAAACCCACATGTACGATTTCCACTACAACAAAATGGTCGCCTTCTACGGTAGAGATAACATCGGAATCGCCTACATGGACACGGACGCTTTCATCTACTGGATTCTTACTGAAGATATGTATTTGGATCTTCGAACATTTGTTCACAAAAATGAATTTGATTTTAGTGACTATCCAAAAGATCATTTAAATTATGACAATGATCGGAACAAAAAGAAACTTGGAAAATTTAAAGACGAAGCAAATGGAATTTTACTGAAAGAACTTATTGCACTAATGTCAAAATTGTATTCACTACAATTGCATAAAGAAGAAAACAATATTATTAAAAAAGCTAAGGGAGTAAAAAGTTTGTATCTTCAGAAGAATGTAAATTTTGAACACTACAAGCAATGCTTATTTGAAGAAACGACTATAACTGCAAAATTCAACACCATCAGAAGTTTCAACCATCAACTGTACAGCGTAACAGAAGTGAAAAAAGCTCTCTGCTCCAATGATGACAAACGACACATTCTTCCAGACAAAATTCACACTCTACCATTCGGCCACTACTCTCTCAATCCTATCAATGAGTAAAAAGAAAAAGAAAAAAAGAAAAAAAGAAAAAAAAGAAAAAAAATAAAAAAAAGAAAAAAGAAAAAAAGAAAAAAAGGGGAAATCACAGCATGCTCGCTGTGATTTCCCCTTTTTTTAAAATATGTTGAAATGACCTTGAACTATAAAAGCGGATGCAGAAAAAGAAACACTCAATACTAACTTGACTTTGTTAGTAAAATCATCATGACAGACTTAAAGGAAAAGATTGTTAATGAACTTCATAAACCTGCAAGAATAAAGTTTCCACGACGAAATACTGTTGTAAAAGGAATAAATGATTTATATCAAGCAGATTTAATTGAAATGCAACCGCATAGTAAAATAAATAAAGGATTCAAATACATACTTACGATTATTAATTGTTTTACTAAAGTTGCTGATGCTTTGCCATTAAAAGACAAAACTGGTAACAGCATAACAAAAGCTATGGAAGTAGCTATAAAAAGAGATAAAAATAAAATTAAACATTTACAAACTGATGATGGGAAAGAATTTTTTAATAAACATTTTGCCTTGTTAATGAAAAAATATAACATAAATCATTATTCCACAAATTCTTAGAAAAAGGCAGCTATAATTGAAAGATTTAATAGAACCTTAAAAGGTGCAATGTATAAAATGTTTTCGAAAAGAGGTTCTTACGTATGGGTTGATATCTTACCAAAATTAATAAGCGATTACAACAACAAGTTTCATAGAACTATCGGTATGGCACCTAACAAAGTGAATAAGAAAAACGCTAAACTAGTTTTACAACGAATTAAAAAAAATACACAGCCAAAAGCGGAACAAAGAAAACCAAGAAAATTTAATGTAAATGATAAAGTTCGAATTAGTAAATACAAAGGAGTGTTTACTAAAAAATACCTGCCCAATTGGACAAACGAAGTTTTTACAGTGTATAAAGTACAACCTACTGTACCGGAAACTTATATTTTAAAAGATAACAAAGGAAATTTGTTACAAGGCGGTTTTTATGGACATGAATTGTTAAAGTCAACAGTAGGCGATGTTTATCTTATTGAAAAGGTGTTGCAAAGGAAAAAAGACCAAGTTAAAGTACGTTGGTTGGGGTTTGATAAAACTGAAGATTCGTGGATACCTATAAAAGATTTGATTTAGTTTTAAATCAACTTATTTACTCTTTTGCCTTTGAATAAGATGGAGATTGTTCACCATAAAGATAAATTTAATATTAATAACATTGATGATTTAACCGTAGATAACGTTAAAATCAACAATGGTAAACACGGCAGTTTATTTCCAAACACTGTACGATGTATAGTCAGCGGTCCTTCAAACTGTGGCAAAACTAACGTTGTGTTTAACTTAATTACAAACACAAAAGGATTGCGATTTAATAACCTATATATTTTTTCAAAGTCCTTACATCAACCAAAGTATCAATTGTTGGAAAAGATCCTGACTGATGTGCCCGATGTTAACTATTACAAATTTAATGCTAGTGACAGTGTTATGCAACCAGACCAGGCTAAGCCGTATTCTGTATTTGTATTTGATGATGTATCTAGTGAAAATCATGATACTATTAGAAACTATTTTGCCATGGGAAGACATAATAATATTGATAGCATATATATCGGACAAACATATAGCAAAATTCCAAAACAACTAATTAGAGACAATGCAAATATTTTAGTTTTATTCAAACAAGACGATACAAACCTAAAACATATATACAACGATCATGTAAATGCTGATATGTCATTTGATAAATTCAAAGAGCTTTGTGGAAAAGCTTGGGCGGAAAAATATGGATTTTTGGTAATTATGAAAGATAAAGCTATAACAGATGGTCGTTACCGCATAGGTTTCGATAAATTTGTTTTAATACATTAATTAACAACATTATCGTACAAGTCTTCATGGTGTAAACATGGTTAATCAGGAAAAGCTATTAAAAGAAATAAAATCACTTAGTGATTCTATTAGACATAAAAACAGAGCGTTAAGATTAGGAATAAGTGAAAGAGAGAAATTTCTGGAATCAACATTTAAACCTATTACTGAGCCATTAAAACAATTAGGACAAAATGTTAAACATTCAACATTTAATTTTTCCGGAGATGCTATTTTACCCATTTCAAAATTTGAACAAAAAGAAGAATATGAAAGTGATACAAGTTTTACACAACAAGGAGAAACAACTGAAGAAGAAAGCGAACTAGGTGAAGAAACGGATGTTTTAACAGAAAAAGAAGGTCTTTCTACAAGCGAAGAACAACAAGAAGAAGAAGAGCCTATTAATCCATCCAACTTGAGCAAATTGGGCTCGGATATTGCGTATAAAGGGCCGCTTGCAAGACAATTTGTATTAAAAATGTTACATTCTGCACAACCAACTCGAAAATATCATACTTTTGGTGCTAGAATAGAAGAAAATGGGCTAATGATTGGAGATAGCAAACTTGATGTAGACGAACATGACAATATTATTATAAATAATAAACAATACAAGGGTACGAAAGGATTGTTTGAACTTATTTTTAAGCCGAAACCTAATAAATATACTAAAAAGGATTTAAACATTTTTAAACAAATATTGGAGGATACAAATGCGCATAAGAAAAATTATTCTAAAAATTTCAATGTTCATAGAAATGCATCAGAAAAATATAAAACTATTATTGCTAAACTTTTCCCACCAAAAAGAAGGGAACCCATAAAAAGAAAATCATTATCTTCTGCTGAAATAAATATTTTACATAAAAGAAGAAAAACAAATCAATCAAGTTTATCAGGAAAAGGATTATTAAAAAACTTGTATGATACTAATATAATATACTACAACGATATAAACAAATTGGTTGACAGAATGAAGTTGATATATGAAGCTAAACAAGCCGGAAATAGTGGTTTAGAAAATGAATGGGTAGCTTTGGTCGGCGAACTGCGAAATCGAGGAGTAATTGCGTAAAAAAATATGAGTATATATAATACAAGTATAACTGATTAAATATTCAGTATAACCATGAGTGTGGATAAGTTTGGACGGTATTCCGAAACTGGAAGCAAATCAGGATCTTATGGAAAAAGAGGTGGTTTACCACTAACATCCGATGGAGATTATGATATAAATAACAAACGGTTAAAGTTTGTAAATGATCCAAAAGATGATAATGATGCGGTAAATTTTAAAACTTTAAGAAGTGAAACATTACCTAGCTTAAAGCTTCAAAATGAAGTGTATAACGCTAATTTTTATAGAATTGTAAATCTTCCAAAACCAATAGATAAGAATGATTCGGTAAATAAAGAATATTTAATGTGGTACATAAACCAAACCTTACGATATGATCCTAGGAGTAATAATAAAGTATACGATGCAAAAGATCTTAGAATAGCCAATATAGCAGATCCTATTAATGATCAAGATTCAGTTACAAAAAAGTATTTACATTCAGTCATCCCTGAAAAAACAGATAAATTTTCCTTTTACAACTTTGTAATACATGATATTGGAGACCCTAAAGATATGAAAGATGCTGTAAACCTTCAATATCTTACAGATCATTGTATTACGCATGATATTAATACAATTGATTGCAAAAATAAAGTGTTAACTAACGTTAAGGAAGGAACTGCAAAATCACATGCAGCTACAATAAGTCAAATAATGAAATTAAAAGATAACAAATGGAATGCGGATGCAAAAATAATTACTAATGTTAAAAAAGGGTCGGATGAAATTGATGTTGCAACAATTGGACAAGTTCCTGTATTAAAAGTATATGAAGACGGTAGTCAACAGTTTGATTGCAAAGGGAAACCACTAGTCAATGTTGCAGAAGGAATAAGAGACAATGATGTAGTTACAGTAGCACAAATGCATCAGAAGGGACACATATACTATAATCTTTTTCTAAGAAAAGATTTTAATAAGCAGTCTTTTTTTTGTGAAGACTTGCGATTGACTAGCTTAAAAGACCCTATTAATTTTACTGATGCTGTTAATGTAAATTACATTGTAAGACTCTTAAGTGTAGTATTATATGATATTTATAACACAATAAAGCCCATAAAATCTGATCAAAAATTAAATTGGGTTAAAAAGAATGTTATGGAAAAATATTTTTTAAATAAGGAAAATGATACTTTAAGAACTTCTAAAGGTGATGATGATGAAGAAGATACAATCCTTCCACAAAACTGGAAAAAAATGTTTTACCCATAAACAAACATACTTATAAATAAACAATGTCAAAGGATAAGTGCATCATTCATTATAAAGCATTTATAAAATAAACAAGTATCGACATTTCCTTTCACTATAAAAGACCATGTTGAAAGTTCAACGCATCAGTCATAATCGACACGTTATAAAGAGAGGAAGAGGAATAGCATCAACAGCACTTTCTCTTATTACTAAGCCGGTTGGAGCTATAGTTAATAAAGCTATCGATTTATTACCTGTAGAACTACATTTACCAGGAGGTTATCAATATTGTGGTCCTGGAACAAAATTGAAAAAAAGACTCGCTAGAGGAGATCTTGGAATAAATAAACTTGATCAAGCCTGCAAACAACACGATATAGCATATTTAAAGTTTGCAGATACTAAAAATAGATCAATAGCGGATAGAGCACTTGCTGAAAAAGCTTGGCAAAGAGTAACATCCAGCGACGCTAGTATCGGTGAAAAAGCAGCAGCTTTAGCGGTATCAGCAGCAATGAAGGGTAAAACGATGTTTGGAGGTGGAAAGAAGAAAGGAGGTGGAAAAAGAAGAAGAAAACCTGCAAAGAAACGTGGAGGAAATATAAGAAGAAAACGACGATCCACCGCAGGTAAAAATAAAAAGAAACAAACAATATGGTCAATGATAAAAAAAGGAGGAGGATTATACCTAAGACCGTATCGTGTGTATTAAACAGAAAAAAACAATTACTAATTCCAAATAAAGAATTAACAGATAAAGAATTAATTACTTATGTTTCTTGTTTAAAAATTCCATTTTTTAGAGGAGTGTTTATGAAAGATGCATTACCTGTTAAAATATGGAAAAATGAAACCGGAATAGTAAATTTAGATAATAGTAAAGGATCAGGCACTCATTGGGTGTGTTATAAGAAACTAGGATCAACTATTTACTACTTTGATAGTTTTAGTAATCTCCCACCACCAAAAGAACTACAATATTACTTTAAAACAGCTAAAAATGTACTATACAATTATAAAAGAGAGCAACCTGATGATACGGTAATCTGTGGACATTTATGTTTAGATTTTTTAACAAAAAGCGTTAGTCAACTTTAAGATGTCTTCCTATACAGTATCATTAACTGGAACTTCATCTACTTTGCGAAGTGTTCTTTTCCCTGCGTTACGTTTGGAAAAAGATAAATTATGGGAAGCCGCATTATTAGATATAACAACTTATAATTCTATTCCCAACGTTACTGAAAATGTTAATGACAAAATACATTATTACAAAACAAAAGATAAAAATACAAACAAATATTCAGATATACAAGTATTTAGTTTACCCACTGGAGCATATGAAATTGATGATATAAATGAAGCGATACAAAATCATATGGGAAAAGATAATATAACAATAAAAGGAAATAACAATACTATGAAAGCTGAAATTAAATCTAAATATTATATAGATTTTAGCAAAGAACATTCAATTGGTAGTTTATTAGGATTTCCTAAAACAACAAAAATTTTAGAACCTAATATTAACCATTCAGGTGCTAGAACTGTAACAATAATGAAAGTTAACAGTATAGATATTACATGTAATATTATACATGGTTCTTATAGAGATGGTGAAAATACTCATATATTGCACACATTCTATCCAACGGTCGCTCCGGGTTTTAAAATTGTGGAAAAGCCACAAAACTTGGTGTACCTACCGTTAAACACCAGTTTTATTTCAGACATTGTGGTGAACATACTAGATCAAGACGGAAATCATATTGATTTTAGAGACGAACCTATAACTATACGAATACATATAAAATCAACCGTATAACAATGGGGTTATCATTTAAAAAGAAAGAGCTGACTGGTAAACAAGTCAGTAGCACTTCAGCTATAGAAGGATTAACAAGTGATAACATTCGTTTTCTAGAAGAAATTGGATTAAAACTTATTAATAATGGAAATATTGGATATAGCGCAGGGTCCGACATTCGACGAAACCTTATGGGAAAAGGAATATCATACGCACAACCCTTACGCTTCATCAAAATTGAATAATAATGATGAAATTAGAATTCCCATACAACAACAGGATATTTATACACTTCCATGTGAAAGTTATTTGTATATCGAAGGAAGAGTAACAAAAAAAGATGGAAGCACTGCAAGTACTGTTCCGTTCATAAATAACCCCATGGCATATTTGTTTGAAGAAATAAGATATGAAATTTCCGGAGTTACAGTAGATTCAACAAAAAAGGTGGGAATTACAAGTACATTAAAAGGATTAGCATCTTTAACACCGAGTGAAAAAAATATGCTGGCCGCCGCAGGATGGGTAGCACCCGATTCCAGTACAATCACTCCAAACACTTCAGGCAATTTTGACTTTTACATTCCTTTAAGATTACTTTTAGGCTTTGCCGAAGATTACCGAAAAATAATAATAAAAGTAAAACAAGAATTAGTTTTGTTAAGATCATCAAACGACAAAGATATTATTCAAGCAACTGATGGAACAACGGAAGCTACTTTAGAATGGAAAATGCAATTAGACAAAATTGTTTGGAGAGTACCGCATGTACGGTTAAACGATCAGAATAGAATTTCATTATTAAGAACTTTAAAATCAGATCGTGATATCGTAATACCATTTAGAAGTTGGGAGTTTCATGAATATCCGGTTTTACCGGAAACACAACGTCATACATGGACTGTAAAAACTTCTACTCATTTGGAAAAGGCAAGATATGTAATATTTGGATTACAAACAAAAAGAAGAAACGAAATAACTAAACATGCTGGTGAATTTGATCATTGCAAACTTACAAATTTTAAGGTGTTTCTAAACTCTCAATTCTTTCCATACGACAACTTCAACATAAACTTTACAAAAGACAGGTTTAGCGTTTTGTACGATATGTACGCAAGATTCCAAAATTCATATTATGGAAAAACAAACACACCTTTATTAACGCCAAACCAATTTAAATCTAACTATCCGATTGTTGTAGTTGATTGTTCAAAACAAAACGAATCTGTAAAATCTTCCAGTGTAGATATAAAAATAGAAATGGAATTTGAACAAAATGTACCCAAAGATACATCTGCTTATTGTTTAATTTTACATGATAAAATTGTTACATATACACCTTTAACAGGAATTGTAAAAGCAGTTTTGTAAAATGAAAAGGAAAAAAAAATACCCCCACCACTCGGTTATAAAAGCAGGAGCGGGAACAAAAATTGTTTAGTTTACTGTCTACAGTTGTATGGGTAACATCGTCTACAGCATTATAAACAAAATGAGTTCTTTATCAGTTGTACAAGACGTTTCCGAAACAGCACCTTTATTGGAAAATGATGATAAACATTTTGAAGAAAATATTGTAAAGGAAATTGATGACTTTTTAAAGTTTGGAAAACAAAATAAAAAGTTGGAAAATAATAAAACAAACGTAAGAAAGAAAAGAAAACTTGAAGAAAATATTCCACCAAACATTTTAACTGAAGTTTTCCTTCGCATCTTTTATCCTATTTCATCTTGCATGAGTAAAAGTGTGTCGATAGGATTGGTAAAATCATTAGACTACTCTCCCGCAGTAATACTAAGCCATAGAACAAAGATGGTTTTATTTTCAGAAAATGCTTGGGATTCCTTTTTAAAACATCTACATCTTATTGAATGTTATTTAGCCAACAGTTTCTTTGGAAGAAAAACTAACATTCGACTTTTGGATTGTGACAATGAAATTGACATTATTAAACATCGTGGTCAACAACAAGTAAGAATTAGAGACTCGACACAATTTGAAAATAAAATTCTTCTAACACGTGAAGAATTTTACATTTTAAACTATGCAACATCACCTATTACCAGGTATATGAAACAATTAGTATTTTCAAGCTCTGTTATTAAGGAATATCTGGTAGATGCATGCGAAAAACAACCAGAAAGCACTTTACAATACGGACCAATAGATACATCCATCTTTAATAGAATACCTCACGAAGTGGAAATGTGGAGGCAGTTAAGAAACTTTGAACCTTTTACCGAAGTTGCAACGGAGGCTACAGAAGAAGAAACCAACAACAACAACAACAGTACAGAAGAAGAAACCACCAACAACAATAATACAGAAGAAGAAACTTTGCTAGGTTAAAACTACAATGTAATTTAACAAAAGAATAAACCGTGGGGTAGGCCTACTGGGGATGGTGCCCACGTTAAACATACACCAACGCGCCTACAACTGTACGGCCTGGTTTATATATATATCTAACCTACCGTGGTGTGGAAAACAGTTGATCAGCAGACACCATGATGAGCAGACAGGATGAAGAAATGGCAGCAAAACCTTGTGTAATTGAATTTCAAGCATTTCGCGGAAACGATGATAGATTTATCATAAAAGAATTGGTAATTTTGGATTTGCTTACACAAGTAGCATACCCGTTTTTATTTGAAGCACCGTGTTCTGTCCATGAACTAAAGTCAAAAGCTAAAATAACAAACAGATGGCTAACAAATAATTTCATCATATCCATTGGTATGAAGGTTTCCTACCGTACAACAATGTACACAAAATTATGTTTCATTTTTGCAAACAATTTACACACATATATACCAGAGGATTGGAAAAAAAGAATTGGATACGACAGTACACAAACAAAGAAGTTTTAAACATAAAAGTGGACAAAACATTTCACTTTGATGCTAGAAATATTTGTGTTTCTACAATAAATCCGAAACACAACCAATCTCAATGCGCATTACAAAACGCGTATCACTTGGCTGCTTACTTACAACAACAAACGGAAGAATGTAGTGGGGGTTCCGAAGGTTATATAAACGAAGAGGCAACACACCCCGAGTATCAGTCTAACTCCATACTCCGAACAGACAACATCTCCTTTGAAGGATGGCATCACAACAGTTTCTCCAATGTTTAGTTGAACAATTCAACTTGCATTCAAAATCAAATACTCTAATTATCAAGAAATGTTCAGAATTAAAAGAACAGAAACATTATATTGTTCATGAAATGAAGAAAATTGATACAACGCATGGAGACGCAGTCGTCGCATCTTTATCCGATGCACCATATACACCGGGTGATGAACCAAAGTTTCAAGTATATCTTCCAAAACGATTCGTCCAGTTGCTGCAAAATGAAGATCTGCGGGAAATTCAACCAGGATCATTATATTTGGTGTCACACGGAATGAGCGGAAACAACTCTACGGAACTAACTCTGCACATCGCACAAAAATAACATTGTAAAAAAAATGTTTTAAATAAAAAGATAAAAAACAACATATCAGTATATGTTTTTATATACTGATATGTTGTATTTTTTTAAAACCTCAAACGGATGACCTTGAACTTTTAATCGATAGTATTATTCGATTATTTTATTCGATAGTATTATTCGATTATTTTATTCGATAGTTTTATTCGAATACTTTACATAAATACGAAACTTTAACGTTGAGAGGCTCAGTTCTGTTTAAGACAAGCTACAACCAACATGTCATCCAAAAGAAATAATCTAACACTTATAACTTATTGTTGCAAAGAAAAATGTTTTAGAATACCTGAAGATCAAGTTGACGGAAAAGCTTGTACAAAATGTAATTCTTTCAGCTATTGTAAATGTAGTTGCAAAACATATCAAAAGAACCGGTTGGATAAACTAGAAGAATTGCAACATCGACTCGGTCTATTGTGGCAACGATTAAATTCAAAGTGATTAAACAAACACCTGCCATTACCCCCACCACTACCCCCACTACCATCGGAGGTACCTGCAGCACCGGCTTTGCAATAGTCATTCCTGCTACACCTCTCGTCGAGTAAACAACTCTAGTCATGTCTCTCAACATTCGCGGGATTCACTACAACACTATCAATCTTACAACCAACAAGGATTTGGAAATTTTTAGTGAAGAACTAAAACAACTTATAACCACTGGGTTTGGTTTATCTTTAGAACTTTATGCAACAAACAATCAAAACGAAAAAAATGTGTTTTTGCCAACTTACAACAACAAAAAGAATGAAAATAAACAAGAACTTTCAGCACCGACAACAACTTACTTTTCAAATTTGGGAGCAAACTTTACTAACTTGTAAAATAATACTTTTGTAAAAAAACAAATAAATAAAAAAGAAAATATCTTGCATTTTCGGATTTTCCGAAAATGCAAGATCTTTTTTAAAAACATCCCCAAACGACCTTGACACACTTCCGGCCATTTAAAATTTAAATACCCAGCACAGCAGGGCATTTAAACTTTAAATACCCACCCATACACGTCACAGCTGATGACGTCACAGCTGATGACGTCACTTCCGGTCACGTGACCGGAAGTAGCTGTCAAAAAATTGACTGCCTGTCAAAGTTTGATTGGGCCAGCAGCCCCACTATTGCACTACTTATATATATATATATATATATATATATATATATATATATATATATATATATATATATATATATATATATACTTATTCTAACGCTATTCCAACCTCGTTACCTCAATAGTACACGACAGTCAATTCGATCTCAGACAGGAATCGTCATTGAGATCTCGGTCTTTCTAACTCATTATTATATATATAAACTAGAGCAATTCAATCTCACTCTATATACAGAAATTCTCATGAACATGTTCAATCATGTTCAATCATATTCAGTCATGTTCAATCATGTTCAAAGTTTATTGTTGGTAGTTCCTATTTTAGTTCATTAGAGATGAAATGACGACCTACCCAGGTAAGTATTTTAGGCTAAGGATGAATGAAAGATGACTGAAGGATAATTGAGGCGCGATCTTGTAGTCTTGTTACTGACTAAGGCCGACATATTCCTTAGACATAATAGCCCAACAGCCAGGAGACTGCGGCCGCAGTCAAAAGACCGTAATAGTTGTGCTGTAGTGGGAATGGTTGCAATAGTAGTTTGTAATAGTGAAAGCGAAATGCATAGTAGTGAAACTATACGGTTACCCAACTCTATAATTCATCCCGCATCACGGAAACACTGAATTCACATTGTGTCGACAATGTTAGATAAGAGTGCATTTCCTGATGCATTACTTCATACATGCATCACTCTTATGTAGGTACCTGTATGTTTCTAATTAAACGGATTTACACGGTGGATTTAAATTTTTACCTTTGTACTTTGCCAATCTATGTTATTAAAAGAATTTTACGCTGCAAAACTCCATATATAATCAACATGAAACTAAAGCCTATTTTACCAAGTTGTTTTTACAAGTCACGAAGTAACGCGGGCTGCTAGTTTATTGTAAAATTATTTTGTTCAGGATCACTTTATTGTGCTCCTAACCTACCAAAAACTAGAAAACTGCAAATTTTGATTATTTGAGTGAAATAATGAACAAAAACGTTTAAAATCATAAACAATTTTAATGTCACAAAAGAGTTTTGAAGAAATACAAACCAAAAAAAAACCTTTGCTAAAATTTCAACTTTTGAACAATGCATTTCATTTTGAGGAGTCTTGGCGTCGTTCCCCCATCGTGAAACTGCGAATCTTGGAAGCAGCCGCTGCAAATGTGCCCCTTAGAAGTTGGTTTATGTAGAATGCTGTGAAGTTCCTGTTCTTTGTTACTTCTTGTACATCCCAGAATTGGTTTTGGGTGAGGTACACTCGTTATCAATGTCCATTTTTGGAGTTCATCCGGAGACCACGGCAATCCCATGTTTCGCCTTGCAGCGAATTGAAGCGGATAGTTGAAACATCGAAAATCAGTAAAGCTGCGGTTAATCATAACATCAATTAGCAGGGGCAAATAAAGGGAAATTCCGTCGTAGGTCTTGAGGTTCCTTGCATGTTCATTACACATGAAAACATCATTTCTCATAGCAACCGGGTATTTTCCACATTCACAGACAGCAGCTTCACGTGGCTCTATGATAACACAGTGATTTAGGAACCTTTTATCATTTTGGTTGTTTGTAAAAAACATTTTCATGTTAGAACTGATTATCATAGGAATACCGCTATTCATATTATTCAACACCCATTCAACAAACTTCTCTGGACTTATCGACCAGTATGTGGAGTATAATTTGCAAACCGCAGTGTTTTTTTTCATTATTTGTCTACTTCGCTCATCCTTGGGTACAAACTCAATTGTATTGACACCTTGTTGGCTGTCAAAAACAGTGCCCCACATTTCAAATGTTGAAAAACAATTAGAAGCAGTGGCTTGCAAAATTAAATTTCCACAAAAATAGCCCTCAATGAAAATAACTCTATCTCTCAGATGGGCCTCGGAAATCTCAGAGACAATATAACGTTCCCATTTGTTCATTAACTGAGTCAAATCAGCCAAAGATTGTGAAGGGGTATTTGGGGAGTTCTCTAAAGAGTCTTTTTTATTTGACGCCTCCGAATCCTGGCCACTTACCATGTTAAAAAATTCCATTAGTCCATTGTCCACTACATCACTGTCTTGGTTGCTTCCCAGAATAATTGGCTGCTGCACCTCTTCTTTCTTGCATATTCCTGTTCTCAGCACCGGACCATCCGCAACTGTGTATATCCCTGAATTTTCACTGGTCACTGGGTTTAAGCACTCATCTGTCAGCTCACTGTACACTATGTCAAAATCCATAAGGCTATGAGAGTCATTAATAACATCTGGTTCACTAACACACATATATTCTATTGGACTAGTAAAATCAATAAGATCCGCCATACTTAAGATATAAAGTTTATAAGTTTTTTTAAGTTTGTGAATGTAAAGTATTAAAACCGTAAAATCATGATAAGAATATGTCTTCCAAGCGGTCTTAACAATGGACAGCATTACAATATGCCCTCTTTTATAGGGGGACCTTACACGTGGCTGTCCACCCCCCCCCCCCCACTCCACGCGATGTTGTGTCAGTCATAATGTCATGTGACCTATGTGAGAATTTTGTTTCCTTTTTTTGTACTCAAATGTATAACCTCCTCAGACCCAAATGTTTCTGAGAAGGTTACGATTTTAAACCTTATGGCTCAAAATCTTGTCCGCCGACGATAGACGAACGGACATAATTTAACAGAATGTTTTTTGCACCATTTTTATCCCTATTCACACCACTATGGCATACTGGGCAGTATACATAACGGTGTGGTGTCTTCGACACGACGACATCGGATGAAACGTTCTGTTCGTTGCAAGAACTACACCTTTTAGTTGTGTATCTTTCACCAAACACTATAACTTTGTGTCCTCTTCTCCGTAGGGCGGATATTAATTTTTCGTGTGAAAACTTTCTCCTGGTGCGAAACTTAGCGGTCTTCATGAACGTAGCGCCGGCTCCGTACACGATCACTTTACCTTCAGGCGTAAAGTACTCTTTAGCGATGTTATCGAAAAACCGTTGAAACCTCGTGTATCGGTCGAACTTCAACCTTCTCATTTTCCGTAAAACGTAAATCTCTTGTCGGCGTTTGAACCATTTCAGTTTGAATTTTGTAAAGGTCCAGTAATCGAAACTACTCTTCCCAATAACAATATTTTTTTCCTTTTCCATTCGCTCCCGATCCATTCGGATTTCACGGTCGATATCATTCGTCCACCGTTTTCTTTTCTTCTCACGAAAGTATTCACCGGTATCACAGATTACGCGTCCTGCAGATAGTGATTGGTAAATGAAATCATTCTGCTCTCTTTTGCGGCAAGTAACAAGAGGTAAGATAGCACCCGGATCCACAGACACGATGTCGGTATAATTTTCTTGAAAATCCGTTTTTCTCTTTTTTACCGGACATCCTTCTTGTTTAGTAATATGCGATTGTTTTGTTTTATTGATGGATAATGATACTTGAATCCCATCCGTCTGTATGCTGTATCCAAAACCGGGAGGACAATTGAAATACCGCTTCCAGTAGATACTAGCGCTGATTTCATTGAACTGTTTCCATGATCCGGGGACGTTTTTTGGATCCGTCCTCCGTAATAGTTCATACAATGCAAGACTGTCGTATGTCAAATGAGACGCTCCGTTTCTGAATATCGGAAACAAAACAAACGATTTTCGCCCAGCAGAAGTAAACTCTTTTTGAATGTTGTAGAATAACTGGATGAATTTCCAGTAGTCTTTGTTGATTGCTCGGTTCGTAACATTACCATTATTATTGAACCATTCTTCAATTTCTTGATTCTTGTCATTAGTCGATGATTTATTTTCGTAGAAAATGTCAAAACAAGTATCGTGGACTTCTTTCTTCGATAACGTTGGAAATTTCATTTTCAAATAGCGTTTGATCCTTGAAAATGCGTGAAAAGTGATGTTGGTCTGTGTGATGGTTTCATAACGTTTTGCTATATGAACCATCGATTGGTTTCTACTTTTACAGTCGTAATTCGGAAACGGTCTCATAGCTGAATAACGGTCAATGACTTGATCGGGATCTTGTATTTTGGAATCAGACCCCTTCAAAACGTACAAAAATCGCAAAGCATTTATTTTAGGAAAGTAATTGGCAAATTCTGAGGCGGACATTTTATCCATGTAAGATTTGTAAAAGACATTTATC
Source organism: Flexamia atlantica (assembly GCA_035578135.1). Lineage (NCBI taxonomy): Eukaryota > Metazoa > Arthropoda > Insecta > Hemiptera > Cicadellidae > Flexamia > Flexamia atlantica. The sequence continues at coordinate 4,083,658 of JAQJVK010000012.1, read as the reverse complement.
AACAGTGACATTTCGATTTGCATTGATGATAACTCTTCCACATCCCTGTTGATCTCTTTCCACAATTCATCCTTTTTCGAAGATAACGGACAGAAAAAACTTCCGATACATTTCTTCACGGTGTATATTCGGTCCAAGTCGTTGTTTCCATCATTCCTGATCCGTTTCTTGTGGGAGGCGCACTTTTTTGAACTGGATCGTTTGTGATCCGTACCTCCGCATGAAGGGCAACATGACATTCCACAACACAAAATCTGAACACCAATCAATGTCTGAATGAGCCTAAACCCAGTTAACACCCTGTACTTATAACTTTTTTCTTCGTCGACATTCCTACAGCCGACATTGAAAGTCGAGATAAATATCTTGACAATAGGGAATAAATTATGGAAAACAATAAGGTTTAAAATCCCATGTTATATTTGTCCCAAAAAAGGTACATTGGGTCTCAGGAGGATAAATATGTATTATTATTGGAAATAAACTTTGATTCTATTCTATTCTCTTCTATTCTATTCTATTTTATCCTAACAATATGGTTATCAGCGGTGTCGAGAAATGGTGAGTACATTATCTATGTGTCTCAGATAATTCTGGAATGGAGGCCTCCGACTCCTCCAAAGACTCAACTAGTCGCCCGGAGATCTGTTGGGATTTCACAAGTGGCTGATGAGAAAAACATCTTTTGTTCGGAAAACCGATAAATGTAATTTGGTTGTGAATCGAATTCCCGATTGAAAAATTAAATTTTAGTGGCTCGGAGTCCCGACATATGTACTATTACTTCGCGGGACAGTTATATTTAGTGAGTTTCGGCATTTGGCAAGTTTGCCGGGTTTCGAAGTTTAGGAACTCTTTTTCAGGATTGGCAAAAGTCTGAAGATAGAAACTTACATTGTTCGGAAAACCGATAAAAAAGTAATTTGTTTGTGTATCGAGTTCCCGATTGAAAAATGAAAACCTTAGTGGCTTGGTGCCGGTCGTCGGAACTATTTCAACTTCCCTGTTTTTACCAAAGTTTCAATTTCATATCTTTCAAATATTGGTTTCAGAAAAAAAAACTTAATAACAAATTGCTAAAATAGTATTTTGTGTCCAGGAGTCATAAGTTTCATGGGTCAATAATTAATATTAAAAAAATTACAAAGCCGATCCGGGACTTTTTGAACACCAGGTATACCAATTCTACACAATTTCTTGTTTTTATTAGTAATTAAAGTGATGAGTAGCCAAAACTCTACCGTGTACTATCGTGTCGGCTCGTGGTTTATGAGTAACATCAGTTCCGGACAAGAAAATCGTTTACTTTTTGAACAAGAAGATGTAGGCGGACTAAATGTTCAGGAATTTTTTAAAACACATTACAACCCCCAAAAGTTGTGTGTGATAAAAAGCAAAGGATTTGTAAATCAAGATCGAAAAAATATTAAAATACAACAGTACAGCCCTAACCATCCTTCGATGTCGACTAACAACTATCCTCCAAATACACCACCGATCCCGCCTAAAACCCAACCATCGCCCCCGTGTTGAGTTCACAGCGACACCCGCGCCCGAGTAACCCTTTAAAATAGTTCAATTTGGTGACTATTTTGGCACCCGGAAAAAATTTTACAATAATACATGAGTACATATTTTACAAGCAGTACATGAGTTTTGGAAGCGTTTGCCGGCGCCTGAGGCCCTTTTAAAATTGGTCAACGTGAAAAATGTTTGCCTTGGAGGTAATTTCCGGCGCTCGTGGAGCCCTTTCATACTGTTAAGGAGCTTAATTAATTTTTTTGGTGGCGTTTGACGAAGCCCAGAGCACCTTTTAAAATTGCGCAACTTGCCAAATTTAATTTAGGTGGCATTTACCGGCATTGTTAAATGATTAAAAGTGTTAATCATGAAATTTGGCGACTTTCCTTGGCAACCGGAGAGCATTTACAAATCGTTCAACATGCTAAACATGAGTTTTGGTCATGTGAAAGTGTTTGCCGGAAGTTACAGTTTATTGCTCTATTACGGATCAATATTGTTCAACCCGGTAGACTAGGTAACAAGAGGGTACTTGACCAGTGGCGATGTGGGTCATTATACCACACATATGACGCCACTACTGTTACATAATCGATTCTACGACATGTGACACAATGTCAACTGAAGAAAGTGGAAGATATTGGGTTTGTCGATAAAAGATTATTAAAAAATAACTAACTAATCAGTTTCAAATTTTTATGGAATATATTAGGATTGTTCATAAACATTTTTGGAAAGTTTAATAATTTTAACATTATTATTATTTTTGTTCTTGTGAATTTTGTAAAATGTTTTTATTCCCACGCACGGGGGGGGGGGCTAGTTTGTGGGAGTCGCGCTGCGGAAGGCTCGGATTCTCCACGGCGAGGAGTGCAATGTTGCCAGTGTGGCTTGGTGTGACTCATGCCACCCTAAATTTAAAACTCATTTTTCAATCGGGAATTCGATAAGGCGCAAAAACTTGTTGAATTAACTATTCGGGCCCCCGATCTGAAGTGTCCTTTGACTTTGCATCGGAATCCCGTTTCAATTTCAAACCATTCGGGATTCCGAATAATTCACAAATCCCCCCCCCCCCTAACCCCCATCTCACGTCCACCGGAGAGGGAACCACGGGTATATATACGGGTGATACAGAGACCCTGCTCAGTAATCGTGTGGTCAACTAGCTTGAGTAGTTCCAAAATGAACACGCGAGTTATTTTATTCATCGTACGTGAATTTTTGATTAAGGAGTTTGGGTTTACAACGTTTGAACGCACCTGTCCTAAGTTCACGGAGGAAGAGTTTACAGAGTACAACGAGAGAAAAGGAAGAGTTAACAGCATATGCGAGGAAGTACTAGTGAAGAGGAATGTAAACATCCCGATTGACACGGGATTCACTGTAAGTAATTTTTGATTTTTTCGATAATATTCTAAAATTGTGGTCTTAACTAGCATATAGGTTGATATGGTGCCGCATTCTGCTCTCTTTTACGGCAAGTAACAAGAGGTAAGATAGCTCCCGGATCCACAGACACGATGTCAGTATAATCTTGTTGAAAATCCATTTTTCTCTTTTTTAGCGGACCTTCTTCTTGTTTGGTAATATCCGATTGTTTTGTTTTATTGATGGATAGTGATACTTGAATCCCATCCGTCTGTATGCTATATCCAAAACCAGTTGACAGTTGAAATAACGTTTCCAGTATATACCAGCACTGATTTCATTGAACTGTTTCCATGATCCGGGGACATTTTTTGGATCCGTCCTCCGTAACAGTTCATACAATGCAAGGCTGTCGTATGTCAAATGAGACGCTCCGTTTTTTAATATCGGAAACAAAAGAAATGATTTTCGCCCAGCAGAAGTAAACTCTTTTTGAATGTTGTAGAATAACTGGATGAATTTCCAGTAGTCTTTGTTGATTTCTCGGTTTGTAACATTACCATTATTATTGAACCATTCTTCAATTTCTTGATTCTTGACGTTAGATGATGATTGATTTTCGTAGAAAATGTCAAAACAAGTATCGTGGACTTCTTTCTTCGATAACGTTGGAAATTTCATTTTCAAATAGCGTTTGATCCTTGAAAAGGCGTGAAAAGTGATGTTGGTCTCTGTGATGGTTTCATAACGTTTTGCGATATGAACATCAATTGGTTTCTACTTTTTAACCGACTTCCCCCACCAACAAAAGGAGGAGGTTCTCAATTCGTCTTGGGAGATGTTTTTTTTTTGTTTTTTTTTTCTAGGGATGTTCACCGATTTCTTTTCGATACTTTTACCAATCAACGTGATTCTACTACCAAAATAACCGGAATGGTTTCCCGTAGGTCCCATATATAACATTTTGTTTCATTGAAACATTTATTTAGGAGAAAAGTCCAAAAAACCTCAAATATTCAACATTTTCAAATACTTGTTGTTTACAAAACAAAGCTAAGGTGAACAGGGATAAGTCAGGTTTATTTTATTACAGCTGTTACATCCTTCAAATTAAATTTATAATTATAGAGCAAATGATCAGCTGCTTCATGTCTATATAATGTCAAAACAGTTTGTCTTCTAGGTTATGAATTAATTATATGTAGATTCAAACACAGTCAATTCCATTATGATTAGATACATTAGATACATTAGATACATTAGTTGAAATGGCGACCTACCCAGGTAGGTATTTTAGATTATTATTACTTAAATAAAAAAAGTGTAAACCAAAAAACATGAATGAAGAAGAGCAAGTCTAAATCTTAACGTTTTAGTGTGGCCTAGGAATACCTCAGAAATACATCGGAAACTTGGATCTTGTGAAAGAACTTAAGCCCATCATAGATTTCTTCTATAGCACACCAGTTAATTTTAAATGGCCATAAAAAATAATGTCATCGTCGTACAAAGAGGAATTTTTGTGACTTGTCATATGTGAGCGCTCTTGCAGTTTCCACTGAAAAAATCCCCAACAGGCTTTGCAAGTCATTGGTCATTGTGAGTTCGTGTTTCACAGGTTGAAACATGCGAAACATTATTTTTATATATCTTATTAGACAACTTATAGTGCTAACGTGCAAGCATCGTAATTCGAGACTAGATCGATCTTATGAGTGAGCCCCTGGACAGTTTTGCAAATGTACTTAAATTAACTCATTTTCCATTTTCCAGGTGCCAAGCACATGGTTATCTTGTAATAAAAACCTCAACAGTAAACTGTCCGAGAAAATCTGTCGCCAAATTCGAGGGTTCAATCAATTCAATAGAAGATTGTAATTGTGCACGTGAGATAATTCATAATATGACCGCCGCGTATCAGAATTTCAGAAATGTTCCTAGGCTGTGCTGAAGGGATAAGGTTTTAATGTTTAGTTTATCTGCTTTAAAAATTGTTTTGAGTATTCTCCCAAAATTGCAATGTTGTGGTCGTGAGTTTGTAAAGCAAAAAAAGCGTAAATACATTAAATAGTAAACTTTGTCTGATATATCTGTTTGTGTCTTTAGGATAGAAACGCGCAAAAACTAATAAATAGATTGAGCTAAGCACAGCGGCAATCTATTCCAGTTCTTAAAATACAGTTAAAAAATGCCACTGGCGTAGAAAGACACAAAATAAAAAAAAAATACACCTGAAAATATTTTGCATTGAGCAGGATCAAGATCAGCTGTTTCGAGCTAACAAAAAAATTGACTATACATTAATATCTCTTAAACGGTCAATGTTGAAGAACTGGAACATACTCGGTGTCAGACAATTTTACACCCTCAAAATCTTTAAATGTCTGGTGGCTTATCTATGTTATATAGAACAACTAACTGTTTAAATAATTTTTTTGCTCACAGTACAGTAGTGAAATGCTGTGAACATTTAAATATTGTTTTACAATGTAAATATGGTTTTGAATGCACGTCAAATGTGAAAATTACGAACCTATTAAGCTGAGAATTTGCCAGTAATGTATTTGGCCCATATAGGACTGATCTGTAAAGCACATGTATAGGCTTTTAAAATCCCTTATAAAATGAGATGTTTTCAAACATGTGGCCATATGCACAGCGCATAAGTAATAAATAGCTGGACACGTGGAGACTATAACAAATTATAATGTGTACTATATACATTGTCATTTACCTGATTCTTCGCTGTACAAGAGACTGTTCTAACCTGTCCAAAAAATGAGTTCAGCAAATACAGTAGTACAGTTTAGAAATCTATTAAGTGATTGAGCCATCAGCGAAATGAACTGGAGTGGAGTATTAATGGTATCCTACAACTATTATTGAATAAATCGGAATCAAACATAGAAGACAAAAACGTCCACTAAAAAGTATGAAATAATTTATTTTTGGTAAAAAAAAAAACAACCGACTTCAAACGCTCTAAAAAGTATAAAATAATTTTATTTTATAAGTCAAATTTCGTAATATCCAAGCTCACGTATTTCAAGTCGGCGCGGCTCTATATTGCATCTTAGTTATGTATCTTCTTGGCAGAATAGCTAGAAGTTTTAATAACATTTGAAGAATGTATTTGTTGTATGGCTTACCGGTACTTGAATGTAACATTAAAATAAAAATTGTGTGTTAATTTCATATAAATAAGAGAGGAGAGTTTTAAATTTAGACTAGAGAATTTACTTGTGGGTCTTGGGTCTACAATACTGTAAAAATTGTATTTTAAATCAAACTGTTCGAGTTGACGACTGAAATTTTATCCCGCAATTATTATAATTGAGATCAAACTGAGATATTTAATCACTACTCACAGTTGAGTGTTTCATATATTGATAGAGCCGCGCCGACTTGAAATACGTGAGCTTGGATATTACGAAATTTGACTTATAAAATAAAATTATTTTATACTTTTTAGAGCGTTTGAAGTCGGTTGTTTTTTTTTACCAAAAATAAATTATACAGTAGTAATTCGGAAACGGTCTCATAGCTAAATATTTGCCATAAGAATAACATTGGACAACGTACTGCGTTTACCGCCAAACTAAAATATCAATTATTTTTGCAACCAGTTGACGTAGACTAATGATTCAAAATACTAGATTATTTAGTTTTTAAAGCCAAATTTAATGGTTGCAAGTATATTTTCTTTAAAAGTTTCGGTTTTTGTGAAATTTGAATAACATGAATTTTTTAATACTTAAACCCCTATAACTTCTGAACCTGAATTTTTACAGACATGCGGGTGGTGTCATTTTATTTGTTATCTTAAGCACTAAAAACCATGACATTTTTATCAAAATCGTTAGAGCCGTTTTTGAGAAATTTGGATTTTTGTCATTTTTATGGGTTTTTATGGGGTAAATACCCTTAAAAATCAAAAATTCAAAAAAAATGAAAAATACGCCTGGAGATACCACGGCTTTATACCTACATGCCAAATTTCATGAAAATCGGACCACTGGTGTCGACTCTAGCTTTGTTTACATACACACACACACACACACACACACACACACACACACACACACACACACACACACACACACACACACACGCGCGCGCGCGCACACACACACACACACACATTCACACACACACATTCACACCGATACAATTCAACAGCTATTACAATTTTGTCATTTGTTTTAGGTCAGAGGTGTAATATTGGAGGCGCTTGAAATGTATGGGATACACCTCCCGGACTATCTTGAAGAAATAAGCAGGACGTTGGCAAAACGACTGGACCAAATCAATCCCTCATCCAGATTCTCATCGGGTTCCAACAGATTCTCGTCGGGTTCATCATCAGGGAAACTAGTAAGGTGGATAGATTACTCAAAAAATAAAATTATCAGACAATGTGATGCATGTGGAAAAATGAGCAACTGCTCAACCTTTGCCTACGAGGAAGAAACTTCAGATGAATGCAAGACAATATGTTGCATTTGTCTGAAGCTTGACCCGAGGCAGTGGTCAAGGAAGCAGCTGCTCATAGATTGTCCACATAAAGATGGGATTTTAATTTAAAAGGATACTAAAAATTATGACTCTAATGTTAATGTCAAATTTTGATTGATTTTTTCAAAATTTATATTTTTTCTAAATTGATTCTTCTTATTTTTTATTTACAACTATAATACAAGCCAAGATTTTCTGGACACCTGGTATACCTTTGAAAATTATTTAAAAAATGTTCGACTACGATTACTTTTAATATTTGCATCTATACTCTATCCATCTTACTAGTATTCAAATTAAATTCAAGTCAATACTTATTCTTTAAGTAGCCTAGAGGATGTAAATAATGTAAATATATTTAGTATAAAATAAATGTAGCCTTCATATTTTATGTCTTTTATTACCCTTGTAACATTTTTGAATAGTCTTGATGTTCCATAACCCCCTCAGACCCAAATGTTTCTGAGAAGGTTACGATTTTAAACCTTACTAGTGGCTTGTAGGGGCAAAAGCCCCTAAAAAAAATACAAATGCTGGGTATTTAATTTTTCCTTCACACACACAGCTCGGTAACAGTTTGACAGAATTAAACGTTTAAAGTTTAATGTTAAAGATATTTTGACATTTGCTAGTACGTATCAGAATTTTAAGAAAGTGCGTTACTTCAGTATAGTAAAGGACTGAATTTTTTGGAACAGTGGCGCCACACTTCGTTCTCAAAACAAACTCAGTCTACTTTGTTTACAATTACACCGAGAAAAATGTTTAGTCTAGTCGGCATGGTAAATCAACATTAGCATGCTACTGTACGTTACATACGTAAATACGTCTGTTTCACCGTTAGTACGTAGGAAATACCATGATAGAAAATAAGCGGCATTGTGTTTCACCATGCCATAAGCATGGCAGTCTGTCCTCGTTTTAGCACCCTTTAAGTATGATTCATACGGCTTTTTCTCTCAGTGTAAATATATGGACATGGTTTGAAGAAATTCTTCAGGTTAACCACAGACTGCAGCACTTTCATTTCCATAATAATAAGCAAATAAATAAGGATGAAATCATGGTCTTCCGTTGACGACTCCACGCTCCACGTTGGAGACTTTGGTTCCACTTCATAAAGGAAGTTAGGTTTGGAGACCATGAGTTGGTAAATAGTTGATATTGAGGATTTTACATTACGTTCAACACTTTTTCATGATTGCAAGTGAGTAAATACTGCTTTGTCTTGGTACATTCAAAATTAAATATACTTTTGATTGGCCAAATTTAAAGGTGAACCTTTTTGGTAGGATCAAATTTAAAGTTGACGTTACACTCAATAGCTTTTAGAGCAGCACATTCTGTTGTTCCTCAGTCAAAACTATGACCATTTCCGACCGCACATAAACCTGGTAGAGCTGGGCCTTAAGAATAAATGATGAAGAAGTCTGCTCTGTACCTATAGCCTGCGCTTATTCGATTGTGTAAATGTTACAAATCACTTAGCTTTAAATAAGCATCAGCTACTACTACATGATACAATGTAAAAGTAACAGTCGTATTTAATTCCTCTGGCTTTTTAAGGTTAAGATCCCTAAATTATAAAAACGGAAAATTTAAAAGTAAAAAAAAAACAGTCATGTGTTATAGTACGTTCAACCTATTTTGCTGGATTTTAAATAAACCATATATCAACATCTAGAATGCGGTTTTAAATCAAGTATAAGCAACACATGTTTTATTGTAAACAAAGCAGACGTTTTTAGATCCCAATGCTTTTTAAATGGCAGATATTTTACGTTAGTTCTCGTTTTCTGGTGAATTTCAAGCAATTCCATTATTTTTCCCGCCATCACGGAATAGAGACCTTTAATTTGAGCCCTCTCCCATCTTTGTACGACTTGCCTGACGCCTACAATTTTGACGCAAAGAATCGCCTTACGAAATTAAATATATGATGGCTCAAAATCTTGTCCGCCGACGATAGACGACACACATAATTTAACAGAATGTTTTTTGCACCATTTTTATCCCTATTCACACCACTATGGCATACTGGGCAGTAGACATAACGGTGTGGTGTCTTCGACACGACGACATCGGATGAAACGTTCTGTTCGTTGCAAGAACTACACCTTTTAGTTGTGTATCTTTCACCAAACACTATAACTTTGTGTCCTCTTCTCCGTAGGGCGGATAATAATTTTTCGTGTGAAAACTTTCTCCTGGTGCGAAACTTAGCGGTCTTCATGAACGTAGCGCCGGCTCCGTACACGATCACTTTATCTTCAGGCGTAAAGTACTCTTTAGCGATGTTATCGAAAAACCGTTGAAACCTCGTGTATCGGTCGAACTTCAACCTTCTCATTTTTCGTAAAACGTAAATCTCTTGTCGGCGTTTGAACCATTTCAGTTTGAATTTTGTAAAGGTCCAGTAATCGAAACTACTCTTCCCAATAAAAATATTTTTTTCCTTTTTCATTCGCTCCCAATCCATTCGGATTTCACCGAAATATCATCGATATCATTCGATATCATTCGTCCACCGTTTTCTTTTCTTCTCACGAAAGTATTCACCGGTATCACAGATTACGCGTCCTGCAGATAGTGATTGGTAAATGAAATCATTCTGCTCTCTTTTGCGGCAAGTAACAAGAGGTAGGATAGCACCCGGATCCACAGACACGATATTGGTATAATTTTCTTGAAAATCCGTTTTTCTCTTTTTTACCGGACATCCTTCTTGTTTAGTAATATGCGATTGTTTTGTTTTATTGATGGATAACGATACTTGAATCCCATCCGTCTGTATGCTGTATCCAAAACCGGGAGGACAATTGAAATACCGCTTCCAGTAGATACTAGCGCTGATTTCATTGAACTGTTTCCATGATCCGGGGACGTTTTTTGGATCCGTCCTCCGTAATAGTTCATACAATGCAAGACTGTCGTATGTCAAATGAGACGCTCCGTTTCTGAATATCGGAAACAAAACAAACGATTTTCGCCCAGCAGAAGTAAACTCTTTTTGAATGTTGTAGAATAACTGGATGAATTTCCAGTAGTCTTTGTTGATTGCTCGATTCGTAACATTACCATTATTATTGAACCATTCTTCAATTTCTTGATTCTTGTCGTTAGTCGATGATTTATTTTCGTAGAAAATGTCAAAACAAGTATCGTGGACTTCTTTCTTCGATAACGTTGGAAATTTCATTTTCAAATAGCGTTTGATCCTTGAAAATGCGTGAAAAGTGATGTTGGTCTGTGTGATGGTTTCATAACGTTTTGCTATATGAACCATCGATTGGTTTCTACTTTTACAGTCGTAATTCGGAAACGGTCTCATAGCTGAATAACGGTCAATGACTTGATCGGGATCTTGTATTTTGGAATCAGACCCCTTCAAAACGTACAAAAATCGCAAAGCATTTATTTTAGGAAAGTAATTGGCAAATTCTGAGGCGGACATTTTATCCATGTAAGATTTGTAAAAGACATTTATCAACAGTGACATTTCGATTTGCATTGATGATAACTCTTCCACATCCCTGTTGATCTCTTTCCACAATTCATCCTTTTTCGAAGATAACGGACAGAAAAAAACTTCCGATACATTTCTTCACGGTGTATATTCGGTCCAAGTCGTTGTTTCCATCATCCCTGATCCGTTTCTTGTGGGAGGCGCACTTTTTTGAACTGGATCGTTTGTGATCCGTACCTCCGCATGAAGGGCAACATGACATTCCACAACGCAAAATCTGAACACCAATCAATGTCTGAATGAGCCTAAACCCAGTTAACACCCTGTACTTATAACTTTATTCTTCGTCGACATTCCTACAGCCGACATTGAAAGTCGAGATAAATATCTTGACAATAGGGAATAAATTATGGAAAACAATAAGGTTTAAAATCCCATGTTATATTTGTCCCAAAAAAAGGTACATTGGGTCTCAGGAGGTTATAAAGTCGTATGTGCCGGGCTGACATGTCGCTGTCCTCTAGTATTTGTTAAATGATTTTATTCCCACGCACGGGGGGGGGGGGGCTGGTTTGTGGGAGTCGCGCTGCGGAAGGCTCGGATTCTCCACGGCGAGGAGTGCAATGTTGCCAGTGTGGCTTGGTGTGACTCATGCCACCCTAAATTTAAAACTCATTTTTCAATCGGGAATTCGATAAGGCGCAAAAACTTGTTGAATTAACTATTCGGGCCCCCGATCTGAAGTGTCCTTTGACTTTGCATCGGAATCCCGTTTCAATTTCAAACCATTCGGGATTCCGAATAATTCACAAATCCCCCCCTAACCCCCATCTCACGTCCACCGGAGAGGGAACCACGGGTATATATACGGGTGATACAGAGACCCTGCTCAGTAATCGTGTGGTCAACTAGCTTGAGTAGTTCCAAAATGAACACGCGAGTTATTTTATTCATCGTACGTGAATTTTTGATTAAGGAGTTTGGGTTTACAACGTTTGAACGCACCTGTCCTAAGTTCACGGAGGAAGAGTTTACAGAGTACAAAGAGAGAAAAGGAAGAGTTAACAGCATATGCGAGGAAGTACTAGTGAAGAGGAATGTAAACATCCCGATTGACACGGGATTCACTGTAAGTAATTTTTGATTTTTTCGATAATATTCTAAAATTGTAGTCTTAACTAGCATATAGGTTGATATGGTGCCGCATTCTGCTCTCTTTTACGGCAAGTAACAAGAGGTAAGATAGCACCCGGATCCACAGACACGATGTCAGTATAATCTTGTTGAAAATCCATTTTCTCTTTTTTAGCGGACCTCCTTCTTGTTTAGTAATATCCGATTGTTTTGTTTTATTGATGGATAGTGATACTTGAATCCCATCCGTCTGTATGCTATATCCAAAACCAGGGGGACAGTTGAAATAACGTTTCCAGTATATACCAGCACTGATTTCATTGAACTGTTTCCATGATCCGGGGACGTTTTTTGGATCCGTCCTCCGTAATAGTTCATACAATGCAAGGCTGTCGTATGTCAAATGAGACGCTCCGTTTTTTAATATCGGAAACAAAAGAAATGATTTTCGCCCAGCAGAAGTAAACTCTTTTTGAATGTTGTAGAATAACTGGATGAATTTCCAGTAGTCTTTGTTGATTTCTCGGTTTGTAACATTACCATTATTATTGAACCATTCTTCAATTTCTTGATTCTTGACGTTAGATGATGATTGATTTTCGTAGAAAATGTCAAAACAAGTATCGTGGACTTCTTTCTTCGATAACGTTGGAAATTTCATTTTCAAATAGCGTTTGATCCTTGAAAAGGCGTGAAAAGTGATGTTGGTCTCTGTGATGGTTTCATAACGTTTTGCGATATGAACATCAATTGGTTTCTACTTTTTAACCGACTTCCCCCACCAACAAAAGGAGGAGGTTCTCAATTCGTCTTGGGAGATGTTTTTTTTTTTCTAGGGATGTTCACCGATTTCTTTGCGATACTTTTACCAATCAACGTGATTCTACTACCAAAATAACCGGAATGGTTTCCCGTAGGTCCCATATATAACATTTTGTTTCATTGAAACATTTATTTAGGAGAAAAGTCCAAAAAACCTCAAATATTCAACATTTTCAAATACTTGTTGTTTACAAAACAAAGCTAAGGTGAACAGGGATAAGTCAGGTTTATTTTATTACAGCTGTTACATCCTTCAAATTAAATTTATAATTATAGAGCAAATGATCAGCTGCTTCATGTCTATATAATGTCAAAACAGTTTGTCTTCTAGGTTATGAATTAATTATATGTAGATTCAAACACAGTCAATTCCATTATGATTATTATTACTTAAATAAAAAAAGTGTAAACCAAAAAACATGAATGAAGAAGAGCAAGTCTAAATCTTAACGTTTTAGTGTGGCCTAGGAATACCTCAGAAATACATCGGAAACTTGGATCTTGTGAAAGAACTTAAGCCCATCATAGATTTCTTCTATAGCACACCAGTTAATTTTAAATGGCCATAAAAAATAATGTCATCGTCGTACAAAGAGGAATTTTTGTGACTTGTCATATGTGAGCGCTCTTGCAGTTTCCACTGAAAAAATCCCCAACAGGCTTTGCAAGTCATTGGTCATTGTGAGTTCGTGTTTCACAGGTTGAAACATGCGAAACATTATTTTTATATATCTTATTAGACAACTTATAGTGCTAACGTGCAAGCATCGTAATTCGAGACTAGATCGATCTTATGAGTGAGCCCCTGGACAGTTTTGCAAATGTACTTAAATTAACTCATTTTCCATTTTCCAGGTGCCAAGCACATGGTTATCTTGTAATAAAAACCTCAACAGTAAACTGTCCGAGAAAATCTGTCGCCAAATTCGAGGGTTCAATCAATTCAATAGAAGATTGTAATTGTGCACGTGAGATAATTCATAATATGACCGCCGCGTATCAGAATTTCAGAAATGTTCCTAGGCTGTGCTGAAGGGATAAGGTTTTAATGTTTAGTTTATCTGCTTTAAAAATTGTTTTGAGTATTCTCCCAAAATTGCAATGTTGTGGTCGTGAGTTTGTAAAGCAAAAAAAGCGTAAATACATTAAATAGTAAACTTTGTCTGATATATCTGTTTGTGTCTTTAGGATAGAAACGCGCAAAAACTAATAAATAGATTGAGCTAAGCACAGCGGCAATCTATTCCAGTTCTTAAAATACAGTTAAAAAATGCCACTGGCGTAGAAAGACACAAAATAAAAAAAAATACACCTGAAAATATTTTGCATTGAGCAGGATCAAGATCAGCTGTTTCGAGCTAACAAAAAAATTGACTATACATTAATATCTCTTAAACGGTCAATGTTGAAGAACTGGAACATACTCGGTGTCAGACAATTTTACACCCTCAAAATCTTTAAATGTCTGGTGGCTTATCTATGTTATATAGAACAACTAACTGTTTAAATAATTTTTTGCTCACAGTACAGTAGTGAAATGCTGTGAACATTTAAATATTGTTTTACAATGTAAATATGGTTTTGAATGCACGTCAAATGTGAAAATTACGAACCTATTAAGCTGAGAATTTGCCAGTAATGTATTTGGCCCATATAGGACTGATCTGTAAAGCACATGTATAGGCTTTTAAAATCCCTTATAAAATGAGATGTTTTCAAACATGTGGCCATATGCACAGCGCATAAGTAATAAATAGCTGGACACGTGGAGACTATAACAAATTATAATGTGTACTATATACATTGTCATTTACCTGATTCTTCGCTGTACAAGAGACTGTTCTAACCTGTCCAAAAAATGAGTTCAGCAAATACAGTAGTACAGTTTAGAAATCTATTAAGTGATTGAGTCATCAGCGAAATGAACTGGAGTGGAGTATTAATGGTATCCTACAACTATTATTGAATAAATCGGAATCAAACATAGAAGACAAAAACGTCCACTAAAAAGTATGAAATAATTTATTTTTGGTAAAAAAAACAACCGACTTCAAACGCTCTAAAAAGTATAAAATAATTTTATTTTATAAGTCAAATTTCGTAATATCCAAGCTCACGTATTTCAAGTCGGCGCGGCTCTATATTGCATCTTAGTTATGTATCTTCTTGGCAGAATAGCTAGACGTTTTAATAACATTTGAAGAATGTATTTGTTGTATGGCTTACCGGTACTTGAATGTAACATTAAAATAAAAATTGTGTGTTAATTTCATATAAATAAGAGAGGAGAGTTTTAAATTTAGACTAGAGAATTTACTTGTGGGTCTTGGGTCTACAATACTGTAAAAATTGTATTTTAAATCAAACTGTTCGAGTTGACGACTGAAATTTTATCCCGCAATTATTATAATTGAGATCAAACTGAGATATTTAATCACTACTCACAGTTGAGTGTTTCATATATTGATAGAGCCGCGCCGACTTGAAATACGTGAGCTTGGATATTACGAAATTTGACTTATAAAATAAAATTATTTTATACTTTTTAGAGCGTTTGAAGTCGGTTGTTTTTTTTTACCAAAAATAAATTATACAGTAGTAATTCGGAAACGGTCTCATAGCTAAATATTTGCCATAAGAATAACATTGGACAACGTACTGCGTTTACCGCCAAACTAAAATATCAATTATTTTTGCAACCAGTTGACGTAGACTAATGATTCAAAATACTAGATTATTTAGTTTTTAAAGCCAAATTTAATGGTTGCAAGTATATTTTCTTTAAAAGTTTCGGTTTTTGTGAAATTTGAATAACATGAATTTTTTAATACTTAAACCCCCATAACTTCTGAACCTGAATTTTTACAGACATGCGGGTGGTGTCATTTTATTTGTTATCTTAAGCACTAAAAACCATGACATTTTTATCAAAATCGTTAGAGCCGTTTTTGAGAAATTTGGATTTTTGTCATTTTTATGGGTTTTTATGGGGTAAATACCCTTAAAAATCAAAAATTCAAAAAAAATGAAAAATACGCCTGGAGATACCACGGCTTTATACCTACATGCCAAATTTCATGAAAATCGGACCACTGGTGTCGTCTCTAGCTTTGTTTACATACACACACACACACACACACACACACACACACACACACACACACACACACACACACACACACGCGCACACACACACACACACACACACACACACACACACATTCACACACACACATTCACACCGATACAATTCAACAGCAATTACAATTTTGTCATTTGTTTTAGGTCAGAGGTGTAATATTGGAGGCGCTTGAAATGTATGGGATACACCTCCCGGACTATCTTGAAGAAATAAGCAGGACGTTGGCAAAACGACTGGACCAAATCAATCCCTCATCCAGATTCTCATCGGGTTCCAACAGATTCTCGTCGGGTTCATCATCAGGGAAACTAGTAAGGTGGATAGATTACTCAAAAAATAAAATTATCAGACAATGTGATGCATGTGGAAAAATGAGCAACTGCTCAACCTTTGCCTACGAGGAAGAAACTTCAGATGAATGCAAGACAATATGTTGCATTTGTCTGAAGCTTGACCCGAGGCAGTGGTCAAGGAAGCAGCTGCTCATAGATTGTCCACATAAAGATGGGATTTTAATTTAAAAGGATACTAAAAATTATGACTCTAATGTTAATGTCAAATTTTGATTGATTTTTTCAAAATTTATATTTTTTCTAAATTGATTCTTTTTATTTTTTATTTACAACTATAATACAAGCCAAGATTTTCTGGACACCTGGTATACCTTTGAAAATTATTTAAAAAATGTTCGACTACGATTACTTTTAACCCTAGGGAGCTCGCGCCTACCGCTGTAACGTGAGAGCTCGCGCGGGGTAAATATTTACCCCATTATGTTTTATTGTATTTATTTAATGAAACAACAAGCAATTAATTTGAAACATATTACAAACTTTCATGTCAACTATATTTAACTTATATACACTCCATCATGTAGAAAGTCTTAACAGAAAAGCATACTGCTCACACATAAAACAGTCAACACAAGTTTCTACTGAATGGTCCTTGCAGATACTTTTACTGCAATTAGCATAGCACTTGGTAGTTTTTCAGTCCAAATTTCAAAATTTCCTGATTAGAAATCACATCTGGCATTTTTTTCCGAGTTGTTGCATTGGTTCTTGTTGCAGTATTCCTAAAGCGCAGCTTTATGTGCGTTCTTAGGTCTCTTGGTAATGTTACAATTTCAGTACAGTGTTGACTTAACACGTGATTTGCCGTTACAAATTTGGCGTTACATCAACTTAGACTTACAGGTCAGCCACTAGACGAGTTGACTGGAAGGTACTGAAGAGGAGAAAGCACTGGGGTGCGTCTTCGCATACTTTTTCTTGTGTTAAAAACGTGCCTGGAGAAAATTTACCCCGCGCGAGCTCTCTAGTGTTAATATTTGCATCTATACTCTATCCATCTTACTAGTATTCAAATTAAATTCAAGTCAATACTTATTCTTTAAGTAGCCTAGAGGATGTAAATAATGTAAATATATTTAGTATAAAATAAATGTAGCCTTCATATTTTATGTCTTTTATTACCCTTGTAACAGTTCCATATAACGATGTAGAACAGCTATGTGAACAGTATATTTTAAATATTTGTAATTATCCACCGCCGGTGATAATTTCACAGGACCTATTGACCGAATAGCTGTTCTAGAACAGCTATTTGAACACAATTACAGCTCCTATTTACTAATCAATGACAAGCCTAAAAGATTGTACATGTTTAATTAGTGAAAAGTTTGAAACATTGTACCAAAGTAATGCTAAACTCATTTGTATTGCACTAAAAAAATCCTATGGGATCTCATGGGTTTCTCTGCAAGATAATAAAGAAAGTTGAAGTTTAAAACTGATCAAATCATTGCAATTTACATTCAATTTCAGTAACAAAAGACAAAAATCTGACAAGTGACCGAAATGCGGAACCCGGTAAGTTTCCAAAATGCGAAACTCGTGGTTCCCACCTTTTATCACCGAAGACAAAGTACTTGGTAAAACAGATACAAGCCTTCATGGTGTTCCCACTTTGGACTCAGAGCATTTTGCTCATGTTAACAAGCGCTTTTAGTGATTCCCCAATTCAGGGACTTTGCTACGCTGTGGTTTTTCCACACGACTCCAACAGATTTTCCAGTTCATGAAACTCCAACAAATATCGGAAATTTGAAACCCGAAAAATTTCCGAAACACGAAACACTGACAAATGCTCGACAGTATGGATACCGTGCATTTTCCTCCACATGTAACAGCACAGATGGGTGAGGTTTGAACAACTCAGCAGACAGGTATCGTAATTTTTTCTAAATTTTATCCTCCTCAGTCCCAAGTGTTCCTGAGAAGGATACGATTTTGAAACTTATGGCTCAAAATCTTGTCCGCCGACGAAAGACGAACGGACATAATTCAACAGAATGTTTTTTGCACCATTTTTGTCCCTGTTCACGCCTCTATGACATACTGGGCAGTAGACATAACGGTGTGGTGTCTTCGACACGACGACATTTGATGAAATGTTCTGTTCGTTGCAAGAACTACACCTTTTAGTTGTGTATCTCTCGTCAAACACTATAACTTTGTGTCCTCGTCTCCGTAGGGCTGATATTAGTTTTTCATGTGAAAACTTTCTCCTGGTGCGAAACTTAGCGGTCTTCATGAACGTAGCGCCGGCTCCGTACACGATCACTTTATCTTCAGGCGTAAAGTACTCTTTGGCGATGTTGTCGAAAAACCGTTGAAACCTCGTGTATCGGTCGAACTTCAACCTTCTCATTCTACGTAAAACGTAAATCTCTTGTCGGCGTTTGAACCATTTCAGTTTGAATTCTGTAAACGTCCAGTAATCGAAACTTCTCTTCCCAATAACAATATTTTTTTCCTTTTCTATTCGCTCCCGATCTATTCGGATTTCACGGTCGATATCATTTGTCCACCGTTTTCTTTTCTTCTCACGAAAGTATTCACCGGTATCACAGATTACGCGTCCTGCAGATAGTGATTGGTAGATGAAATCATTCTGCTCTCTTTTGCGGCAAGTAACAAGAGGTAAGATAGCACCCGGATCCACAGACACGATATCGGTACAATTTTCTTGAAAATCCGTTTTTCTCTTTTTTACCGGACATCCTTCTTGTTTAGTAATATGCGATTGTTTTGTTTTATTGATGGATAACGATACTTGAATCCCATCCGTCTGTATGCTGTATCCAAAACCGGGAGGACAATTGAAATACCGCTTCCAGTAGATACTAGCGCTGATTTCATTGAACTGTTTCCATGATCCGGGGACATTTTTTGGATCCGTCCTCCGTAACAGTTCATACAATGCAAGACTGTCGTATGTCAAATGAGACGCTCCGTTTCTGAATATCGGAAACAAAACAAACGATTTTCGCCCAGCAGAAGTAAACTCTTTTTGAATGTTGTAGAATAACTTGATGAATTTCCAGTAGTCTTTGTTGATTACTCGGTTCGTAACATTACCATTATTATTGAACCATTCTTCAATTTCTTGATTCTTGTCGTTAGTCGATGATTGATTTTCGTAGAAAATGTCAAAACAAGTATCGTGGACTTCTTTATTCGATAACGTTGGAAATTTCATTTTCAAATAGCGTTTGATCCTTGAAAATGCGTGAAAAGTGATGTTGGTCTGTGTGATGGTTTCATAACGTTTTGCGATATGAACCATCAATTGGTTTCTACTTTTACAATCGTAATTTGGGAACTGTCTCATAGCCAAATAACGGTCAATGACATGATCAGGATCATGAATTTTGGGATTGGACCCTTTCAAAGCGTGCAAAAACCTCAAAGCGTTTATCTTAGGAAAGCAGTGGACAAATTCTGAGGTGGACATTCTGTCCATATACGATTTGTAGAAGACATTTATCAACAGTGACATTTCGATTTGCATGGATGATAACTCTTCCACATCCCTGTTGATCTCTTTCCACAATTCATCCTTTTTCGACGATAAAGGACAGAAGAAACTTCCGATACATTTCTTCACGGTGTATATTCGGTCCAAGTCGTTGTTTCCATCGTCTCTGATCCGTTTCTTGTGGGAAGCACACTTTTTTGAACTGGATCGTTTGTGATCCGTACCTCCACATGAAGGGCAACATGACATTCCACAACGCGAAATCTGAACACCAATCGATATCTGAATGAGCCTAAACCCAGTTAACACCCTGTACTTATAACTTTATTTTTCGTCGACATTCCTACAGTCGACATTGAAAGTCGAGATCAATATCTTGACAATAGGGAATAAACTATAGAAAACAATAAGGTTGAAAATCACATATTTTATTTGTCCCTGAAAAGGTACATTGGGTCTCAGGAGGTTATAGATTGTATTCATGACCTTCCCCTTTGATGTCCACACACACAATGAGTGTTTCCCCCACCATTTTTGGGCGTGGCCTAATTTGACCAACCAATAGAATTCGAGTATTTTTCCCGCCAAAAATTCCAACCAATCAGAATGCCGGATTTTCTTGAAAACGACAAAAATCACTCGACGAGGGGGTCCAAAAAGTATATACACAGCTTATCATTCGCGCGCGACTCATTTGCTCCTTACCCAATATAATGGCTCCTTCAAAGAAGGAGCAAGAGAGGGGGTGGTGTGCGGAGCAAATTTTTTATAAAATATTTATATATACATATGTGTATGCGGAATGGAAAGTGTTTTGCAAAAAGAAATTTTTGCCAGGGCCCGGTTCGGATCTGTTGTCAATATCTATCAACAAACATTAAAAAAACCCCGTTTATCCGAACCCGCTTACACCCCGATAATCAGAACACCAATTGATGCAAAAATGTCCAAGTGACACTTTTTCTGGCATCCCTGACACCATTGAACAGAGACGAATACTTCCTCAGATCAAACGAAACACAAACATCTCCCCACATTACCCTAACTTTAACCCATTACGCTCAGATGAAAGTACTATAACCCAATGCAGTGCAACAAACAAGGGCACCGTCACAACGGACGTCACGGCGTTGCGGTGCCGTTGGTTATTGCAATTCATTAAACAACGGCGCCTTTACTTTGCGGTCACCACAATTATTACAGCTTTCAAAAATACAAAACCCGAGAAACTTCCGAAACGCGAAACACCGGAAACTTTCCGAAATGCGAGACTCAGACAACTTTCCGAAACGCGAAACTCTGACTAAATTATTGAAATGCAAAGCTCCGACAAAATTTCATACACACAAAACTTCGATAAATTACCTAAATGTAAAACCCGACAAACTTTCGAAACACGAAAAATTCTCGACAGTGTAAGTACTTTGCATTTCCTACCCAATTACCAAAGCAAGGATGGTTTAGATTTGAACAACTAATCTACACCTTGATGTAGAGACAAATACCTCCTCAGATAGTAAGGCAGTATACCTCCTCAGAGATCCCTGACACCCCTGAACAGACAAATACATCATTCGAGAACACCGTATAGTGTCCGGTGAACGCCTTGTTGCGTCCTTTTCACAACAGTGGTTCGCGGGCAGTGAGCCACTAAATTTTTATCTTTCAATCGGGAGTCCGATACACAAAGAAATTACTATTTTATCGGTTTTCCGAACAATACAAGTTTCTCTCTTCGGCCTTTAGCCAAACCCCATCAGATCACCGATTTGCCGGAACCGCGATAATGTTCCTAATAACTTTCAACAGGCAAAACTGTGACAGTTCTCTGACAAAAGCATGACTTTTTACCGTCTGACTTCAAACGCGAAAGAACTACAACAGATGTCAGAGAATTTATTTGGAAAGTTTTCCGTCAAATTTGTCGGGATAGTTTTGCCAAAATTTGTCGAGATAGTTTTGCAAAAATTTGTCGGGATAGTTTTCCGACAAACTTCTGACAAGCAGAACCCGACGAAACCCCGGTCTCGACGAAACCCCGACGAATTTGTCGGGATAGTTTTCCGAGGAATATGGAAGAGTTGTTTTCCAACAAATTTGATGGGATTTCTTTCAGACAAATTTCCGACAGGCAGAACTCGACGAAACCCTGACCTCGACCAAATCGAGATGAATTTGTCGGAATTGTTTTCTTGACGAATTTGTCAGGATTTTTTCCTTGACGAATTAGTTGGGATTTTTTTCTTGACGAATTTGTCAGGATTATTTTCTTGACGAATTTGTCGGGATTTTTCCTTGACAAATTTGTCAGAATTTTTTTCTTGACGAATTTGTCAGGATTTTTTTCTTGAGAAATTTGTCGGGATTGTTTTTTGGCAACCTGTGAACAAGCAAAACTTGAAACAACCACAACAAATTTTCCGGGATAGTTTTCCTACAAACTCGTATGGACTGTTTTCCGACAAATTTCTCGGGATTGTTTTCCAATGAACTGTCGACTAGCGGAGCTCAACAAAACTCTGACCTCGACAGAAACCCAACAAATTTCTCGGGATCGTTTTCCCACAAACTGTCGACGAATAGAACTCGACAAAACTGTGACGAAATTGTTGGGATAATTTTCCGAAAAAATTGTCGGTATTATTTCTGACAAATTTTTCAGGATTTACTTCCTACAAATTTGTCGGGATTGTTTTCCGATGAACTGCCGACAAGCGGAGCTCATCGAAACCCTACCTTGACGGAAACCCAACGAATATGTCGGGATCGTTTTTTCACAAACCATCGACAAATAGAACTCGACAAAACTGTGACTAATTTATTAGGATAGTTTTCCGACGTATTTTACGGTATTTTGTCTGACAAATTTTTCAAGATTTACTTCCAACAAATTGGTCGGGATTGTTTTCCGATGAACTGTCTACAAGCGGAGCTCGACGAAACTGTGAACTCTGACAGATAGAACTCGATGAAACTGTGATGAATTTGTTGGGATAGATTTTCCACAAATCTGTCTGTATTTTTTCCAAAAATTTTATTGGGGTTTTTCCCACAAACTGTCGACAAAATTGTAACGAACATGTTGGGATAGTTTTACCACAAATATCTCGGTATTTTTTCCGAAAAATTTCTCGGGATTGTTTTTCACAAACTGTCGACAAAACGTACTCGACGAAACTATGAAGAATTTGTTGTGATTGTTTTCCCACAAATCTGTCTGTATTTTTCTTACAGTTTTATCGGGATTGTTTTCCCTCAAACTGTCGACAAATAGAACTCGACGAAACTGTGACGAATTTGTTGTCATAGGTTAACCACAAATCTGTCTGTATTTTGTTCTGACAATTTTGTCAGGATCATTTTCCCAGAAACTGTCAACAAATATAACTCGACGAAACTGAGACAAATTTGTTGGGATAGTTTTCCGTCAAATTTTTCGGTATTTTGTTCGAAGAAATTTGTCGGTATTTTGTTTTGACAAATTTGTCGGGATTGCTTACCAACAAACTGTTGTCCGACAGTTGCCGTCCGACAAATAGAGCTCGACGAAACTGTGACGAATTTGTTGTGATAGTTTTCCCACAAATCTGCCTGTATTTTTTCTGCCAATTTTGTCGGGATTGTTTTCCGACAAACTGTCGACAAATAGAACTCGACGAAACTGTGACGAATTTGTTGTGATAGTTTTCCCACAAATCTATCTGTATTTTTTCTGACAATTTTGTCGAGATTGTTTTTCCACAAACTGTCGACAAATAGAACTCGACGAAACTGTGATGAATTTGTTGGGATAGTTTTCCACAAATCTGTCGGTATTTTTTTCGACAAATTTCTCGGGATTGTTTTTCACAATCTGTCAACAAATAGAACTCGACAAAACTGTGACGAATTTGTTGGTATAATTTTCCGACGAATCTTTCTGTATTTTGTTCTGACAAATTTGTTGGTATTTTGTTCTGACAAATTTGTCGGGATTGTCGCCGACAAACTATCAACAAATAGAACTCGACGAAACTGTTATGAATTTGTTGTGATAGTTTTCCCACAAATCTGTATGTACTTTTTCTGACAATTTCACCTGGATTGTTTTCCCACAAACCGTCGACAAATAGAACTCGACGGAACTGTGACGAATTTGTCGTGATAGTTTTCCCACAAATTTGTATGTACTCTTTCCGACAATTTCATCTGGATTGTTTTCCCCACAAACCGTCGACAAATAGAACTCGCCGAAACTGTGATGAATTTGTTGTGATAGTTTTCCGACAAATCTTTCGGTATCTTTTTCCACAATTTTCTCGGGATTATTTTTCACAAACTGTCGACAAATAGAACTCGACGAAACTGTGATGAATTTGTTGTGATAGTTTTCCCACAAATCTATCTGTATTTTTTCTGACAATTTTGTCGACATTGTTTTCCCACAAACTGTCGACAAATAGAACTCGACGAAACTGTGATGAATTTGTTGGGATAGTTTTCCACAAATCTGTCGGTATTTTTTTCGACAAATTTCTCGGGATTGTTTTTCACAATCTGTCAACAAATAGAACTCGACGGAACTGTGACGAATTTGTCGTGATAGTTTTCCCACAAATTTGTCTGTACTTTTTCCGACAATTTCATCTGGATTGTTTTCCCCACAAACCGTCGACAAATAGAATTCGCCGAAACTGTGATGAATTTGTTGTGATAGTTTTCCGACAAATCTTTCGGTATCTTTTTCCACAATTTTCTCGGGATTATTTTTCACAAACTGTCGACAAATAGAACTCGACGAAACTGTGATGAATTTGTTGTGATAGTTTTCCCACAAATCTATCTGTATTTTTTCTGACAATTTTGTCGAGATTGTTTTCCCACAAACTGTCGACAAATAGAACTCGACGAAACTGTGATGAATTTGTTGGGATAGTTTTCCACAAATCTGTCGGTATTTTTTTCGACAAATTTCTCGGGATTGTTTTTCACAATCCGTCAACAAATAGAACTCGACGGAACTGTGACGAATTTGTCGTGATAGTTTTCCCACAAATTTGTCTGTACTTTTTCCGACAATTTCATCTGGATTGTTTTCCCCACAAACCGTCGACAAATAGAATTCGCCGAAACTGTGATGAATTTGTTGTGATAGTTTTCCGACAAATCTTTCGGTATCTTTTTCCACAATTTTCTCGGGATTATTTTTCACAAACTGTCGACAAATAGAACTCGACGAAACTGTGATGAATTGGTTGTGATAGTTTTCCCACAAATCTATCTGTATTTTTTCTGACAATTTTGTCGAGATTGTTTTCCCACAAACTGTCGACAAATAGAACTCGACGAAACTGTGATGAATTTGTTGAAATAGTTTTCCGACAAATCTTTCGGTATCTTTTTCCACAATTTTCTCGGGATTATTTTTCACAAACTGTCTACAAATAGAACTCGACGGAACTGTGACGAATTTGTTGTGATAGTTTTCCCACAAATTTGTCTGTACTTTTTCGACAATTTCATCTGGATTGTTTTCCCCACAACCGTCGACAAATAGAACTCGCTGAAACTGTGATGAATTTGTTGTGATAGTTTTCCGACAAATCTTTCGGTATCTTTTCCACAATTTTCTTGGGATTATTTTTCACAAACTGTCGACAAATAGAACTCGCCGAAACTGTGATGATTTTGTTGTGATAGTTTTCCCACAAATCTGTATGTATTTTTTTTGACAATTTTGTCAGGATTGTTTTCCCACAAACTGTCGACAAGTAGAACTCGCCGAAACTGTGATGAATTTGTTGTGATAGTTTTCCGACAAATCTTTCGGTATCTTTTCCACAATTTTCTCGGGATTATTTTTCACAAACTGTCGACAAATAGAACTCGACGAAACTGTGACGAATTTGTTGTGATAGTTTTCCCACAAATCGGTATGTATTTTTTCTGACAATTTTGTCGGGATTGTTTTCCGACAGACTGTCGACAAATAGAACTGTGACGAATTTGTTGTGATAGTTTTCCCACAAATCTGTCTGTATTTTTCTGACAATTTTGTCGGGATCGTTTTCCGACAAACTGTAGACAAATAGAACTTGACGAAACCCCAACTTTGGACTACGGGCATTTTGCTCATGCTAACAGATACCCGCTGAATAGCACATTTAGTAATTTTCGAATTCAGGTACTTCACTACGCTGTGGTTTTTCCACAAGGCAAAATCCAACAGTTTTTTCCAGTACACGAAAACCCCAACACTGGCCTTGTGGTCCGCAGCAAACCTTTAATTTCTCGATCGGGAATTCGATACACATCCAAAATACTTTTTCATCGGTTTTCCGAACAAGAGAAGTTTCTCTCATTGGCCTTTTGCCGAACCCAAATGTATTTCCGAAATACCAAAATCTCGATAGTTAGTTTTCCTATGAACCTGTCAGGATAGTTTTCCCGACGAATCTGTCAGCATAATTTTCCGATGAATTTTCCAGGATAATTTTACGACAAACTCAAGACACAAAAAGAACTCCGACAAATATGTCGGGATAGTTTCCCCGACGAATCTGTTAGAATAGTTTTCCAACAAACTACCAACACAAAAAAAAAAAACTCCGACGAATATGTCGGGATAGTTTTCCCGACGAATCTTTCGCGATAATTTTTCGACGAATCAAAATATGAATCGGGGATCCGATTGTTTGTGTGTCCGGTAAAAAAAATATTAAAGTTAATTTTCGATGACAAATATTTTGTAAACATCAAATATATCTTGTTTCAATTGACTTCATTCATCAGCAGAAATAGAAAATCAGTTTTCTTCCCTCTCCCCCCCCTCCTCCCGTTCCACCTTTCACCGCTCCACCGGCATGCGCGCGCTTATATAAGGAGTTTCTCCAGTAGGGCCTGGCAGTTGATAGTTGCAGTCCGAGCTTTTTGCTATCTTTATCGTTCGAAGTAAGTCGTATCTATCGTGTCGTCCTGTGATTTGTAACTTATCTCATCGGTTCTTAATAATTGTTTGCTTTCGGTTTTGATTTAAGTGGTGTGTACTAAAATGTGTTATATGAACTACATCAGTGAATAAGTTATGCGTACAGACTATACAACATTACAATGCTGATCAGTGAACTATTGTGCACGGCATCGTTCTTATTTATTTAAATGTGTTTCTTCTTGATACAATAGTAAAAGGATATAAAGCAAAATGCTAGATCTCAAGATACCGGAGACTATGTTGGTTTTTTCTGTAATTTTCTATGAGTTGATACAGTATTTGGAAGTGAGTGACATTTTGAATTTGATATGTGTAATACCGATGTTGAACAACAATTATAACGTCATCAAGACCATAATGGCTGCAAAACGTATCCACCCGACATTGATGGTACGATATTTAAGTGAGAACATTTTATATATACGTAAATATCTGTACCAAGTGACGGATCGGATTGAGGAATGGCATCTTCATATGATATTTAAACATTGCAAGAGTTTTATGGAACACTCCGACTTCATACACTTGTACTTAAAGGGAGAATCCGGAAAATTGTCATCTATTCGAACACTACAATGTTTACTGGAAAGAAATGATGTACCATTTGAATTTATTCAGCAATATTATTTTCAACCGAGATTGATGTTATCATGGAATTTCAAACCAAACAATCCACACATTATAGATGATAGAGGTAAAATGAAAGACAAAGTTTTTACATTTTTCATGACATCTTCTGAACAAACAATACCATTTAGTCTGTACGAGATATTGACCGTTGACCAGATGAAAATACTCATCAACACATTGGGCGACTTGTTATGGACGCTGGACGACAGTGAGGTTATGATAAAGAATCTGAACAAGTTTTTCAATTTTAAATGCGATGATATGGATTTTCTAAAAAAGGTCTTGTTCAGTGAATGGGGCGTCAACGATTGGAATATCGAAATTGATATACTACACAATACAGATATACCTTTTGATATCATAAAAGAGTACTGTGCGAAGAGAGCACCCCATTTAAGACGGTTTAAAGCTAGTGAGGACAAAAGAGATTATACCGTTAGATCTTCGTACAATGGCTACTTAAAACGAATCGAGAGATTTTTTAGCGAGACAACTGGGGAATTTCTGCTAAACACAGTGTCACAATCTGATTTAAAGCAACTGTTGGGAAACCAAAGTTTTTTAATAGCACTTTCAAATGGCATGTTTGATAGCACAAAGCTATCAAAAATGATGAGTAAACTCAGTTTGACCTACGTCTACCTCCTAATGCCGGCCCCTAAAAACCTTTTTTATAAAATAATTGGAATGATATTGTCAAATTATATGGATAACAAAGTCAATGGGAGTGATTTTTGTGATGAGGCACTTGAACTAACCGAGACTGATGAACAGTTTTACAAGTTCCTATATGAAAACCTTCGGGACCGTCAGATTTTATCAGCGGAAGCGTCTTTGGAGTTGATTGGAAAATTTGAAGAATACAGGTACAGCCCATTTTTAAGATATATCTCGACAAGCCCATTGCATCATTGTAAAAATGAAAATAATCTTTTGAATTGTTCTCTCGATTTCTCGAATGAAGATGTGTTTTCAAGGGAAAGGTTATATAATGCTACAGAGGAAATTACGCATATCAGATATAAGGATCGCATGGAATACCTTCATCCGGACCAACAGGTTGATATGAAAGAACTATTATTACGTAATATTCCGTTGGCGATAAAATATAAAGGGAGGGACCGTGTTTTGGATTCCTTGAAAAGAGGAGAAGCGATTATCGAGTTACCAATGGAAGTGGAAATGCCTTATAATGTGAATGCTCTGAGGAAGTTTTTCCCGGAGGAAGTTACTTTGGAAATGTTGAAGGAAGTTTGTGATCTATCATTTGTGGAACTTTTTAAATGCATGAAAAACAGCGGACATGCAGATGAACGTGTGCTTATCAAACTTTCAGATGAATCCGACCATCCTATAGCATCTGTGGATTATCCATTGAAAGAAGTATACCTCGAGAGTACAAATGAATGCTTCGATATGCTATTCAGAAATCGTGTATTATTATGGGACCGTAAGACAGGTACTGTAGATTTTGGTAGTCCATACAGAGATATGATGTTTAATTATTACTGTTGCCGTAATCCAGATGAACTTCTCAGGTCTTTATTATTTGTCAGATGGAACTGGAATACATTGTATCAGATGTTGAGGGGGATAGAGAAGAATAGGTCACCGCCTTTTCCAGTCAGATACAGTTTGGGATATTTGATTGATGGCTTCATTGGTAGACGTTATTCATGCAAAGCAGAAGATGTTTGGGAATGTGGTTGGTATTCATGTGCGGAAGTCCTCACTATTCTTGAAATCATGTATCATCGTACTGAAGAACCTGATGAGGATTGGCGTAAGATAAGAGGAGCACGAAACTCAAAACTTATTGATTTCATCCAATGTAACTTTCCAGATGCCACTATGAAAAGTATCGACTTTTCGAAGTTTGATGTCTACAGTGTAAAAATGACAGATCTTGTGTATTAAATCCGAAAGACGAGGGAGATTCAGTCTTCAAACCGACGGTGAGTAATGAAACATTAATTTAACAATATTCAATTTCAATTGAAACTTGTGTCAAACAAGTCGCTAAACTAAAAGAAAAAACATACGATGGATTTGAAGTAAAATAATTGAATGTAAAGTCAAACAAATCTGTTTGGTTGAGACAAAAACCAATTTTTCATGAGTTAAAACCTTTTAATCCATGTAATAACCATTTTCAGTTCAAAATGTACTTTTGAAAATTTTGATTGGCACATTGATATCCTCCTCAGACCCAAATGTTTCTGAGAAGGTTATGATTTTGAACCTTATGGCCCAAAATCTTGTCCGCCGACGAAAGACGAACGGACATAATTTAACAGAATGTTTTTTGCACCATTTTGTCCCTGTTCACGCCACTATGTTATACGGGGCAGTAGACATAACGGTGTGGTGTCTTCGACACGACATCAGATGAAATGTTCTGTTTGTTGCAAGAACTACACCTTTTAGTTGTGTATCTCTCATCAAACACTATAACTTTGTGTCCTCGTCTCCGTAGGGCTGATATTAGTTTTTCATGTGAAAACTTTCTCCTGGTGCGAAACTTCGTGTCGAAGACACCACACCGTTATGTCTACTGCCCAGTATGTCATAGTGGCGTGAATAGGGACAAAAATGGTGCAAAAACATTCTGTTAAATTATGTCCGTTCGTCTTTCGTCGGCGGACAAGATTTTGAGCCTGGGACTGAGGAGATTAACTGTCTGATGTGATCTCAACATTTGCTTGGATGATGGAAATTTTGTTGGGAAAATGTAACTAACATACTATTGTTAATGTTTGCCAGGCCGTGAGTGGAGAGGATCATTTACCATGACAGGGAAATTAGACTGCAAGATACCCTGCAACGACTATTTTGCAACGACCTGCAAGATACTCTGCAACGACTCTTTTGAAACGACTTGCAAGATACTCTGCAAGAAAAGGTTTCCATACGACAAAAGCGCTGTGAAAAATCTACTCCTGCTGTTATCTATGCCACATGGTTGGCTGAACAATGAATTGAAGACAGTGTATACAAGTGCAAAGCTGTATTTGTAAATAGAAAGTGTGTTTGGAAAAGTTCAAATTCTTATTGAAGGTTGCTGTAACATTTTTGTGACAATGTATTTTTTTGGTGTACATAATACATTTATATCCGTTTTCAATGCAATTGTTTGTAATGTCAGTAATGTCATTGGATTCTTGTAAATATTTACTCATAAATGTGATATCAATATCTGTTTTCAATGCAATTGTTTGTAATGTCAGTAATATCATTGGATTCTTGTAAATATTTACTCATAAATGTGATATCATTTTTGAAACTTAAATTTTCGAATAAACGACATGTGAATTTATTCTGTTGTGTTTTCAACCCTCTCAATCCCAAATATTCCTGAGGAAGGAATAGTTATACCTTCAAAGTTCAAAATGTCGTCTACCAACAAAAGTTGATGGAAAGAATGTTAGAAAGTATTTTCTACTCTATTTTGGGTAAAATAATAGGGTTTTAGTGAAAAACAAGTTAAAAAATCATTTTTAAATTTGTTTGAAATTGGAAATGAAAAAACTATGAGGTAGGAATGTTTGCCTGTCAACAAAAGGTTGATAAACAGAATTCTAGAAAGTATTTTTCGATAAAATAAAAAGGTTTTTAAGGTAAAATAACAAATTCATAGTTGAATTTGGTTGAAATAGGAAATGAAAGAAATAACTATGAGGTAGGAATGTTACCATGATTTATCGGCAAGAAGCACGAGGCCAAAAAGATTAGAAGAAGTGACATGTATGATGCATTGCCAATAGCCAATCTTGATCCCGTCTTTTTGGAATTTTAGCAGAGAGAATCCCTTTGGTTCAGATCTGTTGTTGATCTCCACCAATGAAAATGTGAAAAAACCCAGTCATCCGACCACTTTTCATCCTGATTATCGGAACAACTCGTGCCAAAATGTCCAAATGACCCTTTTACTGGAACATCTGGCACCCTTGATCAGGGACAAATATATTATCCGAGAACACAAACCACAAATATCAAATACAAACCACAAACGTCTCACAACTGAGGTCCACTTCGTTAAGCCACTGAACCTCTAATTTTTTCAATCGGGAATTCGATAAACAGCCAAATTTTTTTTCGGTTTTCCGAACAAACAGATTTTCTCTCCTTGGCTTTGCTAAATATCCGAAAAATACTTTACATGCCACGACAAGCTGTGAAAGGTCTCGGTATGCCGAGCCACATAAATTTAATTTCTCAATCGGGAATCCGATATAAGGGTGAATTTGGTTGAAAATGGAAATGAAAAAACTATAAGGTATGATTATGGTATTTGCAAGAATCACGAGACTAAAGAGTATGATTGCAAATATTTCATTTTTCAATCGGGAATTCGATAAAGCACCATGAATCGGGGTCCCGATGCAACAAAATATGAATCAGGGTCCCGAGGAAATCCCGGCAAGAGTGTCGGAAAAAATCCAACAAAGGTGTTGGAAAAAACTCCGATTAAAGTGTCGGAAAAAACTCCGACAAAAATATCGGAAGAAATCCCGACAAAATTGTCGTAAGAAATCCCGACAAAAGTGTCGGAATAAAACCCGACAAAAGTGTCGGAAAAAACTCCGATAAAAGTGTCGGAAGAAATCCCGACAAAAGTGTTGGAAAAATCTCCGACAAAAGTGTCGGAAAGAAATCCCGACAAAAGTTGCGGAAGAAATCCCGACAAAAGTGTCGGAAGAAACTCCGACAAAAGTGTCGGAGGAAATCCCGACAAAATTGTCGGAAGAAAACCCGACAAAAGTGTCGGAAAAAACTCCGACAAAAGTGTCGGAAGAAATCCCGACAAAAGTTTCGGAAGAAATCCCGACAAAAGTGTCGGAAAAAACTCCGACAAAAGTGTCGGAAGAATTCCCGACAAAAGTGTCGGAAAGAAATCCCGACAAAAGTGTCGGAAAAAACTCCGACAAAAGTGTCGGAAGAAATCCCGACAAAAGTGTCGGAAAGAAATTCCGACAGAAGTGTCGGAAGAAATCCCGACAAAAGTGTCGGAAGAAATCCCGACAAAAGTGTCGGAAAAAACTCCGACAAAAGTGTCGGAAAGAAATCCCGACAAAAGTATCGGAAGAAATCCCGACAAAAGTGTCGGAAATAAATCCCGACAAAAGTGTCGGAAAAATCTCCGACAAATGTGTCGGAAAAAACTCCGACAAAAGTGTCGGAAAAATCTCCGACAAATGTGTCGGAAAAAACTCCGACAAAAGTGTCGGAAGAAATCCCGACAAAAGTGTCGGAAAGAAATTCCGACAGAAGTGTCGGAAGAAATCCCGACAAAAGTGTCGGAAAAAACTCCGACAAAAGTGTCGGAAAGAAATCCCGACAAAAGTATCGGAAGAAATCCCGACAAAAGTGTCGGAAATAAATCCCGACAAAAGTGTCGGAAAAATCTCCGACAAATGTGTCGGAAAAAACTCCGAAAAAAGTGTCGGAAGAAATCCCGACAAAAGTGGTGGAAGAAATCCCGACAAATGTGTCGGAGTTTTGAAGGCCGCGCGAGAAGGGGGTTTACACAACAGCACTTTCACTGAGCGGCAAGCGGAATTTTCACAACTTTCCAGTGTCCGCTATCACGCAATAGCGGATTTTTCACAACTTTCCAGTGCCCGCTATCACGCATCCATCTGTCAAGCCATGACGTACCAGCGCATGTGTCGGGATTCCGAACCACTAAATTTTCGTTTTTCAATCGGGAATTCGATGAAGCATTGAAATTTTACGAGTACAATACAACAAAATATAAATCGGGATCCCGATTAGTTAATGTAAAATACAACAAAATATGAATCGGGATCCCGATTAGTTGTGTGAATGGTAAAAAAATTATTAAAATTAATTTTTTTTATTAATATTTTGTAAACATCAAATATATCTTTGTCTTTATGTAGATTGACTAGCGCAAAAATAAAAATTCAAGGTCTCTTCAGACCTCCCCCCCCCTCTCCCCACTCCTCCTCTCACCGCTCCGCCTACATGCGCGCGGTTATATAAGGAGGGTCCCCAGTAGGGCCTGGCAGTTAATAGTTGCAGTTCGAGCTTTACCGCGTCGGTTCGAAGTGAGTCGTAACTATCGTGTCAGCCAGTGATTTGGCAATAACTTATCATAGTGGTTCTGGACATTTTCTACCTAATCCTGATAATTGTTTGTGTTTTTTATTTTAAATCAGTGATGTGTATAGTGATGTTTTGTATAAACTATTTTTCTAAATATAACGATGTCATTTATGGATGTTGATTCGAACGGACTTTTATATTTAGAGGAATCTAACTTGACTGGTAGTATCCGTCCTAACCCAGTGTTAAACCATCAACAACAGAAGGTTGCTGGTCCTGAGAACTTTGAATTACAGTTCAAGAGAAAAACGCTTTTGACAACGAGTGAAGAACAACAAGTTGCATTGGACTCAATACTTTTGTCGACCCAACTAGAAGCTCCGGCAACTTTAGCAATTTCGACCTACGGACAACAAGCCCCGGAGATTTTGACAAATCAACAACAAGGTCCAGCCAGTTTGGCCTCAACGGCTCTTCAACAACAAAATCAGGTACCTGATTTGGTGATAACTTTTCAACCGGAAAATAATTTTGAAGAAATTGTTCCTCATACACTATTGAATTTACCAACCCAAGAAAACTGTGAATATTTTAAACAAGAAATTGTAGGCTCACAAAAATTGCATGAGCTTTTAAAGACAAATAGCAAACACATATATATTATAAAAAGCAAAGAATCTCGAAATCAGAATCAAAAGAAAGATTTAAAAATGTCTGTTGAACAGTACAGCCCTAACCATCCTGCAATGTCATATCCTGATAATCGATATCCGCAGCAATACCAATTAGAGCCAAACAATAGAAATGACCAAATTGAACAAAACAATCAACAGTTTGAAGATGTGAATCACGATGCAAGTAGCAATGAAAATCAACTGATTACAAACTACGATACTCCTAAAACCCCACCGATACCGCCTGAAACACAACCGTCGCCCCCCACAGAAACAACACGAAAGCATCACATTGGGGGAAAAAAAATTAGAATGAATGAAAGCCCGCGGAGGAATTCAGAAGAGATTTCGGATGAAGAAGAAGATGAAGATGAAGATTTTGATGATGATATGGACGAACTACTGTCCCAGCGGATAAATATAGAGGAACTTGAAGACCTCATTGAAGCAGAAAAAGAGCTCGAAGGTCCCGTTGGAGAATTTACTTTAAACAAACAGAGGATAAAAATATTCTACAATTTAGCAAGCGAGATTGATATCAAAAGTGAATGCTTGGTTGAAAATTTTAGAGGTATTTGCCATGAGTCTACCAAATTGAATTTACACGAACTTTGGGGAAAAAAAGAAATCCAACCAACTCGTGAATTCAATGGTCTTCCTTATTTTCTTCGCTGGGTAATCACTTTGTTGGTTCATTGCCTCAACAAAAACATCGACAAAAAACATGTGTCAGGTGAAATGAAGAGAATTGTAAGAAATTTTAGTCAAGCATTCAATATAAAAGATTTGATTCCAAGACTAAGATCCTTCATCGAACGCATAAACCGAAAAGCAACAACCGCCTCAAAACAAAAAGGTGATATAATTCAAGATGAAAAGAAAAACAAGTATTTTGTGGATAACTCCAGGCCGTCAGTAAAGTGTTCATTACCACTCCCTCCAACATCACCGATGTTACCGTCTCATAAAGCTATGTATGGACTCGATACAGTTTCTATAATTTCTGGAAGTGAGTCTGATGCTTCGAGTCGATCACGGAGAAAAAGAAGATCCATGATGGAGGAGATTGCGCAAAATTATCCAGTAAGAAACCGGATTCAGAACAAAAATAAAAGTGATTCGTTTGAAGGACCCCGACCAACATCAAATCCAAAATGTCAAGTAAGTAGAAGAGGTTCACCCGACAGGGAAGTAAATCAAGAATTCGACGAGACAAAGGTTTTCATCATTGAACAGTTAGTATCAAATCAAAATGAATACAATCAAAAGCTCATGTCATCCATGAAGCCAAACGTTTATATCGCTGATGCAACTAAACAGATTACAATTAAATTGATAAACAGCACAATTGAAAATAAAAACTTCACTATTCAGTTTGGCAAAATAATCAAGTTGTTTTTGGATATAGTTTCACGCTCAATTTTGGAAACGAGTACTCATGATTTGAAAAACCTATTAAATGGTCTGGAAAGAAGAAACAAACAGCAACAGGATGCATTACTATTATGTGTGCCATTGATCACAGTTTTGAATTTATTTGGCGACGGAATAGTCAGTACGAGATGGATGGATCTATCTAGATTCGTAAATGATTTTGCCAACTCAATTTATGTCAAAATTGCCGAGGTCGCAAAGAGGAGGACTCTAAATCCTGACAATAACATCATGGTCGAGGCGAGATTTCTAAAAAATGCCTTGGAAGAAATAGTCTACAAGGACTATGGGCATTTATTAAATTTGTTCGAACAACTTTCAAGAATCAATGATCTCGCCTTGTACATTGTATTTGGGATTAATGTTTGCAAAAGTTCAGAAGCAATAACGTATACGGACTGCCTGGTGAAAAACATAATACTTACATTCATGAAAACAAACACGTTTCCAACCAATGAAGAACAAGCGGATAAATTAAATAATATCTTTTGGTGTTTACCACTGGCCAGAGTCATGCATCTAAAAGGATTTGGGAAAATTATCAATCTTGAAAGTGAAGTGGAGACCCCATGTTCAATGGAAGAATTTATTAACGAAGCAATGGAGTTGGAAACAGAAAACTAATCCATGAAAGACGGTGAGTAATTTTAACCTCCTCAGACCCAAACGTTTCTGAGAAGGATACGATTTTGAACCTTATGGCTCAAAATCTTGTCCGCCGACGAAAGACGAACGGACATAATTTAACAGAATGTTTTTTGCACCATTTTGTCCCTGTTCACGCCACTATGACATACTGGGCAGTAGACATAACGGTGTGGTGTCTTCGACACGACGACATCTGTTCTGTTCGTTGCAAGAACTACACCTTTTAGTTGTGTATCTCTCGTCAAACACTATTACTTTGTGTCCTCTTCTCCGTAGGGCGGATATCAGTTTTTCGTGTGAAAACCTTCTCCTGGTGCGAAACTTGGCGGTCTTCATGAAAGTAGCGCCGGCTCCGTACACGATCACTTTATCTTCAGGTGTAAAGTACTCTTTAGCGATGTTATCGAAAAACCGTTGAAATCTTGTGTATCGGTCGAACTTCAATCTTCTCATTCTCCGTAAAACGTAAATCTCTTGTCGGCGTTTGAACCATTTCAGTTTGAATTCTGTAAAAGTCCAGTAATTCAAACTACTCTTCCCGATTACGATATTCTTTTCCTTTTCCATTCGCTCCCGATCCATTCGGATTTCACGGTCGATATCATTCGTCCACCGTTTTCTTTTCTTCTCACGAAAGTATTCACCGGTATCACAGATTACGCGTCCTGCAGATAATGATTGGTAGATGAAATCATTCTGCTCTCTTTTGCGGCAAGTAACAAGAGGTAAGATAGCACCCGGATCCACAGACACGATGTCGGTATAATCTTGTTGAAAATCCGTTTTTCTCTTTTTTACCGGATCTCCTTCTTGTTTAGTAATATCCGATTGTTTTGTTTTATTGATGGATAACGATACTTGAATCCCATCCGTCTGTATGCTGTATCCAAAACCGGGAGGACAATTGAAATACCGCTTCCAGTAGATACTAGCGCTGATTTCATTGAACTGTTTCCATGATCCGGGGACATTTTTTGGATCCGTCCTCCGTAACAGTTCATACAATGCAAGACTGTCGTATGTCAAATGAGACGCTCCGTTTCTGAATATCGGAAACAAAACAAACGATTTTCGCCCAGCAGAAGTAAACTCTTTTTGAATGTTGTAGAATAACTTGATGAATTTCCAGTAGTCTTTGTTGATTTCTCGGTTTGTAACATTACCATTATTATTGAACCATTCTTCAATTTCTTGATTCTTGTCGTTAGTCGATGGTTTATTTTCGTAGAAAATGTCAAAACAAGTATCGTGGACTTCTTTCTTCGATAACGTTGGAAATTTCATTTTCAAATAGCGTTTGATCCTTGAAAAGGCGTGAAAAGTGATGTTGGTCTGTGTGATGGTTTCATAACGTTTTGCAATATGAACCATCAATTGGTTTCTACTTTTACAGTCGTAATTCGGAAACGGTCTCATAGTTAAATAACGGTCAATGACATTATCAGGATCTTGTATTTTGGAATCAGACCCCTTCAAAACGTACAAAAATCGCAAAGCATTTATTTTAGGAAAGTAATTGGCAAATTCTGAGGCGGACGTTTTATCCATGTAAGATTTGTAAAAGACATTTATCAACAGGGACATTTCGATTTGCATTGATGATAAATCTTCCACATCCCTGTTGAACTCTTTCCACAATTCATCCTTTTTCAACGATAACGGACAGAAGAAATTTCCGATACATTTCTTTACAGTGTATACTCGGTCCAAGTCGTTGTTTCCATCATCCCTGATCCGTTTCTTGTGGGAGGCGCACTTTTTTGAACTGGTACGTCTGTGATCCGTACCTCCACATGAAGGGCAACATGACATTCCACAACGCAAAATCTGAACACCTAAATCCCAGCCAAACGAAAACCAATTGATGGTTCATATTGCAAAACGTTATGAAACCATCACACAGACCAACATCACTTTTCACGCCTTTTCAAGGATCAAACGCTATTTGAAAATGAAATTTCCAACGTTATCGAAGAAAGAAGTCCACGATACTTGTTTTGACATTTTCTACGAAAATAAATCATCGACTAACGACAAGAATCAAGAAATTGAAGAATGGTTCAATAATAATGGTAATGTTACAAACCGAGAAATCAACAAAGACTACTGGAAATTCATCAAGTTATTCTACAACATTCAAAAAGAGTTTACTTCTGCTGGGCGAAAATCGTTTGTTTTGTTTCCGATATTCAGAAACGGAGCGTCTCATTTGACATACGACAGTCTTGCATTGTATGAACTGTTACGGAGGACGGATCCAAAAAACGTCCCCGGATCATGGAAACAGTTCAATGAAATCAGCGCTAGTATCTACTGGAAGCGGTATTTCAATTGTCCTCCCGGTTTTGGATACAGCATACAGACGGATGGGATTCAAGTATCGTTATCCATCAATAAAACAAAACAATCGGATATTACTAAACAAGAAGGAGATCCGGTAAAAAAGAGAAAACCGGATTTTCAACAAGATTATACCGACATCGTGTCTGTGGATCCGGGTGCTATCTTACCTCTTGTTACTTGCCGCAAAAGAGAGCAGAATGATTTCATCTACCAATCATTATCTGCAGGACGCGTAATCTGTGATACCGGTGAATACTTTCGTGAGAAGAAAAGAAAACGGTGGACGAATGATATCGACCGTGAAATCCGAATGGATCGGGAGCGAATGGAAAAGGAAAAGAATATCGTAATCGGGAAGAGTAGTTTGAATTACTGGACTTTTACAGAATTCAAACTGAAATGGTTCAAACGCCGACAAGAGATTTACGTTTTACGGAGAATGAGAAGATTGAAGTTCGACCGATACACAAGATTTCAACGGTTTTTCGATAACATCGCTAAAGAGTACTTTACACCTGAAGATAAAGTGATCGTGTACGGAGCCGGCGCTACTTTCATGAAGACCGCCAAGTTTCGCACCAGGAGAAGGTTTTCACACGAAAAACTGATATCCGCCCTACGGAGAAGAGGACACAAAGTAATAGTGTTTGACGAGAGATACACAACTAAAAGGTGTAGTTCTTGCAACGAACAGAACATTTCATCAGATGTCGTCGTGTCGAAGACACCACACCGTTATGTCTACTGCCCAGTATGTCATAGTGGCGTGAACAGGGACAAAAATGGTGCAAAAAACATTCTGTTAAATTATGTCCGTTCGTCTTTCGTCGGCGGACAAGATTTTGAGCCATAAGGTTCAAAATCGTATCCTTCTCAGAAACGTTTGGGTCTGAGGAGGTTAACCTGTTTCTATCAATTGCCACTAGAGCTCGCCACATTTTTCCAGGACTTTTGGTATTTTCACCCTTAAGTACTTCTAAATAAGTGTGCAAAGTTTCAAAATTAACGGAATTTTTTTCAGGTCAAACCCTGTTTTGACTGGACTAAATACCTTTCTGTCGATAGTTCCAAATAGGTCAAATAAATGGAAATACAAGTAAATATGTTTGGTTGAGACAAAAATCAATTTTTCATGAATAGAAATATTTTTATTTACACATAAACATTCAAAAAATTATTTAAAAAATCTGATGTGACTTCACCATTAGCTTGGATGATGAGACTTTTGTTGGGAAAAGTAACTAACACACTAATGTTTATGTTTGCCAGGCCGTGACTGGAGAGGATCATTTGCCATGAAGGGGAAATTTGACTGCAAAATACCCTGCAGCCCGAAGAAAAGGTTTCGATGTCATACGACAGAAGCGCTGTGAAAAATCTACTACCACTGTTGTCCTATGCCACATGGTTGGCCGAACAATTATTTGAAGACAGTGTAATGATTTGAAAACTGTGTGTTCAAGTGCAAAGTTGTTTCTGTGAAATGGAAATTGTATGAGTTATTCCAAGGTGTTGATTTTTCTGAATAGCTTAACATTTTGGGAATGAGCTATGAGATATTGTAAAGTTTTGATTATTATGAATATCTGTAATCCTTTTTTGTGACAATATTTTTGTTGTCATCTGTGTAAATACATTTTTAGTCATTGTGCATTAATCGTTTTAAGATCATTTGTATTTTCTCATTTAGTAATTCTGTTTTTTATTGTAAATATTTCCCGGCAATTTCAAAAAACTGTGTGTTCAAGTGCAAAGTTGTTTCTGTGAAATGGAAATCATGAGTTATTCCAAGGTGTTGATTTTTCTCAATAGCTTAACATTTTGGGAATGTGCTATGAGATATTGTAAAGTTTTGATTATTATGAATATCTGTAATCCTTTTTTGTGACAATATTTTTGTTGTCATCTGTGTAAATACATTTTTAGTCATTGTGCATTAATCGTTTTAAGATCATTTGTATTTTCTCATTTAGTAATTCTGATGGTTTATTGTAAATATTTCCCGGCAATTTCAAGGCAGCAAACCCAAGCTTATCAAAAATAAGGCTTAAGTGCCTTCTGGTGTCTGAAACCTTTTACTCAGTGGGTGAGTACTTGAGCCACTGTGGATCTAGGTCCAGGGTGGTCCGGTAAACATGCACACCCCCTTGTTTAGTTTTACCAGGGTAATTTCTTTTCTTTAATTATGTATAACATACTTTTGTACAGTTTTGTTTAAAATACATTTCATGTAATCTCATACCTTTTTTGATGCATTCCATCAAACCTCCTGAGACCCAATGTACCTTTTTTGGGACAAATTAAACAAGCAATTTTGAACCTTATTGTTTTCCATAATTTATTCCCTATTGTCAAGATATTGATCTCGACTTTCAATGTCGACTGTAGGAATGTCGACAAAAAATTAATCATTACCAGTGAGATTTAGTGGCAATCTGAAATTGAGATAGGTTTCGGCCGCACCTTTGCGTACATTTTTTGGCGTACCGGCACTGGTGGTCCTGGTTTCTTGTAACAAAGACATACCCTCTTTGTACCCGACAGCGACCTTTCCTACTGTGTCTAGAATTCCAGTGTAAACAGTGGCGCCGCCGATACTCTTTGAATTAGTCCCATATCTGCGCCTTTTATTGGCATTGTCGAACCCGTTATCGATTATAGAAGATAGAGCCTTGTCAAAAAGCAAAAGAAGTAAGTTCTTTACAAGAGTGTCGTTTCGTTTACGTATATTAGAAGCTCTAGCACCGCGAGATTCTTTCTGCAAAAATTCCGCAAACACGGGATCAATATTGGCTAACGACGATGCATCATACATGTCACCTCTTCTGATCTCTTTGGCCTCGTGCTTCTTGCGCAAAAACTCTTGTATGGCTCTGCGCACGGTATCAGACGAATTGTATCTATTGGACTCTTCGTAACAGCAGGTTTTCGCCTGTTGCGTGAGCCTGTCGGCGGTGGATGTATTGATCGAAGATGCCATACACCCAGTTTTAACTTCATATCGTCGTTTTAAGTCCACTGGCGTCATATAAAACATATAGCACAGAAATTCGGCGAGTGACGTGGTATCGGCTATAACATACAGAATTGCTTCCGGCTTTTGTGATTCAGCAGACGTATCACCATACTGGCTCGGACCTACCGCATCCGGATTTATAAAGTTGGCATCCGCCGCGGGACCACCTTCTACCATCCACTTTGCCTGTAAAGATCCCAGTTGCCATTTAATTCGGCATGCTTCCATTTCCATAGCCCTGTCTGTAAGCGGTTGGTTATTATTTTTGCCACCCGATTCAGGAGCGACATTATTGAGAGGGGAATTAAATTCATGTAATCCTCCGAGAGACGGATCAAATGACTCGTCGTCTAGAAAAGGATCGCCTGTCGTTCGTGTGTACAAGTAGGCTCTTAGAAAGTCTGAACAACCGCAGAATAGTGACGGTGAATCCCTATATTCGGCTTTAACTATAAACGGTCTGTCGGTTCTTGCCAGTGACTGCACGTTGAAATATCGAGATATACACACCTTTGTGGCTAGCACTAATTTGTTGGCGAGCACAAACATTGAACTATCCATATATGGCTCTACAATAGTCTCGAACACGCGATAAGCAATGCGAACACGTTCCATAAACAATTCCTCTGACGCTACATCTCGGATAATAAAAAGAGCATTATCAAATAAGCGGAAACCTCGGTTGGAATCAG
This sequence comes from Flexamia atlantica, assembly GCA_035578135.1. NCBI lineage: Eukaryota > Metazoa > Arthropoda > Insecta > Hemiptera > Cicadellidae > Flexamia > Flexamia atlantica. Next base: position 4,041,389 of record JAQJVK010000012.1, on the reverse strand, counting down.
TTTGTTTCACCACATCGACTTGCATCAAAGGTTTAACTGCATTGTCTGGTGATACCGGAGACAGGACCGCATCGTGGTTGAAAAATGTCATGATGATCGCGCTTATCTCTAGCCCAAAATCATACAACTGAAAAATGATAAGTATTATTGATCAAAGGAAGATCATTAGTCGCGTGATAATGGCCATCGCTGTGTTTTCCATTATTATAACTGTGGCCTCAATCTATTTAGGCACCCGGGCAGCCCCTCTTTTTCCATATCTCGACCAAGTAGGAGACAAAGGAAAGTTTGTAGAATATTTGCATACATATGGCTATTTGCACCAAGACTATTCAAAAGTCAACGGTGTGAGTAGTCTGGCTGCAAACAGACTTTTTGCGGTGGAAACAACTAGAGAAGCCGTAAGTAGATTACAGGCTTTCGCAAATTTGAATGTTACCGGAATGTTAGACGAACCTACTAAACGACTCATACAATCGCCGCGTTGTGGTCTACGTGACATTGACTCGACTTTGTATGGGTCCTTGGTGCAAGAGAGACGGAGACGGAGACGGAGATCCGCGTACAGGTATAGATGGAAAAATATGAAACGTATCCTTTGGCAATGGGACAAACGGCTTTCCTACGATTTATCTAGGCTATCTCGGCCTATCGTACCGTATGTAGTGTCTGACTTGAAAAAGGCTTTTCGTACCTGGTCAAACGGTACGGGGGTCTCATTTTTGCAAACGGATCAGGAAAACAGCGCCGATATACGTATAATGTTCGCACGGTCTGATCATGGCTGCGGTTACAGTTTTGACGGGCCCGGAGGCGTATTAGCGCATGCTTTTTATCCGGACGACGGTTTCAGTGAAAACGGCGGTGACGTCCATTTTGATTCCGATGAAATTTGGACAGCCAGTGAGCAACGGTCTGGCTACGATGGTAGAACTACCAGCCTTTTTCACGTGGCTTTACACGAAATAGGACATTCCCTCGGATTGAAACATAACAACAACCCGTTGTCCGTCATGTTTCCGTGGTATTCTACCAATTTGGTGGACGCAGATGTAGATACACCGAATCTCCCCTCTGAAGACGTATTCGCATTCTATGAACTTTATGCGGACCAATATAATAACAACAACGATGAGTCTATTAATACTGAAAAAGAAAGCGAAGCGGTCTCAGACCGGGGCGGATGTAATAACTGGTACGGACCATACGACGATATAACATATATAGGTGATGAGATTTTTGTTGTGAAACACGGAAAGGTGAAGAGGTGGCATAAACGGCGTCCCACTGTCACTAGAGAGGCGTTTTTATCTGAATACTTTTATGATATCCCAAGTACTAAAACTGTAAGAGCTTTCCATTATGACGATTTAAATAAATTTATACTGATTGTCATTAATGACAGTCTATACATATATAAAATGTATGAATCTTCGCTCCCCTTACTTTACAGACGCTTATCAATCCATTTTCATCTCGGCGTGTTTATTAGCGATCCAGTAGATACTATATTCACATGGAATTCTAGTGAGACGTACATGTTTACAGGACGGTATTACTGGAAATTGGATTTATTTCACCTGAGAGCTAGTTATATGGGTTACATAAACAAACGTTGGCCGGGCATGTTGGATGATGGGTATGATGCTGCATTTAATTATTATGACAAAATATATTTCATTAAAAATAATTGGTTTTGGGAATTAGACAAATTTATGGGAAGACCGTTAGCATACAAGCAGGTACTCGGCAATATACTTTCCCGATGCAAAGAGGATAACACGATAAATGTCTTAAAAACCATTCAATACAATTCCAACACATCTAATGTTAAAACCGGCTCATTAGCAATTGTAATAGTATTTTACCGCCACATGTTTGCTAACCTATGGTTTTGATCCACAATTCATTTCCGATTGTCAAGAATTTCATTTCGACATTCAAATTTGATGTCGACTGTTGAAATGTCGACAAAAACCAATTTGTAAATAAAGGGTTTCAGTTGTTTGTAGATTCATTCTGACTCACAATTTTCACTGCCATGTTCAGAGGACTGGATGCAAGTGAAATAAAACAACATTTGAAACCTATAAAACCGATAATAAAATTTGGACGTAAAGAAACAAAGGCGTTGGTAAAAAAGAAACGACTCGTAGAGGCTGATAATAAAATTCCTAATATTCAAAGGCCAAGAAGACCCGAAGGGCGTCTATCCATAGCAGCCGAGGCAAAAGTCAATAATTTTTGTAATCTGTTACATGCGGGGGACTTGGAAAGGGCCCGGCTCACCGAATACCTGATTAAATTGGATCAGCGGTGTGCAGGTATTGAACTCAACGCTTGGTCAACAACGCAACTATCAAATTCTAGTTTAGTACGTACCACAAATGTATCAAATATTCAAGAAACAAAGTCACGTGGAAAAAGGAAAATCACTACTTCAGCCGAGGAGTTTTCAACTATTTTCTGGGTACTCTCGATCTTATTGGACACGGATGGAACAAAAAAAACTATGGGTTCAAAGCGGAAGGACGCCATAAGATTATCGATACCTTCGGTGCCCGATGAACAGTCTGAACGACGGCTAATGGCTGAATATATGATTTATAAACTTTGGCTCGTCGTGCGATATGTTTTTAATGTTGTTCATTCGGCGGTTGCAGAGGACTCGCATGTTTTGGTTCCTATAATCATTGTCAAACTGGACGGACACTCTAATTTAGGTAAATGTGTAAAGGAACAGATGTCCACTACATACACAAGAGAAGTGAAAGATCTAAAAAGTACTTTTTGTTGTTCATTCTTTTGGAGATGAATAAAAAATCAGTTTTTCATTTGTTTCTAATTTTTTTTCATACAACCCACAAAATGTCTCAACCTTTTGTGAATTGTGATTTTTTTTTATTGCATATAATACATTCCCCCGAATAATATTTCCTGTTATTAGAAGATGTTTTCAAAACCAAGTTTTTAGTGGACGTTTTTCTTTTGCAATATATGCAATAAATTAGTTTCGTGTCTTTCTGAGAGTTTTGACCTGGCGATGTATCATGGTTGCCGGTTTTACGTGACGGTGACTTCGACCTGTCGCCAGTTTTACGTGACAATGAATTCGACCTACTGCCAGTTTTAGGTGATGACGTCGAATTCGACCTGCTGCCAGTTTTACGTGACGTCGAATTTGACTTGCCACGTTTTCGCGTAGTGGGTGCCACCTGACCGTCTTTCTTGTTCCCCGTCAAGCGTGAAGGCGATGAAGCTCGCTTTCTGCCTCGACTCGGTGAAGGTGAACGTTCTCGTTCTAGCCTTGCCAATTTTTTCAAGGTTCTCCTGATCTCTTTTAATTTTTCAGAAGACATTATGTTTGATTAGAAACTATGTTTTCAAATTGAACTTGGTTTAACCACTTACCACTAGCCCTGATGTTTTTGAAACCAACACGTCAGAGGTGCTATTGGATCGAATACATTTTTCAAGGGTTGAGAAAGCAAAACAAGTACAAATAAAAATTTTTATTTACAACTAAATTTTTACATCAAACACAGTGGTTATAAACCCTTCAAATTTTTATTTACAACTAAATTTTTACATCAAACACAGTGGTTATAAACCCTTCAGTCAAGTCCAATACAATCTTGGAACCATCTTCTCTGGTCCTCACAATGGATATGGCACACCCCTTTTCAGCTAGTAGTCTGCATTGATTGGCGAGAAACGCTTCACAATTTCCATCGGCTGCCGCCCGATCCCATTCTTCTCGAAGTCCCATCTTATGCTCCAAGAGGTAGTCGAAAAGTAGCTCGAGATCATTCCGTCCAAGAAACGGCTTGTGTTTTTTGTGCATAGTTCCGTTTACCAGAAGCCGTACAGGAAATGAAATCTGTCCACGAGGCAAAGTTGGCGGTCCAATGCCCCCCCCCCCGGGGTAGATTTTTCACTCTGGGTCCGGTTTCAAAACATCATCACAGCTATCAGACGATTCCCGATTTCCTTCGACGCGTTTCTTTTGGGTTTTCTTCTGTTTTCGATTCCTCTTATCTTCTTCCCCGGAAGACGATGAAGTAGACGATGACGACGAAGATGTCGACGAGGTTGATGATGATGATGACGATCGCTTTTTGGTTTTGGATACGTACATATTTACGATCTCGTCGAGTGTTCCCCTGTCATTGTCACCGTTATCCGTATGTTTAACGGCTCGAAAACCTCTGAAAACATTTACATAGTTGTTCAGAGCCTCCAACTGGCAATAGACACAATCTTGATCTTTGTTACAGTTTTCCCTAAACAAGCACACCGAGGACCGACGTTGTGGTGCTAATAGTATGTTTTCACCCATTTTGTTGGTCTGTAGTTGTTGGATTTTCTCTTTCAAGGTGCCGAAGCCATTAACATTTTGTAGGCTCTTTTCCATTTGTTCATTTGCCCATGTCGTCGTGTATATCTTGACATTGTGTTCATCTAAGAAATTTTGTATTATATGAATTACAGATTCTTTAGATGCGGAATACCTGTGAATGATATATCGCAAAGAACATGGAGTGGGCTTACCCGATGTAGAAGAGTACATCGCCATTTGTAGCGCCCAAGGTCGTTTTTTTATAACAGAAACGTTGCGACGCTTTTCTCGTACGTCAAACACGTTAAATTCTTGATCCATCATCAAGCCGATAAATTTATTATTCGCTGCCACAAATAATTGCTTCACCCGTAAAACTTCATGGTCTTGGATCCGGCTGTACTTTTTACTGTTATCACATTGATATTCATTGTGTGTTGGCCGACTGCGAGGAGGTGAGCGGTGATGGTACCAAATATGTCGGCCGATAGATTTTGACCTGGACCGGTCATAGTGATGAGGCGGTGACGCACATCTGGATTTCGACCTGGACCGGTCATAGTGATGAGGCGGTGACGCACATCTGGATTTCGACCTGGACCGGTCATAATGATGAGGTGGTGACACACATCTGGATTTCGACCTAGACCGGTCATAATGATGAGGTGGTGACGGATGGGTGGATCTTGATCTTGACCGGTCAAAGTGATGAGGTGGTGATGTGTGTCTGGATTTTGATCTAGAGCTTTCAAAATGAGGTGGTGATGCGAACCTGGATTTTGACCTCGATCTATCGTAGTGACGTGCTGGTGTGAATCTGGCGTATGACCGGTGGACGGTTGTAAGCGCAGTTGTAGCTCTGCGGTAGTCCTCCTTTGGCGCTAAGCTCCTTGATCTTCTCGCATCGGGTTGGCCGGCATGTTGATATGAAACAACTGACGCTAACCTCTTCATATCTCGACTGCTGGTATGCGGTTGATAATGTTCACTGGTTTTCGTTTGCACTTTCATTGTCAAGGCAATTTTCCCGACACCTTGACTTTGAGCCGAACGGAATTTATCGGTGTAATCGTGATGAATGTTCATAGTCAAGAAAACAAACAAATTTCGAACAAAGTACTAGTCCCGCAGTAGAAACATTAACCGTACCGACCGAACAAGTCCACGGTTGTAGCTGAACTGCCTTATATGCAACACTGCTATCTACTCCCCACCGACACATTGCGCGTGCCCCTCTCTTCTCTCCCACTCCTACCACACTTCACCATCCATCGCACAGTTTTGACAGAAACCTTCGACTGACAAACATCAGTATTTCGCTGATCCCGACAAACTTTTCTCGACAAAACGTTGCGATTCATCTTTTGTGCAGAACACAAAAATCTTTCATGTCGTCTTGGTTCATCTCAAACTTTGTCTCTCGTAACCGGCATCCAAAGCGGAGTTTTGTCTTTTTTTGGTTAGCAAGAAACACTTTGTTGTAAGCGATTTTTGCCGGCGGAAGAAACAAAGACAAACCAAGAATTTTTTTCACTGCAAAAATAGTTTTGACTTTCCCCTTTAACCTCCTGAGACCCAATGTACCTTTTTGGGACAAATAAAACAAGCAATTTTGAACCTTATTGTTTTCCATAATTTATTCCCTATTGTCAAGATATTGATCTCGACTTTCAATGTCGACTGTAGGAATGTCGACGCAAAATAAAATTATAAGTTGACTGGGTGTTAACTGGGTTTAGGCTCATTCGTGTTCAGGTTCTGCATTGTGGAATGTCATGTTGCCCTTCATGCGGAGGTACGGATCACAAACGTACCAGTTCAAAAAAGTGCGCCTTCCACAAGAAACGGATCAGAGATGATGGAAAAAATTACTTGGACCGAATATACACAATGAAGAAATGTATCGGAAGTTTCTTCTGTCCGTTATCGTTGAAAAAGGATGAATTGTGGAAAGAGATCAACAGGGATGTGGAAGATTTGTCATCAATGCAAATCGAAATGTCACTGTTGATAAATGTCTTCTACAAATCCTACATGGATAGAATGTCCGCTTCAGAATTTGTCAATTGCTTTCCTAAGATAAATGCTTTGCGGTTTTTGCACGCTTTGAAAGGGTCCGATCCCAAAATTCATGATCCTGATAATGTCATTGACCGTTATTTGGCTATGAGGTCGTTTCCGAATTACGACTGTAAAAGCAGAAACCAATTGATGGTTCATATTGCAAAGCGTTATGAAACCATCACACAGACCAACATCAGTTTTCACGCATTTTCAAGGATCAAACGCTATTTGAAAATGAAATTTCCAACGATAACGAAGAAGGAAGTTCACGATACTTGTTTTGACATTTTCTACGAAAATCAATCATCGTCTAACATCAAGAATCAAGAAATTGAAGAATGGTTCAATAATAATGGTAATGTTACGAATCGAGCAATCAACAAAGACTACTGGAAATTCATCCAGTTATTCTACAACATTCAAAAAGAGTTTACTTCTGCTGGGCGAAAATCATTTGTTTTGTTTCCGATATTCAAAAACGGAGCGTCTCATTTGACATACGACAGCCTTGCATTGTATGAACTGTTACGGAGGACGGATCCAAAAAATGTCCCCGGATCATGGAAACAGTTTAACGAAGTTAGCGCTGGGATCTACTGGAAGCGGTATTTCAACTGTCATCCTGGTTTTGGATACAGCATACAAACGGATGGGATTCAAGTATCTTTATCCATCAATAAAACAAAACAATCGGATATTACTAAACAAGAAGGAGGTCCGGCAAAAAAGAGAAAAACGGATTTTCAACAAGATTATACTGACATCGTGTCTGTGGATCCGGGAGCTATCTTACCTCTTGTTACTTGCCGCAAAAGAGAGCAGAATGATTTCATCTACCAATCACTATCTGCAGGCCATGTTATCTGCGTCACCGGTGTTTACTTTCGTGAGAAGAAAAGAAAACGGTGGACAAATGATATCGACCGTGAAATCCGAATGGATCGGGAGCGAATAGAAAAGGAAAAAAATATTGTTATTGGAAAGAGTAGTTTCGATTACTGGACGTTTACAGAATTCAAACTGAAATGGTTCAAACGCCGACAAGAGATTTACGTTTTACGTAGAATGAGAAGGTTAAAGTTCGACCGATACACGAGGTTTCAACGGTTTTTCGATAACATCGCTAAGGAGTACTTTACACCTGAGGATAAAGTGATCGTGTACGGAGCCGGCGCTACTTTCATGAAGACCGCCAAATTTCGCACAAGGAGAAAGTTTTCACACGAAAAATTGATATCCGCCCTACGGAGAAGAGGACACAAAGTTATAGTGTTTGACGAGAGATACACAACTAAAAGGTGTAGTTCTTGCAACGAACAGAACATCTCATCCGATGTCGTCGTGTCGAAGACACCACACCGTTATGTCTACTGCCCAGTATGTCATAGTGGCGTGAACAGGGACAAAAATGGTGCAAAAAACATTCTGTTAAATTATGTCCGTTCGTCTTTCGTCGGCGGACAAGATTTTGAGCCATAAGGTTCAAAATCGTATCCTTCTCAGGAACACTTGGGACTGAGGAGGTTAATGGCCAACCACGTACTGAGTGTTTCACTCACCTCTTTTGGGCCTGGGTCTGAGGATGTAAGGATGTTAAGATTGAACAATGGATACAACGAGAAAAAGTCAGTGTGCAGAACAAACCACATGTTTCCCTATTTACATTGGTGCGTTGATATTCATTGTATTTGTAATGTCATACTATGTATACAAAGGCTTAGAATATAGTATCAGACAACGGGTTTTGCGTGAATTGCGTGCCACTGCGACACAACGAATAGATCAATGTTCGGCCACCGTGAAAATACCAGTGAAAAAACCATCACTACCTCCACTATATTACTCAAGTCCTGAAAATAGTGATACCAATCCTGTAATAGCCGCATCGCCACCCGAACAACCAATAGTCAGCGAGAAAACAGAGGAACACAATTTTATGAAAGTGAGTGAAAAGGAAACAAATCATGTGGATGACGTAGCAAACGGGAGTATGACCCCCTCTGCACCACCATTAAACTTGATTCCTGAAGCCATTTTTGACAATGTGCCACCACCACCGTACGAGGCGGTCACCAACAAGAGAGACGAATCCAAACATCAGTACTCAAAAGATAAATATAATATATTCGGTATTAACGATTTGGAATGGCACCGGGTTTTTGATGCGTTCAACGAAAAACGCATGGCGATGGCTCTGAAATGGACCCCACCACCAGTAGAGGGGCGACCATTGAAAAGATGCCTCAAGAAAGTTGATGAGTTCTTGAAAACCGAATCGCACCCTGTAAGCGCGCAAAACATTTATAGTTTTCTTAAGTCTTTTGTCGCCCTCACGAATCTTGTGTATGCCCAAACGTCCATAGGGAGAAGAGTAAATGTATCTGACCAATCGTCTGGAGATATAGTTGAAGAGGATTTGACTCGTGTTAATTATCACAAGGAGATATTTTTAAATGCGTTCCACGTGTTGATGAGTGAATACATGCCGAAAGAACCCATCACTAATAGAGTGGTTCCGTTCGGTTATGATTGGTTCATTTTCTCCGGTCGTATGACCTATGCGGTTATTAATGCTCATATAACTTTGTGTTCAACAGTCGATGAAACACCAACTGCCCGCCCGTATTACTCGAGTAATCCATCTGTTGGGACAAGTATTGTTATCAGAGGGTTAATGAATATCTGTAAGAATTTCACGGAATCACTGGGCTATGAACGGTACAGTTCGAATCGCGTGTACATAGGCTGTGCTTTCCTGTACGCGTGTTTATTAGAAAAGTCACACGCTTGTATGAGGGTAGCGGATGTATCGGCAACCGTGCCAGTAAACGGTCTATTGCCAGACTATCAAGAAACGCTTGATGAAATTTTAACCGACCCGTCTAACCGTTATGACACCTTTAAGACATTGGTCGATGAAATAGGCAAATCTACGATTCCGGAAATCAGTATTGATATGCACAGTAGTAAACGCGATCAGACCCTTCCGATCGGGTCTCAAAGAGGAGACATAACGTACGACGGTGTTTATAGTGATAGAACGTTTATAGCTCATCGTAGATTACGTATGTACGCATATATACACTCGTATTGCGAACAATTGCCTTCCATACAGCTGTTGGTCCGTGAAAAACAATTGGACGATGAAAAGCTGGCCGTGCTTTTGCGAGCTGTAGAACCGATGAGCGACGATGCTCTGTTCTACTTCAACCTTCATTCGCGCGCCGGTGGGTTTAAGTTTCACACCGGTTCGGCCCTATTTTCCGCTTTCGGTCTGTCAAAATTTAGGATTAACTCTACCGGCCCGACGTACGGGCGTATATATTTAGCGGACAAAGCACGGATACTCTTTGTTCAAAGTAGTGCGTTTACATTCCATTCGATTGGGCAGCTGAGCGACCTGGCCTATGGTGAAGTTGAAAAATCCAACCGAGACCTGATGCCCGCCTGGTTGATGGGACAGAGGCCACTTTTTCACGCTGAAAAAAATAAATTAGTTGATATACCGTGCGGTTCGCATTTGGAACCATGCGTCATAGATACCGGCAAAAGTAAAGACTTGAAGTTAAATCCGATCAAACAACGAAACACGACTGATTATACGCCAGCAGAGGCCTCTTGTGCGCTGGTTGCTTTCGAGGAAAACAATATTGGGGCCGTGTTCACATTCGTACGCGAAATAAATATGGACGTTTGTTATAGTCGTTGTACGGTAGCCACTCCGCACTACACATTCACAACCTATTTCCGTATTTCAAGGTGTAACAACACAGATGATAGACATATCAGGTTGAGCTGCTATACGGGATGTGCAGAGCAGAACTCCGATCCCAATCGCGAATATTCGGACCCTAAAGAGAGCGGTAAAATTGAGTTTAAACACTGTACGGTTCAGTTGTTTGTTAAAACCGTCGACGGTGTTGATTATAATGGCGCTAATATCGAGATGGAAACGGAAATCGGTGTCAAGAAAAGGGACAAAAGTAAGTGCAAGTACACAGAAAATGAGCTGATGAACGTTTCATTATCGTTGAAACCTTATGGCCATACCTCGAGCACCACTCTACCGGGTTCTGTCACAATCTTATACAGACCCAAGAGTTGCGAGCAGTTTCAATTGCCAAAATTATATGAGAGTCGTAAGATATCTCCGACCGTCACAGTCATTGAACCCGAACAATATAGAGTCCAAGTGGACTCTAGATATGTGGTATTTTGCGATACGAGAAAAACTATTGTCATACTGTTGGATGTAATCGAAAAACGAGTATGCATCACGCCTATTCGTTCAAAAATACAGGACGACCACAACGAACTGGATTTGGCCAATTTGTTAGAAACAACTTTGACGATTATAAAAAAAGATTTAGTGGGCACACTCAAACTCGATTCCATCATCAACAACCGTATTTACGCATACATCGATTGTGAGTGATGCACAACAATGACAAAAAATTTTACAAAAAAAAGTTTTTATCATTTTCTTTTCAACGTGTTTCTCAGTTTTCTCTCACCTTTGAAAGGATTTCATCATAACGTTCGGTTATAGCTTCTCCGGCCCTCGTGCGTACATCGTCCATGTGCAATGAATTATTTATATACGTCATCGTAGTGGATAGATCTCGATGTCCTACCGACTCACTGGCAGTAGTCGCTCCGTATTTTGAATTAATAGTACCGAGGTATTTACGCCGTTGCGAATGCCATCTGACGCCTTTAGCTCTGCTTTTGTTATCAAACAGACTCCGGTACACACGATCCAGCATCAATTCGAGTTGTCGTGATGAGCAAGTGAAGAATCTATTGTCCTTACTGCACGATGAAATTCCGCCTTTTTTTCGACGTGTATGTGTTTTTGTATTCTTTGACAATTCACGTTCATCACTCTGATCGTCATCATCACTACTATTGAAATCACTACTACTGTTAGTATTGTTTTTGTAGACAAAATTACTTTTTCCATTTTTTAAGGTTTTGTCCGTTTTTGTCACATATTCCTCATCAGCTCGTTTACGCTTGCCTAGACTGTACAACAAACTGTCCATTCGTAACGTCATTATTCGACCGTATAACTCGGCGTCTTTGGTCAACACGGACATTGGTAAAAACACATTGACAAACACACCTTTGGTCAATACCTCCAAACGATCGCCAGCAAGTAAAGTTTTCACATCGTCTATTGAAAACCTTAAGACCGTCGACTTTATACGCGCGCCGCTGAGAAAACCGAGAATATAAGCAAACGCAAATTCAAATATTGTCCTTTCGTAATTTATACGGCTGGGTCTGGTATCAGCCGCCGTTATATCTGTGTTTATATCGACTTTTGTTTCCAAAGAACGGTCTTTATCCATTTTTAAAAGTGAAGCATAGTCGGCGGTAGTGGTAGACCATAATCGTTTACCACTACTCCGCTCGTTTTTGCCACCATCGGTGATATATTTCTTTATAATTTCCCTCAAAACATTGACGCAGTATTGGAGGATAACAGACTCTTCTTCGTCATCAAAGACCAATGCGCGTTTGCGACGGGCAGTTGACAGTAGACGTTTAGTTTCATCGTCGCCAAGTGCGTTAGTGATGGCGTCCATACGCCTATAAAAGGTTGAAAACTTTATGCCGCCCAGCCCCTTGAAATTTTCTATGTACTCTTTACATTCATCTGACATACCGTCGATCGCCGATGCCCCGCCAGCCTTTAAATAGGCCATTATAGATCTTATAACACGTTTGGTATAGCTTTCGCGCCTTCCTTTTTCCACAATCATGTAAAATAGAAATTCATACAACACCTGTTGTGAAAACACACCCATTCTAAATGGTTCAAAATCATTAAGATAACGGAGGTGAGAACGTACTACCCGTTCAGAGGCACTCAACGCCAGATGACTACCGTAAATGTGAAACGGAATCTCGTGTGGAATCGGCATTAGGCCGTCGCTACTGTCTGCGTCAGCGTTTATCTGTGAGTTTTTCCCTTTAGGAGATTGTTTTATGCTGTCGAATGTAGCCGGGTGGCCGCGTTGTAAGGCATTGTTTTTGTGGAAGCCGGCAAAACTCTGTGCGATACTTTTACCTTCCAAAAACACCGGCAGATCGGACAAGAACGCTTTTTTCAACCGGTCCAGACGAGTTAGCTTCTGGATTTGGACGGGCGACGCGTCTATTGTGACATTCAATTCATGTGTCGTTGACCCGCTGTTCGTCGACGGCGGCGGATCATTCCATCTAACCGTTTTAATGACATCGGACAACTCGAGACCACTCATTGACTGGTTTCAGAGAACAACGGAAATGATTATCGATGTCGATCACTTGCTACGCAAGTGCTATGTGCCCTGTGTACTGAATTATTTCGGTCAAGAAATATTCAATACACATCCGTTTCTTAAGAACATCTACGACAAAGATAGCAACCGCAATGCCAATGTCAAAGCCATTTACATGTTTTCGGAAAGGCATCATTTCAACGATGCTGACGTAGAATCGTTTCTTTTTAGAAACGGACTAATTCTTTTACCATTGTTCCTGCCTGACAACTGCTTAAAGTATGCGAACGAGCGCGCGATATGCGACGTCGTGCTCACAATGTATTCACCAATGTTGGTGGGGATTTGGAATAAAGCTCTCGATTACGTTAACACTATGAAAGCACAGAATATGGAATCGATGCCCACAACTTCGACGCAGGTTTCACCGGCAGCGCCTGTAGAAATCCATGTACAATGGGATTCCACACCGCTAAACGAAATACGCAACCGTATTAGGAATTGTCTATTCAAAATGACTTTCGGTAGCTGTGTTTTCAAACAAATGTCACAGACCACGATAGCGAATGTCGAACGCATCGGCAAATCAACTGTGACAAAGGGTTGGTGAAATAAAAAAAAATTAAAAAGTATTATAATGTAATTTTTTATCAGGGTTTCTCCCCCACTCTCCCAACATCACACTATCGTCTTTGATATCATTCAGCAGACATTTCACTGTTAGATCCGTCATGACCCATTCTCTTTGCATGTAATTGATGATGTGACCCAAGTCATAGATTACGTTGTTAACTTTTACGGTCAATCTGTTGTCATGGTTCACGATGACATTTTGAAATGCTGAATCCATTTTCTTAGCGTTGTGCCCCTGTTTACGTATCACCGATTTCACTTCAATAAAGGTTTTAGCATATTCCAATGTTTCGGCCATGATGGAATCCTCGTCTGTAGTAGTTTTGAACATATTTTCTACGCCGTCCCGTGTACCCTTGCTGCCGGACATTGCTATGTGCATCGCCTGTAGCTTGGCATTCGGCCCGATCGGATAGATGCGCTCACGGTTGTATCCGTTGAACGAAAGGTGACGAGCCAGAATTATAAAACCGTAAGGCACGTACGGTCCATAAAGCTGTGATAAAGAAAGCAGAGTTTCGTTTAGCTGTCTTTTTATCTGAAAGACAGAACCGTTGTACTCTGTTGCATGGCAATAGGCGAACGTATTTCCGAACAGGCTTTCCACTCGTCGCGAGTACTTGTCCATGTCGGTGTCGTCCGAAATATCGATGTCCTCTTGTAGATGTTTCAGCAGACCGGATATCCTGAAGGGATTTGTCTGACTGAATGTCAGACGAGTACGATAAAAGTAGCAATACATCGTAATCTTCGGCGAAAGACGCATCAGTGTTTCGATAAAGCATTTACCACTATTCACCGTGATCACAGAGATGTTGTCGCCGTCGAAATCCAACTGTTTGTTGGTGATTACTTCAGAAGGTAACGTTATATAAGGGTATTCGTTCTTTTTCACTTTCGTAAAAGTCGTTATCGCGTCTGATGAGAATACCGGATCACGTTTGATTACGGCAGCAACTTTATTCATGTTTACATTTTTAAACACACTTTCCATCACATGCTCGGGCAATCCGATTTCGTCCGGCTGTAGTGTCGGGTCGGGCAGCACTTTACCATACATACAGTTCAACATCTTTCCGGGTATGACTACTTGTTTTAAGAAACTCTTACCACCTTGTGTCTGATCTTTAATACTTTTATTGACCAACTCAGATTCGTTCATATTCTTCCAGAGACGCTGTAACGCGGCGTTAGTCGTGTACTTTGGCTTTTGTCGATTTTTCCGCGGTTGCCGTCCAGAGGTGTTTTTTTTTCTGCCGTTCCAATTTACCTTATCCCGTTCGACGAATACCTTTTTTCTCTGCAAATCTCGTGGTTCCATGCCGTCTAAACGACAGAGCTTACGTAATATGGTGTCGTAGGGGTGAGTGCATTGTGTGATCGGCGCGGTATTTATGTATCTTCGCATATTGTATCTGTAACGTGTCCGAATCGCCAACTGTTTGAGTTTCATGTAGGCGTTGTTGAATCGATTACGTAAGAATTTGCGTTTCGCACGGATGCCGGGTGAACACAGTTGGTCTTTGGCTTTTGAACACCTGTTTATGCTGTCAAAACACGATCTCAGTTTTAACATCTCCTCCGGAGTAATTGCATATTTGTCCATGTCGTCTCTGTCCCACGCATCGCACACACTGTAACTATCGCCGACACCCCTGAATCCGTTGACCGGAACTGTAAGGCCGGATATATTCCCAACAACGTACGGTCTGTCTGTGAAACAAGGGTCAAAACCGAATGTGCTTTCCGATGGATCCATTTCCCGCTGGAAAATCGATCGACCCGAATGACCCCCGCAAAACGGATCAACACCTTTTATTGCCAAATCCCACCCGTTGACAAAAGGCTCTCGTCCAGAAATTTTCTGTCAAGCATTTTTTCTTGCCGAATTCTCAAACCACACAAACGGGTTAACGCAATTTTTGATCAACAATTTCTGGGCGAATTTTTCGAATACATTTTTTTTTTAAATCTCAGAGGCATGGTTTTCTCAAAGGCGTGCCAAATCGAGAGCGAACGGAAATGAGTCAGCGTGACGAACGCTGTTTTCGTGTAGGTGATGACACATCACCCAACCCCACTCCCCCCACTACAGACCCACTCACGGAGGTCATGTTACCGATTCATTTGAGACAGTAGTTTGTTAGAGAGCGGATGTGTTCCGCTACGATTGCATTGACCCGTGTTTAGATATCGAGAAGGTGTATATTTTGACTTTCCCTTCGGTTTTGGATCGCTCAAAATACGTAAACATGCCGAAAGACAGTGATAAACCTCAGTTATCATCCGGAAATAGCTCGTCAGTTCCTAGTGTGTTGTGTTCCTCCAAGTCACGCGCCGGTGCCGACGTCGCCTGTTTATCAAAACAAGGTTTGAAAACTAGCGGTATTTTGGATCCTGCTATGCCTGACCCGACAGTGGAAACGCTTCCTAGCTCATCAGTATCAACACCAGCCCTGGCTGTCGCTACTACATATACTGCGAAGAAAAGGCGAAAGTCATCTCAAGTTATTTTGGCTGTGAAGTCCAAATTGACCTACACGGTTTCGGGTGGAGAAACGTTGTGGCCACAATCACCGGCTAATCAACAGAGCGTTTCAGAATCTGCAAACAGGGTGGTCCTGATAAACAGTGATGCCGAAGAAACCTTTATTATTTTGCCTGAAAGAAAAGAGAAGATTTCACACGCCAAACAGTCAGTAGCAACGACTTTGGATGTGCTACGAAAGGGAATTTTATCGTTTATGAGTGCCAGACGCTTCGGCGACAGTGAAACCGAAGACTTTTTGGAAATTTTCTGTTGCAAGCTGCCTCAAAAGAAGAAGTATCATTTTTACAAAAGGGTCCAGGCCATTGAACTGCGGTACGAAGGAAATCAATCTACACGAGAAGAAAATACGGACTCATTATATTATGTATTCGACCTGATCAATCGGTATGTAAAATGTTTTGCAACACTCGCCGAATTCAGCTTTGAATTGTGTCTGCCAAAGCCGTTGGTGAGCAGCGGACTATCCAATGTGCTAGTAGTTGATAAGGTATGGAACTACAATACGGAAATAAAACTGTATGTCCCGTCCTACAAAACTCTGGCCGGAGATGTGTATACGGATTATGTCATATCTTCTTTGAAAAGGTTTTACGAATGTGACAACATCAAATTCATCTCGACTCTGCACACCACCCTGTTCGCAAACTATGACGTTCTGTGTGAACCATCAACGGCGACAAGGACTATGGTGCAGCAGACACAGACTACGACTCCGAAAATACCTTCAGTCATCGAGACGCCGGACTCGGTAGTGACTGCGTCAAATCGTCCTCTGAAAAAAAGGAAGATCGTCGTTAGCACTGATTCGCAGCCAGGATCAAGCAAAACGACACACTGCGCAGCGCAGCCTCCTAGACCACAGCCAAGGAAATCGCCACGTAAACATTCTGTCTACGGTGAACCATCATCAACCGCGCCTACGAATCCGACGTTAATAGTTTTGAAACAGCCATTCAAGATAGTTAATCAATGTTTAGTATGTCCAATCTCTATTGAAATCCACCTAGCTAGTCATATTATTTACAATTAGCACTGAACAGGAAAGTTAATCAATGTTTAGTATGTCCAAACTCTATTGAAATCCACCTAGCTAGTCATATTGTTTACAATTAGCACTGAAAAAGATTCCTTGACAACAGTCTAGTCGTGTAGTCTACCTCTTTGGAAATCTTGAGTTCCTGTTTTGGGTTATATTATTAAATTTATGTTATTTATCGGATTAAATGTGGGTAAATGAGAAAAAAATAAGTGTTGAAATTTTATTTCCTACAAATCACAATGCTCAGTGTCATTTTCTAGCTGCAAAGCGTGTCTCGTGTAGACGTCCATGTGAACATTACCTTCCCTGTGGATTCTGAATCTGATGAATGATGATAGAAATAGCGCGTCGACATATTCCTCGGGATCCTTCTCGGTAATCGACTGACTGTTGTGGTTGTAGCTGGTGTAACGCAGTCTAGTGTCACCATGCTGCTGATTTTCGGTATTCATTCGGCCGGATGTGCCGATAATTCTGATATGATCACGGCGTGTCAGTTGTGAAAGATCCTTGAAAAACCCGTCCATAGCATCTTGGTTGAAGTGGTTTGAAGTGCGAGATGCCGCTCCGTTTCTCGGGGAGTTTCTCGGGTTGAGACCTGATGTCTGCAGGTGCATCAACGACGATGACATTCCGCCGGATTTTAGCTCTTTTATCGATGCCTCTTGCTGTGCAAATCTCAAAGCTCTTTTTTCTTGATAGCTACGCACCTCGTTGCTCAGTTTTTCGAAACAAATCTCATAGATATGCTCGAGACACTCGTAGAAATACGTTCCGAAATATGTGCAAAGCTCGATGTTGTAGATAGTAGAAGACTCAGAATCGGAATCCTCATAACGTTTAGTCTGGAGGTTTCCCAAGAAAATAAGTTTTATGGGAATATTGAACCTGCACTCGAGGTAACCGTAACTATTCACTGATCCAAATCCGTTGAAACGACATAATTTGTTTAGTTGGTCCTTTGATAAACAGCATGTCACCGGATTTATCAGGTTGACAACGGTCTTATTAAACATTCTTGATGGGTCCAATGCTAAAACCAAATTCTTGACCACAGATATAATGATCTTGTAATGTTTCTTCACGTTAGAATTAGACTTCAAGGGGCGCATTTCGTTTTCCAACGAGTTCAGTGTATGTACCAGGGATTTATTTGACAATGTAGACTTTTTTCCAAATTTAGAAAAAAGATTCAAAGTTAGCACTATATTGCAGAAGATGCGTTTAACTAAATAATCGGTGCTCAAACCGTCGTCTCCGTCGTTCATCACCACATTTTCACCGTCACGCCAGAACATATTTTCTGTAGGCGTCAAAGAAAAGCTAGAAAAGTCTTCGGCGTCATGGTGGATATTGATATTTTGTGAACAATTGCCATTGTCATGGTTGTCATTAGATGCAAAAGAACCTGAACAAGAGTCCAAATACGATTTAATCATATCTTCTTTAACGTTTTTCATATCATCCGTGACAAGAGTGTCGGATGTGCGTAATTCTGGTGGTAAAAAGCTCGGTACTCTCACCTTTTTTCTTTCAAAACTTGAACATCCGGCGGCGTCCGTATCTTCTTGCGGTGGCCTTTTATTTGTTGGAATAGTGGCGGAGTCCGTTTGGTCTATAGTCTCGTTGAATCCCTTCACGTATTCGTCAGCGATATCCGCTATATTAGCACTTTCGACCGACATGTCAACAAGCTAACGGCAACAAGAACAATAATGTGTTGGCACACATTCATATAAAGCGTGCATGGTCCGCGGTCAACGTTTCCGAGCCGACGGTTCTTTCAACCTCTCCCCTCTTCTCCTTCCCCCCACCTATCCGTCAGAAAGATTGAACTTTTCCTCGAGAACCAGTCGAAATGTTTTCTTTTCCCCCGCTTTTGGTGCGATATTGGTCGGCGGAGGGGGTTGAGATTTTATCACTGACGACCTGTGGTCGGAAAATGTCGGTTTTCTTGTGTAACAGAAAAAATGATAACAATATCACACCTATTATTACGACCCATACGCCAAAACGTTTGGCCACATTCCAAAAACCGCTCAAAATATTTTCAGCACCCTCCATTATGTCACCGGCGGTCTCGCTTAACACGTGGGGGGCATCCAAAACCACTTGACCCAACATCTCCCCCAAGGACGGTCTTGCACGGCATACATAAATGTCGGTAGGATCAACATAATCCCCGATTTCTAGTTTATCAGTACCGATACCCGTCGGATCGCAATGGACACACGGTGTTAGACCGGTCCATTCGTCATTACACGACGTTTCTTTAATAATACTAGGATAACGTTCGCAATATCGGTCGTTTGGCATCGAACCGTCACCTTCCGTCCTAATGGTACAGGACGCGTATCGCACACGACACGACTTGATTTCCTTTGTCTCCGCGTCACGAAATATACGCCAGCAGCCGGTCGATCTTTTAGCTCCTTCGGTTAGTGCGGCATAAATTGCCCCGGATCCTCCGGCTGTTAGTGCGAAGCCAAAAAAAAGACCCTTAGTCACAATCGGTCGTCCTTTTTTCAAAGAGTTTTCCATCGCTTCCATGAGTCTGCTGGCCTGTTTGTTTGTCTTTATCAACGATTGTAGTTCATCTGCTGAACCGTAGAATGGTTTTTCAAACAGTTCAGAAGGAATTTCACGAAGGTCGTACAGTTGTTTTTTCATAATCTCAACGGCCGAGTCGGGGTACGCGTTCTGCAGCGTGCGCGTCAAATGTTCGACGAAACGCGGTTGGCGGAACACACTTTCCGAAGGCACTTTCAATTTGTCCAACAGAACTTCCACGTTTCCCAGCCTTATATCGCGCATGACATGACCAATATTAAGGGTCGAATTATCTCCCGCATCCAAGACGATACGAAAAGCGTTTTCCGCGCCACCCGTCGCTTTTGCTACCACACGCGACAGTAGGGATTGTATCAGGTCATTTGTGATTTCGCTATATTTTCCCTTATTTGCCAAACTTCTGGAAGATGATTTTACCACGTCTAAAACCTCATCAGCGGCTGATTTCGATTTAAATACTATCTCGCCAACGACTTCGAGATGTCTAAAGGCTCGCAATAGCGACTCTCCAATCGCCTGACCGGCCATTTTACTTAACCTCCTGAGACCCAATGTACCTTTTTTGGGACAAATAAAACATGGGATTTTGAACCTTATTGTTTTCTATAATTTATTCCCTATTGTCAAGATATCTATCTTGACTTTCAATGTTGACTGTAGGAATGTCGACGAAGAATAAAGTTATAAGTACAGGGTGTTAACTGGGTTTAGGCTCATTCAGACATTGATTGGTGTTCAGATTTTGCGTTGTGGAATGTCATTATCTCGACTTTCAATGTCGACTGTAGGAATGTCGTCGTGTCGAAGACACCACACCGCTATGTCTACTGCCCAGTATGTCATAGTGGCGTGAACAGGGACAAAAATGGTGCAAAAAACATTCTGTTAAATTATGTCCGTTCGTCTTTCGTCGGCGGACAAGATTTTGGGCCATAAGGTTCAAAATCGTAACCTTCTCAGAAACATTTGGGTCTGAGGAGGTTAACCTTTACCATCGAATCGGGAATCCGATGAGTTGAAAATGTTAGCGTTTTCCCGAACAACCAAACAACAGACAGGAAGGGTTTAGCTTTCAGGCTGCAAAAACATTGCAAAGATCCTAGGATCACGATACCGTCGTGGAAAGGGGCCTCCTTCGTGAAGCCTAGACAACCGCAAATGACGTTCCGATTTCTCGTGTTTGTAGTAGTGTGAAAACCTTACGGGTGTTTCGCATATCCAGCAAAATTTGCTTTTTGGAGCGGGCGCGATACCAAATGCTAGTAACCTTTTTTCGTAGCCTGATGCGATAGGCTTATCCGATGACATGTGTGGACCCGACATTGTGAGAGACGAAATTGTAAGTTCATTAACTTACCTCTTATTCATTGAAAATGGCCGAAACCCAAAAGGCTTGGTATGGTGAAAAAGGTTTACTTTTATGGTTTGAAAAATGGATAAACACATATAACGAGAATATAGTAGATGCGTATCGCCTCATAAATCAAGAACTAGTACCAACACGCCAGTATGAAAGGGCACTAGTTTGGTGTATGTATATATTTGACATAACATTATTGACCCATCAAATGGTGAGCATGGTACACGAGACGGAGGATCACCATATACAGAGTGTTTATTATATTGACAATTTAAGATTAATCGAGATTTTACAAAGATTAGAAAACCAGATGAACCAATGTCGTGCGACGTTTGATGAGCTTTTAACGGTCGACGCCATAAATCGATTATACGAGGTTTTGTCTGAAAGTGAGATTCCAACAGGCCCGAAAGGAAAAGCGTCGGGAAATTTCCAAAAACCGGATTCTAGTCTTGACACGCATAGTGATGAGGATCGACCGCCGATCGGCGTGTATCCATATACGCCTGACTCAGAACATGCTAGTCTAATGACAAAAATAATCGAATTCAATAGTGATATTGATCCACAAATTGTTGAATTGGCGATGTCTCTGGAGATATTACGCGCGAGCAGCGATCGGGATGCAGTGTATGCGGCTAACCTACAGGAAAGATTACCACCGAATCTCGTGCGGGATATTAAATTGATAACCGTGCCCGGTGATGCGCCGATGGCGCGTCAAATAACCGAATCATACTTAGCCTTGTTAGACGAAACGGTTGACAATGTGCATATATATCGTATGAATTACGGCGAGCTGTTGAGCAAATGGAGAGGTGAAAGCGAAAAGAATTTTGAACGGATAATGCAGTGGATGGTAGATAAAGCGCGAGAAAATGCAGTGGAAGGCCGCTTTTTCGATGTACTCTGGATGGACGACGTGCAAGTTCTGATGAGTCAGCGCTCAGATACGGGCGGTGAAGATTATTTAAACGTGATTAAGACTACGATGCTACAAATAATGGATGTTTTCAATAAGGACAAACGCTTGAGCCGCTTCGCCTTGATATTCAGTACGGGTGCTGAACAGCTCGAGATCGATGCCGCCTTCAGACGTCGTATCGATAATGTATATGAAATAAAACCGCTCGACCGATCGCCGGAGCTTAAAGAGATACTCATAGGTCATATGCTACATATGGTAAAAATAAACGTAGAAAATCACGCTTTAGAACGTTTGAGGCGCGTGACAAATATGAGCGCGTTAAAGCGTCTAGTTTACGCGTACTATGTACATGTGAGGTTCATAATTGGAAATGAATTCTTTTTAGTGTCACAAGACAGCGAAAATTATTCTCTAAGTGAGCTTAAACCATATTTCAACTTAAATGGCGAAATCGTACGTAGGGGCGATCCCGCAAAGCCTATTCACCAAGCGGTAGAAAAAGGCGATGGACCGAGATTATTTTATCGGCCTGGAGAAATTGACGGTCGTAATTTGGCTAAAGATATCGCAGACACTGTGGTGTATGTTCTTCTTACGGATCCTACTGATAACGAAAATCCAAATTTGTCAACATGAAAAGAATAGAAATCCGTCATTGGAATGAATAGGTAACATCAAATAGTTCGTGTAAACACAAGAACATATGTTTATTGTTGAAAACATAATCAAATCAGAAACAGAAAAGAAAACGTCGAATCGACCGTGAGCGTTCGGGTTTGGGTGGCGAGCGACGCGTGTTCGTAATCTGTGCTTGCTGCTGCTGGGTGGTCAGTGGTGAGGTTTGATCTTCTATCTTGTCGAATGAAACCCATCTTTTCTTCAGTAGATTTTCTTTTGTCTTTTCATTCACTGCGTATCTTGCTGTGAAGAATGATGGAAATTTACTTGCATAGGTAGAACTCGCTGGTGATGCCGATGAACATGACATGTCCACGTTCACAGCCGACTGTGTTGGCATCGGCGGGGGCATCAGTGGCGTCATCGTCAATGGACGAGTTCTCAGGGTTGGTTTTGACATGTTGTTGTCATAACCACACGCGTGCCAAATCTCATCAATCTTCTTTCTCTGAGATTGAACATCGATAACTAGCATATTCAATGTGCGCCTCAATTCCTCCAAATCTCGGGTCATCGGATTGACACATTTTGTCACTGTCTCCGCGTACCGTAAGTCATTGTAGGATTTGTTGGCCAGAGCTTTAGCAGTGCCGATTGTAGTGGTGGTATTATCCGAAACTACAGTTTTACCAACACTTCTGTAGCAGTCTCCATATTGACGTGCATAGGTGTTTTGTTGTTGTTGTTGTTGTTGTTGTTGTGCGGGCACAGGAAGCGGCGCCCCCGACGAAAATACACTTTTCAATTCACTCGTGACACTTCCGGTGTATATTTGTTGTTGTTGTTGTTTTGTGGGCATAGGAAGCGGCGCTCGCGATGAAAATACGCTTTTCAATTCGCTTGTGACACTTCCCGTGTGTATTTGTTGTTGTTGTTGTTGTTGTTGTTGTTGTTGTGTAGGCACAAAACCCGGCGCTCCCGATGAAAATACACTTTTCAATTCGTTGATGACATTTCCCATAACCTGCGGTGGGTTGCTGTTGGATGAAGTTGTACTGTTTGTAATTGTCGGCGGTTCAAACAGTTTTGCCGGTGGCGGTATATTATAATTCCCATATTGGAACGCGTGTCCATCCCCCGTGGCTCTACTATTTCTTGAACAATAGTCCATAACCATGTAATCATTGTTATCAACAGCGGTCGTAACCGGAGTTGTGACTTGTTCTGTATGTTCAAAGTTCATTTCTGCCGCTCAGCGAGAAATGTAATGATTGCGGACACAAAGTTGTTTGAGCTGTGGTAAATACGAGTGGGAGGTAGTGGTATTAGTGGTGGGGAGAATGAGTGGGAGAACCTCTTCCGGTAGCTACTCGACAACTGTTCTGTCTCGACCTCCAGGCACTCAGCCTTTTAACCTCTCTTGACGTCCCCGACCATTGGAAAATCGAATGATGTCTTATCTCTTTTACTTTCTAAAAAGTGAGTACGACGATGACAATAGACCAGCAAACAATGACATCTCCAAGGCTACATGCACTTTGCGCGTGTTTGGAAAAAACGAATATGGCGATACCGTCAACATGCAGCTTTTCCACTACCAACCTAGTTTTTTTCTCTCGTTTCGTAACAGGGATGTCTGTATGCGAAACCTCAAACGTATCAAGGAACGTCTACAGCAGTACGCGGAACGTGTTGCACTCGGCGGTGATGACAGTCCTATCGAACATTGTTATATAAAAGGCATAGAAACGGCAACGGGATACAGTTCTCTAATCATATTAAAGGATCATCAAGACGCAAGGGGGCCCGCAGACTATGGCAATACTGATTTGTCGTTTACCTACCGTGTGTACGTGAGATGTTTCAGCCATATAAGGCATGCGATACGTGAGATTTTGGTGGTCGCCCGGGAAACGGCGGTAGAGTGTGGCGATTACAGAGGCACGTCGGATTTAGAACGAGACGTAAACTTTTATGAAAGTTCCTTGGATGTGAATGTGCGAATAGTGGAGGAACTGAGATTGCTGCCGTGTCAGTGGTGTTGGTTGGACACGACCGTCTGCACAGATGTGTCTTCGGTGTTGATACCGCGTACACAGCTGAAATTTCACAGTCTGTCGTATGATTTTCATAAATACATAGATCGCGACACACTAAAGGCGGAAGGTAGAATCGAATATACAAAGCTCCCTTTTGCAGAGGCAACAGATGAGCTAAAAAACAAATTGCCACCTCCCGTGTCTTTGTTGTCTTTCGATATAGAATGTCTGGCTACTGAAGTTAATGTATTTCCCACGCCAGATAAATGTAGCATAATTCAGATATCCGTGGTTATGACACCGGACGCTCTGAATCGTGTGCAATACAACGGAGGAAATACGGCTATACACAGATGCCTGTACACGGTAAACGAATGCGATACATTGGACGACATAACAACAGTGAAGAGTTTTAGTACGGAATGCGAAATGCTGACGGCCTTTTGTTCAGACCTCGTGGCCGAAGATCCGGACATAATAACCGGTTATAATATTGAAAATTTCGATTTTCCGTTCCTGTTCAAACGCCTGTCTTTATACGGCATAAGGCCCGTGTTAGGGCGGCTTGGAACTGTGGCTACGTGCAGAGAGAATACAGAAGACAAAGGAGCGCAAACAAAGAAACACTCTTCTTACACACGGAAATGCTATTTCATAACGATTAAAGGACGCACTATATTCGATACCTTAGTATTTATGAGGCAAGAATTTACAATGCGTTATTATTCACTCAACGCGGTTTCGGAACATTTTTTAAAGTCTAGAAAAGACGATGTGCATTATAGTCAAATCCCCTCACTATTCCAGGCCGGTGCTAAAGGACGTGCCGTCCTCGGTCGTTACTGCATGAAGGACGCCCAACTCGTTATAGACCTTGTATTTCATTTGCAGGTGTTTGTTACGATGTACGAGCGCTGTAAGGTTTTCAAAACAACATTAGAGTATATGCTCGATCGCGGTCAACAAGTGCGCATAATGGCTATGTTACTGAGATGGTGTTCTGCGCGTAAAATACTAATCAACGATCTTACTACTCCGAACCGCGTGTTTTACAAAAACACAAAGACCGATATGCGCGAACGTTTGTTCGATCAAAACGCCGTTAGCGTGTCTAAGGAACGGAATGTCCAACGGCAGGGGGAAAAACGCCGTATCACCGAAGAAGAGCGACAAGAAAACCAAAAAGATTATGAAGATAGTGATGTGGACACAAACGGAGGCGATGGAGGTGGGAAAACTAAGAAAACACATTACGACGGCGCGGTGGTGATCGAACCCAAGAGAGGTCTGTACCATGATCCGATCGTATGTTTGGATTATGCCTCGCTCTACCCTTCAATCATGATAGCGTATAACCTTTGCTACAGTACAATGATACTGAATACCGAACACGGTAATGACGCGTTTGGAAAGGGTTTGGCAATCCGTTCACCCGTCGGTCATTATTTTCTTATCGCTGAGAACAAAAAAGGTGTCCTGCCTTCTATCCTGGAAATGCTGATCACTAGCAGAGCCAAAGTGCGCGAACGTATGATCGGACTGAGCCAAGATTCCCTAGACTATATGTTACTCAACGGACAACAGGGCGCTTTGAAAATTGCGGCCAACTCTATCTACGGTGCTACCGGAAGTCGAAGTTGGAAGCTTTATTTTTTACAAATCCCCTCCAGCGTCACTGCATACGGTAGAAGCATGATAACATCTACGAAGGAGTTTATCGAAAATGAATATCCGGACAGAGAGGTGGTTTATGGAGACACCGATTCGGTTATGGTCCGTTTGATTGGTTGGACGACCGAGCAAAACAAATACTTGTGGGAATGTACGGAAGCCGGTATCAAAATGGCCGATTCCATCACACGTCTGATCGACCGGAAACCGATTAAATTACAATTTGAAACCGTCTACCTGCCCTTTTTACTTGCCAACAAGAAGAGATACGCTGCCGGCGTGTATAAATCTTTGGACAAGCTAAAATCATTGGCTGAAAAAGAAGGCGTTGAAGTGGCGCAAAACACGTTGCGCGCGGCGAAAAAACAAATAATATTCAAAGGTCTGGAAGTGGTGAGACGGGACAATTGTTTATTCACAAAAACAACTTTGCAAACCACCATAGACATGATTATGGACTTGAAACGCTCCGAAGACATAGTCGCTTGGCTGCGACAGGAAATCCTTCGGCTACTACGCGGGGAAGTGAACATCCGTGATTTGATCATTTCTAACGAATGGACCAAGAAGACAAAGATTCCTGGACCACATACCCGGTTGGCGGAGAAAATGTTGGAAAGGAATCCGGGTGAGGCGCCGCAATTGGGAGACCGTATTCAGTATATAATTATTGACAATAAGAAGAAGAAATTGTCTGACAGGGCCGAAGATCCCTTGTACGTACTCGAACACGGACTGACTATCGATTACATTTACTATGCAGATAAACAGTTGTTGAATCCATTGACTAATGTGCTGGCGCTCGCGATGCCGGAATCGACTGAAGAAGAAATAAAAGATATGCTATGGCCTACGACCCCGCTGACGGAAGGTGGGGTTGTACCGAAACGACCGAGCAAAAAATACGATGCCGGCAATTCCAAACGTCCCCGCAGAAACACAAAACACGATACCGCCCCGCCCAAGAATAAACTCATCACCTCGTTCTTTCTTAGGCAAACGAATAAAAAGGTGGCTACAACGAAAAACGATATCACAGAAGAACTCAAAGACATCGAGGATATTTGTACACGTTTGGAAAAAGAGTGCATATCCTGCAAGAGCGGTGATTATGTGGCGACCGCCTCGTGTAAAAACCGAGATTGTTCGCTACTCTACGAACGGTACACGCAAAAGAGGCGCATTGCGACTTTGACCTGTGACTTGAAAGACAAGAGCTATGCAAAGGTATTGGGATTTCAGAATTAATATTTTTTCTGTCCGTCGAGAAAACTACTCACAACGAAACTTGCAAAGGTCTTGGGATTTCAAAAAATATTTTTTTCCATTCCGTCGAGAAAACTACTCACAACGAAGCTTCTTTTTTCATATATAGATTTTATTCAGAATACTTCAAACGCTTGTCATCATTGGACAGACATTCTAAGCAGCGACTCGCAGAGAAAATGGTCAACTCCAAACCGGCGGGAGACATCAACGGCGAAGCAGCTCAACGTTCCACCAGGGGATCGGCATCGAACAAAAGAAAGTCGGAAGACTGCGAAGAGAAAGGCGCCTCTAAGAAAAGTACAAAAGTTGAGCAGAATAGTACACCTCAGCAGAAGCATGTACTACAACAGAAACCCGCGCATACGGTAAAGTCAAGTGATACCGACGGCTGCGATGACGAAGTTCAGAGCAACGAAAGCACCACTTCCATCAGTAAAAAGAAAAAAACACTTACAACGCCACAGTTCAAAAAGCTGCAGGAAATTGAAGATAAATGTCCGCTTGTTGTTGTTGGTGATTCAGAAGCAAATATATTTCCGAGAAAACTATATTTCATGAACAACATGATCGATGTTATTTACGATTCAAGAGTTCATCTATGGCTTAAGGCGGAAGACTTTGCCAAGGCGTTGGGCTACAAAAACCACAAATCCGCAATCGAACGTTATGTAAATCCGTCTTTTGTGCGTCCCTACCTAGAGGTTTTGGACATGTCGCGGGCAAGATATGGAGACACATTTCGTCTGTACCCGATCACGTCAAAAGTATTGTTCATCAACGAAGCCGGCATGCTACAATTGTTGATTCGCAGCATGATCTCTAATGATGTAACTGGAAAAGAAGAGGTTACAACACAGAAGCCCCAAAACGTTTCAACAAAGAACAATGAAGATGGTCAAGCGGATTCGGCGCCGCCAGTCGACCGAGGAACCAAACATCATCCCAAACCGAAACTTAGCGCAGACTGGATAAACTACCATATTTTACCATCTCTAGTCGCTTTTTCCGAAGCGGCGAAAAACGGAATCACAGCACAGGAGGAACGTCATTTGCAATCGATTAATCAATCTTTCAACCAATAAAAGTCATATTCTGCATTTTCGACAAATGATTAATTAGATACAAATAAAAATGTGATTTTGAACCGTATTTTGCATAATTTATTTCCATCTCAAATTTCCAAATTTAAAATTGAACTGAAACACTTTGGGCTGAGGAGGATAGGTAAAAAATGGGTTTTATTCAGTATAAACTTTTATTTCACAATTACGAGTGTTGACATTACAAATCTATTTCTTCCTTCATTTCCGAATTTTCTCTTTTAAACATGCAATTTGATTCAACAGCTCTTGATTTTGATTTGCCATTCTTTGTTTTTCATTTGAAATTTGTTCCTTTTCTCTCCTTTCTTTCCTGATAAGTTGTTGCAAATCAATGATTTCTTCGTTGATCACAGATACTAGTTGAACTAGGTAACTTCTTTGTTGGCTAACAATCGCCACTTGTTGATCCTTCAGTTGATTCCTTTGTTCCAGAAGTGAAATCATTGCGTTTTGTTCTTCAATAGTTTCGAGCAATTCATCTTTCATCCTTTCGGATTTCAATTTCTCTTCACTCTCGGTAATCAATCTCCATCTACCAATTTCATTTTTCAGAAGCAATGGAAGATTTTCCATGTTGACAAAGTTCACGACAGTGTTGTGATGACAAATCAGTCATGAACCGCGAAGCCCCCCCCCCCCCTCTACCCCACCACCCCCACCACCACTACCCTCAGTGTTGTGTTTCAAGACAGTATTGTGATGACAAATCAGTCATGAACCATGAAGCTCCCCCCTCTCCCCCACCACCCCACCACCACTACCACCACTCTATTGTAGCGCACCGTGTCCTTTGCAGCTCAGTGTTGTGTTGGCGGTTGACCTGAACAGTTGTCCACTCGAAAGCTGTTTAGTGCCTTTTGGTGTTGTGTTTGCATTTCATTTGGACACTCTTCACAATGGACTTTTGTCTCGTGTGCGGTGGTAAAGATCATCAACCCGGTAGCTCAAAATGTTTTTTCAAATACACAAGACATTGTTCAAGATGCGGTAGATCGGATCATCAAAAAACCAACAATTCAAGATGTCCATCGAGCTATCGTTTCAAGTGTGGTGTCACCCGTCAAAGGTATGGCAGCTCAAAATGTCCTTTAAGTCAGAAAAACGCCAAAGAAGATAAGAGGTCTTCCAACAATTCAAGATGTCCATCGAGCTATCGTTTCAAGTGTGGTGTCACCCGTCAAAGGTATGGCAGCTCAAAATGTCCTTTACGTCAGAAAAATGCAAAAGAAGATGAGAGGTCTTCTAAATTTGATTGGATCCAGTGCCCTTTGTTGGAAGAATTGGAGGAAAAGGAGGTGCCGACCAACAGCCAAGTACACATCGAGAAGGAAGATCCATCCTGTGAGAATAAACATGACAAAACAGCGGTGGCAGTTTCTGCAAAAGAAGATGAGGGGTCTTCTAAATTTGATTGGATCCAGTGCCCTTTGTTGGAAGAATTGGAGGAAAAGGAGGTGCCGACCAACAGCCAAGTACACATCGAGAAGGAAGATCCATCCTGTGAGAAAGAACATGACAAAAAAGCTATGGGGTTCAACAAACCTTCTTTTTCAAAACTTCGAGACATTTTAACATCTGTGAAACCATCACCAATGGAAACAATTTTTCTCGTTGAAGACAAAAAAGTAAAGAATTTGTTTCATAATGAAAACTTTTTTGTCTGAAAAATTCAAAGCAGCACTTTTCGTCCTTCAAGAAAAGACATTCTAGCACCAAAAACTCAGTCATGTTAAATACAAATTTTGTCTGTAAATAGTTAAATAAAATAATTTTCATGAGATATTTGTGAAAATATTCATTGATCCATGAATCCAGAAATGTAATTTTATTGAATAACTTAATAATAATAATAATTTATATCTGTTTACCATTGCGCATTGCCGTAAGACAAATGAGTAAAAGTATACAGAGGTCTTCTGAAATAATAATTTATATCTGTTTACCATTGCAAATTGCCGTAAGACAAATGGGTAAAAGTATACATAGAAACCTGAATTGCCGTAAGACAAATGAGTAAAAGTATACATAGAACTTCTGAAATAATAATTTATATCTGTTTACCATTCCGAATTGCCGTAAGAAAATGGGTAATAGTATACATAGAAACCTAAATGTCTATATTGGTTGGAGTACTTGGTACGACTTGGTTCCTTCAATACTAGTGTAGTTGACTTGGTTCCTTCAATACTAGTGTAGTTGTTGAAAGGAGCAAACATCACCCTAAGAATAGGTGAATATAAATATACAAGTGCTTCTTTAGGCCTACAGACCCTTCAATCCCTACAAAGGTCTGACAGCCCTGACAAAATTTGTAATTTTTATTGTGTTTTGCTGAATTCGGTACTTCTTCGGATTCCTGAGTATTTATGCGAACAGTTAGACGACATTTTAGTACGGGGTCCCGAAAAGTTAAATAAATAAAATTACGAAACGGGGACCCGAATCATTATGAAATGTGAACCGGGATCTCGAACAGTTATGAAAATGGGAATAACAAGAGAGCGTGGTCCTGAATTTGCCTAGTTTAGTTTGAACTGTCAGACATCTGTCTTCTTGAATCATTGAACTGCCTAATTTTCCTGAGCTCCAGGATCACCAATAATTATAGATTTTATTTTCTGTCGGTATTAGGGTATTTAACATGAAAAAAAACAATAAGGTTCAAAATATTTTATTTTGTTTGAACCTGCTAACAGATTGATGTGATGTCTGCGGAAAAGCTGTTTCGTAGGGCCCATACCCTGTTGTTGGTGCAGCATTTGAGATACCGTGATGTTGTCCAAGAGTGGTGGTCACATTCATGAATGAAAGGATCAAAGTGAAATGGTTTTTCCTCCAGTTTGACTACACAATCATAGTGTAAAATGTTTGTCAAATAGTGAAACACGAGTGAATTGTTTGTGTACAGTTTAGCAGAATCGACTGCTACCTTATCCAACTGTTTGACGAACTCTCCAAAATCGCATGCTTTTTCATCATTTGTTTCCCACGTCATGCCATGAACAATTTCTGAAATGTGATAGTTTTTGATAACATCGGGCAAACCTTCGCAATTTTTGTAATTGATGTACCAATGGCGAAGACGAGGCTTGCCAGAAATTCGAATCATCGATGCTTCCTTGGGTCGCAGTTTCGTCTTTAGCAGTGGATTAGCCATAACCTTTTCAACGACTTTTGGAGTACCCTTAGCCATGAGAAAATTCATGTCAATGAAGTAGCCGTTGTCAAAATACTCGTTTATTAATTCATCTTCAGGTTTTGCATCTTCAGTGATTGCACACGATTGAATTTTACCTTCTATCTCTCGTCCAAAAAGTTTTTCTGCCGGAGCATCACACCAATCAGGGCAGCCCCTTTTGGTTGCCAACCGCAATATTGTTTCCGTACCACTGTCCTTTGCCCCCATAACTTTTTCATCACTTTCACCATCACATAAATCGTCCTCCATGCTCACGAAAATGTTATTCTCTTCACTCTCATCTTCCTCTTCACTGCCCTCATAACCCTCTTCATCCTCTTTACTCCGCTCAACGCCATTTTTCGTGGCCTCGTTATCAGTACACATGTAAACTGAGGAGCTTGTGGGTAAACACAACATGCGCTGATGTTCAGATATCATGTTGTCTTGTTGTGAAGTGTTTTGCGGCTGATTTCTTTCATCTACCACATTTGTCAGTGAGGACGATGATACTAACCCCGACATATCATTGTTATTGAATAGTAATACACTACCAGTTGGTGCCGACAATGACCCCGGGACGTTGAAAACTGATACACTACCAGTTGGTGCCGACGTGAACCCCGGCACATTGAAAACTGATACACTACTAGCTGGTGCCGACGATGACGCGAACCCTGGCACAACGTTGTTGTTGGAAAATTGAAGCAAATGGCCAGAAAACATTGTATTTGCCTCTGTTACTTCTGATAAACTGCATTTCGATTGTAAGCAAAGGGAAAGGAAAAAGTAGTGGGGTCCGTGGTGGAGTAAGTAAAGGGGGGGGGGGGTAAAGTAGTGGGGACTGTGGTGTGGAGGGAGAAGGGGAAAACAGGAGGGAGCGGTATGTGTCAACACACAAGAGTCTACGACGAACCACTTGAAGGAAAACATCTTGTTATATCGCAGATAAAAAATTATTTCATCGACCACCATGATGGCGACGGTGAAGATTGAAAATGAAAATGAAACAATCGCCTATGATATTCCGATTAACGATCCTCCACCAAAACAACTCATGGATATTTTCCTTGAACAAGCGGAAAAAGTTCAGTCTGTTTTAATTAAGGAAAACGACAACAATAATACCGACCGAGATTGTATTGAAAACGGAACGGCGGAATGTAGTAAGAAACTTGATGATAATGATAATACCGACCACGAATTTATTGAAATCGGAACAGTGGGATGTAGTAAGGCACTTGATGATAAATCTGTAACTTTGAGAGAGACCAACAAACGAAAGTCTAAAAAGCATTATGAAGATCACACGGATGAAAGCGAGTCATTTTCGGACAACTTGGATGAACAGGCACCAAAGAAACTATCAAAACCCAAACGCACGACCGTTACAAAAGACAACCGGGAACGCTTACAGAGGATAAGCCGGGACGCGTTTAGGAAGAAAGTTGTTGAGCTAGCGAAATCCTGGATATGGTGCTGTGAAAATGGCGATGAACTCAGGAAAAACATTGTCGTAAACGAGGACGGTTGTAAGCTGAAAAACAATATGAACACAACGACAAAAAGACCACGGGGAAAATGTACGACGGACAACGACGAGGGTGATGCGAAAAATACTTTCGACGCGTTGATCAGCAAACAAAACGGCTTTTTTTACTACCACATTTTGTACACAAAAAAACTCGAAGAGTTAATTAGTGAAAAAAGACCGAAACTAGAGGGTGAAAATGAAATGGACGTTCTAGTAGATAGACTCGCGATCATCGCCGACATCTATCTGAGGGTCATGTTGAACAATGATATAAAATCGTCTGTTTTCATCAAGTTTGACGATGGAAATGTTCCCGCCCTTTTCGCGCGTCAAACGAAACAGTCATTGGACACATGCATTACAGGACCACCCGGCTATTATTGGACAAAAGTTTTACACGTTGATAATTTGCCGAAAACTAGTCAGCATATTACACTGCAACGGGTGCGTTCCGGTAGGTTAATGCAAGATTCTACGTTCATAGTGGTCGGTGAAGGTGGAATGCTCGAACAAATGTATTCGGTAACCCCTGAACGTCTTGTATCACCTCCACGGTACAGGAGATGTTTCAAGGAAATGTATAATTACATAGTTTCAATCAATGAAAACGATTTGTCCTCTGTGGGGTGGGAGATTATCAACAGTGTCACCGTTTTGGATCCCATCAAAACATTTCTAAACAGGGTGACCGGAGCTAACGAACGTGCGGCAGATGACATGGCTTTTGTAAATTACATGGATATGTTCATTACGATGGTGGTACATCGTCATCAAATGGAAAAATGTCATGACTGGCCGAATTCACTGTACCATGACGAACGACCACCTCAGTCAAAAGTTCACAGGACCGAATACATGCATGAACTGGCCGGACGGAAAGACCATCCGGGTGTTTACTATTGTAGAAACAAAAATGATTTCATCACGGAGATTTGTATGGTAAACATGGTCGACAGCTTATTTGACCTACAAAAGACATCCGAAAGGGTCTATACCGATGACGGTATATATTTCTACGACATACAACCGGTCGCCGACATACTGGTAAAATTGAAAGCCCGAAATATCACAAACGTTTTTCCGGAAGACGAAAGATTTTTCATGAACATTTTGTCAGAGTGTGACGATTTGAGGGAAACGATCGCCTTTTCCAAACATACGATCGACTACAGACTCGAAGATTTGCTAAAAAACGAATCCTACAAGCGGCTGCACGAAACAAACCCGATGAGGAGCAATCCGAACCAATGTTATGATCACATGTCGAAAATCGAAGTAAAATGCAATATTTCAGAATACGCATCAACATATTACATTGAAAAGTCGATTAGTCTGACAAGAGTGTTTAAGACGCCCACCGACTTGAAAAGTACGGACTGCGTTTTACGCACATACCGACTGCGATGGAATAGGCCGGACAAAAGGGGGAAGCAAACATTTGTAATGTTTCCCATATTCACAATCGTGTTTAAGGCCATGAGCCAATATCAAGAGTTAATTTCACAAAGAGGTGTGCTTTTCCCAGACAAAGAATTTTCCTTTCCCGACGGCGACCTCTACAACACAATCGATAATTGTACGGTGGCTGAAGAAGAGATGGTAAAGGACAAATGTCCGTTATTTCATGGAGAAGAAGAAACAAGCCCGGACTCTGAATTCAACCAAAATGTTGTCATTGATCCACTTACGATATCCGACACATACAACAGTTTTGCAGCAACTGTAAAAAAAGAAGAGGGACAAAAACAACAATTCCATGAAACGGAATCAACGAGGCTGGACTCGACATCAAACCAAACCATCGACGATCCCGTTAGCACACAATCCTATTTGACTGCGGAATTGGGCTTCACTATTCCTGTTTTCAATTACGACCAGACAGTAATTCCTCCAAACCCAGTCCCGAGTGACAACCCTTCTTCCAACACGACGGATAAAAGAAGTCTCTTCAGGACAACGGATGATGAGGATATGAACTGCCCACAACAAGTCGGAAGCATCTTTCAATCGGAACCGGAAAGGATGGTGTCGTACACCCCGCCTCTGTTGCCTGATTGAATGAATTTGTCAAGTTCCTAAAATTCTGATTTATTTTTGAATATATTTTTTTCCATAATGTATTTGTTTGATCCTTCCCCTTTGATGGCCACCCTTAACCTCCTCAGACCCAAATGTTTCTGAGAAGGTTACGATTTTGAACCTTATGGCCCAAAATCTTGTCCGCCGACGAAAGACGAACGGACATAATTTAACAGAATGTTTTTTGCACCATTTTTGTCCCTGTTCACGCCACTATGACATACTGGGCAGTAGACATAGCGGTGTGGTGTCTTCGACACGACGACATTCCTACAGTCGACATTGAAAGTCGAGATAATGACATTCCACAACGCAAAATCTGAATACCAATCAATGTCTGAATGAGCCTAAACCCAGTTAACATCCTGTACTTATAACTTTATTCTTCGTCGACATTCCTACAGTCGACATTGAAAGTCGAGATAAATATCTTGACAATAGGGAATAAATTATAGAAAACAATAAGGTTCAAAATCCCATGTTTTATTTGTCCCAAAAAAGGTACATTGGGTCTCAGGAGGTTACACTGAGCATTTCCCCCACCACTTTTGGGTGGGGCCTAATTTCACCAACCAATAGGATTCGAGTATTTTTCCCGCCAAAAATTCCAACCAATCAGAATGCCGGATTTTCTTGAAAACGACAAAAATCACTCGACGAGGGGTCCAAAAAGTATATATACGGCGTATCATTCGTGTGTGACCCATTTGCTCCTTACCCATAATAATGGCTCCTTCAAAGAAGGAGCAAGAGAGGGGGGGGGGGGGTGATGTGTGGAGCAATTTTTTTAAAAAATATTTATATATACATATAGGCATATACATATGTGTATGCGGAATGAAAAACAATTTGCAAAAAGAAATTTTTGCCAGGGCCCGGTTCGGATCTGTTGTCAAAAACTATCAACAAACATATGAAAAAACCCCGTTTATCCAAACCCGTTTTCACCCCGATAATCCAAACACCAATTGGTGCTAAAATGTCAAAATGAAATCTTACTCCGACAGTAGTTCCGGAAAAAACTCCGACAAAAGTGTCGGAAACTAACTCCGACAAAAGTGTCGGAAGAAATCCCGACAAAAGTGTCGGAAACTAACTCCGACAAAAGTGTCGGAAGAAATCCCGACAAAAGTGTCGGAAAGAAATCCCGACAAAAGTGTCGGAAAAAACTCCGATAAAATTGTCGGAACAAACTCCGACAAAAGTGTCGGAAAGAAATCCCGACAAAAGTGTCGGGAAAAACTCCAAAAAAAGTGTCGGAAGAAATCCCGACAAAAGTGTCGGAAAAACTCCGACAAAATTGTCGGAAAAAATCCCGACAAAAGTGTCGGAAAGAAATCCCGACAAAAGTGTCGGAAAGAAATCCCGACAAAAGTGTCGGAAAAAACTCCGATAAAATTGTCGGAACAAACTCCGACAAAAGTGTCGAAAAGAAATCCCGACAAAAAAGTCGGAAAAAACTCCGAAAAAAGTGTCGGAAGAAATCCCGAAAAAAGTGTCGGAAAAAACTCCGACAAAATTGTCGGAAAAATCTCCGACAAAATTGTCGGAAAAAATCCCGACAAAAGTGTCGGAGGAAATCCCGACAAAATTGTCTGAAGAAATCCCGACAAAAGTGTCGGAGGAAATCCCGACAAAATTGTCGGAAGAAATCCCGACAAAAGTGTCGGAAAAAACTCCGACAAAAGTGTCGGAAAGAAATCCCGACAAAAGTGTCGGAAGAAATCCCAACAAAAGTTTCGGAAGAAATCCCGACAAAAGTGTCGGGAGAAATCCCGACAAAAGTGTTGGAAATAAATCCCGACAAAAGTGTCGGAAAAAAAACTCCGACAAAAGTGTCGGAAAGAAATCCCGACAAAAGTGTCGGAAGAAATCCCGACAAAAGTGTCGGAAGAAATCCCGACAAAAGTGTCGGAAGAAATCCCGACAAAAGTGTCGGAAGAAACCCCGACAAAAATGTCGGAAGAAATCCCGACAAAAGTGTCGGAAGAAAACTCCGACAAAAGTGTCGGAAGAAATCCCGACAAAAGTGTCGGAAACTAACTCCGACAAAAGTGTCGGAAGAAATCCCGACAAAAGTGTCGGAAAGAAATCCCGACAAAAGTGTCGGAAAAAACTCCGATAAAATTGTCGGAACAAACTCCGACAAAAGTGTCGGAAAGAAATCCCGACAAAAGTGTCGGGAAAAACTCCAAAAAAAGTGTCGGAAGAAATCCCGACAAAAGTGTCGGAAAAACTCCGACAAAAGTGTCGGAAAAAACTCCGATAAAATTGTCGGAACAAACTCCGACAAAAGTGTCGAAAAGAAATCCCGACAAAAAAGTCGGAAAAAACTCCGAAAAAAGTGTCGGAAGAAATCCCGAAAAAAGTGTCGGAAAAAACTCCGACAAAATTGTCGGAAAAATCTCCGATAAAATTGTCGGAAAAAATCCCGACAAAAGTGTCGGAGGAAATCCCGACAAAATTGTCGGAAGAAATCCCGACAAAAGTGTCGGAGGAAATCCCGACAAAATTGTCGGAAGAAATCCCGACAAAAGTGTCGGAAAAAACTCCGACAAAAGTGTCGGAAAGAAATCCCGACAAAAGTGTCGGAAGAAATCCCAACAAAAGTTTCGGAAGAAATCCCGACAAAAGTGTAGGGAGAAATCCCGACAAAAGTGTTGGAAATAAATCCCGACAAAAGTGTCGGAAAAAAAACTCCGACAAAAGTGTCGGAAAGAAATCCCGACAAAAGTGTCGGAAGAAATCCCGACAAAAGTGTCGGAAGAAATCCCGACAAAAGTGTCGGAAGAAACCCCGACAAAAATGTCGGAAAGAAATTCCGACAAAAGTGTCGGAAGAAATCCCGACAAAAGTGTCGGAAGAAAACTCCGACAAAAGTGTCGGAAAAAACTCCGACAAAAGTATCGGAAGAAATCCCGACAATAGTGTCGGAAAAAACTTAGACAAAGGTGTCGGAAAGAAATCCCGACAAAAGTTTCGGAAAGAAACTCCGACAAAAGTGTCGGAAAAAGTTCCGCTAATTGTATCGGAAATGATCTTAACAAAAGTGTTGGAGTTTTTTTCGACACTTTTGTCAGGATTTATTTCCGACACTTTTGTCGCGATTTCTTCCGACACTTTTGTCGGAGTTTTTTCCGACACTTTTGTCGGGATTTCTTCCGACACTTTTGTCGGGATTTCTTCCGACACTTTTGTCGGAATTTCTTTCCGACATTTGTATCGGAGTTTTTTCCGACACTTTTGTCGGAGTTTTTTCCGACACTTTTGTCGGAGTTTTTTTCCGACTCTTTCGTCGGGATCTTCTTCCGACACTTTTGTCGGGATTCCTTCCGACACTTTTGTCGGAGTTTTTTCCGACACTTTTGTCGGAGTTTTTTCCGACACTTTTGTTGGGATCTTTTTCCGACACTTTTGTCGGTATTCCTTGCGACACTTTTGTCGGAGTTTTTCCGACACTTTTGTTGGGAATTATTTCAGACACTTTTGTCGGGATTGCTTCCGACACTTTTGTCGGGATTGCTTCCGACACTTTTGTCGGGATTTTTTCCGATACAATTAACGGAACTTTTTCCGACACGTTTTTTGGAGTTTTTTCCGATTATTTTGTCGGAGTATTTTCCGACATTTCTGTCGGAGTTTTTTTTTACAATCTTGTCGGGATTATTTTCTGATACAATTGTCGGACCTTTTTCAATACGGGGATTGGAACAGGAATATTCAATCTCAAAAAAATATTATACAAAAATAACAAATATTTATTCACAAAAATAACCATCAGTCGCCAAATGCTTTTGAATCAAATCGCATGTAGTATTCGTCTTTGATAGCTTCTCTGGAAGACGCGAAATCTGTTTCAAAAAACTGTCTGATTCCAAAATAGTTGATGTTCTTTTTCACGGAGAACGCTTGCAGGGACCTGTTGATGGTTTCAGCAGAAACACGGCCAGCGGGGTCTGTTTTAGCGCCGGTGAGCGTTTTCCACTCTTGATAGGGCAGTGTTAGACTTAGCCATTCGCTTCTGATGGCTTCGGATGATGCCGGCAATGTTGAAAAGTCTACCGGTGTATCCAAACTTTTGAAAAAGCGTAACCAACTGAAATGATTGGTGATATTAACCAGGCCGTGTACAATACGATCGGTCGGCGGAGAAGATGAGGCGTACAAGCGGGAGGTTTTATTTTGAACGAGAAATAACAACGATGTGGTCTTGTTGAATTCAGTTGCATATAGATTCGGGCGGACAGCGGCGTACGGGTCTAATAAATCGCATTCATTTTTGGTCTCGCTATGCGATTCGAAAAACTTCCTTTCGGCTGCTGTTAACAGTGAAGGCAGTTCGTAGCGGTAAGCCATTTCCCAGCGAGTGCGATTTGACATACTGAGTCCGCATATCCAATTCAGCATTGCGTCGCTGATCCTCTGCCGCTTGCAGAACCAAAACGGAATGTTGAATAGTGTCAGCCTGTTGATTGCCGCTTCATCGCTGGTGGGCGGTAGTGTATTGCAGTTGAACATGATCTTCCCCGTAGCATAAGCTTCGTTCATCATATTTCCATAGTTCATTCTGAATTTGAAAGTACTTTCCGAAACGATTTTCTTCAGCTCATTGGAATTCGCTTGCGAAAACTCGTTTGCGAAAAGGACGAAATTCTTTACGTATTCCGCCTTTTCCGGTGCGTTTTCCTTACCCCCTTTTGGATCGTTGATGCATGTGCTGTTGGCGCATGCCCGTTTGATGATCGAATCAAATAGATACGATTTTCCGGCATTCGAGTTGCTCTTCCATACGAAAATCGTTTTCGCCCACTGGCCGGGCCATTCGACGGCTAAAAACACTTTCAAATAAAGGTCAACGTGTTCTTGGTCGTACGCACTCATTATTAGTATATACATCATAGCCGTACACAGGTTCAGCGTCGCTGATGTGGTGTCCTCGTTGTCATTGTACCTTTTGAACGCCGGATACCTGTCCTCGTTATCCTTCATGTAATCGTAAAGTGCGCTATAAACACGTGCGGGATCCAATCCGACGAAGAAACTGCTTTTGAACCTTTGTTCGGACAGCCATCTAGCGTGTAACAACAGTGATCGCCGATCATTCAATAGCGCCTCGGTCGTACGGCACCAAACCTTTTCCGGAGGGTCGTTTGGAGTTTCCGCATCAGTCCGGCAGTTGACGTCTCCCTCGTAAATGTGGCGTTCTTCCGCAAAACGCCCATCAGCATTGCGATATATTTCCTCTACAAATTCCGGGGCCAATTCTTTTGTCTTCAATTTAAATGTATGTACAGTCAGGATGAAAGCCAATAGCTTGAGGCGCATCGGCAGATGTTTCATCGCGGGAAAAATACTTTTGCACTCGTCTTTTGTTCTTGTGGCGCTCGCTAGTTTGCCCAGTCGGTCGTGGTCGATGTGTTTCTTCAACTCCAAACGCATGACCGAGCGTACGGTCTCGCGTAAGAACACGCCTTCACAACTAGCGCCGTTGGATAATATCGGCGTTTGTTTGGACGTTTTTCCCGTAATCATGTTATTGTGGATTCTTTCACAAATTGTTTCCAGCCAGTTTTCACTTTTATAAAATTCTTGTTCAAATTTACTTTCATCGTCCCAGTTTTTGTTCACCTGACAGTCTTCAATACAGCTGCTGTTGTCCAGACTGTTTTCTGTAGAATCCGTTGAGGAATTTATAGATATAGAATTGGTCGAACCCGTCGAGACGCAATTACTACTACCTTCCTGCATGACCTCGAAGCCGAATTGTCCGAACAATGTTTGCATGCGTAGCATTTTATCGGGTATCTCGGCGGCTAATACCGGTCTGACATCAAATCTACTATTAGCCATTGACATTTCTTCGGCCGTCGTGTCGGAATTGGCGTTATTCGAGGTTGAATTCGCCGTGTCGTTATATCCTTCGGCTGTTTGACGTATCCTCTGTTCCAAGTCCCTGTCAATACCTTTGATCTTTTTCATGCTATACTCGCCAAAGAATAGAACCAAAAGCTCACGCACGTCCAATTCATAGCACAGTCGTTCGGCGGAGATGTAACAGTTCTCTCGCATCATGTACGCATGGCGCATGGAAAATACACACTCGAATAGGTAGAGCGAATAAAACGCATAAAAGAGACGCATTTTCGCTTCGGCGCAAATATCTGGCGAACGTTCAGCGGCTATTTCACTCGTATACAAATCGTCTAGAAACTTCTCAATATATTCGCAGTTTTCCAGTTCGGATTTAGTCTGGCAATTGGTCCTTTCGAACAGGTTCAGGGCTCGTATATAGTCCATCACAGACAGACAACAGAATGAGCCACGTTGTATCTCCGTGTCCGATAAGAACATTTGGCGTGTTTCCGTGTCTTCCAGAAACGGTGGTACCACCGGTTGGTTCAACAAGAGGTTAAAGTACGATTGATCGATTGCCGATGACAGATGTACAGTGGCAGTCCGACATTCTGCGACCACATCATATACGGACATGTTAAAACGCGATCGGTCGATAAGATAATTCTTATGTCTCCGTTTCATTCTCGTGACGCATCCGCCACAGAACATTTCATACATTTTCAAAGCAATGTTAATATGAAAACAGCAGCCGATCGTATCGGACCTTAAATCGCTTTCGTATACCAATTGGCTACCATGTTGCATGCGCCAAACAGAACGTGCATCTTTGAAAGCTGTAGTCACATCGGCTTTTGTATTCTTCGACTTTGTCATTACGTGAGCGACGCAAGATTCTACTGCATCGTCTTCAAACGTATCATAGCTGTCGTTGGCAAACACTAAGCGGTCTTCGTGCATAACAACCGGTCTGAGGTAATAGTTTATAATGGCTTGCCAGAGGTGTTTATCTTTCCACTCGTAGAATACTCGTTCTCCCGCAGGACGGTCGATGCCACAATCCCTCATTAAATGGTTGTTGCACATTATACGTCGTCTCCTACGTTCTGTACCACTCAATAGTTTTTCGACTTCTTCAGCGGTAACACCGGCGCTGTCGTTGAGTCCGTCATCTTCTATCGCGTCACCCGCATTCGAACCGTTGTCTTGATTTTCATGGGCATCCGTCCTTTTTTTGTTGGATCGTCTGATTGTACTTTTTTGCGCATTCTTTTTCGAATCACTGCGTTTATTATTCCTTTTTCTCATCTCTATAAACTTCTCGGGTCCGGTCAATGAAATTATCGCGTCATTGAACCCTTCAAATATATCCTGCAGCGTCAAAGGTTTGCCCCGGTGACTGTACATCATGAAATATTTAATCATGGCCGTCACCATTAGTCCGTCGTGATGTACTTCATCCAGTATCCTGTCTATCGCTATCGAAGGGAAAGAATGATAATAATAAAGCAAAGCATACAACGCCTGGTCAGAAATGTTCTTCTCTTCGTGCACGATCAATGATGCTAAAAGTGTGTAGTTTGTAGTGTATCGAGAACTGTTCGCACTGTCCACGACATCGGCACCATCAATCATCGAAGCAGAACAATCTAAGTCCTCGTCACTATCATTTGTGGTCCGGGATATCCTGTTGTCCGGGATTACAGCTGTTCTTTTCCCACCGACGACAGTACAGTTTAGAAGTGACAGGTCTTTCCTCTCCATCATCTGTTGAACTTTCCTCAGGTCCGAAAATACGGCGGTGACCATGCCGAAAAGGTGTGTGCACACGCGTATCATTGCGCCTATAATCCTGTACTTGTGTTGTCTGGCTTCACGTTCTGCCTGTTCATCGATATCTAAAAGATCCGACAAGCGAGCCACCTCCTCCTCGGTCCGTCTTTTGAATGGCGCCATAACATGAACCATTGATCGTTTTATGTCCTCTATTTCGTTACTATCGAATAGAGTTTCCACCTCTTTATCGTTGAATATGAATTTTAATATTTCCAATATTACAGGATTGCATAGATGTTGATTGTAATAGGATACTTGAAGGTCGATCCATTCACGCCTCGCCGCTAAATCACCTCCGTAAACGGATCTGTTTACATTCACTAACTGTACCAATAGTTTGTATTCACGTGGCAGATTCGAGCTAGTTCCCGGTACAACGTATACACGTTGATTCTCGTGGCTCTCCAGGGCGAGGAGACGGGCTTTTGTTGCTGTCGCCTCGTCTTCTTCGACGGAGAGTAGAGCCGCTTTATACTGTTTATCCGCGAACAAGCTGTGTTTATCGTTTTCACAATCGTACGGCAAGCTGTTTAGAACGTTGGTCAAAACGACAGCCGCTCGTTCCCTCCTGTTTGAATTCGTCCTGTTTTTCGGAACAACAGTTCTTCGCAGTCCAAGGTCTCGTGTACATTCTGGCGCAACAACGCTCGGGCATATGAACGAATTAATGCCCGTGGCTTCAGTGAACGTTGAAAACTCCGAAGCAACATCGTTGTCATCCTCATAGAACTGCTGTTGCGGTTCCGTAGACTCTATCTGTTCGGGTGGTCTGCGAGTGGTCACTGACGGTGGTAGTGATGTTGGAGCTGGAGCCGGCGGTGGCGGCATCACTGGCAAAGGTGTTAACGCTATTAAACCGGTCGTATCGTCGTCTCTTTCTAATTCGGCCACTGTTCTTTCGATGTCTTGTGCTGGTTCATTTGGGGGGTCTTTTGCCAGTGGTTTAGTGTAATTGAAAGGTTTTATCTTCGAAGTAACAACCTGTGGAAAACATATTTTCTTGGCCGTCGGGAGTTCGATGATTTTCATCTTATCTTCGTTAGTTCCCTCGTCTTGATCCATTGTCTTTCGCTTTTTCCCAACCGACGTACCTACGTCTGATAGAGTATGCAAGCGTGGAGTATTGGTGATGTCTGGACGTGTCGCGTCTATACCGGTGATCGATGTTTCGAACCGTTTCGAAAAGGCTATGGACGAGAAACATTTCAAAGTGTCAGAGTCCATATCCGTCCAATTCAGTCTTTCCTTCTCCCACCCGGTGTTTTTTTTTATCAATTTATAAGGTATTGTATCGTGTGTTGAATTCGAATGGCTAGCGGTCGGCAGTGGCATTTGCGTACATCCGCGATCGATTGCGGCGTCATTTATTTTTTCCCGTTTAAAAGCACTGTCCAACGCGTCCATCAGTTTAGGTTGGGTGACCTTTTCGGTGCCATAAGTCAGTGTGTTGAAAAATAGATGGTAGCCACACGTACTGCCACCGCTAGTCATGTAAATTCCTTCAGTCACAGTTTCCTCGAACCTTTCACTCACGGTAGATATGATGAGGCTTAGAGATTTGGAATGACTGAAATGGCGAT
Organism: Flexamia atlantica; assembly: GCA_035578135.1. Lineage (NCBI taxonomy): Eukaryota > Metazoa > Arthropoda > Insecta > Hemiptera > Cicadellidae > Flexamia > Flexamia atlantica. Next base: position 3,996,875 of record JAQJVK010000012.1, on the reverse strand, counting down.
TTTTACCCGGCGGTTGTCCTCTCTTACAAACCAAACAATCCACGTCGATAAAGATTTTTTTAAATTTCAACTTTGAAAAGCAGGTAAAATCAGTACGTGGGTGCTTCCTGTTAGCGGCTTTCATCTTGCTCATGAGATATGCCAATTTTTCGAATATGTTATCGATCTCGTCAGGCAATACAAAGTAGCTCTCTTTTAAGGTTTTCGATGAGATTTTCACGTGTGGGCCAAACGTCAATCTTTCATTATTTGATTTGTGCAAATTAAGATTGAGATAGTCTCTCAAAAAAGTACACCTCTGAATGAGTGTCCGTTCCTCAGGATCCGCCACCACGGAAGTGGATGTTGATATTATACTTCCCACACAACTCATGATGTCTCTCGATTATACCACTCGGTCACAGGTGTTTTTGAAAATGATACGATTTAGAATTTTACAGCACGAAATCTTGTTCGCCGACAAAAGAAAAACGAACGTGATTCAATAAAATTTCGACATTCTAAAGGGTAATTAAAGCACCGATCAAAGTCTGATTGAGACTGACCAAATACACGTTACCTACGTCAATTAAAATTTAATTGTTGACCAGAAAAGGTCAACAGAAAGATTTCATTCAAGTCGACCTGTATGAACTCGACATCAAACAGTCGTTTTCCCACAAACATGATGGATCAAGTTACCTCCCGAGAAATTGGTAAGGGAGTGAACTGCAGGATTCCATGAGGAGTTTGAAAAGAAAAGATTTGAAAGGAAACAAATGAAATTTTTACTCATCATCGTAGCAGTTCTTGTTTTCGCCATAGTTTTGTGTGATAGCCAAACGTCGAGCTTATCAAATAACGTGAAATTTCATCGAATCAACAAACGTTCCGTATTGTCTGACAAACATGAAATCGACCGTGAGAAAATACCATGTAACATGATATCCGGATGTCAAGACAGGAATCGCACATGTCTGCATATTCCTGAAACTATATTGTTGGAAGACGGTGGTGTGCTCGAAGCAAACGCATCGGCCGATGAAGGCTATTGTCTTTCATACGAGACGCCTGCAAAGGCGAACCGGTGCGATTCAAGGTTCGGTGAGCAAATCACTACAGTGACTAGTCTCGGACAATTGCGCACCTCGTGTAATTGTTTTTGGCCATCCATGACTGACCGCAAAGATATTGCGTCGGATTGTTCGTTAGTGCGGGCGTGTGGGGGCACCGGGAAACTCGTGCATTCCACTACACGCATACCAATAGAACTTATATCGCCTGACACACCGATAGATATACACGAATTTGAATGTGAGACGTGCGGTTCCAACAGTTATTGTATGAGACCGGGAAAAGATCCTGACACGGGTTTGCCGTCATGTGTACCGACTCCCGTGGTCCATCGGACCGGCGGTCTGTGTCTTTATGAGGATCTGGTCAGAGGCGATAGGGCGGATACCGTGACGACGACACCGGCCATTAGGGGAAAATCCACCTCGGCACCGGCGCTGGCTGTAAAGAGTGATTTCGTGAACACTAATTTTGCAGACGCGTTTTTGAAATCGCATTCGGATGATGTTTATGTACCAAACCCTTGCGCGTTCGACGCCTTTCGCGGTGTTTCCATGAAAAACGAATGCCGTTTGACCCTGAGCCCCTCCGGCGTTGGCTATTGCGAACCGCTTTCCGAGACCGTATCCACGGTCATATTCGATGACGATTACTTGTCAAACAACGGCGGCCGTTATTCTAACGCCTGCTACAAATTCACCGAATCAAATACTAATATCGACGCTTACGTCGCAGAGTACTTTGTCCGCCCAAGGGCCGGCCTACGTTCACACGGGATATCCGACACGGGCCCACCTCCTTTACCCGTATTTTCAGTTGAGATTGAAGCGGGGAAACTGATTCCTGGCGTATTAGACATGTTGAATATGCGATCGACGGTAAATGCCCGTAAGAAAATACTCATTACGCAGAGCGCGATTCCCGAAGATGTCGAATCCATTCCTGTACCATTTGACAAAACTACAATGTCTCGATTTCTCAAGGAGCACAACGACTTTGTCTTTTACCTTCCGACCAAATTCGGCCTGTTCAACTATTGGGCTCCAGTTCAGTCTGTTAAAATTCTCAATTGCGATAGTATAAATAGTGAACGCGAAATTTCCGGTTTTACTTTGAACTCCTTGAAAGCGAGTGAATATGTCGTTGAAAGGCAACGGGCTATAGTCGCGTGTCGCGAACCCTATTACGACAGACGCTTAGCCATAGTACCCAATATCGATGTAAATCCATTGGGCACAGCATACAATGCCAATCCTACTAGCGCCGTATTACGTTTCTGTAAGTCGGACTTTTCGGTCAGGCCTCATTGGTATGAATCGTATTTCAACAACAAACACGAGGTCAAAGCTTATGTCTCTAGATTACCATCCAGACCCCCGCCACTTCAATCAACCAGTACATTTTGAAAGATTCGAACGTGTAGAGTGAAATCATCTCGACATTCATTTTCTGGCCAAGTAGTGATTGGTGAACAGTGCGTGATCGCATACCATGGCTAACGAAACTCTGGAATTCGAATACGATAGACTGCCGTGTCTTTTGAAAGAGTTTATAAGCGACAACGGACGGATATTTGTTGATGAACGCGAATACTACAGAGCGTTCGAAAGTCTACTTCAGCACAGACATTATAAAGAGGTCGATTCGTCAAATGAAAGTTCATCTGAGCCAACCGAGGAACCACTGTCAAAAGCACAACACCGACAACTAGTTGATTTCCATCTGAAGAATGCTCTGTCTGCCTGGGTGTTTGATCATGACGCTCATAAAAGATACGCATACTACCCTTCCAACGCGTATCCGATGGGCAGTAATATGGAATATTTATTTTTCACACACCAGTGGATACGTAACGTGAACTACCCTCATGTGCGAAGATGCTACGACCGTAGTGGGGATTTCGCGAAGGTCTTATCGTGCGTCGACAAGAGTCTGTGCCCTTGCAATTATCTTGTTCAGTTCAACGTGTTTGAGCAGCCTGAATACAAACTCGTCGATAAAAGAAATAAAGGTGATGCGAACGGAAACGGAGACAACGTACTGTGTCGAATAGAAATAGAAAACGAACTGATGCTGCGGTCCGAGTTTTTCAACAAACGTAAAGAATATTTTCAGACATTCAATATTTGGTTGTACGACCACTTCCTCGACCCCTGCTGTGAACTATACGACTCTAATAAGACGCGGAAGAAGCTGAATAAAAACATAATTTACCGCCCCTGGAAATGCAAGACGCGTGCATCAAAACAATCCGGCTCGGCTTCTACAAAAACACTGGCCGTCGAAGAAACAACGTCATCATCGAAATCAAAGAAACAGAAAAGGCTTCAGGAAATGGCAGAGATCAATTCGCGCCTGCTGTTTGGCAAGGCTTCGTGTGGACATGAAGATAGGCGGCTTTTGGTTCGATGTGAAGACTACAGGTCCTGTCTATATTCTCCGAAGCTGAAAATCACTTCGTGCCGTCACCAGGAAGAGGACGTTACGTTTGAACAGCGACGTTGTGGTGACGAAATAAATACTGAAATACGGACATGCAGGAAGTGTGGAAAGGTAAAGGTGATAGCAAACTGATTTACAAATGCGGCAAACCGGACACAACCTCTGATTCTGTCATACCTTATCGTTACGGGAGCGGCAAAGCGGACACGACCTCTGATTCTGTCATACCATATCGTTACGGCAGCGGCAAACCGGACACGACCTCTGATTCTGTCATACCATATCGTTACGGCAATATATGTCTCGAAGAGAAATTTACCGTCCTACCGTACAATGTTCGTCTACACATAACACGTGTGGTCAACGATTGGGTGGAAAGGAGTCCGGCGGAACGTTTTTGCGCCGCAGACAGTCTAGCTGGATCTCTGACACTGATGGCGCATGGAACGTACGAGATTTATCTTTCATTCGACCGTTTCCTGATTTGTAATTTCGACGATTCAAAGCTATTAAAAGTATTACGCTGCTACAAGAACTGTATTCCAGAGCCCGGCACCTACTTTGGAGAAATCGTCGCTCAATTCTTTCAGCATTGTAAACAACAATCAAATTTAAACGTGAAACGTACTACCCGTGGCCCTACAAATAGATCGTCCGCTTTGTTGAAAACAGCAAACACTAACCGACCGAGCGTCGATTATGCAAGTCAAAATGAAGAGACAGCGTTTGAATGTAACGATGCGATTATCAATACAATTTATCGCCTAATGGACGCCACAGTGAAAAGGATAAACATCGACATTGAATCTGATGAAGAGGGAAGAGATACGAATCGCCAGCAACAACACGAACCGATGGACCGCGTTCTAATTAGCTCCTTGAAGAAAGCACAAACCATCACACTCGTATGTGATTGTACGCAAAACAGAGTATTTCCCTCCGACTCGAAAGAAGCATTAGAAATGTATTTAAAGTTCAAGGTATTCGGCACAATGGTGTATGCGGATGGCAGGAACGCATTAGACATTGATCAACATGAATTCTCTATTGACCAGTTTAAAAACACCGAATCTAGCGAGATACACTTTTCCCTCACTATTTGTAGAAAACTTAAAACCTACAAACTGCTGATAAACCTAGTGAAGTGCATGAACATTCACAACGAATCTATCAAGAACGGTGTCAATCACCACCTGGGTATTTTAAAATTAAAAACCTTAAAACTAAATTATGGCTCCGCTTCATCAAACGATCGTAGTACGTGTCAAAACGAAGAGATCGTAGTTAAAGATTGCGAACAGATTATCGACATGATATCTCACCCGTACCCATCAAAAACCGACACTCGGCCCGATAAAGAGGGGCAAGGGATCAAACGCCAACACCGCGATGAACCGATCGCCAACATGGACCGTAAATTTGAAGTAATTATGACTTTGAAGAGAGCGAAAACGGTCGTGCTCATGTTTGTGTGTAAACAAGAAAGAGTTTTTACTTCCGATTCAAACGAAGCTTTGAAAGTATATTTCAAACAAAAACTATTCGGCGCATTGTTACATAAGAACGGCAGAAACGTATTGGACGATGTTCCTCACGAATTTAGTATCAAACAATTTGATAACAGCAGGTCGAGTGAATTATATTTTTCCCTAACCATTCACAGAGAACGTAAATACGATGAATTGTTAGATAACCTGTTTAGGAGCGTGGATATTTACAACAAGTCTATTGAAAACGGTGTCAAACACCATTTGGGCGCTTGCTCTTTGATTTATTGCAGTGATACGCTGTATTTTATGGGGATGTCCCAGAGTCTTTTCATTGACAATTCAGTTACGTTTTTGTATTGCTTTCTGACTGAAAAGTACCGACCCGTCATTGAGAGTAAAGAAGATTCATTCGTGTTCGGGCTGGTAAAAATACTATCCAGCATAGAATATTTCACCGAGTGTCCATTGAAAAGGAACCACAAGGGAAAAGTGGGCCATGGTCCGCTCACCTCTGTTATCTCCGAAGGCGGTCTAAATGAGAGCATTAAGTTTGTGAATAATATGTTTCGTCGACAATTACTCGCCGACCAAACCGCTAGGGATAACCGGAGCATTCCACAAAGGATTGAGGACTCTCCTGCGTCAAACTTCGAAGAAGATGACACTTATGATCCCAAATCGCCATCTTACGGTCCCGATTCTCCACCCGATGGGGCAGACTACAGTGCAGATCACAGTCTCGACACGGCTAGCAAGGTCAATGGTATTGTTGATGCAATGAGATATGTAATAAATGAACCGTACATTAATACATTTATAAATAGGCCGGTAGAGTGTGGCAGTATGTATTGAATGTTTGAGGTCGGTCATGTCGTCGCCTGTTCATGAGTACGAAATCACCTGCGGTATAGTATTTGATGGCGAAATCTACAGCCAGGTTAAATCTATATTGTTTGAAAAAAGCAAGGAACCCGCTTTAGAAGAGGCTGTTGACATTTACGCTTTGCCGCGGAAAGACGGTGAACGCTATAGGGCGTTGACCAGATACAAGGAGTGCTGCTCTATCGACGATGTCGAAATCGACTACAGAAAATTCGACCACAAGAAGACGTATTACGCGTACGAGTCTCAGATTCCGTACGTCGAACGTAATAGAGGGAGAATTTTGTTTATCACTTGTACATACAAAGAGTCGGTGGAAACTAGTGTAAACGAGGATGAGTGGAAAAATATCATCAAAGAGGATCATACATCGGGCCAATTCATACGAGTGCATAACAAAAAAAGGATATGTTTTTTTAACGGAGCGTTCAAGACCACCGTGCCGTACACGCGCGTATCCATTGGTGAGCAGGCTTCGTACGGCGGTACTTTGGAGGCCAGAAGCACGTGCAATTCGATATATTATTTTGAAATCGAACTGGAATTGTCCAGACCGTCGGGTTCGACAGAGATGAATACAAATATGCACCGAATATGCGAATTGCTATTTCAACTGTTGCCGTATGATCTGGTGAAGGCAGCCATGTTGGCGAAAAACACATTCTCTGTTCAACGCGAAAGGATCGACGGCATTTTTGATACCTTCAAACGCCAGTTTAGAGATTTTAGAAGCTGTTTACCACATTTACAGCAACGAGAATGCCTCGATAAGGGAGTTGATTTCTTCGTCATGCCGAAATGGGACGGCATAAGAGCGGTTGGTCTCTATTACTGCGACGGCTATTTGATTGTCAAAGACGCGTGTGGCCGTATATCGAGTTTCCGCACCGTACTACCGTTCGATAATGACATGATACTACAGCTCGAGGCGGTGAGACCTAAAGTTCAATCAAGTTCTACCGATCACATTGCAACTGACAGTGAAGGCTATTATTACGTGATCACAGAACTGTTGGCCGTATTCATCAAGTCTCCAAACACGGTTTATCACGTGTATGGTAGGAATAACGTAATGTACGACACCGGGCGCAATATAGGTAATGTCGTGACCAGTATCGCAATCAAGACTCAATTCCAGAACGCTTCGCATGTGTGCAACTTGTACAGGCCGATAAAGCCCGATACGTCCCTGCGAGTGATTTCAACACTGACCAAGATAAGGAGTGTCGGGGCAAAAGGTCCTGCTATCCCAGGACATCACATCATAAATCTAACGAGTGTAGTTAACATTACGGACGGACTCATGTCTGTAAAAGACATTCTGAACTGTTTGGATGTGGCAACGACGTTTCCCGGCCAAAGGAAGAAGGAAGAAATCATCTCTCTGTTTGCGAATCATCTACCGAAATGTTTGCAAAACGATTCGCGTTTTCAGAAAGACTGCGAGGGAATGATAGTGGCCTTTACCAAGCAGGGAAACAACAAGTTACAGCGTCCAGATGCTGAGGAATACGGCTATTTCAAGCTGAAATACACCGATACTGTAGACATGGAACTGAACCTTATCACCGGAGCACTGACATCTGCGGATTCAACAGAATACCGTGCCGAAGGACTACCGACTCTGCACAGCGTCGGTAACTGGGCCGAACGTCCAGTTCCGATCAAGAATCAACGGATAATCGTGGAATGTTTCTACGACGGAAACAGGCTGGTGTTTTTAAAAGACAGATGCGACAAGAGCCGACCCGATTCTGACACCAAAATCAAAGCTACAAACAGATTAATTTACGACTGTTGTCGAAAAATGGTTGGGTGATGCACAATAAAATTTGTTTCATGAAATTGTGTGACTATTTTCATTTTCATCAGGCCCTTTTTTGATTGTGTCTCCTCAGATTGGTTCGGGAGTTCACAGGATGAAGACGTTGCAACAGCTGTCTGCTGCGTGCATCGCTGATGCATTTGATTCGTGGGGGGAGGTTGAAAAAGGAATCGGACATTTGCTGCCACCACTGTTAGTCAAGCTTGTCGTCAGGGAACGTGCCAGGAAAGACTTTCAAGATCAACTTGATGTGTTGGAATTTCGAGAAAATCATGACTGGTTGTCTGGCAGAAAGGTTACAGTGTACTACGATTTGTACGTTGAAGATCAAATGAGAAAACCAATGTTGGAATTCTTTCTCAACAACATTGAGTTCATGTTTCCGTGAAAACAAATTTTGTTTCCATTTTCATTTCAGTCCATCAATCGTATTTTCCCTTTCTTACCTTTGGTAAGTTTATCGTATGTCGGCCAGTTTCCATCATTCACCGGGACCATGTTGAATTTCCTACCGTTGTTAGAGTTTGTAATTGTTCTGTTGAAGGTGTGGAATAAAAAGTTTTTTGTATTAAACATGGCAGTTGATACCCATTCGTTTGCATAGTCGGTAAACGGAGTGCGCCAAAGCGCCTCATGTAAAACATCCCAAGAGCTATTCACCGCTTTGCTTTCACCACTCGTACTTTCTTTCTGGTTGTTTGTCATGACGTACACATTGGAAGAACCGTTGGCAACGTACTCTTGGCTATCATCGAGATCTGATGTGAGACAAGTTTCCAATTGCAATTTATCTTTTTCCAACAGCTTCACTTCAGCCGGAAGTAAGGGTTGGTATTTGGTCGAAGACATGACGGCCAAATTGGACACTAACACTTATCATTTTCTTCTGTTCAGGCATGAAACGTTACACACCTGAACAACCTTTGCATTTCTACAAATTGGACATGAAACATTAAAAACACCGTATTGAGGAAAATCCGTTTTGCTGTTTTCCATCACCCATTTCCACAGACAGTCAATGTGAAACCTATCGTTGTGTGCACAGGACAGTAAATCTGTCGCAGACGTAAAACGTATAAGCTCTAAGCAGATATAACACTGATCCGACGTTTCTTTCCTTTCTCCATATTGACCGTATTTGGCCGTTTTGCCTAATACACATAGCGACCCGTCAGGATTGTAATCCTCTTCATCAGACGAAATCAATTCATACTCCCTTTTTATTTTTCGATGACGCAGAAAGCAATTTGCTAAATTGTTTCCATATGTTTTGACGTTTGAATACAACCAGTCGCATATGAAAACAACAATATTCAACAAATATTTATACAATCTTTCTCCCGGTTTACTCATCGAAGTGGTGTAAGATATGAACACGGTGTGAAAGAAGATACATAATTAGTCGAACAATATATAGGTTTACAATTGATCACTCCCTGAATTTGAACGCACATCCATTTAATGTAATCTCTCAAACCGCTGTATGGTGTCCTACGTTGGTATATATTTAACTTATAAATTGAAGTGTCTTCAAACGCTTCCAATATGTTAAAACGAGTCGAGACAAACATATGTGACGCATTTAAATGTCTTACGATATTATCAAACATATGGTTATTGCGAATCGATGGAATTATAAAGGTGTAAACTGCATAATACGATTCGGATAATGAACTCAATTGTACAATGTTCATCAATAATGGATTCATATTTATCGCCGTTTCCACGTCGCGTTGCGTGGTGTTAATGACAACCATGGCCGTTTCACCGTTACATTTTTCACACAAGCACCTACGAAATCCTACACATTTTGAATTACAGTTTTCACACCGGGTACAATTGAATATTGAATTACCGGGGGATTCATAACGTATCAAATCAGTATATTCGGGCGGATCATTGGTGGAAATACCTAATGCAGTAACCGGATCAATGGAGCAACGATTGTACAAAAACGAAAAATACATGCTTAAGCCTTATTTTACTATTCAAACTAAACGAAACTATTGGGGGTAGGGGGATTGCAAAGAACTAACAGGTGAAAAACATAAATTTTTATTTGACAAAGTGAAAAAAAAAACCTAAAGATAGCCAAATTCTAGCGCAACATGCTTCTTCCCGTGAATATGCAACAATGTAACGTATATTTTCCCTTTGTTCTCATCGCAAAGTATCAAATCTGTTGGATCAAAATCAAAGTAAGCGCCGTTGTTGTAGGAAAAATCAATGCCATTGGTGCCGTTCCGACTGAAGATGCAAACTGTGTAGTTTCTTGTGATGTTGTCGTCATAGCCGTGAAAGAGGTTGTATTTCAGTTTTCCCAAAATCATAGTTTTCATGAAAACAAAACGTTTCCAAAGTAAAGGTTGCCACCTCTCCGATTCGAATTCAAAATTTGGAACAACACACATGTTGTTGAAGGCACAGGAGAATGATTCGGATCTCGGGTAGACTCTCATGTTCATGGTGCAGCAGAAAAATATATGGTTTACCGTGCAATCTCTGCAATAGCGCAGCAAATCCCGATACAGAGTAACCGGCATTTCTGACTTGATGCAGTCAAAAATGCTTAGACTCATCAAAAACGCGTAGTTTACCACCACACGTCTGTAGTTTGCGACGCGTCCGAAATGTTCGATGAGCTTCACCATGCAAATGGAACGCAAAGACATTGGGTTCTGCAGGTGTGTCCTGAAACACTGCCTCAGAAAAAAAGGGGTTTCCCGAACAAACGAAGTAGTTTCCGAATTGACCCTCAAAAGTTCTTTGAAATTCCTTTGACGACAAAAACGGCGGTATTCCGCATGCTGTGCCACACACATTTCGGGACAGAAAATATTCACTGTCCCGCCTTTGATATCCAGCGGATCATTCATTTGAAATCGAGATCAAAGTACTAGTCGCTGATGCGGAAAAATGACCGTATGAAAATACTCGTTTCGCTGGATTTTTTGGTATTTAGTTCCAGGTCGCTCACATCCGTGACGAAACGCAGTCTTTGTTCGTCCGCATCTTCTCTGAAAGATAGGCAAGGTATTTCTGCCTTTAGTAACCAAACGAGGCGTAAATAGTCGATAACATCTTGTAGATTTGAAAACTCGTACATACTACATTTGTTATCCTTGTAATTAGTCTTTTGATTTTTGTCTTTCCATCGAATCAAATCAGATGACCAAGCTGCAAGAGGTATCAAAATATCTTTCTCCGCGTTACTGTGTTGGCTCTTGCTTTTTACAACTCGCGAACTCGTGATCACGGTACAAGGGAATTTTTCAAAAAGTGTTAAACTTTCATTACTTTCATCGAATTTATAAATGGTAATAAATTCACTCAGATGTATGTTGAACCAGCTGACAATGTCCGCTGCCGCCAGCAAAGCCATTCAAACTGTTGATTGTGCAAATGAACGGAACCCGACTTGCATGACGGCGAGAAAGTCTTCTCGACTTTCCTCCCCCCACCATCACCTCTGTTACCACCACCACCACTGCACATGATGTGGAAACCAAAGAATAGTTGCACTTCTCATTGTACTCGCACAACACACAATGCAGAATTCCCCTCAGTCTGGTGGACTCTCGAAGATTGTGTCACCACCGAATGTTTCATCATCGGATACGACGAAAACACAAAATGTCACTACAGGATACCTGATTTTTGATCGATTGTTTGTCGATTTTAATTATTTGATGTTCAACAAAAAGTATTTCATCATCAAGGAGATTGCAGTTGTGGGCAAAACAAAATACAATGTTCATTTTCAACAAAGCTACATTGTTCACAGTCCTCTGCACCCGGTAAAGATGGATGAAGATCTGACAGCCCTTCATGGAATCAGATGGGTAGACGGTGAAGTCAACATCCAAACAATCCGCCATCTTGTAACGCTGTTCAACAGCTCGTCCATTGTTTACTTGTGGGATGAAAACAAGGCGAACATTTTTCAATCGCTATTCGATATTTCCACTAGGGTTTGTAGTATTGACAAGGTGATTCTCAACGATTTCGCCAGGGTACTACAGACAATTCCCCAAGTTTGCGCGTTTCATTTGACCAGGCCGACGAAAATATGTGCTTTGAACAATGCTTGTCTGATGAACATTCGATTTCATGCACAACTGCATCAAAGCGAAGGGTATGTTGTGTACAGGGTTAACCCATGAACCCTTTTGATCACCCTTCTCCCACCGTTAGCAATAAACCATTTTTTAAATATCAATTGCGAATATTATTGAATACTTTGCCTCAAACCTCAAACATTGAATGCAAAGTTTTGGGACTTTGGGGGTTTTGAATTCGGGAAGATCTCTCGAATCATGTATCCGAGATCTTTTGCATCGCGCGATTTATTTTGCGTCTGTTTTTCTGAAATCGGTTGGCCATATTTTTCATGCCTCTTAGATATGATTGAAAAAGTTTGTAGAACGTGGCAGTGAATATTGGATTGTGTGCGAACCCTTTGAATACGTCACACCGATCCAAATAGCCGAATATATCTTCCAGTCCGGTATCGTCAATGTTCATTGAACATTTGGCCATTGCCAATAGTATATCGCGTATGAAAAAATGGCGTTGACTATGAGCCGGCGCTTGACGCGTGTCGCTGTACAGGTACACACACAGTTGTAATATACTGATGCTCGATGCGAGCATACTCGTTGGATCTAGTTTTAGGTATCCGCAGCATCTATGTTTACCGTAATTATTATGTTTGGGTATGTTAATATCGTTTGTATTGTCCGAGTTGAGACAGATCCGATTGTCTTTGCACCGTTCAAATACCAATTCCACCGTGGCGTTTTCCACACCGGGTAGGGCGTTGATTAATTGAGCGATTTTAGGATTGTGCACAGTTGAAACCAGATTTTCAATCACCACTCGATTGTATTGAGTAGTGCCGGTCAACCTGTATGCTTTTTTACCATAGCCCGATGTTCCGCTTGTTAACGCCAACAATCCCGCTGTGTCTTTTCTTAATTGTTTCATTCGCGATTTGATGACGTTTTCGTCTAAGCTTCCGATAAGCATAGCCAGACGCGTTGGTATTTTATCCAACAGTCCCGGCGATACAACATTTTTCATATTCACTATGAAAATCTCTTCTCGTCCCTCCTTGTCGTACATAAGGTAGGCGAGAATCTGCAGCATATACGTCTGATTGTGTATGATCGGCGGTACTTCGAGTATGAGGGATAAGAGTCTTTTATAGGCGTCCGAACAATTGTCTATAGGCTTACATTCGCACTCAAACGGGTCCACGGGATTATGGCGCATGTGTTCACGTACAAAACGTATTAGGTCGTTGAAATCAGTCGCTTCTCTATTCAGCGTCGCTTTGAATAGATCACGCAACATTTTGCCGCAAGCGATCAACGCCATACAACTGGACGTATAGTATACGGGTGTTTCAAGCATTTTCTTAATCATTTTGTGTATTTCATCGCATGCCGCTCGTCTCGGATCATCGGCCGACAGGTTTTTGGTTTCAATATGGCCCGTGTCATTCGAATCCCAGCGGGCGAGCAAGTAATCGTGATCGTCTCTAAGTTTTTGTATATCATCTTTTGAATATGTTCCCATCACCATTTTGGTGAAACACTCGACTACGCGACAAAACAAAATGTAATCAGTCTCTGAAATCTTTAGCTTTACAGTTTCCGTGGACAGAGCCAAACGATCTCCATAATACATGACGGAAGCATGAGCGGACACATGGGTCATGTTTTTTGCCTCTGTGGCCACCGATTGAGACTCTTTGTTAGCTTTTTCGGAAATCTGGAAAAACGATTCCTCGACACTAAGGTTTTTCTGTAAAGCCTCATGCTCGCTAATTTTTCGTATCTTATCCAGACTCTCGGTCATTTCGAGGAATGTTTTCATATGGAAATCATGCAGGGGATTTTCGGTATCGCTACCGTCTCCACCACTGGCTTCATCAAGCATATTTCTTCATCAATTAAGTCCCAACACTTAATACCTAGATCAAAAATCAGTTAACAGAAATCGGATCATTCGGGATTCAAAAGATAACAAGAGAAAAAATGAATGCACAAAAATCATATGTATTCAAAATGAACACAGATAACAAAAATTACAGTTCAAGAGTGATGCGGTGTTTTCTTGTCCCTTCTTTGCAAAGTGGACATTTGACGATACGAATGTCGTTCACGCAAAATTCACATATCGTGTGCCCACAGGTGAACAACGGTTTTTGATCGGTCGTGTCTTGAGTCAAACACACCGGACACCAGTCCACCATCCATTCTCGGTTCTTCATTCGAAAAATACAGTTCATAGAATGACTGTTGTCTAGTGACGCCGAAAGCCAAAGAGCCATTTTCTCGCTGTTTGCGTCCATCTGGAGTTTTCTTTTTTTAGCGGTGCGTTCGTCATTTCCGGTTTGAAGTACGTCGTGCGGTGACAAGGCCAAGTGGCGGTTGGGCCCCGGTTTTCTGGTCCACCATATCCAACTGCCGTAGCCGACAGTGTTGACTGAGTCGTTTGTAAGAGGGAGCGATGAACGAGACAAAAGATACTCGGCTATCGATTCTTTTTCGAACCCGTCATAGAGGTTTTCGATCAATTTGGGATCACATAGTTTTGAGTCGAAACCATAACCACAGTATATGCAAAGCATAATGGTAGTGTGAATTTCAAGTATATGACGTATGGAATATCCCGCAGGCTTATCGTACATTGAAAATTCACCAGTCGCGTGCACACTATAAATATCGGTGGTTTGTGGGTCTCTCTTGTGTTGTACACAAAATCCGTGCATTATAAATGCCCTCCACGCAGTTTCCATGTCTATAGCGTATGTCACTCTGTTATTTGGAGGTGGCGCAGTCGGTTGTTTTTCTGAAGAAAGTATGTGTGACAAATAATTTTTAGATTCCAAGGTTTCTTTAACAATGTCCGCTGCACGTTCATTGTTTATGCGTTCGACCAGTGCTTCCTCTTCGATTCTGTTCAGCGCTGACCGACATAGTTCATTTGGCTCAGCAAGTGTTGTACGTCTGTTGTCGGTCCGGTATAGAGACCCATACAAGGGTGAATGTTCGAGGATACAAGCTAACGGTCGACATACCCGCGGTTTACTCTTGACACTGGTGTGTGTATCATAATAAACGGCATACAGCGGGAGACGGCGGAATTCACGGCTATCTCCATGATAACGGTCCACTTTGTCCAGTTTCATCTGCATGATCATACGGTAGCATTTAACAAGCGTGTCCTCGCAGGCACCCAATACAGGGGTGTCGCTGGTCAGTTGAACAAATTCATTCCATTCCATCTCCGTGGCCATGAAGCCCGATACTTGTTGACGTTGTAAAACTTCAAGCGCGTTTCCAAATTTAGACGGTTCGTGGATGTGGAAGCTCGAATATTTTGTTTGCCACGTGCAATTGTTCTCTAACCACATCAAGGGGCATTTATCAAAGTGATAGCGCAATGGTTTTCCATCTGTCGCCGGTTCGGTGGTAGTCTCATTTGCCCGGGACGTTGTGCCACTCATATTTATTTCCGGCGTATCTTGATGTGTGTTCAATCTACCTGCGCTTTCTCCGCTGTTTTCTGCCATATCTTCATCTTCGGGCTGGACGTAATCAGTTTCGTTCAACCCTCCGAATCTTTCTGTCAGTGACGACGTCCCAGTCCGAACGGTATTGATCTCTCGTTCGAACATCGCACGCGCCGAATTCACCATCAGTGTCTCCAAAGTTTCATTAGATCGCTGTCTCGCCATTATATTGCCGGCGGTAAAAGCGGTAGCGATAGTGCTCCTAGTATGAAAACTATTCGGACGGGTGACCCCGCCTACCACGGGAGCGCGTTTCGCTTCTACTGGCATGACACTTTTGAATCCACAAAATATGCAAGCTAACGTATCGTTTTCCGGGCAAACAAAGAGAAATTCCTTGTGTATATCACCTGACCGTCTGTAAGGGCGCGGTGCCCAAGACAACCGGTCAGCTGTGTCTAAATGGTTCATGAGAAACAACAACTCTCGTGGTTCAACCACGTTGCACACATTGGCATATAATTGCGGTCTTTCCAAAGTTTTTTGAAATATTGCCCTGTTTTCTTCGATTAGATCAATGTATGTATGTGCTGATCTTTCGTGACCAATGATGAACCCCAAGAGATTATCGAAAATCTCTTCAAAGGCCCCGTAGCTTGACATTTGGCCAGAAGTCACACGACAGTTCCACATCCTGCAAATGGTCCGTGACTTGTTGTGCGGTCCACAGTTTCCGAGACTGTGACACTACTCTGTTTGACCACAAGAATGCCCATATGACCAAACCGGTTCGTCGACATTTTAACAGTCGACATTCAAAGCTCACAACAACAGGAAAATCAATGTGAAAAACAATCAAGTACAAAAAGTTTATTTTTTAACTGATCAAGTGCCCGAAGAGGCTAACAAAAGCTAGTTGATTTGGTTTTGACATGAAAGGCAGAACCCAAACCGATCGGATTGATGACTTTTAACCAGGTTTCTTTAGGGCCTTGCTGCTCATAGTCACATTTGCTAAAAAGAAATTTGCAATTGCGTTTGATAACGTCTGTTTTCTCGGATTCGCCCAGTTTGTTGAATGCATATTTAGTGCAAAATTGAAAATCTTCTTCGTACACCTCGTGGATGTGAACGACGTCTCTGTCAATCCTCTCAGCCTGTACAGTCTTCAGTTTCAGCTCGTAATTATTGTCTTGATTGTCTCGTTGGCACCGGATGTACATTAACGTAGAATCCACATCATTTTGTAACGATACAATGTCGTTCTCCGCGTTCAACATTGCAGCTCTTAAATTGCATAAGCGTTCATTAGCATTTGCAATGTTAGATTGAACTTCATGAAAGCGTATGTGTGTCACAAGTTCGTTGACCTCACGTATTTCTTTGTGAAAAGTCTGAGAAAGAAAGTTTAATCCGATGATTTTTGGCTGTTGCTCGTAAACATCGTGTATCGGTGATCTAATTCTGTATTCATTATCTTCAACGAGATATCCTACAACCTCTCCAGTCAGTTTAGATGTCATAGCCAAAACGCCGTTATCGACCAAATCCATAACCTTTGCCGTACCCAAGAACTTTACCGGATCTTTGAAGATCATGGTTTTGTAGTTCATGAACGATTTGTACTCGTCTATTTTCAACCATTCTTGGATCAGCTGCACGTCTTGCAGCCATCTATTGTCCAAGTTGTCAACCCATGTGTGAATGGAATAATCATAATCCTCTGATACGTCCGCACCTCGATACAATGGAGAAGAATATCTCTTGTCGATATCTTCATCTTCGGATCCTTCCAATGAAAATATCTTCAACTGCGGATGCCCCTTCATAATACGCTCTTGATTGTAAAACATTGCTTTCTGAAGTTTTACCAACGTTTCCGTGCAGATCTCACAAACAGACCTTCGAATATCAAACTTCATGCTAGTCATCGAGGTAGCCGTATGCCACTTGTATATGCCGGGTTTTATGGCAAGCCGTTTGGCGATTCCGCTATTTTTAGAATCACCGAACGAGACCAACCAAATATCTTCACCTGCGCTGAATCTCATCTCATTGGCGGCGGCCCTTCGTATAACCGGCTGTAAAGACGATATATCCGGGAATTTACTTTTGTCATATGAATCCACGTTGTAACGTTTATTCGCTAGCGCGCGAATAAAACGTTCATCCTTATCGGCCAACCATTTGACTTGATCATAGTTCATATATTTCATAATGTCCGTGTAAAGTTCTGTTGGTAGTCTGGTGCTAATGAGTTTCAAGATCTTGTCGTTAGGATTGGATTTTGAATTTACGTTTAGTGCTTCAAGCATCGACTCGTCGGATCCTTCTTCAATAAGGCCACTCCTTTTTTTCTGTTGTACAACACATCTTATTTCAATTTCATCACTTTCTTCTTGGTTTTCTCCGTTGTAAGGCTGATAGTCCGAACAAAATACCCCTTTCAGATCCATCGTTTCAAATCTATATTTATTGTTGTCGAATTTGTCCAAGTCCGATTTATGTTTATTTCCGCTTGTCTTTTCATGCATAGGCATCACCTTCAGTTTATCTCTATATCCAATACCACTATAGGGTTTCTGACGAGAACGATGCTGTCTATGAAAGACAACAGTGTTTGATTTTCTTGTTCCCGAAATTAAGTAAGGTTTTGTGAGTGCACAATTATACGTTCTTTCGATGTTATCTATATCACAGATTTCCTGAGGTTTTTGCCTTTCTTCGATTGAAATTAACCGTTTTCGAGATTTCGTGAAATGTATACACACTCGGCTTCCATCTTCTCCATTAAATCGTCTTTCTAGCAATTTACATTCCTGTAATGGAATCAAACGTCCTGAACAGTATACTGGAGAAAGTCTTGGAACACCCGTGTTTTTCATCTTTGTATAATTGAATGACAAAGGTCTTATGTTCTACCACCATGGATGTATTCGACCAAACAAGTGTATGCCACTCGAGGTGATCAAGAAACGTTCCAACTACCCCCCCCCCCCCCATCGCTTCACCGGTGGGGAGGTGGGAGGGGGAATCTGTTTTGCCAACTGTGTCGAGAGAATGCTATCTGGCATCTGACAAACAAGTGGTACCGTCCGACTGCAACCGGCTGCAAACAAGTGATATCATCCGATTGCAACTGGCTGTTATCCTGCGGTCTTCAGAACTCCGACACATTTATCGGGATCTTTTCCGACACTTTTGTCGGAGTTTTTTCCGACAATACTGCCGGGATTTCTTTCCGGCACTTTTGTTGGAGTTTTTCCCGACAGTACTGTCGGAGTTTTTTCCAACACTTTTGTCAGAATCATTTCCTTGTCGAGTTTCACCAGAGAGTTGTGAAAGTTCTGACGACCGCGGCGCAGTGAAAGTGCTATTGTATCCTCCTCAGTCCCAAGTGTTCCTGAGAAGGATACGATTTTGAACCTTATGGCTCAAAATCTTGTCCGCCGACGAAAGACGAACGGACATAATTTAACAGAATGTTTTTTGCACCATTTTTGTCCCTGTTCACGCCACTATGACATACTGGGCAGTAGACATAACGGTGTGGTGTCTTCGACACGACGACATCGGATGAGATGTTCTGTTCGTTGCAAGAACTACACCTTTTAGTTGTGTATCTCTCGTCAAACACTATAACTTTGTGTCCTCTTCTCCGTAGGGCGGATATCAATTTTTCGTGTGAAAACTTTCTCCTTGTGCGAAATTTGGCGGTCTTCATGAAAGTAGCGCCGGCTCCGTACACGATCACTTTGTCCTCAGGTGTAAAGTACTCCTTAGCGATGTTATCGAAAAACCGTTGAAACCTCGTGTATCGGTCGAACTTTAACCTTCTCATTCTACGTAAAACGTAAATCTCTTGTCGGCGTTTGAACCATTTCAGTTTGAATTCTGTAAACGTCCAGTAATCGAAACTACTCTTTCCAATAACAATATTTTTTTCCTTTTCTATTCGCTCCCGATCCATTCGGATTTCACGGTCGATATCATTTGTCCACCGTTTTCTTTTCTTTTCACGAAAGTATTCACCGGTATCACAGATTACGCGTCCTGCAGATAATGATTGGTAGATGAAATCATTCTGCTCTCTTTTGCGGCAAGTAACAAGAGGTAAGATAGCACCCGGATCCACAGACACGATGTCGGTATAATCTTGTTGAAAATCCGTTTTTCTCTTTTTTACCGGACCTCCTTCTTGTTTAGTAATATCCGATTGTTTTGTTTTATTGATGGATAACGATACTTGAATCCCATCCGTTTGTATGCTGTATCCAAAACCGGGAGGACAATTGAAATACCGCTTCCAGTAGATACTAGCGCTGATTTCATTGAACTGTTTCCATGATCCGGGGACATTTTTTGGATCCGTCCTCCGTAACAGTTCATACAATGCAAGACTGTCGTATGTCAAATGAGACGCTCCGTTTCTGAATATCGGAAACAAAACAAACGATTTTCGCCCAGCAGAAGTAAACTCTTTTTGAATGTTGTAGAATAACTGGATGAATTTCCAGTAGTCTTTGTTGATTGCTCGATTCGTAACATTACCATTATTATTGAACCATTCTTCAATTTCTTGATTCTTGATGTTAGACGATGATTGATTTTCGTAGAAAATGTCAAAACAAGTATCGTGAACTTCCTTCTTCGTTATCGTTGGAAATTTCATTTTCAAATAGCGTTTGATCCTTGAAAAGGCGTGAAAAGTGATGTTGGTCTGTGTGATGGTTTCATAACGTTTTGCAATATGAACCATCAATTGGTTTCTGCTTTTACAGTCGTAATTCGGAAACGGCCTCATAGCCAAATAACGGTCGATTATATGGTCAGGATCTTGGATTTTGGGATCCGACCCCTTTAAAACGTGCAAAAACCGTAAAGCGTTTATCTTAGGAAAGCAATTGACAAATTCTGCGGCGGACATTTTATCCATGTAAGATTTGTAAAAGACATTTATCAACAGTGACATCTCGATTTGCATCGATGATAACTCTTCCACATCCCTGTTGATCTCTTTCCACAATTCATCCTTTTTCGACGATAACGGACAGAAGAAACTTCCGATACATTTCTTCATTGTGTATATTCGGTCCAAGTCATTTTTTCCATCATCTCTGATCCGTTTCTTGTGGAAGGCGCACTTTTTTGAACTGGTACGTTTGTGATCCGTACCTCCGCATGAAGGGCAACATGACATTCCACAATGCAGAACCTGAACACGAATGAGCCTAAACCCAGTTAACACCCAGTCAACTTATAATTTTATTTTTCGTTGACATTCCTACAGTCGACATTGAAAGTCGAGATCAATATCTTGACAATAGGGAATAAATTATGGAAAACAATAAGGTTCAAAATTGCTTGTTTTATTTGTCCCAAAAAAGGTACATTGGGTCTCAGGAGGGTATATTGGGTAAGGAGCAAATGGGTCACACGCGAATGATATGCCATATATATACTTTTTGGACCCCCATGTCGAGTGATTTTCGTCGTTTTCAAGAAAATCCGGCATTCTGATTGGTTGGAATTTTTGGCGGGAAAAATACTCAAATCCAATTGGTCGGTGAAATTAGGCCACGCCCAAAAATGGTGGGGGAAATACTCAGTGTACTGGTGATCGTCAAAGAGAAAGGTCACGAACCAAAATTTGTTTCTTTGACTTGCAGTCAAACTGCGAGTCACCACCGTCCGATAAACTTACAAACTTCAGTAACCATATTTTCATAACAAAATGCAGAAGCAATTCAATTTTCAATAAGGTGGAAATGCTGAAAATATTTCTTCGTTTCCAAGAGTAAATCTGATAGGCAATTATTTGGTAAATCGCTATAAATAAAAATGATCTACAAATAACTTGTGTAATGAACGTTACAGTCACCACTGGTTCCATGTTCTTCTTATCCTTTTCACATTGCAGGTCATTGAAAAGAAAGTGTGTAGACTTCATCATCGATTTGTATTTCAACGTTTCTCATCATTCGACGTTGATTTGATATCTTTTTCATGCGTGCTTTTCTTGCCATGTTTCTGTTCATAAACAAAAATGAAAATCCCAACGCCGGAGGATTTAAGCGTCTCGATTTGACTACATTCCTCGCATAACTTTTTGCTTTTTCGCTTTTGGTAAACTTCGGCTTAGCCGCGTTCCAAGGCATCACAAAAAAAGCAACAAACTACCCTCTCAGTGAAAAACAGCCTGACGACTTAGTCACTACTCAATGTGGGCAAATTGACAGTGTTGGAATTGGTGAAAAACAGAGAGGTGTAATCATTCTCATTTTCTTTGGCTCTCTTTCGCACGGAAGGACTTGAAGACGGTAGTGCCCGTGAAGTGGGCTTGACAGGCAAAGCTCGTAACCCGGAAAAGTTATCCAAGGACAAGGACTTTTCGATCGTGTCAAATGTTGCATCGTGTATGCTGTCTCGTTTTCTCAGTTTCAACCCAACCGGAGACATTTCCGGTGGCAGTGACACTAGGCATTCAGGATTTTTAGTCTCGCGTGTACGTTTAGTAAATACGGTTTCGAATGTGGTAAAGGATCCTGTCCCATTCATATCGCCAGTCTGCGCAGACAATTCCTTGGAAGTTTTCTCTTCCATCAATATGTTTTTGAGACTGTTATCGAGTATGTGTAGTTTCTTCTCTTGTGTTATTTTGGCTATGACCGTGGTATTAGCACTGGCACCGGCACTAGCCTCTTGTACGATTCTATCATTCTGATCGTATGTTTGTAGTTCATTAAACTGATTTTGAATATGCCTTCGATTCTCAGTAATATATGGGGCGCTTATTACTGTCTCGGCG
Source organism: Flexamia atlantica (assembly GCA_035578135.1). Lineage (NCBI taxonomy): Eukaryota > Metazoa > Arthropoda > Insecta > Hemiptera > Cicadellidae > Flexamia > Flexamia atlantica. Next base: position 3,974,853 of record JAQJVK010000012.1, on the reverse strand, counting down.
TCCGAATTATCGCTTGAAGAATACCCCTTGTCTTCTACGATAATTATGTGGTCATCCTGGTCGTTATCGTCATCAAAAGGTACATCGAAAGCTGTTACCGAAACAGTCGGCGGTGGCCTCGGTAATCGGGACCTCGATCCCTTGTTTACCGCCGGCCTGGCAGACGTACTCTTTTTACTATTGTCATAATCGTTTTCAGAACTGTCCGTATCCTCGTAGTAATCTGCGGTGATTGACTTTTCAATTTTATCCCTATTAGTTTTTGTTACAGATCTTAACCATTCTGTTCTTTTTTCTTTGAACTCCTTGTAAAGCGCCAGTGTTTCTTTATCAAGACCGTTCGCTACATCGTGCGAAGAAACATCTGCCCCCCTTCCGTTCGTATCTTCTACATTAACTTCAGCTTCGGGATCCACAAAGCTCGTGAAAACGGACGAAAATGAATTGGAGTTGAAAATATTCATAGAGTTTCGCAAAGCCGCCCTCAATATTTTTAACCATAAACAATTGCCGTAGTACCATATTAACGACGTGTCTGGACTGTGTTTTCTAGCTTTGAGAAACCCCAGTATGCTTCCTTCGCCGGACACATTTCCCGCGATTCCGCCCGACTCCTCGAGGTAACGATATTTTTCCATTATAAAATGTATATCGTCGTCACATATGCGACCGGCATCTTCCATTACGATCTCAAATATCCGTTTGATATCCGCTGAATCCACGTATAGAGAGATGGTCCAGCGCATAACGGCCGTTGTAATCGTATTATAATACACCAGCTCATTACATGAGGTATCAATAAACATGCCGAGCCGTGCAACCCGTTCTATTTGCGGGTGGTCCGTGGCGTTGCACTGAGACATCGCAGAAATTAACTGAGTTTTCAAATTGTTTGGTACGTATTTCGATTTCATCGTGCGATCGGCCGCTTTTTCCGTGTCATAGTCTTTCATGAACGTGTATATGAAATGATTAACGGTTTGGCGCCGTACAGCACGCTTCATGTTAATGGTCATTCTTTTGCTAGTTCTCTTACCAAATCGTCAATGCGATAGTGTTTGAAAAAGAAAATGCCCCGCGATCATTCAGTTTTTGGTGTCAACTGGAATTTTCCTTTTTTTAGTTTGTAACCATCTTTTTACAGCCTCGTTCAGAAGGCACAAAATCATATCGTAGTTAATATTGACCACCGTATTAGTTGACTTGTCGTGAATAAAATGACGACTGACGTCTATGGTAATGTCATACTGATCGTTGTCCAAATTCGAACGAACATCGTCTATAATAACGAATGGACCGGAAAGGTCAGCTATATTAGACAGCACCCGACGTACCTGTGTAACAGGTTTGTTCTTAACCATTGTGTGATCTGTAATCATTTCAGTGAACATGTCGGCCTCTTCAGCGAAATGCGTAGAAAACCCTCGTTCTATATGACTCGCCGACGCATGACTATACAAAACCAATGTAGACCGGCCGTTATTAAAATGGTACAAGTCCCGTATGAATTTCTTTGCGCCGGGAAACGGTTTCGAGTGTCGGTCCACGAGCGTCATATCGTAGTCGACAACGAAAACCGTGTTAAAAGAATAATCGTAAAACAAATCTGAGCCCTTTGCGACACCCTTTTTGCTATTTTTTTTCGTAAGTTTATTTTTTCTGCCGACAGAACTTGTATCGGCTTTATGTTTACGCGGTTTTTCCGACATAAAATCATCCAGGTCTTCGTCGCTACCCGAATCTTCAGCCTTGTTATCATCAAAACTCGTTATCCCTTTTTTGCTATTTTTCTTCATGAGTTTATTTCTTCTGCCGACAGAACTTGTATCGACCTTATGTTTACGCGGCGGTTTTTCCGACATAAAATCCTCCAGGTCTTCGTCGCTACCCGAATCTTCAGCTTTTTTATCATCGAAACTGTCATCAGAGATCCGTTTGTTTTTTTTCTTAGAACGCGATTGTTCCACGGGTTTGATGGAATATTTCCAATTCGTAGTAGTTACTATTTGATTTTCTTTCACTTTAGATGTGCTATTTGTTGCATTAGACACAGATTCATCCTCGCTATCGGATGCTAAATCTTCATAGCCTTTTAATATTAGATCTCGACCCTTAACTACCAAATCGCGCCTCATAGTCGTCGTGAATTATGAATCGCAAGTCGCTTCTCTATTACAGATAACGCCCGGCGTCAGTTATATCCGTGAGTCTGAATTTATTTGCAGTATTTACGGTCTGCACCTCATACTTAACGTATTTAGCAGTTTGGCCGGCGAATATACGATCCTCCTGTGGTTCTATATTAGTGTTGCCAGCCAACGTCGCTACATATGAATTTGTCAATCTCGGCATCAAATTCATATACGGCAGCTGACGGGTCGGTCTGCTTTCCGATACACCATACATAATCGGTCCTTCCATAGCAAACACGCGTGCTGTATGCGTCGTGTTATCCGTATTTTTAAACTGAATATTAAATAAACTGACGTTCGGATTGTTCGCCAACACTCCACGACCCATCACGAACGTACTGGAACGCATTCCCAATATTATCGGAGCGTTGAATATGTTGAAATTGTAATAGGGTATGAGTTTAGCCTGTTCCATCGGTGGCGGCGGCGTATGCTGGGCTTGTGGCGATTCGTCCGCATTGTCTAATTCCATTTGCTGTTCGGGCGCTTTCTGTGTTTCCTTTCTTTGAAGAGCGGTGCGTGTGACTAGATCGCGTTTTGACAATACCAAATTCATAGCTTCAATCGAATCCGGTGCTTCATATGGAAGATTTATAGTCCGTAAAAGAATGTTCTTCTGAAAGAAACGATGTAATATTGTATTTGGCCTTTGGTGCTCGGCAATATAATTTACCAACATCTCCGGTGGGATCAAACCTTGTTTCACCAGTTTATCGTTGTACAATACACACGCCATGAGATACGTCGTCATGGAATCTATCCAAGACTGCGATTTTATCATCCAATCAAAACGACAAGAACTGTTGATCATATAATAGAGAGCGTACGCCATTGCGGCACCCTCGTTTTTCTTCGTCTCTTGTAAACCTCGGACAGTAGCGTAGTTGAAGCCGAGTAATACATCGTACATGGTCGTATCTTTGTTGATATACGGGAAGAAAGGTGTCAGGGATCGATCCTCGATAATCTTATCCACCATCATTTCATAGTGGGAAAAGTTTTTCGCCGTGTCATTCAAAGCGGTATAGTTTTCGCAAATGCCTATTCGTATGTTCATCATCTTCCAATGGAACGTGCAAATACCGTTGAAGACCTCATTCGAACACCCGCTTCCACCGAATATGTATGCACCTTCAAACAAACACGGTTGTTTGGTGGACATCACGATGGTTTGTATTTGATGTATGTTTTTAAAGTTTGTCCCCTTTGCGGCCATAATGTTTATAGCCGTTTCTATATTGTGGTTGCTACAGCTCCCCTGTGACGGGAACGGCGCGTTTGGTGCAGGCGCATACAAAGGATTAGAAGAGACCGGTATGGGCATTGTGTCAAAAGAATTGAAATCCCTCCGATTATTTGAACGGCCCACTCCTTGTGATAAGCTGGCAATACTTCCAGCTATACGCGACTGCTGGTCGCTGGCTGACGCAGCCGAAACGTCTGTACGGGAAACAGTCGTTGAGGCCATGTTGTGATTACTTATATATGTATTTTTTGTCAAAATCAGCTGTTACTTTTGAACCTCTTCCCCATCGTCCGAATCGTCGTATCGTGAATTACGCAACTGAATAACAACACTCGTAATTTTATTTGTATTATAATTTCTGAGATCGATTGCATAATGATTCAGACCGTGGTTTAAATTTGTACTTTGACGCTTGTTAATGTTCCAATCAAATTCATGCTTACAAGCCCAACAATCTATTTTATTGAATTTTTCAAAGTATCGAACTTTGTTCACGTCTATCGGTAGCCCACTGAGATTCATTGCTGTACACGTCATTGGCTCAAGACGGATTTGTGTGAAATTGTAATTTTCGTCGACATCCAAACGCAACGGGTGCCCGTTGAACTCAAACTTTTTCAACACTTTTCCATCTCGGAACAAGGTAACAAAAATCGCTGCGATTTTGTTCCCTGATGAATCCATTGTAATTTATTTTTTGTTTTTGCTAACCTCAAAAAGATTCAAGTCCCTCTCTTATCCTCCTGAGACCCAATGTACCTTTTTAGTACAGATATTTTTCGACAGAAAATGTTGTGAGATTCGGATTTCATGAAATTTGAAAGGATGGATAGAAAAACAAATAGTGACGTCATGTGAGAAAAATTTGAGTTCGTTGACGTCTCAACGTCGACAACCAATTAGCATGTACATGCTACTCTGTTGACAAACAGTTCAGGATCGTCCGTCGAGCAATTAACATGGGGAACGTATTAAATATTTTTTCAAGAGATAATCAGCTTCAAGAATCGCGGACGGTTCAATCCGATGATGTAGAAGTTGGGGATTTGACGACGGCAACTAGCAACCTACTAATTGATAATTCGGATACTACTGCTACTTTGAACGAGACCTCGTCTAGAGATACCAATGCTAGTTCTGCTCCTTCGTCAGATACTTCAAATTGTTTGCCTTTGCTTTCTGCCAATACTTTGGATCCGCGTTCATCCGGGGAAACAACCGATTCAACTAATGACTTCAATAGTTTAAACTTAAATCTGTCGTTTGACTCGTTTCGTCGTAGATACAATACTACAAATGAAATATTGACGAGATTAATTTATGTTGACATTCAGGGTTTCACTAATAATGACAACAATATGATTGTGAAGGAGTTGGCCGCTGTTGAAATCATTAGATACCATGAAGATTCTCAAGATCCTCCTGTGAAAACTCTGATGTGGACTACTGTTAAATCTCCATTCGCGTTATGTCAACTAGACGCAAAGCGGCAAGACCAATACCACTACCTGAGACAAAGATATCATGGATTGCATTGGAACGAAGGAATAATGACTGCGACTGCCGCTTTTAAGCTCCTGAGGAACGTTATTTACGGTAGCAATAACAAAAACCAAAAGATACAAGTATTTGTTAAGGGAGATCAAAAAGCGGCATTCGTTTCGAATAAGATTTTGAACCGAAACGTCGAAGAATATGGTGGAAAAACACTCAAGTTAATGAACCTCCCGTCATACACTCCAGCCTGTCCGTATCATTCCAAATATGGAAATGATAGTTATATGTGTGCATTGAAAAATGCCTACAAATTGGCTGAACACCACCGCCTGACCGCTCAACATGTTTCTGACGTCCTCCACGATGAATGAAAAAAGATGTTAATTTTGTCAACAGTGTGAAAAAACTTTCGAAATAAAATTTTTTTCTACAACATTTTCTTTCTTTGATTTTCTTCCCTGTTTTGAAATCGAGTTGAAATGTTCAACAAAAATATTTGTTATCAAAACGGAAAAAACTTTGGTTCAATAATTGTTCAATTTCTGGCTTTGTGCTTTGTTAGTGTTTGAAAATCGAAAAACTCGAACAGCTATACGGGAAGGCAAAATTTGCATTTTGATAAAATTATCCCACTTTTTCTCAGTTTCACACTTCCCGTATAGCTGACCTAGAGCAGCTTAGAGAACAGCATGTTTTCTGAAAAATGATGTTCACATAGCTGTTCGCGAACAGCATTGTGAACACAAATTTTGTCATGTTTGATAAACATGAAAAAAACTTTTGGTTCTCAACTGAAACCATGATTAGTCACAATGAAATGACTGAACTGGTTGATGAGAATGAAAAAAAAGATTGGGCACCTAATCCGCCTAAATGTAGGGAATTCGAAATGAAAAGCATGTAAATGTTTACAATTTATTTAGAAGTAATGTGAAAATTGGAAGAACAACAAGAGTTTTCGCATGCAACGGGTGGCAGAGTGACTTGGTCCCCTGGTTTCAAACGATGGGAATCTTCTTCGGGGCCTAGGGTGAAAATATTTTCCAAAAGATGACTCTTCACACGATCACAAATTACGAGGAGGTTGGTGTCGAGCATGATTTTCAGGATGTTTTCAAAATTTTTCTTCCGAATCAGATGGTACGTGGGATCATTCTTGCTTAACCATTGACCTGGTTCGAACAAGTATTTCAATTCACAGCGGTGGCTAGAAGTACTGATGTGGTGGTTGCAACCAGTGCACTTCAGTGGAACTGGTGATTTCAATTCATACAAAAATGCATCGTATGATCCCATTGTTGTGAGACAAAAAAAAAATATACACAACAAGGCGATGTTGTCTCTCCGAGATCCCTTCCTCAACTGAAACCACGAATGTCGCTCGCATAGTATTCACCTGTACTGGATAGTTTTGAATAGAAAATATTGCAGTAATTGTTTTTATTCTCTGGGTCGGTCTGAAAGTCTGAACATTCGCTTTGACACAACTCCAACGCCCATGCATTGATAGCAAACCTTAAAACGGCAAACCGATCACTGACTATCGCTCCCCGTATAATCTGTGGTCTGAGTACATATCCTCGTAACACTCTGTCACCTTCAAATTTGATTACGGGCCATAAAGGTATAGTATCACCGAATCGACAATGTTGGTCGGATAATAAACTTTGTTTATCCAACAATTTTTCTTCTTCCTTTCTGTTCTCCAAAGGAAATATTCTTTCGATGAAATAAAAGTCATCGACATCGTCTGATCCATTATCGCTGTACATTATTCGTCGGTGGATGGTATCAATCAAGTACCCGATAACGTCCTCACAACTGCGCTCACAACCCTCCTGTAAAATCATGTCTACAGTTTTGAGAACCGCTTCGGTGATGGCCGTCTTTGCCGAAACCGTCGGGACGTATTTGGCCGGGTGTCCTTTTAATATTTTCTCATCATTGGAATACCTGATGGCATACTTGTTTTGATTGACGACAAAACACATGTTTACATCTCGTGTTTTCAGCCGCAATAGCCCATATGTGCTACAAGAGTCGACAGTGTTCTTACCCAATAATATGGAAATAGTTTTGAAAAAGGCACACCGTATTTCTTCGGAAAACGCTACTTTTTTTCTTGACGCCTGCACCAAACCTCCGTCGGTTTGGATTCGTAATAACATCACTGAATGCTTTTGCTTTAGATCGTCAAGCATCCGAGTGATTATCGTACGGCACAAAGACGACACGGCCGCCAAACAGTGCATGGCAAACATATCACTTCCTCTTTGACCCATGCAACCGATCGCTCTGTTAGCCAGCCTTTTGTAAAAATGAGAGGTTATACTTTTGTTTGTCCTTCTTTTCAGAACCAGCGATGTGAATGTTTTACACGCACACCCCTTGTATACAGTGGGAACAAGTGACACGATGACAAGTCCTTCCAGTGGATTTTCATAGGGCACCACTAAACACCAACGACTTAACTTGAACCGTCCTTCTTCTTTTGACACCATCGATCTTTCGAGACTTTTCTCCATCCTTTCAAAATCGGTCTTTCGCATGATTGCGGTGGTCTCTGGGGAAATATTAAATGTGTCCATGATAGTAGGAAATGCCGATTCAAAGTCAAATTCAAGGATTTCCTTTTCCTCACGAGCACAGTGTATTCCTTTTTGAAAAGAGGCGTACGGGGGTGGTATCAGTTTGTCGTCCTCCGCATTGTCGTTTTTTAATAGAGTATGCAAGTCGGTATCAAAGGTCGTTGAGCTCGTGTATACGGATTCGGTTGTAAGTGTTCGCAAGAAGTGGTAGTTTGTAACAGGGTCGTGCTTCATATTTTTATTCATTTCTTCAACTCCGTAAAGGTCTAATATACCTACAAACATTTCGGCTGCCATATTGTACGCCAATTCGGCGATACGTTCCAGTTTGAAATTCAATAGCATGTCTCCCACACGTCGTTGACGCGACACTAAAACATTTGCCGCCAAACCCATGGCACCATCGGCGTTGGCAAAAGCTGTTGCATCTCGCAAATTTAACTTGTACGAAGCGGCAAAAGCCGACACACCGTCATCCAGATCCAATGCAATCTTTGAGCAGTCCAAAACAATCGAATTCGGATACATGTCGATGGCACCGGTACTGGGTTTTCGAGACCCTTCAATTCGAGACTGTAGCATTACCTTTCCACTAGTAATGCCTCTGGTCATCAGTGCATTGAGGATAAACCTACTGTATGATGCATCCTCTCGCATTGGATCCATCACCAAGCGTACATAACTGTTGGTGTGCTTTTTCCAAAAACACATTTTAGCATCGTCAAGCATTTTCAAGTATGCGTCGATTCTGTTTTCAAAAACCTCGTTGATGCACGTCCGTACGATACAGAGTTCGCTTTCGGTTTTCGTAACTGTGTTCAACTCGGCCAGCGTGCTGCGCAATTTCTTTCGCCCACACATAGTAAATGTGAAAAATTATATGACTACCGCTATATTCGGTAGCTGCACTAAGACAGATAAAATCACGTTCGTGGCGCACATACACAACCGGTAAAGATTGCAATTGACTAGCACCATTTCTATCGCCATAGAATCCGGAGTTTCGATAGAATTGGCTGACATCGTGAGTGGTCAACGGGCTTGCAGAACCCGTCTGTTCTTTGATTGGCGTATACTTGCGCCGACTGTGGCGATTATCTGTAGATCCGAAAAAGAAAATCGGACCGTTCTTTTGTTTTTCTTTTCCTTTTTGTTTTTGTTCAGGCTCTATGTCCAACAAATGGAAGTTCACATCGAAAATACCATTATCCTCAACCTTGTTTTGTTTGGGAACACTCTCGACGCTCCAGGCTTTCTGTAAATCCAAAGCGTGTCTGAACAACGGTTCTAAATACCTTGTAACTGTTGTAATACAATTGTTTGAACTATAATTTATAGCGTACAAATCCGCATTGGACGTCCCATTGTCGTTTAAGAAATCTAGCGCTGCCGACCGTTTTCTTAGCGATTTGTACTCCATACGAACGAAACAGCCTATTCTTAAGGCGGGCGTGGGGAACGTATCGGCGAACATTGATTGCAATGAACCCGCGTGTTCTAAACGTAGAAAACAGTGTTCCATCGCATCTGGCAAACAGTCAATTGATTTCAACATTTCTCTGATGAGAAGTTTATTTTCCTTCAATACAAACTCAGTGTTTCTAATATTTTGCAATCTCGATTTCGTCGCTTCGTCCGTGTCTTCTTTTGTCCGTGTAGTAGCATGTCCGTTTGGTGAAGAAACGTAGCGCGAATACGGTGTTCTTTCGTACATGATTAAAAAAAATATCGGAGGAATGTATGGAGCAATCGGGTCTTCATAAAGAGTATTGTTCATTAATATTGTGCGATTCAATGAAGCCTTCGTATCCGTGTTTGTAAAAGTCATATAAGTTCTCAAAACAATTCCGTTTCTGTCAAGTTGATATTTACATAGCCTATAAGTTTTGGAACTCGAATTTTGGGTGTGTTCGGAATGAACAGTCGATGAGGATAGCTTGTCATCGTCGGAAAACGTAGATTCATTTCTCGCCATTTGCCGCTTTGGCACATTACAATTATCTCATGAGCTGTGTATTGAATGACTCATACAGACTTTCTTCCTTCCAGTTGTTTGTCGTGTACTCTCGTGTGTCGACATACCACCATTCTCCTCCCCCCCCCCCTCTTTCTCCTACTGCTTTCTCCCTTCCACCTCTCCGCACACAAGAGTTTGAGCCACTAGGTTCAAAGCCGTGTGCGAAGGAGGTTAGTGACAAATTATCTGTATTCGGCCAAGTTCCCATGACTCGCTGACATCTTTCTGTCGACCTCTTTGACGAGATGTATCAAATAGCAAACGGATATCTTTCTTTGAACAAAGATCTGCCGAGAATAGAGACGAACGGAGTGTGTAATGGGGGATTTTTCATGGCCGCGATTCAAGCTTTCCGCTTCCACAAAAACTTGGTGCTTAATCCAGACACATTTCTACATGCGTTGCTTGCCCAAGCAGGCGTTTTAATCACAAAAAATCCGGAACTATACAGAGGTGATCTAGTGAATCACAGTGGCCAACTGATTATACAAACAACTAGCGGGACCGACGTGTGGAAGACGTTCGCCGACTCCATCGAAATCAAGAACGGATACTTCAAAGAACTGCTGAATTTGAAGTTTTCGACCACCACGGATGAACTGGTAGTCGTTAGACATTGCTTGATTGCAGCAACATTTTCACCATACTACGAATACTGCGTCACAGAATGCGGTGTTCGCGGTGTTCGTGTGGAGGGTAACATCTCAGATTGGATCAATTGAAAGTGTCGTTGGACGCGTTAAGCTTTCTCGGCAAAATACATCAGGACAGTGCTGTCCCCAACCCGGTATTGGAATGGATCACCGACACGAAATCCATAGTTGACCACTGCGTCCACCTATTGGCTTTGGATAACGCTGTTGAAGCCGTGGGATGGTGGAAAAGTTTTGTTACAGAGGAGGAAAGGTCGGGTGGTCCTTTTATCAGTGGACACATGACCAAAATGATGCTGATCGACAGTAAAGGTGAACTAATCGACCGGAGACGCAAGACATTGACAACAGTTGAGATACCAAATGAAAAACTGTACGTGACTGTAAATTTTGACACTGGTTCACGCAAATACCAGGTTGGAAATTCATTCAACATGTCTGACGACAACAATGATTGTATCGCCAAACCTGGCATCCGGTTAGTTCAATAAATTTTTTGTTTTGTTATCACCCAACTTTCTTTTTTGCCAATCCCAAAACATCCTGATCCGTCGAGAATCGCTCGTGCCCCAAATCGAGAAAAATGTTTTCAGAAAAAGGGGATCACGGGATTTTGCAGTTTACGCGGTGCTGTCAAAGATGAATGTCATCGACATGTATGACTACTACTTTTTCGACAAGCCTTTTCGTCG